>JALAZF010000274.1:0-4800000 GCA_022829125.1 Lathyrus tuberosus | reverse complement strand
TCACACAAGCCAACGTTTCTTCTACCATACCCACAACTTCGACATCCCAGCCACCTAAACTACCAATTAAACGTTTAACACAAGCCCAAATGCAAGAAAGACGAGCGCAAAGTTTGTGTTACAATTGTGACAAAAAGTTTGTGATTGGCCATAAATGCGCTACTTCAAAATTCCTGTTACTTTTGGCTGAAGATGATCAGGTAGAAACCGATTTATCATCTGAGTCAGCAGACACGAAACAATTACAAACAGACCTTGTGGACACTTATTTCCAATTGTCAACTCATGCTTTGACAGGCCAATTTTCCCCTCAAACCCTTAAGTTTAAGGGAACAATTGGTGGCCTTACGGTGATGGTACTTGTTGATACCGACAGTACCCACAACATCCTCCAACCCCGTATCGCTCAACATCTCAATCTAACCACCACTCCAATCCCTGAATTCTCTGTTATGGTAGGAAATGGCTCACATTTGCAATGTCAAGGAATTTGCAACAATGTGAAAATTTTCTTACAAGACAAACCTTTCACATTACCATTTTATCTACTTCCTATAGAAGGAGCCGACGTTGTTCTCAGCATGGCTTGGCTAAGGACATTAGGCCATATCCAAGCTGATTTTTCTGTGCCATCAATCACTTTCAACCAAAATGACCATACCTTAACACTCAAAGGTGACCCAACCTCCCATCCCACACAAACTTCCTTGCACCAGCTCCGCCGCCTTTTTCACACCCACTCTATTGCTTCACTTCACCTTATGACAATCCAACCACTTGACCCCGACATACAGAACTCCCTCCTTTCTCATTCACCCTTTCCCAACTTACCAGCATCATTACAACCAGAAATTTCTACCTTAATCAACCAATACCCCACTATTTTCCAACATCTAAACAGTCTACCTCCACCCAGACCCCATGATCACCACATTCCCCTTCCTCCCTAATACACCTCCTATCAATGTAAAACCATATCGTTATCCCCACTCCCAAAAGACAGCCATGACTTTTATTATTGAAGAGATGCTCAAAGATGGCATAATTGTTCCAAGTAATAGCCTTTTTTCATTGCCTGTCCTCCTTGTCAAAAAGAAAGACAGAACTTGGCGGTTCTGCGTCGATTATAGAGCACTCAACGCAGTTACTATGAAATACAGATTCCCCATCCCAACTATTGACGAACTCTTAGATGAACTAGGGTCAGCTACCATTTTTTCAAAGATAGACTTACGCTCCGGCTACCACCAGATTCGGGTTGCAAAAGAGGACACTCATAAAACAGCTTTCAGGACTTTTGATGGGCATTACGAATTTTTAGTGATGCCTTTTGGGCTTACAAATGCCCCTTCTACCTTTCAGTCTGCCATGAATGATTTACTTAGGCCCTATCTACGCAAGTTCATTTTAGTTTTTTTTTATGATATTCTCATTTATAGTGCCAATTTTGCAGATCACTTAATTCACTTGCAGGTTGTTTTTAATTTATTGGAGTCGCATTCTTTTGTTGCCAAGTTATCAAAATGTGTGTTTGCTGTGGACAAAGTTCATTATTTGGGCCATGTGATATCAGTAGACGGAGTTGCACCTGATCCTGACAAAGTTAAGGCAATCTTGGATTGGCCTCAACCGCATTCCCTCACGATACTCTGTGGATTTCTAGGGCTCACCGGATTTTACAGGCGCTTTGTGCGCAACTACGCCACTCTCGCCGCTCCTCTCACCGATTTATTGCGTTCTCCTAAGTTTTTATGGAGTACAGAGGCTAGTATCGCCTTTACAGAGCTAAAAAAGAAAATAATCGACATGCCGGTCTTGGCCTTGCCAGATTTTACAAAAAAGTTTGTCTTGGAAACAGATGCATCTGGCATGGCTATTGGCGTCGTCCTATCTCAAGAAGGGCATCCCTTGGCTTTCTTTAGCAAGAAGATGTGCCCCAAGCTCCAAGCGGTATCAGTCTACGTCCGTGATATGTTTGCAATCACCGAATCTATCAAGAAGTGGCGCCAGTACTTGATTGGTCAACAGTTCCATATCTACACAGATAAAAAAAGTTTGAGAAATTTATTACTTCAGAAAATACAGACTCCAGAACAACAAAGTGGGCAGCAAAACTCCAAGGATTTAACTTCGAAATATTTTACAAACCTGGCAAAACTAATGTGGTGGCAGGCGCCCTGAGCCGTCAATCTGGAACCCCTGAATCTCTGTTTTTGTCTATATCCTCAGCAGTCCCGCAGTTGCTCTCTCAATTACAGGCTTATTATGCTTCAAACAAGGGGTGTACAGTGGTTAAACAAACTCAAGAAAATGATACAGGACACTTATTCAAATTTTCAAATAATCTGCTTTACTTTAAAGATCGGTTGTTTGTACCTGACCTTACTGATTTGCGCCAGTCACTTATTCATGAGTACCATAGAATGCCTTTAGCTGGTCATTCAGGAGTCAAGCCAACCTTGGCACGCCTTGGAGCATCCTTCTCGTGGCCTGGAATTTACATAGATGTTAAACAGTTCATTAGACATTGCTCTACATGTCAACATAACAAGTATCTCACTCAGAAAAAGAAAGGGTTACTTCAACCTTTACCTGTTCCACATCAAGTCTGGGAAGATCTCTCCATGGATTTCATCACCCATCTGCCTAACTCCTTTGGCCACACCGTGATTTGGGTAATTTGTGACCGCCTAACAAAATACGCCCATTTCGTTGCTTTACCCTCAAAGTTCACAGCCACGGATCTGGCCAACTGCTTCTCCACCGAGATCTGTCGTTTACATGGAATACCAAAGCCGATAGTCACAGACAGAGATCCTCTTTTTTTAAGCACATTCTGGAAAGAACTTTTTAAAGTACAAGGAACAAAACTCAAGTACAGTACTGCTTACCATCCGGATACCGACGACCAAAAGGAAGTTGTTAATCGCTCCCTTGAGACTTATCTTCGTTGCTTTGTTAGCGATCAACCACGCAAATGGTACAAATTCTCCACCTTGCAGAGTTCTGGTTTAACACTTCTTTCCACTCAGCCATCAACATGACGCCATTCACTGCATTATACGGTCGTCCGCCACCCTCTATTCCAGATTATATTGCAGGCTCCACTTCTACAGTTGACGTGGACGAAACCCTGCAAACCAGACACAACATCATTCAACTTTTGAAACAAAACTTAATACACATCAAACATGAGATGAAGAATCAAGCTAATAAGAAAAGAACAGATCAAACCTTTCAAGTTGGGGACCAGGTTCTCCTTCGTCTTCAGCCTTACATACAGAAATCGGTCTCTATACGCAAATCGCAGAATCTTTCCAAGCGATTCTTTGGCCCTTTCACTATCCTCAAACGTGTTGGTAAAGTTGCCTACGAACTGGATCTTCCACCTGGATCTCGTATTCATCCGGTGGTTCACGTTTCCCTCATTCGTCCCTTCTATGTTGACCGCTCCACTCCAGCTACAACCTTCAAGTCTCCACATGCAAACACTCATTTCACTGGATCTGCATCTTCTGATGCGAGTGAACACCAAGAATCACTCCCTCAGTCGAAAGCCAAAGCAACACATGAACACATCAGGTTTAAAAAGGATGAAAGAGGATTCAAGACAACTAAAGATCACAAGGTTTAAAAAGGGTTTCTTACTCTTTGTTTGTTTTCAATTTGCACCCTCTTGTTTTTGTTTCTTCTACGAAGAAAATCATGAAACATGGGTTAGCCCATTTTAAGGCCCTATTGAAAAGGAAATAACATTTAACTTGACACCCCACTCGAACCTGGCATCCTCCATTGTGTATGAAAAGATAATAATGCTCTTGCAAAAAATTTCAATTCATTTTCGAAATTTATAGAATCCACGTACGAATTTGATTTCTCTAGAGCGATGTCGAAAATTTTGTTTTTTCTATAAGAAATTTCAAAATCAGTATATTTTTTACCGCAAATTACGAAATATATGTAATTGTGTATCGAAAATTTTAAAATTTCCAATATTAATAAATATATGTTAATAAAAAATTTCAAAATTTCTGATATCACTTGAAAATTCCCAAAAATTTCAAAAATTAAAACCTGAAAATTCTGGGTCGCGCACTCCCATTGGAGCCCATGTCTTATTTCTTTTATTTTATTTGTTTTTTTTTATATTTTTATTTGTTTGCTAGTTTTATAAAAAGTAGGAAAAAATAAACTACTGCTGATTAAAATGAGAGATTAAAATTTTGTTTAAAAATGACAAACAAAAATATATTTATTTAATATTTAATTTATCTTTATAATTAAGATTATTTATTTAAATGGATGTTTAAAATTTTTCTTTCTTTTATCAAAAATATCAAACAAAAAAAATCATCAAACACAAAAATAAAAATAAAAACTTTCATTTAAGTTAATTTATTCAAAAAAATTATATTTTTTTGTTTTTGATTAATATTTATTTTCTTTGTTTGTTCTATATTTATTTATTTTGATTGTTTAATTCTGTTTTAGCATTATTTGTTTTATTTTCATTTATCTTATTCCCTAAATGACAAATGTACCATGTCCCTTGTTTGTAATTTTTATTTATTTTCTTTCTTTTATTTTCATTAGTTAGTTAAAATGAACTATTAAAAAATGACAAAATAAAATAAAATCAATATTTTAAAAAAAAAATAGTAATAAAAATACTTGGTCAACTCCAAACTTCATTTTCAAAAACACTTGGTCAACACCAAGCTTCCATCATTCCAACTTTCAAATATTTCACTATCAACCACTTTCAAATTATTTCCATTCCACAACGCAAATAAAAATGTTTGATCCAACATCAAGCTCTTTTCTCAAACAAAAATAAAAAAAATGGATAACTTAAACAACTTTGAAATTTTTCATAACATAAAATGAAAGGAAAAACTACCTGGGTGTAAAGTCCAGTCATAGTCCCGAGTATTAGACCCAAGTTATAAAAGCTTACAAGTCATAAATACTCTACTTCCAACACAAAAAGACATCCAACACATCCAAACCATTTTGTATATTGGCATAACCTTCAAAATCTTTTTAAACGAAAGAAATTTTCGTCTCAAGACGATGTAAAACAACGTCTCATCCACATATGTGTGAGAAAGATAAGTGACGTTTTCCTGTGAATGTTGATATGTAGAAATCCATTCAATGTGATACAAAAGTCTGCTCCTCTAACTGCTTTTGGGTAAGCAATATTTTCTGTTCGATTGTGACAACGAAAACTTTTGCTAAAATTGATCACAAATAAACATTTTCTACCTAGAACTACGTAGTCTTGAGTTTTCATTGCACCTGGAGATACGTAGGAGCGAGATTCCAAGTCTCTTCAGGAACCCTAATAAAAAAATTCACCTTTTAATCCTATTTTTTTTCCTTTTTAATAACTTGAGGAAAGTAAACATTTTCAAGCTAACACTTATGCACTAACTAACTAAACAGTTCCTATTGAGTATAATAGACGTGAGGGGTGTTAATGCCTTCCCCTTGCAAAATCGACTCCCGAACCCGATTTGGTTGCGATGGCCATATCATTGTCGTTCTTTTAGGGGTTTCATCGATATTTTCCCTTTCCCTTTTTGGGAATAAATAAAGTTTGGTGGCGACTCTTTTAGTCCATCCTCGAGTGTGCGACGCGCTTCGCGAGTGTCGTTATTTTTTTGAGGTACAACACAAGATAGATCAAAACATAATATTTATGTACTTTATGCGACATTTTCTTTATGGACAACACTTAACCTTCAATGGGTCTGCACTTTTTCCTTCCAGTGTTCCTATCTGTCTTAGATGGAGGTGGTTTCCTTGTGTGCTTCCTCTTCCATCTATCAACCAAGTGCGTAAATTTTTGGTTTCCTTATGTCTTTGATCAAGATTTGACTAAGGTGGGTCCTGCAACCGACCAATAGGTGTTTCCCCGAGTGAAGATGAGAGGATCTATAACTAATACGGTGGATGCACTATCCTTTTCGGGAATGTTTGTTCTTCATACTGATGTAGATGCGTGTCCCTAACACAATCAGGAGGAACACCCCCAATATGGTTTTGTTGCTTGTCTTATCGCTTTCATTTCATTTCTTATTATTGAGTCTCCTTCATGTTTGCACCTCTCTGAATCAAGTTTGAATCGATTCATATTTTAGCATGCATAAATCAATAGTTATATTTGAACTTGATCATGATGGTTTGAGTTAATTGCTTAAGTTAATGAAACAAGAACCATAGGTGATATCAATTCAAGTCATGTGGGAAGTATAATCTCAAAGTATTTGAAAAATTGAGATTTCTTGTGTGTGATTCGAATCACTCAAATCCATGACTCGAATCAAGAAAATATAAGGCAAAACCAAAAAATTTAGGTGATTGTGATTCAAATCACATATTACACCTAATTCGAATCATGCAAACCTGTGATTCGAATCATTATTTGTGCAAGACTCGAATAATAAATTTCCTAGTAGCCATTGTCTTGTCTAATTCAAATCAGGATTAACACATGATTAAAACCATGAACCTGTTGATTGAAATCACAGCCCAATTACAGGAAAATGGGTTAAAATTTTGTTTCCTTCTTATTTCATTCTACTTTCTCATTTGACTCAAATCATGAAATGCTCTTGATTTGAATCTAACTAACTTTTCCATCCATTTTTGTGTTTAATATCTAGCACATATAAAATCATTTTGTCAATTCATTTCATAATAACACCTTTGCGTGAAATCATTTTTCTACACTGCGATTTAGTGAAAATCAGCATCCTCTCACTTTTGAAAGTTTAAAAACTCTTGCGTTCAAATTTCTTTAATCTTCAACCTCTATGTGATTTTATATCTTGATCATGATAGATTTATAGTTGACTGAGGGAGAGGTGTTCTTGAAACTAATCGTTCTTGAAGGTTTTGTATAGATTTTCAGGTTGCTTGCAAGATTGAGGCTGTTGTCATTATTATTGATGAATTACAGTGAAAAAAAGGATGTTCTTCTCTCTAAATTACCTTATTAGTGACTGTGTGGAAGGCTATAGACAAGGTAGAGTTCTTCTCAAATATTTATACCATTCACCACAAAAGGAATTAGTAGGATCAATGGGTGATTGCTACGCATGAAGGCTTGAAGTAGATTGGTGATATTGGGAGATTCAAGAAGCGAGAATCGAGTAAAGATTTGGCAAAAGAGTTTCGCATTACGCTATATACAAGTCAGATCCATTTGAAAATTTATTTTTGTCAATATTGTTATGGATTAGTGATTGTATGAACTCTTGCAATATTTTTCATAATAAAAGGGAACAAAGTAGGCCCCAGTGGGAAACCATTGAAGAGTGGAGTAGGCAAAACGGGGACGAATTCCAAACCTATATATATATATATATATATATATATATATGCTCTCTCTCTCTCTCTCTCATCTTTGCATTTAATTTCGTAGTATTGTATGCTTAGGTTTTCATATTTTAACTGGTAGTTTATCGTTCATTGCACTAGTAGCAATTTACTGTCTTAGTATTAGGTTTTGTTAGAATTGGTTCCTGATACAACCTTAGAATTGATTAATATATGAATAGATGTTAAATTTAGAATTCATCGCCACCTAATTATTGTATAACCACACCTTGTGAAGTATACAATTGATTAGATTGTATACCTTGTTTCTCATCATCTATCTTTATTGATGTTTGTAGCTTGACTAAGTGATTAACATAATCACTTTCCAATAAGAAATTTAGATTCTCTATTTTTCTCTTCAAGCTTTCCGCGTGCATTTTGGAAAAATATTTTGATAATCCATTTTGGAGAATCGGTGGGAAATATCTTTCAAACAGTTTTTTAAAGGGTCTATTCACCCCCCCCCCCTTTAGATAGATTTTATCTCATATTCTCACCCAACAATTGGCATTAAGGGCTGGTCTTTTGATTGTGTCTAATAGACCCCCATTTTTTTTAGAATATGGTGGCAGAAGACGATTCTAAGGGAGCGTATAATAGACCACCTATTTTCAAAGGAGAAAATTATACTTATTGGAAAGATTGTATGTATATACACTTATTGTTAGTTGACAAAAATCTATGTGTAGCCGTCACTGATGGACCTTTTATTCCTACGTGTGAAGATGACGTTGTAAAGCACCCAAAAGATCGGTTAGATGATGAAACCAAAAAAGCTTCATATGATCTAAAAACGAGGAAGATACTCATCTCCGTTATTAGCGCGAAAGTGTTCTACTCGATTTCACATCATAAGAGTGCCAAAGGCCTGTGAGACGCTCTCCAAACTCTCTATAAGGGAACAAATGACATCAAGGATTCTAAGGTCAACATGTTTACATAGGAGTTCAAACTATTTTACATGGAACCCAGATAATTCGTGAATTCCATGCAAACTAAGTTCCTCCATTTAATCAATAAACTAAGTAACTTTGGTAAAACAGATTGTACTAACAAAATATTGAGATCTATATGTAGTGAGTGGCAACCAAAGATTATCGTTATAAAAGAAGCTAACGATCTTAGTACTTTGGATATTACAAAATTGTTTGAAAATTGGTCTAGCATGAAAATGAGTTGAAATGACACATCGATAGCAAAGTAAAGTTCAAAAAGAAAGAAAAACGGAAGAAGAGAAACAAGGTCTTTCTTTGAAGGATTTGTCATCTAAAGCGAAGACACCAAAGGAAGAAAGTGAAAAATCTGACGAATAAGCTCCTAAACAAAAGGAGGTAAGTTTATTTGTTAAACCCTATAATAGATATTTGAAATGAAACAAGCTCAAGCATTCCGACAAAGATTTAATAAATTTTATAAATACTCACCCGTCTAAGAAAGAACACAAGAGAAAAGATGATTGAGGATGTTGCTCCACCCTAACATCGTCATCCATTGCATGGGTCGAGGATCTTGCTCAAAAAATGATTGAGGAATTAGAGAGGTCTCTAAAAGAATCCTGAGAAATTCAGAAGAAGACTGAGGATGGTCTTTGTGCGATGCACCAAGAGAACTTTAACATTTCTAAAGAGCTAGCTAAATTGTTACAATAGGGTTTCTTTGTCGTTTAAGGTGCTTTCAAGATTGCTTTTAATCAAGTGGACCATTTTTACCCCTTACTTTCGTGTCTATTGGGATCAAGTTAGTCTCAATTAAGCCATTGAGGACGAGAAAGTGTTCTCTTTGGCATACTAGTTCCTCCTTTTTATTGTGCCCTTGTGTTCGACACCTTTCTAGCTTTGATGTTTTTGTCCTGCAAAGCATATAAGTAATTTTATTTATTTATTCATATTTTACCTGTTTTATGGCATTTATTCCTAGTCACGAGTTCATTTTTTTGGGACTCGGCTTTCGTTATGAGTTTTTCTCAGATTTTATTGGTTGTCTCTAGAGACCATACTCGGCCAAGGATCCTTACCCCTTCCCATGCCCCCGGGTAAAAACACTGTTCGAGGTCTATGCACTTGTAAACCCACCATTAACTCTAGAGTGACTAGCTACCAAGAGTGGAGTGAGCTAGTTATTTGCCATTTTTAGGCATGTTTTCTTTGCGTGTGTGTGCATTGGCATCATGGGGGTTTTATTGCTTTATTTGTAGACCTCTGGCATTTGTGAGAGCACATCTGAGTCTTTGTGATAAGGCTTTGATCTCTCAGGTCGTACCCCAGATTCATCGTTCCCTTTCATAATCACAAAGGAAAAAGATAATTTAGTAGAGGAATTTTTCTTTCTTCTTTATGTAAATGATTGTAATAAATCTCGACTTTACAAAAGCTAAATAGAATTTAACATAATTGAGCAGCATAATTGCTGCTTATTGGTTATGGGGTTTGTGACAATTTATATTTCCAAGTCAGCTAGGCTCAACCTCTTATTCTCGTATGGCACAGATAACTTGCCTTACTCGAAAGAGGCTTGATGGCCACGTCTTTCAATTGTCTGATCAAAGAGGTCACATTAATTTCCATGGCCTTAACTTCACCTTCTTTTTGGTCCCACTGAAATTCCTTGTAGGTCCTCTTTGCTCAATAAATATTGACGCTGATTGTTACCGACTCGTCGTACACGGCGTGATACTTCAGCTTAGGGTGAACTAGGGAAGTCATTGCATCCAAAATAGTTATGAATGGTTAGTCCAGGATTTATTTGTAAAAATTCCTATAAGAAATGACTAGGAATTAGGATTCGATAGTCCTGGTACCTCTTCCTTCCCCAAAGGTAATTGTTAACTTTATGTACCCCTATAAGCATGTTACGATGTTGTTGAAGGCCTATAGGTCGAACCTTTCATAGGGATACAACTTTTGTTTCTTCAATCCTATATTTTTGAAGAGATATTAGTACATAATACCGCAAGAACATCTGCCGTCAATAAGTATCCAAGATACATCAAAGTTGAAGATTGCAACTGTTATGACCAAAGGAAAGATTTCATTAGGAACTCCTTCAACCTTCTCGTTATCCCAGAATCTGAGGATAGGTCTCTCTGTGATCTTGGTGGAAGTACTTTCACTTTACCACGCTCTTGATGAATTTCTTACACTTGAAACACTTCCTATAATGGAACCAATGTATTTGCGCTTCCATTTGTGTCTGTCATCTTTTCCACTGATTGCCTCTTTTCCTTTGTTATCGGCTACAAGTTCAATGACTTTCTTAAGGGATTGCTTCCTTTTGGGAGAATTCTCTTGGCTCCTCTTTCCATCCTTTGTGTACTCGGATAACCACCCCTTCTTGATTATCCCCTCAATTTCATCCTTTAATTGTATGTAATTATTAGTGTTGTGGTCTTGGCTCTTATGGAAATACCAATACTTAGATCGGTTGATTAGCACAGATTCTCTGACTGGGTACACATTTTTTCATCCCGACCTCCTTAAATTCAATGTTTGCACACTTCTTTAAGATTCTTTACCACGAAATGTTTAAGGGATTATATGCATCAAACCTTGGGCGGGGTCTATGCCCATTCTCTTATTTGGACCATGCAAATTCTTTATATAATGGCCAGTTATACCCTATATTCACAACACTCGGATGCCTCCATCATCTAACACTTTTTCTTCATAATTGATGTAGTATTACACCATACTCAACCAATCCTTCATATTATGGGCCTGCTTGTGCCATAATTTCTCTCGGAATGCACAGTCTGGTTTGAGGCACTTCTCGAAAATCCAACATTTTAGGCTCTCATGTGAGTCTCTAATAGCTACCACCACCTTAATGATGCAATCAATATAACCCTACACACTTTATTTCTTACCTTAAGTGTCTCCATTAAGCACGAACACGGTAGTTGACGGCCTCTTCCTGGCAGTGAAATGAGCAGTAAAAGCTTCACACAGATCAGACCATGAATCTATGCTCCCTTCGGCAAGGGAATTGTACCAAGCTAAGGCCGACTCAATTAGGGTTAGTGAATAGAGCTTGCACTTCACGTCTCAGTCGACATGGTTATTGTCTAGTCGGTCATCCGCTTGCTCTACTTGTTCATCTAAACCATCAATTTCATTATAACTCTGGAGTTTCATAGGATTCTCTAGTGAATTCGAGATCATAATGTACTAGATAGTAATGAAAAAAGGTTTCTTCTTAGACAACTGGGCGGGGAGTATTTTTTCATACTCTTCTCTCCTCCCAGGGCGACAAACTTCGGGAGGAGTGTGGCTACTCCTCCCCCCTCCGGGGTTAAGGTAAGAAGTATGAAGACTGTGTCGCTAGCGACTTAGAGATTTTTGGACTTCTTTTGGATTCTTTCTAAGCTCGGGCACATCGGTTTTGTGCGAGGCCACCTCTTGCATAATGTTATTCTTGTACGAACTTTTTTCGATCCAAGTTAGTCTATCTGCCAAGGCTTGGGAGATTTTATGGATAACCATCTAGTACACACTATTTGACACTTCATTAACCCATTACAAGCTAATATTAGCATGCAAGAGGATGAAAATAGATGAGTCATTCGCATTCAATTACAGCGTAGGTCTGAAGAAAGATTTGCCTGTGCGGAACTGTGGAGTACATATGAGGAATGAAGGAATTTGAGAAGTTCGTTGATCTTCCTTAGGTGGAACTAAATTTGGTAGTGGAGGAGCGGAAATAGTAGTTGTTAAGACTTAATCGTCCTTCCCTTGAGGAGGATGCAGAGGGTTACTGGCCGTTTCAACGGCTGCAACACCTCGTCATTGAAGGACTAAGCGGGTAACTTTGAAAGTTGCCATTTTTAACCTATTTGATGGAAGAGATATTGGCTCTAAATTCGATGGGATCGATTGGGAGATGAAGATCTATGTTTTGATCAAGTAAGATATAGATTTCTACTGGAAGTCATTCGGTTGAATCGAGAAACGATGGACCATAGAGATCACGTGAATCAAATGCCAATTCCCACATGTGGTACCAATATTCTGCCCTGGAACTATATAGTGTTGGAAAAGATGAATTCGATGTCTGTTGCGGTAAAGAGGGGGATGACCTGCAAGGCTGCAAGTTTACACTCAAATGCTCAAGTTAGTAAGAGATGGAGAAATATAATTTTTATGGAAAAGAATTTGAATACTTGATGAATGGCATATTTTACTCTTTAAATAGAGAAACTGTTGGTAACTGCACGTGCGTGGAATGCGGCTAATTGTTGGATCAATTTGAAAGATTGGCACGATATTTTTCGTGAAGGGTTCTTTGCAAGGCCGAGAAAATTAGGGGTGCATATTCTTGTCAAGGATCATAGAAGCCATTAATCTTCTCATGCTTCTGGCTCAAAGTCTCTGAGATACATAGTCATATCACTTAATGGCCTCAAGTATTCATTAGAAACCTTTAAGGATAAAGTCTTTATCCTCTTCTGAGTTTGAGTCAGAACGTCTTCATCTTATGGAGGGTGTTCTCATCTAGGATTCTAGCACCAACCAATAATGTTGAGTTAGCTTCCTCTTCTTCTGCAACGTCTTATGAAAGATTAAAACCATCTCATGTTGCCAACCAATTGCCTAACCATTTTAGATATGCCTCCATGAGATCTTCTTCTATAGCTATCAACTCATCTAAACAGTAGTGACAACACATCTTCTTCTGTATCAGAATCTTCTTCTGAAATTCTCGATTGCTTTGACTTGAAGCCGCTTTGATCTTCTCGTATCTTCTTAAAGAGGTGTTGTTCAGATCTTCCGTAAACTTGAGAGTAGTTACCAAAAGTCTTCATCTAGGCAGCGAGCTTCTGATAACTTTCTTCAAGTGATCTGACAAAGAGTAACCTTAGTTCAGAACCCAAAGTTCTGCAACCAAAGTCTTAAAAAATTTTGAGAACAACATCTCAACCATTTCAACGTTCTTCATCTAGAGATCTTTATTCTACTGAATCAAGGTCAGAGCCTTGGTCTCCTTGACTTGATTTAGATCTTCATGAGTATTTTAAAGATAGAAAGTCAAATGTAGACTATGCATAGTCTCTATTTGAAATCTTCTCATACTCAGTATAAGAAATGACATACAACAAACAAGAACTTCTTGCTTTTTTATGATTCTTATAATCCTTCTTGATCATTCTGCTTTTACCAGTGTCACCTGAGGGAGATATGTAGTTATCAACTACTATATTCCAAAAATTAGTATCACCATCTAGGAAGAACTTTATAGTTCAACTTTTTAGTACTTAACCTTTTCACCATCAACGATGGATGAAACGGCAATGCAGATTTTCTAGCATTTGAGACTGAAACGACATGAGGTGGAGATTAATCACCAAAGTGTTTCTCAAAGTTCGTTTGGATCTTTATCTGACGCGGTTAAGTGTTTGATAATTGTCAATACCAGAACTGGAGCTCTGATACTAATTGAAGGTGCGAGAAACACAAGAAAGGGGGATTTGAATTGGATTTCACCAAATTCGATTTTCTTTTCCAACTACAAACATCATAATTAACAAGAATAAAGATAAATAGAACACCATTATTTTTATCCTGGTTCACTATTAACAAAGTTACTCTAGTCAACCTGTAACACCCTAAACCCCCGAGACAATTAATAATAGAAAAATCAGAATAAAATAGAACATACAACGTGTAGGATGCTACATTTAACAAACACCTGCTCATGCAATACGATATGTAACACATAGATATCACAAATTCAACCATACTTAATTAATCTCTTCGTATAGCAACAGAATTCAACTAAACATAACATGTGTAATATCACAAAATCATCATCAAACAAATAAGGTGGTAACAAATAATAAAACAAATAACGACAAGCGTTCCAAAAACTCCAGTGTTACACATCAGAGCAGACGCCGACACAATGAAATAAAAGAGAAGACTCCATATTCACTAACTTCGACTCCGCACTAATCTTGCTTATTTGCACGTTACCCACGTAGAGGTAACATTCAAACAGAAGGGGTGAGATTCTCAAATTAATATAAGAAATGCATAAGATAAGCATGAAAGAACATAATCCATATACAGTTCACCTTTTCAGCACAACATCAACATGAATACAATTCTCCACCCAAACAGACAACAGTACAATTCATCATACAACACAACATAATGCAATACAATGAGACCCACGACTCGACTCAATGCATGTGGTACCAATTCGATCCCTTTTTCATGATCACAATTCCCGTCGGAATTTCTATATCAGTCGCTCACACCCCACATGGGCACACGACATCCATGATCGCTCACACCCCACATGGGCACACGATCACCTCAACAACAACAACAACATGATTCTATTTCAAAGAATCCCGATAAGACGCTCACACCCACACGGGCACATGACTTATCGCACAACTTATGCAACATGGCATGCATACAACGACAACATACAATGACAACTAAATACGTCAATACATCATACTACAACTGTCCAACATGCAACATATACCTACCAACACATACAACAACAGCAATCCACAACCACAACACGCATACACATAACCGAATTCATCGTTTTAACTCACAACACACAACACATACACGACACCCGACTACTGCATCAAATAGTTTAAATTTTGGCCTTGAAATTAATTTTATCAAAAATTATATGAAACCAGATTTCCAACGATTCGAACGACGACTGAAACGGACATACGAATTAAAAGTTATGAATTTTTGAAGTTTAGAAAATTTTTGTCCGTAACAGCAGCAAACAACACTGTCATGTTCGCTGCGAGTTCGCTCTGCAAACTGCCCTTCGCTAGGAGTTCGCTTAGCGAACTTGCCAGCGAACAACTCCTTTCATACAAAAACCAGAAAGTCACATTTTCTCTCCTTCACCCGCTCTTTGTTCGCTTAGCGAACTAGAGTTCGCCAGAAGTTCGCTTTGCGAACCTGGGGAGAACTTCCCCACCACACATCCCAAAATTGCTCTACTTTTCCTTCGTTCGCTGCCTCATTCGCTTTGTGAATCTGGGGGGAACATTCGCCCAGTGAACTTTTGTTCGCACTGCGAACAACGCGATTCTGCAATTCTGCAGTTGCGATTTCAACCCAAACCAGTCCCAATCTTTCCCCGATTTTACCCACAAACAGCCCCAAAAACACACATATAATCACAGATTGTCATGCATACAATTAGGAATACATAGGCCATAATTTAACCGATCAATTTATGCATTTTTCCTCTTATCAAGGCTTCCGACATACACAACCCCAATCCCCAAATCAACACAAATAACATATAGGATGATCCTAAAGGTTTATCTACCCTCATACAAATATTATGCAACCCTTAGAGATTAAAGAACTCCACCCTTACCTTAAAGTTCTTGACGAAACCTCGACCTCAACAGTGGTTTTTCTCTTCCCTTTTGCCCTAACTCTCTCCTTTCTCCTTTTTCCAAAAACACGTACTGAATGATTTTTCTCCCTAACCCCTTCTTTTCTATTTTCTTTTCTAATATCCTTTTTATTATTAAAATTATTATTATTATTATTATGTAATTATTATTATTTTACTAATTAGATAATAATAACAATATCCTTTAATAATTTAAAATAATAATATTAACCAAGTAATCATTCTCACCACACCACCAAGTTCTACCTAATTGGTCACACACCCCCAACATCTCAATCCCTATAATTATAAGGTCACTACCCATACTAAGGGCAACCCCAAACACAACCACACATACAAAAGCACAACAACACGTAATTCCAATTACTAAAAACAATAAAATAAATCGGGGTGTTACAACTCTCCCCCACATAGAATATTTTCGTCCTCGAAAATTTACCTCATACGAACAACTCCGGATATGACTCTCGCATCCTGCCCTCTAACTTCTAAGTCATATTTCCACCGTCAGCGCCTCCCCACACTACCTTCACTAGGGTGATCTCTTTACCCCTCAATTGCTTTACCTCGCGGTCTTCAATCCGTATTGGTAAAGCCTCAACCGTAAGGTTATCCCTTACTTCCACATTATCCATCGGAATCAAATGCGACGGATCTGGAACATACTTCTGAAGCCGTGACACGTGGAACACATCATACAAATTTGACAAATTGGGTGGCAACGCCACTCTGTAGGCAACAGGTCCAACTCTTGCAGAAATCTGATATGGACCAATAAACCGAGGAGTAAGCTTCCTCGACTTCAACGCACGTCCAACACCGGTCACCGGAGTGACTCTCAAAAACACATGGTCTCCTTCTTGAAACTCAAGATCTTTCCTCCTTTTATCATGGTAGCTATTCTGCCTACTTCGCGAAGCCTTCATCTTTTCCTGAATCAGCTTCACCTTTTCAGTAGTCTGCTGAACAATCTCAGGTCCAAGTACTACACTCTCACCAGATTCATGCCAACACAAAGGCGTCTGACACCTCCGACCATACAAAGCTTTAAAAGGCGACATCCCAATACTGGAATGATAACTATTATTATAAGTGAACTTGATCAACGGCAAATGGCTATCCCAAGCACCCCCATTATTCAAGTACACAAGCCCTCAACAAATCCTCCAAAGATTGTATAGTTCTCTCCGTCTGTCCATCCGTCTGCGGGTGATAAGCTGAGCTCAATCTCAGTTTCGATCCCAAAGCTTCTTGCAAGCTTTCCTAAAATCTGGAAGTGAATCTTGGATCTCTATCCGACATAATACTCAACGGAACTCCATGCAACTTTACAATCACCTGAATATAAATCTCTGCCAGCCTCTGCAAAGGATAACTGATATTAATCAGAATAAAGTGTGCCGATTTTGTCAGCCTATCCACCACTACCCAAATGAAGTCATGTCCCCTTGGCGTATTAGGCAAACCAGTCAAAAAATCCATAGAAATGTTGTCCCACTTCCACTCTGGAATATCTAACGGTTGCATCAACCCAGTAGGTTTCTTATGTTCCACCTTCGACTTCTGACAAGTCAAACAAGCATACACAAACTTAGCCACGTCACGTTTCAATCCAGGCCTCCAAAATATCTTTTTCAAGTCTTGATACATCTTTGTAGCTCCTGGATGGATACTCAAGCTACTCCTATGACTTTCTTCTAGGATCATTCTTTTCAACTCAGGATCACCAGGAATACAAATTCTATCACAGAACCTCAACACACCTTGTTCATCCACTCTGAATTCGTTACCTTCCGCTTGTTCATTCCCAATCATCAGATCCACCAGTTTCACATCCAACTTCTGATCTTCTCTGATACTATTAAGGAAGTCATTGTTGATCTTCAGCATACCCAGCATCGCACTATGCAGCGTATGTTTACAAACTAAACTCATATCTCTGAACTGTTCGATCAATTCCAACTCTTTAACCATCATAGCAGACATATACAACGTCTTCCGACTCAAAGCATCAGCCACGACATTAGCTTTACCGGGATGATAGTTCAAGCCGAAATCATAATCCTTTAAGAATTCTAACCACCTTCTTTGCCTCATATTCTAGTCCTTTTGATCAAACCGATACCTTAGGCTCTTATGATCACTATACACTTCAAATATGGAACCATAAAGATAATGCCTCCAAATCTTCAATACGAAAACTACCGCGGCTAATTCCAGATCATGAGTAGGATAATTCCTCTCGTGGACCCTTAGCTGTCGTGAAGCATACGCCACAAACTTTCCATTCTGCATTAACACACTGTAAGACCCTAATTTTTGACCCCTAAGATTCCACATATCATTCACATCTCATTTGCATATCATTACCACAAGCAAGATCACAATCTTTGTTTCTCCCGAGCATCTGTGTGTTTCCTATTCACTTTATTGCTTCATTTGTTTATATTTTACTAACCTTAACCAAAACCCAAAAATATTTTCTTTTTATCTTTACTAACATTTTCACGGGAAGAACAGGTTAAAAATGCCAAAATAACAGTCCCTCAACTCGAATGAATTTCATCTGATACGTCAAAGTTGACCTGCAAACAATTCAAATTCATCTGATCAAGAGTTTCCAAGATTTAATTGATTTTTATTCAAGAGACTCCAAGGTTCATGTGTTTATGTCCATGCCTTCTTTGACAAGCAAGAGAAATCGAGCCAGAACTAAGACAACAGCTCAAAAAGCCAAATTTCCCAAATTTTTACTATGTTAATCGATTAACACATTGGTTAATCGGTTAACGCGTGCGAATTTTGAAAAAAAAAATGGCAGCAAATTCAAAATTCAGCAATTGGCACCAATTTTGATCACATGTGGAATATTCTAGACCACCTCATTTTAATTCCCCTACATCACTTTGATCATTTCCTACCATGTACCTTCACTAATCACCACTCTTTTTTGAATTTCCCTTTAAATTCAAATTCCAAGCCTAATTTTCATTTCCAAACCAAACTTCAATCCACCAAAATTTCCAAGCCTAAACTCTATAAATAGAGCCCTCATTTCATTCATTCTTCAAGCTTTTGATAGCCAAAAAATCCCTTGTAAATTATCTCCTCAAACCACAAATTCACCAAAGCTCTTCTTTCTTCTTTTGAAAGTTAGTAAGAATTCACATTGATTCTTGCTTAACTTTGAGTTAAACCTTCATCATTTCTTGTTTTTATTCATCAATCACAGTAGATCAAGGTTTTGGAGTGTAGATTTTGCTGCAATTCAAAAGGAATTTTCTGATTTGGAGTGGTAATTCATCTTCCACCATTGTTAAAGCTTCATATTCATCATTCAAGATGTAGATCCTTGGTGCTTCTTGTTGTTGATCTTTTGGATCATATATTGTTGTTTGATTGCAGTTTTCTTTGTCTATTTTTATTTTAAAATTCGTGCAAATTCAATTCATGATCATAAGGTGTTTGAAAAATGTTTTGAAAGAGGATCATGCTGAATTTTGCACATTTTTTTGCTTCTGATACAGTGTTAACCGATTAACACCCTGTTTTGCGCAGAAATTCAAAATCTGCACTGGTTAACCGATTAACCAATGTGTTAACCGATTAACCTGTGTCCAGAATGCTATTTTGGCTCTGTTTTGGGACTGTTTTGGTTCTTTTGCCATTTTCTCCCCTCTTCTTTTGTTCTTAGCCTTAGATCACATAATTGTGTGGTTTAATTTGACTTTCTCTTCATCTATTTCTCTTTTATTTGGATTGATGAAAGTCTTATGGATCATTAGAATTTCTTTGTCGAATTCTTGATCAAGGCGAGATCGTTACCTTTTTTTCTTTTTGTGCGGTATTGCTTTCGGATGACGATCTACATATCGTTCATCTAGCATGCATTAGCACAAAGAGCTATTGACCAGCCTCATTGTAGGGTAATTACTCTGTAAATTACTCGGCGATTACTTAACATAGCTCAACATTATGTCCCTTATCGGAAAACAACTCAATGTTGATTGATCTTTTGTATTAGGTTCAAAATCTATGAAGTTTGTTGTTGTAGAGGCTTTGATTCTATCAATCTTCTAACAAGTCTTCATTAACCTTAACCTAAGTACACTATTCAATCATTATTGATCATTTACTCTAACAACTAATTACTAATTACTAACTTCTAACTTCTTTACAATTCCTTCTCGCTCCCTATCTCTCTTTTACTTTTATGCAATTTTTCTTTTGTCCGTTGGACACATGTTTATGCTTCCGCATATTTTTCCTTTGTCCGTTGGACACATGTTTATGCTTATGCCTTTTTCTCTTTGTCCACTTGGACCAAAAACATTAATAAAGGCCAAAACCTCTAAAAAACTTGTGCTTCTAATCTTGGACTATGGTTACTATCCTTTGCAATGGACATGGAGTTTTGCACCTAGACCTTGGACTTCAATGCTATTCTTGAACCCTTGGACTTAGACCTTAGACATCCAATGCAAATCTTGGAACCTTGGACTTAGAACTAGGACCTTTTCCCTTTGCTTTGGAATTATGGTTTGAAGACTATGGAGCTTACTTGTGTGGTTAGGCTATTCTTATCCTTAGCTTTTACTTTATGCTTTAGGATAGTCACTTCTTCTCCACCCATTCTTCAATTTTCAAAACTCTCCCTTTTTCAAAACCTTCTTGATTTCAAACTTTCACATCTTTCATAATCAAACCTTGACTTTGTCAAGTGATTTTACTATTTTCCTTTCATTTCTTAGCAAATGCTAAACTACATAAGCATATTGACACCTCTTTCAAAAGACTTAAAAAAAACATCAAACTCATTCAAACTCCTTTTGTGCCCTCGTGCACTTTCTCTTTTTAAACTTTTTCATAAGTTTAGACATGATTCATTTCTTTAAGCGGAATTATTTGCTTGGAAATGACGACTTGTCTTTACATTTTAAAATCAACCAAAACAAACAAATTTCATTCTTTGTACCACGAACTACGGGGTTTTGATCCTACATTGCACATCGTGGGTACGTAGGCATGAGGCGACAAGTCTCTCCAAACACAAAAAATCTTTAAAACAATTTCTCTTCTCATCTCCTCAATCACTTTTCAAGCAAACTTTTTCAGACCAAAAGCGATAGATATTTCAAAGGGTTCCTATAGAGTACTATAGACGTTTTGGGTGCTAACACATTTCCATTGCGTAACCAACCCCCTTACCCGGTTTCTCTTCACTTGTTCTTGTTGTAGAGCTTGTGTAGGATTTGTTCGCTTTTTTTCCCTTCCTTTTTGGATAAAATAAAAGTGCGGTGGCGACTCTTGCTTTTCGAGTTAAGTTAATCAATAACTTACACTCACGATTTTGCCGCTACACACACCTCCTAAACCCATCAAAGAAGCGACACAATACACCACAAACGGTTCATTTGGCTCGGGTAGAATTAACATTGGAACTGTAGTCAACCTTTTCTTCACCTTAATGAAACTCTTCTCACAATGGATATTCCACACAAATGCTTTACCTTTACAAGTTAACTGAGTCAACGGAAGTGCCAACTTTGAAAATCCTTCAATAAACCTGTGGTAATAACCAGCCAACCCGAAAAAGCTTCTAATCTTAGTCACCGACTTCGGAGCCTTCCACTGTAGAACTGCATCTACCTTGGATGGATCCACAACAATACCATTGCCTGAAATAACATGCTCAAGAAAACTTACTTCTCTCAACCAGACTTCGCACTTAGATAACTTAGCATAAAGCTTCTTTTCTTTCAACACTTGCAGCATGATCCGTAAATGCTCAGCATGTTCCTCTTCTGACTTAGAATAGATTAGAATTTTGTCAATAAAGACAACCACAAATTGGTCCAAGTGTCGTACCTCGAAAAATATGATCCTCGCGATGGACGCGGAAAAAAAACTGTTCGAAACAGAGTCACCACCGAACTTTATTTATTCCAAGGAAGGAATAGGAAAATATCGATAAAACCTTTTAAAGGATAAGAAAATGGTCATCGCAACCAAATTCGGGTTCGGGAGTCGGTTACGCAAGAGGGAAGGTATTAACACCCTCTACGTTCGTTGTACTCAACGGGAACCTCTTGATTCGATTCGTGAGAAAGGTTAGCTTGGTTTGTTTATTTTCTTCTAAGGGGATATTGCTTTTTAAGGGGAAAATGGGGTGATTTTTTATTAGGGTGCTCGGCAAGGGTGAAGATCCTTGTGCCTACGTATTCCCTCGTGCAATGGGAAAGTCAGAGCATTCGTAGTTCGTGGGACTACGGTTGGTTTGTATTTTTTAAATGAACGAGTGTTTAATTCACATTCTAACTACTAAACGTTGTCTTGTCTGCTCGTTAAGGGAGGCTGAAGCACTAGTTCATATGCGCGGAAGAATGGACTAAACAATGTTCTTTTTGTGAAAAGTTGTTTGATTTGGATTAAGTGTGTTAAGATTTTATTGAAAAAAAGAGTTTGATTTGCTTGTGTTTTAGAGTTTCGGTCGCGTAAGAAGTGTTTGGTTTGTTAAGTATTTTGAGGGAAGAATGACGACTATTCGATAAACGAGACGTCGGCCTCGCAACCAATTAATCGGGGCATTACTGAAATGCTAGATCTCAACGACACCTTTTCATTTTATTGATTATGAAATTGTTTGATAATGATTAAGTGTTTTAAGACGAATGGTTGAATGAACAACAACCCAAGGGCGTGCCTCAAGAGCCATTCATTCGAAGATCCAAGGAATGCTAGACTCCAAAAATCTCCTTCTTTCGTTAGTTGATTAAGAAAGTGTTTGAAATAGGTTGAATCGAATTAGTTACAAAAAGCAGTGAGGATCGATACTAGTCCCTAGGGGTGCTTCTAGTAACGAAACCTCGAGATGTGCAAGTGTGCGTTTGATGGCGAGGCAAAAGGCGCTCGACTTACGATTGGGCTCGATGGCGAATCGAGGACTAGTTTGGAAATGGTTTAGTTAAAAAGGTCGAAAGATTGAATGAATGACAACCCAAGGGGCGTGCCTCGAGAGCCATTCATTCGAAGACCCAAGGAATGCTAGATTCCATGAATCTCCTCTTTTCGAAAGTTTGATTGAAAAAAAAAGGGTGACAATTAATGTATTTAGATTAAGTGTATGAACAAAGAAAATTGTTAGATAAACATGAATATGAATATGATATGGACAATATGAATAGTATGAATAAAAACATAATCGAGATAATATTTGACGGAAAATAAACAAGATATTGATTAATCGGGTGAATCGGGAAATAAAAGGTGACGACCTCGTCTTAATCAAGAATTCTAAAAAAGATTCCATGATGTTTAAGACCTTCATTGATCGGAAATAAAAAGAATATAGTGCAAAGTAAAATGTGAAATAAAATCGAAATCGAAGAAAAGTCTCATCTTAACCGACAAAATTTGGTTTTAGATGTTCATCGACCCATAAAAAATGAAAAGTAAATAAAAGAATAAAATTGGTCTTGTCTTAATCAAGATTTAATCGAGAAATCGATAATCAACGATTTTTGACTTTCATTGACCGATAAAAAATAAAAAAAGGTGGCCTCATATAAATCAAGATTTTGAATCGATTTAAATAAATAAACTTAATCAAGATTTTTTCATATCATCGGCCAAATAAAATCGAATATGAAACTCAAGATAGAAATGAAAAGTCAATCAAGAAATAAAATCTAAATAATGAGATAACCAAAATATAATTAAAAAGGTTTGAGAAAATAAAAATAATTTTTACAAAATATCTAATCAAGATGGTTAACAAAAAAATCTTAACAAAATAAATAGCTAATAAGGTTTAAAAAACAAAACATTATTAACAAGAATTTTAATGAAATAACTAACAAAGTATCTAATAAAAATTTATATAAAAAAAACACTATTAACAAGGATTGACAAAAGTTATAAGTAGAAAAATATTAACAAAAATATCAAGAACTTTTAACAAAGAAAACTAAGTAAAATTATCAATAAAATAAATAACAAGAAGGTAAGAGAGGGGGATGCAAGAGTTAAAATTGGGGTACAATAGTAATACCCAGATGCATGGTTGACCCAAGCCCATGTGGAGGCGGATCATAAGAACCGGTCGGGTCCTTTGACCCGAACCCGATTTGGCTAAAAATGGAGAAGGGTGTGGAACCCTAACGCTACAACACGACACCTTTACAAAACAGGGAAAAGAAACTGAGAAACGCTACCATCACCTTTTCAAAACACTCACATCTCTCATTCTCCATCTCGTCTCAGATTCTCTCCGCTCGCATCGCTTCCCTCATGTATTCATCTTATCTCTCTCTGTTTCGCTCTATCTCTCACTTTCTTTCTCCGATCTCCGCCTCTCTGTTTTTTTTCACACTCGTAATTTTTCGATCAGTTTCTCGCCCTCGTTCTTTTGCTCACCATTCGCGGTGGCTTATGGGTTTATGGAGTGGTGGGTTAGAAGGTTGTGGATGGTCGTTGCTTGGTGAGTTTACGGAAGAGTTAAGTTGATGATGGTGAGTGTCTGATAGTGGTGGTGGTTAAAGGGGACGATTGGAGTTTGTGTGGCTCATGAGAGAAAACGAAAATTGTGAGGATAAAGAGAATGTGAATTGGTTTTTGTTACAGTTTTCAGGTTTTTGAAGGTTGGTGGTTTCGATTGAGAAAGGTGATTGAAGGTTTTGGTTGCTGTTTAAGGTGGTTTTGAGGATGGAGGTTGAAAGTGGTTGTGTTTCTGAAGTCGCGAAGGTCGTAGGAGCTTGTGGTGATAGTTGAATGATGTTTGTGGTTTTTCCAAGAAGAACAAGGTTCCCCTCCGGTTTTTAACAGATTTGTTCTCTCTTTTTACTTCTGTTTGTTATGTTTGGATAATGTGACTTGAAGATGATTTTTTAGAAGCTTAAATTGAAGGTTTACTGTGAAAGTTTATTTCTCTGATGAAGAAAATGAGAAGCAGTGTTTGAAGGTGAGTTTTCTTTTTAGAATTTCCTTCTCAGAATTTTTCTCCCCCGTTATGATTTCCCTCTCCCCTTTTATTCAACAAAACTTGTTTTCTAAGTTCAAAATGGTACGAATTATTTTGTCTCAATGTGTTGATATGTCCCTTTCATCGTGCAGGTTCTGATGCGGTTTGTTGTTGGTGGAGTGTTATCGCTGTTGTAGGTTTGAAGCAGTATGTTGTTGTTGTTTCATGTTGGCTTAGCACAGGCGGTTGGTGTGATAGCAGAGTCAGAAGTACGGTTTCATTTTGGAGGCTTGTGTGTGTAGTGATGCTGTATGTGATACGTTGGTATTGATGGCGGGGTACCAGGTTGATGGTACAAAGTGTAGCAGTTCTTGTTTTGGTGAAACAACCTGGTCCAAGATAAAGTCAAACGTGATGGCTTGTGATCCCTTTCCTTCTTTTTAATTATTTTGTAAAATCTGGTGTAGAAATTATTGTAATGGGCTTTGATGACTCTTTTTTCCTTGCAATTTTTTTGTAAAATTTTTGTATAAAACTTATTAATGGGCTTGAAAAATATAGTGGACCTTTCACTTTGAATTAATCCCATTATTTGCACCTCCACTTAACTCTTGGACCAACACTTGGCATTGTCTTATGAATCATGATAAAACCCTTACATCTTGATACCACTCTTTAAGAACGAATACCTTGGAATCCTCACTACAATCTTGAGTAAATTCCATCCTAAATTGATCCTTAAGAAATAAGACTAATTAAAGATCAATCTTAAAACTTTGAATGAAGTTGGGCCTTAAATTGAAATGAACCCAACATTGGACCTTGGCACAACAAGTTTTTCACCATAGATCAAATGAGCTATAAATGATTTTGATATAAATTGACTTGGTACAAACCCTAATTGAATCCTTAATCCCACACCATTTGAATTTTGCATACCCTGTATCGGATCTTGAAACCAAACTTGCCTGATCATTACACACCTGACTTGATATCCTCAAATAAACCTCAGACTTAGGCAACCAGAAAGCAACATACTTTTGGATTTTCTGGGTAATGGTTAGTAGATGGATGGTACAAATGAAAGTTATACACAGGTAGGACAAATTTGGGGTATGACACCAAGTAAGCATGAAAAATTTGATTCATATACTCCATGAATACACCAGGTGCATTAGTAACTCCGAACGGCATCACTGCATACTCATAATGTCCATATCGAGTTCTGAAAGCCGTTTTCTGAATATCTTCATCCTTTACCCGTATCTGATGATAACTCGACCTTAAGTCAATCTTGCTAAACACGCGGGCACCCACTAACTGATCCATCAAGTCATCTATTCTTGGAAGTGGATACTTGTTTTTAATCATCACTTTATTCAGCTGTCTGTAATCGATACATAACCTCATACTGCCATCCTTTTTCTTTACCAACAACACTGGAGCTCCCCAAGGCGATACACTTGGTCTCACGAATTTCTTTTCTAACAATTCTTCCAGTTGCTTCTTCAACTCTGTTAATTTTGATGCCGACATCCTGTATGGTGCCATGGAAATAGGTCTGGTACTCGGGACAAGATCAATAGCAATCTCCACCTCTCTCTGGCGGTACGTCATCAATATCATTCGAAAACACTTCTGGAAATTCACGCACCACCTGCAATTCATTAATCACCGATTCACTCTCCACTGACAAGGATGCAAACAACGCAAGCACTTGAGCTTCTTCTTCTAAGAGCTCTCTCAACTCTCTAGCAGATAGAAAACCATCATCTTCCTCTTTCTCAAGAGCAAGAAATCGCACCGACTTGTTAAAATAGTTAATATGACCATGATTGAACTCTAACCAGTTCATACCCAAGATCACATCGAGACCTCCTAACGGCAAGCAAATAAGGTCCACACCAAAGTCCTTATCAAAGATTGATAGTGTACAATTCAAACAAACTAGAGAAGTGGTCACCGATCCCTTTGCAAGAGTTTCGACAACCATCTCTCCCTTCATAGGAGAAACAACAAGGCCTAGCTTTCTCACACAATCAACAACAATAAAAGAGTGAGTAGCACCAGTATCAATAATAGCAATTAAAGGCGTATCATTAATATGACATGTACCTCTGATTAGTCTGTCATCACTAGAAGTCTGAGTCCCTGTCAAAGCGAACACTTTTCCTCCAGTCGAAGCTTGCTTTAATTTCTGGCAACGAGTACTAATATGGCCTTGTTCTCCACAGTTGTAACAAGTCACCACATTAACTTTGCAATCAGTAATCAAATGTCCTGCATGCCCACACTTGAAGCATTTCTTCACATCACTCGTGCACTCACTGACACGATGACCTAGCTCACCACACCGGTAACACTTAAGAGGAGCAGGGGCACCTCCCCCACTTGGATTCTTGCCATCAGGGTGTTTCTGGTTACCTTTCTCAGCTAGAGCTGCATAAGGCTTCCCATGGTTCATCTGTTGCTTTTCTCTCCTCTCGGCCAACCCTTTATAGTGAGTCGATCGAGCCTTGCTATCTTCTTCAAAGATCCTACAATAATCCATCAAATATGGAAACCTTCTGATCCACTGATAGCCAATCGCCTATTTGATCTCAGGCCTCAATCCATTCTCAAACTTGACACACTTTGAGAACTCAGCAGTTGGCGCACTGTAGTGAGGGTAAAACTTAGCCAGATCTGAAAATTTGGCAGCATACTCTATAACCGTCATGTTACCCTGTTTCAGTTCTAGAAATTTGATCTCTTTCTTTCCTCTGACATCTTCAGGAAAATATTTCCTCAAGAACTCCCTACTGAACACAGCCCAAGTGATTGCCTCTCCTGTTGCTCCCAGCAATTGACGAGTGCTAACCCACCAATCATCAACTTCCTTAT
The DNA here is from genome assembly GCA_022829125.1 of Lathyrus tuberosus. Classification (NCBI taxonomy): domain Eukaryota; kingdom Viridiplantae; phylum Streptophyta; class Magnoliopsida; order Fabales; family Fabaceae; genus Lathyrus; species Lathyrus tuberosus. The sequence continues at coordinate 4,772,366 of JALAZF010000274.1, read as the reverse complement.
CCAGCATGTGAGTACCTAACCGCACTTTCTGTGCTTCAGGATATTCCATACCTCGGAATATCCTCTCGATCTCCTTGAGCCAACCCTGCACTCCATCTGGATTATATCTTCCCTTGAAGGTAGGCGGTCTATTCTTTTGAAACTCGTCATTCTCACTAGCATGAGGCGGGTTTTGTACCGCTTGAGCAACAGCCTGCAAAGCAACAGCAATAGCGGCATCTTCCTTCCAGCCATTCTAAATCTGTTACACACCAACAACAGAACACAATGGTTAAGGAAACGACATCGACAGTACTCAACTGTCACACGACAACGGCTCGACAACTTGGCCGGACGGACCAACCAGGCTCTGATACCACTATGTAACACCCTAAACCCCTGAGACAATTAATAATAGAAAAATCAGAGTAAAATAGAACATACAACGTGTAGGATGCTACATTTAACAAACACCTGCTCATGCAATACGATATGTAACACATAGATATCACAAATTCAACCATACATAATTAATCTCTTCATATAGCAGCGGAATTCAACTAAACATAACATGTGTAATATCTCAAAATCACCATCAAACAAATAAGGTGGTAATAAATAATAAAACAAATAACGACAAGCGTTCTGAAAACCCCAGTGTTACACATCAGAGCAGACGCCGACACAACGAAATAAAAGAGAAGACTCCATCTTCACTAACTTCGACTCCGCACTAATCCTGCTTATCTGCACGTTACCCACATAGAGGTAACATTCAAACAGAAGGGTGAGATTCTCAAATCAATATAAAAAATGCATAAGATAAGCATGAAAGAACATAATCCATATACAGTTCACCCTTCCAGCACAACATCAACAAGAATATAATTCTCCACCCAAATAGACAACAGTACAATTCATCATACAACACAACATAATGCAATTCAATGAGACCCACGACTCGACTCAATGCATGTGGTACCAATTCGATCCCTTTTTCATGATCATAATTCCCGTCGGAATTTCTATATCAGTCGCTCACACCCCACATGGGCACACGACATCCGTGATCGCTCACACCCCACATAGACATACGATCACCTCAACAACAACAACACGATTCTATTTCAAAGAATCTCGATAAGACGCTCACACCCCACATGGGCACTCGACTTATCGGACAACTTATGCAACATGACATACATACAACGACAACATATAATGATAACTAAATGCATCAATACATCATACTACAACTGTCCAACACGCAACATATACCTGCCAACATATACAACAACAATAATCCACAACCACAAGACGCATACACACAACCGAATTCATCGTTTTAACTCACAACACACAACACATACACAAAACTCGACTACTGCATCAAATAGTTGGAATTCTGGCCTTGAAATTAATTTTATCAAAAAGTATATGAAACCAGCTTTCCAACGATTCGAACGGCGACTGAAACGGACATACGGATTAAAAGTTATGAATTTTTGAAGTTTAGAAAAGTTCTGTCTGTAACAGCAGCAAACAACATTGTCATGTTCACTGCGAGTTCGCTCTGCGAACTGCCCTTCGCTAGGAGTTCGCTTAGCGAACTTGCCAGCGAACAACTCCTTCCATACAAAACAAGAGAGTCACATTTTCTCTCCTCCACTCGCTCTTTGTTCGCTTAGCGAACTGGAGTTCGCCAAAAGTTCGCTTTGTGAACCTGGGGAGAACTTCCCCACCACACATCCCATAATTGCTCTACTTTTCCTTCGTTCGCTGCCTCATTCTCTTTACGAATTTGGGGCGAACATTCGCCCAGCGAACTTTTGTTCGCACTGCGAACAACGCGATTCTACAATTCTGCAGTTGCGATTTCAATCCAAACCAGTCCCAATCCTTCCCTGATTTTACCCACAAACAGCCCCAAAAACACACATATAATCACAGATTGTCATGCATATAATTAGGAATACATAGGGCGCAATTTAACCGATCAATTTATGCATTTTCCCTCTTATCAAGGCCTCCGACATACACAATCTCAATCCCCAAATCAACACAAACAACACATAGGATGATCCTAAAGGTTTATCTACCCTCATATAAATATTATGCAACCCTTAGAGATTAAAGAACCCCACCCTTACCTTAGAGTTTTTGACGAAACCTCGGCCTCAACAATGACTTTTCTCTTTCCTTTTGCCCTAGCTCTCTCCTTTCTCCATTTTCCAAAAACACGTACTGAATGATTTTTCTCCCTAATCCCTTCTTTTTTATTTTCTTTTCTAATATCCTTTTTATTATTAATATTATTATTATTCTTATTATGTCAATATTATTATTATTATTATTATTATTATTATTATTATTTTATTAATTAGATAATAATAACAATATCCTTTAATAATTTAAAATAATAATATTAACCAAGTAATCATTCTCACCACACCACCAAGTTCTACCTAATTGGCCACACACCCCAACATCTCAATCCCTATAATTATAAGGTCACTACCCATAATAAGGGCAACCCCAAACACAACCACACATACAAAAACACAACAACACGTATTTCCAATTACGAAAAACAATAAAATAAATCGGGGTGTTACACCACCCGCCAAGGTGATTTTGCCTTCAAAAATGACTTAATTCAATAATCTTGAAAGATTACAAAAGTTAGAGCGAGTCTAACCGACCTTGTTGCAAAACACATCTTAGACTAATCATCCTTGTTGCAAACCATAATGGATAACCTCCATTGTCTTCTTGAGAATTCTGAATATACCTGTCGCTCCCAGGATTTTCATCCAGGTACAAATGCGAGAGTGGCGTGGAAAAACAAAGTCGTCAGCCGTGTAAATTTATCCCGAGAGAGGGAAAGGGAACACCGCACAAACCTGAGGAAGAGGGAAAGGAATGGTCATCGCAACCATAACCCGGGTTCGGGAGTCGGTTACGCGAGGGGAAGGTGCTAGCACCCCACGCGTCCATCGTACTCGATGGGATCCACGCTTGTTGTCTATTCTAAGGGTGAGTTATCCTATCATCTATGGCTGCACTAAGACGGGGAAGGGAAAGACAAAGACAGACTCGGTAGGACGTCAACGTCCTAGGCCTACGTACCCCCTTTGTGCAATGGGGAATTCAGAGTCAACGTAGTTCGGACCAAGTTCTTTTTGTGTTTTTTTTATGAGCGACGTTAAGTTCGCGTCCGGCAGTTAGGGTCGATGCCTGTTTGCGACTCAGACGGAAGGTAACGTGCCCTTTCTGAAAATAGCCTTTAGTTTGACAATCCCGAAGGACAAAAAGGTTTGAAGTTTGTCTATATTTTTTAGGACAGAAGTGACTTGAGTTAGTTTATAACTTGCATTGCACCAAAGTCTAGGGCACAGGGGTGAATACTTAACGCATCGTCCCAAGACAGGACGCTCGCTAAGCACTCTAGAAAGATGAGAGGAAGCCACTCATTTCTCATTCCCCACGCTTAAGGCTCGTGCGCAATACAATTTATCCTTATTAAGTGTTTTCAAGAAATTTTGAGATGAGAAGAGAGAAGACACAAAGGAAACTCTAAAGGGAAACTAAGAGTCCTAATGTTATCATGCATGGGTGACCTACGGTTAGTGAGGTTTGACGACAACCTAAGCCTAAAGAAAAGAAAAGATGAGAGAAGGAAAGAGTAAGGGTGAATATGGATGACTATCCACACCCTCAAATAACTTACCTCAACCCCTGTATAAAAGGTTAGTACGAAACAGACATACGTAATATTACGGCAAATGAAAACCAAACAATGACATATAATAATGATTAAATAACCTATAACAATCCAAACATGAATTAAGAAGTCAAGGACACAATCCCAAAACAATGGCACAAGTGCCTTCTCAAACAAAAACTCAGGCATGATCAGAAATATGCATACAAGAAAGCCTCAAACAAGGAGCAATCACATAATTAGGGAAACAACTTCTAAAATTTCCAAATTAAATATCAACATTGCTCAACTAGAAAAAAACAACATATCAAAAACTCCTGCAAAAATTCAAAATGTAATTCACTCAAACAATTATGCAAAGTCAGATGAGAAATATGGTTCAAGATGCAAAAGGGAAGGACCAAAATGCAATATGAAAAAGTTTAAAAAATGAGAGAAAAATAATTTAATGCATTTCAATGTATTGATGAAAAAATTCAAAAAGAATGAGTTCTAAATAATTTATGGATGCAGAGAAATAAAATAAACAAATTTAGGTATGCATGATATGAATGATTCAAAAAGAAATAAACAAATATTTATTTCAGATGCTAAAAATAAAATAAAATAATAAAATAAAATTTGTGAAAATTTTATAAAATTATAAAAATGATGCATGAATTTTCTGGGAATTTTTAATGCAAAAGAACTATTTTTAATAATTAAAATGAAACAATGCAAATTAAATAAAATAAAAGAAGAGAAATGACATGGGGGTGCGTTTAGTAAGCAAGACACGTTGAAAATAAAACAATGGGCTCAGAGGGTGGTGCCATTAGCGAGGCCCAATTACTAAAAGTCCATCAGAAAAAAATAAAACAAAGAAAAGGCGCACGTGGGCTTTCAGTCAACCCAGTTGACTCACCATCACCATTGGATCAATCCTGCGTCTCGTATCAAGTCAAACAAAACACGTGTTATGTAAGATGAGCGGCCATGATTAAGAAACACACCACAATTATGATACACGCGCACACACATAATCATTCAGAGTACCATACACACACCACGTGACTGGCACATGTTTCATTTATTTGCTGGCATCATCTCAACCATACAATCCATCAAACGGACCACACCCAGTCAACAAATCCAATAATTAATCATGATCAGAGGTTGTGATTCAAAGCGCACGATAATACACATGGGGAAGCACACACACGAACATATTAATAAACTAAAAAAAAAAATAAAGAGATCAAAACATGGCAAGCTGATGGCCGTGCGATCAAACCAATGGACGGCCAGGATTGTCTCTTCCACCTCCAAACCCTAGCTCGCCTGAAACCTTGCCAGACGCCGGAGCCCTAGCTCCGGTCGTCTTCTCCGACGGCACTGAATGGAGCTCTCACCAAAACGAACCCAGAAATCCACGACTCTTACATCATTCGAACCAGAATTCAACCATGATCTCAAATATGCAACTCAAAATCACAAATAATCAACATATAATTAAAAACGAAGGAAATAATGTTAGGGTTCAAAACTTTAAACTCCCCATATGCACACAATACACGTCCAAAATCAAAACAAATTATATCATGGTTATCAGTGAACATCACACATCAATATGCATATTTAAAAATAGAGTTCTATGATCATGAAAAAACCCACCAACCTGAGACCACGCCTCCTATATCCTTGCTTTTAGCTGCGAATGAAGATTGATTTGTGCTCTGGGGATCCCAAGAAAGAAGATTGTGGAAGAATTTTTGGAAGAAACCTTGTGGATTGAGAGATTCAATGAAGAAAAGTTTTAGGGCTCAAGCTTTGTTCTCCTCCAATATCACGTGTCCAAACCCTAACCAGTGCATGAATTGGCTTAAATAGATTAGGTTAATCCACTGATGATCAATTGGGCCTTGGTAATTCCTTGTTTAAAGAGTTTTGGATGATTTTAGAAAATTGCATTATGTGAGATACACCCTCCTCCATGCATGGATATCCAAATATTTCATGATGGATCACTTAATTTCCAATTGCTAATCACACCTAATTGAATTTGGGCCTTGAAACATTTTGATTCATGAGTTTTTAATAATTTGGCAATTTGGCATAATGGAAAAATAAGTGAAGAATACACCATGGATTCACTTGATTCAAAGGCCAAAAATGCTCCTTAAGGATTGCTTTTTGATGTTGGAATGTGCCTTGAAGTAATGGAATTAATTATAGGTCCATATGTCCCAAAGTGCAAAAGTTGTGAAAATGGAACCCTAAAAACCACTTTGCCTTCTTTTGGTCATAAATTGAGTTTCACAAATGATATGGAGACCCACTAGTACTTGTTGGAAATAGGAGAAAAAGATATTCAACTTTCATGTTTGAGGAAAATTCATTTGAAGCTTTCTTGATGATGAAAAGTCAAGTTGAATGTAGTGTAAGAACTTGCCCAAAAAGGAAACTTTCAAATTATATGTCATTTCCATATTTAGTAACTTTTGCACCAACCCTTGATTCTTGATAAATGGTATGAAACTTGACTTTTGAAAACCATAAGAGGATATGAGACCTTGAAAACCTTGGAGAGAACCTCAAAATTCCACAGTTGACTTCCCCTCTCACTGTTGACTTTTCTCCTGATTCTCCTGATTCCCAATCCATTGGCCAATTGAACTTCTCCTGAACCAAACTGATAGACAATCTTCCATATCTAGATACTTAGGGACCCAAGAAATACCATGGAATCAAGTCTTGCCCAAAAAATCAGAAATAAACTGACTTTATAGCAAACCCTAATCTTGGTACCCTCAGTCTAGGAGGAAATAACACAGTCTCCAAATCCAAATTCCTCTGAATATGATGTGTATCCTCTCCAACAAAGATAAGATATGCCATTTGGTGATGATAAGAACCCAAGGAGCTTGCCCATTGGAGCAATAAATCCAAGAACCTCAAAACCCTAATTTCTGCACTGGTTAGGAGAAAGTGATCCACTTGAACTCTCTTGCTTGACCCTCTGAAGAACATCTTCTCCTCTTGAACTTGCCTCAGGCACCTTGACCCCATGCTAAGAACCAATGATATGCACGCATGATAATGCAAAAATGAAATGAAACATAAGCCAGTTAGTACTAAAGTAAGGAGGGCAAATTTTGGGGTGCAACAGCTGCCCCTATTCAATCAACTTGGTCCTGAGGGTATGATAGCGACGACTTTCAGACAATTAGGGTACATGGAGATTGAATACCAAATAACCCGGAAATTTACAATCCTCAAAGGAGGGACAACTCCACTGGAGAATCAGCTATAAAGACTGTACTGTCACAACACGGACGAATGCCAGGTATGCTGGGTATAAAGTGAAACAAACTCTCCCAGGTTATGTCATCTCTGCTGATAAAGAGAACTGACAAAATAAATCTTCAAAAGATCGATATCCCTACTGACAAAGAGAACTAGTGAAACAAATGCCATTCCTGCTGATAAAGGGAACTGACGAAAGAAAATATCCAAAAGATTGCTATCTCTACTGATAAAGAGAACTAGCAAAATAAATGCCATCCCTGCTGATAAAAGGAACTGACGAGAGGAAATCTCAAAAGATTGCTATCTCTGCTGATAAAGAGAACTAGCAACACAAAAGCCATCCCTGCTGATAAAGGGAACTGATGAAAGAAAATATCCAAAAGATTGCTATCTCTGCTGATAAAGAGAACTAGCAACACAAAAGCCATCCCTGCTGATAAAGGGAACTGACGAGAGGAAATCTCAAAAGATTGCTATCTCTGCTGATAAAGAGAACTAGCAACATAAATGCCATCCCTGTTGATAAAGGGAGCTGACGAAAGAAACTTCAAAGGATTGCTATCTCTGCTGATAAAGAGAACTAGCAAAATAAATACCATCCCTGCTGATAAAGGGAGCTGACGAAAGAAACTTCAAAGGATTGCTATCTCTGCTGATAAAGAGAACTAGCAAAATAAATACCATCCCTGCTGATAAAGGGAACTGACTACCAGGCGAGAACTGGGTTTACACCAAATAAGTCAGTCGAGAAGTGACTACCAGACAAGAACTGGATTTACAGAATAAGTCAGACGAGAACTGACTACCAGACGAGAACTGGATTTACAGAATAAGTCAGACGAGAACTGACTACCAGACGAGAACTGGATTTACAGAATAAGTCAGACGAGAACTGACTACCAGACGAGAACTGGATTTATAGAATAAGTCAGACGAGAACTGACTAACAGACGAGAACTGGGTTTCACCAAGTAAGTCAGACGAGAACTGACTACCAGACGAGAACTGGATTTCACTAAAGAGAAAGGCCAAACCAAGGCGAGCTTCTAACGGACTCACGGTCCACAGATAAGATGACTCCACTGGGGAAGGAGAAGTCTAAATAAAAGACTCTGTCGGGGAGCACAAGTATGAGGAACGCATCCCTCCAAAATCTCTTGAGTTATGCCATCTCTACTGGGAAAGAGAATTGGCAAAGAAAATACCCAACCTGGCTTATGCTTCGGATGCAAATGTTTGAATTTTTCCGTAATGCTCCATACGAAATGGGAATGCTACGCTTTTGAGGATGCAATGCGAATGCTTATGATATGCAAAAAGGGTCCCTCCAGCAAAATAAATGCAGGAGAGAAAAGATCAAATCAGTTGGGGATGACAAAAATAAATTGTCCTTTGAATCCAGGGACTCTGTTGAGAAGGGTCATACTGATCGACTCTTCGGATCAACAACTTCTGCTGGGGATGAAATCCTGAAAGAACTACCGAGGGCCACACCTGTCTTTCACTGAAGGTAACATCCAAAACCTGAGATTTCCCCTCTGCTGGGGGAATTGAGAATGAACGCCAATAACGGAACCGAAAGTCTGTTACTGAAGATTGCTAATATCCAATTGGGCTCAGAACCTGCTGGGGGATGCCAGCCCATAATACCCTCCTGCTTGGGGAAAACAGTCCATAATACCATCCTGCTTGGGGATACTGCTGAACTTAGCCTGCTGATGGGGAGAATGACTTTACCCTCACCTTGCTGGGGATTAGAATATGACATCGTCGGTGAAATCCCGCTTCCTGACTGGATGGGGGAGTGAACACCCTGATTCTGTGGGGAAATAACGTCTTGAGTCAGAGAAAATACTTCCCAAGTCTCCTGCTGGGGAAGGTCCGCTCTGCTGAGGAAAGTGCAATCTCAATGCTGGGGAAAACAAACTGCTGGGAAAATACAATCCTGTTGCCCTGCAACCTGACCTGTCTCTATCTTCATAAACGGCCCTTTGAACTTTCCACTTACCCCAGACCAACAGGTCTAATGGAAGAAATCATCTCAAGAGGATTTTATAGAAGATCGGGCGTTCGCACTGCCCCAGGGTCTTCAAATTCTTAGAGAGATTTATCATATCTCGACATAACTGCCCCAGTCTTCATAACCTGAATTTCAGAGAGATTTCTCGACGTGACTGCCCCAGATTGGCTACATCTTAACACGACTTACTGAGTCTCTTGGCAGCATGCCCTTTGATATGATTGTCCTTCGGAGTTTTCACCATCCCAACTTGGCCGGATCAAGCTTCTTGACTGACGTTCACTGTGTAAGCTTCCTTGATGCTTAGGCACATGTAGGCAAGCAGAACAAGTTTATTATGAGAATGATAATTCTAATGCAACACTCATGTTAACCTTGAAGTTTTATTGAAAATGTGTCACCAAGCCTTGTGAACGAATCACTAGCTGGGATGCGACCTTGATTTTTTGAATGGCAAAACAATGCGCACATGCAATACTGACAAATCTTATTAGCACAACTCGTAGGAGTCAGGAACGTTATCCTGTTGAAGTACGCTTTCGGAATAAACCCTGTTTCAATTAGGACTTTTAAGGGTTGTAACGTGGTTTGGTTCACGGTTTCAGAAAAAGGATTTATGGCTCAAAATGTATTGGTGCCCACCCACTCTCCGTGATGTTCTCCAGTCCTACGTTCAGTTAATCTGACCCAAACGCTCATCTCTCAAAAGGTTTATGATCTTTAAGGAACCTACGCCACTAATGGTTTGGAACCTAAGGGAGTTTTGGAATAACAATCACCCCTTTTTATCTTGTGTCTGTAATCACACGAATTTGTTCTTATCGGGGATTTTCTTTTGATCTTTTCTTGATCCCTAATTTTGCCTGGACTGACTCTTTTGAGTTTTTTCGATTTTTAAGTCCAGCGGGATGCCCTAGCTTTTGTCTAAGTCGCTTGTTTTCAAGTTTCGACTTAGCGGGTTTTTTTTTTTTATTATTCCCATTTTTGAACAAAGCGTGCGACACTGGTTGTCTTACTTGCTTGAAAGGGTTGTGACTGCCTCACTCCTTGATTGTTGAAGGATAACCATTGTAGTTTCACATCTCTTGACCTCTTGATGGTGGGATAGAAGGTAATGGATCCTCAGATGCACGCTCTCCTTGAAATTTGAACGCTCGGTCAAACTAACTGACGCCTACCCTGCCCCTGGGTTAAGTATGAGGGTTTTTTTGTACGAAAGAAGCTCCTACTCCAAGGCTCAAAGGGGTTAACGAAGGTTTATCTCCTTATCTCTCCAGTGTTTAGGGTTTTGAAACAATGCCTGTACATCCTCAACAGGGTTCTATCCTTGAACATACAACCAGAGATTTTGCGTTTTCATCTCATTATCCTCCCTCAAGAGTTCTAAACAAGAAAATTGGTATTGCAGTGCATATAAACATTTAAGAGTGAACACGAATGGATTACTTCAAGGAAAACATACTCATTGCATTAATATCATCATAAAAAAACAAACAAGTCTTACATGCATACGATGCTTTAACAAGAAATGAAAAAAACTACAAATGAAAATGCAGTAAAGAAGCTGAAGATTGCCATTGTTAAGGAAGCTTAATTCTGCCTGGACGTACTTGCAGACTGAGTGTTCATTTGAGAAAGGAGGCTTCCATTGATGTGCATATCATCTTTAGTGAATACAATGATCTCTGAGTCTACCAGGTCTTGCACCTTGTGCTGGAATACATTACACTTATCAATTGTATGCCCAAACGTTCCCGAGTGGAACTCGCACCTAGCAGTCATGTCATAATCCAGAGGAATGGGGTACGGTACCGGCGCGATACTCCTCGTTTGAATTAGAGAGTTCTTGAGCAGACGAGCAAATAGCTTACTATAAGGGATAGGAATAGGATCAAATATCCTCTTGGGCCCTCTTGGTCTCGGTTACCCCTGCTGCTGATAACTCTGCTGTCGGTGCTGACCGGGGTGCCCCACCTGCGCTTGCACTTTCCTTTCCACATTTGGCTGAGGCATAAACAAAGGTTGCTAACGTAGAGCTTCTGCAGCAAAAGGTTGTGGAGAAAGTCCATGACATGAGGTGGATCCTGCAAAGAGGGGAGAAGTCTTCACTTCTTTTGTAACAATTGGGGTAAAATCGCCGCCTGACGTGAACTCAATTGCCCCTGCATCAATCAAATCCTAGACTTGGTGCTGAAAGGCCCTACATTTCTCCACAGTATGCCCTGGTGCCCCAGAATGGAAATCACAATGGGTTCTTGCATCATAGCCTGGTGGAGGATTACCGGTGAGAGGAGCTAAAGTCCTTTTCTGTACTAGTTGCAACTGTAGGAGATGCTGCAATAGTTAAGAATATGGCATAGGGAGCGGATGAAAAACTCTTTCAGACTTCTTTTGTCCCTGTGTACACTTTTTTTCCCTTGGGCTTCTCTTGGGAGCCAAGACCTAGCTGCTGTTGGGAAAATTCTGGAACTTCCGCTCGTGGAAGAGATTCACGAGGTAATCCACGACTTAAATCAAATTCCAAAGAGATGGGAGGAGTAAGGATCTCTATTGTGGAAGCGGGCACATGACTGTCTTCCTTCTTCAACACCCTATTCAAAATTTCCATGGCCAAACCCATCTGAGTCTTCATCTGATTGACCTCCTCCCTCAGCATCTTCTGGTCTTGCATGAGAGTTTGTATATTCCCCATAAGCTGCCCCATCTGGCCTCGCATTTCCCTCAACTCAGCTTGAACTTGCTCCATGATCAACTCTTGAATGGCTTGAGGAGTTAAGTCTGCAATTCTGAAGAAAACCAGATCAAAATAAGAATAACCAGCCTTGAACACCTGTTATGCACAATGATTATGCAAAATGATTATGAATATGCAAATGCAAATGAACATGTTTAAAAAATTCGCAGGGCGATCCACCCCTTGATTCCAGTTTAACAATAAGATAGAACGGAACTTCTGCTCATATATTAAGAAAACCAGAGGAAAACCAAATGTCAACAATCACAAATCCAAGATAACAAGTCTGAACACAATAATCATAGATCCCAACCAACAAGCCTGGCGGTGGTCCAAATAATGAGAATAGAAAACTACGGCATGTCATCAAAGTCCACAAGTGTCAATCCCCCCATCCATTATGCTTTCTGCTCCAGTCTTGAATTTCTTTGAACAGCTTTCTGGTGTCGGGATGCTTCGGTCTCTGAATTAGCTCTTGAATGAGAATGTCTCTCCTATGCATGATGTAACACCCCCAATCTATACCCCCAAGTAAACAAATAGATAATTCAAAATTCAAAATTTCATCAGAGTATATTTAAATCATCATGGCATAGACAGGCAGCATCACATCAATTTGAAACAAAACATACAACACCTGCTCATAAAGATATGCAACAGTGGGGTAGCCATCACTAGAGGAACTCAGTTCCTTACACCCACATTCCATCAGATTTTAGAATAAAGCGGAAAATCTAAAACTGATTATCAAAAATATAAAAAAAGTTTGTCATACATGTACAATCCAAAATATACATATTCATAATACACAATAACCACAAACGGCCTCCCTAACTACCCGGTGTCACATATCAGAGCCGACCGACAAAAGAATGAAGTCCTAAGCTTCACAAAAAGACCTCCAGCAACTAATCTGCAATGCCTCATAGAGCATTATAAAACAGCAGAAGGGTGAGAAACACAATCATAATACAGTTGCATATAATTATATATAACACAAAATACACAATATAAAATATTCTCACCACAAATGCACCACCATCAGTTCAACACATATTTTATATATATATGTCACCAATACATCTCAATAATATACAACACACTCATCATCAACACAATTATACATGTTTCAACTCATCAATCTCATTCCCAATTATTACACGCCAACACCCAAAGCATATAAAGATTTCATTCACATAATCACATGTTCACGCATAATGCCTATCTTTATACACAAATACATATCATTCATAATTCAATACATTTATCACAAATGCACCTCAATTCACAAATGCTATCACAAGCTCAATCACACAATTACTCCATTCCCAATTGCATATTAATCATGCCAATACATTCATCATAGGTTCACATCTCCATGTCTCACACATAATCAACTAAATCATGATTTTCCACATATAACAAATGCAATCATAACTCATGCAGATGCAAAGAGGCCGACACAACGACTCTATGCAAATGCACATGCGGTACCGACTCCATCAAATCACAATACTAGTTCTCTCAAGAACTCTGCTGGAACCATCGCTCGTTACATCACTGTAACTCCCCGTCGGGCATACGATGTTCACCCACCGCTCACACCTCTACCAAGAGAGTCTCACGGTGTTTATGGATCGCTCACACCTCTACCGAGAGAGGCTCACGACCCGATCGCTCACACCTCCACCGAGAGAGGCTCACGATCGTCTATAACCATCGCTTTCAGTCCTCAGGCTATTCATACCTTTATATTTTCGAGGCACACGATGTTATAGCTGATTCCCCACCGGAACCGCTGTCACACAGGACACAACAACAATGCATATCATGATGCTTGACACACAAGAACTCATGACAACCATGCATTTCCACACATATATGCAACCATAAACAAGCATATATAATCAAATACAACACATTGCATTTATTTTCCCTTCGGCCACAATTCATCACCACAACATGCCATCACATGTATTCACATCATATAACATCATGCAAGTCATACGATATCCATATTCAAAGTACATTACATAATACACACCAATTACACACAATTATAACAACAAAAGTCGACAAAACGACTCTATTCCTAATTCTCGACATAATTAAATCAGCTAACGAATTCCAAACCATCATAATAAGAAAGTACAACTCAATAGCTTTCCAACGCATCAAACCACGCCTCAAACCGAGCCACAGATCGAAAGTTACGCAGAAAACAAAATTACACAAACAGCACTGTTCGCTGGGCGAACCCTCTCGCGAGCATTCGCTAGGCGAATGTTACAGTGAACCAACTACTAGCTAAAAACAGACACAAAGTTCGCTAGGCGAACCCTTGGCGAACCAAGTCAGAACCAAACAGAACAAAAAACATACAACCTTCGCTAGGCGAACCCCCGTAGCGAACCTTCGCTACCCTTCGCTGAATCGTTCGCTAGGCGAACCCGCGAAAACTTCATTCGCTACTGCTCGCCCCAGGTTCGCTAGGCGAACCTGCAAAAACTCAGAATTTTCTGCGCTGTTTGAAACCCCAAAAATGATATTTTTCCAACCCAAACATTTCCAAATCAACATATATCAATCAAAACCTATTCTAATCATATCAACAAGCAATCTACCACATTTACATTGATTTCCACCCGCTAAACCATCGATTCTACTCATTTTATCGTTTTCGACCTAGAAGTGAAAAACATAGAAAGCAAGAGAATCATCCAAACACATACATACATAATCATATACAAGCATAGTATAATCGAGTTTCGCACCCTTACCCGATTAAATCGATTCCTAGAAGTTGTTTGCTTTGATTTCCAAGCTTTTCCTCTTATTTTCTCTCTTCTTCCCTTCTCTCCTTTTTCCTCCTTTCTATTTCTTTCCCTCTATTTTCTCTCCTCCCCCTTATATTTCTATTTTCTTTCTCTCTAACTTAGTAAATAATTAGGAAAAGACCAAAATACCCTTACTCTCAATTATCCCGCAAACACTCTCAAAGCGCGATAAAATATAATAACAATGCAAAACAACATATTATCACACCAAAGTCATAAGTAAAAATAATATAATACTCAAAATAATTAAATCGACTCGATTAAATAAAACGATCAAAACTGGGGCGTTACAACTCTCCCCCACTTGGAAATTTTCGTCCTCGAAAATATAACCGATCTCAACAACTCCAAACACGGCCCTCGCATCCGACCAAACAAACACTAGATCAACCAAAAGCACACCACAAATAACACAACTGACTAACCACCTGGCTAACAGCAGCAACAACAACGACAAGACGCAAAGCCCATACAATGCACTTGCCGACCAACTCCCAACTCAAAGAATACACAAGCACAACTTGCTGGTTCACTCTCAAATACAAAATGTGCCACATCATGCTTCCGCTGCACACTCTGATTACCCGAAACCATCAAGACTATCAACCTCACGCTCAAAACCTAACTCTTTCTCATATCCACCAAAAATCACTCTTCACTGCCAATATATCCAACCACACTAAACACGAGCCTCTGTACTGCTCAAATAATTCCAATTCTCTGACCATCAAAACAGACACGCATAAAAATTTCCGACTTACACATCAGGCACAACAACATCCTTTCCCCAAGGATAATCCTAAACCAATTCATGACTCGCCACAAATCCTAATCATCCTCGTTGTCTCTATTCTTTCAGACCAACTCAATATTCAATATTCAATATTCTTATAATTACCAAACACTTCGAATCTAGAATCATAAAGATAATACTTCCTATAATCCAACATAACACAGCTACAACCAATTCCACAATAGTACTGATCCTTCCTCGAATCCTCAAATGTCGAAGAACATAAACCACAACTTAAACAAACCACCACTCTTATCAAACATTCCAACCATTGTGATTCTAATCAAACTCAACCAACCAAAAAGGACTCTTAATGAATTCACCACTTAACCACATACCAGCACCTCTAATCCATCTCATCTTCTGATATAAGAATCTTCATCGACACAACAAAATAATCTGTAACCATTTCCTTAAATTCCAAACAATTCATTGCACACACTATCAAAGCCAGAAAGACACGTCCATTCCATCCAACATAATTCCCGTCTGCTATCAACAAGAGATTAAGGATGATCAGTTCCTCAATTTGTCAATAAACAGGCGACAATCATGATGAGGCATAAACCGTCTCCACCAAACTATAATAGTATTCATTACATCCTATACACAAAACTACCTAAGGCACAAATCCTTAGTTGACATAAACCTTACTTCTGCATTCCGTCTTGAACCAGAAACCACACTTATAATCTTGCAATCCCGAACACACTGAGCCAACACTCTACACCTGAAACAACATGGAGAAGTACCAGCTTCTCCCCCACTTATCTCATTCTAACCTCTCCAACTGTAAACACACCTAATCCATCACAAATCCTTTACCATAAATGGTCAAAGAACAATTTAAACAAACCAAAGAAATAATTACCGACCCCTATGCAGAAATATCGATAACCGTCTTACCATCCCAAAAAGACCACAACAAATTCAAACGCTTCGCGCACTCAGATGAAATAAATGAATGAGTCGCTCCATTACCAATAATAGCAAATAAAGGCGTACTCTTAATAAAACAAGTACCTTTAGTCAAACGATCCGCACTAGTAGTCTCATCTCCTACCAATGCAACAACCTTCCTACCAGTCTGAGCTTTCTTCGGTTTCGTACACCCCGTGCTAATATGACCTGTTCCACCACAGTTGAAACACTGCACATTAATTCTCTTACAATCCGCAGCGACATGTCCCGAACCTCCACACTTGGAACATTTCAGTTCATTCCCCCTACAATCAAACTTACGATGTCCTACTTCCCCACACTTATAACACTTAATGTAACACCTCGGAGGACTAGACATTCCTCCCCCACTTGCCTTTTTCTCAAAATTCTCCCTTTGCTTACCCTTATCAGCTGGTGTTCCATAAGGACCACCACGAGACTGTTGTTTCCCTTTCCTGTCATTCACATTCTTATAGTGAGTAGCACGCGCCTTACAATCCTCCTCGTAAATCCTACAACTGTCCACCAAATCCGAAAACCTTCTAATCCTCTGATAACCGATTGCCCGTTTAATATCCGGACGCAATCCGTTCTCATACTTCACACACTTAGAAAACTCTGCAGTCGCTTCAGCATAATGAGGATAGAACTGCACAAGTTCCACAAACTTTGCTGTGTAATCCACAACAGACATATTGCCTTGTTTCAACTCCAAGAACTCAATCTCTTTCTTTTCCTTCACACCCTCAGGATAATACTTCCTCCGAAACTCTCGACCAAATAACTCCCAAGTAACCTCTTCATCATCCTCTCCCAGCACTTGGCGCAAACTAACCCACCAACCAGCTGCTTCTTCTTTCAGCATGTGAGTACCCAGTCTCACCTTATTCTCTTCAGCACAATTCATCACATGGAAGATTCTTTCAACCTCCTCAATCCAAAATTGTGCACCATCAGGATCATATCTTCCCTTGAAGATAGGCAGTTCGTTCTTCCTGAACTCATCATTACCCACAACATTCGGTACACCTTGCACAACCCGAGCCATATTCTGTTCATTTCCAATAACAACAACTATGGTTAAACAAACAGCTCACCGAACTACAAGACCAACAAGGACTGACGCAAACTGACACAACCAGGCTCTGATACCACTTAATATAACACCCCCAATCTATACCCCCAAGTAAACAAATAGATAATTCAAAATTCAAAATTTCATCAGAGTATATTTAAATCATCATGGCATAGACAGGCAGCATCACATTAATTTGAAACAAAACATACAACACCTGCTCATAAAGATATGCAACAGTGGGGTAGCCATCACCAGAGGAACTCAGTTCCTTACACCCACATTCCATCAGATTTTAGAATAAAGCGGAAAATCTAAAACTGATTATCAAAAATATAAAAAAAGTTTGTCATACATGTACAATCCAAAATATACATATTCATAATACACAATAACCACAAACGGCCTCCCTAACTACCCGGTGTCACATATCAGAGCCGACCGACAAAAGAATGAAGTCCTAAGCTTCACAAAAGACCTCCAGCAACTAATCTGCAATGCCTCATAGAGCATTATAAAACAGCAGAAGGGTGAGAAACACAATCATAATACAGTTGCAAATAATTATATATAACACAAAATACACAATATAAAATATTCTCACCACAAATGCACCACCATCAGTTCAACACATATTTTATATATATATATGTCACCAATACATCTCAATAATATACAACACACTCATCATCAACACAATTATACATGTTTCAACTCATCAATCTCATTCCCAATTATTACACGCCAACACCCAAAGCATATAAAGATTTCATTCACATAATCACATGTTCACGCATAATGCCTATCTTTATACACAAATACATATCATTCATAATTCAATACATTTATCACAAATGCACCTCAATTCACAAATGCTATCACAAGCTCAATCACACAATTACTCCATTCCCAATTGCATATTAATCATGCCAATACATTCATCATAGGTTCACATCTCCATGTCTCACACATAATCAACTAAATCATGATTTTCCACATATAACCAATGCAATCATAACTCATGCAGATGCAAAGAGGCCGACACAACGACTCTATGCAAATGCACATGCGGTACCGACTCCATCAAATCACAATACTAGTTCTCTCAGGAACTCTGCTGGAACCATCGCTCGTTACATCACTGTAACTCCCCGTCGGGCATACGATGTTCACCCACCGCTCACACCTCCACCAAGAGAGGCTCACGGTGTTTATAGATCGCTCACACCTCCACCGAGAGAGGCTCACGACCCGATCACTCACACCTCCACCGAGAGAGGCTCACGATTGTCTATAACCATCGCTTTCAGTCCTCAGGCTATTCATACCTTCATATTTTTGAGGCACACGATGTTATAGCTGATTCCCCACCGGAACCACCGTCACACAGGACGCAACAACAATGCATATCATGATGCTTGACACACAAGAACTCATGACAACCATGCATTTCCACACATATATGCAACCATAAACAAGCATATATAATCAAATACAACACATTGCATTTATTTGCCCTTCGGCCATAATTCATCACCACAACATGCCATCACATGTATTCATATCATATAACATCATGCAAGTCATACGATATCCATATTCAAAGCACATTACATAATACACACCAATTACACACAATTATAACAACAAAAGTCGACAAAACGACTCTATTCCTAATTCTCGACATAATTAAATCGGCTAACGAATTCTAAACCATCATAATAAGAAAGTACAGCTCAATAGCTTTCCAACGCATCAAACCACGCCTCAAACCGAGCCACAGATCGAAAGTTACGCAGAAAACAAAATTACACAAACAGCACTGTTCGCTGGGCGAACCCTCTCGCGAGCATTCGCTAGCACCTTCGCTAGGCGAATGTTACAGTGAACCAACTACTAGCTAAAAACAGACACAAAGTTCGCTAGGCGAACCCTTGGCGAACCAAGTCAGAACCAAACAGAACCAAAAACATACAACCTTCGCTAGGCGAACCCCCGTAGCGAACCTTCGCTACCCTTCGCTGAATCGTTCGCTAGGCGAACCCGCGAAAACTTCATTCGCTACTGCTCGCCCCAGGTTCGCTAGGCGAACCTGCAAAAACTCAGAATTTTCTGCGCTGTTTGAAACCCCAAAAATGATATTTTTCCAACCCAAACATTTCCAAATCAACATATATCAATCAAAACCTATTCTAATCATATCAACAAGCAATCTACCACATTTACATTGATTTCCACCCGCTAAACCATCGATTCTACTCATTTTATCATTTTTGACCTAGAAGTGAAAAACATAGAAAGCAAGAGAATCATCCAAACACATACATACATAATCATATACAAGCATAGTATAATCGAGTTTCGCACCCTTACCCGATTAAATCGATTCCTAGAAGTTGTTTGCTTTGATTTCCAAGCTTTTCCTCTTCTTTTCTCTCTTCTTCCCTTCTCTCCTTTTTCCTCCTTTCTATTTCTTTCCCTCTATTTTCTCTCCTCCCCCTTATATTTCTATTTTCTTTCTCTCTAACTTAGTAAATAATTAGGAAAAGACCAAAATACCCTTACTCTCAATTATCCCGCAAACACTCTCAAAGCGCGATAAAATATAATAACAATGCAAGACAACATATTATCACACCAAAGTCATAAGTAAAAATAATATAATACTCAAAATAATTAAATCGACTCGATTAAATAAAATGATCAAAACTGGGGCGTTACACATGATCCCTTCCAAGTATCGGCAATGTAACTCCCAAGCGTCTTCTCCAGTAACACCATCATGCTAGGTCCCTCATGTCTAGATCTCTTCACTTCTGCTTGGACCTTCAGTTCCTCTATGGAGGCTATGGCTTCATTGAGTCGACCCTCGACTGCTTGTCTCTGGAATACCCCTGATAAGATCTCAACGTCTTTCTTCTTGAGCTGCGACTTCAATTGATCAATCTGAGCCAGGTAATCGTCTTCCTTTCTCTTATTCTCAGCCATTGCAGTTTCTCGGTGAGCATTGAACCTGTGAATCTTTAACAAAGCCTTGTCTAATTCCTCCTTCTTAGACTCGAGAACCTTACTGATACCATCTAAAGCTTGTTTCATCCTTTGTCTGGCCGCGACCTTGTCAGCTAGCTCCTTTTCTGCTTCAGCAAGAAGCTCTGTCTTCAACTTGGCGATATGAACAGCTTCACCTCGCTCATGTTTCAACTGATAAATCTCTCTTTGTAGCTCACTGTTTTCTTCTCGCAGCTTTTCCTTTTTAGCCCACAACTTGTTAAACTTCTCTATCTCAACTGTGGTAGGAGGCTCAATCAGCAAGGGGTAAGATGGTGGTTCTACCGGGAAGGGAAGAAGCTCCTCTTCTGCGCTCTTCTTAATCCACTCTTCATAGGAAGGAAAAGCCCGGTTGTTACATTTCCCGAATGAAGTTTTTCCCTTCTTGGTCACTTGCTTCCAAGCATTCACAATCTTCCTTATCATCTCTTGATCCTCGGTACCATTGAAGAATAAGGACTCTCTAACATCTCACTCTTCAGGTAGACCTTTCAAAGGATAACCAAACTGCCTGATAACAAGGGGAGGATTATAGTTAATTCCACCTCTTCTCCCTATCAAGGGTACATTAGGGAATTCCCCGCACTTGCAAATAATCTCTATTCCTAGCAAGTCACGGTTGAACCAGACAATGTTGTCAGCAGTCAAGCCCATTAACCTCTTTGACCACTTCAGAGAATCTTTCGTATCAACGAAGGCGCCAGTTTCGGGGAGATGGCTCAGAAACCAAGTAGATAAGAGCGGTGGACAACAACTCACGGTTTTTCCCCGCCTATTTTCATTCTTGTAATGGACTGAGTGATACACATCACCTAGTAAGGTAGGTATATGATTCTTTGAAATAAAGATTCTGACAACATGCATATCCACCAGATCAGGAACATTGGGAAACAGGACAATCCCATAGATGCACATGGCCAGAATAGCTTGGAAAGCAATCCAATTATTCTCTTTAACATGTATGCAAGCTTGATCAAACAAGAACTTCAATAAGAAACCCTTAGCTCCTTGTTTTTCCTCAATATTACTACTCAGAACGGATTCACCAATATGAAGAACACTAGCCATTTCTTTTATCCCGGGGTGTTCTTCAGAAAAGAATACTATGTCATGCCTGATGGGGATTCCCAAAATAAATGAGAAATCCTCCAACGTTGGGGCCAAGATGTAGTCTGGGAAAGTGAAGCAACGCAAAGACGGATCGTAAAACTGAAGAAGTGTATGAATTGCACCCTTCTCATACTTGGAGACATTGTAGACAAACTTCAGAAGTCTCCCATACCCTCCACTGAACTCTGTACGAACTCCGGGACCAGCCATACTAATCAGCTTGTGAATCAACGTCAAGGTCGGATCTGGGAACGAATAGGCAACAGTCTTCTTTCTCTGGACATCCATGTCAAGGTAACCTCAGAAAACCGGAATCAAGAGTAAGATGCAAGCCCTGAAAAATGTCAAACATGTCAGAATGCAAGAAAAATGATATGCTCATGCAAACATGGGATCAAGGCAACACTGCTGGATGTGCTGTGCTGTTAACTGAACGAGAACCACAACCCAGAAAACCAGAATTCCAAAATACCGAACCACTGAGATAACCATGAACCTAGATAATCAACCACTGATGAGAAATCCAGAAAAACCGGGTAGGTTAAAGGTTTCGGTTACCTGCAAACCTGCAAACGCCCATCCCCTCTCACGTGTGGGTACTAGGATGTTCAGTATCCCGGGCTCTCAGGTCGAGAAATGATGATACGTTCACCATTCCTGGTTTGGCATCATCATCAATCGAGGAGGCCTCAACTGATTCTCCAAAACAGAAGGTTCTCAGCTTCTGGCACTGAGGTCGAGAAACAATAGTACATTCATCCCTCGGGGTACAGTACTATCGTCAATCGAGGAGTGCCTCCACTGATTCTCTTCAAAAGATAGGGGCCATCCTATGCAAGTTCCAAAGTGGGCCCTTGGGTGCGAATGAGTTTGCCACAGGATGTGGTCTGCCACTGTCACCACTAAAGAGGGATGTTTCCACTAAGGTCCTCGATGATCGGTCACCAGAGTCGACGGCTCTCTAGATCAACACCCTAACATGCGCAAGACACACACGTTAGAATGCGTCCCAAGATATCCTCGTCTGGTTGTGAATTTTGTGAACACACAAACGTACCAAGCGGGCACGTAGGTCCCACTACTTTCCACTCTAGTCCTAGGGTATACTCAAGCCTGGGTATTGGGCTTATCTCTCAAAACAACTCAGCCTGCAAAATAGAAACAACCAGCACAACACAGCAATATCCAGTATGACGGAAATAAAAATGAAATGCAATGCAGAAAATGCGGTAAAAATATCATACAACAAACACAGCAAAGCAAACACAAAGACACCCAAAGAGAACAAAGACAAGCAAGCGTTAGGATTGAATCGCTTAGGGATGGACCAGCATAGGTCAACCAGAGTCCCCACCAGAGTCGCCAATTGTCGCTCCCAGGATTTTTATCCAAGTACAAACGCGAGAGTGGCGCGGAAAAACAGAGTCGTCAACCGTGTAAATTTATCCCGAGAGAGGGAAAGGGAACACCGCACAAACCTGAGGAAGAGGGAAAGGAGTGGTCATCGCAACCATAACCCGAGTTCGGGAGTCGGTTACGCGAAGGGAAGGTGCTAGCACCCCACGCGTCCATCGTACTCGATGGGATCCACGCTTGTTGTTTATTCTAAGGGAGAGTTATCCTATCATCTATGGCTACACTAAGACGGGGAAGGGAAAGACAAAGACAGTCTCGGTAGGACGTCAACGTCCTAGGCCTACGTACCCCCTTTGTGCAATGGGGAATTCAGAGTCAACGTAGTTCGGACCAAGTTCTTTTTGTGTTTTTTTTTATGAGCGACGTTAAGTTCACGTCCGACAGTTAGGGTCGATGCCTGTTTGCGACTCAGACGGAAGGTAACGTGCCCTTTCTGAAAATAGCCTTTAGTTTGACAATCCCGAAGGACAAAAAGGTTTGAAGTTTGTTTGTATTTTTTAGGACAGAAGTGACTTGATTTAGTTTATAACTTGCATTGCACCAAAGTCTAGGGCACAGGGGCGAATACTTAACGCATCGTCCCAAGACAGGACGCTCGCTAAGCACTCTAGAAAGATGAGAGGAAGCCCCTCATTTCTCATTCCCCACGCTTAAGTCTCGTGCGTAATACAATTTATCCTTATTAAGTGTTTTCAAGAAATTTTGAGATGAGAAGAGAGAAGACACAAAGGAAACTCTAAAGGGAAACTAAGAGTCTTAATGTTATCATGCATGGGTGACCTACGGTTAGTGAGGTTTGACGACAACCTAAGCCTAAAGAAAAGAAAAGATGAGAGAAGGAAAGAGTAAGGGTGAATATGGATGACTATCCACACCCTCAAATAACTTACCTCAGCCCCTGCATAAAGGGTTAGTACGAAACAGACATACGTAATATTACGGCAAATGAAAACCAAACAATGACATATAATAATGATTAAATGACCTATAACAATCCAAACATGAATTAAGAAGTCAAGGACACAATCCCAAAACAATGGCACAAGTGCCTTCTCAAACAAAAACTCAGGCATGATCAGAAATATGCATACAAGAAAGCCTCAAACAAGGAGCAATCACATAATTAGGGAAACAACTTCTAAAATTTCCAAATTAAATATCAACATTGCTCAACCAGAAACAAACAACATATCAAAAACTCCTGCAAAAATTCAAAATGTAAGTCACTCAAACAATTATGCAAAGTCAGATGAGAAATATGGTTCAAGATGCAAAAGGGAAGGACCAAAATGCAATATGAAAAAGTTTAAAAAATGAGAGAAAAATAATTTAATGCATTTCAATGTATTGATGAAAAAATGCAAAAAGAATGAGTTCTAAATAATTTATGGATGCAGAGAAATAAAATAAACAAATTTAGGTATGCATGATATGAATGATTCAAAAAGAAATAAACAAATATTTATTTCAGATGCTAAAAATAAAATAAAAAAATAAAATAAAATTTTTGAAAATTTTATAAAATTATAAAAATGATGCATGAATTTTCTGGGAATTTTTAATGCAAAAGAACTATTTTTAATAATTAAAATGAAACAATGCAAATTAAATAAAATAAAAGAAGAGAAATGACATGGGGGGTGCGTTTAGTAAGCAAGACACGTTGAAAATAAAACAATGGGCTCAGAGTGGGGTGCCATTAGCGAGGCCCAATCACTAAAAGTCCATCAGAAAAAAATAAAACAAAGAAAAGGCGCACGTGGGCTTTCAGTCAACCCAGTTGACTCACCATCACCATTGGATCAATCCTGCGTCTCGTATCAAGTCAAACAAAACACGTGTTATGTAAGATGAGCGGCCATGATTAAGAAACACACCACAATTATGATACGCGCGCACACACATAATCATTCAGAGTACCATACACACACCACGTGACTGGCACATGTTTCATTTATTTGCTGGCATCATCTTAACCATACAATCCATCAAACGGACCACACCCAGTCAACAAATCCAATAATTAATCATGATCAGAGGTTGTGATTCAAAGAACACGATAATACACATGGGGAAGCACACACACGAACATATTAATAAACTCAGAAAAAAAATAAAGAGATCAAAACGTGGCAAGCTGATGGCCGTGCGATCAAACCAATGGACGACCAGGATTGTCTCTTCAACCTCCAAACCCTAGCTCGCCTGAAACCTTGCCAGACGCCGGAGCCCTAGCTCCGGTCGTCTTCTCCGGCGGCACTGAACGGAGCTCTCACCAAAACGAACCCAGAAATCCACGACTCTTACATCATTCGAACCAGAATTCAACCATAATCTCAAATATGCAACTCAAAATCACAAATAATCAACATATAATGAAAAACGAAGGAAATAATGTTAGGGTTCAAAACTTTAAACTCCCCATATGCACACAATACACGTCCAAAATCAAAACAAATTGTATCATGGTTATCAGTGAACATCACACATCAATATGCATATTTAAAAATAAAGTTCTATGATCATGAAAAAACCCACCAACCTGAGATCACGCCTCCTATATCCTTGCTTTTAGCTGCGAATGAAGATTGATTTGTGCTCTGGGGATCCCAAGAAAGAAGATTGTGGAAGAATTTTTTGGAAGAAACCTTATGGATTGAGAGATTCAATGAAGAAAAGTTTTAGGGCTCAAGCTTTGTTCTCCTCCAATATCACGTGTCCAAACCCTAACCAGTGCATGAATTGGCTTAAATAGATTAGGTTAATCCACTAATGATCAATTGGGCCTTGGTAATTCCTTATTTAAAGAGTTTTGGATGGTTTTAGAAAATTGCATTATGTGAGGTACACCCTCCTCCATGCATGGATATCCAAATATTTCATGATGGATCACTTAATTTCCAATTGCTAATCACACCTAATTGAATTTGGGCCTTGAAACATTTTGATTCATGAGTTTTTAATAATTTGGCAATTTGGCATAATGGAAAAATAAGTGAAGAATACACCATGGATTCACTTGATTCAAAGGCCAAAAATGCTCCTTAGGGATTGCTTTTTGATGTTGGAATGTGCCTTGAAGTAATGGAATTAATTATAGGTCCATATGTCCCAAAGTGCAAAAGTTGTGAAAATGGAACCCTAAAAACCACTTTGCCTTCTTTTGGTCATAACTTGAGTTTCACAAATGATATGGAGACCCACTAGTACTTGTTGGAAATAGGAGAAAAAGATCTTCAACTTTCATGTTTGAGGAAAATTAATTTGAAGCTTTCTTGATGATTAAAAGTCAAGTTGAATGTAGTGTAAGAACTTGCCCAAAAAGGAAACTTTCAAATTATAGGTCATTTCCATATTTAGTAACTTTTGCACCAACCCTTGATTCTTGATAAATGGTATGAAACTTGACTTTTAAAGACCATATAAGGATATGAGACCTTGAAAACCTTGGAGAGAACCTCAAAATTCCACAGTTGACTTCCCCTCTCACTGTTGACTTTTCTCCTGATTCTCCTGATTCCCAATCCATTGGCCAATTGAACTTCTCCTGAACCAAACTGATAGACAATCTTCCATTCCTAGATACTTAGGGACCCAAGGAATACCATGGAATCAAGTCTTGCCCAAAAAATCAGAAATAAACTGACTTTATAGCAAACCCTAATCTTGGTACCTTCAGTCTAGGAGGAAATAACACAGTCTCCAAATCCAAATTCCTCTGAATATGATGTGTATCCTCTCCAACAAAGATAAGATATGCCATTTGGTGATGATAAGAACCCAAGGAGCTTGCCCATTGGAGCAATAAACCCAAGAACCTCAAAACCCTAATTTCTGCACTGGTTAGGAGAAAGTGATCCACTTGAACTCTCTTGCTTGACCCTCTGAAGAACATCTTCTCCTCTTGAACTTGCCTCAGGCACCTTGACCCCATGCTAAGAACCAATGATATGCACACATGATAATGCAAAAATGAAATGAAACATAAGCCAGTTAGTACTAAAGTAAGGAGGGCAAATTTTGGGGTGCAACAATACCTTAGTCTCTCAAGGAACTTTCAACCACTGTTGATTACAAATATGTGTATAAGGAGATGCTTCTAGATAAGCACATTACACAAGTTTAAGTACAATAACACAAAAGTGTTTATAGCAAGATATGAACAAAAGTTCCTTGCTAATCTACAAAACTATCTTAAAAATAATCTCTAAGAGATTGTGCAGCGTTTGCGCATAAGTTTTATTGAGCATTCAGCTCAGCTTCTGCTTGGTTTAGCTTAACTTCACCTTGCTTGGCTTTTATTCTCTTTGGCTCTTCTTGGCCTTTTTCTCTTGATTAGTTCTCACATTGGCTCTTCTTGGCCTTTTTCTCTTAATTAGCTCACTGATTAGCTCTCCCTGGACTTTTTCTTTTGATTCACTCACCCCGTCTTCAATGCTTCAAAGTCTTCCTTTTATAGCTTAAGGAATAGATTTGTTGGAGGGTATAATAGGAAATAAATTCCAACTGTAGTTTTCCAACGGTCACTTATGGAATGGTCAACATCATAATACAAAAGAGATGTCCTTGCGCCACCTTATCTAGATATAGGTCACAAAGTACTTTGTACTTTTTATATTCAACAAATCACATAAACCATTCTTGATCTTCTGTCTTCTAATTCTTCGGAGGCTTCAGATGTATATTTGATGAAGCATGTGGGAGAAGGATCAATACTTATAACTTCAGAACCAAAGTCTTTAGAGTCTCCAGAACACGTTCAACATAACCTTGTCTTTGGAGTCTTCAGCACTTGGTCTTTAGAAGTGATGTCTTTAGAAACTTCAGAGCTTGTTCAATCAGAACCTTGTTTTCAGGATTTTCAGAACTTGGATCAATAGAAACAATGTCTTTAAAATATTCAGAACTTGTTTAATTAGAACCTTGTTTTCATGATCTTCAGAACTTGGAGCATTTGAAGTACATCTTTAGAGAGCCTTTCAAGCTTTACACACTACGTCATGATCAAAAACTTTAGTATGACGTTCTTCAGAACCGTTGCATTAGAGGCATTTTTGAATCATAACATGTAACCAACAAACGTTTTCTTCTAGAGTGTTGAGTTCAGAGTCTGATGATGTCACACGCATTTCCTTCAGAGTCATAACCTGTTTAGCAAAAGCTACACACTAGATAGAAATCATTAGAGTACATAATTATTCTCTAAAATATCATGTACAGTTATCATCGAAACTTCACGACCAGATGCAGAACAAATCTTGTTATTACACATATAATCAACCTTATGAATAGTCGCTTCCCATGGGACTCTACCCATCTCAAGCCTTTTACCCTTAGGCTCTATTCGCTTAAGGGAACTCCTGCTAAAGTATTAGTGTGTACATCCCAATGAGCTCTACATAAGCATCAACTCTCGGGATGACACATCTCAAGGGTTTATTTCCGACAATGCAATGAAATACAACATAACGTGATCATATTCGATAATCACAAGATGACCACATTCACCTTAATCACACCACAATAACACATGTTCCATACAGTGCATCTCACTCACAACTATGGAAACCATTCATCCATGACACACACCTAGGTATCATAGCATGAATGTCACCCTATAGTGTTATCTAAATCATACTTGCAACCTATTTCTCTTTTTAATCCATTTCTTGGTTTTAAGCCTAGGTTTCCTCACTTATCTTCATATTATTTTAAGCATGTTATCACATAATCAAACATACGAACATAAACATAGATCATACATAAAACACGTATAGTGACATAACAAGTCAAGTATAAATAATGCACACAAGACATATGATCATCATAATAAATAGGACTTTCAGAACAAATGTCCCTCACCAATTATTAAACCATTCACATGGTACTCATCACAACGCTAGCTATGTATTCATCTTCACCCGTTCACATATTATTTCAAATTCATTTCAATTCAACATTATTCAATTAATTAAATATCTATATCTATATTTTCATTTTTTATCGCGTAGAGCATTGGAATAACTTTCCAACGCTGTCAACCGCACCTCAATCTGAATTACAGTTCACAAGATATGAAGAAAACAATAAACGGGAAAACTGCACCCTGTCATGGTCCCACAACGACCGTAAAGCGAGGGACAGGTAGAACAAAAAATGCGTCATGGTCGCCTAGCGACCAACCAGCGAACAGCTCGCTTTCCGCTCGCACAACAACCATATCAGAACAACTGGTCGCTTTGGGCTCGCCTAAGCTCGCACTACGACCCATACGAAAACCAGAATCCCAGCGGCGCGAAAGGAAGGTCTTCCATGGCCAAAAACCCCAATTCCTCAACACCTAACCATCCAAAACACATCCAAACACTCACTTAAGCATGTTATAACATTATCAAGCATGAGTTTCATCAATTACAACATGAAAACAACATTTAATTTAATTTCACACAAAACATAACCCACCCATATTCTCATATTTTCTCCCCAAAAGCTATATTATCTAATGGAACTAAGCTTGATGAAGAAAATAAGATGAATAGAAGATGAAACCATGACCTTGATGATGATTGTGAACTTCCTCTTCTCTTTCCCATTTCTCTTTTCTTCTTCCTTTCTTTCTCTCTTACTATCTTTCTTCTTTTCCTTTTTCATAAATATATAATAATACATATATATAATATAATATTATATAATGGTATAAAGTATCACCATTTGATATTTTGTCATCTAATACCAATCGACCAATATTTAATGTTACCAAATATCCCCTTGTTTTTATTAATATTAGTCTGTCTCTTTTATCAATAATTGACATCTTTAGAGTTCACTAGTTGCTCTATTAATCTCAACTGATAACATTTAGAACACTTAGGAGTTTCAAATATTCCAATTAACAAAAGATATATTACATAGCAACTCATAACCTTTAAATTGAATATAATTTAATGGTTAATTAACATTTTTACTTAATTAACCATTCGCGAATATATTCAATTTAAAGATTATGATTTGAAATAAACAAAAAAAAAAAACTTATTTTTAGAGTAAGTTGATCCCCGTCCACACACACATATATATATATATATATATATATATATATATTTGAAAGCACTATAGTAATTCAAAACCCTTGTTTCCATTTAAACACTTCACCATCATAATTTAACCAGACCATACCGTTGATGAACGGGTCCCACAACTCTCACGGAATCACATGCCACATCAGACACGACGTTAGTGCACCGTCATCCTCTCAACTACAATAACCAACGGAGACACCAACGATTTTTTCAAATTAAAACACTTTCACTTTTTCAAACATTTCTGTTTTTTTTTTAACTAACAAAAACCTCAACGGACACACACACTCTCACGCACTCACATTAAAACCAAGCATTTAATATAAGTCTCTTCGTGTAGCAATGTTTTGAATGCTCATTCAATAAACTCACGAGAATCTCACTCCTTCTTCTTCAATTAGTTTCTGTTTCAGATCTAATCTCATTTCATTTCACAAATCTTCTTTTTCAATTCTTCAAACTGCATTAATAATTACTAATATGCCTCAGGATAATAGCTTATTAAACTCGATTTTCGCATCAACGTCAAAGAGAATATTGAATTTGAAGAGTTCAGTTTTCAACAATAGTGATGTGAATGATGAGATCAATGATCATGAATTGGCTCATAGGAAAGCAGAGGAAGCAGGTAATGCTTGAACATTTATTGGAACAATGTTTGTTTGTTTGTGTTTATTTTTATACTATAATGTTGTGTTTGGATTTTTGTAGCTTTGAGGAGGAATGAAGCAGCGGAATGGCTTAGAGAAATGGATGAAGTGGCTTGTTTATCATTGCGTAAACAACCTTCTGAGGAAGAGTTTTGTGGTGCTCTTAGGAATGGGCTTATTCTTTGTAATGTTCTTAATAGAGTTAACCCTGGTGCTATTCTTAAGGTGGTGGATAATCATGTTCTTGAGGTTGATTCTTTGGAAGGACATGCACATTCTGCTATTCAGTATTTTGAAAACATGAAGAACTTTCTTGATGCTGTTCAGGATATGACTCTCTTGACCTTTGAAGCTTCTGATTTGGAAAAGGTTTGGATTTTGAATTCATAATATGCACATAGTAATTTGGTTATCAAAAATTTCCTTTTTAATTGTAATATTGAGAAGGTGGAAGTTAATTAGAAAAAAAAAATCATTTTTAGAAACACTGAAAGACAAGGTTTAATAATGGCCGCAGCCGAGTTGCTGCGGTTGTGTAAAGACTTACATGATTTCGGTCGGTATAGATATTGTGATTTCGTCGCGGTGTGAATTAACCACAATTTTGTTGCCATCATAAAAATGGTGAATATCGGTATCAGAACCTTTCGATACCGTTTTGTCGCTACGGTTTCCGCAATAACATACTGTTTTTTAAAACCTTGCTGAAAACAATGTTTTGAAATATTTAGAATTAAAAAAAAAAAATCAGTCTATGTTTAAAATGCATATGTTTATAAGTGGAACTGAGAACATGAATACTAGAAGTAAACAAGCATCATGTTATCAAAGTTTATATTATCACCAAGAGATAGCTTTTGGATTTCACTTAGACTTAAGACCAAATTCTTAGAAGATATAAGAGCTAGTTTTTTTAGTTGAGTTAGATCCGAATCCAAATTCTAAGATGTTATCAAAGTCTATCTTATCTGCGAGATCACTTGTCTAGTCCCGCAAACTTTAGGTAGATTTCTAGTTATGGTTATAAGTTGGTAGCAACTATCATCATGAACTAGCTTTTGGTGTTGAATTTGGAGCAAAACCAAATTATAAGAGTCACAATTTCCATTTTAATTTCCAACTTTTTTATTTTTGGTAGGGTGGTTCATCAAGTAAAGTTGTGGACTGCATTCTCTGTTTGAAAGGGTATTACGAATGGAAGCTATCAGGTGGAGTTGGGGTTTGGAGGTATGGAGGAACTGTCAGGATTACTTCTTTCCCCAAAGGAACTTCTTCCAATTTGGGCAGTGAATGCGCCGACGAGTCCCTCGATGAATCTCAATTCTCTCAGTATCAACAGTTGCTTGAATTTCTTCAAATGTCTCCAGAGGTCTCCAATGAAGAAACCAAAACTGCAAGTGCTCTGGCTTTCCTGTTTGATCACTTTGGACTCAAACTTCTCCAGGCTTTCGTCAGAGAGACCGATGAGGCTGATGATCTGCCGCTTAATGCAATGGTCGGTAAGATCTTTTCTGTTGTGCTATAATTTTTTGGTTAAATCTACACCAATTTTGTTGCTTGATTTTTAAGAAATTGCATTCGTGCGTAAAGGTTCGTGCAATCTTATTTGATTAGGTAAAATTTTGTAGGTAATTGATACATTTATGAACAAGATAGTAACGGATTTCTCCGCATTACTTGCTTCTCAAGGCACTCAGGTACTTCAAAGTTAATGCATCTTTTTGCACTGCTGCGGCGTTTTAATGATGTAAAAACACGTTCGTATCTTTTCCTTTTCTTTACCTCAAAAGATCATCTTAAATATAGTTCTACAATATTGTCCGCAGCTTGCATTTTTCCTCAAGAAAATATTGAAAGGAGATAATGGCTGTCTTTCTAAGAGAGAATTCGTGGAAGCTATCATGTTATATCTTAATCAAAGAAGTAATTTGTCATCGAATGATTTGTCTAAATTCTGCACTTGTGGCGGAAAACGCGATAATAGTGCTCAGCATAATGTCAATTATTCAGCCAAACATGCTGAAATAATCGATGCTCACCAGAAACAACTTGAGGTATATTCTAGCAAAAATTTTCGTCTACTGCTTTATCACGAGAGATTGTATGAGCACCAGACACACTCTAATGTTAATTTTTCTTGCACTAGGAAATGAAATACTTCTTGGAGGAGATAAAACAGGAGGTCAAACAGATTCAACATCAGTGGGACCAAGAACGGATCCGGCTCGGTAACGATCTAAGAATCACTTTTCCATGAGAAATTACCTCCATGCACATAAAATGTTTTGATGAAATATTCTTTCATAATGTTGATTTAGTTGTCTGTTTGTTTCAGAGAATCATATAAAGAGCCTTGAGGTGACGTCCTCTTCCTACCACAAAGTTTTAGAGGAGAACCGTTCGCTTTACAATCAAGTGCAAGACCTCAAAGGTACATAAAAGATGAAACTAAGCACTTTTTCAAGGATCTACATACATGATTTATATATGTTAATAAGCATGCTGTCTTACAGGAGCCATTAGGGTCTATTGTAGAGTGAGACCCTTCTTACCGGGGGAATCAAACGGACAATCTACCGTTGATTATATAGGAGAAGATGGAAATATAATGATTGTGAATCCCCTTAAGCAAGGAAAAGATGCTAGAAAAGTATTTTCATTCAATAAGGTGTTTGCAACAAATGCCACACAAGGTATTGTAAATTTTTGTTCTACTAGTATCTTATCATATTGTTAAGCTTTATATATGATGATATTTTTTTCTTCTGCAGAACAAATATATGTTGATACTCAGCCATTGGTTAGATCTGTTTTAGATGGATATAACGCATGTATCTTTGCATATGGACAGACTGGCTCCGGAAAGACCTACACGATGGTAAAGTTATATATACGAAAAAAATGCTTGCATGTCAGAGCTTTTATCATATAATGTTACATTGTGAACCTTCATTTCAAGTGGAGTACTTCCAGTTATCATAATCTTGTTCTAATTGCATGCACCACATACAAAGAACACAATATATTGGTTTTACACATAAGAGCGATAACTTGATATTTCAATGTAATAAACTGAATTTACTGC
The DNA here is from genome assembly GCA_022829125.1 of Lathyrus tuberosus. NCBI lineage: Eukaryota > Viridiplantae > Streptophyta > Magnoliopsida > Fabales > Fabaceae > Lathyrus > Lathyrus tuberosus. The sequence continues at coordinate 4,738,586 of JALAZF010000274.1, read as the reverse complement.
TTGTGTAGAGTGGTCCAGATCTGATGACTGAAGAGACATGGGGCGTAAACTACAGGGCTTTGCGCGACTTATTTTATATATCAAAGGAAAGAGCGGATGCTATCAAATATGAAGTTAGCGTCCAGATGATTGAAATATACAATGAACAAGTTAGAGATTTATTAGTCAGTGATGGCTCTAACAGAAGATATCCTTCACAAGACCTTATTTATTGCATTTGTTACATCAAATTCTTTACTTTTTGGCTTGTTCATTTCCTTGACAATATATACATTAGATATACGAAACAACTCTCAGTTGAATGGACTTAATGTGCCTGATGCATGTTTGGTTCCAGTTAGTTGTACTCAAGATGTTCTTGATTTAATGAAAATTGGTCATAAGAACCGTGCCGTGGGTGCTACTGCTCTAAATGAACGAAGCAGCCGTTCTCATAGGTAAAGTATCTTTCTCATAATCTAGATGGCTACACTAGTCTCTAACCATAAATATTTTAACTTGCTAAAATTCTTTGCCACCTAATTGCAGTGTGTTGACAATTCATGTAAGAGGAAGAGACTTAGTTTCTAATTCAGTTCTTAAGGGTTGTCTCCATCTCGTGGATTTGGCTGGAAGTGAGAGAGTGGAGAAATCTGAGGCTGTTGGAGAGAGACTAAAGGAGGCACAACATATTAATAAATCTCTTTCTGCACTTGGTGACGTTATCTCGGCTTTGGCGCAGAAGAGTCAACATATTCCTTACAGAAATAGCAAGCTTACACAAGTTTTACAAGATTCATTAGGTAACCATGCAATCTGAATACTGATATTTTCTACTTTGATTTTACTTAATTTAACATTGGGTTTATTTTTCTTCATACTAATAGGTGGTCATGCAAAGACTTTGATGTTTGTTCATATAAATCCTGAACTCAATGCCTTTGGGGAGACAATTAGCACATTGAAGTTTGCTGAGAGGGTTGCATCTATTGAACTTGGAGCTGCTAAATCTAATAAAGAAACCGGTGAAATCCGAGAGCTAAAGGAAGAGGTGTGTTTTTCTATCATAATAATAACTAGTGGAATTTTCTAATGAACTCTGCTAAATACCAGTTTAAACATTTTATAGATATCAAATATTAAATTGGCATTGGAGAGGAAGGAAACTGAAATGGAGCAACTGAAATCTGGAAATGCACGGACTGCGACGGAATCTCAGAAATCAAGAGCTGTTTCACCTTTCCGTTTGCCCAAATATAATATCAGTGGCGGCATGAAGTCTGAAATTAGTCAAAGATCCATTGATGATAGAAGCTCCGAGGTTAGTGAATTTCTGTAAAAAAAACTATACTTAACTAGTACTAGTACGTCATACTAACTAAGAAGCATTCACACAGACACAGACACTCTGACACGTAGATACTAGTAGTAGTTGTATTATCTAAATCTAACATTCTATTTTTCAGGCTAAAAACTATTCTTCGGGTAAGCAAAGAAGGTCGAGATTTCCCTCAACATATATGGACAAGGACTCCATACCGAGAATGTCTCTTCTTTCTGAAGAAAAATCAGTTAGCTCAGGGAAGCACAATAGATCACCATCACCTCCAATCAGAAGATCAATTTCCACTGATAGAGGTTCTGTCACTAAAAGCAAGATCAAAATTGACAATGTAGAAAACCAACCAATTTTGAAGCATCTAATTCCAGCTAGAGTACCTGTAAACAAATCTCTTGCCACAATGACGCCATCTACAGAACATAACTCAAATGTCTATAATCTTCATTCACAAGAGGCGGTGAAACACGGTAACATTTCTGAACCGGTCTATAATCTTCAGAAAGTAAGCCTTAGGAAAGTTCATCAGGAACATGAAGAGGATCAGTTAAAACAACCATTTGCAGTAGTAAAACAAATTGGTGTTAGGAAAAGCAAAGCTGACAATAATAAGGTCAAGGCCAGACATCTTCAACAATCTCCCTTTAGGATTCGGAAGACTGATGAAATCGTAGTGCCGCCTCGAAAGCGTGATTACTCAGAGCCGGAAAATGATTTTAGCTTTATGGAGTCTACAATCAATAGTGCATCAAATGTTCAAAAGAAACGTCACGACATTTCAAGGAATTCTCAGAATCTTGAATCAAGGTATGGCTAAAAGAACCACCCAAGTTTTCTACTTATTTAGTTTTATCATTGAAAACCACAAATAAGCATTTGTTTTGGTCACATGCAGATGTATTATGCAAGGAGCTGAACCATTGTCTTCTAGTAAAGTTGAAAACAAACTTTTAAGTGGTCGCAATTCATCCATGCACGAACTTAAAAGAAGTCGATCGACGCCACGAGGAAAGTTTTTTGTATTATAATGATGAGTTCAGTTTATGTATAGCGATTGTTTTTTATGTGCATGTTGAATTGCTACTTATAATTTTTGTATAGATCTCAAGGTCTTGAGGTCTGTTTCAGTGATCTTTATCTGATGTTGTGTTTTGTCATGCTCCTATGTAATCACGAGGTGTTGTTTTATATAGGACACAATTTATTTATGTTGCCTCATATTTAGTCACTCCATATCTTCCTTGATTTGATTGTATAAATAACTGATCAATCATAAACAAGTACATATGATAAACATGATGGTTCATGATGATGAGTAGAGGGTAAAATATTGATATATCAATGGATTGAGTTAAGAATAGAAATGCAACTTCTGTCTTTATAAAATATTGATTTAGTGTTCTTATTCAAGGTTTACTCACTCCATATATTCCTTGATTTGATTGTATAAAATAACTGATCAATCATAAACAAATACATATGATAAACATGATGGTTCATGATGGTGAGTAGAGGGTAAAATATTGATATATCAACGGATTGAGTTAAGAATAGAAATGCAACTTCTGTCTTTATAAAATATTAATATATTGTTCTTATTCAAGGTTTACTCACTCCATATCTTCCTTGATTTAATTGTATAAATAACTGATCAATCATAAACAAATACATATGATAAACATGATGGTTCATGATGAGTAGTGGGTAAATATTTTTATATGTGTATTCATGTCAACTCCGTTGTCAAGGGTATATGTGACGCCATAAAAAATGTCCGATTAAAATTACCGTGACCAATGTTGAGGGTGTTACCGTACCTAAACTAGAAGCAAAATGGAATAAAAATGATTGGAAATTGTGGTCACATGATTGGAAAGCGAAAAATATTCTCAATCTGTTTTAGGTGTTGATGAGTATTATTGTGTTTCTCATTGTGAGACCGTCAAGTCTACGTGGGACGCATTAGAAGTTGCCCATGAAGGTACTAGTGATGTCAGGATCAACACATTAGATCAAGAGTTTGAGCTATTTCGTATGGAGCATGGTGAGATTATTGCGGACATGCGAAAACAGTTCACACATCTTATCAATCGATTGAATGCGCTAGGTAAGCCTATTTTCAATGGAATTGCTACTAACAAAGTGTTGAGATATTTAAATAGGGAATGGCAACCTAAGGTCACCGCTATCAAATAGGCGAATGATCTTAAAGTACTTGATCTCACGGCTTTGTTTGACAAATTGGAAGAGCATGAGTAAGAACTTCATTACTTGGAAAAACACAAAAAAGAGTATGAAAAAAAAGTTAGGAAAGAGAAAGGTAAAGACAAGGAAGTAGAGAAGAAGTCTATTGCCCTAAAGACTTCAAGCTCAAGGTCATCCCACAACAAGCAAAGTAATGGTGAAAGTGAAGACGACAAGAATTCCTATGATGAGAATACGAGGCTGTTTGTAAAAAGATATCATAGGTATATAAGGAAAAAAGGAGTTAGAGACTCCGACAAGAATCTAGTCAAATTTAAAAGGCTAACAATCTCCTCAAGGGATGATGAGGATAGGAAATGTAAACTTAGAAGATCTTGCTATCATTGTGGGAAAGTCGGTCACTATAGACTGAAGTGTCCTATGAAGAAGAAAGACAAAGAGAAGGGTCAAGAAATCTAGCAAGTCTAGAGGAGCTTATACCGCTAGGGAGAGTGCAAGTGATTTTTCAAGTGATGAAAGCACAACTTCAAGTGTTGAATCAACCCGGAATTGTCTCATGGCAAATAGAAAGAAGAAGAAAAATGTAAGTCTTTCTAAGTTTGAATCTATTAATGATTTATCTTATTCTCAATTACAAAAAGGCCTTTGAAGATCTTCATAGAGAAACCTTAAGAGCTTTTAATGAGTTAGCTTCATATGAAAAAGTATTTTTAAACTTAAAAGTTAAAGTGTTAGAATCCAAAAGGAAGTTAGAAGTTATTAAGAAATCCATGATATATATTCAAAGTGACAAGAATGAGGATGTAAAACCTTCTAGGTTTAGTTGTGAAATTGTTACAATTGTCAAGAGGAAGTAAATACTCTTCAAGTCAAATTAGACAAAGCCTTACAACCTAAGATTGCATTTTATATTAATCCTTCTAAGTGTAAAAAATATTTAAATCATTTAAATAAAAAGCATAAATATGTGCATAAGGACTCAAATAGCAAGAGTAAATCTCATCACAGCCTATTTTGTCATTATTGTTGCAAGAAAGGTCATACTATTGAAAAGTGCAAATTTAGGAGACTTTTTGTCCCTAAAGGAGTTGTTCAATGGTTGCCTAAATGTAACTTTGATTTCACTCACTCTCGAGAACCTAATGAAAATTGGGTACCTGTTTCTCATGTTTGATTCTACAGGTTGAATGTCTTGACTCTACGGAAAAGATGTGGTATCTTGATAGTGGATGCTCAAGACATATGACGGGTGACATATCTCTATTCATTGACTTTGTGCCAAAGAAGAATATGTTTATCACTTATGGTGATAATAATAAGGGAACAATACTTGGAAAAGGTAGTGTAGGTAATCTCTCATCTACTACTATCTCCAATGCTATGCTAGTTGATGGTCTTAAACATAACCTCCTTAGAATTAGTCAACTTTGTGACAAGGGTTTTAAAGTTACTTTTACAAAATTTTGTTGCTTTTTTTAACATAATGAGAAGAAGGATTATATCTTTAAAGGCTTAAGGGTTAATAATACTTATATGCTTAACATAGATGATGTATCCTTGGTTGGAACTAAGTGTTTAGCTACCTTGAGGGAAAACTCTTGGCTAAGACATAGACGCTTAACTCATATAAACTTTGATTTACTAAACAAAGTGACCTCTAAAGATTTAGTAATTGGTCTACCAAAAATGAAGTTCACAAAAAATCATCTATGTGAAGCGTGTCAAATGGGGAAGCAAGCGAGAATCTCGTTTAAATCGAAAAACATTGTTTCTACTTCGAGACCTTTTAAGCTTCTTCATATGGACCTCTTTGGTCCCTCAAGGACCAAAAGTATAGGTGGAAACTATTATGCCTTTGTAATTGTAGATGATTACTCAGGATTTTGTTGGGTCATGTTTTTGTCTAGTAAAGATGAGACATATTCGGCTTTTAAATAATTTTCTAGATTGTTCCAAAATAAGATGAATTTGAAAATTATTTTCATTCGAAGTGATCATGAAGGAGAATTTCAAAACCTCCTCTTTGAGAAGTACTGTGATAAACATGTCATTGAGCATAACTTCTTCGCTCCTAGAACTCCACAACAAAATGGTGTTGTGGAGCGTAAAAATTGTGTTTTAGAGAAGTTGGCGAGGACTATGCTTAATGAAGGTAATATACCAAAGTACTTCTGGGCCGATGCCATTAACACGACATGTTATGTCTTGAATAGGATTTTAATACGTCCTATTTTAGACAAAACCCCATATGAACTACTTAGAGGTAGAAAATCTAATGTTTCTCATCTACACGTTTTCAGATGTAAATGTTTTATTTTGAACAATGAAAAGAGAAATCTTGGTAAATTTGATTCAAAAGCCGATGGGGGTATCTTTATCGGTTACTCACAATCTAGTAAAGCGTATAGGGTTTATAACAAAAGATTGCTTATTGTTGAAGAACCAGTACATGTTATCTTTGATTAGTCTTGCCCGAAAAATGTTCGGAAAGGTGTTTCTTTTAATGATATAGGTGTATCTTCACAAGAAATTCTCAATGGAACCGAACAAAGAATTGATCAACCTACAACGGTGGAACATAAGAAGGAAGAAGATAACGATCATGAAGAGGAGAAGATTGAAAGTCTAGTTGCAGTGGAATATCTACCTTTGACTTGGAAAACATCCAAAGATCATCCTATTGAAAACATTCTTGGAGACATCACAAAGGGCGTAATCACGCGCTCAAAGATAGGTAATTTTTGTTATCACTTTGCGTTTGTTTCCCAAATGGAATCTAAAAATGCTAAAGATGCATTACTTGATGAGCATTGGCTTATGTCCATTCAAGATGAACTAAATCAATTTAAAAGGAATGACATTTGAGACCTTGTCCCTCGTCCTAAAAATCATCAAGTAATTGGCACCCGATGGATTTTTAGAAACAAGCTTGACGAAAATGCAATGATAATCCGCAATAAAGCTCAACTAGTGGCTCAAGGTTATAACTAAGAGGAGGGCATTGACTATGAGAAGACTTATGCTCCAGTTGCTCGCCTTAAGCCTATACAACTTCTACTAACCTATGCTTGTGCCAAAGAATTCAAGTTATTTTAAATAGACGTGAAAAGTGTGTTCCTAAATGGTTATATTAATGAAGAAGCGTATGTAGCTCAACCCCCGGGTTTTGAAAGTCAGGAGTATCCAAACCATGCATTCAAGCTCAAAAGAGCTTTGTATGGCCTCAAACAAGCCCATCGGATTTGGTATGAGTGACTAAGTAAATTTTTGATCGATCAAGGATACTTTAGGGGAAAAGTAGATACTACACTTTTCATTAAGCTCCAAGAAAACCATACTCTTCTAGTTCAAGTTTATGTCGATGATATTATTTTTGGATCTACTAACATGCAACTTGTAGAGGAGTTTTCTAACCTTATGCAGGGAGAGTTTGAAATGAGCCTTATGGGGAAGTTAAATTGCTTCCTTAGTCTTCAAATCAAACAACTAAATGAAGGGACATTTGTTTGCCAAACCAAATATTGCTTGGGCTTACTAGAGATTTGGCATGGACGATGTGAAATCTATTGACACTTCTATTGCCACTAATGGAAACTTAGAGAAGAATCAGAATGGTAAGGATGTAGATGCAAAGAAATATAAAGGTATGATTGGCTCTCTTCTATATCTTACTGTATCTAGGCCGAATATTATGTTTAGTGTGTGTATGTGTGCTCGTTATCAATCGGCTCATAAGGAATCTCACCTAAAAGTCGTAAAACGCATTTTTAGGTATCTTCCTGGTACTTCTAAGTATGGGTTGTGGTATTCTAAGGGAAGAGATTGTAACTTGATTGGTTATACCGATTTCGATTTTTCTGATTGCAAATCAGATAGGAAAAGTACTAGTGGAACTTGCCACATGTTTTCAAACTCCCTGGTAAGTTGGCATAGCAAGAAACAAGTTTTCGTTGCCTTGTCAACCACCAAGGCAGAATACGTAGCAGACGATAATTGTTGTGCTCAAATCTCGTGGCTTAAACAGCAATTGCTTGATTTTGATATAAAACTACAATTTATTTCAATCATGTGCGACAACACTAGTGCCATTAATCTAACCAAAAATTCGATGCTACATTCTAGCACTAAGCATATTGAGATTCGTCATCACTTCTTGCGTGACCATATTGAAAAAGGAGACGTCATATTTGAGCATGTTGATAGTAAAAATCAACTTACAGATATCTTTACAAAACCTCTTGCGACCAAGCCATTTTTCAACATTCGACGGGAATTATGGATACTTGATATCTCAAATATTGCCTAAATATGAATTGTTACATGAACTTTATATACCTTTGCTCTAACTTTTCTTGAAAGCATTACTATATAAGAGTGCATCCTTCATCAACTCATAAGCGAGGTAATATTGTTAATTTTTTTTCTTTCCCTTTATAAGTAAGTTTTTTTTCCTGCATGTTGCTTGTGTTCCAAATTATTGATATTCTTGATGTATGAGATAGTTCATGAATGTCCACTTCCAAAAATTTCTATTGATATATGTCAATTACATACTTATAGTGATTTTGTGCTATTCCATCTATATGGTTGAAATATACTCTTGGTGCACTTGGCTTGTTATCTATTCTCTCATGAAATATGGTTGAACATGTTATGATGTTGGTAAAATTATTGTTGTGTGTCATTGTTATGATAACATCTCTGTTTTTAGTTTGAGTGGTGATAAATTCGTATATCGCCTTGATAGAGCACATGCGTGCGCAGCAGTTCAGGAACACCAAAGGAGGTCAAAGGCATATGTCACGTAATCGTGTCACTTTTGTAGAAAACTCAATATTTGTTTATTACAGTGTATCTTTCACGTTTCTTGTGTGTGTTATGTTATTTGGCATAAAGTGTAACAATTATGTTCTATTGTTGCTTAATATGCTTGTATTTGTGTTTAGGCATTCTTTTTTTCAATATGAAAATCATTCTATGTGAGTGTTATCATGTTGATGTTCTTACCTTTGCAAATTGCCTCTATATAGTATATTAGTTTGTATATGATATAAGATACTTCTCATTGTTTGCTTTGTCTCTTTTTGATGTTGTCAAAGGGGGAGAAGTATACAAGATGAAGTTTGATGCATATATTCAGGGGGAGCCTTCATGAAGACACACAAAACATCGCGAAACACATCGTCTCAAGTTTTGCCATCATAAAAAAGGGGGAGTATGTGAGTGCAACCTTCCATTAGATGTATTTTAAATGATGTCAAACTAGGATCATTTAGCGTTAATGTATATTGGACGGTATCATCTGATTCTATATGTGCATCTTAGCATTAGAAAGCATTAAAATATTTTAGAAAAGGCTATGCATCATTAATGCATTGAAAACAAAGTTTTTGTGAAAGCACCACAACATAGGTCGACAAATACATGTTTAGGTCGGCCTATAGAAGTTTTCATTTCAGTATAGGTTGACACATAAGACACTTAGGTCGACATCCATGTCTCAATAACAAAGCATATAGGCTCTGTCTATGTGCTAACTAACATAGGTCGACACAAGACCTTTATAGGTCGGCCTAAAGTACTTCATAGGTCAATGCATTTGCTTTCATAGGTCGACCTATAACTCTCATAGGTCGACACATTCGAGGCATTTTTCAAAAATTCATAATTTTTCCATTCTTTTGCATTCCTTTTCCTTCCAAACTTCCATACTTATAAATACTTGATACATGCATCATTTCTAGCAAGGTTTCTAATGAGTAAAACCTATACGAAATCAGGATTTCAAAGCATTCTCATAATCTTCAACCTCTCTTCTATGCATACACATAATCAAACTACACATTATCATTTTTTGATTGGGTGACCATCTAGATTAGGGTTGATACCATCCAATTAGTTTGGTGTACTGAAAAATATTGGGTTGAGAACTTTGAGGATATCAAATAAGAAAATTGAGTCAGGGTTTTCCTTCAAGATCAATGAGTATTTGAAGGACAAGATTATGCAATTCGGATTCGATCGAGTGAAAGCCTTGGGACAAGGGGTGCCTTGCAAGGGAGTAGCATGAGAAGGCGGATTGGTTGGTAAATCTTAGGTTCAACAAGTGTGCGCTTAGGGTTAATTCGACTGTGTGAAAACCATGGGACAAGGGGTGCCTTACAAAAAAGTAGCAAAAATTGGTGAATTGAAGCGCCATTATTGGTGACTTAATCAATCTTTGATAAAGGGTTTTTGAGGTGGTAGAATCAACAAAAACCCATAGGGTTTGTAGGGTTAGAGTTCTTCATATCTTGTATATACACTTTTTTTCAAAGTAAGGTTAATTACAAGCATCTCAATTCAAATTTGAATTGAGGGCAAACGTACCCATAGCTCTTTCTCTCTCTCTCTCTCTCTCTCTCTATATATATATATATATATTGTTTTGATTTCCAAATTATTGAATTCATTATTGATCAATTCGTTTGAGAATTATTTTTTTATCACATTTTTGAATTAGGTTTTGTTGATATAATCATAATCCATTTTATTGTGATTTGTTTTAAGATCAACAAAACAAAGCAAATTTCTAAACGATATCGATTGCACACAAAGTGTTCGATAAATTGCTTTATTGTGTTTTTGTGTGTTTTGATCATTGAGAATAAGCTCCACGTATAGCTTATCATTTAATTATTTGTGATTGATTGTTGTTGGGAAATTTGTATTCATTTTCATATGTTTGTGTACCTTTACGCATATCCGAGCTTTTCGATAGAGGTTCGGGTAGAAGATTCGATTCGGGTTATTTCCGTTGTGCCATAAAACTTTTGAAAATCATTTTTGCCAAAAGTTTGATTTTAAATTTGTGATATATTCACCCCCTCTAGATCGAAGTCTGCTTGAACTCACGACCCTTGGTTCAATGAAGCACATTTTAACCAATGGATCATCACATTGCTTGTAAAACAATGTAAACGTTAAAAATATAATGGTTCATTATTTCAGGTGCAGAGTTGTATTCAAAAGGTGATTCTCTTCACTAGGTGATTTTAATTTTTCTATAAATAGAGACACTTGAGAATCATAAAATACACACGAAAATAGAAATATACACACCCATTTTCTCTACCATTTTAATTATTTTAAATCATCATTTACTTTATTAATGCAAGAGTAAAGTATTGGAAACATTTTTCTGTAATCGGTTATCAAAAGATAAGCTTAGTGTGTTTGTGCAATTCACGGTAAGGTATTCAAAGTATTGTGAAGTGAATTCGCCATTAATTCCCTATTACATCGGATATATAATAATTTGTGTGGCGAATTGAATCTAAAAGTTAGTGTTAAATTCACACACTTTGAATTTTTAAATACGATGTTCATCAACAACTTCTTTATTTCTTTATTTTAGTACTGCTACATATTTTCAACAATCACAATGTCAACACATTCTATATTACACAATTTTTTAATGTTGTCTATGTGTATATTGTGCTTATTCAAGGTTACTCATTTAATTTCTTCTTTGATTTGATTGCATAAACAACATATAAATCATAAATAAGTTCAGTAGAGGATAAAATTTGGAGAAATTCCTGTATTGAGTTAAGAGTAAAGATGCAACTAATTTGAACAACACATCCTTGTTTAAAATTCTACTAACGAGTTTTTTCGATTACGTGTTAGTTGACTAATTTATTAAAAAAAAAAGACTTCTTTATCGTTCACATATCATGAAATAGTTATTGAAAAAATATTCAATTAGTAGGTTGAATCAAATCCCTTTAATCATTAATATGATACGTGAGTATTAAGCACAACCACATACTCCCTCTGTTTTTTTTAAGTGTCTATTTTATAAAAAAAAATTTGTTTTTTTTAATTGTCATTTTCGAAGTTCAAGATAGTAATGATTATATAGTTTTGTTAAAATTATCCTTAACTATTTATAATGGAGAGAAAAAAAAAACATATTAAAATAATTAAAGTTAGGGGTATTATAGACAAAAGAAAAGTCATTGTTCAAAAAGTAACAACAATTATTAGATTTCTTGATAAGCGTAAAAAATAAAAATAAAATGAAAATTAAAAAAAAAACTGAGGGAGTAGCTTCTTGGTGACTAAAGCAGGTCGCAACCCTCCGAATCCCCAAAAATATTTAAAAAATTATTAGGTGGTTTTCAGCAAAGTACATCAAAAGTTCGTGTATATATATATATATGTTCTGGACTGGGCCAGCGCCTGCCCAACTGTCGGGCAGGCCAAAACCCAATGACAAGCGAAGGCCCACCATCGCCTCCGTGTCGGGCATGTGCCAATCCCCTTGGACGTCGGGCACGCGAGACTGTCGAGCATAGGCATATAGCCTGTGGACGCACCTCTCCTCGACACCCACGTGCTCCTCCCCGCGAGGACACGTTCTCTTGTAACTTCCCACTCCCGAAGGAATCGGTCTGCCCTACTTCCAGAGATTTAGGGACCGTTACACCAGGGCGAAGACCACGTGCTGGTCTTCACTACGCCACGTAAGCCCTGACAGTTACTTGGATTGGGCCTTGCAATCCAGCCCAGTGCAAGTAACCGTTGGCCCCGCGCTGGGGGCTCTCTATAAATACCCTCTCACTTGAGAGGGTCAAGTTACATCATATTCTAACTCTCACCTGTTTTTCTGTACTTGCTTACTCCCTTTCTTACTTGAGCGTCGGAGTACCTTACAGGTACCCCCGCCGCCGTATCATCATCACCGGAGCTGAAGTCCATACGACGTTGATGGCCACTGCATAACTATCTGATCCAGGTACGATCAGTGGCGCCATCTATGGGAACCACTGCTTCCCCGTTTTTCATCTGTCGATAAACCAAAGCAATCCTCTCGTTCATCACCAGCATGGCCAACAACCCGTCTGCAAACAAAGCTCTGGACACCGTCCTCGCACAGCTCGAGAACGGAAACCACCGCGAGGACGTCGCTGCCCTCAACGTCGAAGAAGGCGACGTAAGAGACGGGCAGACCGCCTCCCCAGACTCCCAAGACACGGCTTACGACGCCGCCCAGCAGGACGACCAACAAGCCGCCTTTCAGCCAGTTGCTCCTCCACCCAATGCAGATTCGAGCACCGTGGCCCTATTTGCCTTGGTCAATTAGACCAACCATCTGATCATGCACCAAAATCTCAGAATTGAAGCACTCGAGCGAGGGAGAATACAACGATCTTCCCCGCGAAGACATCGTCGTCCACCTTCACCTCGTCGTTCTCCTTCCCCGCGAAGGACTCCTTCGGAAGAATCTCGAACCCCCTCGCCGGTGCATGAGGGTCGTCGGCCACGCCTCGAATGCCCCAGCCGGCGATCTCCCAGAAGCGCCATCATTCCCCGCCTCAGAAGGAACCCAAGCCCTCCTCAACTACCAAAAGGAACAAGACCGCAGAGGAGAGGCCGAGGAACAGTTCCAGGAACTCCCCTCCACGACAAGGACCTGGTCGACATTACCGGTCCCCGTCAAGGTCCCCAGCCGGAAGCGACGACGACGACCAGAGGACCCCCTGTCAAGGGAGATCATGGACGCCCCAATTTCTGCGGGTATGGAGAAACCCCCGCCACTGGGGACCTACTACGGCCTGGCCGACCCCGACGATCACGTCGAAAGTTTTAAAGCCATGCTCGACTTCAGAAACGTCAGGGGAGCCATTAAGTGCAGACTCTTCCTCACCACCTTGTGGAAGGGCGCCATGACCTGGTACAAGAGTCTGGCACCCGGGTCGATCACATCCTGGAAGCAACTAAGAGCACGCTTCACCAAACACTTCACAGCGTCTCGTCGGCACCCGAAGACGGAGGCCGCACTAGAGAGCATTTTCCAGGGGAAGAACGAATCTCTCAGGAACTACATTGAGAGGTTCAACGGGGAAGCTGTCGAGGTTCATACGACCAACGACATGAAGAAGTTTTTAATCATCCACGGACTACTCCTTGGGTCCGATTTTGCCAAGTCCGTGGGCTTCCGCAGACCTCGCCGTCTGTAGGACCTCCTCCAACAAGCTCATTCGTACATCGAGTTCGAGGAGTCGGAGGCAGCACAGACCGCCCTCGACTCGAGGCGGAAGGAAGGCCCCCGCGGCCACCGTGTAGAAGACTCTCCTCCCCGACGTGGAGGAGAAAGAAAGAAGGAAGGCCGCCCCCGGGACTCTCACGAACCGAGAGGACCAGCTGGCCGGTTCACGGAATACACGCCGCTCAACGCTCCCCGCGCGCGAATCCTCTCCGAGTGCTCCAACTCGGAGTTTCTGAAAGGAGGCGTCCGCTTTTCGAAGCCAACTTCCCCCAAATCAAACACGGACAGGTCCAAGTACTGCAGGTTTCACCGGAGCCACGGACATGTAACGGAGGACTGCATCCATTTCAAAGATGCAATTGAGATCCTGATCAAGGAGGGGCACTTAAAGAAGTACGCCCAAAAGAATGACGCTCCTCATCCTAGTTCTCGGGAAGCCCAAAACGTTGAGGAGACGACACCTCCTCCCGATGAGAGTCGGCTTCAGGTCACCCTCAGCGTTACTCGACCCAAAGACTTCTTTGTCCCCGGAGGCATCGAGGGCCAAGAAGCAGTTCGCAGCATGTGGGCAAACTTCCCACACGAAGACCCCATCGCCGCCCGCAGCACGTGGGAAGGTTTCCCCAAGACTATGGTCATCTTCATGGGTAGTTACGAGAAGGTGTCCGTCGGGTCAATCAAGCAGAAATTTGATGAAATGGAGTCCGCAACATCGGCGAAGACCACTACCCTCGAGAAGGTGCGAGGGAAATCAAACCCTATCACCTTCTACCTTGAAGAGCTCCCAGGAGGAGCGCCCAACGCCACTATCCCCCTCTTGGTCAGGGCACAGATGGCGAATTTTGACGTTCAAAGGATCCTTATCGACCAGGGAAGTTCGGTCGACATCATGTATGCTCATCTGTTCGGGACTCTCCAGCTCGACGAGAGACATCTGACCCCGTACGCCGGTTCAGATCTGCAGGGGCTCAACGGCATCACCACCAGACCATGGGGCTATGTTGAACTGATGGTCATGTTTGGGGCCGAAGACACTGCCCTCCAAGTGAAGACCCGCTTCCTGGTGGTCGAATGCCCATCCCTCTACAACTGCATCCTCGGGAGGACCACCCTGGCCGAACTCACAGCAGTGCCATCAACGGTCCACCTCAAGATGAAGTACTACACGGCCAGGGGGCGTGTAGTTATGATGCACAAGGACATAGACGCGGCCAGGAGGTACTTCGACGCTGCGATCAAAGGCATGAGTTCCATCGGCACCAAGCCCAAGACCGGAGCAAAGTAAGCCACGGATACCGTACAGAGTCCTCTCCCGCGTGTCAACGCAGTCGACCTCGACAGCAGGTTCCTGGACGAGCACGAAGAAGGCGGAGTAGCGGGCCTCGACCTCCAGGCAGACAACAACGGGCAGCCTCTCCACCCAATGCGCCCCATCCCAGACGGAGACTTTGAGCTCGTCGCCCTCGGGGACGATCCAGACCGTAACGTGAAGATTGACACCGGGATCCCCGACTTGGCGAAGAAGCAGCTGAAGACATGTCTTCGAGAGAATGCTGATCTGTTCGCATGGAGCGCCTCCGAGATGCCTGGCCTTGACCCCGAGGTGGCTTGCCATCAGCTCGCAGTAGATTCGGCCGCTAGGGCCATAGCTCAACGTAGGCGTAGGCAGTCTCCCGAAAAAGCAGAGGCTGCTGAAAAAGCTGTAAAAGACCTCCTAGAGGGGAATTTTATTTCGGAGGCCAGGTACACGACTTGGCTGTCCAACGTTGTACTTGTCAAAAAGAATAATGGAAAATGGAGGATGTGTGTTGACTATACTAATCTTAACCGGGCATGCCCGAATGACTGCTATCCTTTGCCTAACATCGACCAGCTGGTCGACAATTCTGCAGGTTATAAACTATTATCCTTCATGGACGCCTACTCGGGGTACAAACAAATTCCCATGGATAAGGTCGACAAACAGCACACGACCTTCATGAACGAGTCAGGCAACTACTACTACAACGTAATGCCCTTCGGCCTGAAGAACGCCGGCGCGACCTACCAACAGATGATGAACAAGGTTTTTCGGGGAGAAATCGGCGACATGCTCGAGGTCTATATGGACGACATGATCGTCAAATCTGCAGAAGAATTCGACCATGCCGCACACCTCAAGAAGGTGTTCGACACAGCAAGAAGATGCCGCATGAGGTTCAATCCCGACAAATGCACCTTCGGTGTTCGGGTAGGTAAATTCCTCGGCTTCTACCTCACAGAACGTGGAATCGAAGCCAACCCCGACAAGTGTAGGGCTTTCTCCAAGATCCCAACTCCGAACTCGAAGAAGTCAATACAATCACTGAACGGGATGCTGACCGCCCTCTCCCGCTTCGTCGCCAAGTCTGCATAATACACGCTCCCATTTTTCAAACTTCTTCGGCAAAAAGCGACATTTGAATGGAGCGAGGAGTGCGAACAGGCGCTCCTCCACCTAAAACAAGTCCTATCACAACCCCCGGTCCTCTCACGGCCTGAGAACGAGGAGACCCTGTTCTTGTATCTCGTAATCACGAGTGAAACGATCAGCGCTGTTCTCATCCGAGAAACCCCGGACGGGCAGAAACCAATTTACTTCACGAGCAAATCCCTCAAAGGTCTCGAGCTCAGGTACCAGCAGATCAAGAAGGTCGCCCTGGCCTTCGTCACCCCGGCCAGGAGGTTGCGCCATTACTTCCTAGGCCACACGGTTGTCATAAGAACCGAACAGCCGATAAGGCAGCTCCTCAGGCGACCAGATATGGCGGGAAGGATGCTCAGGTGGTCGCTCGAACTCGCTGAATTCGACATCCAGTACGAGGGAAGGAAAGCCCTAAAGACTCAGGTATTGGCCAACTTTGTAGCGGAGATGACCATCCCAGAACCTTCGACCAATGGATCCCAAAAGTGGACGATCTACGTCGACGGAGCATCCAGCACAAAGGGAAGCGAGGCGGGCATTATCCTCGAAAACGAGGAAGGCATCCTGATTAAGGTATCCCTCAAACTATCCTTCTCGACGTCGAACAACCAAGCAGAGTACGAGGCTTTCCTCGCCGGGCTTCGGTTGGCCGAGGACCTCGGCGCCAAGGAGGTCAAAATCTTCACCGACTCCCAGCTCGTGGCCTCGCAAGTCCGAGGAGAGTACCAGGCCAAGAACGACAGTCTCATCGAATACTTGACCTTGGTGTAAGAAAAGAAGAAAAAATTCACCTCCGCGGAAGTAACCCACATCCCTCGCGAGCACAACACCTGAGCAGATGTCTTGTCCAAATTGGCAAGCACAAAGAAGAAAGGCGGAAACAAATCTGTCATACAAGAAGTGCTTTCCTGCCCGAGCATCGACAAACCCGTTCCAGCGGCGGACGTGAACGCCATTGGGGACAGCAATTGCTAGATGACCCCGGTATACGAGTACCTCACGACGGGAAAACTGCCCGAAGATCCCAAGGAAACGGGGATGGTCAAGCGGCGGGCGTGCTCGTACACGATAGTCGAGGATAAGCTATACCGACGAGGGTTTTCTATTCCCCTCCTCAGGTGTTTCGAGGAGACCAAGGTCCCCGGCATACTCCAGGAAATCCATGAGGGAATCAATGCACAGCACCTCGGCGGATGATCGTTAGCCCGGAAGGCACTTCGGGCAGGGTACTACTGGCCCACCATGCAACAGGACACCAAGGAACACGTCAAGAAGTGCGATAGATGTCAGGGACACGGGGACATGCACCTCGCTCCCCCTAGCGAGCTTAAAACACTGTCCTCCCCGTGGCCATTTGCGTGGTGGGGAATGGATATCCTCGGACCTTTCGTCGCGGGATCGCATCAAAACAAATACCTCATTGTCGGGGTGGATTATTTTACGAAGTGGATCGAGGCGGAAGCGCTGGCCAAAATTACGGCCTTCAACATACTACGTTTCTACAAGAGGAACATCCTCGTCCGATTCGGCGTGCCCCAAGCTATTGTCACCGACAACGGAACACAATTCACCGACAGGAACTTCCAAGACTTCGTCAACAAACTGGGCACGAAGCAGCACTTCACGTCGGTCGAGCACCCTCAAACGAACGCGCAAGCCGAAGCGGAGAACAAAGTAATCCTTCGAGGATTGAAACGTCGATTAGGCGACGCCAAATAATGGTGGGTCAAGGAGCTACACAGAGTCCTCTGGGCCTACCGAACAACCCCGCATTCCACGACCGGGGAGACCCCTTTTCGTCTAACCTACGGAACGGAAGCGGTGATCCCCGTGGAGATTAGGGAACCCTCGAGGAGGATGGAAGCCCCCCTCGACGGAGACGCGAACAACGATGCCCTGAGGGAAGAGCTCGATTTCGTCGAGGAGACGCGTTCGGGCGCTTCTCTCTGAGAAGCTTCACTTAAACAGAAAATAACTTTACGTTATAACGACAAAATTATCAAACGTGATTTTCAAGTAGGCACCCTCGTCCTATGAAGAAACCATAAATATTCGTGAGAAGGCAAACTCACCGCGAACTGGGAGGACCCATACCGCGTCTGCACGAAAACGGGGACAGGAGCCTACTTCCTCGAAAATCTGCACGGGGAAGAACTTGTTCGACCATGGAACGCTGAGAAGCTCAAACAGTACTACAGTTAAACACTGCCCACGACACACTAGCATCACGGTTACGGGGACGCACTAGGGTACAAGCGCGACACCCCTATACAGAACACGATGATCAAAGGCCGCGTTGTGTGTACGCGAGGACTTTTGATCCGACGAGGATACCTCGATCGAGCTCCGCCGTCGCTGTACCAATTAGGCAGAACACCCAGCTCGCGATGGGAAGTTCACGCCACGAAGCTAAGACCTCGACCTAGCCCTTAGCCTCGTTGAAGGTTGGAATATGCCTCCGACCACTCGGCCAGCTCTCCACGCAGTCGAAGATTATCGAAGTCGAGCAAATTCCCAAAATCTCTATTACTTAGACAAAAACAAACAAAGTATAGCAAATACAATAACATCACACACAAGCGAAAACATACAAGCATCACACGAGCAGATAAACAAAAATGCATTAAGCGGGCAGAAGCCCATTGTACAGGTATTACAGACAAATATCAAAAAGCCCCTGGCGCGCAGGCCGGGCATAGGCATCAAAAAATAAAATGGCTCGCAGGCCAAACAAAACGAGAAAGGAAAGATCTAATCGGCGACGGTCCCCTCTGGCTGCTCGTGCTCTTCCGCCCCTCCTCCGACCTCGTCCTCTTGCATCGGCTGCACGATCTGACCGTCGACCACCTCATAGTCGGGGTCAGTCCCTTCAGTAATAAGGTCGGGGTTGAGAACCCGAAGCTGCTCCACGGTGTTCTGGAAACCTATGTCAGCCGCCACGAGGTTGTCCTGCCCGGCTTCCCTGAGCTTCGCTACCAGCGCTGCCCACGAAGTCAACAACCTGTCCTCCTCGGTTTCCTCCTCAGCAAGGCGAACAACCTCTTCCAGCTCAGCATTCCTCGCTGAGAGACGTTCCCTCTCCTCCTCAGCCTGGCGAACAGACTCTTCCAGCTCGACGTTCCTCGCCAAGAGACGTTTCCTCTCCTCCTCAGCATTCTTCAACCTCTCCTCCAACTTCCCTTGAGGCTCGACCTGGGCCTGGTTCTGACTTTTGCAGTCAGCCAGCTCCTTGCCCACCTTCTCCATTTCATCTGATATGGACCTTAAACTCTCTCGTAACCTGTTCAGCTCGTCTTCTGGGCACGTCTCGTCGTTCAGAACCAAGGCAGCAGCGCGCACCCGCATCACCGCGGACACATCCTCCACCAGCGCCCTTCTCCGAGAGACCCTGTCGACGCTCAAGATGGTCTGAACTTCAGGTCCACCAACACACAGGGAATTGTTCCCCGTGAAGAAGTTCGGCCTCGAGTAGCAAGGCAGGAGCACAAATTTCACGGCGGGAGGGCTTTCGTTCTCGGTGAGGTCGATGTCCACCTGATCAGCAAGTCGTTGCCTCTTCGGGGAGTTCTGAGTGCTGGGGGAGTCGCTGTCCTGGGGAGAGCCAGAAGAGCCCCCGGTTGCCGGAGTGGGACTGGGGCCCTGCGCCCGGAGTTACTCGACACGACCTTTACCTTCTTTCTTCGAAATACGGGCAACCTTCAGTTTCTTGATGCGCTCTTCAGCATCCGACATCTTTCCTGCAAAGGAAATAAATGCGTCAGCAAATCAAAACCTAAAATACAAGGGAAAAGTAAGTCAAAGAAGTCGCTACCACCTAGCAACTCGAGGGCGTCCTCGTCAGAAAACGTTTCGAGGAGGGCCCTCGTGTTGATCAACCGGTGCTTCGTCAAGACCTTCCCGTCATCACCCCGGATGAACTCCCCGTCTGGCGTCACGAGCTTGGCTTTGCTGAACCCATTGACAAATTCGACTATTGCTTCGTACGCCATGCGGTCCCCCTCGCGCAGTCGACCAGGGCTGACGATGTAGATGTCCGTCCCTCTTCTGAAATGCTCTTCAGTCCAGAACAAGGGAACCTCGGTTCAAGGACCTCTTCCTGCCACCCATCTACTTCTCGTCGGGCCCGACGGTACACCGAATTAACGTCTTCGAAGGAGACCAGCCTTACAATAAGTACCGATTCTTGAAGTTACAGACAGAGTCCATGTAGGTGCTAAACAGGCTGCTCACCTACTTGAAAGACACCCAACCATGTCTACCGTCGGTCGCTAGCCTTTGAAGATGGAAAATGCGGAAGAAGAGGGGAACAGTTGCCCCGATCTGGAGATATTTACACACGAGCTCGAATGCTCGGAGGAAGCCGAGAGAATTGGGGTGCAGCTGTGATGGCGCCAAGCGCAGCCAAGTGAACACTGACTGTTGAAAGTCCGTAAAGGGCAGGCGCCACCCCGCCTCGTCGAACATGAATTCATAGAGGGGGAACCTCATCCCTCAATAGGTCGAACAAATGCGGTGGTGTGCCTGAGGCCGGAACACCTTCCACGTCTTCGAGGAGCCCACCAGCCGGTGTTCGACTGTACAAAAAATATCATCTTCATCCACGTCGACGAACTGAGAGATCATGTTTAGCGGCTCATGGCTAACCCACTCCGCGAGGGGACGCTCCTCGACAGTAGTTATTTCCGCCATCGGTGAGTCGGGTTGGTCGTCGGTGTCTAAGGATCCCACGGCCACTGAAAGGGCGTCCATTTACCTGAAAAGCAGAAGGAAACGGTGAATTTGATGATCCAGATCAAATTCACCCCTCCACCACTGATCAAGTGAAAGGGCGAAAAAGGGCGTCGGGGACCACGCGACTATCGCGATCACACGACGTCTTCGGTTATGCGACGAACGACCCCAATATTCCTCCCCGAGGATTCGCCCCACGGTTAGGGACGTTAGTTGAAGATCCCGAGAGTTTCATCTCGTGTCCTCGAGACGTTCTTCTTGTCCCCGGGGTACTTATCCTTTCTCCCCGTGAGATGTAACAAGAAAACTAAGAAATTCCGCCGTTTTCGCCGGAAATTTCGTGATTTCAGTGGGAACTTCATCAGTTCACCACGGAACCACCGCATAAAATGCAAAATAAAGGAGAAAGATCGAGAAACTTACTTGAAATATAGTTCCGGTAGGGTTCCGATGCAGCGGTTTGCGGCGGCTTGCGGCAGCGATGATGGCAGCAAGAGAAGAAGAAAGAGAGTCTGAGCAGAGAGTGAAAACGTGCAAATAACGCGGGCTCACTCCTATTTATAAGGGCCTCACAAGACTCGAGGATTTCCTAGGCAATCGATTATGCTACCCTAGCGTAGCCGCCCTAGGTAATGATGGGGTGTGACATGTGGCACGCGTTGCTCCACGCGCGTCTTTTCATTCCCCAACACGCGTCCTTCCATTCTCCCCACTTCAGACTTCTCGTATCCCTGCTACGTTGCCTAGCCGCGACCAGTCTAGCGCGAGCAGGTCAATTTGCTCCTGCCCGGTTGATCAATCGCTCCTCGTTTAAAATCCCTTCCCCGATGGGTACGTCCTCGACATAGTACTAGCCCTTAATTCATTACTCTGACACCTCAGAGAAACGACTTGGGGGCTCATGTTCTGGACTGGGCCAGCGCCTGCCCAACTGTCGGGCAAGCCCAAACCCAATGACAAGCGAAGGCCCACCACCGCCTCCGTGTCGGGCACGTGCCAATCCCCTTGGACGTCGGGCACGCGAGACTGTCGAGCATATGCATATAGCCCGTGGACACACCTCTCCTCGACACCTACGTGTTCCTCCCCGCGATGACACGTTCTCTTGTAACTTCCCACTCCCGAAGGAATCGGTCTGCCCTACTTACGGAGATTTAAGGACCGTTACACTAGGGCGAAGACCACGTGCTGGTCTTCACTATGCCACGTAAGCCCTGGCAGTTACTTAGATTTGGCATTGCAATCCAGCACAGTGCAAGTAATCGTTGGCCCCGCGCTAGGGGCTCTCTATAAATACCCTCTCACTTGAGAGGGTCGGGTTACATCATATTCTAACTCTCACCTATTTTTTTGTACTTGCTTACTCTCTTTCTTACTTGAGCGTCGGAGTACCTTGCAGGTACACCCCCCGCCGTATCATCATCACCGGAGCTAAAGTCCATACGACATTGCTGGCCACTGCATAACTGTCTGATCCAGGTACGATCAATATATATATATAGGGAACATATCATATGAGAACGTCATTTTTATGTGAGAACATGAGAATCAATCTGAACCATTAGATTTTAAAATAAATGGTGAAGATTATGTGTCAGTTTTTTTTCTCTCTCCTCCATCATTTATTTTAATAATGGAGGAGAGAGAAAAACAAAAACCACACATAATTTCCACCATTTATTTTAAAATCTAATGATTCAGATTCATTCTTATGTTCTTACATAAAAAATGACATTCTCATATATATATATATATATATATATATATATATATATATATATATATATATATATATATATATATATATATATATATATATATAGTTATCACTTTGAAGGATGCAATATGAGAAGGAGTTATTACGTTTATACCTCAAAAAATGATGGCATCGCTCCCACTTAATCAATTTTTAATCATAAAAGTATCTACTGAATCACTTTCCCATTTTCTATTTAGTAATTTCTCGTTCAATTATTTTTGAGTGTTTCATTTTAATTAAACAATACAAATTAGTTCATGTCATTTAAACCCTGTCATTTTTGAGAAATGTTTTTAGTTTAAGAAATATCAGATAAAGTAAGAAATATATGTATCTTAAAATTCTTTTTTTTTTTACTAAATAAGATATTCATTCTTTCAAATCTATAGAATACACCGAATAATACAAATTCAAAATCGCTATAAACAAAAAAGGATGAATTTGCGAACAATCTCACAGCACTCATGTTAATAGTATATAACGGTAAAATGTCTACAAATGTGACAAAACCTACAAATATAAAAAAAATTGAAATGCTCGGAATACCCATATCTCCGAGTCTGCAGCGTTGAAGACACAAAATCATTTATTTAATATGCACGAAATCGAAATTAATCAGTCAATCTAAATTAAACAAACACCGCACCAAGACGGGAAAACAAAATAACGCCAATACCTTATTTGAATGAAAAGGAAATGAATAGAAATTTAGAGGAGTGATTTTGGATCAAAAATTGACCTTAAAACCACCACTTTTTTGTGGATGAAGCAAAATAGAAAACTAGAGTTGAAAAAGTTAATCAATTTTTGTGTCAAAAAAAATCTCACTTTGATTAGTTATGTGTTTTTTTTACAAAATTTATTACATAAATAAATTAAATTAAGACTAAAATTAAATAAAAAATATATTAATATTTTGGTCCGTATGCGGATTAAAAAAACGGACAAACAGATACGGGAATTTCCGTTTAAATGCTAGTATTTCTAAAAAGATTGTGTCTACATGAATTTTTATAATTTAATGAGACAATGATAATTTTATTTATTTTAAATAAAATATAATTGTAGTAATAGGGGATAGCAAAACGAATGTTTGGAAAGTATAAAGCAATGTCTAAATAAATAGGTAAAAATGAAATGGGTTTGAAATATTTGATGAGAAAGATGGTTAGACTCCCTTTAGGGTGGGAATAGGCTGAGCCGAGTTAGGCTTTGTCAAGTCTGAGTCTGACCTGTTAAAAAATTCAAAGCCTAAGTCTGACCTGTAGTCTACCATAGGCTTATTTTTAGGCCTAAGCCTGTCCTTTCGAATGCCTGATTGACCTACTAGCCTATTTAAAAGTCTACTTCATTTGAACATTTGTAAATAAAAAATTCAACTAATGTTAAATAGACTAACAAGTTATAAGATCAATGAGATTAAATGTTTGTTTTCATTGTCTCATTCAAGTTTACCTATTAGCATAAGTTTGGTGATACTATTTATTGGAGAGAACTTATGAAAAAGCTTATGACAACAACTTATGAAATTGTTTATAATGTTTTTTTAACTTATTTTCATAAGTTCTTCACGATAACTAAGTTTTATTTTCGTATTTTAATTAAAAGTACAAAATAGAATAAAATAATAATAATAAATTTATTGAGTTTTTCTTAAATAGGCCAGCCTGATAGGCTTAAAAGACTTTTCTTACAGCCTGTGACCTAGCCTCTTTATTTAAATAGGTTTATAAAAAAACCTAGACCTTTTCTATTTAAGAAAAAATCTGATCTGACCTAGGACTATGTAGACTAGGCCATAGGCCCCTGTTAGTTGGCCTGACCTATTCCCGCCCCTAACTCCCTTTGAGTCATTTGCCTACCCTTTGGTGTAACTCCTTATCCTACGACATTATGATTTTTAATTTATCATAAATATCTTAACAAAATAGTTGCACTCAAATTTTTAGCATGGAACCCTCTTCCTAAATTGCAATTTTTCAATATTTTGGATGAAGTTGCAATTGATAAAAGTTTTAACGCGTTAAAATAACTATATCACCATTAATAATACTCCACCAGTGTCTAATAATATTACTAGTTCACTAACATAATTTGAGATTAAATTTTTCGTCAATAATTCGTAAAAATAAGCACAAACATTATTGAATAATAAAACGGTTTGTCATTACAATTATCAAAATTGAGAAATTTATATGGACTCACATAAGTCTAGGACAAAATAATCTAAAATGGTCTCACCTAAAAAAACTATGAAATTGTGGGCGGAAGAGTGGTAACCTTCAAAAGGGGCGACGCCTATATAGCGCCCACCATTAGGAATGGTCCCGCTCTAGTACCTTTACCCGCTCAATCAGGATAAACATTTTCCTAGGAAAAAATGTTCATTTGTTAGAGGGAAGTCAGGATCAACATACTGACCCACGTCTCCCTAAGAAATAGGGATTCAATAGTCCATCATTGATAGAGTGGGTGATTATCAGTCCCTAGAAAATCATAGGCCTGATAGCCTCTATAAATACCTTACCTCTCGAGATAAAAGAGAGATCACAATTGACTCAACATAATGCATAAACGCAAAGTCTCTTATCTCACGTGAGTTGATCCTTTAATAACATTGTAAACATCACCAAACAAGGTTTCTCACCATCGTGAGAAAGCTCAAACCACCATAAACTACAAAGTCATCTCGTTATCCCTATCCGCGTAGGGATACCACACACTATTGTACTTTTTGACAGGTACAATAACATCCATCGTGGGGTCCTGGTAAAACTAACATAGGTCACACCTTCTTCTTTATCAATTGGAATCAAGTACCAAAACTTCTGACATAGTGGAGAGGTGGCTGACATACAATGTAGCACTCCAACACTCAAGTTAGTAGATGAGGGAGAAGAATGAAGTGAAATTGAATTTGAAACTTGTTACCTGAGTTTGGAACATTTCCTATATATATTAGAGAGGAAATAACAAACTCGTTATTGGTTACAAGTAAATTGCAGAGAGTCATTAAATGCACTTATATTTGAAATATGGTGAATTCTTATCTACCCAACTCAAAAAGTTGGGTAAGGTTACCTTCAATGTAAAATGCTTTAAAAACAACAAACAATTGTACTATTTAATAAATAATTAAATATGTTTAACTTAGATGATATCATGTGATTGGTTGAAGATACATTATCCACCTTTTGGTGATGGGTAGAGAAGTTGTCCTCGTGTGCCAAAATATTTGTTATCATCATGAGGAGAATTCTCGTGTGCCAAAATAATTCTAGAAAGATTATCATTTCCTCAAAGTGGTCGACGGTAATCAACATGACCGACCTAAAACACTTATCAATCATGGCTTCAAAAATCAACCAAAAACAAAATTTCAAAATAAATATATCAGTCAACAAACCTAATTATAGTAATAAAATTATATATATATATATATATATATATATATATATATATATATATATTGATTTTCGTACATGAGATTCAATTTTTCTTCATATCAAAATGTAATGGTCCTTCCACTAATTTATTCAAGTAATTAAAATCAACTTGTGCATAATAGGCCTTACAACTAGTTAATTGTTGACTTTATTTTTTATTGGTTTGTTCTTGTTCTCTTCTTTTGTTACAATAAACATAAGTAATTGTCGTATTCAAATATGTAGTAACATGTAATTATAATATCTATATTTAAAGTTTGAAAGAACATCTACCATACATGATATTTACTATAATTAGCCGCATTGTAACTTGTTTTTATTTTTCAAGTTAAGAAACATTAAACTATTAATAGACAAAAACAAAATGAAGAAACTTCTATTGTTGACACCTCACTAACAACCTCGGCATATATGTTATTCTTAAAAACGATTCTTGGTTTTTGCGTATTTCAGATTGTTACAACAATTCTGATGCGCATAATTTCCTTCCATTACAATTCATTAAACATTCAACCTCTAACCAATAGATGTTTTATAGCTTTTCTTGTTTTGAATCTACAAGAGGTGAAAGATGACTTATTGTTATTATTGTTCTATTTGTAAGGAACATCAACTTTCAATCCTATAAGAAAATCATAAACATTTGAAGGTTCTATATTGGATTGTTGTCGGAGTTGTATAACCGATGTCGATATCAACGATTAACTCGTCTGTTAAAGTTGGGCCATTGAGGGTTCCTGAGCCACCACCATGGAAGAAAGCTTCAAAAGATAATGCCATAAAGAAATACACGCCTCATAATTTTGTTACCTTGGTGTATCAAACAAAATTAGGAGATTCATTTCGTAGTGTAGCGTTGACATGGTGCAAGAACCTCATAGAACATACCCTTTCTATGACTGTGGAAAAACCTCTTGACGAAGACAAATTTACGTGCAAGATTGATATAGCATCTGGACAATCTTGGGGGAAAAAAGGTCTCAAATCGTTTGAAATAGAAGGGTCGAGAGTAGATATTTATTGGGATTTTCGACATGCAAAATTCTCCAATAGTCCACAACCTAGCTCAGGCTATTACGTTGCCTTGGTTTACAAGAAAAAGGTACTTTTGTTACTCGGAGATTTAGAAAATGATGCTTATGAACGAACCAAATCAAAACCATCCTTAGAAGAATCTACATTGTTATGCAAGAAAGAGAATGTGCAAGGGAAAACAATGTTTTGTACCAAGGCTATGTTGGAAGAGGGTAAACCCGAACACGATGTCGTTATCGAGACGTCCCTTTCTGGGCCGGAGGATCCGGAAATGTGGATTAGTATAGATGGGATATTGGCTAGTAGAATAATGAACTTGAATTGGAAATTCAGAGGAAATGAATTTGTAATGGTGAATAATTTACCAGTGCAAATACTTTGGGATGTGCATGATTGGTTGTTCAATGACCTTGGTTCAGGCCCTGCCTTGTTTATTTTCAAGCCAGGATTCATGGAACATCATGCTATTGATTCTAATGGTAGAGAAAACACAGAAATATATGAAGATTGTAGCAAACATGACTTAGTAGATGATACTTCACCTACAAGAAGTTTTTTTCATTTTCTATATGCTTGGAGAATTGATTGATGTTCATTGTTAGTGTTTTCTAGAATTGTTGCTTTCTTTTATCTACAGTGAAAGTATTAGCTTCAAAGTTTCAATGACCCATTTTTTTTGTTTAAGCTACTAAATTATATGATTTGAAAAAATTTATTGATAAAAGATTGAAAATAGTTTTAATAATACCTATAAGAAGTTAAATAAATTCAACAATTCTTAATAACTTAATTTTAAATATTCATTAAAATAAACCATAACTTATGATATCCATTATCGTAGAAGAATATGAATATCTATGTAATGTAAACTCTATGTCAAATGGAAAACTTCGCGAGCTTTTGGCACAAATATCTCATATTACATGTGGTCGTCTCATTTAGATTTGTATCTCTTGTGATTTGTATTGTATGTTGTGTTTAAATAAACGTATGAATTTTGATTTGTTTTATTAGTTAAAATCCTTTGATTTAAATAATTTCTCCACAACATAAACATAACATAAATAAGATATATTTAACATAAACAACATTAATACAAGTTAAGGTTGAGATGAACTAGTTGTACTCTCATATGGTTGAATGAGACAGGTAAATCAAAATAATGTAGCGATCAAGTCGATACGGCCATTGGATTCGTAGCAATCAAATGTGGTAAACATTACTTTTATAGATTCATCAATGAAGAATGGTGAACTTATTTAACCATTCAGTTGAGTCCAATTGTTCCTTTCTTCTTCACCATAAAGTTCACACTCTTCCAAAATTAATTCCCTCAAAAAATTTAAAAGTGAATGATATCTAATGAAACTGAAGTATCTTTTATTCAAAGAGCTGTCAATTCACAAGCACAAGCAGGGCGGATCCAATCGTCTCGGAGGCCCCGTTCTAATTTAAAAAATGGATTTAAACTTAAAAAAAAAAACAATTATAATAATTAAAACAACACATAAAAAATATAATTATGTATTAATCAAAAGTAAATTTAATTATAATTATTTTGAGTTTTAATCAATCTCAATTTTTATATGTATTAGATTTTTATCATGTTATTTTTTTAATTTATTAGATTTTTATTATAACATTTTATTTATTTCTATTAATATTTAAGAAAAAAAATTGGACCTTTAAAAATTCGATGCCCTCCAAAATATGGGGCCCTGTGTTGTAGTGCATGTTGCATTTGCATAGGGTCGGCCCTGAGCACAAGGTAAGACATGAGTTGTCTTAAGGCTTGGGTCTCGAGAGTGTGCTCCTCTCAAGGTCTTAGGTTCGAATCCTACTAGGTGCAATCAACCATTGTGTGGGTCAGTTCATACCTTTAAATAGAACCTCCAATAGTGGACGGTGGGATTAATCCCTCTTGGATTAGTCGGTCGCAAGACCGGATATCAAAATTTTCAAAAAATAAAAAAATATAACAACCATATTCTACCTTATTGTTGGTGCAGAAATAGCAGCAAGCAAATAATAATAAGTTACCCAGTTTTGTCGTTCTCCACAGGGATCAGTGCGAGGGAAAGAATGCCATTCAACGGTTTCTATATTTCTAAGCTCAAAAGTTCTGGTTTAAAGACGAACCAAAAGCAAATGCGGAAAATATAAAGACGGAAAATATAAAGTAAAGACAGAATTGTAAACGGGGCCTTGTTGGAATTGGATCTCATCAATTGATAACACATGCATTCTTCTAATCAAGC
The DNA here is from genome assembly GCA_022829125.1 of Lathyrus tuberosus. NCBI lineage: Eukaryota > Viridiplantae > Streptophyta > Magnoliopsida > Fabales > Fabaceae > Lathyrus > Lathyrus tuberosus. The sequence goes on along the minus strand of JALAZF010000274.1, from coordinate 4,709,355 downwards.
AAACACAAATCAATCATTCGCCAAATATCCTCGCGTATCACTCACAACGGAGGTTATGTCTAACACAACGTCGAGAGGCCAACTGTATTGTCTCATCAGTGATGTCTCACGCAACAAAACCAACACAGAGCTTTAAGAGCAGATACTCACGCAAGTGTTAATCCTAAATCTATCTCTAGAGTTCAGTCCTAACAGATATTACTATAACATCCATATCAAATAAATGATTTCTTCGTATTTAAGCAAGATCAAAATAAGTACACATGCTTAACCCTTTTTACATGTATTCAACTAATTTGTCCAATGAATGCGAATATCCTTCTTCATCACTATTATCACGCATCCTCGCGATACCGTATCGATCCTACTCATGCTACCCATGCTACTTAATCAACACAATACAACAAAAGATAAAATGAATATCAACTCACAAAACCATGTCAAAAGCTTGTTCATTGATAGATGAAAATCTAAGATCAAAGATTTGTAAAGGTTTTGTCAAGACCACAAATAATCAACCAAAGACAACAACAATAGAAAATCAGAATTCAAATCACATACATACATTAGAGGAAATACAATAGGTATCAAAAGATTACATCCCTCTCCAACAAGAAATCAAAGATCCTACCTTTTCTCCCTTGGAAATGAAAGAGATATCAAGTTCTGATCCCCAAATTACAACAACATCAGAACAACATAAAAACCTAACCTAAAAAGTGTAAAAATTGTATTTATACAATTCAGAAATTTGAAGGTTCGCTAGGCGAACCAATTCATTCGCTAGGCGAATGGTTAAAAAATAGGCACATCAGGTGCCTCAAACAGTTAAACCGCCCCTGAAATTTCACGTGCATTCGCGAAGCGAGCCTTCGCCAAAACCTTCGCCCAGCGAATTTAGGGACTTTTCCTACTGAAACTTTCTGCCACCCCTTCGCTGGGACACTCGCCAACGTTCGCTAGGCGAACCTTCGCTAGGAGCTCGCCAGCACTCGCGAGGCGAATCATGCTGTTGCAACTTCAATACTTTAGCAGCTTGTACCATTTCTTTGTGTCTTCAAACTTTGATCATTTAGTGCATTTCCTGCACAATAACACACACATTACAAGCACCAAAGGTATATTATCAATGTGTAGAAGAACAACAACAATCATGGATAAAAACCATGAAAACATGAGAAAAGAGATGAAAAAGTGCAAAGAAAGATATGCCAATTTTAGGCCAAATCTGCACCTAACAACTCTCCCCAACTAAACTCTTGCTTGTCCTCAAGCAAAGTATGCCCCTCGTTAAAAACAAGCGGATTTGCTCAAGCTTAAGAATCAACCAAAATCCAGAAAAACCAAACATGAAAATGCGCACAAGCAACGTTTACCACTCAATAGAATCGAACAATGATAAAGAATTAAGTACTTAAACAAATATCATGGAATGGTTCAAATGACAACTGAATTTTCATACTTGAATCACTCTAACACTCCTCTTCAAAATAAGAATGAAGAAATTGACGCGTTTGCAACCGCGGGGAAATTTCACTCACCTGACAAACAATGCAAATAGCAATCCAATTCATACAACATCTAACAATCAACATGAAAATATGCAAGCAAAAAGATCACTAAGGGCTTTAAAGGTTGTAGCTTGGTCGGGTTAACAACAAAGGGACATTTCTAAAGGTCTTTGAATTGAAATTGCCGATAAATGATATTTACACATTCACAACTTCATTCACCATTCTCATTCCTTTACCACAAACCTTCTCAAACTTCCTTTTGCACAATTATTTCACTTTCTATTTTTCTCATCAAACAAGCATCCTTTTTCTATTTTTTTCACATTCATATTTACACTTTTTTTCTTTTCTTTTCATGCTTGTTTGAACTTTTTCAAAAGATTCAAGCAACCTACCATCTTCTTTTTCATTCTCCCCAACTTGAATTCAACCAAACCTCAAGTGAATGCTCCTTGCCTTTACCGCAAGGAAATCATAGTATACAATTTTCAAAGGTTCAAGAAGAAAATTCAAACCTCACAATATTCAATGATGAACCAAACTTGCAAAGTATGTACATAAACCAAGTTCATCACTAAAATGAGATTTAAATTATTTTAGGCTCAAAGGGGCTAACAAATTCTCACTACTCACGGGTAAGAAACTTTTGGAACGGTTGTGCTCAATATAAACAAATGCCTTGATCATTTCTAATGCTTCCACAAAATCACAATAATCAAAAGATAAAGCATGAATCAAATGAATTAAACAAAGTTATCAGTCATCCTTGCATATAGTAAACAATGGAGGTTTCCTCACATGGGGCTATGAACTAAAGTGAAACAAGCATTCAAACAAGTTGCAAAATGAAACAAAGATACACATTTGCACAAAGCACAAAATTCTTAAATCATTCTAGCATTCTATAAAGCAATACAATTTACCAGGCATACTTTCAAAGCTCAACAACATCCAGACTCGGTCGAAGCTTCATTGAATTCTTTTATACAAAGCAACCAATCTAGAAGGAGTTCTCAACATTCCTGAACATACTAGAGAAAACATTAAAGGAACACAAATGCATATAATATAAACAGATGTACAAAGCTTAAAAATATAGAAACTATGCGATGCGATTCAATATCGACACACCAATCCCCGGCAACGGCGCCAATTTGTTGGTGCAGAAATAGCAGCAAGCAAATAATAATAAGTTACCCAGTTTTGTCGTTCTCCACAGGGATCAGTGCGAGGGAAAGAATGCCATTCAACGGTTTCTATATTTCTAAGCTCAAAAGTTCTGGTTTAAAGACGAACCAAAAGCAAATGCGGAAAATATAAAGACGGAAAATATAAAGTAAAGACAGAATTGTAAACGGGGCCTTGTTGGAATTGGATCTCATCAATTGATAACACATGCATTCTTCTAATCAAGCAAACACAAATCAATCATTCGCCAAATATCCTCGCGTATCACTCACAACGGAGGTTATGTCTAACGCAACGTCGAGAGGCCAACTGTATTGTCTCATCAGTGATGTCTCACGCAACAAAACCAACACAGAGCTTTAAGAGCAGATACTCACGCAAGTGTTAATCCTAAATCTATCTCTAGAGTTCAGTCCTAACAGATATTACTATAACATCCATATCAAATAAATGATTTCTTCGTATTTAAGCAAGATCAAAATAAGTACACATGCTTAACCCTTTTTACATGTATTCAACTAATTTGTCCAATGAATGCGAATATCCTTCTTCATCACTATTATCACGCATCCTCGCGATACCGTATCGATCCTACTCATGCTACCCATGCTACTTAATCAACACAATACAACAAAAGATAAAATGAATATCAACTCACAAAACCATGTCAAAAGTTTGTTCATTGATAGATGAAAATCTAAGATCAAAGATTTGTAAAGGTTTTGTCAAGACCACAAATAATCAACCAAAGACAACAACAATAGAAAATCAGAATTCAAATCACATACATACATTAGAGGAAATACAATAGGTATCAAAAGATTACATCCCTCTCCAACAAGAAATCAAAGATCCTACCTTTTCTCCCTTGGAAATGAAAGAGATATCAAGTTCTGATCCCCAAATTACAACAACATCAGAACAACATAAAAACCTAACCTAAAAAGTGTAAAAATTGTATTTATACAATTCAGAAATTTGAAGGTTCGCTAGGCGAACCAATTCATTCGCTAGGCGAATGGTTAAAAAATAGGCACATCAGGTGCCTCAAACAGTTAAACCGCCCCTGAAATTTCACGTGCATTCGCGAAGCGAACAAAACACTCGCGAAGCGAGCCTTCGCCAAAACCTTCGCCCAGCGAATTTAGGGACTTTTCCTACTGAAACTTTCTGCCACCCCTTCGCTGGGACACTCGCCAACGTTCGCTAGGCAAACCTTCGCTAGGAGCTCGCCAGCACTCGCGAGGCGAATCATGTTGTTGCAACTTCAATACTTTAGCAGCTTGTACCATTTCTTTGTGTCTTCAAACTTTGATCATTTAGTGCATTTCCTGCACAATAACACACACATTACAAGCACCAAAGGTATATTATCAATGTGTAGAAGAACAACAACAATCATGGATAAAAACCATGAAAACATGAGAAAAGAGATGAAAAAGTGCAAAGAAAGATATGCCAATTTTAGGCCAAATCTGCACCTAACACTTATCAACACCTACCATCTTCATTCATTCAATTTTTTTAGCAATATGTTGTACGTCTTTTCTTGACACAAAATCATCAAATCTTCCATAAAAAAAGAGTATTATGTCAATGTTCTATGTTGACGATGTTTATTAAAAAAAATTCTTTGACGCTACTCAGTTGTAGTTTCAACATGTTATTCACATTATTTCAGCTTTTACCACTTGAGCATTTTTTTTAGTCTCCAATGAACCAACTCAACAACAACAAAAATATGTACAAGTATAATTTAAAATTTAAACTTTTTATTTACAAAATTAAATTAAATATGATTAAAAAAATAAAATTTTCATTTTGTTGCTGTATTCCTAAAATGCATGCTTAGGAATAAAATTTTCATTTTGTTGCTGTATTCCTAAAATGCATGATTAGGCTGTTCCATACAACAACAAATAAACATTTGTGGGGATACAATCTTGTGTCTTTAACGGAATTGGATCATTTCTAATTTTTTCTCTCATGCTCTCTTTCATATGCAATTATAAATCATTAGATTAATCTAACAATTAAAATATATGAAAGAGAAATCATAACATTTAAAGGAGAGAGAGAAATATATTTATATTTTTCTTTTTTTTAATCCAACATTTAAGAAATAAAAATGAAAACATTTAAATATTAGAACGAAAATTGTCACTTTTATTATTTTTTTCTTATAATATTGCTATAGCAGTTAAATGATTAATAAGAAATTATATGCTTTCTCTAACAAATTCAATCCAGCAAAAATCATGTCATTGTCATCATAAAAACCCGTCAACCACTATTATTAAACATGGTGCCGTATTTAAAGACCATTTTATTACAACAGTGTATAGTTACCGGTAATGGAAAATACGTCAAGCCTTAGGAGTAAGCAACCAAGACTGCCATTTAGGGCCATAACTTTTTTAGGCAAAATACCATTTTTGATCCTTTAACTTTACCTCGGGGTTCATTGTGGTCCCTTAACTTTAAAAAGTGTCATTTTGGTCCCTTAACTCTTCAAAACGTTCCATATTAGTCTTTTTCTCTTATTAGCGACGAATTTAGCGACTGATTTTTAAATTTTTCCGTCGCTAATAAGGCGAAAAGGACTAATATGGAACGTTTTGAAGAGTTAAGGAAGCAATATGACACTTTTTAAAGTTAAGGGACCAAAATGAACTCCGAGGTAAAGTTAAAGGACCAAAAAGAGTATTTTGCCATTTTTTATTTATTTAATAGAACCTAATTGTTTCTATAGAAAAATAATCAATTATTTTTAAATTATTTTTATACTAATTAAATAACAATATTTGTTTAAAATTTGTATTAGTTAGTTTAAAAATAACTTTTATAGATATAAAAAACTCAAGACTTAATACATAAGATAGGTTGGAGGCCTTGCATGTGTATTGTAATTTTTCCTTCCATTTCAATCGAATGATTGATATAATAATAAAACATAAAAATGATAATATAAAGAAATACTATAAAAATGATAAAAATAAATAAAAATAAAATAAATATGTATTTCTCTTTCACCTTTAAATGTTATGTTTTTTCTTTCATGTTTTTAATAATTAAATTAATTCAATGGGTCAAAATTGCACATGAGAGAAGGCATGATAGAAAAAATAGAGAGGATTCTATTCCATCTTTTATCAGTCACAATAACATTAGAAATTGTGAGACTATTGGGTCGAACTCATGCTGTGTCGAGGGAAAGCTTTCATATATTTCGACAGGAGACAAGCATGAAGTCGAAGCTGGGTCACATGCTGTAGTCGAAGGGTACATATTGTAGTCGAAGTCTGTGAAGGTGCGAGAAAGACACAAGAAATGGGGGGTTTGAATTGTGTATTCACTCTTTAACAACTTTTTACTTCTTATCGTAAGGCGCTGAGATAACATCAGAGTTCGTTTGAGAGATTCTGACTCGCGAAGTGTCATTCAGACTTTGCAATGCATAAAGCATAAGAACTACTAGAGTCTGAACACAATATGCAATATTCAGAACTTGCAGTGCGGAAGCTTATCAGAGTTAAGCTACAAGGTTCTGACTCGCTTATGTAAGGTTCTAATACTCAATATAGAAACATAAACAATAACATAAAGCATAGCAAGAGTAAAGAACACACGATATATTCTGGTTCACTTGAGCAACTCTCAAGCTAATCCAGTCCACCCTCCTCAGGTGATTTCGCATTGAACACAAGGACTTAATCCACTATAATCAATCTCGATTATAGATGTACGAGCTAACGCCGGTGACTAACAACGTACACAACCGTAGCTGTGACTAACACACAATGAACCGTTCAGTGATTCAACATAATGAATATAACGAACATTGACCTGCAGGTTCCAATCTCGCAAGATCTACTGCAAGGATTTCACAACTAAACGTTCAGGGATTCGTCGCAACGAATATAACGCTTACTAACCCTATTTCAGGCTTTTCCACAATGACACCAAGCCATTTTCTTATCAAGTCTCAGGTCACACTGACCACTCGAGGAAATCCTAATTCACATAGAATTAGTTAACAGGAGATTACAATAATGCTTCTTAACAAGCAGATTACTCCTAAGTTTAAGTACAAACGAACACACAAGTGTTCGAGCAAGATATGAGCAACAACTCCTTATTATATTAAGAAACTACAAAGATGTATGTTGATTTGACAGTTGTTTGTAGAAGCAAGCTTCACTCACATTGAGTTTTGATGAAGACAACACAACAAGATCTCTACAAAGATAATATGCAAAAAGAAAGAGAATCAAGCTACATGAAGTTCAAGAAGATATCCTAAGTGCTATCAAGTTGAATCAATTAGCTTCAAGTGTTCAAGTATCATGAAGATCAAAGGTTGAACAAAGGTATATCAATGTCATTTAAATGATTATACAAGTGTTCACATGTCTTGCATCTTGCATATCTTTGATCTAGTGCATTGCAAATCTTTTATGGAAAGTTCACATTATTTTCTAAATTGTTTCTTGAAAAATCAGTTATGTTAATCGATTAACCTATGGGGTTAACCGATTAACCAGTTCAAAATTTGAATATTTTCTTAACGTTAGCATATGTTAATCGATTAACCCATATGGTTAACCGATTAACACTGTTAATGTGTGCGAAAAATGGTGACTTTTCATGGAAAAATGCATTGCTTTCTCATCTCTTTTCATTCCTTTGCTGCATATTTCTCATACCTTTTTGTAGGGGTGTTCTACTCATATTTAAACACTTCATTTTCAGTTTTAACACTGACCTCCTAACAATTTCATAATAAAAATTTCACTCATCCTTTCATATTTCAAAATATTATTCAAGTGTTCATTCAAACATTTTTCTTGAGAGAAACTTCTGCATATCTTTCACAAAATATCACTGTTTCATCTCATTCTTGTCAAGAACACTTGTATACATTGTTTGAGTGATATTGTATCAAAGGAGAAGATCGAATATCAAGATTGATATCAACATACTATCAAGACATAATCTTATTATCAAGAATATTTTTCTATTTTACCTTGTTGTCCAGGATTGTTGGAAACAAGTGAGTGTTTTAAAGAGGATTGTTCTTCATACACTTAGTTACCTATATGTTAGATAGTAAGCATCACCATTGGTGTGATTAGGTTGTACAATAATTCTAAACTATAGTGAAATCTCTTTCGTGTTGAAGGAGGAGTGGAGTACTCTCAGGCTGTGAGGGGAACCACTATAATTCTCTTGTGTCATTTTTCTTTTCGGCACTTTACTTTCAAGCACTTATCATCAAACGGAAAAATAACCAAGAACCGGTAAAAAGATCGAAGATATTTTTAAGAGCCTAATTCACCCCCCTAGGCGCATTTACAACTTACAATTGGCATCAGAGCAGGTGATAGGTAACCTGTTCCTATTCGATTCAGATGGCTTCCGCAAACAATGATCTTGTATTCAAAGACGGTGGTAGTAGCAACAAGCCTCCTTTGTTTTCTGGCCAATACTTCGACTTCTGGAAAATCCGTATGAAGGCACATTTAGAAGCACAAGGAAGTGATATATGGGAGGCTGTTCAAAATGGTCCTTTTATTCCTACAACGGTTGTCAACGGAGTTGGTTCGGCAAAGCCACAAGGAACATGGGATGATGATGATAAGAAAAAGGTTCTCTATGACAAAAAGGCAATAAATATTTTACAAAGTGCACTTGGAATGGATGAATTCTTCCGCGTCTCAACATGTACAACGGCCAAGCAAATATGGGACACTCTTGTAGAAACTCACGAAGGAACCACCGAAGTCAAAAGATCCAGATTGAATACTTTAAGTCAAGAGTACGAGTTATTCAGTATGCAACCAGGAGAATCAATCCTCGACTTGCAGAAAAGATTCGTGCATTTGACAAATCACTTGAATGCACTTGGTAAGACACTAACAAATGATGAACTTAATCTTAAAGTGCTTAGGTCTTTAACAAGAGAGTGGCAACCCAAAGTGACGGCGATTTCCGAGAAGAAAAGTTTATCAACGATGACATCCGCTACTCTATTCGGAAAGCTTTAAGAATATGAGATGGAACTTGGACTATTGGAGAAACGTGAGATCCAAGAAAAGAAATCCAAGAGCATTGCCTTAAAAGTTGAGTCCAAAGTTGTGAAGAAAGAAGACAATCCCGAAGAGGACGAAAACTTTATGCTCCTTGTAAAAAGACTAGGAAAATACTTTGGTGCAAAAAATAATATTGGAAACTCTAGTTACACTAGAAGAAAGAAGTTCTCAAAGAACAAAGAAAAAGAAGCATCAACATCCAATGGAGACATTATATGCTATGAATGTGGAAAGCAAGGCCACATCAAACCGGAATGTCCCAAACTCGCAAAGAATCGTGACAACAAAGGAAAGAAGGATTATAAAAAGAAGGCCTACATTGCTTGGGATGACAACGAAATAAGTTCTTCATCGGACTCCGATAGTGATCAAAGCGAAAATCTAGCATTGATGGCATCACATCATTCCGACGATGAAGACGATGAGGTTAGTAGTAACATTTCAATTTTTGATAATGATGCTCAAGGAGCAATTGATGAACTTTTAAGTGAATGCAAAATTCTATATAAAACCATATCATCTCGAAAGAAACAAATATCAATCTTGGAAGAAAATATTGAGAAAATGGAAAATAAGTTCAAAGATGAAAAAGAAGAATTAATCAAGAATTTTGCATGCACTAAATGTGAGCCATTTGCTTTTCAAATAGTTCAATTGAAAAGAGTCCTAGAAAGATATGAGAAAGGACAAATTGGATTGGAACGTGTTCTTAGTAGTCAAAAATACTCAAATGATAAAAGTGGTCTAGGTTACTCAAGATTTTCTAAGCAAACTTCTAACAAGACCATTTTTGTAAAAGCTAAAGAACAAATTCCTTTAGAGAAAAGTGACAAGCCTAAAATGGTTCAACAATATAACAAAAGGAAAATAAATAATAAGAAGAAGTCTTATAATAAGAAGAAATCTTATCCCCTTAGATATAAAAGCAACTTTGAGCCTACTTGTTTCTATTGTGGTATTAAAGGTCATACTCCTAATGCATGTTATATTAGAAACTTTAGTGTTGCTCAAGGCCATTATGTATGGGTCAAGAAAGGAACTAACTTTGAAGGACCCAAGGCAATTTGGGTACCTAATAAAACATAACTCTTTTTTGTAGGTATGCTTGAAGACCTCTTCAAATCAATGGTATATTGATAGTGGATGTTCGAGGCACATGACGGGTGATCTAAGCAAATTTTCACATCTAACGCTTAAGGCCAAAGGATATGTTACTTATGGTGACAACAACAAAGGAAGAATCCTTGGCGTAAGCATCATTGGTTCACCGCCTTCAACAACTATAGAAGATGTCCTATATGTGGAAGGCTTAAAGCATAGTCTCCTTAGCATTAGCCAATTGTGTGACCGAGGTTTCAAAATCAACTTCACTAAAGATGAATGTTTGATTGAAAACAAAGTTACTCATGAAGTTATGCTAAAAGGTAAAAGAGTTAATAACATATTTTTAATTTCCTTAGATAACTTGTCTTTGAATGTTAGGTGTCTCTTGGCAAACAACAATGAATCATGGTTATGGCATAAGAGGTTTGCTCATATTCATATGGAGCACTTGAATAAGTTGATCAAGCATGACTTAGTCATTAGATTGCCGAAGATCAAATTCATCAAAGATGGGTTGTATGGCGCTTACCAAAAAGGAAAGCAAACCAAATCAACTTTCACATCCAAGAATGTGGTGTCCACAACTAGGCCACTACAATTGTTGCACATGGATCTCTTTGGTCCATCGAGAACAAAAAGCTTCGGAGGTAATGTCTATGCATTAGTTATTGTTGATGATTTCTCTAGATATACTTGGACATTGTTTTTAGTGCAGAAAAGTGATGCTTTCAAAGCCTTCAAGAAATATGCAAAACAAATACAAAATGAGAAGTCTCTTACAATTGCCTCCATTAGAAGCGACCATAGTAGAGAATTCCAAAATGCCTCATTTGAAGAATTTTGTGAAGAACATGGAATCTCACACAATTTCTCCGCACCAAGAACTCCACAACAAAATGGTGTCGTAGAAAGGAAGAATAGATCATTGGTGGAACTTGCAAGGACAATGCTAAGTGATTCAAATCTTCCTAAGTATTTTTGGGCGGATGCGGTAAGCACGACATGTTTTGTAAGTAACCGTGTCAATATTAGGCCTATTCTCAAGAAAACCTCTTATGAACTTTTCAAAGGGAGAAAACCAAATATTTCTTTCTTTCATATTTTTGGGTGCAAGTGCTTTGTCCTAAACAACGACAAAGACAACCTTGGTAAGTTTGACGAGAAATTCGATGAAGGTATTTTTCTCGGCTACTCTCTCTCTAGTAAGGCATTTAGAATTTATAATAAAAGAACTTTAACTATAGAAGAATCTATGCATGTCAAATTTGATGAATCAAACCCCTCGAAAGAGGATATTATTGTTTGTGATAATGACGATGATCTTGTAGAAATTCACAAAGAAGATACTTCTAAAGACTTCATTGAAAATCAAGAAGAAAAACAAGAAGAACATCATGATGAACCGATTCAACAAAAGTCGATCAACAATGATCTACCAAAAGAATGGAGAACACATAGGGATCACCCAATCGACAAAGTCATCGGAGACATAAGTCAAGGTGTAGCAACAAGACTAAATCTCAAAGATGCATGCTTGAATATGGCGTTCGTTTCTCAAATAGAACCCTCCAAAGTTAATGAAGCTCTTGAAGATGATCAATGGATCATTGCCATGCAAGAAGAGTTAAACCAATTTGAAAGAAATCAAGTTTGGGAACTTGTCCCTAAACCAAGCGATAAACATATCATCGGAATAAGATGGGTATTTAAGAACAAACTTGATGAAAATGGAATTATTGTTCGTAACAAAGCAAGATTGGTGGCTCAAGGGTACAATCAAGAAGAAGGAATTGACTTTGAAGAAACATTCGCTCCGGTTGCAAGGTTAGAAGCTATTCATCTATTACTTGCTTATGCTTGCTCAATGAATTTTCAGTTATTTCAAATGGACGTCAAAAGCGCCTTCCTAAACGAATATATCAACGAAGAAGCCTATGTCAAACAACCTCCGGGTTTTGAAGACTTCAAGCATCATTCACATGTATACAAGTTGAAGAAAACTCTCTATGGTTTAAAACAAGCACCAATGGCATGGTATGATCGTCTAAGTAATTTCTAATGCCAAAAAGGTTTTGAAAAAGGCAAGGTAGACAAGACTTTGTTCATTAAGAGGATAAAGAATAATACCTTACTTGTTCAAGTGTACGTGGACGACATTATCTTTGGTTCAACAAACAATCAACTATGTGAAGAATTTGCTTCAATGATGCAAGGCGAGTTTGAAATGTCTATGATGGGAAAAATGAATTATTTCCTTGGATTACAAATCAAGCAACAAAAGGACGGAATCTTCATCAACCAATCGAAGTATTGCAAAGAATTATTAAAGAGATTTGATATGGATGGTTGTAAAGCTATGTCAACACCAATGGGATCCGGAACCTACATTGATCAAGACGAATCGGGAACATCGGTTGATATTACGAAGTATCGAGGTATGATTGGTTCTTTATTATATTTGACGGCAAGCCGTCCTGACATAATGTTTAGTGTGTGTTTATGTGCTCGCTTTCAAGCAAATCCAAAGGAGTCACATCTCACAGCGGTCAAAAGAATCATGAAGTATCTCAAGGTAACGACAAATGTTGGCTTATGGTATCCTAAAGGTAGTGTTTGTACTTTAATCGGTTATTCTTACGCGGATTATGCAGGTTGTAAAACAGATAGAAAAAGCACGAGTGGAACATGTCACATCCTCGGAAATGCACTAGTTTCGTGGTCTTGTAAGAAACAAGCATGCGTTGCACTTAGTATGGCCGAAGCGGAGTACATAGCAGCTGGTAGTTGTTGTGCACAAAACCTTTGGTTAAAGCAACAATTAAGCGACTACGGAATTGATCTTGGTTGCATTCCTCTCCGGTGCGACAACACAAGTGCAATCAACATTATGAAGAATCCCGTCATGCACTCAAGGACCAAACACATTGACATTCGACATCACTTTCTTCGCAATCATGTGCTTAAAGGCGATGTCGAAGTGACGTTTGTTGATACTCATAACCAACTAGCAGATATCTTCACCAAACCGCTCGCAAAAGAATCATTCTACAAAATTAGGCGAGAACTTGGTATCTTGGATGAAGGTGATATCTAAACACATCTTTAAATTATTGTTCATCAAGTTATTTTCATCAAAATTTGGCTAAATATATATGTTACCATGATATAATATTAGTATATTTGTGTTGCACATGTTTTCCTTAAGTTTCATACTTGTTACCTTTTGTTATTGTGCAATTTTTGATTCTGTTAATCTGTTAACCCAGGGAGTTAATCGATTAACACCTGTAGCCTTTAAATTTGTGGATATTTTGATTCTGTTAATCGATTAACCTAGGGCGTTAACCGATTAACCTGAGCTCACGTGGAATTTTTTTTAATTAAAACGTATCTGCTTTTGTTTATATGTGTATGGTTATTATGTGTGTATGTATGTTATAATTATGAACTGTCATTGTTTTGGAATCCTCTTCCTTTTTGCTAATGACAAAGGGGGAGAAGGATTGGTTTCTCTAACATTTTTGTGCAGAAAATTATTACCCTCATGAATTTAGGGGGAGCTCCACTTTAGGGGGAGAATCAAACTTAGAGAAACTTCAAGTCTAAAGATTCAATCTTTCAATGGATTGGTTGTCATCATCAAAAAGGGGGAGATTATAGAAGCAAGTTTCACTCACATTGAGTTTTGATGAAGACAACACAACAAGATCTCTACAAAGATAATATGCAAAAAGAAAGAGAATCAAGCTACATGAAGTTCAAGAAGATATCCTAAGTGCTATCAAGTTGAATCAATTAGCTTCAAGTGTTCAAGTATCATGAAGATCAAAGGTTGAACAAAGGTATATCAATGTCATTTAAATGATTATACAAGTGTTTACATGTCTTGCATCTTGCATATCTTTGATCTAGTGCATTGCAAATCTTTTATGGAAAGTTCACATTATTTTCTAAACTGTTTCTTGAAAAATCAGTTCTGTTAATCGATTAACCTATGGGGTTAACCGATTAACCAGTTCAATATTTGAATATTTTCTTAACGTTAGCATATGTTAATCGATTAACCCATATGGTTAACCGATTAACACTGTTACTGTGTGCGAAAAATTGTGACTTTTCATGGAAAAATGCATTGCTTTCTCATCTCTTTCATTCCTTTGCTGCATATTTCTCATACCTTTTTGTAGGGGTGTTCTACTCATATTTAAACACTTCATTTTCAGTTTTAACACTGACCTCCTAACAATTTCATAATCAAAAATTCACTCATCCTTTCATATTTCAAAATATTATTCAAGTGTCCATTCAAACATTTTTCTTGAGAGAAACTTCTGCATATCTTTCACAAAATATCATTGTTTCATCTCATTCTTGTCAAGAACACTTGTATACATTGTTTGAGTGATATTGTCTCAAAGGAGAAGATCGAATATCAAGATTGATATCAACATACCATCAAGACATAATCTTATTATCAAGAATATTTTTCTGCTTTACCTTGTTGTCCAGGATTGTTGGAAACAAGTGAGTGTTTTGAAGAGGATTGTTCTTCATACACTTAGTTACCTATAGGTTAGATAGTAAGCGTCACCATTGGTGTGATTAGGCTGTACAATAATTCTAAACTATAGTGAAATCTCTTTCGTGTTGAAGGAGGAGTGGAGTACTCTCGGGCTATGAGGGGAACCACTATAATTCTCTTGTGTCATTTTTCTTTTCCGCACTTTTCTTTTCGAAGATATTTTTAAGAGCCTAATTCACCCTCCCCCCTTAGGCGCATTTAAAACTTACATTGTTGACATCTTGTAGATCTTCTTCTTCTTCGTCTTCTTGGTTGAGAAAGTTTTGAGTAACTACTCCTTGCTTCAGATCTTCAATGTAGCTCAGACGAGAAGGTGGCTGATGACTTGACTGATTTACAATGTTGTCTTCTTCATCAACAGCTTCTGTACCAATTGGTTGTTATTGTGTTGATTTATGATCTTTGAGCTTCAACAACAAATGGCAATGTGTAAATGGTGATAGATTTGGATATTTAAGTGTTACAACGAGAACTCATCATTGTGGCTATCTTCACACAATGACTTGATCGATTCTGTAAATGATACTGCAAATCGATGCAGCAAATCGATACCTACAGAAGCGTTTACTCCTTTCTTTGAATATCCCAGTAAAATATAGCCGTTTGAATTATTGTTGGCTGTTAGAAAAGAGACGTTGTGTAATGATAAAGTTGTACTAACACATCTCCTTTTCACTGTAGAGGAAGTGACATGATATATCTTCTTGGGCGCAGTGTACGGTCTTTCACAACGGTAACATTTGTCTTTAAATCTTCAGAGGCTTCTGATGGTAATTAATTAAAGCATGAGTAGAAACTTTATAACAGGGTATCTGAATCTCCAAGTCTTCAGTCTTCTAAATTTGTCCATTAGGAATCTGCCTTCAGAACTTCAGCACTTGTCTTGAAACCCGTTATTCTTCATTGCTTCAAGTCTTCCGAAACTTCAGAACTGTCCATTAGGAATCCGTCTTCAGAGTCTTCAGCACTTGACCTTTGGAACTATAATCCTCAGAACACGTAAGTCTTCAGAGTCTTTCTGCACTTGGTCTTCAGAGCCTTCAACCTTCAGATCTTCAAGTCATGAGAGTCTTCAACACTTCGGTTCTCCAGAAGATTATCTTCTTCAGAAGCTTCGCTATCTTCAGAATCACAACCACTTTCAGAGATCATCCATAAGAGCATTGCAACAGCAATATTGACATCCTTGGATCTGACTGATTATGATTAGATACAGAAGCATACTTGCTTCTTGCGACTTGTGTCACACATAGTAACTTCGCATATGATTAATTACACGCATCTGGCTGGTGCTTGTTGGATCTGATATCTTCTATGATTATGATCTGCACACAACACACGTTAGAACATAAAATAGTTCTTTCATAAATACACATTGTTATCATCAAAACATATATACGACTTGTAGGGACAACTCTTGCTCTAACAATATCCCCCTTTTTGATGATGACAAAAACCAAGTATTTTGATTGAACATTTTATACAAGGTAATCACCAAACAAACATATTCAGAGTCTGGAACAACAGCTCCCCCTGAATGTGTTAACCTCAAAGTTTTATCTGTGATAATCTAGAATCTTATATGATCCAAAGACACACAAAACAACAACTTGAGTTGCCAGAACAAAGAATAGAAAAGGAATACTTCTCTATCTTGTCTTTAAGGAGACAAAAGTCTTCAGCATCTGGACTAGTTCATCAGAACTTCCATCTTCAGATCTTTAGAACTTAGTTCATTTTTACGTTGTATCAGAGCTCATAATCTTCAGAGACGTCTGAAGCATTTTTTACTTTTTAGCATAATCATTTTAGCACAGAACAGAACAGTTCTTATCTAATAACATAGCCTCGCTATTTATCAGAGACAGACACTGTCTTAGAGAAACTCCCCCTGAGTTTTAGACTATGTGAAGATTATAGATTTTAACATTTGAATCTTTTGGGTAGTCTCCCCCTAATTTCCATAAGTCAGATATTGGGATCTTCAGAATCGAAAATAAAAAATGTTAATTATAATCACCAATATAGATCATGACTTTTCAGAGTTTGACTTTGAACACAGGCCTTCATCTCAGAACCTTGTTACTGTCACAACTCAGTGGTTTATCAAGGCTTGATTCTTAATCAGATACTAATTGAAGGATAATTTTAATGATCAATCAACGCTTGATTCTGAATCTGGTACCAATGTGATTTGATTCTTAGTCTGATACCAAATTATGTTGAGTCAGATATCAACTGAAGGTATTCTATTTATACCAATTGAAAGGTATTTCCTTAATGTGCTGAAATTGATACCAATGAAGGTATTTGAAAACTTTATAGCTTAGCTCTGATTGATTTTACTACAGACCGAGTCTGATACCAATATTTATATAGTGAGTCTGATTTCCAAGTGTAGATTTGGTCAGATACCAAATCATTTCTTCTCAATTGGTTTCTTGGTTAAAATCATAACTTCTCTTCCTTGGATCTTCAATCTAGATGTTCAGACAGTCCTTGACTTCTGATTTGCACAGTTCTTCTGAAAAGCATCTTGAGATGTAGACTTTACTTTGACTGCTTTCAGAGCTTTCCTACTTCTGATTCTTATGTTCTGAATATCATATTCTCAGACAGCTTACAGCTCCTGAACCAAGTGAAACAGAGATCATGATAACTTTGACTTTCAGAAAGTTCTCAACTTCTGAACAGTACTGGGTAGATCTGATTCTAAACACATGTTCACGAAGTGTACAACTTCGATCATATGAACAAACAGTTCATAAGAACTTCTATCAGAGTTCTTCTTTCTTAACCTGTTCTGAGAATGCCTAGTGAACTTGTTCAGAGTTCCTCGGTTAAACATCAAACATTCATTAGTGGTAAACACATTTTACATTTACTTGTTTGAGTGTTGCATATCAAAATCATATTTCTATTTCTCCCCCTTTTTGACATCATCAAAAAGTTTGACCATTTTAGCAAAGTAAACATTTCTGAGTTTTGAGAATGATTTTAAAGTAAAGCCAAAGGAAATTTCATTCATTATCAATAGGAGAATACACAATGCAAGAAACAAAGCCACAAAACATAACCCTATCCTATGATCCTTTAGAAATTCCCAGAGAATTCTGCATAATTCATAGGTGAACATTCTTCAGTTTCTCCAATGTGTTCTAGTCTAGAGACCACATCTTGGATCTCAAGGACACGAGATATAACCCTTCCATACGAAATACTAAAGGAAGACTTGTCTTTAGATAGGAGAATTTGTTCTTGCATGTAATTGAACATGATTTGAGGGAGGTTTATTTTTCTTCTGTAGATCAGAAGGAAAATAAATTGTCGGTCCAAGTGAGACAGCACTCTTGCTCCTATTTCTCTAGGTCTTAAGTGTGTTTCCATGATCCTGTGCCAGACTTTAGCTGAGGGAATGGGTGTGGAAACACAGTTGGAAGGACCATTTCCATAATGAATCTTGTAGATGAGATCATTGAAGATATTTCTTTCTTTGTAATCTTCAATAGTATCACCGATTTCATCACATTCGATGGCTTGTGCAATGATAGAGGGATTAATCACTACAGGGAATCCGGAGATGACTGACTGAATGATGTGCTGATTGTATACATTTGAAAAGACGCTAACATTTTCCCAGAATTCTTTGACTAAGTCGGTGTAAATGAGGTCTGGGAGCATGTTGAGATAACCCTCCCATTTCTGACACCGTAACTCAGACGAGGTTCTTATCAACCCATGTTCTTTGAGGGAACAGGAATTCATAGTAATTTCATTCAGGACTATTAACTCAAAGGTTTCACTCTTAGCAGCTTTTGAATGTGAGGTAGACATTTTGGAGGAAATACAAAAGAGAGACACTAGCTGAGATGGGTTAGAATGATGAACAGAGAGGTGAACAAGATGCCTTAAATAGGCGACGAATAGAGTGAGTTAATAAATGCTAGTGACTCCAAACGACAGGTTCATCATTTCTTAGACGTTAGACTAGATAGGGTAAGGGAAGGAACCTAGCAGACTCTCAATCTTGGGAAGACCAAGAGATCACGCATAAAATTTTCTAATTAATTTTTTACAGGAGGCAGAGATTCGCAATAAGTGCATGTGTAAGAGTGACTCTTTAAAACATTAACTAGGCGTGAAACAAAAAGACATTTAGCCAAAAAAAAAAAATATTTTTCATAAATAAGTGCGCAAACATAAGGTAAGCATAAGAATTGAAAGTGTGAGAGAATGGATAGTTCAAAAGTGGAACAGAAGACAACACATATTTCATTAATAAATACACGGTATGAACAATACTGATGCATGTACTTAATAAACCATTACAAGTTCATAACTTAGCCTAATTCTAATCAATCATCTAATTTTATGAGAACCAACTACTGTCGAAGGTTTCACAAAATTTTCTATCAAGGGCAGTGTCTGGACCGCCTCTAACTCTGCAAGTTGTTTGCACGTTTCCTGCTCTGAAGAGGACTTTAGATAACACTCTTCCATAAGGGATGAACAATGTGTTCATGGTTCTTGACAGAAGGATTGACTCTTTAAGATCGTTAAAGATTATTTGGGACAAATCTATAGGGGTTGGCTTAAGAAGACACATGATAAGAAGCTTATCACCATGATACATAAATTTTTTGTTAATATTGCGAGGGCGAAGATTCGTCAACATGAACTTGAACCATCCTCTTGCAGCTGGCAGAAGTTTTTCTGGATATGTAGGTTCAAAGGTAGAACCTTTATCAAACATGAAATGCATTTCAGCGTTGGAAGTGCATCGAATGGAGTCGTGAAGGGTTGTGATACCTACTTTGGGACAGTCAATGGCTTCAGCAATGTTTGTGGAGTTGAAGGAAACTGGAAGACCATAGACGTTTGAAGAGATAGACAGACCATCATTACTAACAGAGGCATTAACTCAAAAAGATTTTAGGATGTGTGTATATATTGAACCTCTTAACATAGACAGGTATCCATTCCAATTTTGAAAATGAATTCCAAGAAGGAAATCTTGACTAGCACACGCTGGATTTGGTCGTTTTTCATTTATGACTTCTAAGAGATCATCGTTGCCATGAAAGGTTCTTGGAGTCATATTTTAGTGTTTTTAGGATTATAAGAAGGTTTTGAATAAGAGATAATGAAGAATTATCAGTATAAGCTATGTCTTTAAATAAACAAGGAGAGAACCTAACGTGAATGAGTTAATGACTGAAACATAGCTTGAAGAGATCTAGACACTAGGGTAGGTATCGGTGGAGTAGGAGACAGAGATACTAACAGGGATAAGCACATGGTGTAGTAGTCTCTAAGTCTAAGGATAGCCAACGGATCACGCAAATTGTTTTTTTATTTACTTTTCGACCGTAGTTAAGAATTAACAATAAATGCATAAATATACGTGACTTTTGAAATTTCTTAACACTGAGTGAAACCAGAAGGTTTTATTGCTTATATGACTTATTAGACAGTTAAGTACATAGATGTAGAGGTAAACTTCGAATCCTAGCTTGTCACTTCATAATTACTCCTAGTTAGTAGATGAAAATAATTAATGTATAACCAGGGTTACACGCATTTGATATCCTATTACGTACAAATCCTCAGAATCTGAAAAACCAGAGAATTTCCATCAGATTCAGGATACTTTTGTCCTAGGGCATCTTCAGATGACTGTGACAGGACACACATGATTCTTAGTTTAGATGACAATTCTATTTTTCTACGTCTGATTTCAATGAAATCTTACTTAACCAACTAGTACGAGTATTCTACTCCGATAGAGGTGTATAGTACTGTAGGGTGACCTAGATCAAGTACTTATTAAGTGACAAGACTTTTCAGTGAGGGAGAACATCTTGACTCTTTTATAAATTAAATAGTATGTATATAGTATCTATACTATAGACCTATTAAGACTTTTTTAATTAGTAGAAATATATTTATCAGACAATAAGTCAGAGATGAAGTGAACCATACCTTTGTGAAATCTGAATTCTTTTTCACAACGATTCTATATCTGAGTGCTTTCCATTCTGACATGAGCTGTCTTGCGATTAGGCTTCTGACTTTTCTCATATTATCTTCATTCTGGTTTCTCATATGTCTGAAAGAAGCATACTTTGTAAAGCTTCTGGTCAGCCTTGTTCTTTATTTGCTTTCTTCAAAGTGATTCATAAGAGACTCTGACTGTGTTTATTTTCTTTAAGAATTCTTATCTTGATGTTGAAGAAAATGAGTATATTCTGAATTCTGATCATTAGTCAGAGAACTAGAATCAATCTTCTCTTCAGATGATCTTTTCCGTTTTTCATTTAGCAACACTCCTCTGACTTCTGAGAGTAATCTTCAGATACAGATATTCTGACCAACAGAACATCTTTCTTCCATCAAGGTCTCTCTTGAGCCAATGCTTGCTTATGGAAGATCAGTAATTCGTTAGCTTGAACATAAACTGCTGAGAGATTATGTGCAAGAGAGAATTGATTGACATCTTAAAAAATCTTCCGACTCTGTTTCTTCGAATAGATGCAAGGCTTGTTCAGAACCAAGTATCATCAAACATGTTTGTAACATGAGACATAGTTTGCACGACACTTCTTATTTTTGTAATGCTGATCTAACTTGTTTAGAGTTAGTCCATTAGAGAATTAACAGCATATTCATTTCTGAAAAAATGTCAACTGATTTCTTCAATCAGAAGGACTTCAGCAACTTAACTCCTTTTGTCTTCAAGTAGATGATTTCCGTGTTTGCATTTGATAGTACATCTTCTGATTTCGAATTTAATAGATTCTGAGAGATATATCAGATAGTGATCTTGACCAATCACAGTTGGTTTATTTGAGATAGAACCTCACGATAACAGAACTTAAACATCTGAGTTAATTCAATCAAGACTTAGAATTCATTCTTATCAAGTACTTGATGAATCATTTGATTTCTTCTTCTTGAATTTTCTTTCAGTTTTCTGCAGAGTTTTCCAAGAAAACAATATTTAGTTCCTTTATTGAATCTTTTAACTTCTTGATCAGTCAAGATTAAAATGTTGAATTATTTCTCAGAATTTGAATTTTTCAAACTTCTTACTTCAACAGTCTTCATTCTGAAATTCAAAAATCATAGAACAAAAATCTTTCTTCTTTACATGAAGAAGTTCTGAATGAGCTTTAAATGAGAAAGTCAAGGGTGGACCTAATCCATTTCTTGAAAACATCTCAAAAACTCATAAAGAATTAATCTTCAGCAAACAAGATTTCTTGTTTTCTGATGATTCAATTTTGCACAAATACGTGGTTCATTCATACATATCTTCTAAGATAAGCATTCAACAGATACTACTACTTATCTAATGAATCTATCTTATCAGCTGATTCTTCAATCTTTATCAACACTGTAGTGAAGAAGATTTAGTGGTTGACAACTGCACAACTTCCATAATCAGTGACTTGCTCAAATAATCTGATTGATTACAATTTTGTACACAATCATCTTCTGAACTGTTACAGAAATTGTAAGTGGATTGAAATCTCACCAAGAGAATTTCTACGCACCGCATCTGGATCTTTTTCTGACACTGCTAAGTGTTTTGATATCCATCAATAACATAACCGGAGCTCTGATACCAATTAAAGGTGCGAGAAAGACACAAGAAAGGGGGGGGGGGTTGAATTGTGTATTCACTCTTTAACAACTTTTTACTTCTTATCATAAGGCGCTGAGATAACATCAGAGTTCGTTTGAGAGATTCTGACTCATGAAGTGTCATTCAGACTTTGCAATGCGTAAAGCATAAGAACTACTAGAGTCTGAACACAATATGCAATATTCAGAACTTGCAGTGCATAAGCTTATCAGAGTTAAGTTGCAAGGTTCTGACTCGCTTATGTAAGGTTCTGATACTCAATATAGAAACATAAACAATAACATAAAGCATAGCAAGAGTAAAGAACACACGATATATCATGGTTCACTTGAGCAACTTTCAAGCTAATCCAGCCCACCCTCCTCAGGTGATTTCTCCTTGAACACAAGGACTTAATCCACTATAATCAATCTCGATTACAAATGCACGGGCTAACGCCGGTGACTAACAACCTGCACAACCGCAGCTGTGACTAACACACAATGAACCGTTCAGGGATTCAACTTAATGAATATAACGAACATTGACCTGCAGGTTCCAATCTCGTAAGATTTACTGCAAGGATTTCACAGCTAAACGTTCAGGGATTCGTCGCAACAAATATAACGCTTACTGATCCTATTTCAGGCTTTTCCACAACGACACCAAGCCATTGTCTTATCAAGTCTCCGGTCACACTGACCACTCGAGGAAACCTAATTCACATAGAATTAGTTAAAAGGAGATTACAATAATGCTTCTTAACAAGCAGATTACTCCTAAGTTTAAGTACAAAAGAACACACAAGTGTTCGAGCAAGATATGAGCAACAGCTCCTTGCTATCTTAAGAAACTACAAAGATGTATGTTGATTTGACAGTTGTTGACATCTTATAGATCTTCTTCTTCTTCGTCTTCTTGGTTGAGCAAGCTTTGAGCAACAACTCCTTGCTTCAGATCTTCAATGTAGCTCAGACGAGAAGGTGGTTGATGACTTGACTAATTTGCAATGTTGTCTTCTTCATCAACAGCTTCTGTACCAATTGATTGTTGTTGTGTTGATTTATGATCTTTGAGCTTCAACAACAAATGGCCATGTGTAAATGGTGATAGCTTTGGATATTTAAGTGTTACAATGAGAACTCATCGTTGTGGCTATCTTCACACAATGACTTGATCGATTTTGTAAATGATACAGCAAATCGATGCAGCAAATCAATACCTTCAGAAGTGTTTACTCCTTTCTTTAAATAGCCCAGTAAAATATAGTTGTTTGAATTATTGTTGGCTGTTAGAAAAGAGACGTTGTGTAATGATAAAGCTGTACTGACACATCTCCTTTTCACTGTAGAGGAAGTGACATGATATATCTTCTTGGGCGCAATGTACAGTCTTTCACAACGGTAACATTTGTCTTTAAATCTTCAGAGGCTTCTGATGGTAATTAATTGAAGCATGAGTAGAGACTTTATAACAGGGTATCTGAATCTCCAAGTCTCCAGTCTTCTAAAGTTGTCCATTAGGAATCTGCCTTCAGAACTTCAGCACTTGTCTTGAAACCCGTTATTCTTCATTGCTTCAAGTCTTCCGAAACTTCAGAACTGTCCATTAGGAATCCGTCTTCAGAGTCTTCATCACTTGACCTTTGGAACTATAATCCTCAGAACACGTAAGTCTTCAGAGTCTTTCTGCACTTGGTCTTCAGAGCCTTCAGCCTTCAGATCTTCAAGTCATGAGAGTCTTCAGCACTTCGGTTCTCCAGAAGATTACCTTCTTCAGAAGCTTCGCTATCTTCAAAATCTCAACCACTTTCAGAGAGCATCCACAAGAGCATTGCAACAGCAATATCGGCATCCTAGAATCTGACTGATTATGATCAGATACAGAAGCATACTTGCTTCTTGCGACTTGTGTCACTCATAGTAACTTCGCATATGATTAATTACGCACATCTGGCTGGTGCTTGTTGGATCTGATATCTTCTATGATTATGATCTGCACACAACACACGTTAGAACATAAAATAGTTCTTTCATAAATACGCATTGTTATCATCAAAACATAGAGACGACTTGTAGAGACAACTCTTGCTCTAACAGTCTGTTATAATATGTATTGTCGAAATGTTTGTAAAATTTGGCCTTGTGTTAAGGATCCAATTGTTTAGGTAGCTTAGGTTGTAAGTTATCTAGTTAGTCTATAAATAGGCTAGTACAGTACACTCAATTTGTTGAGTGTGGCAAATTGTGATATTCATTTGTAACCCTAAATGAGAAAGTGAATAGTAAACATAAAATATTTGCCCCAATCCTTGTTGTTTTTCTTCTTGTTTCTCCGTTAGCCATAACCCTTGTGTGTTTCTTAATCACAAAGAAACCGTTTATACTTTGTGCAAAGGCATCATTTTTCACAACAAATTGGTGCGGTGAGCGTGGAGAAGATGTCTTCAACAATGTATGAGATTGAAAGTTCACCAGAGTGAACGATTTCGGTCTATGGCGCTTGAAGATGAAAGCCCTACTGGTACAACAGGGT
Source organism: Lathyrus tuberosus (assembly GCA_022829125.1). Taxonomy (NCBI): domain Eukaryota; kingdom Viridiplantae; phylum Streptophyta; class Magnoliopsida; order Fabales; family Fabaceae; genus Lathyrus; species Lathyrus tuberosus. The sequence continues at coordinate 4,684,713 of JALAZF010000274.1, read as the reverse complement.
TGTTCGGAAGCGTTGAAGGGAATGGCAGCCATGGACGTTGCGTTAACGAAAAAAGAAAAGACTACCATAATAGAGAAAGCACACAGTGCAATATTGTTGAGCCTTGGTGACAAGGTTCTGCGACAGGTATTAAAGGAGACGACGTCATCGGGGTTATGGGTGAAGCTGGAAAGCTTGTACATGGCCAAATTATTGGTAAATCGTTTGTACCTAAAACAGGCTTTGTATTCATTCAAGATGAATGAAGATAAAGCGTTGACAGAGCAGTTGGATACATTCAACAAGTTGATTCTTGATCATGAAAATATTGATGTGAAGATCGATGACGAAGATCAAACACTGTTGTTGTTGTGTGCTTTGCCCAGAATGCATGCTCACTTCAAAGAAACTCTCTTGTATGGAAGAGAGTCCCTGACCTTTGAAGAAGTTCAAGCATCCTTGTATTCGACGGATTTGAACAAAATAAAAGAGCATAAACCATCATCATCAGTTGGCGAAGGGTTGTCCGTGAAGAGGAGATCGTCAAAGAAATATGGTAGGTTTGACAAGAATAAAGGTAAGGCTCAACAGAAGTCTTGTAGTGGTGATATGGCTGGTATTAAATGTTATCACTGTAAGAAGAAGGGTCACACAAGAAAGGTGTGCCCTGAGCGCCTGAAAAATCATGGAGGTAAGGACAAAGGCAATGCAACTATTGTGCAAGATGGTTATGAATCATCTGATGTCCTTGTAGTTTAGAGCAGCAACTCTTGCGAAGAGTGGATTATGGATTCTGGATGTACTTGGCATATGACTCCAAACAAGAATGTGTTTGAAGAATTATATGATCAAGATGGTGGATCAGTGCTGCTGGGGAACAATAAAGCTTACAAAATTGCAGGTATTGGGTCTGTTAGATTCAAGCTCCATGATGAGTCAATAAGGTTATTGACTAGGGTTAGGTATATACCTGAACTTAAGAGGAATTTAATTTCTCTTGGTGAATTCGACAAGAAAGGATATGTCTTCAAAGGAGAGCAAGGTATCCTAAAAGTCTTGAAGGGGTCGAAGGAAGTCTTGAGAGGCGTGAAGAAATAAGGCTTGTATACCCTTGAGGCTGAGGTTGTAAGTGGTTCGACAAATGTTGTATCCACAAAACCTGTGTCGAAGATAGAATTATGGCACATGAGATTGGGCCATGTCAGCGAAAGAGGCCTGGTCAAATTGGGGAAGCAGAACCTGCTAGGTGGTGACAAAGTCGAATAGTTGGAGTTTTGTGAATCTTGTGTATTTGGTAAATCCTGTAGGGTGAAGTTTAACAAAGGCAAGAAAAGGACACATGGATCCCTGGATTACATTCATGCTGATCTTTGGGGGCCTGCAAGGAATCCTTCACACTCAGGTGCAAGGTATTTTCTATCCATCGTTGATGATTATTCTAGGAAGTTATGGGTATTCATTCAGAAGATGAAGGATGAAACTTTTGAGAATTTTGAAAGTAGGAAGGTTCTGGTCGAAACTCAAACTGGCAAAAAGGTTAAGAGGTTGAGAACCGACAATGACCTTGAGTTCTCCAACGAAGCATTCGACAGTTACTGTGTTGAGTCTGGGATTGCAAGGCATAAAACTGTAGCAGGTACTCCTCAACAAAATGGCTTAGCTGAGAGATTCAATCGAACAATCCTTGAAAGGGTTAGATGCATGTTGGTTAGTGCTGGATTAAAGAAGGTGTTTTGGGAAGAGGTTGTTTCGACAGCAACTTATCTGATAAATAGATGTCCCTCAACTGCCTTGGGAATGAAGACACCTGAAGAAGTTTGGTCGGGTCATCCACCAGATCTCGACAAACTGAGAGTATTTGGCTGTTTAGCCTATGCTCACATTAGGCAAGACAAGGTCGAACCTAGAGCTCTGAGATGCATGTTCCTTGGATATCCTGAGGGAGTCAATGGTATAGGTTGTGGTGCCTAGAACCAGGTCACAGAAGATGTATCACAAGTCGTGATGCAATTTTCAATAAGGTCGAAATGGCATTCAAGAAAACTGGTGATGTTGGTCGAAGTACAAAAATCTATGAAGAGGAGCTGGAACAGGTAGAGATACATGTTGAGGTGGAGCATATTGATGCTGAAGTGCATAGCCCAGATGAAGTCGAAGAGCAAGATGCTGAAGAGGCTGAGGAAACTGTCGATGACTACCTACTGGCAAGAGATAGGTCGAGAAGAGTCATCAAGCCACCTCAGAGACTTGGTTATGCAGATTTTATGGCTTTTGTTTTAATCTCTGCAAGTGAGGTGCTTGAGGAAGAACCTAGAGATTACAAGGAAGCTATAAGGAGTCGAAACAAGACTAAATAGTGAAAAGCCATGGATGACGAGATGAAATCTCTTCATGATAATAACACTTGGGAGATGATTGAGAAACTTGCGGGAGCAAGGTTAGTCAGTTGTAAGTGGATTTTTAAGGTCAATGAAGGAATCGAAGGAGTGATGTCGAAGCGCTTTAAGGCGAGGCTGGTTGTTAGGGGGTTCACTCAGAAAGAAGGAGTCGACTTCAATGATGTGTTCTCACCTGTTGTAAAGCATAGATCCATTTGAATATTGTTGGCCATGGTGGTAAAGTTCGATTTGGAACTTGAGCAAATGGATGTGAAGACAACATTTCTGTATGGTGACCTAGATGAAACGATCCTGATGCGTTAACCTGAAGGGTATGCAGAAAAGGGTAAAGAAAATTATTTGTGCAAGCTGAATAGGTCTTTGTATGGCCTGAAACAATCTCCTCGACAGTGGAACAGGAGATTCGACAAGTTCATGGCACACATTGGTTTCACTAGGAGTCAGTTCGATCACTGTGTTTACATCAGATTTCGACCTGAAAACTCACTTGTTATTTTGTTGCTTTATGTGGATGAGGATGTAATGGAGTTGAAGGCTGAACTCAGTAAGGAGTTCGAAATGAAGGATCTGGGAGCTGCCGCCAGGATTCTTGGGATTGACATCCGGGAGATAGAAAGCAGTCAAAGTTGTGCTTATCTCAAGAGACATGCCTACAGAAGCTTCTCGACAAGTTTGGTATGTCGAATTCAAAGCCTGTTGTGACCCCTACAAATCCTCAGTTTAAGCCTAGTACTACTCAAAGTCCGAGTACTGAAGCTGAAAGAATCTATATGAGTAGCATTCCATATGCTAGTGTAGTGGGTTCTTTAATGTATGATATGGTATGTACGAGGCCAGACATAGCGTATAGAGTGAGCCTTGTGAGCAGGTATATGGCCAATCCTGGAAAGGCACACTGGCAAGCTGTAAAGTGGATTCTCAGGTACATAAATGAGGCTCTGAAAAGAGTCTTGATTTATGGTGGAGCCTGTGGTGGTGATAGCATAGTCGAAATTGAAGGATTTGTCGACTCTTATTATGCAGGTTATATGGATTCCAGAAAGTCTATTTCTGGATATGTGTTCACAATGTTTGGCACAACAATCACCTGGAAAGCGACGCTTCAGAAGGTTGTTGCCTTATCTACCACTGAAGCTGAATATATTGCCCTTACTGAAGTTTTGAAAGAAGCATTGTGGCTTGAAGGTTTTGCAAAGGAGCTGAAACTTCAAGGTCGAAGTATCACTGTTAAATGTGATAGTCAAAGTGCAATACACATGTCGAAGAATTCAGCTTATCATGAGCAAACTAAGCACATCGACGTGAGGCTGCACTTCGTCAGAGAGATAATCGAGCGTGGTGAAGTCCAGGTGCTGAAGGTTTTGACTGAAGACAATACTGCTGATATGATTACCAAGACGTTGCCGAGTTGCAAGATTTTCCACTGTATGCAGTTGATAAAGCTGCATGATGAAAGCTAGTTGATTCCCTGGTTGTTGAGTTAGATCCAAGGTGGAGATTTGTGAGACTATTGGGTCGAACTCATGCTGTGTCGAGGGAAAGCTTTCATGTATTTCGATAGGAGACAAGCATGAAGTCGAATGTGGGTCGCATGTTGTAGTCAAAGGGTACATATTGTAGTCGAAGTCTATTCTAATATGTATTGTCGAAATGTTTGTCAAATTGGGTCTTGTGTTAAGGATCCAATTGTTTAGGTAGCTTGGGCTGCAAGTTATCTAGTTAGTCTATAAATAGGCTAGTACACTCAGTTTGTTGAGTGTGGCAAATTGTGATATTCATTTGTAATCATTTGTAACTCTAAATGAGAAAGTGAATAGTAAACAGAAAATATTTTCCCCAATCCTTGTTGTTTTTCTTCTTGTTTCTCCGTTAACCATAACTCTTGTGTGTTTCTTGATCACAAAGAAACCGTTTATACTTTGTGCAAAGACATCGTTTTTCACAACAGAAATCTTCTTAAATGTGAACAACTATCTAGTGGTCATATGGAATTTGATTGACGTTCATATTTCAATTAAATAAAACCTACTAAAATTTTCAACTTTGCCGACATTACACCACAATTTAAGTAGTAGTGTAGCTGATACTTATTTGTTTTGAAGTGCTCTCGATGATTAACACCAAATTAATCATGTTCAAAAGCAACATCATTGTCCTCCTTGGTTGTTTTCCAATACACATATTTTTCCATTTTAGTCAAATTCAAGAGTTCTTGTCCTTATGTGTACGAGTTTCTCAAAGAAGATAAACATGTAGCCGATGTTTTATATATTTGTGTGACACGTTTTAGATTGTCTGTATTTCAATATTTCAACACTCTCATTATGAATCTCAGTACCTTGTTAAACTTGGTTATGCGATTCACAATTTATCTTTCCTCCACATCTAAACAAATGGGGAAATTATGGTCTTCTTATGTGGGTATGTGGGTAATTGTTCCAATTTTTTTATTTATGTTCAAGACATTTGGTTTTGTAGGAAAAAACAGTAAATTTATGTTCAAATCCATTTACTTAATCTAATTTAATTGGGGCCCACCCTAAATGATGGAGAAACATCATATGAAAATTTAAAAATGTCCCTTTTGAATACGCATCTAAATACACCAAATTCATGCGTGTTGGAATTAACCCAAAACCTTTTGAGAATTCCTATTCAATCTTGATCTCAAGATTGTTAACAAACACGCAATGACAATGAAAAAGGGGTTGAGAAAGAAAAGAAAGAGAAACGTTGGAGAAGAAGATGAACAATTTTCTGCAGAGAACTATCTGCCCACAAACTGTGGAAATTCTGTTATTTCACTTGCAACTGCAAACTGTGAATACAAGTTCTCAATTCTGAGCCTGTTCTACTTCTTCTTCTACTTACAAAAAATAAGGGTTTCTCCCTATTTATAGATTTAGGTTAGCTTGCACCCCAAGCCAAGGCCCAAAACTATAAAAGCCCAAAATAGTTAACATTACAAAAATAGGCCTAAGTCGAAATCATGTGTGAAGGAACCTCCTTCGACACTTCGACACACTATTACAACTTGACACACACATTATCACAATTCGTCTGCTCCTTGTTTCTGTCGAGCTAAACTGCTTTGACACAAGGAATTACAACTCAACAAACTACCTAATTCATTGTGTCTAACCTGTCTACATTCATCATGACTCTTAGTCTTCTGAAAACTTAGACCTGCACTCCCTTCGTCATGATATCTGCAATCTGATTCTCAATTTTGCAGTGTTCCAAGTTCATCTTCCCTTCTGCTACCTGCTCTCGAAGATAATGGAACCTCATTTCGATGTGCTTGCTTCGACCGTGTGCTATTGAATTCTTCGCCAAGTTGATAGCTGACATGCTGTCGATCTTCATGGTAATTGCTCCGTGACTCTTCCCTGTAATCTCTTCGACCAAGTTCACCATCCAGGTTGCTTGACATGCACAAAGAGAAGCAGCTATATATTCTGCTTCGCATGATGATAATGCCACTACTGGCTCCTTTCTCAAACTCCAAGCAACTGGTGCACCACCTAACATAAACACATATCCAGCTGTGGATTTTCTATCCTCAACATCACTACACCAGCTAGAGTCGGTGTATCCCACTAGCTTGCATTCTTTCTCTTCATCAGCTGCAGGAAACAAAATGCCGTAGTCGAGAGTTCCTTTCAGATACCTCAGTATCCTCTTCGTTGCTGCTAGGTGTGATACCTTTGGCTTCTGCATGAATCTACTTACCATACCCACACTGTATGCTAAGTCAGGCCTTGTGTGACAAAGGTATCTAAGTGACGCAATAAGTCTTATGTATTGGGTTGGGTCGACATCATCTTCATCTGAATCCTTCGACAGTTGCAGTTTGGTCTCAACTGGAGTCGAAGTTGGGTTGCAATCTTGCATCTCAAATCTCTTGAGTATTTCGTCTGCATATCTTCTTTGGTGCATCATCAAACCTCTACTAGTCTTGTAGAATTCGATGCCAAGGAAATATGAGAGATTTCCCAAGTCTGACATTTCAAACTCCTCACTTAGGTCATGTTTGAAATCTTCGATCTCCTTCTTGCAACTCCCTGTTATCAACAGGTCATCGACATAGAGGCATAGTATAAGCAATTCATTATTGCTTCTCCTTACATACACTCCATGCTCAATCGTACACTTCACAAATTCCTTCTCCCTTAAGAAGTTGTCGATTTTCTTATTCCAAGCTCTTGGAGCTTGCTTAAGTCCATACAGGGCTTTATGCAGCCTGTACACCTTTCCTTCTTCGCCTCGTTTCACATACCCAGCTGGTTATGCGACATAAACATCTTCATCTAAGGGGCCATTAAGGAATGTGCACTTCACGTCCATCTGACATGTGTGCCAATTGTTCATATTTTCTAGACCAACAACCAACCTGATTGTTTTGATCCTAGCAACAGGTGCGAACACTTCATCGAAGTTGATTCCTTCCTTCTGGAGAAATCCTTTCGCCACAAGTCTCGCCTTGTGTCGAGTTACTTCTCCTCTAGGATTCACCTTCACTTTGTAAACCCACTTCACATCAATTGCCTTCTTGCCTTGAGGCAATTCAACAAGTGACCAGGTGTTGTTGACTTCGATGGACTCTAACTCCTCATTCATTGCTTTCACCCACTTTGAATCTTTCAATGCCTCAGCTGCATTGACTGGTTCGACATCTGCGTAGAAAGCATAATGTACCAGCTCACCCTCTTCATCAATCACATCATCTGATGTAATTACACATTCTTGCAACCTTGCAGGCATGTGTCTTGTTCGTCGAGGTCTGCTTGGGCATGCTTCAACTCTGACTGGTTCCTGTTGAACTTCTCTTTCGACTTCAGTGGCTGGTTCTTCACAAGAGATTCTCACTGAATCCTTCTTGCCATTCTCAGTCAAATCCCATTCTTTAAGCTCATCCATGATCACGTCCCTGCTGATCACTACCTGCTTATTCATTGGGTTGAACATTTTGTAACCTCCAGTCGAATGATATCCTATCAAGATCATCTGATTCTACTTGTCATCAAGCTTCCTTCTCAACTGATCTGGCACATGTCTATGTGCTATAGATCCAAACACCTTCAAGTGACTGAGGCTAGGCTTGACACCAGACCAACATTCTTCGGGTGTGATTCCTTCAAGCTTCTTTGTCGGACATCTGTTTAAGATATATGTTGTTGTAGAAACCGCTTCTCCCCATAATTATTTGGGTAGATACTTTTCATTCAACATACTTCTCACCATGTTCATGATGGTTCTGTTCTTTCGTTCTGCAACTCCATTTTGCTGTGGAGTGTAGAGTGGCACCACCTCATGCACAATCCCTTCCTTTTCGCATAATGCATCGAACTCTTTCGAAACATACTCTCCACCACCATCAGTCCTCAGAATTTTCAACTTTTGACCACTCTGTCTTTCGACCATAGATTTGAATCAGGCAAATACCTCGATCACATCACGTTTCTTATTGATGAGGTAAGTCCATAACTTTTGACTATAATCATCTATGAACGTGACAAAGTATCTGTTGCCACCAATCGAATCCACCTGGATTGGACCACATACATCAGAGTATATGACTTCTAGAATTGCCTTCGACTTCCTTCCTGCATCCTTGCTGAAGTTATTCTTGTGTTGTTTCGACTGAACACACTCTTCACAGACTTTACTTGGAATGTCGATTTCTGGTAATCCTGAAACCATATTTCTTGAGTTCAATCTTGAAGGTCCTATTCTGAGACATTGGAGCCTTCAAGATCAACCTACCACGTGCATCGAGGACTCTCATCATCTTGTCTTCGACAACTACCTTGTAGTTCTTTTCGACTAGCTGCCCTATACTGAGCAAATTACTCTTCATGCCTGGTATGTACATCACATTGGAAATTGTTGACCTCTTGCCATCTTTCCTCATAATCAGAACATCACCAACATCTTCAACTGCTATAGTGTTGTCATTTGCAAACTTCACTGTGTTCTTCGATGAGGGCTTCATATTGACAAACCAATCTTTCCTTCCAGTCATGTGTGATGAGCATCCTGATTCCAAGTGCCACTGATCTTGGAATCTTTCTGCATCTCTTGTTGTGACCATCAGTAACGTCTCTTCTTCTTCATGTTTCTCCAGCTTTGTATCAGTTTCTTCATTTTTCTTCTTTTTTGGACAGTCACTAAAATAGTGACCATACTTCTGACAATTGAAACACTGAATGTGACTTTTGTCAGATTTCCGACCACCACCTCTTCCTTTACCTGCAACACCACCTCTTTGGTTGCCTTGATTCCAGGGTTTTCTCTGATTCGACCAGTTTCCTCCTCTACCTTTGTTGCCATTCGTGCTTCCTTTACCTTTCTTTTCCTTTTCTGACTGCGCCTGCAAAGCCATATCGCTCTTTGACTTTCCTGCAGCTCTTTTAGCCATCCTTTGTTCATGAGACTCAAGCGTCCCTTGAAGCTCTTCCTTCATCAATACTAACAAGTCTTTCGACTCTTCTATGGCTACTACCAGGTGGTCGAACTTTGGAGCCAATGACCTCAAGATCTTTGCAACAACTGATTTTGATGCCAACACCTCTCCACATACCTTGATTTGATTCACCAGCTTTGTGACTGGTGAAGAAATTTGTTATACTTTCAATTTCTTCCATCTGAAGCAACTCATAAGTTCTCTTGTGAGTTTTTAACCTCACCTTTTTCACCTTCTCTGCGCCTCCAAACGACTTTTCAAGAATCTCCCACGCTTCCTTCGCTGACTCTACATCACTAACCTTTTCAAAGTCATCTGGATCAACACACTGATGGATTATAAAGAGAGCTTTATAATATTTCTTCTTCAACTCTTTGTGTGCAGCCTTTTCTTGATCCGTCGTGTTCTCTGCAAGTGGTGTTACTCCTTCCTTCACAAGATCCCAAAGATCTTGATAACAGAAAACCACCTTCATCTGCTTGCACCAATTCTCATAATTGTCTTTCTTGAGAATCGGAAGACTCGCCGGAAAGTGCCTGTTCGGATGATTCATCGCCATCACGATTTTCCTTCCTTGAATCGTAATCGGAGCTCTAGATACTAGATGTTGGAATTAACCCAAAACCTTTTGGGAATTCCTATTCAATCTTGATCTCAAGATTGTTAACAAACACGCAATGGCAATGAAAAAAGGGTTGAGAAAGAAAAGAAAGAGAAACGTTGGAGAAGAAGATGAACAATTTTCTGCAGAGAACTCTCTGCCCACAAACTGTGGAAATTCTGTTATTTCACTTGCAACTGGAAACTGTGAATACAAGTTCTAAATTCTGAGTATGTTCTACTTCTTCTTCTACTTACAAAAAATAAGGGTTTATCCCTATTTATAGATTTGGGTTAGCTTGCACCCCAACCCAAGGCCCAAAACTATAAAAGCCCAAAATAGTTAACATTACAAAAATAAGCCTAAGTCGAAATCCTGTGTGAAGGAACCTCCTTCGACACTTCGACACATTATTACAACTTGACACACACATTATCACAATTCGTCTGCTCCTTGTTTCTGTCGAGCTAAACTGCTTCGACACAAGGAATTACAACTCAACAATGCGGAATTGAATCACACTCTCATTTTTTCAAAAAGAAATAGTCAAAAAATATATTTTTGTAACAAATTCAGAAGTATACTTTCGTATTGTAGTTATTCTGATGATGACAGTGTTTGTGTTTTCTCCTTTGGTCATGAAGGTTATGTTCACTACAAAGAAAACAGACATTTGCCACGTAAAAAATACGCCATAAACCCAAATATCATGTCACAAAAGGCAATTGGCGACGTGACTGAAACACGTCGCAGGAGCTCGTGGCAATTGGTTACCACATAAAAAACACGCCACTAATTTGTGGCATGATATTCCTGTCGCTACCCACAAAATAAACTGGACCATAGTGCCACGTGAAAAGCATGCCACTAATTTGTGGTAGACTAATCATGTCTCTAAAAAGTATTGTACCACTCTACAACGTCTAGCAATAGGAAACAGTTGGGTTAGTGTGACTAGGTAGCCATGTGAATTTTACGCCACTAAACTATTAGTAGCGGGGTGGAAAACACGCCACTAATATTTTTTTTCTTCAAAATTTTGCGACGCGATTTCTATTTCGCAGAATATTTAATTTATTTAAAATAATAATAATAATAATAAATATTTCATAAAATACAAAAAAATTAACAACTAATAAAAATATTTTCAAATAATAATTATCACTAAAAAAATAACTAATAATTAATAAAATACAAAAATTAAACTTATATTCGATTAAAAAAATCACATTTTCAAATAATAATTATCATTAAAAAAATCTTAAAATTATTGGAAATGTTGCCCTAAGAGCACATGTTAAGAAACTCATAAATAAAAAAATTGTATTGGAAAAGTAGTAAATGAATTAATTATCTGTTTTTGATAAAATCAATACACATTTTCCAAAAAATTATTTCTACACTTAGTTCTTAACTTGTGCCCCAAGGGCACAAGTTAGCATTACCCTAAAATTATAGACACGTGATATTCACACCACAAACATAAATAACAATTAAAAAATAATCATCACTAAATATCTCCTCTTCTTCATTTTAATCTTCTTGGCCACCAACTCCTTCATTTCCACCCATTGAACCATGGTTCGATGGTCAGGAAAAAAATTGCCGCGTTTGCGCCTCCATCTGAGATCGTCAATTCTTCATTTCCTCAATTTCGGCCTTTAGCGCAACCTCACATGTCGCCTTCTCGCGTCTCGCATTAGTAAGAGTTAGTTGTCTCACGGTTTCCATCATTTCGGGTGTCAATTCTGGTTGATGGGACGTTCCTTCCTCATCTTCAAGTCTTCAAGATAAAATTTTATCCCACATTCTCTAGTCGGCGGCAAAAGGTCCAACACCAAAAAAACACTCATTAGCTCCCTTTCTGCCACTTGTTAAACTCCAAATATAAAGATCCACACTTGTATCAATCGGATTTGAACCAATAGAAGTATACTGAGGATTTTTAACCAGAAATTGTGTGAGAAATCTTTGATACAACTCCTACACATACATAAAAAATTAAATTAAATATAGCTTAAACAATTTAGTTATATACAATAATTAAATAAAATAATGAAATATAAATAACTTACTAAAGTTAATTTCGAACGGGCGTCAGCAAACTCCCCCAATTTTTTGGTACGAGTCTTGTTAGGAAGATCCTAAAGTCGCACATTGGTTGGAGATAAATCAATGAAATAGTTTATATAGAGTGGTACCCCTCACCTTACCAACCGGTTTTGTAGGGTTGAGTTAAGCCCATACACATTTAAAATGGTATTAGAGCAACATAATTTCATTAACTGGATGTAGTAATCCCATACATATTAGATACCATTACAATAGGAGGTTCATCAACCAATTGGACAAAACTATTATGAGCACAAATTTATCATTCAACTAAAACATGAAAAAAACTTAGAAGAGAGATTGATATTACGATATACATTGAAGCTTCTGATGTGGTGTCACAAACAACATGAAGTTACAAAAGACATAATCAATTATGACGCAATTTAAAAGTTACAAGTCAAGTTGAGCATAACTTTACTCAACTTAAACATGGAAAAACAAAAATAAATGGACACTAGAATAGACATTGAGGCTTCTGAGGTGGTGTTACATACATACTATAAGATAGTTTACTCACTGTTATACCCCAAATTTTACCCCTTAGATGTCATAACATCTTGCACTTACATTTAGGGTTCAATCATCTGCGCATTGTTAACTAACCACCATATCTTGCTAGTTTGTATTTTTTATGTGAAAGTCAGGGTTTGCACAAGAAAGAGAACAAAAGTCAATAAGCAAACTCTCACGTGTTTCAAAGTCTCCTAAGACATTCTTTGGCTCCATACAACCATCACAAGTTCCATGAGCCATAAGTTCATCATGCCCCAGATTAGGGTTTTGGTCAAGAAAGTCAACCATTGTCTTTGGTGTCTTTTCTTGAAATGCAAGTTTCACACTTAGTGCATAATGATGCATTGCCACTTCTGATCACCAAAGCATTTGTGAGTGTTGTTTAAAAACTGAAAAAGGAAAGGATGTAGATGGCACTGGCTATGATATAGTGGAACTTGTCATGATGGTGGTGGCACTTGCCATGTGAAATGACGCCAGTCATGATGAAGATGGCGCCTGCCATGATGAAGATGGTGCTTGCCATGATGTAGATGGCACTTGCCATGAAGTGTGGCACTTGCCATGAGAATATGGCGACTGCCACGATTTCCATAAGCTGCACACTTAAAATAATGTGTTTTAAACAAATTAATGCAAGTGGATGCAACTTGACATGAAGAAAGAGAAACTTTTCAACAAAGGCATGTCAGTCCTCTTTTCCTGGTAACTTGGACTCTGCTCCAATCCCATCAGCCCACAAATCACCACAGAGTATATGACTAGAGCATTTGAAGACTTTTGGCTAAGCTGCCAGCTCACACGAAGAAACTTGGAGGAAGGGTGTTTTTGGAAAAGTGTGCAAATTCTGACCATACCTCAAGTCCTCCACATTTCCTATAAATAGAGACTCAATCTCCACTCCAAAAGACACCAGATTCACCCCAAACATAGGTTGAATACTCTCCCCAGTTCTCCCTCACTTACTCTTGCAAATCTGCAAGAACATTTTTGCAAGAGTATTGGCTTGAAGTTTTCCACCATCCAGCACCACGTATCATCTAAAGCACTAGCATCTTGTGATTTTTTTGGGCATTAAAGAAGAGGTTTAGAATAGTTTTGTAGCAGTTGGCACTTTAAGGGAGAATAAGCTCATCCATTTCTTTCTAGAACTCGTACCTGTGAAGAGGCGGTGGACCATCTCCACTAGGTAACACTCACTATTTTTTTACTTTGTTTTCAAAATACCATGATCATTGCTTCATATTGTTATCATGTTAATGTTTGATTCTTGAATAAATATTGAAAATCATAATGTGATCTTGTTTGATATATCGTGAACCTGGTTCGTGATTTTTGTTTGAAAAACTGAACAAGGAAAGGATTTAGATGGCGCCTGCCATGCATTATGATGGCGCTGGCCATGGTTTTGTGGCACTGGCCATGCTTTATATGGCGCCTGCCATGCTTGAACATGGCGCATGCCATGGTGTATATGGCACTAGCCATGAAAAGGTGGCGCTTGCCACAATGTTATGGCACCTGCCATGCATTGATGACGCCTGCCATGTTTAGTATTGCACTTGCCATGCTTTAGATGGTGACTGCCATACTGTTAGTGTTTAACTTAGTTTTTTTTATTTCATTTCTCATGGTTTCTTAGTCATTTCTAAAAAAATTTCAAAAACAAAAATATGCATAACCTTATGTTTAATTCTTGGACTTTTTTGCTAAAAATCAACTTTATCTTGAGAACTTTTGAGTAATTTTCCTTGGAGCATTCTGTGACATGAGATGTTTGTTTAAAAATTGTTCCTTGACCTTGGATAAGGCCATTAGGGTGTTGGCCCTTGTTGCTAAGTCTCAGAGCTTTGACATGCCTCTGTTTTCAGAATGTTATCTCTGTCATACTCATGTGTTCACTTATCCATGTTTGCCATGTTCATACTTGGAAGTTTATTGCATATATTGATTAATGTTCATTATCTTTGAATTCTTGAACTCATATTGTTCATTTAATTTCAATCCCCTTCAACTCTTGTTTACAAGATGTTATATTCCCCTCCTTCCAAAGGAAAGTGTCTCTATTGACCTCAAAGTCATAGATAGCTCATCACCCTTTTAACCTAGCCTTAGGTTTGGAGTCGCCGCACTCCATGTAAGTGTCTTGCTGTCAGACCATACTTTCCCGTGGACACTTCTTTCCCTGTTTTACCTAACCTTAAGTTTGGAGTCGTCGTACTCCACGTAGGTGTCTTGCTATCAGACCCTACGATTGCTCTGATTTCTCAAGTTCACCTTGAGAATACGTAGGCATAGGATTGCAAGATCCTAGCGAGCTACCTTTTTCGTTTTCCATCTTTTTCCTTTACATCAAATGCCTTCTTGGATTCTACCTTTTCCTTTTTCTACCTTTTTCATTTCATACCTTTTCTTCTTACCCTGTTTACCCCGTAGTGAGGGGAACTACGAATGCTCTGATTCCATTCCCGTCAGGATACATAGGCACGAGATGCGATGTCTTGGCGAGCATACTTAGTGTATATACCCCTAGGTATTCCTTTTCCTTAGCACATTTTCTTAGCAAGCAAACTTTAACATAAAACAAATACTAACAATTGGTTCATGTAGAGTACTACATATACTTAGGATGCTAACACCTTCCCTAGGTATAACCAACCCCCGAACCTTAGATCTCTAGCTGTGTTCCTACATAGCGCACTTAGGGTTTTTCGATCTTTACCCTTTCCTTTGGATAAATCAAAGTTCGGTGGTGAACTTCATGTTTTGTGATTCAGGTTAATTCAATAGCTTGATATCCGATTCTCACCGCAACAGAAATGCCGACTTCACCGGGGACATCTCCCCTAAGAGGGTTAAGCCCGCCTTGTTTGTCTTTGTGTTATTTATATGTTTGCTTGCTTGTATACTTGTATATTTTGTATATCTGTATATATCTGTCTGTGCTTGGGTTTTCTGTATGCAGGGTTACTACTTTGAGTGGTGAGGATAAGTCCTATACATGGATTTGAGAGTACACTTATGATAGGATGATGGTATATTCAAGGAGACTTTGAGGGAGTCGATTCCCGAAAAAAGTTTACTTGAGATACCATCGCTCAGTGGAGGCCCTCTTGAGAGTTAGTCATGTTGAACGAGTCTATTCGTGAAAACGTTATTACTCTCGACCTAAGAGTCCATGACACTGATAACCATTAGTCACCTTTAACCCCACTTGGCTTGTTAGGATGTAGTGCGATGACTATGAGGGAGTCGACTCCAAAAATAGTTGATACGCGATACTACACTCAGACGAGACTCTCTTGAGAATATTATTGACTACCGAGTCATTCGGGAAATCGATAATATCTGAAAGATTGGTTGTTGACTCTGGGAACTCTTTAGAACCTTGTTCTACGGATACAAGAACCCTAGTACTCACCCTATGGTTGGTTCCTTAGCCAGACTCCATGTTGTGATCTCTAACCTTTGATCCTCTTGCATGTGTTTTGCATCCTGTTTGCATCACATTGCATATCATTTGCATCTTTGCATGATTCATTGCATATGTCTGTCTGTCCAGTTACTCATATCTAGCTGTCTCTATATTCCAGAGTCTGTCTGTGAGTCGTCAAGTTGATTCCTCGACACTGATACCAGACTAGAGCTAACATCAGATGCAAAATGTCAAGAACAACCCTCTTCCAGGGCACGCCAAGTGAAGCTTCAGTCAACTTCAGCTCAGCTACTTCCCGAAGATAGGACAACTCATCCTTGTAGTTGAATAGTCATTAGACCTTGTTTCTTGTTGTTTGCATTTTCATTATTTTGTACTGGCTGTTTGCCTTCAAACTATGTTTGTACTTTCGTGATTAATGAAATGAGCGTTGCAACTTTTGATTCAATTCATTTTGTCCATTATTAACATCTTCATGTTTTCCTTTTCAAAAAATTTCCCTTGTCCACTTTCTTTTGATTATGCAAAGATTGGAGGGAGGATGATGATACGTTATACCCATAATTGTCGTGGTATGCTTTCAAATAAACTTTGGTGGTGATGTAAGGCATTGTTTCAATTCCTAAACACTGGAGAAATAAGGAAGATAATCCCTTGTTAAACACTTCGAGCCTTAAAGTAGGAGTTTTCTTTCCTTACAAAAAAACCTGTGATCTCAACATTGGGGTGGGTAGTTCTCAGTTTAACTTGGTTATGCATTCTAATGCAAGCGCTTCATGCAAGACGCCAGTCGACTCTCTCGAATCAAGTGAAAGTGTGGTACAAGTCTGTTCCCGAAGCAACAAATAAGGAAGGTTCATTATGAAATCCTTACCCGAAGAATGAGCCGAATCCCTTTCAAGGCAAAAGCTAAGAAAGATGGGAAGCTCATAATCATTGCCTTATACAAAAGGGCTTGTATGACAACCAAAAAGAAGAGGTCTCATAACCTCAGCAAAGACAAGAAGGGGTCTCATAACCTCAGTAAAGACAAGAAGAGGTCTCAAAACCTCGGCAATAAAGGACAACCAAATTTTGTAAGGGAGTAATGACAACCCAAGGTGTCTTAATCATCGACAACTATCATCAGATCAATTCCTAGCCTATGAAAATCTGAATGTATATCATGTGTTAACTGAGCTTAGGATTGGAGTTCATCACGAAGTTTGGGCGGGGACAAATAAACTTTGAGCCTTTATCCTTTGTTTCATAAATCGTGAACCAAACCACGTTACAACCCTCAAAAGACCTAACTGAAGCAAGGTTATTTCGAAAGCATACTACAGCAAAGTTGTGTAAACTGACTCCTAAAGATCTTTGCAGATCACCTGTTTTGGCATTATACCTTTCACTTTTAAATGTCTTGAACCGCCGTGTTCAGACCAGTGACTCATTTTGTTTTGCATCTTCCAAAAATAATTTTGATTTCAAAAGTTGCATGACTTTGCTTTAAAATTACCATGTTTGTACAAATACTTTTGTTTGCAAACTGGCTTTCCTCTCAAGGAATTTTTAAACAATTAAGAAACTTGGTCGGTGATCCTATCAGGGGCAAGTTCTTTCTAAATCCTGTTGAAGAATCAGTTCAAGTGTTATTGTTCAGGGGCAAGTCCTTCTCAGAATTGGTTTATCCAGAAGATTTTTCAAGGATCAGACTAGGGCAAGCTTTCCAAGTGTACAACAAAGCAGTCATGTCAAGACTCAGACAAACTGAAGCAATGATCAGTTCGTCTACAACAGTCAGCTAATCTGGGGCAATTAACTTGAAGAATCCCCATGCAACTTTCCATCCTTCCTACAAGGATCATCACTTGATACAGTTTACCAGTGTGGCAGAGATGTGTCCAGCAATAGCATCTCTTGTCCCCAAGCAGAATGACAGTGATCTCCGTGTTGGGGAATTAGTCTTCCAGTCTTGTCTTCTCACCAAAAGAGTTGAGTTGTGTCGTCAGCATCTGCATTTGCATGGCATAATTCATATACCATATGCATATCATGAGTGTTTCATCCTCATTTGTATTTCGTCCGAGGTCGTGTCGTTATTCACGTCTTACCTTGTGGTCAAAGTCCAACTTACTTGGCGCCTACCAAAATGTTATTCGTCCTTTCATTCAGTGCCATTCTTGAATGTTATCATTTCCTTGAGCATCTAGTCCTGTTGTTGGATGTTTCTCTTCTCTCACTCCAGTGCCATTCCTGGATGTCCGTCTCTTGTGATCTCCAGTGCCATTCATGGATATCTTATTCCTCTTGTTTCTCCCAGTACTATTCCTAGAAGTTTTGCCTATCTTTTGTAACCCCCATCAAATTTGCTTGGATATCTTTCAGTGTCATTCCTAAAAGTCTTATATGTTCATTCAGTGCCATTTCTGGATGAGTTTTCTCCTTTGCATTCAGTGCCATTCCTGGATGTATTTCTCACTATCATTCGATACCATTCCTGAATATAGTGATTTGCCTTTACTTTCAGTACCATTCCTGAAAGTTCACAGTCATTCAATGCTGTCTTGGATACTGTGATTCCTTTTATCCAATGCTCTCTTGGATTTCACCTTTGTTCAAATTCATCCAATGCTTTCTTGGATATTGTGATTCCTTTTATCCAATGCTTTCTTGGGTATCTCCTTGTTCATATTCGTTCAATGCTTTCTTGGACGTTGTGGTTTCTTTTTATCCAATGCCTTCTTGGATTTCACCTTTTGTCTCATTTGCATCTGATCCCTTCTCAGATATTATGAGTTTACCTTTCATTCAAAGCCATTATTTAATGTCTGGTGTTCTTTTATCTAATGCTTTCTTGGATCTTTACCTTTCTCACGTTTATCTGATGCTTTCTCAGATATTGTGATTTGTACCTTTCATTCAAAGCCATTATGGAATGACTGGTTTCTTTGCATCCAATGCTGTCTTAGATCGCTGTTTGCTCACTTTCATCTGATGCCATTCTCAGATATTGTGATTGTACCTTTCATTCAAAGCCACTATTGGATGTCTGGTTTCTTTACCATCTGATGCTTTTCTGGATGTGTCCCTCTTTCTGATGTTCTTCCAAATTGAGTCTTTATTCACTTTCATCTGATGCCTTCTCAGATATTGTGATTTGTACCTTTCATTCAAAGCCATTATTGGATGACTGGTTTCTTTTCATCCAATGCCTTCTTGGATTACCCTTGTTTGCTCACTTTCATCTGATGCCATTCTCAGATATTGTGATTGTACCTTTCATTCAAAGCCATTATTGGATGATTGTTTTCTTTGCATCTAATGCCTTCTTGGATCTCTGCTTTGTTCACTTTTATCTAAAGCCATTATTAGGTATTGTGATTTGTACCTTTCATTCAAAGCCATTTTTGGATGTCTGGTTTCTTTTTGCATCTGATGTTCTTCCGGATGTTCCTTTCTCTTTCTGATGTTCTTCCAGATTGATTCTTTGTTAATTGATCCCCAGTAGAGATCATGTCTTGTTTCTAGTTTCATGCCCAGTAAAGATTGTGCTTTTATTTCCCCCAGTGTCGTCCGATCACCTATGATCCTGTCGTCCATCTCCCTGGATCTTTCCCCAGTATAGAACACATATCTAGCTCTTATCTCCAGTGAGGATCTGTGAGATTTCCCCTCAGTTTTATTTTCTATCCCCAGTGTTTCCTTGGAGTTTCCCCAATGAGTCTTTCTCCTGGGTGCTAACCTTCATCCTTCTCTAGTGAAGCTCACCTGTGTTTGGTTGCTCTTTATCCTTTGGTGTCTTGTTTGTCTGCATTTTTACACTATCATGGCATCATATCATCATGCTAGAAGTTCATGGCATGTCAGCATTTACACGTCTGTTACCCGTCACTGGCATCTGCATTCCATCTAAGGGCAAAATTTTTGGTTTGCTAGATTTAAATACCTTTCACCTTGATATCCCAAGGATTTCCATTCCTCGTGCCATACGGTAAAGTTGTTTAAATAGGGGCAACTGTTATACCCCAAATTTTACCCCTTAGATGTCATAACATCTTGCACTTACATTTAGGGTTCAATCATCTGTGCATTGTTAACTAACCACCATATCTTGCTAGTTTGTTTTTTTTATGTGAAAGCCAGGGTTTGCACAGGAAAGAGAACAAAAGTCAATAAGTCAGACTCTCACATGTTTCAAGGTCTCCTAAGACATTCTTTGGCTCCATACAACCGTCACAAGTTCCATGAGCCACGAGTTCATCATGCCCCAGATTAGGGTTTTGGTCAAGAAAGTCAACCATTGTCTTTGGTGTCTTTTCTTGAAATACAAGTTTCACACTTAGTGCATAATGATGCATTACCACTTCTAATCACCAAAGCATTTGTGAGTGTTGTTTAAAAACTGAAAAAGGAAAGGATGTAGATGGCACTGGCCATGATATAGTGGCGCTTGCCATGATGGTGGTGGCACTTGCCATGAAGTGTGGCACTTACCATGAGAAATGGCGCCTGCCATGATGAAGATGGCGCCTGCCATAATGAAGATGGCGCTTGCCATGATGTAGATGGCACTTGCCATGAAGTGTGGCACTTTCCATGAGAATATGGCGACTGGCACGATTTCTACAAGCTGCACACTTAAAATAATGTGTTTTAAACAAATTAATGCAAGTGGATGCAACTTGACATGAAGAAAGAGAAACTTTTCAACAAAGGCATGACAATCCTCTTTTCCTTGTAACTTGAACTATGCTCCAATCCCACCAGCCCACAAATCACCATGGAGTCTATGACTAGAGCATTTGAAGACTCTTGGCTCAGCTGCCAGCTCAGACGAAGAAACTTGGAGGAAGGGTGTTTTTGGCAAAGTGTGCAAATTCTTACCATACCTCAAGTCCTCCACATTTCCTATAAATAGAGACTTAATCTCCAATCCAAAAGACACCAGATTCACCCCAAACATAGGCTGAATACTCTCCCCATTTTCTCTCTCACTTACTCTTGCAATCTGCAAGAACATTGTTGCAAGAGTTTTAGCTCGAAGTTTTCCACCATCCATCACCACGTATCATCCAAAGCACTAGCATCTTGTGATTTTTCTAGGCAACAAATAGGAGGTTTAGAATAGTTCTGTAGTAGATGGCACTTTAAGGGAGAAGAAGCTCATCCATTTCTTTCCAGAACTCGTACCTGTGAAGAGGCGGTGGACCATCTCCACTAGGTAACACTCACTCTTCTTTTACTTTGTTTTCAAAATACCATGATCATTGCTTCATATTGTTATCATGTTAATGTCTGATTCTTGAATAAATATTGCAAATCATAATGTGATCTTGTTTGATATATCGTGAACCTGGTTCGTGATTTTTGTTTGAAAAACTGAACAAGGAAAGGATTTAGATGGCGCCTGCCATGCATTATGATGGCGCTGGCCATGGTTTTGTGGCACTGGACATGCTTTATATGGCGCCTGCCATGCTTGAACATGGCGCCTGCCATGGTGTATATGGCACTAGCCATGAAAAGGTGGCGCTTGCCACAATGTTATGGCACCTGCCATGCATTGATGGCGCCTGCCATGTTTAGTATGGCACTTGCCATGCTTTAGATGGCGACTGCCATACTGTTAGTGTTTAACTTAGTTTTTTTTTATTTCATTTCTCATGGTTTCTTAGTCATTTCTAAAAAAAATTTAAAAACAAAAATATGCATAACCTTATGTTTAATTCTTGGACTTTTTTGCGAAAAATCAACTTTATCTTGAGAACTTTTGAGTAATTTTCTTTGGAGCATTATGTGACATGAGATGTTTGTCTAAAAATTGTTCCTTGACCTTGGATAAGGTCATTAGGGTGTTGGCCCTTGTTGCTAAGTCTCACAGCTTTGACATGCCTCTGTTTTCAAAATGTTATCTCTGTCATACTCATGTGTTCACTTATCCACGTTTGCCATGTTCATACTTGAAAGTTTATTTCATATATTGATTAATGTTCATTATCTTTGAATTCTTAAACTCATATTGTTCACTTAATTTCAATCCCCTTCAACTCTTGTTTACAAAATGTTATATTCCCCTCCTTCCAAAGGAAAGTCTCTCTATTGACCTCAAAGTCATAGATAACTCATCACCCTTTTAACCTAGCCTTAGGTTTGGAGTCGCCGCACTCCACGTAAGTGTCTTGCTATCAGACCATACTTTCCCGTGGACACTTCTTTCTCTATTTTACCTAACCTTAAGTTTAGAGTCGCCACACTCCACGTAGGTGTCTTGCTGTCAGACCCTACTTTCCCTTGGGACCTTGACTGTCAAGGGTTCCTCACCCCATTTGAGGGGAACTATGATTGCTCTGATTTCTCAAGTTCACCTTGAGAATACGTAGGCATAGGATTACAAGATCCTAGCGAGCTACCTTTTTCTTTTTCCATCTTTTTCCTTTACATCCAATGCCTTCTTGGATTCTACCTTTTCTTTTTTCTACCTTTTTCATTTCATACCTTTTCTTCTTACCCTGTTTACCCCGTAGTGAGGGGAACTACGAATGCTCTGATTCTATTCCCATCAGGATACATAGGCACTAGATGCGATGTCTTGGCGAGCATACTTAGTGTATATATCCCTAGGTTTTCCTTTACCTTAGCACATTTCCTTAACAAGCAAACTTTAACATAACACAAATACTAACAAGAGGTTCTTGTAGAGTACTACAAATACTTAGGATGCTAACACCTTCCCTAGGTATAACCAACCCCCGAACCTTAAATCTCTAGCCGTGTTCCTACATAGCGCACTTAGGGTTTTTCGATCTTTACCCTTTCCTTTGGATAAATCAAAGTTCCGTGGTGAACTTCATGTTCTGTGATTTAGGTTAATTCAATAGCTTGATATCCGATTCTCATCGCAACACTCACCATAATATAGTTTGGCCTAACACAACCTTACAAAACCGGTTGGTAAGGTGAGGGGTGTCACTCTATATAAACTATTCCATTGCTCTATCTCCAACCAATGTTGGACTTTCGGATCTTCCTAACACACCCTTTCACTCCCAACACTCTTTTTGGCCTTGGTGCGTGGATTTAAATGGTGGGCTGCCCAAGGTCCGATCGATAGGCTCTGATACCATAATATAGTTTAGCCTAACAAAACCTTACAAAACTGGTTGGTAAGGTGAATGGTGCCACTCTATATAAACTATTTCATTGCTCTATATATTTCCAAACAATGTGGGGCTTTAGGATCTTCCTAACAAGTCTTCATAAACAGTTCATTAATCTGTGGGGTCTCCCCAACTCCTTAGTCTATTTAAAAATAGTTATATTTACCATCCATCAAGCATGTTCGTCGATACTAATACTTCCTACAGATCTAAGGCGGCCCCCCGCTTCAGATGCTCTTAGTTTAATTGTTTTTTCAGATTTTTTTATTAAAATTCTCTATATCCCAATAGATATGAAGTTCCTCAAATGCTTCTTTTACTATCTATTTTGGACAAATTTGTTGCTCTTTCCAACGTAGTCTAGCAAGCCTAATCATGTCAGATAGTCGGACTGATGTTCTGTCTTTGATTTTTTTTATCTTATATTAGTCCATGACGTTCCACGTACACCTTTCTTACAATGTTGTATATTGTTAGATAATTACAAAAAAAAAATTATAAAACAACATAACTTAATTATAAAATCATTATACCTTAAATTTATTAAACCATTCATCTTTCTCCTCCGAGGTAAGCTCTCATAAAGACTTCTAATATTTTTTTATACATTAGTTGAATGACTCGATTTATACCTTTGGCAGCAGACCGACTCGGTGCAAAACTAAATAACAACAATTTGAATAAGTTTTAAATCTAAAAAATGGCAATATATATAGTTAAATAAAAATTATAAATTAGAAACTTACGAGGATCCCTCGGGCCGAATAACATGTCTTCCATCAAACATAAATGCTCATTGGGATCTGCTGCAGGATTTGTCTGCTCCTCATGATCCTCATCCTCCTCCAAAATAGGGTCATCCTGCTCCTCGCGTGCAGGTACATGTGTGGGGTGTGGGTGCGGGAAATAGTTCCCCCATGTTGCTGCATGACGAATTATGGTACCTGGGTGTGATGTGGAAAACTATTTCCCTCGTGTTGTGCTACATGAAGGATGATGGTATCTGCATGGGATGTGGAAAACTAGTTCCCCTAGGCTGCTACATGAAGGATGATGGTACCTATTTTAAACTAGATCTTTGATGATATTACATGAAGGATGACGGTACCTGTGGAAAACTAGATTCTTTGGGATGATGCATGAAGAAAGACTATTGCATGAGATGTGAAAAACTAGATCCCCTGGCTGATGCCGATATGATGATGGAATATGCCCAAATGGGCTGATAAAAGTTGGACTCCCAGATTTGACCATATAAAAGTCATGGGAGGAGGAAAGTAATGTCGTAAATGGATGAGAAGTGTCCATAGACATGGGATCTTCCTGACTCTGTGGGCGAGAAGCATACATGGACGAGTGAGGTGTCTCACGTAACCTTGCCCTCGGGCGGTGATGGGTCTTACCCTTACCCTTATCAGGTCGGGTGACATTTTATCTATTTTGAGAGAATTGACAATTAATAAGGAACGTAATAAACTTGCCTAAAAATATATGATATTATGAAAGGATCATACTCTTTGTACCTTTGGTCCATTCGAATCTCAATAGTGTTATATTTCTTATCTATTTTATGCTTCTGGAAGATGGATCATTGTTGGAGCTATAAAGCGGCAAGCAAAATATTATTTTTGGAAGAATTCCCTCCGAGATTTATGTCGTCTACACAGGGATCGGTTCGAGGGAAAGAATGTCATTCGACAATCTCTACATCTCTAAGCTTGGGTTTGAATGGTTTTAAAAAGTAAGATGCAAAAGAAAAACATAAGACAAGAAAATAAATACATTCTTAAGACATGAGAAAACTCGTCAGGAGTTGTATTTCGTTCTACCCATCATGTAATAAAAAATCTATGGATCAAATGCATGCAACCTAAATCACTCATCAAAATCCCCACGTATCGCTCACAACAATATGTTATGTCTAACGCAAACGTTGAGAGATCAACCACATTCTCTCTGAGGTGATGTCTCACGTAACTAAACAACACAGAGCATTAAGATTCGACACACATGTGAATATTATACCACTTCCCACATCCAATAGACGTTCATCTTAGGTTGAGTTCGAAAAGTATATGTCTATAGCGAATCAAACCCATTAAGCAATTAGGACGCTTCATCTTAGATCTGAAACACATGGAATGACGCGAATCGTGCTAAGCGCGCTATGAGGACACTTAGCGCCATCAACAAAATCACAATTCTTATTTTCTTCATAACTTTCGAACCGTAACTCTGATTGACGCACAGTCGGAAGCGTTGAAAAGCTTATCCAATGCTCTTTACAACAATGAAAAAATATACTTGCTTGAATACCTATAAAAATGAGATAAACTAAAACTAAAAAAGAACAAAATTTATTACAACCACATTAAACGCTATAAGATCGCGCTAAGCGTGATCTCACTTAAAATACCCTTAAACCGCCTTAAAGCGCGCTAAGTGCGGTCCTAATCGCGCTAAGCACGGTCAAGAAAACAAAAATACTCCAGCTACTGCCATCTAGTTCCCAACGCACTAAAAATCGCTCTAAGCACGAATGACAGTATTTTGACTCCAAAATTCTGCATTTGAAGCATCCCTCTTGGCTCAAACGGGTCCATACTTCAACCATGCATTATTACCTATAAAAACAGATGAAAATCTGTCATACTCAACAATATATACACAAAAACGCATATTACACACTATAATACAAACTATATAAAATATACACAAAAATGGGGGATTATTAACGAAAAACCAACGAATCAAGCCAATAAGTGCCAATGATTCACACTCAAAATCAGTACAATTTCGTACTTATCAATTCTCCCCAACTTAAACTTGTTTGTCCTCAAACAAGAATCGATCAACTCAAAGAAACAAAAGTAACAACCATGCAGTCACGACTCACCAAGTTTCGATAAACAAAAACAAATGTATGGTTCAACACAAAAACGTACATACAAAGCAAAACTTACTACTAAACTACAAGGATAACATGAAAATGAAACAACTCCTAAATACAAAACACGTGTCAAAAATTCTAAGACAATACAATGTTCAAAAATGAATCACACCTAGCACACACTTCATTGGTAGGTGAATAAAAAATCATGAGGGGCTTAACTCTCACCCAACAATCAAGCTAACAACAAGTTAAATTATGCATTCCTCAAGAAAAAACTCATATTGAACAGTATAAAAGCAAAAATCACAATGGCTTTAAGGGTTGTAATGTGGATTGGGTAACAAACAATTGTTTTTCTCAAGGTAAAAGAAACAAAAACTTGCCTAATCAAATGAGAGTGGTCATTTCTCACAATCTCAAGCACTCACAAATTCCAATCACCTTTTTCTCTTTTCCAAATTGTTACATCATTTCACACAACTTATTAGCACAACATTACTCTACTTTTTCAATTCTTTTTCCTTTTTTTTTTCTTTTTCCTTTTCAACTTTTTCTTTTCTTTCTTTTTTAAACTTTTTCTTTTTCTCAACCTCTTAGCAACCAACCTCTTCTCCCCAACTTGAATACAACTACACATAGAGACATGAATGCTCCCAAACTTATTAGGCAAGGGTAAAAAAAACTCAAATAACAAGTCATGGTCATAGTTCAAGAAAAAGTATTAGAATCCATACAAAAATAAATTTAACACCAACATGGATTCTAACAAAGGCTCAAAGGGGGTAAGCAAATTCTCACTCACTCACAAGGTAGATTGACTATTTGGTCAAGCGGTTATGCTCAAAATAAAACAAAATGCCTTGATCATTTTAGTGTTATCATACAAATCCACACAAGTACAAGATTAAACATAATAGGCTTAATTAGTCTCAAAGTCCCTTAATTTAATTTCAAAGTTCACTTTAGTCCCTTATTTAATAAATGTTACATTTTAGTCCCTTAAAAATCATTTTGTTAGCCAAATTAGTCCTTTTCGTTAATTGTTAAGAAAAACGTTAGGTTTGGATGATGTGTCATGACAGCGTGGCAAAAGTAAAAATAATGAGTCATCAATTTTGTTAAGGGACTAAATTGAAACCTTATAGTTAATTAAGGGACCAAATTCAGACAATAACCAAATTGTGAATAACGTGACCAGAATAAAATTTCATAACATTTTATCAGACCATAATATGTTATTTACCATACCAGAATTTTATATCAACATAATTTGAATTTAATTGAATTAAATTAGAATTTTGTTACATTTTTTTATTCAAACCAAAGTCATTAAAATAAAAAGACATTAAACATGTTCCAAAATGATATAAGATACACAACTACAAAATGTGTACATAAGCACTATTACAAATTTTAATCTTCTTAACATTTCTGACTTGATAGTATAAACTCAATCTGTTTTAATCTTCTTGACCTCTCTCAAGGCAGCCTCATCAATTTGGATAACACCAACACCACCCATTTTAAGGTCTTCTACTTCATCCTTGATAACCAAAACAATTTGATAGTAGGTTTCAGATCTGCAAATAGAATTAGATACACATTTGATTATTGTCAATGTTCATGTAAATCAATTGAGAGCTGGCATAAAAATTAGTATTGAAAGTTGTTCATGCAAATAGAATTACTACAAGTATTGAAAGCTATCATAAAAATAAGTAAATCTATTGAGAAGCAAGAAATTAACTGATGCATGCTTACATTTACATGCCTTTGAATATATATTCAAGTATGAGAATTTTGAATTTTATTACCTTAACCCATTTGCCATAGAGGTGAAGCCGAGTTAACATCACTCTTTCAGCAAGCTCTTGTTGTTCTTATCAAGTGAATGAAAACACATATGACATCAGCTAAATCATACATTAGCAGAACTAACTTTTTAGTAAAATTTATCAATATATTCATGAAATAGTACCTTCCCGAGCATTCGGATAAAACATTTTCCATCTGCTGGTTTGTTTGATACAACAAAACTGCAAACATAGAACAAAACACAAATAACAGTATAATCTAAATAATCACTTTTCAAAATTTCTATTGAGTTTCTTGTTTACAGTCACTAGCTAAAATTGTGAATAAAATAAGTATAAGTAACTAATGCATGCTTACCTGCAGGTTCTCACTCTATCTCAAGCTCCCAACTGAGCAATTACGATACATTTCACTAGATTTTCTCACAAGGGGTCCAAGAAATGGAAGCAAGTTCTGCAAATAACATTCAATTGTGTACTTAATCAAAGAATTAAGAAAACAAATAATGTCTAATAAAATATTTAAAAAAATTTCAACTAACAGAACGAACTCCACAGAAAGTATGACTTGGATCTATAAAAACAAGTGTTTTTTGTAATCTAGCCAACATCAAAAATTAACAAAATGACCATGAAATAGTAAACCATCTACAGTAGTTATGTATCAGCTTTGTCTTTGATAAAATAAAGACAATAAAATTCCTTATTTTCCTTAATTATACCTGTAGTTTGGTCTTTTTTGGTAGGAGTTTAAGGGCCTGGGCTCCGTTGATTCTATCCCACCAGCGGTTTAACAAATCTAGGGCCTCATCAAGCATAATAGAAATATCTCATTCCTCAATATATTCATCTGTGTCAACATCACTCCTACCATTGTCGCTACTCTGACTAGCATCAAACAATTAAATTTAAAATTCACCATTATAGTTGTTGATTACACAGAAAATACAGGATAGTATTTACTTGATATACCTTATGAACATACAAAGAAAGTTCTAGTTCATGTTGGTTCATTTTTCCCAACAATACAACCCTCTCTTTGTATAAAGCATCTGACGGAAGAAGTTTCAGCAGAGATTGCATTTGATTGTTGGTTCTACAACATGTCTTCACCGTGTACTATTTTTACAAATCACCACAAAAGAAGTTTCTGCTAACAGATGAGGATAAGATCCGAAGGAGGATAAGAGGAAATCGATGGCTGATATGTTAATGTGATTTTTTTTAGGAAGATTGAATCCATAAAGCAAAGGGTTCTCTTGAGAAGAGAACAAAGACGACTAGGGTTTTGGTGAAGGTGAAGAGATGAGAAGAGAGAAAGAGATAATGAATTATAAATAATAAATTATTAATAAAATAATTCCACATCAACCATAAATGAAACCAGCTGGAGTGCCACATCATCCAAACTTAACAGATTTTGACAAAATTTAATGGAAATGACAAATGTGATTAACGGAACGTAATTTAAGGGACTTAAAACGAACGTTTATTAAATAAGGGACGAAAGTGAAACCTGAAATTAAGTTAAGGGACCAAATGATGTATTAAGCCAACATAATAAAACCGAGTTAAACAAGAATGTTAGTTTCTTGCTTATAGTAAACAATGGACTGCTCCTCACAAAAAGGGTTTTGTTCTAAAGTGATTCAAAACTGAACAAGTATGGCAAAAGAATGAAAGACATGAAAATTATACAAATGAAAAGTCTCCTAATCATGCTATGTTCTAGAAAGCGATAAACGAGTACCTTGCAAAGTACCAACTTCAAACAATATTATTACCATACATTCGCAAGTTGAAACGATCAAACTTAGAAAATCACAAAATGCATCCTCAAGCTAATAAAAAACGAACTTGAGAGCAAACACAAAATTTTATTCTAACAACCTAACAAAATTGAACTAAAACTAACCAAACACAAAGACCAAAATTGGTGAAAGTGGATGGAAAATGAGAGATTTTTCCACACAAAATAGGGCGCGCTAAGCGCGAAAAGGCATGCCTAGTTTTTCAAGTTCTTTCTCTCATACAATCCATTCATTCTCACTTTATATTAACTATACTACTAAACATAAAACTTTACAAACTCAAAAACCGTTGGGTTACCTCCCAACAAGTGCTTATTTCACGCCGTAAGCTCGACGCCTTATTTACGTACAAGCTCCTCCATGTTGTTTCGTTCACCGGTAGATGCCAAATAAGATTTGCAACACTTGAGCAAACGTAAATCAGAAACAAAAATATGTACACACACATAAACATGATGGAAAACACACACACACACACACACACACATATATATATATATAATCACTTATGAAAAAAACTATAAACAGGTATATACAAAGCTTAAAAACATAGAAACTATCGCAATGCGATTCAATATCAAAACCAATCCCCGACAACGGCGCCATTTTGTTGGAGCTGTAAAGCGGAAAGCAAAAATATTATTTTCGGAAGAATTCCCTCTGGGATTTATGTCTTCTCCATAGGGATCGGTTCGAGGGAAAGAATTTCGTTCGACAATCTCTATGTATCTAAGGTTGGGTTTGAATGGATTTAAAGAGTAAGATGCAAAAAAACATAAGACAAGAAAATAAATACATTCTTAAGATATGAGAAAACTCGTCAGGAGTTGTATTTCGTTCTACCCATCATGTAATAAAAAATCTATGGATCAAATGCATGCAACCTAAATCACTCATCAAAATCCCCACGTATCGCTCACAACAATATGTTATGTCTAACGTAAACGTTGAGAGATCAACCACATTCTCTCTGAGGTGATGTCTCACGTAACTAAACAACACAGAGCATTAAGATTCGACACACATGTGAATATTATACCACTTCCCACATCCAATAGACGTTCATCTTAGGTTGAGTTCGAAAAGTATATGTCTATAGCGAATCAAACCCATTAAGCAATTAGGACGCTTCATCTTAGATCTGAAACACATGGAATGACGCGAACCGTGCTAAGCGCGCTATGAGGACACTTAGCGCCATCAACAAAATCACAATTCTTATTTTCTTCATAACTTTCGAACCGTAACTCTGATTGACGCACAGTCGGAAGCGTTGAAAAGCTTATCCAATGCTCTTTACAACAATGAAAAAATATACTTGCTTGAATACCTATAAAAATGAGATAAACTAAAACTAAAAAAGAACAAAATTTATTACAACCGCATTAAACGCTATAAGATCGCGCTAAGCGTGATCTCACTTAAAATACCCTTAAACCGCCTTAAAGCGCGCTAAGTGCGGTCCTAATCGCGCTAAGCACGGTCAAGAAAACAAAAATACTCCAGCTACTGCCATCTAGTTCCCAACGCGCTAAAAATCGCTCTAAGCACGAATGACAGTATTTTGACTCCAAAATTCTGCATTTGAAGCATCCCTCTTGGCTCAAACGGGTCCATACTTCAACCATGCATTATTACCTATAAAAACAGATGAAAATCTGTCATACTCAACAATATATACACAAAAACGCATATTACACACTATAATAAAAACTATATAAAATATACACAAAAATGGGGGATTATTAACGAAAAACCAACGAATCAAGCCAATAAGTGCCACGTATCGCTTACAACAAGAGGTTATGTCTAACACAAACGTTGAGAGATCAACCGCATTCTCTCGGAGGTGATGTCTCATGCAACTAAACAACATGGAGCATTAAGATCCAACAAACATGTGAATATTAGACCACTTCCCACAGCCAATAGACATTCATCTTAGGTCGAGTTTGAAAAGTATATGTCTATAGTGAATCAAACCCATTAAGATAGAGATTAAATCAAAAATGACATCAATTAAGAGTTGTAAAAGAGATTTTATACAAAGATCCATAAATATACATACAATCAAGATAAACTTACATACAAAACCCCAACAAATGAAAAATACATAGAAAGGAAGGAAGAAGAACACAAATCTCACTGTTTTTCAACTCCGATTGAAGTGGATTCGACTCCGTATCGTCAAGATGCAGCCTCCAATGTTGTTTCTAAGCTACTCTACTCACAGAATGTGTTTGACAAAGTTGGGGTTAAAAGTTCCCACCAACATAACCTAAAAAATGTTGAAAAGTAACTTAAATAGGGGCTGGAATGACGCAAACCGCGTTAAGTTCGCTATGAGGGCGATTAGCGCCATCAGCAAAATCATAATTCTTATTTTCATCATAACTTTCGAACCGTAACTCTGATTGACGCATGGTCGGAAGCGTTGGAAAGCTTATCCAATGCTCTATACAACAATGACAAAATATCCTTGCTTGAATACCTACAAAAATGAGATAAACTAAAATTAAAAAAGAATGAAATTTATTACAACCGCGCTAAGCGCCCTTAGCGCGATCTCACTTAAAATACCCTTAAATCGCCTTAAAGTCCGCTAAGCACGGTCAAGAAAACAAAAATACTCCAGCTACTGTCATCCAATTCCCAGCGCGCTAAAAATCGCGTTGAGCGCAAATGACAATATTTTGACTCTAAAATTCTGCATTTGAAGTATCCTAAAAACAGATGAAAAACTGTCAAACTCAACACTATGTACACAAAAACGCATTTACACACTATAATGTAAACTATACAAAATATACACAAAAATGGGGGATTGTTAATGAAAAACCAACGAACAAGCCAATAAGTGTCAATTATTCACTCTAAAAATCAGTACAATTTCGCACTTATCAATCATACCAATCATAATAAAACAAGACAACTTTATTTTCCGAGTTCAAGTAATTGTATACCAACTTGTAAGAATGTGTAACAACGCCATAGAAGTTATCTTCACCAACATCTGTAACTCATTTTACAAATACACCATTGTTTATGGTTTTTTTTCCTTTTGGTCATGCCTGAGTTTGAAATTTATATTCGTTCACAAAGTATGTGTGTCATTCAATTGCGCATTGAACAGGGCCTTTGGACATGTTTCTCAAATGGAGTATTTCTTGAGTCAGTGTAACAATTCTTGACAAATGCTCCTTGAACCATGATGGAAAAGAAGCATGTATGTGATCAGTAGTTGCTTCTTCACCGATGCTTTGAAAATAGGAAGTGTTAAATACCCTATAAAGAAACACATTATATGTTTGAAGGTAATTATTTAATTTGTGAAGACAAATAAGTAGTTAGGTTATACTTACTCAATATATGGTTTAACTTCAATGCAATTAATTAATACATGAAAATGCGCAGATTGCAATCCTTTTTGAGTCAATCAATGCACATTCTCTTTTCTAGAGGGACGACCGGGAAGACCGAAGACTGAGAAGGTAAATTGACTTATTTTATTAACATTAATTTCATTCCGTATGATTTTTGGCGTAAACATTAAGTGATTGAAATAATGACTGCAAAAATGTGATGTTTCCTGATGCAAGTAATGTACACATATTGATCCTTCATCCTTTAGCTTGATTTTTCACTGATGACTTTGAATCACCCATGAATATTTCAAAGGGATACATCCACCTATATTGAACAGGGTTACCAAGATAAGCTTCATTTATAAGATGCACATGTAGATGTTCCATAAATTTGAAAATATCAGGCGAAAAAACTCGTTCCAACTTACATAGAATGACTGGAATATTTTGGCCCAACTTATGATGTTATCCACTCTTAAAGTTGTTGCGTTGCAAAAAATATGACCTTAACCGCATCGCACACTCACAGGTGATAAACAAAGTCTCCACCGAACTTCATTTATTCCAAAAGGAAATGGAAAATATTGATAAAACCTTTAAATGAAAAATAAGATGGTCATCACAACCAAATTCGGGTTCGAGAGTCGATTATGCAAGGGAAATGTATTAGCACCCTCACATTTGTTGTACTCATCGGGAACCATTTAGTTAGATTTGCGAATGGAATGTTAACTTATGTTATTTTCTTTCTTTGAGTGATAAAAAATTCAAAAGGAAAATAAGAGGGGTCACAAAAAAGGTTTTTATTAGGGTGCTCGATAAAGTTGTGGGTCTTGTTCCTACGTATCCTCGGGTGCGATGAGGAATTCAAAGTTACGTAGTTCTTCGTAGAAAACTACATGTTGTTTGGTTGATTTTTTCGTAGACGAATGTTAAGATCGTGTTTTAGCGTTAAACATAACTTATATGCACACGATTTAAAACGTAAGCTCTTATTTGTATCGCAGTAAAACAAACTAAATAGTATTGTTTTGACAGAAGTTTTTCAATCGTGCATGGGCAGGAAAATATAAGTTTGATGTGTTGGATTGTTTTTTAGTGGATGACGAATACTCGAACGCTAGGCTAATTACGGACATCACACGGATATATGAGGTTACAAGGGACATTTATGTGGCGAATTAAGTCATGTTTCTTTAATGGATGACGAGTATTTGCGCGAGAGGCTAATTACGGCCATTACAAAATTACTCAGGATTACGAGGGATAAGTACGTCCAACCTAACTTTTTTTGTCCATTAAAGAATAAACTTGATTCGGTTATTTAATGTGTGTTTAGATGGATGATGAATATTCGAACGGTAGGCTAATTACAACCATCACACAAATATTCAAGATTAGAAAGGACAAGTACGTCAAACCTAATCTTTTTTCAACCGGTTGTTTATTACAAAAAAGAGTTTGAGACAATTAATTTTGAAAAGCAATCAATACGACCGGGCGTTTGATTTTATATGTAAAAGTGTTTTAATTTGATTTTAAAAGAGAAATGTTTGACATTGGATCAAGACTTTATTATGTGAAACGATCTTATTGATCTTATTATTTTTTATTAAAATGATTTTGGTCATTATAAAATGATTAAAATAAAACAAATAATAATAATAATAATAATAATAATAATAATAATAATAATAATAATAAAATATGGAGCATGAGGGTGCAAGAGGTAATAATAAGGTAAAACAATTAGCAAAAAAAACAAAGTGTAAGGCCCAAAGGACCTAAAATAAGGGGAGGGTGCTAATAGTGAATATGGACCAAGGAGACTCATGTGTGCGTAGGACCAAGAGAGAAGACTAAGGGAGCCAACTGGTTTGACTCAACCTCGACCTCATGATTAGATCAAATACAGATCTAAAGGTTGATGTAAGAGTGTGCATGATAGGAGCAAGCAGTTCTATACACATGGCCTAGTCAAATGAGAATAAGTCAGCGGGTCATGGGGCTATCGTCCAGTCACCTATGGTCACGCGTCATCAAAGGGGGAGCTTAAAGAGAGGAAAAAGTGAGGGAGTCCCTCGCATGGGACTCATAACCTTATTTCCTCACACACACACACTCTCTCTCTCTCTCTCTCTCTCACACACACACACACACACACACACAAACAAACAAATTTACACAAATTTTCCCACCACCAAAAAGATTAAACACAGTGGTCCTTGGGGCGGATCTGATGAACATCGATGAACATTCATTGTATTAATCACACCGTTTTAAGAATTTTACTAAATCTCCTCAAATCCTAAAGCAAAACA
The DNA here is from genome assembly GCA_022829125.1 of Lathyrus tuberosus. Taxonomy (NCBI): domain Eukaryota; kingdom Viridiplantae; phylum Streptophyta; class Magnoliopsida; order Fabales; family Fabaceae; genus Lathyrus; species Lathyrus tuberosus. Next base: position 4,649,861 of record JALAZF010000274.1, on the reverse strand, counting down.
AAGTAACCCCACCTAAAAACACATTATAAACTCGAATCTACCTTTGATTCAACCAGATAACCCATAATTTCAAAGATCAATCATGTTTCCAATTCAAAACCCTAAATCTAAAACTCCATAATTACATTCTATATTATACAAAACTGTGTGATTAAACATGCGACATTCATAAGGTAATGAGTAAGCGTGAATAAAACGCACGAAATAATGGAGATGAAGACCCCTTCGAAGCTTTGAAACTCCGACGAGACTGTGGCGAGCAAGGGATACCTCTGGTCAATCCTCTGATTCCTTTTCTACTTCTTTTCGCTTCCGTTTGTATGCTCTGGCATGAGTAATGAGCGGCTTAAGCTCAAACTATCTCATGTTCAAATGATGAACCTGAGTATCTTAATGAGAGAGAGATTTAGCAAGTGAGGTTGAGGTTTGAGTTAGGCAGAGGTTCAGAGGGAATTGGTTTTGCATGTGTTACAATTTATAGAGGATGAGTGAGTGAATTGATGAAAATTATGGATGTATTAGGAGGGGAAAAGTTAGTTAGGGTTGCATTTTTTTTGGGGGGGGGGGGGGGGGGGGGGGGGGGGGATTTTAGGATGGTGATCCTCGTGAGTGTTAGTAATTTTTGTGATGATGGAAGTGGATTAAGCTGAATTGTGTTTGTTTGAGTGTGTATGGTATGTGTGAGTTTGATGATGGATGATGGTTTGAGGATTTGGATGGTAAATTGATGATGCGTGTGGATAGTCATGTGTTTGGAATTGTTTTGCAATTTATTTTACTTGAATTTAATTCAATTTTAAGTTTGCTTCATATTCTGGTATGTATGAATGTATGTGGATATGGTGTGCTAATGAAAGTCATAACTGAACACGCGTTTCTGCCTTGCCTTTGAATTTGTTCTTTGAATATTTTTTCAATTTAATTTTATTTATGTATGTATGTTGCTATGTATGGATTGAGGTATGGTGATAAAGATGAGAATGCATGTTGTGATATGTGAATACACTCCAAGCTCATGCTTTCTTTCTCTTTTTAATTCTTTTGTTGCTTTTTTCAAATTTGTTTGGCTTGTTTGATGGATGCAAGGCATGGTATGAAGAATGAGTGCAAGGTGTTGACATGAGGGCCATGGTGGAGCTGTTGATGATGGAATGAGGGTGTGAGATATGGGTGGTACGTTGTGAAGAAGCATGAATGACGCATGTGTGTGGACCAAGGACCGAGACTTTCTTTTTTTTTTATGTATGCACAATTAATGTACTTTCTTTATTTAAAAAAAAAAAGATGTAATGCAATATAATATGAAATATGAATTATGTAATATGTAATGTAAAAATTTCTCATGAGTGTTAGTAATTTGTGTGATGATGGAAGTGGATTAAGATGAATTGTGTTTGTTTGAGTGTGTATGGTATGTGTGAGTTTGATGATGGATAATGGTTTGAGGATTTGGATGATGGTAAATTGATGATGCGTGTGGATAGTCATGTGTTTGGAATTGTTTTGCAATTTATTTTACTTGAATTTAATTCAATTTTAAGTTTGCTTCATATTCTGGTATGTATGAATGTATGTGGATATGGTGTGCTAATGAAAGTTATAACTGAACACGCGTTTCTGCCTTGCCTTTGAATTTGTTCTTTGATTTTTTTTCAATTTAATTTTATTTATGTATGTATGTTGTTATGTATGGATTGAGGTATGGTGATAAAGATGAGAATGTATGTTGTGATATGTGAATACACTCCAAGCTCATGCTCTCTTTCTCTTTTTAATTATTTTGTTGCTTTTTTCAAATTTGTTTGGCTTGTTTGATGGATGCAAGGCATGGTATGAAGAATGAGTGCAAGGTGTTGACATGAGGGGCATGGTGGAGCTGGTGATGATAGAATGAGGGTGTGAGATATGGGTGGTATGTTGTGAAGAAGCATGAATGGCGCATGTGTGTGGGCCAAGGACCGAGACTTTTTTTTTTATGTATGTACAATTAATGTACTTTCTTTATTTAAAAAAAAAAGATGTAATGTAATATAATATGAAATATAAATTATGTAATATGTAATGTAAAAAATGCTCGTGAGTGTTAGTAATTTGTGTGATGATGGAAGTGGATTAAGCTGAATTGTGTTTGTTTGAGTGTGTATGGTATATGTGAGTTTGATGATGGATGATGGTTTGAGGATTTGGATGATGGTAAATTGATGATGCGTGTGGATAGTCATGTGTTTGGAATTGTTTTGTAATTTATTTTACTTGAATTTAATTCAATTTTAAGTTTGCTTCATATTCTGGTATGTGTGAATGAATGTGGATATGGTGTGCTAATGAAAGTCATAACTGAACACGCGTTTCTGCCTTGCCTTTGAATTGGTTCTTTGATTATTTTTTCAACTTAATTTTATTTATGTATGTATGTTGTTATGTATGGATTGAGGTATGGTGATAAAGATGAGAATGTATGTTGTGATATGTGAATACACTCCAAGCTCATGCTCTCTTTCTCTTGTTAATTCTTTTGTTGTTTTTTTCAAATTTGTTTGGCTTGTTTGATGGATGCAAGGTATGGTATGAAGAATGAGTGCAAGGTGTTGACATGAGGGGCATGGTGGAGCTGGTGATGATGGAATGAGGGTGTGAGATATGGGTGGTACGTTATGAAGAAACATGAATGGCGCATGTGTGTGGGCCAAGGACCGAGACTTTCTTTTTTTTAGGTATGTATAATTAATGTACTTTCTTTATTAAAAAAAAAGATGTAATGCAATATAATATGAAATATGAACTATGTAATATGTAATGTAAAAAATGCTGTCTTATTCAATTATAACAAGCGTACTTACTTAAAATCATATTTCAATAGTCAATTTCAAATTGGATTTTAAATGTTATGTCATAATATCTTTATCGAGCATATTGGACAAATTAGGATAAGCTTCTTCATTCATAATGGGCATAGAATTATGAATACATTAATGGACTAAAAAGAATGAAAGATGACAAATGATGAACCATGTTTAAATGCAAGAATAATTTAAGTGTTGTATGACCCAAGATATAAACATATGCATGAAGTGAGGACATTAAAACTATATACAAAGTCTAAACTTAAATGACAATGGACATATGCCAAATGAATTATTATGGATGAGGATGTGAATGCAAATGAGATAGTTTAGGAATGATACAATGTAATGCAATATGAGACCTTGATTAGATAATTCTTAGGTTCCAACTAGATCTAGGCTTGAAAATGGAAAAGATGCGAAATTTAAAATAAGTTGAAGAATAGATAAATGATAGGATAAAATTAGGGTATGATAGTTGCCCCTATTTTATTGCCTTGAACTTAGGAGTATGAATAGCCATGGTTTTCATATCTTTAGGGTGGAAGTCAATTAAATACGAAAAGACCTAGATTTTGCATTGAAAATATGAGATGAGTGAATTTACAAAGGATTAACCTTGTTGGAGATATAAAGGGATTTCCTCCATACTTCAAATAAGGTTTCACCTTCGATGATGAATTTTTTCAAAGAAATGACAATTGACTGGTTCCTTGGTACTTAACAAAGACGACTTTCGATTACCGATCATTGAAAGGTTCTCTGAGATTTGACAGAGTAAACTTTCAACCAACGGTTATTCAAAAGTTTTCTCCACGAATTAATAGAGCGAACTTTCAACTTTTTCCCACTGAAACGTCCTTTGATACTTACGCGGAAACTTCTGACCGAAATAAAAATGAATAATACATAGGAAATATTTTGAGTAAAAACTTTGAAATAGTTGACTTAGGTAGAGAACGGGAGATCCTCTAAGAATTAATATAGAAATTACTCCACAAAACAAAAAAATGAGACTCCTCGAGACTTAACAGAGCAGGGTCTCAAATGATCACGCAACAAACGGGAGATGCTTCTAGAATTGACAGAGAACAATGCTCCCTAGAAGGAAGTTGAGACTTTATGAGAATTAACAGCTAAGAAACTTCAAAATAATACCATTGAGACTCTCTTAACAGAGCAGCATTGATAACACGAAAATGTATCGTATTTTTAGACCCGATTCACATGGATTTTAGTTGCGTTTTCTTTTATTTTCCTTGATTTATGTCTTGTTATGTCGGTATTATTGTCTTTTCAGGTACCTATAGTAGAAATGGATTAGATTACACAAGAAAGAAAAAAAGAAGTGAAATGAAGAAATAATGAAGAAAAGAAAAAGAAAAAAAAATATAAAATATAAGTGGAAGAAGGGGTGGAGCTCACCACACTTCAAAGAGGTGGCGCCTGCCACACTCAATGAAGGGTGGCGCCCACCACCAACAACTTGTGGCGCTTGCCACTTGAAAAATGAGAGAAGAATGTGGCGCCTGCCACACTAAAAAAGTGGAGAAAGTGGCGAGTGCCACTATAGCTGGAAACTGCCACGGACCAAAATTTCTCCTATATTTTCTCCACGTCCAGTCCAGTTTTCTTCGTTCAACTCAACCGTCCAGATTTTACGAAAAGGGTGAGACTTTTACGCGAGAAGTAGAGTATAAATTAAGAAGTTCATCTTCGTAACGTGGGGGGGGGAGGTTGGTGCGCTGGAGCGCTGCAGAATTTATTTCATAGTTTTAGGCAGAAATTACAATTGTAAAAGTGGTAGTTTCTCACATAGAGGAACTACTACACAATTAGTGTTAGGCCTACATCTATGTAATGCTTGGATCAATCTTGCCGTCATTATTTCAAGATATTTAATCCAGTTTTATTTCCATTTTTATCTTCAGGTTCATTTACTTTTACGCTTTTATTTTCCTGCTTTTATTTTCCGCCATTTACATTCTGTTTTCAAGTTCTGCCATCGTTATTGCTTTAATCTTTTATCACTTTACTTTATTTTGCAAACATCACTTTAAATCATTTTAAACCGCTTATTATGTTTTTGTCTAATTCAAAAACCCAAAATTGTTTATTTGTTTCTGTCACTATGTCCGACTAAAATAGTTTAGAGTCTGGTATGTGAGGACCGTCGTTCCGACGTGACTCGGTAATGAAATTGGCGTTAACTTATAATAAATTATGTTTTGGTCTTTGTTTCGAAGTTTAATTTAAATAGCTTTGTCACGAGAGTGAGAGGTTAGTTAACATTGTTTCGCCACGAGAGTGAGAAACAAGTAAAGGTCAGAGCCGGCACTGCGAGAGCGTGGGGGTCGAACCAGATAGTGGGAATGTGGCATTGATTCTAAAACAGCGAGAGCACTTTAGGTATCGATTAGGATCTAATTGATTTTAAAAATACATTTTCTAATTAAAATAGGCGAGCGAGAGCAAAATCCTATGCTTAGGAGAAGTGGCTTTATTCAATAGCGCGAGAGTGTGAGGCAAAGTCTTTAAATCAATATTTTCTATAGAACATACGTAAATTAAAGTCAACCAATTACAGAGTGCCTGAGGTACACGGAATCCACATTTCGGTCTCTCTTTTCTGTTATATTTTCTTAGTTTTATTTTAGTTCTAGTCTTAGTTTCCCTTTTATCAATTATTATTAGCCTTAGCTTTACAAAGTGACGATAGATTACAATAGGTTGACATTGGTCTCTGTGGGTTTGACAATCTTTTATATTACTTCGATATTTCCGTGCATTTGCGGATGCATCAAGTTTTTTCCACCGTTGTTGGGGACCAACAGTCAATATTGTCACTCCGTTGTTGCACCGTATAAACTAAGGCACTCTTATCTCTATAACTATGTATCACCCAAATTTCCTCTATGATGACCACTCCCAAAATTTTGAGGAGCCGCACCCAAATTTTCTCTACAATTACCAATCGCAAGACTCCCAGTATTTTGAGAAATCGCACCCAAATTTTCCCTATGATTACTGTCGCTCCCGAAAGGATTCGCATCCAACGGTACAAACGCGAGAGTGGTGCAAAAGAACACAGAGTCGCCAGCAAAGTGTATTTATCCCAAGAGAGGGAAAGGAAACACTGCATAAACCTGAAAGAAAGGAAAGAGCACGGTCACGCGACCAAGAGAACGGGTATGGGAGTCGGTTACGCGAAGGGAAGGTGTTAGCACCCAACACGTCCATCGTACTCGATGGGATCCACGTTTGTCGTCTGCATCAAAGGGTGTCATCGTCTGGAGCTCCACTGCTACTGGACCGGCGAAAAGAACGAGAACAGAAAGAAACGAAGAAACAAATGTAGGGAAAATAAAAGAAGTGACTCGATTAGGACATTATCGTTGTCCTAGGCCTACGTATTCCCTCGTGCAATGGGAAAGTCAGAGTCAACGTAGTTCGGACACGAACTAGGGGGGAAGTTGCTCGCCAAGACAATCGTTGTCTTGTGCCTACGTATCCTTAATCGGACGAGAAAGAGGAAATCAGAGCAGTCGTAGTTCGACCAAACGAGGTCGGAAAGAGACAAAGAGGTGATAAAGAAAGGTTGTGAAAGAAATGTGAAAGAAATGTGCTCGGAGAGATCTCGCACGATCTCCTGCCTACGTATCTCACTCGCACGTGAGAATCATAGCGACGTAGTTCCCCTAACTAGGGGAGAAAGGAAAGAATGGAAGGGTCTCAATCGCAAGGGTGCGAGAGAAGAGTCTCGATCGCAAGGGTGCGAGAGAAGAGTGCTCGCCCAAGGATAGGGATCCTCGTGCCTACGTATCCTCAATCGGACGAGAGAGAGGAATCAGAGCTCACGTAGTTCGTGGTAACGACCACGAAATAAGGGGAGGAAATTGGTGAAAAAAGGAGAAGGTAGCCCGCCAAGACCTACGCAATCTTGTGCCTACGTATCTTTACTCGGACGAGAATAAAGAATCAGGGCAGTCGTAGTTCGTGGGAACGACCACGAATCAAGGGGAGGAAATTGGGATCGGTCTCGATCGCACGGGTGCGAGAGAAAAGAGTCGGGACTCACGGAAAGTCTAAGGGGAAACTGAATCCTACAAGTTATCATGCAAAATGGCCCTAAGGTCAAGGATTAGAAGGGAATTCTACCTAATGTTATCATGCTTGGATTGAGAGCCTAATGTCTATCCTACTCCGAGCTTAATCAGAAATTAAGTCGGACTAGGAGCCTTAAGGGAGCATGTGAATACAGAGTAAATCAACAAGTAAACACCAAGCAGCTCAATCACAAAGAGAGAATCACACAAGAGACAAGTCAAGTATTTAATCAGAATATTCATTAAAAATCATGGTCAACAATTAATCAAGAATAACCAAGTTAGAATTAAAATGCTAATTAAAATAAGATTAAATTTTAAGTAAAAGTGCAAATTAATCTACAATTAAAAAATCAAGATTAAAAGTTAGTCACAAATTAGCCTAAGAGTTAATAAAAAAAAAATAGTATTTAAATCTAAAATTAAATCAAGATAATTTTCTAAATCTAATTCTAATTAACCAAAAGTAAACTTCAATTAAAAGGAATTAATCAAAACCACATTAAAAGTTAGTTCTAAAATTAAAATCCAATTAAATCTAAGTTCTAATTAAAACCTAATTCCAAATTAAGTTCAAAATTAATTGTTAATAAAACTAATTATCTAAACTTAATTAACTAAAACAATTAAAATGAAAAACAATTAAAACAATTAAATGAAAAACAAATAACACTAAGGGTGCAACAGTGAAATAGGAGGTGGAAAATAGAACTCTGGGCATTGGGCTTCAGCATCAGGCCCAATGGTTTTCTTGCAAGATCAGAGGGGGGTTCAGGCAGCAAAACGGTTGGTGTGGATAGCAACAATTCAAATGGGCCTAGAAGAACCGGTCCACTATTGTACAAGCTGAAGGATTGAACAAAACCCTAATTAACCCGGTCTCATATTCCACTATCTTCAATGTTCACCGTCGGAGACCTCTTTCTTCATCATCGAATCACCCTTCAACCTTCTCTGATCCGAACGCCGGCGGCACAACTACCCTCGCCGTCGCCCTCTTCCATCTTTAACTCTCGTCATCTCTTTCGCTCAGCCTTCAATATCTTTTTCGCCAAAACATCATCTCATTTATCACTCTCTGTTCTCACCTCAAACAACTAAACCATGTCCTCCTCTAAAATTATTCGCCGTCGTGACTTCGTCATCATCTCTTTAGGCAACAACTCAAAACTCTCTCCTTCAAATCCTTCTCTACATAGTCCGATGCCACTCGCTCGACCTCACTATACTCAAATCAACGATCTCGAAGCTCGCTCTTGAATCGCAACATGACGCAAACAAAGGAGGAACAATATACATTCAGAACAAACTACAACGACGACTTAAACAAACGAAATCAACGACTTAAACAAACAACATCAACGACGACAATTGCTCGAAAACAAATTCAAGAACAAACAATAAAGAGAGGGAGATTCGGAGTACCTATCGGAGTCGCTCCGATGGCGCTTCAATCCGCGAATCTAATCCAGGTATGCGTATTTCCTCGTTCTTGCTTTCAATTTTGCTTTCTCCGCTACTCCGATTTACTCTTGTTCGTAGATCTTCTTCTTCGATCCTTTGCGTCTGTTGAAATGTTGTTGTTTGCCAATTGAGTCTCTGAGTCATGATTGTGAAATTGCAGGTTGATTGAATTCTTCTACATCTTCTGCTTCTTTCTGTTGTTTTGTGTTGCAACTTGTGAATCAATGATGATGTTGTTCTATTGCTGGTTTTGGATCGATGTATAGGAATTGATGGTGTTGCAGAATTGATGGAGAGTGAATGTTTGTTTTAGCAGAATAATTTCTTGTTGTTTGAAGTTTGTTGAGGGGAAGATGAATTGGAATTGAAAATGGTTGAAATGGCTCGACCTCCTTTTGCATCTGAGAACTGCAGCTTTTATACTAGAAATCATGGAGGGTAGAATAGGTATCTCATTCTGAAATTCTGTTGGGCTTTTGTTGTGAAATCAGTCACGAGTTTTACACCACCTGCGCGTATTTTCCTCTTTTGATTTTCTCATATGGACTTTTCTATTGCAGCTCCTGTCATGTGATGCGTTTTTGCTCGTGTTTTGTTTTACTCATGTAGCAGCTCACTTTTGGAAGCTCACGCTGATGTACATGGCTTGGAAATTCGGCTTGGGGAGAGAATAAAGTGGCTCATGGTGCTTGGAAATGAACTGGTGCAAAGCGCTTTGTTCAGCTTGGAGTGTTGACTGTATAGCTTATCATATGGCTTGTAGCTTTGGATAATTTGTAGCTGCTGAATTGGTAGCTTGCAGTTTGCCTTGGAATTTCTCACGTGACGTAACAGCTTGTACTGTCATGAGAAGCTAGGAAATGGTTAGGAATCATCGTGCTTTGTACTTCAGGAGCTTATCTTTATATTATATTTTTTGGCAATTTTGGTAGTTGATTTATATGGTGAATGGCTATGGATTACTTAAACATATGGTATGTAAAAAGGATAAATGGAAAGGAATGATAATAATAAAAAAAGAAATTGGATATGGTTCAAAAATGGTTTGAATTGGATAAAATGATTTGAAATGGATTGGACTAAGAAAAATTGGATTAAAATGGATAACTGAAATAAATGGAATTAGATGAAATGGATTAACTTGAAAGGTGGATAAAAAAAGAAAAATGATTATTTAGAAAAAGATGTAAATTGGATGGAAATGGGTATTTGGAAGGTGATTTGTACATGGACAAAGAAAAATGGTTCTAAAAAAGTGGACAACCTCATTACGCCAATTCCAAACTTTTCACCATATCACGACATCCCTTGAACGCAACCACAACTCGCAACTGAAACAACTGTCATCTGATGAGTGGAACAAACTCCCCATGAATTAAGGTTTGATGACCTACAACTCAACCAATGAACCTCTGACCCAAAGGCTCTGATGAATCCTCTGAACAAGAATATTACAAGTACCAGACTTCAAACTCTTGCAAATAGAAAACCCTTCGATCCCATGTCTTAGGAACCCAATGCAAATGATTATGAGTATGACCTAAAGATGCAAAAATGAGAAAGAAACATAAGCCAGTAGGGCAAATTTTGGGGTGCTACAATTACCACTCCCAATATTTTGAGGAACCGCAAGAATCTGTTAATTCCAACCTCGAAATATTAATGGAGGATTTCATTGAAATAACAACTAATTCTAGGCTAGAATCTATGATGGAGCGCTTTGTGGAGACACAAACTCTCCAGAATGAAGAGTTTAGAAGGCAACATCTCGATACTTATGAAACCTTTAGGCAGATAAACACTATGGTCGAGTCCCTCGCGACTCACACTGAGGCATTGGAGACTCAAATCTCCCTGCTTGCACAGACACTTATAGGACCCTCCCTTGAGAGACATGTGGATGTTGTAACAACGATTAGTGAAAAACAAATTGAAAATCCTAAGGAGAGTGATAATGATGAGAGTTCTGGTGAGGAAAGAGTAAAGATTGAGAAAAATCTACCGACACCATCTGAAAATGAGGTTGCCGAAGAGGCAGAGAGGAAATCACCTATTGTTGTTCCTCCTCCTTATACCCCACCATTTCCTTTCCCGCAAAGGTTTGTGGAAGCTAAAGTAGAATCCCAATCCAAAACGTATGTGAAGGTATTGGAAAATATCCACACTGATGCATCTTTGTTTGAGGTCACGCATAAAAAAAGAAAATTAGAGGACCATAAAACTAGGGAAATCATTAGTGTTAAGAGGGTAAGGTTAGACTTTGAGGTGATGGATGAAATAACTAAGCCCAAACTTGAAAAGCTAATACTTAGGATAGATCCTGAACCACCACCACAAGTTCAAAAGAATGAACCACCCCACAAAAGGAAGAAAAGAAAAGGCGAGGGATATGTGAGATGGCTTGATAAATGGCCATGGAAACCGAAGATTAACACTCCTAGCCGTCGAGCTATCGACGTTAAACAAAGCCCTATGTGGGAGAAAACCCACGAGTTTTTAGTTTAATGTTTTACTTTTATTGTTTGTGTTTGTAGAAAATAAAGAATTGTATCGCTTGTCACATCTCAGATACATTTAGGGAAAAGATCTCTAGATGACAATCCCTTAAGATGAGTTGGTGCCCACAGACATTCCTACAAATGTCGCTGCTGGTGGTGACACCAATGATGAGTATGATAGGCGAGGGCATATCTCTCTCGTTCGTAACTCACCTCCTCCTTGTCCTTTCGCATGGTCAGGTTCTACCTGCACACACCGCACTGTATTTTTATAACACTTTTGCATGTACTTCCTCCGGAAATGGGCAGCATTATGAGTTGTTTCAGAAAAGAGAAATTTCAACAAATGAAGGTATCTTAAAAGGCCCATCGCCGAAGCGGGAGTGTCCAGCGAAGACATGAACAACAAGAGCATGGTCAGAGAGGATTTGGCACGCAATAGCATTCACACAGGTTCTATCTTTCCTTTTTCACCTTTTATCAAAACATTGAGGACAATGTTTGGTTTAAGTGTGGGGGAGGAACATTTACTGCTTTCATTTTACCGCTTTCTAGTTAGATTTACTATTTTCTAGCATGATTTTAAATTTTTTTCTGTTTTAATGTTTCGTGCGTCTGTGCATGTGTTGTCGAGCCTTTATGCGTGATTTTATGTTGTTTATCGATTTACCAATTCTCTTGAGCAATACCAAATATTTTGAAATTTTTTGAGTTAAAAATAGTGTTTCTGTTGAAAATCTTAGGTTACAGACGAAATTGAGGTTAGATTGTGAGACTTGGGAAAATTCCGCAAGATCGGTATCGTATTAACACCATGAGCCTCTCAATTATCGAAATCAATTTGAGTACTTGTTATGTCGTAGCCTTAAGTTCTCACCCCTTTAGTAGTCCCTAAGTAGTTTATTTAGCAGCCAGCATCATCCTAAGCACGCACTAAGTAGGAAGCCGATGCAAATAAGTGTATGATCTCAGGCTTAAAAAGGTAAATTAAGAAAAGAAAAAAATGAATGAATGAAAAGAAATGCTCCTTCTAAGTTAGGTGATCCTCACCCGATCATTTAGCCCAACGGTGCAAACTTCTTTATTTTATTGATATTTAAGCCAATGTGCAAAAAGAAAAAAATGACGATAATGAGATCATAGTCACTAACAGGTTATCCTACCATGAGTGTGAAAGGATAACGGGCTTAATGTGATCGCGCCAGAATGAAAAGGGATAAAATAAGGATGAGTGAGTTAGGCTTAGGTATAATTACATGATTCGGATTGGTTTGTATAAGAGGGAGGTTGATGACCGCAAAAGCAAAATTGTGTTGTTACGATATCCTTAGTGTATGAGCAAGTACCTATCGACACAAACTTAACCGAAGTAGAGTTGGTAGCCTAGGATGAGTATCCATATACACTATTTTTCTCGCGAGTCATGGTTTGCTTAAGGACAAGCAAAGGTTTAAGTGTGGGGGAGTTTGATAACACGAAAATGTATCGTATTTTTAGACCCGATTCACATGGATTTTAGTTGCGCTTTCTTTTATTTTCCTTGATTTATGTCTTGTTATGTCGGTATTATTGTCTTTCAGGTACCTTGAGTAGAAATGGATTAGATTACAAAAGAAATAAAAAAAGAAGTGAAATGAAGAAATAATGAAGAAAAGAAAAAGAAAAAAAAAATAAAATATAAGTGGAAGAAGGGGTGGAGCCCACCACACTTCAAAGAGGTGGCGCCTGCCACACTCAATGAAGGGTGGCGCCGACCACCAACAACTTGTGGCACCTGCCACTTGAAAATGAGAGAAGAATGTGGCGCCTGTCACACTAAAAAAGTGGAGAAAGTGGCGAGTGCCACTATAGCTGGCAACTGCCACGGACCAAAACTTCTCCTATATTTTCTCCACGTCCACTCCAGTTTTCTTCGTTCAACTCAATCGTCTAGATTTTACGAAAAGGGTGAGACTTTTACGTGAGGAGTGGAGTATAAATTAATCAGTTCATCTTCGTACCGTGGGGGGGGGGAGGTTGGTGCGCGGGAGCACTGCAGAATTTATTTCATAGTTTTAGGCAGAAATTACAATTGTAAAAGTGGTAGTTTCTCACATAGAGGAACTACTACACCATTAGTGTTAGGCCTACATCTATGTAAAGCTTGGATCAATCTTGCCGCCATTATTTCAAGATATTTAATCCAGTTTTATTTCCAGTTTTATCTTCAGGTTCATTTACTTTTACTCTTTTATTTTCCTGCTTTTATTTTCTGCCATTTACATTCTGTTTTCAAGTTCTGCCATCGTTATTGCTTTAATCTTTTATCACTTTACTTTATTTTGCAAACATCACTTTAAATCATTTTAAACCGCTTATTATGTTTTCGTCTAATTCAAAAATCCAAAATTGTTTATTTGTTTCTGTCACTATGTCCGACTAAAATAGTTTAGAGTCCGGTATGTGAGGACCGTCGTTCCGACGTGACTCGGTAATGAAATTGGCGTTAAATTATAATAAATTATGTTTTAGTCTTTGTTTCCAAGTTTAATTTAAATAGCTTTGTCACGAGAGTGAGAGGTTAGTTAACATTGTTTCGTCACGAGAGTGAGAAGCAAGTAAAGGTCAGAGTCGGCACTGCGAGAGCGTGGGGGTCGAACCAGATAGTGGGAACGGGGAATTGATTCTAAAAACAGCGAGAGCACTTTAGGTATCGATTAGGATCTAATTGATTTTCAAAATACGTTTTCTAATTAAAACGGGCGAGCGAAAGCAAAATCCTGTGGTTAGGAGAAGTGGCTTTAGTCAATAGCGCGAGAGTGTGAGCCAAAGTCTTTAAATCAATATTTTCTACGGAACATACGTAAATTTACGTCAACCAATTACAGAGGGCATGAGGTACACAGAATCCACATTTCGGTCTCTCTTTTCTGTTATATTTTCTTAGTTTTATTTTAGTTCTAGTCTTAGTTTCCTTTTTATAAATTATCATTAGCCTTAGCTTTACAAAGCAACGATAGATTATAGTAGGTTGACATTGGTCTCTGTGGGTTCGACAATCTTTTATATTACTTCGATATTTTCGTGCACTTACGGATGCATCAAGCTTCTCGAATGATAAAACAACAACTGGGAGATACTCTGAGAATTGACAGAGAACAACACTCCATAAAAGATAGTTAAGACTTTTTTAGAATTGATAGATAAGACATTCAATAAGATACAATTAAGACTCTATGAGAATTGACGGAGCATTATCTTAAATGTTCACCCATTTGGAGATAATCCAGAAAGGACTCCCTCGGGAGAAGATTTACTTAGCAAAGCTATGTGGGGGAAAAGATCTAAGGATCCTTTTAAGGTAACCTCTGCTTGGGGAGCAAGTTCATCGAACTCACTAGGGAATATCACCTTCAACAAAAGAGTTGAAGAAAGATCCACTGGGGAATATCCAATGAGCACGTACGGGGTAGAAACTCACTCAGAGAAATACCACCAACTTGGTTGAGGACTGACTTGGACTTTCACGATTGGTCCTGGATCCTGGCTTATGTTATGTATGCATGTTTTATTTTTGGTGTAATGTTCCACCTCGATGGAAATACTAGGCATGAACTGATGCATGAAAATGTCATGATTAATGAATGTAGGAATGCAAGTGAATGGTTGAACTTTGTGTATCACAATGCTCCATCTCATTGGAAATGCTAAGCATGAAGTGATGCATTTGGGAATGAAGATGAGTGATTGGGTTTTTGTAGGACTTAATTATCTTTCCTCGAAAAGGTTATGTGAAGATGAGTTTCAGAATACCAATGTAAACTGATGTTTGATGGGCTAATGGAAAATGGAATTTTAGGTACCCATGACGATTGAATTTTGATTTATGAAGATGTTAGTATATTGGGTTTTTTAAGGTGTCAATGGAATATTGGGCTTTAGGTAAGTGAAAGGGTTTCCTTTATCTCTGTTGTGATACCAAAGTCAGTGTTGGTATCTTTTTCTCTTGCCTTTTTGTTACGATATCAAAGTCATTGTTGATATTGATTGTTTACCTCTTGTTACGATATCAAAGTCAATGTTGATATCAGCTCTTTATCTTTTGTTACGATATCAAACTCAGTGTTGGTATCAGCTTTTTACCTTTTGTTACAATATCAAATTCAGTGTTGATATCGAAGTAAATGTTAATATCGGTTCTTTATCTTTTGTTACGACATCAAAGTCGGTGTTGGTATCTGCCCTTTAACTTTTGTTATGATATCAAAGTCAGTGTTGATATCGGCGTTTTATCATCTGTTACGATATCAAAGTCAGTGTTGATATCGGTCATTTATCTTTTATTACGATATCAAAGTCAGTGTTGATATCACCCTTTTATCTCTTGTTACGATAGCAAAGTCAGTGTTGATATCGACTATTTATCTCTTGTTACGATATCAAAGTTAATATTGATATCGGCTCTTTATCTTATGTTATGATATCAAAGTCAGTGTTAATGTCGGCTATTTATCTCTTGTTACGATATCAAAGTTAGTGTTGATATCGGCTCTTTTATCCTTTGTTACAATATCAAAGTCAGAGTTGATATCAGTTCCTTTTCTCTTTTCAGTCCAAACCTCAACACTCGGGTTGACGGGAACAACCAAACCGGGATAATAAGAACAAAAAAAACCTAGGAATAGGCAACAACCATTCTTATCTTGCAAAAATAAATCTCAGAGAATTTACTATATCTTTTGTCATTTCATTCCCCGTTGAGTCTGTTTTCCATTTCACATCCTCGACAAGATGAATTCTCAATCAGCCATACAGAATCATCATGTTGCATTGCATTCCATTTCATTGCACAAATGGTAAAATTTGGGTCTTACATATATTTAACTACCTTCCACCATGATCATATGAAAAATGTCATCTTTAATATTATCTGTTTCAAGATAGTTAAATAGGGGCAACTTTCATACCCTAAATTTTTCCCTGAGTATTTTTTCATCCGCATCAGCATGACATGATCATTCTATTTGATCAGGCATTCCATCATTTCATTACATTATTAAGAGACACACGTGGATGAAGAAATCAAGAGTACTTAATTTCAAATGTATCTTTGAAATGTGTAACACCCTTTTCTACCCCAAATAAAGTTGCAGTAGAAACAACTCAAATATCAAAGTAAAGCATAAAAATTCCCCGGAAGGGTGCACATTTCTCATTACATCAAAAATAACACAATTACCCTGTAAACAAAAAGGGTTTTTCCTCGAAGTTTCACAAAAAGCCTTCACATGGCAGCGGAACTCAAAATTCTCAATAAAAAGGTTTTCCACAACGTCGTAATAATCAAAAATAAATCCACATCATCGCATGACAACAAAATAAAGAAACAACATAGGTCGACTCAAAGGACCCCAACCCGATGTTATACTATCAGAGCAAGACCCTCTAAATCGACCAAAGCAAATAAACTTCAAGACCTCGGAATAATCCAAAGCTAAGCCTGATCACCTGCACGTTACCCACGTGGAGGCAACATTCAAACAGGCAGGGTGAGTAATCACAATTCAATATAAATCATATAAAGAAAAGACATTAACAGGGCAACAGTTGTTTAAATCAAATACTACAACAACTCACCCAAATCATCATATAAAACATCACATCACCAATATCACTCATATGCAATCATGCAATGCCACCAAGAATGAAATGCAACGTCATAGAAATGCATGTGGTACCAAATCGTCATAATAATGGACACTAGGCCATCAACCCTCCACAAGGGAGCACGTCATAAACACCTCAATCCACACAATGAGATTGAAGCCACCACTGGAATGAAGTCCTAACATCATCAATATACCGAAGTCTAAATGCTATGAATGCATGATGCACAATGTCAAATTCATCATCATCAACAAAAGTCATTACGTGCATCATCATTCATCAAAATCTTATGTTAATCCATACCATCATGTAATCATCAAAACATCATAAATCGTCATCTCATAATCATCAATATACTCAAGGTACTCCACATCATCATTTTATCATCAAACATCACATATAAACATCTAATAATCATCAATAATATCATATCATCATCTAATCATCAAAACATCATCTTCATCACCAATTAATTAATCATATAACACGTCAACGCATAGCAGAAATCCACGGAATCATCACAGCATTAATATAATATAAAACAGATATTTTTCCTGAATTTTAAATTAATAAAATAATATTTTTCATGTCCCAGGTCGCGCTAAGCGCGCTACTCACTGCCTCGAAGAGGCGAAATTTCTTCAAACCGCGCTAAGCGGGCTCTGCGATTTCTGCAGAAAAACCCTGCGATAACAACACTCCTCCATCTGCGATCCTGCACTCCTAAACTCGATTTTAACTCAGATTTTTCACAGATTATGTCACTATAACCTATAACTATCACATATGCATCAATAACAACAATTATCACATAGCCAATCATCAAAATCCATCATCCCTAACCTCAAATTCCTAGGTTTTCCCACAAAACCCCAATCACCCACCAACACCTAATCTTTATATCAAACACATTGCAAAGTGATACTCCCCATACCTTAGAATATTATTTCCTTCGACTTCTCTTGAAGTTTCGCCGGAATTCTTCTATGCCCTAGCCTCCTTCTCACTTGTTCTTCAGAGCACCTTTGCCTTTTCCTCAAAATAATACGAATAATGAGTTCCTTTCATTATTCTCTCTTAATATACCCCTAAATGTGCTCTCCCCATTATACCCTCACTAATTCTCCTCAAATGTCCATTTTACCCTTCATTCTTCTAATATTATTTAAAATAAATAATAATACAAATATATTCATATCATATACTATTATTTAATTAAAATAACCAAAACTTCACAAAATCACCGACCTCGACACGAAACACCAAAATTCACAGAAATCCACGAATATAATATTTAAATTAATTAAATAAATATTCTACGAAATTTGGGGCGTTACAACTCTCCCCCGCTTAAAGAATTTTCACCCTCGAAAATTACCTCAAGGAAACAGAGTCGGATACGACTCCCTCATCTGATCTTCACGCTCCCAAGTCCAACTTTCGCCAGCTGGTCCACCCCACAACACCTTTACCAACTTTATGCCTTTACCCCGCAGTTGCTTCGTCTCTCGACCATCAACACTCACCGATAACGCTTCCACAGTCAGATTATCCCTTACTTGTACATCATCCATCTGAATCACATTCGACGGATCCGGAATGCACTTCCTCAATTGAGACACATGGAACACGTCATGCAAATTCGCAAGTGACGGCGGTAAAGCAATTCGATATGCTACCTCTCTTATCCTCTGCGATATCTGATATGGGCCAACAAAATGTGGAGTGAGCTTCCTAGACTTCAAAGCTCGGCCCACACAGTCACTGGCGTCACTCTCAAAAACACGTGATCTCCCTCTTGGAATTCAAGTGATTTCCTCCTCTTATCATGGTAACTCTTCTGGCGACTCTGCGAAGCTTTCATCCTCTCTTGGATCTTCTTAATCTTCTCAGTCGTCTCTTGTACAATCTCAGGCCCGAGTACCGCACTCTCGCCCGATTCATACCAACACAACGGAGTCCTACACCTTCTCCCATACAAAGCTTCATAGGGCGTCATTCCAATACTAGCTTGAAAACTATTATTGTACGTGAACTCAATCAACGGCAAATGGTTGTCCCACGATCCTCCATAATCATACACACAAGCCCTTAGCAAATCTTCTAAAGATTGGATAGTCCTTTCTGTCTGACCGTCCGTCTGCGGATGATAGGAAAAACTCATCCTCAACTTAGTACCCAAAGCATCTT
Organism: Lathyrus tuberosus; assembly: GCA_022829125.1. Classification (NCBI taxonomy): domain Eukaryota; kingdom Viridiplantae; phylum Streptophyta; class Magnoliopsida; order Fabales; family Fabaceae; genus Lathyrus; species Lathyrus tuberosus. Next base: position 4,631,114 of record JALAZF010000274.1, on the reverse strand, counting down.
GCAAACTTTTCCAAAACCTCGATGTAAACCTCGGATCTCTATCCGACACAATACTCGAAGGTACCCCATGTAACTTCACAATTTCATTGATGTACAACTCCGCTAACTTCTGCATTGAATGATTAATCTTCATCGGTAAGAAATGAGCTGACTTAGTTAATCTATCCATGATCACCCAAATTGAATCATTTCCCTTAACAGTCTTCGGCAATCCCGACACAAAATCCATAGAAATATTATCCCATTTCCATTCTAGTTTCTCAACGGCTGCATCATACCTAAAGGTTTCTGATGCTCAACTTTCGACTTCTGACAAGTCAAACACGCATAAACAAACTCTGCAACAACCTTCTTCATACCTGGCCACCAAAACAACTTCTTCAGATCCTGGTACATCTTCGTAGCACCAGGATGAATGCTCAACCTACTTCGATGTCCTTCTTCAAGAATGCTCTTCTTAATATCTGGGACATCTGGAACACACACCCTGTCTCTGAACATCATTACGCCATTCTCGTCAATCCAGAAGTCACCTCCGTTACCTTGGTTAATCAAAGTCAATTGGTCAACTAACTTTAAATTAGATTGTTGTCCCGCTCTGATTTCTTCCAGGATACCACTAGTCAACTTCAACATTCCTAACTTCACACTGTCAGAGGTCTCTTCACACACCAAACTCAAATCTCTGAATTGCTCAGTTAATTCCAACTCTTTCACCATAAGCATCGACATATGCAATGCCTTTCTGCTCAACGCATCGGCCACTACATTTGCTTTACCCGGATGATAACTCAAATCAAAATCGAAATCCTTCAACAACTCTAACCACATCCTCTGCCTCATATTCAATTCTTTCTGATCAAATAAGTACTTCAGACTTTTATGATCACTGAACACTTCAAATTTAGAGCCAAACAGGTAATGTCTCCAACTTTTCAACACAAACACCACCGCGGCCAATTCCAAGTCATGTGTAGGATAATTCCTCTCATGAACTCGCAATTGTCTCGAAGCATAGGCAACAACTTGTCCATTCTGCATCAATACTCCACCAAGACCCATCTTCGACACATCACAATACACCACAAAAGATTCGCTCGGATTAGGCAAGATCAACACTGGAGCAGTCGTTAGCTTCTTCTTTAATTCCACAAAACTCTCTTCACAAGCTACATCCCACACAAAAGCTTGACCCTTTCGAGTTAACTGAGTCAAAGGTAACGCCAACTTAGAAAAGCCTTCAATAAACTTGCGGTAGTAACCTGTTAATCCCAGAAAACTTCGTATCTCAGTAGCAGACTTTGGAGTCTCCCAATGTAATACCGTGTCAATCTTAGAAGGATCAACAACAATCCCTCCACTTGAAATCACATGGCCAAGGAAACTCACTTCCTTCAACCAGAACTCACACTTCGACAGCTTTGCATACAACTTCTTCTCCTTCAAGACTTGCAAAGCCGTTCTCAAATGCCCGACATGCTCTTCTTCGGACCTAGAATATATCAAGATATCATCGATAAACACCACCACAAACTTATCCAAATACTCATGAAAAATCTGATTCATGTACTCCATGAACACACCAGGTGCATTAGATACACCAAACGACATCACTGTGTATTCATAGTGTCCATACCTCGTTCTGAAAGTCGTCTTCGGAATATCGTTAGGCTTAACAAGAATCTGATGATAACCCGACCTCAAATCAATCTTGCTAAACACATAAGCACCTACTAGCTGATCCATCAAATCGTCGATTCTCGGTAGCGGATACTTATTCTTGATAGTCACTTTATTCAGCTGCCGATAATCAACACACAACCTCATACTTCCATCCTTCTTCTTCACTAACAACACAGGAGCACCCCATGGAGAAACACTTGGTCGAACAAACCTCTTCTCAAGCAATTCTTCCAACTGTTTCTTCAACTCACTTAGCTCAGAGGCTGGCATCCGATAAGGAGCCATCGACACTGGACTCGTACCTGGTATTAAGTCCACTGTAAACTCTACCTCACGCTCTGGAGGCAAATCACTGATGTCATCTGGAAACACTTCTGGGAATTCACGGACAACCGGCAACTCCACACTCGCAGTTTCACGATCAATTTGCAACGATACAAACATTGCAAACACCCAAGCTTCATCCTCTACAAGTTCGTCTACTTGTTTAGCAGATAAGTACATCAACTCCCCACTGTCATCAATTTCAGGAAACTCTACAGCCTTGGTATAACAATTGATGTGAACACGGTTGAACTCTAACCAGTTCATTCCAAAGATCACATCGATCTGGTGCAAGGGTAAGCACACCAAATCCATCACAAAACTCTTCTCAAAAATCGTCACCGGACATCTCAAACACACAAGGGTAGTAGTAACATAACCATTAGCTAGAGTTTCTATTACCATATTCCCATTCATATCCAATAACTTCAAACTCAATCTATTAGCACACTCAAGCGAGATAAAAGAATGAGTAGCACCAGTATCAATAATAGCAACTAACTCGATATTATTAATAAAACAAGTACCTCGAATCAGGTTGTCCTTCTCTGGAACTTCTGCACCACTCAAAGCAAACACACGGCCACTGGTCTGGGCAGCAGTAGCAGTCTTCTTCGGCTTCTGGCATTGAGTACTGATATGACCTTTTTCACCACAATTGAAACAGGTCGGACCTTCATCTTTGCAGTCAGTAGCTTTATGCCCCTTCTTACCACATCGATAGCACCTCACTACAGTATTGGTGCACGCATCAGCACGGTGACCTTGCTCACCACACTTATGACACTTTTCAGAAGCGGGAACTGCTCCCCCACTTGTCTTTTTCCTATCTGAAGCCTTCTGCTTCTCTTTGTTAGCTGAAGTTGTATAAGGCTTACCCCTATACTGCCCTTTCTTCTCACTCAACTGCTTGTAGTGAGCAGATCGAGCTCGGCTATCCTCGTCGTAGATTCTGCTCTTGTCAACCAACTCAGCATATCTGTAGATCTGCTGATACCCAATACCCTGCTTAATCTCTGGTCTCAGCCCATTCTCGAACTTGAGACACTTAGAGATCTCAGCATCAGCACGATTGTAGTGCGGACAAAACTTCACTATCTTCTCAAACTTCGCGGCATACTCTGCCACAATCATATCTTCTTGCTTCAGCTAAAGGAATTCCACTTCTCTCTTGCCCCGAGCATCCTCTGGAAAATACTTTCCCAGAAACTCCTGCTTAAACACAGCCCAAGTGATCACAGTGCCAGCATCAGTAAGCCTCTGACGGGTGTTATCCCATCAGTCCTCAGCCTCTTCTTCCAGCATATGCGTTCCGAACTGAACCTGTTGCTCATCAGAACACCCCATCACCCGGAAAATATTCTTGATCGCCTTCAGCCATTTGTGTTCACTTGCTGGATCATGCGTACCCACAAAAGTTGGTGGATTGTTCCTCTGAAACTTCCCCAACGCACGAAACTCACCAGGAGCTCCACCATTTGGATTCAGCTGTGCCACCACATTAGCAACCGATTCTAACGCATCAGCAATTGCACGATCATTTCTTCCAGCCATCCTGTACACCACCAACAAGGTTAGAAGAACTAAAACATCGACAGTGTACACACACTCGTCGACTGACAGGGACAGGCATCAAGTAAAAACCTGGCCGGACGGACCGACCTGCTCTGATACCACTAATGTAACACCCTTTTCTACCCCCAAATAAAGTTGCAGTAGAAATAACTCAAATATCAGAGTAAAGCATAAAAATTCCCTCGAAGGGTGCACATTTCTCATTACATCAAAAATAACACAATTACCCTGTAAACAAAAAGGGTTTTTCCTCCAAGTTTCACAAAAAGCCTTCACATGGCAGCGGAACTCAAAATTCTCAATAAAAAGGTTTTCCACAACGTCGTAATAATCAAAAATAAATCCACATCATCGCATGACAACAAAATAAAGAAACAACATAGTTCGACTCAAAGGACCCCAACCCGATGTTACACTATCAGAGCAAGACCCTCTAAATCGACCAAAGCAAATAAACTTCAAGTCCTCGGAAGCATCCAAAGCTAAGCCTGATCACCTGCACGTTACCCACGTGGAGGCAACATTCAAACAGGCAGGGTGAGCAATCACAATTTAATATAAATCATATAAAGAAAAGACATTAACAGGGCAACAATTGTTTACATTAAATACTACAGCAACTCACCCAAAACATCATATAAAACATCACATCACCAATATCACTCATATGCAATCATGCAATGCCACCAAGAATGAAATGCAACGTCATAGAAATGCATTTGGTACCAAATCGTCATAATAATGGACACTAGGCCATCAACCCTCCACAAGGGAGCACGTCATAAACACCTCAATCCACACAATGGGATTGAAGCCACCACTGGACCGAAGTCCTAACATCATCAATAAACTGAAGTCTAAATGCTATGAATGCATGATGCACAATGTCAAATTCATCATCGTCAACAAAAGTCATTACGTGCATCATCATTCATCAAAATCTCATGTTAATCCATACCATCATGTAATCATCAAAACATCATGAATCGTCATCTCATAATCATCAATATACTCAAGGTACTCCACATCGTTATTTTATCATCAAACATCACATATAAACATCTAATAATCATCAATAACATCATATCATCATCTAATCATCAAAAGATCATTTTCATCACCAATTAATTCATCATATAACACGTCAACACATAGCAGAAATTCACGGCATCATCACAACATTAATATAATATAAAACAGATATTTTTCTTGAATTTTAAATTAATAAACTAATATTTTTCATGTCTCAGGTCGCGCTAAGCGCGCTACTCACTGCCTCGAAGAGGCGAAATTTCTTCAGACCGCGCTAAGCGGGCTCTGCGATTTCTGCAGAAAAAACCCTACGATAACAGCACTCCTCCATCTGCGATCCTGCACTCCTAAACTCGATTTTAACTCAGATTTTTCACAGATTATGTCACTATAACCTATAACTATCACATATGCATCAATAACAACAATTATCACATAGCCAATCATCAAAATCCATCATCCCTAACCTCAAATTCCTAGGTTTTCCCCCAAACCCTCAATCACCCACCAACACCTAATCTTTATATCAAACACATTGCAAAGTGATACTCCCCATACCTTAGAATATTGTTTCCTTCGACTTCTCTTAAAGTTTCGCCGGAATTCTTCTATGCCCTAGCCTCCTTCTCACTTGTTCTTCAGAGCACCTTTGCATTTTCCTCAAAATAATACGAATAATGAGTTCCTTTCATTATTCTCTCTTAATATACCCCTAAATGTGCTCTCTCCATTATACCCTCACTAATTCTCCTCAAATGTCCACTTTACCCTTCATTCTTCTAATATTATTTATAATAAATAATAATAATACAAATATATTCATATCATATATTATTATTTAATTAAAACAACCAAAACTTCACAAAATCACCGACCTCGACACGATACACCAAAATTCACAGAAATCCACGAATATAATATTTAAATTAATTAAATAAATATTCTACGAAATTTGGGGCGTTACAAAATGCATCACATACTAGTTGACGTAACATGAATGAATCTCTTTCTCTCTCTCTCACACACACACGCACAGCTTCGACCTGACAAATATTCGCGCCCACCTCTAAGGTTTCTGTCTCCACTTGCCACCCTCTGCTCATCACTCACTTTAATTTCATGTGATCAATGCGTGGAAGTGTTACCAGGTTCAATCAAATTAGTTTACGTAAATGCTTCACAGGCCATTTGATATTTCCACAAAAACAATATTGGATATTTAACTCATTAGTCAATTGGATATTGGGTAGTTTTGGAAGGGAGACGCCTTTATATATTCCAAGATACTCCCTCTATCCTAAATTATGTGTCACTTTGTTAAAAAAATTGTCCTAAATATTAAGTCACTTTACGATTCCAATGCAACATTAATGACATTTTTCCTATATACTCTCTATCAATTATTACTATTTTTTCTTCCAATTCTTTAAATTTTTCTTTTTTCTGTAATAAATGAAGGTAATATTGTAAAGTCAAACATAATTTCTCTTTTTTATAGAACAATAATTATGTTTCTTAACTTGCATGAAAACTGTAAAACATCTTATAAGTTGGAACTGGTTAGTTCAATGACGAGAATGATGTGTCACCATATTCACTAGTGCCCTATACACACCAATCAAGAAAAGTATTGGAGGAAATCAATGCAATACACATTATAGCTTTGATTTGAATTTAAGTGGCCAAAATATGTTGAAAACTATATGAAATGTTTCAAATTCTACTATGTTTTACTCCCTTCATTTTAAAATGACTGTCGTTTAAAATTTTTATACACAAATTAAAGAATGCAATAATATTACTATAAAATATTGCACTTTTACTAAATTAGTTTTATTAATGTGTTGAAAATAATATACAAAAAGATATTATACTTTTACTAAATTAGTCTTATTAATGTGTTAAAAATAGTGTACATAATAATAATTAAATAACACAATTGGAAAAATAACAATTATTACTACATTAAAAAATGAGAAAGACATTCATTTTGAAACAAAAATTTTCTCTTAAAATGACAGTCATTTTAAAACGGAGGGAGTAAAAATGCCGCAAAAGCGCCATCACTTCACAAATATAGATCTTTCATTGGTTGAAGAATAGTCATAGATTTTGGATGAGCTAGACTTGTGTATATGGATGAGCTAGACTTGTGTATATGGATGAGCGATGATTGAAAGTATCTTTGCTCAACAAATAAACTGACATCAATTTGCTGTATCTTTGCTCAACAAATAAACTGACATCAATTTTGACTTGGCATATGTTCTCCTTGATATGACTACACCAATCAATTTGCTGACTTGGCATATGCTCCCTAATATGACTACACCAACTAGTTACATATGCTTAGGTTTATGCATTCAATAAGACATGCTTATATAAGGAAAATATGATCTAGAGCAAACAATATCAAAGATGTTTGGTATTATGACCAAATCTTGTTATCCCAATTCAACCTGACAAGACTATCTTCTCATGAGCCAATTATGACCTTATAGGACACCCTTTCCGCCTTGGTTTTTGCTTATCAAACATTTGCCATTACTGTGCTATTGAGATCCTCTTTCCATGTTAATCTGGTATCATCAGTGAATTATACATACATCAACGTCTACAGAGAACAATGCATTACTAGAAAAAATATATATTCAACCGAAACAACACAACCAACAATGGCGGCGACGGCACCGTTTCCTCCATTCCACCACGTGTATTCGGCTGTGTAATCGATATTCAGAAAGGTTGCACCGTTGAGATATTCAACAGCTTCGGACTCCTATAGGATCCTTCTACTCATTCTCTTGACCGTCCTTTCCTTGAGAAGAAGCAAGAGCTCTATTAGAAGGTTTTTCCTCGCTTCTACATATTGGGATGGTATTCAATTGGGAGTGATGCAGAGGAGTCTGATATGCATATTCACAAAGCTTTGATGGATATCAATGAAAGTCCAGTTTATGTTCTTCTAAACCCTGCGATCAACTATCTTCTTGCGATGGAAAAAGGTGATGTTCCTTGTGAGAATTCACTATTAAGGCAAGTGTCGAGTCTCCTGAGAAGATTACATGCTATTGAATCTGGGAAATTTCAAGATGATTTCTTGATGGAATACAATGACACCTTGTTGATCAGTTACCTTGCCATGCTGACCAACTGTTCAAGTTGCGATAGTTGACCATGTTAAACAAGTTTGTGAAGAGGTGAGACCTGCACTGGGTGAAGAACTTGCATCTGCATACATCGAAGAATTTCGATTCAGTCGGGATGCTGAGATACTTAAATATGTAGAAGAAGCAACCAAAATGCAAATAGCTTACAATGAAGAGATTGTCGAAGCAAATATTGAAGAGATTGTACAAATCAAGAACAATGTGAATAAAGAACATGACGTTTCAATTGAGCATGATGATACAAGAGGTGCACGGAAAAGAAAGAGCAATGTATATATCAATTCAAATGTAAAACAGGCTTTAGAAACATTAGAAAGGGCGATTTCAACTGTTCGGAAATACGGATTTCACTCGCACAGGTTCTCTTTTACCTTTTCTATTGAAGCAGCCGCCAGCAAAGAAAAGGGTGATGCAGTTAATCAATATTCTGCCAAACTTTGTCAACCATCTACGAAAAATGATATTAGTATACCACGCGAAAGCTCAGATGACCTCTATGAAATCCGAAACATCAGGCACGCCCCAACAGATCCTAACTTAAAGGAAGCAAATTATGACAAAGTAGTACTGGCTTTGCCGAATCAAAATCTCTTGAGATCAATTGAAGCAAGTCAGGTTGATTCATATTCTTTGAAAACTGAAACAACAATACAGCACCACAACTAGCTTCAATTTCATGGCAACCTTCAGCAGAACAAAATTCTGGCTTGTTTTCATCTGTTTCATATGTAAAAAAGGAACACTGATACAGCAGTCTCCAAGAATATCATAGACTCAGACTATCTAGTGATCATGGAAAATTATAAAAAAGTAATAAAAAAAAATATAAAAAAATAAAAAAATAAAAAGCTTGAGTGAACAACTGAGCCTTCTGGTCAGTTGGCTGAACTTGCTGAGCTCCGCGAAGTTTTGTCATTTTGTACAGAGGGTTCACTCTCCAGCATGACTTCAGATTTGTTATCACCACTACTTGTAAAGCTGGCAAAGCATGAAACTAACCCGGATACATATGTGATCTGTATCCTCAGTCAGCTGGTTTTCTTGTTCGTCATGATGCTGTTTCTGCTTTATGTCAAAGATTACTGACGATCGAATATCAAGTCGTAGTTGAACAGTGTCTACAAGCATTGGAGAAAATATCCCGAGAACAACCACTTGCTTGCTTACAGGCCAGAGCAATTATGGCTGTTTTAAATTATATGGATTTCTTCTCAACAAGCATACAGAGAGTTGCTCTTTCTACTGCGATGAACATATGCAAGAAGCTTCCTTCAGAAAGCCCCACACCTTTCATGGAGGATGTGCCAATATTATGCAATCTTCTATATCGACAGCTTGTTGAAAATGTTGCTACCTGCTCAATCAAAATTGTTAATCGAGTTTCTCCTCCCTTAGAAATGTTGGATGAGCTTTGTAAGCATGGATTAATTCAACCGGTTACACATCTTTTAAGTACAAATGGTCAATTGAGCCTATCCCAATTAATTTATAATGAATTGATAGGATTACTTGTCAAACTTTCATCGGGATCAGTCGTGGCCTTCAGGATTATATATGAGCTAAATATAAGTAGCAAATTGAGAGAGATATTATCTGCATTTGACCTTTCAGCCGGTGCATCAATGTCACAACTTGTTGGTGGACACTGTAATCGGGTGGGTATATGAAGTACTCAAATTGCTGAATGAACTTCTCCCTGGCCAGGATAAAGATCGGAGTAATCATGACGAGGAAGTTGTTCAAAACCTCAATGAAAGAAGTGAAGGTAAAAAATCTGAAAAGTCAGAAGCTGCTCAGAATCTTGATCGAAACCTGCCCCAAAAGTCATCACAGAAAGGAAAATAAATATACTAATTATCAAAACCAACCAATAAGGCAATAACTCTCCTAACTGATTAACTGTTAATTAACTGTTAACCAATTAACACAACAAGTTAAACTCACTTCAAACTAACCCTAACAGAATAACTAACCTGCCCTAACCATCAACCAACTGCCCGAATCAGTTAGAACCTTCCCTCCAATTTTCAATTCAACACTTGAATTACACTAAACTAACACACAATACACTCAATTTCACTCAAATATCTTAAGAGAAAACTCAAAGCAATCTCTCTCATTCCAAATTCCATCAACAACACAACAACAACAACAACAACTCAGACTCAACAAGAAAAGGGGAAGAAGAAGAAGAATAGACGTTGATAATCTAAAAGCAAAGGAAAAAGAATTCTTATCTGGATATTGCAGCATCTCTGGGTTTCTTTTTTCTATCACCACCACCATTGAAGAGCCATCGGAGCGTCTCCGATAGGTAAGCATCAAAACCAACTTCTTCTTCATCCTTTACGCCAAATCACCATGCTATGTTGTTAGATTCTTCATGTTGCCACGATTTCCCCCATTAATTTCTTGATCTACTGAATGTTTGGAGCTTATTAGAGACATTTTAGGATTTCGGTTTCATCAGTGAATCAGAGGGTTTTCTTTAGGGTTTGGTAATTTAAAGGGTGAGGTTGGAAAGAAGAGGAAGAGAGGATTCGAATGGTAGGTTTATGTTGGCATTTGGGACTCCACCGCCGCCGGAGGCGATTCCTGGCAAGGTGGAGGGCGATTTCCGGTGAAACTGTTATATATAAGATAATTATTTTGGTTAATTAATTTAAATTAATTACATTCAATTAGTTTGGTAATTGGACTAAACTAATTTGATTAATTTGGTTATTTGACCACATTAATTCTTTTCAAATATATGAATTGACTAAATGGATTGTAGTTATGGTTGTAATGTATTTGGAGATTTTGGATTATATATGAATGACTAAATGCAATGTAGTTATTGTTGTAATGTATTTGGCGATTTTGGATTATATATATATGAATGACTAAATGCATGTTATTGTTGTAATGTATTTGGAGATTTTAGATTATATATGAATGACTAAATGCATTCTGGCTTCTTTGTAGGATTTGGAAAAGTTGAATGGCTTCATCAAGTGACTCGTGTCTCACAAATTATTCCATTGAAGACATTCAAAATCAATTTAAAATTCTTAATAAGCAATTTAATGATTTGATGATGAGTCCTAGAAGTTACAGGCATAAAGATGGTAAGGTATTAACCTTGAAGAAAATGTTAAAGATGATAAATGAAGAGGATGATATAATTCATGTGGAATCCATCATCGACACTCAAGTGTTGCTCACCAACCTCCACAAAGCATTAACTGATTTGGAACAATTTCGAGTTATTTCCACACTCGATTTACTAGATCTTGAGGATACAAAATCTCATTTGATGTGCTGCTGCATTATACCAGTTGAGGGAGAGACAAGTCTCCAAAGATTCACTTAAGAAGAAGAAAGTACCTGGCTTAATCCTAGTGCTACTTTTGGTCAAGTTCAAAAACTTATGTGGCCAAAGGTAAATTTTGCAGCTATATTCATTTACCTGTTGTAATTATGCCACCTGTGCATCTATACACATAATTGAACTATATTTATATGCACGTTGAAATTTCATTGTTGTGTTTTCATCATAAAATCATTCTCCCCTGTTGTAATTATGCCACCTGTGCATCTATATACATAATTGAACTATATTTATATGCACATTGAAATTTCATTGTTGAGTTATGTCACCTATGCATCTATATACATAATTGAACTGTATTTATATGCACATTGAAATTTCATTTGTTCTAATTGCATAATTGTATGCAAACTTCCAGGTTAATGCAAGCCAAGAACCAAATGAAGATCAAGGTGCTGCACAGAAACTGATTTTTTACATTGGAGGAAAGGAACAAGATTTTAGATTTTCAATTTACCAAGCATTGCTTTGCCATTACTGGAAAAATGATAATGATTTTGATGTCTACGACAAACTGTGGCACTTCAACTCAAAACATGTAATAACCTATAGAAGGTTCAGCACAAATTTAGGTCCAAAATTTGTTGAAGATTTTTCAGACCTGGAAAAAGAAAGTCAGGTTATTCTACAATTTCTTTGTAGAATTCATAATCTTGGTATAGGATGCCATGTGACCTTTGTTAACAACTGGTTGGATAAAAAGCTAAACGGGCAAATGGACGATGAATTCGGGGGAAGATTACCTCAATGTTTGCCTCCCTGGTGGATTTATGTGATGATTACTTATCCTTTTTTGTTCAATTACAAAACAGGGGGTAAATTTTTTAAATTGGCTGCATACTTTCATTCACATCCAACTTTTTTGGAAACTATGGCTGATGATGCGTTGGACAAAGAGAAGATAGGTTTTGTGTCTCGTACCCATATTCTGGATCATGCTAAACAATTGATGGATCAACACGCAAGTGAAGATATAGAACTTAGAGTGAGCTTTGTTGGTGAAATTGGCATTGGTATTGGAACAACTTCAGAGTTCTATACCCTGGTTTCTAGAGAAATTCAAAAGTGTGATTTAATGTGGAGAAAGGATATATCTTTTGGACTTTTCCCTTTTCCAAGGTTAGCCTCGTCTATTGAAGAAGTAAAGACTAAATTTGTTCTTTTAGGGCAAATTGTTGGCAAAGCAATTCAAAATGGCAAGCTATTGGATATCCATTTCTCTAAAGCTTTCTATAACCTCGTTTTAGGGAAGGTAATTTATTTTATCCAATTTCACACCACCTACATCACTTATGTGATTTGACTTAATTTGTTTTTGTGGAATTGTTGTTGTGATGTTTTTCAGGAATTGTGCATATATGATATTCAATCATTTGAACCCCATCTTGGCAGAATATTACTAGAATTTAAGGAGTTTGTTAGCCGAAAAAAGCTTACAGAGTCAAATTTGAGATATATAGATGGATTGATTAAAGACCTTTGTCTTAGTTTTGTTCTTCCTGGATATGAGGAATTCACTTCTGAATATAAAGATGTTACAGTAAGGCTATTCCCTTATATAATTCAGTTCTAATTTCATTTAGAGAGTCAGATTTAATATGCATTTTTGTTTTGTTATTTTTGTAGGTAGACTTGATAAATTTACAAGACTATATTTCATTTGTAAAAGATGCAACTGTTGGGTCTGGAATTATAGTTCAAATGGAGGCTTTCAAAGAGGGATTTAACCAGGTATAAAACTGTCTTGTGTTGTACTTTTCTAAATGAGTTTTTAATAATACCAAAAGAAGGGTGATTAAAAAATTCTACAATGTTCTTTCAGGTTTTCAACTGGGGAACATATCCTACTGGCATTCAAACTTTTTCTATATTCACTGTAGAATAATTTGAGCCTATCTTGTGTGGTCAAGGAGAAAATAGTTGGAATGTATGTATTAAATTCAGTTTTGCACGCCTAGGCCTCCTCCTTCTATTATTGATGATAACCATTTCTTGTTAATAGTTAGAGGAGCTTCATATTAATATCAGTGATGGATACACGGCAGAAAGTGTTCCTATTGTGAATGTAAGTATTTTAAAATGACCCTAATAGTTTGGAGATATTTTTATGCTTTATTACTAAAAGACATTACCCCTTTGTATAGTTGCTAGAAATCCTTCAAGGGTTCAACCGGGAACAACAAAGGGGATTTCTACAGTTTGTTACTGGTACACCAAGGCTTCCTCATGGAGGATTAGCATCCTTAAATCCCAAATTAAGAGTTGTAAAGGTTTGTAAAGATTGTGCAGAGTTGTCTTAGTTGATGTATAATGATCGATTTTATGTGTTGCTACTATGTCATTTATATCTATCAGTGTGGTTTCCTTTTGCACTTCATGTTGAATTTTGTTTTTAAATATTTGTATCATCTATTAATTGTATGTGTTTGACTGTTTGTTTTTAACAGATTTCCTGCACAGAGAAAGAGTTGCCTAGCGCGGCTACTTGTAATAACCAACTTATGCTACCTCCTTACCTTTCAAAAGTAAGGATAATACTTTTTTTTCTCATTATTTCCTACTGAAACTTATTTTCTTAATTTTGAGCATTAGAATAATTCTTTGGTGCCTCTTCATTTTCAGGACACAATGAAAGAAAAGCTTTTGTATGCCATAACAGAGGGACAAGAATCTTTCGACTATGCATAAGGAGGGTCTTTGGTTGATTCTGTGCATTATGGAAACATCATGAGATGTCTTTTCTTGCCAGTCAGTACTTTGATTTTTTAGCGTTAATACTTGTTTGATTGTTCATGCACTGTTTGTTTTGGATACCTTAGTGACTAAGATTTTTCATGCGCTGTTTGTTTGGATACCTTTGGGTACCTTTGTGATTTTTCCATCGGAGATTTTTCATTAATATAATATTTTAGATTAAATTGCATGTTATTGTTAGAAATTCCTTCACCCTCAGAAAAGAACCACTCTGTCACTGATTGTGGGGGAATGTTGTGTACAACAGCTACCACTAGTCTGAGGGTGTGTTTGAAAAAGCAGGGGAAATATTGACACAATTCTCAATTATGGCAGCAATTAACAATGTCTTTTTCTTTCTTAAATCTAGTTGAAAAACAAAGAGTACATAATTGTTGTCTCTAATCTCTACCAATTAGAGTCGTCTGTTGATTTCAACTTCTTTTGCCTAGATATTTGATTAATTTGAGTTAGAACCTGTTGTAAAATTTCTCACTTAAATATTTCTCTCTTAAAAAACTTTCTTTGGGGGTAGTGAGGTGACGAAAATTCATTTACGACTGTTGGCTCATTTATGTTTGAAGGGTTGGTGATGGGTGGAAAAAGTGTCAGCGAGAGATTAGGCGTTATTTGGTTTGCTATAGTTTTCAACTCTCAGAACGTTATGAATTTTAATTCGGACGGAGGGTGGTGGAGGAGTGTAGGGTTACCTGATGGAGAATTATTAAATCAAGATCCAAGGAGTTGAGCTATCCTTTAAGCCTTTGGCTAACTAATCTTATTGCTTGTTTGGGAGTGAAGAAGATGCTGTAAACTTTGGCCTAGCAGTGATTGTTGAACTGTTTTTGTAGCTGTTATGTTAGCAGAGAAGGTTGTCTCATGGCATCGTTTCTTAATCTTGGCTGGCTGTTTTGTAACAGAAACATTGTCTTATTAATTTTGTTGAGATGTTTTGTCGCTTTCACAATCCATGTCCGTGTAAGGGCGTGAAGTTAATGATTTTTTCATTTTCTTCGCGCATGGACCGAGGTCCTAAGGCGTTCAAACTTTCTCTTCCCTCTTGGTTCCTCGCTTGCAACCATGTTGTGTTTGGTTTTCTATGTTGTCATATGTTAAGTGTATTGGAAAGTTCATTCTATCTGAGAGCACTTGTTTAATTCTCAGTTGATTGAAGATCAACTTTAAGGGTGTATTTGGCTGTTTTGTCTCAGTACAGGAGCTTTAGTTTTTTAGCTTTTGGTGTGCTATTGTTAATGCTAAATAACAGGATAGGTTGTTTACTTCATCTCTTGGATGGCACATCTTGTGCTTCTAAGACTAGTTTGTTTCTTAATAGAAGTTTATCTTTAATTAGCATTTTTTCCTGTTTTGAATAAAATCCTACTTATTAGGGAGTATAAATGGGTGTTATAGTTGTTCCTTTTGTTTTGGCTTTTTTTTTTAAATGATTTTTATAGTGTAACATAATTTTGTGAAAAAAAAATTTTACAAAGAAACTTTTCATAAAAGTTTCAAATGAAAATTTGGTTTGAATAGTTATTCTTAAAATGTTATTTTAGTTATTTCATCATTTTATCGAAACTTTTTTTGGATATCAAAATTTCAAAAAATCACTTAATTTTGAAGCTATTTCAAATTGTTTTTCATGAAAATCATTTTTGAAATACAACTTTTTGAAAAAATTGTGATTTTGACTATGTTTTGATCTTCAATAATGTATATTAATGTTATAGAATGTCAAAATTAGTTTTTTAATTTATAAAAAACCAATTTCAAAAAACTTGTTTTTGTAGAATCCATTTTCAAAAATACAAAGAAAAAATCCATTTTTTTAAAGCTAAAACAAACTTACCCTAAGACTTGAGCGAAATATTTATTCCTATTTGTGAGTGTTTCAGTCAACCTGACTATTTATAGGGTGGGTCATCTAACTACTAGTACTTACTATTATTTTTCATGGGAAACACTTGCATTATTTTATTTGCCAGTAGGATATGTTCCCCTGTTGAAAACTTGAAAAAGCATTGTAGAATTTTTTAATCATCCTTCTTTTGGTATATTAAAGACTCGTTTAGAAGAGGTACAGCACAAGACAGTTTTATACCTGGTTAAATCTCTCTTTGAAAGCCTCCATTTGAACTATAATTCCAGACCCAACCGTTGCATCTTTCACAAATGAAATATAGTCTTGAAAATTTATCAAGTCTACCTACAAAAATAACAAAACAAAAATGCATATTAAATCTGACTCTGTAAATGAAATTAGAACTGAATTATATAAGTGAATAGCCTTACTGTAACATCTTTATATTCTGAATTGAATTCCTCATATCCAGGAAGAACAAAACTAAGACAAAGGTCTTTAATTGATCCATCTATATATTTCAAATCTGACTCTGTAAGCTTTTTTCGGCTAACAAACTCCTTAAATTCTAGTAAAATTCTGCCAAGATGGGGTTCAAATGATTGAATATCATATATGCACAATTCCTGAAAAACATCACAACAACAATTCCCCAAAAACAAAAACAAATTAAGTAAAATCACATAAGTGATGTAGGTGGTGTGAAATTGGATAAAATAAATTACCTTCCCTAAAATGAGTTTATAGAAAGCTTTAGAGAAATGGATATCCAGTAGCTAGCCATTTTGAATTGCTTTGCCAACAATTTGCCCTAAAAGAACAAACTTAGTCTTTACTTCTTCAATAGATGAGGCTAACCTTGGACAAGGGAAAAGTCCAAAAGATATATTCTTTCTCCACATTAAATCACACTTTTGAATTTCTCTAGAAACCAGGTATAGAACTCTGAAGTTGTTCCAATACTAACGCCAATTTCACCAACAAAGCTCACTCTAAGTTCTATATCTTCACTTGCGTGTTGATCCATCAATTATTTAGCATGATCCAGAATATGGTTACGAGACACAAAACCTATCTTCTCTTTGTTCAAACGCATCATCAGCCATAGTTTCCAAGAAAGTTGGATGTGAATGAAAGTATGCAGCCAATTTAAAAAATTTACCCCTTATTTTGTAATTGAACAAAAAAGGATACGTAATCATCACATAAATCCACCAGGGAGGCAAACATTGAGGTAATCTTCCCCCGAATTCATCGTCCATTTGCTCGTTTAGCTTTTTATCCAACCAGTTGTTAACAAAGGTCACATGGCATCCTATACCAAGATTATGAATTCTACAAAGAAATTGTAGAATAACCTGACTTTCTTTTTCCAGGTCTGAAAAATCATCAACAAATTTTGGACCTAAATTTGTGCTGAACCTTCTATAGGTTATTACATGTTTTGAGTTGAAGTGTCACAGTTTGTCGTAGACATCAAAATCATTATCATTTCTCCAGTAATGGCAAAGCAATGCTTGGTAAATTGAAAATCTAAAATCTTGTTCCTTTCCTCCAATGTAAAAAATCAGTTTCTACGCAGCACCTTGATCTTCATTTGGTTCTTGGCTTGCATTAACCTGGAAGTTTGCATACAATTATGCAATTAGAACAAATGAAATTTCAATGTGCATATAAATACAGTTCAATTATGTATATAGATGCATAGGTGACATAACTCAACAATGAAATTTCAATGTGCATATAAATATAGTTCAATTATGTATATAGATGCACAGGTGGCATAATTACAACAGGGGAGAATGATTTTATAATGAAAACACAACAATGAAATGTCAACGTGCATATAAATATAGTTCAATTATGTGTATAGATGCACAGGTGGCATAATTACAACAGGTAAATGAATATAGCTGCAAAATTTACCTTTGGCCACATAAGTTTTTGAACTTGACCAAAAGTAGCACTAGGATTAAGCCAGGTACTTTCTCCTTCTTCAGTGAATCTTTGGAGACTTGTCTCTCCCTCAACAGGTCTAATGCAGCAGCACATCAAATGAGATTCAGTATCCTCAAGATCTAGTAAATCGAGTGTGGAAATAACTCGAAATTGTTCCAAATCAGTTAATGCTTTGTGGAGGTTGGTGAGTAACACTTGAGTGTCGATGATGGATTCCACATGAATTATATCATCCTCTTCATTTATCATCTTTAACATTTTTTTCAAGATGGTTAATACCTTACCATCTTTATGCCTGTAACTTCTAGGACTCATCATCAAATCATTAAATTACTTATTAAGAATTTTAAATTGATTTTGAATGTCTTCAATGGAATAATTTGTGAGACACGAGTCACTTGATGAAGCCATCCAACTTTTCCAAATCCTACAAAGTAGCAAGAATGCTTTTAGTCATTCATATATAATCTAAAATCTCCAAATACATTACAACAATAACATGCATTTAGTCATTCATACATATAATCCAAAATCTCCAAATACATTACAACAATAACTACATTGCATTTAGTCATTCATATATAATCCAAAATCTCCAAACACATTACAACAATAACTACAATCCATTTAGTCATTCATATATTTGAAAAGAATTAATGTGGTCAAATAACCAAATTAATTAAATTAGTGTAGTCCAATTAAATTACCAAACATAAACCTTATTAGGAAGATCCTAAAGTCCCACATTGGTTGGAGATAGAGCAATGAAATAGTTTATATAGAGTGGTACCCCTCACCTTACTAACCGGTTTTGTAAGGTTGTGTTAGGCCAAACTCTAATATGGTATCAGAGTCTATCGATCAAACATTGGGCAGCCCACTGTTTAAATCCACGCATCAAACCTAAAAAGAGTGCTGGGTGTGAGGGGGTGTGCTAGGAAGATCCTAAAGTCCCACATTGGTTGGAGATAGAGCAATGAAATAGTTTATATAGAGTGGTACCCCTCACCTTACTAACCGGTTTTGTAAGGTTGTGTTAGGCCAAACTCTAATAAACCTACCATTCGAATCCTCTTTTCCTCTTCTTTCCAACCTCACCCTTTAAATTACCAAACCCTAAAGAAAACCCTCTGATTCACTCATGAAACCGAAATCCTAAAATGTCTCTAAGTCCAAATAAGCTCCAAACATTCAGTTGATCAAGAAATTAATGGGGAAATCGTGGAAACATGAAGAATCTAACAACACAGCGTGGTGATTTGGCGTAAAGGATGAAGAAGTTGGTTTTGATGCTTACCTATCGGAGACGCTCCGATGGCTCTTCAATGGTGGTGGTGATAGAAAAAAGAAACCCAGAGATGCTGCAATACCCAGATAAGAATTCTTTTCCTCTGCTTTTAGATTATCAACGTCTATTCTTCTTCTTCTTCCCCTTTTCTTGTTGAGTCTGAGTTGTTGTTGTTGTTATGTTGTTGATGGAATTTGGAATGCGAGAGATTGCTTTGAGGGAATTTAAATGTTGATAGAATTTCAATGCATATTGTTTGATGGAATTTGGAACAATTTCGAGTTATTTCCACAATCGATTTACTAGATCTTGAGGATACTAAATCTCATTTGATGTGTTGCTGCATTATACCTGTTGAGGGAGAGACAAGTCTCCAAAGATTCACTAAAGAAGGAGAAAGTACCTAGCTTAATCCTAGTGCTACTTTTGGTCAAGTTCAAAAACTTATGTGGCCAAAGGTAAATTTTGCAGCTATATTCATTTACCTGTTGTAATTATGCCACCTGTGCATCTATACACATAATTGAACTATATTTATATGCACGTTGAAATCTCATTGTTGTGTTTTCATCATAAAATCATTCTCCCCTGTTGTAATTATGCCACCTGTGCATCTATATACATAATTGAACTATATTTATATGCACATTGAAATTTCATTGTTGAGTTATGTCACCTATGCATCTATATACATAATTGAACTGTATTTATATGCACATTGAAATTTCATTTGTTCTAATTGCATAATTGTATGCAAACTTCCAGGTTAATGCAAGCCAAGAACCAAATGAAGATCAACGTGCTGCACAGAAACTAATTTTTTACATTGGAGGAAAGGAACAAGATTTTAGATTTTCAATTTACCAAGCATTGCTTTGCCATTACTGGAGAAATGATAATGATTTTGATGTCTACGACATACTGTGGCACTTCAACTCAAAACATGTAATAACCTATAGAAGGTTCAGCACAAATTTAGGTCCAAAATTTGTTGAAGATTTTTCAGACCTGGAAAAAGAAAGTCAGGTTATTCTACAATTTCTTTGTAGAATTCATAATCTTGGTATAGGATGCCATGTGACCTTTGTTAACAACTGGTTGGATAAAAAGCTAAACGAGCAAATGGACGATGAATTCGGGGGAAGATTACCTCAATGTTTGCCTCCCTAGTGGATTTATGTGATGATTACTTATCCTTTTTTGTTCAATTACAAAACAAGGGGTAAATTTTTTAAATTGGCTGCATACTTTCATTCACATCCAACTTTCTTGGGAACTATGGATGATGATGCGTTGAACAAAGAGAAGATAGGTTTTGTGTCTCGTAACCATATTCTGGATCATGCTAAACAATTGATGGATCAACACGCAAGTGAAGATATAGAACTTAGAGTGAGCTTTGTTGGTGAAATTGGCATTGGTATTGGAACAACTTCAGAGTTCTATACCCTGGTTTCTAAAGAAATTCAAAAGTGTGATTTAATGTGGAGAAAGGATATATCTTTTGGACTTTTCCCTTGTCCAAGGTTAGCCTCATCTACTGAAGAAGTAAAGACTAAGTTTGTTCTTTTAGGGCAAATTGTTGGCAAAGCAATTCAAAATGGCTAGCTACTGGATATCCATTTCTCTAAAGCTTTCTATAAACTCATTTTAGGGAAGGTAATTTATTTTATCTAATTTCACACCACCTACATCACTTATGTGATTTTACTTAATTTGTTTTTGTTTTTGTGGAATTGTTGTTGTCATGTTTTTCAGGAATTGTGCATATATGATATTCAATCATTTGAACCCCATCTTGGCAGAATTTTACTAGAATTTAAGGAGTTTGTTAGCCGAAAAAAGCTTACAGAGTCAGTTTGAAATATATAGATGGATCAATTAAAGACCTTTGTCTTAGTTTTGTTCTTCCTGGATACGAGGAATTCAATTCAGAATATAAAGATGTTACAGTAAGGCTATTCACTTATATAATTCAGTTCTAATTTCATTTAGAGAGTCAGATTTAATATGCATTTTTGTTTTGTTATTTTTGTAGGTAGACTTGATAAATTTACAAGACTATATTTCATTTGTGAAAGATGCAACTGTTGGGTCTGGAATTATAGTTCAAATGGAGGCTTTCAAAGAGGGATTTAACCAGGTATAAAACTGTCTTGTGTCGTACCTCTTCTAAATGAGTCTTTAATATACCAAAAGAAAGATGATTAAAAAATTCTACAATGTTTTTTCAGGTTTTCAACAGGGGAACATATCCTACTGGCATTCAAACTTTTTCTATATTCACTGTAGAAGAATTTGAGGCTATCTTGTGTGGTCAAGGAGAAAATAGTTGGAATGTATGTATTAAATTCAGTTTTGCACGCCTAGGCCTCCTCCTTCTATTATTGATGATAACCATTTCTTGTTAATAGTTAGAGGAGCTTACAGAGCATATTAATATCAGTGATGGATACACGGCAGAAAGTGTTCCTATTGTGAATGTAAGTATTTTAAAATGACCCTAATAGTTTGGAGATATTTTTACGCTTTATTACTAAAAGACATCTACCCCTTTGTATAGTTGCTTGAAACCCTTCAGGGGTTCAACCGGGAACAACAAAGGGAATTTCTACAATTTGTTACAGGTACACCAAGGCTTCCTTATGGAGGATTAGCATCCTTAAATCCCAAATTAAGAGTTGTAAAGGTTTGTAAAGATTGTGCAGAGTTGTCTTAGTTGATGTATAATGATCGATTTTATGTGTTGCTACTATGTCATTTATATCTATCAGTGTGGTTTCCTTTTGCACTTCATGTTGAATTTTGTTTTTAAACATCTATTAATTGTATGTGTTTGACTGTTTGTTTTTAACAGACTTCATGCACAGAGAAAGAGTTGCCTAGCGCGGCTACTTGTAATAACCAACTTATGCTACCTCCTTACCTTTCAAAAGTAAGGATAATACTTCTTTTTCTCATTATTTCCTACTGAAACTTATTTTCTTAATTTTGAGCATTAGAATAATTCTTTGGTGCCTCTTCATTTTCAGGACACAATGAAAGAAAAGCTTTTGTATGCCATAACAGAGGGCCAAGAATCTTTCGACTATGCATAAGGAGGGTCTTTGGTTGATTCTGTGCATTATGGAAACATCATGAGATGTCTTTTCTTGCCAGTCAGTACTTTGATTTTTTAGCGTTAATACTTGTTTGATTGTTCATGCACTGTTTGTTTTGGATACCTTAGTGACTAAGATTTTTCATGCGCTGTTTGTTTGGATACCTTTGTTTGGGTACCTTTGTGATTTTTCCATCGGAGATTTTTCATTAGTATAATATTTTAGATTAAATTGCATGTTATTGTTAGAAATTCCTTCACCCTCAGAAAAGAACCACTCTGTCACTGATTGTGGGGGAATGTTGTGTACAACAGCTACCACTAGTCTGAGGGTGTGTTTGAAAAAGCAGGGGAAATATTGACACAATTCCCAATTATGGCAGCAATTAACAATGTCTTTTTCTTTCTTAAATCTAGTTGAAAAACAAAGAGTACATAATTGTTGTCTCTAATCTCTACCAATTGGAGTCGTCTGTTGATTTCAACTTCTTTTGCCTAGATATTTGATTAATTTGAGTTAGAACCTGTTGTAAAATTTCTCACTTAAATATTTCTCTCTTAAAAAACTTTCTTTGGGGGGTAGTGAGGTGAGGAAAATTCATTTACGACTGTTGGCTCATTTATGTTTGAAGGGTTGGTGATGGGTGGAAAAAGTGTCAGCGAGAGATTAGGAGTTATTTGGTTTGCTATAGTTTTCAACTCTCAGAACGCTATGAATTTTAATTCGGACGGAGGGTGGTGGAGGAGTGTAGGGTTACCTGATGGAGAATTATTAAATCAGGATCCAAGGAGTTGAGCTATCCTTTAAGCCTTTGGCTAACTAATCCTATTGCTTGTTTGGGAGTGAAGAAGATGCTGTAAACTTTGGCCTAGCAGTGATTGTTGAACTGTTTTTGTAGCTGTTATGTTAGCAGAGAAGGTTGTCTCATGGCATCGTTTCTTAATCTTGGCTGGCTGTTTTGTAACAGAAACATTGTCTTATTAATATTGTTGAGATGTTTTGTCGCTTTCATAATCCATGCCTGTGTAAGGGCATGAAGTTAATGATTTTTTCATTTTCTTCGCGCATGGACCGAGGTCCTAAGGCGTTCAAATTCTCTCTTCCCTCTTGGTTCCTCACTTGCAATCATGTTGTGTTTGGTTTTCTATGTTGTCATATGTTAAGTGTATTGGAAAGTTCACTCTATCTGAGAGCACTTGTTTAATTCTCAGTTGATTGAAGATCAACTTTAAGGGTGTATTTGGCTGTTTTGTCTCAGTACAGGAGCTTTAGTTTTTTAGCTTTTGGTGTGCTATTGTTAATGCTAAATAACAGGATAGGTTGTTTACTTCATCTCCTGGATGGCACATCTTGTGCTTCTAAGACTAGTTTGTTTCTTAATAAAAGTTTATCTTTAATTAGCATTTTTTCCTGTTTTAAATAAAATCCTACTTATTAGGGAGTATAAATGGGTGTTACAGTTGTTCCTATTAAGACTTGAGCGAAATATTTATTCCTATTTGTGAGTGTTACAGTCAACCTGACTACTTATAGGGTGGGTCATCTAACTACTAGTACTTACTATTATTTTTCATGGGAAACACTTGCATTATTTTATTTGAATCATGGTTTATCATTTTATTTTCACATATCTTCATTTTTTTCAAACACATTGACGCACGTTTCTGGAATATAACCACATAGTAATATAGAATTTTCAGAATGATATCTATTAAATTTTATTGCAATGTATATAATGGACTCTCTAATTAGTAGGACTGTATCATCAGCAAACTGGATGATGGATCCAGAAATTTCGATCGCCCAACACATATGGAGTGATAATTGTAAGGACATTAATTAATATTAAAACCTACAAAATTGCTAACGCTTAACTCAAAACTTCTAATTCTTGAGCTGAGCACTAATCAAACCTTTCATCAAGCATACTCGTGGCTTTCCTTTTCTTGGATAAGTTATTAGCATTAAATTGAACAGCAGTTTGAGCCCGCAGTTCCTCCAAACTTTTACCTTCTTTCGCTCTCTCTATCACCTGAAGAAGAATAATAAGGTTGTCAACTATTTGCAATCTAATATCAAATTATCGACACCGCCTAAAACATAGTTTCCACTTACAAGATGTCTGCCATACAAGTGTGTGCTTGAGAGAGCTGTAAGAGCATTTTGTGCCTCCTGCTGGGTAACATACTCCACAAAAGCAAACCCTCTATAATTTCCAAACTTCATTGGCAATTTTAAACTTTTAATCTGCACCCAACAAACATACATGAATCAAAGGAAAACTTTTGAATACATATTCTCTGTCTGAAAGGAGGATGAATAATCAATCACCTGCCCAAACGGACTAAACAATTGTCTCAGATCCTTCTTTGTTGCCTCAAAAGCAACATTTTTCACAAGCAACTTAGTTGAACTCTTGTCTTTCTCAACTCTCTTTTCTACTTTACCATCATTCTTGACATGACAAAGTTGTAAACTAAGAGCATGACTGTCCAAGACACTCCCCTATAAACCAAACCAACAAAAATAATTAAAACATGTCTCGGTAAAACAACCATACCTAGAACTTCAAATGTTTTAATACCTGTAAATCGCTGCAAACACTTGTAGCAGTCTCTGTGGAGTCAAACTCAACAAACCCAAACCCCATAGAAACATTTTTCCCATTTTTCAAATGCTTCTTCACCTATATATGAAAGCAATGAATGAAAAACAGCCAAGTCATAAAAATTAAAATGTGTTGCATAACACTAAAACGAACCCATTTCATTTACCTTGACACTCAAAATTTTTCCCTCTTTCATGTGTTCACTGAAATGTTTCCTCAATCCCTCATCTGTTGTCTTGAAATTTAGGTTCTTGACAAACAGGGACCGGGCCTGAAGCATGATAGATTAATCAAATGACAGGAATAGTTACCAATGGTTAATATAAACAAAAGACTAATGTATCACAACAAACAATACCACGCAAAAGAATGACAAAAATAATTCAGTAGGTCAAACCTCTACTCTGTCTGGATCAATTTCCACATCTGATATTCTTTCCACATCTTGCTCCAGTATCTGTCGCTTGACATCCTTTTCACCAATTCCACTATTCATCTCGTTATCTTTTGGGCTAACAACATTGGAAGGAGCCCACTCCAAGTATAAGGGAGCATCCCTACATTGAACACAACGCAAAGCAAGTTAATAAAATATTACTTACTACCAGTTAACAATTCTGCATGGAACTTCTGAACAAAAGAAACAAAAATCTTACTTGTAACGCTTGTAAGCTAAACCTCTAAAAGCAGCTTTAGCTTCTGCTGGTTCAAGGAAAACAACCTGAAATACCATCTCCAAATAATTCAAAGCCTAAACATGTAACAGTAAAAGCAATAACTTTGTGGAGAGGAAAAATACCAGGGCCAATGTTTTTGTGGAGGGGAGGATTATTTTATCCAAACTACCAAATTTCCCAAACATGTTTGCAAGTTCATTTTCGGTAGCACCATAGGGCAAATTCTTGGCTAAAATTACATGGTTACTTCTTTTAATGCCATTAACTTTACCCTTCGCAAGCTCCTCCAAAGCTTCCACGTTCACTCCAGTTTTTTTAAATGCATTTTTTGTTTCTGAAATCACTTGCGTTTCTCCCAGAGCAATACGTACAGCAAGATCATCAGCCTCTCGATCCAGTAAATCACTTTTACTAACACCATATTTCCGTGTAACATTTTCTACAATCTATTAACATCATCAACACATGATTAAAATATGCATACATCTATAAATAAGAGAAAAAGCAACCTGCTAGCAATAAAGAAACATACTGTATCAGGGCGCATGAACAGACTATTCCACGCTCTGGTATCACCACTTGCTTCAGCTGCTTTCCTCTCCTCTTCTCTTCGTTGTTTGAGAGTTTTTGTTCCTTGGTCCTTGGAAACATTGTTCCTAGTAACACATAAACCATAAAATGACAATACATGATAATCTAATTTAACATCTTCCATGATGCAACAGTATTCCTTACTCTTCATTGTTTGAACGTCTTGGTATAGCTGGCATAACATGTAATAAGCTCACGTGACTTGTCGGATTCGGGATTATTTGGTAATCCAACTACTTGTCTGTCACTTAAGATAGGATGGTTTACAATTGATGTACCATCCATCTCTTTATTCAATGTTGCTTGGTTGTGACCATCATTGGATACAACTGTAGTGTCGTTTTCCCACATCTTACACTTTGCACGAGGCTGCATGACCTGAAGAAAATCTTGAAGCTTCGGGTCATCAATGTCCTTAGAATTGTCTTTTTGCCGTTTAGCTCTAGCATGATTTTTTGCATCTGGGGTGATCACTCTATTGTCCTTTTTTGTTGAATGCCGACCACACCGACGAGGAAGATTTGCATCATTGGGTTTCTGAGAAACCTGTGTGGTTTATGAGAACATGGTATCACATTTTTTATGGCTTTCAGTTTCAGTAATAAATATATTGAATAAGATAATTATCTGATATAAAAAAATAAAATAGTAATGGAATAAAGAACCAACCTCACAAGTAATTCTAAGCGTGCCAAGGTAAGATTTATTAAAATATCGAATGGCATCCTGAGCTTCCTGGTCTGTGCGAAAGCCAATATAGGCAAATTGGCGACTTTT
This sequence comes from Lathyrus tuberosus, assembly GCA_022829125.1. NCBI lineage: Eukaryota > Viridiplantae > Streptophyta > Magnoliopsida > Fabales > Fabaceae > Lathyrus > Lathyrus tuberosus. The sequence goes on along the minus strand of JALAZF010000274.1, from coordinate 4,604,359 downwards.
TCTGTTTCTGAATTAAGCAGCAATTCAATACATTTCAATACAAAGCAGTAAAAATTGTAAATAAGTAAATAAGTGTCCATGAGGATTTATTAAGGAAAGAAAGAATACTTGGTACGCAGATTGACGTCAGTTATTTCTCCTTTCTGAGAAAATAATTCTCGAAGTCGATCCTCCGCAACATATTTAGGGAGATTCTTTACACATACCCTCGACCTGGAAACACACCCACAACCAAAATCATTTATTTAGCATATCTGATTCTGAATTATTGGAATAAAGGATTCTTTCTGTATTTCTGTGTTATATTTTTCTGTTATGTAGACCTAGGGTCCTAGCCTCTCGTAACTCATGCAACTAATTTTCAGAATTCGGAATATAAATCTCTCAAATTATAAAATTCATTGTTTTCAATTTGCTTGGAATTACAAATTCAAACATGAATGAGTATAGCATTTTCACTTACATGACTCCTTCTAGTATATTTGCACTCAAGTATAGTAGACAGCTGGCTGCGGATGTCTCTGTGAAAAAATAAAAGAAAGGGAGAACAGAGCAAGACAAGTACGTAGAACAAGCACACAAACAAACCGTGAGAGGAAGAACACTAGGGTTTCAATTCTACGTGGAACATGAATATTTTGTTAGAACGAGATAACCGTAGAGAAGGATTCTCAACTTGGGAATTAGGATTTTATAAAATATATACATCAAGGGGTGGCAAACGGTCATGCCCGCAAATGCCCGCAAAAAAACAGAGCGGGGCGGGACAGACATAGTTGAGGACGCGAATCTAAAACTTAGGTCTATTTTACAAAAAAGTGAAGGTGGGGCGGAGAAAGCCTCTAGTCACTGTACCGTTTTAATTTAAAAATGCAAAATTTTATGTAAATATTTGTGTCTAAAAAAGCCCGTGCAAAAAACGGGACGGAATGAACACATTAGAGTGTGAGAGCCTAGACCCTTAACCCACCCCGCACTAAAATGTGGGTAAAATAGATATGCCCAATGAACCCGTTTTTCCACCCCTATTATATGTTTCAGTTTTCAATTTTATACTATCACATGGGTTGGGTTAGTTGATAATCTATTAAACATAATTTTTAATTTTAAATAAAATATATTAATTTACTAAACACATTTATATTACATAACCATTAAAAAATTATAAATTTTTAGTATTCAATTTGAATAAAATTTATTGGTTAATACCTAAAAAAATTTTTAGGTTTCATATAAAGTTAGAAAAATATACAAATAGTGTAAAGTATAATTTAAAAGGTAAGACACATCTCTCTTTAAATAAATAAAATTGATCTCTCAAATTTGATTTAGACTTAGACTTTTATAATTACTAAAAACTATAATTATATTTTAAAAAATATATGCATTGTAAGAATTATGCTAGATAATCTACCATATAAGCAGGGCCGGTCCTGACTTTTTAGAGGTCCGGGGCAAATAATAAAAATGGACCCCTAATAAATAAAAAATTTAAAATAAAAAAATATTATCTATTTAAATTGTAAATAGCATCAACAACATCAAAAGTAGACGTTTATCCATGTAACTAACATAAAAAAAGACACGTTCTATTTAATATTATCAAAATATCTTCTAGCTACTTAAAAAAAGTCTCCCTTCTAGCATTTTTTGAAGCAAATTCTTCAATCAAATCTGCATACTGTATATTCTCCAATAAATCATTCTCAATTGCTATCAATGCTAACCCATTAAGCCTTTCTTGTAACATGGTAGACCGCAAGTAAGACTTCAACAACTTCAATTTTGAAAAACTTATTTATGCCGAGGCAACTGCCACAGGAATAGTCAATAAAATTCTATATGCAATGAGTGCATTAGAAAAAAAATCCATACTTTTCAAAAATCTTACTATATCAATAGGTCCAATATTTCCTGGAGGCAAAAAATCTCTTAGTAACCTTAACTCCGCACATAATTCTTTCTCATCAATATCACATTGCTCATCATGTTTCAATGTCTCTTTAAAATGACTACAACAAGACTCTAAAGTTGCATTATCCAATGATTGTAAATTTTGAGAAGTAAATAAGAAACCAAAAACACTTTCATAGTGTTGGTATTGCTCAAAGCTCTTATTAAGAGATACAATAGCTTGATCAACAAGGTAAAGAAAATAATTAACTCTAAAAGATTCCTCTTCATATAGCTCAATTGGTGGGGTATTCAAATTCTCATCAAACTGTCTTTTTCTTCGAATTATACGCCTTTGAGGAAATACTGGATTAATATTCAATTCAAGGGCAATTTCTGTAGCATGATTCAAGGCATTTTTAAAACCAATTTCTCTATATTCCTTAAAAAATGAAATCAACCCCTTTATTTTTTCCATAGCAACATCAATAACCATATCCCTTGATTGTAAGAGCTTGCTAACCACATTAATTGTGGATAATATTTCAAACCAAATGATTATTGACATTAAAAACTCAAAATCACCAAGCTCATTTGTTGATAAAGATCTAGCTTCACTTCTTATTTTAGAATCAAGATCTTTTTCTGACACTTCAAGTAAAGCTTCTCTAAAATCTGACATTTGAGTTTTTGACACTATCTACATGACTCTCCCAACGAGTGGATGATAATGATTTTGGAGTCAACTATTTTACATTATCTTTCAAAATTTGCCATCTCTTAGTAGAATTAGCAAAAATAGTATAAATACGTTGAACAACTCCAAAAAAATCTTTAGCTTTAAGACACGAGTTAGCCATATCACACAGTGTCAAATTAAGACTATGACAAGCACAAGGAGTATAAAAGGCTCTTGGATTTATGTCTAAAAATTTCTTTTGTACACCTTGATGTTTTCCTTTCATATTTGACCCATTATCATAACCTTGTCCCCGCACATCAAATATGTCAAGATCAAGATTTTTCAATTCATCTTGTAAAACATCAAAAAGTCCTTGACCAGTTGTATCATTCACATTCAAAAATCCTAAAAATGATTCTTCAACACTAACAGAATTTGAAGAAATATCCACATATCGTATTATCAAATACATTTGCTCTTGGTGACTAACATCAGGAGTACAATCAAGTATCACTGAGAAATACTTCGCTTGTTTAACTTTTCTAATGATTTCATTTTTAATTGCAGAAGCAAGCAAAAGTATTAACTCATTTTGAATTTTATGCCCAAGAAAGTGAACATGAACATTATCATCTGTAATACGTCTAACATGTTCTTGGATAATTGGGTCAAATTCAGCTAACATTTCAATTAAGCCTAAAAAATTCCCCTTGTTATTTTGGTACAATCTCTCATTAGAACCACGAAAAGCCAAATTATGTTTAGCAAAAAATTTCACTATAGAAATAATTCTTTTTAAAACATTTTTCCAGTGTTCCTTTTCTTTCTCAATCAACCTTTGAGTTGATTTATCAATAGTTTGGAATTTTTTCATTCTCTTACGCAACTCATACCAAGTAGTCATATTATGAACATGTTCCATGCCTGTCTCATGCTCTCTAAGTCTTTCACCAACATGTTTCCAAGTAGAAAAACCCTCATTTGCTAATTGACCTCTACCAATACCTCTTTTAAATATTTTACAACAAAAACAAAATACTCTATCAAGCTTTTTTGAATAAACAAGCCAATCTCTATCACATTTCTCTCCATTTGGTAAAACTCTAGTATACAAATTATTCGTAAAACGTTTAGATGATTTATCTTTAGGACCCTTCACAATAGACAAGTCTCTTTTAGGACCTTTTGTTGCCAATAAATCAATCATTCTAGACTCAAGAGAATCCCATATTGCTGGATCAAATATATATATATATATGTATATATATATCCTCACCGTTGTCATTAGCATTACTAACATTTTCAGCATCGACATTTTCAGCACCTAAATTATCATTTTCGGTAGCATTAACATTAGCAGTTTCCTCTATATTTTCAATAATTCTAACATCAACATTATGATTTTCAACAGAAATTTGTGGTTCTTTTATAATAAATTTATCAAGAGCTCCCGATTGAGATTGAGTTAACTCATCAAGTCTTTTCTTTTTCTTACGTTTCTCACATCCAGAATCAAACTTTCTAATCTTAGGAGGCAATTTAGGAGGCATAGAGAAAAATAATGAAAACAAACTTAGAACCTGAAATTGAAGTTGATCAATTCCGCAACATTGAAGTTGAACCGATAAATTCCGCAACGTTAAAATTGAATCGATATTTTCCCTAGTGTTGAAATTGAATAAATAAATAAAAAGTTAGCTTTTCCACTTTACTAAAAAAAAAATAAAAAAAATAAAAGGAGTTCAAAATAAAAGTTATTATAATAAATTTGATTATTGTTATCTTAATTGTATTATATTGTTTGTTATAATAATCCAACAAAAGTACTAATTCAAAACAAAAGTACTAATTGTATTATATTGTTTGTTATAATAAACAATAGTAAAAGAATAAGAATTGATGTTAATTCATTATTCAATCTAAAAGCTGAATTTAGATTTGGATTGTATCACAGATCACAGTATCAATACACCAAGTCACTTAGTCACCAATACCACTGTCCACCATATGATATAAAATTGTTAAAATATATATAATATAAAAAAAGTCTCAATCTCCACTTTATATATCTCTCATATAGTTTGTCAAAAGCACATCCGTAAAACACTACCTTCTTTTACTTTCTCTCTCACTCTCATTCAAAACAACAACAACACCCATTAAAAAAACCACTCTAAATCTCTCTCATGAATCAATTTGAAGAAAAAAACACTCAACTTGAAGAAAAAAAACACCCAGATTTCTCTCTCACTCTTATGAATCAATTTGAAGAAAAATATATTTAAGTTATCAATCCATGGTTATTCGAAGAAAAATGCGAAGAGATAAGATGAAGACTACCTCAGAGTCGAACACGGTGGTGGCGCAGACGGCTGGAGCAGAAAGTCGTCGGAGAGATTGATGAATAGTGAAACTGAACAGTTGCAATATTGTGGAAGTCGAACAGTGAAAGAAAAATTGAAAGAGAAAAACTCTTTTTTTAGTTACTTTTAACTGATTATTAAAATTGAACCAGTGCCATTAAAACTGAAACGGTGCCAAACTGAACCGGTGCCATTAAAACTGATTATTAAAATTGAAGGGAAAAAACTGAACCAGTGCCTTTTTATTTAATTGATTATTAAAACTACCAAAAAAATATGAGGCCCTAATTTTTTTGAGGCCCTGGGCAGTGGGCCTGGTTGCCCTGCTCCAGGGTCGGGCCTGCATATAAGAACATAATATGTTCTGGAAAACCCACAAATATCCTTCTGTGCACATAGTCATCCACGTGGCTGCTTCTATAAACACTTCTAATACCCTTCTGTCTTCTAAAGTCTCCACGTTGCCTTTTATTCTCATATGACAGATTACTTTTACAATCTCTCTTCATTCTGTTTTATTATGTCTCACTATTCTATCTTCTCTCTTTGAATGCATTTCATTTATTCTCTCAACTTTCTTCATCTTCTTCTCTCTTTGCTCTGAACCCTAATCTGCATTTCATCTTCATTCTTTCAACTTTCTTCATCATCTTCTTTCTGAATCTATCATCTCTTTGCATTTTAGTAACAGATCTGCATTTTCGTGGGATGATGGTGGTTGGAGCTGAAACATAAACGACGATAGTTGTGTTTTTCGGTGATGGGTTATTCATTGGTTTTGGTTTAGGGCGACCCCCGATGATTATTCTGAAACAAGATTGATCTGAACCTTCTCTTTTTTTTCCAATTTGTTATGTTAATATGTGGTATTTGGTAGATTTAGAGATTTTCCATCAAGAATGTTCTTTGGCGGTAGATTTGTGATTTATATTATTCTAGGTTTTAATTTTACGTATATCATCATAATCACAATATTTTTCTTTTGATTTATGTCGATGAGATATGTCTCTGGTAATAGTTTGTTTCTTTACAAAAAAAATCAGAAATGATAAATAGTTCATTCACCTATATTCTTTTTTATTGTTTTTTTATGACATTTGATGTTCAATTTCAATATTATGTTTTTTTCATTGGCAATCCAGTTATAAGCATTATGCCCGAAGATGAGGATCTTCCTCTTTCAAACAATGAAATCAATAACGAGGAGATTTGTTGATGGAATGGGCTATGGTTAGTGAAAAATAGTTTTCCATTTTCTTTTGCATTATTTTGTTGTCTCTGATTTGTTGTTTGTTTTGCTGTGAATGGTGTATTTCGCTTTTCTCTAATTGTTGTTTGATAATGCCAAATATTCACTTTTGCGGTTTGGTTTATGACTCGATTGAGATCAAATAATAACTACACCTTGATAAAGACACATAATTTAATGTAATGCAGAAAGTTTTTATCTGCCTTGATTTTCAGAATTGTCGCAATGGCGTTAGCCAGTAGTCCTCTGTTGAGTTGTAGTAATAAGGGCTTTAGTTATATCATATGGCTTACTTAAAATTTGTGTTTGCATGTATTAGGTTTTAAAAATTGTGACATATGTAGTTGACAAAAATACCGTTGCAGTATCTTTCTCTGATGTGTTGCTATATTTTGCCGCTATCCCCATTGAAATTACTAGAGAGGTAAATCTTTCTTATAGAATTTGTTGCTGATAATATAAAATGAATGAGCAACAAGACAGACTTTCTTTAGCTTGGTGTCTTTTTTATTAACGGCAGGTGGTACAATTTCTCCATCCTGTTCACAATTGATCATATATTTATTTTACTACAATTGTTAGTAAATGGAATGTTTCATTCTCTCTTAACTCTTTTTATTCACTATTTTAGTTAAAGGTGAGAATTGTAGTAACGGAGTGGAGATTCTCTGATGATTCTCATAGCTTGACCAACCTCGACGCCAATCCTCATGAATCACTAAAGGGATTGTCATACCCTAATTTTTACCCCTAAGATTCCATCTCATTTACATCATTTGCATGACATTTAGCATTACATGTGTGTGTGTGTGTGTGTGTGTGTGTGTGTGTCTTTATGCATCACTAACCCATTTACAAATACAAGAAATGTGTGCTTGCTTGCTTTACAAGTTAGGTTGTGCCTCAAGATGTTCAAGCTGATGACTAGCCAGGGATTTGTGTGATCTTCAATATCTCAAATCTCTCATTCATTCATTCATGAAGATCAAGAGTTTCCCTTCATCAACTATCAAGTACAAAATTGCATCATTTCAAACTCATCAAACTTCAAGTTCATCAAATGCACCCAAATTAAGGTTTTGACTGAGTGAGGCTTACATTGACTTTTTCATCTGAGGATGATCCTACACTTCAAAACATGATTCAAGGACCTAAAATATATCTTTGGAGACCATTCACAAGATTCTAATTGCCCAAGAGACTTGATTCATTGGCAATTACAAAGTTGAATTCATCTGATACAAAGTGAAACAATTGATCAAGTCAAAGCCTGATTTTTGACATCTTTGGTCACACATGATTTCCTCAAGTCAAATATCATGAAAATATGATTGGTGAATACATTTGATCATGATCAATCAAGAAAATCAAATAAAAGATCAAAATTGTAAAATTAGGGTTTTGAGAAATTTCACTAAGTTATGAAATCATATGATTTTTGCCCTACTTTCCAAGTCCATAACTTCCTCCTCAAGCAACCATTTTCTTTACTCCAAAGACCAAATTGAAGATCTTGTTTCATACTACAACTTTGTCCTAGGGGATGATTCCCAAAAAATGCATGGATAAAGAGATATGAGGCCATACTACAACTTTGTCAACATGAAAGTTGTGGAGGATGTTTCAAGCTTTCCAAAGAGTCCAAGAACAAAGATTTATTTTACTTAAGCTAGAAGTTATGATTTTTGCAAAAAGGATTGATGAAGTTGAATTCAAGACAGATTTCTTGTAGCACTTGATTTTGGACACACTTTTGACCACTTTCCCAACCTTATATCTACACAAGACCAACATGAATCTTGTAGTATCCCATGAGATCTTCAAGATGGTACAAAATTTGTTGAATTTCTATCCCTTTGCATAGTAGAAAACCTCATCCCAAGGCATGAACTTAAGTTTTGTTTTGGTGTATTAAGTGAAATGCCAAATAGTCAAGAAACTTGTCCACCAAGTCAAGGATTTATTCTAAACTTCAAGACTAAAGTCACAATCTGAATGATGATGGTCCAAATTGTTAAGATTTGATCATGCTTAGAAAGAAAGCTACACGTACTTTGCATTCAAGTTTAGGCACATGACATGATACATTGGATAATAGGATGTATCCCAATCCAAAAAATTTCCTCCAAAATACCAACTTGTTTTTTTATAAATAGAGGTCATTTCTGATCATTTCAAACACACAACAAGACCTCAAAACCCCTCCACATCAGAATTGCACATTCTTGCAAATTTCAAAATCCATCAAAGTGAAAAACTTGAATTTCACAAACCAGTCCATAAATCTTCATTCCAACACTTCAAACACACCTCATACAACATATATAAGCTTTTGAAACACTCTAAACATCATCAAATCATCCATAACTAGAAGTTGCATTTCATATCCCCATTGTTGCACAACTTGTAAGAACTATCGAATTCTTCATTTCAAACATTTTCCTTTCAATCTCAACATCCAAACACCTTCTATAGACTTAATAGAAGTGATTCAAAGCCTTGAAACACATATGTAACACCTTAATCCATAAGATCACATCTCACTTTCTTAAACTGCAGTTTGATTCAGGTAGGGAGTTTCAGAGGGTTTCAATCCAATTCAACCACTTTAATACATTCCTTGGAGGCCAAGGAAGCTTTTAGGATCATCAAATTGCATCTGGAACACCTCTAAACAGAAACAAGGTTTTCACTTTTGAAGGTAAGTTGTTATTTCCCAAAATCTATGATTCATGCATCATTCTGAGTCATTCTTATTACAAAAATGTTTGTCATGTTGTAAGGATTGATTTCCCCGTGTTAATTGCCATGAATCAGTAACATATAGGATTCAATAGTTGATATTCAATTCTAGGGTTTTTTATGTTCTTGTGTGTTAATTTAAATTCTAGGCAAAATAAATACAATTGATTAATACCATTGAATTCCTGGCAAAGTTTCAAACAACTTTGATGTTTACATCATTCAATTTCATTAAGAATTTAGGAAGTTGCAAATTTTGAAAAATGAAGATGATGATGAAGCTCGTGTGAAGAAGACAACAATGGCTGGAGCGAAAATCATATTTTAATTATTGTTTTAATATATTATATTTTGGTTGCATATTATGTATTGAATATACATTGTGCCATGGTGGTTAGTGTGTGTGTTTTGTATGTGTAGTGCGCTCTAGGTCTGGGGTTCAAATCCCCCTCGCCCCAGACCTTTTGCATTTTATTTTTTGTGTGATTTCAACTTGAAACTTTCATATTTATTTTAACACGCGCGTTACATTTCAACCTTAAGCACATGGCCCAGTGGTAAGATTTTAGGCCCATCACCTCAAGGTCACGAGTTCAAGCCTTGTGGGTGACAATCCTTATTTTTTAACACCTAATTTTTCATGTTTTCTTCCCATTTCTTTCAATTGTTTCTATATGCAAAATTAATTATTTTTGAATGATTTTTTGGACACTTGTCATTTATCCTCTCTATCTTGAGAATATATCAAAAAATACCAAAAATAATATTTATTTTACATATTTTTGTGTTGCTGAAAACATGTACCTTTTATGTGTTTTAAAAGCTTATAATGATGTTATTTAGATTATTTCTTTGATCTAATTGAACATATGTGCTTATGTGGCTATAGTATGCTTTGTTTAAAATCTTGTTAATGACTTGTACCTTGCTTAAGTACCCTTTTTCTTTTGAAAAAAAAAAGCCTTAATTCAATGGTTTGTTTAAGTGACACCTTTAGAGTTTAATCTTGATTGATCCTTTGAAACACTTTGATACATGACTAGGGCTTTCACTTGAGTTTAGTTCCTTTAACCTTTGTTTCAACCGTATTAAATATCTTGTTCATGTTCTTACCTTGATTAAATTGCACACATGTTCAAGTATCTCCTTCATAAACTCCTTTTTAGGGTTTTGCCTTACCATATTCATCTGATCCATAATTTATTTTGAACATGTACTTGCTTAAACTTGTTTGTGATGTTTTCATTGATTAAATATTTGCTCACATATTCAAGTATTTCCTTTATAAACTCCCACAATGTCAAGCATGTCCATTATCTTATGGTTTGCCTGTTATACACATGTCTTGATACCATGCTCAATCATACTTGTATATTCATTTCATTCTTGATGTTTTACTTGTTCATACTTGATAAACTTTATCTGTTAAGTTTCTCTTGACATTATTATTTATGTTCATCATTCCCCTCACCCTTTGTTTAGACTTAGTTCAAACATTAGGATTCCCCTCCAAATTCAACTTCAATCAAACCCTAGACATCTTTGGCTTCAAACTCAAAACTCCTCCCTAAGAGATTAGACACGAGTCATCTCTATAGAAGAGATATCTCTTCTATCCCCACAATATGAATCAAACTTTTGAAATTCTCTTTCATTTAAGTGATGTAAGTGGCCTACTTGTTGATTCTATATCCAAGTTGATGTCCCTCTCATTTATGCTACAAAGATACTCTTTCATTTAAGTGATGTAAGTGACATACTTGTTGATTCTATAACTAAGTTATAGTCATTCTCTTATTATGCAAAGATTCTTTATCTTTCTATGTTTGTGGTGGTATAGTTGAGCAATCCCTCTTAAGATGATAATTTGTCTCTTCTCCTAAAAACCCAACAAACATTGCTTTTACCTGTAGTTTCCCAAACTACAAATGCTTTGACTTCCTTTAGGGATATGTAGGCATAGGATTGCGAGATCCTAGCGAGCGTATTTTTTATTTTCACCCCCTTTATTCATATACATTACAAAAAAAAATTCCCACTCCCATCACTCATTCAAAAACAGTCAACTCTCCCAATCAATAACAAATAACTTAAGCAAATAACACAAATATTTTAAGAGGTTCTTATAGGATACTATAGATACTTAGCGTGCTAGTACATTGCCTTTGTATAACTAACCCCCAAACCTTAGATCTCTTATTGCATTGTTTTACATTGCATACTTACGGGTTATTCTTCCTTTACCCCTTCCCTTGGATAAATTAAATTTCGGTGGCAATATTTGATTTGCGAGTCAAGTTAAACCAATAGCTTGGTCTCCGATTCACCAAAACGCGCCCACAAGGACCATCAAATCTTCTTTCAAAAATAATAAGGAAACTTAAGATAACCGTAGTCGAAGTAAAGGATCTAGCGGCAAGTGACATATTTGGAAAATTTGACCCTTGCGTTAAGTTCCAGTATGGAAAGGTTAAGGGGTACTAGCTCTTTTAGCTTTTATCGTGCAGGTGTAATGGTCTGATCATTGATACACTGGGACTTCTACCTTCGAGGTCAGACCAGCAACACAATGTGAAGATTCTCCACTATGTCAAACACTTTATTAAGAAAACACCACCAGATATTGTGTTGTATCTTGATAGGTTAGATATGCAGATCCGAGATTTCAGTGATATGCTACTCTTACGCACAATAACTGACATTTTTGGACCACCCAAATGGTTCAATGCTATTGTGATTTTGACTCATGCAGCGTCTGCTCCACCTGATGGACCTAATGTACTCCTTCCAATTATAACATGTTTGTCACATAACGCACTCATGTTATGCAGCAGAGCATTCATCAATCAGCTGGTGATATGCGTCTCATGTTATGCAGCAAGCCTTGGGGTGATTTGGAATTTTACCAATATAATGGTAAGTACGTGGAACATCAGTATAATTTCAAATAATTTTTCCTTTCCTGGTGTTTCTCATTGGGGTGAATCTATTTTGATTAAATTTAGAGAGGGTAATGTCGAAGAGAAAACTAAGTATGATTCAACTCGATAATTATTGTTACTTTCATAGAGCTTCTGGTGCTTTTCGTTCTAAAATCACAAATGGTTGGTATTTCTTATCTTTGGTTACATTTGATTCTGTTCTTATTCTTTTGGATAAGTGCATTTTTTTTCTTTGTTCGGGACATGCAAATGAATTTGATGGTTTCAATGTTAAAGACTAAGGTATCTTCAATTATCTACAAGTGTTTTAAATTAGGTTAAAGTTATACCTCTTATGTGACTTGCACATTTCTTCTATGATATGATTTATTTTGATTCTTGATAAAAGACACAATGCGACAATGACATTGTTTTCAGCTTTTATAAATCAAACAGGTGGTTGAAGAGCCTTAGTACTGGAAAGGTGTTGTAATATCTGTTTGAAAAATACCTTTGGTGTTTTACACTACAGATATTTATTATGCAGCTACTTATACATTTTATCTCATCTTATGGCAGTAATTCTTTTCAAAACTACTTGGTTTTTGTATATAAATAAAAATTGCTCTCTTATTTTAATTCTACAAGAGTAAGATAGTTGAATGGTAATTGAATAATGTTATATTTTTACCTTCTTCTGGATTCTTTGTGCAACTGTACTTTGATTGCCACAGTAAGCTACAAGAGTTGTGCACTGAATTTTCAATTCAGAAATAAGAGACTGAATTCCAATGAGTTCTATAGCCATGAGAGCAAGACTACGAAACTCTTCTTTGCACAAGAATGAATTTCGTTGTTTTAATAATGTGTATCACATAATGCGTTTTAATAATTTTCCAGTTCTTCAAACAAGTGGCACACTTTTTTCTACATTAAATATACTTTCATTTTGTGATACATGCTTCCTGGACGCCCTGGTATATTATATTTATTCAGTATAGATAACTTCATAAACTTTTTTTTGTCTTTCCTTACTCAATCTGATATAATTATTTTCTTACAGGTGAGTCACCTTATGAAAACATTAGGTACATTATCTGGCTACCTTCTCGACATGCATCCATGGTTGCATTAACTTCCAGTTCCAAGCACCATTCTCATCAGTCAAGTCACTTACTCTGGCATCGAAAAGATGGTTTCCCGAGGATTTGTCGTTCCTCGCCCTTTGTAAAAGTCGCTTATTCCTTGACATCATTGAGTTGAACAAGTGAGTCGTAATGTTGGTTTAACAGGTTATAGTGTTTTTGATTGAATCTTTTTAATTTGCGGACAACTCTGCGGACGCACGGGTACTGAAATTACAGTATTTTGAACAAGAATTCTTACAATGCTGGTAAGGGATTGAATTTCCTGTCTTTCTGCTGTTTTGCTCAATGTTGGACATTTTTATGACATTGTTCAACTCAGGCCCTTAGCTATATCATATCGAGCGCGTCTGTTATCCAGGTAGATAAGCTGATAACCATCTAATCATGCAGATTTCATTGTTCAGCCTGAAAATGACTTGCTAGAGGAATATGATAATAAAGGGATGCCACAACACAGAGTACCACCAAGAAGACCATGAAGATCTTGAAGCTGTGTCAAGGAGCATACAAGAGAGATATGGAAAGCATCGGTTAGCAGAATATGAAGAAAAAACTACAAATGTAGAACAACTAGCACTTTTGTCGTTTGTGAGAGACACAAAGTTGTGGATGGTCAAATGTGCGGTATGACCTTCGCATATTTTTTGTTGTTTTATTTGTTCTGACTACGGCTAAAGATACAGAGTATGTCTCATCCTTTGGTTTATGTTCCTCAGATTGGTCGCGAGCGTGAAACTGTTGTTTCTCTCCTGCAAAAGTACATAGATAAGGGATCTGAATTGCAAATTAGATAAGCTATTGCTCTCGATTATCTCAAAAATTATATTGTATGTGTGTGAAAACTTAGATAAGCTATTGCTCTCTTATCCGTTGGTTTTTGTATGATTGAACTTTCAGGTTCCTATTGTTGAAGTGAATGCTTTGATGAAAACTTTTTTAATAAATTACAATAATTACAAATGCAACAATAGGGACTGTTAGGACACTAATACAATAATTCATGTTAAGTTGTATTTCTGATACCTGCAATAATCAAATTTTCGGGCTTACCTTTTACACATCTGCAAGTTTTGTTATTTTGCTAATACACTTTGCAAGTGTCCAGTCCGTATGTTTGATATGCATAACTAATAAGTGAGAATTTGAAAATCAAATACAAAAAACTTACTAAGCTATTTATGATTTAATAATAATAATAATAATAATAATAATAGCAACAAAACGTCGTCGTTAGTGAGAGAAAAACATTGGTTAACTGTTAATGTTAAGAGTATGAGAAAAAGAGAAATAGAAAGAGAAAAAGGTTGTTTTTGTGGTGGTGGTGGTGAAGTTCATGGCTTTAGAAGAAATTTGAGAGTGTGCTTTTTGAACTTGGTTTAAAGAAAGAACGGGGAGAGAAAGAGGAAAAGAGATAACGAGGATTTAATGTGAAAGGACAGAGGTGCATGTGGATGGAATAATATTGTTGATGAAGTTAGTGAAGATAAAAAGTATATATGAAAGTTTGATATAAAAAAAGTGTAGAAGAAGGACATTAACAGCTCAACAAAACATAAATCTGTTACAAATATACTCTTTCTATCTTTCATCTATACTGCTATAATTTATGGTTGAGGTCTTAATACTTGGTCTCACAAACTTATTAAGTTATTGCAATATGTGTTTCTAAGTACTTAATGTATTAAAGACTCTACAATTTTTTGCATGAATGGAAATACTAAATCATGAGAGAAATTATAATTAGGTATATGTTTCCTTTAGAGCTCTATATATACAATTAAACAATCTAGATCTTTAATCTAAGATCAAACTCTCTAAAATAATAAATTTGTCCGGTCCCGACTTGGGCCAATGTAAAAAATTGAAAAACTCGATAAAATAATAAGATAATAATTTTTCGGGAGATCCCTTTATAATTTTCGGTCCCAAGAAAATCATAAATTAATAATTCATAGAAACTGAAAAAAATATATTACACTCTATTGAAATATGATTCAATAGTTGTCTGTTTTCCTTTAAAGTTCAAGTCTATTTGGAGCTCATCTCTAACTTTTCTTATTGCATCCAATAGCTCAGGTGTATTTTTGTATTGTATCATAAAGTTGTGAAGAGTGTTCGACGCCATAAGTGCTTCTTTTTGCGTAACAGGCTCCAAAGATACCGTATCATCTTCGCCGTCATCCTCTGCATTGTTCTCAATGATAGTACCCACAATATCTTCTAAACTCTGAACCTCCGAACATGCTTCATTTTCACCTGGGTAGTTCATTAGATTGTCGATATCCATCTTATTACGATAGCCACATTGATTGATCATAGTCTCGAGGTCTTGAGTTTCTTCATCAAAAGTGGATTCATCCAAATTTCTTGCAACGTCACTAGCTGAACGAATTTTACAGTGTCGGAAGCAATTCACTATTGTTTCTTTTCGAACATCTATCGTCCAAGCTGGGATTGCCAAATTGATAGCATCAAGGACATTTATCTTCCCTGGATCAGATTGTCCCACCTCATAACCTTCCAATATTTTGCGGTAAAACCTTCTACGGTAATGCATCTTGAAAGCTCTTATTATCCCAGCATCGCAAGGTTGAATCTTTGATGTCATGTTGGGTGGCAAGAAGAACAACTCAACGTTTCTTAGCCCTTCAATATTTCTTGGATGTGCTGGACAATTATCCACCACAAGTAGAACTCTTCTACCATGCATTATTTGGTCAAATGAACGAACATATTCATCAAAAAGCACACTAGTCATCCATGTTTTTTTGTTAGCTCGATACTGACAATCTAAGCTATTCATGTTGACATTCTTGAAGCAACGAGGCTTATCATATTTCCCAATAATCCATAGAGGGATTTTTTCAGAGCCATCTTCATTGCAACAAATAACTACCGTTAGCCTTTCTTTATCTTGTTTTCTTCCTTCAAGTTGTTTTGTTGCCAGTTAATGATCAACTTGTAGCCTATAAAACAACCCAGTTTCATCCATATTGAAAACATCTTTCATAGGGAACTGATCAATTTTCTCCCTAATCGATACCAATTTCTGCTCCATGTCTTGTACATCAACAGACCCACTCTCGCCAAAACGACGAAATGACTTTATGCCATGTCGGTGCTTGAATTTCCCAAGCCATCCTATAGAGAAGTTAAAATCTGAATCATCATGAGGGTACACGAGTTTCATTGTATCTCTTGCCTTTTGCAAAATTAATTCTCCTGTGATATTCACACGTTCTTGATACTGGAGAAACCACTCATAAACAACCTTCTCCATGTCAGGATATTTTGCTGGTTTGTGTCTTTTGATCTCTGCTCTTCCCTTTTCCATTTCAGCAGAGAGATAGTCATCTGACCGCTTAAGTATGTTTAATATTGTTCCTTGACTAACTTTCAACTGAAATTTTCCCTCAAGCCATCTCTGCAAGTCTTTTTGTGTGCTTGCAGGATTATCTCTCTTGTACTCACACAACTCCTTACGTATTTGATCTGACATAGTTGATTTTGCAACACCTTTTAGATGAGAAGCCATCTTGTGAGATATGGTTTGAATACTCTAACACATTCATGTAATTTATATACAGTATGCCAAACTTGCTTAAGAATACATTGAACACATTTGTTCCTCTTGTTTACATTTACTGTACTTCAAAAGTCATTATTGATTTCCAATGCATATGAACACAGTAGTTACTAATTTACGTTGAGTCCCAAGGTTCGCTGCAACGTAATTCTAAGAGGCATAGACTAATTTGCTTTTTTGTTTGGTATGTACAGTATAATTACTTAAAAACTCTTTAAATTAATAATTATTAATTTATCGGTAAATTAATAACTCTCTAAATTAATAAATTTCTCCGGTCCTGACATTATTAATTTATAGAGTTTTAACTGTATTCGTATTGGATGATAATAAAATACAAGATCATATGATTGATATCACTTATCACTATTTGTCGCATTTGTAGCATCAAAAGCACTTTCTAGAATGGTTTTTTAATTTTTTAATTTTTATTTTTGTAATCTGTACATACCTTTTTAATCAATATTTGAATATTAATGCGTATAATTAAGAATTTTAATATTTTTGAAAGTATTATTTAAAGGTTACGAGATTTATTTTAATACTAACAAAAAATTTATTTTTAATGTGTCAATGAATAGCAATTTGGATAGTTTATATTTTTTTTACTTAAAGATCAATCAATTAATTTGATCTATTTTATTGTCATTCAATTATGGACTATACTATGTAAATACTCAAATGTATCATATTTCAATCCATATTTTCTCCATGTCGACAAATCATTAAGAATGTAAAAAAATAGATTGAATAAAATAGATTGAATCAATTCATATTTCTTGCATGTGAACTACTGTAACTCAGCATGCTTAGGTTTCCAAATAACAAAAGGTTGAGTCCACATCATCAAAATATTTAATATTAATGAAAACACGAAGTTACGGATCAAAATGTTGAATATTAACGGGAACATGAAGTTACTAATCAGAATTTTTAATATTCACGGGAACATAAAGTTACTGATCAAGATTATGAATATTAACGGGAACATGAAAATACTGATCAAAATATTGAATATTAACTGTAACATGAAGTTACTAATCAGAATTTTGAATATTAACGGAAACATGAAGTTACTGATCAAAATTATGAATATTAACGGGAACATGAAGTTACTGATCAAAATATTGAATATTAACGAATACATGAAGTTGTTGATCAAAATTTTGAATATTAACGAAAAAATGAAGTTACTGATTAAAATATTGAATATTAACGAGAACATGAAATTACTAATCAAAATAATATTTTTTTGGCTTAAATAGTGTTTTCGTCCCTGTAAATTTTTTTTTAGTCCCTATATTTCGCATTCGCGTTCGTTTTAGTCCTTAAAACCAAAAGCCACAGGAAAATCTGCAGGAAATCCGCAGGAAACCTTCGAATTTTCCTATGGATTTTGGCTTTCGGGACTAAACAGCAAGCAAAAAGTAAGATATAGGGACTAAAACCAAAAAAAAATTATAGGGACGAAAACCAAAAACACGCTAACTTACAGGGACGAAAACACTATTTAAGCCTATTTTTTTTAAACATATGCGGGTAACATACCGGGACCCGTGCGAACGCACGAGTATCCCACTAGTTTATAAATAAAATAAAATTAAAATAATGTGACATATCAATGGGTTGGGTTCGAGGGCTCGTAGGTTTAAAACTTCAAATCCGTTACCTAAACTAAGAAAATTTTACCCCATACCCCTACATTTATCCCCATACCCCTACTCATCAATTTTTTTGACGAAAATACCCTCATATAAAAAGTACTTTTTTCAAAATTTTCATTTTTCTTTCTCATTTTGTCTTGTTACAAACGGTAAAAATCGCTCAAACTTTGGCTTTCAGAGAACACACTGCGACTACTTCCGGATCACAAAAAAAACACTTCCGGAGAACACACGTGTACTACATCCGGAGAACAAAAATTAACAACCAGATAACTCAAGTAAGTTAGTTCCGGTTCTATATTTTTCGTTGTCACATACCGGATAACTTGCCACCATGTTATCCGATTTGTGTAGTTCCTTCACCGGATAACTTGATGCTCGGTTATCCGGTTTGTGTATTTCCTTCACCGGATAACTTGATGCTCAGTTATCCGGTTTGTTAATTTCTTCACCGAAAAACTAGATGCTGAGTTTTCCGGTTTTGTTTCGATTTTTAATTTTTTTTTTCAGTGGCTCGGCGTTTTAGAGGACGCGACAGATTTATCTATCGACGGTACGCGGATGGATCTGTAGTTCGCGCACTTGATATTCCAGCTGAAGATCGGATAGCTGATCCTCCACCTGTACCAACAGCAGCTCACATTCCACTGCTTCCACCATTTCCGAGAGGACCGACTGATACATCACTTTTGGTGAGGTATCAGAACCATGTGGCTCGTTATTTGTGGGATGGCCAAGTAAGTAAATATATGACCTTTCTATGTTGAATAAAATGTAATTTTAATTATTTATGTATTATGACATATTCTACGATTTATTTTTCAGGAGAGAGTTCCGAAGAAGGAGCTGAAGGTTGCTGCACATGGCAGCAAACTGATTAGATGGACTTCATCACATCTCCCACGTGCGATTGAAGGATGGATATCTAATGCTGGTTTATCCTCTCTGCAGAATACCAGTTTATCGAGGATAGATCAGAACCTGTTATCTGCATTTGTGGAGAGGTGGCATCCCGAGACATCGTCATTCCATATGCCGTTTGGCGAGATGACGATTACATTGGACGATGTTTCTTGCCTCCTTCATATACCTATTAGAGGGGAGTTATGTGACCCTGCACAAGGGTTTACTGACTCGGATGCTATTACCCAGGCTATTAGTCTAATGGGTGCTACACTGGAGGAAGCAGCTGAGGAGATTCGTGCAAACAGGGGTCCTTACTATAGGCTTGATTGGTTGAAGAAGTTATTTATCCATCTGCGAGCTGATGACAAATTTGATTGTGCGGCTAGGGCGTATATGTTGTTGCTACTAGGCTGCACTATTTGTACAGATAAGACCTTTACTCTTGTAGAGGCAAAGTATTTACCACTGTTTCAGGACTTGGAAACATGTGGTAGATACTCTTGGGGGGCTGTTGCTCTTGTTACATTGTATAGATATCTCGGAGATGCTTCATTTTATAGTTGCAAACAACTTGGTGGATATGCCTCTCTACTACAGGTACAACTGCTTAATTTTAATTTCATTTAGATTTGTATTATATTATTTACAATACTTTTAATTGATGATATTCATGATGTGTCACAGTGTTGGATTCACGAGTATTTCCCAACTGTTGGGAAGAGAAGATTTTTGAAGATAGCTGGTGTTGGTACTCCACTTCCCAGAGCGATGAAGTGGCAATACAAGCAAGGGACATAGAAGGTGGATGAGATTAGGGCAGTGCTTGATGGATTGACACCTACTGATGTCATTTGGCGCCCGTTCGAGGATCACAGACAGACCATACCATTTTCTGATATATGTTTGTACAGGGGTGGCCTGAAGTGGTATGGTACATCTGTGCTTTATTTACCTGACAGATGTTTACGCCAGTTTGGATACAGGCAGTTCATCCCATCTCATCCACCTGATATTGATACACTTGATATACATTTCTAGTGGGTTTCTTACCATGCGAGCGTCTCGCAATTGCTACATCAAGTCGAGTTTGCAGATACTCCGTATGATACGGTGGCTGAATACATGGCTTGGTACTACACAGTTTCCCATCCTCTTTTGATACCACCTCAGGGGGAGGCCAGTGAGTTTCCAGTTCCAGAGTTTGATGATGGACCGGCAGATCCGAGGTTACGACATATTTCACATGAGTTGCGTCGTATCTCTCTCGTCACGATGCTGAGGAGGATGATGATGATTTTGTTGAGATCTTTCGAGCACTACATCTGGCTCAGGGTGGACCGTTACCTTAGGGTAGATAGGTTATTTATGTATTATTATTTAGACTCATGTATTATTCAGACTTATGATTTATATTTATGCGATAATATTTAGAATTATATTATGATTG
The DNA here is from genome assembly GCA_022829125.1 of Lathyrus tuberosus. NCBI lineage: Eukaryota > Viridiplantae > Streptophyta > Magnoliopsida > Fabales > Fabaceae > Lathyrus > Lathyrus tuberosus. The sequence goes on along the minus strand of JALAZF010000274.1, from coordinate 4,583,758 downwards.
ATGATACATAAAAAATATAAAAAAATAATATGAAGTTAAATGTCACTCATAAAAATGTAAAAAATAATATGAAGTTAAACGTCAATAAAAAAAATGTAAAAAATAATATGTAGTTAAACGTCACTCAAAATAACGGAAAAAAATAATATGAAGTTAAACGTCGATCATAAATTAACATGTGTTGGGAGCACAGGCGTAAGTTGCTGCCAGTGTTGTAAACGTCCAGCGAATCCAATTATCCATGATGTTGCATCTGATGTCCCATGTGTTCTCCAATCTGTTGTGACTGGTGGCAAGGGAAATCCCTCATTCATATTTACCTGTTTAGAAAGTTTATAAGTAAGACGTAAATCGTATAGAATTAAGTAATATAAAAAACTATAATATTTACCTGAACCCAATGATTTGAGTTTACAAAACCAATGCAGTAAATCGACACATTAGGCCTATGTGCAGTTGTCATAGGGAAGAAACTTAAACTAAGAGCACTTAGTGAGACAAGAATGATGTTATACCGATTTGCTATCACATAACCCATTTCTGGTAGTGTCATCCATTTATCAAATGGCTGAGAACCTAAAGATGATATAAACAAAGATTCTCTCACTTTTGAATAATTAGCTTCAAATAACTTCTCATATAGACTTTTTCTGGGACCTCTCATTTCATTATCCAAATCACGACGAACCATTGACCACCCTTCCTCACCATATCCATGCAAAGATGCAATAGCTCTAAACCCACAATTTCCATCATCCTTCACATCAACAATTTCATCAATAAATGGTCTTATATGTTCTGGAAATTGTACAATGTACCTGTGAGATGGTTTGTTCTTTGAGGTCTGGGATAACTGCGAACAAGGCTTCTTTGAAGATTTTTGGGAATTGCTGTGTTCTTGATCAACATACTCATGATACGAAGGATCACGATAGACATCATACCCAACAGGTTTCTTCCCTTTTCTCTTCACTCCTCCTTTGGTCTTTATTTTTTCAGGTGGTGGTACCATCTTTGTTGTAGTCGGGTAAGCAATTTCGCACACCCTGCTTTTTAGTGCTCTCTTTCCTGCAAGATCTAATGAATGAAAACTCTTCCACAGTGCTTCAATCGCATTTATTATATCCACCTCTGCTCCATCCTCTGTATCTACCTCTTGTTCACCTTCCATACTCAGTTTCCTCCAATGGATATGAATAGCATCAATTGGTATTGGTTCACCACTCAATGTGTATCTCCCTAACTCACAGGCACATGGTAACCCGTATACTGTTCTACGAAAACACCTGCACATCTGGGTGTTTGTACCCACCATGTCAACCCTATGCCACTCTTCAGCAATGTGCCGCAAAGCAGCTCTAGATACTGATCCACGCAAATTCGAATAATATGGACTAGTGTGTGTATGCTCAACCTCATAAAAACTCTTCTGAAATGAAGCTCTAATGTTGCCCACTTGAACCTTGATGTTGCCATTCATAGCCTCCCAGCACTTGCACATATCACCTAAACTGTTCTCCAACATTTGCTTCAGCTTCCAATGCGCAGATTCGACTCTAACAAAAATAAAAGAAGTTCAGACAAAGTATCAGTAACATTACCATAAACAAACTATGGCTATAAAACAAACACATTACCTGTTAGTAGTGATGTTGCCTAAATGCAACACTTTATTGATCCAAGCTTCAACAAATCTATGCCTATGAGGTGTCAACCATGTGTCTTTCACATAATCCAGAAAATGTCCATATTCTAAACATGCATGCTCAAGCAATTTCAACTTTTGATGGTATTCCACCTCATCACTAGCTTTTACAAGTTCATACCAAAGCTCCTCTATCGATTTTCGCATGTCATTCACAACATACTCCTTGCACTTCGCTTTCACATTCTTGTTTATGTGAAATCGGCACAGCAAATTAACTGTCGAAGGAAATACTGTTTCAATTACTTTCATCAAAGCAAGATCTCTATCAGTTAAAATTATTTGTGGCCATAATCCTTGTTTAGTAAATAACTGTTTCAATTTATCTAGTACCCAGCACAAAGTCTTTGTTTGCTCAGATTCCATATAGGCAAATGCAACAGAAAATGTTAACTCAGTTGATGTCACACCAACTATTTCAAACAAAGGTTGCCTATACTTATTGGTTTTATAAGTACTATCCATAATCAACACAATAGGAAATAGATTCAACAACTTCACAGAGTCTGGATGGACCCAGAAGATATCTCTCACAACTTCTGACTCATCTTTTTTCCTACTCCAATAAACATAATCAGATTCCTCTATCAATTTAAACAACTGTTGCATTTCTGTTCTAGGGCCCCTGATGTTTTTTTGAATCTTACTCTTATGTTTATATATTTGGGTGATTCGAGTCACACTCTCCGGATCTCGTTCTTTCAATGACAACAATATGTGTCTTGGAGGAACATGACGTTTTGACAAATCAGATATATGTTGTTGGTCATCATCATTGAGTCGACTTACAAACGCATGACCTTCAAATCTATCAGGTAAACCATGGTTGTGAACTCCACATTTTACATCAATTTTCCAACCAGAACCATCTTTTGAAGGTGTTGATCTTACTTTGAAAGGACAATTACATTTTTTGGTAGCACTTTGTGTTTCGCTATCCCCTTCTTTGTATTTTCCACCTCCATCACAGCCAAATATAACCTTGTCACTTCTTTCTCTCTTGCCAGTATTGGTGTCCGAACGGGTTATAATAACAGTGACTCTATTCCTCAGTCCAACCTCCTTAATCCACCTAGTCGCCTCTTCTCTTGTAGGAAATTTTTCTTTAGTCAAGAATATTTCTGTTGTATCTACAGCTGTCTGGTCTTTGTCACATATCATCAAAGGAATGTCCATGTCTCCTAAACAAACTTAAAGTTAAAAAAAACAAAAAAAAAACATAACGAACCGGATAACTATAGATCAAGTTATCCGGTTGAATAGTAACAAAGCCGGATAACTTGACAGAAAGAAATCCGGTGAAGAAAAATATACAAACCGGATATCTTGGAGACAAGTTATCCGGTTAACAAACATTGCCTATAAAATACAAACCGGATAACTTATGGTTGTGTTATCTGGTTCACTATAAACAGTAACCGGATTTCTTGTAGTCATGTTATCCGGTTTAAAAAAAAACCATTTCGGAAATCCTTACCCTATGTTCTCCGGTTCTCGTCGAATAATGACAAAATTTACTTTTGGACTTGTATAACTGTACGGTAAAAAGTGAAAAAAATATAAATAAAAAATAAAAGGACAAAGTTGGAATTTTTAAAAATTTGTAGGGGTATGGGGATAATTGTAGGGGTATGGGGTAAAATTTTCCTAAACTAAATACCAATGGGTTTGAAAGCGTTTGTTCGGATTGGACTCGTACATAATTGGATTGGGTAAAAATAAGAATCGAGTTGGGTGAATGAATTCCCAAGTTGGCTCGTACCCATTTAACATCCTGCATCACCATTAAACCCATTTAATATTAATATTTATTTTAAAGTTACATATAAATGATCAATTATTAAAGGTTAAATATTAATGATATTTTAAGGTATTAATAATGATATGTCAAAAAAAAAGTCATTTGAAATATATTATGCGAATTTTTTTTACAAACTAATTAAAAACTTAAAATTTAAAGTTTGAAGAAATTTTTTTTAAAAAATTAAAAATAAAAATTAATATATTTCGAGTTTCTAAAAATATATTTAATATTGTACTATAATATATTATAATATAATATAACATATAACAATATATAAAATTCTAAATTACACCAAACACATTTATCTTATTTATTCACAATTGATTTATTATCTCCAATAATTTTCATATAGGTCTTTTAATTTTTAAAATTATAACAATTTAATTATTTTTAATTGAAAAATCACTGATCCGACTTACATGTTTGATAATTATTATAATTATTATCATTATTATTATTATATTAAAAAGATAGAAATCCAAAAATAATTGATGATTTTACAGGGGTAAAAAATCATATTTAACTCAATATTATATATAATATATCAAGGACATTCGAGGTTACATATTTCTATAAATATGTAATGTTTAATCATTTTGAATTAGAGATGGGTGATTCGTTTGGATTTACGGACAAAATTCAAGAAGTTGTTCTTGTGGTTGAACAACCTGAAGGAAACTTCACTTTGAGGTATGAGTTATTTTAGAACATGGTTAAAATGGAATCATTCAGCCAGGTTATGGATTATGACCTTCTTATGTTACATTGACATTGATTTTTTCCTTCTATATACTAATTACACCCTTTAGCCACTTTTATAAGTAAAAATCAATTATTATTATTATTAAATTATTTTAATGATGTAATTCCTAATATGTATGTATCAATTTTGGACTCTTTTGAGATTTTTGGAATGGAATTTGAGGTTTTTGAAGGTTTTATAATAGCATATCGTATATTTCTGCTTCTATTAACAGGGTGACGGGCGTCACATGCATGACAACTTAGTCATCATGTGCTTTAGAATGCTAACGGGTGTCAGTTGTTTGACAGAGAGACTGTCATGGTCGCTAGACAAACGTAGAACCTTGTTGGTCGTCACAGGAGTGGCGATTGAGGGAAATGGGTGATGACGGGTGTCACCCTGGTGACAGGTTACCTGTCATCGTGTTAGTGGGTGTGTTTTGGCCCGCTGAGTTGGATTTTTTGTGTGGTTTTGTCGTGCGGCCGGTGTTTGGTTGTTGTTTGGTGTGTTTTGACAAATAGTAGTTGATTGATTGGATTGTGTGATTAATCTAATGGTGTTGTATTGTGTTGATGATGAGATAATTATGCGATGATCATATAATTGAGGTTATGGTGAGTAGTCCAACAGTGGGGATTACTTAGATGAATGTTTATAGTCGAAGTGAGGTTGTATTCATTACTGTTATGGACTGGGCCGAGGCTGCCCAACAGTCGAGCAGGCCCAACCCATACAGCCTGGGGAGGCCCAATAAGACCCTTATGCGGGGCACTTGACTGCCACGAGCAAGCCACAGTTTCCCCGGGCACTTTACAGTGTCGGGCACTTGGGACAATAGGACAGGAGGACCTCGCACCCCTGCTGAGAGGTACCTCCCCGACATATCAGCTTCTCCCCGCGAGAATGCCACACATCGCTCCCCGACAGACATGGCCCCTCCCCGCGAGGCCATGTCCGTTCTACGGGCTTGATAGGTCATCGACACAGAAGGCTCCTCCCCGCGAGGAGTATCTAACGGTCCGTACCACGTGGACACGTTCCAAGTAACCTCCCACTTCTGAAGGATTCGGTCTGCCCTACTTCCGGAAATCTAGGAGCAGTTACTCTAGGGCGAAGACCACGTGCTGGTCTTCACTACTACGCGTAAGCCCTAGCAGTTATCGGTAGTGGGCCTAGCTGATCCAGCCCATTGCTGATAACCGTTGGCCCCGCGCTGGGGGCTTTCTATAAATACCCTCTCACTTGAGAGGGTCAGGTTACACACAGTTTCTTACTCTCTTCTCTGTACTTGCTAATATTCCGTGCACTCTCTCACTTGAGCGTCGGAGTACCCTGCACGTACACCCCCCCCCCCCCCCCCGTCCTTCAACCTCACCGGAGCCGGAGTTCGACAGACGTCGTTGGCCACCAGTAACTGTCTGATCCAGGTACGATCAGTGGCGCCGTCTGTGGGAACTTATAAGCTTCCCCGTTTTTCTGCTCGATAAACCAAAGCTTCCTCCATTCATCACCAACATGGCCAATCCGACAGTCAACCAGGCTCTGGACACCGTGCTCGCACAACTTGAGAACGGGAACCACCGCGAGGACGCCATTATCCTCCACGGCGGCGAAGGCGACACAAGAGACGGACAGACCGCCTCCCCGGACTCCCAGGATGTTGCCCACAATACCGCCCGCCAGGACAACCAGCAGGCCATTCTCTAACCGGTTGCCCCACCGCCCAATGCGGACCTAAGCACCGTGGCCCTGTTTGCATTGATCAACCAGACCAATCAGTTGATCGCGCAGCAGAACACCAGAATTGAAGCCTTGGAGCAAGGACGGGCACAACGATCTTCCCCGCGAAGACATCGTCGTCCCCCGTCCCCGCGTCGTTCTACTTCCCCAGAAGACTCTCGGACCCCGTCGCCGGTACGCCAGGGTCGCCAATCGCGTCTAGAGCGCCCCCAGCCGATGATCTCCCAGAAACGCCCTCGTTCCCCGCCTCGTAAGGAACCCAGGGCCTCCACCACCTCCAAGAAGTCCAAGCAGACCGAAGAAATACCAAAGAACCGTTCGAGGAACTCCCCTCCACGGCACCATTGATCACCTTCGAGATCCCCGGCTGGTAGCGACGACGAGGACCAGAGGACCCCTTTGTCATGGGAAATCATGAACGCCCCAATCCCTGCAGGCATGGAGAAACCCCCACCATTGGGGACCTATGACGGGCTGACCGACCCTGACGATCACGTGGAGAGTTTCAAAACGTCAGGGGAGCCATCAGGTGCAGGCTGTTCCCCACCACCTTGCGGAAGGGAGCCATGACGTGGTATAAGGGTCTGGAACCTGGTTCGATCACGTCATGGAAGCAACTGAAGCAACGCTTCACAAAACACTTCACCGCATCTCGTCAACACCCGAAGACGGAGGCTGCCCTAGAGAGCATCTTCCAAGGGAGGAACAAATCTCTCCGAAACTACATCGAGAGGTTCAACAAGGAGGCAGTCGAGGTCCATACGACCGACGACATGAAGAAATACTTAATTATCCATGGACTGCGCGCCGGGTCTGACTTTGCCAAATCCATAGGCCTACGAAGACCCTGGCGTCTCGAGGACCTTCTCGCTCGAGCCCAAAAGTACATCGAACTCGAGGAGACGGAAGCAGCTCAGATCGCTCTTGAGACGAGACGTAGAGAAGGCCCCCACGGCCACAAAGATGAAGACTCTTCTCCCCGACGGGGAGGAGAAAAAAAGAAAGAGAACCGCAACCGAGATCCTCGGGAACAACGCGGGCCAGCTGGCCGATTCACGGAATACACCCCGCTTAACACTCCCCGGTCTCGGATCCTCTCAGAATGCCAGAATTCTGAGTTCGTGAAAGGAGGAGTTCGCTTCCCGAAGCCCGCTGCTCCCAAATCAAACGTATACAAATCTAAGTACTGCAGGTTCCACCGAAGCCACGGGCACGTGACCGAAGACTGCATCCATCTCAAGGATGCCATTGAGATCCTCATCAAAGAGGGACACTTGAAGAAATATGCCCAGAAGAACGACCCTCCTCGTCCCAGTTCAAAGGAAGCACAGAACGTCGAGGAGGCAACACCTCCTCCCGGCGACAACCAGCTTTAGGTCGCCCTCAGCGTCACTCGGCCCGAGGACTTCTTCGTCCCCCCAATCATCGAGGGCGAAGAGGCAATCCACAATATGTGGGCAACCTTCCCGGACGAGGACCATGTCACTGCCCGCAGTACCTGGGAAGGCTTCCCCAAAGCAATGGTCATCTCTGGAGGCGATCCCGGGAAAGTGTCGGTTGGATCGATCAAACAAAAGTTTGACGAACTGGAATCCGCGACATCGGCAAAAGCGACCACCCTCGAGAAAGTGCAGGGAGACTCCAATCCCATCACCTTCTACCTCGAGGAACTCCCCGGGGGAGCACCAAACGCCACTATTCCCCTCCTGGTCAGGGCACAAATGGCGAACTTTGACGTCCGAAGAATCCTAGTCGACCAGGGGAGCTCGGTCGACATCATGTATTCTCATTTGTTCGGGATCCTTCAGCTGGACGAGAGGCATTTGACCCCGTACGTCGGGTCAGACCTACAGGGGTTCAATGGAACCACCACCAGACCATGGGGTTACGTGGAGCTAATGGTTACGTTCGGGGCCGAAGACACGACCCGACAGGTGAAGATCCGTTTCCTGGTGGTTGAATGCCCATCCCTTTACAACTGCATCCTCGGGAGGACCACCCTTGCTGAACTCACGGCGGTCCCGTCAACGGTCCACCTCAAAATGAAGTACTACACGAGGAGGGGACGAGTAGTGACGATGCACGGGGACATCGACGCAGCCATAAGATGCTTCGACGCCGCCGTCAAGGGCCTAAGTTCCATCGGTCCCAAACCTAAAGTTGTGGCCAAGCCACCCCCAGGCGCCGAACAGGTACCTCTCCCGCGCGTCAACGCGGTCGACCTCGACAGCAGGTTCTCTGGCGAGCCCGACGAAGATAGAGTCGAAGATCTCAACCGCCAGGCAGAGAACAACGGGCAGCCTCTCCACCCAGCGCGCCCCATCCCAGATGGAGACTTCGAGCTCGTGACCCTCGGGGACGATCCAGATCGCAACGTGAAGATCGGCGCCGGGATCCCCGACCTGGCGAAAGAGCAGCTGAAAGCATGTCTGAGGGAGAATGCTGACCTCTTCGCGTAGAGCGCATCCGAGATGCCGGGCCTCGACCCTGAAGTTGCTTGCCATCAGCTCGCGGTAGATCCGGCCGCTAGGGCCGTAGCACAACGTAGGCGCAAGCAGTCTCCCGAGAAAGCGGAGGCTGCTGAGAAAGCTGTAAAAGACCTCCTAGAGGCAAATTTTATTTCGGAAGCCAAATACACGACATGGCTGTCCAACGTTGTACTTGTTAAGAAAAATAATGGAAAATGGAGAATGTGCGTTGATTATACTGATCTCAACCGGGCTTGCCCGAAAGACTGTTATCCCTTGCCTAACATCGACCAACTGGTCGACAATTCTGCAGGTTACAAACTATTATCTTTCATGGACGCCTACTCATGATACAACCAAATTCCCATGGACAAGGTCGACAAACAACACACGGCCTTCATGACCGCGTCGGGCAACTACTATTACAACGTAATGCCCTTCGGTCTGAAGAATACCGGTGCGACCTACCAACGGATGATGAACAAGGTCTTCCGAATTAAAATCGGCGACATACTCGAAGTCTACATGGATGACATGATCGTCAAGTCTGCAGAAGAAGTCGACCACGCCGTCCACCTCAAGAAGGTGTTCGACACGGCGAGGAGGTGCCGCATGAGGTTTAACCCCGACAAATGCACCTTCGACGTCCGGGCAGGGAAGTTCCTCAGATTTTACCTCACGGAACGAGGAATCGAGGAAAACCCCGACAAGTGTAGGGCTTTCTCCGAGCTCCCTACTCCAGACTCGAAGAAGTCAATGTAATCATTGAACGGGATGCTCACTGCCCTTTCCAGGTTCGTCGCCAAATCCGCACAGTACGCACTCCCCTTTTTCAAACTTCTTCGACAAAAAGCGGAGTTTGATTGGAGCGAGAAATGCGAGCAAGCACTCACGCACTTGAAACAAGTCCTGTCGCAACCCCCGGTCCTCTCACGGCCTGAGAACGGAGAAACACTCTTCTTGTATCTTGCGATCACGAGTGAAGCAGTCAGCACCGTCCTCATTCGGGAAACCTCAGACGGGCAGAAGCCAGTCTACTTCACGAGCAAAGCCCTCCAAGGCCCCGAGCTCAAATATCAGCAGATCGAGAAAGTCGCACTGGGCCTCGTCACCGCGGCCAGGAGGCTACGCCACTACTTCCTCGCCCATACCGTCATCGTAAGGACCGAACAGCCTATTAGGCAGCTCCTAGGACGGCCGGACATGGCGGGGAGGATGCTCAGGTGGTCGCTCGAGCTCGCCGAATTTGACATCCGATATGAAGGGAGGAAAGCCCTGAAGGCACAGGTACTGGCCGAATTTGTAGCAGAGATGACCGCCCCGGAACCCTCGACCAACGGGTCACGGAATTGGACAATCTATGTCGACGGAGCACCCAGCCCGAAGGGAAGCGGGGCGGGAATCATCCTCGAAAACGAGGAAGGCATCCTGATCGAGGTGTCCCTCGAACTGTCCTTCCCGACTTCGAACAACCAAGCCGAATACGAGGCCATCCTCGCAGGACTCCGGCTGGCCGAGGACCTTGGCGCCAAAGAGGTCAAACTTTTCACCGATTTTTAGCTCGTAGCCTCGCAAGTCCGAGGAGAGTACCAAGCCAAGAACGACAGCCTCATAGAATACTTGGCCTTAGTAAAAGAGAAGATGAAAAAGTTCACCTCGGGGGAAGTAACTCACATTCCCCGGGAGCATAATGCCCGAGCGGATGTCCTGTCAAAATTGGCGAGCACGAAAAAGAAAGGCGGGAACAAGTCCGTCATACAAGAAGTGCTTTCCCGCCCAAGCATCGACAAACCGGTTGTGGCGTCGGACATCAACGCCATAGAGGACAACAACTGTTGGATGACCCCGGTGTACGAATACCTCATGACAGGCAAACTGCCCGAAGATCCCAAAGAGGCAGGAATGGTCAAGAGGCGGGCATGCTCGTACACTATAGTCGAGGACAAGCTATACCGCCGAGGGTTCTCTATTCCCCTCCTCAGATGTGTCGAGAAGACCAAGGTCCCCGGCATACTCCAAGAGATTCATGAGGGAATCAATGCACAGCACCTCGGCGGACGATCGCTAGCTCGTAAAGCACTCCGGGCAGGATATTACTGGCCCACCATGCAACAAGACGCCAAGGAACACGTCAAGAAGTGCGATAAATGCCAACGGCACTGGGACATGCACCTCGCTCCTCCCAGCGAACTCACAACGCTATCCTCCCCGTGGCCGTTCGCATGGTGGGGGATGGATATCCTCGGACCTTTCGTCCAGGGATCGTATCAAAACAAATACCTCATCGTCGGGGTGGATTACTTCACGAAGTGGGTTGAAGCAGAAGCATTGGCCAAAATCACCGCCTTTAACATACTACGTTTCTACAAAAGAAACATCCTCGCCCAGTTTGGAGTGCCTCAAGCCATTGTCACCGACAACGGAACCCAGTTCACCGACAGGAACTTCCAAGACTTCGTCATAAAACTAGGCACGAAGCAGCACTTCACGTCGGTCGAGCACCCTCAAACGAACGGACAGGCTGAGGCGGCGAATAGAGTGATCCTTCGGGGATTGAGACGCCGACTGGGCGACGCCAAACAAAGGTGGGTCGAGGAGCTACACAGCGTCCTCTGGGCCTACCGAACGACCCCACACTCCACGACCGGGAAGACCCCTTTCCGTTTGACCTATGGAACGAAAGCAGTGATCCCCGTGGAGATCAAGGAACCCTCGAGGAGGACGGAAGCCCCCCTCGATGGGGACGCAAACGATGAAGCCTTGAGAGAAGAGCTCGACTTCGTCGAGGAAACACGCTCGGGCGCTTCTCTCCGAGAAGCTTCACTTAAACAAAAAATAACACTACGTTATAACGACAAAGTTATCAAACGTGAGTTTCAGGTAGGCACCCTCGTCCTACGCAGGAACCAGAAGGACTCGCGAGAAGGCAAACTGGCTGCGAACTGGGAGGGCCCGTACCGCGTCCGCGGAAAAACGGGGACGGGAGCCTACTTCCTCGAAAACCTGCACGGGGAAGAACTTGCTCGACCGTGGAACGATGAAAAACTAAAGCAATATTACAGTTAAGCACTGCCCGCGGCTCGCTAGCACCGCGACCACGGGGGCGCGCTGAGGTACGAGCGCGATACCCCTATACAAGAACACGACGATCAGAGACCGCGTTGTGTGTGCGCGAGGACCTTTGATCCGGCGGGGATACCTCGACCGAGGCCCACCGTCGTCGTACCAACCGGGCATAACACCCAGCTCACGATGGGAAGTTCATGCCACGAGGCTAGGACCTCAATCGAACTCTTAGCCTCGTTGAAGGTCGAAGTACACCTCCGGCCGCCCGACCAGCTCTCCACGCGGTCAGGGACTATCAAGGTCGAGCAAATCCCAAAGCCTTATTACTTAGGCAAAAATAAAGTATAACAAATAACACATCACACACAATTCAAAACGTGCAAATAATACTGGCAAGTAAACAAGAGTACATTAAAACGGGCAGAAGCCCAGTGTACGAATATTACAAAACAAGTGTTACAGAAATGTCAAAAAGCCCCTGGCACACATGCCGGGCACAAATTATTACAAAGAAAACGGCTCGCAGGCCGACCAAAACAAAGATAAAAAGCCTACTCAGCTGCAGTCTCGTCGGGCTCCTCATGCACATGAATTTCATTCTCCCGCATAGGATGCACGATCTGGCCATCCACCACCTCAGCGTCGGGGTCAATCCCTTTGGTGACGAGGTCGGGGTTGAGAACCCGAAGCTGCGCCACGGCACTTCGGAACCCTATGCCCGCAGTTTCAAGAGCATCATCCTCGGATAGCCGGAGATCCTGCTCGAGTGGTTAGGAGCCTGTCCTCTTCGGTTTCGCCTTCAGCTGGCCGCACAGCATCATCTAACTCGGCGACCCTCTCCTTGACCCGCTTCCCCTCTGCCTCCAGCTCGGCAATCCGGGCAAGGTGACCTCTCTCCGCCTCCTGGACTTCCTTCAGCTTGGTCTCAGCCCGCTGCTGCTGCTCGTTTTGTTCTTTGTTCAGGTCCCTGCATTCCTTCAACTCTTTGCGCAGGTCAAGCATCTCAGCATCCAATTTCTCGAGCTTTTCTTGCAGTCGAGAAAGTTCAGCGGCGGGGCGAGTCTCATCATTCAGAACAATGGCAGTCGAGCAGAGCCGCATGACCGCAGACAGGTCCTCAAAGATCGTTTTCCTCCTCGCTTCCGCGGCGGCCCCCAGCACAGCTTGGACTTCAGAGGGAGGGACGCGAGGATAGATGACCTCGGAGAAGAAGCGGGGCTTCTGATGGCACGGTGGGAGATCAAAGCTGGAAGAAGGCGGGGGACTATCTTCACCACCCAGGTCGACGACCTTTGCATGCGAGACCCATTGTCGTTTCGGCGTCCCCTGAACACCTGGAGACTGGCTCCCAGCAGGAGGTGTCCGCCTGCCCGAAACCCCCGATACGGTCGCAGCCGGCTGAGATTGGCTGGATCCCTCGGGCATCGCGGCGGAGGAAACACCCTCAGGCACGACCCCAGAAGAAGCGACGTCTTGGCCCTTTGAACGAGATGCTTCTCCCCGGGCCTGCTCTTCCCGAGCCCTTTTTGCCTTCAACTTTTTAAGTCTCTCCTCGGCTCCGGCCATTTTTCCTGCAAAAAGAAAAGAAAACATTAGTAAGGCGAGGTACACGTACGCGAGGAAGAATAAGATCGTGGACATTTTCACCACCTAATAACTCGACTGCTTCTTCATCGGAGAATGTTTCGAGCAGAGCACGGGTATTGATCAAACGGCGTTGTTTCTTCACCTGCCCGTCCGCTCCCGTTATAGGCTGGCCGTCCAGCGTTTCGTGCTAAGCCTCGGTGAAGCTCTCGACGAACGCGATGATTTTGTCGTAAGCTGCCCGATCGCCGACGACCAGCTGTTTATGCCTCACCTTGTATTTGTCAACCCCCTTTTTGAAGTGTTCCTCCGTCCAGTATAGGGGGAACCTCGGCTCCAGAACCTCCTCGGGGACACCGTCGACCTCCCGGGTAACTTTCCGGTACAATGAGTGTATAGCCCCGAGGGTGACCGGCTTCACGAAATAGTAGCGGAACTTGAAGTCTCGGATGGAGTCCAAATACGTGTGGAACAGAGCTTTGCTCTGCTTGAAGGACACCCATCCGTGTCGTCCCCCGGCCGACGACCTCTGAAGGTGGAATATCCGGAAGAAGAGGGACACTATCAGAACTATCTGCAAGTACTTACATACGAGCTCGAAGGCCCGGATGAAGGCCAGCGAGTTCGGGTGAATCTGCGAAGGGGCCAACTTTAACCAGTCGAAGATCCCCTCTTGTAAGTCCGTGAAGGGCAGCCTCCACCCCGCCTGGTCGAACATGAATTCATATAACGGGATGCGCATTCCCCGATACTACGAGCATATCCGATGATGCTCCTCTGGGCGAAAAACCTTCCAGGATTTGCCAGACCCGATGAGCCTATGCTCGACGGTGCAGAACGCGTCGTCCACGTCTGGGTAGATAAAGATGGACGACATCTCTAAGGCTTCATCGCAGACCCACTCCTCGAGCGGGCGCTCCTGTGCGAAAGCCATGTGCGCCATAGAGGACTCGGGTTGGTCGTCTTCCTCGAATGATCCTACGGCCACCTTCACAGCCAAATCGTCCATTTACCTGAAAAGCAGAAGGAAATGGTGAATTCGATGGGTCGTATCAAATTCACCCCTCCACCGCTATTCAAGCGAACGGGCGAGGAAGGGGCAAGGCTCTCTCGGTTCCCCGACATGACCGGCCAAGGATCAACATGTTCACCGGGGAACTCATCGCCTCCCCGGAAGATTCTGCCCCCGTGTTCCCGTGACATTAACAAAAAGGGTAATTATTAGGGACCCCGAGACATTCAACGTGTCCCCGACATGTTCATCCCCGGTCCCCGAGATATTCATCAAAAGCGAGCGAAGTTCTTCGCACTATCTCTCAACAACTAAAGATTCCCGCCGTATTCGCCAGGAATCTTTTCGTTTCTTATGGGAACTTCATCAGTTCGCCAAGAAGATGCGATACACCGGTTGAAATTGAAAGGAAATGCAAGAAAAAGGTCAGTTTTGGGAAAATACCTTAGAAGGAACGGTTTAGGTTTCCGGAAAGGAGTTTCCGGCACTTGACGGTGGCGAAAGCTGCTGTAGACAGAGGGAGAAGGAATTCCGGCAGTAGACGGCGGCGTATGCGGCTGCGGGAGATAGAGAGAGAAGGAGCGAGATCGTTGAGAGAGAAATAGAAAAGTGGGAAATGAACGAGGGGAGAAGTTTTTATAGACAGTTCTCGCGTAACTCGAGGGTCTTAGGACACTCGAGTAAACTACCCTAGCCAGCCGCCCTAGCCTCCCTAGGTAATCATGACAGGCAACACGTGGCACACATGCAGCCGCTCATCTCCCCACGCGTGTCGTTTCGGTTTTCCCCAACGCTTCGAATCTGAAACCCTTCATCTCCCCGACTATACGGCCGGACACAATTGTCTGATGCCCGACTTTCATCCGACTGAAGGAACTTCGCGCACGGGAACGACCTCCTCGGTTCCTCTTTTGGCGTATCCTCGGCATGCCAATAACCCTTAAGTCATTACCCTGACACCTCAGAGCAACGACTTGGGGGGCTCCTATTCTGGACTGGGTCGAGGCTGCCCAACAGTCGAGCAGGCTCAACCCATACAGCCTGGGGAGGCCCAATAAGACCCTTCTGCGGGGCACTTGACTGCCACGAGCAAGCCACAGTTTCCCCGGGCACTTTACAATGTCGGACACTTGGGACAATAGGACAGGAGGACCTCGCACCCCTGCTGAGAGGTACCTCCCCGACATATCAGCTTCTCCCCACGAGAATGCCACACATCGCTCCCCGACAGACATGGCCCCTCCCCGCGAGGCCATGTCCGTTCTACGGGCTTGATAGGTCCTCGACACAGAAGGTTCCTCCCCGCGAGGAGTATCTAACGGTCCGTACCACGTGGAGACGTTCCAAGTAACCTCCCACTTCCGAAGGATTCGGTCTGCCCTACTTCCGGAAATCTAGGAGCAGTTACTCTAGGGCGAAGACCACGTGCTGGTCTTCACTACTACGCATAAGCCCTAGCAGTTATCGGTAGTGGGCCTAGCTGATCCAGTCCATTGCTGATAACCGTTGGCCCTGCGCTGGGGGCTCTCTATAAATACCCTCTCACTTGAGAGGGTCAGGTTACACACACTTTCTTACTCTCTTCTCTGTACTTGCTAATATTCTGTGCACTCTCTCACTTGAGCGTCGGAGTACCCTGCAGGTACACCCCCCCGGCCGTCTTTCAACCTCACCGGAGCCGGAGTTCGATAGACGTCGTTGGCCACCAGTAACTCTCTGATCCAGGTACGATCAATTACTATGTTGTTGTTGTTATATGATTGTGTACAGTTAGGGCGGGGTTGTATTTATTTGTTGTGTTGTTGTCATTGCATTATTACATGTCAAGCATCATGTGTTGTGAAAGAGGCGAGTCACGAGTTCAGGGAGGGGACTAGTGACTTATCCCAAGTTTAAAGTGGGAGCTTGGAGCTCAAAGTAAAGAGGGGACTCGGTTCGTATGAAGAACCATTTGTTGAGTCGGTACCACATGCATAAGTTTAGTCGATGTTGTACAACCTTACATAACGGTTATGCAAATGAGATGTTTGAGTGTTGTTGAATATTCGTGCATGGATTTGTGTGATTTGAATGTGATGAATAACATTGTGATTGGTGATTGACCGTGATATGGTGAAATATGAATACATGCATGATCTTGTGGTGCATGTTTGATATGTGTATGATTCGTGACATGTGAATCTACCCTAATTATTTTGCGCACCGATTATTATTTGAACGTATTCTTACATTTTTTCTGTTGTTGCATTTGTACTCCTCTAGAGTACAAACAATCAAGTATTTGAGTAGGGGTTTGATGTAGAAGATAGAGTTGTGCCTCTTTAGTTATCCGTTGGTCGAGTCTATAGTTGGAGTCGCTCTGATATGTAACACGAGGGGAACAGGTTGTTCTTTTATTCTTTTTATTATGTTGCATATCTTTTCTTTATTTGAATATTGAACTACTTTTCAAACTTATTATTGTCGAGCCTTTTTATGTCGGTTGTTTTATAATTTCCACTGCTCATAAAATTATTCATTTTTCAATTATGTGGTTCATGCTTGTTTTGTTGAGGTGTGATTATCATTCTACTTGAATGATTTATGTGTTATACATGTTATATTTAATTATTTGTCAAGTCGGGAAGTAAGGTGTTACATAGTGGTATCAGAGTAGGTATGTCCATCCGACCAGGTTTTTGTAATGTTGATCGTTCCTTAGTATGTGACATGTGTATGAACATTGTCGATGCATGTTTATTCTAATAGTTATTTGTTGGTGTGTTGAGTAATGATTTGAAGAAACGATTGCGCAATTGTTGATGCTTTGGAGGCAATGGCTCAGACGTTGCAAGGTCAGCATAATCAGGTTGGTGATAAATTCAACGGATTGGGGAAGTTTCAGAGAAACAACCCACCAACATTCTAGGGTAGATATGATCTAGAGGGTGCATAGGCATGGATCCCGAGAGATTGAGAAGATTTTTCGAGTGATGGCTTGCACTGAAGATCAAAAGGTGCAATTTGGTACTTATATGTTATCAGAGGAAGCCGAAGACTGGTGGGATAATGTGCGTCAGATACTGGAGGATGTTGGTATTGAGATTACTTAGGTTGTGTTCATAGCTCCTTTCCTAGAGAAGTACTTTCCTGAGGATGTGCGTAGTATAAAAGAGATCGAGTTCCTTGAGTTGAAATAAGGAAATTCAACAATTGTGGAGTATATTGCTAGGTTTGAAGAACTGATGAAGTTTTGCCCAAGGGGCAATATTGTGGTTGCTGGGGGATCGAAGTGTATCAGGTTTGAGAGTGGTTCATGTCCCGAGATTAAGCAGGGTATTGGGTATTAAGAGATCCACCAATTTTCTATGTTGGTTAATAAATGCAGAATATATGATGAGGATATCATAACCCGATCTGCTCAATATAAGAGTCTTAGTGAGAAAAAAGGGAAAAATCAGAGTCGTGGAAAATCGTATAGTGCTCTATCTGACAAAGGGAAACATAAGGGTGATCAGAAGATTACAGGTGGGAAATAGTGAATTGGGGGAGGGACTTTTACTTCTGTGAGATGTTTCAAACATGGCGAGTTTGTTGAGTGTAAGAGCACTGCTATGAATTGCTTTAAGTGTGGGAAGCCAGGTCACCGATCTGCTGACTGTAGGAGTAATAATCTGACTTTCTTTAATTGTGGATAGGAGGGTCATATTAGTACTCAGTGTGAGTAACATAATAAGGCTTAGTATGAAGTAGATACTACTGCATCTGATAATTTGATTAGAGGTATGCTCTTTATTAATAATATTCCTTTAATTATGATTATTGATTCGGGTGCAACACATTTGTTTATATCTGCTGAGTGTGTGAAAAGATTGAATTTGGAAGTGTCTTCTATGAATGGAAGCATGGTCATTAATACCGCGACTAATGGTTCAGTGACTACTTCACTGGTGTGTTTGAATTGTCCTTTGACAATTTATGGTAGAGATTTTAGGATTGACTTGGTTTGTTTGCCTCTAAGTCAACTTGATGTTATTCTCGGAATGAATTGGTTGGAGTTCAATCGGGTGTTTATCAATTATTTTGAAATCGACGAAGTTTCTTGAATTTGAAATGAGTACAGAGTCAAGCTTCATGACCACGAAACATATAGGGAGGTCTTTCAGAGAGAGTGATCAAGTGTTCATGGTGTTCACGTCCTTGATAGGGATGGCAATGGGTCGGGTCGGGTGCAGGTTTCACACTACCCAAACCCGTACCCGAAATCACCACCCGAACCCAAAGGCTATTCGGGTGGCAAAATAACACGCACGCCCACACCCGTTGGGTTCAGGTTTTTTCACCCAAACCCGAACCTGTAGCAAAAACTAAAAAAAATATATATATATATATATATATCGAGTGTGGTTTCGGGTTTCGGACACGGGTTTTACACTACCCAAACCCGCACCCGAACCCGAACCTGAGCCCAGTCAACTCGGGTTTTCACACTTTGACTCGGGTTCGGGTGCGGGTGGGCCCCGCGGGTTTGGGTTTGCCTGCCATCCCTAGTCCTTGAGAGGGGGATGCGAGAGAATGATTACAGTTTTACCTGTTGCGTGTGAGTTTCCTGAAGTGTTCCCAGATGATATTAGTGATTTGCCACCAAAGCATAAAGTAGAGTTCGCTATAGACTTAGTACCTGGTACTAGTCATGTGTCAATGGCTTTGTACATGATATCTGCTTCAGAGCTGAGTGAGCTAAAGAAACGGTTAGAGGATCAACTTGAGAATAAGTTTGTTCGACCAAGTGTTTCACAGTGGGGAACATCGATGTTTTTGATAAAGAAGAAAGATGGTAGCATGAGGTTGTGGGTTGACTATCGACAGTTGGACAAGGTTAATATCAAGAATAAGTATCCACTTCCAATAATTTATGATCTAATGGATCAGTTGGTTGGTGCTTGCGTGTTTAGCAAGATTGATTTGTGGTCGGATTATCATCAGATTCGTGTGAAGTCAGACAATATTTCGAAGACTGTGTTTTGAACTAGGTATGATCACTATGAGTATTTTGCGGTGTCATTTTGTGTGTTTAATGTGCTAGGCGTATTTATGGAGTATATGAATATGATTTTCCAACCTTATCTAGAACAGTTTGTGGTGGTGTTCAAAGACGACATTTTGATATATTATAAGTCTAATGAAGAGCATGCAGAGGATCTGAAGTTTTTGTTGCAAACCTTGAAAGAGAAGAAGTTGTATGCGAAGTTATCCAAGTGTGAGTTCTGGTTACGAGAAATGAGTTTCCTTGGTCATGTAATTTCTAGTGGTGGTATTATTGTTAATCCATCGAAGATCGATGATGTGTTGCAATGGGAAACTCTAAAGTCTGCTACTGGGATTAGAAGTTTTATGTGTTTGGTTGGTTACTACAAAAGATTTATCAAAGGCTTTTCAAAGTTGGCATTATCTTTGACTCAGTTGACTCGAAAGGGCTAAGCCAATGTGTAGAGTGTTTAATGTGAAGAGAGTTTTCAGGAACTCAAAGGAAAACTGACATCACCTCTAGTGTTGATTTTTCTAAGTCCAAGTGAATCCTTTGTGGTTTATTGTGATGCTTCGAATATAGGACTAGGTGGTGTGTTGATGCATAATGGTCAGGTTGTGGCTTGTGCTTATAGACAATTGAAAGTTCATGAGAGCAATTATCCAACGCATGATCTAGAGTTGGCAGTTGTGGTGTCTGTGTTGAAAATTTGGAGGCATTATCTGTTTGGTTTCAGATTTGAAGTGTTCATTGATCACAAGAGTTTGAAGTATATTTTCGATTAGAAGGAGTTCAATATGAGGCAGAGGTGATGGCTCGAATTTCTAAAGGATTATGATTTTGACTTGAGTTACCATCCTGGTAATTCCAATGTCGTAGCTGACGCCTTTAAGCTAAAATTTATTACATGTGTTGATGCTTATGGTTCAATAATTGGAGTTGATTGAATAATTCAAAGATCTGAGTCTGTTGTGTGAAAGGACTCTGAAAATTATGAAGTTCGGTATATTGAAGCTGACTAGTGGTATCCTTGAAGAAATTATAAAAGGTCAAAAAGTTAATTTGGGATTGGTTGAACGGCTATTGTTGATCAATCAAGGTAAAATAGGTGATTTCAAGATAGATGAGAATGGTGTGATGAAATTCAGAGACAGAGTTTGCGTACCTGATGTGCTAGGGCTTAAGAAGAGTATTCTAGAGGAAGGTCATAAGAGTGGTCGGAGTATTCATCCTGGTGTTACTAAGATGTATCAAGACTTGAAGGTGATATTTTGGTGTCCATGAATGAATAAGGATGTAACCGATTTCGTTTATGCATGTTTGACTTGTCAAAAGTAGAAGATTGAACATCATAAGTCATCGAGTTTGATCCAACCACAGAGTATTCCTGAGTGGAAATATGATAGGATTTCCATGGATTTTGTGATGAGTTTGCCGAAGACGACAAAAGGATGTAATTTCATCTGGGTTATTGTTTATAGACTGAATATGTTGGCTAATTTCATACCGATTAAGATCAGTTATCATTTACAGAAGTTGGTCGAGTTGTATATTAAAAAGGTTGTTAGCTTGCATGGTATTTCTTCGAGTATTATGTCGGATAGGGATCTGAGATTCACGTTGAGATTTTGGTAGAGTTTGAAGGAAGCCATGGATGCTAAGCTGAAGTTGAGTTTTGCTTATCATCTTCAGACAGATGGACAGACAGAGAGGATTATTCAGTATTTAGAGGATTTGCTAAGAGCTTATCTTTTGGAGCAGGGATGTAACTAGGAAAGCTACTTATCGTTGGGTGAGTTCACTTAGAACTCAACAATTTCCACTCTAGTATTAGAATGGCGCCGTTCGAAGCTTTGTATGGTATGAGGTGCAAGAGACATTTGTGTTGGTATGATTTTGGTGAAAGTGTCGTGTTTGGACCTGAGATAGTTTAGCAGATTACTGAGAATATTAAGATGATCCAAGAGAAGATAAAAGCTTTGCAGAGTCATCAGAAGAGCTATCAGGATAAAAGGAACAAACACTTGAGTTCCAAAAGGGAGATCATGTATTCTTGAGAGTTACTCCAGTAAATGGTGTTGGTCGTGCGTTGAAGTCTAAGAAGCCCACGCTAAGTTTTAATTGGTTTATTTCAGATTCTTTTGATGGTAGGTTAGGTTGCCCGCCAAATTGCACTACCACCGTATATTTTGAATCTTCATTATGTGCTTCGTGTGTCTCAGCTTTTGAAGTACATTCATGATCTGTCTCATGTGATCCAGTTGGATGATGTACAAGTTAGAGAGAAATTGACAGTTGAGACTTTACCTTTGAGGATTGAGGATCATGAAGTGAAACACTTACGAGGCAAAGGGATTGCTTTAGTAAAGGTTATTTTGGGAGGTTTTCCTGGTGGCAGTGTGACGTGGGAGCTCGAGAGTAGGATAAGAGAGTCTTATACAGAGCTTTTTCCGTCAGGTAATTTTCGAGGGCGAAAATCCTTTAAGTGGGGGAGAGTTGTAACACCCCGATATAATTGGTCATTTATTTAATTATTTATTTATTTAGTTATATATTTGTTTAAATGATTATTTTATGTGAGTTATGACGCGTTTGTGGTAAATTATGATTAATTAATTAGTTTCCGGTGGGATTCAATTAATTAATTAAGAGAGAAATTGAGAGAAAAGTAAAAGTTGGGCTTAAAGTGTAAATAATGGAAACCAGGTGGTTAGTGGATAGATGCTTGTGTTTAGTTCGGCCAAAATTATAATTAATAGAAATTTAATTAGGTTATTTTATATACTTAGAGAATTGGAAGAAATAGGGTTTTTTGAGAGCATTTTGTCAGTAACATGAAAAATAGAAGAAAGAGAGCAAGGGCATTAGAGAGCTAGGGATTGGGGAGAGGAGACCTTAGGAGTGATTGCTTATGTTTTTGTTGATTTTACAAGGTAAGGGGGTGTCATACCCCAAATTTGTCCTACCTTAAAATTGCATAGCATTTTCATATACATCAACATGACCATTTCATTTGGTCACACACATTTTCATCAGTTAAAAAACTTTAATCCGTATCCATTTCATTTGGTCATGGAATCACATAAACATTCATAAGTCAAAAGTCGACATAAAGTCAACACTTGCATGTGTTAGGAAATTTGATTAAAATTCATACATCATTATAATAGTCATTTTAATTCATCATCATAATTTTTATTTCACATTTTTAATGCATAGTAATCAAAAGTCATGTTGAGTTGTAATTCCTTGTGTCGAAGCAGTGTCTCTCAACAGAAACAAGGAGTAGTCGAATTGTTATAATGTGCGTGTGTCAAATTGTAATAGTGGATCAAAGTGTCGAGACGGGTTGCTTCACACAGGATTTCGACTTAGGCCTATTTTAGTAATGTTATCTATTTTGGGCTTTTATAGTTTTGGGCTTTGCTTTGTGGTGCAAGCTAACCTAAATCTATAAATAGGGAGAAACCCTTATTTTTTGTAAGAACATATAACAGAATTCACAGTTTGCAGTTGCAAGTGAATATTGAAAGTTTCCACAGTTTGTAGGCAGAGAGAAACTCTGCAGATTTTCATCTTCTTCTCCAACATTATTCTTTTCTCTTTCTCATCCCTTTTTCTTTTCATTGCCATTGTGTGGTTGTTAACAATCTTGAGATCAAGATTGAATAGAAAAATTCTCCATAGGTTGTGGTTGAATTCCAACAAGTCAAAGGAAATTCAACATTGCACATGTTGAGGAAATAGGCTAAATTTGCACATTTCTTTATTTATTTTGGAAAAATAAATTCATGACCATTTAATTCATCATCATATATTTTATTTAACATTTTACTAATCATTTTCTTGCGTCATAAATCAAAAGTCAAGAAAAAGTCAAGTTTTGGCACTACAAGACAAAAAAATATCACACCTGTTTTGCCAAACCACTAATGCATCTAACACACCTTCAAATTCATTCCAAATTCACAAGTAATTTGGAATACATTACACTAGAATTTTTGCATCAAACCCAAACCAAATTCAAATTTCCCACAAATTCCATCAAATTCATGCGAAATGCACTTACACCTATCTCATTTTTATATAACCTCAAGTTTAACCCCTAACCTAATTCCAACTCTATATAACAGTACCTTTTCACATCAGCAAATCATCGACAGCTCACCATTTCAATTGTCAAAGCTCTACCAAATTGAATTCTCAACATTCAAGTTTCTTCACTTTTAAGAAACTTTGAATTTTTGTCAATTATTTTGAGTTCTTAAGAAATTTGTTTCCACCTTAATTGCATTGAATTTACAGAATCATTACCTACACAAATCACCAACCAAAATAGTTCAAATCTAGATCAAATGTCTAGTTCCACTATGAACTTGATTTTTGAAGTTTCTCAGGTCTATAAAATTTATGAACTGGAAGTTTGTTTGGACCTTTGTTGGAGCTTGGTCGGAGAACCACCGTGTCCATCATTGTTCCCGACAAGTTCTTGAGGTTTTTTCGTCAAAGTAAGCATAATCCTGGTTTTTTTTTTCTTGTGTTTTCTGTGTGTTATGATGTTTATACATGCTTAAGGAATTTACTTCAATCATTAGTTGCATGAAAACACATTTAAATTGAATTTCTGTGAAATTGCTCAAGAACACTCATGAACTCAAGAACACAAAAATGAAGAAACTCTGAATCTCAACAATAATTACAAATTCATGTAACATTTGAACCGATTTTTTTGCGCTGATCACAAATATGTAATTAGTTTTGCATTTGAATGTGTATTTCGGTCGAATCAAACGATTTTTCATTATGTATTTCGTCCACTTGTTGCCTTGATTCTCATGAACTATATTTTGTTAGCTAAATTCGAGTACATATTTGAATTCATGGCGAAAATCCTAGTCCAACAGTATATAATTTGTAATTTATTTTATTGGTTTGGTGATTTTTAAATTTTTGTTCATGAGAAACGATGAATACTGATGAACATGGATGATAAATCTATAATTAATCCTGGCCACACGTTGGGTCTCTTTTTTTTTTAATCTTGCGCTGCCACTTGGTACACGTTGGCTGGCTGCTAGAAGATAGAGTGGAGACGGGATCTTGTACAGGATCCCCCGTGTGAGCTTGCTACACAGGATAGATCACGGCCACTAGTTTTGATCAAAGGGTGGAAAACGCTTTCAACATTCTGACTAGGTTGATTGGACGCCACGCCACCTTGGACTTATTGGGCCTAATTCGTGACAACACCCCCCCCCCCCCCCCCCCCCCTCTTTCTTGTTATTTGTCTTTTTTTTACTTTACTTCTTTTGTTCATTTAAAAATGGACTTTGGGCCGCTATTTTGGTTTTTTCTATTTTGTTTGCTAAACTTATCTCTCCCTTATTTCTATTTACCCCCTATTTTTCTGTATTACTATTTTTTATTTTATTTGTATATTATTTGTTTATTTTTTATTTTGTTAATTATTTTTAATTAATAAAATAATAAGTAAATAATAAAATAATAAGTAAATAATAAAATAAACATTTTCAAACACTTTAAAACCATTGATCCAATGCCAAGTGGATTTTTTAAAATCCGTTTCTTTCGATTAATTTTGATCCAGCGTAAATTAAAACCTCGATCAATATCGAGCTTACTTTTCCAATCAAATTCAAAATACTTAACTATTATCAAGCATATTTTCATAAAGGATGAAAATGGAGATGGTCTATGAGCCTTTTATCCCTTTCATCGATTATTTGGATACGAGTTGCCTTACTCGACCACTCGAGCAATCGTCATCCATTAAAAACTTCTAATCTTATTCATTACAAATCTCTTTCATAATTAAAACTTAAGCGAACTCATTTTCGTAATAACTTGGACGAAAAAGGAGGTAGTCTAGAGCCTTATATTTCCTTCCCTTATTACTAGGATACAAGTTGTCTAACTCGACCAATCGAGTATTTGTCGTTTATCAGAAATACATTAACAATATCTAAATCCTTTAACAATTAATGATGAAAAGGGAGATGGTCTAGATCCTTCTAATTCTCTCCTCGATTGTTTGGATACGAGTTGCCTAACTAGAGTATTCATCATCCAGCAAAATATTCAACCAATCAAACCTATCTTTTTTTCTCCCCCGCGTGACCAAAAACCTTTTAAAAAGAATATTGTTTAGTCCATTCAAATATAAATACAAACAAGCTCTTAAGCCTTCCCCACGATCTAAACACATGTTCAATAAAACAGACCAAAAAACACGTAGCTTTCTATCTCGAACTACAAAGGTTTGAGTCCTTCATTGTACCTGAGGATACGTAGGAGCAATACCCGCAATTTCGTCAAGTACCCTAATAAAAACCTTTTTACGACCCCTTTTATTTTCCTCTTACACTTTTTATCAGTCAAAGAAAACAATTAACATACGCAAAATTTCAATCACAAATTTAATTAGAAGGTTCCCGTTGAGAACAATAGACGCGAGAGGTGTTAATACTTTCCCCTTACGTAATCGACTCACGAACCCGAATATGGTTGTGACGACCATCTTTATTTTCTTTCAAAGGTTTTATCAATATTTTCCCTTTCCTCTTTTAGAATGAGTAAAGTTCGGTGGCGACTCTATTCAAATCAATTTTCTGCGACTGCGCGAACACTTGGCCAAAGATTGTATTGTTTGAGATGCGATAGGGGGATTATTCATCTAAGGGTGCCTTAATCATGAGAGGGTTGAGCGGTTTCCCTTAACATCCAATATGATTCTTGTTGCAGTGAGAATCAGATATCAAGCTATAAATTAACTTGAATCACAAATCATGAAGTTCACCACTGAGCTTTGATTTATCCAAAGGAAAGGGTAAAGATCGAAGAAAACCCTAAGTGCGCTATGTAACAACACATCTAAGAGGTCTAAGGTTCGGGGGTTGGTTATACCTAGGGAAGGTGTTAGCATTATAAGTATCTGTAGTACTCTACAGGAACCTCTTGTTAGTATTTGTGTTATGTTATATGTTTGCTTGCTAAGGAAAATGTGCTAAGGGAAAGACCTAGGGGATTATTTACTAAGTATGTCCGCCAAGACATCGTATCTCGTGCCTACGTATCCTGACTAGGATACAATCAGAGCATTTGTAGTTCACCTAACTAAGGGTGAGGAACTCTTGATAATGATCAAGGTTCCAGAGGGAAGTAACTGTTCATAAACATGACACTTACATGGAGTGCAGTGACTCCAAACCTAAGGCTAGATCAAACGAGGAAAGTAAGTGTTCATCACTATGACACTTACATGGAGTGCGGTGACTCCAATCCTAAGGCTAGGATAAAGGGTAAAGTAAACTAGTCTCAATTGCACGACGTCGTGAGATAAGGGAGTTAGTTGTTAGTTGTTAGTGGGCTCGCCAAGATATCGCATCTTGTACCTACGTATCCTGATTAGGAATGAGGAATCAGAGCATCCGTAGTTCGCCTAGTTAGGGTTGAGGAACTCTTGATAATGATCAAGGTTCCAAAGAGAAGTGAGTATCCATGGCAAGACACTCACATAGAGTTCAAAAACTCTCTAAGTCTAAGTTGAACAGGGAATGTAAGTGTTCATCACTATGACACTTACATGGAGTGCGGCGACTCTAATCCTAAGGCTAGGATAAGAGGGAAAGTGAGTGCTCATAGCAATACCATGTGAATATGATATATATATATATATATATATATATATATGTTAGTA
This sequence comes from Lathyrus tuberosus, assembly GCA_022829125.1. Lineage (NCBI taxonomy): Eukaryota > Viridiplantae > Streptophyta > Magnoliopsida > Fabales > Fabaceae > Lathyrus > Lathyrus tuberosus. The sequence continues at coordinate 4,556,909 of JALAZF010000274.1, read as the reverse complement.
ACATCATATGAGTATGGACATGGATCCATCATTGATCATCAAGATATCAAACATTAAGCATTTGAAACAATCATGGATTCATCAAAGATTAGGTCCGAAACAAAATTGACAAAAATGTACAAGTTAATCACAATATTTAGAAAACATCAAAGTACATTTTAAAAATAAATAAATAGAAACCTAAAGCTAAATAAATGAAAGAGTACAAATATTTTTAGTTTTTTTTAGCATGAGAATGAAATAAATGGCAAGAAAGAATAAAATGTTCTGTTTTATTTTTTTGTTAAAAGTGAAGATGAAAGTTAAAACAAATGAAAATGAAATAAATAAAATTTAATACCATATATGCTCAACAAATACCCATTTTCATGGGTTTTTCACTCAACATATCAAGCAAACACAATAGCAACTTGAATGGATGAAAATGAAGCCTTAACGAGGGTTTGAAATCAAGAAAGTTTACCTATTAGAGTGTGTCCAATGCACCTTCTAGAGTACTTCTGGGTGAGATATGATGATGTCTACAGCTTCATTGAGCCCCCAGGAGTGTGTTGGAATGTTTGGTTTAAATGCATTGGATGAGTTATATTTGATGTAAAGGAAGTGGAAAAATTGGGAAATTCGAAGTTTCGACTTTTATGCGACAATGGATTTTAGTGAGAATATGATGTTTGGAAGAATTTCATGACTATTTCCCTTGAATCTTTCTTGAATCAATCTTGAATGAATCCCCCCAAATGAAGAAAACAAAATGGCTATATATAGAGTTTTTGATCCTCTTTATCTTTGAGTACCAAGGTTGCCCTGAGTATCAGCTTCTAATTACAAGTTTGCCACCAGTAATTACAAAACTGCCATTAGTAGTGTAAATGAGAAGATCACTATTTACAAAATTGCCATTAAGCGATGTTGATCCTCATGCTTATCCTCACGCTAATCCTCAACTGCATTTTGATAATTACAACTTTGCTATTGCTTGGTGCCCACGTATGGTATATTCCTTTCTTGATCCTCAACCATGTACAAATATTACCATTTTTCCATTGAGTGATGTTGATCCTCATGCTGATCCTCAACTGCTTTTTGATAATTACAACTTTGTCATTGCTTGGTGCCCACGTATGGTATATTCCTTCCTTGATCCCCAAGAATGCACAAATATTACCATTTTGCCATTGAGTGATGATGATCCCCACGCTGATCCTCAACTACTTTTTGTTATTACAAAAATGTCATTTGGTAATTACAATTTTGCCATTGCCTTCCTTCTTGATCTTCACGCATTATTACAACTTTGCCATTGCATTATTTTTTTATCCTTTTTGTGTTTCTTCCAAACATATGATTTTCTTCCTTCGATTTTCTCGACTCAACTTGACCAAACTCAATTATTTCCCACACTTTCTCGATTATTGACTCAAAAAGTCCGTAGTCGACCACAAAAAATGTCAAAAGTCAAACTTTGACTTTGAGCGTATATTGACTTTTTAACAAGTGAATTAAAATTCTTCGACTATTAATAGATCAAACTTCTCGAGCCATCTTAAACACATGAATGGGCCAGAAAGTCGTATTTGAAACCCTTGGATCATGTTTATTGGGATGAGATTATGCTCAGATGAAAAGTCAACATCAAGTTGTCTTTGGTCAAAACCTTAATTTGTTGCACTTGAGGAATCGAGGCTTGATGAACTTGAATTGATGGGAACTTGCACTTTATTATTGATAAGGGGAATCTTTTGATCATGTTGAATGAGTTGAGAGCTTGGGAAAGCGAGAATCACACAAATCCTTGATTTGATCATTTGCTTGAACTTCTTGATGCGCAACCCTATTTTACAAATGAACAAAAAAAATGTCTTTATAATTGGTTAGCCATGCATGAATGATTGACCTATAATAATATGTAAATGATCTATGAATCTAAGGGTAAAATTTGGGGTATAACAGTTGCCCCTATTTAAATAACTTTACTAGATGATATGAGTGATGGCCATCCTCATGAAATCAAGGTGAAAGGTATTTAAATATAGCAAACCGAAAATTTTTCCCTTAGATGTAATGCTTATGATAAGGACAAGAGAAACTATGCGAATGCTGAGATTCCATGAACACTATCATGATGTTAATTATGGGATGATAAATGAAAAATGTAGACAAAAATAAAAGCAAACAGGAACATGGTTAACACAATGAGTAACGATTCACTGGGGATGACAATAACATTGGGGAAGCTGAAACAAACTAGGGAAGTTTAAAGTGATTGAGCAACAGGTCTGAACATGACCATGTGACACTTTAGAAGGAAGAGATCCTTACTAGAGGTAGAACCAAGAGATGGTCTCCACTGGGGAATATCAAGAGTAGTTTCTCAACAAGCTCAAGCAATGACTGGCTGACACTCTGAAAAGACACTACTACAAAACGCCCAAACAACAACGCGAGGTTTACAACGACATCTTATACACCGTTCTTATAGTGCGTACTGGATGCGCGCACATTATTTTAATTAGAAATCTCAAGGGTATAATAATGGTTGTAATGAAAATCGTGGTGATACAATCTAGCTATCATGGGTTCGAACCTCATCGCCCTCAAATAGTTTATCTCTTTGACGTAAATGCTCCCTTTTTAAGTTTTATTAATATTTAACTAAAAAATAATAATGATATCACGACGACTTTTTCTTAAAACCGTTGTTACAAACTGTTATGTATTTTAAACACCATGTATATATCAATTTATCCATTAAAAAAAAGAAACAAGACGAAACAACCCTAACATCAACGTCGTCACCATTGTCGGGAAGAAGACAACAACAACAAGAAAGTGTTCTACTTTAAGGTGTTGCAATGTCACATTTGAAGACAAAATCATCCAAAGGTGTTTCTACGTCTTCTTCCAGTGTAAAATCTCGATCTAGAAATTTTTGTGGTTGTGATGGTCGTATGGTTTCGTATCAATGCAAGAAGGGACAAAATAAAGGAAGGCTTTTTTGGAGATGTCCATTTTGGAGGAGCGATGAAAAATGTAATTTGTTCATATGGGATGAAGACGTGGGAGAAAGAGATGGAAATGACGATGAGAGCATTATGAAGTCAGAGTTGGAAGCTGTGGGCTATCTAAAGGTTATGTATGAGGATTTAAAGAAAAAGAACAATAATTTAAAGAACAAACTGAAATCAAAGATATTTTCTGGAAATATCAAGATGTTATGTTTTCTTGTCTCCTTTATGTTTAATGTTTACTTTGTTATGAAATGTAATAGTTGAATTAGGGTTTGAATTACATTGTTGATGTTTAAACTGCAGATCCATTGTGAATTACATTGTTGATGTTTAAACTGCAGATGCATTAAGTGAGAAGTTAAGGCGCACCTTTTCTTTTTTATTTATTTTAAAATTCACAAATAAAAGGGTTATCACTACGGTTCTTCTGGTTAACCGTAGTGATATATTTATAATAAATAAATACCTATATAAACGGTTTTGATTTATTTTAAAATTCACAGATAAAAGGGTTATCACTACGGTTATTCTGGTTAACCGTAGTGATATATTTATAATAAATAAATACCTATCTATACGGTTGTTATTGTTAACCGTTGTGAAATAGTTTACCCATATATAAGCGAAATAACTTTCACTTAATTGACAGTAACGCCGTTGCCTTCAAAGTGAAACCCTAGAACCCATTTTTTCTCTTCGTTTTCACCATTAGCCGTGAATCTTGTGCTTCATACATTAAGGTATTATTCTTCTTCCATCTATTGTTAGATATTTCCCATTATCTCGTTTGTAGATTGTTATTTTTGTTGATTGTTCTCATTTTTTCAGATTCATTTTCACTACCTTAACAAAGACCATGCTTTGGAAACTTCATAATGTTTGCGTAGCTATGGAAAAAAGTACAAGAAGCATGAAGCTATGATAGAAACTTCATCCACCTTGTACTTTTTCTTCATAGCTTCACGAACAAGATGTTAGTAAATGAAGAATCAACACTATAAGCAAACTTTATCTAGTTTTAGAAACAATGAAAAGAAATATAAGAAGTATGAAGCTTTTGTTTAAGCTTCTTCCTCCTTATATTTTTTTTTCATTGCTTCCCAAACTAGTTCAACATCATAATTGATTCCTGTTCAGCGATTAGTTTCATTAAAAGGTGTGTTATTCCTGTTCCTCTCTTTACTCTTCACTGGATTATGGTTTTAGGGTTTGTTTTCAACTGAGGATGCTCATTTTTGAAGTTTGCTTTGTTTCCTTTCAGGTTAAGGGGATGATACAGGGTGATGATGCTGGTAGAAGCAAGCGTATTATATCAGTTTATAATATCTGGATCTGGTATAGAATGTTGTTTGAGCTTATTATATTCTATGTAGATTGTTTGTTTCACTAACCCTTACTTAAAATACATTCATTTAATTTGACATAGATACTTATAATCTGCAAATTAAGTTGTATTTGAAAACCAACTTAAACAAACCAATGTTGTTTTCTGATTGCTTGCCTCTCGTCATTCATCTCACGTTCTTTTATATATAGATTATGGTATAATGATCTGGCTCCTTAGATGCATCGCCATCTTCCATTATAGTAAAATCAAAGATGAGGCAGATTATCCAATGTCTTGATGATCTTATGGAAATTTAACTATAATCGAAGATAGCGATATATCGAAGGAGTCAGATCAATAAACCACAATATATGTAAAAGAGCGTGAAATGCACGATGAGACGAATGCAATCAGAAAACAACATTGGTTTGTTTAAGTTGGTTTTCAAGAACAGTTTAATTTGCAGATTATAGACATCTTCATCATATTGAATCCATGTATATTTATTTAGTGAGGTGTTTGGAAACAAGCAATCTACATTTAATATAATAAACTTAGGGTACTTACAACAACGGTTATCTATTGTAACCGATATCATAAGTAATTTATGTTTTATATAATTTCGCTGCTGATGGGTTTCGAACCCAGAACCTAAGTGTATGTATCACAACGGTTTATTATCATAACCGTTGTGATATATGGCTCGCGCCCTGCCTTTCAATAACGGTTTCTAGTCTGTTGTAGAAACAACTAACTTATAACGACAATCTACATAACAACGCCTTCTCCCGCGTCATTATATGTCATTCCCAACCGTTGTTAAATAGGTTTTTCGTAGTAGTGAGAATAGGCAGAAATAGGACGCAATCCTCAAAGCTTTAGGATTAGACCAAGAAAAAGGTAAAAGTAACATCCTCATTGGAAGTAGAACCAAAAGATGGGCTCCAATAAAGGTATATAGAATGATTGATCATCAGGTTCAAGTATGACCGGATAACATTCTAGAAAGAAATGATCCTCATGAAGGTAGAACCGGAAAGACGGTCTCCACTGGGGAATATCCAGAGTAGTGGATCAACAAGTTCAAGCAATGACTGGCTGACACTCTAGGACAAAAGAAAAACAATCTTATCGGAAGTAGAACCAAAATATGGGCTCCAATAAAGATATCTAGAATGATTGATCATCAGGTTCAAGTTTGACCGAATGACATTCTAGAAAGAAAAGATCCTCAATGAAGGTAGAATCGGAAAGACGGTATCCACTGGGGAAATAAAACAAGATATCTAAAGTGATTGATCAACAAGTTCAAGAATGACCGGATAACACTTTTAGAAGGAAGGGATCCTCACTAGAGGTAGAACCAAGAGATGGTCTCCACTGGGGAAATTAAACAAGACATCTAAAGTGATTGAAAAACAGGTTCAAGCATGACCGGTTGGCACTTTAGAAGAAAAGGTCCTCACTAGAGGTTGAATCGGAAAGACGGTCTCCAATGGGAAATATCCAGAGTAGTGGATCAATAAGTTCAAACAATGACTGGCTGGCACTCTGAACAAAATAAAGCAACCTCATTGGAAGTAGAACCAAAAGATAGGCTCCAACAAAGGTATCTAGAATGATTGATCATCAGGTTCAAGTATGACATGATGACATTCTATAACAAAAAGATCCTCAATGAAGGTAGAACCAAAAAGACGGTCTCCACTAGGGAAAGAAAACAACAAGACATCTAAAGTGATTGAACAACAGGTTCAAGCATGATCGGTTGACACTTTTAGAAGAAAAAATCCTTACTGGAGATAAAACCAAAATGATGGGCTCCAATAGAGGTATCTATAATGATTGATCATCAAGTTCAAGCATGAATGGATGACATTCTAGAAAGAAAAGATCCTCAAAAGATGGTCTCCACTGGGGAATATCCAGAGCAGTTGATCAACAAGTTCAAACAATGAATGGCTAACACTCTAGGATAAAAGATCCTCACTGGAGGTTAAACCGGAAAGATGGTCTCCAATGGGAAATATCCAGAGTAGTGGATCAACAAGTTCGAACAATAACTGGCTGATACTCTGAACAAAATAAAGCAACCTCATTGGAAGTAGAACCAAAAGATGGGCTCCAATAAAGGTATCTAGAATAATTAATCATCAAGTTCAAGTCTGACATGATGACTTCTAGAACAAAAAGATCCTCAATGAAGGTAGAACCGGAAAGACTGTCTCCACTGGGGAAAGAAAATGAAACAAGATATCTAAAATGATGGAACAGCATGTTCAAGCCTTGACTGGTTGGCACTTTATAAGAAAAGATCCTCACTGGAGATAGAACCAAAATGATGGGTTCCAATAGAGGTATCTAGAATGATTGATCATCAAGTTCAAGCATGACTAGATGACATTCTAGAAAGAAAAGATCCTTAATAAAGGTAGAATCAGAAAGACGGTATCCACTGGGGAAATAAAACAACAAGACATCCAAAGTGATGGAACAACGGGCTCAACCCCTGACCGGTTGACACTTTAGATGAAAAGATCCTCACTGGAGGTTGAACCGGAAAGACGGTCTCCAATGGGAAATATCCAGAGTAGTGGATCAATAAGTTCAAACAATGACTGGCTAACACCCTGAACAAAATAAAGCAACCTCATTAGAAGTAGAACCAAAAGATGGGCTCCAATAAAGGTATCTAGAATGATTGATCATCAGGTTCAAGTATGACATGATGACATTCTAGAACAAAAAGATCCTCAATGAAGGTAGAACCGGAAAGACGGTCTCCACTGGGGAAAGAAAATGAAACAAGACATCTAAAATGATGGAACAACAGGTTCAAGCCTTGGCCGGTTGGCACTTTAGAAGAAAAGATCCTCACTAGGGATAGAACCAAAATGATGGGCTCCAATAGAGGTATCTAGAATGATTGATCATCAAGTTGAAGCATGACTGGATGACATTCTAGAAAGAAAAGATCCTTAATGAGGGTAGAATCAGAAAGACAGTCTCCACTGGGGAAATAAAACAACAAGACATCTAAAGTGATGGAACAACGGGCTCAAGCCCTGACCAGTTGACACTTTAGAAGAAAAGATCCTCACTGGAGATAGAACCAAAATGATGGGCTCCAATAGAGGTATCTAGAATGATTGATCATCAGTTTCAAGTATGACATGATGACATTCTAGAACAAAAAGATCCTCAATGAAGGTAGAACCGAAAAGACGGTCTCCACTGGGGAAAGAAAACAACAAGACATCTAAAGTGATGGAACAACGGGTTCAAGCCCTGACCGGTTGGCACTTTAGAAGGAAAGATCCTTACTAGAGATAGAACCAAAATGATGGGCTCCAATAGAGGTATCTAGAATGATTGATCATCAAGTTCAAGCATAACTAGATGACATTCTAGAATGAAAAGATCCTCAATGAAGGTTGAACCGGAAAGACATTCTCCACTGGGGAATATCCAGAGCAGTTGATCAACAAGTTCAAATAATGATTGGCTGACACTTTAGGATCAAAGACAAGACACAACTCTCAAAGCCTTAGGATTGAATCAAAACAAAACATCCTTATTGAAGGTAGAACCAAAAGATAGTCTCCAATGGGAAATAGATAAGAACCTCACTTTGTTGGGGAGTAAAAGAGTCACAAGGCATCACCGGGGAAAATGTGTCAAAAAATTCACTGGGAAACACACATCCATTTAACTTAGAGGAAAATGAAGCCTAGGCAAGCTTACTGGGGATCTCACAAAAGAGATACAGGGTGACTGCTTTACGAGCAAATTTTTTTAAATAAAGAGAAAAAACCATCCGAGTCTTCATCAATTTTCTCAAAGAGATGCCTTTCGATAAAAGCAAACTGGATAGGTGACCTAACGAGGAATCATCACTTGCAATAAAATCCTTGTAAAGAGGGTAACTCAAATAAAGAGAAACCGTTTGTAAGGTCTTCAACAAAATCCTTCTGACATACTTTCAGGGGAATACCAAATTGCAAAAGGTTAAATAACACCAAGGACGGATAAGCTTCTCGGAAGAGACTGCCACTTATCGCCCTAGAAAACAAGCTTTTCAGAGAGATTGCCACTTGTTACTGCCAAATTTGAAGGAAACACCAAAAAGGGATAAACTTCTCAGGAGAGACTGCCACTTATCGTTGTAGAGGTAATAATAGCAAAACAAGCTTCTCAAGGAGACTGCCACTTGTTCTATACAAAAGGTTGGAGAAAACACCAAAGACGGATAAGCTTCTCAGGAGAGACTGCCACTTATCACTGTAGAAAACAAACTTCTCAATAGGATTGCCACCTGTTGTCTGAGTATAAATTCTAAGGAGATGTTATAACAACCCTTCTGGAGAATATATTATGTCTTCAATGAGGATCTGTAAAAGATTCTTCCTGCGAGACATATTGCAAAATAAATGCACGCTCAAACTAGGCTCAGCGACCTAATTAGGTTCAAAAGCAACATTTGTCAGGGACCAAAATTCAATCTAGGAACAAGCTAGAAAGAAACGGTCAAACAAGACTCTACCCATTGAGGAATGAACTCAAATGGGGATTTATCTTATCCAAACATGGAAAAGATAACTGAAGCAACCATCATCCACGAGAATCAAACTCTGTAGGGAATTTAGAAAAGATGGGCACTTTATGCCTAAAGACTGACGGCCTTATTAGAGAGAATAGACAAACCTAATCACTTGGGGAATAATAGCCAAAGTGCATAAAATAGGTAAACACCGAAAAGGTAGCAAAAATGCTAAGATGCCATGCACATGTATGAATGCATGTATGCCATGTTTATGCTTATGCTGACAAAACAAACAAAAAAGAAGTAAATTGGAGATGAAATAAACATCTCGACAAGGATACCCGACCAACTTTAACAAATTGGAACCTCACTAGAGATGAACATGCAGAACAAACAGCTCAACTTCAAGGTTATAACCTTCTCTGGGGGGAAATAGTACTCCACTCGGAGGCATAACGTCATGACTTCACTATGGATTGCCATCATGAGCCTGATTTCCTTGTTGGAAGAAAGGAGACCCATGGGGAATTGCCAAGATCAATTGAAGTAACAAATTAATGGGGAGCTGGCAAAAGATATCACAAGAACAATGTAGTTCTGCACTTTTCTTGCATAATGATTATCAAGATGAGCAGCGGCTCTTGCAACAAATAAACTTCAAATCTCCTCTGCCCCAGATTAATTGGACAGTTGGAAGAAAATACCAAGAGGATTTTCAGAAGAATTGGCATACAAGATGCTTCAACAATTTCAAACACTTGGAAAGACTCACAAATCTCGACATAATTGCCCCAGTTTAATTGAATTTGCACAACAAAGTCCTCGAACTTGTCCTTCAAACTGTGGGAACAACAACTAGGAAACAAACTTGCCCCTGCTAGCTGGTAGATCTGCGAAATCGTTGCCCCTAGATTAACTGACCTTCGAGAGATTTGTCTAATCTCGACCTAATTGCCTCTGATTAACTGGTCTTCGAGATATTTTCCGAATCTCAGTTTGATTGCCCCAGATTAACTGAATCTTGTAGCGGCTTGCACCAATGTTCGGAACTTTGAAGAGTTCTGCTCCTAATTCATCGACTCCTGGAATGGTTAATAAACAAATCTGTTGCCCATGCTGAGCTTCCTTTACCAAGTCAAATTCCCTAGCTGGCTGCATTTGTTGGGATTCCTTTTGATATTGGATTGTCTTACAAACAGTATTGTTCATTAAAAATTGGCAATTTCAATGCAACATTCATGCAAGCTTTTGAAATCAAAGTTTAATGATAAAACACACAGTGGAGTGATTAAATGATCAAAATGAAGTGGATCTTGTCATTTACAGAATGACAAGTGAAGTGATCAATACACATAAATAACAAAGATCATTAGGAGTCAGGTTATCCAACCTTGCTGTAGTATGCTTTCAAAACAACCTTACCTCAATTAGGTCTTTTAAGGGTTGTAGCGTGGCTTGGTTCACGGTTTTTTTGAAACAAAGGATAACGGCTCAAAGTTTATTTGTACCCACCCCTTCTTCGTGATGAACTCCAATCCTACTTTCAGTTAATTGACACACGCATTCTAACCCCAAAAGACTTTGATAGTGTGATAGTAATGATGAGGATTCAAGATTTCCTTGCAATGACAGTCACGCTACTTTGTCTTTGTTTTGTTGAGGATTTTATGACCTCTTCTTGTCTTTGCTGAGGTGTTAAAACCTCTTCTTATCTTTGCTGAGGTTTTGAGACCTCTTCTTGTCTTTCGTTTTAATCCCTAACTTTTGCCTGGATCACTTCTTTGAAGCTTTTGGCCTAATTTAATCCCTAACTTTAATCCACCAGGATGTCCTAATTTTTGCCTAACAGGTTGTGACTTCCACATTATTGGTGAATAAGGATTTAATAAATTTCCTGGATTTCTTCAATTTCTTCGTCCCTTTTGGGATATTTGAAGGATAACACATGGTTGATCCTCTACATAGAGTGTACAGATGAACGAACCTTTTGAAGATCGAACGCATAGTCAAATTAACTGAACCCACTACCCTGCCCCAAGTTCAAAATTAAGGGTTTTTGTTATTTGGACAAGAAGACTCATACTTCAAGGCTCAAAGGGGTTGCCGAGGGATTATCTTCCTTATGTCTCCGGTGTTTGGGGGATTGAAACAATGCCTTACATCGTCAGCAAAGTTTTGATTTGAAAGCATACCAACAACAATTATGAGTATTTTGTTTTCATCATCCTCCCAAATCTTTGCTAAAACAAAAGTTTGATAAAGACAAGTGAATGGGAGAAATATATTTTTGCTTTTTTATGACAAGGAAAGAAAATGAGTGAATACGAATGGATTGATCCAAAAGATGCATAAACATTTCATTAATCTTGCCAAATCAATAAACAACAATGCTTACAAGCAGACATGAAACCAAAAAGCAAGGAAATACAAATGAAAAAACTGAAATAATCAAAAGAAAATCAGCTTTGGAGAATTGACTTCAGCAACTTTAATTTCCAGGTCCAGACAGGGGAACACCTTGCTCCTTGTGGTAAAGAACCTTGAGAGGCCTCACAGGTCCTTTGTCTTTCGCCTCAAGAGTTGAGACATTAACATTTGGCTTTCCTTCTTGAGGTTTCAGCAGTTCCAATAAGCTTAGCAATCTCAGTCCGAAATCCTCGCACTCTTCAACTGGATGCCCCATTGTCCCAGTACGATATTTGCATTCAACTTCTGGGTGATCTTCTTCGAAGATCAAATCCTTGTCATAGATCAGCTTTTGCACAATAGCTTCTAATGTCAGGCAAGTATCGAGGTCGTGCCCTTCAGCCCCTTTATGAAACTCACAAGTCAAATTCGTGTTGTGCCAAGGTCCTAGCAGCGGGTTGAGAGGTCGCGGAGTCACTAACGAGTTCTGAATCAACAGTAGATAAAGTTTGCTCAGCGGCACATGAACTGGCTTGTAGTGAGCCTTGTTCCTTTGGGCAGGATTCTGCTTCTTGTTCCTGTTCTGGCTTTGAGAACCTTGAGGGGAAATAACCATTGGATGGTGATATGCTCTTTTGGTAGGCACTTGATGAGGATGACATTTTGGTGCAGGACCAAGTGCGGGTTGACACGAAGTTTCCTCAAGGGCAGGTCCTTGATGCGGCCGAACCACAAGAGGTGGTGAAGTGATAATTTCTTTGGATGCAACAGGGCAATCAAGCTCTTTTTTCTTCATCAAATTCTGTAAAGTCTCTAAGACCCAGTTCATCTGACCTCTAAGAACTCTGATCTCCTTCTTCAAGGCTTTCTGACCCTTAAAAATCTCGTTCATCGTCGCCATTTGTCTAGAATGCGTGCTGGGTATCCTTCTATTGGTATGGGAAGAAAAAGATGAGACTCGAGGCTGAGAAATGAGATGCAATGCAAATGTAATGACATGCATATGCAATGAAAATGCAAGCCAAATGATTTCAAGGAACTCAAAAACAAGTTGCAAACATTCTGGAAAAACTGAAAAGTTTTGTTTTATAATCCATGATCTCTATTGATTTTTGCAAAGGAATGAACAACTGAATTCCTTGATGTCATACCCCAAATTTTGACCACTAAGATTTCCCATCATTGTGAAAATCATTACCACAATATGGATAAACTTTCATACCCATTACTCTCCCCAAAGATGGGTGAGCATTCACTACAATCAAGAATTAGGGTTTTGAGCCCTCTTAGAACACTTAGACAAAAGATCAATCAAGAAATGACATGATCTTCAACTTGTCTAACCTCTCAAACATCCACAAAGGATCAAGAGGACTTCCACATCAAGAATTAAGCACAAGGCTGTAACATTCCAAGTGGATCAAGCCTCAAGATCACCAGTGTCACCAAATTAGGGTTTTGGTCGACTGAGGCCTCCAGATGAAGATTTTCATCTGGGCATGAGCCAATGCTTCAAAGCATAACCCAAGGTACTCCAAGGGACCTCGTGGACCCAATCATCAAGTCAATTTAACCTCAGGGGAGGCATTTACCAAAAATCAGGAATTAGGGTTTCTTGACCTAATTCACCCCTAAGTTGACTTTTGGAACAAAACATAGGCCAAGACCTCAAGACATGATTTGGGGGTCTCCAGTACACTACATTGATCCATTTTCAACAATGGATTGATCCAAGAAGCTTGATTCACAAGTTTCAAATTCATCAGGACCACAATTAGGGTTTTGAGGAAAAAGTCAACTGTACCTTTGACTTTTGACCCAGACATGCTCCCAAACCTTGGGACATGATTCAATATACCCTATAACACCTATGAAATTAATCCATCAAGTTTGATTTAGGTTAAGGACTTGATTTCATAGAGGATCGCACAGTTTGGAATTCATTTGATAAAAAGTCAACTGTGCCCAAAAGTCAAAGTTTGACTTTTTGATTTTTTGGTCAATTATGGTTCCCTAACCCTAAAATGATGTTAATGTGTGATTGGAATCATCATTCATCAAGAAAAATCAAAGAAAGTGGGATAACTTGTTAAAGGGGTAACCATAAAAAACTTAGAAATTTTCTAAGTTATGGAACAAAGTGGTTAGGGTACCAACTTCCAAGGATCATAACTTGAGATCCAAGCAACCATTTTGGCTGATCCAAAGATGGATTTGTAGATCTCATGGCATACTTTAAAAGTGTCAACTACAGCTCATTCCAATTCCTCATGAATTTTAAGTTATGGAGTGATCAAAATGGCTGAAAACACAAAAGTGGCATTTTGTCCAACACTTAGTGAAATTTTCACTAAGTCAGAATCTGTTTCACTTTTTTCAAAATGTAGGGGCATTTTTAACTTGGATCCAAAAAGTGTCAAGACAAACTATGATCACACATATGTTGTATCATATGAGAGCTTTCCAAAATGGCCAAGAACTCCATCAAACTCCATTTGAGCTAAGAGTTATGACAGTGGCAATATGCCTTACTGCAACTGTCATAACAAGGCAGATTTATGCATTTTGCTCGATTTGAGCAATTTGTGCAAATGACAAATAAGTTTATCCATCTGAACACCTCAGGGGGAGACCAAGGAGGAACAAACACTGATCCATAAGTCTCCCAAGTCTTTGGAACTAAAAATAGCATGCCAAACCTAAAAACCCTAAAAGGGGGACAAGACTCCAATTTTGTTTTGGAGCATTCAATGGATGCACCAAGGTGGCATGAACTGAGTCATTTCCAACTGAATGAGTCAAGGATAAGATCTGAACTAGGGAACCAAAGGCCTGTGCTCTAACCTCTAGTCAATGGCTAGAGGAGACTTGGATTCCCATTGATCAACATTTGCCAAACCTCTGCAGCAGTTGCCATTCATTATTGCTTGCAAAACAAACTTGCTCTGCTATAAATAGAGCTCATTTGTGATCAGTTTAAGTACACCAAAGGCCTATAACACTTGCTTTTCTCAAAATCATCTTCTCACTCTCAAATTTGCCTTCCAAAGCAAGTCACTATCGGGTTTTGAGCTTGGGAACAATTCCAACCAAACCAATCACACACACACCTCATAAACATCATATGTGAGTTGATCAAACACTAAACACACAACTGTAACACTGATTTCTCATAATCACCAGCCAGTTGCTCAAGTTTTCAACCAAGTTGCAGTTGAGATGCCATGAAGTGATCCAGCCATTTTCAATCAAGTCCAAGCATTCAAACACACTCCATATGGTGTAGGGAAGTTGTTCAGATCATCACAACTCATCTGAAACACCTCCAACTCAAAAATCACTTTGCTCTTGCTGTCACAACCTTCAAGTAAGCTTAAACTTTGTCATCTCTTAATCTATGCATATTTCCTCGCACAATACTTTTGCCAAATGTTCATAATCATGCATAGAATGTTTCCCCTCAATTAATTGCTTTGTTTGAATCGTGTATCAAAATTCTCAGCCTTTATGCAAATTTTAGGGTTCTTGAGGTTTTGTCTTGATTTCTTATTCCATGCTTAAAATAAATGAAATTAAAGACCATAGACATGATCGTGAGGTGAAAACGAGGAGATTGATATGTGGATTGTGTGATTTCATCAAGTATTCAGTGAGATTGGATAGAAAATGCAAATCTGAGCAAAACTCCCTTCGCGCGTGTTCTTGGCCCATGTTCTTGGCGCCTTTTTCACAAATTTGAATATTTGAATTTTGTGATTTTATTTAATTGATTCAAAAATTAATTTCTCTTTGAGTTTTAATGATTTTGAGTTGATTCTTTTTTTAATAATTCACAAAAATGTTAAAATATTTTATTTTACCAAAAAATCCCAAAAATATTATTTATTTCATATACTTAATATTTTTGCAAAGAATTAATCTTTTATTTGTTTTTTAACACTTAAAATATTTTCTCCTCCTTGATTTTCCAAATTTAATTGGTTTCCAATCATTTTTTGGATATAAACATGATTTTTGAAACATTGATCCAAGATCACCACTCATTTTTCACATGTTTTCAATACTTTTTATTAATTTTTTAACAAAATTAATTCCTTTTTAAACAAAATTAGGGTTTTGATTAATTCAACCCTCATTAATCATTTTCAAACACTCATGGGCCTCTAATAGAGTGTAGGACCCAACCCCTTTTGAAAGCCAAACATTTTGGGCCTCAGACAATTGTATAAGTCCCCCGACAATTTTCAAAACGACGGTGCGATCACTGTCCACCCTGGGCCTCTCCCTGAGTTGTAAGCCGCTCCTCTTGTACAAAAATAAACTTTGGGCCTCTAATAGAGTGTAAGACCCAATCCCTTTTTAACCAATACCATTTTTGGGCCTCAGTCTGTAACACCCTTTTCTACCCCACGAATAAACACGGCAAAATACACAAATTATTAGAGTAAAATCAAAAACCACCTCGAAGGGTGCACATTTCTCAATAAAT
This sequence comes from Lathyrus tuberosus, assembly GCA_022829125.1. NCBI lineage: Eukaryota > Viridiplantae > Streptophyta > Magnoliopsida > Fabales > Fabaceae > Lathyrus > Lathyrus tuberosus. Next base: position 4,541,136 of record JALAZF010000274.1, on the reverse strand, counting down.
TCAAATTAAACACTTGCTCCGTAAACACGGGTTTTCCTCAAAAATACTCAAAAGCATTCATATGGCAGCGGAACTCAATAATTCAAAATAAAAAGGCTTTCAACCAAAGCCATCAAAGTTAGCAGCATAACCACCATAACCACAATAATAAAAAAGGTTTCAAAATAACCCATAGTCATCAAATATCACAAAACAACAACTCAACAATGGTTCGACTCAACAACCCAACCCGATGTTACACTATCAGAGCAAAACCCTCTACATCGACCAAAAGTAAAGTACAACTCCAAAAGTCCTCGAAGGCATCCACAACTAAACCTGATCACCTGCACGTTACCCACGTGGAGGCAACATTCAAACATGCAGGGTGAGTAATCACAATTCATTATAATCAATATAAAAACAGGATATGCAAAATGGCGTCATCATCATATACAACATCATCAGGGTCATCATAAAGGAAAACATCAGGAATCACTACATCACAAAATCACGTCAATGCCACATAAAATGTAATGCACAACAAGACTCATGCATGTGGTACCAATCGTCACAAAAGATGGACACTGGGTCATCAACCCTCCACAAGGGAGCATGTCATAAACACCTCAATCCACACAATGGGATTTAAGCCACCACTGGACCGAAGTCCTAACATCGTCACTGGACCGAATTCCTAACATCATCATTGGACCAAAGTCCTAACATCATCAATAGACCGAAGTCTAAATGCTATGAATACATGATGCACAACGTCCTAATCATCATCATCAACAAAGTCATTACGTGCATCATCATTCATCAAAATATCATATTCGTTATATCGTCATTTATTCATCAAAACATCATGCATCATCATCTTATAATCATCAATATAGCTCATGGTAATTCACATCAGTATTTAATCATCAAACATCAGGTATAAACAGTTCATAATCATCAATACACTAGTGGTAATTCATATCATCACTTAATCATCATACATCATATATATACAACTCATAATCATCAATATACATCACAGTAAATCATATCATCAATTATTCCCTCAAAAATCATGAAATCATCATCTCAATATCATCAATAACATCATGGTTCAACAATCACAACTTCATAACACCACTAATTCAACAACGACATCTATCATACGTATATCGTCACAATTAACCTCAATTCCTCATAGTTTAGACAATTGAAAAATACTCCATATTGCTCTCTTGGTTTCACTAAAATGTATTTCATCGCGTTAGCTTTCCAACGCTTTGAACGGTACCTCAATCGGACTTACGGATCAAAAGTTATGATCAAAACCGTATCTGGACCCATAGCTGCCTGGCTGTGACGGAACTGCATGGTGACCGCCGTAAGCCTTATGGTGGTCGCCGTTTGCCTACATGATGCAGATTTTGCATTTTTCATCGTTGGAGGCCTTCCGGACCTCCGATTTCGATTCCGTAAAAAGTCTCGGTCTCGTAATTCAAAATCCTACGACTGTATAACATTTATAACAGCATATGACACTTATTTTAGGGATACAACCATCATATTATCAACATTTTCTACATCTCATTCCATCAATTCTTCCCTATTCATCCTTACAACCATCCTAAGGCATTATGGAAATCAAAGGCATAAAACCTACGTCTATTAGGTCGATTCAAGACACTACGGGAACCTTATTTTCCTAAACCTTCAAAACTCTCAAGCTTCCTATAAACTCTATAAATCCCTTTCGCCACAAGGTCGAAACAACTTCGACAGGGAAGTCATCCCCAAGGTCTATTTTACCGGTTCAATTCAACATTATTAATCGATTCAAAAAAATGCCCTTAAATTCATCAGTTTACCTCAAAACCCATAAACCCTCACAATCCCCTTTTTCTACAAGGTCAAAACAACATCAAAGAAACATTAGCCTCAAAGGCCTAATTTTACCCAATTCAATCCAACCCTTCATATTCATCATCAACCCACAAAAACAACACCTAAATCATCAACATAATCATAAACCCACATAAGCCTCAAAATCGGCCTTAAACACATCGAATCTCTATATTGAAAACAATGAAAGGTAATACTCCCCATACCTTAGATTGTCGATTCGAAGCTTTCTCTCTGAGCCTTCGGAAACCTTCTTGAATTCCTCGCCTCCTCCTTTTTCCTCAGAGCTCTCACCTTCTTCTTTTCACGGTTTACCAAAAAATGAAACCTATTCTCAAATCCTCCTTTTATATTCAACCTAACCCTTGGGCCTCAAAATTGGGCTTTCTCCATAACACCCTCACTAATCCTCCTCAAAAGTCCAATTTACCCTTAATTCCTCTAATATTATTTAAATTAATAATAACACATTATACCCCATAATATATACTATTATTTAATTAAATAACCAAACTCCACAAATTCCACGTAATACCCAAAAACACCAAAATTCACCGAAAATCACGAATATTATATTCAAATAAATTAAATAAATATTCTTACGAATTTGGGGTGTTACACAGTCATTGTATAAGTCCCAACACATTCTCAAAAATCTCAGCGCGATCGCCATTTCAAAACAAAAATCACCTGGGCCTCCGCTCTTGTTGTAAGTCCCATTTCTTTTCTTTAAATAAACTTTGGGCCTCTAATAGAGTGTAAGACCCAATCCCCTGTGTACATAAAAACAATTTGGGCCTCACATATTGTATAAGTCCCTCTGTACAGTTTTCAAAACAACGGTGCGATCATCGTTAAAACTTGGGTCTCTCCTCGAGCTGTAAGCCCCAACAATCTTTTCAAAACACTTTCTCCTTTGATTTTGAATTCAAATATATATATTGTCTTTAATTTCTTTGTTGAACAACTAACAAAACAGCATGAAAGCTCTACAACGGGTAACTGGTTATCCGCTTTCATTTACTGCTTTCATATATATAACTGTATTGTGGGGCTGCTTCACTGTAAGTCTTCTTTCACATCCTTTTATATACTTGTCATATATCAACTGTGTAATACTAGTATAGTTATTTAGAGTTTTCCCCGGCAACTACGTCTAGAACTAGGTAAAGCCTGTTGGTCACTCTCGAATACAAACAAAACTAGATCCCCTATATGATTACCAATACAGTCTTCCCTTCTCTTGGGGTTAAACAATATGGAAACGTGAAAGGAAGCATTCTCGGTGAACCCTTTCTCAGACTGTCACTTATAGAAATTGTCAAAGAAATTCTACTCACCAGAGTTGATCTATTCTCCGTGAATAGCATCTCTTGAGTTTCTTCCAAATTCTCGAACTTTCCTATAATGATCTCTTCTCTGTGAATTGCATTTCTTGAACTTCTCTTGGTTTGGGGACCCACAGGCTTCCTAAAAGCATCCCCGCCTTCTCTTGGGCGTTGTACAAGGACCCTTCGCCTTCTTAGAAGTTTTTTATTCCTTCTCTTGGGCTTCGTACAAGGACCTTCACGACCTCCTAAAGGTATAGGACAGAACTTAGTAATCCTTCGTTAGAGTTGTCTTTCTAAAAAGTCCCCAAAAACCTTCAGACCAATTTTAGGGTTGATACTCATCCCTTAACCGAGTCGACCTCCTCTTGGGCATCATACAAAAGATAAAACTCTACCAGTAGACTTGGACAGTCTAATTCCCTTGAGTCTCAAAGACATTCTTAAGCACCTTTCAAACATAGGAGAAACCCCGGATTCTGGATTAATCTCCAGCCGAGTTAAAACTTGTGGGTTCTAAAACCCCGTCTTTCTCCCAAAATTCCCCAACTAGGGTCAGTTCACCATCAAGATAACACTATCTCAAATCAGAGCCTCAAGGTTTCTGAAATATCAATTCATTTTGCATTCCCCTGCAAGGATTGATTCCCCACTTGGACCTGCCTCGAGATCTCAAGAATCCCCGGCAGAAGTTTAGCCTCCTCTTAGGCTTTGTATAAATGATCCTTCCTCAATGTAGTCAGCCTCCTCTTGGGCTTTGTACAATGATTCTCCCTAACGGAGTTAACCTTTTCAGACTCTCTTGTTGAGTCACTCACTTTTCAAGGCTCTCTTGTTGAGTCATTCTCCTTTTAGCCTCAATCTCGGGCTTTGTACGAGACAGCAAATCACTCTCTTGTTGAGTATAAAAGACTTTCTTGTTGAGTCAATCAACTTTTCAGACTCTCTTGTTGAGTCCACCTTTTTAGCCTCCGTCTTGGGCTTCGTACAAGACAGATAAAAGTACTATCTTGTTGAGTCAAACTTTTTAGCCTCCGTCTTGGGCTTTGTATAAGACATATAAAAGCACTCTCTTGTTGAGTCAATCATTTTTAGTACTCTCTTGGTTAGTCAACCCTTTTAGCCTCTATCTCGGGATTTGTACGAGACAAATAATAAACACCCTCTTGTTGGGCCAATAGCCTCCTCTTAGGCTTTGTATAGAGAAATCCCCGGTTGAGCCAATCAACCTTTTAGCATCAAACTTGTGCTTTAATCAAGGCATACAAACATCAACAGTTTCTCTTTAGAGATGACAAGTTCTCTCTCAGTCAAACCCTTTAGCTTCATATCTTGGGCTTTGAACAAGATACAAATCACTTTTAGCTTCAATCTTGGGCTTTGAACAAGACACCAAAACATCTCTTTTCCTCCCTTAGAATAGGAGGGAACTACGATCACTCTAATTTCCCTGTTTCGTTAAACGGGAATACGTAGGCATAAGATTGCAAAATCTTAGCGAGCATACTAATCAAAAACTCTAAAGTCCAGTACCTTCACACATTCAATCCCAAACATCAGATCCAATATCTTGCCAAAAACTTCACAAATAGTCCAGACACTGTATTCTTAAGTAAATAACCTAAGATAGACCCCCCTTTTGATAGCATCTATAAACCAACAGTCGGTTGTTTAAACTAAGTATGCAAGCAGGGTTAATTGGAGATATCTATTTCCCTTCCTTAATCAGCTTAACAGGATAAAAAATGAATTGAATTGTAGTACCCAAGCGATAGTGATTCGAAACCACAAAAATCGCGCTACACTTAGAACCAAAGGGTTATTCATGAATGCATGAATGTATGGATGGATGTATGGACAAACATACGTATACACATATTCACGTATATGCTGACAAGCAAACAAGGGCCTGGGTTTGAAGATCACGAGCGTGGAGCCATGGTCTACCCATCCCAAAAGGTGTGCACTAAGGGTTCTTGTATCTGCAAAAAAAGGGTTCTAAAAAGTTCCCAGAGTCAACAACCCATCCTTTGGATATTATCGATTTCCCAAGTACTCAGTAGTCAATAATATTCTCAAGGGAGTCTCGTCTGAGTGTAGTATCGCGTATCAACTATTTTGGGACTACTCCCTCATAATCATCGCAGTACGTCCTAAAAAGGCCAAGTGGGGGTAAAAGGTAACTAAAGGTCCTCAGTGTCACGGGCTCCTAGGTCGAAGGTAGTAACGTCTTCACGATTACTCGTTCAACATATACCACTCCCAAGAGGGCCTCAACTGAGCATGGAATCTCAAGTCAACTCCTTTGGGATTACTCCCTCGAAGTCTCCTTGACTATATCCACCATCCTATCATAAGTGTACGCTCAAGTCCGGGTTAGGACTTATCCTCACCACTCAAAGTAATAACCATGCATACAAAAAAACCAAGCACAAATAGATATATACAAATATATAGATATACAAGCAAGTAAACATATAACAAACACAAATACAAACAAGGTGGGCTTAACCCTCTTGGGAAACTTTTGTTCCCTAATAAAGTCACCATTTTCTGTCGCGGTGAGAATCGGATATCAAGCTATTAATTAACTTGAATCACAAATCATGAAGTTCACTACCGAGCTTTGATTTATCCAAAGGAAAGGGTAAAGATCGAAGAAAACCTTAAGTGCGCTATGTAATAACATAGCTAAGAGATCTAAGGTTCGGGGGTTGGTTATACCTAGGGAAGGTGTTAGCATCCCAAGTATCTGTAGTACTCTACATGAACCTCTTGTTAGTATTTGTGTTATGTTATATGTTTTCTTGCTAAGGAAAATGTGCTAAGGGAAAGACCTAGGGGTTTATTTACTAAGTATGTTCGCCAAGACATCGCATCTCGTGCCTACGTATCCTGACTAGGATAGAATCAGAGCATTCGTAGTTCACCTAACTAAGGGTGAAGAACTCTTGATAATGATAAAGGTTCTAGAGGGAAGTAAGTGTTCATAAACATGACACTTACATGGAGTGCGGCTACTCCAAACCTAAGGCTAGATCAAACGGGGAAAGTAAGTGTTCATCACTATGACACTTACATGAAGTGCGGTGACTCCAATCCTAAGGCTAGGATAAAGGGTAAAGTAAACTAGTCTCAATTGTGCGGCGGCGTGAGATAGGGGAGTTAGTTGTTAGTTGTTAGTGGGCTCGCCAAGATATCAGATCTCGTGCCTACGTATCCTGACTAGGAATGAGGAATCAGTGCATCCGTAGTTCGCCTAGCTAGGGTTAAGGAACTCTTGATAATGAACAAGTTTCCAAAGGGAAGTAAGTATCCATGGCAAGACACTCACATAGAGTTCAAAAACTCTTTAAGTCTAAGTTGAACATGGAATGTAAGTGTTCATCACTATGACACTTACATGGAGTGCGACGACTCCAATCCTAAGGCTAGGATAAGAGGAAAAGTGAGTGCTCATAGTAATAGCATGTGAATATGATATATAGACATGTAAGTAACATCATATAAGTATGGACATGGATCCATCATTGATCATCAATATATCAAACATTAATCATTTGAAACAATCATGGATTCATCAAAGATTAGGTCCGAAACAAAATTGACAAAAATGTACAAGTTAATCACAATGTTTAGAAAACATCAAAGTACATTTTAAAAATAAATAAATAGAAACCTAAAGCTAAATAAATGAAAGAGTACAAATATTTTTAGTTTTTTTTAGCATGAGAATGAAATAAATGGCAAGAAAGAATAAAATGTTCTTTTTTACTTTTTTGTTAAAAATGAAGATGAAAGTTAAAACAAGTGAAAATGAAATAAATAAAATTTAATACCATATATGCTCAACCAATAACCATTTTTATGGTGTTTTCACTCAACATATCAAGCAAACACAATAGCAACTTGAATGGATGAAAATGAAGCCTTAACGAGCGTTTGAAATCAATAAAGTTTACCTATTAGAGTGTGTCAAATGCACCTTCTAGAGTACTTCCAAGTGAGATATGATGATGTCTACAACTTCATTGAGCCCCCAGGAGTGTGTTGGAATGTTTGGTTTAAATGCATTGGATGAGTTATATTTGATGTAAAGGAAGTGGAAAATTTGGGAAATTCGAAGTTTCGACTTTTATGCGACAATGGATTTTAGTGAGAATATGATGTTTGGAAGAATTTCATGACCATTTCCCTTGAATCTTTCTTGAATCAATCTTGAATGAATCCCCCTAAATGAAGAAAACAAAATGGCTATATATAGAGTTTTTTATCCTTTTTATCTTTGAGTACCAAGGTTGCCCTGAGTATCAGCTTCTAATTACAAGTTTGCTACCAGTAATTACAAAACTGCTATTAGTAGTGTAAATGAGAAGATCACTATTTACAAAATTGTCATTAAGCGATGCTGATCCTCGTGCTGATCCTCACGCTGATCCTCAACTGCTTTTTGATAATTACAACTTTGCTATTGCTTGGTACCCACGTATGGTATATTCCTTCCTTGATCCTCAAGCATGTACAAATATTACCATTTTGCCATTGAGTGATGTTGATCCTCACGTTGTTCCTCATGCTGATCCTCAACTGCTTTTTGATAATTACAACTTTGCCATTGCTTGGTGTCCGCGTATGGTATATTCATTCCTTGATCCCCAAGCATGCACAAATATTACCATTTTGCCATTGAGTGATGTTGATCCTCGCGCTGATCCTTAACTACTTTTTGTTATTACAAAAATGCCATTTGGTAATTACAATTTTGTCATTGCCTTCCTTATTGATCCTCACGCATTATTACAACTTTGTCATTGCATTATTTTTTTTATCCTTTTTGTGTTTCTTCCAAACATATGATTTTCTTCCTTTAATTTTCTCGACTCAACTTAACCAAACTTAATTATTTCCCACACGTTCTCAATTATTGACTCGAAAAGTCCGTAGTCGACCAAAAAAAATGTCAAAAGTCAAACTTTGACTTTGAGCATCTATTGACTTTTTAACAATTGAATTAAAATTCTTCGACTATTAATATATCAAACTTCTCGAGCCATCTTAAACACATGAATGGGCCAGAAAGTTGCATTTGAAACCCTTGGATCATGTTTTGAGGTATGAGATCATGCTCAGATGAAAAGTCAACATCAAGCTGTCTTTGGTCAAAACCTTAATTTGGTGCACTTGAGGAATCGAGGCTTGATGGACTTGAATTGATGGGAACTTGCACTTTATTATTGATGAAGGGGAATCTTTTGATCATGTTGAATGAGTTGAGAGCTTGGGAAGCCGAGAATCACACAAATCCTTGATTTGATCATTTGCTTGAACTTCTTGACGCGCAGCCCTATTTTACAAATGAACAAACAAAAAAAATGTCTTTATAGTTGGTTAGCCATGCATGAATGATTAACCTATAATGATATGTAAATGATCCATGAATCTATGGGTAAAATTTGGGGTATGACAATTCTCTTTTCTCTATTGTTGATATTAATATGATACATGATGAATATCATTCTGTTTTTATACAATGGATTGATTAAATTTTGTGATCGATGTTGTATGGGTTATTGGTCATGTTGATTTACTCATGAATAAAGTGTTTGTGTCGAAATTGGGGGGGGGGGAGGTGCTTTTATAAATCTAATTTGTGGTGATTAATTGATAGAGTCACATGTTAAATTGATGAGAAATAACATGCTAATATGTGATAAAATGCGTGTATCAATTTTGGACTGTTTGGGGATTTTTGGAATTGAATTTGAGGCTTTTGAAGGTTTTGCAATGGCACAATGCGTATTTCTAGTTTTGTTAACAGGGTGACGGGCGTCACCTGCATAACGACTTGGTCGTCATGTGCTTTGGGGCGGTGACTAGGGGTGGCAAAACGGGCCCGACCCGCGGGAAAAGCCCGTTTTACCCGTCATTTTTCGCGGGGCGGGCCTGAATTTTGAACCCGCATATTTAAATATGTCCGCCCCGCCCCGCATCGCAAAAAAGAAGGGCGGGCGTGGGGCGGTCACGGGCATGCCCGCGGGCAAACAACCCATTCTATCTTATATTATTATTATTATTATATCTTATATTATTATTATAGCTTGAACTTAACATCACTTTTAAACAACCTTACAGCTAATAATGAATACATAACATCAGTATAGTATCTAAGTGGTTCCATGGATGTTCATATCTTATATTATTATTATTATTATTTTTAATATTAGAATTTAATAGGCATTCTCATTTTTCAACCCTGCACTTGGAAGAAAACGATATCATTTTTAATTAATATAAATTATTTTAATTAATATAAATTAACTGAATTGAACATATTATTATTAATATATTATTATTAATATATAAATTAACTAAATTAACTGAATTGAACATATTATTATTAATATAAATTATTTTAATTAATATATTATTATTAAAAAAAATTTAAAGAGAATGGCGGGCCAGCCCGCATGCCCGCGGGCCCGTCATTAAATGGGGCGGGCCTAAAAAATGAGCCCGCATCTCTACCTTTGACCGCCCCGTTTTTTTGCGGGGCGGGCCTAAACGGGGCGGGCATGCCCGTTTGCCACCCCTAGCGGTGACGGGTGTCAGCTGTTTAACAGGGAAATCGTCATGGTTTCCAAGCAAGCATGGATCCATGTCAGCGGTTGAGGGAAAGGGGTGATGACGGACGTCACCCTGGTGGCGAGCTACTCATCATCGAGTCAGTGGGTGTGTTTTGGCCTGCTTAGTTGGAATTTTGGTGTGGTTTTGTCGTGCGATTGATGTTTGGCTGTTTTTTGCTATGTTTTGACGAATATTAGTTGATTAATTGAATTGTGTGATTAATCTAATGGAGTTTTGTTGTGTTGATGATGAGATAATTATATGATGATCATATAATTGAGATTGTGGTGAGTAGTCCAGCTGTTGAAATTATTTAGATGAATGTTTATAGTCAGAGTGGGCCTGTATTCACTGTTATGTTGTTGTTGTATGATTGTGTATAGTCAGAGTGGGATGTATTCATTTGTTGTGTTGTTGTCATTGTATTATTACATTTTATGTATCATATGTTGTCGTGTTGTGAAAGAGACGATTCTTGAGTTTAGGGAGGGGACTAGTGACTTATCGCAAGCTTATAGTGGGGGCTTAGAGCTCAGAGTTGGGGCTCGGGGTTCAGAGAGGAAACTCGGTTCTTATGAAGAATTATTTGATGAGTCGGTACTGCATGCATGAGTTAAATCAAAGTGGTATTGCATTACATAACGGTTATGCAAATGAGATGTTTGAGTGTTGTTGAATACTCTTGCACGAATTTGTGTGATTTGATGTGATGAATAACATTGTGATTGTGTGATTGATCATGATGTGGGTGAAATATAAACATCTGATCTTGTGGTGCATATTTGATATGTGTATGATTTGTGACGTATGAATCTACCCTGATTGTTTTGTGCACCGATTATTATTTGAATGTATTCCTACCCCCTTTTTTGTGTTGTTACGTCCGTGCTCATCTGGAGTATAAACAACCAGGTACCCGAGTATGAGCTTGATGTAAAGGATGGTGTCGTGCCTCTTTAGTTATCTGTCGATCAAGTCTATAGTTGAAGTCACTCTGATATGTGACACGAGGGAAACAAGTTGTTCTTTTTTTTCTCATGTTGCATTTATTTTATTTATTTGAATATTGAACCACTTTTCAGACCTATTGTTGTTAAAGGTTTTTATATCGAGCGTTTTATAATTTCCATTACTTATCAATTGATTCTATTTTCAATTATGTGGTTCATGTATGTTTTATTGAGGTGTGAGTAACATTCAACTTGAAAGATTTATGTGTTATACATGTTATATTTAATTATTTGTCGAGTCGGGAAGTAGGGTGTTACATTTGACACCTCTAAGCAACAATTGAATTCACATGTTGGATTTATGTGGTCATGTATGTGTTATACATGTTATATTTAATTAATTGATAATAATGACACTCTAGATTCTTGCATCACATCTTGGACTTGTTTTTCCTATTTTCTCTACCACCTTTTTGTTCCTTTTTATGACTTCTGCCCTTATTTTCAGTGACAAGTGCCTCAGATTGAGATGAAGAGCCTCGTGCCTTCATTCTCATCTCCTCATTAAGAATACCACACTAAGCCGTTTCCAAAGAAACAACATCTCTAGGAGCAGAACTTGTGATAGAAACCTGAAATGTCTCTCAATACTCTAGTAAAGATAGCAATAGAAATGGTCTCAAAAGTTCATCATCAAATTTAATACTCATTCCTGACATCTGATCAAGTGAGCTATCATTTCTTCAATCCTAATAACTCTCATATATATATATATATATATATATATATATATATATATATATATATATATATATATATATATATATATATATATATATATATATATATATATATCTTTTGTATAATCAATCATAATTATTTATTTTCTTCATGTCTTAGATACAAAATAGAAATTTAATTTTAGTTTGATAACCATGTTGGATGCTTTGTATTTTGGGATAAGGATTATATTCCATTCCTTGAAATAACTGCAAGAGGATTAAGACAACTCGTGAAGGTGGTAAGTACAAAATTATCCCCTGTGTATTGATTTCATTTTAACGTACACATTCAACTCCTTTTTCAATGTATTTTTTTATGGATTAGTCTAAAGAGGATCAACCAAATATTTATCCTGAACACCTTGACAAACTATTGAACAAAGATCTAGTATTTCAAATCAAGTATCAACCTTTTTCCAACAATACTCAATTGTGACAATCATCAAGGATGTTGATGTTATCAAAACCTTCAACGACTATCTTAACCCAAATGAGGTACGAGATTACTCATTCATGATATTTACTTTTGAAAGTTTTATTTTCATGCAAATCTATAGACTATTTTGTGGCTCATTTGTATGCAATATACATCACATCCTGCTGAATTGGAGAAGGTTACATATATTCCAGTTAAAATTCAAGACTAAACAATTGTAGTTGCTCTTTTCTATTAGCATATATCTATTTATTTATGCATCAACATTCTTAATTCAAAGTGAACTTAAATATCAACTTTTTTGTATGTAGCTGAACCAATCTGCTGAACAAACCTTCTATACACAACCAACCACATCTGCTAACCAAGCTTGGAGCCCATCAACCAACTCTGGCAACACCCCTTCTAAGAGGGTTGTTATTTCCAATATGCTTGATGATATTTTGCAAGACGAAGTCCTAACTCCAATGTAACCTGTCACTAAAGTGAAGCACCTTAAGAAGGATTGATCATGTGGCTAGAGTATTGTAAGCCTCACTTTTTGTTGTGATATAATATTTTGTTGACGCCCTATATGTAAGATTAATTCCAACATCTTAAGACCTATGATAATATTATGGTATTGTTTTATAGAATGTTTACCTTTGCATTATATGTTTAACTAAGGAGCTAGTGAATTCAAAGGTTTGTAATGAGGCATGAAACTTTGATGATTATGTTAATGTTTAAATTTAAATGATTGTGATTATTGCACTTTAGCTTACTCCTTCACATATTGCATTGTGGGCGAAACATTGTAACTTTTGGTAAAAGTATGTAATTTTTGGTAAAAAGTATGTAACTACTACTTCAATCATGTTGAAAATCTTCCAATACAAAGCATTTACTTCTTTAACATGATGAGGAATAAATCTATTTACTCGACATACATTCTTTCATTGAATATACATGAACCAGGCACTACAACTCAACATACATATTCAACTTATTTCTCTCAACATACATTTGCTTTGAGTTAGTCTCTGCCAGTATGTCATCTCTCAACTTTCATCAACATAAAAACTCAGCATGTATGCTTTTGTTTACTATGTTAGGTTACTTACTCTTCTTTGTTAATATAAAAAACCCCATGAGCCTCCTAATCATGTCATAGATCCCAATGAGATATTGAATCTCAAATGTGAAAGTCTCTGTCACATTTTATTTATATTGTTTAATGCAAATTCTAAAGTAAATGCTAGTCATAAATCATGGGTTTGATCTTAATATCTCACGACAATAGTCATAAATCCTAGTATAATCCCCTAGGAAATAACCATAAACCATGTCTCAAGGTGAAAATCTAGCTCTTATGACCTTAGTCTTGTTGACCCATACATTCCACTTCTTTTGTGCCTTTTCCTTTATATCCTTAATCTTCATTCTAGGATTGTTTTTCAAGGAATTTTAAATCCTTTTGCTCAACCATTTAGTACTCATCATCTTCAAATTATACTCTCTACTATAACTATGAATGTCAACTACCTTTCTTAGTTGCCAAGAATCATCATTAGGAAACATAACACAATATGCTTCCCACTCACATCCATCTTTACACCTAACCCCCACCCTTATCTTGTCATTTTTAGTGAACTTCAAGTTTCTTCCAGATTGGACTGCATATGAGGTTATTGCTTCCTTAAAATCACCTTTGGTGCTAAAATACATTCCACCTCCCATTTGTAATTGGACATGTCTTTTTGTAACTTGAACATGGGGTACTTCTTTCTCCTAACTCCGTTTCTATCATCACTCTCACATCCACTTTCTAGATCTTCACCCTCATTATCACTCCCTTTAAATTCTTCCTTGTTTTCTTCCCACTTTTCTTTGCCTTTTTTGTTGTTCCCCTCTTAATCATCTTCATGTACATAGTCAATTAGATTAGCCATTTCATCTTCCATACTCATCAGATTCATCATCAAAAGTTACCTCCATTGCACTATCATAGTTAAAGCTCACATCCTTAGTGTCATTAGAACTAACATTATCATGCACCTCACCACCCCCATGCACATTATCATGATTTGCCTCAGCTTCATTTGCCTCACACTACTACATAAAACCCATTTAACAACGGTTGAAAAATACATGTAATAACGCAGATCAAGGCGTTGTTATGTAGAGTGTTGTGGTAAATGCGCTACTTATAATCATGGCCTTGGGACCGTTGTTGTATTCTGAAAAGCGCGTGGTATATCACAACGGTTATTCTTAACAACCGTTGTGATACATAGGGTACTGGGTTCGAAACCCAGCAGGAAATTAATTACATTAGATGACGGTTGTTGTAGACAACCGTCGTGGAAAGTACCCATAGTTTCTTATATACAAATGTATATTGCTTGGTTTACCATACACCTATTTAAATAAATACAACCATTCAGATTGGCAAAGAAATATATAATATGAAAATTAAAATATTCTTGAAAACCAACTTAAACACACCATTTTTTTTCGAATTGCATTCGTCTCATTTAGCACATTTATGTTCTTTAACACATAATATACGATTCAATGGTCTGATTCCCTCTACTCATCGATATCTTTTATTATCGTTTACCTCATCATTGTCACTGATCAACACGATTGTAAATTATATCGATGAATTGAAGCAAACAGACCATTAAACCATATATTATGTGTTAAGGAACATAAAATGTGTTGAATAAGATGAATGTGATTCGAAAAACATTGATTGATATAGGTTGGTTTTCAAATACATCTTAATTTTCAGAATATAAGTTTCTATGTCAATATAAATGATTGCATTTTCATTAAAAGGTAAGTGAAACAAACAATATACATAGTATATAATAAACTAAACTTCTCAACATGCATAAGAATTTAAAGAACAAAACATTGCTAAGTCACAAGAAGTCTCTATCTTGTGACTTAGCAATTTTGTCAACAACAACAACATACAACAAAACAACATGCATTATTTAAATAAAACATACATTATTTAAGCAACAAAACCCCAAGTGGGACTGTAAAAAATCAACATACATTGAGTCGATAACGCACCTCTTATTGAAAATAATCGTGGAACTGTAGCATATCAAGATATATATTAAGTTCATCCAGTTTTTGATGCCATGAAGAAGAAATATAAGGTGGATGAAGTTTATACAACAACTTCATACTTCTTATATTTTTCTTCATTGCTTCAAAAACCATATGAAATTTCACCATAGTATACGCTTGCTACCACCATCATCACCATGTATCTACAAGGAAACACAACAAAAATCAAACTTAACCCTAAAACATCATTAACATAATGTTTTCCACAGCATCCTAAAACCAAAACCTAAAACAATAATGTTAGAAAGAAGAGAGCAGGAGAACATACCATCTTCGCCGCCGTAGGAGTTTGCGCCGGACGTTGCTCCCGTCAGATATTGGTTAAGATTCATGAGAGGAGAGGGTTGTGTTGGGGTTTTCTTTAGAGAGAAACGACAGATATGAAGTAGGTCACATATAGTTTCGTTTATATATTAAAAACTATCACTTTTCGTTACGGTTGTTAACTACAACCGTAATTATAATTTATATTTTAAAATAATAGCAAACTATTTAACGACGGTTACATATAATAACTGTAGTGATTTCCCTTATTTAAAAATAAATAAAAAATAAAGGAGCATCTATCATATCAGTTATACTTACAACTGTTATTATACTATATACAATTTTTAATTAAAAAATATAATATAAAGTTAGCGCCTGAGTTTAGGGATATCACCACGGTTTTGGTAGAACCGTGGTGACTTGGGTTCATATATTTTTCATTTAAGGTTATGAGATGAGCTTACCACAGTTGTGATAAAGTTTTCATTCAAGTTCATATATTCAAGGTTATGTAATGAGTTTACCACATATGTAAATATTTTTAATAAGAATAAGACAACAAAATGCAAGTTTCATATAAAGTAAACTCCAACAAAATGCAAGTTTATATTTAAAATAACAAAATTAAAATCTTGAATATTTAAGATAACAGAGACACTTTTAACTTTTAAATATCAAATTTAAATGCCCTAGCTGACATAAAATTACTCCAACCAAACGGTGCTTTGTCCTCATCATCTGAATAGAAAATAGTTGTCCTTCTTCTCTTTCTTCTTGATCTCTTTCTTCTCCTTTTGGCTCATATTTCTTGTAAGGCGACCGCCTGTTGGGTCTATACAGCTTGTTCGGGCTGGAAAACTGGCTGGAACTCTGAAGCCTCTGCGACCTGGACAACTTCTTGGACATCTACGACCTTGGCAACTTCTTGAACATCTACAGCATCTTTAACCACACGCGTTGTTTGTTGGACTTCTTGGACAACTTCTTCTTGAACATCTACAGTTTGTTGGACTTCTTGGACTGCATTGTCGGAATTAATTTTAATTAATTCTCTTCAATGATGCTGCTTGTGTGATGGTAAGAAGAGGAATAACGTATTTATAATGATTTCTCTGATTCTTCATCTTCTCTTTACATTGAAAATCTAATCGTTTTAGTTGAAAGTCAATATTATTTCTTTAATTCAAAAACCATAGTTGATTCTTCATCTTCCTCAATCATTTTTTATTATATTCTTATTTCTTTAAAGCATATGAATCATGTACTCTCATACTGACTTGAGCCTATATAACATACACAAAGAAAAAAAGAATGAAGATGTTGAAGAATACCGTACTCTCATACTTTAAAGAATGAAGATTTTACAACATGGCTGAAGGATGAATATTTGAGCATATACTTCGTCTCTGGCTCGCTTGTTCGCATAGGGCGTCTTATGAAAGAAATACAGATTAAGTTTTATTTTTAATTTATCAGTAAACCATTAAATCTCGGTTGTGTTACCCAACTGTATTGGAAATGTGAGTCCTCTAACAACAGTTGACTTTCTTCACCGTTGTAAAATCATTTAAAATTTTATTTTTTTAATAATTCACATAAGTAACACAAGCGTATAACAACGGTTGTTTAAACTAACCGTTGTAAAATAATATACAATTTATTTTTTATTTAAAGGACTTAAGTGACACACGCTTAATGTACTCTAAAAAATGGAAAAGCTAATGTTGCTGAGAATCGAAGCTTGTCACACATCATTTATTACCACGGTTTTTAAAGACAACTGTCATTAAATCACTGTTTTTATATCCAGCTACTCACTGGGCGCGAAAATTTAATTTATTACAACGGTGTATATTTCTTCCGTGGTGAACCTGACGTTATTGTTTACGCGTTTTGTAGTAGTGTCACTTTCCTTCATCTTAGTTTCCTTAATCTCAATTTCATTCAACTCAATTTCCCTTGCCTCACTTTGCTTCATCTTAGTTTCCTTCAACTCCCCATTAATTACTTCTTCATACATTGCACCAAGCACTTCTTCACTCTCATCTACAATGTCATTGTGATCTACTTCTATCTCATCAAAAGGATCATCATAATACTCAGGTTGAGACAAAGTGTGTTGAATATAGATATCAACACTGAGTTGCACCCTATAAAGACCAACAATCTCTAAGGCACCTTTGTCATTACCAACACATTCATCCCAAATGTGGGATCCATGTAATATATTTTCTCTATGATACTATAACCTAAATACTAAAAGCAACCTAACAACTTAAAATAACTCCACATATCAACCTCTATTTTCAAATCAACAACTTCTCCTCCTTCGTACACACTAAATTCCTCATCAACGAATTCACCACTGCGGTGGATTTTTAGATGTAAATATTCATCCATTTCAAACTATGCCCTAAAAATAGAGTTGCAGAAATAGATGGATTTCAAAAGGATTCCATAAATCCTAAAACTACAACATTTAAAATTGCAGAAATTTTTTGTCAAACATACCTCTAGTCAACAATGGTGTCTTCGATTTCACCTTCAAGCAATGTTTTCGCCTACAATCATAGCTAATGCACTCGTCAATGGCTATGCTAGGGTTCCTTCACCAAATGCTCTGCATGTATACAACACATTCCACATCAGCGACACATATGCATCATTTGTACACTTAAATTGACTTCGACTAACGGGCAAACAGAAAGGACTAACAAGACGCTGTTTGAACAATTAAAGGATCAACTTGGTCTCTTTTAAAATTGAGAAATCAAAGTGGCTTCCTTAAATTCAAATGATCAAAATGAATATTTTGCCTACAAAATTTTCTATATGTCATGCAATTAAACTAATTTTAAATTATAGTGAAGTACAATGTATATTATTTATTCTTTTTCTTAGTCATCTTTAAAAACAAAAAAAAAATACTTTATATCAAAATATATTATCTAAGAATTATTAATTTGACAAATATAAACATATAAACTGATATAGAAAACTTCCATTTTATTTAGCTATGATAAATTCTAAATTATAATGCTTTATATAAAAAAATATATTAGAAAAAATAAGAGATGCACTGTAAAATAATTTTACAATTTTCTGTAATAACACAAAAGAAAAGGGATGGTGCACTGACAGTATAAATTATTTTTACACTGTCATTCAATGAGAACCATATATCCCGCCAAGTCAGTCTGTAAATTTTAAATTACTTATATGATTTGACACTTTAAAGTATTTTTTTGTAGGAGAGGGGGCCAAAGGCCCAACAAAAGAGAAACTACAAGAACACCTCTCTAGAGGTGAAGCCCTCCAACCTATCTTCAACAAGCAACTCCTCAATGAAACTAGAAGCATACGAAATATTCACCATATCAGTTTGCAATTTGCAACCAGCTTTAGCCCGCGCATCTATTAGCTTCTCTAAATGAATGGGAAATAAGAGCCACATCAAAACGATTTATGAGGCTATCAATCTTCCTGAGCATCTCTAGCCTGTCATTTCTGCTAGATCTAGCTTGGTGTAGATCCCTAACAATCTCAATTAAATCTATATTAAATTTGACTTGTTTAAACCCCAAGTCTAGAGCACACATCAATCCTTCAAGCATACCTCATAACTCTGCCATATAACTACTGCAGGTCCTCACATTCTTATAGAATCCTCCCAACCAATTACCCTCCTTATCTCTTATCAGACCACCACAACCAGCTGAGACGCCCTCAATACACGCTCCATCAACATTAAGCTTTAACATACCATGCTTGGGAGGAGTCCATTTAACAAGAATAGTCTCTTTAATTCCAGACACTTTAAAGTATTTTGATTGGATGTATGTATAATACTCTTTATACTGATAGTGCACTACCATTAAACTCATAAGTCACAACACAATGTATAGACTAATAAATTGAGGGAATATATTTATTTAACGACAATTAAAACATTATATAGTAATTAATGAGATTAATTACTATGTACTATTAATGTAAAAGGATTATATGATTAATTTATCACTATTATCCATTTATATTTATATTACTTTTTAAGTGATTAAAATAAAAATTATTTTTTTAAAAAAATTGATTGATTGTGTTTTTATATTGCTGATGTAGTTCAAATTAATTCTTATTATTTTGATATATTTTTTATCACATTATTTTGATATATTTAAATATATATAAATTGAAATAAAATTTTTTGATTTTATCATTTATTGCATAAAATTAATTTTAGCGTATTTGTATAATTTCATTGAATACACAATATTAAATGTCACTGTGAAGTTAACGAAAATGTGCGTCTTCATATGTATACAAGTTGAAGAATTGAATGTAAAATAACTTAACGAAAATGTGCGTCTTCATATATATATATATATATATATATATATATATATATATTCTCCCTTATATTACCCAACATTGACCACCCTTGTTCTTTTACCTCCGCCCTTTAAACCACCATCAAGCCCGATTTCTGGTTGATGCTCAACCAAAAAATTCATCCCCCAAGAATCCTAGTATGGGTTCAACATGAACCCTAGCAATACCCCATAAACCCTAACCCCCCGATGAATCCTAGGGTTCATCAGATGAACCCTAACCCTGGTTGCTAAGAAACATAACCTTAATACTTCCCAAAAACCCTCAATATGATCCAAATCGTACCCCAGTCAAATATTAATCAAAACATAACACACGAATCAACCCTTCCTTAAACCTTAACAGAAATTAAACCAAAAAATTTTAGATCTACCATTCAAATCAAATCTAGAATAATAAAACACAAGCATGCAAGTCGAATAAGTGGATGAAGACAAAGGAATAACAGAATCGACCAACCCACAGACATGAGAGATTCTCCGATCAAAAGGTAACCGCTCTAATTCTTTTTCTTTTCTTTGATTTGGTTTGTCCTTTTTTCCTCTTCTAACTTCTGCTTCTCTCCTTTGTGCGAGGTACTCATAGCTGATTATGGTTTATCTAAGAGGAATTAGGGTTTCAATGTGAAACCCTAATCACTACTTAGATCGAGCTTTAAGTGGAGGTTCTAAGATTTACAGACACTACTACAGAAAACCCATTCAACAATGGCTGGGAAAGATATATCATCAAGCGGGCGCATGCGTTGTTATGTAGAGTATCGTTTGTTAGAGCAAGAGTTGTCTCTTCAAGTCATCTCTATGTTTTGATGATAACAATGAGTATCTATGAAAGAACTATTTTATGTTCTAATGTGTGTTGTGTGCAGATCATAATCATAGAAGAAATCAGATCCAACAAACACCATAAAGATGTGCGTAAATGATCATATGTGAGTTACTATGTGTAACACAAGTCGCAAGAAGCAAGTATGCTTCTGTATCTGATCATAATCAGATAGATCCGAGGATGCCGATATTGCTGTTGCAATGCTCTTGTGGATGCTACTCTAAAAGTGGTTGTGATTATGAAGATAGTGAAGCTTCTAAAGAAATAATCTTATGGAGAACCGAAGTGCTGAAGATTATCATAACTTGAAGCTCTGAAGGCTGAAGGCTCTGAAGACCAAGTGCAGAAAGACTTTGAAGGCTGAAGTGTTCTGAAGATTATGGTTCTAAAGGTCAATTGCTGAAGACTCTGAAGACAGCGTTCTGAGTGAACAAGGTTCTGAAGATTTTGAAGACTTGAAGCAGTGAAGATAACGGGTTTCAAGATAAGTGTTGAAGCTCTGAAGACAGATTTCTAATGGACAAGTTCTAAAGACAGAAGACTTGAAAGTTCTGAAGACCCAATTATAAAGTCTCTACTTATGCTTCAATTAATTACCATCAAAAGCCTCTGAAGGTTGAAGACAAATGTTACCGTTGGCAATGATTGTACACCGAACTAAAAGACTTATCCCATCACTTCTTCTACAGTAAAAATAAGATATGGCAGTACAACTTTCATCATTGCATAACGAATCTTTTCAAACAGCCAAGGCTCTTTAACGACTCTATTTTACATGGCTATAAAAGAAAAGAAGAAGCGCTTCTGAAGGTGTCGATTGGCTGTATCAATTACAGAATTGATCAAGTTGATGTGTGATGATAGCCACAACGATGAGTTCTCGTTGTAACACTTAATATCCAAAGTTATCACCATTTACACACGACCATTGTTGTTGAAGCTCAAGATCATAAATCAACAAAACAACAACAATTGAAACAGAAGTTGTTGATGAAGAAGACAACATTGCAAATTAGTTAAGTCATCAACCACCTTCTCGTTTGAGCTACATTGAAGTTCTGAAGCAAGGAGTTTTTGCTCGAAGCTTGCTCAACCAAGAAGACGAAGAAGAAGAAGATCTACAAGAGGTCATCAACTGTCAAATCAACAATCTTTGTAGAATCTTAAGATAGCAAGGAGTTGTTGCTCATATCTTGCTTGAACACTTATGTGTTCTTATGTACTTAAACTTAGGAGTTATCTGCTTTTTAAGAAGCATTATTGTAATCTCCTGTTTAACTAATTCTATGTGAATTAGGTTTCCTCAAGTGATCAGTGTGATCGGAGACTTGAGAAGACAATGGCTTGGTGTCGTTGTGGAAATTCTGAAATATGGTCAATGATAGTCATATCTCAAAGAGGATCAAGTGTGAATCAGAATTTTGTGAGATCACTGATGGAACTCATTGAAAATCCTAGAAGAATGGTCAGTAAACGTTATATTCGTTAAGTCGAATCCCTGAACGTTTAGTTGTGAAATCCTGATAGTAGATATTGCAAGATTGGAACCTATTAGGTCAATGTTCGTTATATTCATTAAGTTGAATCCCTAAATGGTTCATTGTGGGTTAATCACAGCTGAGGTTGTGCAGGTAGTTAGTCATCGACTGTTGCCCATGCATCTGTAATCTATGTTTGATTATAGTGGATTAAGTCCTTGTGTTCAAGGCAAAATCACCTGAGGAGGGTCGACTGGACTAGCTTGGGAATGGCTCAAATGAACCAGGATATATCGTGTGTTCTTTACTCTTGCTTATGCCTTGATTTATTGTTTATGTCTTTCTATCAATTATCAGAACCTTACATAAACAAATCAGAACCTTGCAACTTGACTCTGATAAGCTTTCGCACTGCAAGTTCTGAATCATGCACATTTTATTCAGACTCTTCTTATTGCTTATGCTTCATGCATTGCAAAGTCTGAATGATACATCGCGAGTCAGAGTCTCACAACGTAACTCTGATTTTCCCTTAGCGCTTTAATGATAAGAGACGAAAAGTTTCTTTAAGAAGTGAAAACACAATTCAAACCCTCCTTTCTTGTGTCTTTCTCGCACCTTCAATTGGCATCAGAGCCTGGTTCTGTTATTGACGGATATCATACACTTAACAGTGTCAGAAACTTTTATGGGTGATATTTTAATCCACTTACAATTTCTGTAACAGCTCAGAAGATGACTGTACAAAATTGTAATCAATCAGATTACTTGAGCAAATCACTGATTCTGGAAGTTTCGCAGTTGTCAACAACTGAATCTTCCTCACTATAGCCTTGATGAATGTTGAATAATCAGCTGATAAGATAGACTCATCAGATAAGAAGTAGTATCTGTTGAATGCTTATCTTAGAAGATACGTATGGATAAACCACCTATTTGCACAAGGTTGAATCATAAGAAAACAAGAAATCTTGTTTGCTGAAGAATTAATTCTTTGTGAGCTTAGTGGTGAAACGCTTGGGTCTTGAGAGTGTGCTCCTCTTAAGATCTCAGGTTCAAATCCTGATGGGTACAAATTGCTTATTAAAAAAAAAATTCTTTGTGAGCTTTTGAGATGTTTTCAAGAAACGGATTAGTGATAAGTGCAAAATGTACCTATTTTTGTATATAATTTTTGTTGCACTTATCGTTACTTTGTGTTAAAATTTGTTGAATAAACCCCACTTTATGTGTAAATACGTTTACTTTACGTTTTCGTGTGTATATTGCGTTTTCTTGTATATATCGTTGAGTTTAATTGCTTTCCATTCATTTTTGTAGGTATTCAAGTATTGAGATTTTGCCATTGTTTTGAAGAGCATTGAATAAGCTTTCCAGCGCTTCCGACCGTGCGTAAATCCGAGCTACGGTGCAGAAGTTGTGGTCAAATAAGGGGCTGATTTGCTGTCATGTTCGCTTAGCGAGTGTGACAGCGAATGTTCGCTTAGCGAAGGCTGGCGAAGGTCCCAGCGAAGGAGTCCAGAAAGAGGCAGAGGAGAAAGAGACCAAAGTTCGCTTCGCGAACTTCCTAGCGAGCATTCGCTAGGCGAATAAATCGTTCGCTAAGCGAACTTCTGAAGACAGCAAGAGGCGGTTTAACTTTTTGTAGGAACTTAAGTGCCATTTTAGTGCATTCGCCTAGCGAATGAAAAGGTTCGCCTAGCGAACCTGCGAAATTCTGATTTGTATATTAGAGAATTCTGTAAATTTTGAGAGGATAGTTTTGGGGATTCTTGTTCCTAACTCTATCAAACTTCATTTTTCATTGAGTAGCTTAGAAAACAACTATGGAGCATGCATACGGATGAACCGGGGTGGATTGATCGTCGACCGGATCTGACAAACCGCGAGATGTTTGGTTTATTTCTCTTTTTCTTTGTGTTTTCTTCATTTGTTGGGTTGTGTATATGTTTTTGTTCTGAACTCGTGTATATTTGTCGCCCATGGCGTTATATGAAACTTGCTTTACAAATCTCTATTGGTGATTGTCTCTGATTTTTGCTTTATGGGCGGGGCTTGGGTTACGTTAGACATAACCCTCGCAAACTTCGATTAGGGATAATTATCTGTTAGTTTCTGGACTCTAGAGATAGATTTAGGAGCTAACAATCTTCAATGGGCGTCGAATCTTAATGCTTCCGTGCCTTGAGCTAGCGTGCGAAAGTATCGACAATGGTAACACGGTTGTTATCTCAACTTTGCGTTAGACATAACCTGTGTTGTGAGCGATGCTGGGTGATATTGAGGAGTATTGTAGGTTGAGTATAACTGGTCGATAAGTTTAAGTTTGTGAGGAGTGATTTATATGCATTGTCGGGCGAGTTTTTCTCTCTGAAGAATGATTTCTTTTTGTTTTAATGTTTACTTTTCTGTTTTTATGTTTTAAACCATTTTAATCCAAACTCATTAACGCGAGAGACTGTCGAACGACATTCTTTCCCTCGAACCGATCTCTGTGGACACGACATAAATCCCGGAGGGAATTCTTTCCGAAAATAAATATTTTAGCTTGCTTGCCCTATTCTGCAACCAACAAAATGGCGCCGTTGCCGGGGATTGATTTTGATATTGAATCGCATTGCGATAGTTTCTTTGTTTTTGAGTTTTGTATATATCGTATATATTGTCTATTTCCATTATGTTTGTTCAAGTGTTGTATACATTTTGTTCCCGTAACGTTTGTTTAAGTGTTTGGTTAGGGCACTTGCTTTTGGTTTGCGCGGTGAGGCATCACTATGGCATGAAGGAAGGAAGTTACTAGCTAAGCATTGTAAAGGCGTCGAGCTTACGACGTAAAAAAAGCATGGTGTATTCTTTTCTTTTGTTGTTGTTTAGTTTAGGTAGAGTGGTTAGTATTCATTAAACAAGTTGTACTCGGATTTTTCGTAAAGTTCTCAAATCTTCACTTTACAACTTGTTTAATGAATTTTTGCCGATTTTTCAGTTTGTTCATATTAATAGTTTTCGTGTTTGTCAATGAGCTTGTTTTGAGTTGCTTGAGGAACTTTTGGTGATGTTCCAAGTTTGATCGTTTCAACTCGCGGATGTATGGTAATGATCTTGTTAAGTTTTGTACACGTCCGAGGTATGTATTTATCGCTTTCTATACTTTAGCATATTCATGATACTTTGGCTTTTTACAACTTCTATGCCATTCATTCTTTTGTATACTTGTTCTTGTGTGAATCACTTTAGTTCCCAACCTTTTTGTGAGGAAGCCTTCTATTGTTCATATATACACGGAGTACCAACATTCTTGTTTTAACTGGATTTTATTATGCTTAATCTTTTGTTTGTGTTGATTATATGAAAGCATGAAAAGGATCAAGGCATTTTGTTTCATCTTGAGCACAACTACCTAGCCAAATAGTCATTAACCTTGTGAGTGTGTGAGAATTCGTAACCCCTTTGAGCTTTTTGATCCATGTTTTATTTGAACTTAATGCTTGTCTATGAGTATTTAGTTCACTTATTTTTTATTGGATTTTGTTTTTTCTTGGACCTCAACTTTATGTTGTTGTATGAATTTTTACCTTGCCTTAGAAAGTAGGGAGTATTCACATGATGATGTGGTTGAATTCAAGTTGGGGAGAGAATGGTTGTTTACTCATTGGTTGGTTTCTATGAGGATGAAAAAGAAAAGAAAAAAGAGAAAAATGTGAAAAAGAAAAAAAATAGTGAAAAAGAAAGAAATAGAAAATCCTTGAAAAAGGAAACAAAAAGAGTTCAAATAATTGTGCTAAATAAGTATTGTGTTTTGTGTAACACTTGGGATGAAAGAAGAAGTTTGATTGAAATTTTGTGTTTGAACTTTTGTGAGTTGATCACTCCCTTAGGTTTAGGCAAGTTTTTGTTTCAATTACCTTTAGAAATTGCCCCTTGTTTATTTACCCGACCACGCTACAACCTTGAAAGTCCTTGTGATTATTGCCTTTATATGTTCAATGTGAATTTTCGGATGGTTGCATAATTTAGTCTATTATTTGCATGATTGTTGTGTGAGTGATAAGAACCTCATTTTGTGTTTTTCATCTACCGATGATTGTTTTTGCTAGGTGTGATTCACATTTGAACTTGTGTTGTTTTAGAATTTTTTGCATGATTTTTGTATTTTGCATTTGTTTCGTGACTATGTTATTGTTGTAGTTTAGTGGTAAGTATTTACTTTGTGTGTACCATTTTCGATTGAACCATTACATTTGTTTTCCGTTTTTCAAAACTTGTTGATTCGTGATTCTTTGGTTATCACTTGGTTTCGTTGAGTTGTTTGATTCTTGTTTGAGGACAAACAATTATGTAAGTTGGGGAGAGTTTGATAAGTGCAAAATGTACCTATTTTTGTATATAAGTTTTGTTGCACTTATCGTTACTTTGTGTTAAAATTGGTTGAATAAACCCCACTTTATGTGTAAATACGTTTACTTTACGTTTTCGTGTGTATATTGTGTTTTCTTGTATATATCGTTGAGTTTAATTGCTTTCCATTCATTTTTTTAGGTATTAAAGTATTGAGATTTTTCCATTATTTTGAAGAGCATTGAATAAGCTTTTCAGCGCTTCCGACCGTGCGTAAATCCGAGCTACGGTGCAGAAGTTATGGTCAAATAAGGGGCTGATTTGCTATCATGTTCGCTTAACGAGTGTGACAGCGAATGTTCACTTAGCGAAGGCTGGCGAAGGTCCTAGCGAAGGAGTCCAGAAAGATGCAGAGGAGAAAGAGAACAAAGTTCACATCGCGAACTTCCTAGCGAGCATTCGCTAGGCGAATAAATCGTTCACTAAGCAAACTTCTGAAGACAACAAGAGGCGGTTTAACTTTTTGTAGGCACTTAAGTGCCATTTTAGTGCATTCGCCTAGCGAATGAAAAGGTTCGCCTAGCGAACCTGCGAAATTCTGATTTGTATATTAGAGAATTCTGTAAATTTTGAGAGGATAGTTTTGGGGATTCTTGTTCCTAACTCTATCAAACTTCATTTTTCATTGAGTAGCTTAGAAAACAACTATGGAGCATGCATACGGATGAACCGGGGTGGATTGATCGTCGACCGGATCTGACAAACCGCGAGATGTTTGGTTTATTTCTCTTTTTCTTTGTGTTTTCTTCATTTGTTGGGTTGTGTATATGTTTTTGTTCTGAACTCGTGTATATTTGTCGCCCATGGCGTTATATGAAACTTGCTTTACAAATCTCTATTGGTGATTGTCTCTGATTTTTGCTTTATGCGCGGGGTTTGGGTTGCGTTAGACATAACCCTCGCAAACTTCGATTAGGGATGATTATCTGTTAGTTTCTGGACTCTAGAGATAGATTTAGGAGCTAACAATCTTCAATGGGCGTCGAATCTTAATGCTTCCATGCCTTGAGCTAGCGTGTGAAAGTATCGGTAATGGTAACACGGTTGTTCTCTCAACTTTGCGTTAGACATAACCTGTGTTGTGAGCGATGCTGGGTGATATTGAGGAGTATTGTAGGTTGAGTATAACTGGTCGGTAAGTTTAAGTTTGTGAGAAGTGATTTATATGCATTGTCGGACGAGTTTTTCTCTCTGAAGAATGATTTCTTTTTGTTTTAATGTTTACTTTTCTGTTTTTATGTTTTAAACCATTTTAATCCAAACTCATTAACGCGAGAGACTGTCGAACGACATTCTTTCCCTCAAACCGATCTCTGTGGACACGACATAAATCTCGGAGGGAATTCTTTCCGGAAATAAATATTTTTGCTTGCTTGCCCTATTCTCCAACCAACAATTAGGTCCACCCTTGACTTTCTCGTTTAAAGCTCGTTAAGAACTTCTTCATGTAAAGAAGAAAAATTGTTATTCTATGATCTTGATCTTCAGAATGAAGTCTGCAGAAGAGTCAGAAATTTGAAGTATTCAAACTCTTAGTAATGGTTCAACGTCTGAATCTCAACTGATCAAGAAGTTAAAAGATTCAATGAAGAACTGAATATTGTTTTCTTGATAAGCTTTGCAAAAAACTGAAAGAATATTCAGGAAGAAGAAACCAGTTGACATTCTTTTTAGAAACAGATGTGTCGTTAATCCTTCATGGACTAACTCTAAACAAGTTAGATCAGCATTGCAAGAACAAGAGTGTCATGCAAACTATGTCATATATTACACACATGTTTGATGATACTTGTTTCTGAAAAGGCTCTGCATCTATTCAAGTCAGAAGTCAGATGAATATGTCTAATCAAGAAAAAGGAAAAGATCATCTGAAAAAGAGATTGATTCTATTTCTCAGAACTAAAGATCAGAGACACCGATTCTATTTAATGTCAGTATGAGAATTTCTGAATATCGCGGAAATCAGCAAGTGTTTGATAGTTCACTCTGAAGGGAACAGAAGCTGAAAGATGATGATCAGGAGCTCAGAGTCAGAATGGAATACACTCAGATATAATCGATGTGAAAAAGATTTCAGAATCTCTAAGGTATGCTTCTTCTTAACTATGACTAATTAAATAATAGTGCAAGTTCAAACTTAAAAATTGTCTGGTAGGCAAAAACATTAATGGCCTAAAATATTATCTCCTTCAAGAAAAATCTTTTGATCAAATCTCTGGATAATATGCATGCACTCAACGTACCTCAGTCATAATTGCTAATC
Source organism: Lathyrus tuberosus (assembly GCA_022829125.1). Lineage (NCBI taxonomy): Eukaryota > Viridiplantae > Streptophyta > Magnoliopsida > Fabales > Fabaceae > Lathyrus > Lathyrus tuberosus. The sequence goes on along the minus strand of JALAZF010000274.1, from coordinate 4,512,389 downwards.
TTAAATATTTGTGATATCTAGATTATAAGATCTCCAATGCGTGTAACCTTGGTGTTGCCTTACATTATTCGCATCTACTAAACGGGCGTGATTATAAACTGACAAACTAAGATTCACCTTCTTAATAGTTAATTGTTCTTTGATTACCTCTATGTCTGTGCACTTATTAGACATATCTTCTTGAAACTAGGCAAAGTGACTCCCTGTTTTCGCTCCTAGTTAATGTTTTCTAAAGCCACTCTTACATATGCATTTATTGCAACTCCTGTCAAGAGTTAATTAGAAAATTCTTTGCGTGATCTCTTGGTTTTTTTTCAAAGACTAAGAGACTGTTAGAATTAGTGCTAGTATCCTTCCTTTACCCTACTCATATCTTGTCTGAAGTATAGGATATGATGAACCTGTCGTTTGGAGTCACAAGTATTTAATAACTCACTCTACTCGTCGCCTATTTAAGGCACCATGATCACTTCTCCATTCATCCGTCCAGCTTATCTCAGTTTGTCTTTCTCTCATACCCTCTCTCCTTCAGAATGTCTAACTCACATCCAAAAGATGCTAAGGGTGAATTAAAAGTTCTAAATGAACTTACCTTTAACGCCAATTCTCTCAAAGAACTTGGTATGTTAAGAACCGCGTCTGAGTTACAATGTCAGAAATGGGAAGGTTACCTTAACATGCTTCCAGGCCTCATTTACACTGACTTAGTCAAAAAATTCTGGGCAAATGCTGGCGTCTTTTCAAACATGTATAATCAACACATCATTCAGTCAGTCATCTCCGGAATTCCTGTAGTGATTAATCCCTCTGTCATTGCACAAGCATTCAAATGTGATGAGATCGGTGATACCACTAAAGATTACAAAGAAAGAAATATCTTCAATGATCTCATTCACAAAATTAATTATGGAAATGATCCTTCCAACTATGCCTCCACACTCACTCCATCAGCTAAAGTCTGGCACAAGATTATGGTAACAAACTTACGACCTAGAGAAATGGGAGCAGGATTACTGTCCCACTCGGACCGACTATTTATTTTCCTTCTGATCTACAGAAGAAGAATAAACCTTCCTCAAATCATGTTCAATTACTTGCAAGAATAAATCCTCTTATCTCAAGATAAGCCCTCCTCTAGTATTCCCTATGGAAGGGTCATATCGCGTGTTCTTGAGATTCAAGACGTGATCACTAGGTTAGAACACATTGGGGCAACCGTAGAATGTTCACCTATGAATTATGCAGAATCCTCTAGGAATTCCTAAAGGATTATAGAATAAGGTTATGGTTGTTTGTATTGCTCTCTGTTTTGTTTTGTTTCTTATGTACTATCTTCATATTAGTGAATGAATTATCCTTTGTGTCTAAGATCATAAATGACTTTATCTTAGGATTTTTTTTTATTCCTCAGATATTTCAAGCCTTCTTGAAACACGCATATGAGTGCCATTTTCTCGAGTGAGAATATGACATGCGTGTTATTTTAGTCTATAGTAGCCCATCACCCAGTCATGATCTAAACCTACTACTACTGACCCTGTGTGGTTATGTAAATAAACGTGACTGCTTATCCCTATCTATAAACTCTCTCAGATGCAATACATTTCCCTGATGTGACTTCACACAAGTAATCAAGTACCACTCGCCTGTATGTATTTATTGAAAGTTTTGACTTCAGTCAAAAAGTAGATAAAGAAATCGTATGCGTGATCCCTTGATTCTCTTTAGATTAAAAGACTGTTATACCTTGTGCTTATCCTTGTCTTTTACACTATTCATACCTACTTTCGCATCTAGGTAATAATGAATCGATCTTTTCAAGTCACTCTCAGTTATTAACCCATTCACTATAGTCTCTTCCGTTGCCTATTTAAAGTCATACCTCATTCCTAATTCGTCACTGTATTTTGTTCAAAACCTTCTCAGAATCCGAAAAACACCAAGAATGACTCCAAGAACCTTTCAAGACAACGATGATCTCTTAGAGGTTATCAATGAAAAACGACCAAATCCAGCAGATGCTAACCAAGATTTTCTTCTTGGAATTCATTTTCAAAACTGGAAGGAATACCTGTCCATGTTAAGAGGTTCAATATATACCAACATCTTAAAATCCTTTTGGATCAATGCCTCTGTCAGTATTGATGGTCTGTCTATCTCTTCAAACGTCTATGGTCTTCTAGTTTCTTTCAACTCTACAAACATTGTTGAAGCCATTGACTGTCCTAAAGAGGGTATCACAACCCTTCACAACTTCATTCGATGCACTTCCAATGCTGAACTGCATCACTTGTTTGACAAAGGCTCTGCTTTTGAACCTACAAACTCTGAAAAACTTATGCCCTCTGCAAAGGGATGGTTCAAGTTCATTTTGACAAATCTTCGCCCTCGCAACATTAACAAAAATTTTATGTATCATGATGATAAGATTCTCATCATGTGTAACGCCCTGTATCATATTTGTCTAGAATATTACCATACAAGTGTTTTATTTGGTACTGATACCATCATAAGTGCGTATTGGCATAATTCACATACTTGACCATTTAAAAACATAATACAATCTATGGTGCAAGACATGGAAATTAACCAAAAAAAGTATAAAATCTAAGATCAATATACAATATCCTCAATTGTATACAACAAATACACAGCGGAATACTAAAGCCAAGCTTCTCTTGAAACATCCAAGCATAGCTACACTTGTAAATCAAACCTGCAAATACCTCCTGAAAATAATCAACAATAGTGGGGTGAGATACATCAAATCTCAGTGAGTTCCCTATCTTATGGATTCTCTCGGCTTTACAGGGTTCTAGCCAAATCCTAACTCAAGTCAAGGGGAAGGGAAATGACCTTGAGTTCTCAATCTCACACTATATGGAAACATGTTCATGAGTTCAACAACTCAAAATACTATCACTAATCGATAATACATACCAAGGCATCTTTCCCCGGCCAACCCTATAAGAGAGTACTCGACACGGGTCACGGATCTTTAAATGTAGACATCCATTCCCGGCCAACCCTTCCAAAGAGTACTCGACACGGGTCCGAGAAGCTAACATAGATAACTTTCCCCGCCCAGCCTACTCAAGAGGCCCTTCAACACAGGTCACAGTTACCTACACATAGATAACTTTCCCCGGCCATCCTACACAAGAGGATCTCAACACGGGTCACGATTATCTACACACGGGTACTTTCCCCGGCCATCCTACACAAGAGGATCTCGACACGGGTCACTAATACTACCCACTAAGCAACTTTCCCCGGTCATCCCACACAAGAGGATCTCGACACGGGTCACGGCTACTTACTTAATTAATACTTTCCCCGACCATCCCACACAAGAGGATATCGACATGGGTCACTAATATTTATTAAGGGATAAGAACGCCCACTAAGCAACTTTCCCCGGCCATCCCACACAAGAGGATCTCGACACAAGTCACGGCTACTTACTTAATAAATACTTTCCCCGACCATCCCACACAAGAGGATATCGACACGGGTCACTAATATTTATTAAGGGGTAAGAACGGTTTCGATTATGTGATCTCACACACAAACGTGATTTTATTCGACAATCACAAGGCCACAATGCCTTAAGGCCACATTCGCCTTACACAAAGAACACAAGGCTCACACACATGTGTCCATACTAGTGTTTCGCTCTTTTATACCATTCGGCAATGGACACACGCCTCAGCCTCTTCTGCACAAGCGTTGTCATTAAGTTATTCATCAATTTCCTAGCTCATTACTAGGTTCTACTATAATTTGGTGTAAGTTTTCCTCACTCTTCCCATTTTATCTTTTAAGCATGCATAACTCTCACAAACATGTTTAACAACAATAAGATAGGCAAAGCATATTACATTTGCACAATAGAATTACATATGATAATTCCACACATTTATACCAATTTCGGGTAATAAAATCAATATTTTTCACTCCCACTATGTAGAACATTTTTACAGCTTTCCATCGATATAAAGAACGTCCAAATCGGAGTTACGGTTAAAAAGTTATGAATTTTTAAAAGAAATATTTTTCCAAAGTATTCAGTGAGGTAACCGGTTACTTCACCAAGTAACCGGTTACTTCAGGAGTACTATTTGTAACACCCCACTTTCCCATTTTATAAAATATAAGAATATTACAGATAAAATCAGAGTTTTCAACTTTTACAAGTAGGATGCCACACCAATAAAATCAACATAAAAATTCACTTTTCATTAAATGAAATAAAACAGCGGAATAATCATTTCGTAAGTTCACGGCATACTTGCCAACATACTCCAAAGCTCCACATAAACTCGTGGTCCTCAAAATATTGAATTTAAAAGAGATACGTAACAAAATTCAATACAAAATAACAATTAATAAAATCCCCAAAATTCCCGTGTTACGTATCAGAGCGACACCTATGACTCGAACAGGCAACATGCACTCCAAGCAACTCAAGTACCTGGATTATCTGTACTTCCGAAGAAGCACAGACACAACAACAACAAAGGGGTGAGAACTACATTCAATAATAAACGGTGAATAATACATATTAAGGGTAGTTACTCACACCCAAACATACAATCACATAATCACGACCTACTTGTCACTCGCAACCATAATTCAATCAACGTATAATAATAATGCAATGCGACTCAACAACAGATAAATCACATACACCCCTACTTGGCAATGATTTATCCCACCACACTCCACATTGGAGTTCGGATGAATCACATACACTCCTCCTGAGCAATGATTCATCACCACTGACACCATGAAATGCACAATAACGAATATGCACACAACACACCTATATAATAAAATTACACATTCTCACGATCCTCCTGATCACACATAAAATAGTCATTTATCACAACATAATTTGCACACAAAACACATGTATAATAATCAGTTATACATTTACACGATCCTCCTGATCACACGTAAGCCATACGCTTACCGTAATTCTCACCGGAATTACCTCACCTACAACACAACATCCTCACAAACAAATTATGCACACGAGACTATCCTCAAGTAAAATACATGATCCTCATTGATCCCAAGTGAGTCATGCGCTCAACGCAATTCACCAAGAATTACCTCTGCTACCCCAAGACAACTCGCACCTCGCACAAACAGTGCCACACAACACATTCTGCACGCCTCACAAGGCACTTAGCTAATTACTAATTAATTCACCAAAACTACTAAATAAATTATTTTTATCACCAATCCTACATTTCTCAAGGTCTGACATCTATCCCCAACCTCTCAAACCAAAATAAACCACTTCGGACGCGAAAACGGAAAAGAAATCGCGAAACGGCAAAATTATGCACCCTCGCTGGCCATACGCATATTGCCTTGTGCCATACTCGTATTGCCCAACCCGCTCGCCCATCCCTACGCGTATCCTACGCGTACAACCTCTCTTCCCGCCCTGCCATACGCGTATTGCCCTACCTATTACGCGTATGGGCAGAGACCTGTTTTCCATCAAAAAGCCTATTCTCAGATCCAATACACGTATCCCCTTCTCATACACGTAATGCCTCTCCCTTACGTGTAATGCCCAAGCTCCATACGCATACCGTTACGCGTACGGGCAGAGGGTCGTGCCAATCCTCCTTTTGGCCCTCCTATACGCGTAATGACCATAGCCGTACGTGTATTGCCTTACCTGATACGCGTATGGCCAGATCTATTACGCAAACTCAGTTTCCCCACACCAGTCTGGGTTCTGCTACGGGATCCTCACTTTTCCACTCTAATTCAGTCCTAAAATTAGTTCTACATCAGTTTTATAACCTACAATTTCACCCTACATATTTTACCTATTATGACTAATCGAAATACAGTATTAGATCTAATTTCGTGCTCTCAACCTGCATCAAAACAGATCTGCAACCAAATGCATTCATACAACAGCAACAGTACAATTTATACACGAAAACCATACTATCATCAACGATTCAATACATACCAGACATCAAACATTCATATCATACTCAGAATTTCATCAACCAATAAGCATACGAAAATCCTACGAGGGAAAAGACCCCTCACTACCCTTTCATGTTATTATCACCTGTATTGAACCCATTCTCCCCCCTTACCTCGAATTTCCTGATCAAATTCCTGCGAAATTGATGAAGATGAGTGCCCTAGCTCTTCCTTGTTCTTCCCTTGTTCCTCTTTCTCTTTTTCCAATTGTGATTATGGCTAACTCTCCCCCTAACCCTCACTAATCTTAACTTAATTACTAAACTGCCCTTAATTCATCCACTAGCCCATTATCAAATTAATTAAAAATCAGATTTTAATTTACTAATAATATTAATAATAATAATAATAACCATAATAATAATAATAATAGTAATAATAATATTAATAATCTTAGCCATATTAATAATAATAATATTCACCTTACTATCGTTATTAACTATGCCCACACATAATCCAACATTACACTATCGTTATCCCGACATCTCCATTTACCGGTTCCGCTAAGGACATTACGCCTACACGCTCAACCACACACACACCCTTAACAAGGCCAAACAAACAAAATAGCACTGACGACCAAATAATTTAAAATGGGGTGTTACAACTCTCCCCCACTTAAATTATTTTCGTCCTCGAAAATATACTGAGACGAACCACTCCGGATACAACTCTCGCATCCGACTAACCAACTATCATGCCAACAAAAGGCACACCACAAATAACACACTGACAAGATGCAATTCCCATACAATGCACTTGACGACTAACTCACGACTCAAAGAATACCCGAGTTACGAACACCTAGGTTCACTCTAGAACCAGAACACAACAAGATCGTTACCCTCACCCTAGGTAACACTCTCTTAATTCCCCACATAGGAATTAGCTCCACGCACTCGAACCATCACGATGGAAACGAGGCGACAACAAAAACAAGAACATAGAGGTCCACGACCCAACATCGTTTCAGCAACCTCTACATAACCATAATACCAACATCCTTGTCATACAACATTATTACAACAATGTTACGTTCCACCAATCGAACATATAACCAAAACATCCATCTACATAGTAGCCCATGAATAATATTTAACCTTTCACCTAACACTTCCATTCTGAAACGTCCAATGGTCTCATCATTCCCACGTGTTTCCAATGTTCAACCTATGAACCCTCACAAGTCATACACGCATAAGCGAAATGCACCACATCACGCTTTCGATGCGCACTCTGATTACTCGCCACAATCAACTCTACCAATTTTATATCTAACTCCCGACTCTCTTTAATATTCACCAGAAGGGTCATAGTTCATTTCTAATATACCCAACCTCACACTCTACTGTGTTCTCACAAACCAGACACAAGTCTCTGAACTACTCAAATAATTCTAATCCACTGACCATCAAAAAAGACATGTATAAAACTTTCGACTTAACTCATTAGGCACGATATTAATTCCACCAATAGGATAATTCTAGCTAAAGTCATAACTCATCAGAAATCCCAACCATCCTCGTTGTCTCATACTCCATTATTTGCTACTAAACAGGTATGCAATGTCCTTGTGATTACTAAACACTTCGAACCCAAAACCGTAAAAATAATACCTCCATATTCTCAACACAAAAGTAACTGCAGCCATCTTGAAATCATGAATCCTCAATTGTCGTAAAACATAAGCCACGACCTTACCATCTTGCATCACCACACTGGCTAAACTCATCATAGACACAGTCCACCACCTCACAAACGGTTTGCCAGGGTCACGCAGAATCAAAACTGGAGCCATAGACAAATTCTACTTTAGCCCTCTCAAACTTTCCTCACAATGAACATCCAAAGCAAACGACTTACCCTTTGCAAGTCAGCTGAAGTAGCGAAAATGCTAACTTGGAAAACCTTCCATAACCTCCAGTAATAACCACTAAAGTCCAAAAAGTTTCTAATCACCTTAACCGACTTCGGAGCCTCTCATCGTAGAGATGCATCTACCTCCGATGGATCCATAACAATACCATCATCAGCAATAACATATCCGAGAAAACTAACCTTTCTCGACCCAAAATTCTCACTTGAATAATTTAGCATAAAAATTCCTTTCTTTTCAACACTTGCAACTCGACTCTCAAACACCCTACATAGTCTCCTTCTGACTTTATAATAGATCCGAGTATCCCTAATGAACACCACTCCGAACTCATCCAATCTTGTCCAGACTCACATACAAGCTTAACCGAGTAAATAACAACCATAACTCGCCACATGAAATCGATCAGAGCCTCAACTCGCCCAAATTCACCACTCTTATCAAACGTTCCCAACAATTGTAATTCCAATCAAACTCAACCACACCATTCCAATCATCTATTCTTGAAAGTGGACGCTTATTCTCAATCTTACCTTATTCAACTGTCAGTAATCCATACCCAACTTCATTCTCTGGACAATCCAAATCCCACAAATTCCAACATGTATCAGCAATCATCCCATAAGAACTCTCAATCTCGATATTACATCCACACCCAAGGGTTTTCTCAAAATTTCCCTTAAATGCTCTAAAACTCTAAGAACTCTAAAACTCATCAAAACTCTAAGTTTTTCTCTCCATAGCCTCAATACCCTTATACACATCACGCTTGTTATTCCATCCGGAAACACATCTGGGAATCATGCATCACTGGCAGCCCTTCAATGTGGCTTTCCTGTCAATTCCAGTACACTATTAACGCAGACATAACAAATATCTTAGTCTTATCTCCTAATAGTTATTCCACTTACTTAGCAGATAAAAACTTCAACTATTCACCTTCGTCCAATTTAAGTTCACTTTCTGTACGGAGTCATTGGCATCAGACTCGTATCAAGTGCTGAATCAATAGCCACCTATATCTCATTAATACGCCTGTGATTCACTTATCTCGCCTGAAAATAAATTCAAAAATTCGCAAACCATAGGTAACTCAACACATGTAACTTCACTACTAACTCGCCACAACGCGAACATTAGTACATCGAGGCTTCGCCCAATAGATGTCCACCCATTCGCTCAGCACACAACGATACCAGTTCTCTACCATTACCCAACTCGGATCCACCCATAGAAAGACATCAAGGATTACCCAACACTGGCATATCTCTAGCCATCACTTGTTCTCTACTCACTGAAAAGCAATCACCAACAATACCTAATTGTCCTCCCTCAGAGACATCCTTCAACTTGATCGACTGACAAGTACTTCTCTTCTACCTCTTCTTCAGATAATAAAGATCTATACCGACTCAACACAACCATCTTCCACATCACATGCTATCTTAATTTTCAAGCGCATCTATCCATTCATCTTGATTCCGACTACTATCAACAAGAGATTGAGGGTGATCAGTTCCCCAATTTGTTCATAGACAATTGGTCATCCTGATGAAGTATAGACTCTTCCTTACCAACCATGATAACACTCTATTACTTACCAATCCGTACTTCCAGAGTGGAAGTATCCTGGAGAAGCACCAGCTTCTCCCCCACTTATCTCAACCTCAACTCCTGCAACCAACGGTTAGAAGACAAGCACGTACCGACAGTGTTTTGCACACATGTCGCATACCACGACACAACTCATACTAGACAACTTGGCCGGACGGACCCACCAGGCTCTGATACCAATTGTAACACCCCACTTTCCCACTTTATAAAATATAAGAATATTAAAGATAAAATCAGAGTTTTCAACTTTTACAAGTAGGATGCCACACCAATAAAATCAACATAAAAATTCACTTTTCATTAAATGAAATAAAACAGCGGAATAATCATTTCGTAAGTTCACGGCACACTTGCCAACATACTCCAAAGCTCCACATAAACTCGTGGTCTTCAAAATATTGAATTTAAAAGAGATACGTAACAAAATTCAATACAAAATAACAATTAATAAAATCCCCAAAATTCCCGTGTTACGTATCAGAGCGACTCCTACGACTCAAACAGGCAACACGCACTCCAAGCAACTCAAGTACCCGGATTATCTGTACTTCCAAAGAAGCATAGACACGACAACAACAAAGGGGTGAGAACTACATTCAATAATAAATGGTGAATAATACATATTAAGGGTAGTTACTCACATCCAATCATACAATCACATAATCACGACCTACTTGTCACTCGCAACCATAATTCAATCAACATATAACAATAATGCAATGCGACTCAACAACAGACACAATGCACGTGGTACCAAAATCGCCATGGTTCATTCAATCGAACCCGGATAAATCACATACACCCCTACTTGGCAATGATTTATCCCACCACACTCCACATTGGAGTTCAGATGAATCACATACACTCATCCTGAGCAATGATTCATCACCACCGACACCATGAAATGCACAATAACGAATATGCACACAACACACCTGTATAACAAAATTACACATTCTCACGATCATCCTGATCACACATAAAATAGTCATTCACCACAACAAAATTTACACACAAAACACATGTATAATAATTAGTTATACATTTACACGATCCTCCTGATCACACGTAAGCCATACGCTTACCGTAATTCTCACCGGAATTACCTCACCTACAACACAACATCCTCACACACAAATTATGCACACGAGACCATCCTCAAGTAAAATACACGATCCTCATTGATCCCAAGTGAGTCATGCGCTCAACGCAATTCACCAAGAATTACCTCTGCTACCCCAAGACAGCTCGCACCTCGCACAAACAGTGCCACACAACACATTTTGCACGCCTCACAAGGCACTCGTCCACTAATTAGCTAATTACTAATTAATTCACCAAAACTACTAAATAAATTATTTTTATCAACAATCCTACATTTCTCAAGGTCTGACATCTATCCCCAACCTCTCAAACCAAAAGAAACCACTTCGGACGCGAAAACGGGAAAGAAATCGCGAAACGGTAAAATTCTGCACCCTCGCTGGCCATACGCGTATTGCCTTGTGCCATACGCGTATTGTGTAATGCCCTAGTTTTAGTTGTTTTTATTTAATTGAGTCGTTTTGATTATTTTATTATTATATTATTTTATTTCAGACTTTTATTTGAAAATATGTTATTTTTCATCGTGATTATATTTTATTGCGTTTTGGGAGTGTTTGCGAGATATTTGAGTGTAGGGGTATTTTGGTCATTTCACTTTAAATTTTCTTAAGTTAGAAATATGAATAGAAATAGAAAGAGAGAAAAATAGTAAAGAAAGAAAAAGAAGAGAAGAAAAAGAGAAAGAAGGAAAGAGAAGAGAAAGAAGAAAAGAGAGGAAAAACTTGTGGATTTTGGAACCGATTCAACCGACTTTTCAAACGCAATTTAATCGGGTAAGGGTGTGAAACTTGATTATACTATGTTTGTGTATGATTATGTATGTTTGTGTGGAAGTTTTATTGGTTTTCAAACATAGGTCGAAATGAGATAATCGATAGAAATCGATGTAAATGCGGTAGAATACTAGTTACCACGATTAGATTATGTTCTGATTGATATATGTTGGTTTGGAAATGTTTTGGGGGAGAAAATATGGTTTTGGGTTATGTAACAGCGCTGCTGGGATTTCTGGTATTCGCAGGTTCGCACTGCGAATACCCTAGCGAAGGGGAAAGCGAGCATTCGCTGGCTATTCGCACTGCGAAGGTGGGGGCGAATGTTCGCCAGAGGTTCGCACTGCGAACTTTGGGTTGTTTTGTGTTGTTTGCTCTCTGGACTTGGTTCGCTGGGAGACTCGCACTGCGAAGGGGGTAGCGAAGGTTCGCTGGGACGTTCGCACTTCGAACGTTGGGAATTTTCTAGTCTATTTTCCTTTCTGACTTGGTTCGCTGGGACATTCGCACTACGAATGAAGTAGCGAAGGACTCGCTAGGAGCTTCGCATTGCGAATGTGACAGCTTTTCCCAATTTGTTTTCTTCATAACTTTTGATCCGTGAGTCGGTTTGAGGCGCGATTTGCTGCGTTGGAAAGCTTTTGGCATGTTCTTTCTTATATTAATGATTTCGAGATTGTTGGCCGATTTAATTATGTCGGGAATTTGGAATGGTGTCGTTTTGTCGACTTTTGTCGTTGTCATTGTGTGTAATTGATGTGTATAATGCAATGTGTTGTTGATATGGATATTGTATGACTTGTGTGCTGTTGTGAAATGAAAATGCACGTGATACATGTTGTGACGATGATTTGTGGCCTAAGGGCAAGAAATTGCGATGTGTGGTATTTGATGTTATATGCATGATTATGGAATGTGTATGTGTGTGCATTTGAATGTCATGAGTCATTGTATGCTGAGCATCATGATGTGCATTCTGGTGATGTCGTGTGCCCTAGTGGGTGTGAGCGACGAATCGATTCCAGAGGGAATCCGCCATAACATCGTGCGCCTTATACAAAGAGGACTTAAAGCGATGATTATAGACGATCGTGTGCCTTATACAAAGAGGACTTAAAGCGATCAGATCGTGCGCCTTATACAAAGAGGACTTAAAGCGATCCATAAACGTCGTGCGCCTTATACCAAGAGAACTTAAAGCGACGGGGAACATCGTATGCCCGACGGGGAGTTACATTAAGTAACGAGCGATGGTTCTAATAGTTCCTGAGTGAACTAGTGTTGAGATGATGGATGGATGGTACCGCATGTGCATTTGCATAGAGTCGTTGTGTCGGTCTCTTTGCATTTGCATAATCATGAATGGATTGATTGTGTGTGGAATTGTGGATGAAATTGATGAGTTGATATATGTATATATGTTGGTGATATTTGTATTGTGCATGGTTGATATACCTTGGTGATGGATATATGAAATATACATTGTGTGTTTTGTGCTTGAATTCGGGTATAAGTTGTGGTGAGAATATTTTATTTGTGTATTTTCGTGTTATTATATAATGATATGCAATTATATTATGATTGTGTTTCTCACCCTTCTGTTGTTTTCATTCTCTATGAGGCATTGCAGATTAGATGTTGGAGGTCTTTTTGTGAAGCTTAGGTCTTCATTTTTTTGTCGGTCGGCTCTGATATGTAGCACCGGGTAGTCGGGGTGATCGAGTGTGATTATTTTGTATTATGTATATGTATCTTTTGGATTGTACATGTATGATATTGGATATAACAGACAAACTTTTATGATATATATATATATATATATATATATATATATATATATATATATATATATATATGAGATTCAGTTACGGATCTTCCGCTTTTATTTTGTATCTGAATTGTGGGTGTTAGGAACTCAGTTCCTTTGTTATATGCTACCTGAATTGTTGCATATCTTTATGAGCAGGTTGTTGTATGTATTGTTTCAAATTGATGTGACCCCTCGGTCTATGCCGTGAATGTTTTAAATATACTCTGATGAAATTTTGAATTTTATTTATCGCTTTGATTTATTGGGGGTATATATTGGGGGTGTTACATTAAGTGGTATCAGAGCCAGTCTGTGTCAGTTGTGTCAGTCCTTGTTGGTCTTTGTGGTTCGGTGAGTTGTTTGTTTAACCATAGTTGCTGTTATTGGAAATGAACAGAATATGGCTGGTAGGAATGACGCTGCTTTAGCTGCTGCGATGCGAGCTATGGCTCGGGCTGTGCAGGGTGCACCTAATGCTGTTGGAAATGATGAGTTCAGGAAGAACAAACCGCCTATCTTCAAAGGAAGATATGATCCTGATGGTGCACAGATTTGGCTTAAGGAGATTGAAAGGATTTTTTGAGTGATGGATTATGATGAGGATCAGAAGGAGAGACTGGGTACTCACATGTTGCTGGAAGAAGCTGATGATTGGTGGGTTAGTACTCGTCTTGTGTTGGAAGTTGCGGAGGAGGAAGAGATCACTTGGGAATTGTTTAGCCGGGAGTTCTTGGGGAAGTATTTTCACGAAGATGTTAGAGGAAAGAAGGAGATAGATTTCTTGGAATTGAAACAAGGTAATATGTCTGTTGTTGATTATACTGCTAAGTTTGTGGAGCTTGTGCAGTTTTATCCACATTATGCTGAAGCGACTGCGGAGTTTTCTAAGTGTGTGAAGTATGAGAGCGGATTGCCTCCTGAGATTAAGCAGGCAGTTGGTTATCAGAGAATTCGAAGGTTTTCAGATTTGGTGGATTGTTGTAGGATTTTTGAAGAAGATAGTAAAGCTCGTTCTACTCATTATAAGAGTGTGAGTGAGAGGAAATGGAAGCAACAGTTCCGTGGTGGTCCGTATATGACACCAGCTGATAAGGGTAAACAAAGGGGTAATTTTGAGAGAAGGTCAAGTGGAGGAGGTATGTCTAATTCTCCGAGATGTTTTGGGTGTGGTGAATTAGGACATCGTCAGTTCAAATGTAAGAAGGGTATGAGGAAGTGTTCTAATTGTGGAGGTTTAGGACATGTCGCAGCTGAGTGCAAGAGGAAGAATGTGGTGAAGTGTTTCAATTGTGGCGAGGCTGGTCATATTAGTATAAAGTGTCCGAAACCGAAGCAAGCTCCAGGTGGTGGGAAATTTTTTGCATTGTCAGGGACTCAGACTTTAAGTGCAGATCGTCTGATCAAAGGTACTTGTTTTATTAATAGTACGCCTTTAGTTGCTATTATTGATACCGGAGCAACTCATTCGTTTATTTCGTCTGAGTGCGCGAAGCGTTTGAATCTTGTGTTGTCTTTGATGGGTGGTGAGATGGTTATTAATACTCCAGCAATGGGGTCAGTAACTACTTCTTTGGTTTGTTTAAGTTGTCCTTTGACCATTTATGGTAAAGACTTTGAGATGGATTTGGTGTGTTCGCCGTTGGAAGGTTTGGATGTGGTTTTGGGAATGAATTGGTTACAGTTCAATCGGGTTCATATTGATTGTTATCATAAGCTAGTAAGATTTCCTTCTCTTGAGGAAGACGAGAGCTCGAGTTTCTTATCTACCAAAGAGTTGAAGAAACTTTTGGTGGATGAATCTCAGTTGTTTGGGTTGTTTGCATCGTTGACTGTGGATAGTCAAGTTTCACTTGATGTGTTTCCTGTTGTGTGTGACTTTCTGGAAGTGTTTCCTGAGGATATTTCAGATGTGCCGCCAGAGAGAGAGGTGGAGTTTTCTATAGATCTAGTTCCTGGTACTAGACCTGTGTCGATGGCACCATATCGAATGTCGGCATCTGAGTTGGTTGAGTTAAAGAAGCAGTTGAATGAATTGTTGGAAAAGAGGTTTGTGAGGCCAAGTGTGTCGCCTTGGGGTGCGCCGGTTTTATTGGTGAAAAAGAAAGATAGAAGTATGCGATTGTGTATTTATTATCGCCAGCTGAATAAGGTGACGATTAAGAATAAGTATCCTCTTCCAAGAATTGATGATCTGATGGATCAGTTGGTTGGTGCGTGTGTGTTCAGTAAGATTGATTTGAGATCAGGGTATCATCAGATTAGGGTGAAAGAGGAAGATATTCAGAAGACGGCTTTTAGGACACGTTACGGTCATTATGAATATTCTGTGATGTCGTTCGGGGTTTCTAATGCGCCAGGTGTGTTTATGGAATATATGAATCGTATTTTCCATGAGCATTTGGATCGATTTGTTGTTGTGTTTATTGATGACATCTTAATTTATTCTAAGTCTCGGGAGGAGCACACGGAGCATTTGCGTATTGTTTTGCAGGTTTTGAAGGAAAGGAAACTTTTTGCTAAGTTGTCCAAGTGTGAGTTCTGGTTGTCGGAGGTGAGTTTTCTTGGACATGTAATTTCAGGTAATGGTATTGCAGTGGATCCATCTAAAGTAGATGTAGTTCTACAATGGGAGGCTCCGAGATCTGTTACTGAAATTTGAAGCTTTTTGGGATTAGCCGGATATTATCGAAGGTTTATTGAAGGTTTTTCTAAGCTAGCACTTCCATTGACCCAGTTGACTTGTAAAGGCAAAGCTTTCATTTGGGATATTCAGTGTGAAGAAAGTTTTAGTGAGCTAAAGAGAAGATTGACGACAGCTCTGATTTTGATTTTTCCGGATCCTAATGAACCGTTTGTGGTCTATTGTGATGCGTCTTTGATTGGTCTAGGTGGAGCGTTGATGCAGGGAGGTAAGGTGGTGGCTTACGCTTCAAGGCAATTAAGAGTGCATGAGAAAAATTATCCTACTCATGATCTTAAATTAGCGGCTGTGGTTTTTGTGTTTAAGATTTGGAGGCATTATCTCTACGGTGCAAGATTCGAGGTCTTTAGTGATCATAAAAGTTTGAAATATTTGTTTGATCAGAAAGAATTGAAAATGAGGCAACGAAGATGGTTGGAATTCTTGAAGGACTACGACTTTGGCTTGAATTACCATCCTGGTAAAGCTAATGTGGTAGCCGATGCGTTGAGCCGGAAATCGTTGCATATGTTCGCTTTAATGGTTAAAGAGTGGGAACTTTTGGAATCGTTTAGAGATTTGAGTTTGGTATGCGAAGTGACGTCGGATAGTGTGAGGCTTGGAATGTTAAAGGTTACTAATGATTTTCTATTGACGGTTAGTGAGAAACAGAAGATGGATGTGAAATTTGTGGATTTGATGACGGTTGGAGAGAAAAGTGTGAATGAGGACTTTATTGTGGACGATAAAGGTGTTTTGAGGTTCCGAGGTAGAATTTGTATTCCGGACGATTCGGAGTTGAAAAGGATGATTTTGGAGGAAGGACACCGGAGTAATTTGAGTATGCATTCGAGAGCTAATAAAATGTACCAAGATTTGAAGAAGATTTTCTGGTGGTCGGGTTTGAAGAGAGATGTGGCTCAGTTTGTGTATGTGTGTTTGACTTGTCAGAAGTCGAAGGTGGAACATCTGAGGCCTAGTGGTTTGTTGCAACCATTGGATATTCCTGAGTGGAAGTGGGATAACATTTCCATGGATTTTGTGACAGGGTTGTCGAATACTCAGCGAGGACATAATGCTATTTGGGTGGTTGTAGATAGGCTGACTAAATCGGCTCATTTCATTCCGATTGACATCGGTTTTTCTTTGGAGAGGTTTGCTGAAATTTATATAAGTGTGATTGTGAAGTTGCATGGTGTTCCGTTAAGTATTGTTTCTGATCGAGATCCGAGGTTTACTTCAAGATTTTGGGAAAGTTTACAAAAGGCTTTAGGATCTAAGTTGAGATTGAGTTCGGCTTATCATCCTTAGACGGATGGACAGACGGAGAGAACGATTCAGTCGTTGAAAGATTTGTTACGGGCTTGTGTTCTTGAACAAGGTGGTGCGTGGGATATTTATCTTGCATTGATTGAATTCACTTATAATAACAATTTCCATTCAAGTATTGGAATGGCACCGTTTGAAGCATTATATGGACGAAGGTGTCGAACACCGTTGTGTTGGCACGAATCTGGTGAGAGTTCGGTGGTTGGACCGGAGTTGGTGCAACAGACTACGGAAAAGGTGAAGCTTATTAGCGAGAAAATGAAGGCTTCTCAGAGTAGACAAAAGAGTTGTCATGATCGAACAAGGAAAGATCTTGAGTTTCAAGAGGGCGATCATGTATTTTTGAGAGTTACGCCGGTAACGCGTGTTGGTCGTGCATTGAAATCGAAGAAGCTTACTTCTCGGTTTATTTGTCCTTACCAGATATCCGCGAGAGTGGGTGTTATGGCTTATAGGGTGGCGTTGCTGCCGAATCTATTGAATTTACATGATGTGTTCCATGTTTCATATCTTCAGAAGTATGTTCCGGATCCGTCGCATGTGATTCCGATGGATGAGGTTGAGGTAAAGGAGAACCTTACAGTTGAGGCATTACTAGTGAGGATTTTGGATCGCGAGTTGAAGCGGTTAAGGGGCAAGGATATTGCACTTGTGAAAGTAGCGTGGGGAGGCGCTGCTGAGGGCAATTTGACTAAGGAGTTGGAGAGTCGAATGTGGGAGTCGTATCCAGAGTTGTTCGTCTCAGGTAATATTTTCGAGGACGAAAATTTCTAAGTGAGGGAGAGTTGTAACGCCCCAATTTTAGTTATTTTTATTTAATTGAGTCGTTTTGATTATTTTATTATTATATTATTTTATTTCTGACTTTTATTTGAAAATATGTTATTTTTCATCGTGATTATATTTTATCGCGTTTTGGGAGCGTTTGCGAGATATTTGAGTGTAGGGGTATTTTGGTCATTTCACTTTAAATTTTCTTAAGTTAGAAATATGAATAGAAATAGAAAGATAGAAAAATAGTAAAGAAAGAAAAAGAAGAGAAGAAAAAGAGAAAGAAGGAAAGAGAAGAGAAAGAAGAAAATAGAGGAAAAACTTGTGGATTTAGGAACCGATTCAACCGACTTTTCAAACGCAATTTAATCGGGTAAGGGAGCGAAACTTAATTATACTATGTTTGTGTATGATTATGTATGTTTGTGTGAAAGTTTTAATGTTTTTCAAACATAGGTCGAAATGAGATAATCGATAGAAATCGATGTTTTCGCGGTTGGAAATCGATGTAAATGCGGTAGAATACTAGTTACCATGATTAGATTATGTTCTGATTGATATATGTTGGTTTGGAAATGTTTTGGGGGAGAAAATATGGTTTTGGGTTATGTAACAACGCTGCTGGGATTTCTGGTATTCGCAGGTTCGCACTGCGAATCCCCTAGCGAAGGGGGAAAGCGAGCATTCGCTGGCTATTTACACTGCAAAGGTGGGGACGAACGTTCGCCAGAGGTTCGCACTGCGAACTTTGGGTTGTTTTGTGTTGTTTGCTCTCTGGACTTGGTTCGCTGGGAGACTCGCACTGCGAAGGGGGTAGCGAAGGTTCGCTGGGACGTTCGCACTGCGAACGTTGGGAATTTTCTAGTCTATTTTCCTTTCTGACTTGGTTCGCTGGGACATTCGCACTGCGAATGAAGTAGCGAAGGACTCGCTAGGAGCTTCGCATTGCGAATGTGACAGCTTTTCCCAATTTGTTTTCTTCATAACTTTTGATCCGTGAGTCGGTTTGAGGCGCGGTTTGGTGCGTTGGAAAGCTTTTGGCATGTTCTTTCTTATATTAATGATTTCGAGATTGTTGGCCGATTTAATTATGTCGGGAATTTGGAATGGTGTCGTTTTGTCGACTTTTGTCGTTGTCATTGTGTGTAATTGATGTGTATAATGCAATGTGTTGTTGATATGGATATTGTATGACTTGTGTGCTGTTGTGAAATGAAAATGCACGTGATACATGTTGTGACGATGATTTGTGGCCTAAGGGCAAGAAATTGCGATGTGTAGTATTTGATGTTATATGCATGATTATGGAATGTGTATGTGTGTGCATTTGAATGTCATGAGTCATTGTATGCTGAGCATCATGATGTGCATTCTGGTGATGTCGTGTGCCCTAGTGGGTGTGAGCGACGAATCGATTCCAGAGGAAATCCGCTATAACATCGTGCGCCTTATACAAAGAGGACTTAAAGCGATGATTATAGACGATTGTGCGCCTTATACAAAGAGGACTTAAAGCGATCGGATCGCGCGCCTTATACAAAGAGGACTTAAAGCGATCCATAAACGTCGTGCGCCTTATACCAAGAGGACTTAAAGCGCGGGGAACATCGTATGCCCGACGGGGAGTTACATTAAGTAACGAGCGATGGTTCCAATAGTTCCTGAGTGAACTAGTGTTGAGATGATGGATGGATGGTACCGCATGTGCATTTGCATAGAGTCGTTGTGTCAGTGTCTTTGCATTTGCATAATCATGAATGGATTGATTGTGTGTGGAATTGTGGATGAAATTGATGAGTTGATATATGTATAAATGTTGGTGATATTTGTATTGTGCATGGTTGATATACCTTGGTGATGGATATATGAAATATACATTGTGTGTTTTGTGCTTGAATTCTGGTATAAGTTTTGGTGAGAATATTTTATTTGTGTATTTTCGTGTTATTATATAATGATATGCAATTATATTATGATTGTGTTTCTCACCCTTCTACTATTTTAATGCTCTATGAGGCATTGCAGATTAGATGCTGGAGGTCTTTTTGTGAAGCTTAGGTCTTCATTCTTTTGTCAGTCGGCTCTGATATGTAGCACCGGGTAGTCGGGGTGATCGAGTGTGATTATTTTGCATTATGTATATGTATCTTTTGGATTGTACATGTATGATATTGGATATAACAGACAAACTTTTATGATATATATATATATATATATATATATATATATATATATATATATATATATATATATATATATGAGATTCAGTTACGGATCTTCCGCTTTTATTCTGTATCTGAATTGTGGGTGTTAGGAACTCAGTTCCTTTGTTATGTTCTACCTGAATTGTTGCATATCTTTATGAGCAGGTTGTTGTATTTATTGTTTCAAATTGATGTGACCCCTCGGTCTATGCCGTGAATGTTTTAAATATACTCTGATGAAATTTTGA
This sequence comes from Lathyrus tuberosus, assembly GCA_022829125.1. Classification (NCBI taxonomy): domain Eukaryota; kingdom Viridiplantae; phylum Streptophyta; class Magnoliopsida; order Fabales; family Fabaceae; genus Lathyrus; species Lathyrus tuberosus. The sequence goes on along the minus strand of JALAZF010000274.1, from coordinate 4,491,956 downwards.
ATTTTATTTATCGCTTTGATTTATTGGGGGTATAGATTAGGGGTGTTACATATTGCCCAGCTCGCTCGCCCATCCCTACATGTATCCTACGCGTACAGCCTCTCCTCCCGCCCTGCCATACGCGTATTGCCCTACCTATTACGTGTATGGGCAGAGACCTGTTTTCCATAAAAAAACCCATTCTCAAATCCAATACGCGTATCCCCTTCTCATACGCGTAATCATGGGCAGTTTTAAGGTCCGGCCACCCTGGGCATGTGCCCAGGCTCTGGCCAAAAAAATTTCTTTTTTTAAACCACAATTTTGAAAATTGCGGCGGTTATAATGTCCTATTACGGCGGTCTAAACCGCCACAATTAACGAAAATGTAGAAAAATACAAATTTCAACCAAAAATTAAAGTATGACAGTAATATTACGGTGGTTTAAACCGCCACAATTATTGAAATGCAGAAAAATACAAATATAAACCAAAAATTAAATTATAAAACTGCTAATAAGGCTGTTTAAACCGCTATAATTAATAAAAATGCAGAAAAATATAAATTTAAACCAAAAATTAAATTATAAAAGTGTTATTATGGCGATTTATACCGCTAAAATTAATGAAAATGCAGAAAAATACAAATTTAAACCAAAAATTAAATTATAAATTATAAATTATAAATTATGAAAAAAAATACATGTATAATGTTGTAAATTATGGTTTAAACCAAAAATTTTATATTTTTATGCATAAAAATACAGGTTTAAACCAAAAAATTATAAATTATGCAAAAAAATTATATTTTTATGCAATTAAGTATACATTACATCAATTTTTTTTTATATTATAATATTTAGATTCAACTACATTACAAAAAGTGCAAGAATTGAAATAAAGATTAAAGTTGCAATTTATGAATAAATTAACCAAAATTAAAAATGAATACTTAGAAGAAATAAAAATTAACATAAATGTAGCAATTATTAAAATTAAAATAAAAACATGTACAGTGTTGTAAAAAAGAAGTAGAATAGAATAAATTTTATCCTCAAATATATAAAAAAAATATATTATGACTCTATACAATTCTATAGATCAATTTCTACAATTATAAAAGAAAATATTCGATTTAAAAAAATAATAAAAACAAAATTCACTGTAAAGGAACTAACGTGTCAAAATAAAGGCGGTCAAAACTGCCATTTTTCTATTAACACTACGTCAGTTTATAAAACTGTCATATTTTAATGTAAATAGTGGCGGTTTTATTAAACGCAATTTTAAAACCGTCATATTTCATACAAATTTTTGCGGTCTTTAAATTTTTGCCCAGGCTTCAAATGTTTTTTGGCTCCGCCACTGCGCGTAATGCTTCTCCCTTACGCGTAATGCCCAAGCTCCATACGCGTACCGTTACGCGTACGGGCAGAGGGCCGTGTCAATCCTCCTTTTGGCCCTCTCATACGCGTAATGACCATAGCCGTACGCGTATTGCCTTACCTGATACGCGTATGGCCAGATCTATTACGCAAACTCAGTTTCCCTACACCAGTCTGGGTTCTACTACGGGATCCTCACTTTTCCACTCTAATACAGTCCTAAAATTAATTCTACATCAGTTTTATAACCTACAATTTCACCCTACATATTTTACTTATTATGACTAATCGAAATACAATCTTAGATCTAATTTCGTGCCCTCAACCTGCATCAAAACAGATATGCAACCAAATGCATTCATACAACAACAACAGTACAATTTATACACGAAAACCATACTATCATCAACGATTCAATACATAACAGACATCAAACATTCATATCATACTCATAATTTCATCAACCAATAAGCATACGAAAATCCTACGAGGGAAAGGACCCCTCACTACCCTTTTATGTTATTATCACCTGTATTGAACCCATTCTCCCCCTTTACCTCGAATTTCCTGATCAAATTCCTGCAAAATTGATGAAGACGAGTGCCCTAGCTCTTCCTTGTTCTTCCCTTGTTCCTCTTTCTCTTTTTCCAATTCTGATTATGGCTAACTCTCCCACTAACCCTCACTAATCTTAGCTTAATTACTAAACTGCCCTTAATTCATCCACTAGCCCATTATCAAATTAATTAAAAATCAGATTTTAATTTACTAATAATATTAATAATAATAATAACCATAATAATAATAATAATAATAGTAATAATAATATTAATAATCTTAGCCATATTAATAATAACAATATTCACCTTACTATCGTTATTAACTATGCCCACACATAATCCAACATTACATTATCGTTATCCCGACATCTCCATTTACCGGTTCCGCTAAGGACACTACGCCTACGCGCTCAACCATACACACACCCTTAACAAGGCCAAACAAACAAAATAGCACTGACGACCAAATAATTTAAAATGGGGTGTTACACTATTCATCTAGAATCAAAAGCACGTTTCTAGCCACTTTAAGGTAACCAGTTACTTCACAAGGTAACCGGTTACTTCAGATGTAGGCTGCCTATTATTTTCTTTCAAGTAACCAGTTACTTCATGAGGTAACCGGTTACTTCACTACAGAAGTACAAAAAATCTGGTTTTTCATGGATACCAACCAAACCAATTCCAACCAAAATACAATCAAACACACAACCAAGTATAAACAGATGATTATACATATATATATATCAATCATTATATACCATTTATACCTCATTTTATCCGTTAGATTTCATTGATTTGCAAAATTAGTCATTTTTCTCAAAATCCAACCTAACTCTAGAACCTCAAGAATTCTACAACTAAAGCTTCTATCTAGAACCCACCTGATAATCGAAGAGGAGGTTGAAGAAGATGATGAATCCAACTTTCTCTCCTTCTTCCTTGAGCTTCTTCTTCTCTTTTCTCTCTTTCTCTCCTTTCCTCTTCTCTTCTTCCACTTCTTTCTATCTTTTTCTTTCTTTTCCTTTCTAACATATATATATAAACTTTATTATATAATATACTCCGATAGAGTAAAATATCTCCGATTGATATTTTATCGTCTAATACCAAATGATCAATTATTAGCGTTACCATTAAATTCTCTCTTGGGCTAATAATTATCGATCTGTCACTTTCATTAAATTATCTAACTCTTCAGAGTTCATTTAATGATCTAATGATCCCACTTAACAGTACTTAAAGAATTCCGTTAATTCAATTGATCTGAGATAGAGCACATAGACACTCATCTGATCTCATCTGATATCCAATTGAGCATTAAGATAATACGGGGTATTACACTCTCCCCCCTTAAATTGAAATTCTCCCCCGAATTTCCTTCGCTCAACAATAACCACAACTTGCATCATTGTCTTAGTTCCACACTCAACTTTACTTCTATTCAAATTCTGACGTATTCCAATTCCAACTTGACTTCACAGCTCAAAATCCTAAATTTCACGAATTATCAAACTTCATGTCCTTAGTCATACTCTTGGTTCAATAACGGTTTAACTTTCAACTTGTTTTTTTTCCTCAATTCATCTGTCGTTCCTTACAAAACACTTAGTCGCATCTTACTTCGGAAAGAATGTACCATTCCACATTCCTATATTGATTCACAAATAAAACTGTAACACCTTATCTTGGTTTAAGGTAACAAACACTCATCAAATCTTTGCGAGGTAGTTCAGTGATCTCTTAACTTCATGCAATTTTCGACAACCATCCTTTAACATTCAAACCACTTCATAACTAGTCAAACGACTTCTTTACCAGTTCCATCTGGTCTGATACTAAACATTGTAACCATTACATCCGATAATTCATCTCTTTCGTATCACCCCAAACGGTAACACACTTAGAACAAGATCTCCTCATTTCCATACTTATGATTAACAATTTTCCAAATTCCCATTATTCTGACTGAACTCTTTTATCTAACTCCTCTTACTGCGCAATCCAAAATCCATCAGTGGAATGCCATGAATTCTCAAGCATTACTAGGTAACTAACAGTCGGCGGAGAAACACACTTGTCCACTGGGGTCCTTACTAACCAAAGACACAAGAAACTTACTGACGTCCTATAGTAGAACAATTTCCTCGCCATTACACAATAATATAACATCGGCATAACACTCTCCAGACAATAAAGACACAGGAGTTACACTGCTACAACTATAACGTACACAACTCCAAATCCGATCTAAACTCGCAACAATTCATCCAAAGTAGCTTAACAACTTTCGTTTCTAGTTACCACATTCCGTAACAACTCTCTTTGCGGTTGTCCGACTCACTCAAGGTTTCTGGTTGATTTCGAGATCTCGATCAATCACAAGTAACACAATCACGGAACATCAATCATACATGAGTCACCACTTATTAAAAACTCGAACCATCCAAGGCACAACTGTGAGTTTCCATACCACTCCCTAATTCACATACAACACTCCTCACGCACATACATCGTCGAAGTCCATACCACGCTTCTTAATTGAATCAACTTTTCTCATTTTTTCCATTTCATAAATGATTCCAAGTTACATGTTTAACTTCGGAATGTCTAATTCTTACTCGTACTTGGAAAGATAACTTTCAAATTCCTTCTTCTGATTAAAGTACAACTGTACACATCTGGTACCACTCTCACGGTCTAAATCTGATGTCATCTATTCACGGGAGATAGTAATTACTAACTCTGACCAACCGTTCATACCTTACTAACACCATAATTACACACCGAAAGATTCCTTGCAAGATCAATACTTCGTCCTTAAGGCTCTCAACAGTAATGATAACGATACACCTAAGACTTTTTCACACTCAACACAGTTCACAAAATTATTCTCCCAAAAGTCAAACTCCCTTGTCGTCTAAACAAATGGTCAACTATGCAACACCCTTCCACAAGTTCCAATTTTCAAAATACAATTCCGTCTTTCATTCGCCAATACTCTCCACTCGGAGCAACATAAGGTAACAAAACGCAGATGATGGTTCTTAAGGGATTTCACAATTTACACACATGTTAAATGATTACCCGTCTGAGGTTAATTGGTTAACTTCTCAAATTTCAGCACAAAAATACCATCCTTGCACGTGTTAATCGGTTAACCACATAGCGTTAATCGGTTAACACTGCTGCAGAAGCTGAAAACTAATTCCTTTCAAATTAAAAGCCATCCCTACTCAAAAACATCAATCCGACTCGCACTGACTCGTGATATCATTCCCAACTTGCGACTTCTTAACTTGTATAACATCCATCAACCGTGATCCACTCAAGGTAAAACCGACAAGATTAAAACATTCAGACAACACACTCCAACCAAGTGACAAGGCAAAAATTCAAATTTGGACGCGGTCACACTACAAAACTTCAGCGGGATAGTTCATTTTCTGCTCAAACAACTACACTAGCGGGAAGTCAATAATGATGACATTCTAAGTTTTTAGCCACAACTCATGCTTGATTCGTCCATAAGAAAAATCCAGCACACAACCATTACACGATACCACAAAAGCGATGGACATAACATGTCGAGCACACAACCTTGTTCTCTCATTTGAATTCCTCGGTGAGAACTAAAACAACTACGTCCTTGGTCCAACAAAAGGTAGATTCCAAACAGTCCGATCATTCACAATTACAGAAATTTCTCTATACTTGAAAATAAATCAGGGCAATGCATCCTCTTGAAGAACCTTTCCATCACTACGCACACATTAACCGGGATCACTTACCCTTCACTATCCATTGTACACCCAATTCACTTAACGAAAGATTCGCAACCGACAATTCTCGTCAACTATTTACAAAACCCTTCTGGTATAAACCATTCCATGATTTACACTTAGTCTGTAATAAGTCCTGAATTGCTTTTCGTTGTTTTACCGTAATCTTGCTTCTTAGGACACAACACTTACTGCTTCACAAAGTATGTCCCTTCATACTTGTCTCAAGAATAAGAATCTATCACGTACACTTGTGACCAAGGTGCTACTACTACACTTGTTCTTAATACCAAAGTGTGACTTTTCCTCATAATATACTAATGATACCGTTTTCTACATCACGCTTACTCTGCTTTCCATGGAAATCCTCTTAGGTCCAACTATAAAACCACCATACTTACATTTCCTTAAGTTCAAGGTACTTACTTTGTTTCTTAACACAACTTTTTAGGTCCGTATTACTACAATTTATGTCACTAAATAAATTTCATTCTTTCTCCAACACAATACCTTATATTGTTCCTCGGGTAATTTAACAAATTCCAATTTCCAAATTGGTCTCTCACTGAATACAGAAATCCTGATGTATCATCTCGAACTTAATCTCTCTTCATAACTGAAGATACACAAATCATCTCATACTCTCTGTTCGACACATACTTATTTCACTTGAAGCATGTAAACACATCCTTGTGTTTTTTCTCAAGCTTCTTTACTACTTTAGGTTCCCATAGAAGCCGAATGTCCTTAACTCTTCAATTTTAGCCAGTTGGAAGACATTGCTCTGAACACATTCCTTAAGGTACTCTCGACCATTCAAGACACTATAGCGACCTTAGAAACAGAAACACCAATAACTATCTCACTTCCGGACCTTACGTCACACGTTCCACAAAACAACCTTTCTTTTTCACGGAATGAGATTACTTGAAATCCTTATCCATACTAGTGGTCAATCCAGCTCCACTAGTGATTTTACATATTCCTTGATACCTTGACCAATCGTCCGATAGAGATCCTTAACTTTCAGACTCCATCCTTCCAAAGGATTGCTTGAATAACACACCACTCTTTAATTCCATGTTACCCAAAGCACAACTTCTACTAAAACCTCATTGAGCTGACCAAAACTCCTCACTACTAGCTCTTAGCTTGAGCCTACCCTCACATCACAAGTTCCGTCAACACTTCGGAGTCCTCGTGGTCGCTCAACCATGATTCTACCTATCAATTACATAACATTAGGTTGATCAGGCCCAACACTACATAGTATGATATTAAGTTTCATGCTGGCAAGACACACTTAAAAGGCAGGAATAGATTTAATTATGATGTTTCAAGGCTAGGTCAAGGACACGACCTGCTCTGATACCAACTGTAATGCCTTGTATAATATTTGTCTAGAATATTACCATACAAGTGTTTTATTTGGTACTGACACCATCATAAGTGCCTATTGGCATAATTCACATACTTGACCATTTAAAAACATAATACAATCTATGGTGCAAGACATGGAAATTAGCCAAAAAAATAAATATAAAATCAAAGATCAATATACAATATCCTCAATTGTATACAACAAATACACAACGGAATACTAAAGCCAAGTTTCTCTTAAAACATCCAAGCATAGCTCCACTTGTAAATCAAACCTGCAAATACCTCCTAAAAATAATCAACAATAGTGGGGAGAGATACATCAAATCTCAGTGATTTCCCTATCTTATGGATTCTCTCGGATTTACAGGGTTCTAGCCAAATCCTAACTCAAGTCAAGGGGAAGGGAAATGACCTTGAGTTCTCAATCTCACAGTATATGTAAACATGTTCATGAGTTCAACAACTCAAAATACTATCACTAATCGGTAATACATACCAAGGCATCTTTCCCCTGCCAACCCTATAAGAGAGTTCTCGACACGGGTCATGGATCCTTAAATGTAGACATCCATTCCCGGCCAACCCTTCCAAAGAGTTCTCGACACGGGTCCCGAAAGCTAACATAGATAACTTTCCCCAGCCAACCTACTCAAGAGGCCCTTCAACACGGGTTACGGTTACCTACACATAGATAACTTTCCCCGGCCATCCTACACAAGAGGATCTCGACACGGGTCACGATTATCTACACACGGGTACTTTCCCCGACCATCCTACACAAGAGGATCTCGACACGGGTCACTAATACCACCCACTAAGCAACTTTCCCCGGCCATCCCGCACAGGAGGATATCGACACGGGTCACTAATATTCATTAAGGGATAAGAACGCCCACTAAGCAACTTTCCCCGGCCATCCCACACAAGAGGATATCGACACGGGTCACTAATATTTATTAAGGGGTAAGAACAGTTCCGATTATGTGATCTCACACACAAACGTGATTGTATTCGACAATCACAAGGCCACAATACCTTAAGGCCACATTCGTCTTACACAAAGAACACAAGGTTCACACACATGTTCCATACTAGTGTTTCGCTCTTTTATACCATTCGGTAATGGACACACGCCTCAGCCTCTTCTGCACAAGCGTTGTCATTAAGTTATTCATCAATTTCCTAGCTCATTACTAGGTTCTAATATAATTTGGTGTAAGTTTTCCTCACTCTTCCCATTTTATCTTTTAAGCATGCATAACTCTCACAAACATGTTTAACAACAATAAGATAGGCAAAGCATATTACATTTGAACAATAGAATTACATATGATAATTCCACACATTTATACCACTTTTGGGTTTCCTCTGATTACTTAATCGGGTAATAAATCGATATTTTTCACTCCCACTGTATAGAATATTTTTACGGCTTTCCATCGATATAAAGAACGTCCAAATCGGAATTACGGTTAAAAAGTTATGAATTTTTAAAAGAAATATTTTTCCAAAGTATTCAGTAAGGTAACCGGTTACTTCACCAAGTAACCGGTTACTTCAGGAGTACTATTCATCCAGAATCAAAATCACGTTTCTAGCCACTTTAAGGTAACCGGTTACTTCACAAGGTAACCGGTTACTTCAGCTGTAACCTGCGTATTTTTTTCCTTCAAGTAACCGGTTACTTCATGAGGTAACCGGTTACTTCACTGCAGAAGTACAAAAAATCTGGTTTTTCATGGATACCAACCAAACCAATTCCAACCAAAATACAATCAAACACACAACCAAGTATAAACAGATGATTATACATATATATCAATCATTCTATACCATTTATACCTCATTTTATCCGTTAGATTTTATTGATTTGCAAAATTACTCATTTTTCTCAAAATTCAACCTAACTCTAGAACCTCAAGAATTCTACAACTAAAGTTTCTATCTAGAACCCACCTGATAATCGAATAGGAGGTTGAAGAAGATGATGAATCCAACTTTCTCTCCTTCTTCCTTGAGCTTCTTCTTCTCTTTTCTCTCTTTCTCTCCTTTCCTCTTCTCTTCTTCCACTTCTTTCTATCTGTTTCTTTCTTTTCCTTTCTAACATATATATATATATATATATAATTTATTATATAATATACTCTGATAGAGTAAAATATCTCCGATTGATATTTTATCGTCTAACACCAAATGATGAATTATTAGTGTTATCATTAAATTCTCTCTTGGGCTAATAATTATCGATCTGTCTCTTTCATTAAATAATCTAACTCTTCAGAGTTCATTTAATGATCTAATGATCCCACTTAACAATACTTAAAGAATTCTGTTAATTCAATTGATCAGAGATAGAGCACATAGACACTCATCTGATCTTATCTGATATCCAATTGAGCATTAAGATAATACGGGGTATTACATCATGTGTCTCCTTAAGCCAACCTCTATAGATCTATCCCAAGTAATATTTGATCATCTTAAAGAATCAATCCTTCTGTCAAGAACTATGAACAAATTATTCATTCCCTATGGAACAGTCTTATCTGAAGTCCTCTTCAGAGCAGGAATCGTGCAAATGATTTGCAGAGTTAGAGGTGGTCCAGACACTGCTCTTGATAGAAAATTTTGTGAAACCTTCGACAGCAGATGGTTCTCATAAAATAAGATGATTGTTGTTAGAATTAGGCTTAGTTATCAGTGTGTAATGTTTGTTTATCTATGATTAATGAAGTATGTGTTGTCTTCGGTTCTATTCTTGAACTATTCTTTACTCATATCTGCACTGCTCTATCTTTTGTATTGAATGAAATTAACTCTGAATTCTCATTAAGACTCATTATCATATTGATCACATTAAATTGCTCAAACACTCTGACTTTTTGATGATATCAAAAAGGGGGAGAAATAGAAATATGATTTTGATAGAATGCAAAACTCAAACAAATAACATAATGACATAAAATACGTTTACCACTAACGATTATTTGATGTTTAACCAAGGAACTCTGAACAAGTTCACTAGGCATTCATATAACAGGTTAAATGGGAAGAATTGTGCTAAAAATTCTTATGAATTGTTGTTCGTATTATCGAAGTTGTACACTTTGTGAACATGTGTTCATAATCAGATTGACCCAGTACTGTTCAGAAGTTGAGAACTTTCTGAAAGTCTAAGTTATCGTGATTCCTGTATTCACTTGGTTCAGAAGCTGTAAGCTGTCTGAGAATATGATAGTCAGAACATAAGAATCAGAAGAAGGAAAGCTCTGAAAGCAGTCAAGACAAAGTCTACATCTCAAGATGCTCTTCAGAAGAACTAAGCAAATCAGAAGTCGAAAACTGTCTGAAGATCTGGATTGAAGATCCAAGAAGAAGAAGTTCTGATTTTCACCAAGAATCCAATTGAGAAGAAAATGATTTGGTATCAGACTAAATCTACATTTGGTAATCAGACTCAGTATATAAAGATTAGTATCAGACTCAGTCTGTAGTGATATCAATCAGAGCTAAGCTGTGAAATGTTTTCAACTACCTTCATTGGTATTAATTTCAGGACACTAAGAAAATACCTTTCAGTTGGTATTAAACTCAACCTACTTTGGTATCTGACTAAGAATCAAGATCACATTGGTATCAAATTCAGAATCAAGCGTTGATTGATCACTAAATTATCCTTCTATTGGTATCAGATCAAGAATCAAGCTTTGATGAACCACTGAGGATTAACAGTAACAAGGTTCTGAGATGAAGGCCTGTGTTCAAAGTCAAACTCTGAAAAGTCATGATCTTATTGGTGATTTAAAATTAATATATCTGAATTATGATTCTGAAGATCCCAATATCTGACTTATGGAAACTAAGGGGAGACTACCCAGAAGATTCAAATGTTAAAATCTATAATCTTCATCAAGTCTGAAACTCATGGGGAGTTTCTTAAGACAGTGTCTGTCTTTGATAAATAGCGAGACTATGTTATTAGAAAAGAAATGTTCCTTCTCAATGTAAAATGTATCTGCTGAAAAGTAGAAAATGCTTCAGACGTCTCTGAAGATTATGAGCTCTAATATGACGTACAAAGGAACTAAGTTCTAAAGATCTGGAGACTAAAATTCTGATGAACTAGTCCAGATGCTGAAGACTTTTGTCTCCTTAAAAACGAGATAGAGAAGTATTCCTTCTCTATTCTATGTTCTGACAACTCAAATTGTTATTTTGTGAGTCTTTGGATCAGATAAGATTCTAGATGATCACAAATAAAATTTTGAGGTTAACACATTCAGGGGGAGCTGTTGTTCCGGACTCTGAATATGTTATGTTTTTGTGATTACCTTGTATAAAATGTTCAATCAAAATACATGGTTTTGTCATCATCAAAAAGGGGGAGATTGTTAGAGCAAGAGTTGTCTCTGCAAGTCATCTCTATGTTTTGATGATAACAATGAGTATTTGTGAAAGAACTATTTTATATTCTAATGTGTGTTGTGTGCAAGTCATAATCAAAGAAGATATCAGATCCAACAAACACCAGAAAGATGTGCTTAAATGATCATATGCGAGTTACTATGTGTAACACAAGTCACAAGAAGCAAGTATGCTTCTGTATCTGATCATAATCAGATAGATCCGAGGATGCCGATATTGCTGTTGCAATGCTCTTGTGGATGCTACTTTGAAAGTGGTTATAATTCTGAAGATAGCGAAGCTTCTGAAGAAATAATCTTATGGAGAACCGAAGTGCTGAAGATTCTCATGACTTGAAGTTCTAAAGGCTGAAGGCTCTGAATACCAAGTGTAGAAAGACTCTGAAGACTGAAGTGTTATGAAGATTATGGTTCTAAAGGTCAAGTGTTGAAGACTCTGAAGACAGCGTTCTGAGTGAACAAGGTTCTGAAGATTCTGAAGACTTGAAGCAGTGAAGATAACGGGTTTCAAGACAAGTGCTGAAGCTCTGAAGACAGATTCCTAATGGACAAGTTCTGAAGACGGAAGACTTGAAAGTTTTGAAGACCCAGTTATAAAGTCTCTACTCATGCTTCAATTAATTACCATCAGAAGCCTCTGAAGATTGAAGACAAATGTTACCGTTGGCAATGACTGTACACCAAACTAACAGACATATCCCATCACTTCTTCTACAGTAAAAAGAAGATATGGCAGTACAACTTTCATCATTGCATAACGAATCTTTTCAAACAGCCAACGACTCTTTAACGGCTCTATTTTACATGGCTATAAAATAAAAGAAGAAGCACTTCTGAAGGTGTCGATTGGCTGTATCAATTACAAAATCGATCAAGTTGATGTGTGATGATAGCCACAACGACGAGTTCTCGTTGTAACACTTAATATCCAAAGCTATCACCATTTACACACGATCATTGTTGTTGAAGCTCAAGATCATAAATCAACAAAACAACAACAATTGAAACAGAAGCTGTTGATGAAGAAGACAACATTGCAAATCAGTCAAGTCATCAACCACCTTCTCGTCTGAGCTACACTAAAGATCTGAATCAAGGAGTTTTTGCTCGAAGCTTGATCAACCAAGAAGATGAAGAAGAAGAAGATCTACAAGAGGTCATCAACTGTCAAATCAACATACATCTTTGTAGAATCTTAAGATAGCAAGGAGCTGTTGCTCATATCTTGCTTGAACACTTGTGTGTTCTTATGTACTTAAACTTAGGAGTTATCTGCTTGTTAAGTAACATTATTGTAATCTCCTGTTTAACTAATTCTATGAGAATTAGGTTTCCTCAAGTGATCAGTGTGATCAGAGACTTGAGAAGACAATGGCTTGGTGTCGTTGTGGAAATCCTGAAATATGGTCAATGATAGTCATATCTCAAAGAGGATCAAGTGTGAATCAGACTCTTCTGAGATCACTGACGGAACTCATTGAAAATCCTGGAAGAATGGTCAGTAAACATTATATTCGTTAAGTCGAATCCCTGAACGTTTAGCTGTGAAATCCTGATAGTAGATCTTGCGAGATTGGAACCTATTAGGTCAATCTTCATTATATTTATTAAGTTGAATCCCTTAACGGTTCATTGTGGGTTAGTCACAGTTGCGGTTGTGCAGGTAGTTAGTCACCGGATGTTGCCCGTGCATCTGTAATCTATGTTTGATTATAGTGGATTAAGTCTTTGTGTTTAAGGCGAAATCACCTGAGGAGGGTGGACTAGACTAGCTTGGGAATGGCTCAAGTGAACCAAGATATATCGTGCGTTCTTTACTCTTGCTTATGCCTTGATTTATTGTTTATGTCTTTCTATCAATTATCAGAACCTTACATAAACAAATCAGAACCTTGCAACTTGACTCTGATAAGCTTCCGCACTGCAAGTTCTGAATCATGCATATTTTATTCAGACTGTTCTTATTGCTTATGCTTCATGCATTGCAAAGTTTGAATGATACATCGCGAGTCAGAGTCTCACAATGTAACTCTGATTTTCCCTTAGCGCTTTAACGATAAGAGACAAAAAGTTTATTTAAGAAGTGAAAACACAATTCAAACCCCCATTTCTTGTGTCTTTCTCGCACCTTCATCGTTGTATATATGATACTTACTATGATGGTGTTGACACTGGATTTTGACTGACGGTGGGATCTAGAGACTCCCAGGGCGTGTCGGCGCAAAAGAGGCACGATAAGGTGTCGAGTCGACACCAGCAGAAAGGCGTGTCGGAGAAACAACGACAAGCTTTGGCGTCGGAAGGAAATGAGGTGACAAGCTGATTTCAACTTCAAGGAACAAGTGTTTAGGCGGGAAAAGTTGGAAACTTCCAAGACTATGGGAAGTTGAAAAGATAGTGGGGTGCCACGTGTCAGCTTCAGAAAACGTTTGGGCAGACAAACAGTTATTTTTTTAGGCCTATATAAGGCGTTGTTCTTTTCATTTTTGTGGTCGCATTTTTTCACATTGTAAGGGGAAAATACTCAAAGTACCAAGCTTAGAGAGAAACGAGTTCACTCCCGCAAACAAATGTACGCTCGCGTCCAAATCTTACTTAATGCAACTTATTTTCCGCATATAATTTAAAGTCTTTACTTTTCTTGTTTTTGCTCAGCTTTTCCTTTTATTTATTTGTTTTTGCACCCAACTCGCAACCGTTAAGAAACTCTTTGCGTCACCCAGATCACTTCAGTGTGACGCTTGCACTAAAAAACAGATAAACTGAAACGCAGCACAAACATACGCTTCCAATTCCTTGTTCTGGGATTTGTTTGGCCGATCCCGCGAGCGAACCTGCGACGGAAGGCCAGCGGTTGTTCGCGTCGGCGAACAAAGTGGCACACCCCGTAGGACACGTGTGAATTGAGTATATGTTTTTGCGTAGTGGTAAGATGGTAATACCACGACCGAACGAAGAACCGTGCCTGACGAAAACTACAGTGGGAACACAGACAACTGATGTTGGCTCTGGTACCATATCAGCGGTGTCAACTTCTCCTAGCGGACCAGTTGCAACGCCGCGGCGAAGCGAACCGAGATCGACAATGGCAGGGACTACGGGGCAATATATCCCTAGTATCACCATGCCTATACCTAGATTGTATGGAATGCCACCAGAGTTTATGTCAAGTTTGCATTCTAGCGGCCCTTTATTTGGGGAAAGTTCGTCCCCAGTATTTTCGACTTATCAGGGGACAGGACATTTGTCGAACCAGATGGTTCGACCCCCAGGATTCAACCTTCTCTCCCAATCCATACCGACCTTTACCTCTAGTTCCGTCGCGGTCATGAGGCAACAAATGGACGAGAGTAATCATGAGATGGTTCACATGTTGACTCAACAGACGGGTACAATATTAAGACCACTGATACAAGAATCAACCCAGAGTTACCAGCAACTGGCGACTCAGATGACACGAATCGGTGACATCTTAGGCGCCCCTAGGGCTCAGGGTCGAAAGACCCCACCGCCACGACCAGTGACACCCCTTCGTCAGGATGAAGCCTTCGACGAAATTATAGAACAACCCCGCGAGTTCGAAGAAACTCCTAGGAGGGTTCAAAGGCCTCCTGTGATTGTCCATAGGCACCAAGATCCGGATTTTGTTGTCCAACAGGTTCGACAGGACGCCTTGGCTGGAGAACATAACTTGGAAGTTGTGGTCGAACGTATCATGGTCCGTAATGGGGCGAACCCTGGCCTTCGACGGCCAACATATGCATCCCCTTTACTAGACTTTGTCTTACAAACAGAGTTACCTAGGGGGTGGAAAGTGCCAAAATTTACCAAGTTCGCTGGGGAAACAGAAGAGTCCACCGTCGAACACGTCGCTAGGTATCAAACCGAAGCGGGCGACATAGCGAACAATGAGGACTTGAAAATGAAATATTTCCAAAGTTCCCTCACAAAGAATGCGTTCATGTGGTTCACCACGTTGCCCCCTCAGTCCATTCACACATGGGCACAATTAGAGAGGTTATTTCATGAATAATTCTATATGGGACAGTCAAAAATAAGTTTGAAAGAATTGGCAAGCGTCAAACGCAAGGCCACAGAGTCGGTAGACCAGTACTTGAATAGGTTTAGAATTTTGAAAGCACGTTGCTTTACTCAAGTCCCTGAACACGAGTTAGTCGAAATGGCCGCTGGCGGCCTGGACTATTCGATCAGGAAGAAGTTGGACAATTGGCTGACCGGGTTCGCCAGGTCGAACGATTGAAAGCTAAAAAAACCCAGTCTAACAGATATCGTAAAAAAGAGAAAGTAGCTTATGTGGCTGCCGACGAATAATCGTCCGACGACGAAGAATCCGTCGACGAAAGTGAGATCCACGTGGCTAAACTCAAGCCAGGACCTCCCTATACATACTAGTTGTTGAAACCATCGAACGGGAAAAATCCCACCGAAACTAACAAGACGGATAAATACGTCGCTAAAACTTATACTTTTGACGTTTCCAAATGTGATGAAATATTTGATTTATTGGTTAAAGATGGTCAAATAATTATTCCGCCTGGTTTAAAAGATCCCCCTCTAGAACAAAAGAAAAAGAGGGGATTTTGTAAGTTTCATAATATCCTTGGTCATAAAACAGCTCAATGTGTTCTTTTCAGGGATTTGGTGCAGAAGGCTTTGAAGGAGGGTCGACTCTAGTTTGGCGAGAAACCAAAGATGCAGGTTGACACTGACCCACTAAAGGTCGAAGAGGCTTTGTATTCAGAAGTGTACGAATCTTTGATGGTCGAAGCTACTGAGGGCCTCGACAAGCCAACAATGGCTGAAGTAGTGGAATGCATGATGGTCGAACCTACTGAAGGTTCCGAAAAAAAAGCAGAGAGCAAACTTGAAGCAGTGTACCCCCAGGCTGGTGAAAGTTTGGAGGATTTTCAGGAAAAGTGCAGGATAAGCGGGTCGAAAGCCGTACTATGCCCCAGATGCAATGCTGTGTTTGATGAGAAAGTTGCTGAGAGGTACGACGCAAGCAAGAGAGAAGTGCTGCCAGAGAGCAATCCACCTGTCCCAAGGTTTGTGTTCGACAGGAGCGGGGTCCCTCGTCGAAATGAGGAGTACAAAAAGTTGTTCCAAGGGGCAAAGCCTAAAACTTTCGTGCCCCCATCAGACTCCCCACAGGAAAGATGGATGGCACCAGTGAATCAGAAAGGAAGCAAAAGACCAAAGTGGAAAGCTCTTGATTTGGAAAAGGAGGCGAACGTCGCCGATGAAGGGGTTGAGCAAGCAAGATATAGAGTGTCCCCCAACTATAAAGGAAAAAACCCAATGACTAGGACCCAGTGGAGGCGCTATCAGCGAAATAAGAAGGCTGAAAGAGAGGCTACGACTTCAAAAGCGAAGCCTGTCGGAACATCTGGACAGAAGCGCCAGTACCCAAGAGGAAGATGGGTAGAAAAGAACAAGGTGGCGACGAACCAGACCATGACAGTAACTGTGAACACTTCAGGAGAAAAGGAAGTGGTGTCGACCCAGAGCTCAAAGTGTACTTCACTGGCAGAAAGTAAGAAAGAACCAGAGTATACTCCTCAGTCAGATGAAGAAGAGCCAAAATGCTCTCCTCAGTCCGATGAAGAGTATGACCCATCACCTGAAGGAGATTTTGATGAAGACGTGTACGACGACACCAATGATGACACTTACGACAAAGATTTTGTGGTAAACTGTGGTATCGTGTCGGTTCTACCAGCTGAGTATGATGTGGTGTCTGAAATCTCTGAGACTGAAGAAGACTTCATTACTGGTGAAAATGCGGATGACAAGCCGCTATGCTATTATGTGATGAACAGTGGCGTGGTCGAAGAGCAAACGGCTATGTTTGAACGTCCTAGCCCTGGGATGATGTATCATTTAAAACCGTTATTCATAAAGGCGAAGATTGATGAGGTATCTATCAACAAAGTATTTGTAGATGGTGGAGCGACTGTGAACCCGATGCCTCACAGTCTGTTTAAGAAAATTGGAAAGACGGAGGCTGACCTCCGACAACGCAACATGGTTTTGTCCAACTACAAAGGCAAGACCAGTAACATCCTGGGGGTTGTCCAAGTGGACTTGGCAGTGGGTACAACCAACAGGCTTACACTCTTCATGGTCATCAAATCGAAAGCAAACTTTAATCTGTTGTTGGGACGTGAGTGGATCCATGGAATTGGGGCAGTACCGTCAACAATGCACCAGAGATTGATCATTTTGAGGAAGGATGGCATCGTCAAAAATATTGAGGCAGACCAAAGCTATTACAAGGTTGACGAAGCCAAGGGTACTAAGAGGTCTTTTGACCAACACTTAGCAAATGTGGCTCCTTGTGATGACGGATCAGGGTCTTACACCTCCGTCGACACGGGTCGTGTCCTGAACCTAGACCCCGACTATGGGTTCATCTGGGACGCTGCCGACGAAGGTATGGAGCCAATGGAAATGCCACCTACGGGGTGGTCCAATACTGGTGAAAATGACTGCTGAGTCAGAAAGCATGACTCAGATTTCGGCCTATCTGGCTGAAAACAGAAAAACGTTGGCACTCGAAAAGGACGAGACTCTCCAAATAACTAAGGGAGCCGGCCATGATAAAGAAGCAAATGACTCACAAGGCCAAAGGGGAGCTGTAGAAAATCAGAGGCTTGATGGTATTTATGATGATGAGCCTTTAGGGTTCGAAAAAGGCTCAGATCATGAACTACAGAGAATGCAAGCCCAGGACCCGCTTGAGGAAATCGACTTAGGGGATGGAGCAACCAAAAGGCCCGCCTACGTGAGTGCCAAAGTAGAACCAACAATGAGAGCCAAATTGGTTAAAGTGTTAAAAGAATACAAGGACTGTTTTGCCTAGGATTATGGCGAAATGCCTGGTTTAAGTCGGAGTGTAGTTGAGCATCGTCTCCCAATCCAGCCAGGCAAAAGGCCAGTAAAGCAACACCCTCGACGTTTCGCCCCAGAAGTGACATCGAAGATCAAGCAAGAAATTGAAAGATTGCTCAAAAGTCGGTTCATCAAAACTGCGAGGTATGTAGAATGGATAGCAAACATAGTTCCTGTTATTAAGAAAAATGGGACCCTTCGAGTATGCACTGACTTTAGGGATTTGAACAACGCTACTCCTAAAGATGAATATTCAATGCCCGTGGTAGAGATGCTAGTCGACTCAGCCGCGGGATTTGAGTATTTGAGCATGCTCGACGGCTATTCCGGTTACAATCAAATTCTCATAGCCGAAGAAGATGTCCCCAAAACCGCATTTCGATGCCCTGGAGCTTTGGGGACATATGAATGGGTGGTGATGCCTTTTGGGTTGAAAAACGCTAGGGCAACCTACCAAAGGGCTATGAATGCTATATTCCATGATTTTATTGAGAATTTCATGCAGGTATACATTGATGACATAGTCATAAAATTGTCATCAGAGGATGGTCATCTCGACCACCTCTGACGCTCATTTGAGCGAAAGAGAAAATATGGATTAAAAATGAATCCACCAAAATGTGCCTTTGGTGTTCGTGCAGGGGATTTCCTGGGTTTCTTAGTCCACAAGCGAGGCATCGAGATCAACCAGAACAAAACAAAGGCAATCTTAGATCTCAAGCCTCCGACAACAAAGAAACAACTCCAGTCTTTGTTGGGGAAGATAAATTTCTTGAGGAGGTTCATCTCAAACCTAAGTGGCAAGACGAAAGTGTTTTCACCACTGCTCAAGACTAAGAAAGAAAGTGAATTCCGCCGGGGGCAAGAACAACAAGAGGCTTTCGACACAATCAAGGAATACATTACGAAGCCTCCAATCCTATTACCACCTAGTGTGAATAAAAGCATGAAGTTGTACATTGCAGCGTCGGATACGACCATATGAAGTATGTTAGCACAAGAGGATGATGGTGGCGTCGAAAGACCCATCTATTACCTTAGTAGGATATTGATAGATGCTAAGACTAGGTACACTATGATTTAAAAATTGTTCCTATGTTTGTACTTTTCATGTATGAAATTAAAGCAATATATCAAACCAGTTAATGTTTATGTTTCGTCGCATTGTGATGTCATTAAGCATATGTTGTCCAAACCTATTTTGCATAGTCGAATTGGGAAATGGGCACTAGCGTTAACTGAATTCTCCCTGACATATGTCCCTTTGAGGGCGATGAAGGGTCAAATAGTGGCAGACTTCATTGTCGACCATGCTGTAATCGAAACGCCGAACGGTTCAGACTCTCTCTGAAAGTTAAAGTCACTGGATAGTAAACCTCGCACGTTTACCAGTGGTTTTAACTCTAAAAGAGTTTTCCTGAACTTTTCTTTGGTTTGGGACCCACGGGCTTCTTAAAAGAATCGGCCTCCTCTTGGGCATCATACAAGGACCCACAGGCTTCCTAAAAGCAACCCAGCCTCCTCTTAGGCTTCGTATAATGATCTCTTCCTCCGGGAATGATAGCCTCCTATTGGGCTTCGTACAAGGACCCGTCGGCTTCTTAAACGATTCCAGCCTCCTCTTGGGCTTCGTACAAATTGTCCCGACGACCTCCTAGAGGTATAGGAACAGAACCTAGTCATCCTCATAGAACAGTCCTTTCATAGAGTCTACTACTGTTTCTCGAAGCATAGTACAAAAGATAAAACTCTAGACATGGACAGTCTAACTTCCTTGAGTCTCAAAGACATTCTCAAGCACCCTTCGTTAAATAGGAAGGAAACCCGCAGACTCGAATAGTCTCAATACCCTTTGGATTTCCCGTCTCCTCAAAGAAAAGGAAATATCCCTGATCCTCAAATTAAATCCCTGAGTACAGTGTTGCTCATATAAGAACTGATTTTCTCTCTTAAATCAGTATATTGGATCTGTCACTCAACTGAAACAGTTACGATAGCCTCCATCTCGGGCTTCGTACGAGATACCAAAATTCTCCCCAGTGGAGTCAAAACAACCTTTTAGCCTCTCTCTCAGGCTTTGTATGAGACACAAAAGATTCCCACGTTGAGTCAATCACCCTTTTTTTTTTGCCTCCATCTCGGGCCTCGTATGAGATATAAATCCCTTAAGCAAGAGTCGAACTCTTTGCTAGCCTCCTCTTAGGCTTTGTATAACGATATGCCCCACTGGGTCAAAAACCTTTAGCCTCTCTCTCGGGCTTTGTACGAGACACAAAATAGCCTCCTCTTAGGCTTTGTATAATGATTTTCCTAGCGGAAATTAGCCTCCTCTTAGGCTTTGTATAAGAAAACCACTGGTTGATCCAATCAACCTTTTAGCATCAAAACTGTGCCTCGTTCGCAGTACACAAACATCAACAACTCTTTCATCTAATCGCTGTAAGCGGCAAGCCTCTGGATCATCTATATCCATGCCACTGTCCCTCTTTTAGCATGAGAAATTCCTAAGGAAAGATGGCATTGCTCTACACTGAGTTAAAGTCTTCTCCTTCAGGTTAAAACCCTTTCTTCGAAAATTATGGCATTGCTCGGATCCGCGTATCCCAGTTAAAGTAATTCTCCTTCTCCCCTCTTTAGAGATGACAAATTCTCTCTAAAGTCGAGACCTTTCAGCTTCACATCTTGGGCTTTGAACAAGATACAAATCACCTTTCGCTTCACGTCTTGGGCTTTGAACAAGACACCAAAAACCAATTTCCTCCCATAGAATAGGAGGAACTACGAACGCTCTGATTTCCCTATTTCGGTAAACGGGAATACGTAGGCATAAGATCGAAAGAAAAGATCTTAGCGAGCGCAATCAACAAAAAACCCAAATCCCATATCCCATCAATCAAAAGCAGTAATTCAAAAGCATCAGTCCTAACATCCTAATCCTTATTCCCCGCCAGAAACCTTCTGCCTAGATAGAAAGAAAGAAACCTGTATTGGCAAAATACGAATAACCAGTACAAAGGCCCCCCCCACATTGATAGCATCCGTAACCTAACAGACCGCTGTTTAAACTCAGTATGCAAAGCAGGGTTAATTGGAGACATCTATTTCCCTTCCTTATTCAGCTCGCAATAGGATAAAAAATGAATCGACCTGTAGTTTTAAGCTCAACCGCAGAGAGCGACCAGCGCTTAAGAACCGCGTCCAAAATCGCTCGCTACAGAAAAGTGGCGCCCACCGTGGGGCTGTCTTGTTTTTCGTTCTTTCTGTTTTCCTTGTAAAATGGCAACTCTGCTGGGGATTCCTTGCCAGAGTCATTTTCTGCCTTAGGGCATCATCCCCGTTTTCCACGGAAAATGGGAACTCTGCTGAGGAGAAAGATTGACCTATGCTGGTCCATCTCTTAGGCAGGGAACCACAGATTAGGGCTTCCGCCGGGGAACCCATTTCTGTCAGGAACTTAAGAATCGTAGCTTTATAAGTCTAGGATGATTAGGACAAATATATATACTGCTTTTCCTAATTGCTATACGTGTTTATTTTTCTGCTACTGGGAATGCGTGTGATGCCGCATGTGGTGAGATTGAGTATACACTTAAGAAAAGCCAACCTTTTTCGTAGTGCGGAAGCTATCGGAAATAGCTGTTACGCGATACTACCCTCATTTGAGGCTGGTGATCTATTCTCGGTGAATGGCACTTACTCTAAGGTTGCACACAACTCGCTGGCCATCCGCTTGTTGTTTTGCTTTCCTGGGAGGAGCTGATGATAATGAGTACAGGT
Organism: Lathyrus tuberosus; assembly: GCA_022829125.1. Lineage (NCBI taxonomy): Eukaryota > Viridiplantae > Streptophyta > Magnoliopsida > Fabales > Fabaceae > Lathyrus > Lathyrus tuberosus. Next base: position 4,469,754 of record JALAZF010000274.1, on the reverse strand, counting down.
ACAAAAATCACCCTAGTATAAACCTTTGGGGATGAGTAGAGCCTTGACTTCATGACAACGACCCTTTGACCCCATGTTTTTTCTATGTTTTTGTGTGCTGCATTCATGCATTCATTTAATAAAACATTAAAACATTCAAAAAACTTCTCTTCTAGTCTCTCTGTTTTTCAAATTAAACTAAGACTGTGATTGCAAATATCAGAGAAAAAGATTACGCTAATGGATTTCGGTAGAAGGAGAACTCACCAGTATACCTTCAAGGTTCCAAAACTAGGGGATTTGAGAAAGTTAGCGAGGATGATCGTTAACCCAGAGGCTTTCAGAGCCAAGCACGGTGGTTTGCTACCACTGTTAAGAGTCCATGTGATTAAGGGGATCATGGACGCGCTCATTCAGTTCTACGATCCGATTTATCATTGTTTCACATTCCCGGATTACCAACTGGCACCAACGCTGGAGGAGTATTCTCATCTGACTGATTTACACATTACTGATCGAGCTCCATTTTCTGGACTGGAAGAAATTCCAAAGAATCAGACTATTGCAAAAGCAATTCATTTGGACAAGTCTGAGGTCAGGACTCACATGACTACTAAGGGTGGCATCCAAGGTTTGCCAGCCCAGTTCTTGACAAAGAAAGCTCTGTACTTTGCTAGTATAGGGAACGGGACTGCTTTTGAAAGCATCTTTGTCTTGCTCACCTACGGATTATTTTTGTTTCCCAACATCAATAACTTCGTCGATATCAACGCTATTAAGGTTTTTCTCATTGGAAACCCTGTGCCGATTTTGCTCGCAGATGCGTATCATTCTGTACACTTAGGAAATTTGTACAGCGGAGGGGAGATCACATGCTGTGTACCTTTGCTTTACAAGTGGTTTATCTCTCACTTGCCCAAGTCTGCCGCTTTTTGGGATTGCAAGTGTGTCTTATGTTGGTCGCAGAAGATTATGTCTCTCACCAACTCTGATATAGATTGGTGTAATAGGATTTATGAGGGAATAAGAATCATTGACCATTGTGGAAACTTCCCCGGCGTACCCCTCATAGGAACTAAAGGAGGAATCAACTATCATCCGATATTAGTTCTTCGTCAATTTGGATACCCGATGAGACACATCCCACTGGGTGTTCATCTGGAAGGTCTTTTCTTCAAAGAAGGAGAAAACGACAGAGCACTAAAGATGGAAATAGTGCAAGTTTGGAAACATGTTCATACGAAAGGACGAGAGTCTCTGGGAAAACTGGACTGTGTCTCGGTGGAGCCTTATCTCCATTGGGTACAAACTAGAGCTCTCAAGCTAAAAATGCCTTATCCTCGTTACGGAATTCTTCCGCCGAGGGAAATTGTCATGTACTTCATGACGGAAACTGAAAGGCTTCAGGTTACTCTCAACAAAGTTCAAAAGGAAAGAAGGTCTTGGAAGAACAAGTACCGCACCCTCGACGTAGAGTGTATCCAAATACAGCAACTACTAAAAGAGAAAGATGCTCTGATTGAAATTTTGGAGCAGCATGCTGTAGAGAATCAAGATGACCAAAGGAATTTGCTCACTCCTTTCACTTGGCAAAGGAATGACAACCCGACAACGGCCCAAGAGCCCCGGTCAAAGAAAAGGAAGAGACCAGAATCAGCACCCGGTTTCGCCTCAGAGAGGACTCGGGACCCATTAGTTTAGGTTTCTGTTTCTGCACTTTGTAATCTACTGTATTTCCATTTTTGTAATCCTTTGGAATTTCAATAAAAAGGGGTTTCCCCACTGTTTGATATTTGCAATCTAATTGTCGAAGTTTATTTTAATTAAACAAAAAAAAACAACAATTAGTATAATCATTGCATTCATCATTCTCACATCGCGTATTCTTCTTACCTACGAATCTCACGTTTGTGTCACGATTCTAGAGTCAAACTGTCTCATTCGTATAATACTCGGGCCAATCGTCAGAAAAAGATGGATGATCTTGAGGAAGAAAACAGAGAGTTGAAAGAAGAGATCGACACTCTGAGAGAGGATATGAGAAAGCTTCGTAACGACATGCAAGCCATGGCAGAAGCTCAGCTACAAAGAACTGTGATCTCAGAGATCACCTCAACGCCCATCATAGAAAAGTATGATCCTAGGTATCAGATGCCGAAAGATCGTCCTTGGGGCATGCCTGTTAACTATATCCCGAAAGGATATGTTCTGCCGATCACTAAAGATCAGGGGATCGCAACAGAAGCCGCTGGGCCTGAAGGTTACAAACTTCGGGAAAGCGAAGATGCCAGGGGCATACTCAAGACTCCTGAAGGTTACAAACTTCGCGAAATGCCAAGACTTACTGCCGTAGTCACGGTACCACCCCCTGTGGTGCACACTGTCCCGGAAGGACAGATTCCACCAACACCTTCTGGTAAGAAGGAAACTATGTTTGACAGAATGGAGAAATTCTAGAAACAGTTCTTGGAAATGTAGAAAGAGCTGCAAGCCATTCGCGGTCAAGATCTATTTGGGAAGGACGCCACAGACCTCTGCTTGGTCCCAAATGTGAAAGTCCCGCACAAGTTCCAAGTGCCCGACTTTGAAAAATACAAGGGTAACTCTTGCCCTCAGAGCCATCTGGTGATGTACGCTCGGCGGATGTTAGCTCAGATGGAGAATCAGGACCTGCTGATTCACTACTTCCAGGATAGTTTAACCGGTGCCGCACTCAAATGGTACATGGGTTTAAACCGTACTACGATCAGTACTTTTAGAGATCTTGGTACTGCCTTCGTCCAACAATACAAGTACAATTTGGACATGGCACCCGACAGAGATCAACTCAGATCAATGTCACAAAAGGACAAGGAAACCTTTAAGGAGTATGCTCAAAGGTGGTGTGAAATTGCCGCTCAAATTTGTCCACCTCTTGAGGAAAAAGAGATGACAAAAATCTTCTTAAAGACTTTAAGCTCATTTTACTATGACCGAATGGTTGCCAGTGCACCCAGTGATTTCACCGAAATGGTCGGCATGGGTGTACGTCTTGAGGAAGCCGTCCGAGAAGGGCGTTTGGTAAAAGACACTGGATCAACGAGCGGTACTAAAAAATACGGTAGTGCTCTCCCAAAGAAAAAAGAGCAAGATATTGGGAATATCTCTCTCGGAAAGCAAAGACGACATTATCAGCCAGTAGCAGCTGTTACTCCTGCTATCGGCCCCGCGCCTGTTCCTATGTATCAACCTCAGGTTGCGCAGAGCCAACCTGACCAACAAAGGACACAACAGCCTCTTCAGCAGGCTCGTCCTCCATATAACAACAACCGTATAACACGGCCACCAGGATTTGATCCTATACCTGTAACGTACGCAGAATTGTTTCCGTTACTGCTGGCTAAGGGGCACATTCAGACTAAGTCTCCCCTTTCAGTTCTGGAAAATCCGCCTTTTTGGTTTAAGGTGGATCAAACATGCCCTTATCATCAAGGAGGTTTAGGGCATAACATTGAGACTTGCCTCAATTTTAAATCCGACGTGCAAAAGCTTGTTAGGAGCGGCCTCTTATCTTTCAAAGATATGAATCCTAATGTTCTTACGAACCCGCTGCCTCAACACGAGAAAGCTGCAGTCAATCTGATTGAGAAAGAGACTAACGATGTCTATCAAATTCACGATGTACTCTTATTGGGGACCAATCTGGTCAAGATGCATTGTAGACAGAGTGGATATGGCCATGTGCCACCTCATAACTATCACCAGTGTGATATCTGCTCTAAAGATAACCAAGGATGTTCTGTGGTGCAAGCAGCTCTACAGGAACAGATGGATCTCGGATGGATCCAAGAGCACCGAGTTCGTGGAGTTAACATGGTCTCTACAAATTCTAACGTCATTCAAAACCACGACATCCGTGTGATGAATGTCAACTTGGTGGCGATGCACTCAAGGCAAAGCCAGTATCATAATCTGTCGCGGCACGATTACAGTTCCTGTTTGATTTGCTCGGTAAACAAACAGGGATGCTCTTTCATACAAGAGGCCCTCCAGCGTCAGATGGATCTTGGATGGATCCAAGACTACCATGATAGGAACTCCTATCAAATCAATATGGTTCAGATCTTCGATATCCGCGTAATGAATACCAACCTGGTAGAGTTACATGCTGAGCAGGTCCGACTCGGATTCTTAATATCACATGATTATCAAAGTTGTAAAGCGGGTTGCGAAAACGATCGAGGTTGTACCCTTGTCCAGGAGGCACTTCAACACTTGTTAAATCACTGGTGGATGCCAATCTATATGGACGAAGATACTCAGCAGATTAGTATCAATAACAGGAATCCTACTCGTCGTCAAAGTCAGGATGTCCGATCAATGGAAGGTAACCTAGTGAGGTTACATTGTATTCAAAGTGGGCGTGGCCAGGTGCCACCACACAACTATGACAGTTGTAGCGTCTGTTCGGAAAGTAACCAAGGGTGTTACCTTGTGATAGCAGCTCTTCAGGGTCAGATCGATCGTGGAGAAATTCGTCCATATCCGGGTTCTGGACCCATCATTTGGTCGCCGAACTACCTTGTCGATCAAGTTGAGGATGTTGTCACGATCTCTGGTCATCACCAGATCAGGGATGTTTTTGCCATCATTCCTCTACTTGACAAATCTAGAGTTCCCAACCGGGAACGGATCGAGGTTACTTATGACGGTCAGAAAAATCAGAAGGTTCCCATAGTCATCTATCTACCGGGGCCATTACCGTATGAATCAGCTAAGGCGATCCCTTACAAATACGGTGCAACAATAATCGAGAATGGAAAGGAAATTCCATTACCCTCCGTCGTGAATATTGCAGACATCAGTCGTGTAACACGGAGCGGTCGAATCTTCAACCGAGGGGTTGGAGAATCCAACAAAGAAAAAGAACTTCAGGCGGAAATTCCTGATCCACCAGTCGGTCAATCTGGTAATCCCGACTTTTCAAAAGACAAAGATGAGATGCTAAAGCTCATCCAAAGGAGTGAATATAACATTGTTGATCAACTGTTACAGACTCCTTCAAAGATCTCAGTATTATCACTGTTACTCAGTTCAGAAGCACACAGAGAGGCTCTACAGAAAGTCTTGGAGCAAGCCTTTGTGGAACAGGATGTAACAATTAGACAGTTCAATAGCATTGTCTCTAACATCACTTCCTGCAATAATTTGGGATTTAGTGATGAGGAATTACCTGAAGAGGTTCGTCGTCATAACATGGCGCTCAACATTACAGTTAACTGCCAGGGCGATGCTTTAGCCAATGTACTGGTAGACACAGGGTCAGCCCTGAATGTTATGCCGAAGTCCACTTTGATGCAATTATCATTTAAGGGCCCTCCGATGAGAGTCAGCGAGGTCGTCGTCAAAGCATTCGATGGATCCAGAAAAACAGTTATCGGCGAAGTTGATCTTCCCATAACTATTGGTCCTCACACTTTCCAAATCACTTTCCAGGTCATGTACATCCGGGCAACATACAGTTGTTTATTAGGAAGACCTTGGATACATCAGGCTGGAGCGGTTACTTCGACCCTCCACCAAAAGCTAAAGTTCATCAAGAACGATCAACTTGTCACGGTTTGTGCGGAACAAGCCTTGCTTGTAAGCAACTTATCATCATCTACTTGTGTAGAACCCGAGGAGGTTATTGGAACTCAGTTCCAAGCACTATCGGTGAGCAAGAATGATCAATCAGAAGAAGGAACTTCAATTTCCTCATACAAAGATGCTATCAAAGCGGTCGAGAGTACCGATACAAAAGGATGGGGACGGCTTGTCATTCCCACTGACAATAAAATAAAGAAGGGTCTTGGTTTTTCTGCGACCTGTACTCAGACAGCCGCCAACGATGAAAGTCTTCATCCCCTTCAAAACTTCTTCCACAGTGGAGGTTTTCTTCACCCAGTGTCTCAGACAGTTCATGCTATCAATGAGGAAGATCCCTCTGACACAGATGAAGAATAGAAGTCCTACCTTAACAAGGACGGCTATATGTCTCAGGAAAAGGTGCCTATGCCTTTTTGCTTTCCTACAGAAAGTCCGAGATTTATACCAAGATCAGATGTCGAAATGATCTACGAAGATTGTGATCCGGAAGGATGTCGTGCTCCGCCAAATTCATTAGAGGAGGACACTCTAATGAAAGACAACTTTGACCGCAATTACTATGGCCCGATGGATGGCCTGCCAATGTGGCAGCCTTACCCAGGAAACTTGGGGCAAGAAAGTCAGCCGAGTAATAAAACTCAGCTGAGCATCATTGAACAGAATACCTGTGTCCCCACCATGTCATGGGATCAACACTCAGGTCATTCGGAAACTACTCAACATGAAGATGAATTTGCAATGTTTGCAGGACTTGAATTCATCAACTATGCTTTTCCCGAGGTCAACGTCATCGAAAGGGATGATTTCTCCAGTTCCAAAGAAGTTTGGGACACTTTGGGACAACCAAGTGGAAAATACGACTTTATGGTCAAGTACACTGCTCCCGAAAGCTCTCGTATCAGGCTCGAAGATATCCAGCCAACTGGATGGGGAGATACAGCTGAGAGCACAAATGCTATGCAAAATGCAACAGAGGAATCCTCCTACGACAATTCTGCTTGGGAGACAGATTCCAATGATCCTGCTCCACCAGAAATCAGCGTCATTTCTGAAGACAAATCAAGGAAGGTGCCAGACTTTGTGATTCACTGAGGAGTTCGCCGCCAATGGGTTGCCGTCGAGGTCCCGAAGGTCGTTCATCAGTCAAAGTAGTTGCCATCTTTAACCTTTCACCCTGCCCAGGTGAAACGAATATTTTGATAGGGCTCGTTTTCTGTAAATTTCCCTCTTCGCTTTGCCCAAAGCGACAGAGTTTTGTTTTATAGGGCTGTAGTTTCAAGATTCGACTTGTTCATTAATAAAATAACGTCGTTCTGTAATTTCCGCATTAATTGCTGTTTTCTCTTTTTGCTTTTTCAGAAAATGGTAATCCTAAAAAACATTCAATAATAAAAACAAGCAGTAAAATCAAAACACTGCACACACTTGCATTTTCTCTATCTCTTCTAAACACGAATCATCACGTCACGCAGATTGTTTGTTTTATACCCCGTTGAAACATACGATCCGATGTCTTCTTCCAACTTTGAGTTCCCGGTATTCGAGGCTGAAGAAGAAAATGACAACGAAATTCCAGAAGAGATCTCCCGACTACTCAGACAAGAGGAAAAGTCCATTGAAGCTCACAAAGAACCGTTGGAAACGGTAAACTTGGGTTCAGAAAAAGAGAGAAAAGAGATCAGGATCGGAGCATTGCTCAGTCCAACTGCCAGAGAGGGTTTGATAAAGCTTCTTAAAGAATTCCCCGATGTGTTCGCTTGGTCCTATCAGGATATGCCAGGGTTGGATACCAGCATCGTGGAACATCACTTACCATTGAGATCGGAATGTCCGCCAGTAAAGCAAAGGTTGAGACGCACTCACCCGGACATGGCCATCAAAATCAAAGAGGAGGTACAGAAACAGATTGACGCGGGTTTCCTCGCCACATCTGAATATCCTCAATGGTTAGCCAACATCGTACCCGTTCCCAAAAAGGACGGAAAGGTCAGAATGTGTGTTGATTACAGAGATCTGAACAAGGCAAGTCCAAAGGACGATTTTCCTTTACCACACATTGACATGCTGGTTGACAGCACAGCAAAGTTCAAAGTATTCTCCTTCATGGATGGATTCTCGGGCTATAACCAGATCAAAATGGCGCCGAAAGACATGGAGAAAACTTCGTTCATTACCCCATGGGGTACCATTTGTTACAAGGTAATGCCGTTCGGGTTGAAGAATGCCGGGGTAACCTATCAAAGGGCCATGACTACTCTGTTTCATGACATGATGCACAAAGAAATCGAGGTATATGTCGACGATTTGATTGCAAAATCAAGAACAGAGGATGAGCACGTTGAACATCTGTCAAAATTGTTCGAACGTCTAAGAAAATTCAAGCTCCGCTTGAATCCCAACAAGTGCACCTTCGGTGTCCGTTCGGGGAAATTACTAGGGTTCATCGTCAGCCAGAAAGGGATTGAGGTTGATCCTGACAAGGTCAAGGCCATTCAAGAAATGCCTTCTCCGAAAACTGAAAAACAAGTCAGAGGATTCCTGGGACGTTTGAACTACATCTCCAGATTCATATTCCTTATGACCGCCACTTGTGCGCCGATTTTCAAGTTATTGAAAAAGAACCAGGACTGCGTTTGGTCAGAAGACTGCCAAACTGCCTTCGACGGTATTAAGGAATATTTGTTGAATCCTCCGATTCTATCACCTCCAGTGGAAGGAAGACCACTAATCATTTACCTCACAGTCCTAGAGGACTCAATGGGATGTGTACTTGGCCAACAAGACGAAACTAAAAGGAAAGAGTCTACCATTTACTATCTAAGCAAGAAATTCACCGACTGCGAGACTCGGTACACAATGCTTGAAAAAACTTGTTGCGCTTTGGCTTGGGCAGCCAAACGTCTTCGCCAGTACATGATTCGTCATACTACTTGGTTGGTCTCCGAAATGGATCCAATCAAGTACGTTTTCGAAAAACCTGCTCTCACGGGAAGAATTGCCCGTTGGCAGATGTTACTATCAGAATATGACATAGAGTACCATGCTCAGAAAGCCGTTAAAGGAAGTATTTTAGCCGATCATTTGGCTCATCAACCGATTGACGATCAAGAATCAATCGGGTTTGACTTCCCAGACGAAGATGTCATGTATCTAAAGATGAAAGATTGCGATGAACCGCTACCCAGTGAAGGGCCAGAACCAGGTTCCCAGTGGGGACTTATCTTTGACGGAGCAGTCAATCATTATGGAAACGGAATTGGGGCAATCATTGTTACCCCTCAGGGTACCCACATTCCTTTCACTGCTAGACTTACGTTCAAATGTACGAACAACGAGGCCGAATACGAAGCATGTATCATGGGTCTCGAAGAAGCGATTGATTTAAGGATCAAAAACTTGGACGTATACGGCGATTCAGCCCTGGTTATTAACCAGATAAAAGGAGATTGGAACACATACCAATCAGGATTGATTCCTTACAAAGACTATGCAAGGAGGTTGTTACCCTTCTTCAACAGAGTCGACTTTCATCACATCCCTCGTGATGAGAATCACATGGCTGATGCATTAGCCACTATCTCTTCCATGATTAGTGTAGGTCGATGGAATGACATACCTAAGATCGACATAATGCGCCTTGAACGGCCCGCTTACATCTTCATGATTGAAGTAATCATAGACGACAGACCTTGGTATCACGATATCAAATGCTTCCTTCAGAAACAAGAGTACCCATCTGGGGCACTCAGAAAAGACAGGAAAACCCTCAGAATATTGGCTGGAAACTTCTTCCTGAGTGGTGACACTCTTTATAAGAGAAATTTTGACATGGTCTTGCTCCGATGCGTCGACAGACCAGAAGCAGACATGCTCATGAAAGAAATTCATGAAGGATCCTTTGGCACTCATGCCAACGGACACACAATGGCGAGAAAAATTCTCAGGGCCGGGTATTATTGGTTGACCATGGAATCCAACTGCTACAAGTACATGAGGAGGTGTCACAAGTGTCAGATATACTCCGACAAATTCATGTACCGCCATCACATCTCAAAGTTCTTTCTTCCCCGTGGCCATTTTCCATATGGGGAATCGACATGATTGGCATGATTGAGCCCAAGGCTTCAAACGGACATCGATTCATCCTTGTAGCCATTGACTATTTCACCAAGTGGGTCGAAGCAGCGTCATTCGCCAATGTAACCCGACAAGTGGTGGTCCGATTTATCAAAAACAATATCATCTGCCGTTATGGTGTTCCGAGCGAGATCATTACTGATAATGGATCTAACTTGAACAATAAGATGATGAAAGAGTTATGTGCAGAGTTCAAGATCGAACACCATAACTCATCTCCCTACCGACCCAAGATAAACGGAGCGGTAGAAGCGGCTAACAAGAACATCAAGAAGATCGTTCAAAAGATGGTTGTAACCTATAAAGACTGGCACGAGATGTTACCTTTTGCTCTTCATGGTTATCGCACATCTGTCCGTACTTCAACAGGGGCTACCCCTTTCTCTCTAGTATATGGCATGGAGGCAGTGCTTCCCATAGAAGTAGAGATCCCGTCAATCAGGGTATTGATGGAAGCTCAGCTCACCGAAGCTGAATGGTGTCGAAGTCGACACGACGAACTGAACCTGATCGAAGAAAAGAGAATCACGACACTATGCCACGGTCAGTTGTATCAACAGAGAATGAAGAGGGCGTTCGACAAAAAGGTTCGACCTCGTGTCTTCAGAAAAGGAGACCTCGTGCTCAAGAAGATACAATCATTTCTCACTGACTCTCGGGGCAAATGGACCCCAAATTATGATGGCCCCTATGTGGTCACGAAAGCTTTCTCAGGCGGCGCCTTGAGACTTGCAACCATGGACGGAGAGGAATTTGCCTACCCCACGAATGTTGATGTAGTCAAGAAATACTTCGCCTAAAACTAAAAAAAAAACGTCTCGGTGGATTGAAAACCCGAAAGGGCGGTCCAGGCAAAAGTTAGAGACATGGAAAAAAAAAGAATCATCCCGATGGATTGGAAATCTCATAGTACAATCCAGGCAAAAATTAGGGATAATGGCAAGTAACTATGTTCAACAGAGGCAAGTCCCTCAGCAGCAGTTATAGCATCATCTATCGGAGGAAATCTCCAGTCAAAGGTCATCTTCGACAGAAGCTCAGGATGCCCCGAATTCAAAGTTGGTAGAAGGATAGTGGTCGTTATGTTTCAACGTAGCCCTTTTCCCTGTAAATTACCGTTTTCTAACTTTGTATATACTCTTTGGAATCATGCGTTTGGCTGATCTCCATCTTATCAATAAAATTTGAGCCTTTGTGCTTTTGTTTGTAATTCTTAACTTGTTTTAGCTTTACATAACGACGTTGTTTAAACTTAATCAGCGATTCTTGAAATAAAACACAAATGAATTTACTTGTTAAAACTTTTTCTGCTTTTAAATTAAAGATGGCATTTCTTTTGACTGTTGAACATCAGAAGAACATCGATCGCTTCTCTCGAAGTAAGCGAACTTCAAAGTGTAGAATCAAAGTACTCCTTCTAAGCCAGTATGCCTGAATGAAGGGATCAACTGTGTCAGAGACCTTGTTTCGTCTGACATCCTCGGTCGAGTTTTCATCTCCTAAGCCCGATCAACATAGCTCCCCGCGTGGACTATCTCTCCTAAGCAAGGTGGAATTGCTATTTTGAATCAACGGTACTTCTTCGCCCCGCGATGGTCGAGTATCCAATTGTGTTCATCCATTAGTCTGTATGTCGCATCTGTTTTGTCAGCATATACATACGTACATCATGCATTTTTTATTTGCATTCACATTTCATATTGCATCACTATCACTTGAGTCGGTCTTGTCCCCTAGTGATAAACAATTTTCTCAATCGAGTTTGTCAGTTCTTTCCTCGTCAGGAAGTGTTGCGTCTGCACAATCTCGCCACCAGTGTATCTTTAGATCAGAGTCGGCACTTGGCCACTTTGATAACTTGAACCTCTGAAAGATCAGAGAACCTTCAACAAATGTCACTCTTCGCCATTGAAGATGATATCCTTGCTTTCCCGGATTAAGGAAAATCCACAGAGAAAGCCTTGTGATCAGAGATTCGGCAGCATGCCAGTTTTGCTCCGAAAGGACCGCTGATGAAAAGGTCATCGGCCCCACAAAATTGGACCCCATCATATGGCATTTCTCCGGGAAGATCCCGAGAAAAGTATGATGAAAGATCCCAAACGAAAACAGTCTCTCAAGAGACTCGCTTTCCCCAGTAGAATCGACAAATGGCGTCTCCAACAGAGAAGTTTGTACGACTCTACAACTCAGACGAATGGGTTCCCCAGCAAGTCTGACATCAAAACTTTTTCCACTCAAATGGCATCTCCCCAGGAAAATTCGGCGAGAAGTTTGAAGGAAAACCGCTACGAATAGCGTCCCTTGTCAGTAAAGTTTATTGACAAAAGAAACTAAGACCAGTTCTTGGTAGGAAACCAGGATCGAGGGGAAGTTCAAATCAGAAACTAAGACTAGTTCCTTGGTAGGAAACCAAGAACGAGGGGAGGTTTATTTCAAAAGAAAGCTGAGACCAGATCCTTGGCTGAAGACCAGGATCGAGGGGAAGTTTACCTTATTTAAGCATCATTGCTTAGTTAAATAAGATGAATGCGTAAGCTACCATTCATAACCACCATCAAAATTTCGGATATTCCGATATTTAATCCTCTTGCACCTCGAATGCTCGAATCCCTTCGTCATTCATACCTTCGGGTCCAAGAAGATTAAATAGGGGCATCTGTAATACCCCAAATTTTGACCACTTAGATTTCCCATCATTGTGAAAATCATTATCACAATATGGATGAACCATCATGCTTCATCAGTCTCCCCAAAGATGGGTGAGCATCCAATACAATCAAAATTAGGGTTTCAAGCCCTCTCTGAGTGCTTAGACAAAGGATCAATCAAGAAAGGACATGATCTTCAACTTGTCTAATCTCTTAAACGTCCACAATGGATCAAAAATGACTCCCACTTCAAGGATTAAGCACAAGGCTGCTCCCTTCTAGGTGGATCAAGTCTCAAGATCGACAGTGTCACCAAATTAGGGTTTTGGTCGACCAGGGCCTCCAGATGGAAATTTTCATCTGGGCACAAGGCAATGATCCAAAACATGACCTAATATGCTTCATGGAACCTCATGAACCCATGCATCAAGTCAATTTTGCCTCAGGGGATGCATTCATCAAAAATCAGGAATTAGGGTTTCTTGACCTAATTCACCCCTAAGTTGACTTTTGGGACAAACCATGAGCCAAGACCTCAAGAGATGATTTGAGGGTCTCTAATATACCATATTGATCTATTTGGAACAATGGATTGATCCAAGAAGCTTGAGCAATAAGTCTCATTTTCATCTGCACCACAATTAGGGTTTTAAGGGAAAAGTCAACTGTAACTTTGACTTTTGACCAAGGCATGCTCCCAAACCCTAATACATGATTGAATATACCCTATGACACCCATGGAACATTTCCATCAAGTTTGATTTAGGTCAAGGACATGATTTCCTGAAGAATTGCACAGTTTGGAATTCATCTGATAAAAAGTCAACTGTGCACAAAAGTCAACTTTGACTTTTTGAGATTTTTCACCAAAATGGATTTTTAACCCTAAAATGATGTTAATGTATGATTTGAATCATCATTCATCAAGAAAAATCAAGAAAAGTGAGATAACTTGTAAAAGGGGTAACCATAAAACTTAGAAATTTTTCTAAGTTAAAAATAAAGTGGCAAAGGTACCAACTTTGGAGGACCATAACTCCTAAACCACAAGGCCATTTTTTCTCATCCAAATATGGATTTGTAGCCTTCATTATCACCTACAAAAACTTCAACTACAAGTCATTCCAATTCATTAAGGATTTTGAGTTATGGAGTGATCAAAGTGGCTGAAAAGTGAAAATGTCACTTTTTCCAACACTTTAGTGAAATTTTCACTAAGTCAGAATTCTGCTTCACTTTTTGCCAAATGTAGGGGGATTTTTCACTTGGAATCAAAAGAGATCAAAACCAAACTTGTTCAAACAGTTGTTGTATCATGTAAGAGCTTTCCAAAATGGCCAAGAACATTGCCAAATTCAACCTACATCATGAGATACTACATTGGCAAGTTGCCTTGCTGAAATCTGTCAAAGCAAGACAGAATTTGCACTTTGGCTCGATTTGCCAAAATCAGCCAATTGCAATTGCTCCAATCCACTTGGACACCTCAGAGGATTGAATCCAAAGGGGACAATCACTGAGCCAAGCCTCCAAGGTCCAAGGAACAAGGAATAGCATGTTGAACCTAGAGTTGCCAAAATAGGGACAAGAATTCAAATTTGGAATGAGGTATTCAATGGAACCATCAAGGTGGCATGGACTGAGCCATTCTCATCTGAAATCAATCAAGACTTATCCAAGACCAAGGAGACCAAAGCTCTGTGCCCTAACCTCTAGTCAATGGCTAGAGGAGACTTTCATTTCCATTGGCCAACATTGAGGAAACCTACTTACCAGCTGCCATGTACTATTCCTTGCAAAACAAACTTGCTCTACTATAAATAGAGCTCAATTATGGTCAGTTTGAGTACACCAAAGCCATCTAACAGATGCTTTCCTCAAAATCTCTTTCTCTTGGCAAAAATGCCTTTCTTATCAAGGTAGCTATCGGGTTTTGAGTTTGAGAGCAATTCCAATCAAACCAACCACTCACACACCTCACATACATCACATATGAGCTGATCAAACACTCACATAACATCTGAAACATCAATTTCACAAAATCACTTGCCATCCACACAAGTTTGAAGTGAAGTTGCAGCTGAGATACCATAAACTGATCCAGTCCATTTCAATTCAATCCAAGTGTTCAAACACACTCCATATGGTGTAGGGAAGGTGTCCAGATCATCACAACTTGTCTGTAACACCTCCAACTCAAAATCACATCTGAACTTGCTGTCACGACTTGGAGGTAAGCCTAAACTTGGTCATCTCTCAATCTATGCATATTTCCTGGCACAATAATTTGGCCATATGTTCATAATCATGCATGGAATGTTTTCCCTCAATTAATTGCATTGTTTGAATCGTGTATCAAAAATCCTAGCCTTCATGCAGAAATTAGGGTTCTTGAGGTTTTTTCGTGATTTCTTGTTGTATGTTTAATTTAAATGAAATTAAAGTACATAGACATGATCGTGAGGTTGAGGCGAGCATAATGATATGTGGATTGCATGTTATAATTACGTATTCAGTGAGATTGGATGGAAAATGCAAATCTGGGCAAACTGAAAAACACGCGTGTTCTTGGTGTTGTTCTTGGCGCCATTTTCATATAATTTGAATATTTGAATTTTGTGATTTTGTTTAATTGATTCAAAAATTAATTTCTCTCTGAGTTTTAATGATATTGAGTTGATTCTTTTTTTAATAATTCACAAAAATGTTAAAATATTTTATTTTATCAAATAATCCCAAAAATATTATTTATTTCATATAATTGATATTTTTGCAAAGAATTAATATTTTAATTGTTTTGACATTTTAAATATTTTTTCTACATTGATTTTGCAACTTTTAATGCTTTCTAATTATTTTGTAGGTCAATACTTAATTTTTGAAGCATTAATCCAAGATCACAATTTGTTTTCCATGTGTTAAACAATTTTTTATCATTTTAATTGAATTTTTATTCAATTAAATACATTTTGAAAACAAATTAGGGTTTTGGATTAATTCAACCCTCATAAATCATTTTCAAAACACTTTGGGCCTCTATTAGAGTGTAAGACCCAAACCCCTTTTTTTGACCAAATCATCTTTGGGCCTCACTTATTGTATAAGTCCCGATACCGTCAAAAAACAAACGGCGCGATCGTCGCCTTTTCAAAAATCATCTGGGCCTACCCTCGAGTAGTAAGACCCATTTCTTTTTCTTTAAAACACTTTGGGCCTCTTGAGAGATTGTAAGACCCATCCCTTTGTACATAAAACCTTTTTGGGCCACAGTCACTCGTATAAGTCCCTCTGTACAAAGTCAAACAGTGCGCTCACTGATAAAACCCTGGGCCTCTCCTTGAGCTGTAAGCCCCAAATCTTTCTTTTTCAAAGCACTTTCTCCTTTGATTTTGAATATACTGTTATTTTTAATCTTTCTTTGTTGAACAACTAACCAAACAGCATGGAAGCACTACAACGGAGTAAGTGGTTATCGCTTTCATTTATTGCTTTCATATTATAAATTGTATTGTGGGGCTGCTCACTGTAAGTCTCCTTTCATAAACTCATATCTACCGTGTAATAATAGTATAGATATTTCGAGTTTCCCCGGCAACTACGTCTAGAACTAAGTGACGCCGTTTCATTTATTCGTAGAAATAGACGCCTAGATCCCCAATAGGAGCACCAGATACAGTCTTCTCTTCGGCTGTCCTCCTTAGGAATCGTCAAGAAATTCTATCCCCCAGAGATGAATTATTCTCGGTGAAACTTCTCTTGAATTTCTTCAAACCGCCGAACGGTTCGGACTCTCTCTGAAAGTTAAAGTCACTGGATAGTAAACCTCGCACGTTTACCAGTGGTTTTAACTCTAAAAGAGTTTTCCTGAACTTTTCTTTGGTTTGGGACCCACGGGCTTCTTAAAAGCATCGGCCTCCTCTTAGGCATCATACAAGGACCCACAGGCATCCTAAAAGCAACCCAGCCTCCTCTTAGGCTTCGTATAATGATCTCTTCCTCCGGGAATGATAGCCTCCTCTTGGGCTTCGTACAAGGACCCGTCGGCTTCTTAAAAGATTCCAGCCTCCTCTTGGGCTTCGTACAAATTGTCCCGACGACCTCTTAGAGGTATAGGAACAGAACCTAGTCATCCTCATAGAACAGTCCTTTCATAGAGTCTACTATTGTTTCTCGAAGCATAGTATAAAAGATAAAACTCTAGACACGGACAGTCTAACTTCCTTGAGTCTCAAAGACATTCTCAAGCACCCTTCGTTAAATAGGAAGGAAACCCGCAGACTCGGATAGTCTCAATACCCTTTGGATTTCCCGTCTCCTCAAAGAAAAGGAAATATCCCTGATCCTCAAATTAAATCCCTGAGTACAGTGTTGCTCATATAAGAACTGATTTTCTCTCTTAAATCAGTATATTGGATCTGTCACTCAACTGAAACAGTTACGATAGCCTCCATCTCGGGCTTCGTACGAGATACCAAAATTCTCCCCAGTGGAGTCAAAACAACCTTTTAGCCTCTCTCTCAGGCTTTGTATGAGACACAAAAGATTCCCTCGTTGAGTCAATCACCCCTTTTTTTTGCCTCCATCTCGGGCCTCGTACGAGATATAAATCCCTTAAGCAAGAGTCGAACTCTTTGCTAGCCTCCTCTTAGGCTTTGTATAACGATATGCCCCACTGGGTCAAAAACCTTTAGCCTCTCTCTCGGGCTTTGTACGAGACACAAAATAGCCTCCTCTTAGGCTTTGTATAATGATTTTCCTAGCGGAAATTAGCCTCCTCTTAGGCTTTGTATAAGAAAACCACTGGTTGATCCAATCAACCTTTTAGCATCAAAACTGTGCCTCGTTCGCAGTACACAAACATCAACAACTCTTTCATCTAATCGCTGTAAGCGGCAAGCCTCTGGATCATCTATATCCATGCCACTGTCCGTCTTTTAGCATGAGAAATTCCTAAGGAAATATGGCATTGCTCTACACTGAGTTAAAGTCTTCTCCTTCAGGTTAAAACCCTTTCTTCAGAAATTATGGCATTGCTCGGATCCGCGTATCCCGGTTAAAGTAATTCTCCTTCTCCCCTCTTTAGAGATGACAAATTCTCTCTAAAGTCGAGACCTTTCAGCTTCACATCTTGGGCTTTGAACAAGATACAAATCACCTTTCGCTTCACGTCTTGGGCTTTGAACAAGACACCAAAAACCAATTTCCTCCCATAGAATAGGAGGAACTACGAACGCTCTGATTTCCCTGTTTCGGTAAACGGGAATACGTAGGCATAAGATCGAAAGAAAAGATCTTAGCGAGCACAATCAACAAAAAACCCAAATCCCATATCCCATCAATCAAAAGCAGTAATTCAAAAGCATCAGTCCTAACATCCTAATCCTTATTCCCCGCCAGAAACCTTCTGCCTAGATAGAAAGAAAGAAACCTGTACTGGCGAAATACGAATAACCAGTACAAAGGCCCCCCCACATTGATAGCATCCGTAACCTAACAGACCGCTGTTTAAACTCAGTATGCAAAGCAGGGTTAATTGGAGACATCTATTTCCCTTCCTTATTCAGCTCACAATAGGATAAAAAATGAATTGACCTGTAGTTTTAAGCTCAACCGCAGAGAGCGACCAGCGCTTAAGAACCGCGTCCAAAATCGCTCGCTACAGAACCCACAGAGACCAATGTCAACCTACTGTAATCTATCGTCACTTTGTAAAGCTAAGGCTAATGATAATTGATAAAAAGGAAACTAAGACTAGAACTAAAATAAAACTAAGAAAATATAACACAAAAGAGAGACCGGAATGTGGATTCCGTGTACCTCAGGCACTCTGTAATTGGTTGACATTAATTTACGTATGTTCCGTATAAAATATTGATTTAAAGACTTCGCCTCACACTCTCGCGCTATTGACTAAAGCCACTTCTCCTAACCACATGATTTTGCTCTCGCTCGCCCGTTTTAATTAGAAAACGTATTTTGAAAATCAATTAGATCCTAATCGATACCTAAAGCGCTCTCGCTGTTTTTAGAATCAATGCCCTATTCCCACTATCTGGTTTGAACCCCACGCTCTCGCAGTGCCGGCTCTGACCTTTTCTTGCTTCTCACTCTCGTGACGAAACAGTGTTAAATAACATCTCACTCTCGTGACAAAGTTATTTAAATTAAACTTGGAAACAAAGACCAAAACATAATTTTTTATAAGTTAACGCTAAATTAATTACCGAGTCCCGTCGGAACGACGGTCCTCACATACCGGACTCTAAACAATTTAGTTGGACATGGAATGGAAAATAAACAGGCTATTACGATGGATTAATATAAGGCAAGGCATACTTAAGCAATTAATTGAAAACAGTAAGGTAAGCAAATAAAGTAGAACCTGTAATTAAATGGAAACTGGAAGCAAAAACTTGACTGAATTGTAATACGCCGACAGGCTTTAATCAGATACAGAAATTGAACGACAGAAATAAATCCTAAAACTATATTGGTAATAGTCCCCTGATGTGGAGAACTATTCCTTTTACATGGTGAATGAAAACTGCTAAAAAAATACTAAGAAACAAAATATGGCTAAACAAAATTCTTCCTTTTTGAAACCGTCTTCTGATTTTATACTTTCATGTGCCATCGTGGGTTACAGACGGTTTTAGTGAAATACGGAAGACTTGGTTCATTTGAATCCGGAAGTGTCTCTCATCGTGCAGAAAAAATAGGAGCAACAAAAATAGGAGAAAACATATATTTTTTTCCACTCGTGGCAGTTGCCACATATATGTGGCTTGCGCCACTTCCCCTCCTTTTCCTATGTGGTGGGCGCCACCTTCATAAGGTGTGGCAGGCGCCATCTTTTCATTCTGGCGTAATCACATTAAGCCCGTTATCCTTTCACACTCATGGTAGGATAACCTGTTAGTGAGTATGATCTCATTATCATCATTTTTTTTCTTTTTGCACATTAGCTTAAATATCAATAAAATAAAGAAGTTTGCACCATTGGGCTAAATGATCGGGTGAGGATCACCTAACTTAGAAGGAGCATTTCTTTTCATTCATTCATTTTTTTTCTTAATTTACCTTTTAAGCCTGAGATCATACACTTATTTGCATCGGCTTCCTACTTAGTGCGTGCTTAGGATGGTGCTGACTGCCAAATAAACTACTTAGGGACTACTAAAGGGGTGAGAACTTAAGGCTATGGCATAATAAGTACTCAAATTGATTTCCATAATTTAGAGGCTCACGGTGTTAAAACGATACCGATCTTGCGGAATTTTCCCAAGTCTCACAATCTAACCTCAATTTCGTCTGTAACCTAATATTTTCAAAAGAAACACTATTTTTAACTCAAAATTTTTCAAAATATTTGGTATGGCTAAAGAGAATGGGGAAATCGATAAACAACATAAAATCATGCATAAAGACTCGACAACACATGCACAGACGCACAAAACATTAGAATAGAAAAAATTTTAAAATCATGCTAGAAAACAGTAAATCTAACTAGAAAGCGGTAAAATGAAAGCGGTAAATGTCCTCCCCCACACTTAAACCAAACATTGTCCTCAATATTTTGATAAAAGGTGGTAAAGGAAGGATAGAACCTGTATGAATGCCACGACCAAATTCGCTCTGATTCTTCCCATGTTGTCCCTGTCTTCGCTAGCCACTTCTACTCCGGCATCTTGCACTACGAGTTATCTGAATTTGCTAAAACTTCACTTTACTGAAGCCGCTCATCATACTACCTGTTCCCGAAGGAAGTACCTGCAAAAAAAATGTTAGAAAAATACGATGCGGCGTGTGCAGGTGGCACCTGACCATGCGAAAGGACAAGGAGAAGGTGAGTCACGAACGAGAGAGATATGCCCTCTCCTATCATACTCATCATCGGTGTCACCACCAGCACCGACATTCGTAGGAATGTCCGTGGGCACCAGGTCATTTTAAGGGATTGTCATCTAGAGATCTTTCGCCTAAATGCAGCTGAGACGTGACAAACGATACAATTCTTTATTTTCTGCAAACACAAACAATAAAAGTAAAACATTAAATTAAAAGCTCGTGGGTTACCACCCACGCAACATTTTGTTTAACGTCGATAGCTCGGCGGTTATGAGTGTTAATCTTCGGTTTCCATGGCCATTTATCAAGCCATCTCACATATCCCTCACCTTTTCTTTTCTTCCTTCTGTGGGGTGGTTCATTCTTTTGAACTTGTGGTGGTGGTTCAGGATCTATCCTAAGTATTAGCTTTTCAAGTTTGGGCTTAGTTATTTCATCCATCACCTCAAAGTTTAACCTTACCCTCTTAACACTAATGATTTCCCTAGTTTTATGGTCCTCTAATTTTCTCTTTTTATGCGTGACCTCAAACGAAGGTACATTGGCGTGGACATTTTCCAAGGCCTTCACATACGTTTTGGATTGGGAGTCTACAAACTTATGCGGGAAAGAATCGGTGGGGTATAGGGATGAGGAACAATAATATGTGCTTCCTTCTCTACCTCTTTGACGACTTCCCTTTCGGGTGGCGTCGTTGAATTTTTCTCAATCTCTACTTTTTCCTCACCAGAACTCTCCTCAACCTCATTATCACTCTCCTCAACCTCATTATCACTCTCCTTAGGATTTTTTATTTGTCTTTCACTACTGGTCACTACAACATCCACATGCTCCTCAAGGGAGGGTCCTATAGGTGTTTGTGCAAGAAGGGAGATTTGAGTCTCCAATTCCTCGGTGTGAGTCGCGAGGGACTCGACCACAATGTTAATCTGCCTAAAGGTTTCATAAGTTTGGAGATGTTGTTTTCTAAACTCTTCATTCTGGATAGTTTGTGCCTCCACAAAGCGCTCCATCATAGATTCTAGCCTAGAATTAGTTGTCGTTTCAATGAAATCCTCCATTAATGTTTCGAGGTTGGAATTATTGGATTCTTGCGGTTCCTCAAAATATTGGAAGTGGTGACTTGGGTGAGAATAAGTTAGTGTCGCGTTGAAATCCTCCATTAGTATTTCTTGTGACTCCTCAAAATTTTGGGAGTGGTACGGTTCCTCTAAATACTGGGAGTGGTAAACGTAGAGGTAATTTGGATGTTGTTCCTCGAGATATTGTGAGTGGTTATCATAGAGAAAATTTGGGTGATACATAGTTATAGAGATAAGAATGCCTTAGTCTATACTGTGCAATAACGGAATAACAATATTGACTATTGGTCCCCAGCAACGGCGCCAAAAACTTGATGCTCCGTAAGTGCACAGATTTATCGAAGTAATATAAAAGATTGTCTAACCTACAGAGACCAATGTCAACCTACCGTAATCTATCGTCACTTTGTAAAGCTAAGGCTAATGATAATTGATAAAAGGGAAACTAAGACTATAACTAAAATTAAACTAAGAAAATATAACAGAAAAGAGAGACTGGAATGTGGATTTCGTGTACCTCAGGCACTCTGTAATTGTATAGTTTTGTGAATGGTTAATGTAAATGACTTGAATTATAATGGAAATGGTTTATGTGGTTTATGTGATTTATGGGATTAGTGGAAATGGTTAATGAATCATACTAGAAATTGTTAATGGAAATGTGAATTATACAGGTTTATTGAAATGGCTTGAATTATACAGGTTTCTGCATAAAAAAAATGGTTAAAATGGGATTTTTAAAAAAATTCATTAAAATTATACGTATAGAAAAGACAGCGCTTTCTAGAAAAAGCCCTGCCTATAGTTCACAAAAGAAAGCACTTTTTCTAAAAAGCGCTCTCTAAAGGTATAGAAAAAAATTCATTAAAATTATAGGTATACATTAGAGAGAGCTTTAAAAAGCGTTGTCTAAAGGGGGACAAAAGAAAGCGCTTTTTCCTGTAAAAGTGCTCTCTAAAGGTATATAAAAAAATTCATTAAAATTTTATACGTATACATTAGACAGCGCTTTCAAAAGCGCTGTCTAAAGGCCCACTTTAGAGAGCACTTTTAAAGGAAAAAGCGCTGCTAAAGGCCTACTTTAGAAAGCGCTTTTAAAGGTAAAGTGCTGCCTAAAGTAGGCCTTTAGCAGCATTTTTTCATAAAAAAAAAAAACGCTGTCTTTACCTACGACAACGCCACCTTAGGCATCGCTTTTAAGCGCTGTTAAAGGCCAAAAAAAGCGCTGTCGTAGCCCTTGTTTGGCATAGTGACATTTTCTTGTCACATTTCCATACACATTATTAACTTTTCATGCAGCAACTTTGTCTTTCAAATTTCACACGCATGTAGTGCTCATTTTCATTCTAATATTGTCCCAAAGCATTGCCTAAAGTGATCCAACATGGCATGTACCATTCCTTTCTCCATAAATTTTTTTTGCCAAACTTGGAAAGATGACAAATTCCTCAAAAACTTGCTCAACAAGGGTCATATTCCACTAATCCACTTTGAGCATTGTCCTCACCTCTCTAGGTCCTCATAACATGACAAAGGCACCTCACCTACATGCCATACTCGTACTAGATATTTCTTCCTCCATTTTGAATTTTTCAAACTTTTACCACAAGCCTTTTAACCACTGTAACACTTGTTTACCACATCAAAAAAACCTCATATAAGAGCTAACTAGTGAAACCCTAAAGGCAAAGGATCATTCTGAGCAGCCAACCTTCAAACTTTCCCTTTTACTAAAAAACACTCTATCTTCTAATCAGCTTCCTCAAGCTTGTTCCTTGATTTATCTCATTGCCTTCATCATCTTTGGAGCTCAAGGAGGTTAAGGGGGAAGATTTAAAGAGGAAACTAGGGGAAGAGAAGCAAGTGCACGAGCTCCATTTTGGTAGACCTTCACCTCTTCTGTTCTTTCATAATACACGTCCAACATGTTTGTATTTTGCATATTTGGTGCATTAAAGTAACATAGAGGATATCTGGATGATTATTGTTTCGTTTAGCTAAGATTGCAGTTGGTATATCAAACTTTCGTGACTGTTTTTCACTAGGTTAAAGTTGTTGTTTTGAAAACTAAATGTAGATTCTTAATCTCCATGAAATTTCGTACAAGAAGGTGCTTTCGTTTTTCATTTTCGTGACCTTTTACAGTCGCCGCCGGTGAGGCTCACCGGGGGAAGACGACCGGAGCTAGAGTTTCGGCGTCTGAGGTGGATTGGACTTCAGGTTGACCTGCTCACGCGTATGTTGCAAGTTGACCATGGCTTGTGATTGAAACAAAC
This sequence comes from Lathyrus tuberosus, assembly GCA_022829125.1. NCBI lineage: Eukaryota > Viridiplantae > Streptophyta > Magnoliopsida > Fabales > Fabaceae > Lathyrus > Lathyrus tuberosus. The sequence continues at coordinate 4,446,153 of JALAZF010000274.1, read as the reverse complement.
CGTTTCATTAAAGTAGCTTGTTTTTTTTTTGTTTTTTTTGTTGCATTGTGACATATTAGGCCTAATTTTTCTACTCACACCACCCTTTTCCCAGCCCAACAACGTGTTTAACTGGTTTCCAGGTCAAGTGTTTTTTTACTATTGCACCCCCTTTATTCTATTTCTTTCTTTTTCTTTTCCTTTTCTTTTCTGTTTGTTTTTCTTTTATTAAAAATACTTTCTTTTATAAAAAAATCCCAAAAAAAATCATAATTGTATTGTAGCGTTTTATTTAATTTTCTATAATTTTTAATTTTTATTTTATTCTGTTTTAATATTTATTTTATATTTTCTAATGAAAGGTGTCATTTTAACCTAGTGTAAACTCTTGCTTTTGGTTGAGGACCCTTTTGTTTGATTTTTGGGCTGGTATTTTAGAGTGTTTTGGTACACACATTAAGGTTGCTAATGGTATGGTTTCTGACTTTGAATGAGTTTGTTTACCATGATTTCTATTTGCTTATTAATGACCCTCGATTTGTACTCGATCCCTTTGGTGTTTCACCTAGATGATTGGTTTTGGGATAGTTCTTGTGTCTTTCTTTTGACAACCTTCCACACGCACATATTTGAATGTCTAAGCATGTGTTTGAGCTCTGGTTTGAGACTTGTCCATTCATTTTTCTATTTTTGAACACCATGCTAAAGTGATCACCTTTTATTCATGTTTGGTGCTAATTTTAACCTAGTTTCTTGGGGACATTCCTTGAGGTGTTAATATGGTTTGAGTATGTGTTTGCTCATGGTTTGAAAAGCATGTTTCATTTCTGACTTCATGTTTAAAAGGAGCACTTGTTTGTTCATTTGATCATTTATGCATGATTTGTTTTGTTTGAACCATTCCATGATGTTTTGACTTGCCATTTGCATACAATCTTGCTCATGCTTAAATGTGATCCATGTTGATGTTTACCTTGACATGTTGGTGTTGAATATGAGATTCATGAGTTATTGATGCTACTGCCATCTTGGTTTATGAGTCATGATTTCCTTATTGAGCTTTCTCTTTCATTTGTCTTTGAATGGTGAAACTCGTGACAAGTTTGCTTGGTGGTTTGGTGTTTGTTTGGTTTTATCCATGAACATTTTTGCATGTTGAGCATGGTGTGATATACTTGCTGCCTCTCATGATTTGTCATCTCTTTTGATCTATGACTTTGGTCCATTGACTCTTATGCATCTTCACTTTGAGACCCCCTTTTTCCAACACTTGTTTTACAAGTAGTTGTTCCTTCTTCCAAAGGAAAGTCACTTTGTTGACCCTTTAGTCATTTTCTAGGATAGTTTAGACCTCCCATTTCTTAGCTTGATCTTTTTAAGACATTTCCCTTAGGATAGTTTCTTTTAGGATAACTTCCCTTAGGATGCTTAACTTAGACAAATTACAGTTAGTCTCCTTTTTTCTCCCATGAGAGAATTAGATATGAGTCATCCCTAGTTGAGATGTAAATCTCCTACCCCTTAACATAGCTGAGAAAGTTGTAGATTCTTTTCCACTTGAGAGAGGTATGTGGCATACTTGTCGATCCGATATCCGAGTCAGAGCCCTTCTCTTAATGTGAAGCAAGATCCATCTTCCACATGTTTATGGTGGTTTAAGTTGAGTTTTCCCTTAAGATGACGACTGGTCGTTTCTCCTAAACCAATCAACAAACCTTGTTTACCCTTAGTGAGGGGAACTACGAATGCTCTGATTCTTTTAGAAAAGATACGTAGGCACGAGATGAGGTGTCTTGGCGAGCATATTTAGTGTATATACCCCTAGATCTTTTCTTTAGCACACCTTTAGCAAACAGATAACAGATAACACAATAAGACAAGAGGTTCCTGTAGAGTACTACCGATATCTAGGATGCTAACACCTTCCCTAGATATAACCAACCCCGAACCTTAGATCTCTTGTATTGCTTTGCATTGCAATTAGGGCTTTTGATCTTTACCCTTTCATTTGGATAAATCAAAGTTCGATGGTGAATTATGATTTGTGATTCAAGTTAATTAATAGCTTGATATCCAATTCTCACCGTGACAAGTACACTACTACGAAAAACCCATTTAACAACGGTTGGGAATGACATATAATGACGCGGGCGAGGGCGTTGTTATGTAGATTGTCGTTGTATATATGATAATTACAACGACGGCCTTGTAGGCGTTGTAATAAACAGGAAAACGCGCTAACTATCACAACGATTTTACAATACACCGTTGTAATAAATATAATTGTCCTCGGTTCGATTCCCAACGGCACAGTTTTGATATTTATTTTTTCCTGGACAGCGCGCCAAATATTATAAAGGTTATGAAATATAACCGTCGTTAAAGTTTATGCAAAATTAACAAATATGATCCTGCTTTTATAATTAATCCCATTTTTTTACCTGTATTATTGTTCTCCATATCTCAGCACAGTAGAAAAATACAATTCACATTTTGTGATAAAGTTTTCATAATAATATTAATCATATCATATTCATAATATCACATATACCAGATTACAGTTTATCAGAACAAACAACCTACATAAATAAAATATCACATATACCATATTACAGTTTACACACATTACATAACTTCACATAATTGTAACTTGGTGTATAGGTATCTTGTCTCTTGGTGTCTTGTCTCCTGGCCTGGTGTCTGGACTCAAAATACCTATGATTTCAAATAATTATACTTGTTAGTAAAATTACTTCTAAACTATAACATACAATTAATATATTATGAATAAATAATAAATTATGGACTTATTAATTTTCCCATATGCCTTCTTCATGATCGAGTCGTATAGCATGCACGACATCTCCATCAACTTCATCATATGAGGTAGGAACTTGTGTTGTGTAAGAAGGTGTGGACGGAATATCAAGACTTTCATCACTAAGAGGAATGTATTTTCCTTGGAGAACGATTGACCATTTCCCCGATTTGTCCGATGGATCGAAAACATAGAAAACTTGTTTTGCTTGAGAAGCCATGATGAATGGTTCTGTATTAAAATATGTCTTACCAAGGTCGACCCAGGTGAATCCTAAGTCATCAATGTCTACACCATTACTATTATTGGGAACCCATTTGCATTTAAATAAAGCCACTTTGAAAGTAACATAATCAATCTCCCAAATCTCATCAATGACACCATAAAACGCGGTAGTTGCCAATACCGGATTCTTATCTTTAGAACTAGAGAAATACATCGATTCGACTTCAACCATAACCCCACTATTTTACATTGTACTACGATCATCTTTTGATTTTGTATAAAAGGTATAATGACCAATGTCGTATGCACTCCAGGTAATGACACAAAATTTTGGCCCGTGCGACAACCATCTAAGTATCCCGGATGCACTAGGATCATTAGATACACTTTTATTAAACCAATTTATGAATCTATTGTTATGCTCTATCAACAACAACTTGTCATTCATTCGGGGATATTTTTTCTTCATAAGTCTTTTGTGAGTATTTATGAAAGGTTGAACGTCATCTATATTATTCAATATATAGAAATGTGATTGAATAACTACATCCCGAGCCATTGACCTAACATTTAGACCTTGAATACCTCTTCCGTCTGTGTCAGCATGAGGAGACTTTGGAATTCCTATAGAATTTGCATCCGAAAAATAGTTTGTACAAAACTCAACAGCTTCTTCTGTGATGTACCTTTCAACAATCAAAGCTTCCGGTCGATGATGATTCTTCGTATATCCTTTAAAGATCTTCATATATCGCTCTATTGGATACATCCACCTTAAATAAACTGGACCACAAATTCTGATTTCTCTTACGAGATGAACAAGTAAGTGAACCATAATGTCAAAAAATGATGGCAGAAAATACATCTCCAATTGACACAAGATTATGGCAGCCTCATCTTCTAATTCATCCAATTTTTTGAAATCAAGAACTTTATTACATATGGCATTGAAGAATAAACACAGTCTCATTATAGTTACTCTCACATTTTTTGGAAGGATTCCACGGATAGCCACTGGTAGAAGTTGTTGCATCAATACATGACAATCATGAGATTTTAAACCAATTAACTTGAGATCTTTCATTGATACAAGTTTTTTGATGTTTGATGAGTAACCTTGTGGAACTTTAATACCTTGCAAACACTCACAGAACATCTTCTTTTCCTTTTTAGATAGAGTGTGACATGCTGGAGGCAGATAAATTCTTTTTCCATTCTCTATTGGAGCCAACTGTTTTCGTATACCCATCTTCTCCATATTAAGACGGGAAGTCTTATTATCTTTAGTCTTGCCCGGAATGTTTAGAAGTGTGCCAATCAAACTATCACACACATTTTTCTCCACGTGCATCACATCAAGACAATGTCTAACATCAAGACTTGACCAATATGGAAAATCAAAGAAGATGAACCTCTTTTTCCATATATTTTTCGCAACTGCCCCTTTTTCTTTTCCTCTCTTCCCACCTTTTTCTTTTTCTCTCTTCCCACCTTTTACTTTTTCTCTCTTCCTAAGGACAACATTAATGTATTCCTGCTGTTGATAAACTTCATCCCCGGTTAAAGGTTTAGGAGCCTCGCCAAACTCTTGCTCTCCATTAAAAACCTTTCGCAATCTACGATAAGGATGACCTGGTTTTAGAAATTTTCGATGCCCAAGGTAAACGGTCTTTTTTCCAAACTCAAGTTGGTGATAACAAGTATCATCTTCACATATAGGATACACTTTATGTCCTTTGACACTGTATCACGCCAAGTTACCGTAAGCCGAAAAGTCGTTAATTGTGCAAAATAACATTGCACGCATATTAAACTTTTCCCCAGAATATGCATCATCAACTTTAACGCCTTCATCCCACTAGAGTCGTAAATCATCAATTAATGGACTAAGATAAACATCTATGTCGTTACCAGGTTGTCGTGGTCCAGAAATCATCATACTTAATAGTATATACTTGTGCTTCATGCACAACCAAGGAGACAGGTTGTAAATAGTGAGAAATACAGGCCACGAAGTATGATTAGTGCTCATATTACCAAAGGGGTTCATTCCATCGGTGGCAAGCCCAAGCCTAAGATTTCTTGGCTCGACTCCAAAATCCAAAAACAACGAATCAATTTTCTTCCATTGCAAAGAATCAGCTACATGGCGAATGTTTCTATCACGAATCCTTTCATCTGCATGCCATATAAGATTCTTTGTGTAAAGACCATATACAATACATGCCTCAAATCATATATTATACATGAGTTTCACTTTTGGTACTGAAACATAATAAGTTCCTAGTTAACACATTATACACATAAATGCCTCTAATACAAAACACCTAAAAGTCTAAGGCATTACATATACAAGATGTTCCAAAATGATAAAAACTAAGAACTAGATCAATACAATGATCTCAAAACATAACGCCATAGCGAAAGCCATGCCATCACAAAACCACGATCCGTAAGGAAAGTCAAATAACCTTGTCCTTACCCTTCGCCAAACCTGCAGAACCTGTGATGTAAACAACAACAGTGGGGTGAGATACATCAAATCTCAGTGAGTTCCCTATCTTAAAGTCCTCTCGGCTTTACAAGGTTCTAACAAAGTCCTAACTCATGTCCAAGGGGAAAGGGGAAGGACCATGAGTACACACACAAGTAACCGCCACGGTGAGCCTGTAACTCACACTAGTACCGAAGTACCTCTTGAGCCTGTAAACTCAAGGATTCACAAAGTACCGAAGTACGTTCTGAGTCCGTACACTCAAGAACTCACATATCAATAACCAATACCAAGGTATCCCCTTTTCCCGTACCCTTCTACGTCTAGAAGGCGATCCGAGTCATGGATCCTTGTAGCTACTTGGCATACGATTGGATTCGGGATCACCGGTCCGTACACCGTGATCCGTCACTTCTCACGGCCCGTACACCGTCACAAGTCTCTTTACCCGTAGGCTCCAATCGTACTTAACACGGGACTCAAACCTGCCAAGTAGTTGTGTATAATGTTCAGAGGAGGTGCTCGAGTCTCATGAACTACACCGCACAACTGTGGTTATTGATAAACAGAATGCACACGCCTCGGCCTTTCATGCACGAGCGTTGCCACACATGGAACAATTCACACTTCCGACACAGTTTTGGTAATAATACTCACCCTGCCTAGTCCATATTTTAACATGCATATATTGTCCACAATAATTACACACAATTAACAGATAAAAGTCGATAAAACGACACTATTTCAGAAATCCCGACTTAATTAAATCGGCCGACAATCTTAAAACCAACGTAATAAGGAAGTACATTTTATTATCTTTCCAACGATATCAAAATTGTTCCAATCCGAGTTACGTACAAAAAGTTACGACATTGTAAACAATCGATCGGAAAAATAAATCACAACAGCAGAATTCTGCAACTCTCCTGGCCGTACGCGTATTGGCACTCCCCGTACGTGTATTGCCCAAATGCTCGCCCAGCCATACGCGTATTGCCCTTGGCCGTACGCGTAATGACAAGCCCCATACGCGTATTGACATACCCCATACGCGTATGGACAGAGAAAAAATGCAGAAGTTCCTGCAGAATTTCTTCTGCTACGGGTTGATCCAAAATCAACCCTAAATCCCATTTTGATCACTCAAGATACATCAAAATATGTTATAACATCACAACCAGTATAACATATAATCAAACATTGAATTTTAACAGTTAGATTCAAGATTTTATACCAAAAAACCCATTTTTCCCAATTCCAATCTAACTCTAAACTCAAAATAATCCTACTCTAAAGAGTCTAACTAGAACCTACCTGGATTACTAGACGAGGAGATTGATACTGAGACGATTAAACGAAGAACAGATGAATTGATGATGATTCTTGAGCTTTTGGAAAATTTCTCTTCTTCCTCTTTCTTTTCCTTTCCTTCCTTCCCTTTTTCCTTTTCTTTCTTTCTCTTTTAGCTTTTGTTTGATTTTCCAAGGAAAATGAAAAGAAAAATAGATAGTATAAAAACTATCATTTTTAGTAACACTACTAAATGTCCAAAATTAGCTCAAATACATCAAATTATAAAAACTCAACGTTAAATACTATTAATTTAATCGACTCTGAGTTCGTCAGTTTACTCTAATTATTTTATCAAATAATTACTCAGAGTACTCCGGAACCCAGTTGATCATAATAATATTCACCAGAGCGTTATAAATTTACGGGGTATCACATCCTCCCCCCCTTAAATAGAAATTCGCCCTCGAATTTAGAATATTACCTGAACAGATGTGGATAAGAATCTCGCATTTCCGATTCTAGTTCCCAAGTAGCATCGCCCGGATGCGTCATATCCCATTGCACCTTAACAAGTGGAATATCTTTGCTCCTTAACACTTTTGTTTCCCTTCCCACAATACAACTCGGTTGTGGTTCAAAAGTCAAATCCGCTTCAATTTCCACTGATTCGGGTAGAATTGGCTGAAGAGGATCAGGAATGAACTTACGGAGCTGAGATACGTGAAAAACGTCATGCATCTCGGATAGAGAGGGTGGTAAGGCTAATCTATAAGCAACTTCACCAATCCTTTCTAAAATCTGATACGGTCCCACGTATCTCGGACTTAACTTACGTGACTTAAACGGTCCTTTCATTCTCAATCTCGGAGTAACTTTCAGAAATACATGGTCACCTTCCTCAAATTCCAAAGGTCTCCTACGATTGTCCGCATAACTCTTTTGACGATCTTGTGCTTGTTTAACCTTCTCGCGGATCATACGAATCTTTTCCGTAGTCTCTTGAATAATCTCGGGTCCCAAAATCCTATCTTCGCCAATTTCAGCCCAACACAAAGGTGTCCTACACTTCCTCCCATACAATGCTTCATACGGAGCCATACCGATACTCGCATGGTAACTATTGTTATAGGAAAACTCAATTAATGGCAAAAGTTCCTTCCAATTCCCTCTACTCTCTAACACACAAGCTCTTAACATATCCTCCATCGTTTGTATTGTTCGCTCAGTCTGACCATCCGTTTGAGGGTGATTCGATGTGCTCAAACCCAAATTCGTACCCATCGCTTGTTGGAACACTTTCCAAAATCTCGAAGTAAACTTCGGATCTCTATCAGACACAATACTAGAAGGAATACCATGCAATCTCACAATCTTAGCAATAAACAACCTCGCAAGATGACTTGCCTTATAAGTAGTCTTTACAGCTAAGAAGTGTGCAGATTTCGTTAGTCGATCAACAATTACCCAAATAGAATCATACCCACCTTGGGTACGGGGTAAACCCACTGCAAAATCCATGGAAATACTATCCCACTTCCAAACTGGAATATCCAAAGGTTGTAACAAACCGCCCGATCTTTGGTGTTCAATCTTCACCTGTTGACACACCGCACATTCTGACACATATTCCGCTATATCCTTTTTCATCCCAGGCCACCAATAATCCTTCGTTAAATCCTGATACATCTTCGAAGAACCAGGATGTATCGTAAAAGTACCCTTATGAGCTTCGTCTAAAATCTTCCTTTTCAATGCCTCATCCTTCGGAACACAAATCCTTTGATTAAACAGAACAATCCCATCTGTCGCTCGTGTAAAACCCGACTGAAGTGACAACTCTTGTAACTCTTCCTCTAACAATTGTGCCTGTTGAATCTCAACTCTCAAAGTAGAATTGACATTCAAATTTCCCATAATCACACCATTCGGAGTCCACACAAATTGGAGATTAAGATCTCTAAACTTTTCCAACAATGTATACTCCAAAATCATCAATTCCGCACTATGAACCATTTTCCGACTTAAAGCATCCGCTACTTTATTCGCTTTTCCTGGATGATACTTCAATTCTAAATCATAATCCTTTAAGTACTCCATACACCTTCTTTGTCGCATATTCAACTCCTTTTGATCAAACAAATACTTCAAACTTTTGTGGTCACTGAACATTTCAAAGCGTACACCATATAAATAATGACGCCACACCTTCAGTTCAAACACTACGACAGCTAGTTCCAAATCATGAGTTGGATAATTCTTCTCATGAACTTTTAACTGTCGAGAAGCATAAGCTACCACTTGACCACCTTGCATCAGAACACCCTCTAATCCCCTCTTAGAAGCATCACAGAATACTTCATAAGAGTTGTTAGGATCAGGAATAATTAATACTGGAGCACTCGTCAAACTTTCCTTCAAATGCATAAAACTTTGTTCGCAACCTGAATCCCATTCAAAAGTAACATCCTTCCGAGTAAGTTTCGTCATTGGTAAGGCCAATTGAGAAAAGCCCTTAATAAACCTTCTATAGTAACCGGCCAATCCCAAGAAACTTCTGACTTCTGAAACATTTCTCGGTCTCTCCCAATTAATCACTGTTTCTACCTTCGATGGATCCACTACCACACCACCTCGAGATATAACATGTCCAAGAAAATTAACTTCCGACATCCAAAACTCACTCTTGCTCAACTTAGCAAACAATTTCTTCTCTTGCAAGACTGATAAGACAATCCTCAGATGTCCTCCGTGCTCTTGCGGAGTACGAGAATAAATAAGAATGTCGTCAATAAAAATTACCACAAATTGGTCCAAGTAAGCCTGAAATATTCGATTCATGTAATCCATAAAAACAGCTAGAGCATTAGTCACACCGAAAGGCATCACTAAGAATTCGTAATGACCGTAACGGGTTCTAAATGCAGTCTTTGGCACATCGAAACTCTTCACTCGAATCTGATGATAACCCGACCGTAAATCAATCTTTGAGAACACACAGGCTCCTTTTAATTGATCTAACAAGTCGTCTATCCTTGGTAAGGGATACTTGTTCTTAATGGTAACTTTATTCAACTTACGATAATCAATGCACAAACGCATTCCCCCATCTTTCTTCTTTACCAATAACACTGGAGCTCCCCAAGGTGAAACACTAGGTCTAACAAAATGCTTAGACATCAAGTCCTCCAATTGGTCCTTTAATTCTCTTAATTCAAACGGTGTCATCCGATACGGAGAAACGGATATAGGAGCCGTTCCCGGTATCAGGTCAATAGAGAACTCAACTTCTCTCTCCGGAGGAAGAGAAGAAACATCCTCAAGAAACACTTCAGGAAATTCACACACTATTGGAATACTCAGAACTTGCTGTTCACTACTTCCCTCCTTAGTAAGAACCAATAAAACAGATTTCTCTTTCTCAAACAAGAAATTTACCATTCCCACCGTACCTTCTAAAATCATTGATAATACATCTTTCGGAGTAGTCTCAGCAGATTGAATAATAATTAGCTTCTCCTCACAACCGATAAAAACCGAATTAGCTGAAAGCCAGTCCATTCCCAGAACAACATCCACTTTCTTAAGCGGCAGACAAATAAGATCAATCTGGAAGACTCTTTCGTTCACCGACAACACACAATTTTCACACATCAGGGGTGTTTCAACCATTTCATCCATGGCAGTAGTAACCACCATAGGAGGAAACAAAGGAATAGTTTGCAACCCAAGTCGCTTCACACATCTCAAAGACACAAAAGAATGTGTAGCCCCACAGTCAAATAAAACAAAACAAGGTTGACCATTAACAAAACACGTACCCGCAATCAAGGAATTATCACCCTTTGCTTTCCTTGCATCCAGAGTATATACTCGACCCGTAGTCTTCCCTTGTGCCTGATTCCTACTCTGAGGACAATCTCTCGCTACATGACCCATCTTGTTACACTGATAACACCGTATCCCATCCGAATAGCACCTACCAAAATGACTCCTCCCACAAGTGCGACATACTAGAGGCACACTAGTTCTAGAGCCCTGTACTTGCTTCCCTTTGGAAGACTGTTGCCTTTGCCTAAACTGTTGATTCGACCTTCCACGGTCACTTTGAGTTACCCTGTTCGAATCCACCTCCATTTGTATCTTTTTCAAGCTATTTTCCGCCACATAACATTGTCTTAACATTTCAGCATAAGTAGCAAATTCCCGTTGAGACACGCTGTGTGAAATCTCAGCCCTTAACCCAAACAGAAACTGATCTATCTTCCACCTCTCATCAGGAGCATACATGGCCTGTCTAGAATAGTCAGCCATGATCTCAAATTGTTCCGCATAAGAAGCCACTGATAAATTTCCCTGTCTCAACTGTTGGAACTCAAACTCCTTTTGAGACCTTAAAGAACTCGGAAAATATTTCTCCATAAAGATTACCTTAAACTGTTCCCACACTTTCGGCACTTCCTGAGTTGTCATCAAGGCTGAAGCGCTCTCCCACCACCTCATGGCAGGACCATTCAACCAGTGAGAAGCAAAGACCACCTTATTCTCCTCACTGCAATGAACTATCTGAAAAATCCGTTCCATACCTGTTATCCATTCGTGTGCCTTCACTGGATCTAGCCCTCCTTGAAACTCCGGAGGATTCATACGAACAAATTCCCTGTAGGTTCCTCCTGTAACTTCCGGAACAACCACTGGAGGATGCAGACCATCAGCCATCTGTTGCATCATTCCTTGCATGAACTGATTCTGCTGTTGCTGCATCTGTTGCATAAATTGGTACAGAGGGGCATTCCCTTCATCACCTTGTGGAACTGTCCCAGCTGGAGTAGTCCTTGGTCTTCCACGGTTGTTTCTGCGTCTATCAACCATGTTCATGAATTCCATATCAATAGGATTAAGTTGATCAGACTCAATACCATAAATATAACAGACAAGACCCATGGCGACACGCCGCATATGAAATGGAAAGAAACACTTATTCTATTTCATGGCTAGGTCGAGGATACGACCTGCTCTGATACCAACTGTAAAGACCATATACAATACATGCCTCAAATCATATATTATACATGAGTTTCACTTTTGGTACTGAAACATAATAAGTTCCTAGTTAACACATTATACACATAAATGCCTCTAATACAAAACACCTAAAAGTCTAAGGCATTACATATACAAGATGTTCCAAAATGATAAAAACTAAGAACTAGATCAATACAATGATCTCAAAACATAACGCCATAGCGGAAGCCATGCCATCACAAAACCACGATCCGTAAGGAAAGTCAAATAACCTTGTCCTTACCCTTCGCCAAACCTGCAGAACCTGTGATGTAAACAACAACAGTGGGGTGAGATACATCAAATCTCAATGAGTTCCCTATCTTAAAGTCCTCTCGGCTTTACAAGGTTCTAACAAAGTCCTAACTCATGTCCAAGGGGAAAGGGGAAGGACCATGAGTACACACACAAGTAACCGCCACGGCGAGCCTGTAACTCACACTAGTACCGAAGTACCTCTTGAGCCTGTAAACTCAAGGATTCACAAAGTACCGAAGTACGTTCTGAGTCCGTACACTCAAGAACTCACATATCAATAACCAATACCAAGGTATCCCCTTTTCCCGTACCCTTCTACGTCTAGAAGGCGATCCGAGTCATGGATCCTTGTAGCTACTTGGCATACGATTGGATTCGGGATCACCGGTCCGTACACCGTGATCCGTCACTTCTCACGGCCCGTACACCGTCACAAGTCTCTTTACCCGTAGGCTCCAATCGTACTTAACACGGGACTCAAACCTGCCAAGTAGTTGTGTATAATGTTCAGAGGAGGTGCTCGAGTCTCATGAACTACACCGCACAACTGTGGTTATTGATAAACAGAATGCACACGCCTCGGCCTTTCATGCACGAGCGTTGCCACACATGGAACAATTCACACTTCCGACACAGTTTTGGTAATAATACTCACCCTGCCTAGTCCATATTTTAACATGCATATATTGTCCACAATAATTACACACAATTAACAGATAAAAGTCGATAAAACGACACTATTTCAGAAATCCCGACTTAATTAAATCGGCCGACAATCTTAAAACCAACGTAATAAGGAAGTACATTTTATTATCTTTCCAACGATATCAAAATTGTTCCAATCCGAGTTACGTACAAAAAGTTACGGCATTGTAAACAATCGATCGGAAAAATAAATCACAACAGCAGAATTCTGCAACTCTCCTGGCCGTACGCGTATTGGCACTCCCCGTACGCGTATTGCCCAAATGCTCGCCCAGCCATACGTGTATTGCTCTTGGCCGTACGCGTAATGACAAGCCCCATACGCGTATTGACATACCCCATACGCGTATGGGCAAGAGAAAAAATGCAGAAGTTCCTGCAGAATTTCTTCTGCTACGGGTTGATCCAAAATCAACCCCAAATCCCATTTTGATCACTCAAGATACATCAAAACATGTTATAACATCACAACCAGTATAACATATAATCAAACATTGAATTTTAACAGTTAGATTCAAGATTTTATACCAAAAAACCCATTTTTCCCAATTCCAATCTAACTCTAAACTCAAAATAATCCTACTCTAAAGAGTCTAACTAGAACCCACCTGGATTACTAGACGAGGAGATTGATACTGAGACGATTAAACGAAGAACAGATGAATTGATGATGATTCTTGAGCTTTTGGAAAATTTCTCTTCTTCCTCTTTCTTTTCCTTTCCTTCCTTCCCTTTTTCCTTTTCTTTCTTTCTCTTTTAGCTTTTGTTTGATTTTCCAAGGAAAATGAAAAGAAAAATAGATAGTATAAAAACTATCATTTTTAGTAACACTACTAAATGTCCAAAATTAGCTCAAATACATCAAATTATAAAAACTCAACGTTAAATACTATTAATTTAATCGACTCTGAGTTCGTCAGTTTACTCTAATTATTTTATCAAATAATTACTCAGAGTACTCCGGAACCCAGTTGATCATAATAATATTCACCAGAGCGTTATAAATTTACGGGGTATCACACTTTGCGTCATTCGAATTAGCAAAAAGTATCTTTAATCGTGAAAGTATTGGCAAGTACCATAACACTTTAGCAGGAGGATGATTCCTACTAACATTGTCATAGTGATCATTGTCATCACCATTGCTAGCCTTCAGCTTGTAACGCGACACACCACATTTCAGACATTGAAACAAGTCTTCATACTCTTTCCGGTATAATATGCAATCATTAGGGAAAACATGTATCTTGATATACTCCAGACCCAGTGGACACAATATCTTCTTGGCCTCATAGCAACGATCCGACAATTTGTTATCTTCTGGTAAGATTTGCTATAGCAATTCAAGTAATTCTGTGAAACTTTTATCCGACCATCCATTTTTACCTTCAGATTAAACAACTTTAACACTGCCGACAATCGTGTGAACTCTGTGAATCCCTTATATAAAGGGGTGTCTTTATCACTACATAAATTATCATAAATATGAGCATTCATAAAAGAAGATTCCCCAATATCACAGAACATATCCTCTAGGTGATCTTCCATATATTCATCTTCCTCCACTCTTTGACTTTGTGACGCCCGACTTTCCTTATTATCCACCTCACCATGCCACGTCCATATTATATAATTTTGACATATACCATCACAACAAAGGTGATTGTGTATTTCTTTCTTTGTACCCTTTTTGATATTAGCGCAAACAACACAAGGACAATAAAAGATACCATCATTGCCGGGAAGATGTTTATCAGCGTATTCAAGGAATTCACAAACTCCATTCACATAAACCGGATCTAATCTATTGGCTTTCATCCAACTACGATCCATTACAACTTCTTAAATTTATACATGTATAATAATGTGAATGACACACCAAAATCTAATCCAAAAACTCAAGCATATGCATATACAATATGAATAAAGAAAAAATCAATGAAGATGTACTCTCATACTAAACGTAAAGCATATGAAACATCTCATTCTGACTTGAGCATATACAATATGAACAAAGAAAAAAGGAATGAAGATGTTGAAGAGAACCTTACTTCGAAGATGAAGAAGCAAATGAACGATGAAGACGGTCAATATTTGAGCATAAACCAAGAAAAAAGGAATGAAGATGTTGAAGAATACCTTACTTCGAAGCTGAAGAAGCAAATGAATGAAGACGGTCAATATTTGAGAATAAACCAAGAAAAAAGGAATGAAGATGTTGAATAGTACCTTATTTGAGCAATATTTGAGCTCCAAATGAATGGATACGAAGAGGGTAAAGGTTAGGGCGTCTCTGGCTCACTTGTTCGATTAGGGCGTCTTATGAAAGAAATACATAATAAGTTTTGTTTTAATTTATCAGTAAACCTTTTAATCTCGGTTGGAGAAACAAACCGTAGTGGAATCTTAAGTGACACACGCTAAATGTATCCTAAAAAAAGGAAAAAATGTGTTGCAGGGAATCGAAGCTTGTTACATTTCATTTATTACTACGGTTATTCATCTTAACCGTTGTAAAATAATTTACAATTAATTTTTTAAATAATGGACTTAAGTGACACACGCTAATTGTACTCTAAAAAATGGAAAAAATATAGTTGTAGGGAATCGAAGCTTGTTACATTTCATTTATTACTACGGTTGTTCATCTTAACCGTTGTAAAATAATTTACAATTTATTTTTTAAATAATAGACTTAATTGACACACGCTAAATGTACTCTAAAAAATGGAAAAAATGTAGTTGCAGGGAATCGAAGCTTGATACATTTTATTTATTACTACAGTGGTTTCATTCAACCGTCATTAAATGACTCAGCTTTTACCTGGGCACAAAATTTTTAACCTATTACAACGGCATAAAAGGATGCGTTGTAAGCCTGGCGTTGTTGTTTTAGCGTTTTGTAGTATGGTAGCCGCTGACTTTCGTTGTAGGCTTTCGTTTTCTCATGGAGGATTGCCTCTAGCTCATTTGTAACCTTCTCATACCGTCCTTGTTCAACATCATGAAGCATCAACGCCCTTAATAGAAGAGTATCTTTCATATTTTTGATAGCAGAAGGAGTTTGTCAACAAAGGGTCCGGTACTCTGCAGGGAACTCTTTAGAAAACGGGAGGTACAAAATTTTGAAGTGAAGCATGTCAGGACTGACATTGCTCCACCAGGACGTAAGATTTGTGCTCCCACTGGGCTCAACTGCCTGACCTGCAATAAAAAATGATCCTCCATTCAATGTTGCACTTTAGCTTCCGGCAACACTAAGGCAAAGTTCTTGGCCACTCTTTTTTGCCCACGGATGGTCAGTCCCCCAAGGTGGCTCCTTGGACTGTTGACGCTTGAATTGGCATATTTAATCCTCTCCTTGCACTCTTGGGCTGAGTTCTTGGCCATTTGATCTACATAAATAAAATATGGGTTAGAAAAGGATATGAGGCCCCACAAGCAGAAATAGTAAAAATCCCATACCTATATAGGCATCATGATGACCGTCGTCCTTCCTCCATAATTTAATCACTTCCCGATAGCCCATAACCTTGAATTGTCCCAAAAAGTGGACATTCCTTATCTCCTTAATGGACATGAACTTCCAGTTATAATCTGTGACTATTGACAGAACCTTCGTCCAAGATAACGGGAAGAGGGGAATGCCGTCAGAATCCACTAAACCAAGGGAATCTTCTCGACCCCTCACCCAGACAAACTTGTTTTTCTAATATTTATAGTTGTTAGAGTGAGAGGTAAAAAGACTTTGGGCCTACCGGTTACTAAATGTCACCTAACTACCTTTCGATGGTTTGGTAATGAAGAAAGAGAAGAAGACCATAACAATAAGGTTAATCTCCAGCTTCTCACAAACCATCTTGAAAGCCCTAACGTAACCCCAGTTGTTCAGAAACAATTGGGAAGGGGCACCGTTAAGTACCCTAAGGATCTCTATGGAGAAGGAAGAGAGAGAGGAAAAATGACCCCCGTGTCTTTGATAAAGGGGGGGGGGGAGGGGAGGTAAAAATAGAAGTACGACGAAGGGGGACAAGAGGAAACCGACAGGGTAACACTCTTTAAGGATAAACGAATCTCCATAATAACCTGGTCATTATCCCCCGAGGAAGACACACCTACTCCCTCTAAGAAGACACAAATATGTTCCTCAGAAGAGAAAATGGAGACGAAGTCACCCACGCCCTTGGAAACGACAGATGAGGAGGACATTTTGTTCCTGAGAAAACAATAGGACAAAAAGAAGTCACCACCACCGTCGCAACAATCGAAAAAAGAACTATCTACCCAGTAATCCTACATCTAAGGAGTGCTCCATCATATAAATCCCCTAGGATCTAACATTGCAAAATTAAAGAAGTAAAATAATCTCATACTTGTGAAAAAGTTGAAAGTCACTCTAAAAGATCCAAAAGGATGGCTCGAGCAAAGTTGCATAAAGTAAAAGAGGAATATCAAATTCCTTCTTATAGGAGAACTCCAAATTCCTCAAGATTTTACCAAAATCTGCACGCTACCTACACGTGCCACTATCGTTTGCAATTTCAAAAAATAGGCCATTATTGATTGCATTAAATGAAAGAGAACACATTGACATTGTGATTGGTGATGTCTCAAATAGATCACCATAATTGAGCGAGGGACACTTGGACGCTGACTCATATGGCGAGAACCATAATCAATAATTCCTCCTACCATTGCACGCGCTTTCAGTTGAGGGACTCATCTACTATTTCACTCGCCCATGAAGAAAGTATCATCTAGCAAAACCACCCTCCGTCTTGGGGATCATCACTTGGGCGAGGGACACACAAAAAGGAAAGATGTTCTAAACACTTCGCCATTTAACGAAAAAAGGCTTCGTGGTTGAGGGACTGTGTAATGTCCTATTTGACAAAGTCCTTGATTTGGGTGCCCCTCACCTGGCTATTGGGCCGTCCGGGCAGTAATCCAGTGGGGCCACCCTTGCGGTTTATCCAACATATAAGTTCAATGAGAGAAAGTCCTCGTTGACTCCGGAAATGTAGCCGGTCAATAATCTCTTTAATAAAGGAGAACAGTTGGGACCACGTCGAGGGGGTCATATACCTTAGCCCTATAACTTCCCTATAAATAAATGATCCCAAAAGAGATAGGGATAAAGTCGTATTCACTCAATACCACCAAATACTTCGCAATGAGCACTTCGCTCCCAATAGTCCAAACACCGACAATCTAATAGCCTTTATGCAATTTAGCAGCGCCGACCATCAACAAGACCACTCACTTCACATGAGTCGGTCACTAAAACAACCTCGAAAACCACTGTATAAGGCTACTCGCAATTGTGAGCTAATCTCACTCTATTCGTATAATATACCTATTAGGAGAACACACGCCTTATATTTGTAAAAAATACATATTTTATTTAAATTCTTATTTATGAGAAGAATTAATATACACTGACAACAAAAATTAATTTTACACTATTGTCAAATAAAAAATCAACAAATTACTAAATCATTAATATACTTTCAATTTTAAGTGTACATAGTTGATTAGTTGTTAATATAAAATTATTTTATTTTATCATGACGGTGATAGTGTATTTTTTTTCTTTATTTATTTATTGCATAAAATTAATTTTAGCATATTTTCATGATTTCACTGAATACACGACATTAAATATCACCGTCAAATTAACGAAAATGTACGTCTTGGTATGCATAAAAATTGAAGAATTGAATGTAAAAAAACGAAAAAAATAGAAGAATTAACGAGAAAAAGGTTAGGAGAGACATTAACGTCAAAAAGCAAAATTAGGAAAGAACAATCACAATGAGAGGAATACTGGGAAATGAAAAATCTCCCTCTATCCTCTAAGTTTTCAATTTCACATTTATTAATCAATCAATTTCATCATTTCACCCACTAATTCACTGCATAAACCCCTCCTTCAATAAAGTGTAAAAACGAGTAACCGTATCTCAACAGTAATTCGTTTTCCCTTTTATATTTCTCTTCTCCGCTCCCATTTCATTCATTCCCCTTTTTTTCTTCTCCATTGCGACGCATTCGCATTCTCCGAGTTCTTCTTCACCGTCATCGTCATCAGGTTCGTTTTTCATTCACCATTCGTTACTTTCATTTCGTAATTGGATCTCGTTATCGTCGCTGTTTCGTTCGTTTGAACCAGTTTCGGATTCTATTTATCATACTTTACTTGATCTCGATTAAGCATTGCTTTAATGGCGGAATTTTATTTGAAGTAGCTGAGAGTTTGTTATTTGTTTGTTTGTTGTTTGATCTAATTAGTTGCATTGTGAGGATTTTGAGGCTAATACTGTTTTGTTTATTGGTTGATTTTTTTGATTGATTTGTTGATTGATTTGTGGATTGAATTTGAATGTTTTTAGGTTTTTTTGTGTGGATATGAATACTAAGTCGGTTGAGGATTTGATGGAGTGTTCCTCTGAGGTTCATTATTCTGGATTCCATATGGATGATTTAGAGCAAAGAAAAGGTGGTACAGAGCAACCAACTACTTCTGCGATTGACGAGTATAAACAACCTTTTCTCATAGGTTTGTGTTTTTTTCTGTGGCAATGTAGTTGTAGAATACAGTATTTAGTTAGTTTGTTTGTGTTGTTCTGGAACTCACTTAGTGGTGGCGGCGGTGATTTGTTTTGTTTTGTCTGTTGTATTGTAGGGTACTCAATAGTTTGTCTTATGTTGTGTTTGGTGGAGAGCTTTGTGTTGTTATGGAACTCACTTCGTGGCGGTGGCGAATTGTTTTGTTTTGTATGTTGTATTGTAGGGTACTCAATAGATTGTCTTATGTTGTGTTTGTAGGGGAGTTTATGAAATATGATTTAGAAGGAACTTGATTTTTTAAAGTTGTTTTGGTTGAAATCAAATTTGAAGTGAAACAGTTATTTTTGTGATGTTTTTTTGTCGAAAAATAAGTTTGATGTGAAATTTAGTGTGAAGTGAACCTTTTTAAACCGATAGCTATGATTTTAATCCATTTTCATCTACTTTTTTGTTTGTGCATATTGTTGTTTTGGTAGAAATTGAATTTGAATTGAAGCGATTATGTTTGGATGTTTTTTCTCAAAAAAATGTTTGATGCAGAATTTAGTGTGAACTTTTTAAACCTATTGCTATGATTCTAATTCATTTTTATCTACTTTTTCGTTTGTGCCATTGCAGGTGTTGCGGGGGGGTCAGCATCTGGCAAGACAGCTGTTTGTGATATGATTATTCAACAGCTTCATGATCAGCGGGTTGTACTTGTTAATCAGGTAATTTATTCTTTCTATATACAATTATTAGTAGTAAAATTGAAAATTTGTAATGATTTTTTTTATTAGTGAGAGTGGCTGAAAAGATATTAAAGGCAAACAACTAACAGTTAGTTCTATCTAACTTCTAATGCTTTAAGCTCTACAGGCATTCTTGTTCTGGCGCCTTTATCTGAATCCCCTTTGTTTTTGTTTCGTTATATTTTCTTTATGAAATTGGAAGATTCTATTGGAATGATTTTATCAGCTTTCTTTTGTATTATATTTGAATTTGAATATTGATACTCTGTTAGCTACCGTTTATAACACCAAAATACTTCAATCACTTTTACTTTGCCCAATCAGATTTAGTCTTTTGTTATCATCATATCCACTTTTATCACAAACAATTACATATTTCACTCAAGTTTTCCCATAAAATGTCGACTAATTTCTAACCAAAAGAGACCTTTCATTTGGATCTAAAATATGACAGGCCACTATTTTCGGTTATGTTAGTAAATGTTTTTTGCATGTATTTTATCACTTAAAGTATGCTTTTAGTTGCATGTTATTTCCGCTTTCAAATATTTACATGTATTGTTTGTTTTTTTTACTTATGTCTCTTTTTACATCTTTGAGGGGACACATTCCAAAATTTGGGTTGATGTTTCTTGATGTATTGTACTCATGGTGATACATCATTGAGCATAATAAATTAACCATTCAATTCACTACAGGATTCCTTTTACCATAACTTGACTGAGGAAGAACTTAAAAGAGTACAAGACTACAACTTTGATCATCCTGGTCAGTTCAATTGTACTCATCAGTTTCTCATTATAAGTGACTTTCTCTTGATATTAAAATATTTTATTATATTCAATGAAGTATGTATCAACTTCACTTGGGTGGTTTTCTTGAATCAGGTTGGTTTTTTAGGAAGTTTGTAGTTCATTTTTATCTTTTCCCTCATGTCCTAGAATTCTCCTTCACCACATTTTACGAGTGTTAACAGCATCTTTCTTACTCTCTGAATTATTTAGGAATATCAATGGAAAATATAGCCTCAGAAATATTTATTGAAACATAACTGACTTCGGAATTAGCAGTCAGAGACTTGAAATTAAGTATTGATCTAATGAAGTACCAAACCTTGAATATTCTTGTATTTAGTTAATAGATTATTAATTAATACAGTTGATAAAACTACTGCATATTTTACAAGTCAGAATATGTGATTTGTGTCGAGCATATGAAAGCTTGAACTAAGTTCAGTACCAAACCTTGAATTTCTTGTATTTAGTTAAAAGATTAATGCACCTAATAAAACTACTTCATATTTTACATGTCAGAATATGTTATTTGTGTCGAGCATATGAAAGCTTGAACTAAGTTCCTTGCATTATAACACCTAGATATTTAAGTACCTAAATTGCCAGTAGCAACATTAGTAGCTCTGTAGTAAATGAATTCATCTGAAATTTTATACGGTAGCAGAATTATATTGAAAGACCTTTGAATTTTCGTAGTGCACATGTGAATGCTGGTTCTTGACTTCTGCTGCAGCTCCTTGCATTGTTTCTAACATGTGTTGTTGATATCTTCAGAAGCTTTTGATACGGAGAGATTGGTAAATGTCATGGACAAATTGAAGCATAGCCAAGCAGTAGATGTTCCAAAGTATGATTTTAAAGGTTACAAGAACAATGTGTTTCCTGCAAGAAGGGTATTTATGATAATTTCATATTTTGAATTAGAATAATTTAGTGTATTAATGATTTCCAAATCATGCCGCACATGCTTCCAATTTATGTTGTTTTATCGTGTTTTGCAGGTAAACCCTGCAGATGTTATAATTTTAGAAGGCATCCTTGTTTTCCATGATCCACGTGTCAGGGCCTTGATGAATATGAAGATATTTGTGGACACAGGTCCCTTATCATTTTTGTTCCAATCTAACTAGCATATCGATTTCTGTTGTAGTTTTTGTGGCATTTCTTAATTAATATAAGATATGATTTGTTGCCATATTTGTTTTCCTTAAAATCACATTGCTATTTCCTTCCATAGTTTACATTATGACATACTAAAATTCATGCTATTCACATTATCTAAACAACTGCATGCCCTTATGCAGGGGCTAGTGATGCTATGTCTTCCCCCCTTCCCTACTTCCTATTTTCTCACTAGTTACCTATCGCAACTTTATAGCTATTTTATAAGTGCATTTCATGGGTTTTAGTCATAGTTAAGCTGTCACTTTACGTCGTTAAATGTTCAGTGCAGATGCTGATGTTCGTCTGTCAAGAAGGATTAAGCGTGATACTGCCGATAATGCACGTAATATTGAAGCAGTGCTTGACCAGGTAGCAATTTCCAGCCCCCCTCACATTTCTTATGTTATTATTTTCAAGTACCTTGATTAGGAAGCCTGTCATTGTTTAGTTTGTATGGAGTTAGGATTGATGATGATAGTGATCAAACCTATATATACTCTTTTCTCATCATGCATATTTTAGTTGCTGATTTTTAACATATTTGATGCAGTATTCAAAATTTGTGAAGCCGGCTTTTGATGACTTTATCCTTCCTACAAAGAAGTATGCTGATATCATTATACCCCGTGGAGGAGATAATCATGTAGCCATTGATTTGATTGTGCAGCACATTCGTACAAAGCTTGGTCAGCATGACCTCTGTAAAATATATCCTAATTTATATGTCATTCAGTCTACTTTTCAGGTGCCTCTTTCTTACTATTTATTGACATTTTCAGTAATCCTATTCTATCTTTTCCCGTCCAGCGTGTGATGTTAAATTTTCCACCAAAATTGAATCATCACGGTAATTCTTGCTTTGCAGATAAGGGGCATGCACACCCTGATACGCGATTCTCAGACAAAGAAACATGACTTTGTATTTTATGCTGACCGTTTGATTCGTTTGGTATGTACATAGGGTGCAATGGTTCTTTTGTTACTTTTAATTTTTGAGGTGGCATGGGAATGGAATTTTCTTTATCACAACAGTTCCCTCACTTTGCCAGGTCGTAGAACATGGCCTAGGACATCTTCCATTTACAGAAAAGCAAGTAATCACTCCTACTGGTAAGTCCCCCTCACACCCAACGCTGATTTCTTCTGCTTTCTGTAGTAGTTCATAAGCATTCAAGTGCACCATTCTCCGGTTTCTTTGTCTTGAGTGAAGTGTGAACTACATGTCCATGGTCTTGTTTTAGAATTGACCTCCCTGTATATAGGACATCTTGGAAGGGCTGTAAACTACTATTGCAGTCTGACTTTCGTGTCATAGAGATACTTTTTTATAGAATAGGAATTGATGGTTTATCATGTTGTTCTGTTCAATAGATTGTTGGTAGGAGGTTAATTGCAACAACTGCCACACACAAAAATAATTCCTGTCTCTCTGTATAGCTGATATTTACGGGATAGAATTAGTTTGTTTCATATCCCAACCTTTTTATGGTAATAGCTGATTTTTGTCCTTCAATGCAGGGTCTGTATACAGTGGTGTGGATTTTTGTAAGAGGTTGTGTGGAGTCTCCATTATCAGGAGGTATTCTGTCTATTCCAAAACAGAAGTTATCTGAATGATAAAATATTGGCATCATTGGTTGAAAATATTGTCTAGAAAACTTTCTTAATCCTCCTTAAACAATTCCACAAACAAATGGATGATCTTTTTTCAATCTGGGTTTGGAATTAAGAATGTTTTCCTTGAAGATAAATTTATCCCCCACTATGCCTTAAGAGAGTAGTTCATTTTTTCCATTCTACTCAATTTGATTCGAAGTTAAGATCACTACAATTTTCTTCTAAAATTTATTTGAGAAAAACAAACTGTTCATAAATTTAATATTATGATCTAATATCAGTGGGGAAAGCATGGAGAATGCTTTGCGGGCATGCTGTAAAGGTATCAAGATTGGTAAAATTCTTATTCATAGAGAAGGTGACAACGGTCAGCAGGTTTGTTGTCTGCGTATATGCCGGAGAATTGAGTATATATTTCCGTTTGTTTCATTTCACATGTCTAACTCATTCCTTGACTATTGAGCAGCTAGTATATGAAAAGCTGCCAAATGATATCTCAGATAGGCATGTGTTACTGTTGGATCCTATTTTAGGCACAGGTGTGTTATTCTTGTAATGAATGTTTAATTTAAAGCTGGTATAAGGCGTAAAAATGCACATGAACCATAAGTAATCTGCTCCAATTTTTAGTTGTGCAGCAGTCAGCAATAATAATGGTGATTTAAAATTGACATTTAATTTGTTGGTTTTTATTTTGATTAACTTTAGAATATCATCATCTTTAGGTAATTCTGCTGTTCAAGCGATTTCGTTAATTTTAAGAAAGGGTGTTCCCGAGTCCAACATTATATTTCTCAACCTCATATCTGTAAGTTATTGATATCTTTAGTTCATCTGCATATCTTGCCTTTTTCATTATTTTCTCTCTTCTCTTTTTTTGCACTCAAAGATTACATGTTCTCTTTCGTCTTGCCAGGCACCTCAAGGTCTGCATATGGTCTGCAAAAGATTTCCAAGAATAAAAATTGTGACATCCGAGATTGACATTGGTTTAAATGAAGATTTTCGCGTCATTCCTGGGATGGGCGAATTTGGGGATCGATATTTTGGAACAGATGATGACGACGAACTGGAGAGCCATTCGAAGTAGTTGTTCTTGGGCAAAATCCACAATATTTTTTTGGAGACTTCAGTGGAAAGAAAAAGATTGGACTTTGCTGAGTTGAGGCTGCCGGGATCTGAGTGCTAATTTTAATTCAATTTTGATCATAATCCTTGATTTGCTTTATTCAATGACTTATAGTTGGAACTCTCCAATGCAAATTTTGTGTTATCTTTCATTTTTATACCCGAATTTTTCTTTCAACCTATTCTTTGCCGATACTGATATGATACATGTTCATGAATTCCGAGATTTATACTATGTAGAAAGAATATTTTACTTAATGGAGTTATACAGTTTCTTGGTGTCAAAAATTGATTTGCTCCCAAACAAATCCAACAGTTGATGAAATTAGCAAGAAGACGTTACCAATTTCATGGAACCAAAGGGGATATAAATAATTGTGAGTATACTCATAGGTAATAAAAGATTTTTTTTCCTCATTCTTTTTTATTGTTATTTATTTTCTTTTTAGTCGGGTGTGTGTATTAGGGGTTGAATTATATTAAGAGTATCTAATATCTTTAGCTGTTTGGGTCATATTTTTCTTAGCCAAATTGCCTCATATCATTTAAACAATCTATAAGCATGCATAATCAATATTACTTTAATAGTTATTGTAAATAAGTAATTTATATTTTATTTTAACCCACCAATTTATCTATTTCTTTTGTTGATAAAGCACAGATTAACTAAACAACAAAGTGTGGAAAGCTAACACCAGGACAATAATTTTGAAAGAGTATTTCTAAAGAAAAGAAATTGAATTAGATAAAACAGCATAAACTCCAAGGCTTTTAAGATGAATGGCGCAATCGAATAATCTTAAACTGAAGGTTGAGAAAAAGAAAGAATCTTATCAAGCAGAGATTTAAATTGTAAGAGGTGAGTGGTTCTAGCGTGAATCATTATTAGTGGTTAGAGTTTATGGGTTAGTGTACCAATTGCATATAGAGCCTTGGATAACCCAATATTACTATTATGAGGATCATACATTTACTTCATGAAAATTTGGGTGTAATTCTTAATACACCATTTGTTAGGCGCCACGCGAAATTTCTGTTTTGCTCCCGAATTTCAGATGTGTGCATTTAGACGCATTATTTTTTTTAAAAACGTTGATTTGTTTCGGATGTGCAAATCCGGAATGTTTTCTCATGTGCACATCCGGAAGAAATTCTTATAACTTCGCGCCAGAGCCTTCTGAAAAGTTAAGAATGAGGGAGGAGAAGGCTCTGACGTGAAGGTATAAGAATTTCTTCCGGATGTGCACGTGAAAAAACATTCCGGATTTGCACATTTGGAACAAATCAACGTTTTTAAAAAAATTGTGCGTCCGGATGTACACATCCAGAATCAAGGGGCAAAAAAAAATTTCGCACGTTACCTAAAAAAACCTACATGGTGTATTAAGAAATCTTCAAATTTGGAGGAGTCGGGACCAAGCAAAATTCATTAACATGTGCTGATCTTAATAAAACCAAAAGGATTGTTAATATCTTTCTCTATTAATTGAATTTGGGAACAGACCGTAGAAGGGGATTGTTGTTGGCATTTATCCACTACCGTGCAAAAATAATAATGTCTTCAAAATTTAGAGCCTAAACTCTAAACTAAACGTATCCAAAATACATTCAATTAAGTATTCTTTTGGTTTCATCTAATATGGTCTGTTCTATCCTCTTAGTTTGACTTCTTTGATTATGATATAATTTGTCTAGTTTAATTAAAGATAAAATATATGAAAATCAAGAAAGATTGAGACATAGTAGAGTGATCCAACATACTTTCTTTTGGAGAGAAAAAACTCTCGTATTTAGTCATTGATGTCACTTCATTTGATGCAGAAGCACCATCTTCTCGAGTTCACGTGTCTCCGACATCATTTTCCTGAAAGCATGTATCTTCTACTGCTGTCCCATAAGTCCAACATGTTGAACTTGTTGCAGTTGTTCATGTTTTTCCAAGAGCTCCCTCAAATATCTTACTATTTTAACAATATATATTATGTATAAATGACTTAAATATAAGATTTATTAAAATGTGTCAAATTTATAATAAGCTTATTGTCCATGATGAAAACTCACTATAATGAGCGTTAGTCAAGAACTTAACATCCAGTTTTTCCACTGAATTGTGGAAAAAATATACTATCATGAGTTCAAAATCTATTCAAAAGTTAGTTTAAAAGTTATTTTTCGAACTCATCCTTTCATCAATCATTTAGTAAAATGGATGTGACTCACTTATAAAGTGTTTTTGTGTGTATTAAGAACGTGTAGAAATTAACTTTCAAACTCCACTAAAGTAATTTTTGAGTTTTAAAAAGATAATTCTTCACCACAAAAAATGCGAACAACATTTCTCGAAATTTAAAGAAAATGGGGTCCTGGGAAATCAATAACTTCTCATACTAGAAAGAGCAGCTCTAGTATTCTATATCTCAATATTACTATTAAGATAGGCCAAATCATCTAATTTGATGCTAAGAAAAGTGTGATTAGTAGCAAAAAATGAAGTTAGGTCATTGTAGAAATTAATAACTAAGGTTTTAATTGGAATTTTCTTCAAAGATCCATTCATAATGTCATGCAAAGTTGTGATTCTATTTTTTCTTCTTCTTTTGAAGGTGGATTAATAAAAAAAATATAGTATTAATGCCTCCAAACTTTATACATTTAATTTTAGCTTCTTACTTCTTAGAACCAATAAGTCTCTTAGAGCCAATTGTATTTTATCGTGTTTTCACTCCTTCCAAAGCTACATTACTAGAATTTTTGTCGTTCTTTAGTTTGATACCGTTCATACAATAAAGAATATTGTTTGCGCATGAATGGAAAGAAAAAAATATAAATAATTAATTGGGTAGTATATTGTAGTGTATGGTAGAACCTATTTTAAAATTTTTGATAAGTAGTATGAATATTTAAAAAATATAGTAGAGTTGTCTAAATAATTAGGAAGTGTATAATAATATAAAAAATATTGTGAAACTCATTTTAAAATCTCATATGAGTATAATGACCGTAGATGTAGTAATAACTTTGATGAAATTGTAATCCTCCCAAAGCTCATCCTTAATTTTAAGCAATCTATAATTTTTTATTTATAGAAAAATCCAACTTCATTAATAGCCACACCAGTAAGATATACAGATATTATGAGACCATTGAAATGAAACATATTCCCTACATAGCCAATAAGTTCTTTTAAGAAAAAACACTACATAACCATAATAGACATTATACATAGATTGTTCACAAGCTAAGGTACAACCAAACCAAAAGCAACAACAATTCTTCTAGCAATCCACTCTCTTGAAAACACCATCAATGGCAATGTGGGTGTGAGAATTCACAGTTTTTTTTCCAATCCAATTACGGATGATTTCTTCGACTTGTGTTTACACATTTCGACTTTCTTTGATCTCAATATTGCCCAACATTTTCAAGTGTTCACAAACTAATAGATGACTAGATATAGTGTTGGAATGAATGTTGGACTCATAAGCTCCCTCGGTCACTATGAAATGCCAATAAACACACATAAACATGCTACATGATACAAAACTCTTTTGAGGCATTTTGTCAAACACATAAAGTGCAACATTTATGCCTAGAAAACAAAAACACAGGTCAGGAACAAAGAATGCGAAACTCAAATTAAACAGGTCTGTTAGAAGAAGTAGTTTCATAATGTAGAACAACCATGGCGGCTTCGGTGGTGGACGTAAGAATGCTAGCAACGAAAGTGAAGAAGCAACTACAATGAGAGATGAGCATCCACCATTACTGCTTTTGAGATGTGCAGAAAACTCATAACAAACTTGTCATTTCTTGGTGGTGGTGGCTGGTAACATTAAAGAGGAAGCTTTGTGGTTGTGAATGGTGGAGAGAGGGAGTGTTCGGTGAGAGATTTAGTTATGGTGAGGACATGAGAACAAAGATGAGTGGAAGGAAAAGTGCTCTCAAGAGAGAGGGAGGTGGCCACCATAGACAGAACTTGTGTTAGTGGAAATGGAATATTCCATCGACTCTTTTGGGCATATGAACTATGCATCAAAGGTTTTATATTCTAAAAACCTATTATTCAAATTGATGGAGCATGGTTGTATGAGAAATATAAAGGAACTCTACTCTTGTTAGTGACACAAGATGGTAACAACAATATTTTTCCAATCGCCATCGCTCTGGTTGAAGGGGAGATTGCTAGTGGATGTAGTTTCTTTCTCAAGAATCTCCGATTACATGTTGCTTCACAGTCTAAATTATGCTTGATTTCCGACAAACATATATCTATTGAGAATGCATATAAAAACCTTGATAACGGCTGACAAGATCTGTTAAGTATAGCAAGTGTGAGTAATATTGGTAATAGTCCCACATTGGTTAGAAATGTGGAGACTTGAGCATTTATAAGTGGGAGAATCCATATACCTATCACCTTAAGGTTTTGGGTGAATATGTGGTGTGTCTCTCACAAAGGTGTGTTGCTCTAAAAAGGATGTCCCACCATTTGTGAATGCTCCTCGTTTGACCCCCCGATTGTTGCGCTAACAAGTGATATCAGAACCTTTGGTTCGAGAAAGGGACCGAATCACTTGTATCGAAAGTATCCCCACATGCGGTGGATTGAGTGTCCCGTTGAAGAGTGTCAACGGTGGTACAAGTGTGTGTGGATGAAAAGAGCTTCCGCTTAAGGGGGAGCATTGTCGATAGACTCACAGTTGAGGGGTAGTGTTAAGTATAGTAAGTGTGAGTAGTATGGGTAATAGTCCCACATTGGCTAGAAATTTGGAAACTTGAGCATTTATAAGTGGGAAAACCCATACACCTATCACCTTAAGGTTTTGGGTGAATATGTGGTGTGTCTCTCATAAAGGTGTGTTGCTCTAAAAAGGATGTCCCGCCATTTATGAATGTTCCTTACTTGACCCCCCTTAATTGTTGCGCTAACAATATCCTCCTTCTATGCATGTCTAATGCATTAGACACATCGCTTAAAATTTCTTGCGGGAGATCAAAGATAATATGCTTCAGAAGAAAGTTGTGAACACAAGGTTTGCATTAACATAACCTTTGTTCCAACACTATCGCAAAGAGATCAGATTGACAAATATAGGTGCAGTAAGGTGGATTGATAATATTCCAGTGGAGAAGTGGACCAGAGAATTTGACAATGGTCAACGATGGGGCCACATGACAATAAATCTCTTGAAAATATTGAACTATGTCTTTAAAGGCATCTAAAACCTACCGATAAACGCTTTGGTGCGAGCAACCTATTTTAGGTTAGGGTCACTGTTTGAGATCAGGCACTCAAAATAGAGTTTAATGTTATAATCGGGACAATTGTTCAATGAAACTTCTATAAAATTTATTAAGGAGGAAGATGCCAAAGCTAACACACATGTGGTCACAATGTTTGACCGTCGCAAAGGTTGGTTCAGTGTAGATGAGACAATGGAACACAATGAGGGGAGGCAAATGGGATACTATCGGATCGAACTAGATAGAGGTTGGTGTGATTACGGAAAGTTCCAAGCCTTTCGTATGCCTTGCTCTCATGTCATAGCGACATGTTCACATGCTCGGCAGTATCCTTCCAACCTACTATTCGCCGTTTACAAAGTCATAAATTTATGCAATGTGCACAACAATAGCTTTCTGGTGGTAGCAAAAGAGGATTATTGACCTGCATATCAAGAGGACATAGTTTGGCACAATAAAAATATGTGAAGAAAGAAAAAAGATCACCCTAACAGCATGCGTATTCAAACGGAAATAGATACGACAGACAAAATGGTGAGATTATGTAGTTCATACCGTCGGCCCGGACACAATCTTACAAATTGTCCCAATGTTGGAGGAAGCTCCACAACATAATTAAATAATCCACTTTTAGTTCTACTTTTTATATGTAATTCATTTTATGTAACCATTTAATTTGATAATGAAAATAACTTTCTTTTAATAAAGATTACAACATTAGGTTATGATCTGAGGTGATCAGAATGGATCTTCGTGCCCTTCCGTGTAGGGCAGCGATGATGGATGTAGGAGAGAAGGGGGTGTACCTGCAAGGTACTCTGATGCCAAAGTAAGTTTGGGCTAGAGAGAAAGCAAGTACAAAATGTTTAAGTATGAGTTAGAATATTGAATATTGATCAAACCTGGCCCTCTCAAGTGAGAGGACATTTATAGAGATAACCCCCAGCGCGGGGCCAAGGTCTCCCATGTGGCCGAAATATCTGGTCGACCAATGGGAGACTGCCAGGTGAAAGGTCTAGTGCGTGACCTATTGATCTGGTCCAACTGTCCCCGTGAACTTCAGAGGGGCAGTTGGTCGTGTGAACTGTCAAGAGCGTGAGGTGGACGTCCCCAACGGTCATGTTATGTCCAACGACTATAATGTGCCCAACGACTAGATTGTGCCCAACGGCTAGATTGGCTGAATCCAGTTATTGGGTCTTGCCAAGAGCTGGACTGGATTGGGCATTGCCCTACTGTGGGCCAAGTGCCTGCCCAGTCCAGAACAGGTTACAACAATTAAAACAACAACACAACAAACAAATAAAACGACTAACCAACATATCTATGCAATTACAACAATCAGAACAATTTCATCTGAACTATGCATCATAATACGACAATCACTGTCAGTTTTAACCGAATCCTAGATATGATATTCTTCATTATTGTTGAACACTGTAACAAGTCGTTCAATTCTTCTTATCTTTTCACTGTCTCCAACTAGTCAAATACCCGTGCGTCCGCACAGGTTAACATTATTCTGGTTATGTTCTATGTCAATTTATAAAATATTTCGATCACATTTTTAACATTAAAAGCAAATACAAATGAGTGCTAACATGTAATATTTAAATGATATTTTCTGAGAGGCAAGTCATCTAAATGATTTTTCCTTTAAACTAAAATGTAATATTATTGGAGTGGAGTAATATCAATATGAAACACTTAAAATATGAAGTGGTGTAGTATTTGCTTCAGTTTTAATATTGAAGGAAAAAACATAAACATAAATTTGATAAAAATCAAATAACCAAATGAATAAGATAAATTTAATTTAATTAAAGTTAAATTGTAGAAAAATGCAAAAACACCCACTCTAGAAAGGATTGATTTATTTCAAAATAAATAATAACATGGAGAAGGGAAAGGAAATACCTAAAAATAGCTTTAAAAAAGAAATAACTACTAATTTTGAAAAAGAAGCAATTACTACATAAATATCAAAATAGCATGATACCAATTCATTCCTTAATTAATTACTAATTTTGTAACTACCACATACAAATGCATTAAAAAATAAGTAAATCTACAACATTAAAAAGCACTAACTACCTCAGAATGTAAAAGAAAAATGTTGGACCGAGTTAACAGTTCTATATACAAACACTTATATTGAGAAAATCACTTATTTAACTCTCTTAACAGTTGAAAAGAATAGTGTTAACAGTTGAACAATATATTAAACCAGATACTTTTTTTCCCTTAAAATTTCAATTATATTCATTTATAAAAGTACAGAAGAAGCTTGATTATGAACCAAAAAGAAGAACAGAGACTGTGGTGCTTAATTATAATGCTACTATGACTGATTGGAAACTATGAAGATACCAAATTCCCAACTCATATAATATAATCTGTAAAGACAAAATATATAATATTGTTTATTATTTAAAATTACATTGACATCAAATTAAGTTGTGTTCCTTAAACTTTACAATTGTTTCATGCAAATATACATCACTTTTGCAAGGCCTAATAACATTAGTTCTTACAAGCTATGAGATCGTAAAGGCTGGATCAGATCCTGTTGAAGTGGGCCACCAAGTACGTCTGAGGTGCTTGGCGTATGGAGAGGAGGAGGGGGTGTACCTGCAAGACACTCCGACGCTCAAGTAAGAAAATGTCAGAGAGAAAAGGTGTAACGCCCCGATTTATTTAACCGTATTTAATTATTCTATTTATGTGAAATTTTGTAAATTGTGTGATTTATTGTGTTTCATGTTAATGCATCATGTTTGGGCATTGCGAGTTTTGTGGCATAAATGTGTCATATTTTGAACTAACTTTCACTGGTGGAAGTTAGTGTTATTTTTGGTTATGTCACGTTTTGCACTTGAGTTCCACTGGTGGAAGTTAATGAGTTTTTGGCCTTTTTGTTATGTGTTACCTTATATTTAGGAATCTTAATATTATGTGAAGTGATATGAAGAGCATGAATTTAATTTAGTGTTATTTGAGCACGACAGGTGGATTTTTTTAATTATGTAAATTAAATGAGTTTTACCTGTTAATTGGATAATTTTTCTGATAGGTAAAATATTTGCAATAAATTATAATTTCTTTTCAACTTTTATTTTTCGAAATATATTTCATCGGTATGTTTATGTTTTATCGCATTTTGAGAGCGTTTGGGAGATATTTGAGCTGAGGGGTATTTTGGTCTTTTTGGGGTTAGATATTTTGATTTGTTATAAAAATAGAAAAGTAGTAAGAAAAGAGAGAAAGAAAGAAGAAAAAGAAAAGGAGAAGAGAAAGAGAAGAGGAAAAAGAAGGAAAAAAAAAGAGGAAAAACTTGTGGATTTAAGAACCGATTCAACCGACTTTTCAAACGCGAATTAATCGGGTAAGGGTGCGAAACTCGATTATCTTATGCTTCTGTAAGATTATGTATGTTTTCTTGGAATGTTTGCTTGTTTTCCATAGTTTTCACTTTTAGGTCGAAACGGTAGAAATCGATAGAAACCGATGTT
The DNA here is from genome assembly GCA_022829125.1 of Lathyrus tuberosus. Classification (NCBI taxonomy): domain Eukaryota; kingdom Viridiplantae; phylum Streptophyta; class Magnoliopsida; order Fabales; family Fabaceae; genus Lathyrus; species Lathyrus tuberosus. The sequence goes on along the minus strand of JALAZF010000274.1, from coordinate 4,412,560 downwards.
TTTACGGACGAAAGTCGGAATAAATTGTGTAGATGTGTCGAGTAATGTTAGGCCGTGATCGAGTATGCTTGTTTTATCGAATTTGGTTGAGTTTGTAAGTTTTTGCATTTTTGGAGAATTGAGAGTTTAAGATTCGGAGTGAAATCGAAAGTCGTAGAATTCACGTTTAATGGTTCCAAATCACTACTATATGTTTGGTATGAATGAGTATGTGTTTGTTTCGAAGAAAATAATTGAATCGGTCAGATTTTCGGACGAAATTGCATGAACCCGTAGGGCTGTTAGCAGAAAAATTCTGGTTTTTGCAAAACTTCAAAAATTCATAACTCTTGAACCGTAAGTCGGTTTTGACCCCCGTTCGAAGCGTTGGAAAGCTAACGAGATGTTCTTTCTAGAAAAAATAGTTTTGAGGTCTGTATATGGTTCAATTATAGCAGAAAATTGAAACCGTATTGTTGTGTTAATTTTTACCGTCGTGAATGCGTGTGATTGAGGTGTTATCGTGCAATATGCTTTTGTTATATAACGTATAGCTTGTGTGTACTGTTATACGATGTGTTGTGGGTAGCCTTATGGCGTGAATCCTAGATTGTGGAAATTATTGTGAATTGTGGCCTTTTGGCTAATAAATGCATTGTTTAAATTAAATGTAAATGCATGTTAATTGTGAAAGAGTTCGTTGCCGTTTGGGTGGTAAAGCAATGCTCGTTGCCGTTTGGTGTAATTGATGTGAATTAGTGTGAATGCATATGATAATATGCTTGTTGTTATGATTTGTGGTTAATGATGAATGCATTGTTTGAATTGATTTTCAATGCATGATTATTGATGTTGAAATGGTTCACATGGTTGTATATATGTATGCCTTGGATTGTCATGAGTCATTTGTATGCCAAACATCATGATATGCATTGTTGTGACGTCTTGAGTGACGGTTTGGTTCCAGAGGGAATCCGCTATAACATCGTGTGCCTATGTGAGGACCTAAAGCGATGGTTATAGACGACCGTGTGCCCATGTGGGGACCTAAAGCGATCGGATTGTGTGCTCATGTGGAGACCTAAAGCAATCCATAACGTCGTGTGCTCATGTGGAGACCTAAAGCGACGGGTGAACATCGAAGGCCCGACGGGGAGTTATTGAGCGATCCTCAGTAACGAGCGATGGTTTCAGTAGTTCCTGAGTGAACTGATGATGAGACATTGGAAGTCGGTACCGCATAGCATGTGCATAGAGTCGTTGTGTCGGTCTCTGTGCATTTGCATAAATTATGAATTAATTGTGCATGGATTTGTGATTGTGATTGATGAGATGGAATATGTGTAATTGAATTGTGAATGATTGAAGTGCAGTGGTATCTGATACGTGAAAATTGTACCGTATTGTGTTATGTTTGATTGTTGTGCAATGGTGGTGAGAATATGCATACTTGAGTATTTTTGTGTTAATATATAATTTTACGCAATTATATTATGGTTGTTTTTCTCACCCTTCTGCTGTTTTATAATGCTCTATGAGGCATTGCAAATTAGAGTCGCTGGAGGTATTCTTTTTGTGAAGCGTTGTGTCTTCATTCTTTTGTCGGTCGGCTCTGATATGTAACACCGGGTAGCTAGGGTGGTCGTTTGTGATTATTTTGTATATGTGATGATATCTTTTGGAATTGTACGTGTATAACTTGATGTATGACAGCCTTTTTATATGATATATGTATATATGTTATTCAGATTTTAGATTTTCCGCTTTTATTCTAATTTCTGAAAAGTGGGTGTAAGGAACTGAGTTTCCTCTATTTGATTGCTACCCCACCGTTGCATATCTTTATGAGCAGGTGTTGTATGTTATCTGTATTTTGTTTTCTATTGATGTGACCCCTTCGGTCTATGCCGTGTTTTTAGATATACTCTGACGAAATTTTGAATTTTTCTTTTATTGCTTTATCTGTTTTGGGGTATAGATTGGGGGCGTCACATTAAGTGGTATTAGAGCCAGTCCGTGTCAGTTGTGTCAGTTGTGTCTGGCATTTTGGGCGAGTTGTTGTTGTGCGACAGTTGTGTTCGGGTGAGTTGTTGTTTAACCATAGTTTCTGTTATTGGAAACGAACAGAATATGGCTGGTTGAAATGATGCTGCTTTGGCTGCTGCGATGCAAGCTATGGCACGAGCTGTGCAGGGTGCACCGAATGCTGCCGGAAATGATGAGTTCAGAAAGAATAAGCCGCCGGTCTTTAAAGGGAAACATGATCCGGATGGTGCACAGATTTGGTTGAAAGAGATTGAAAGGATTTTCAGGGTGATGGATTGTGAAGATGATCATAAGGTGAGGCTAGGTACTCATATGTTACATGAAGAGGCTGGTGACTGATGGGTCGGTACTCGTCAGGTGTTGGAAGCTGGGGAGGAAGAAGAGATCACTTGGGAAGTGTTTAGCCGAGAGTTTCTAAGGAAGTATTTTCCCGAGGATGTCCGAGGAAAGAAAGAGATAGAGTTTTTGGAGTTAAAACAAGGTAATATGTCTGTTGTTGACTATACTGCTAAATTTGTGGAACTTGTGCAGTTTTATCCTCATTATGCGGAGGCAACTGCTGAATTTTCTAAGTGTGTGAAGTATAAAAGTGGATTGCGTCCTGAGATTAAGCAGGTTATCGGTTATCAAAGGATTCAAAGGTTTGCTGATTTGGTGGAATGCTGTAGGATTTATGATGAAGATAATAAGGCTCGTTCTGCTCACTATAAAAGTGTAAGTGACAGGAAAGGGAAGCAACAATTCCGTGGTGGTTCGTATGTGTCACCGGCTGATAAGGGTAAACAAATGGGTACTTTTGATCGAAGGTCAGGTGGAGGAGGTATGTCTAATTCTCCTAGGTGTTTTAGGTGTGGCGAATTGGGTCATCGTCAGACAGAATGTAGGAAGAAGTTGGATAAGTGTTCTAATTGTGGTGGTATTGGACATGTCTTAGCTGATTGTAAAAGGAAGAATGTGGTGAAGTGTTACAGTTGTGGGGAACCTGGTCACATTAGCACGAAGTGTCCTAATCCGAAGAAAGCTACAGCTAGTGGTAAAGTGTTTTCATTGGCGGGAACTCAGACTTCAAGTGCAGATCATCTGATAAGAGGTACTTGCTTTATTAATAATACGCCTTTAATTGCTATTATTGATACTGGAGTGACTCATTCGTTTATTTCGTCTGAGTGCGCGAAGCGTTTGAATCTTGTGTTGTCTGTGATGGGTTTTGAGATGGTTATTGATACTCCAGCGATGGGGTCAGTAACTACTTCTTTGGTCTGTCTAAGTTGTTCTTTGACCATTTATGGTAAAGACTTTGTGGTGGATTTGGTGTGTTTACCGTTGAAAGGTTTATATGTGGTATTAGGAATGAATTGGTTGCAATTTAATCGGGTTTACATTGATTGTTATCATAAGCTAGTAAGGTTTCCTTCTCTTGAGGAAGACGAAGACTCGAGTTTCTTATCTACCAAAGAGTTGAAGAAACTTTTGGCGGATGAAGCTCAGTTGTTTGGTTTGTTTGCATCATTGACTGTAGATAGTCAAGTTTCACTTGATGTGTTTCCTGTTGTGTGTGTTTTTCCTGAAGTGTTTCCTGAGGATATTTCAGATGTACCGCCAGAGAGAGAGGTGGAGTTTTCTATAGATCTAGTTCCTGGTACTAGACCTGTTTCTATGGCACCTTATTGAATGTCGACATCTGAGTTGGTGGAGTTGAAAAAGCAGTTGAATGACTTATTGGAAAAGAGGTTTGTGAGACCAAGTGTTTCTCCTTGGGGTGCTCCAGTTTTGTTGGTGAAAAAGAAAGATGGGAGTATGCGATTATGTATTGATTATCGCCAGTTGAATAAGGTGACAATTAAGAATAAGTATCCGCTTCCAAGGATTGATGATCTGATGGATCAGTTGGTTGGTGCTTGTGTATTTAGTAAGATTGATTTGAGATCGGGGTATCATCAGATAAGAGTGAAATAAGAGGATATTCAGAAGACGGCCTTTAGAACACGTTACGGTCATTATGAATATTCTGTGATGCCGTTCGGGGTTTCTAACGCGCCTGGTGTGTTTATGGAATACATGAATCGTATTTTCCACGAGAATTTGGATCGTTTTGTCGTGGTGTTTATTGATGACATTTTAATTTATTCTAAGTCTCGTGAGGAGCATGCAGAGCATTTGCGTATTGTTTTGCAGGTTTTGAAGGAAAGGAAGCTTTTTGCCAAATTGTCCAAGTGTGAATTCTGGTTGTCGGAGGTGAGTTTTCTTGGGCACGTAATTTCAGGTAATGGTATTGCTATGGATCCATCTAAAGTAGAAGCAGTTCTACAATGGGAGGCTCCTAGATCCGTTACTGAAATTCGAAGCTTTTTGGGTTTGGCTGGTTATTATCGGAGGTTCATTGAAGGTTTTTCTAAGCTAGCTCTTCCTTTGACTCAGTTGACTTGTAAGGGCAAAGCGTTCATTTGGGATATTCAGTGTGAAGAAAGTTTTTGTGAGCTGAAGAGAAGATTGACGACAGCTCTGATCCTGATTTTACCGAATCCTAATGAACCATTTGTGGTGTATTGTGATGCGTCTCTGATTGGTTTAGGTGGTGTGTTGATGCAGGAAGGTAAGGTTGTGGCTTATGCTTCAAGGCAATTAAGGGTTCATGAGAAAAATTATCCTACTCATGATCTGGAATTAGCGGCTGTGGTTTTTGTGTTGAAGATTTGGAGGCATTATCTCTATGGTGCAAGGTTCGAAGTCTTTAGTGATCATAAAAGCTTGAAATATTTATTTGATCAGAAAGAGTTGAACATGAGGCAACGAAGATGGTTGGAATTCTTGAAAGACTACGACTTTGGCTTGAATTACCATCCTGGTAAAGCTAATGTGGTAGCCGATGCATTGAGCCGTAAATCTTTGCATATGTCCGCATTGATGGTTAAGGAGTGGGAACTTTTGGAATCGTTTAGAGATTTGAGTTTGGTTTGTGAAGTGACGTCGGTTAGTGTGAGACTTGGAATGTTGAAAATCACTAATGAATTTTTATTGACGGTTAGTGAAAAACAAAAGTTGGATGTGAAATTTGTGGACTTGATGACGGTGGGAGAGGAAAGTGTGAATGAGGACTTTAAAGTGGATGTTAATGGTGTTTTGAGGTTCCGAGGTAGAATTTGCATTCCTGATGATGCGGAGTTGAAAAGAATGATTTTGGAGGAAGGACACCGAAGTAATTTGAGTATACATCCGGGAGCGAATAAGATGTACCAAGATTTGAAGAAGATTTTCTGGTGGTCTGGTTTGAAAAGAGATGTGGCTCAGTTTGTGTATGCATGTTTGACTTGTCAGAAGTCGAAGGTGAAACATATGAGGCCTAGTGGTTTGTTGCAACCGTTGGATATTCCGGAGTGGAAATGGGATAGCATTTCTATGGATTTTATGACAGGGTTGCCAAATACTCAGCGAGGGCATAATGCTATTTGGGTGATTGTGGATAGGCTGACTAAATCGGCGCATTTCATTCCAATTGACATCAGTTTTTCTTTGGAGAGGTTAGCTGAGATTTATATCAGTGTGATTGTGAAGTTACATGGTGTTCCATTGAGTATTGTTTCAGATCGTGATCCGAGGTTCATTTCGAGATTTTGGGAAAGTTTACAGAAGGCTTTGGGTTCTAGATTGAGGTTGAGTTCGGCTTATCATCCGCAGACGGATGGTCAGACCGAAAGAACCATTCAGTCGTTGGAAGATTTGTTGAGGGCTTGTGTTCTTGAACAAGGTGGTGCGTGGGATAGTTATCTTGCATTGGTTGAATTCACGTATAATAATAGTTTCCATTCTAGTATTGGAATGGCACCTTTTGAGGCTTTATATGGACGGAGATGTCGAACACCGTTGTGTTGGCACGAATCTGGTGAAAGTTCGGTGGTTGGACCGGAGTTGGTGCAACAGACGACAGAAAAGGTAAAGTTTATTCGTGAGAAAATGAAGGCTTCTCAGAGTAGACAAAAGAGTTATCATGATCGGAGACGGAGGGATCTTGAGTTTCAAGAGGGTGACCATGTATTTTTTAGAGTTACGCCGGTAACGGGTGTTGGTCGTGCATTGAAATCTAAGAAGCTTACTTCTCGATTTATTGGTCCTTACCAGATATCTGCGAGAGTGGGTGCTGTGGCGTATCGGGTGGCGTTACCGCCGAATCTGTCGAATTTGCATGATGTGTTTCATGTTTCACAGCTTCGGAAGTATGTTCCGGATCCTTCACATGTGATTCTGATGGACGAGGTTGAGGTAAGGGAGAACCTTATGGTCGAGGCTTTACCAGCTAGTATTTTGGATCGCGAGGTGAAGCGGTTGAGGGGCAAAGATATTGCACTTGTGAAAGTGGCGTGGGGAGGCGCTGCTGAGGGCAATTTGACGTGGGAGTTGGAGAGTAGGATGCGGGAGTCGTATCCAGAGTTGTTCGTCTCAGGTAATATTTTCGAGGACGGAAATTTCTAAGTGGGGGAGAGTTGTAACGCCCCGATTTATTTAACCGTATTTAATTATTCCATTTATGTGAAATTTTGTAAATTATGTGATTTATTGTGTTTCATGTTAATGCATCATGTTTGGGCATTGAGAGTTTTGTGGCATAAATGTGTCACATTTTGAACTAACTTCCACTGGTGGAAGTTAGTGTTATTTTTGGTTATGTCACGTTTTGCACTTGAGTTCCACTAGTGGAAGTTAGTGAGTTTTTGGCCTTTTTGTTATGTGTTGCCGTATATTTAGGAATCTTAATATTATGTGAAGTGATATGAAGAGCATGAATTTAATTTAGTGTTATTTGAGCACGACAGGTGAATTTTTTTAATTGTGTAAATTAAATGAGTTTTACCTGTTAATTGAATAATTTTTCTGATAGGTAAAATATTTGCAATAAATTATAATTTCTTTTCAACTTTTATTTCCCGAAATATATTTCATCGGTATATTTATGTTTTATCGCATTTTGAGAGCGTTTGAGAGATATTTGAGCTGAGGGGTATTTTGGTCTTTTTGGGGTTAGATATTTTGATTTGTTATAAAAATAGAAAAGTAGTAAGAAAAGAGAGAAAGAAAGAAGAAAAAGAAAAGGAGAAGAGAAAGAGAAGAGGAAAAAGAAGAAAAAAAAAGAGGAAAAACTTGTGGATTTAGGAACCGATTCAACCGACTTTTCAAACGCGAATTAATCGGGTAAGGGTGCGAAACTCGATTATCTTATGCTTCTGTAAGATTATGTATGTTTTCTTGGAATGTTTGCTTGTTTTCCATAGTTTTCACTTTTAGGTCGAAACGGTAGAAATCGATAGAAACCGATGTTTTTACGGACGAAAGTCGGAATAAATTGTGTAGATGTGTCGAGTAATGTTAGGTCGTGATCGAGTATGCTTGTTTTATCGAATTTGGTTTAGTTTGTAAGTTTTTGCATTTTTGGAGAATTGAGAGTTGAAGATTCGGAGTGAAATCGAAAGTCGTAGAATTCACGTTTAATGGTTCCAAATCACTACTATATGTTTGGTATGAATGAGTATGTGTTTGTTTCGAAGAAAATAATTGAATCGGTTGGATTTTCGGACAAAATTGCATGAACCCGTAGGGCTGTTAGCAGAAAAATTCTGGTTTTTGCAAAACTTCAAAAATTCATAACTCTTGAACCGTAAGTCGGTTTTGACCCCCGTTCAAAGCGTTGGAAAGATAACGAGATGTTCTTTCTAGGAAAAATAGTTTTGAGGTCTGTATATGGTTCAATTATAGCAGAAAATTGAAACCGTATTGTTGTGTTAATTTTTACCGTCGTGAATGCATGCGATTAAGGTGTTATCGTGCAATATGCTTTTGTTATATAACGTATAGCTTGTGTGTACTGTTATACGATGTGTTGTGGGTAGCCTTATGGCGTGAATCCTAGATTGTGGAAATTATTGTGAATTGTGGCCTTTTGGCTAATAAATGCATTGTTTAAATTAAATGTAAATGCATGTTAATTGTGAAAGAGTTCGTTGCCGTTTGGGTGGTAAAGCGATGCTCGTTGCCGTTTGGTGTAATTGATGTGAATTGGTGTGAATGCATATGATAATATGCTTATTGTTATGATTTTTGGTTAATGATGAATGCATTGTTTGAATTGATTTTCAATGCATGATTATTGATGTTGAAATGGTTCACATGGTTGTATATATGTATGTCTTGGATTGTCATGAGTCATTTGTATGTCAAGCATCATGATATGCATTGTTGTGACGTCCTGAGTGACGGTTTGGTTCCAGAGGGAATCCGCTATAACATCGTGTGCCTATGTGAGGATCTAAAACGATGGTTATAGACGATCGTGTGCCCATGTGCGGACCTAAAGCGATCGGATTGTGTGCTCATGTGGAGACCTAAAGCAATCCATAACGCCGTGTGCTCATGTGGAGACCTAAAGCGTCGGGTGAACATCGTAGGCCCGACGGGGAGTTATTGAGCGATCCTCAGTAACGAGCGATGGTTCCAGTAGTTCCTGAGTGAACTGATGATGAGAGATTGGAAGTCGGTACCGCATAGCATGTGCATAGAGTCGTTGTGTCGGTCTCTGTGCATTTGCATAAATCATGAATTAATTGTGCATGGATTTGTGATTGTGATTGATGAGATGAAATATGTGTAATTGAATTGTGAATGATTGAAGTGCAGTGGTATTTAATACGTGAAAATTGTACCGTATTGTGTTATGTTTGATTGTTGTGCAATGGTGGTGAGAATATGCCTACTTGAGTATTTTTGTGTTAATATATAATTTTACGCAATTATATTATGGTTGTTTTTCTCACCCTTCTGCTGTTTTATAATGCTCTATGAGGCATTGCAGATTAGAGTCGCTGGAGGTATTCTTTTTGTGAAGCGTTGCGTCTTCATTCTTTTGTCGGTCGGCTCTGATATGTGACACCGGGTAGCTAGGGTGGCCGTTTCTGATTATTTTGTATATGTGATGATATCTTTTGGAATTGTACGTGTATAACTTGATGTATGACAGACTTTTTATATGATATATATATATATATATATATATATATATATATATATATATATATATATATATATATATTATTCAGATTTTAGATTTTTTGCTTTTATTCTAATTTCTGAAAAGTGGGTGTAAGGAACTGAGTTTCCTCTGTTTGATTGCTACCCCACCGTTGCATATCTTTATGAGCAGGTGTTGTATGTTATCTGTATTTTGTTTTCTATTGATGTGACCCCTTCGGTCTATGCCGTGTTTTTAGATATACTCTGACGAAATTTTGAATTTTTCTTTTATTGCTTTATCTGTTTTGGGGTATAGATTGGGGGCGTCACAAAAAGGGCAAGTACAAAGTATTAGTTCGTAGGGTGAATATTTGATACCTGACCCTCTCGAGTGAGAGGGTTTATATAGTGCCCCAGCGCGTGGCCAACGATCCTATTTTCGGGACGAAATAACCGTTTTCCCAAAGAATAGGTAACTACCCAAACTAGCCTTTATGTCGGGCAGGGTGCCCAAAACTAGCCGTTATGTCGGGCATTGGCATGGTTTCGGGCACATGCCCTTAGCTGTTCGGGGAGTGAAGACGCCGTGTGGAACGGGCAGCATTTCCGGGGAGGAGCTGTACAGTTCTTGCCCGGTTTGAGGGGCAGAAAGGTCACTTTTGCCCCTTCGTGGATTGGACTTAGGCAATTGGGCCGTTCTGGGAGCAGAAGTGGATTGGGCCATGTTTGACCATTGGTCCAGTCCAGAACAGGAGCCCCCCGAGTCGTTGCTCCCGAGCATGGGAGTGATGACTTAAGGACAGCTCGCGGCTCTGGGGAGGTAGCGTAAAGTCGTCGTTCGGTGACGGAGAGAGTTGCCTCGTGGTGCCCGTGGCTCCATGGTGTACGTGATATTCATGTCCGTGTCTAGACTGCCCATCGTGCGGGGAGACTAACGGTTAGGAGGAATTGACACGTTAGGGCACCACATGCGTCTTCGAGCCTTGTACAACAGTGACTAGGCAATGATGGCTAGTTAATAGCCATCATGACCTACGAGGGCGTGCCTCCGCACGTTGTAACACCCCAAAATTTGCCCTCTTACTTTTAGCTAACTGGCTTATGTTTCTTTGCATTTCTTGCATTAGCATTTGTGCATAGCATTTGTTCTCAACATGGGATCAAGGTACTTGGTTCATCTCAAAGGAGTCTCAAGCCTCAAGATGGTTTGAGGGGTTCATCACATCTTCAAAAGGTCAAGAATGGCAAAGGATTTCATGTGAATCTTTCCCTCCTAACCAGAGGGACCAAATTAGGGTTTTTGACCCAAAGGACTTCTTGAAGGGCTTTGTGGATTCAAGCATGCTCTTATGGTATTCCATATGCGCACAAGTACTCATAGAGGAAGGCTTGGCTAGTGGTTCATTGTGGAAGATGCTCAGTGGATCAGTTACTTGTGAAGTAAGCAAAAGTCAACTGTAAGGAGGGGAAGTCAACTGTGGAATTTTGAGGTTCTCTTCAGGGTTTTCAAGGTCTCACATCCTCATATGGTCTTCAAGGGTCAATTTTCATACCATTTATCAAGAATCAACGGTTTGTACAAAAGTTACTAAATTTGGAAAATGACCTATAATGAGAAGTTTCCATTTTGGCAAGTTTTTACACTACATTCAACTTGACTTTTCATCATCAAAGAAGCTTCAAATGAATTTTCCTCAAACATGAAAGTTGAAGATCTTTCTCTCCTATTTCCAAAAAGTACTAGTCTGTCTCCATATCATTTGTGAAACTCAAGTTATGATCAAAAGACTCAAGGTTGGTTTTTAAGGTTTTCACATGGTTCATTTTTTCCACCTTTGGCATTTTGGTTCAAAATGACTTGTAATGACCTCTAATGCTTCAAGTCACATTACAACATCCAAGTACAAGTCAAGAGGAGCATTTTTTACCCTTACTTCATGCCTACCCGTGCCTTATTCATGTGGTATTCATCAAATGACCAAAATGCATAATGGATCAAATCTCATTGTCCAAGCAAGTGCAAGGCCCAAGTTAATTTGAATTGTGATCAACAAGTGAAATGTGAGTGAATCATGCTTGTTTCATGACCAAGGCACGTGTGGATTAGTGGGTACAACACAATTGTAAAATTGCAAAACCACTCAAAACTCACTAATCAGGGGTTTAATCAATTGCTAATCATGATGAGAGGTCTAATGGAGAGTATATAAGCTTACTCACACGCACAAAGCTAGGTCATGCACCCTCATTTGCTCATAATCCATTTTCACCTCCAAACTTTTCTCTCTTTGAATCTCTCTTCTCTTGAGAGTTTTTGAAGTTTTCTTTGCACATTACTGATCAGTGTGGTGAGAGGAACAAGAATCTACCATTGGTTTGAGCTTAGAGTGAGGATTTCATCAAGTTCGTGTTCAAGTTGCTCAAGTTCAAAACCTTAGATCCAGCCAATTTCAAGCCTCTATTTGCATTTATTTTGCAAATAGAGCTCAAAAGAGGAAGATTTGTAGCTTTTGGAAGAAGTTCTTAGTGTATTTCGAGCTCTACAGTTTTCAGGTTAGCATACTTTTCATGATCATGTAACTTGTTTTTCTTGCTTGCAAAATGATCTATGATGTTCACTGATGATGCTGATCTATTTAGTTTTGAGTTTGGACGTGTGGATTGTTTGAATTTTGAGATTTAAGTTTTTAGATCCAAACTTATTCTGTTCGATTTGGCTTGTGTGTTCGTTGTTTGTAAAAACTAATTGCATATATGAGATCCTTGTTGAATTCTGGTCAAGATAGTATGCTCATGTGTGATTTCTGGAGAATTTTGGTTTAGTGCTCGCCGGAGAAGGTGACCGGAGCTAGGGTTCCGACACCTGGTTCATTTTCAGGTGGCCTGAGGGATGGAGGTTGAAGATGCAATCACAACCGTTGATGGTCCAGATCTAGTGGTCCACGTTCAGCCACACCTTTTAAATTGTCTTTTATTTTTATGGTTTGTGTGTTGTTGATCCATGTTAGTTATCATGTGCCACAGATCTGAGCCACACACTTTGTTTAATTTTTGATTGGATGATGTATTTGTGTACGTTGGATGGATCTGGTGGTGGTGATTCAGCCAACACATTAAAATTTCATGTGCTTCCCACGTGTTCTTTATTTTAATTTCTGAGTGATTTGATATGCGCGCGTGTTTTGTTGTTATCATGAATCTTTAATCCTGAGCGTTGATCTTGATTACCCTTGGTTTTGGTTGACTGAATGTGGTGCGTGAGATTGATTCTGTGGCTTGTGTGAGTCAAGAGTGTTGACTGAGGCTTATGTGTTTCATGTTTGACTTCGCTCTTGGACTTTTTGGTTTGGGCTTACTACTTGCACCCCCCTATTTGATCCAATTCATTTTATAACGTGTTTGGGCTGCTATCTGAACCCCCTTGAGTTTATTTCTTTCTTTTTATTTTCTTAATTGTTGCATTTCCATTTTTAATTTTTAAAATTAATTAAATGCATCCAAAAATCCCAAAAAAATTCATGAAACATATTTAGGGTTTTATAAAATTTTGGAAAATTTTATTTTTTTATTTTTATTTTATTTTGTGCCTCTGATTTATTTGTTTGTTTAATTTCTTTTTGGATTGTTTCATATATGCACACCCTGCCTTGTTGATTTTTGTTCTCATCATCTATATATGATTTGCATCTCATTCTTTTTGCATTTTCCAGAGGACATCTTGAGGTCCTTAAAAACATTTTTCTCATATTTTTAAAATCATTTCATATTGCATTTTAGTCCCTCTCTTTTGCATATTGATGTCATGTTTCTTATGTGATCTTTGCTCATTTGTTTGAGGTGCTTAACTTGTGAATTTTTGTGAGATCTTTTGACATGTGATTGGCTTCTGACTTAGGTCATTTGAGTTTTAATCTCACAATTTTTGAGTGTCATTTGATATATGTTTGTTTATTTGTGCTTAAATGACTTATGCATGACTATATCTTGACACCTCTTTACACAAGTTGACTTGCCATGCCTATTTGCTTGAGTTTCTTCTTGATTATTTGTATGTACATTTGATATGATGTTTACCCCTGGCTGAGGTCCCTTGTGACCAAGTTTTTCCATTTATGGATCATGTTTGAATCATGTTTGAGTATGCTTAAGTGTTGGAACTTTGTCATCTTTTTGTAGCTTTCTTTGGGGCATAATGTTTCATGCTTTGATTTCCTTTTGCACATGAGAATTGTCGATGATGTTATGATCTTGGTTCTGACTTGCTTTCATCTTTATCTTATTTTTCTCATTTCATCTTGATATGAAGTCCATGTATGCTTAATTGTGCATTCCATACAAGTATGCTTGCCTTTTTTTCATGTTTATCTTTGCATGCTTACTTGAATTGTTTTGCATTGATCTTTGAAACATTTTTTATGATTTGAGTTGGGCATTTATGATGTGATGTGCTTGCTGCCATTTATTGTATCTCATTTTCTCCTTCTCTTTCTCATTCTTCTCTTTCACTCTCTTCCTCCCATGAATCTCAAGACTTGTTTAAGTCTTGGATTCTCTCCCTTTAGAGCTACCTAGTCCAACTTAATTTTTGATTAAGCTTGGAGTAGGATTGGCATTAGGTTTTAGGTAGTTGTCCCTCCTAAACCTCACTAACCCTAGGTTACCCATGCATGACAACATTAGGACTCTTAGTTTCCCTTTAGAGTTTCCTTTGTGTCTTCTCTCTTCTCATCTCAAAACTTCTTGAAGACACTTAAGAAAGATAAAGTGTATTGCGCACGAGCCTTAAGTGTGGGGAATGAGAAATGAGGGGCTTCCTCTTATCTTTCTAGAGTGCTTAGCGGACGTCCTGTCTTGGGACGATTCGTTAAGTATTCGTCCCTGTGCCCTAGACTTTGGTGCAATGCAAGTTATGAACTAACTTAAAAAAAACACTTCTGTCTAAAAAACACAAAAACAAATTCAAATCTTTTTATCCTTCGGGATTGTTTGGTTCCAGACCATTTTCAGAAAAGAGCACGTTACCTTCCGTCTGAGTCGCAAACAGGCATCGACCCTAACTGCCGGACGCGAATCTAACGTCGCTCATAAAAAACACTTACCCATCCGTGGTCGTACCCACGAACTACATTAGCTCTGATTCCTCTCTCTCGTCCGATTGAGGATATGTAGGCACAAGACAGCGATTGTCTTGGCGAGCAACCTTCCCCCACAGTTCCCGTCCGAACTACGTTGACTCTGACTTTCCCATTGCACTGAGGGAGTACGTAGGCCTAGGGCATCGAATATGTCCTATCGAGTCTGTCGTAGTCACCCCCATCCCCGTTTTCTTTTGTTCCGCTATAGATAGTAGGACAGCTCACCCTCCGTTTAGACAATAAGCGTGGATCCCATCGAGTAAGATGAATGCGTGGGGTGCTAACACCTTCCCCTCGTATAACCGACTCCCGAACCCGGACTATGGTTGCGATGACCATGTCTTTCCCCCTTTCTCTTCAGGTTTATGCAGTGTTTCCTTTCCCTCTCTCGGGATAAATACACATTGCTGGCGACTCTGTGTTTTCTGCGCCACTCTCGCGTTTGTACCGTTGGATGCGAATCTTTCGGGAGCGACAGCTGGCTACTCTGCTGGGGACTCTGGTTGACATCTTGCTGGTCCATCCCCTTTAGCGAGTCGATCCTAGCGCTTGTTTGTTTTTTTCGTTGGGTGTTTATTTGTTGTGCTTTATTATGTTGTATATTACTGTTTTACAGCTTTTATTGCGTTGCATTTCATTTATTACTGTCATACTGGATATTGTTGTGATGTGCTGGCTGGTTTCTGTTTAGCAGGTTGGGTTGTTCTGAGAGATAAGCCCAATACCCAGGCTTGAGTGCACCTTAGGACTAGAGTGGAGGGTAGTGGGACCTACGTGCTCGCTTGGTACATTTGTGTGTTCACGAAATTCACAACCAGACGAGGCTATCTTGGGACGCATTCTGACGTGTGTGTCTTGCGCATGTTAGGGTGTTGATCTAGAGAGTTGTCGACTCTGGTGACCGTTTCTCTGATACCTCAGTTGCGCCTCTCCTCCCGAGATGTGACAGTGGCAGACCACGTTCCGTGGCAAACCCATTGCACATTCTCGATCCGAGGACCCAATGCTGAGGGACTCGCATAGGATGACCTTATTTTTTAGGGGAATCAGTTGAGGCCTCCTCGATTGATGATGATGCTAAACCAGAAATGGTGAACGTATCATCATTTCTCAACCTGAGAGCCCGTGATATTGAGGATCCTCGCTTTTCTAGAACCCACATGTGAGAGGGGATGGGTGTTTGCAGGTCTGCAGGAAACCGAAACCTTCAACTTACTCGGTTTTCTGGATTTCTCATCAGTGTTTGATTATCTGGGTTTCTGGTTATCTCAGTGGTTCGGTATTCTGGAATTCTGGTTTTCTGGGTTATGGTTCTCGTTCAGTTAACAGTACAGCACATCCAGCAGTGATGCCTTGATGCCATGCTTGCATGTGCATATCATTTTTCTTGCATTCTAACATGTTTGACATTTTTCAGGGCTTGCATCTTACTCTTGATTCCGGTTTTCTAAGGTTGCCTTAACATGGATGTTTAGAGAAAGAAGACTGCTGCTTATTCGTTCCCAGACCCGACCTTGACGTTGATTCACAAGCTGATTAGTATGGCTGGTCCCGGAGTTCGTACAGAGTTCGGTGGAGAGTATGGGAGACTTCTGAAGTTTGTCTATAGTATCTCTAAGTATGAGAAGGATGTCATTCATACACTTCTTCAGTTCTATGATCCGTCTCTGCGTTGCTTCACTTTCCCAGACTATATCTTGGCTTCAACGTTGGAGGAGTTATCATTTATTTTGGGAATCCCCATCAGGCATGACATAGTATTCTTTTCTGAAGAACGTCCCGGAATAAAAGAAATGGTCATTGCTCTTCATATTGGTGAATCCGTTCTGAGCAGTAATATTGTGGAGAAACAAGGAGCTAAGGGTTTCTTATTGAAATTCTTGTTTGATCAAGCTTGCATACATGTTAAAGAGAAGAATTGGACTATTTTCCAAGCTATCCTGGCTATGTGCATCTATGGGATTGTCCTGTTTCCCAATGTTCCTGATCTGGTGGATATGCATGCTGTCAGGATCTTTATTTCAAAGAATCCTATACCTACCTTGCTAGGTGATGTGTATCACTCAGTCCACTACAAGAATGAAAATAGGCGTGGAAAAACTGTGACTTGTTGTGCACCACTCTTATCTACTTGGTTTCTGAGTCATCTCCCAAAAACTGGCGCTTTCGTTGATACGAGAGATTCTCTGAAGTGGTCAAAGAGGTTAATGGGCTTGACGGCGGACAACATTGTTTGGTTCAATCATGACTTGCTAGGGATGGAGATTATTTGCAAGTGCGGAGAATTCCCTAATGTACCCTTGATAGGGAGAAAAGGTGGAATTAACTATAATCCTTCCCTTGTTATCAGGCAGTTTGGTTATCCTTTGAGAGGTCCACCTGAAGAGCGAGATATCAGAGAGTCTTTATTCTTCAATGGTACTGGGGATCAAGAGATGGTAAGGAAGATTGTGAATGCTTGGAAGCAGGTGACCAAGAAGGGAAAAACTTCATTCGGGAAATGTAATAACCGGGCTTTTCCTTCCTATGAAGAGTAGATTAAGAAAAGAGCAGAAGAAGAGCTTCTTCCTTTCCCGGTGGAACCACCATTGTATTCTTTGATGACTGAGGCTCCCACGACTGTTGATAGAGAGAAGTATGATAAGTTATGGGCTGAGAAGGAGAAACTCCGAGAGGAGAATCGCGAGCTGGGCAAAGAGGTTGGTCAGTTGAAGCACAAAAAAGGCGAAGCTATCCATGTTGCTAGGTTGAAATCAGAACTTTTGGTCGTGAAGGAGAAAGAATTGTCTAAAGAAGCCACAGCCAAAGAGAAAGTGGCTCAAGCGTTGAAAAGTGTTAGCAAGGTCTTTTCATCCAAAAAGAAAGAGTTAGCTTATGCTATGTCAAGAATTCACAGGTTCAGTGACCGTCGGAATACAACAATTACCGCCAACAGGTTGAAAGAGGACAAGTATCTGGAACAAATTGAAGGTTTGAAGACAGAGCTTCGGAAAAAGGATAAGGAGATTTTATCAGGGATCTTTGAGAGGAGAGCAGTTGAGGAAAAGCTCAAGGAAACCATGGCAGATATGGAACAGCTAAAGATCCAAGCCGAAGTAAAAAGAGCCAGGAGCGAAGGTCCAAGTTCAGGTGGAGCTTTTGGAGAAGATGATTGGGAGTTGCATAGTCGTTATTTAACAGGAATCTTGCATAGGAGAGATCTTCTGATTCAGGAGTTGATTCAGAGACCAGAGCATCCTAATACCAAGAAGCTTCTCAAGGAAGTGCAGAATTGGTGCAAAAAGAATGACGAATGGGGAATTCTAGCACGACTGAGTCTTGATGATATGCTTTAGTTTCCTTGCTGTTGTTTTCTTTGTATTTCCGGGATCACCGCCAGGCTTGTTGGTCGGGATCTTTGTTTATGCTTATTCAGACTTGTGTTGTAACATATGCTTATTCTCTTTATATGATCAGGAATTCAGTTCTCTTCTGTTGTTAAAACTGGAATCAAGGGATAGATCGCCTTGATAATGTTCATACATGTTTGCATTTGCATTTGCATAGTCATCTCATTTTGCATTGCAGGTTTTCTTGGTTTCTCTGGTTTTCTTATGCTCTCTCTTTTTGACAATCAGGATTAATCAACCAACTCATCGGCATTCTACCAGGCTTAATCAAAGCAGAGTGATGGACAAAGTTTAGGCAGACATGGTAGCTATGCAAGCTCGCATCGATCAATTCATGGAGATGATGCAGGGTGTGGTGCAGAGTCAGAATGAATTCATAACTCTAGTTCAGCCTTTGGTGTCGCAGGTTGATGAAAATGGTATTTTACACGGTGGTCTTCTTAATCGTGTTATTCCTCCGGGCGGAGGTGGTGCTGGTATCAACATTCCTATTCCTGGCGCTGTTGGACAGGGTGGGATTCCTTCATTGGTTGGAGAAGGAAGCACTGTTCGAGCTATCCATTACCATCGTTTTGATGATCAACAGGATGATGTTTTTTCACTCAG
Organism: Lathyrus tuberosus; assembly: GCA_022829125.1. Classification (NCBI taxonomy): domain Eukaryota; kingdom Viridiplantae; phylum Streptophyta; class Magnoliopsida; order Fabales; family Fabaceae; genus Lathyrus; species Lathyrus tuberosus. The sequence goes on along the minus strand of JALAZF010000274.1, from coordinate 4,394,409 downwards.
AAGCTTGGACGCTGGTCTTCCTGTGGTCAGTGATGAGAGGATCCATTTAATCGAGGCGTAACTGAAAGGGGTTGTGAAGCAGGATGATCTGGGAATAGATTTGGACGACCTAGGGTTGGTCCCTGATATTGTCATTCCACACAAGATTCAGATTCCTACACTGGAGAAGTATAATGGTTCTACCTGCCCGAGAACTCATGTAAATGCGTATACCAGGAAGATGGTTGCCCATGCCAAGGACGAAAAGCTAATGATGCACTTTTTCCAAGACAGCCTGTCCGGCGCGTCTTTGGAATGGTATATGGCGCTGGAAAGTAGAGATGTTCGTACTTGGAGAGAGCTAGCTGCAAATTTTATCAAGCATTACCAGTACAACACAGACATGGCTCCCAACAGAACTCAGCTATTGAGCATGTCCCAGAAAAATGATGAAAGTTTCAAAGAATACGCGCAAAGGTGGCGTGAAGTGGTGGCTAGGGTGCAGCCACCAATGCTGGAAAAGGAAATGTTGGATATGTTTATGGACACACTGCCTAAGCACTATTATGAAAAGTTATTGCCTTGTTCGCTAGGCAAGTTTGCATATGTGATTGCGATCAGACAAAAGATAGAGGTTGGAATTAAGGCTGGAAAAGTTTCTAGTGGTGACGGATCGTCTTCCGGGCATGGAAAGAAGCCATTTGATGGTTATAAGAAGAAAGGAGAGGCCAATGTTGTATCATCCTATAGGGGAAAGGGGAAACAACAACAAAACCATAACCAGCAGGTGGCTTCAGTGGTTATTCCTGCAACCTCCCACCTTTGGCAGCACCTCAACGACAGAATCGCGCTCCGCGCCAACAACAATTCACACCTAAGCAGAACAGACACTTTGATACTCCACCTATGCTATATTCATAATTGTTTCAGCATTTCCTTCAGTTGAAGTTAGTTGAAAAGAGGACTTTGGCTCCTCCTGTTGGTAATCCGCCTCCCGGGTACAATCCTAACGCCCATTGTGATTTTCATTTCGGGGCACCGGGGCATCATCTCGAGGACTGTAAAGCTTTCAAGCATAAAGTCCAGGACTTGGTAGATTCAAAGGCTATCAGCTTTGCTAATGATGTACCTAATGTTGTGCAGAACCCGATGCCTGATCAATATGAGCCGAGGGTGAATGTGATAATCGAGGAATGTGAAGCTTTGAATTTGATCATGGATGTTGAGGAGCTGAAAACTCCGCTGGCTGTGGTTAAAAATAGGTTATTGAAAGGTGGCGTCTATCCGGGTTGTGATGAGAACTGCTCAGATTGTTTGGCGAAGGATAATGGTTGTGATTCGTTGAAGATGGGAATCCAGAATCTGATTGATGAGGGTTGTTTACAGTTTGATCGGTGTAATCAACAAGAAGAGGTTGTTAGTGAGAAGGTTGCTACTATTACCATTCCTTTCAAAACAATTACTATTTCTGGTCCGGGAAGGCCACCTCCAGTTATTATCACAAGGGCTGGACCCATTCCGTATGAAAGCACTAAGGCTATTCCCTGGAATTACGGCGCAGAGGTGTTTGTCAATGGACAAAAGCAGGAATTATTGACTACTTCATCAGTGAGTTCTAGTTCAGAGGTTAAGGTTGAAGCTGATGCTATAACGAGAAGTGGTAGAGTGCTTACTCCTGTTAATGATCAACCCAGTACTTCTAGGCAAGATAGGGGAAAACAGGCAATAGATGGTTCTGTTCAGACTCCAGTGATTGTGGATTCTACAGTAAAGCCAGTTGAGGATGCTTTTTCTGAAAATGTAGAGGAGTTTATGAGACTCGTCCGGAAAAGTGATTACAAGATCGTGGACCAGTTACATCAGCCCCGTCCAAGATCTCTATTTTGTCTTTGCTATTGTGTTCTGAAGCCCATAGGAATGCTCTTCTGAAGGTTTTGAATGTAGCCTACGTTCCTCAAGAGATTTCTGTTAACCAGCTAGAAGGGGTTGTAGCGCACGTGAATGCGGGTAATGGCTTGGGTTTCACAGATCTTGATTTGACTCCCGCAGGGAGGAATCATAACAATGCCCTGCATATTTCGATTGAGTGTCGTGGTTCACTGATGTCACATGTATTGGTTGATACTGGATCATCGTTGAATGTATTGCCAAAGAAAGCATTAATGAAGTTAGATACCAGGGGATTAATTTGCACACCAAGTGACTTGGTGGTGCGAGCTTTTGATGGCTCAAAGAGATCTGTCTTTGGTGAGATTGTGCTTCTGATCAAGGTTGGGCCGGAAATCTTTGATGCAACATTTAATATAATGGATATTCAGCCAGCATACAGTTGTTTGTTAGGTCGTCCTTGGATCCATGGTGCAGGCGCTGTAACCTCCACTTTGCATCAAAAGCTGAAATACATGGTTGATGGTCACGTAGTGACAGTGTGCGGAGAAGAAGACATAATGATTAGTCAGCTGTCAACCTTCAAATACGTGGAGGTGGATGGTGAAATCCATGAGACTTTGTGTCAGGGGTTTGAGAAGGTAAAGGTTTCTGAAGAGGTTGTCCAGTCTGAAGCTATAGAGCAGCCTGCAGGGGCAAATCAGCCTAAAGTTTCTATGTCTTCGTTTAAAGACGCCAAAGCTGTGGTTGAAGCTGGTAGCTCACAGAGGTGGGGCCAAGTGGTTAAAGTTCAGGAGAAGAGGGATACTTATGGATTGGGATACAAGCCACCCAAGAAAGATGGGGATCCTCCCAAATTCTATGGCCCAGTCCGTTTCACTAGTGCCGATGTTTTCTTCGATAGAGTTAATGCCATTGAGGAAGAAGGGGACAGTGATTGTGACATGGATAGCTGGATCCGCCCTTGAGTCCCGGGAGAAAGTCTGTGCAACTGGTCTTCTGAAAAAGTCATTCAAGTGACTAGTTTCGAGTAATTGCTTTGTTTTCCTATTATGTTAATCCTGCGTTCTGCCCAAGACGTAGTGATTTTATTTGTAGGGCTTTTAACTGTTGCATGTTTTGCTTTATCATCAATAAAGGACTTTTCACACTCAAATATTTTGATCTCTGTCTTTCTGTTTTATTTTTTATGCATTAAAAACCCACATCAAAATGGCAATGTGTTTCTTTTGTTGTATACATAATAAAACATACCTCATCAATCATGCAGGTCTCTTTGTTCAGATGACACCGATCATGACTCAGCTATAGCTCGGTATGACTTTGACAATCCAATCTATCAGGCTGAAGAAGAGACTGACGAAGATTGTGAACTTCCCGAAGAGTTGGCCAGATTGTTGAAGCAAGAGGAGAAAGTCATCCTACCTCATCAGGAGGAAATTGAGATTGTGAATCTGGGAACCAAGGACGCCAGAAAGGAAGTAAGGATAGGGGCTGCATTGGAAGACAGTGTCAAGGGAAGATTGATTGAAATGCTCTGAGAGTATGTGGACATCTTCGCCTGGTCTTACCAAGACATGCCGGGGCTCGATACTGATATTGTTGTACACCGGCTACCACTTAAAGAAGGTTGTGCTCCGGTCAAGCAAAAGTTGAGAAAAACTAAACCGGAGATGTCTGTCAAAATCAAGGAAGAGGTTCAGAAACAACTAGATGCTGGTTTTCTTGCCGTAACAAATTATCCTCCATGGGTTACTAACACCGTGCCTGTACCTAAGAAGGATGGGAAGGTCAGGATGTGTGTTGATTATAGGGATTTAAACAGAGCAAGCCCAAAGGATGATTTCTCGCTCCCTCACATTGACGTGTTAGTTGACAATACTGCTCAGTATTCGGTGTTTTCCTTCATGGATGGCTTCTCTGGGTATAACCAAATCAAGATGGCCCCAGAGGACATGGAGAAAACAACATTCATAACACCGTGGGGAACTTTTTACTACAAAGTGATGCCCTTTAGATTAAAAAATGCAGGGGCAACCTATCAGCGGGCGATGGTGACTCTCTTTCATGATCTGATTCACAAAGAGATTGAGGTCTATGTTGATGACATGATTGCGAAGTCACAGACAGAGGAAGAACATCTGGTGAATCTTCAGAAGCTATTTGAAAGATTGAGAAAATTCAGACTGAGGTTGAATCCAAACAAATGCACCTTCGGGGTGAGATCGGGAAAATTGATGGGGTTTATTGTTAGTGAAAAAGGTATCGAGGTGGATCCTGCAAAGGTAAAAGCCATACAAGAAATGCCTGTGCCGAAAACAAAAAAAGAGGTTCGTGGTTTCTTGGGGAGATTAAACTACATTGCTAGGTTCATCTCACATCTCACAGCCACGTGTGAACCAATCTTCAAGTTGTTGAGAAAAGATCAAGCGGTCAGGTGGAATGAAAATTGTCAAAAGGCATTTGAAAAGATTAAAGAATATTTGCAGGAACCTCCGGTCCTTATGCCGCCAGTGCCAGGAAGTCCTTTGATTATGTATCTCACGGTTCTTGAGAATTCAATGGGTTGTGTGCTCGGTCAACAAGACGAGTCAGGTAGAAAGGAGCACGCCATCTACTACTTGAGTAAAAACTTTACTGATTGCGAGTCAAGGTACTCGATGCTGGAGAAAACATGTTGTGCACTCGCTTAGGCCGCTAAGCGTTTGAGGCAGTATATGTTAAACCACACAACCCTATTGATTTCGAAGATGGATCCGATCAAGTATGTGTTTAAGAAATAAGCACTTTCTGGGAGAATAGTTCGTTGGCAGATGGTTTTGACAGAATACGATATTCAGTATGTTTCCCAAAAGGCCATTAAGGGAAGTGTTTTGTCAGAATATCTTGCCGAACAGCCAATTGAGGATTATCGACCGATGAAGTTTGAATTTCCGGATGAGCATATCATGTATCTGAAGATGAAGGATTGTGAAGAACCTTTTCCTGATGAAGGACCTGAGATTGGATCTCAGTGGAAGATGGTTTTTGATGGAGCTGTTAATTCATATGGTAACGGAATCGGGGCAATCATTACGACTCCAAAGGGTTCTCATATACCCTTCACTGCCCGATTGGCGTTCGTATGCACCAACAATGAGGCAGAGTATGAAGCATGCATCATGGGGTTAGAAGAAGCAATTGATTTGAGAATCAAGAACCTCGATGTTTATGGTGATTCTGCGTTGGTGGTTAACCAGATTACAGGTGAATGGGAGACTCGTCAAGTGAATGTTGTTCTATATAACAACTATGCCAGAAGGTTGTTACCTTTCTTTGACAGAGTGGACTTCCATCACATTCCCAGGGTTGAGAATCAGATGGCTGATGCGTTGGCAACATTGTCATCAATGTACCAAGTGAATCATTGGAATGAAACTCCTTCAATCAAAATCATGCACCTGGACAGACCTGCTTTTGTATTTGCAGTTGAAGGGGTATCAGATGGCAAACCTTGGTATCATGACATCAAAGTCTTTTTGAAGAGTCAGGAATACCCAGCTGGGGCATCTTCCAGGGATAAAAAGACATTGAGGAGGTTATCAGGAAACTTCTTTTTGAACAAAGACAATGTGTTATACAAGAGGAACTTTGACATGGTTTTGCTATGTTGTGTTGATGAACACGAGGCAGGCCTGTTAATGGAAGAAGTTCACGAAGGTTCCTTTGGTACTCATGCCAATGGGCATGCTATGGTAAGAAAATTATTAAGAGCGGGGTATTATTGGATGACTATGGAGTCTGATTGTTTTAAATACGCCCGAAAATGTCATAAATACCAGATTTATGCTGATAAGGTGCACGTACCGCCTACTCCTCTGAATGTTTTGTCGTCACCTTGGCCTTTTGCCATGCGGGGCATTGACATGATTGGGAAGATCGAGCCGACTGCTTCAAATGGACATCGTTTTATCCTGGTGGCTATTGATTATTTTACGAAGTGGGTAGAAGCAGCATCGTATGCCAACGTCACCAGACAAGTGGTAGCCCGGTTTATTAAGAAGAACATCATCTGTCGGTATGGAGTCCCGGAGAAAATCATTACTGATAATGGTTTAAATCTGAATAACAAGATGATGAAGGAGCTATGTCAGAGCTTTAAAATTGAACATCACAATTCTTCACCCTATCGTCCGAAGATGAATAGGGCTGTTGAGGCGGCAAATAAGAACATTAAGAAGATTGTGCAGAAGATGGTAGTGACATACAAAGACTGGCATGAGATGTTGCCTTACGCTTTGCACAGATATCGTACTTCGGTACGCACATCAACTGGGGCAACTCCTTTCTCACTGGTATATGGTATGGAAGCAGTTCTACCATTAGAAGTTGGGATTCCTTCTTTGAGAATTCTGACGGAAGTGAAGCTTGATGAAGCTGAGTGGGTGCGTTCCCGGATGAATAAACTGAACCTCATTGAAGAAAAGAGATTGAAAGCCATTGCGCATGGCCGGTTGTATCAGAGCAGGATGAAAAAAGCATTTGATCAGAAAGTGCACCCTCGGTGTTTTCAGGCTGGTGAATTAGTTCTGAAAAGGATCACTCCTCCTCAAACAGATCACAGGGGCAAGTGGACTCCGAATTACGAAGGGCCATATGTAGTAAGACGGGTTTTCTCTGGCGGAGCCTTATTACTCTCAACTATGGATGGCGAAGATTTTACGTCCCCTGCGAACGCGGACGTAGTCAAAAAATACTTTGCATAAAAGAGACCTGCTGAACATAAAAAGAAGGTTCAGGCAAAAATGGGGCATCCTGGCGAACCATAAAAAGGAAAGGTTCGGGCAAAAATTAGGGATAAAAAGAAAAAAGGAAATAAACCCGCAAGGTTGAAAACCTGAAAAGGCAACTTTGGCAAAAATGGGTATCCCGGTGGATTGAAAACCCGAAAAGGGCGATCCAGGCAAAAGTTAGGGATTTAAAAGCAAAGACTACGTTCCACGTTCGATCTGTGATCACTATTCACACTTGGAAAATTCGAAGGAAAGGAATCAGTCCAGTCAGTCATCTTCAAAGGCCAAAGCATCTGCGGATAAACAAGTCATATGGGTTATAGCTGAGTCGAGTCATGGTGGATGTATGTTCCCCACATTGCCGACATTCGTATTTTCTTTTACTTTTTGTGCAATTACCTCTTTTCAGGAATTACTTCCAGATGTAAATGCCTATTTACAGGCCAATCCATTCAATAAAATTTGCATTTCACTCAAAAATCTTTCCATTTGTGTTTTTGTTTTACCTGTTTTGTTTGTGAAAATGTCCGATATTTTTGATAAACATTACATGTTAAAATGTTGAGCTTTGCGAAGCATATTGGAAAATAGGGGAAATTGCTAGGGTGACGGTCATTGTAATGGTAATTGAAGTAGCTATTTTGCATAAAACTTTATGTGGATTTTGTTTGCAGGGTAACAGGTTTGTCCTTCCCCAGTAGAGCTACTCTCCTCGACATTGGAAAGTCCATCCTCCTCAATAGGTTGTTGTTTCTCCAGCAAGAGACTTACAGAATATCTTCTTGGGACAAAGGAGTTATTTTCCCCACAGGATCTGAGCACTCGGCTAGTCAATAAATGTTTTTCTCACTAGCCACGGTATGAGTTAATCCCCTCCGGATGGGTAAGCTCGATGTTATCCGCTAGCAGGGTGGATGTCAGCATCTACTGTTCCCCAAGCAGGTTTGCTGATCATGGCCAGTATTCCTCAGCAGGGTAAAAGTACTAATATTCCCCGACGGGGTAAAGGTAAGAACATCTCCCAAGCAGGTTCAAAATTATTGACTTGTCTCCCCAAGCAGAGTCTAAAGGTGCTCATATCCCCAAGCAGAGTCTGGTGGTGATTGGTATCCCCAGTAGGTCTTAGGACCAATCATTTTTGGCAGGCGTCAAATCCAAGTTCTGAAGTATTTGGTGATCCCCGACGGAGGAGTTTCCATCTTCGGTATTCATCTCCCTCCCCAGCTGAGTGGGTATTCTCTCGGTGTTTCGTCCATCTCCAGCAGAGTTGTTGATCTTGATATTCCCCAACAGAGTGGGTTTTCTCTCGGAGCTTTCATCTCCAGCAGAATTTGTGATCAATGTCTTCCTCAGCAGAGTGAAGTCTTTCTCAGCAGGGTCTCTTATTTCGGAGGATAATTTACTTTGTCGTCCCCACTGGAGTTTGCCTTCGCCTTCAGCATTTATTTTGCTGAGGCGCCTCTTTTGCATTGCATAAGCATTCTTGCATGGCATCCTCCCAAACGCGTAGCATTTCCACTTCGTGTGGAGCATTACGGCAAAATTCAAACATATGCATTCGAAGCATAAGCCAGGTTTGATTTCCTTACCAGTTCCTTTCCCTAGCAGAAAGTGACATGATTCAGAAGATATTGGTTAACACTACACCGCAACCAGTGGATTCGTCCTTCTTGTCGACCCTCCTTACGCTCCCCCACAGAGTTGTCTGTTTAGATTTCTCTATTCCCCAACGGAGTTATCTTTGTAGATCCATTGATTCTACTTATCTTGGGTTGGAAAGTCCGTTTTCGGCCGGTCTTTCTTTTCGAGTTCGTCTTCAGTCGTCCTCGCACTCTTGGTTATTTCATTATCCCCAGTAAAAGTACCCCATGTGGTTTGTCCTCTCTTTGAAATTCCGCTTTCGATCGGTCTTTCTTTTCGAGTTCGCTTTCGGTCGTACTCGTTTGCTGTTTGAAATTCCGTCTTCGGTCGGTCTTTCTTTTCGAGTTCGTTTTCGGTCGTACTCATTTGCCTTTGTATCCCCACTGAGTCCGCTTTCGGTCGTACTCATGTGGTTGTCGAAAGAGCGCTTTCGGTCGGTCTTTCTTTTCGAGTCCGATTTCGGTCGTACTCGTTTGTTCTCATATCTCCAGTGAGTCCGCTTTCGGTCATACTCGTCTGCTGTTTGAAATTCCGCTTTCGGTCGGTCTTTCTTTTCGAGTCCGCTTTCGGTCGTACTCGTTTATCCTTTTCGGGTCCGCTTTCGGTCATACTCGTTTTTCCTTTTCGAGTCTGCTTTCGGTCGTACTCGTTTATCCTTTTCGAGTCCGCTTTCGGTGGTACTCGTTTATCCTTTTCGAGTCCGCTTTCGGTCGTACTCGTTTATCCTTTTCGAGTCCGCTTTCGGTCGTACTCGTTTATCCTTTTCGAGTCCGCTTTCGGTCGTACTCATTTATCCTTTTCGAGTCCGCTTTCGGTCGTACTCGTTTATCCTTTTCGAGTCCACTTTCGGTCGTACTCGTTTACCCTTTTCGGGTCCGCTTTCGATCGTACTCGTTTTCATTTTCATTACCACCAGGTTGCAAATTTCCGGGTTCTTTTTGTATTCAATCACCTTCTACCTTGAATGTCTGAAAGCCGTTGCTATCATCCCTTCAGGTTCAAGTCTATTGAATAGGGGCAACTGTAACACCCCAAAATTTGCCCTCTTACTTTTAGCTAACTGGCTTATGTTTCTTTGCATTTCTTGCATTAGCATTTATGCATAGCATTGGTTCTTAACATGGGATCAAGGTACTTGGTTCATCTCAAAGGAGTCTCAAGCCTCAAGATGGTTTGAGGGGTTCATCACATCTTCATAAGGTCAAGAATGGCAAAGGATTTCAAGTGAATCTTTCTCTCCTAACCAGAGGGACCAAATTAGGGTTTTTGACCCAAAGGACTTCTTGAAGGGCTTTGTGGATTCAAGCATGCTCTTATGGTATTCCATATGCTCACAAGTAATCATAGAGGAAGGCTTGGCTAGTGGTTCATTGTGGAAGATGCTCAGTGGATCAGTTACTTGTGAAGTAAGCAAAAGTCAACTGTAAGGAGGGGAAGTCAACTATGGAAATTTGAGGTTCTCTTCAGGGTTTTCAAGGTCTCACATCCTCATATGGTCTTCAAGGGTCAATTTTCATACCATTTATCAAGAATCAAGGGTTTGTACAAAAGTTACTAAATTTGGAAAATGACCTATAATGAGAAGTTTCCATTTTTGGCAAGTTTTTACACTACATTCAACTTGACTTTTCATCATCAAAGAAGCTTCAAATGAATTTTCCTCAAACATGAAAGTTGAAGATCTTTCTCTCCCATTTCCAAAAAGTACTAGTCTGTCTCCATATCATTTGTGAAACTCAAGTTATGATCAAAAGACTCAAGGTTGGTTTTAAGGTTTTCACATGGTTCATTTTTTCCACCTTTGGCATTTTGGTTCAAAATGACTTGTAATGACCTCTAATGCTTCAAGTCACATTACAAAATCCAAGTACAAGTCAAGAGGAGCATTTTTTACCCTTACTTCATGCCTACCCGTGCCTTATTCATGTGGTATTCATCAAATGACCAAAATGCATAATGGATCAAATCTCATTGTCCAAGCAAGTGCAAGGCCCAAGTTAATTTGAATTGTGATCAACAAGTGAAATGTGAGTGAATCATGCTTGTTTCATGACCAAGGCACGTGTGGATTAGTGGGTACAACACAAATTGCAAAATTGCAAAACCACTCAAAACTCACTAACCAGGGGTTTAATCAATTGCTAATCATGATGAGAGGTCTAATGGAGAGTATATAAGCTTACTCACACGCACAAAGCTAGGTCATGCACCCTCATTTTCTCAAAATCTATTTTCACCTCCAAACTTTTCTCTCTTCGAATCTCTCTTCTCTTGAGAGTTTTTGAAGTTTTCTTTGCACATTACTGATCAGTGTGGTGAGAGGAACAAAAATCTACCATTGATTTGAGCTTAGAGTGAGGATTTCATCAAGTTCGTGTTCAAGTTGCTCAAGTTCAAAACCTTAGATCCAGCCAATTTCAAGCCTCTATTTGCATTTATTTTGCAAATAGAGCTCAAAAGAGGAAGATCTGCAGCTTTTGGAAGGAGTTTTTAGTGTATTTCGAGCTCTACAGTTTTCAGGTTAGCATACTTTTCATGATCATGTAACTTGTTTTTCTTGCTTGCAAAATGATCTATGATGTTCACTGATGATGCTGATCTATTTAGTTTTGAGTTTGGACGTGTGGATTGTTTGAATTTTGAGATTTAAGTTTTTAGATCCAAACTTATTTTGTTCGATTTGGCTTGTGTGTTGGTTGTTTGTAAAAACTAATTGCATATATGAGATCCTTGTTGAATTCTGGTCAAGATAGTATGCTCATGTGTAATTTCTGGAGAATTTTGGTTTAGTGCTCGCCGGAGAAGGTGACCGGAGCTAGGGCTCCGGCACCTGGTTCATTTTCATGTGGCCTGAGGGATGGAGGTTGAAGATGCAATCACAGTCGTTGATGGTCCAGATCTGGTGGTCCACGTTCAGCCACGCCTTTTAAATTGTCTTTTATTTTTATGGTTTGCGTGTTGTTGATCCATGTTAGTTATCATGTGCCACAGATCTGAGCCACACACTTTGTTTAATTTTTGATTGGATGATGTATTTGTGTACGTTGGATGGATCTGGTGGTGGTGATTCGGCCAACACATTAAAATTTCATGTGCTTCCCACGTGTTCTTTATTTTAATTTCTGAGTGATTTGATATGCGCACGTGTTTTGTTGTTATCATGAATCTTTAATCCTGAGCGTTGATCTTGATTACCCTTGGTTTTGGTTGACTGAATGTGGTGCATGAGAATGATCCTGTGGCTTGTGTGAGTCAATAGTGTTGACTGAGGCTTATGTGTTTCATGTTTGACTTCGCTCTTGGACTTTTTGGTTTGGGCTTACTACTTGCACCCCCCTTATTTGATCCAATTCATTTTATAACGTGTTTGGGCTGCTATCTGAACCCCCTTGAGTTTATTTCTTTCTTTTTATTTTCTTAATTGTTGCATTTCCATTTTTAATTTTTAAAATTAATTAAATGCATTCAAAAATCCCAAAAAAAATCATGAAGCATATTTAGGGTTTTATAAAATTTTGTTAAATTTTATTTTTTTATTTTTATTTTATTTTGTGCCTCTGATTTATTTGTTTGTTTAATTTCTTTTTGGATTGTTTCATATATGCACACCCTGCCTTGTTGATTTTTGTTCTCATCATCTATATATGATTTGCATCTCATTCTTTTTGCATTTTCCAGAGGACATCTTGAGGTCCTTAAAAACATTTTTCTCATATTTTTAAAATCATTTCATATTGCATTTTAGTCCCTCTCTTTTTCATATTGATGCCATGTTTCTTATGTGATCTTTGCTCATTTGTTTGAGGTGCTTAACTTGTGAATTTTTGTGAGATATTTTGACATGTGATTGGCTTCTGACTTAGGTCATTTGAGTTTTAATCTCACAATTTTTTAGTGTCATTTGATATATGTTTGTTTATTTGTGCTTAAATGACTTATGCATGACTATATCTTGACACCTCTTTACACAAGTTGACTTGCCATGCCTATTTGCTTGAGTTTCCTCTTGATTCTTTGTATGTGCATTTGATATGATGTTTACCCCTAGTTGAGGTCCCTTGTGACCAAGTTTTACCATTTATGGATCATGTTTGAATCATGTTTGAGTAAGCTTAAGTGTTGGAACTTTGTCCTCTTTTTGTAGCTTTCTTTGGGGCATAATGTTTCATGCTTTGATTTCCTTTTGCACATGAGAATTGTCGATGATGTTATGATCTTGGTTCTAACTTGCTTTCATCTTCATCTTATTTTTCTCATTTCATCTTGATATGAAGTCCATGTATGCTTAATTGTGCATTCCATACAAGTATGCTTGCCTTTTTTCATGTTTATCTTTGCATGCTTACTTGAATTGTTTTGCATTGATCTTTTAAACATTTTTGATGATTTGAGTTGGGCATTTATGATGCGATGTGCTTGCTACCATTTATTGTATCTCATCTTCTCCTTCTCTTTCTCATTCTTCTCTTTCACTCTCTTCCTCCCATGAATCTCAAGACTTGTTTAAGTCTTGGATTCTCTCCCTTTAGAGCTACCTAGTCCAACTTAATTTTTGATTAAGCTTGGTGTAGGATTAGCATTAGGTTTTAGGTAGTTGTCCCTCCTAAACCTCACTAACCCTAGGTTACCCATGCATGACAACATTAGGACTCTTAGTTTCCCTTTAGAGTTTCCTTTGTGTCTTCTCTCTTCTCATCTCAAAACTTCTCGAAGACACTTAATAAAGATAAAGTGTATTGCGCACGATCCTTAAGCGCGGGGAATGAGAAATGAGGGGCTTCCTCTCATCTTTCTAGAGTGCTTAGCGGGCGTCCTGTCTTGGGACGATTCGTTAAGTATTCGTCCCTGTGCCCTAGACTTTGGTGCAATGCAAGTTATGAACTAACTTAAAAAAAACACTTCTATCTAAAAAACACAAAAACAAATTCAAATCTTTTTATCCTTCGGGATTGTTTGGTTCCAGACCATTTTTAGAAAAGAGCACGTTACCTTCCGTCTGAGTCGCAAACAGGCATCGACCCTAACTGCCGGACATGAATCTAACGTCGCTCATAAAAAACACTTACCCATCTGTGGTCGTACCCACGAACTACATTAGCTCTGTCCTCTCTCTCGTCCGATTGAGGATATGTAGGCACAAGACAACGATTGTCTTAGCGAGCAACCTTCCCCCACAGTTCCCTTCTGAACTACGTTGACTCTGACTTTCCCATTGCCCTGAGGGAGTACGTAGGCTTAGGGCATCGAATATATCCTACCGAGTCTGTCTTAGTCACCCCCATCCCCGTTTTCTTTTGTTCAGCCATAGATAGTAGGACAACTCACCCTCCGTTTAGACAACAAGCGTGGATCCCATCGAGTACGATGGATGCGTGGGGTGCTAAAACCTTCCCCTCGCATAACCGACTCCCGAACCCAGACTATGGTTGCGATGACCATGTCTTTCCCCCTTTCTCTTCAGGTTTATGCAGTGTTTCCTTTCCCTATTTCGGGATAAATACACATTACTGGCGACTCTGTGTGTTCTGCGCCACTCTCGCATTTGTACCGTTGGATGCGAATCTTTCGGGAGCGACACACGTGCCCCTCAGTATAAAAAGGGGGAGACCCGTTTCATTTTGAACTTTTCGCTCTCGTTTCTCTTCGTCTTCTTCAGTGTTCTTGTCCGTTCGCGGCGTCAGCTGTTCCGGCCACCGTATCAACTCCGGGCAACCAGTTTTCGTCTTCTTAGTCCAAATAAGTTTGCTGATTTTGTGTTTTTTTCATCCCTTTTTGATGATTACTAGTGGATTATGTAACAACCCATTTCTACCCATCGAGTAATATAAAATCAGAGTTACAAAGTTTCAACGTACATATGGAATGTTACACTTTCTACATAGAACAACGACAATTAATCAATTGGAAAACAGATACATAACACATAATTTCAGATGAACCGATAACAACCTGCTCAGTCTTTAAAATAAAACAACTTTCATTACTACGCAGCAGATTCACAAGAATTTAACTTTAATAACATAACATCTTTGTTCACATCAAACAACTTCAAAACAATAAGTCTTTAACGAAAACAACTTAAAAATTCAGCAACAATAATAAAACCAACAATAAAGGAAACATGCGTTCATCCCCCCGAGTGTTACGTATCAGAGCGACGACACCGACTCGAACTAATGAAGGTAGACCGCCTTCACTCCGGATTACCTGCAGGATGGCGTATAAACCATCACCAACCACAGAAGGGGTGAGATATCAAACAATATAATTGGGTATATGATAAACAATATATTAAATTAGATTATATAAAATCACCACTTCACAACATTACCATCAACATTAATCAACCACACCACAACAATTTATGCAACATGGAATGCGACTCAGAAAAATGCACATGCATGTGGTACCATTGGAGTAGAACTCCAACTTAAAAATCTGCCAATTAATAGAGGCGTCAACAAGGCATAAGCCTTCAACTTAATTTTCCAATCCAGACCAACTTACCGAGCATCAGCTCCAACTTGATATGCTATGTATGCAACAACAATATGAATACACCAGCAACTACAACAACAATTACAACCACAATTCAACTTTGGCATTAAGCCTACAACTTAATTCTTACTAACAATTAGAGGCAATGCAACGAAATTAACACCTGCAACTTTATAATTAACCACAACAATACCACCGCAAATTTACAACATACCCCGTATCATCCAAATTGTATCATAACGTTACTCAGAATTATATACGTTCTGCTATGTTTAGTCACCATACTGCTAGATTATTCTTCTACCAATTTATCACGATTACTGCTATTGGGATACTACCTGCTAGTTTATGCTTTTACTATCATTTTTCTATTACTGAAGCTAACGGTGACTATATTGTTTTCCTGCTAACTCATTATTACTATTCTAAACATATATTATTTTCCAGCTAATTTATTATTAATATTCTAAACAAATATTATTTTGCTGCTAATTTATTATTAATATTCTAAACAGATATTATTTTCCTGCTAATTTATTATTAATATTCTAAACAACTATTATTTTCCTGCTAATTCTGCTTTCTTAGTATCAACCTGTTATTTTATTGTTTACTAACATTTGATAATACTTTACTGATACTAACATAATACTAATATTTTTCTGCTAAACAAATAAACACCACACACACACCCAAGTGGCTTGCGCCACTCCTCTCACTCACACACACAAGACACACACACACACAAGACACAGGTGGCTTGCGCCACCATTAATCACAAAGGCAAGGTGGCTTGCGCCACCATTCATCAATTGCCAGAGGTGGCTTGCGCCATCCTTAAGTGACATACAGGGGTGGCTTGCGCCATCCCCCCCCCCCCTCCCCTTTTTTTTTAATTTAATCCAAACCAGTTAACTCCGAGCACAATCTCAAAACAACACATATAATTTCTAGCAACCTTAATTTATCTACAGAATCTATAATTTATCAAAGATAACAACCAATTACGAAAACAACAGGAATTCGGTGTATTTATCGACACAATTCACACCCAGTGACAATTTTATACGAACCCAATTCCCACATATTATTCATCAATTACCCTGTTATAGAGTCAGAACCCCACCCTTACCTTGGATTGAAGGTCGCTCTACTCTCAGGTTGAATTCCCGTTCTCGCAGTCTCTACGTATTTGTTTCCAAACCCTTGTTCCTCTTTCCTCTTCTCCGTAACTGCTACTTCTAATTCCTCACAATTCTAACTACCTAATATAATAAAACTATTATTATATTTGTCTTATTGAGCCTCATTACTACACCCCCACTAATACTACTTCACTCACCATCTAAATAAGCCCAATAATATAATCTAGTATTATTTCTAATACTATAATTACCACTTAAGTTAGCTTAATTAATTAATTAACAACAACACAACTTAAATCAACATTTTATAATTAATTCAACTAAAATCGACATAGCAACTCAACACAACATTTTCGACAACCAACACAAATCAAACAAATAATACGAAGATATTTAATTAAATAATTAATTAAATAACCAGGCGTTACAGATTACATGCAGTTAGGACTAGGTTTAGAGGATGATTTGCTCTGTTTCCGGTGGTTTTTAGTGATGGACGGTGGTTATGCCATTTTTTGCCCCACTTAGAATATTTTCGTCCTCGAAAATTTACCTTGTTCAAACAACTCGGGATAGGATTCCTGCATCTTGCTTTCCAACTCCCACGTCATACTTTCTCCGGCAGCTCCTAACCAAACTACTTTTACCAACGCAATCTCCTTGCCTCTTAGAGTCTTCATTTCACGATCCGCGATCCGTACAGGCATCGTTTCCATAGTAAGATTATCCCGTACTTGCATATCATCCATATGAATTATATGAGATGGATCTGGAACATACTTTCGGAGTTGTGACACATGAAACACATCATGTAAATTCGAAAGATTAGGCGGTAAGGCCACTCTATAAGCAACATTTCCAACTCTGTCCGAAATCTGATACGGACCAATAAAATGAGGAGTGAGCTTCTTAGACTTCAATGCACGCCCAACACCTGTCACAGGGGTAACTCTAAAAAACACATGGTCACCTGCTTGAAATTCTAAATCTTTCCTTCGCTTGTCATGATAACTCTTCTGCCTACTTTTGGAAGATTTCATCTTTTCTCTGATTAACTTCACCTTCTCAGTAGTCTCTCGAACAATCTCAGGTCCAAGCACTACACTTTCTCCAGATTCATGCCAACATAAAGGAGTCCTACACCTCCGACCATATTGTAGCACCCCAAAATTTGCTCTCCTTATTTTAGTACTAACTGGCTTATGTTTCATTGCATTTTTGCATTATCATGTGTGCATATCATTGGTTCTTAGCATGGGGTCAAGGTGCCTGAGGTAGTGCAAGAGGAGAAGATGTTCTTCAAGCAAGAGTCGTTATATTGTCCAAGAGAGCTCAAGTGGATCACTCTCTCCTAACCAGTGCAGAAATTAGGGTTTTGAGATCCTTGGGTTTATTGCTCCAATGGGCAAGCTTCTTGGGTTTTTATCATCACCAAATGACATATCTTATCTTTGTTGGAGAGGATACACATCATATTCAGAGGAATTTGGATTTGGAGACTGTGCTATTTCCTCCTAGACTGAGGGTACCAAGATTAGGGTTTGCTATAAAGTCAGTTTATTTCTGATTTTTTGGGCAAGACTTGATTCCATGGTCTTCCTTGGGTCCCTAAGTATCTAGTAATGGAAGATTGTCCATCAGTTTGGTTCAGGAGAAGTTCAATTGGCCAAGGGATTGGGAATCAGGAGAATTGGGGAAAAGTCAACAGTGAGAGGGGAAGTCAACTGTGAAATTTTGAGGTTCTCTTCAAGGTTTTCAAGGTCTCACATCCTCATATGGTCTTCAAGGGTCAAGTTCCATACCATTTATCAAGAATCAAGGGTTGGTACAAAAGTTACTAAATATGGAAATGACCTATAATTTGAAAGTTTCCTTTTTGGGCAAGTTCTTACACTACATTCAACTTGACTTTTCATCATCAAGAAAGCTTCAAATGAATTTTCCTCAAACATGAAAGTTGAAGATCGTTTTCTCCCCTTTCCAAAAAGTACTAGATGGTCTCCATATCATTTGTGAAACTCAAGTTATGACCAAAAGAAGGCTAGGTGGTTTTTAGGGTTCCATTTTCACAACTTTTTGCATTTTGGGACATAGTGACCTATAATTGGTTCCATTGCTTCATGTCACATTCTAACATCAAATAACAATCCATAAGGATCATTTTGGGGCCTTTGAACCAAGAAATTTCATGACTTATTCATTACTTATTTCACATGGTGCAAAATTACAAAATCATTGAAAACTCATGAACCAAGACATCTCAAGGCCCAAATCAAATTCAGGTGTGATTAGCAATTATTAAATAACTGATCCATCATGAAATATTTGGGTGTATATGCATGGAAGAGGGTGTATCTCACATAATGCAAATTTGTCAAATGGACCAAAACTCATAAACCAAGGAATGATTAAGACCCAAGTGATCATCAGTGGATTAACCCTAGGTATTTAAGATAACTCATGCACTGAGGAGAGAAAAAGGCACGTGATTTGGAGGAGAACAAAGTTTGCAACCCTAAAGCTTTTCTTCATCGAATCACACAATCCATAAGGGTTTCTCAAAAGATTCTTTCACAACTTTCATCCTTGGCATCTACAGAGTACAAATCACCCATCGTTGGAAGCTAAAAGCAAGGATAAGGGCTGCGTGATCTCAGGTCAGTGGTATTTTCCGTGATCTTAAAACTCCTTTTTTAAACGTGCATATTGACTTATGTAGTTTTTTGAGTTTGGACGCGTATATTGATTGTACGATGAGTTTGATTTTTTTGAACCAAACCTTGTTTCGTTCGTTTTGACTTATGCATTGGTTATTTGTGATTTTTGATGTGATAATATTGATCCTCGTGTTTTTCTGATTGAGATGATGTACTCATATGCGTGTTTTGGGGATTTTGGGGAGGGTGGCCGCCGGAGAAGACGACCGGAACCCTAGTTCCGGCGTCTGGTTTGGAGCTCCGGTGGGACTAGGGTTTGGAGGTTGGTGGTGAGTTCTTAGTCGTTGATCTGCTTGATCGTGCGTTCCATATGTTGCCACGCAATTAAAATTTGTTTTTATTTTATGGTTCACGTGTTTGCTAGTCCATGATAATTCGTGTGTACCATAGATCTGCATCGCTCATCATGTTTTTTATTTGATTAATCTTGGGCGTTAGATGAATCATGTGGCTTACAGGATGCCAACACATTAAAATAACCATGTGCCTTACCACGTGCTATCTTTTATTTTATTTATTTTCTGAGAAATTGTGTGTGGGTGCGTGCATCCTTATTATGGTGTGCTTGAGATCTGGAACGTTCATCATTATTACTTTGTGGTTGTGTTGACTAGTTAAGGAGCGCAAGATTGATCTAAAGGTGAGTATGGAGTCAATCAGTTGATTGGGTCACATGTGTTCTCTTTTTTTTATTTTTATTTTCGCTAATGGATCTCTTGTGTTGGGCTTGCTTCCCACACCCCTCATTTTCAGCCCATTATATTTTCCAACGTGAACAAGTTGCTGAACACACCCCCTTGCATATTTCCTTGTCTTTTATTTTAATTAATTATTGCATTTCATTTTTATTTTTTAAAAATAATTTCTTGCATTAAAAAATTCCCAAAAAATTCATGAATCATATTTATAATTTTATAAAATTTTCCCAAAATTTTTTTTTATTTATTTTATTTTTATCATTTAAATTAATTATTTGAATAGTTTCTTTTTGAATTTGTTTCATTTTGCACACATTGCATTGTAAAATTTATTTCTCATCATCCATAAAACATTTTGAACTCATTCTTTTTGCATTGTTTCATCAGCACATTGAAGTTAATTAAAACATTTTTCTCTCTTTTTTAAAACTTTTTCATATTGCATTTTAGTCCTCCTCTTTTGCATATTGGGTCATGTTTCTTGGCTGAACTTTGCATAATTGTTTGGGTGACCTATCTTGTGAATTTTGGCATGAGTTTTTGATATGTTGTTTGTTTCTGGTTGAGTAATGTTGATAATTAATTTGGTGATTTTATAAGACATTTTTCTAATTGTCTAATTGCTCTTTGTGTGAGATCTTCTTGTATGCACATCCTTAATCATGTCTGATTATTTGTTTGAAAATGCACTTATGCCATCATTTGGGTTTGCTTCTTTGACTTCCTAATTCATATTTAGGTCATCCACATTCTGTCTTGGTTGAATTTCACTTGGTTTATAATCATTTCTCTTTGGCTTGTGATTTGTTTGGGTTTCATTTATCTTATTATTACTTATGTCTGTTTTGTACTAACCTTTATGCAGGGGCTGAGGTAAGTTATTTGAGGGTGTGGATAAATATCCAAGTCCACTCTCACTCTTTCTTTCTCTCATCTTTTCTTTTCTTTTTGTCAAACCTCCCCTTAGGGCCATCTTTGCATGATAACATTAGGATAGATTTCCCCTTAGTGTTTTTCGTTTCTTTTGAGTCCCTCTTCTCATCTCTTAACCTTTCTAAGATACTTAATAAGGTCAACTTGCCTTGCACACAAGCCTTAAACATAGGAAGTGAAGATTGAGGGGTCCCTCTTCTTTCTTCTAGAATGTTGAGCATACGTCCCATTGGGAACGACCATGCGACGCATTCGTTCCCGTGTCATAGACTTTGGTTCAAGTTGAGTTATGAACTAACTCAAGTCACTTCTGTCCTAAAAAATACAAATAAACTTCAAACCTTTTTGTCTTTCGGGATTGTCAAACTAAAGGCTATTTTCAAAAAGGGCACATTACTTTCCGTCTGAGTCGCAAACAGGCATCGACCCTAACTGCCGGACGCGAACTTAACGTCGCTCATAAAAAACACAAAAAGAACTTGGTTCGAACTACGTTGACTCTGAATTCCCCATTGCACAAAGGGGGTACGTAGGCCTAGGACGTCGACGTCCTACCGAGTATGTCTTTGTTTTCCCTTTCCCCGTCTTAGTGCAGCCATAGATGTTAGGATAACTCACCCTTAGAATAAACAACAAGCGTGGATCCCATCGAGTACGATGGACGCGTGGGGTGCTAGCACCTTCCCCTCGCGTATCCGACTCCCGAACCCGGGTTATGGTTGCGATGACCATTCCTTTCCCTCTTCCTCAGGTATATGCGGTGTTCCCTTTTCCCTCTCTTGGGATAAATTTACACTGCTGGCGACTTTGTTTTCCGCGCCACTCTCGCATTTGTACCTGGATGAAAATCCTGGGAGCGACACATATAACGCTTCAAAAGGTGCCATTCCAGTACTGGAATGGTAACTGTTATTATAAGTGAGCTCGATCAATGGAAGATAAGTATGCCACGAACCTCCCTGCACAAGAACACAAGCTCTCAACAATTCCTCCAACGACAGAATAGTCCTCTCAGTTTGACCATCCGTCTGAGGGTGATACGCTGAACTCAACCTCAACTTAGAACCCAACGCCTCTTGCAAACTCTTCCAAAATCAGAAGTAAACCTCAGATCTCTATCCGACATAATACACAGAGGAACACCATGCAGCCTTACAATCATGCTAGTATAAATCTCCGCCAACTTCTATACTGAAAAACTGATGTTAATAGGAATAAAATGAGCCAACTTCGTAAGCCTATCAACAATCACCCAAATCGAATCGTGTCCCCTTGAAGTATTAGGTAATCCCGTCACAAAGTCCATTGAAATGCTATCCCATTTCCATTCTGGAACTTCTAATGGTTGCATCAACCCTGCCGGCTTCTGATGTTCAACTTTCGACTTCTGACAAGTTAAACATGCATACACAAAACGAGCTACATCACGCTTCATCCCAGGCCACCAGAATAATTTCTTCAAGTCTTGATACATCTTTGTAGCCCCCGGATGAATACTCAATTTACTTCTATGACTTTCCTCAAGAATCGCTTTCTTCATCTCCGCATCATCAGGAATACAAATTCGATTACGGAATCTCAACACACCATGGGAATCTATCTTGAAATCATCATTCCCATACTGATCGATCCCAACCATCGAATCTACCAGTTTCACGTCTAACTTCTGAGCTCCCTTGATATTATCCAGAAAATCATTGTTAATCTTCAGCATTCCCAACATCACACTTTGTGGTGTCACTTCGCAAACTAAGCTTATATCTCTGAACTGCTCAATTAATTCCAATTCTTTAACCATCATCGCCGACATATGCAAAGTTTTCCGACTTAGGGCATCAGCCACAACATTAGCTTTACCTGGATGATAGTTCAAACCGAAATCATAATCTTTTAATAATTCCAACCATCTTCGTTGTCTCATATTCAATTCCTTCTGATCAAATAAATACTTTAAACTCTTATGGTCGCTAAACACTTCAAATCTAGAACCATAAAGATAACGCCTCCAAATCTTAAGCACAAAAATAACTGCAGCAAGTTCTAAATCATGCGTAGGATAGTTCTTTTCATGAGTCCTCAACTGCCTCGACGCATAAGCAACTACCTTATCATTCTGCATAAGCACACCTCCTAAACCCATCTTAGAAGCATCACAATATACCACAAAAGGTTCTCCTGGATTAGGTAATTTCAAAACCGGAGCCGATGTCAATCTCTTCTTTAATTCTGTAAAACTTTCTTCACATTGAATGTCCCACACAAAAGCTTTACCTTTACAAGTCAACTTAGTCAACGGAAGTGCTAACTTAGAAAATCCTTTGATAAACCTTCAGTAATAACCAGCTAGTCCCAAAAAGCTTCTAATCTCGGTAGCCGACTTTGGAGTTTCCCATTGCAACACATCATCTACTTTAGATGGATCCACAACAATGCCACTACCTGAAATGACATGACCAAGGAAACTAACCTCCTTTAACCAAAATTCACATTTAGACAGCTTTGCATACAACTTCTTCTCTCTCAAAACTTACAATACTAGTCTTAAGTGCTCTGCATGCTCTGTTTCCGATTTAGAGTAAATCAATATATCATCGATGAACACCACCACAAACCGATCCAAATAAGTGTGAAAGATACGGTTCATGTACTCCATGAATACTCCCGGCGCATTAGTAACACCGAAAGGCATCACCGAATACTCATAATGTCCATAACGCGTTCTGAAGGCCGTCTTTTGGATATCTTCATCTTTCACTTTAATCTGATGATAGCCCGACCTCAAATCAATCTTGCTAAACACACGAACACCTACCAATTGATCCACCAAGTCATCTATTCTCGGAAGCAAATACTTGTTCTTAATCGTCACTTTATTTAATTGTCTATAATCAACACAGAGCCTTCCATCTTTCTTCTTTACTAACAACACTGGAGCTCCCCACGGCGATACACTTGGCCTCACAAACTTCTTTTCAAGTAATTCTTCTAATTGTTCCTTCAATTCTCTTAACTCAGAAACACACATTTCTTATGGAGTCACTGACATCTGACTCGTATCAAGTACTAGGTCGTAGCAGTTTCCACTCCACACTATGGCGGTAATCACTGATATCATATGGAAACACATCCAAAAGTCACACACCGTAGGTAGATCACCAACCACTGCATTTCCTTATGCCTTCAAAGAACCCACCTTCATAACACTTTGCACCATCTATCACAGGCTTATCCGCTTACTTAACAGAACAAATAACTCTTCACCTTCGTCGAACTTAGATTCATGCTCTAGAGGCAAGTCGCGGATACCTGATCGTTCTCTCTCAGCGGCATCCCAACTTGACAGACAGATAAGAACCTCGAATCCGTCCTATCTTCAGTTATAGGAATTTGCATCTACTCATCAAATAATCTGTAAGCACTTGGTTTAACTCCAAATAATTCATTGTACACACCATCTAAGCTGGCAAGACACGTCTATTCCATCCCAGATGATCCCGTCTACTATCAACAAGAGATTAAGGGCGATCAGTTCCTCAATTTGTCAATAGATAGTCGACAACCATGATGGGGCATAAACCATCTTTACTAAACTATAACAGCGTTCCTTGCATCTTGTGCATGAAGCTGCCTAAGGCACAATTCTTAGTTGCCATAAGCCTTATCTCCATATTTCCTTCAGTTTCGGAAACAACACAATTCCCATAATGCTTGCACACTTTCCATCAGTGGCACACCGAACTAACATTCCACGACCAACACATCTCAGAGAAGCGAAAACTTTTCCCCCACTTGTTTCAACCAACTCCTGCAAACAACGGTTAGAACACAAGCAAGTACCGACAGTGTTTCACACACATGTCGCGTACTAAGGGACAAACAACATTAGACAACCTGGCCGGACAGACCGACCTGCTCTGATACCACTAATGTAACACCCCATTTCTACCCATCGAGTAATATAAAATCAGAGTTACAAAGTTTCAACGTACATATGGAATGTTACACTTTCTACATAGAACAACGACAATTAATCAATTGGAAAACAGATACATAACACATAATTTCGGATGAACCGATAACAACCTGCTCAGTCTTTAAAATAAAACAACTTTCATTACTACGCAACGGATTCACAAGAATTCAACTTTAATAACATAACATCTTTGTTCACATCAAACAACTTCAAAACAACAAGTCTTTAACGAAAACAACTTAAAAATTCAGCAACAATAACAAAACCAACAATAAAGGAAGCGTCCATCCCCCCTCGTGTTACGTATCAGAGCGACGACACCGACTCAAACTAATGAAGGTAGACCGCCTTCACTCCGGATTACCTGCAGGATGACATATAAACCATCACCAACCACATAAGGGGTGAGATATCAAACAATATAATCGAGTATATGATAAACAATATATTAAATCAGATTATATAAAATCACCATTTCACAACATTACCATCAACATTAATCAACCACACCACAACAATTTATGCAACATGGAATGCGACTCAGAAAAATGCACATGCATGTGGTACCATTGGAGCAGAACTCCCAACTTAAAAATCTGCCAATTAATAGAGGCGTCAACAAGGCATAAGCCTTCAACTTAATTTGCCAATCCAGGCCAACTTACCGAGCATCAGCTCCAACTTGATATGCTATGTATGCAACAATAGTATGAACACACCAGCAACTACAACAACAATTACAACCACAATTCAACTTTGGCATTAAGCCTAAAACTTAATTCTTGCCAACAATTAGAGGCAATGCAACGAAATTCACACCTGTAACTTTATAATTAACCACAACAATACCACCGCAAATTTACAACATACCCCGTATCATCCAAATTGTATCACAACGTTACTCGGAATTATATACGTTCTGCTGTGTTTAGTCACCATACTGCTAGATTATTCTTCTACCAATTTATCACGATTACTGCTATTGGGATACTACCTGCTAGTTTATGCTTTTGCTATCATTTTTCTATTACTGAAGCTAACGGTGACTATATTGTTTTCCTGCTAACTCATTATTACTATTCTAAACAGATATTATTTTCCTGCTAATTTATTATTAATATTCTAAACAGATATTATTTTCCTGCTAATTTATTATTAATATTCTAAACAGATATTATTTTCCTGCTAATTTATTATTAATATTCTAAACAACTATTATTTTCCTGCTAATTCTGCTTTCCTAGTATCAACCTGTTATTTTACTGTTTACTAACATTTGATAATACTTTACTGATACTAACATAATACTAATATTTTTCTGCTAAACAAATAAACACCACACACACACCCAAGTGGCTTGCGCCACTCCTCTCACTCACACACACAAGACACACACACACACACACAAGACACAGGTGGCTTGCGCCACCATTAATCACAAAGGCAAGGTGGCTTGTGCCACCATTCATCAATTGCCAGAGGTGGCTTGCGCCATCCTTAAGTGACATACAGGGGTGGCTTGCGCCATCCCCCCCCCCCCCCCTTTTTTTAATTTAATCCAAACCAGTTAACTCCGAGCACAATCTCAAAACAACACATATAATTTCTAGCAACCTTAATTTATCTACATAATCTATAATTTATCAGAGATAACAACCAATTACGAAAACAACAGGAATTCAGTGTATTTATCGACACAATTCACACCCAGTGACAATTTTATACGAACCCAATTCCCACATATTATTCATCAATTACCCTGTTATAGAGTCAGAACCCCACCCTTACTTTGGATTGAAGGTCGCTCTACTCTCCGGTTGAATTTCCGTTCTCGCAGTCTCTACGTATTTGTTTCCAAACCCTTTTTCCTCTTTCCTCTTCTCCGTAACTGCTACTTCTAATTCCTCACAATTCTAACTACCTAATATAATAAAACTATTATTCTATTTGTCTTATTGGGCCTCATTACTACACCCCTACTAATACTACTTCACTCACCATCTAAATAAGCCCAACAATATAATCTAGTATTATTTCTAATACTATAATTACCACTTAAGTTAGCTTAATTAATTAATTAACAACAACACAACTTAAATCAACATTTTATAATTAATTCAACTAAAACCGACATAGCAACTCAACACAACATTTCCGACAACCAACACAAATCAAACAAATAATACGAAGATATTTAATTAAATAACCGGGCGTTACAGATTACATGCGGTTAGGACTAGGTTTAGAGGACGATTTGCTCTGTTTCCGGTGGTTGTTGGTGATGGACGGTGGTTATGCCATTTTCTTCCGCTGAGCTTCTAGGACATTCTGGTGAGAAGGGCGGTTCCCTGCGTCGTCGCGATGATGATGCATGTGCAGCCACCGTGGTCGTTCATATTCTGGGGTGACGATGAATTTTCTAATTGTGTATTTGCAGTTTCCGGCGGAGCTTCAAACGAAAACTGGGAATAGGCTCGGGGAAGTTCCTCGTCCGGGAATGGTTTGTCCCGAGCGTCTCCTCGTGGGGAGGCTCTTGAATTTTCCTTTTGAGGTTAGGCCTTAGGCCTGGGATGTCGTCCTCATCCCTTCGCGCGCCCTTTCACTTGACTAGCGGTGGAAGGGTGGATTTGATCTTTCGTCGAATTCACTTTTTTCTCTGCTTTTCAGGTGATTGACATGGCAACAGGGCCAGACGGGGAGATCATAATAGATTCGTCCGAGGAGGAAGCGAGCTCCTCGGAAAGCAGCAGTTCAGAATCCTCGAGTGTCCCCAGCGCAGCCGGGGAGGAGGAGGAAAAGGACGAGGATACCGTTGAAGGCTCCACCGAGGAGTGGATGGTGAATGAGCCAGCCGAGCATGTATCCACCTTCGCGACGTATCTATCGGATGTCTTCATGGTCGTCAGGCCGGAGGGGGAGTGGAAGGTGCACTTTCCTTCCGAGGACGATAAGGTCTGCACAAATTTCGGGGAGCGTTTCTCTATGTACGATTACGCTTTCAAGGAACTCAGACTGAGGTTGTAGTTCACTGATTTCCTGCAGTCAGTGTTCGTGCATCTGGATTTGGCCCCGACGCAGTTGCATCCGAACTCGCTGGCCTTCATCCGGGCATTTGAGCTAACATGCGAGTATTTGAGGATAGGGGCTACTCTCCGCTTATTTTTCACTGTATTTCATCTTCAACAGCAGCTGACGGGGAGGAGGTACGGTTGGGTTTCGTTGAAACGGCCTCGCAAGCTGTTCAAGCCCTTCTCAAAATCAATACGGACGTTCAAGGAGAGGTTTTACATTATAGAGCCCGTATCGGAAGCTGCCCAGGACAACACGTATGCCTGGTCGATTGAAGTTGACGATGAGGGTAATGATGTACGCGACGAGGCTGGGAGGTTCATCGGGGAGAGAATATTCAAGTTCCCTTTTCACTGGGGACCTGGCCATTTTACCAAGGAGCCCAACCAGTACGTTCTCCAGCCGCATAATCTGTATGGGCAGGATGCCGCTGCTTACGACACGCTGGTGAAGTATGTCAACTCTTTCCGGCTCGCTGAATGCTGGACGAAGAAGGGTGACCCCATCTTCGAGGAGGATGGAAGCCAGAGGGTGGAGTATCGTTTCATCAACACCAAGGCGCTTTTGGAGTGCAAGACTTTCGCGGAAGCTTATAAATTGCTTGGTAGTCTTAGTTGTTTTAATTATCTGACTTATGTTTCCTTCCTCGTCTAACATGTTCGTACTTTGTTTGTGCAGCTGAGATGCCTCTTGCTCACGAAAGGATGGTTAAGAATGCTCTCGCGAGTAAAAAGTCTGGGGCAGCTGCTCCCAAGACCCGATTCTCCCAGCGTGCTCCCACTCTTCCTCAGCCTGCTGCGGGGACCTCTTCTCCCACTCCTGCCCCCAGGGATCTCCCTTGCCTCTGGCCTCACGGTCCAAGCGGTTCAGGGCTACCGAAGGGGTAGATCTCACCCAGGCGCCGAAAAAAGGGAAGTTTGAACTTTCTCCATGCATTCATAACAGGCGGTTCTTCAAGGGAACGTTGTTGGTCATGCCACGGGCAGAGTCTCTCCGGCTGGAAGGCATGGATCGCCCGAGCAAGAGGGCGTTGGTGGCCCAAGATGCTTCTACGCTGGTCAGAATGTTGGAGATGACGGCTGTTTATGCCGAAGGGGACTCTACAACTGAGTCTGAACTGAGAACTGCTCGGGCTACCATAGCATCCCTTGAGGAGACGGCGAGGAAGGCCAAGGAGGAGGCTAGTGTAGCGCGATTTTTGTGGTCTTAAAGCACTATCCCTTGGGATACTACAGTTTGATTCATTTTGTATCCTGTTAAGCTGATTAAGGAAGGGAAATAGATGTCTCCAATAAACCTTGCTCGCATACTGAGTTTAAACAGTCAAAACTGTTGGTTTACAGATGCTATTAAGATGTGGGCCCAACTTCGATTTATTTTGTTAAAAACACAATGCTCGGATCATTTGTGAGGTTTTAGGTAACGTGTTTAGATTTGATGCTTTTGGGGGTTGATTTGATGGAGATACTGGATTTTGGGTTTTTGATTAGTGTGCTTGCTAAGATTTTTCAATCTTATGCCTACGTATTCCCGTTTAACGAAACAGGGAAATCAGAGCGATCTTAGTTCCTCCTATTCTAAGGGAGGAAAAAGGTTGTTTTGGTGTCTTGTTCAAAGCCCAAGGCATGAAGCTAAAGGTGATTTGTATCTTGTTCAAAGCCCAAGATGTGAAGCTAAAAGGGTTCTGGATGAGAGAGAATTTGTCATCTCTAAAGAGGAGTTGTTGATGTTTGTATGCTGTGAGCAAGGCACAAGTTGATGCTAAAAGGTTGATTGACTCAACCAGGGAATTCTCTATATAAAGCCTAAGAGGAGGCTATTGACCCAACAAGAGGGTGTTTATTTGTCTCGTACGAAGCCCGAGATAGAGGCTAAAAGGGTTGACTCAACAAAAGAGTGCCAACAAGTGAATGACTTAACAAGAGAGTGCTTTTATGTGTCTTGTATGAAGCCCAAGACGGAGGCTAAAAGGGGAATGACTCAACAAGAGAGTCTGTAATACTTAACAAGAGAGTGATTTGTTGTCTCGTACAAAGCCTGAGATAGAGGCTAAAAGGGGATTGACTCAACAAGAGAGTCTTTTATACTCAACAAGAGAGTGTTTTAGTATCTCGTATGAAGCCCGAGATGGAGGCTAAAATAGAGATTGACTCAACAAGAGAGTCTTTTATACTCAACAAGAGAGTGATTTGGTATCTCGTACAAAGCCCGAGATAGAGGCTAAAAAAGAAATTGACTCAACAAGAGAGTCTTTTATACTCAACAAGAGAGTGATTTAGTATCTCGTACAAAGCCCGAGATAAAGGTTAAAAGGATTTGACTCAACAAGAGAGTCTTTTATACTCAACAAGAGAGTGATTTAGTATCTCGTACAAAGCCCGAGATGGAGACTAAAAGGGAGATTGACTCAACAAGATAGTCTGAAAAGGTTAACTCTGTTGGGAAGGATCATTTGTACAAAGCCCACGAGGAGGATGACTTTCCTGAGGAAAGGATCATTATACAAAGCCTAAGAGGAGGCTATCTTTTGCCGGGGTTTATTGAGATCCCGAGACAGGTCCAAGTGGGAGAGCCCTCATGAGAGAGGCCGGGTTTCTGCTGGAGATTTATCTAGAGTGATCGGGGTTTCTTCCTATATTTGAAAGGAACTTGAGAATGTCTTTGAGACTCAGGGGTTTAGACTGTCCAAGTCTAGAGTTTTATCTTTTGTATAATGCCCAAGAGGAGGCACGAGCATTAAGGGATGAGTATCAACCCTAAAGTGGCCAGAGGTTTGATACCGGAAAGACTGTTCTAGCAAATGATGACTAAGTTCTGTCTTATACCTTTAAGAGGTCGTCAGGGTCCTTGTATTAAGCCCAAGAGAAGGCATGAGAACTTCTAAGAAGCCGAAGGGTCCTTGTACAACGCCCAAGAGGAGGCGGGGATGCTTTTAGGAAGCCTGTGGGTCCCCAAACCAAGAGAAATTCAAGACATGCTATTCACAGAGAATAGATCAAGCCAGGAAAGTTCGAGAATTTGGAAGAAACTCAAGAGATGCTATTCACGGAGAATAGATCAACCCTGGAGAGTAGAGTTTCTTTGATGATTTCTAAGAGTGACAGTCTGAGAAAGGTTCACCGAGAATGCTGCCTTTCTCTTTGTTCCATATTGTTTAACCACAAGAGAAGGGAAGACTGTGTCTGGTAATCCTATGGGGGATCTAGTTTTGTTTGTATTTAAGAGCGACCAACAGGCTTTACCTAGTTCTAGACGTAGTTGCCATGGAAAACTCTAAAATAAATATACTAGTATTACACAGTTGATATTTGACAAGTATATAAAAGGTTGTGAAAGGAAACTTACAGTGAAACAGCCCCACAATACAGTTATATACATATGAAAACGGATAAACACTTACCCGTTGTAGAGCTTCCATGTTGTTTGGTTTGTTGTTCAACAAAGAAAGCTTTGATAACAATATTATATTCAAAATCATAGGAGAAAGTGCTTTGAAAAGATTGTTGGGGCTTACAGCTCAAGGAGAGGCCCAGGTTTTAACGATGATTGCACCGTTGTTTTGAGAATCGTACAGAGGGACTTATATAATATGTGAGGCCCAAAATTGTTTTATGTACAAAGGGGGGTTGGGTCTTATACTCTATTAAAGGCCCAAATAAATTTAAAGAAAAGACATGCGGCTTATAACACGAGGGTAGGCCCATTTGGTTTTGTTAAAAAGGCGACGATCGCGCCGTTGTTTTTTGAAAATACAGTGGGACTTATACAATGACTGAGGCCCAAAAATGGTGGTGTATTTACAAAGTGGATGGGTCTTACACTCTAATAAGATGCCCAAAGAAATTTAAAGAAAAGAAATGGGGCTTATAACACGAGGGCAGGCCCAGGGTTTTGATTTTTGAACTGGCGATCGCGCCGTGGTTTTTCTTTTAACGCAGAGGGACTTATACAATATCTGAGGCCCAAAATTGTTTTGGTTAAAAGGGTATTGGGTCTTACACTCTATTAGAGGCCCAAAGTTGTTTTAAAATGATTGATGAGGGTGAAAATCAAGGAAACCCTAATTTTGTTTTCCTTTAAAAGTAAATATTCAAAGAAAATCAATAAAATGATAGAAATACCAAATGAATTTGAACAAAACACATGTGATTTTTGTTTACGGTTTGAAAAATGAAGTTTTAATGACAATATGAATTAAAACTCATTTGGTTTTGATTTTCAAGATGAATATTCACTTTTAAAATGTTTAAAAATAATTAAAAATGAATTTATTCACAAAAATACCAATTATATTAAATAAATAATATAAATTTGACTTTTTTGTGGAATAAAATATTTCAACATTTTTGTTATTTTTTGCAAAAAGAATCAATAAAAAATAATTAAAATTGAGGGCGTTATTAATTTTTCAAATCATTAAAAATAATATGAAAAATAATAAAAAAGTGAAAAAAACCAATAAAAAGGGGTCTGGGGCGAGGGGGATTCGAACCCCAGACCTCTTGTGTACAGTGTGCGCGCCTTACCATTGGGGTGGTGATACGTCTGTGTATTAGAACACAACCACAAATATACAAGGCTTGCCTTGTTTTTTGGCATGGCCCAAGGCAAGGCAAGGCAAGATTTTGGTCAGAAACGTGAAGGCCATAACTTTCTCATTTCTCTAGGGTTGGAGACAAAATTTATATGCATCTGGCCTAGAATTTCACAAGGAATCCAATGGTGGTGGTAGTTTTTTCAGAAAACAAATCCTCCTCAAAACCCGATAATGGTTTTGAAATAGGCCATATTTTGCATTTTCTGTGCTACCTCTTGGTACAGGGATGAATTACATGATAAATTGGTGCAAACATAACACATATAACATGTATAAGAGATGCATGATCAGTGGGCCTCAAAGCAAGGCATATTTCAGAGAGTTCAAGTTATGATGCTTACTTCTTTTTGAGCTTTTTGGGTAATCTGTCAAGTGCCTTGTTCCAGAAATGTTTTGATGCTTTGAACAATCTCAAATGATCCCTTAGAAGCTTTTAGGATGATTGGAACCAGTTGGAAACCTCAGGAATGGAAACTGGCTATTTCTTGCAAAAGGGGCAAAAGTGGCCAAAATAGCAACTCTCTCAAATGGTGTTCCAGATGTGTGAAACCATTTGGGACAGTTCAAGGATGATATTTGGAGTGTGCTTGAGGTTTTATCTGGTTTGGAAAGTGACTGAATCAAGACATGGCTTGAAAAATGCAAAAAGGCTCTATTTTGAGGTTTTGAGAGGGGACTTTGTGATTTTGGTGTTACAGGTCACTTGTGAGAGTTTGGACAACTTAGATATGACATATTGGATGTGTTTGGATCATGAGTTGTGATGGAATTTCTCTCTAACTCAAAAACTCAGAGTTACCTTGTTAAAGAAGGTATTTTTGCATAGAGAAAGGGATTTTGAGGAAAGAAAGTGTTGTAGTGCTTTGGTGTACTCAAACTGAGCACAAATGAGCTCTATTTATAGTAGAGCAAGTTTTTTTTTGCTGCAATAGTGAATGGCAACTGCAACAGAGGTTTGGCCAATGGTTGCATTTTAGAATCTCAAGTCTCCTCTAGCCATTGACCAGAGGTTAGGGCACAGGCTGCTGGTCCCCTAGTTCAGAGATCATCCTTGACTCATTCAGTTGGAAATGGTTTAGTTCATGCCACCTTGGTGCATCCATTGAATGCTCCAAAACAAAATTGGAGTCTTGTCCCTCTTTTAGGGTTTTTTAGGTTGGACATGCTACTTTTGGTTCCAAAGACTTGGGAGGCTTATGGATCAGTGTTTGTCCCTCCTTGGTCCCTCCCTGAGGTGTTCAGATGGATAGAATTGTTTGTCCTTTGCAAAAATTGCTCAAATCGAGCAAAATGCACAAATCTGCCTTGCCATGATAGTTTGCAGCAAGACATATTGCCATTGTCATATCTCATGGCTCAAGTGGAATTTCATGGGGTTCTTGGCCATTTTGGAAAGCTCTCATATGATACAACATATGTGTGATCATAGTTTGTTTTGATAATTTTTGGATCCAAGTGAAAAATTCCCCTACATTTGGAAAAAAGTGAAACAGATTCTGACTTTGTGAAAATTGCACTAAGTGTTGGAAAAAAGTGACATTTCCACATTTTGTGATTTTGGCCATTCCATAACTTGAAATCCATGGAGAATTGGAATTAGGTGTAGTTGACACTTTTAAATTATGCCATGAGAGCTACAAATATATCTTTGGATAAGCCCAAATGGTTGCTTGGATCTCAAGTTATGATCCTTGGAAGTTGGTACCCTATCCACTTTGTTCCATAACTTAGAAAAATTTCTAAGTTTTTATGGTTACCCCTTTTACAAGTTATCCCACTTTCTTTGGTTTTTCTTGATGAATGTTGATTCAAATCACACATTAACATCATTTTAGGGTTAAGGAACCATAATTGTGAAAAATCTCAAAAAGTCAAACTTTGACTTTTATGCACAGTTGACTTTTTACCAGATGAATTCCAAACTGTGCGATCCTCTATGAAATCAAGTCTTTGACCTAAATCAAACTTGATGAATTGATTTCATAGGTGTTATAGGGTGTATTGAATCATGTCCTAGGGTTTGGGAGCATGTCTTGGTCAAAAGTCAAAGATACAGTTGACTTTTTCCGCGAAACCCTAACTGTGGTTCTGATGAACTTGAAACTTGGGAATCAAGCTTCTTGGATCAATCCATTATTGCAAATGGATCAATGTAGTGTATTAGAGACCTTCAAATCATGTCTTGAGGTATTGGCTCATGTTTTGTCCCAAAAGTCAACTTAGGGGTGAATTAGGTCAAGAAACCCTAATTCCTGATTTTTTGATGAATGCATCCCCTGAGGTTAAATTGACTTGATGATTGGGTCCATGAGGTTCCATGGTATATTTTAGGATATTCTTTGAAGCATTGACTCATGCCCAGAGGAAAATTCTCATCTGGAGGCCTTGGTCGACCAAAACCCTAATTTGGTGACACTGGCGATCTTGAGGCTTAATCCACTTGGAATGTTGCAGCCTTGTGCTTAATTCCTTGAAGTGGAAGTCCTCTTGATTCTTTATGGATGTTTAAGAGGTTATACAAGTTAAAGATTATGTCATTCCTTGATTGATCCTTTGTCTAAAGCTCAGAGAGGGCTTGAAACCCTAATTATTGTTTGTAGTGAATGCTCACCCATCTTTGGGGATACTGATGAGTGTGAAATGGTTCATCCATATTGTGATGATGATTTTCACAATGATGGGAAATCTTAGTAGTCAAAATTTGGGGTATGACAGCTAGGAGTTCTGATGATGCCCGAAGGAAGGCGGACGAGGAGGTGTCCGGGTTGAAGAAGGAGAACTCCACTCTGGCCCCGGAAAAGAAAGCGACAGAGGAACTGGTCGAGCAGATGAGGGCAGCCAATGCTCCTGACGAAGATTAACCTGAGGACGTGAGGGAGCTAAAGACAAGGTCTGAGCTGGTTGCCCGTATGTTGGCGGCCGAGGATGACAACATCGTCATTGCAGACGAATCCTTTAGGAATGTCGTGTCTCAACTACGGATGGTGAACCCCGGACTTGAAATTTCCACCGAGGGTACCCACTATCTAGCGTACGTTGAAGATGGCCGGATAATTAGACCGGACTCCCTCCTCGAAGAGTACGCCGATGATCAGCCCGTGGAAAACCAGGAGCCTCATCCTAACGCCGAGCAGACTGACCAGATGGATGAGTGAGGGTTTTTGTTGTTGTTGTAATTTTTCCAGAATTGGGGGGGGGGGCATGCCCCCAGTTTATGTAATCAAGCACAATTGTGGTCCTTGAGGCCACCTACTACTTTAATTATGTGTCTGGTCCTCGTGGCCAGTTTTGTAACTTGCATGGCTTTTTCTGCTTTAAATTTCGCTAAGTGTTGTACTTATGCTCGTTTGTGCATGTATGCCCTCAATAGAGATTACTTTGTTTTGCTTTAAGTTTTTTTGGGGATTGCTCGTTGTAGATATGTTCGTCGGTGAGGGCTACTGGACGAACTGCCAGAGAATATTCGGGCGAGGATGCGGAGCTCAGGTCGCGTTTAAAGCTTGAGTTCGCGGTGTGAACCTCCCATCGCGAGCTGGGTGTTCTGCCTGTCGTGGTCCTTTGACGACGGCGGTGCTCGATTGAGGGACCACTATCGAGCAGAGACCCGACTCGTTCCAGAGCGGGGTTCTGCTTTACTGGCATGC
Source organism: Lathyrus tuberosus (assembly GCA_022829125.1). Taxonomy (NCBI): domain Eukaryota; kingdom Viridiplantae; phylum Streptophyta; class Magnoliopsida; order Fabales; family Fabaceae; genus Lathyrus; species Lathyrus tuberosus. The sequence goes on along the minus strand of JALAZF010000274.1, from coordinate 4,358,856 downwards.
GACGCTTGTACCTAGGCGTGCATCGTGGTTGGTAAGTGATGCTCGTCGTCGTGACGAATTGAACCGATAGTTAAGGCCTTAGTTGTAGTATTGTTTCAGCATTTCGGCGTTCCATGGTCGAGCAAGCTCTTCCCCGTTGAGACGTTCTAGGTAATAGGCCCCATTCTCCGTTTTTGCCCGGACACGATAAGGACCTTCCCAGTTGGCGGCTAGTTTGCCTTCGTGAGAGTCTTTATGGTTTCTCCTTAGGATGAGACTGCCCACGTCAAACTCTCGTCGTATGACTTTGATGTTGTTCCTGGTGGCAATTTTTTGTTTTAATGAGGCTTCGCGGAGAGTTGCCCTTGTTCGGATTTCCTCGACGAGATCGAGTTTCTCCCTTAGTGCCTCGTCGTTCATATCCTTGTCTAGGGGCGATTTTGTCCGCCTGAAGGGTACGTGAACTTCGATGAGGATCACAACTTCGGTCCCGTAAACCAGGCAAAAGGGTGTCTCCCTGGTTGAAGAGTGTGGAGTTGTGCGGTATGCCCATAAGACACTGTGCAGCTCCTCGACCCAAGCTTTATTGGTTTCGTCCAGCCTTCGTTTGAGGCCCCGAAGGATGAATCGGTTCGCCGCCTCAGCCTTCCCGTTTGACTGGGGATGTTCGACGGATGCAGAGTGTTGCTTCGTGCCCAGCTGGGCAACGAAGTCTTGGAACTTCCTGTCCGTGAACTGTGTCCCATTGTCTGTGACTATTGCCTGGGGGATGCCAAAATGCTCGAGGATGTTTCGTTTGTAGAAACGCAGTATGTTAAGGGCAGTTATCTTGGCCAGGGCCTCCACTTCTATCCATTTTGTGAAGTAGTCCATGCCCACTATTAAGTATTTGTTCTGATTTGATCCCACCACGAAGGGTCCTAGGATGTCCAGGCCCCACCAGGCAAAAGGCCACAGGGAAGACATAGCCTTGAGCTTGTTAGGTGGAGCTAGGTGCATATCCTAGTGCCGTTGGCATTTATCGCATTTCTTCACGTGCTCTTTCGCGTCGTGCTGCATGGTTGGCCAGTAGTATCCTGCTCGGAGGGCCTTTCGAGCAAGGGACCTTCCTCCGAGGTGTTGGGCGTTGATCCCTTCGTGGATTTCGCGCAAGATGTGGGCGACCGTTTCCTCCTCGACACACTTGAGCAGCGGGTTGGAGAATCCTCTTCTGTGGAGTTTATCTTCGATCAGGACATAGGAGTAGGCCCTTCGCCTAACTACGCTGGCTTCTTTACGGTAGGACGGAAGTTCGTCTCTGGCGAGGTAGTTGTAAACGGGGATCATCCAGCAATTGCTATCGCCAGTCACTTGTGCGTCGAGCATCGGGGAAGCTTTCTTAATGTTGGGTCGAGAAAGTACTTCTTGTATGACGGACTTGTTTTCGCCTTTCTTCTCTGTGCTGGCTAGTTTGGACAAAACGTCGGCCCGAACATTGTGTTCGCGGGGAACATGCTTTACCTCTACCGCTGCGAACTTCGCCATCCTCTTCTTGACCAGGGCTAAGTATTCGATCAGGTTGTCATTCTTGGCTTGGTATTCTCCTTGGACTTGAAGGGCCACGAGTTGTGAATTTGTGCAAATAACGACTTCTTCTGCGCCAAGGTCCTCGGCCAAGTGTAATCCGGCGAGGAAGGCTTCGTACTCAGCCTGGTTGTTAGAGGTGGGGAAGGACAGGGTGAGTGATACTTCAACGATGATTCCCACGTCGCTTTCCAGTATGATGCCCGCACCGCTTTCTGCCGAACTGGAGGCCCGGTCCACGAAAATGGTCCATTTGCGTGCTCCGCAAGCGGGGGAGTTTGCGAACGTCATTTCTGCAACGAAGTCGGCCAGAGCCTGGGCCTTGAGGGCTTTCCTGCTCTCATACTGGATGTCAAATTCAGACAGTTCGAACGACCATTTAAGCATTCTACCGGCCATGTCTGGTCATCCCAGTAGCTGCTTCACGGGTTGATCTCTTCAAACCACAATCGTGTGGGCTAGAAAGTAGTGTCTCAGTCTTCTAGCTGCGTTGATGAGGGCCAACGCCACTTTTTCTATTTGCTGGTATCTCAACTCTGGTCCCTGCAGTGCTTTGCTCGTAAAATATATGGGCTTCTGTCCGTCAGGAGTTTCGCGGATAAGAGCGGCGCTTACCGCCTCGGTTTCTACGACGAGATACAGGTACAAAGTTTCGCCGTTGTCCGAGCGAGAGAGAACAGGTGGTTCTGAGAGTGCTCGTTTTAGGTGGAGAAGAGCCTTGTCAAATTCCTCGGTCCATTCGAACGCTGCCTCCTTGCGGAGGAGTTTGAAGAATGGTAAGGCGTGTTGGGCAGACTTGGCCACGAAACGGGACAATGACGCGAGCATCCCGTTGAGGGACTGGATGGATTTCTTTGACTTGGGCGTCGGAAACTCGGAGAATGCTTGGCACTTATCGGGGTTGGCTTCGATTCCTCGTTCCGTTAAGTAGAAGTCAAGGAACTTGCCTGCCCAGACACCGAACGTGCACTTCTCCGGGTTGAAACGCATTTTGTACTTTCTGGCCTGTCCAAAGACCCTCCTTAGATGGGCAGTGTGATCGGTTTCCTCGTGGGATTTTATGAGCATGCCGTCCATATAGACTTCGAGCATGTCGCCTATCTCTCCCCAGAAGACCTTGTTCATCATTCTTTGATAGGTCGCGCCGGCGTTCTTCAGGCCGAAGGGCATTACGTTGTAGTAATAGTTGCCCGATTCGGTCATGAAGGCCGTGTATTTTTTATCGCTCATTGCCATTGGAATTTGATTATAGCCCGAATAGGCGTCCATGAATGATAAAAGTTTAAAACTGGCAGAATTATCAACAAGTTTATCAATATTGGGGAGGGGGTAGGCATCCTTCGGGCATGCCTTATTAAGATCGGTGTAGTCAATGCACATTCGCCATTTGCCATTAGATTTTTTCACAAGTACAACGTTGGACAGCCAAGTGGTGTACTTGGCCTCCGAGATGAATTTGGCCTTGAGGAGGTCCTTTACAGTTTTTTCTGCAGCCTCCGTTTTCTCCGGAGACTGCTTTCACCTACGTTGTGCTACTGCTTTGACGACCGGGTCAATCGTGAGTTGATGGCAGGCGACGGATGGGTCCAAGCCGGGCATCTCGGTGGCGCTCCAGGCGAATAGGTCGGCGTTCTCACGGAGGCAGGCCTTGAGTTGCTTCCTCGTGATGTCGGGGAGGTCCGCTCTAATCTTCACTCCCTGCTGGGGGTCATCGCCGAACAAAACGAGCTCAAAGTTGCCATCCAGGATTGGTCACTTCGGATGGGAGCTGCTGCTGGACAGGGTAGACGAGCTGGTTGAAGCTGCTTGGTCCTCCTGTTGGGCTTCTTCGGGGAAGCGGCTGTAGAGGTCAATGGAGTCGACCTGAGGCAGATGCTTGACTTCCTCAGATTTGCTGGGCAGGGTTGGCTTGCTCGATACCTTCGGCTTGGAGGTGATGGCGTAGAGTCCTTTCGTGGCTGCTTCGAAACATCTTCGTGCGGCTTCGATGTCACCGTGGAGGGTGGCGACCATCCCCTTTAAGGTGTAATACTTCATCTTTAGGTGGACGGTTGAAGGCACAACTACCAACTCGGGTAATGTTGGTCTTCCGAAGATACACTGGTACAGTGACGGGCAATCTATCACCAGAAACTGCACTTTGACGGACCTGGCCGTCTCTGCCGATCCAAAGGTTACGATCAGTTCGACGTACTCCCAAGGTTTGGTCACTGATCCGTTGAATCCTTGCAAATCAGACCCCACATAGGGGGTGAGGTGTGATTCGTCCAGCTGAAGTGTCGAAAACAGCTGGGAGTACATGATGTTGACCAAGCTGCCTTGGTCGTCGAGGATTCTACGAACGTCAAAGTTCTCCATTCGAGCTCTGACGAGTAAGGGTATGCTCAAGTTTGGAGATCCTCTGAGGAGCTCTTCCCGGTAAAAGGAGATGGGGACGGAGCCCTTCTGGGCCTGGTCGAGCGTGGCTATCTTGCTGGAGCTCATGCTGATTAGGTGCTCGAATTTCCTTTTCACGGAGCCCACCGTGACTTTATTGAAGCCCCCGCCTGAGATGACCATGGCGGAGGGGAATGTTTCCCACGGGCTATGGGCCGCGAAGTAGGCAGGAGCGTTGAGCTCATCTGGGATGTAGAAGTCCTCTGGTCGCGATACGGACATGGAGACCTGGATGTTGGCCACTTCCGAGGAAGACACCTATTCCTCTACCTTTTTGGACTCTTGGGCGTCCTGTCGGGGAGCATCTCTCTTCTTAGTGAACTTTTTCAGGTGGTCATCCCTGATTAGTATCTCGATAGCATCCTTTAAATGGATGCAGTCTTCGGTAGTGTGCCCGTGACTCTTATGGAAACGGCAGTACTTCGATTTGTCGGCGTTGGGTTTGGCCGGTATTTATTTGGGGAAGTAGACCCCTGCTTGCTTGAATTCCGAATTCATGCATTCAGACAGTATCTTTTCCCTGGAGACGGTTAGGGGGTATAGTCGTGGAATCGCCCGGAGGGTCCTTTGCTATCGCGGGACTCTCGTGGACGGTCTTCGCGCTTCCTTTCTCCGGCTTCTTCGCCTCTGGAGGCCCGAGCGTTCTCTTGGTGGCGGGAAGCTCGGACGGAGTTGGCCGTTTCCTTCTCCTCGTACTGGATGTGCGAGTGTACCTTGAGGAAGAGGGCATCCAGATTCCACGGAGGTGCGAGGCCGACGACTTTAGAGAATTCTAAGCCTGGGCGGAGCCCCTGCTCGAGCAGAAATTTTTTCATCTCGTCCGTTGTAGGGACCTGTACCACTTCTTTGTTGAACCTCTCGATGTATACCCAGAGAGGTTGGGAGGCTTCAGTCTTGGGGTGACGTCGCGACGCAGTGAAGTGCCGGGAGAACATCATCCCCAGTTGCTTCCATGACGTAATAGACTCTTCAGGCAACTGCTTGTACCACGTCATTGCCCCTTTTCGGAGTGTGGTTGGAAATAATTGGCACTTGATGGCGCCCCAGACGCCACGGTAATCCAACAGCGCATCGATGTTTTCGATGTGCTCGTCAGGGTCGGTCGTGCCGTCGTACGTGCCCAGTGTTGGGGGCTTCTCCCGGCCCTTGGGGAGGCATGTTGCCAAGATCTATTGGGATAATGGGCCGTGAGGCTCATCATCGCTGCTGGAACTGGTTGGTGACGAGGACCGGATGACTCGCTCGTGTCAACGACCTCTTCGGGGGGGAAGGTAAACGGGCCCGGCCCTTCGAACTGACCGGAGGTGACTGTTTGTCTCTTCAGGACCTCTTGTGGCCGGGAGAGTGTTGGTTCCGCGGGGAAACCTGGTCGTGTTTCCGAGCAGCACGAGACTCTAGTTCTTGGCATAGCCGTCGGTCGACTTCTCGCCAAGGTTGCAGGCTCTTGGATCGTCGATGGTTCTTCCTCGAAGGTGGGGATCTTGGACGGGCGGATTCCTCCAAAGCCCCGATCTTTTCGTTCTGCTAAAGAATCAGGATGTTGGTCTTGTTGAGTGCCTCCAGAAGGGCCACCACGGCTGGGTCGGCGTTGGGTGGAGCAGGAACGGGCTGGATGGCCAGCGAGGGCTGATCGTCTTCGCGATCAACAGGAGCAGAGGAAGGAGAGGTTGTGGCCCCGTCTCTCAGAAAACGGGGATCTCCGAGGAGAGATAGACCGTTAATGTCAGTCTTGTTGATGGGGAGGACAGCGGATTGGAGAGCACCTTTGGCGTGATCTTGGGAGGCCATGGTGATGATCTTGAATATTTGCTTTGATCTTTGGTTTCCGGGGAAAGAAAGAAGGGGAGAACAAGAGTTTCCACAGACAGCGCAACTGATCGTGAAGGCTGGATCAGATCCTGTTGAAGTGGGCCACCAAGTACGTCTGAGGTGTTGGGCGTATGGAGAGGAGGAGGAGGGTGTACCTGCAAGGCAATCCTACGCTCAAGTAAGAAAAGGTCAGAGAAAAGGGGCAAGTACAAAGTATTAGTTCATAGGGTGAATATTTGATATCTGACCCTCTCGAGTGAGAGGGTTTATATAGTGCCCCCAGCGCGTGGCCAACGGTCCTATTTTCGGGGCGAAATAACCGTTTTCCCAAAGAATAGGTAACTGCCCAAACTAGCCGTTATGTCGGGCAGGGTGCCAAAAACTAGCCGTTATGTCGGGCATTGGCATGGTTTCGGGGACATGCTCTTAGTTGTTCGGGGAGTGAAGACGTCATGCGGAACAGGCAACATTTCTGGGGAGGAGCTGTACAGTCCTTGCCCGGTTTGAGGGGCAGAAAGGTCACTTTTTCCTCTTCGTGGATTGGACTTAGGCAATTGGGCCGTTCTGGGAGCAGAAGTGGATTGGGCCATGTCTGGACATTGGTCCAGTCCAGAACACTATGTAATTGGTTACTATGATGTTTAATGCACCAATGTTGTGTTAAATGATGCCAAAAATATTGTTGCCTCAGTTGATGCAACCATGATTGTAGTCGGTGCAAATCTTGCAATAAAGGTAGAGGGTCATGACATAATCAACATTCTTCTTCCAGGACAACAACAACTGTTAGTTAGTGAAGTTACAAATGCTGCTAGTACTCAAGCTTAATTGATTGACAGTGTTCGGTAATTGTAGCATCAAAAGCATATGTAAACCATCCACATCTTGTCAATTAGAAATAAATACTAAAGTCAAAAGAGGAGAACAATTATAATCTAAAAAAAGAAAGAGAGGAAATATATGAAGAAATAATACAACATATTTTTAATCAAAGGCAAGAAGTGCCAGGTTTTCATAATTTAACATTTATACATAAGAAGTGTAGGAAAATTAGCTTTTACAAAATTCAAGTTTCTTAAACCTAACAAATATCAGTAAATAGCATCTTGAAAGACAACTAATATACATACATGTGAAAAGTGCTCTCAAATAGTTTAAGTTATGTATTTTATATAGACAATCAATTTAAAAGACCAAATCATAAAAGATACAAATCATTGCTTACGTAATAAGTAATGAAACTTTAACCATTTAAACAAAAATATTGGGGAAAAAAATCACATATCCTATAACTAAAGGATCACCATTGCACATCATATAAATGAAGACAATAAATATGAGAATAAATTGGAACATGAAAAACAGTAAATATATCAAGTTTTATTCATGAGATTTTTCTCTTTTTATATAATCATACAAGATGCAAGATAAATCAATCAGAACTCTAGTCATCAACACACTGCATATTAGTAAACATTGGACAATAAACTTACCGCTAAAAGCCCCTCCAGGAGCGATGATTTAAGTTGAAAGACACCATTACAATGTGTAAATTGAGTGATTCATTCCCTATTGTAATTTCTGCTAGAAACATTTACAGCTCCTTGTAAGAAGGATACCATATTGACTTTAAAAGTTCTGACACAAAACTGCATATTTCACCCCGGATTTCTCTACAAAGCTGATAAGATCAGATAAAACTTCGTATAAAAATATGCATGCATGAGAATTCTGCAGATGCAGATTATGTATAGAAAAACCCGTAACTTTGAAAAAAAAAGGTACCTTTAAATTGTGTTATACCAATTTGTAATTGACAGGATTTGGATGGTTTACCACTTGCAACTATATTTGTGCTAATAAGGATTTTTATTTCACCTAGAGCAAACTTCTCCATGGTATCCTCTAATTGATTTGAAAATTGCTACACAAAAATAAACTCAAATTAATGCAGAGACAAAATATCATTATTTGTAAACTAAGTATGTGATAATACATATATACTTTTGATATAAGACAATGAAATTCTGGAGCTGCTAAATACCTTCCCATGGGCAACGACTATTTCCACATCGGGGAACGCCTCTTCAAGAAATTCCATTGATTCTTCAAGTCCTGTAAGAAAAACTATTGTTGAGAAGGCAGAATCAATGAGTTTACTTACAACAGTGCTACAAGGAGGATTTTCTGTGAACGGTTTCTTCAGCGTACTTCCATAGAATAAACACTTATTATTTTGGTCATCTACAAGCATTACATTCAATTGCTTATTTGAGCAAAATACTGGAAGCCTTGGATGTGTTGTTGTTCCATTAAACTGAAAGAAAAAATGCAGGACAAAATTAATGGTTATCAATAACAGAGAGACGAAAATAATCACACTTAAATTGTATTGTGGTACCTTTTTCTGCATCTTTTTGTTTTGAATTTTAGGACTTTTTTTTTTCTAGTATTTACCCTAAATTTAATCACTATAGGTTTCTTCATTAAACCTGCAAGGAAATTTGAGTCTTAATATAAACAATTTCAAAATTTGCATTGAATGCAATACTAATAGAAATATAATGCAATCAATTATCCACAAAATCACTACAATATATATAGATTACATACCATAAGATTCAAATACTAGAATACTTATACACTATTGAATCACCAATTCAGTCCATCAAATAGTAGAATTCTATATTGTAAAAGGAAAAGTAATGAATGATACCTGTGAGGTCACCCATTCAGTCCATCAATTTACACAGGCTTGGACAAGAGCAGCTTCATAAAACAATGTTTCACTGATGGATAAGAAAAATCAAAAGTTCTTTCCCCATCTCGTACAGTTAAAAAATCGAAAATTATTTCCCCATCTTTAACATCAACACAAACACAAAGTAACAAATTTAAACAACAAAAATAAACTATTTTCTAAAACAAATATCAGATTTCCAAATACAATCACAAAGAATACAGAGAAGACAAAACCAATCACAAAGTTAAAGAAAGTAACATCAAACAACATACCTTTTGAGAGTAGCAGGGGAAGGAGAACAATTGTCGACGAAGAAGTTGATCGAAACAAAATTTCAAACGGTTCATTATGAAGGTCGTGAGATGAAGAGTAACAATATTGCTTTGATTTTTTCATAGGAGGTGGTGATGATGGTATATAGGGCAGAGAAAGGGGGCGACGGGGGGTTGGGTTTAGGGTTTGTGAGGAAATTGAGAATTCAGAGAGAGAAAACGAGAGAGAGAGAGTGGGGAAATGGGATAGAGAGGAGAGATATTTGAAATTGGAATTTGAAATTGCAAACAAATAGATGATTGACAAATGGCAACGAAATATAGGATAACTTGAATAAAAATAGGTCTTTAGTTGATTACCAATACATCCTTTTGGTAGTGTAACTTTTTTAGTGTAAAAGGGCAAAATAGGGAATACATGTAATAAAGTTTTGATGGGTTGATAGTAGATGTCTCTATCTAACCAACGGATAGGGGTGGAAATAGGCTGGGCCGAGCTAGGCTTTGCCAAGCCTAAGCCTGACCTGCCAAAAAAACTGAAGCCTAAGCCTAGCTGTAGCCTGTCATAGGCTTATTTTTAGGCATGAGCCTGGCCTTTTCTAAGGCCTGGTTAGCCTGTTAGCCTACATAAAAGCCTATTATTTAGAAATATGTAAATACGCAATTAAAATAATGTTTAAATAGACTAACAAACTAAAAAATCAATGAGACTAAAAGTTTGTTTGCATTGACTTATTTTAACATTCCTATTAGCATAAGTTTTGTGAGACTATTTGTTTAAGATAAATTATGAAAACAACTTATAACATTGTTTATAAGGTGTTTTCAACTTATTTTCATAAGTTCTCCAAAATAACCAATTTTTATTTATGTATTATAACTCAAAGTACAAAACATAACATAAGATAATAAAAAAATTATTCATATTTATTTAAATAGGTCGGCCTGTTAGGCTTAAAAGACTTTTTTTTATGGCCTGAGGCCTAGCCTTTTTAACTAAATAGACTTATAAAAAAGCCTAGGCCTTTTCTATTTAAAAAAATAGATTGGCCTGACCTGAGTCTGTGTAGGCTAGTCTGTAGGCCCCTGTTATCGGCATGGCCTACTTCCACCCCTACCAACTGATCAAGCTCACCTGAAAATACTCGAAAGTCTATGTGTTCCAAAGTCGGATCTTCATCGGAGACTTTACTGTTGAATAAATCAAATTGATATTTCTCTGGATAATATAAGATGACATTTTGAAGAAATATTTAATGAGAGAATTAGAAGATGGATGGAAAATGGTGTGGGAAATAATGATCTATATATAAAAAAATAAAAAAAAATACAAGAGCCACTAGCAATGACGCATGTTCCTAAAGGATGCATGCATGCGTCACAGGCAGTGGCATGACACATGACCATGCGCCACAAACATTGTTGCCTTAATCTAAAAAAACAGTGCATGTGCCACAGACAATGGCGCATCCTCTTGGGGGCAAAATATTTTTGTTTGAAAAGTGGTTACTTTTATATATATATATATATATCTTTTGAAAATATGATTATTTAAGTTTTTTTTTTGAAAATATAGTTATTTACAACTTTAGTTTTTTTGAAAAAATAATTATTTAAAAAAAAACTCGAACTACTATGCAATTGGGGTTTATAGACTATTCATTTAAATAAATATCAACAATATCTTTTATTTCAATTATTATTATTAACTCCTCCGCAATAGAAAAAGGCTACCTCTCTTTTCTTTCTTCAACCTTAGTTTTCTCTTTTACTTCATTCAATAAAGAGGGTGGTTTAGGATCAATTTTCTTTTCATCAAATAAGTTATTTCACATATATTTTTAGTTTTTCTCTTTGCGATTTCGTCGTCTTAGTGCGACGTTGTATTGGTCGTCGTCATATTGCGACGTTATTTTGTTTTCTCGTCTTTATGCGATGTTTGTTTAGTTCAGATTAAAAGGTTAATGTCGACTCAGTGCATATTCAATTAATGACTTTGACGTCGTCAACGTTGCAGACTCAAAGCCATGAGTATTATGAGCATTTCAATTTTGTCTTAGGCTTAAATAGTATTTTCGTCCCTGTAAGTTGGCGAGTTTTTGGTTTTCGTCCCTGTATTTTTTTTTTTTTCGGTTTTAGTCCCTGTATCTTACTTTTTGTTGGTGTTTAGTCCCTACAGAGATTTCCTGCGCGGATTTTCCTGTGGATTTTGATTTTTAGGAAAATCCGAAGGAAACCTTCGGATTTTCCTCCGAATTTTGGCTTTAGGGACTAAACACCAACAAAAAGTAAGATATAGGGACTAAAACCGAAAAAAAAAAGATACAGGGACGAGAACCAAAAACACGCAAACTTACAGGGACGAAAACATTATTTAAGCCTTTGTCTTATTTGTAGATTGTCATATTAGTAGGCATTTTGCCGTTATATGCTATTAACATGAGTGTTGTGAGTTTGTTTACATATTCATTATTTTTAATTTATAACGATTTTAAATTTGTATTATTTGATGTATTATATCAATTTGAATGAATAAATATTTTTTTAGTAAAAAAAATTATTATTATTAATATCAAATAGTGTACTTTGCATCACATTATTAATTTGTTACTTTTTTAATGATTTAAATATGAAAAAAATGCTAACGAATATTTTTGGGTAATTGTTAAGAGATTAAAAAAAATAAATTAAGTATTATTTAATAAATTAAAAAGACAATTTTTTATAAAAAATATATAAATTCAATGTACTGAAAATATAAATAATTAATTTTTTTAAAAATATTATATCCACATATAATATTTTCTATGATTATTTCGTAACTTTTTATTGTATCTATTATAATAAATTGTAATTAAAATATGATATCATATTTAACTCCACATTTAAATATAAACCATATTTAACCCAATATTTGAATCACATTCACAATTATAGTTAACAACGCTATATCGACAACACAAAAAAAAAAACCGTAGTTTCCTTCTTTATTTCCTCTCCGATGCCGTCGTCAGAACCCAAACCCTCGCCGCCGGCAAATCTATCTTCCTCTCAGAAATTTTCAAGCGACAAAGCTCTCCGCATTCTCTTACAATCATGGCGATCCCAACACATTCTCTCCCAAAACGTTGCCAAAAAGCTATGGAAAGGTCTCTTCTACTGCGTCTACCACTCCGACAATTCTCTCGTTCAAGCCGATCTCATCGATCGCATCGCTTCGCATCTCTCATCATTCCGTCAGCTTCCTCTCTCGCTGCAGTATTTCTCCACATTCTTCCTCACCATGCGCCGTGAATGGTCCGGTATCGATTCCGTTAGGTTAGACAAATTCTATCTCCTTATTCGTAGGTTTATATCGAACGCTTTCTCTTTACTTGATAAGAATTCGTGGAATTTGGAATTGGTTAATCTTTTTATGAATTGTTTGGATAAGTCTACTTTTTCTGCTAAAGACAGGTTTGTTCAGGGAAACGGTGTTAATTATCATGTTGCTTCTGTTTTTCTTCAAGAGCTTAGGGCTTTTCTTCCGATTAAGTTGTCTGTTTTAGAAGTGCTTTTTAGGCCCTTTTTCTCTGCTGTGGTTAAATTGCGTGATAAGGTTTTGTTAGGGAAGATTAAGAGTGGGTTTTTTGATGTGCTGTTGATGAATGGGAAGAGGTTGTTGGAGGTTAAGAAAGGTGGAGAGGAAAGTGGTGATGTTGTGAATTTGGGGACAATAGCTTTGGTTATGGGTTTTTCTTCGAAGTTATATGGGTTGGCGTCTGCTCCTGATTGTGTTCAGGGGAATAGAAAGGTTTTGTTTGAATTGCACCGTGAGTTCTTGAAGCTGGAGAAGGATGTTGTTAATTCTGGGTTTGAGTTTTCGATTCCTGATTCTGTTGATCGGATAGTGCTGGATTTGGTTCCCATTGTTGAGGTTGATGGTTTAGGCAAGAAGGATTCTGTTGACAAAGTGAAAAGGCCAAAAAAGAAGAGGAAGATTAAGAGGAGTGATGCATATGATTTGAATTGTGAGATCAATTCTGATGAGAATGGTGGTAAGAAGAATGTTGTTAGTGAAAATGATGGAAATTCGAATGATGGACAAGTTGTTGATGGTGAAGGTAAAGTTGTTGATGGACAAGTTGTATCTACGAAGAGAAAGAGAACAGAGAACTCTAAAGGAGAGACATCTCAGGGGGTTGTATGTAAGAAGAGAAAGAGAACAGAGAACCCTAAAGGTGAGACATCTCAGGATTTTGATTTGAACAATGCAGACGCGGAAGATGACTCTGCAGTAGCAAAGAGTGGAGAGGAAAGTTCCAAGAAAGTAAAATTTTCCATGGAAAGTAACTTAGTATGGAAGCAACACACTCCTTTACCTCCTCAGAGCTTGAGAATTCCCCCCTCTGCTACACCCAGAGGAAGCGCACTAAAAAAGGGTTTATCCCCAGGCCCCATCAGGGAAATGCCTCTCCTGACCAAAAAGGAAAAACGGAAGAAACCCAGGAAGACCAAAAAACGCTTGATGAAATTAGTGGATTTCGCTAAAGCTTTTATGGGATGATATTTCCCTGACTTATTTTGTCAATTGTGTATTATGAAATTTTGAAACTTCATTATAATAGTAAATTTCTGCACTAATGAAACGAAAATTGACTTTTAGCTTAGAGAGCTAATCTCTTTAATATTGTAAGGTTTAATAATTTAATAATGCGTGGTTCATCTACATATCCATGTCGTTTCTTGCTATCTTATTATTATTATTATTATTATTATTATTATTATTATTATTATTATTATTAATGAGTTTTATTTTGGTTTAACCAAATGACTTAAAATGCTTGATGATGATGACCTTGAATAATTGAGGATTGAGAACACTGTTTTTTTCTTTCAAACCTGAGCCTTGTTGGCTTCTACTTGTAAATTTGTAATATGCTGATAGCTTGTTAAGAATTTGCCTTTCATTAGGAATGTGTGAAGGGTTATGAACTTGTGATATGAATGAGTCTGTGATCAGTATTAAGGAGTGGCCGCCGTACTTCTTATGTTTGAAGCGGATGAGAAGTTGAGGGTAAGATATCTTGTAGTATTTTGTTCCTTTAAGGATCCACATGCACCATTTTCTGGTTTCTTAAGTGCTACCATTTTTTTGCAGTGTTCTTGGTCCTTGTTTTCGATTCCATTAGCCTGTATCTTGTTGGACATCATGAAAAGACTGCAAATCAATTTGCAGTTTGACTTCCGTGTCAGAGAGTTAGTTATTGATAGAGTCGGAATCAATGGTTATCATATAATTATACTCGATAGTCTATTGTTCATGATGTTAATTGCAATAAATTCTATACTGACAAAACACCAGGCCATTTGAATCTACGGTTCTCTTTCCCCAGGTGAAGTTTTGACAGATTTTGTTAATATATTTTGCTGTTTGCAGATGTTTTTCATACATTCTATCATGTAAATAAAATAGTCCCAACAAATTTTGTTTATTTACATTTTTTGGAGTGATATACATGTAGTAAAAATTATAACCTCAAAAGACTGTATCTAATACAAAGAAGCTATAAGAAATTGATACCGATCAACGAAATAGACAAATCTCTTCCATGATAGCTTCTGAAAAGACTATCTTTATCCATTTTTGACTGCAGGGCACTATATCAGTGTGTGATGATTTCCATTTTGCTCAAAAGCCTGTTTTCCTTGGAATTAGTCAATGTCAAGTCAAAGGTAGGGACTGGCTTTAAATTTTCAGTCAGGAAAGCATAGGCTTTACGAGCATTCTGCACAGGTATCAAGATTGTAAAAATTCTTATTTGTAGAGAAGTTGACAACATTCAGCAGGTTTTGCGTTTGCATACATGCTTCAGAAATAGTATGTCTCTGTTTCATTTTACAATGTCTAGTATGGAACAGATAATGATGATGAACAGCACGGTGGAAGCCCGTTTGCAGTAGTTATTCTCGGCAAAAATCCACAATATTTTGTGGTTGATCATCATTTAACGAAAAAGATTAGCCTTTACTGAATTGGGTCTCTGCCGGGGTCTGAGTGCTAACCTTAAATCAAATTTGATCACAATCCTTATTTTTCTTTATTTAATGCACACAGTTGGAATTCTCCCATGCAAATTTTATATAATCTTTTATTACATAGAAAATACTCTTACTTTTTAAAACGTGTTATGTTAGTCATTTTGTCTAATTAGCGACATAAAAACTCAAAAATTCATCGCTAATTAAACAAAAAGAACTAACATGACACATTTTAAAGAGTTAGGAGACCAATTTGACATAAACAAAAAAATTAAGGGACCACAGACCAAATAGGCAATGACTCAGTATCATTTAAAAAATAATGTTAGTTGGGACAATGGGTCGGCCTGTAATAGGCAAATGGGTCAAAAACAAAACGTCCTCCAATGTGACGTTCATTTTTTGACCACAGACCAGAAAATGATAAAACATTTTCTAAATGATTAACATTTTCTATAGACTCAGTATAAAATGACATGAAAATTTTCAACAAAGATGTTGGCATTTCCACCGGTTCATTGGGGATAAGCCATAAAAGTTTCAACAAAGAACTACCCTCATTATTATTTTCAATTCTATTGTTGATTGAGGTTCTAAGCTGTTCATCTAATGCTGACCATAATGTGTACATAGTTGTCAATTTAGAAGTTCCTTTTGTTTCCATTTCCTGCATTCATATATAGTCACATATAAGTCATACAAATTCCTACTTTCAAGTAGAAACAGACAAAAACCTCAATCAAAAACTTGAAATTTAAATGGGATAAATTTCCAAGCATCTATCTCTCAAGAAATGAGGTGTTTCACTGCTAACACATAAAAAAATTCAAATGACCTATGTAATGATATCATAAGTTATGATATGATAAGTGAACATCCTGAGTCATATACAATTATTAATGATAAAGTTGTTGTTCTTGATACATATGAATGGAATGAAGAAGAATTTTATGAAGAATGGTCAAAAGAAAAACAAAGATTCTTGGATTTCTTCACATACGAGGATAGATACGTTAAGCCAAGAAAATTTTCATGTTCAGCAAAAATGCAGTGCCATAATCCAAAAGCCTATATCAAAAGAAAATGATTTAGGGAGAGTCACGTCGCCGATCACAATTCCAAAAGCATATTTTAAAGCAAATATTTGAAGTATTTGGGATAGAGTTGTTTGATTAAATGCTTGAACCATGTTTGAAATTCTGAACATGCTATTTTAAGTGATTGAAATGGTTAAAGAGTAAGAATAAGGGGTTACATAAGGAATATCATGTTTATTAAGCAAAGAAAGTGCATGTGAAAGTAAATCACTTCAAAATGATGTAACTCTATAAACATATGCAAACTCATTATACATTTGTTTTTCAATAAGAATCTATAATGTTGAATAAGTTTTGGTACTACTGTACTAGTATCCATATGATTATATCTGAAAAATCAAATGTTTTGTATGAAATTTAGATTTGATTTGAGGTATCTAGAATTTAAATTTCATGCATTAACTTACCTCAATATGTGATATTGCTACTTATATGGTCCTAAAGAAGAAATTGAAAAAAGTAATCCTTCACTGTGACATATCAACTACATAAGCAGGAACTCATGTTCATCCGCTAGAATACAATTCAGAAGCAAATTCCATGCTTCAAAATTGTCCATAATTTAGAACAGGAAGATACTTTCAAAGAGGATGGTTTCATTCTATCACGAAGAAAAATATGACAATTTGTTACCTTCGATTTTGACAATCTTCGTCGGTGATTTGGGATTTAGGGTTCTCACTCTTCCAAGCTTCAACGATTTCCCTTGTAACTGCAAGTTCAGCGCCGGTTTTCTTAAGGATGTGCAATACCGATTTCCCTTGTAACTGCAAGTTCAACGCCGGTTTTCTTAAGGACGTGCAATACTGAAGAGTTTGTCGATTGAGTTTGTCAACTGAGTGGAAGGAACGAAACTTAAATTTAATTTCCAAATATTAAATATTTCTTTAAAAATAAAATTGTTGCTTATTATTCCAAAAATCTCATTATTCCAAAAAAAAATTATTATTATTATTATTTTTTTTATATCAAGGATTAGTTCCGTTGGGTTAAATGGTCGGGTGAGGACCACCTAACTTAGAAGGAGGCTTATCCTATCATTTACTAAACACAAAAATATTAGGCTTAAATGCACTTTTGGTCCCCCTATTTTGGTTTTTTCACAGTTTTAGTCCCCCTATTACAAAACCTGCGATTTTGGTCCCTAAATTTTGATGGTCTTTGCAATTTTGTGGTCCCCTCCAATTTTGATCCAACTGTTCATGCACTGTTCATGTACGGTCATGCACTGTTCATGTACGGTCATGCACTGTTCATGTACGGTTTTGGATCAAAATTGGAGGGGGACCACAAAATTGCAAAGACCATCAAAATTTAGGGACCAAAATCGCAGGTTTTGTAATAGGGGAACTAAAACTGTGAAAAAAACCAAAACAGGGAGACCAAAAGTGCATTTAGGCCAAAATATTATTTAAGATTGTTATGTATATGTGTTATATGTTTAATCGCATTTATATGTGTTAATTGGTTATTGGGTTAATTAGAATATAATGGTGAAAATAACTAATTGGGTCTAGTGTGATAGAATAGAAGTAATGTGGGGGTGTTAATTAGTTAAGCCCAATAAGATAACATAAGATAGTAAGGGTTTTGTGAGAATAGAGGATTATAATCATTTTGTGGAAAAGAAGAGAAAGAAGAGAAGAGAAGAGGAGAAAGAGGAAAAGAAGAACAAAACCTAAGAGTGAAGATTTCTTCAAGAGGTAAGGGTGGGAATCTTCATTATTATGGGTATATATTATGGGTATATATGATGGGTTCAATGGGTAGTATAATATGCTAGGAGAATTTGGTTGTGATTTCTAGAAATTGAAATGTTAGGGTTTTGTAGAAATCTAACAATTTGTATGTGAAATCATGTTTTGTTGTGTTATTTGATGACCCATTGATAGAACTATGTTAGGATGCCCTTAATATGTGATTACTGGTTGTTTTGGATGGGTTTTGGTTGGTATTTTCGTGTTGGAGAAGTGCTGTCAAAATGGGTATTTTTCCCCATTTCGCAGACGGTGCATCGCACGGTCAGACGGTGCATCGTGCGCTCGGGTCTGGATAGGCAATCAAGTGTTTTAACCATGGTTAAAAGTTTTAACCTCTTGCGTTGAATGTAAATAGTGCATACTTATCCCTTAAGCCACTTGCAAGGTGCAAAACTTAAGATTTTCGATTGCTCACTTTGCACTAAGACCTTGGCCTATAAATAGAGGTCCATACACAAGAACAAATTACACCAAAGCCTCTCCAATGCATGCTTTCTTCATTTTCTCTCCTTTGTTCCAAATTAAGCTTCAATAGCAAGTTACTATCGGGTTTGGAGATAGAGAGCAATTCACCTCAAACCTATGATCCTAACACTTCATAAACATCATAATTGACCCATTTTCTGGTTTCTTAAGGATCCACATGCACCATTTTCTGGTTTCTTAAGTGCTACCATTTTTTTGCAGTGTTCTTGGTTCTTGTTTTCGATTCCATTAGCCTGTATCTTGTTGGACATCATGAAAAGACTGCAAATCAATTTGCAGTTTGACTTCCGTGTCAGAGAGTTAGTTATTGATAGAATCGGAATCAATGGTTATCATATAATTATACTCGATAGTCTATTGTTCATGATGTTAATTGCAATAAATTCTATACTGACTAAACACCAGGCCATTTGAATCTACGGTTCTCTTTCCCCAGGTGAAGTTTTGACAGATTTTGTTAATATATTTTGCTGTTTGCAGATGTTTTTCATACATTCTATCATGTAAATAAAATAGTCCCAACAAATTTTATTTATTTACATTTTTTGGAGTGATATACACGTAGTAAAAATTATAACCTCAAAAGACTGTATCTAATCCAAAGAAGCTATAAGAAATTGATACCGATCAACGAAATAGACAAATCTCTTCCATGATAGCTTCTGAAAAGACTATCTTTATCCATTTTTTACTGCATGGCACTATATCAGTGTGTGATGATTTCCATTTTGCTCAAAAGCCTGTTTTCCTTGGAATTAGTCAATGTCAAGTCAAACGTAGGGACTGGCTTTAAATTTTCAGTCGGGAAAGCATAGGCTTTACGAGCATTCTGCACAGGTATCAAGATTGTAAAAATTCTTATTTGTAGAGAAGTTGACAACATTCAGCAGGTTTTGCGTTTGCATACATGCTTCAGAAATAGTATGTCTCTGTTTCATTTTACAATGTCTAGTATGGAACAGATAATGATGAACAGCACGGTGGAAGCCCGTTTGCAGTAGTTATTCTCGGCAAAAATCCACAATATTTTGTGGTTGATCATCATTTAACGAAAAAGATTAGACTTTACTGAATTGGGTCTCTGCCGGGATCTGAGTGCTAGCCTTAAATCAAATTTGATCGATTTTTTTACACATATGCCACCTTTTGAAATGAAAAATACCAAAATGCCACACTTTGAAAAAAAAAATACCAAAATGCCACATTTTTAGTTTGGGTTCGTCCTTCCAATGAACGATCCATTGAAGAGAAAATCGTGCATGAAAGGGTTCAGCCATCCATTGGCTGACCCATTGAACATATCTTTTTTTTTGTTTTAAAATTTAAGTGGGCCCCACACTTGCACAAAAAGAGCACTTAATGGGAAATTGGGTCTTCATTGGGTCGGCCAACCAATGGCCGAACCCCTTCATGCACGATTTTCTCTTCAATGGGTCGTCCATTGGAAGGACGAATCCAAATTAAAAGTGTGGCATTTTGGTATTTTTTTTTCAAAGTGTGGCATTTTGGTATTTTTCATTTTAAAAGGTGTCATATGTGTAAAAAAATCAAATTTGATCACAATCCTTGTTTTTCTTTATTTAATGCACACAGTTGGAATTCTCCAATGCAAATTTTGTATAATCTTTTATTACATGAAAAATACTCTTTTTGGTCCCTTAACTATATCTTTGAATTCTGATTGGTCCCTTAATTTATTTTCATGTCAGATTGGTCTCTTAACTTTTTAAAACGTGTCATGTTAGTCATTTTGTCTAATTAGCGACAGAAAAACTCAAAAATTCATCGCTAATTAAACAAAAAGAACTAACATGACACATTTTAAAGAGTTAGGAGACCAATTTGACATAAACAAAAAATTAAGGGACCAATCTAAATCCAAGTGTATAGTTAAGGGATCAAAAAGAGTATTTTGCCTTTATTATAATACTAGAATTTTTCTTTCAACGTATTCTCGGCCAGGAAGGTGTATAAATTAGGAAGGATCATAGTTGATGTGTAATCTTAGGACCTTGGCCCACTTCATTTACAAATAAAAAGGTATTTTTTTCTACTATTGCCCTTCTCACAAATTTATAGTGAAAATTTAAAAATTATAAAATTCGGACATGCATCTCCGAACGTATTTATTTTCTATAAAATTGATCACAAATGAATAAGATACCCTTATTATACTTAATTTTAGTCTAGAATTGCATCTCCGAAAGTTTATTTGATATATTTCGGAGATGCATATTCGAAAATGACAATGATACTTCAAACCACAAATAGAGAAAGTATGAGCAAGATTTAGAAACAAAAACAACTTGACATTAAATTAAAACTCTAAACATTACATAGATAATCGTTAACATAAATTTAACATTACATATTGTTATAAACGAGTAGTTGAGGATATTTCAACATATTGATAATATTTTTGACAGATCTTGCAATCGTCACATTCATTTCAATCAGATTCTTTGATAACGGTAAAAGATACTCCACATAATCTTTAAATCTTCATTCGTTTTCAGTTCAAAGATGGTGAAATATGTCTTCCTTTCGTTGTCAAGTGAGGGTGTACGATACTCGATCTTGACAACTCTTCGATTTTCTGGATATCGCAGAAGAATATTCAGTTTGAATATCAAATCTGTGAGATGTGTGTTCTCGGTGATCCTAAATTGAAGTGGCGGCTTCGCGCCATTGAAATACACAAATGTAAGGTAAAGATATGTATTCATTTTCTGATTGTGGTGTGTTTTGTAGAAAATATGTAATGAGAGACACTCTATTTATACAACTTTTAGATCACTTTAGATCTTATAAACCTTATCCTGCCATCAAGGAATTTTCGGAGATGCATCTAAGAATACGCTTTAATTTTTTATGAGAAAATGGTGTTTACGGATATGCACATCCGTAAAGTGCCTTGATGTTTTTTTTTTTTAAATTTAGTATGAAGCCTATCTGAAAATGCATATCAGGAATCACCCTGAACCACAAGCACACCAGAAATTATGTAAACATACACATAAATTATAAACCATTAAATTTGTAAATAGAAACAATCGACATTTACACAATCATTGCTAAATATATATTACTTATGTATGTTAGAAGTAATTCAAGTTCTCTGTCGAAGTCGAAGTCAGAGTCTTTATAGGTTTTTTGTCGATGTCAAATTAGTTGTAGTGTTGTGTAGTCAGCTGTATTCGACAGAGTCGAATATAGCTGTTAAGGAGTTAGTTGAAATGTTTGTTTGGGTCTGGGCTTTGATAGCCTATATAAAGGGCTTTGTAATTTGTAATTACATACAACATTTAACACAATAAAGTTTAGAAAGTTTTGCAAACCCTAATTCCTTTTCTTCTCTCTCTCCTTCTTCTTCTTCTTTCTCTAAAACATTCATCTTTCTTGGAACATAGTTCCAACAATTGGTATAACAGAGCACGGTTGCGATGCAGAGAGAATCTAATGGCAAACGGAACAACAACGTCCACACAATTCCCAGCGAATCTACCGGTTTTCAAAGGGGAAAACTACCAACGGTGGGTTGCGCAGATGAGGGTTATTTTCAGATTTCAAGATGTGGTTGAAATCGTGAATGATGGTGTAACTGAATTGGGGGCGAATGCGACTGATGAACAGAAAGCTGTGTACAAGGATCAACGGAAGAAAGATGGCAAAGCGTTGTTCTTGATTCACCAGTGTGTGGATCCGAATGTGTTTGAGAAAATTATTGAAGAAGAATCTGCAAAAGGAGCGTGGGACAAGTTAAAGAACTTGTATGGAGGTGATGAGAAACTGAAGAGGGTGAAGCTGCAAACCTTGAGAAAACAATACGAAATGATTCAAATGAAGGAAGATGAATCAGTTTCGGAGTTCTTTTCAAGATTGGTGATGTTGTCGAACCAGATGAAGTCTTGTGGAGAAACAATCACAGATTTGCAGAAAATTGAGAAGGTACTAAGATCTCTGACTGCAAATTTTGATTACATTGTAGTATCCATTGAAGAGTCAAAGAATCTTGCTGAGATGAAGGTTGAAGAGCTACAGGCTTCTTTGGAAGCTCATGAGATGAGATTGAAGCAAAGAGATTTAGAAAGAGAAAAGGTATCGGACCAAGCACTACAAGCGAAATTCACCAAGAAGTCTGGGAAGGTGAAGCAGGGAAGGAATCTTGCTAGTGATGAGAAGTCAAGCAAGAGTTCAAAGAATCATGATGATTCAATAAAGAAAGGCATGGGCAACAAGTATTATGGGAAGAAAGTTGACATGAAAGATGTGCAGTGTTACAATTGTCAAGGTTTTGGTCACTATGCTTGAGACTGTCGAAAGAAGAAGGAAGCACGAGCAAAAGAAAGTGACAAAGCGCAGTATGCACAAGCAGAAGATAATGATTATGATGATGTGCTACTAATGGAAGATACTCAGTCAAACGCTGATGAAACAGATTTGTGGTATCTTGATTCAGGTTGCAGCAACCGCATGACCGGTAACAAGAACTGGTTCACCAAGCTTGATGAATCAGTTAAGAAGGTGATAAAGTTTGCAGATGGTAGACATATCACATCAGGTGGAAGAGGAAACATATCTGTAATGAGAAGAGATGGTAGAAAAGCCAACATTACTGATGTGTTGTATGAGCCTTCTATGACAAGTAACTTAATAAGTATAGGTCAATTACTCGCCAAAGGACATAATATGAAGCTGGAGAAGAACCAAATGAAGGTGTATCATGCTGATGGTAGGTTGGTACTGAAAGCACCATTGGCTGATAACAAGACCTTTAAAGTTCAGATTAACATGATTGATCATCAATGTCTTACGTCAACTACAGAAGAGGAAAAGAATTGGCTATGGCATTATAGATATGGGCATCTAAACTTCAGGAGTTTGGGTATGCTCAATCAGAAGAAGATGGTTTATGGTTTACCTCAGGTGAAGGAACCAAATCATGTGTGTGAAGAATGCTGTAAAGCAAAGCAGGCTAGAAAAGCATTCAAGCATGATCTGCCAATTAAGTCAAAAGGAAAGTTGGAGCTTGTTCATTCTGACGTATGTGGACCTTTTGAAGTTAGGTCGAATGGCGGCAAGCGTTACTTCTTAACTTTCATCGACGAATTCACCAGATATATGTGGATTTATATGATCGAAAGTAAGAGTGAAGTATTCACAAAGTTCAAGAAGTTTAAGTTGCTTGTCGAAAAGCAAAGTGGCTGCAAGCTAAAGAAACTGAGAACTGATGGTGGTGGTGAATACATCTCTCGAGAGTTTGCTAGATTTTGTGAAGAGGAAGGTATAGAGCATGAGGTTATTGCACCCTATACACCTCAACATAATGGAATAGCTGAGAGGAAGAATATAAGTATACTGAATATGACGAGAAGTATGTTGAAGGCTAAAGAGGTGCCAAAGAGATTTTGGGCTGAAGCAGCTTCGACAGCAGTATACATTCTGAATAGATGTCCAACGAAGAAGCTAGTCGAGAAGACTCCTTATGAAGCATGGACAGGTGAGAAGCCAAATGTAAGTCATCGTAGAGTTTTTGGATCAATATGTTTTAGGCATGTTCCTGAGTAATTGAGAACATAACTATATGATCGAAGTCAAACCATGGTGCTCATAGGTTATCATTCAACTGGTGCATATCGATTATATTCACCAGAAGATGATAAATCTGTGATCAGTCGAGATGTTCTGGTAGATGAAAATAAAAAATGGGAGTGGAGTCATGGGTCAGTTCGACAGGAAACTGGTCGACAGATGGAAGAGACAGTTCCGACAGTATTTGAAGAAGACCGACAAACTGAGGCCACGACAATTCGAAATGAAGAACCTCCTGAGCAGAATGTCAGAAGATCAACTAGAACAAGAGCTGAGTCGACAAGGTTAACTGGATATGAGAGATTTCCAGATAATGCAATCGATGCAGATGGTGACTTAATAGAAGAAGTAATGATGATGGCTGAAGCAGAACCAATTAACTTGGATGAAGCCATGAATGATTCGAATTGGTGTGAAGCCATGAAGGAAGAACTCAGGGCAATCGAGAAGAACAATACCTGGGAACTTGTCGAAAAAGCCAGCAAGAAGCCTATTGATGTGAAATGGCTTTACAAGCTGAAACGAAGGCCAAATGGTGAAATTGCCAAGCATAAGGCAAGACTAGTGGCAAGAGGTTTTCTGCAGAAACCTGGTATTGATTTCGATGAAGTCTATGCGCCAGTGGCTAGGGTAGAAACAATCAGGATTGTTGTTTCGACAGCAGCATATAGAGGATGGAAGATACATCAGTTGGATGTAAAATCAACATTTTTGAATGGACCTTTGGAGGAAGAAGTTTATGTCAGTCAACCACCAGGATTTGAGATCAAAGGGCATGAGTCGAAGGTGTACAGATTGAGGAAGGCTCTCTATGGATTGAAGCAAGCCCCGAGGGCTTGGAACAAAAGAATAGATAGTTTCCTAATCGAAGCAGGTTTCACAAAGTGTATGTCTGAGAATGGAGTTTATGTAAATGATGTCGACAATGATAGTCGAATCATTTTATGCTTGTACGTCGATGATTTGCTAATTACAGGTGCAAATGAAGCTGAGATAAGAAAAGTTAAGTCGAAGCTAATGCAAGAGTTCGAAATGTCCGACCTAGGGAATTTATCATATTTCTTAGGGATGGATTCAAAGACACAACTGAAGGTGTGTTCCTGCACCAGAAGAAGTATGTTCAAGACATCTTGAAGAGGTTCAAGATGACTGACTGTAAAGCTGCAACAACTCCATTGGAAACAGGAGCAAAGTTGAAGAAGGTAACTGATGATGAGTTTGTAAGGTCGACACTGTACAAACAAATTATTAGATCCTTGAGGTATCTTTGCAATACAAGGCCGGGCATTTGTCAGAGTGTCAGATTGTTAAGTCGATTCATGGAGAAACCCCAAGAATGTCATCTCATTGCAGTAAAGAGAGTACTGAGATACATTAAGGGTACGATTGATCATGGTGTGTTGATGCCATGTCGAAATAGGTCCAAGTCGAAAGATGTAGAGGTATATGATTACACTGATTCAGATTTCAGTGGAGACCAAGATGAGAAGAAGAGTACTGCAGGCTACATTTTCATTATAGAAGGAGCTCTAATCTCTTGGAGTTCGAAAAAACAAAGCATTGTGGCTTTGTCATCATGTGAAGTTGAGTACGTAGCTGCATCGTATGCAACATGTCAGGCAGCATGGATAGATATGTTGCTCGAAGAACTCAAGATCAAGGAACCTGGGAAGATGAAGTTGTTTGTAGACAACAAGTCAACTATTGATCTTGCCAATCATCCTATGTGTCATGGTCGAAGTAAGCACATAGAAAGAAGGTATCATTTTCTCAGGGATCAAGTGAACAGAGGGCAGCTTGATCTTGAATATTGTAAGACTGAATTTCAACTAGCCGACATACTTACCAAACCTTTGAAGAAAGTCAGATTCGACGAGTTAAAGAAGAGCATTGGGATGAGAAGTCTCGAGAACATGAATTAGGTGGTGTGTTAGAAGTAATTCAAGTTCTCTGTCGAAGTCGAAGTCAGAGTCTTTATAGGTTTTTTGTCGATGTCGAATTAGTTGTAGTGTTGTGTAGTCAGCTGTATTTGACAGAGTCGAATATAGCTGTTAATTAGTTAGTCGAAATGTTTGTTTGGGCCTGGGCTTTGATAGCCTATATAAAGGGCTTTGTAATTTGTAATTACATACAACATTTAACACAATAAAGTTTAGAAAGTTTTGCAAACCCTAATTCCTTTTCTTCTCTCTCTCTCCTTCTTCTTCTTCTTTCTCTTAAACATTCATCTTTCTTGGAATATAGTTCCAACAATGTATTGAATCATATCGAGATTATATCGTTGACGACAATACATTAAAAAAAATGTATCAATTACAATCTAAAATGTATATAAAAATGCATCACCGCCTAAATCTACTACTGATTCCTCCTTCTACTTTTTCTTATTTGATTGTCTTTTAAGCTCGTTCAATTTGATGAACTCTTCCATCCTTTCCAGAATTCTAAAAAAGTTTTCACCTCTTTTGTGGAATGTGTCGTCCATTCCAATAATGTATTTGGTATAGGACACCCAAGTTTCAAATAAACCTAAACAAAATATTGCGATTTTGAAAGTCACCAAATACACATGATGCGTCCAGATGGATCTTGAGGTGAGACACCTCAAAGTGGAAAAAATATCTCCGAGAAACCATATCTTGTCAGATCTATGCACATCATATTATATCCACTTGCTATAAGATGTCCCATTTCAGGGAAAAACATCAATTTTTGACACCGGTACGAAACCGCTAACACAAGAAATAAGAGTAATGTGAATTGCATCAAAATGTTTTTTTTTCTTCTCCGTATAGCGATTTAAAATGTTCTTTGCATCGTGAATTCCATCGCTAACACAAGGAATAAACTAGCTCAAATGAAAAATACGTAATAAATAGGTTCAGAATTGTGTTTTGGAGATGCATATTCAAATTCATTACTGAAACTTTCACAAATATATAAAACAATTTTGGATTTTTAGAAATAAATCACACCTTAAGAATGTAAAAAAAATCCCAAAAAAAAATACAGTTGTTATTAAAACTAAGCTAACATGATGATAAAATTTTTATACAAATCTAAGCATCCTAAATTTATATATCAAATATTTAATTTATAGCATATCAATTAAGAAATAAAGAATTTTTTAATATTTAGGAAATTATTTGGGAAATATTTTTCTTAAATAACATTAAAACATATCAGTTAACTATTAATGGAAAAAAACTATTTTTTTCCTATTAATTAAGTAATGAGAAAATGTATTGTTAGAACTCTTTTTAAATTTAACCGAGAGAGTTGTTTAAACACGATAAAATATATTTTCTAACATTAGCATTTTCAATTTTTATTAAAGCTCTGTTTGGCAAGACATAGCTAATGTTTTATAGTTTTTGTTTGGTAACAGTCTTTTCATCACGAGTTTATAATTTATTTTATTAACTTATAGTTTATTTTTCAGACGCTATTTTAAATAACATTTTAGTTTATAGTTTATATATATCTTATCATTTTTTCTTTTATTTTTATTCTTATTATTTTAAGTAAAACCCACCATTATCTTTTATAATTTATTATAAATTAAAATAAAATAATAATTATTAAATATTTTTTATGACATTTTATTTTATCAGATAATTAAACCGTTAATTTTACTAAACACTTCAATTAGCGTATCTACTATAAGTCCTCAACCATCAATTATAAGCTATAAGCTATCAGCTAACTTATCAGCCAACCGCTATTTTTATCAAACAGAGCCTAATATTGCATTAAATTTGTGACTTTGTATTAAATTACTACAGTAATTTTTTTAACTTTTTAATAATTTAAGCATATATTATGCATTAATATTTTTTCTTCATATCTTTTTATATCTATTATAATAAATCGTAATTAAAATATGATAATATTTCTCAATATTTAAATCTAAATCATATTTAACCCAATATTTAAAACCAAGTATAATCAAAATCAAAACTTCAATTTCTTTCTTTTCTTCTTCTCCCTTGCGTCATGCCGTCGTCAGAAGTTAAACTCTCGCCGTCGGTAAAGCTATCTTCCTCTCAGAAATCCTCTAGAGACAAAGCAATCCACATTCTCTTAAAATCATGGCGTTCCCGACACCTTCTCCCACAAAACGTCGCCAAAAAAATATGGAAAGGTATCTTCTACTGCGTTTACCACTCCGACAAATCTCTCGTTCAAGCCGACCTCATCGATCGCATCGCTTCATATCTCTCAACATTCCGTCATCCTTCTCGCTCGCTTCAGTATTTCTCCACATTCTTCCTCACCATGCGTCGCGAATGGTCCGGTATTGATTCCGTTAGGTTAGACAAATTCTATCTCCTTATTCGTAGGTTTATATCGAACGCTTTCTCTTTACTTGATAAGAATTCGTGGAATTTGGAATTGGTTAATCTTGTTATGAATTGTTTGGATAAGTCTACTTTTTGTGCGAAAGATAGGTTTGTTAAGGAAAAGGGAAAACCTGTTAATTATTATGTTGCTTCTGTTTTTCTTCAAGAGCTTATGCCTTTTCTTCCGGTTAAGTTGAGTGTTTTACAAGTGCTTTTTAGACCGTTTTTCTCTGCTGTGGTTAAATTGCGTGATAAGGTTTTGTTAGGGAAGGTTAAGAGTGGTTTTTTTGATGTGTTGTTGATGAATGGGAGAATTTTGTTGGAGGTTAAGAAAAGCGGTTGTGGTGATGGTCATGTTGTGAATTTGGGAACAATAGCGGTGGTTATGGGTTTTTCTTCCAAGTTATATGAGTTGGCTTCTGATCCGGGTTGTGTTCAGAGGAATAGAAAGGTTTTGTTTGAATTGCACAATGAGTTCTTGAAGCTGGAGAGGGATGTTATTAATTCTGGGTTCGAGTTTTCCATTCCTGACTCTGTTGATCGGGTAGTGCTGGATTCTGTTGACAATGTGAAAAAGCCGAAAAAGAAGAAGAGGAAGATTAAGAAGAGTGATGCATCTGATTTGAATTGTGAGATGAATTCTGCTAAGAATGGTGGTAAGAATGTTGTTAGTGAAAATGGTGGAAATTCAAATGATGGACAAGTTGTTGATGGTGAAGGTAAGGTGGTTTTTAGTGAGAGTGTGATTTCAAACCTCCACATGCAGTTTGAGAAGAATGCTACGAAAGCAAGTTTGCATGACGGTGTTGCTAATGGGGTTGTATCTAAGAAGAGAAAGAGAACAGAGTACTCTAAAGGAGAGACATCTCAGGGGGTTGTATGTAAGAAGAGAAAGAGAACAGAGAACTCTAGAGAGACATCTCAGGATTTTGATTTGAACACTGCAGATGTGGAAGATGTCTCTGCAGTAGCAACGAGCACGGAGCAGAGTTCCAAGAAAGTAAAATTTTCCATGGAAAGTAACTTGGTCTGGAAGCAACACACTCCTTTACCTCCTCAGAGCTTGAGAATTCCCCCCTCTGCTACACCCAGAGGAAGTGCACTGAAAAAGGGTTTACCCCCAGGCCCCATCAGGGAAATGCCTCTCCCAACCAAAAAGGTAAAACAGAAGAAGTCCAAGAAGACCAGAAAACTATTGAAGGAAATAGTGGATTTCGCTAAAGCTTTTATGAGATGACATTTCCCTCATTATTTTGTCAATAGTTTATTTGTGACTATGAAATTATGAAAATTTATTATGATAGTAAATTTTTGCACCAAGTGAAATGAAAATTGACTTTTAGATTAGAGAGCTAATCTCTTTATGATCGTAATGTTGATTAATGTGTGGTTCATCTACATATCCATGTCATTTCTTGCTATCTCATTATTATTATTATTATTATAGAATTTTATTTTGTTTTAACCAAATGACTTAAAATGCTTGATGATGATGACCTTGCATAATTGAGAATTGAGAACACTTTTTTTTTTCTTCTTTCAAACCTGAGTCTTGTTGGCTCCAACTTGTAAATTTGTAATATACTGATAACTTGTTAAGGATTTGTCTTTCTTTAGGAATGAATGAAGGGTATGAACTTATGATATGAATTAGTCTGATCAGTA
This sequence comes from Lathyrus tuberosus, assembly GCA_022829125.1. Taxonomy (NCBI): domain Eukaryota; kingdom Viridiplantae; phylum Streptophyta; class Magnoliopsida; order Fabales; family Fabaceae; genus Lathyrus; species Lathyrus tuberosus. The sequence continues at coordinate 4,329,090 of JALAZF010000274.1, read as the reverse complement.
TTAAGGAGTGGCTGTACTGATGTTTGAAATGGACGAGAATATGAGAATGATGATTCATTGATTTCCATTGTGTTGGTGTTATTTAAATGATTCCTTGCTTCTTATGATTAACAAGGAAATCCATGGAAAGGGTGAAACCACTAGGACATTGGACTGTGATACTCTGCCTCCTGGTCAACATTTGACACATTTTGTGAATTTATTTTGCTGATGATTCATATATTATGTTCATATACATAAAGTTGGCCCTATTGTTCATGATGTTAATCAGTAATTTCTATACTGAAAAACTGTAATACCAGGCCATTTGAATCTGCGGTCCTCCTTCCCTGGGTGAATTTTTGTGAATATATTTTGCTGTTTGCAGATGTTTCATACATTCTATCATGTTACATAAAATACTCCCTAAGAATTTTCAATGTCAAGTCAAAGGTGGAGAATGGCTTTATATTTTCTCCATATGGTTTTTGGGCATGTAGAAAGAAGGCCGGTAGATTCTGCGGTAAGGAGAGTAGATCAGATGGAGAGGAGACAACAACTAGGTAGAGGAGTCAAACAACTAGGTAGAGGAAGACCTAGCAAAACTATAAGAGAAGTCATTAAGAAAGATCTCGAGTTTAACGATTTGGATCGAAGCATGGTCTTGGATAGAAAATTATGGTGGAAGTTGATCCTTGTAGCCTGCCCTACTTAATGGGATAAGGCTTGGTTGTTGTTGTTGTATGGTGTCTCCATTAGAAATATTGGCATCTTTGGTTGAAAATATTGTCTTTAGTTTTCTCTTATTCCTCCTTAAACATTTCCATAAACAAATGGTTGATCTTTTGCTGATTTGGGTTTGGAATTAGGCAAATTGCTTAAATTGCATGAAGTGCTAATTGTTTTTCGGTTTTCTTGAAATTATCATCTAGGTTTATCCCCACTAGACGAGTTCTTTTTTCCATACTAATCAGTTTGATGTGAACCCATCACTACAGTTTTTCAATTAAAATCATTTAGAAAAACACAAAATGTCCTTAATTTTGATATAATGATCTAATTTCAGTGGTGAAAACATAGGCTTTACGAGCATGCTGCACAGGTATCAAGATTGTAAAAGTTCTTATTCTTAGAAAAGGTGACAACATTCAGCAGGTTTTGCATCTGCATATATGCTTCAGAATTAGCATATGTCTATTTGTTTCGTTTCATAATGTATCTCAAGATAGGCATGTGTTACTGTTGGATCCTATCTTAGCACGATTATTGAGCAACAAATACATGAGAAGTTTCTAAATGATATCGCAAGATAGGCATGTGTTACTGTTGGATCCTATCTCAGTCACTTTGTTGAGTAACAAAATCTTTGAGTCTTTTGCTTCTGAATTAATTACATTCCATTGATCATTTTAGAAATCATGCACGGAACAATTTTTTTCCAGTTTAGTCCTTCATTTTTTTAGCAGTCGAGCAGTCTCTAAATGATTTATTGCATGTAAAAATGCACACGAACCATCATCAGCCGCCTACTGCAACTGCAACTTTAAGTTATGCAGCAGTTAGCATAATTAGGGTGATTTAAAATTGACATTTAATTTGGTTTTTTTTTTTTTTTAATTAACCTTATAATATCTTCATCTTCTGGTAATTCTGCTGTTCAAGCAATTTCTTTAATTTTAAGGAAGGATGTACCAGAGTCCAATATTATATTTTCTCAATCCATGTCAGTAAGTTATTGCTATCTTTATCTCATACGCACATCCTGCTTTTTTCAATATTTTCTCTTGCATGTCTTTTCTTGTATCCAGTGATTTACACTTTCTCTTGTCTTGCCAGGCACCCCAAGGTGTGCATGTGGTCTGCGAAAGATTTCCGAGGATAAATTTTTTGACATCTAAGATTATTCTGTCTCTGATTTTTTCCTGCTCATTCAAACTCTAATTGGTTCAATTAATGCCATCTGTAACCAATTTCAGTTTGCAAACATCTTGACGTAATTTACTATCAGACTTTTAAGTGGAAAATTTGTTTGTCTCTATCAAAGAAGTTGAAACCTTACTCCAGCGTCACAAAGCCCATCTTGAGCATTTTTCAAGCAAACTGTAGCTACTGCGGCCCTCACTGTCTCTTCTACTGCATCAAACCCTGTTACTTTGGCTCCGTTACCTGATTCTCAGCCTCAGGTCAACATAGCACAATCTGCTGAAGGTTCCACTGATTGGTCCGTATGAAGATTTCCACGTCATTCTTAGGATGGGTTTGGGAATTGATACTCTGGAACAGGTGGTGATGACCAGCAAGGTGGAAGCTCGTTCACAGTAGTTATTCTCCGGAAAAGCCACAATATTTTTTGGCTGATCATTATTTAATAAGAAAGATTAGACTTTACTGAATTGTGACTCTGCCGGGATCTGCGTGCTAGTTTTAAATCAAGTTTGATCACAATCTTTGTTTTTCTTTATTTAATGCACATAGTTGGAATTCTCCAAAGCAAATTTTGTATAATCTTTTGTTATCGCACCAGAATTTTTCTTTCAATTTATTCTCGGCCGATACTGATTTATCATGATACATGTTCATGAAGTCCGAGATTTATACTTCATATAATTGTAGAAATGATAATAATTTTATTTTACTGGAGTTGTACAATTTCTCGGTCTGCAAAGTTATGATAGGTCCTTGCATTCACTAGCTTATTTAATTCTATTCAATCTGACTCACAATTGTGGAAGATATGCAGGTGTGAGTTACATGCATGTACATGTATCATGAATGTTAAACTTGATTCTGAAAAAGGCAATATTTTTTTTTTTAAATGTGGCTGAGACAGAGTTCTGCAAACAATCCACATACTAGGATATTATCCTTTAGGTTAATATCTCAATTTGTACGTAGGCTTGATATTTTCAGAAAGAAACAAGTCCTAGTTGATGATGAACATGACCACAAAATTTCTTTTTTATCTTTTATGAGGTTACTGAAATATATTGGTATTATTGAAAAGGATGAGTTGCCACTTGTCAAGGAGAAGGATCACTCATTGCTCTATCCAAGAGTGATAAACTTCCTTAGGCTAAATCACTGGACACATGTTGTCTTTGCATTGGTTGGGTAGGAAGTTCTTGGTATATTCCTTTAGTGGTTTATCTATATAACTTTGGTATTAGCTAACCTCAGTTTTTGTGCTGTCGACTGTTATCTGTTTGTTTCCCGCCATTCAATATCAATTTCAAAGCATGTCTGCCTTTGTTGGAAAGTATGCAGGTAACTCATTCTCCTCTTTCTTCTTCTGATATAAGCTTACTCACTACTAGAACAGTTATTTTTGTTGTACTTCAAGCTTGTAAAACTTTCCAATCTAATGAAATACTTCTATCTGTTACAAAATAACCGTCTTTTTAGTGTAAAATATGTTTCAAAATAAGTGTCGTTTTGTTTTTTCATTTTTACATTAGTTTTTTTTCTTCCATCTCTACTACACTCATGTTAAATATTATCTGCACTATTATCATTATATTTGCTTATACATTTATGATAAAAACTTGTGACTAATAGTTAATAAGGATATTTTTGGAAACTAGTAGTTTAGAAATGTGGCATAGCATAAACATACTAGTCATTCTAAAGTGTCAAATCATAATGGTTCATGTCGTCTTATCTATGAAGCTACCTCAACTTCAATCCTCATTATCAAGTTCATGTAATAATAATAAACTCTGTGGTTTTCATTCCATATGAGGTGTTTTATTATCCAGACGAGCTTATCAAGAATGCCAAGTACATAGCCACCCCCGGCAAGGGTATCTTGGCGGCTGATGAGAGCACAGGGACCATTGGCAAGCGTCTATCAAGCATCAACGTTGAGAACATCGAGGCCAACCGTCAAGCTCTTCGCGAACTTCTTTTCACTGCTCCTAATGCACTTCAATACCTCTCTGGCGTCATCCTCTTCGAGGAAACCCTTTACCAGAAGTCCTCTGAAGGAAAGCCTTTTGTTGAAATCCTCCAAGAGAACAATGTCATACCAGGCATCAAAGTTGACAAGGGTGTTGTTGAATTGGCTGGAACAAATGGTGAAACAACAACTCAAGGTTTTGACTCTCTTGGAGTTAGATGCCAGCAGTACTACAAGGCTGGAGCACGCTTTGCCAAATGGCGTGCAGTCCTCAAGATTGGCCCCAATGAGCCCTCTGAGTTGTCTATCCAGCAAAATGCACAGGGCTTGGCTCGCTATGCCATCATTTGCCAGGAGAACGGCCTCGTGCCTATTGTTGAGCCTGAGATTTTATCCGATGGATCTCATGACATCGCCAAATGCGCTGCTGTTACTGAAACTGTGCTTGCAGCCTGTTACAAGGCACTGAATGATCAACATGTCCTTCTCGAAGGAACTCTTCTCAAGCCAAACATGGTCACCCCCGGTTCTGATAGCCCAAAGGTAACACTCAATTTTGAAAAACGAGTAAATCACCAATCTTTTGTCTGAGGTCTCTCATGTAAGTGAAAATAATCACTGACATTTTATCACATCGTTAGTTTCTACTTATGCATCGACAAAATGTAAGAAATCAACGGGACTGATGAAGTATATTACTGCGACGATATTAACTTGGAAAACAAACAATATGCATTTTTGTGTGCAGGTATCACCTGAGGTGATTGGTGAGTACACAGTCAATGCGTTGCGCAGAACTGTCCCAGCTGCGGTACCAGGGATTGTATTTCTCTCTGGAGGACAAAGTGAAGAACAAGCCACACTGAACCTGAATGCAATGAATAAGTATGATGTTGTGAAGCCATGGACACTTTCATTCTCATTTGGGAGAGCACTGCAGCAAAGCACACTCAAGACATGGTCCGGAAAGAAAGAGAATGTCGGCAAAGCTCAAGATGTGTTTCTGGCAAGATGCAAGGCCAATTCTGAGGCTACTTTGGGAAAGTATGGTGGTGGAAGTGGAACTGGGTCGGCTTCTGAGAGCTTGCATGTTAAGGACTATAAGTATTAAGCTTCTAAATGGAGAGCTTGGGGGTGGATGGATGCATTTTAGCATATGTATTATTATACTGTTTAAATTTTTTGCTTTTGATTAACATGTTTAATTCTGCATATATATTTTATAAACATCATCGATCATAACTTTATAAACATATCCGATTTGTTATACATATTGTTTTTTCTCTCAGAATTAGCGTATATCTCATACGTGTTTGTACAAATGTGAGAAAAAAATCTAGCAGCTTCTCTTTCATCTCTGGAAAGTTTAGTTGTCAAAAGTTTGTGGTGTTCTGTATGAAAAAGTTGTTCGTGATAACATAGAGTCGGTTTGTTTTAGTTTTTTCAAAATATATATATTTTTTAAAACCAAAATAAATTGGTCCATAATAATGAGTAAAAAATCTAGCAGCTTCTCTTTCATCTCTGGAAAGTTTAGTTGTCAAAAGTTAGTGGCGTTCTGTATGAGAAAGTTGTTCGTGATCATTTTTTTTTTAATTGAATTGTTCGGCAGGAAACTAAGATGAGAGGTGTCTCCTCCATGCACAATTTGACATCAGCAACTTTATTTCTATATAAAAATTTGGTTTTATATCATTCTCTCTCTTTTTTTAAGTCCAACATCAACTTATAGAACATGTGTCAAAACTAGTAGACATTATTCTCGACTTTCACCACACCTTAAGTGTTGTGAAATGCAAACTATTTTGTATCAAATTTTAAAAGAGTCGTCATGACGTGGTTCAAAAGCCTTGAGAACAGTTTAACCAGTTTTTGGAGAAAGGGGTGTGAAGAATTCACAATGCAATTCACGATAAAAAAAATACCAAATATCAGGCAAAAATGATAGCCATCTTTAGTGGGATCCACCAATAGGAAAAAAGAAACCCTTAGAAAATATATTGACCGAATCACTAAAGTAGAGAAGTAAAGGATTCCAACAAAGAACTGAAATGTTGGATCTTCGAAAAAGGATTAAGAACAGACTGTATGTCTTGAGAAAAGTCAGGGTTAAAGGGTGCTGGGAGCATGTGTCACATCCTCACTTGATCCTAACCCTATATTGGTTACGAAGATAAGCTATTGGCCGAAGTTGTAGAATGGAACAAAGGATGATGGATCACGACAGGTGACAGATAAGGCGAAAATAAACATCAGGAATACGGAGACAGAGACACACACAAGAACCACATGCTAGGGTCTCGTCGTACACACTACTTAACACTTCAAGAGAAAATATCTTCCAGGAATGTGCCAACACCAAATTCAAAGAGGTCGGAGTGAGGTAGCCCCACTCCATGAAAGAATCTGCACACACAGACATGTCAAAGTTTTTCCTCTTCCACAAAAGTCATGGATACAAAACTGACGAATGCGTCCATCTAAAAGATATCATAGAAGAATTTATTAATAATGGGAATTTGAGCATATAGTATGAAGAAGAAAAGAAGAAAGACAATTAATAAATACACAAAGGTTCTCTAGAATATCTTGTAGAAAAAGCAATTAGTTGCGAAATAAGCAGTCTCCTCGCCGAGGTGAGACGTCACCTGAGAAAATGATTGAGACCGTAAAGAGTGCCAATAAAGGCAAGGAAAACAACGGATAAGAAGAAGAAAAAGTTATGAGGGGGGAAACCAACCATTTATAGCATCCGTCACTAGGGGTTACAATTTAATCACATAAATTACTAGAGGGTTACTATGCCCGAAGACACAATCAAAGGGGACTATGAAAAGATAAATCGCAAAACTAATGGCGGTAGATAAAATGGGAGAAACGTTTGTTGACGAGAAACTAGGGAGGCCCATTTAAGGGTTTAGAGGCGGTGAAAAGGTAGACATCATTATTAACAAGATTTTCCCATTAGTTATTACAACAACCATGGTTGATTTTGACGTCTCAAGGATCCTCATTAATAGAGGGAGCTCATGAAATATTATGTATGATTAACTTTTGAAGAAGTTAGGCTTGAAGAAGAAAAAAGTATCACCCTATACGGGTGAAGATGCGAAAAACACAAGAAATGGGGGGTTTGAATTGGGTTTTAAAAACAAAAGCTTTTTACCAACTCAAAAACTCAACAATCAAAAGATTGAACAATGAGAGAGACACAAGGATTTTTATCCTGGTTCGCTTGAAACTCAAAGCTAATTCAGTCCACCCGCCAATGTGATTTCGCCTTATACACAAGGACTTAATCCACTATAATCAATTGATTACAAATACACTAGCAACAGCTGGTGACTAACGATCCACAAAGACAAATAGTCAATGTCTTCTCAAGGATACTGACCTAACTGGTCCCTCTAGGAACTACAAACAAACAGTTTGAGTAAAGATTGTGTGTTTACAAGTTGCTTCTACACAAGCAGATCTACACAAATGAAATACACAAAAATACTTAAAGAAAAGTTTGCACAAAGTTGGAATCTTTTCACGTAGAAACAGTAATGTAATATCGGGAACTTTCTTCAAGTCTCCAAGTCCCATATATATAGCATGAAAAAGGAACTGTTGGAAGGAAAATCAGGAATACAAAAATGTAGCTGTCCACTAACGAAATAGGGACAGGTGTGAAAAATAGTATATTTCTTTCGCCTACAAAATCAGGTAGTGGAGGAACAATTTCGTTTCGTGCTGTTTATTATTTTGATCACGTATTCTTTATTATTATCTTCAAATTCATTGGCTTCTGATGAAAAGTTGATGAAGTATGAACAGAAGAATCACATAGCTTGAAATCAGAATCTTCAGAACCATTAATCAGAAACTTGATAACATCAGCATGTGACTTGAGATCTTCAGAATCTTCAGCTAGAAACTTCAGAAACTTTCCATTCTTCAGAAGTTTGATGAACAGAGTCACATCCAGAAGCAGAAACTAAGAGAACATTGCAGCAGCAATATGACGTCTTCTTAGAAGCTTCTTAGACGTGAATCATTGCAGAAGCACATTTCAGAACACAAAATTCAGAAACTGATGACGTTGCATATCACTTTTTCAGAATCAGAACTGGCTGTTAAAGCTACACAATAACAAATTGTTAGGGTAACAAAATTGTTCTTACACAAAAATACTATCTTGGTATCATCAAAACTCAAAGGTATAGATGCAGAACCAAATTTTGTTCTAACAACGGGTTCTGATCTTCAAGCCTTTGATGGCAAAATAATTTTCCCTTGGGATTTTATAGAGCTCGTGGTTACCTTATAAGAAGGAAGAAATGTTTGAACAATTGACTTGTAGTTTATAGTGGTCTCGTGTAAAAGTGTCTACAACATCCTTTATCATATAGTTTATTACCAATACACTTACAAATGAAAAAAGAAGACAATACTAGCCATACAAAGTGAGAACATCTCAAGAAATCCACTTAACAATAAAAAACAAAAAGAGCCAAAATATCAAAGAAGTTTACGAGTTAGAGTTCCCCCCAATAATGAGAGCTTTTTCGTCCACAATCTCCAGTTCATATGAATTTTCTCCCTCAAAATCTTTACCTCAGGATGAAAATATATCACATGCTTTAAAGCATTTTCAAACGAAGCCTACAGAAAGGAATAACTGGTCTTAATGGCCTTCAGATATATTTTAAGATTATTCCTCCTGCAACTTCTCCCAAGTCACTTTCCAATCCTTCTGGACCTCGCGTAAAACCTCCTCATACGTTTCCATAGTCTTGTGAAAAGAATTAAGAGCCTAATTGACCTTGTCTAGAAAAGCCTCTGTATCAAATAGTTTCTTTTGTACAATGTTCAAGGTCAACTCATTTTCTTTTATCACCAAAGCCTATTCCTTTTCCTTCTTATCTTGAGTACAAGATATTCATACTTCTACACTTCATCGCCTACTTTTTGCATAAGCTTCCTTGAATCCCAAAGTTCATGAAAGAGATTATTTATCTCAAGAAGAGCGACATCAAGATGTTATTGGTGGACTTATTTCTCTCCAAAAGTTAGCAAGGCGGAAGCCCTACGCATCTGGTTATACATTTTTGCCACCTCTTCTCGATGACCCACCTCCACATTGTCATTAAAATAAACATAGTCTTGTTAGGAGACATATGATTATAATTTCCTAGACATTATAGGACATGGAATAACAAGGAGTAATAAAGGTCTGGCAATTGGTTAGGGTGTGATCTAGATCTCATAGATACTTTTATGAGCAATAGGACTATGATTGGGGGGGGGGGTTGATTAAGTAATACATGTCTTTGAAACTTTTGAGATTATCTATGATAATTCAAACCTCTTTTTTACTTGCCTAAATGAGAGAAACTTGACCCTGGTGTGATTTGGTCAAAGTTCGTTGAATATTGAAGAGGTGGAAGAAAAGCGTCAAAGTGGGAATGTCATTATTGTATCCAAATACATACTAAAAAACTTTAACGTACGCCCATCTCATAGGGTGCAACTATGACTTGGACATTCCTAGGTGATTAATAACCCCCACCTCAAAGACGTTAAAAGAAATTGTGAACCCCATTCGTGAAAAGAGACACTCATGTAAGGAAATGACACTTCCGACATATCAACTGCACAATATTTTGTCACTTTTAGGGGGTAACACACCCTAAACCAAAGAAGGATATACATTAATGAAGACGTGTAGAACCTCTTTGTTGGCAAATACGGAGGTTGTCTCCAGCATCTCTTGATCCACCTAAAGAAGTCGTTCCACAATTTTGAGAGTTTCACCATTTTCAACCCTTTCGCATCATTGGCGCTCCACTGTCAAAATATAAAAAGTAACGACCATTAGTTTGGGCATGCAAATGTGATTATATTCACCACATGACCTCATTATTGGCAGGGTCGCAATCAAAATCATGTATTTGTGCTCTTATATAGGTTTGATCTTTTTGTTTTTTTTTCCCTAAAATCATCTACATATTCTAGGTCGAGTAAATGCTAAGCTGGGAAAGCAAACTCACTAGCAACCCCCCCGATGTCAAGGCCCACAGGGACGCCCCTCCACGCGAGCACCAACACCTAGGTTCCTAACTTTTAAAGAGTTTCTTGCGTTAGGAATTTTTATCTCTGGATTTATGGCACCATCATGCCCCTTATGTTCTATAACATTCATGGTTAAATTTTTAACCCTGCCCGATGACATTTTAAAATCTACTAGGTTTATCGCCTTTTCTTTAGTCTAAGAAGATGCACCACTTAGTTCGTCATCACTCACTAGGTTCATGACCAAAACACCCGAGTTTATTATAACACCCATACCCAAAAAGCAAGCGCGAAACAACCAAAAATATAAAGGGGAAAACTATTACCTTGGGGTATCTCCAAGTGTTAAGGAATAAAGAAACAAAATCTCTAGAACCTTAGGAAGAACTTAGGAGAGAAAAAGGCATTAAAGAACACAAAAGATTGCTGAAATTAATTAAAAAACAACGAAGAATATAAAGAGACTAATGCTTTGAAACAAATTAAATGAAAAAAGGAAACTGACATGACTTCCTCAATATACATAATAAAAAATCAATGAAACAACGAAAGCACGCCCAACTATTCGGATCCAACCTCGATTCAGTAACGACACTAAAAAACTCTAAGGGCATCACCTTTTTACCCAAAAGGCCTAGGTCCACGTGGATGACCTCCACTACAAAATATTTCAGTGACAAGACAATCATTTAATGCACGTGTTTCAATGACCACCAACTTCCACTCAATTCATCATTGTTCTCTTCTCTAATATAGAGAATTTTCACAACAACCACAAAACGTCCGAACAAATTTTTTTTGAAGCTAGTCTCGACAAAACACTACAATTACAATCCTAGTTTTGAGTCCAATAAAATTATTTAAGAGTTAACTGTTTTAAATCGACCTAACATTCCAATAAAAATTGACCCAATACGAAGATCCAATATAACTAATTTGATTAGTATCAATCAATTTATAATAATATTTGTTCACTTGAGAAGTCGTGAACTCAACTCTTACTATCAATATATATCTCAAAATAATTTATAAATCCTATCGTCACATTAAATGTTGTGTTAAAATAACACTGTTGTTTTCTAAAATTGTTATGTAGTTGTTGACCTTGTATACTATTCTTTGCACTATTTTTTTTTTGCCAATCTTCATAAAAGAGATACAAAAGTTATTTTTCTCATATGTAAAATAATAGAGATTTTTGTAAGAAAATAATTAAAATTTGTTGAAATATTAAATTAGATTTGATTTGATATGATTAGATTTGGTTAGATTTAATATTTAGATATAATCCAAGTTGTGTTAGCCCAAACCCAATTAGGGTCGTATATAAATAGACCTAACTTGTATTATTATTTACACAATTAAAATAATACAAATCCTTATTTTCCTTATTCTCTCTTTCTCTCCTCACTAAAAGTGCCTTACGCACTAACAAATTGGTATCCAGAGCTTCTGGTTATTGTTCTTGATCGAGTTTTCAAGAACTTCACGTCAGAGATCGTGTTTCCAGGGCAAGTGAATCAACTGCTGCGAAGACGACTGGTGATAAGAGCATCCCGAGTTCCCTTCCAATGCTTGACGGCAAGAATTGGATCCGTTGGAAAAAACAGATGCAATCATTATTTGGCTTCCATGATACCCTAGAAGTGGTTACCGGCGGTGCTCCTGTGTTGGCTGAAAATGCAACCGAAGAACAGAAAAAACCCACAACGAAGTCAAGAAGAAAGATTGCAAGGCTGCTTATTGCATTCAGACGGCGGTCGATGCTGCTAACTTCGACAGAATCTCTCATGCTGAAACGGAGAAGGAGGCATGGGATATTCTGGTGAAGTATTATGAAGGAGGTGAGAAAGTCAAGGTTGTCAAGTTACAAACCTTGCGTCGAAAATATGAGTTGTTGTCGATGGGAGAAGATGAAAAAGTTGCAGAATATGTGTCGAAGGTTCAGAAACTCGTCCATCTCATGAAGGGTTGTGGTGAAACCATAACTGATAAGATGATAGTTGAGAAGGTAATGAGAACGTTGACCTCTCACTTTGATCACGTTATCGTAGCTATTCAAGAATCCAACAATCTTAAAACCTTAAAAGTTGAAGATTTGGTTGGTTCGTTGGAGGCGCATGAGATGAGGATTGTCGAAAGAAAGGGAGTTGAGGATTCGATACAAGCACTGCAGGCTCAGTCATGGAAAAAGAATGGTGGTTCCAACAAATTCAAAGGCAAAGTCGACAAGACTCAAGGAAAAAAGTCTTGGTCGAACCCTCACAAGAATCAGGTCGAAGATAGAGCTTCTGAATCCTCGAAAAGAGGAGGAGGAAACTATCGAAAGGACAAAGAAGATAAGAAAGGTATACAGTGTTATAACTGTGAAAAAAGGGGTCATTTGGCCAAACATTGTTGGTACAGGAAAGACAATGAATCGGAAAAAGGCAAGGACGAAGGAGCGAACCATGTACGCCAAGATTTAGATGATTTTGAAGGTGGTATGGTGGTTATGGCTGCAGTAGCAGATAACCATGTCGAATCCAAGATCTGGTTTCTCGAATCAAGCTGCTCAAATCACATGACTGGTCAAAAGGAGTGGTTGGCAGATTTTGATGAGTCGAAGAAGAGCAAGATAAAACTTGCTGATAATAGTTCGTTGCAAGCAGAAGGCACTGGCAACATAGTTTTTCAACTGAGTAATGGAGCAAAAGCTATGATCAGAGATGTGTTCTATGTACCTGGAATGAAGTGTAACCTGTTAAGTGTTGGACAACTGGTCGAAAAAGGCTTCTCAGTTGTCATGAAAGATGGAGTATTGAAATTGTTCGACACCCAGAATAATTTGGTCTTGAAATCTCCGTTGTCGAAGAACAGGACGTTTAAGACCATGATCAGTTCGACTGAAGTACAATGTCTAAAAACTGTTGTCGACCACAAGGATAGTTGGTTGTGGCATTTGAGGTTCGGACATTTGAACTTTCGATCACTCAACCAGCTGATTACTCAAGATATGGTATCTGGTATTCCAAGTCTTGATATGCCTGACAAACTCTGTGAAAGATGTTTAGTTGGAAAGCAATCCAGAAATTCTTTCGTTTCGACTATGCCAATGAGATCATCCTGCATACTCGAAGTTGTACATTCAGATGTATGTGGTCCATTCGAAGAACATACCATTGGTGGAAACTTTAGTCGAAAGTTGTGGATCTATGTGATCAAGAGAAAGGACGAAGTATTTGAAATCTTTAAGAGATTCAAGATGCTTGTCGAAAACCAGAGTGAGAAGAGGATCAAAGTTTTGTGAACTGATAGAGGTGGCGAATACACTTCGAAGATGTTTGAAAAATTCTGTGCAGAACATGGTGTTGATCATGAGGTAACTGCTCCTTATACTCCTTAACATAATGGAATTGGTGAAAGAAGAAACAGAACCATAGTGGATATGGCGAGATGTATGCTCAAGCAGAAGAATTTGCCAAAATCCTTATGGGGTGAAGCTGTTTTGACTGCAGTTTATATCCAGAACAGGCGCCCTACCAAGAAATTGAAGAACAAGGTTCCTGAAGAAGTGTGGAGTGGAAAACGACCATCAGTGAGTCATCTGAAGGTGTTTGGCTCTATGTGTTACAAGCATGTTCCTGATGCAAGAAGAAGGTAGCTTGATGACAAGAGTGAACCTATGATTCTGGTAGGATATCATAAGACAGGTGCATACAGACTATTCAATCCAATTAATGAGAAAATTGTGTTGAGTCGAGATATTGTGATTGATGAAAATTCTACCAGGGATTGGAATTCTAGTAATTCTATTAATAAGCCATTGATGAGCTCTGATTTCGACGATGAAACTGATGAAGTCGAAGTTGAAGGAATTGCTGAAAATCAAGTCGAAGTCGAAGTAGAAGCAGTTACTGACATTCCAGATACAAAGGTTATGGCTGAAACTAGCCAAAGACCTCGATGAAATAAAGTTCCTCCAACAAGACTTCATGATTATGAAGTGACTGGTGATGATGAAGTCACACCAGATGGCGAATTAGTTCATTTTGCTTTACTTGCAAGTGCTGAACCAATCAACCATAACGAAGCTTTAAAAATTCAACAGTGGAACTTAGCTATAGTCGAAGAGTTACATGCAATCGAAAGAAACAACACATGGGAGTTAGTCGAATTGCCAACACATACAAAAGCTATCGAAGTAAAGTGGGTGTTCAAGTTAAAACACAATGCTGATGGGTCGATAGTAAGACATAAAGCAAGATTAGTAGCTCGAGGATTTCTTCAAAGAGAAGGACTTGACTACTCTGAAGTATTTGCTCCAGTAGCAAGACTGGAGACTGTTCGACTAGTGGTAGCATTGGCATGTAACCAAGGTTGGTCGACATTTCACCTAGATGCGAAGTCAGCTTTTCTGAATGGTCCGTTAGACGAAGAGGTCTATGTCACACAACCTCCTGGGTTTGTGATTCAGAAAGAAGCGAGTAAAGTATATAAGTTGCACAAAGCACTCTATGGCCTCAAGCAGGCACCTAGGGCATGAAACAAGAAGATCGACTCATACTTAGTCGAATTGGGATTTGTAAAATGCAAGTCTGAGTATGGTGTCTATGTTCAGGTTGTAGCACAGGATATAAAAATCATCTGCTTATATGTCGATGACTTGTTAGTAACTGGAAATAGCCTGAAGAACTTGTCGAAGTTCAAAGAGCTGATGAAGAAGGAATTTGAAATTCAGATATGGGAAAATTGTCCTATTTCCTAGGCATGGAATTTCATATGTCGAAGCAAGGTATGGTGCTACATCAAAGGAAGTATGTCAAAGAGATACTCAAGAGATTCAGAATGGATGATTCGAATCCTGCATCCTCACCTATCGAACCAAACTTGAAGTTGGAGAAGCATGGAGAAGAAGACAAAGTTGATGTAACTTTGTTCAAACAAATAGTTGGATCTCTGAGATATGTGTGCAATAGTCGACCTGATATAGGTTTCGGAGTTGGATTAGTGAGCAGATTCATGAGCGAACCAAGAGTGTCACACATGAAAGCTGCAAGAAGAATTCTAAGATACTTAAAAGGAACAACATATTTTGGAATTATATTTCGACGAGTTTCTGAAGGCAAAAGAGCAATAGTTAATTGCTTTTCAGATGCAGATTGGTGTGGAGATAAGAAAGATCGAAGAAGTACAACTGTCTATTTCTTTCAAGTATTTGGTGCCCCAATCTCATGGTGTTCGAAGAAGCAACCTGCGGTGGCATTGTCATCGTGTGAAGCTGAATATATAGCAGGATCCTATGCTGCATGTCAAACAATTTGGATCAGATCAGTACTTGAAGAAATGGAGGTCGAAGTGAAGAAACCACTTGTGTTGCAAATCGACAACAAGTCAGCAATAAATCTGGCGAAGAATCCAGTTCTACATGGAAGAAGTAAGCATATCGAAGCCAGATTTCACTTCTTAAGGAAAAAGGTAAATCGAGGTGAACTTGAAGTTAGACACTACTCAAGTGAAGCACAGTTGACTGATATTTTCACCAAAGGATTGAAGATCGACAGATTCCTGAATTTGAGAAAGAAATTAGGAATAGTTCAGATTGACTAGCGTAGATTCGACAACTTGGATTATGAGGGTGTGTTGAAATATTAAATTAGATTTGATTTGATATGATTAGATTTAATATTTAGATATAATCCAAGTTGTGTTAGCCCAAACCCAATTAGAATTGTATATAAATAAACCTAACTTGTATCATTATTTACACAATTAAAATAATACAAATTTTTATTTTTCTTATTCTTTGTCTTCTCACTAAAAGTGCCTTAGACACTAACAAAATTATGAGCAATTTTAAAACGCAATTTTGAACATTCTGGATTAAAACATGATTTTGGGATGTTTGGCTAGCCACAATAATTTATGTTACTTTTGAAATCTTAGTTGATACCACGTCAACAATCAATTATTTGTCCCTTTGGCTTTTACTCTATTTTAAGCAGTCAAAAAGTTTTCTAATCACTGCAACTGATAAAAGAAAAAAAAAGTAACAAAATGCTAACTAAGTACTGCACACCGTTAAAGGTGAGTTGGTACCCAACAATTAAGTCAAATTCTTATTCATTAAGTTATTGCTTTTTTGTTCTAATAAACTTTTAAACAATTAAGTCAATTTTTTATTTGAATTGTGTTATTTTATTATTTATATTATAAATGAGAATCATTGAGATCGGTGAAGATTTGAATATTCCATAAACAACTTTTGTATGAATATTCCATAAACAACTTTTGTATGAAATACTCCCTCCGTCCCATAATGAGTGACCCATTTGAAATAAAATGGTGTCTCAAAATATATGATCCATTTCAGTTGTCAATGCAACTTTTCCTATTTTACCCTCTAATTAATATTACTTTCATCATTCCCAATACATTACAAGGGTACTTTAGTAAAAATATCATTTTCTCTCCTTCATTTATTTTCTTTTTCTTAATTTGTGTGAAAAGTCAACTGGATCACTCATTATGGGACGGAGGTAGTATTTTATATGAATATTCCATAAACAACTTTTGTTTATAAATTATTTTAAATGAGAATCATTGAGATCGGTGAAGATTTGAATTCTAAGAATATTTTTGTTTTAAATTTTTATTCGAATTTGGTGTTATCATATATCCAATTTTAAAAAATTAATATTATTTTAATTAAAAAATAGAAATATTTTTTTGCACATTCTTAAAATTGAAGATTTTGAACATCCTATACCATTAAATTTCAATCAACAATTGAAAAAAATAGAAAATATCAAATAGTATTTTTAATATATATATTTTTTTCAGTTTGAGATGAGTCATATCACTCTTTTTCACACTCTAATTAATTTACTATATATCCAAATATTATAAAAACTAAAAAACAAAAAAAAAACCTCCATCTTCATCTTGTTGTTACACATTGTCTAGCAATAAGAGAACCAGCTGGTGGACCTGTCATCTCCATCTGACAAACACTATGAAGCCAAAAAGACAAATGTATAATTCCCATTTTAACCTTCACCTTAAATGTCCCCTTTGCATAATAATTCAACCTATTACTACTTTGCACCTCGTTTTGAAGTTTCACGCCCACCTCTTGTGCCACAAAAAGCAAACTTGACATAAACTTCACTGCTTGCAACCTAGTTTCCCTTGGCTTTTGAGTAAAAGGAGTAATCGTTTGTGATGATATGAGTCTATTTGTGAAGAAAAGTTCAATATGTAAAGACTCAAACTTCACATGAACTCTTCTATTAGGGTTTGAAAAATTTGTGAGGAGTGTGAACTCACCATTGAGATAGGGTTTTGAGTCAAAATATACTAAGTTTAAGCTTGCATTTGGAATATCAAATGAAGGGTTGCTTGGTTTTAGGGCTAGGTAACAAATTAATGTTGCTATGCCAAAGAAGATTAAGGTGAGGCTGAATATGAAACATAGGATTGCGGCAAACCATACTATTGGTTTGGTTTTTTGATGTTCATCAACATTGAGGATTGCTAGCTTTCTTGATGATCTTGTTCTAAAGGGATGGTAGTTTTTTGGTAGTTTTGAGAGGCCTGTTTGTTCAGGAGAGAATTGGATGTTTGTTTGGTTTGAGGGTGAGGATATGTTGTTGGGTATCATTTTTGAATTGGTGGAAAAAAAGGCACTTCAATGACACAAAGTTATGAAGAGAAGAGATAAGAGATGGAATGTTTATTTATTCTAATAGGGTCATGGGTTAAAGAAAGTGGAGAGAAAAGAAGTTTTCTTTTTTTTAATAAAAAATAAAAAATTATAATTTATTTAGGTGAGTTTGATATTAAAGTCACTATTATGTTAGAACTAAACTATATGTCACAGTCTCTATGAGATATTCTAAGAGAGTTTCTTATCGCATCATCAATGTTTTTTTAGGTAATATTTGAATTTTCGTTTTTTTTTCTAATTTGTGGATGTGCACATCCGGACGCATTCATTCTCTAAAATTTTTTAGTTTTTTTCGGATGTGCACATCTGGAAGAATTCTTGATCTGCAAATTAAAAAAAAATTAAAAAAATTTCATAAAATCATTTACTTCTAAATATAATTAAATTCAATATAATTAAAATCAAACATAATTAAACTTAATATGATTTTTTCAATATAATTAAATACAATATAATTAAAATTAATATGATTAAAATTAATATGATTTTTTCAATATAATTAAATTCAATATAATTAAATTAATTTTAGAAGTAAATACCATATATTTTTAATTATAATTTAGAAGTAAATACCATATAATTTTAAATACCAATATAATTAAATCTAATTTTAGAAGTAAATACCATATAATTTTAAATCCAATATAATTAAATTAATTTTTTTAATATAAAAAAATCATTTAAAATTAAATACCATATTAATCATATTAATTATATTGAAAAAAATTAATCATATTAAATATCATATTAATTTTAATTAATATAGATTTTAATTATATTGGATTTAATTATATTGAATTTAATTATATTAAAAAAATGATATTAATTTTAATTATATTAGATTTTAATTATATTGGATTTAATTATATTTAGAAGTAAATGATTTTATGAAATTCTTTTGATTTCTTCCGGATTTGCAAATCAGAAATTCTTCCGGATGTGCACATCCAAAACATATCAGCGTTTTTTAAAAATTTGGTGTGTCCGGATGTGCAAATCCGGAATCTGGAAGCAAAAATGAAATTTTACGTGGTGCCTAAAAAACTTGGGTGGTGTATTAAAAAATCCTCTATTCTTATCTGATTTGATAATCGTCACAGTTTTGTTCTTAAGACAATATATTTCGTTAGTTTAAAATATATACATGTTATATATAAATTATCCTTAATCTCGATTTTCTAACAATACGACTATGACTATTTTGGCCAATTTAAAAAAATTAGTATTTTTGAGTGTGTTAACAAATGAGCTTATATATATTATTCATCAGTGTCTTAAAAGTGTCCTATATTAAACGAGATATGATTCAAAAAGAGCATTTATTAATACATCACCCAAGTTTTTTAGGCACCACGTAAATTTTTTTTTTGTCCCCTGATTTCGGATGTGCACATCCGGACGCACCAATTTCCTAAAGAACGCTGATGTGTTCCGGATGTGCACATCCGAAAACATATGATAACTTTATTTTTTTAAATTCATGATCTGCAGATCCGAAAAAACAACATAACTTTATTTTTTTAAAAAAATCGATTTTGTCGATTGGTCGCATATGTTAATATATCATCGCAAGTTAATATACATTCGAATGAGGGGAGGGAGAAGGTCTTGACAGCATGATGAAGATCTTGAGTCAAGGGATTAGATTTCCCGCTAATAGAAAATTTTGTTCTTCATATCTCTTCAATGTGTTGTTTCGGTGTAGCCATTAATCTTCAGTCAATGTCAATGAAGTAAACATGCATTACAGAGTGAAATGTTGATGAATGAAAAAAAAGTTTGTATGCATAAAAAAACTCATTATTATTTACCTGTAAGAGCACAGAGCACCGAAAAAACTAAGCTTTTTGGAGAAGAAAGGTTAAGAATGAGAGTAGTTACTAAGTTACACGATATAAGAAAAGTGTTTGTATGCATAAAAAATTCATTATTATTTACCATTTTGGACTATTACAAAATATAAGTATAATTGTTGATAGGACAAAGTAGGAGGGGAGACTTCAATTATTGATCATAATTTTGCCTGATTTTAAGGGTAAATCATATGGTAAGTTTTGTAAGGTGGTGGCCTCAGAAGAGAAATCGGGCCGCTGCAATTAGAAGATAATTTTGTTAGATTTGTGGATACAAAATCAGAATCAGAATTTTTGACTTCACTTATGTACTAGGAGTACCACCAACTTTGTATCGACTCTGCTGCCATTTATCTTGGATAACGTCAAAGAAGTAATATTTTACTGATGATCTTCATTTGTCCTACAATCTTCGAGGATAGATTTGGGAGTTCAGATATTCACAATGCCTTTTTTGGATATATATAACTTATGGTTACAGATCATGTTTGCCATTATAGGTGGATGACCGTTATTTTGTTTAATTATGGGTTAGAACTACTAGACAACTTTTGGATACAAAACAAGTGGTCATCATGCGTTTTGATAAATATTTTGAAGTTATCATTAAAGGATGTCTGCCATATTCGTTCCTCTAACCTTCTGTTAAAATACATATTATTATTATTTCTTAAAATAAGTATACCTTTTAATATGTTGAGTTTAAACCATTTTTTCTGATGCGCACATCCGGATTACGCGTAACTTGTCATTCCAAATTTGCACATCCAGAACAAAACTACATTTAAAAAAAAATGGTGCGTCTAAATGTGCACATCCGAAACTGAGGGACAAAAATAGAATTTTATGTGATGTATAAGAAACATGGGTGGTGTGTTAAAAAATGCTCTTCAAAAATATGTTTATAAATAGAAATAATTCTCATTTTATAAATAATTTTTTAAGAGTTAAGTTAAACAAAATTAAAATTTTAAAGAGAATAAATTTTTTTATTCAAGATCCGGTGACAATCTACTATTTGAACATCTACTATTTATATTCACAAACCAAACTTAATTGTGTCTATTTTATAAGGCTAAGTTAAAAGCCAATTAAATTAGACTATATTAGTAAAGAAGTATTATAAAATTGAGTAATAGTGAAGTGGGGTCAATATATTTTTTTATAGGTAATTACAATTAAAGGTGGTATGTGCAAGCTAAAGTTTAGTCACTGTTGATGTTTTCAAGGTTTTTAAATGTACATGCTTTTGATATGCGACACTGTTTGAGAAAAATCCTAAAAGGCAAGGACAAGAGAGCACTCACCTTTTTCATTGCTTCTTCTTTAAGTCTTCCAGTTTTACATGGTTTATACTTTGACATATACATGTATGTGAAAATAGTGTATTCACTAGGGTTTGGATTGTGAATGTATATCAATTATAATATAGTGGTGTCTTGTTATATGAAACTATGTACATGCCACGTAGGATGTTTAAGCACTAAGAAAACGTAATAGCCGGAAAGTGAGCGCTTTTAGTAAAGGTCTCTCATTTCATCTTTGGATCTTATGACCCAGATTAGGTGAGCTTGTGGCTGCGGTCTTAATCATAAGCATTTAAAATGGACTCGTTAGAAATTAGTGCTCATTTTCCCACGAGGATCTTTTAATGCACTCCATAAATATCTTAAATACTCTATAAAATTTTGGGTTAAATAAGTATTAGGTCCTTGAAAATAACTCAACTTTGAGATTTGAACCCTATAAAAATTTTCTTCAAGGTTTGGTCCTCCAAAAGTTTTCCGTTTCTAACTCTAGTCCCTCCCGTTAGTGACTAACGGCAGATGACGTGGCGTGCCACATGTGTTTTATTGCATTGATCAGACAGGGACCAAACTTGAATGTTAGTTTATTTTCAGGGACCTAATACTTATTTAACCCTTTATCCAAACAGCCTGCAACTTTTTCTCCATTCCAAGTTTTTCCTTCCATGCCAAGCTTTCCTCCATTCCAATGCTTATCAAACATCCTCATGCACATGCATACGTCATTTTTTTATTCTCCTCCTTCTCTCTCTCACTCCTCTTCTTCTTTCCCTCTCCACCTTTTTCTCTACCCTCATTTCTCTTTCTCTCTCACACAATCCTTTTTTTCATTACAACAACAACATCAGAAATAACAAAAACAAGATCCTCTGTTATTATTCTTTTTATGCCCCTTCTTCTTCTTCAACCCAATTTTCTTCTCCTCAGTTTTCCACCTTTTTTCCTTAACAAGCTTTAGTTATTTGATGAGCAGAAGAAAAACAGTACTTGGAGTATCATCCTGGGAGAGAGATTGTGTTAGCTACAAAGAAAGACGTCAATTTTTTCCTTGCTGTGAGAAAAACATTTCCACGACCATTTTCCATTGCCGTGAGTAAATAACTCATTCCATCATCATTATCCTCACGACGGTCTTTTCGTGAACATAAAAAGAAGAACCTCTCTCTCTTGGTTTTGAACGACAAAAGCCACTGAATTAGTAATAATGCGGACTCAATAAGAATTATAATAGTCTAAAATTGATCTACTTTTTGTCTTCAGTCCCTTAAAAGTTCAATGTTAAAGTTTATATATTATTATGTATTACCACTGTGACATATGAAGAGTTGTATGCATACTGTTTTTCTGTTTTTTTTATGATGTAGTTTATACATTTGCTTATTCTATTATATATTTTTATGTACATGTTGTTCGTACTCTTTTTGATTTTACATAAGAAGTGATTAAATTTTAAACACAACATATCATATCCATAAATATATAAGACAAAGACTCAATATATCATAACTAATAAGATTATAAAGGATCCAAAATGTTTTAAGTGATGTTTGTAAAGTGTTTGTTTTCTCATGCACAATTATTCAAATGCTCCGTATTATCTAAAGAAAATATTTGGAATTAAGAACTTTCAAGGTTTCATATCCATATATCTATGATACATCCGTAAGCATTAACTTTATCATCTCGTGACACAATTTTAAAAGGGACTATATTAGGTGCAACATTAACAAAATATAGTGAGAGATTAGACTATATTAGGGACTATATTAGGTACATCATATACCACTATAACATCGCATTACCATATACAACCATAATATTAATGCTAAAAAAATAGCAGTGGATAACAGTATATAACACCAAATACATAAAAACATGTAACACTATAATACTATAATAATATATACCCTTATATAAGTGATGGACAATGCATACAAGTGATGGGCACAAAATATAATGCTACTGTAGTCTTAATTATTTGATATGCATAAACACAGCAGCAACCTACTTCAAAAAAAAACTAGTGATGTACAAAAAATAGCTACGAAACATAAACTATTTACAATTCATATACTTATTCATCAACACATTGATACAAAACATAACAAAATCAACTATTAACCACTTCCAAATTTTCCGGCACTGATTCCTCATTTTCGTCCCATAATATTGTTATGGTCAAAAGAATCAACAACACCAAACAATACAAAATTCATAAACTTCATTTAATAAGAAAGCATAACAAAGGAAAGTATTATTTCTTTAGAATTTTGAAATTTAGTTCAAAAATTCATAACCTAAATATCTCAATGCAAGAGCAACACCAAACTGTTTTTTTGCTAAGAAAATTTCTCAACTCCATAGTCTAATTTTTAAATTAAATTCAATTCGAATCAAAGACACAAATTTAATTATTTGTAAAAGAAGACATTTTATACATATAGAAGAAAAAGAATCCAACAAACTGAATATTTAAGATAGCTTGAAGGTCGACAGGAATGATTATCCAATGGGGGCGATTCACCTCCAGCAAGGGGGCAGCATATGAATGAAGACATCATTACTCTGTTTTTACAGCATGTAATATCCACTATACTTCTAGACCATTTCCATAATGAAAAAGTTCAATTGCTAGAAATATATTACACTAGTGAAATTCGTAAGCAACATGCCTTCTTCAGACACCACATTTTGTTCCTGTTCAAGTTGTGATATTAAGAAGTATGCGTGTGCATGAGGATATTTGATAAGCATTGGAATGGAGGAAAGCTTGGCATGGAAAGAAAAACTTGGAATGGAGAAAAAGTTGCAGGCTGTTTGGATAAAAGATTAAATAAGTATTAGGTCCCTGAAAATAAACTAACATTCAAGTTTGGTCCCTGTCTGGTCAATGCAATAAAACACATGTGGCACGCCACGTCATCCGCCGTTAGTGAAAACTAACGGGAGGGACTAGAGTTAGAAACGAAAAACTTTTGGAGGACCAAACCTTGAAGAAAATTTTTATAGGGTCCAAACCTCAAAGTTGAGTTATTTTCAGGGACCTAATACTTATTTAACCCTAAAATTTTAGAAAATGTTTTTAATTTTCGAAGATTGATCTTCGGATACATCTATTATACACTCAACGCATACCATTTTGAATAGTGTCCTATAAATTGAATTATTTTTATTTTGGAGATACATCTCCGGAACATTTCAAAAAATATATTAATTATTTATCAGTTTTTTAGAAATTTCGGAGGTACATCACCAAAAATATGGGCGAAATTTTGAAATATTTTTTCACCTTTGCATGTCAGATATTTTTAGAGACGCATCTCCGGAATAATCTGATAAAAGAAACAATTGAATGATTACACAATCATTGTTGCCATTGTTGTTTTTCAACACAAACCCTCACTAAAAACCTCTTCATTCTCAATCCATTTTTTCATTTCAAATCTCTATTCTTTTGGTTCATCATATCATAAGGAGCAAAATAAGATATAATTTTAAGTAAAGATAATTTATTTCCCATTGCATTGCTCACATTAATCAAGCATTTTTTTGTTGAAAAACTGAGCGTTGTGTCCAGAAATGTATTTCCGAAACGAGTATGAACTTGTCCAGAGATGCATCTCCGGAAGTAGTCTGTGTTCATTTTCCAAGTCTATTTTCAGCTGTGGTGCTTATGTACTGTTATGGTTTTAATTATTTTCATTAGATATGGTGCACCCTGATGTTTTCCCAAAACAAGTTGTTTCTCCGAACGCCCAATGTGTTGTTGTGAAGGCCGTAGATGTTGGCAACCAATTTAAAAATGAGCAAGAGTTTGAATCTCGTGATCAAATGCTTCAATGGATTTGTATGAAGACCTCTAAACTTGGATTTGGTGTGGTTATTAGAAGGTCCGATAATGGTTTGGATAGAAGATGCGTTGTTGTGACAATGACGTGCGAAAGAAGCGACAAATATAGAACTCCTCTATGGAATTTTAAAAGAGACGACACCGGTTCAAGAAAATATGGGTGTCCGTTTAAGGTGCGTGGTTACATGTTGGCCAACAAAAACTGGAGATTTAATGTCATATGTGGTTTGCATAACCATGATTTGTGTGAAAAATTAGCTGGTCATCCTAGTGTGTGTCGACTCATGACAGAAGAGAATGAATGCGTTGCTGACATGACATTGAATCTGGTTCAACCGAAAAATATACTTGCAACATTGAAATGAAAAAGACCCGAAAATATATAAAATATCAAGCAAGTGTATAATATTCGGTACCTAACTAACAAGGCGCTTAGGGGGGTAGAACTGAAATGCAACAACTCTTGAAACTGTTGGATGATAACAATTACGTGTCTAGGTACTGAACACACGAGGATGGAGTTATTGTCAGAGATATATTTTGGACTCATCCTGTTTCCATTAAGCTGTTCAACATGTTTCCTAATGTGCTCATACTTGATCCAAAATCTCAAAAAAGTGTTGTCAAAGGAGCTCGCATTAGCAAACCACCTCCTACGCTGCCTCCACAAAAAATTTCATTCATCAACGAGATGCCCGTTTTTATGTACAAATATATCGAGCGTACCTTCAATATTGTGGGGGACGGTAATTATGGTTATCAAGCAGTTTCGACTTTACTTGGTAAAGGAAAAGATAATCATACACTTGTCTGCCATCAATTTATCCAAGAGTTGAGGAAGCATAAAGAATCATACACATGGTTGTACGGAAAGAAAGAAAAGTTCGATGAAGTTTATAAGTCTCTTGTTCCTTGACTTAACGGTCCGACACCAGAGGTAAAATAAATGCGCTTCTCTGAAATGGGTCACCTAATTGCATGTGCGTATGATATAGTGTGTGTTGATCTGACACAATACAGTAATTTAGAAACCTTTTTTCCACTACACACCGCCCCACCTCAAAATCCAAATGATCGTATTATGTGTATTGGGTGACTTTCAAAATCAAGTCATTTTGTTCAAGTTTACTTGAAACTGAAACTCCTTATACCACTTGCATCACTGGAGTGGACGACTCATTCAACATCAAAAGCCGAGACTTTGTTGGATCATTTTATGGAAAGGATGCAAGAGTTCGAGAAATTGAGCAACATTGAAAGATAATCAAATGCACAAAATTACAAGGGGGTACCACCCTATATTTAGCAGGCGACATATGTTTCGATTCATTTTAATTTCTTGTTTAGCCTGACAAATACGTGTATGTAATTACGTATCAATATAAATGAAGTGTAATATATTCAACATTTGTTCATATTGCATCTTAATGCATTTTTTATGTTCCTCATAACAACATTTGTTCTTTTGTAAAAAAAAAGGTTATGTTTTCAAACCTGTTCAGGAGAAGTTCCGGAGATACATCTTCGGAACAAGATAATAGGGTGCGAAACTAGAGATATATCTTCGGAATCAGCATGCCAGTTATTGAGTGGTCCATACTGATGTATGGCTTCTATAAATCAAGGTGCTCAAATGTCACAAATGTCATAAATGTCTCAAACATCAACTGGTATGTTGCAAATGTCTCCTTCTCCAGCTCTACACCTGGGCGAACATTTAAGCTCACCGATTTCACCTCCCTCGAATATATCAAAGACAAAATCCACCATCTCCTACCTTACGGAGACAATCGAAGGATTGTGAAGTTCGAGTACTGTTCACCGTCAATTTACAACGGAGGGAATATTAAGTTCAGAAAATTGAGCTCAAGACGCAAGCAAATGTAAAGGCTATGTGGAATACGTATTTCCGTTTCGAAACAAAAGTTCCTCTCGAGTTGAAAGCGACGATTTCAAGATCGATCAAAGATATTGCGAAGATTTTGAAGCATCCACATGAATATTGAAGTAATGTTGCATTTCATGTTGAAATAATCTATGCAATCCTAATTTTATTTTATGAATCTTAATTTCATTTTGGAAACTTACATTGTTTTGGCTCTGGTATTGATGTGTCTGTGTTACGGAAATGTAACTACGGAAACATTCTGGAGATACATCTCCGAAATAAAATAAACCAAATAATAGGGCGTAACTTAGAATGGCCTTTGTTGAGTGTGTGTTGGGGTGCGTCTGGAGATGCATCTCCGGAAATTGGGGGCATTTTTGGATTTTTGCGTATACGGTGCATTAAGAAATTCTCTTTTTCTATTTTTCCATGATAATGTTGTGGCGGAGTTAGCATAAATTGAACGAAGTAGATAAAGAAAATAAAATAAATTCTTAAATTTAAATTTGTTTTTACGAAAAACGACATTCATTCTTCAAAAGGATAGAATACATGAATAATTCAAATTCAAGATCACTATAAATTGAAAAGGATGAATCTGTGAACAAACTCATAGCACCCACGTTAATAGTATATAATGGAAAAATTCTTACAAATATGACAAAATTGAAATGTTCGAAATATCCATGTCTTTGAGTCTGCAACATTGACGATGTCAAAATCATTGATTAAATATGCATTGAATCGAAACTAATATATCAATCTGAACCGAACAAACATCACACCAAGACAGAGAAAAAAATTACACCGTAATAAGATGACGACCAACACAACATTGCACTAAAACAACAAAATCACTAAAAAAACAAATTAAGAATACATGGGAAATCAGCTATTGAAATAAAAAAGAAAGAAAAAAATTTGGAAGGGTGGTTTTGAAAACAACTCCTTTTTAGTGGATGATGAAAAAAAACTGAACATTTTTGAGGTTATACATAATAACAAACCGTTAGGGTACCAAAATTGTTCTCACACAAATACTGACTTGTTATCATCAAAACTTAGATATATAGATGCAAAACCAAATCTTGTTCTAACAATCTCCCCCTTTTTGATGATGACAAAACACTGTATTTTGATGAACAATTTTTGTCGGGTAATCACCAAAACATATATCAGAAAGAAACACAGAGCTCCCCCTGAGATGAGCAACTCTAAAAAGATAATCAGAATGAAAGAACACTTCCCTGATTCACCTTTTTGTTGGAGTAGATGAACCTTCTGTTCAAAAGAACTGGTTTATCTTTCATAAGTTTCTTGAACTTGTCCTTATCAAGATGATTCAGAACTTTAAGCAGCTAGCATATCTTCAGAGTTTGGGCTTCATACATTCTGTTCTGATTTTTTCAAGAGTTTCTGATATATCGTAAGTTTTTTCTGAAAGAAAACAACTAACATAATATCCTTTTAAACAAGGGTTAGTGCAAACATATGAAATGTTTGGGTTTGATTCAAGAGAAATTAGGTATATCAAAATCAATACTTTCTCCCCCTTTTTGTCAGCAATCAAAAAGAAAATATGTTGTATCATGCAATCAGATGCAACAAAAAGATAATATTCATTCGAGAAATATAAACACCAGAGGCGTAAAAATACATAAACAAGGAAAAGAACAAAACAAGATAACAACCCAAATAAACAAACAATAACTAGGTGCAACTAAGGGTTAGGGTTGGATGAGGGAAGTCTGGAGAGAATAATCTGAAACATCTTTTCTTGATTATCCAAACCTTCTTTCATCTTGTCCTTGTCTTCCTTCAGCTCAGCAAGAGGCTTTAGAATTTCTGGAATTACTCTAGAAGTAGAAGTCCCAACAGCAGTATTCAAATTTTCAAACGACTCCTTTTTAGTTTCTTTTGTTTCTTTTCGACGTATTCGATCAGTGTAGCACGTACACATCTTGTACTTGGCACCTTCCTTGCTAACCTCCTTCAAGTATTCTCTTGGAATAATCCAAACAATGTCATCAACTAGAAAAGGAACCAAGTTGATAAAAGCATTGTTCTCAGTCTTCTCAGCATGCATCCTAACAGATATCTTCATCATGGTGTTTTTCCTCATAAGAACCACTGAATCTCTGAGAAGTCTAAATAAAAGTGTTGGGAGTGTTATTTGAATACCTTCTTCTAAAAAGAACATCATGCACTTGTGGACAGTGAAAATGTGATCACCCTTTTTAGAGCTAGATCGGTGATACACGCTTCTAATAACTATTTAAAACCATATTCTTAGGATGTTTTCAATCTCTTCGAAGTAATGTGTTAGAG
Source organism: Lathyrus tuberosus (assembly GCA_022829125.1). Taxonomy (NCBI): domain Eukaryota; kingdom Viridiplantae; phylum Streptophyta; class Magnoliopsida; order Fabales; family Fabaceae; genus Lathyrus; species Lathyrus tuberosus. The sequence goes on along the minus strand of JALAZF010000274.1, from coordinate 4,300,222 downwards.
CTATCATTATATCTTATTTACATTTAGACGAGGTAAGAGCAACTCTATTTCCTTTACTGATGTGGGAAATGAACCCCACAATGGTTTTCTCAATTATCTCGATTTTCCTGTTAGGGATATAAGAGATAATTTTTTTCTTTTTCAGCCATAGTATAATTCAAAATATCTTCAATAAGGATTGGAAGAATGGGACCTTTCACTCTTTCAAAGAAAACATTCCAACCTTGGAATTCCTATGTCTTGGAAAGGTCACAACCCTTTTCTTTTAGTTATGTGAAATCAACATCAGTTTCGTAAATTACATATAGATTTTCAACAAGAGTGTCTAGAGTGATGACTGGTTTCTTAGAAATAACAGAGGAAGCCTTTAGGTGTTGAGTTTGTGAGGAACGTTTATATGATTCAACCATTGATGTTGAGAGTTAAAGTTGAAGGAATGAAGACGGAGGGTTTTGGGTGAATAGTTATTCTGAGGAGTTTAGGGTTTAAAAACTAAATGTGTGGGAGAAGTGAGCGTAGTTTGAAGTGTAAATGATGTGATTTTATATAGGCACAAAAAATAATTAAAATAATTAATCATAATTACACATAGTAAATGCATAGTAATTGGGGGAAGGCATGAAAATTTAACATAATCTCAAGAAGGTTACGAAACCCAATGCGTCAAATCATGATTACGCATGTTCATCAAATGGGACAGTTGTCACCACTAGCGTTCACACGTTCTCGGATGAAGGGACATCAATTAATGTTGTAATTATTCACAATCCAGAAAAACAAACCAAAGGATTTCCTTCTGAAAAGAAACGTTATAATTCATGAAATTCCCTTACTTCAAAAAGTTCATGTTTCAGAATCAAACGTGTAATAAAATAAACAAATAAATAAATTCATCAGAATCTTATCTCAGAAATTCTGGTAACGTGACACATTGAAATTTTATCAACTCATTCTGGACACAATTTTATAAATAAATTTTTCAGAATGAATACAAATCTATCTTCAGCAAGGGGTTTTGTGAAAATATCAGCCCACTGGTGGTCTGTATCCATAAATTTTAAAGGAAAAATGCCCTTCTGAACATAGTCACGTAAAAAGTGATGTTTTATTTCAATATGTTTAGCCCTAGAATGTAGAATAGGATTCTTGGATAGAAAAATAGCATAAGTATTATCGCTGAAGATTGGAATGTTACTCTCAGAAATCTGATAATCTTCTAATTGACTTTTCATCCAAAGAATCTGTGTGCTACATCCGGACGCTGCAATATATTCATCTTCAGCAGTTGATAAAGCAATTGTGGACTGTCTTTTGCTGGACCATGAGATCAGATTGTCTCCCAGAAATTGACAACTTCCAAAAGTACTTTTCTTTCTATTCTGTCTCCAGTATAATCAGCATCACAATAGCCTACTAGTTTGTACTCAGATGATTTTCTATAGAATAGCCTAAGGTTAGAAGTACCTTTCAGATACTTAAATATTCTCTTATCAGCTGTTAAGTGAGTTTCTCTAGGATCTGATTGGAAACGAGCACATAGGCACACGCTGAAGAGGTGTCTGGTCTAGAAGTAGTCAGATAAAGGATAGATCCAATCATACCTCTGAATAGCTTCTATTCTACCTTACCACTTACCTCTTCTTTCTCCAGAATACATGTAGAATGCATTGGAGTTTTTGCTGGCTTGCATTCTGACATGTTGAACTTCTTCAGAAGTTTCTTGGTATATTTGCTTTGATGAATATATGTTCCTTAAGTTTGTTGATCAATTTGAATTCCCAGAAAGAACTTCAGTTCTCCCATCAAGCTCATTTCAAATTCAGCTTGCATTAACTTAGAAAATTCCTTGCACAAAGAAGTATTAGCATAACCAAATATAATATCATTAACGTAAATTTGCACAACCAGAATGTCATTTTTATAGGTTTTACAAAAGAGTGTTGTATCAACTTTTACTCTGGTAAAGTTATTTTTCAAAAGAAAATTACTTAGCCTTTCATACCAAGCTCTAGGAGCCTGTTTCAGACCGTATAACGATTTCTTAAGTTTGAAAACGAAATCTGGGTTTTCAGAACTTTCAAAACCAGGAGGTTGGTGCACATACACTTCTTCAGAAATATACCCGTTTAAGAATGCACTCTTTACATCCATCTGATATAAAGTGATGTCATGATTTACAGCAAAAGAAACTAAGAGACGAATAGATTTTAACCTGGCAACTGGTGAAAAGGTTTCTATATAGTCTATTCCTTCTTGCTGACTATAACCTTGTGCTACCAGTCGTGCTTTGTTTCTTACGACCTCACCTTTTTCATTGAGCTTATTTACACCTTTTGGTTTTTGAACAATATCCCAAACATCATTTCTGGTGAATTGATTTAGTTCTTCTTCCATAGCCAGAATCCAGTCGTTGTCTTGAAGAGCTTCATCTATAGAGGTTGGTTCGATGAGAGAGACCAAGCCAAGAAGAGTTTCTTCAGAAGGTTTGAATGATGATTTGGTTCTGACTGGTGCGTCTTTATCTCCTAGAATCAATTCTTCAGAATGAGAAGTTCTTGATCTGCTTTTCTTCTGATGAGATGGACCAATAACAGTTTCTGATTGAGTTTCTTCTAAGTCTTTAGTTTTAGCAATTGTGTCTTTATCTCCAGAGTTTTTATCCTTAGGTTCTGAGAAGGTGATTTCTAAATCTTCAAGTTTCTCAACTAGCTTTAACTTTTCAGGGTCAAGCTTATCATCGAATCTAACATGAATTGATTCTTCAAATAGTCGTGTTTCTGTGTTATAGATTCTGTAGCCTTTTGAGCGTTCAGAATATCCTAACAACAAACACTTTTGAGCCTTGTAATCAAACTTGCCAAGGTTCTCCTTAGTGTTTAACATAAAACATGTACAACAAAAAGGATGAAAATAAGATATGTTGGGCTTTCTGTTCTTCCACAATTCATAAGGAGTCTTACATAGAATAGGTCTAATAGAAACTCTGTTTTGAATGTAACATGATGTGTTTAATGCCTCTTCCCAGAAATGCTTAGCCATATCAGTTTCTTGGATCATGGTACGAGCCTTTTCTTGCAAAGTCCTTATCTTCCTTTCTACAACTCCATTTTGTTGTGGAGTTCTAGGACAGGAGAAATCATGTGAAATGCCATGAGAATCAAATAGATCCTTAAAGTATCTGTTCTCAAATTCTCCACCATGATCACTTATGACTTTGACTATTTTGCAATTCTTCTCTATTTGCACTTGAGAGCAAAAGGTAGAGAATACAAAATGCGACTCATCCTTGTCTTTCAAAAACTTTACCCATGTCCAACGACTATAGTCATCAATGATAACTAATCCATACTTCTTTCCACTAATTGAAGCAGTTTTCACTGGTCCAACAAATCAATGTCTAGAAGTTTTAACGGTCTAGAGGTGGAAACAACATTTTTTGCTTTGAAGGGAGTTTTAGAGAACTTGCCTTTCTGACATGCTTCACAAAGAGCATCTTAAGCAAACTTCAGGTTTGGTAAGCCTCTGAATAGTTCAAGCTTATTTAGTTGAGAAATCCTCCTCATGTTAACATGGCCCAAACTTCTATGCCATACCCATTGCTCTTCATTGACAGACATTAAGCATTTGACATTCTGTTTACTGAGATCAGAAAATCTAATCTTGTAAATATTGTTTTTCCTCTTTCCGGTAAAAAGGATTGAGCCATCTTTCTGACTGACAGCCTTAAAGGACTTTTGATTAAAGATAATATCATAACCATTGTCACTAAGCTGACTGATAGACAATAAGTTATGCATCAAACCATCTACCAGAAGAACATTAGTAATAGAGGGAAGTTTACCATTACCGATAGTTCTAGAGCAAATGATTTTTCCTTTCTGGTTTCCTCCGAAACCAACGAAGCCTCCAGGCTTAAGTTCCAAACTTTGGAACATATGTCTTCTTCCCATCATGTGTCGCGAGCAACCACTGTCTAGATACCATGATTGGTGTTTTAATTGAGCTGCTAAGGATGCCTGCAACATAAACTATCTTTTCCTTAGGTACCCACTTTCTGGGTCCTTTTTTGTTAGTTTTCCAAGAGTGTTTAACAACTTTAGGTTTATGTGCAACAGGATAATCAAGTGGAATTTGTGCATGATATTTAGTTTTAGAAACATATTTCTGTGTCGGTGGAGCTTTCTGTACAAGCTCAAAATAAACAGGTTTTGTGCCAGTAGGTACAAAGTGCTTATAGAGAGGTTTTGGTTTTACCACGATACTTTCATCAATCTTAGAGGTATATGTACAACCTAAATCTTTCTTGCCATTTCTACTAACTCCATAGATTAAGGAAGCAATTTTGCTTCTATCTATGCTTTTAGTCAGAAAGTGCTGAAAAGCTCTGTCATATCTAAATACATAGTTGGTACCGGAAGCATCAGGACCTATTTCTTCTTCTAATTTTGAGATCTGACTTCTCAAAGTAGAGTTTTTACTTTCTAAAGAAAATATTTTTTCATTTAAAGGAGAAATATTCTCTTCATGTTTCTCACAAGTTTCAGAAGCAATTACTTGGACTTGTTTAAGATCTTTGTATTTGCTTTGAAGACTTTGATACTTCTCCAGTATTTCAGAAAAACATGATTCTAAATCAGAACGAGAAAGATTAGAAAATACCTCTTCAGAGTCATGATCAAATTCTGCTTCTGAGTCTGATGATACTTTGTCTTCGGGTTCTCCAGAGACTTCAGCATTAGAGGTTGTTGCCTTCAATGCAACATTAGCTTGTTTTTCTTCAGAATCTTCTTCTTCTGAATCAGAGTCGTCCCAGGTAGCCATGAGTCCTTTCTTTCCTTTGACATAATCTTTTTATGCATTATGTATTTCTTGATCATGGGACATTCATTCTTATAATGATCTGGCTCTTTGCATTCATAGCAAATAACTTCTTTTCCAGAACTCGACTTTCTTTGTCCAGATGTTGAGTCAGAACGACGGGTAGTCCTTCTAGCTCCTTTGAAATTTCCTTGACCATTTTATCTGTTCTTCCAGAGTCTGTTGACCCTTCTGGAAATTAATGAAAGTTCATCATCTTCTGAGTCTTCATCAGAATCTTCAGAGATTTCCTCAGCTTGATAAGCCATTGACTTTTCAGTGTTGGATTTCAAATCAACTAACTTTCCTTTCCTTTGAGGTTCATCTCCCTCAAGCTCTATCTCATGACTACTTAAAGAACTAACAAGTTCTTCAAGACTGATACTGTCAGATCTTTAGATAGTTTCAAGGCAGTTACCATAGGTCTCCACTTCTTAGGAAGGCTTCTGATGATCTTTTTGACATGGTCAGCAGTTGAGTATCCTTTGTCCGGAACCTGGAGTCCCGCGACTAGCATTTGAAACCTTGAAAACATAGTTTCAACTGTTTCATCCTCCTCCATTCTGAATGCCTCATATTTCTGGATTAGGGCAAACACATCTGTCTCCTTAACTTGAGCGTTTCCTTCATGAGTCATTCTTAGAGAATAAAAAAATGGACTTTGTAGTATCTCTGTTTGTTATCTTCTCATACTCAATATAAGAGATAACATTTAGCAGTATAGTTCTTACCTTGTGATGATTCTTATATTCTTTCTTTTCTTGATCAGTCATAGCACTTCTTGACACTTTTACTCCTGCAACATTAACAAGATGACTGTAGCCATCAACAACAAGATCCCAAAGTTCTACATCATAGCCAAGAAAGAAACTTTCGATTCTATCTTTCCAATAGTCAAACTTTTTCACCATCAAAGACTGGTGGGTTGACACTTTAGTGATCTTTCTTTACTAGAATAGCGGCAACCACCATTGTTTCTCACACACACACTGGATCGGTACTGAACATGGTTAAGTGTTTGATAAACTTTTATCACAATCAGAATCGAAGCTCTGATTCCAATTAAAGGTGAGAAAAACACAAGAAATGGAGGGTTTGAATTGGGGTATTCAAAAACAAAAGCTTTTTACTCACTCAATAAAAATCCCCACTAATGAACAACAAAGAGAAATACACTTCGATTTTTATACTGGTTCACTTGAAAATCTCAAAGTTAATCCAGTCCACCCGCCAAGGTGATTTCGCCTTATACCTGTAGCGAGCGATTTTGGACGCAGTTCTTAAGCGCTGGTCGCTCTCTGCGGTTTGAGCTTTAAACTACAGGTCGATTCATTTTTTATCCTATTGTGAGTTGAATAAGGAAGGGAAATAGATGTCTCCAATTAACCCTGCTTGCATACTGAGTTTAAACAGCGGTCTGTTAGGTTACGGATGCTATCAATGTGGGGGGGCCTTTGTACTGGTTATTTGTATTTTCGCCAATACGGTTTTCTTTCTTTTTATCTAGGCAGAAGGTTTCTGGCGGGGAATAAGGATTAGGATGTTAGGACTGGTGCTTTTGAATTACTGCTTTTGATTGATGGAGATATGGGATTTGGGTTTTTTGTTGATTGCGCTCGCTAAGATCTTTTCTTTCGATCTTATGCCTACGTATTCCCGTTTACCGAAACAGGGAAATCAGAGCGTTCGTAGTTCCTCCTATTCTATGGGAGGAAATGGGTGGTTTTGGTGTCTTGTTCAAAGCCCAAGACATGAAGCGAAAGGTGATTTGTATCTTGTTCAAAGCCCAAGATGTGAAGCTGAAAGATCTATTTGTGTCTTGTTCAAAGCCCAAGACGTGAAGCTGAAAGACCTCGACTTTAGAGAGAATTTGTCATCTCTAAAGAGGGGGAAGGAGAATTACTTTAACTGGGATACGCGGATCCGAGCAATGCCATAATTTCCGAAGAAAGGGTTTTAACCTGAAGGAGAAGACTTTAACTCAGTGTAGAGCAATGTCATCTTTCCTTAGGAATTTCTCATGCTAAAAGAGGGACAGTGGCATGGATGTAGATGATCCAGAGGCTTGCCGCTTACAGCGATTAGATGAAGGGAAAGGAGTTGTTGATGTTTGTGTACTGTGAACGAGGCACAGCTTTGATGCTAAAAGGTCGATTTGGATCAACCAGTGGTTTTCTTATATAAAGCCTAAGAGGAGGCTAATTTCCACTAGGAAAATCATTATACAAAGCCTAAGAGGAGGCTATTTTGTGTCTCGTACAAAGCCCGAGAGAGAGGCTAAAAGTTTTTGACCCAGTGGGGCATATCGTTATACAAAGCCTAAGAGGAGGCTAGCAAAGAGTTGACTCAGTTGGAGAATCTTTTATACTCAGTAAGAGAGTGTTTTTGTATCTCGTACAAAGCCCGAGAGAGAGGCGAAAAGGTTGTTTTGACTCCACTGGGGAGAATTTTGGTATCTCGTACGAAGCCCGAGATGGAGGCTATTATAACTGTTTCAGTTGAGTGACAGATCCAATATACTGATTTAAAAGAGAAAATCAGTTCTTATATGAGTAACACTGTACACAGGGATTTGATTTGAGGATCAGGGATATTTCCTTCTCTTTGAGGAAACGGGAAATCCAAAGGGTATCGAGACTATCTGAGTCTGCGGGTTTCCTTCCTATTTAACGAAGGGTGCTTGAGAATGTCTTTGAGACTCAAGGAAGTTAGACTGTCCGTGTCTAGAGTTTTATCGTTTGTACTATACTTCGAGAAACAGTAGTAGACTCTATTGAAGGACTGTTCTATGAGGATGACTAGGTTCTGTTCCTATACCTCTAGGAGGTCGTCGGGACAATTTGTACGAAGCCCAAGAGGAGGCTGGAAACTTTTAAGAAGCCGACGGGTCCTTGTACGAAGCCCAAGAGGAGGCTATCATTCCCGAAGGAAGAGATCATTATACGAAGCCTAAGAGGAGGCTGTGAATACTTCTAAGAAGCCGTAGGGTCCTTGAATAATACCCAAGAGGAGGCCGATGCTTTTAAGAAGCCCGTGGGTCTATCACCTCCTTTCCATTAGGAGAGATAACTCTTTTAAAGATGAAAACCACTGGTAAACGTGCGAGGTTTACTATCCAGCGACTTTTAACTTTTAAAGAGGGTTCCTTAGTTAAGGTCCAAGATTATGACCGTAGTGGGTACCCAAACCCCGAGACATTCAAGGCAAGCTATTCACAAGGAATAGATCAAGTCAGGAAAGTTCGAGAATTTGGAAGAAACTCAAAGATGCCATTCACGGAGAATACATTCATCTTGGGGAGTAGAGCTTCTTGACGATTCCTAAGGAGGACAGCCGAAGAGAAGACTGTATCTGGTGCTCCTATTGGGGATCTAGGCGTCTATTTCTACGAATAAATGAAACGGCGTCACCTAGTTCTAGACGTAGTTGCCAGGGAAACTCGAAATATCTATACTATTATTACACAGTAGATATGAGTTTATGAAAGGAGACTTACAGTGAGCAGCCCCACAATACAGTTTATAATATGAAAGCAGTAAATGAAAGCGATAACCACTTACTCGGTTGTAGTGCTTCCATGCTGTTTGGTTAGTTGTTCAACAAAGAAAGATTGAAAACAACAGTATATTCAAAATCAAAGGAGAAAGTGCTTTGAAAAAGAAAGATCTGGGGCTTACAGCTCAAGGAGAGGCCCAGGGTTTTATCAGTGAGCGCACTGCTTGACTTTGTACAGCGGGACTTATACAAGTGACTGGGGCCCAAAAAGGTTTTCTGTACAAAGGGATGGGTCTTACACTCTCTCAAGAGGCCCAAAAAGGTTTAAAGAAAAGAAAGGGGCTTATAACACGAGGGTAGGCCCAAATGATTTTTCGTTTAAAAATGGTGATCGCGCCGATGTTTTCTTTTAACGCAGAGGGACTTATACAATAAGTGAGGCTCAAAATGGTTTTGGTTAAAAGGGGGATTGGGTCTTACACTCTATTAGAGGCCCAAAGTGTTTTGAAGAAAAAGAAATGGGTCTTACTACTCGAGGGTAGGCCCATATGGTTTTTATTTTTAAACGGGCGACGATCGCCCCGTTTACTTGTACAGAGGGACTTATACAATGAGTGAGGCCCAAAAAGTTTTTGTACAAGGGGGGGATGGGTCTTACACTCTCTCAAGAGGCCCAAAAAGTTTTGAAGAAAAATAAATGGGTCTTACTACTCGAGGGTAGGCCCAGATGATTTTTGAAAAGGCGACGATCGCGCCGTTTATTTTTTGACTGTATCGGGACTTATACAATAAGTGAGGCCCAAAGATGATTTGGTCAAAAAAAAGGATTGGGTCTTACACTCTAATAGAGGCCCAGAGTGTTTTGAAAATGATTTATGAGGGTTGAATTAATCCAAAACCCTAATTTGTTTTCAAAATGTATTTAATTGAATAAAAATTCAATTAAAATGATCAAAAATTGTTTAACACATGGAAAACAAATTGTGATCTTGGATTAATGCTTCAAAAATTAAGTATTGACCTACAAAATAATTAGAAAGCATTAAAAGTTGCAAAATCAATGTAGAAAAAATATTTAAAATGCCAAAAACAATCAAAATATTAATTCTTTACAAAAATATCAATTATATGAAATAAATAATATTTTTGGTATTTTTTGATAAAATAAAATATTTTAACATTTTTGTGAATTTTTAAAAAAGGAATCAACTCAAAATCATTAAAACTCAGAGAGAAATTAATTTTTGAATCAATTAAACAAAATCACAAAATTCAAATATTTGAATTTGAAAAAAAAGGCGCCAAGAACAGCTGAAGAACACGCGCGTGTTCTTGGTTTCTCAGATTTGTGTTTTCTATCCAATCTCCATGAATACGTAATCATATCATGCAATCCACATATCATTATGCTCGTCTCAACCTCACGATCATGTCTATGTACTTTAATTTCATTTAAATTAAACATACAACAAGAAATCACGAAGAAACCTCAAGAACCCTAATTTCTGCATGAAGGCTAGGATTTTTGATACACGATTCAAACAATGCAATTAATTGAGGGAAAACATTCCATGCATGATTATGAACATATGGCCAAATTATTGTGCGAGGAAATATGCATAGATTGAGAGATGACCAAGTATGTGCTTACCTCCAAGCCGTGACAGCAAGAGCAGATGTGATTTTGAGTTGGAGGTGTTACAGACAAGTTATGATGATCTGGACAGCTTCCCTACACCATATGGAGTGTGTTTGAACACTTGGATTGAATTGAAATGGACTGGATCAGTTTATGGCATCTCAGCTGCAACTTCACTTCAAACTTGTGAACATGGCAAGTGATTTTGAGATTTTGATGTTTCAGAAGTTATGTGAGTGTTTGATCAGCTCATATGTGATGTATGTGAGGTGTGTGAGTGATTGGTTTGTGCAGAATTGCTCTCAAACTCAAAACCCGATAGCTACCTTGCTAAGAAAGGCATTTTTGCCAAGAGAAAGAGATTTTGAGGAAAGCATCTGTTAGATGGCTTTGGTGTACTTAAACTGACCACAATTGAGCTCTATTTATAGTAGAGCAAGTTTGTTTTGCAAGGAATAGTGCATGGCAGCTGGTAAGTAGGTTTGGCCAATGTTGTCCAATGAGAATCCAAGTCTCCTCTAGCCATTGACTAGAGGTTAGGGCACGGAGCTTTGGTCCCCTTGGTCTTGGATAAGTCTTGACTGATTTCAGATGAGAATGGCTCAGTCCATGCCACCTTGATGGTTCCATTGAATGCCTCATTCCAAATTTGAAGTCTTGTCCCTATTTTGGCAACTCTAGGTTCAACATGCTATTTCTTGTTCCATGGACTTTGGAGGCTTGGCTCAGTGATTGTCCCCTTTGGATTCAATCCTCTGAGGTGTCCAAGTGGATTGGAGCAATTGAAATTGGCTGATTTTGGAAAATCGACCAAAGTTGCAAATTCTGCCTTGCCTTGACAGATTTCAGCAAGGCAACTTGCCAATGTTGTATCTCATGATGTAGGTTGAATTTGGCAATGTTCTTGGCCATTTTGGAAAGCTCTTACATGATACAACAACTGTTTGAACAAGTTTGGTTTTGATCTCTTTTGATTCCAAGTGAAAAATCCCCCTACATTTGGCAAAAAGTGAGGCAAAATCTGACTTAGTGAAAATTTCACTAAGTGTTGGAAAAAGTGACATTTTCACTTTTCAGCCACTTTGATCACTCCATAACTCAAAATCCTTAATGAATTGGAATGACTTGTAGTTGAAGTTTTTGTACGTGATAATGAGTTCTACAAATCCATCTTTGGATGAGAAAAAATGACCTTGTGGTTTAGGAGTTATGGTCCTCCAAAGTTGGGACCTTTGCCACTTTATTTTTAACTTAGAAAAATTTCTAAGTTTTATGGTTACCCCTTTTACAAGTTATCTCACTTTTCTTGATTTTTCTTGATGAATGATGATTCAAATCATAAATTAACATCATTTTAGGGTTAAAAATCCATTTTGGTGAAAAATCTCAAAAAGTCAAAGTTGACTTTTGTGCACAGTTGACTTTTTATCAGATGAATTCCAAACTGTGCAATTCTTCAGGAAATCATGTCCTTGACCTAAATCAAACTTGATGGACATGTTCCATGGGTGTCATAGGGTATATTCAATCATGTATTAGGGTTTGGGAGCATGTCCTGGTCAAAAGTCAAAGTTACAGTTGACTTTTCCCTTAAAACCCTAATTGTGGTGCAGATGAAAATGAGACTTGTTGCTCAAGCTTCTTGGATCAATCCATTGTTCCAAATGGATCAATATGGTGTATTAGAGACCCTCAAATCATGTCTTGAGGTCTTGGCTCATGGTTTATCCCAAAAGTCAACTTAGGGGTGAATTAGGTCAAGAAACCCTAATTCCTGATTTTTGATGAATGCATCCCCTGAGGTAAAATTGACTTGATGCATGGGTTCATGAGGTTCCATGAAGCATATTAGGTCATGTTTTGGATCAATGGCTTGTGCCCAGATGAAAATTTTCATCTGGGGGCCCTGGTCGACCAAAACCCTAATTTGGTGACACTGTCGATCTTGAGACTTGATCCACCTAGAAGGGAGCAGCCTTGTGCTTAATCCTTGAAGTGGGAGTCCTTTTTGATCCATTGTGGATATTTAAGAGATTAGACAAGTTGAAGATCATGTCATTTCTTGATTGATCCTTTGTCTAAGCACTCAGAGAGGGCTTGAAACCCTAATTTTGATTGTATTGGATGCTCACCCATCTTTGGGGAGACTGATGAAGCATGATGGTTCATCCATATTATGGTGATGATTTGCACAATGATGGGAAACTTTAGTGGTCAAAATTTGGGGTATTACAATACCCAATAACTTAATCCACTATAATCAACTGATTACAACTGCACTAACAACGACTGGTGACTAACAAACCACAAAGACACACAGTTTATGTCTTCTCAAGGATTCTGACCTAATTGGTCCCTTAAGGAAATACAAACAACAGTTTGATTACAAGGTTGTGTTTACAAATATTACTTCTACACAAGCAGGTATAAACAAGTTAAAAACACAATACACTTAAAGAAAATTCTGCACAAATTTAGACAACAGTCTTGTAAAAATTTCTTCTTTATTACGCTTGCTTGCCTACTTGCTTCATGCAGTAATTCTTCAAGTCTTCAAGTCTTTATATATCCAGTAAAAAAATATACGTTGAAGGGTGGATTTGGTATTCTTCATTAATGAGCTGGCGACTTGAGTAACGATTTGATACGGAGGGGACAAGAATCGTTCAACCTCAATTTCCTTACTCCACGAAATTTGTTTAGTGGAAGGAATATTGGTTTGTACCATGTACTATTTTTTCCCACGTATAAACTGGTTCTTATCTTCCATTCTTCAGTGGCTTCTGGATAAATAGTTGTTTGAAGCATGAGTTAGAAGAGTTGATTTTGCTTGAGTTTAAAAACTTCAATCATCAATCAGGAGCTTGATCACATCAATATTTGACTTGAGATTCTTCAGAGTTTTTAGAACCTTCAAAGTTTAATCTTCGGAAGCTGGAGTTCAGAAACTTCAATCATCAATCAGAAGCTTGATCACATCAATATCTGACTTGAGATTCTTCAGAGTTTTTAGAACCTTCAGCGTTTAATCTTCGGAAGCTTGAGTTGTCTTTAGAAGCGAATTGATCAGAGTCATACGTCAGAAACAAGAGCCAAGAGAACGTTGCAGCAACAACATACAGTTTTCTTAGAAGCTTCTCATCTGTGAGTTTGAGCAGAAGCGATTTAGATCAATATATTCAGAAACTTGTAATGTTTCACGTTCAAGAGTCAAAATCAAATTTGTTTGCTAAAGATACACAATAACAAATCATTAGGGTACCAAAATTGTTCTCACACAAATACTGACTTGTTATCATCAAAATTTAGAGATACAGATGTAGAACCAAATCTTGTTCTAACACCTTGCTGCCATGAAAGCTCGCCTCCGTTGACAATTTAGCAATGTGCTTTTCACATCACAAACCTCTGTTTCTCAAATTTCAAATTTTTATTTATTTTAAATGTTCAACAACGTAAATATCATGTGAGAACGTTGTTTTTTAGCGATATGATTTTCACTTGGCAATATCACATAATTGGAGTCTATTTTTCTTGTAGTGATAATGACAGGATTTTAGAAAAAAATTATAAGTATATGAAACTAGATTTCTTGAGTTCATTGCCTTTGAAGTAAGTCATGGTGCATTAAAGCTAATTGATTTTGAAAAGGAACTAAAACCTAATTTTTGGAAAAATATATTGAGTTGAAAAATTATTCAATTAATTTGAATTTATTGCAATTAGAGCTATCACAAGATATTTTGGTATATCAATTTTTGAAATAAATGCTATGAAAAGAAAAGCTCCAAACTTTTATGTGTTTTGATTTTAGGGTTTGGGAAATGTCATACCCCAAATTTGTCCTACCTGTATATAATCTTCATTTATACATCCATCCACTAACCATATTCAGAAAATCCAAAAAATATGTTGTTTTCTTTTCAAGGCCAGGGTGTGATTGATTCAAGTGTTTGTGTCTGAAGACTCAGTTTAGATTTGGTGTACCGGTTCAAGTTATTCGTGTATGGATCAAGTTATTAGGATGTGTGTAAGTCATGGATCAGATTTGCCTTCCAGATTTTGGTGCAGTGCGTCAAGATTCATGGTTCAATTCATAATCCTCTGATTTTAAAAGCACTTTCTTGCTCAGTTGGTTCATAAGGAAGATTTTGGCTTGTCAGTACTCGAATGGTTAGGTTCAGATGGATTCATTTATTTTGATGCCATTCACCAGAGATTGATTCAAGAGTTCCATTCAATATCCAAAATATACACAAAAGAATTCTTTTCATGTTGCAAAGTCCATCATCCAAAAAAACTTATCATAAGAAATGTTTGCAAAATCAGCAGCTTTTTTCGAGAAGTGGCATTTGTTTCTTTCAACAAAGTTTGGGAATGATGAAGATTATTGATCACAAGGATACAAGGAGGCGTCATGAGAATCTAATTCAAAACAAACAAAAAGAAGGGCCACGTAATTTGTAATCTTCAAGCTATTTTCAAGGAAAAAGTTGGTAATTTGTATTGATCTTCAAGATTTTTCAAGGAAAATTCAACTAATGATATTTCATTGGTTTCAAAAGTTCTCAAGATCAAGAATAACCAATTTCCAATTGATTGGATTCCAAAAAGGTAAATTACAAGATTCTATTACATATGATGCTTGGTTATAAATAAATCATGGCAAAGTACAAAGAGTAGTGGACTCATATCACATTTAAACCAAGTCATGAAGAGCTTTTTGCAAACCATGTAAACATTTTGTTTAAGGTTATTTTTTGGGAGATTTAAGTTTGAACAATTTGAGTCATGTTATCTTCAAAACACACTAAATTGAAATATTTAACTCCATTGTTATTCCTTTCAAGATCATGACATCTTCATCAAGCCACAAAAAAAAAAAAAAAACGTCTGCCCCTCCATACTTGTGTTACCAAGCATTTTCACATGAAAACAACACAAAATATATTCAGGCCACAAGAAATATATTGAAGTGCATATAAATTCTTTCAACAGTACACAACTATAAAGTATGTGAATTCTTTCCATTCCAAGAAGTGCAAGTTATGATACAATCCTACAAGGTTATACCAAGCCTAATTCTACAAGCCATGCCAAAATTAGGACCAAAGCAATGCAAAAGGGAACTTTGCGCTTCATTCTAATCAAAAGGCCACGGTTGTTTTCCAAAGCTTCTTCATGCCTTCATCTTCAGCCTACAAATAAGTCAAAAATGGTTAAGGATTGGATTCAAAATGACAAAATTCCATAGGCAGTATACACAAAAAATCACAAAGTCGTCCAAAAAAAAAAACAATTAACAATTATTATGTCCAATTCAAATAATTTCCAAAGTTCACACAGTCAAATACAATTACTATCCAATTTCACCCAACAGTCAGTTCATTCCTAACTGGATGTAGGACTTAGTTTATCATGCTAATTAATTTAAAAAACCTAGGCATATCAGGTCAAAGTGGGCAGAGTTTGCAGCAGTAAGAAACAGACAAGAAAGGATACAGTCTGAGCAAGCAGAAAAAGATACAGTGCATAGCAGAAGCCGGTGTTTCACCAAATTGGTTTTTTTTTTTTCTGAAACGCTAAAAAAGGGCATTGCAGGGAATACCATAATAAACATTCAAATGCATCTTTCAAGAAAATCAAGGGGGAATTTTACAATATATGAATCATCGTTCATCAGTTCAGAAAAAGGGAGGGACCTTGAAAAAAAAGACCTAAGCCTGTTTCTACGCAACAACCACCGAACATCAGCGGAAAAAAATTAAAAAATCCTACACAGTGAACAAAAACCCTAAACTCACAGTAAGTCTTTTTTTTTTGCACATTCAAAGTAGCAAAAATGCACAGATAAACGAAGTGTAGACGAAGAAGAAGGATAAAAAGAAGAGCGAGCGGAGGAGAACGAAGGAGAAGAAAGACTTACCCCTTTGAGTCTCATCGGAGTTTCATCGGACTTGCTCCGATTAGGTAGTTTCTGAACCCTTTTTCTTTGTTTCGAGATTGTGATGGTGTAAAACTTCGATTGTTGCTTCAAATTCCTCTAATAATTGCCTGATTTCTTCATGCATGTATAGATCTAGGGTTTTATTTTAGGTTCTGTTTTGAGGTTTGGCTTTGTTTTTGTGGAGATTGGACCCCGGATTCGTGATCTACGGGTTTTGTTTAGTAGGGTTTATGTAGGTTGTTTGAAGTTTGGTGGTGGTGTCACCGGAGAAGACGGTGGCGGCTGCCGCGCGCCGCCGCTTCTCCGGCCGTGGTTTTTTGTTCCGGCGATATACTTTAGAGAGAGAGATAAAAGGTTGTGAGAGAATAACGTTGAGAGAGAGAAGAGATTTGAGAATCTGTTTTCTCATTCTCTTATTTTTGTTAATAAGTGACGCTTGGTGAGAGTCTGGGTGGCTCCACCCACCGGTAACAAGTGTCACCGGATGCCCCAGCCTCGTGCGATTCTGTACGCGTATCCTCATGTCCCCTACCGTGCACACTAGGTTTTGGCCTTCAGATCAGAAGCTGCAATTTGAGTCAATACTAGATCAGTGGTCCAGATCGGCTGGAGAGTCCACCATGGACTCCCATCCGCATGGGCTTTTTGTCCGTTGGGTCTTGGAAATTTTTTCTGAACACACCCCCTGTTTCTAACTGACCCTGGCCCATTTTGTTTTTGTTTTTTAATTTTAATCTTTATCTTTAATAATAACCTTATAAAAAAGATCCAAAAAAACATTTTACTTTCTTTTAAAAAACAAAACTTATAAAATATTATTGATAAATTAATTTAGTTAATTTTATTAAAATTTTTTATTTGATATTAATTAATCTTTTTATGATTAATTTTATTAAATATTGAATTTTAATTTAATTAATTATCAATTTGGTTTCAATTCTAAAAAATTTCTAAAAATACTTTTATCTAATTAATCCTAAAATTATTATTTAATTAATTTTAATAAATTATTTTATTTAATATTAATTAATTTTTGATAATTAATTTTATTAAATATTTTGATTTAATCTAGTTAATTATTGGCACTTTAATCTAAGAAACCTAGAAATTAATTTGAATTGAGAATTTCCCCTCCTTAGATTAACCTTAGGAATTTAGGTTACTAACCTAACTAATATGCTTGATTTTTACCCCACCATTTTATTATGTGTGTACTTTACTCATGTGGATTTTTATTTTATGCTTTGATTATATGTATGCTATTCATATTATACTTGTCCAAACCAAAAATCTTTTTCAAACTAATATCTTGACTTAATGTCAAACCCTTTTAGTACCTTGTAAGTCGATCGTTTTCACGATCGCAATCGACCTCACAATGCCTCCTCTTGGGCTTTATACAACGATAATTGTTGCACATTTCACTTTGGTTTGTATGTGTGTATGTGATTGTCTTACTTTAATTATGGCTCGATTATTCCCATGTGATTAATTACACCCCTCTCCCAAAAGATTAAAATCAACCCCTTTTTACAACAATAAACAAGCTTGATCCAACGTCAAGTATTTTCCAAATCAAATTCAATTAATCCCCAACTTTCACTTGATCCACATATCAAGTCCCTTTTCCTCTTGTAAGTCGAGCTCTTTTGCCTCGCAATCGACCTTACCTTAAACCATAGAACCTCATTTCCATTAGTGCTCAAACCATTCCACACGCAAATCCGAACCTCGATCCAACGTCGAGTATTTTTCTTAAATCAAATTAATACATTTAATTATACTAAATATTATTTCTTAAAAGGTGAAAAGAGGGGGATCAAGTCTTTGGTCTTTCTCCTCAATTGTTTGAGTGCGAGTTCTCTTACTCGTGTGTGGACAATTGACGCCTTTAAAACATGCGAAACTCGACAACATTCAAACCTTTTTCCAAGCAATTATTAAAACACTTAATCCCTATTTAAACACATTTTACTAAAGGCGAAGTGAGGGTGGTCGAGTCTTTGACCCTTCTCCACAATTGTTTGGGTGCGAGTTTTCTTACTCGTGTGTGGGCAATTGTCACCTCTAAAACATCCAATACGACTAAAACTCCTTTCCTCGCCCACGTGCGACCGAAACCCTAAAACACGTTCAAATCAAATCATTTTCTCAATCAAACTCTTTAACATGCTTAATAATATATTTAAACAACTTTTTAAAAGGTGATGTGAGGGGGGCCAAGTCTTTGACCTTTCTCCCCAATTGCTTGGGTGCGAGTTTACTTACTCGTGTGTGGGCAATTGGCGCCTACATAAAAAAAATACAAACCAAACAACCGTAGTCCCATGAACTACGAATGCTCTGACTTTCCCATTGCACGAGGAAATACGTAGGCACAAGGATTCTCAATCCTTGCCGAGCACACTAATAAAAAAACCCACCCCTTTTCCCTTTAAAAAACAAATCCTTTTACCTTAGAAGATAACAAACAAACCAAGCTAACATATCTCACGAATCAAATCAAGAGGTTTCGGTTGAGTACAACGGACGTAAAGGGTGCTAATTCCTTCCCTCTTGCGTAACCGACTCCCGAACCCGTAATTTGGTTGCGATGACCAAGTTCTTATCTCCCTTTAAAGGTTTTATCGATATTTTCCTTTCCCTCTTTTGGGATAAATAAAGTTCGGTGGCGACTCTGTTTCGAACAGTTTTTTCCGCGTCCATCGCGAGGATCGTATTTTTCGTGGTACGACAGATGGCGACTCTGCTGGGGACATCTAATAGCCCTATGCTAGAGAGAGTCAAGCCTAACTTGACTCGATTCGTGAGTGTTAGATCCGCTTATTTGTTTATCTTCTCTTGTTTGCTTGCTTGTTTGATTATCTATTATCTACTTACTTGCTTATTGTTATTATATCCTATTATTATCTTCTATGACACTGTTGGGATTCCCTGATCATTGGTACTTCGTGAGATGGCTCTACACCCGAGTCCGAGTATAACCCTAGGATTAGGATGGTGGTTGTGTAGTGGAGGCTTGCGTGGTTTCTTCCGCGTGAACCAAAGCAAAGACCCCGCTTGGAGTAGATTCCCTTGGAAATGTTATCGTTTTGACGTTACTTCGTCACGATGATAATGTTTTCGAGCCTGAATCGTTGATCCCAAGGACCATTAACCCTTTTTTTCCATGGTGGTTAGTAGTGTTAATTCTATGTGAGTTAATGTGAACGCCACAATCAGATGAGATCCCTCGAACATATTACTTCCTGACAGTAATATTTTCGACCTCGATCTAGGATTCTGAGAACCCTGCTTAGAACCCGTGTGTCGATGGTTGTGTAGTGGGCGCCTCCGAGGAGTCTTTCTCGTGGGGAAGAAATGAAGACCTCACCTAGACGAGATCCTTTCAAAGATATTATCGTCTGATGTTCCTTCGTCATGGCTATAATGTCTTTGAAAGATATCCATAACTCTAGGCACCTACCCGATTAGAGCCTACCTATGGGGGGTCTGGTGATCAGAGATATCCTGTGTTTAACTCCTTCCTCAGAATCAGATGTCGTTTTGATCTTGTACCCTTGCATGAGCATCGCATGACCATAACATTTGCACCTTTTGTTTTTAGGGAATCTAAGAATTTTCATTTGCTACAGATAGGAATTATGGAAACTGACGTCCGTTGCCCTCATTCTTTCAAGTTCAAGAAGCCTGATCTGACTGCTTTACGTGGGTTGGTTTCGCGTATGCCTTCCGTCTACCGAATCAACTTTGGGAAGAACTTTGGTAAACTGTTGCGTATTCTGAATCAAGACGTGGACTTTGCCATGCTAAGCACTTTCGTACAGTTCTATGATGCTCCCTTGAGATGTTTCACCTTTCAAGACTTTCAGTTAGCACCAACACTCGAAGAGTATGAGAAGCTGGTGGATATCCCAATGAAAGGCAAGTTGTTATTTGAAGGGGTTGATGTGACTCTGAAGGATGAAATCATTGCAAAAGCTCTCCACATGACTAAGCAGGACGTCACTAACAACTGGAAGACCAAGGGAGGGGTCAAAGGCTTCTTCCTCTCATTTCTGTTGGAAAGGGCCAACACTCTGTTGAAAGACGAGAGTTGGGAAGCCTGTTATGCTGCTGTAGCATTGGCCATCTATGGGATTGTTCTGTTTCCTAATGTGGATGTAGATGATTTTGTAGATATTACTGCCATCCATGTTTTCCTCACAGGAAACCCTGTGCCTACCCTTCTAGCTGACGTGTGCTATTATCTGAGTTGGAGACACGTTAAGAAAGGAGGTATGATTGCGTGTTACGCTCCTTTATTGTATCAATGGACCCAAATGCACCTTCCAAAGAAGGGACCCTTCATAGAACAAGTGGACAAAAGTTGGGCCCAAAGGTTGGGAACTCTCAGATCAGCTGACTTATCTTGGTACTCCCTAGACTACGATACAGTCATATCCAGTTTTGGTCGGTTCCCTAATGTTCCCCTCATCGAAACCCGCGGCTGTATTAATTCTAATCCTATATTATCCGTGAGGCAGTTGGGGTATCCAATGAGTGGACCACCTGATGAGAAGGCTTTGGAAGCATTCTTAGTGCATGTTTTGAAAGCTGAGAACCCTGACCTACTCAAGAGAATCACAAAGGCGTGGAAGGAGGTCCATAGGAAAGGAAAAGCTGAGTTGGGGAGAAGGACAACATTACTAAAGAGCCTTACTTCATATGGGTCAGAGAAAGAGTGGAAAGAATCAAGTTGCCTTTTGCCATTAAGGTGTCCGAGCCTTTGCCTGAGCCAAAGCCTACTCACGTCCGGATTGAGGAGGCCGAAGATCTCAAGGCAACGATAGCCAGATTAGTAAAGGAAAATGAGCAACTTGAGTCGAAGCTTCGAGATGTTACTAGTGAGAAGAATAACTTGAAGTGGGGGCTTCAACGAAAGAACACTCAACTAGAAGCAACAGGAAGTAAGGTCAATGAAGAAGAGCAACAAAAGAAGAAAGTTAATATTTGTCTGAATCAAGATGATGGTGCATTAGAAAGGATTAAGGGAGAATTGGATCAGGCATATGCAAAGTGTGCTGAAAATAGGAAAGCTTGGCTCCTTGCCACTGAGAGAAAGAAGGCACTTAGAGAAGAGATGGGAGCGGAAATAGAAAAACTAAGCTCAGCTTTACGCCAGTCAAAGGCTTCTGAAGCAATGGAACGCCAACTTAAGGAGGATCTCATGAGAGTTGCTTATGTGGGGCCAGCAGATTGGGACAAAGTGTGTGGCGAGCTGAATAATCTCAAAAGGCTTGCTGAAGAGCAGTAGAATCATCTTGAGGCTGTCCTGGCGGACAAAGATATTTGGGCCTCCGCGAGGAAGAAAGTGCTCGATGAATGTACTGGTTATGAATGCTCTATTCATATTCTAATAACTGATAGAGATATGTACCACAACAAGCTTAATGGCCTAGCGGATTTTTGTAACTGGTTGGCTGAAGACTTGGTATGGAAGCATAGAGATGCTCTGGAGGCTCTCGACGAATCTACCCCTCAAGCCATCGTCGACTTTGTTTGCCTTTGTAAGGCAATGCTGAAGAGGTTTAAGGAAGAGTTGAAGGAGCGCGAGGCTCGAAGGCCCAAGTTTTGAGTCTTATGTTGTTTTTTCTTGCTTTTTGGATTGTATTAGTTTCCAAATGATTATGTATCACGTAACTATTATAATCTTATGAATGAATGAGACTTGGTTTTCTTTACAACAGTTCGTTCCTTAATATTCCTGTATGAGTTAATGATTAATTCAAACGATTCCCTGAAAACAAATGCATTCCATCCTGCATACATATCATTGCATTCGTTTTCCAAAAGCACCTAGCAATAAACTCATTTACTCTATCATTTCTCCAAACAAAAAACCTGACTACTCGACGCCGATACGAGACTCGCCAAAGCTTCAATATGACGCTGGAATAGATCGAAGAGAACCAGAACACAATGAGGAATGATATCGATTCACTGAAGGCTAAAATGGATCAGCTACTGGAAACTATGATGTTGCTGGCCCAGAAGGAGAAAGATGCTGAAACAGTGGCTAATGCCAAGAAGCTGGTTGAGAAGATAGGCACTTCTGGAGTTAATGGAATCCCTCCTCCCGTTTACATAAACTTGTCAGAACACTCGGCTCATCATGGATCTGTGAGCGATACGGACGAGCAAGTTGATGCCTTCAACATACCACATCCACCTCCTCAACTTGTTAGATCTGATCCATCTGCTGACCGGTTACACGTACTAGAAGAGAAATTCAAGGCCTTGGAGGTTCAGACAACTCCCAGCTTGGATGTTGTCGACATGTGCTTGGTCCCTGGACTGGTAATCCCTCATAAGTTTCAAGTGCCGACGTTTGACAAATACAAGGGACTTAGCTGCCCTAAGACTCATTTGCGAGCATACTGTCGCAAAATGGCTGCCCACGTTAAGGACGACCCTCTGCTAATTCACTACTTTCAGGATAGCCTCAGTGGGGCATCGCTGGAATGGTACATGCAGCTAGAGAAGAGACAGATTAATACTTGGAGGGATCTCTCTGAGGCATTCCTCAAACATTACCAGTACAACACTGATTTAGCACTAAACCGTACTCAATTACAAGATATGACTCGGCGCAACAATGAGTCATTCAAAGAATATGCTCAACGTTGGCGGGAATTGGCTTCTCGTGTTCAACCACCCTTGTTGGACAAAGAATTGATGGATATGTTCATGGGAACTTTGCAGCCTCAGTATTCAGACCGTATGATGGGATCTAGCTTCCCCAACTTTGCTGAGATTGTGTCAGTAGGAGAAAGAATTAAGAGCCAGTTGAAGAAGAAAGCTGCTATTGCTTCTACAAGCGGAGTTAAAAAGCCTTTTGTGAAGAGGAAGGATGAAGAAACCAATGCTTTCATGAGAGGACGAGGGGTAGAGCCCCAGTGAATATACCGTATCAGCAAGTGGTTGCAGTTGCACAAGCCCCACTTCAACCACCTGCTCAGTAGCCGAATTATCAGAATGTTCCTCCGCCACAATATCAGAATGCCCCACCACAGAGGCAACAAAGACCAAGAAGGCATATCGATCCTGTGCCAATACCGTATAGCCAGATTTTTTCTCAACTGTATCAGAGTGGGCATTTGAAACTCAGGGATTTGAGACCAGCAGTCTTCCCATATCCTCCCGGATACGATGCCAACGCCCATTGTGAGTTTCATAAGGCTGCTCCCGGGCATACCATAGAAAACTGCTATGCGTTTCAGAACAGAGTTCAAGATTTGGTTGAGTCCAAAGATCTTACTTTCACTCAGCGAGGCACTAATGTTAAACACAATCCCATGCCCCCGCATGGAGGACCGTCTGTGAATGCTGTGGAAGAAGGCAGCGGACAGAAATTGATTGTAAGGGTTGAAGATATTCGGACTCCTATGGCGGTTATAGGAGAAAAATTGAAGAGATGTGGGATGATCCCTGAAGATGAGCTTGATAATTTAACTGATGAGGTGGTTAAGAAACATTTACAGAAATTCCTTGATCAAGGTGTGATTCAGGTTGAACGCCGGGATGCAAGAGAATAAAGTGTGGCTGTCATTAACCTTCAGTATGATGCACCTGAAGGTCGTCAACAAAGGCAAGTTCGTCCTGCTCTGGTAATCATTGAATATGATGGAGCTAGTGTTTTCCAACAAAGACCAGTTCGTCCTGCACCATTGGTTATTCAGTTTGATGAGGCAGATGTTAACATGTCAAGGCAAGTGCGCCCTGTTCTGATAACTATTGAGTATCCTGGTAATGTTCCTGAGTCTAAGTGTGACGCTGTAGTCGGACCAAGCGGGATGACCCGTAGTGGTTGAATCTTTACAGCAAAACCCGTAGATGCACCAAACAACGACAAAGGTAAGGCGATTGTTGTACCAGTTGAAACCCCGAATGCTGAATTACAAGAAGGGTTGTCGTCTCCAAGAGGGGCATTCACACAAAAAGAGGCTGAAGAGTTCCTGAAGATTATAAAAAAGAGCGACTACAAGGTAGTCGATCAGCTAAATCAAACTCCTGCCAAGATATCTGTGCTCGCCTTGTTGCTCAGTTCCGAGGCACATAGATCCTCCCTGCTGAAGGTATTGAGTGTTGCACACAATACCAAGGATATCACTGTAGCACAATTCAATGATGTGATAGCCAGTGTCACCACTGGTAACTTTTTGGGGTTTAATGATGACGATCTGACTGCTGAAAAGAAAAACCATAACAAGGCTCTTCACATTTCCTTTAGGTGTGAAGACGTTTTGAAATCTAGAGTCTTGGTGGATACTGGATCTTCCTTAAAGGTGCTCCCGAAGACAACTCTGGAGAGGATGCATGTGAATGGAGTAATCATGAAGCCAAGCACTCTCATAGTGAAGGCATTTGATGGATCTAGGCGTGCGGTTATTGGTGAGGTGGACTTGCCAATTAAGATTGGACCTACTATTTTTACCATTACTTTTCAAGTGATGGACATTTATCCTGGTTACAGTTGCTTGCTAGGAAGGCCCTGGATTCACTCAGCAGGGGCAGTCACGTCCACTCTCCATCAAAAACTGAAGTTCATTACCAATGACAAAATGGTTGTGATAGGCGGCGAATAGGACATCCTAGTAAGTCATTTGACATCGTTCCGCTACATTGATGTCGAAGGTGAAATGGTTGAGACACCTTTTCAGTCTTTTGAGGTGGTGAGTACATTGGTTGTGCAGCGAGTACCAGAGCATCAAGAGTTAAGATAATTAATGGCCTCATACGAGGAAGCTAAAGTTGTAGTGGAAGGAGGAAGTGCCCAAGGCTAGGGCAAAATGGTTGAGGTCACTGAAAAGCTTGATAAGTTTGGGCTAGGATATCAGCCATCCCGCGATTCAGCCTTTGTTCCATACAATGGAAATCAAATCCCTCCTGTTGAGAAGACTTTCATAAGTGCTGGCCGCATCTTTGATTCTCCAGTAGCAATGATCATTGAAGACCATGTTGGTGATGAGCAAGCTTCTGCAAGCTGGATCCGACAAGCAAGGCCTGGTGAAGAGCTCCAGAATTGGAAGACCATTGAAGTCCCTCAGTTTTTCACACACCAAACGTAATTTTACTGTTTATCAAAAAACTTACGCTCTGCCCAAGGCGTAGTGGAGCATTGTATGGGCCACCTGATGTTTTCAAACTTTGTTTATCATTAATGAATTTCAGTTTGCATTCAATTTTTGCTCACTTTCTTTCATTTTTTTACTTTACAATAAATGGCAATATTTTTCGTGCATACACTTTCTTAAATAAACTGCATAAATCATGAACATGCAGAAACACCACCGAGGTCCTTGACATAGACGCTGTTACGGGCCTATATGACTTTGATTGCCCAATCTACCAAGCTGAAGAGGAAGGCATGAAAGATTGTAAACTCCCCGACTAGTTGGCAAGGCTGCTCAAGCAAGAGGAGAAAGTTATCCTGCCGCACCAAGAAGACATTGAAGTCATCAACCTGGGTACTGAGGAAGACAGAAGAGAGGTAAAAATAGGTGCATCTCTTCAAATTGAAGTCAAGGCCAAGTTGATAAAGCTCTTCCATGAGTACGCTGACGTATTCGCCTGGTCGTATCAAGACATGCCTGGGTTGGATACTGATATAGTTGTACACAAGTTACCACTCAAGGAGGAATGCCATGCTGTCAAACAAAAGTTAAGAAGGACCCATTCAGATATGGCTCTCAAAATTTGTGACGAGGTCTGAAAGCAGATTGATGCTGGATTCCTGGCAGTAGCAAAGTACCCACAATGGGTTGCCAACATTGTGTCGGTACCGAAGAAAGATGGAAAGGTTCGCATGTGTGTGGATTACAGGGATTTGAACAGAGCTAGTCCTAAGGACGACTTCCCATTACCTCACATCGACGTACTGGTTGACAACACAACTCAGTTCTCCGTATTCTCTTTTATGGACGGATTTTCTGGATATAATCAAATTAAGATGGATCCAGAGGATATGGAGAAGACCACATTTATCACACCATGGGGAACCTTCTGCTATAAGGTGATGCCATTCAGACTTAAGAATGCTGGGGCAACGTATCAACGTGCAATGGTGATGCTCTTTCATGACATGATCCATAAAGAGATTGAAGTGTACGTCGACGATATGATTGCCAAGTCTCAAACCGAAGAAGAGCACTTGATCAATCTATAAAAGCTGTTTATTCGATTGAGGAAGTTTAGACTGAGACTCAACCCCAACAAGTGCACATTTGGGGTACGATCGGGAAAATTGTTGGGCTTCATTGTAAGTCAGAAAGGAATCGAAGTGGATCTTGATAAGGTGAGGGCAATTCAGAATATGCCTGCGCCTAGGAC
The DNA here is from genome assembly GCA_022829125.1 of Lathyrus tuberosus. Taxonomy (NCBI): domain Eukaryota; kingdom Viridiplantae; phylum Streptophyta; class Magnoliopsida; order Fabales; family Fabaceae; genus Lathyrus; species Lathyrus tuberosus. The sequence continues at coordinate 4,273,913 of JALAZF010000274.1, read as the reverse complement.
AGAGAAAGAGGTTCTTGGCTTTCTGGGAAGATTAAACTACATTGCCAGATTTATTTCACATCTTACTGCCACCTGCAAACCTATTTTCAAGATGCTAAGAAAGAATCAGTCAATTGTGTGGGATGATGATTGCAAAGGAGCATTTGATAAAATCAAAGAGTATCTGCAAGAACCATCGATCCTGATACCGCCTATTCCTGAAAGGCCACTCATTATGTACCTGACTGTACTTGACGAATCTATGGGTTGTGTGCTGGGGCAACAAGATGAGACGGGAAACAAAGAACATGCCATCTATTACCTCAGCAAGAAGTTTAATGACTGCGAGACAAGGTATTCCTTACTCGAGAAGACTTGTTGCGCATTAGCCTAGGCTGCCAAACGTCTCAGGCAGTATATGTTGACCCACACTACTTATCTGATTTCCAAGATGGATCCTATTAAATACATCTTTGAGAAGCCTGCTCTCACCGGCAGAATAGCCCGGTGGCAAATGCTTTTATCAGAGTACGACATTCAATACGTCACTCAAAAAGCCATCAAGGGTAGCATACTGGCGGACCATCTTGTCCATCAACCGGTGGATGATTATCAGTCCATGAAGTTCGATTTCCCAAATGAAGACATAATAGTACTAAAAGATTATGAAGAGCCAGGTCCAGATGAAGGGCCCGAACCAGGGGAGCGATGGACTCTCATATTCGACGGTACCTCAAATGTTCATAGAAATGGAATTGGGGCAGTGATTACATCACCCAAGAATTTCCACTTACCGTTCACAGCTAAGCTCTGCTTTCCATGCACCAATAACATGGCTGAGTATGAAGCTTGTATACTTGGATTGGAAGAAACCATCAATTTAAGAATTAAGACTCTTGATGTGTTCGGAGATTCTGCTTTAGTAATACATCAGATTCGAGGTGACTGGGATGCCAAACATGCCAATCTAGTTCCATATCGAGATTACGTGGAAAAGCTCCTTCCCAGATTTGATGATATCACTTTTACCCATGTGCCTAGAGAGGAAAATCAAATGGCAGACGCTCTGGCAACTTTGGCTTCTATATATAAACTGATATGGCCCAACCATCGGCCGCATATTGATCTACAGCGATTTGAAGAGCCAGCTCACTGTTTGGCTACCGATGAAGAGTCAGATGAAAAGCCATGGTTCTATGACATCAAACGTTATCTGGAAAAACAAGAATATCCAGAGGGCGCTTTGGCGGTGGATAAGAGAACTTTGCGCAGATTGGCATCAAATTTCTTCCTCAATGGGAATGTGTTATACAAGCGTAATCATGATACTGTGCTATTCAGATGTGTGGAAAAGCATGAAGCTGAGCAGATTCTGAAAGACATTCATGAAGGTTATTTTGGTACCCACACAAATGGGCATACTATGGCGAAGAAGATATTGAGAGCAGGCTATTATTGGCTTACCATGGAGGCAGATTGCTACCATCATGCCCGAACTTACCATAAATGCCAGATCTACTCTGATAAGATTCATGTACCTCCCACTCCCTTGAGCGTCTTGACTTCACCATGGCCATTTTCCATGTGAGGAATAGACATGATTGGGATGATCGAGCCAAAAGCCTCAAATGGGCACCGCTTCATATTAGTTGCCATAGACTACTTTACCAAATGGTTTGAGGCTGCATCGTATACGAACGTTACCAAGCAAGTGGTCGCTCGCTTCTTGAAACACAACATCATATGCAGATATGGAGTGCCTAACCGTATCATCACTGACAATGGGTCTAATCTCAACAACAAAATAATGGAGGAATTATGTGCTAGTTTCAAGATTGAGCACCATAATTCGACACCATACAGACCCAAGATGAATGGAGCCGTTGAGGCAGCCAACAAAAACATCAAAAAGATCATTCAGAAAATGGTGATCACTTATAAGGATTGGCATAAGATGCTACCTTTTGCGCTGCACGGCTACCGTACCTCAGTGCGAACTTCAACAGGGGCAACTCCTTACTCATTGGTTTATGGCATGGAAGCAGTTCTCCCAATTGAAATAGAGATCCCCTCATTGAGAGTATTAATGGAAGCTCAGCTTGACGAAGTGGAATGGGTGAAGACAAGATACAATGAGCTCTAATTTCTCGAAGAAAAATGCTTGGCAGCAATATGCCATGGCCAACTCTATCAAAGACTCATGAAGAAAGCTTTTGACAAGAAAGTGCATCCTCGGACATTCCAGGAAGGTGACTTGGTGCTCAAGAGGATCATAACCATGTATAATGAATCCAGGAGCAAGTGGACGCCAAACTACGAAGGCTCATATGTTGTAAGAGAGGCATTCTCTGGTGGTGCCTTGAAGCTCGCAACTATGGACGACGATGAATTACCATACCCGGTAAATGCAGAGTACGTTAAGTGATACTATGCCTAGAAAAGTGGAATAATAAAGCCGCTAAGTTGAAAACATGAAAAGGTGACTTGGGCAAAAAATGGCAATCCCTGTGGACTTGAAAAAAAACAAAATCAGTCCAGGCAAAAATTAGGGATAAGATAAAAGATATAGGCCCGCTGAGTTGAAAACCCGAAAGGGCGGTTCAGGCAAAAAAGGGCGTCCCGGTGGATTGAAAACCCGAAAGGGCGATCCAGGCAAAAGTTAGGGACAGATTCCAAGGCAAAGTATCTAGTCTGCACGTCCACTTGATCCTGATATACCGTTGAAAAGAGGAATCAACCCAGTCGTCTTCCTACGAAGCAAGGTGTTGAAGTTATCAAAGTCATAGGGACCATAGCAGTGTTGAAACTCAATAGGACCTCATTAATTTGTATTGCCATTATGTGTTTTCTTACACCGCAATTACCTCATTAAGGAATTGCATCCTTGTACACACTTACCCATTCTAGGGGAAAATCAATACAAAGAGAGATTTCTCACCATATTGTGCTCATTTCATTTTTTACTTTACCTGTTTGTTTGCAAATTGATTTTGTTTTTTATAAACTGTGTTTTGAAACTTCGGTTTTGAAAACAATAAAATTTGTTTTGGTGTTGGGAGAACTAAAAGGAATTAAATAGTCTCCAAAAGAATTTCACCACATGAAAGCATCAAATCAGTTGTCAGTCATTCTAGCTCTTCACCACAAGCAGTGTAGCTTAATATGAATGTACTTAATATAATCTCCAACAATGAATCTTTCAAGCTCAACAGGGGCAATCACGCTCCCTAGTCATATTTGGCTTGCTCAAAAGGGGTCGAGTAGTCAAACACTCTTACCATCCCCATAAAACCCAAAGTCCAATCTTTTATTGGCAACTACTCAAAAGTCCACACTCGTTGGCATCTTTAAATCTACCCTTCAAAGTCCAGTCTTCATTGGCAACCATTAAAAGTCCACCGCCGCTGGCATCCTCATAACACCTAAATAACCAAAGTTCAATTTCATTTGGCAATTACCAAATTCAATCCCTGTTGATACCCTCGACAAGGAAACTTATCCCCAGCGCGCCCGATCATTTGCATCGTCATATGCATGACATGCTAGCATAACATTACATAATCATATCAAGCACTATCATATCATACGTGCATTAGTTTCTCCAGCAGTTGCATCTCAGCATGAGTTTCAGTGCATTTTGCAATGCATGGCATTTCCATCCCCAGCATCATATCAAGGCAGGATCCAGGATCAATTCGCAAGCATCTTGGCCGGTCCTCCATCAAAGAAGAGTTAATACCCCGCACATACTCAAGGAATTCTATTCCCCAGTAAGTCATTCTTCAACCATGCAGTTGACAATGACAACCCCCAGCAGCTGTTGCTATTCTTACTCCCCAAGCAGAGGATACCATAGAAAGTTTCTTGTGAGCTTTCCCCTGCAAAGCCAGCACATTTCCTCTGACAGGAATCTTGCTTAACTATTCTTCAGTAAATTTATCGCGGAGATACTGCTTTGGTATCATCGAGAAACCTTAATAGATAAGGGACTGCTTCGACAACCCAGAGAATCTTCGACCTTCAGCGATACTGCTTTGGTATCACCGAGGAACCTTAATGGATAAGGGACTGCTTCGACGACCCAGAGAATCGTCAGCCTTTCAGAGATACTACTTTGGTATCACCGAGGAACCTTAATGGATAAGGGACTGCTTCGACAACCCAGAGAATCGTCTGCCTTTCAGAGATACTGCTTTGGTATCATCGAGGAACCTTAATGGATAAGGGACTGCTTCAACGACCCAGAGAATCGTCTGCCCTCCAGAGATACTGCTTTGGTATCATCGAGGAACCTTAATGGATAAGGGACTGCTTCGACGACCCAAAGAATCATCCTCCTTTCAGAGATACTGCTTTGGTATCACCGAGGAACCTTAATGGATAAGGGACTACTTTGACGACCCAGAGAATCGTCTGCCTTTCAGAGATACTACTTTGGTATCACCGGGGAACCTTAATGGATAAGGGACTGCTTCAACGACCCAAAGAATCGTCTTCCTTTTAGAGATACTGCTTTGGTATCACCGAGGAACCTTAATGGATAAGGGACTGCTTCGACGACCCAGAGAATCGTCTGCCTTTCAGAGATACTGCTTTAGTATCACCGAGGAACTTTAATGGATAAGGGACTGCTTTGACGACCCAGAGAATCTTCTGCCTTTCAGAGATACTGCTTTGGTATCACCGAGGAACCTTAATGGATAAGGGACTGCTTCGACGACCCAGAGAATCATCTGCCTTTCAGAGATACTGCTTTGGTATCACCGAGGAACCTTAATGAATAAGGGACTGCTTCGACGACCCAAAGAATCATGTGCCTTTCAGAGATACTGCTTTGGTATCACCGAGGAACCTTAATGGATAAGGGACTGCTTCGACGACCCATAGAATCATCTTCCTTTCAGAGATACTGCTTTGGTATCACCGAGGAACCTTAATGGATAAGGGACTGCTTCGACGACCCAGAGAATCGTCTGCCTTTCAGAGATACTACTTTGGTATCACCGAGGAACCTTAATGGATAAGGGACTGCTTCGACGACCCAAAGAATCATGTGCCTTTTAGAGATACTGCTTTGGTATCACCGAGGAACCTTAATGGATAAGGGACTGCTTCGACGACCCAGCGAATCGTCTTCTTTTCAGAGATACTGTTTTGGTATCACCGAGGAACCTTAATGGATAAGGGACTGCTTCGACGACCCATAGAATCGTCTGCCCTCCAGAGATACTGCTTTGGTATCATCGAGGAACCTTAATGGATAAGGGACTGCTTCGACGACCCAAAGAATCGTCTGCCTTTCAGAGATACTACTTTGGTATCACCGAGGAACCTTAATGGATAAGGGACTGCTTCGACGACCCAGAGAATCGTCTGCCTTTCAGAGATACTACTTTGGTATCACCGAGGAACCTTAATGGATAAGGGACTGCTTCGACGACCCAAAGAATCATGTGCCTTTTAGAGATACTGCTTTGGTATCACCGAGGAACCTTAATGGATAAGGGACTGCTTCGACGACCCAGCGAATCGTCTTCTTTTCAGAGATACTGTTTTGGTATCACCGAGGAACCTTAATGGATAAGGGACTGCTTCGACGACCCAGCGAATCGTCTTCTTTTCAGAGATACTGTTTTGGTATCACCGAGGAACCTTAATGGATAAGGGACTGCTTCGACGACCCATAGAATCGTCTGCCCTCCAGAGATACTGCTTTGGTATCATCGAGGAACCTTAATGGATAAGGGACTGCTTCGACGACCCAAAGAATCATCTGCCTTTCAGAGATACTACTTTGGTATCACCGAGGAACCTTAATGGATAAGGGACTGCTTCGACGACCCAGAGAATCGTCTGCCTTTCAGAGATACTACTTTGGTATCACCGGGGAACCTTAATGGATAAGGGACTGCTTCGACGACCCAAAGAATCATATTCCTTTCAGAGATACTGCTTTGGTATCACCGAGGAACCTTAATGGATAAGGGACTGCTTTGACGACCCAGAGAATCGTCTACCTTTCAGAGATACTGCTTTGGTATCACCGAGGAACCTTAATGTATAAGGGACTGCTTTGACGACCCAGAGAATCGTCTGCCTTTCAGAGATACTGCTTTGGTATCACCGAGGAACCTTAATGGATAAGGGACTGCTTCGACGACCCAGAGAATCATCTGCCTTTCAGAGATACTGCTTTGGTATCACCGAGGAACCTTAATGGATAAGGGACTGCTTCGACGACCCAAAGAATCATGTGCCTTTCAGAGATACTGCTTTGGTATCACCGAGGAACCTTAATGGATAAGGGACTGGTTCGACGACCCAGAGAATCGTCTTCCTTTCAGAGATACTGCTTTGGTATCACCGAGGAACCTTAATGGATAAGGGACTGCTTCGACGACCCAGAGAATCGTCTGTCTTTCAGAGATACTGCTTTGGTATCACCGAGGAACCTTAATGGATAAGGACTGCTTCGACGACCCAGAGAATCGTCTGCCTTTCAGAGATACTGCTTTGGTATTACCGAGGAACCTTAATGGATAAGGGACTGCTTCGACGACCCAGAGAATCTCAAGTTATTTTGTTCAGTTGGAACCCTGCCACTTCATTCTGTCAACTATCACTCTATAACGTTTTACCTTTTGTCGGACAAATTTTGAGGTCTTCTTATATCTAATTGGCTTCTACCCTAAAAATGAACGCATTGCACTAGTTCATTCTCTTGGGTTTAAGACAATTAGATAGGGGCATCTGTCATACCCCAAATTTGTCCTACCTGTATATAATCTTCATTTATACATCCATCCACTAACCATATTCAGAAAATCCAAAAAATATGTTGTTTTCTTTTCAAGGCCAGGGTGTGATTGATTCAAGTGTTTGTGTCTGAAGTCTCAATTCAGATTTGGTGTACCGGTTCAAGTTATTCGTGTATGGATCAAGTTATTAGGATGTGTGTAAGTCATGGATCAGATTTGCCTTCCAGAGTTTGGTGCAGTGCGTCAAGATTCATGGTTCAATTCATAATCCTCTGATTTTAAAAGCACTTTCTTGCTCAGTTGGTTCATAAGGAAGATTTTGGCTTGTCAGTACTCGAATGGTTAGGTTCAGATGGAATCATTTATTTTGATGCCATTCACCAGATATTGATTCAAGAGTTCCATTCAATATCCAAAATATACACAAAAGAATTCTTTTCATGTTGCAAAGTCCATCATCCAAAAAAGCTTATCATAAGAAATGTTTGCAAAATCAGCAGCTTTTTTCGAGAAGTGGCATTTGTTTCTTTCAACAAAGTTTGGGAATGATGAAGATTATTGATCACAAGGATACAAGGAGGCATCATGAGAATCTAATTCAAAACAAACCAAAAGAAGGGCCACAGAATTTGTAATCTTCAAGCTATTTTCAAGGAAAAAGTTGGTAATTTGTATTGATCTTCAAGCTTTTTCAAGGAAAATTCAACGAATGATATTTCATTGGTTTCAAAAGTTCTCAAGATCAAGAATAACCAATTTCCAATTGATTGGATTCCAAAAAGGTAAATTACAAGATTCTATTACATATGATGCTTGGTTATAAATAAATCATGGCAAAGTACAAAGAGTAGTGGACTCGTATCACATTTAAACCAAGTCATGAAGAGCTTTTTGCAAACCATGTGAACATTTTATTTAAGGTTATTTTTTGGGAGATTTAAGTTTGAACAATTTGAGTCATGTTATCTTCAAATCACACTAAATTGAAATATATAACTCCATTGTTATTCCTTTCAAGATCATGACATCTTCATCAAGCCACAAAAAAAAACCGCCTGCCCCTCCATGCTTGTGTTACCAAGCATTTTCGCATGAAAAAAACACAAAATATATTCGGGCCACAAGAAATATATTGAAGTGCATATAAATTCTTTCAACAGTACACAACTATAAAGTATGTGAATTCTTTCCATTCCAAGAAGTGCAAGTTATGATACAATCCTACAAGGTTATACCAAGCCTAATTCTACAAGCCATGCCAAAATTAGGACCAAAGCAATGCAAAAGGGAACTTTGCGCTTCATGCTAATCACAAGGCCACGGTTGTTTTCCAAAGCTTCTTCATGCCTTCATCTTCAACCTACAAATAAGTCAAAAATGGTTAAGGATTGGATTCAAAATGACAAAATTCCATAGGCAGTATACACAAAAAATCACAAAGTCGTCCAAAAAAAACAATTAACAATTATTATGTCCAATTCAAATAATTTCCAAAGTTCACACAGTCAAATACAATTACTATCCAATTTCACCCAACAGTCAGTTCATTCCTAATTGGATGTAGGACTTAGTTTATCATGCTAATTCATTTAAAAAACCTAGGCATATCAGGTCAAAGTGGGCAGAGTTTACAGCAGTAAGAAACAGACAAGAAAGGATACAGTCTGAGCAAGCAGAAAAAGATACAGTGCATAGCAGAAGCCGGTGTTTCACCAAATTGGTTTTTTCTGAAACGCTAAAAAAGGGCATTGCAGGGAATACCATAATAAACATTCAAATGCATCTTTCAAGAAAATCAAGGGGGAATTTTACAATATATGAATTATCGTTCATCAGTTCAAAAAAAGGGAGGGACCTTGAAAAAAAAAAGACCTAAGCCTGTTTCTACGCAACAACCACCAAACATCAGCGGAAAAAAATCAAAAAATCCTACACAGTGAACAAAAACCCTAAACTCACAGCAAGTCTTTTTTTTTTACACATTCAAAGTAGCAACAACGTACAGATAAACGAAGTGTAGACGAAGAAGAAGGATAAAAAGAAGAGCGGGTGGAGGAGAACGAAGGAGAAGAAAGACTTACCCCTTTGAGTCTCATCGGAGTTTCATCGGCCTTGCTCCGATTAGGTAGTTTCTGAACCCTTTTTCTTTGTTTCGATATTGTGATGGTGTAAAACTTCGATTGTTGCTTCAAATTCCTCTAATAATTGCCTGATTTCTTCATGCATGTATAGATCTAGGGTTTTATTTTAGGTTTCGTTTTGAGGTTTGGCTTTGTTTTTGTGGAGATTGGACCCCGGATTCGTGATCTACGGGTTTTGTTTAGTAGGGTTTATGTAGGTTGTTTGAAGTTTGGTGGTGGTGTCGCCGGAGAAGACGGTGGCAGCCGCCGCGCGCCGACGCTTCTCCGGCCGTGGTTTTTTGTTCCGGCGATGTACTTTAGAGAGAGAGATAGAAGGTTGTAAGAGAATAACGTTGAGAGAGAGAAGAGATTTGAGAATCTGTTTTCTCATTCTCTTATTTTTGTTAATAAGTGACGCTTGGTGAGAGTCTGGGTGGCTCTACCCACCAGTAACAAGTGTCACCGGATGCCCCAGCCTCGTGCGATTCTGTACGCGTATCCTCATGTCCCCTACCGTGCACACTAGGTTTTGGCCTTCAGATCAGAAGCTGCAATTTGAGTCAATACTAGATCAGTGGTCCAGATCGGCTGGAGAGTCCACCATGGACTCCCATCCGCATGGGCTTTTTGTCCGTTGGGCCTTGGAAATTTTTTCTGAACACACCCCCTGTTTCTAACTGACCCTGGCCCATTTTGTTTTTGTTTTTTAATTTTAATCTTTATCTTTAATAATAACCTTATAAAAAAGATCCAAAAAAACCTTTTACTTTCTTTTAAAAAACAAAACTTATGAAATATTATTAATAAATTAATTTAGTTAATTTTATTAAAATTTTTTATTTAATATTAATTAATCTTTTTATGATTAATTTTATTAAATATTGAATTTTAATTTAATTAATTATCAATTTGGTTTCAATTCTAAAAAATTTCTAAAAATACTTTTATCTAATTAATCCTAAAATTCTTATTTAATTAATTTTATTAAATGATTTTATTTAATATTAATTAATTTTTTATAATTAATTTTATTAAATATTTTGATTTAATCTAGTTAATTATTGGCACTTTAATCTAAGAAACCTAGAAATTAATTTGAATTGAGAATTTCCCCTCCTTAGATTAACCTTAGGAATTTAGGTTACTAACCTAACTAATATGCTTGATTTTTACCCCACCATTTTATTATGTGTGTACTTTATTCATGTGGATTTTTATTTTATGCTTTGATTATATGTACTCTATTCATATTATACTTTTCCAAACCAAAAATCTTTTTCAAACTAATATCTTGACTTAATGTCAAGCCCTTTTAGTACCTTATAAGTCGATCGTTTTCACGATCGCAATCGACCTCACAATGCCTCCTCTTGGGCTTTATACAACGATAATTGTTGCATATTTCACTTTGGTTTGTATGCGTGTATGTGATTGCCTTACTTTAATTATGGCTCGATTATTCCCATGTGATTAATTACACCCCTCTCCCAAAAGATTAAAATCAACCCCTTTTTACAACAATAAACAAGCTTGATCCAACGTCAAGTAATTTCCAAATCAAATTCAATTAATCTCCAACTTTCACTTGATCCACATATCAAGTCCCTTTACCTCTTGTAAGTCGAGCGCTTTTACCTCGCAATCGACCTTACCTTAAACCATAGGACCTCCTTTCCATTAGTGCTCAAACCATTCCACACGCAAATCCGAACCTCGATCCAACGTCGAGTATTTTTCTTAAATCAAATTAATACATTTAATTATACTAAATATTACTCCCTCTGTCCCATATTATAAGAGAAATTCACTTTTTAGATGCATTAAATAATTAATGTATCTGGTCTATATATAGACCAGATACATTAATTATTCAATGAATCTAAAAAGTGAATTTCTCTTATAATATGGGACGGAGGGAGTATTTCTTAAAAGGTGAAAAGAGGGGGATCAAGTCTTTGGTCTTTCTCCTCAATTGTTTGGGTGCGAGTTCTCTTACTCGTGTGTGGACAATTGACGCCTTTAAAACATGCGAAACTCGACAACATTCAAACCTTTTTCCAAGCAATTATTAAAACACTTAATCCCTATTTAAACACATTTTACTAAAGGTGAAGTGAGGGTGGTTGAGTCTTTGACCCTTCTCCACAATTGTTTGGGTGCGAGTTTTCTTACTCGTGTGTGGGCAATTGTCACCTCTAAAACATCCAATACGACTAAAACTCCTTTCCTCGCCCACGTGCGACCGAAACCCTAAAACACGTTCAAATCAAATCATTTTCTCAATCAAACTCTTTAACATACTTAATAATATATTCAAACAACTTTTTAAAAGATGATGTGAGGGGGGCCAAGTCTTTGACCTTTCTCCCTAATTGCTTGGGTGCGAGTTTACTTACTCGTGTGTGGGCAATTGGCGCCTACATAAAAAAAATACAAACCAAACAACCGTAGTCCCACGAACTACGAATGCTCTGACTTTCCCATTGCACGAGGAAATACGTAGGCACAAGGGTTCTCAATCCTTGCCGAGCACACTAATAAAAAACCCACCCCTTTTCCCTTTCAAAAATAAATCCTTTTACCTTAGAAGATAACAAACAAACCAAGCTAACATATCTCACGAATCGAATCAAGAGGTTCCCGTTGAGTACAACGAATGTAGAGGGTGCTAATACCTTCCCTCTTGCGTAACCGACTCCCGAACCCGTAATTTGGTTGCGATGACCAAGTTCTTATCTCCCTTTAAAGGTTTTATCGATATTTTTCTTTCCCTCTTTTGGGATAAATAAAGTTCGGTGGCGACTCTGTTTGGAACAGTTTTTTCCGCGTCCATCGCGAGGATCGTATTTTTCGAGGTACGACAGGAAAAAGTTGTTACGTGTGGAATTAAGTTAGGTTGAGTTTTTTTATGTTAAAATGGGCATATAGTTCGCTATCATCGGACAAAGATTCAACGAGTTATAGTCGTTTTAATTTTGAAGATGTTTTACCATCATTTTCTGAACTAAAAATATTTTCTGTCAACTGAAACACATTACAGATGCACGTTTGTCAACAAATATTTAAGTGTGATTTTGTCCTTAAAGAACTTTTGTTTTAAAATCGATGGTGCATATTTTGCCTAAGTCTATTAGAAGTTTTGAAAAGTGTTTTTGTTAGGAGATAATATGGAGTATGCAACAATCTAGAGAGAGGTGGGGAAGGGGGAGGGCTGAATATACTTCCCAATTAAAACCTTAGTTGAAAAACTGTTTTGACAAACCTTTTATCAGAGTTTGAAAAATAAAATGATTTGTACGACGGAAGAAAATTTTGGCGTACAAAGAGGTTATGCTTATCGACTTTAATTTGCACAAAACGACTTAAACGGTACATACATGTCTAAAGATCGAATCAAATAATTTACCAAAACATATAAATCAAGGCACTATATTGAATATATATCAAAACTACACAAGATGTATATTTGTACAATATCAATACCACATGGATACTCTAATTTTACTTCACCGTATTTGATCCACTACGCCAAAATTGGCTTTTCACATCGCACCAAAGACAACGCTTTTTAGATAAAGCGCTGCTATAGGTCTTTAAAAATTTCGCTAAAAAAAAGCGTTGTAAAAGACAGTCTTTAGAAAGCGCTTTTTAAAAGCGCTGTTAAATGCCCTAAATAGAATCCACCTTAGAAAGCGCTTTTTCAAAAGCGCTGCTATAGGTTTTACCTTAGAAAGCGCTTTAAAAAAGCGCTCTTATAGGTTAACCTTAGAATGCGCTTTCAGAAAGCGCTGCTATAGGTCTTAAATTCTCCTCACTTTAGAAAGCGTTTTCTAAGGAAAGCGCTCTCATAGGTAGCACTTAAGAAAGCGCTTTTTGAAAAGCGCCCTCTAAGGTCATTTATGAATTAAAATATAAAACACATTTCATATCATTTTCAGAACCATCTTTTCATTTTCTGCTCTCGACCGTTCTTGCTGCTGAAACCCTTGCGTTCAATCGTTCTTGCATGCTGAAACTGCTTTCATTGCCGTCGTTCTGAAGCTTTGCCGTCACCGTAGCCGTCGTTCTGAACCGTTACCGTCGCCGTTGCCATCGTTCATTATTGCATTCGTGAAGGAGAAGACGAAAATGAAAAGAAGAGGTACGTTGTTGTTGTTGTTCTTGCTTCATACATTGTTCTTGTCGTCGTTGTTGTTGTTGCCGTTCATTCTTGCCGTCAACATTGTCGTCGTTCTGTTGTTGTTGTTGTCGTTCTGTTGCTGTTGTACATTATATTTATGTTCCATTTCTGTTGCTGTTTACTATTTGGTGTTTTATGAGAAGTTTTGTTCATGTGTATTATACTCAGAACGACGACAATGTTTACTATTTGGTGTTTTATGTTAGTAACCTCTGTTGCTGTTTACTATTTATGTTAGTAACCTCTGAACGACGACAATGTATTATACTCGTTCTGTTCCATTTCTGTTGTTGTTTACTATTTGGTGTTTTATGTTAGTAACCTCTGTTGCTGTTTACGATTTGGTGTTCATGAGAAGTTTTATTTTTGTTATTACATGATATTACACAGTATGTTTCTTGAAATCTCTTTTGTTGTTACATAGTATTATACTCAGAACTTGTTTTGATTATTAATGGATTAATATTAGTACAAGACATTATTTTTTAGGATTAAGTTATGTTAATTAGTTTGATTATTTAGATTATGATAGGTTATTAACCAATGTTTTTATTTCTTAAATATTTGAAATTTCTTTATTTCTAACATTATTTTATTTAAAATTTAACCTTTGTTTTTAAGGATTGTTAATCATTATTTAGATTAATTAGTTTACATTATTTTCTTTTGAATTTTTGATTTTTTGCTTAGAATAGAATTGTTTATGATGTATTTTTTTTGGTAGTCTCGTTTTTAATTTGCATTAATCTTCTTGGTTTCTAATTTGGTGACTTGTAACTTATGTTCCTTTTGTTTGATCATATAATTGTGATTTGTATTGGCTATTGTTTTTGTGATATATGATGTTTTGGTTTTCTTTTATGGAATATGGATTTATAGAAATATGCATGTGTAAGCTGAATTTAGTTTCTTTAACTTGAGATTGTTGCTCTTTTATATGAATTTAGTTTTTCTGTCATTTAATTTTTGTTTTTTTCTTTCTTCCAGGTCAAATGGCTAGTAACCAGGACGACACACATGAGACACATGATGAAAATGAAGCTCAGAATGAACCTTCGAATGTAGAAAGTGAAATAAAATGTGGAATAACTATTATGAAGTCAATCATCTGTGCTAGAGATAAAGGGATCAAGTTTGATGTACATTGGAGTGATGAGAACCAACTAATTGAGCCTAACGGTTCAATGTTGTCTTCGTACATTGGTTCACTTGTCCGTCAACATATTCCAATTACCAGTGATAATTGGAGGAGTCCAAAGTTGAAAGCTGGTAAAGATAAGATATGGACTGAGATACAGGTACTTTAATTTACTTATACTAACACACTTTATGTTTATATGTTTATAAGATAAGATAAGTCTTTAATTTACTTATACTAACACACTTTATGTTTATATGTGTATGTTTTTTTGTAGAGGTCCTTTAATATTGATGAAAGCCGGCAAAAATATTGTCTTCAGTTGGCCGGAAAGAGACTCAGAGGGTTCTGAGCCTTATTATCAAACAAATATCTTAGGGATGCGGATAAAATTTTTGTTGAAGCAGAACTTCCATAGTTATATGCGAACGTGATTGAACCCGAAGAATGGAGCACGTTTGTAGCCAAACGGAAAACTGAAGAATTCAATGTAATGTTATCTTGTCATGTCTATTAATTGTATTATATACTTGTTGCATTAGTTTGTTCTGATATGACTTAAACTTGTTTATCCAAAATTTGAGTGCCATTAATCGCCAAAGAGCATCAAAACCCGTGTATCCATACAGAAAAGGGCATTTAGGATATGCACGGTTACAGCAAAAATTGGTACGTATATATTAATGCTATGATTTTATTAATTGTATTATTGTGTTATACTTGATGAATTTATTATTTAACTAAATGTGTAGTTAGAAGAGACGAAAAGTGAAGAATCATCACTTCCGGGACATGTTTTGTGGAAGGAAGCTCGTGTGGGTAAGGATGGAGTTGGAGTTGTTAGGGAAGATGTTCAGCATGTTTATGACGAATGTGTAAGTATAACATTATGTCTTTAAGTTAATTGAAATTTTATTAAAATATAATTAATTTGTAATCCCCTTACGGTATGCATGGATTTATAACTTAGGATTTATTTTAATATTTATCGGATATGTCATATAATTTATTATTTTTAACTAAATCATGCATATTTTGTTTTGTTATGTAGTACTTTGATGAATACGCGTGTTCTCATTACACGAAGGATAAATTGCAAGAAATTAAGGAGGAATTGTGCGAATACCTTATTGAAAAAAAAATCTTATATAATGTATAGGATTATGGGATTATGTGAATGTATAGTTTTGTGAATGGTTTATTTTATGGGATTGTATAGTTTTGTGAATGGTTTATGCCCTTTATATGTTTTTGGATTGTAATTGTATAGTTTTGTGAATAGTTAATGTAAATAACTTGAATTATAATGGAAATGGTTTATGTGGTTTATGTGATTTATGGGATTAGTGGAAATGGTTAATGAACCATACTAGAAAATGTTAATGGAAATGTGAAATATACATGTTTATTGAAATGGCTTGAATTATACAGGTTTCTGCATAAAAAAATGGTTAAAATGGGATTTAAAAAAAAAATAATCAAAATTATATGTAGAGAAAAGACAGCGCTTTCTAGGAAAAGCGCTGTCTATAGTTCACAAAAGAAAGCGCTTTTCCTAAAAAGCGCCCTCTAAAGGTATAGAAAAATTGATAACTAAAATTATAGGCATACATTAGACAACGCTTTAAAAAGCGCTGTCTAAAGAGGGCCTTTAGACAACGCTTTTTCCTGAAAAAGCGCTTTCTAAAGGTATATAAAAAAATTCATTAAAATTTTATACGTATACATTAGATAGCGCTTTTGAAAAAGCGCTGTCTAAAGGCCCACTTTAGAGCGCGCTTTTTACAGAAAAAGCGCTGTCTAATGTATACTTTAGAGAGCGCTTTTTCATAAAACAAAAGCGTTGTCTTTACCTACAACAGCGCAACCTTAGGCAGCGCTTAAAGCTGTCTAAGGCCTAAAAAAGCGCTGTCTAATGTCTTGTTTGGCATAGTGATCGTTACCATTGAGACCCGTAACGTTGCAAAATCCTATGGCTATTTGTCATCGGAGCCCCTCTTCCAAATGACAAGTGATACTAAACCGTGAAACAAGGATCAAGTTGCACTATGATGTTTGAGAAGCAAGTAGACATAGAGAGCCTCAAGTGCGGGGTTTCTGCTGGTTTTCGCAGTCTCCGTCGTTGGAAAAATGATTATGAGATACCTCATAGATGATGGATTTCCCATGACAACTGCCTACCATCATATTCGAGAAATCAAAATTCCATCATTAGAATCTAAATACCTATGATGGTTGTATTAATCCATCGACCTTCGATAATTTGATAGCTTGCTTTCGCGAAATAACAAACTGGTAATTTTGGGTATGAACATCGTCTGAGGTGCCTTCATTAGACATGGCGTAGCAAGTTAAATGTGCAGATCCACCAATTCACTTGGAGATAATATAACAAGGAAGAAAAACCAGACTTTAACCACGCTAACCATGAATGGAAATATGGGAGAAGATCTCAAGAAATCTAATCCATAATCCAACATTGGTTTCAAAGTAAGTCAGATCGAGGCTAGTCCAGCTGTATCCCTGAGGATAGTCTTTGAAATCCATTTCAAACACACTATTAACTGAATTTCAAAGGATTGTTCGAGACCAATGTTAAACCCAATGTAAAAAATGAAAGGAAAAATAACCATGTCAACCGTCCTTAAGAGGCAGCCAAAGGTAGACAATTAGAGATAACCTGACCTCATCGGTCATGGATAAGCAGGATAACCACAAATATGTTGACATCCCTATATTTCCCATCGAACAAAGGTACGCGAACGCGACCCTAGAGACAGACACACACGTCAGGCATCTAAAATGGAGGATCACGTCCGTGGTACTAAAGACACAAACCCTATAAAGTGAGGCCTACCAATAGACGCCTCTAACGTGACAACCACTGGCTACACAATCAGCTGGATAATGAGTAAAAAAGAGGCAGAATACACTTTCATTATGACTTTATCAACGAGATAATTATTTCGTAAATTTTTATGCAATTTCTATAATTAATTTTCTAACTATTAAACATTGCAAACACAAAAGGTCTTATATCCGTCTACAAAAAGGTGTAAGCTGGTCTTTTGAGGAAGATTCCACACTTGGTGAACACACTGCAAGTATAGCTTTCGCAACCTCCTCTTAGTGATTATCCACTCCAAGAGCGTAGGAGGTGGAGCCCAGAGATATCCACCCTAAACCATTTAAAACCTGAGGAAAGGGGAAGGAACCTTACCTTTGGTGAGGGAAGGTTTTTAGCGACGCTAAAGAACAACACTAACTTTTCCCGATCGATGCTAGTAAAAATGAAATTCTGGTTGGGACCACATAATTTGATAGACATGCCTGATGTCAATAGTGCACACAAGACGAAAAAAAATCAAAAGTACATGCACAATGAGAAAGTCTTGACATGACAAGAGCTCACAAGTCGATCCAAAACATGGAGACCAACAATCTGTGTGTTGGGCTAGAGGACCAAAAGAAGAATTAAAGTATATCGAGCATAAAAATGTAAATAATGGATCCAAGTGGAAAGGTAAATATAAAAATATTATTGTCTTTACAAAGGAATAGAGCCCATCTAACATTATTGACAATAAAGAAAAGAAAATTAAACTTCCTTGATCTAAGATGCTACACTCCAATTATCCACCAAATCCCTATCCTGAACAATCTTGAAAGTGTCTAGTTCTGTGTTGAGAATTAGAATGTCTAGAAAAAATCCTCTGGCATGGTCCATAGTCAGATATAAAGGCTCATATATGTTAGTCAAAGTTTGCTAAAGATTCCCAGACGCTATCTTTTAACTTAGCAACCTAATCATCATGAGCCCTCTAATCTTCGGCACGAGTCCCCTTTTCATGTTTTAGGGATTTTTGAGCCTCGTAAGCACGACGGTTTGCCTTCTTAACAACAGTAGTTACATTCTGATGGTTTCATCTTTGATTATATGGAAGACTCCAACTAAGAAATATGGGAAGCCAAAGTGAAGGGAGAGTCGTGGACATTCACCTCCTCCTAGAAATCCTCACCACATAGAATCTTTTCTCAAAGATGATATATCTCCTCCTGGACTTAGAGAACTCTTTCTCAAAGGTTTCTTACTTTCCTTTATACGTATCCATATATTTGGAAGGATTGCCCATGCCTCAAGAAGGTTTTAGAGGTAATTTAAATCACCCTCGCACATAGCAGCAATGACTTCCTTGGGAGCACGAGGAATCCGAGAAGGAAGAATGGTAGGAAATTTGAGAAGAGTGGTAATCGATCCTGAAGCGGTAGCTCCAGAAAGACGAGCCCGTTTAGGAGAATCTTCCTCCCAAAAGGGACTCTGGCCATGACCATGATCTCTCTTCACAGGGGAAATAGAAGACTCTGGCTGATCCTCCACAGTCAGAGCGGCAGTAAGATGATTAACTCTAAAGGAGGTTAAGGTAACATCGACAACACAGGAGGTGACATGAGTTGTAGGAAGAGGTGTAAAAACCTGAGTCAAGGGACTAGAGTTAATACCCTGAGTAGTGGCAATGGCGTATATGTTATGTAGGGAGTTCATTTTATCAACAAGACCAAACACACGAGTTTAAAAAAAAGCAAGAACCACATATATGATAATTCTTGAGGGAAAAACCTTCTTCATAGTCGATTCCCTGGTATAGAGACTCCACATCCCTCCTTATTATAACTTCTTTAGCAATAAGGGATTCCTGTTGGATGTTATAGGTGTGAGGCTCAGGATGAAAAAAGGCCAAGCCTATTATTTCTGAAACCTACCTTTGCAAGAGAGAGAAGATTCAGCAAATCTAGAGCAGAAGGAAAAGTGGGCCTCCCGAGTACAGGGCCTCACCACCACGAAACACCCCAAAAAAATTGCCCTAGTCCACATTGAATGGGTCGAACTAAGGAATATGCTAACGAAGCTCAATAAGCCTATGATCCCTGATATAATTCTAGGAAGTGTGTATAACTCAGAAAAAGTAGAAGAAAAGTTGGGGGAGAAGGTTTCCAAGATCTATACTCGGCCCAAAATCAAAACATCTTCATATAAGCCTAGGAACCCAGCTGAGGCTGAGGGGGAGCAACCTTCAGGTACTTCAGCACCTCCACCTCAAATTCAGATATAAGCGACCACAAATTTACCATAGTAAATAGAAAATTATTAAAGAGGACTGAACACCTCTCAAATTTGTCACATACCTTTATTTTTGGATCCACCGAAATGACTGACTAGTCAGAAGGACGATTCACCGATATGTTGCCCGCACTTAAAGCCACCTGAGTACTTAAAACAGAGGGGGTCCCCACTATCTTGGAATTCAAAATTTTTTATCTTCTCACGTCGTCCAACTGTAATAACTGAAATTCCTTAAGAGATAATGCATCGACCTTAAATGTTTCAAAGGGTTTAAACCAGCAAACTCCGGATAGTCGAGCCCTACACTCCAGATAGTCCTTGATGTCTAGGATATCAATTATAGGCTCTTATATAAGCCTAAACATATTCTTTACCATCCTCCCTATTATGAATGGAAACATGCATTCTCAGAGTCAACAAAGTAGGAGAAGTCAGGGTTCATGCATCATGAGAAGAAGGGGGCATGGAAGCGAACACATGATCACCTTCAACGTCGTTATCAGAGAAGAGGGCGTCATAAGAAGAGTACACAGAGGAATCTCCTTTATCTAGAGAACCCCCACAGAGCCTTTCCGAACCAAAATCGTCGATTATATATATGACCTCATGGGCCAGTTGATCAATGATAAAGGGGTGGAGTTTGGACCAAAAGATACTCCCGTCCTAGCTACGAAAGACTCATTACTCTCAGAATCAATATACAAGTAAATGTGATTATCGCTCATATTGGCTAAGAGAAAGGAAATGTTGAAGTTATTAAAAGCTTCAGTTAAGTAGGGTACCTAATAAAGTAAAAATTGACGAGAGAGAAAAGTGTAATGAAGAAGAATGAAAGCTTTGTTAAAGGAATTTAATCGCGTTGGTAAATAATATTGAGAAAGAACTCTAAAAAAAATCAATTTAGGACAAAATTTTCCATCACATAAAAATGCAAATTTCCATCCCACTCAAAATTTGGCACGGAATTTGCGACAATTTAATTTCGTTGCAATATACTCGTCCCAATTATTTTGGGACAAAATACTAATTTTCGTCACACATTTGGGACGGATTTAGGAACATTTAATTACTTTGTAAATTACATTACTTCAATTTCGTCCCAATGTTACAACAGAACGCTAACATTTTGTCTCAATGTTGCGATATGTTTCTCATATTCTGTTCTAATATTGCGACTGAATGCTACCATTATGTCCTAATTTTGTGACATATTTCTTACCGAATTTTTCTAAAAATACGAGGGTTTTGAGATACCACTAGTATACTACTTTTTATTGGGCCGATAGTTTTATGGAAGATCAAAACAACAAGAAATTATTTTAAAATATTATCATAATACCAATAATAATGTTATAAATAACCACTTAAAAACCAACAAATAAAAAATTCATAAGAAAAACACACCACAACCACAATATTCACCATATTGAAAATTCATAGGTTAAATATGTTTGTGATCTTCTTAAATATTTTAAACTTTCTTTTTAATTATTTAAAATATTTCTTTCAAAAAATGGTCATCTTAAAATTTTTCATCTACATTTTTCATCCTTAATACTAAAACCGTCTCTAAAAATGCCACTACGTAATAAATCGTCGTTAATTTTATCGCTAAGTTGTAAAAAGCGTCGCTAAATTGCTGGAGAGATCAAAAGTGTGGATGAAAATTTTTAGAAAATCCATTTTTTAAAAAAAAATTTAGATTAAAAACGAAATTCGATATATTTAAAAGGACCACAAACATATTTAACCTATAATTTATTTATTTATTTATTTTTAATTAACAAATATATATTGAGAGAACTCCAACCCAAACACACATTATACTCGGATTAGAGATAAAAATTACAAGACCACTTCACTAACACTGCAACAACTACCCAGAGAAGCAAGCTCCGAAGCTACTAAACACCAACTAAAAAAAGAGAATCTTACATAAAATAACCTGCTACTGTTATGATGATAGAAAACAGTTATGGCTACATTATATAAGACAAAAGAAAACCCAATTAGGTCAACATTTATTGCCCCAGTCAATTTAAGGGCCATCCCCACTATCTTCGTTATCGTTGTCGTAAGGGTTAACGTTGTAATCATACTCGTTGCTTCTTCAAATGTTAAGCCATTTGTGCATGACCAGTAGCACAAATAGTCGGAATAAGTTTTGGCTGGACAATTGTGCTGGAATTTCTGCCTTAGTTGAAGCCAATATTTTCTTTCAAAACCAATAGTCGGTTAAAACCAGAGTAAAACTAGAAAAATCAGATTGAACCGTTCAAAATTATACGAAGCAAAAAATCAAAGTCACTTTTGTAAAACCGCTCAGTTCAAAGAAATGCATTAAATTGATCATTTTTCGTAATTTTTTAAAAGTTTAATATGTCAGTATTCAGTATCAAAACTTAACATACAAACTTCTAAGTTATCATGTTATTATCGATCAAACATAGTCACGCTGTCCAACTTAATATTGATTATCGAATAAATTAATATTGTTTGTAGTTGTCAATTATGACTTATTTATCATAGTTCAACTAAAATTCGCTTTTTAGTTTTTAATTAGGTATATTGTATTGTTTTTTTTTATCTTATTTAATTTATATATTTTTAATTATTTGAATATTATTTTAGTTATTATATTTTATTTTTTAAATTTTGGTTTAAATTAGTTTAACTTATTTTATTGTAACTCTTTAATTTTTTTAATTATTCTTAAATAAAGGTTGAAAGGAAGTGTACAACTATATTATGTTAATATATGTACTATCGATATTGTTGTATTAATAAATTTTTAATATATTTATTTTGTTAAATTGTGAACATATGATTATGTGTAATATATATATGAAATTTAGTTTCATATTATTAGTTTATTTAATAAATTGTTCGACCGTGGGTTTAACCGGTTGAATCAATTGAATCTTAAATCAGAAGTTTCATCGGTTCAATTTTTGGCCCGGTTTTTAAAACATTGGTTGAAACACCAGTAGATTTCAAATAGACTAAGCAAGATGATGATGATGGATGAAGAGAGACCGTAGATTTTTCTCTTTGTACCTGGAAGCACATAAAAATAGAGTGGATTATTAAAAGAGATTAATGTTGTCTTCATGTTTTCGGGAGAAGATGCAATGGGGTGGATACTATTAAATTATTTTTACCTACAATATTTATGAGATTATATGAAAGAGTGATAATAATATTAAGTATAGACATGGATATAGTTAATAGGATTAATACTTTTTTAATTATGTATCTTAACTTCAGTGTTTATTTTATTTTTTATTTTGGTAATTGAGAGTGCACAGGTCCAAAGAAAGAAAACTACAATAACACTTCCCTATAGGAGAAACCCCCTTTAATATCCTTAGCTAACAACTCCTCAATAAAGCTTGGAGCAACAGAACAACGATTTCCATCCCTATCTATATGACACCCAGATTTAACAAGAGCATATGTACACCGGTTAGATTCTTTAAACACGTGTGTCACGTAAACTTCCTTAAACCTACTCAGCAGGCTCCCAATCTTCCCGAGCATCTTCATTCCTTCACTTCTCCTAGACCTCCCCTGATTAATATCCAACACAATCTCAGAAGAATCCACATTCACTTCTACCCTTCTGAATCCAAAATCTAAAACTAGAATCAGGCCTTCTAGAAAACCCCACAACTCAGCCATGTAGCTACTGCAAATATCATTATTATTGGTTTTGTAATTCAATATTAGTTAGATCATATGTGTGATGTTAGGTGTGATGTCACAACATCACAATCTACTATTTGGTTTTGTAATTCTATGTTAGTTAGAACTAGTTTTAGCTTGTGTAATAAAGCTGTTACATGTCTTGGTGTATATATATATATATATATATATATATATATAGCTTTATAAGCTGTGTAAACTAACTGATGAATTTCAGTCATTAATGAAAGTATACACTCTCTATTCATTAATCTCTCTTCTCTCAATTTCAAGAAACACAATATTCAATATTTCTTTCAATTCTTTTCATCATTCATAAATTGTTCTATCAAATTGGTATAGCAGAGCTCGGTTCGATCATTGTTGTTGGAGAATTCGTGAAGTATGGCAACTCACAACAATAATATTTCTACACATCTACCAGTGTTCGAAGGAAAGAACTTTGATCAATGGATAGTGAAGATGAAGGTTATATTCAGGTTCCAGGATGTTCTTGAAGTTGTGGATGAAAGGGTACCAGCATTGGCAGCGAATGCAACTGAGGTACAACAAGCAGCACATAAAGATTTGAAGAAGAAAGATGGGAAAGCCATGTTCTTGATTCATCAGAGTGTAAGCAATGAGATCTTTGAAAAGATCATGCATTATGAAAGTGCAAAGGAGACGTGGGATGCGATGGAGAAATTGTATTCTGGGGATGGTAAACTGAAGAAGGTGAGGCTTCAAGCATTAAGAAGACAATATGAAGTGTTGGCGATGGAAGAAGAAGAAACCATAAGTCAGTACTTTGATAAGCTGATTAATCTCACAAATCAGATGACAAGGAATGGTGAAGCTTTTACTGATGTGATGAAGGTGGAGAAAGTTCTCAGAACTTTAACACCAAGATTTGATCACATTGTGGTTGCTTTAGAAGAATCTAAAGACCTAGATTCTATGAAGATAGAAGAACTGCAAGCAAGTCTTGAAGCTCATGAATTGAGGTTGACTGATAGAATCAAAGAAAGAGGTAAAGATGTATCTTCTGATCAAGCATTGCAGGCCCAGTATGTGAAGAAAGGAAAATCCAAGAAAGATAAGAAGGAAATTCAGTGCTATAATAATTGTCAGAAGTGGGGACATTATGCATCTGAATGCAGATCGAAGAAGGTTCCAAGAAGCAAAGATGAAGCTCAATTTGCTCAAAATGAGGAGTCAGATTCTGATGAAGTACTCCTGATGGCAACAGATAAGGAGGAAGAAGCAAGAAGTGATGAATGGTATTTGGACACTGGGTGTTCAAACCATATGACAGGCAAGAAATCGTGGTTTTCTGAATTAGATGACTCAATAAACAGAAAGATAAGATTTGCAGACAATAGCATAGTCTGTGCAGCTGGAATTGGGAAAATATTGATTCATAGGAAGGATGGTAAGAAGGCATGCATTACAGATGTATTGTATGTACCAAATATGAAGAGCAATCTCATCAGTATTGGTCAATTACTGCAGAAGGGAAATACTATGAAGTTGGAAGCACAAGCCATGAAGGTTTTTGATAGGAAGAATATGTTGATTCTGAAAGCTTCATTGTCAAAACAAAGAACTTTCAAAATCAACACCAGTGTGATTGAAGATAAGTGTTTGCTATCAAAAACTAAGAAGGAAGATTGGTTATGGCATCAAAGATATGGGCATATCAACTTTAGAGACTTGAATATGCTTCACGAGAAGAACATGGTACAAGGTTTGCCAAAGATAAAATTGCCTGATGAAGTGTGTGATATGTGTTGCACTGGAAAGCAAGCCAGGAATTCATACAATGCAGATGTACCATTCAATGCAACCAGGAAACTTGAGGTAATTCACTCAGATGTATGTGGACCTCTGGAGCTAAAGTCAGTAGGAGGGAATAGTTATTTTGTAACATTCATAGATGAATTTACTAGAAAAGTATGGATTTACTTATTAGCTAAGAAAAGTGAAGTGTTTAGTGTGTTCAAGAAGTTTAGACTGCTAGTTCAAAATGAAAGTGGAGAAGTAATTAGCAGATTGAGAACAGATGGAGGAGGTGAGTATACTTCCACTGAATTTAATGATTTCTGCTCATCAAATGGCATAAATCATGAAGTCACTGCACCATACACACCCCAACACAATGGGATCTCAGAGAGAAAGAACAGAACTTTGGTAAATATGATAAGAAGCATGTTGAAGCAAAAGCAAATGCCTCATTACTTGTGGGGAGAAGCAGCTGCTACTGCAGCATATCTCATCAATAAAAGTCCAACAAAGAAGCTGCAAGACAAGACACCAGAAGAGGCATGGTGTGGAGTAAAACCAAGTGTCCAACATCTGAAGATCTTTGGCTCAGTATGTTTCAGACATGTACCTGACCAATTAAGGAGAAAACTGGATGATAAATCTCAGGTAATGATTATGGTTGGTTATTACTCAACTGGTGCCTACAAACTCTATGATCCAAGTAGCAAGAAGATAATGTTCAGCAAAGATGTAAAGTTTGATGAATCAAAGTGCTGGAACTGGAAAGATAAAGCATCAAACAAGTTTGATAGTCAATTTTATCTAGCTGATTCAGAGACAGAAGAAGGTGAGACTGAGGAACAAGAAGAAATTATTGAGGACATAAATGAAGGAGGTGAAGAAGTGACAAATAGACCAACAAGGAACATTCAACCACCAGTAAGGTTGAGAGATTATGAGAGGTTTCCTGATCAAGCTGTTACAGATGAAGGTGACATAGTGCAACTAGCAATGCTTGCTGAAACTGAACTAGTGTCTTTTGAGGAAGCTCTTAAACAACAACATTAGAAGAAAGCAATGATTGAAGAACTAGACTCTATAGAGAAGAATGAAACATGGATCTTAGTACAACTACCTGCTGATAAGAAGTGTATTGATGTTAAGTGGGTGTTCAAAACAAAACTGAAGCCAAATGGTCAAGTTGCTAAGTATAAGGCTAGATTAGTTGCAAGAGGCTTTCTACAAAAGTATGGACAAGATTACTATGAAGTGTACGCTCCAGTAGCAAGGATGGAAACAGTCAGATTGATTGTTGCTATAGCAGTCAAGAAAAATTGGTCCATGTATCAGCTAGATGTAAAGTCTGCTTTTCTCAATGGCGAGCTAGAGGAAGAGGTGTATGTAAATCAGCCACCAGGATTTGAGATAAAGGGAAAGGAAGAGCATGTCTACAGGCTTAATAAAGCTCTGTATGGTCTGAAGCATGCCCCAAGGACTTGGAATAAGAAAATAGACAATTTTCTTGTTCAGCAAGGTTTCATGAAGTGTGTAAATGAACATGGAATCTACTGCAGAAATACCACAAATAAGCTTATTGTATGCTTATATGTGGATGATATGATAGTAACTGGAAGCAATGAAGCTGAGATGGAGGACTTTAAGAGAAACATGATGACGATGTTTGAGATGTCTGATTTAGGCAATCTCACATATTTCCTTGGAATTGAGTTTGAAATGAATTCAAAAGGAGTGGTGATTCATCAAAGGAAATATGCACAAGATGTTTTGAAAAGGTTTAATATGCTGAATTGTAAACCAATTTCAACTCCAGTTGATACAGGAGTAAAGTTGTCTTCGGTTAATGATGAGAAAGAAGTAAATCCAACCTTATTCAAACAAATTGTGGGCTCCTTGAGGTACTTGTGCCATACAAGACCTGATATTACTTATGGTGTAGGTTTGATCAGCAGATACATGATAAAACCTACCACCTCACACTTAGTTGCAGCCAAGAGAATTTTAAGATATGTGAAGGGTACAAGCAGCTATGGTATTTAATACAGCAAGGACCAAGATGATGATCTAGTAGGCTACTCAGATTCTGATTGGAGTGGTGATAAAGATGACAGAAAAAGCACTGCAGCCTATGTGTTTATGATTGGAAATGCAGCCTTTTCATGGAGTTCAAGAAAGGAACCAGCTGTTGCATTATCTTCGTGTGAAGCTGAGTATATTGCAGCTTCTATGGCAGTATGTTAAGCTCAATGGATCAAAATGTTACTGAGGGAATTGAAGCTGGTGAAGACTGAAAAGATGGAGCTCAGAACTGATAGCAAGTCAGCCATAGACTTAGCAAAACATCCAGTTGCACATGGTAGGAGTAAACATATTGAAACCAAGTTCCATTTCTTAAGAGACCAGGTGAACAATGGAAAGTTGGAAATGAAACATTGCAAGACAGATGAGCAGATAGCATATTTGCTCACAAAGCCTTTGAAGTCAAGCATCTTTGATTACTTGAAGATGAAACTTGGAATGACTGAAGTATCTAACTAAATGAATTAAGGAGGTGTATTGGTTTTGTAATTCAATATTAGTTAGATCAGATGTGTGATGTTAGGTGTGATGTCACAACATCACAATCTACTATTTGGTTTTGTAATTCTATGTTAGTTAGAACTAGTTTTACCTTGTGTAATAAAGTTGTTACATGTCTTGGTGTATATATATATATATATATATATATATATAGCTTTATAAGCTGTGTAAACTAACTGATGAATTTCAGTCATTAATGAAAGTATACACTCTCTATTCATTCATCTCTCTTCTCTCAATTTCAAAAAACACAATATCCAATATTTCTTTCAATTCTTTTCATCATTCATAAATTGTTCTATCAATTATTCTTAGCAAAACCTCCCTACCAACACCCCTTGTCATCTCTAACAATTCCCCCATACCCCGCAGCCACACCTTCCATGTACGCACCATCAATATTTAATTTTACTATATTTGGGCTAGGAGGAACCAACTTAATGAGCACAACCTCCTTGTTCCTCCCAACCACCCTTTTATTCATCAACAATGCATCCTCGTACTCCTTCAACCTCACCTCCACTAGCGACCTAGTGTGCAAAGGCATCACAAACTCCTCGTTATTCTCTTTCTGATTAAGCCAAAACAAAAGATAATGGCAAGCCATCACCCAATACAAACTCTTACCTCCATCCTTCTTAGTGTAAAAATTAATATTCAAACTGAACCAATCTTCCAACTTCAAATTTAAAAAATCCTGCTTAATAACCAGGGGCATTTTATTCACCCACATTTCCCACGCATAAGGGCAATCACGAAAAACATGCAACGTAGTTTCATTTACATGCGAACACAATCTACAAGCCGCTGCTCCAAGACCCCTCATACTCTTTCCATGGTTCGTTAACATCCTATCATGCTTTAACAAACAAACAAACGTCTTAATCCGCTCATGAACTCTAAGCCTCCAAATTTTCTTCCAATCATGGTCAACATTAGAGTTGTCAGCCAACGTTAATAAGCCATAGAACTGCTTCACCAAACCAGTCTCATGAGCCACTCCTACCAGCCTAAATTTATCAGTCCCGAGATCACCAATCGGAGGGTGAATATTACTTATATTATCCATAATATCTTGAGGAATCCAGTGATGCAGAATTTTTCAATTCCAATCCTCCGTTTCTGTTACTAAATCGCACACCTTAGCACTTTGAAAAGAATCTGGAATCGACTGTACCTGATCCCTCATACAAATACATGCCTTAATCCAGCTATCATCCCACACATCCACACTTCTATGTACCACTTACCATGCTGTAACAAATAAGGAATAGACTTATTAATGTCCCTCCACAGTCCAGACCCCGAGTTCTTTCGTGTTAAGTTACTGTGCAACTTCACGTCTTTATAAAACCTCACAAAACTTTGCACCATAGGTCATCAGCTCCATTAATTAACTGCCAAGCCAACTTCAGAATGCATACATAATTCATAGTTGAAAGGTCCCTAAGCCCCAGTCCTCCATTGTCCTTCATCCATGTGACCATATTTTAGTTAACAACATGCATCTTCCTTACATTTTCAATATCCCCCCATATAAAGTTCCTTTGCAATCTTTGGATCTCCTCCAGGCACGACTTGGGGAGCAGACTTGTCATCATCGGATAAATCAGAATTGACTCTAAAACACTTTTGGCTAATGTAGTTCGACCAGCAAACTTGATCAATAATATACTGACAATCAGTTTTCCTCAAGGTTCTACCACTGATAGGAACCCCTAAGTACTTGTCAAACCGATTAGTCTCTCTAAACTTGGATATGTTGAGTAACTTGTTCCTCAGACTTCGCAAAGTATTCATAGGAAAGATAATGCTCGACTTTTCCTCACTGACTTCCTGCCCTGAGAGATTACAAAACATTTGCAGAGTTTCCATCACACAATATATTTGATTCTCTGTGGCTTCCCTAAACAAGAACAAGTCATCTACAAATATTAGATGAGATATTCTAGGCCAATGTGATCCCATCTTGACTGCTTTCCACTTGCCACTAACAACCTCTTGCTCAATAAGATCATAAAGTTTTCCATGAAAAGCACAAAGAGATAGGGTGAAATAGGATCACTTCGATGAATTCCACGTTGCGGTCGAAAGAATTCACCATGTGCCTAATGCCAATTTACATTTAGCTCAGTGCTCGTGACTGCGTGCATAATAATATTGATCAGCTCAGCTGGCAGGTTATCCTCCTTAAGAACTTGCAAAATACATTCCCAACTTATTTTATCATAAGCCTTTGACAGATCGATTTTGACGGAGAACATACCTTTCCTCCCTTTATTTTGGTGAATAATACGCATGATCTCTTTGGCTATGATAATATTTTCATGAATGGATCTTCTTGGAACAAATCCCGCTTGAAAAAGAGAGACTACTTTTGGAATACAAGTCTTTAATCTCTCTACTATAATCTTACTGATGACCTTATAAATCTAGTTGCACAAGGAGATTGGATGAAAATGTGTGACATGCTATGGGAGATCTCTCTTCAGAATCAAACATATATGTGTTTGATTAATAATAGATATCTCTTCTGGCTTGTTCCATAACCCATGCACAAACTGACAAACATTATGTCCTACTATATCCCATGATATCTAGTAGAATCCTACAGGGAAATCGTCGAGGCCAGGGGTTTTCCAAGGCTTCATGGAAAACACTTCTCTCTTGATCTCTACATCGCTAATAGGCTCTTTCAGATTTTGAATATCAGCATCATTCAATATTGTGAAGGAGACCTCAGCATGCTTCCACTCTCTCTAAAGATAATTTGCAGCAAAAAGGTTCTTATAGTAATCTTTGACCAATATTTGAAGTTTTTTCGAATCTTTAATCCACTGACCATCATCATTCTTTAACATATTTATTCTATTTCTTATCCTTTTATTAATAGTCTTAAGGTGATAATACTTGGTATTCCGATCACCATCTACCAACCACTTTGTTCTCACCCTTTGAAACCATATAATCTCCTCCTACTTTAAAATTAAGTTCAGCTCAACAAGAGGTTTTTTCTCCAAAGATCTCATGCCTGAATAATTATCATTCCTTTGTATACAACCTTGGACTCCATTGAGTCGAGCCAAGAACTCTTTCTTCTTTCTCAAGACTTGCCCAAAGGAGTTTCATTTCCAACTTTGCAAATCCTCTTTGGCTTTTTCCATGTTGTCAACTGTCAACATTCACAGAAAAAGAAGGTTTTGTGGCAGAATGAAAGAAGAATGTAAGCGAAATCCATTGAAGAAGATGAAGAAGAAAGCAAGTTTGTTACAGAAACAGTTAGCAATCGTAACTGTGTAGAAATCATTCTTATTCATGATGAAATAGCTATGTACAATATATATTATCCATACAAGAAATGAATGGCTATAAAGTAATCTTATACTACACGTGTCACTCATCTATACATCATAGTGAAAAGGCTAAATGTATGCTAATATCCCCCCTCAAGTTGGGCAGTGGATACTACAAACGCCCAACTTGTCTAAATTGCTTTTCAATGAAGGAGAGTGCAAAGGCTTGGTGAAAATATCAGCTAGATGATCATGAGTAGAAATAGGAAGTAAGTGGATAAGCTTGGAGTTGATCTTTTCACGAATCACATGGCAATCGATCTCAATGTGTTTACTACGCTCATGAAAAGTGGGATTATGGGCCAAGTAGATAGCAGACTTACTATCACAAAAAACAGATGCAGGTTGAGCAAATTGAACAAGAAGATCATGAAATAGAAAATTTAACCATTGAAGTTCACAAGTAATGGAAGCCAAAGCACGATACTCCGCCTCAGTGGATGATCTAGATATTGTATGTTGCTTCTTAGATTTCCAACATAAAAGAGATGATCCTAACATAACACAATATCCAGTGACAGATTTCCTTGTATCAAGGCACCTAGCCCAATCAGAATCAGCAAAACCAAAAAGTTGTAGTCTGCTAGAGGATGAAAAAAGGATGCCTTTTGCAGGAACAGATTTCAAATACCTGAGAACCTGAGTGGCAGTTTGGAAATGAGGAACACGAGGCTTAGAGATATATTGGCTCAAGTGTTGGACTACAAAGGAAATATCTGGTCTTGAGTTAGTGAGATATATCAACCTTCCAATTAACCTTCTATAAGAGGAGGGATCATCCAAAAGTGAGCCTTCATCAAGTGTAAGTTTGGAGGTAGGATTGAATGGAACTGTATATGGTTTAGCAGCAAGGAGACCAGCATCCTCCAAAAGTTCAAGTGTGTACTTCCTTTGATTGAGAAAGATGCCAGTGGAAGATCTAGCAATCTCAAATCCTAAGAAGTAACGCAGCTGACCAAGATCTTTAATTCTGAACTTTTGATCCAGAAGATACTTGACATGTTTAATCTCAGTCATAGAGTTACCTGCCAAAACCACATCATCTACATAGACAAGTAATGCTGTAAATTCATGGTTAACCTTTTTAACATAAAGAGAGTGGTCAGCCTGAGATTGAGTATATCCAAGAGAGAAAAAAAAGGAGGATAGCTTGGAATACCATTGCCTGCTATCCTGTTTTAGGCCATAGAGAGACTTGTGAAGCTTACAAACCTTAGATTCACCATAGCCAGACACACCAGGAAGGAGGGTCATATAAACTTCTTCATGTAAATCACCATGGAGAAAAGCATTGTTAACATCTAATTGCTCTAAGTTCTACCCTTTAATGGAAGCTAGTGATAAGAGAACTCTAACTGTAGTAATCTTAGCTACAGGGGAAAAAGTGTCAAAATAGTCAATGCCCTCCATCTGTGTATAACCCTTTGCCACTAACCTAGCTTTGTATCTCTCAATAGAACCATAAGCTTTGTGTTTAATCTTGTAAACCCATCTGCAACCAATAGGGGTTTTATCATGAGGTAAATCAACCACATCCCAAGTGTGGTTTTCTTCAAGAGCAAGCAACTCTGCATCCATGGCCTTTCTCCAACAGTCATGTTTGTTGGCTTGGTTGAAGGTTTTTGGTTCAATTTGAGAGGATAAGGATAGACAATAATGTTTGTATGAGGGAGAACAATTATCATAGGATAGAACAGATGATAAAGGGTAAGGTACTGCAGAAGAGTTAGGTGTATTTGAGGAAGAATTATGAGCAGTATGATAGCAGTGGTAATCTCCCAAATAACTAGGAGGGTGAGATACTCTATTGGAGTGTCTAGGATTATTAGTGACAGGAGGATTTTCTGTAGTGGAGGTAGGGTCAGGCTCAGGGGTAGGTGTGAGGCCATTGTGTTGCTCAGAGGGTAAAGGTAAAGGAGCTGATGAGGTATTTAAAGGAGTGTTGGTAAGCACATTTTGATTATGACTAGAAGTATGAGGACTGGATATAGTACCAGGTCTGTTCAAGCTAAGATTAGGGTCAGGGCTAGAAAGTTGATGTGAGTCATTAGTGACAGGCTGTAAAGGTGGATTATTGTGCTCTGCAGAAAAGAAATTAGGAGAGGGATTTGGTACTTGGTTTGAGTCAGTAGGATCATCATATAAAGGGGATGGCATCAAAACAGAAGTATTGGGAACAGGGGTCTCATGAGTTTTAAAGGGAAATTGTGTTTCATAAAAAACCACATGTCTAGAGACAAACAAATTATGATTAGTCAAATTATATAGAATATAGCCTTTAGTGCCTTCCTTAAAACCAAGAAAAATGGCTTTTCTAGCTCTAGGTGCAAATTTAGTTCTATGAGCTTGTAAAGTAGTGGCAAAACTCAAACAACCAAACACTTTTAAATGGATAAGAATAGGTGGTTGTTGGTATAACAATTCATAAGGGCTCTTGAATTTTAAAAGAGGTGTAGGCAGTCGATTAATAAGGTGTGTAGCATGCTGTATGCAAAAATTCCACATGTTCAATGGGATAGATGGATGAAAGAAAAGTGTTCTAGCCACATTCAAAATATGTTGATGTTTTCTCTCTACCACCCCATTTTGTTGGGGTGTTTCAACACAAGACTTTTGGTGAACTATGCCTTTAGATAAAAGAAAAGCATTGAGGGCAATAAACTCAGTTCCATTGTCAGACCTTAGGCATTTTAAGGAAGTTTTGAACTGATTTTCAATATGAGCTACAAACTGAATTAGGCTATTCTTAGTTTGATCTTTGGTTTTAAGAAATATGGTCCAAGTATATCTAGTATAATCATCAACCAAAGTCAAAAAATATTTATGTCCTAAAATAGATGTAGTAGAAAAGGGGCCCCATAAATCAGCATGCAAAATTTCAAAAGGAACAGTAGACACAGTTATGCTATTTGGAAAAGGTAATTTCTTTTGTCTACCAAAATGACAAGAATCACAAGGTTTATTATTTTGTGTATAGGGGATAAAGGGAAAGACTTTGGAAATACATTTCAAACCATCATTAGAAATGTGGCCTAGTCTTAAGTGCCAAAGATTACAAGAAGATATAGTATTGGAATGAAAAGCTTGAGAATGAGGAGTAGCATCAAGTACATATAGTCCTCTTTGGAGATTAGCTATACCAATCACTCTCTTGGAATGATTCTACAGAATTGTACAAGAATTGGCAGTAAAGTTAACATGACAGTCATTGCTATGTACAAGTTTAGCAATAGAAAGAAGGTTAACATGAAAAGTAGGAATATACAAAACATTATGCAGAGTTAAAACAGGGGAAATAACTATGCTACCAGATATTGAGGCAACAACTTGGGAACCATCAGGTAAGCTAACATGTACAGGAACTATGGTTTTATGGGAGTTAAAAGAGGCTAGGTCATAAGATATATGGTCTGTTGCACCAGTATCGAAGATCCATAGTTTAGGATTCTTACCATGATCATTTGAAGAATGAGAGTTCAAAACAAATGGTGAAGTGGAATTTGAGTTGGCTTGAGGTGTAGGGTTAGACTGTTGAATTAAAGCCAGAATGCTGTTGTATTGCTCTTGTGTAAAACCAAAGCTTGGTTGTGAGTCATCAGAACCTGCATGAACAGAAGCAACAGCAGACTGATTTGATGAATTGGAATTTTGAGGTTTACCTTTACCTTTATATCCAGGTGGGTATCCATGCTTGAGGAAACAGGTCTCGACTGTGTGATTAGTTCTACCACAGTGAGTACATACACGGTTATGCCCTCGAGCACCACCTTGTGACTTGTGCTTGAAAGGTGTCTGACCAGTCTTGCTATTAGATTGACCCGCAGAGTTGGTAGCTTGAAAAGCAGTGGCCTCTTCATTTGATGTATTAGCAGGGACAACAATAGAACCTGCATAATTCATTTCCCTTTCCTGCTGAATTACAATTGAAAAAGCCTTGTCTATAGTAGGAAGTGGCTGCATCATCATGATTTGGGATTTTGAATGTGTGAACTTTTCATTCAAACCCTTGAGGAATCTGATAACATAGTCTTGCTCACGATATTTACGGATCGAATCAGCTGCACCACATGAGCAAGGAATAGTGCAAGAACAAGCTTGGATTGGTCTGTAGTTCTCCAATTCATCCCACAGCACTTTCAACTGAGTAAAATAGTTGGAAACGTCCAAAGAACCTTGACGAAATTTATACAAATCTTCTTGAATGTCGGAAATGCGGAAAATATCACCTTGAGAGAAGCGAAGCTGTAGATTCTTCCATACTCCAACTGCACTTTCAATCCACAATACAGATTTAGCAATGGAATCCGAAAGAGAACGATGAATCCATGCCAAGACCATTGTATTGCAACGAATCCAAGGAGCATACAAAGGATCCGAAACGGGAGGCTTCGTGAGAGTTCCATCAAAGAATTTGTCTTTGTTCTTGGAGATTAATGCAATGTGCATCGATCTTGCCCAAATGTGATAATTTTTATCATCGAGAGGAGGTGAAACAAGAACGAGTGAAGGATTTTCATTCGGATGTAGGTAATACGGATTCGAAGAATTTGTGGAAAAGTCGGTGAAGCTCTGGGTAGCCATAAGAACTAGATAAAAGGAACAAGAAAAACGATTAACCTATTGCAATCAATTGGGGAAGATGAAGCAATTGATTGAACGGAGAAAGAGAGACAATGGCTACCATGCTGGAATCTCTTTTCCAGTATCTCCTAAGAGTATCATGAAAAGACTCGTCAACTAGCCACACACTTTTAAATTAAAAAGGTTCGGGGATGCTAATATTCATTCTCATGACCAGCATGATTAGAATTGGATGATTAGGCATGGGGATGCTAATATTCATTCTCATAACTTCATGGTTTATTTTGCTTTCTCTTTAAACTTGATACTTTTGGCTACATTCATGCCATCCTTTGTGACCCTAGAACTCCTACAACTTTTCTCAATTATCATAATTTAATCACTTCTATTTATTTCAAATTATTAACAATCTAAATGTGTTAGTCATTGTTTCATATCTTATAACATAAGAAGTAGCTTCATATCTTCCCTGAATGATCCAACTGTTGGGTGAGAATATGGACATCAAAATGTCTAAAAGGGGATTTAAAAGATCCTTTCCCAATTAGACAATTTCAAAAATAATTCTAGGTCTCATTTACAAAATCAGAAATTTTACGAAGCGCAGAAGCAAAACACAAAAACAAGAGAGCTTGGAAACATCTCAATGAATCAAACCACATGAAATAATACATGAGGTTATCATGAGCTTAATGTTTCTAGTGTAAGTCACTTACAAGACAATCAAAGTTGCTTTAAACAAAGCGATTTAAAAACTATTTACTTAGATGTTCTAACAAAGCATAACTAACTTCATGATGATTCAATAAGATTGATGCACAACATACCTAAGTTTATACATTAAATCACTATAAGCATAGTCTAACCTATATGGTATACAATCAATGCAATTATGCAATAATAAAATAGAAAATATGGATGGATGCTAGCAAAATAAAAGAGTAAAAGGAAGAGGAAAAGATACACAGAGATATATAGTGCTTCGACGTTCGTCCTCGCACTGCTACAAAATACGCCTTCAATAACACTAATTCTACTACGGTTATGCATTCCACCGTTGTAATATCGCAAACTGGATGCGTTTGATATATTTTTTATTTTTTGAAAGTTATTTAATCACGGTTGATATAAACAATTGTGGTGATAAGGAGCTGTTACCTGATGAAGGGCCAGAACCAGGATCTCATTGGGGTTTGATATTCGATGGAGTTGTTGACGCTTACGGAAATGGAATTAGGGCAATCATTGTTACTCTTCAAGGTTCCCATATTCCTTTTACTGCATGGTTGACATTTGAATGTACAAATAATATGGCAAAATATGAAGCTTGCATCATGGGCCTTGAAGAAGGTATCGACTTGAGGATTAAAATTCTGGATGTGTATGGAGACTCAGCTTTGGTGGTCAATCAGATCAAGGGAGAATGGGAAACTGGCCAACCTAGATTGATTCCTTACAGAGACTATGCAAGGAGGTTGCTTACCTTCTTCAACAAAGTTAAATTACATTACATTCCACGTGATGAAAACCAAATGGCATATGCTTTAGCGACTTTATCCTCCATGATCATTGTGAATTGGTGGAATGATGTGCCTAAGATTGATGTTATGCGCCTTGACAGACCTGCACATGTGTTTGCGGTGAAAGGGGTAACTAATGGTAAACCGTGGTACTACGACATTGGATGTTTTCTCCGAAGACAAGAATACCCACTTGGGGCATCGAACAAAGACAAAAAGACTCTGAGAAGGTTGGCTAGCAACTTCTTCTTGAATAATGATGTACTGTACAAGAGAAACTTTGACATGGTCTTACTCAGATGTGTGGAAAAACATGAAGCAGAGATGTTGATGAAAGAAATTCACGAAGGATCTTTTGGTACCCACGCCAATGGACACACAATGACAAAGAAGCTATTAAAAGCAGACTACTATTAGATGACAATGGAATCTGATTGCTGCAAGTATGTGAAGAAGTTCCATAAATGTCAAATCTATGCTGACAAAATCCATGTGCCTCCAACTCTTCTCAACGTCATCTCTTCTCCATTGCATTTCTCTATGTGGGGAATTGACATGATCGGCATGATTGAGCCTAAAGCTTCAAATGGACATTGCTTCATTTTGGTGGCCATTGATTACTTTACCAAGTGGATAAAAGCTTCCTCGTATGCAAATGCCACCAAACAAGTGGTAGTCCGGTTTATCAAAAATTAACTTATCTGCCGTTATGGTGTTCCAAGTAAGATTATCACTAACAATGGATCAAACTTGAATAACAAAATAATGAAAGAGATGTGTGAAGAATTCAAGATTGAACACCTTAAATCTTCCCCCTATAGACCAATGATGAATGGTGTTGTCGAAGCCGCTAACAAGAACATCAAGAAGATCATCCAGAAGATGGTAGTGACTTACAAGGATTGGCATGAGATACTCCCACTTGCTTTACATGGGTATCGTACCTCCATCAGTACTTCAACAGGGGAAACCCCTTTCTCTCTGATATATGGCATGGAAGTAGTGCTCCCTGTGTGAAGTTGAGATTCCGTCAATGAGGGTTTTGTTGGAAGCTAAGTTATCTGAGGCTGAATGGTATCAGAGTAGGTATGACCAGTTGAATCTAATTAAAAAAAGAGGATGACAGCTTTATGCCATGGTCAATTGTACTAATAAAGAATGAAGAAAGCTTTTGACAAGAAGGCCCGACCTCGCGAATTCAGAGAAGGCAACCTCGTGCTCAAGAAAATCCAGTCTTTCATTACCGATTCTGAGGCAAATGGACTCCTAACTATGATGGCCCATATGTTGTAAAGAAAACTTTCTCTAGCGGTGCATTAGTGCTTGCAACTATGGATGGTGAGGATATCACTCTCCCTGTGAATATTGATGCAGCCAAGAAGTACTATGCCTAAAAGGAATAAAAGTACAGCTCGCTAAGTTGAAAACTCGAAAGGGCGGCTTAGGCAAAAATGAGCGTCTCGGTGGACTGAAAACCCGAAAGGGAAGTCCAGGAAAAAATTAGAGACATAAACAGAAACAATCATCTCGGTAGATTAAAAACTTGAAAAGGCAATCTAGGCAAAAGTTAGGGATTATGGCGAGTAACTGCATCAAGCCAGACTGGATTGTTGGAAGCAACCTCGACCATCAAAGAGTTCTAAATCAATTCATCAGAAGCTCAAGCGCATTTGGAATTCAAAGTTGTTACGGAGAATAGTGGTCATTGTATTTTTAATATAGCATTTCCCTTTATTTACCATTTTCCAATCTTGTAATAATCCATGGAGTCACGCCATTTGCGGACTACCATTCAATTAATAAAATTTGGGTCTTTATCTATTTGTTTGCAATTCTTACTTTATTTCTGTCTTGCAAAATGTCATTTTTACTTTTGATGGTAATTCTTGAAACAAAAAGTTAAAATATTTACTCTTGCTTTTCAAAAATGTGTGTGAGTTTTACTCTAATTTGTGAACACAAAGAGAAATATCAGTAGTGGCTCCAAGAATGGTTAAACCTTAAAATGCAGAACTACGTTGTTCTTGTGATATGCGTTACACATATTCCTAGTGATAATTCTTTACTTCAGGTGGTTATGACATGTTTGGTGTGTGACCTAGGAGTTCCCCAACTAAGCTTTGATTCAGGGATCCTAGTCTCTACAAGCTGAAAGTGTTTCTTTTCGCCAGCATGATACTGAATTTATTTTATCCTCGGTGGAGTCTTAAACCTGGTATCTCCAGCTACAACTTTGATTCAAGCTTCTCTAGTTATGGGTGATCTTTCTCCCAGTGGATATTTCTTTCCTCAAGGCGAAGTTCATGTTGTTATCCCTCAGTGGATCTTTGATTTTAGAAGACTAAATTTAGAGGACTTTGTTTCATCTGTGGCTTTAAATTCATTCCCAGTGATGCTTCCATCTTGTTGAGACTAGCCAAGTATCTGGTTGAACTGTGATGTTTATTTCATCTCTAGTTTATCTTTTTCGTCTATTTTGTCAGCATAAACATAACATGACATACATGCATACACACACACACACACACACACATGATACATGTGCATTTCACGTTTTTTCTTGATGATGTTTACTTCACTCACTTTGGTCGTGTTTATCCCCATGTGATATTTGTTTTCTATCTCTCCAATAGAGTTGTCAGCCTTAAGCAAAAAATGTATATCCCTTCTAATTACCCACCGAGTTTATTCCTCGTGGAAGATTGTTGCTTTAGCTTTCCTTTTCATCCATGGATAGGATAAAACCCCAATTGAGTTCATTCTTTATTGGGTAGAGTCTTGTGTTGAGTCCATGCTTTTGAGGTTGGCATTAATTTTGGTAAAACTCACTTAGCAGAATGATGTTGGACAAGATGTCCTAACATGTTGAACTAACTGCAGGTTAAGATGTTAGACAAGATGTCCTATCAGGAGGATTCGACATCTTTGTCTGTTACAGTTTTGAACTAACTGCTTTTGGTAACAGGTGTGATTGGAATACGACTAGGATTCCAGGTGGCATCTGAGATTGTAGAATCAGAGATTTTGATTCTAAAGGGAATATGTGGTTTCCTTGTGAAGGAGACATTTTTGGTAACTTGGGATTGAAGAAAGAATTAGGTCGCTAATTCTGAGGAAGATATCTGCTGCGCTTTTGAAGCCCAAGTCCAACTGTGGTTTGCAGTTTAAATAGGTTAGAGTTAACCTAGTTTATTGGTCGATTATTGCAGCTGTTTTAGAAGTACTAGGGTTTGTACTTTTGTGAGCCTCTCGTGTATTGTGTGAATACTTGAGAAGGACTGTTTATTGGATTGTAATATTTTCAGTCATGACTGTGATTGGAAGGGAATTAAGAAGGGTCTCATACCTAGGAGAGTCTTAGGTAGAAATCTAGGAAGGGTAGTTTCTAGGTCCTAAGTGTAGCACCCCAAAATTTGCCCTACCTTTTTCTGGCTTATGTTTCTTTCTCATTTTTTGCATCTTTAGGTCATAGTTCATAATTAATCATTTGCATTGGTCTTCTAAGGCATGGGATCGAGGGGTTTTCTTGCTACCGATATTTTCCTTATTCAGAGGTTCACCAGGTTTTAAAGTTCTTATCCAGAGGAATCATCAAAGGCTGTGGGCCATGGGTTCATTGGTGCGAATTAGGGTTTAACTTCTTCTCAGATCAATACATTTCATTGTTATTGCAAGTGGGAGTATTATTGGACATGGGTTGTGGGGTCTCAGTATCCAAGTCCTTCTTTCGTCAGGGTACATTCAAGGAAGATCACGGTTTCTCATTCAAGGTTGAATTGTGGGTTTCTTCAGTTTATTAAGCATCGATTCATGTGGGGTTGATTTAAAAGTCAAGATCTGTGGATTTATTTTCTCAGATATTTATTCAGATAGATTCATGTGAGGATTCATTTGATCAAAGATTCAGAGGATGTGTGATTTAGGCGTTTTGCTTCAGTGGTAGTTGTGTGCCTTTAATCGGATGTTGTGGAAAGTCGAGAGTTGGTATAATGTGGTTATCCCTTTTTTAGAACCATTTCTCTTTGTCCATGTACAAATCCATAACCCATTTCCTATATCCATTTTCAAAAACTTTTAATCCATTTCCACCAAAAACCATATTATTCATTTAATCTTTTTATCCATATTTTTTATCCATTACTAAACCTTTTTATCTTTTCCATTATCCAATTTTATCATAAATGCCCATATTTAAAATCCAAATAGGTCCATTTTAATCCATTTTTCATTTATCCATACTTATTGCCCATATCCATTTTTAACCATTTTCCTTATCCATTTACAATCCACTTTATAAACCCTTCCTCATTTTTTTTAAAACCAATTTCTAAACTCATTTCAAATTCATGTTCATGTCCATTTTGTGTAAAATCTAAATCCGTTTTTTTTATCCATTAAATCATTCTCTACCAATTTCCAACACCACCAATCTTTTTGATTCTTAACAGAGGAAAGAAAAACAAGAAGGGACCCATATAACAGAATGACAAGAAAATGATTCACACGCAAATACAATGCATACACCAAGCCACCAAAATCGTGACCTATTTCACTCACAAATTACACAACAAAGTTTCACGACTTTTTCGTAACAGAATTTCAATCTAAAATCCCAAAGCTACCCTTCCCAAATCTGTGTATAAAGTTGTTCATCATCTACGTTCTTCGGGGACACACCTCATCTTCTGCAGAAAAGTGCATCACGCACTCTCAACCGTCTTAAATCCAACCACCTTCTGCAACAAACTTTTTCATTTTTCTTCAATTCAACTTGCTGCAATCACAAACAAAACCGCAATTCCTCATTCTCTGCATAATCTCTCACCATCTTCAATATCAATTAACCTCCAACTTCAATTTCTGACAAACATTCATCATCCAATTTAACAACCTGCAGAAGGAACAAATCAACAACAATAACAACAGTTCAGCGGGTCGTTACGATTCACAGAGATATCAAAAAGTTCAACAACAACAAGAACGAGTACGCAAGGGATGAGAAGGAGATAAAGATGATCTGAAAGCTCTGCAAAGTTCAAGAACGAGAAGAATTCGAGAACCAGACTCAGCAACAACAACAATAATAGCGCAAGACTGAAGCACACAAAAGAAAGAAGAAGCTAGATCGAGGGGATTTCATACCTATTGTAGTGTTCTTTCATCGGCGTAAACTCGGTAATTCCGTTCTGAGTTCCATTTGTGTGATTGGCTTATGCTTGTTCATATGTTTTAGTATTCGTGATTGGCTCGTTCTTGTGCTTGTCTGTATAATCTGGTATTTGCGTTTGATATGGAGTTGTGTATATTCGTTCATGTGCTCTGTTTTTTTTTGCGTTTGTTAATTGGCGAGAACGAGGTTTCATGGAGTAGGATTCGTTGAGGTGAGGTTATCGGTGATGGCGAGTTTGAAATAAGTTAGATGGAAAAGGAGAGGTGATGTTGAAGACGATGCAATTCGGACAGAGGAAAAGAGCGTTGACGGAGGGAGTTGATGACGGCAAGGTTTTGGAGGTGATGTTGCGAAGAAGGAAGCTATGGAGGTGAGCGGCGCAAGTTGATGTAGGAGAAGATTGGAAATGAAAGCGGCAAGTTTGTGAGGATGAAGGAAGCGAGTTGTTGATGATGGTTGAGTCGTGTGGAGAAGGATTCGAGCAGGGAGTGTTGTTTTGTTGTGGAGAAGAAGAAAGAAAATGGGCTGAACAGAGCGATAAAAGGACAATGAAGGCGGATGGTGAGTTGATAAGGTAAAGATGATGGTGAGAGGAGCTGCGCCGTTGAGAGAGGAGCCTCTAGGGTTTTTAGGATTGATTTGTAAGTTGGATTGGGCTTAAGGCCCTTTTGGTTTTCCTACTCACACCGCCCCATTTTCTCTCACACCCCCATGGCTGAAGCTAAGACTGGTGGGCCGTAACTGCTAAGCCCACTCGCCCAAAATTCTATTTGCACCACTGCATCTCTCGCTGCACCCCCTGGCTGCATAGAAAAACCTTTGGGCCATAACATAAAGCCCATGCGCCTAGGCTTATTTTCACCTCCCTTGTGTCCTTGTTTCATTTCTTTCTTTTTTATTAATTGTTTTGATTATTTGGTTTTTAATATTTGTTTTAATTAATTGATTAGGTTAATTAGGATAGTTAATATTTTAGTTAATTAGATTTTAATTAGAATTCAAAACTTGCATTTTAAAATTAGATTTTTTAATCTTAGGATTAATCCTTTAAGATTAGCTTTCTTTTGATTTAGTTTTAGAATTAGAATTTAATTGGAATTAATTTCAGGATTAATCTTAGATTAACCTTTTTGCTAATTTTTTAATCTTCTTTTTTTAATTAGCATTTTAATTCTAATTTTTGACTTAGACTAATTGTTGATTAATTCCTGGCTAATTGTTAATTTCTCATGACATGTTTTAGTATTCGATTCTCTCTTTGTGATTGCGATGCTTCGTGTTTACCTCTGTATTCGCATGCTCCCTTAAGGCTCCTAGTCCGACTTAATTTCTGATTAAGCTCGGAGTAGGATAGACATTAGGCTCTCAATCTAAGCATGATAACATTAGGTAGACTCCCCTCTTGATCCTCGACCTTAGGGCCATTTTGCATGATAACTTGTAGGATTCAGTTTACCCTTAGACTTTCCGTGAGTCCCGACTCTTTTCTCTCGCACCCGTGCGATCGAGACTGATCCCGTTCTCCCAATTCGTGGTCGTTCCCACGAACTACGACTGCTCTGATTCTTTATTCTCGTCCGAGTAAAGATACGTAGGCACAAGATTGCGTAGATCTTGGCGGGCTACCTTCTCCATTTTTCACCAGTTTCCTCCCCTTGTTTCGTGGTCGTTCCCAAGAACTACGACTGCTCTAATTCTTTATTCTCGTCCGAGTAAAGATACGTAGGCACAAGATTGCGTAGATCTTGGCGGGCTACCTTCTCCATTTTTCACCAGTTTCCTCCCCTTGTTTCGTGGTCGTTCCCACGAACTAC
This sequence comes from Lathyrus tuberosus, assembly GCA_022829125.1. Taxonomy (NCBI): domain Eukaryota; kingdom Viridiplantae; phylum Streptophyta; class Magnoliopsida; order Fabales; family Fabaceae; genus Lathyrus; species Lathyrus tuberosus. The sequence continues at coordinate 4,230,132 of JALAZF010000274.1, read as the reverse complement.
GACTGCCCTGATTCTTTATTCTCGTCCGAGTAAAGATACGTAGGCACAAGATTGCGTAGATCTTGGCGGGCTACCTTCTCCATTTTTCACCAGTTTCCTCCCCTTGTTTCGTGGTCGTTCCCACGAACTACGACTGCCCTGATTCTTTATTCTCGTCCGAGTAAAGATACGTAGGCACAAGATTGCGTAGATCTTGGCGGGCTACCTTCTCCATTTTTCACCAGTTTCCTCCCCTTGTTTCGTGGTCGTTCCCACGAACTACGACTGCCCTGATTCTTTATTCTCGTCCGAGTAAAGATACGTAGGCACAAGATTGCGTAGATCTTGGCGGGCTACCTTCTCCATTTTTCACCAGTTTCCTCCCCTTGTTTCGTGGTCGTTCCCACGAACTACGACTGCCCTGATTCTTTATTCTCGTCCGAGTAAAGATACGTAGGCACAAGATTGCGTAGATCTTGGCGGGCTACCTTCTCCATTTTTCACCAATTTCCTCCCCTTGTTTCGTGGTCGTTCCCACGAACTACGACTGCTCTGATTTCCTCTCTCTCGTCCGACTGAGGATACGTAGGCACGAGGATCCCTATCCTTGGCGAGCACTCTTCTCTCGCACCCTTGCGATCGAGACCCTTCTCTCGCACCCGTGCGATTGAGACCCTTCCATCCTTTCCTTTCTCCCCTAGTTAGGGGAACTACGTCGCTCTGATTCTCGCGTGCGAGCGAGATACGTAGGCAGGAGATCGTGCGAGATCTCTCCGAGCACTTTTCTTTCACAACCTTTCTTTACCACCTCTTTGCTTCTTTTCGACCCGTAGGTCGAACTACGACTGCTCTGATTTCCTCTTTCTCGTCCGATTGAGGATATGTAGGCACAAGACAACGATTGTCTTGGCGAGCAACCTCCCCCCTTAGTTCGTGTCCGAACTACGTTGACTCTGACTTTCCCATTGCACGAGGGAATACGTAGGCATAGGACTCCGAGGACGTCCTATCGAGTCACCTTCCTTTTCTTTTCTTCTTCGTTTCTTCGTTTCTTTCCGTTCTCGTTCTTTTGCCGGTCCAGTAGCAGTGGAGTTCCAGTTGACGACACCCTTTGATGCAGACAGCAAGCGTGGATCCCATCGAGTACGATGGACGTGTTGGGTGCTAATACCTTCCCTTCACGTAACCGACTCCCGTACCCGTTCTCTTGGTCGCGTGACCATGCTCTTTCCCTTCTTTTAGGTTTACGCAGTGTTTCCTTTCCCTTTCTCGGGATAAATACACTTTGCTGGCGACTCTGTGTTCTTTTGCGCCACTCTCGCATTTGTACCGTTGGATGCGAATCTTTTCGGGAGCGACAGCTGGCGACTCTGCTGGGGACCTGGTTGACCTATGCTGGTCCTTCCCTTTTAGCGAGTCGATCCTAGCGCTTGTCTGTTTTTTTCTGGGTGTTTGTTTTTATGGTGCTTTGCCTTGTTGTATATTACTGTATTTACTGTCTTATTTACTTTACTGTATTTACAGCTCTTTATTGCATTGCATTGCATTTCATTACTGTCATACTGGATATTGTTGTGCTGTTCTGCTGCTGGTTTTTCTGTTTGTAGGGTGGGCTGGATTCATGAGAGAGAAGCCCAATACCAAGGCTTGAGCATACACCTATGATTAGCGTGGAAAGTAGTGTGACTTGTTTGGCATTTGGCCAGACGAAGTATACATGAAAACTCCACATCCAGACGAGGTTTTCTTGGTAATATTATGTCCTGTCCATTTGGGGCAGATGATGGAATATAACCTGGAAAGCTGTCGACTCTAGCGACCATTTCCCGAGGACTCAGTTGCGGCACTCCTCCTGAGATGTGACAGTGGCAGCCCACGTTCTGTGGCAAACCCATTGCACATTCTCGATCCGAGGACCCAATGCTGGGAACTTGCTATAGGATTTCCCTTTTGTAGTGAATCAGCGGACGACCTCTTTGATTGGCGATAGCATTGTATCCTTCGGGCTGAATGTGTTATTGCTTCTCAAACCTCTGAAGCTGAGGAACTTTCGTTTTTGGAGAATCAGTTGAGGCCTCCTCTTTTGATGATGATGCCAAACCAGAAATGGTAAACGTATCATCATTTCTCGACCTGAGAGCCCGGGATACTGAACATCCTAGTACCCACATGTGAGAGGGGCGGGTTGTTTACAGGTTTGCAGGTAACCTTGACTTTCATCCAACCCGGTATTCTGGTTCTCTCATCAGTGTGGACTTATCAGCCTGGTATTCTGGTATTCTGATCATCCGGTATTCTGGTATTCTGGTATTTTCTTCAGAGCAGACCTTTGAGCTTATTTAGTCAGCAGCACAGCAGTATTCAGAATTTATGGAAGCTTTGATCCCATGTCTGCTGCATTCACATTGCATTGCATTTGCATCTTGCATCTTTCTGCATATTTTTCTCCAGCCTGATCAGAGAGCTCATCCATCCTTTGTCTGAACCGCAGTTGATTTCTAGACTTTCTCATCGGACTTGAATCAGCTTTTGGGGAGATCATCATGAATTCAGGGGAACAGGATCAGTTTGTGACTAGGGCCGATGTTGAATTGATGAAGAGTCAGTTGGACCAACTTGTGGAAGCTATGACAGCCATGAATAAGGGAGAAGCCAATGTTCAGAGGACTTCTGTGATTGGGAATGTCATTCCAACTCCAGTGAACAATGTTACTCAAGCTCAGCCTGTGCGAATCCCTGCTGAGAATCAAGCTATACACGAGCGTACCATCGTCCGAGATGGACATTCTTCTTCTCTTAATGCCACAGACTATCAAAGCTTTGCCTTCTCTGTGCTAGATTTCCAAGGGGTAGTTCCAAAGATTAAACCTAAGGACCCACGGGTTGTTCAGTTTGATGAAAGATGTCGTGTGTTGGAAGAGAAGCTTGATGCCTTAATGAAGCGTGATACCCTTGATTTGGATGCTGCGAGCATGTGTTTGGTGCCCGGCCTTGTGTTACCTCCAAAATTTGAGATGCCGAATTTTGAGAAATACAAAGGGAATAGCTGTCTGAAGCTACATTTGGTGATGTTTAGCCGAAGAATGACCTCACATGTCTATAATGATAAGCTTATGATTCACTGTTTCCAGGACAGTCTGAGTGGGGCATCTTTGAGTTGGTATATGCAGTTGGAAAGTGGTAGCATCCGATCATGGTCAGATCTAGCCAATGCCTTTGTAAAGCAGTACAGTTATAATCTTGACATGGCTCCCAGCCGCCTGCAGTTGCAAGGTTTATCTAAAGCAGATAACGAATCATTCAGAGAGTATGCTCAGAGATGGAGAGAGTTAGTTGCTCGCGTTCAACCACCACTTTTGGAAAGAGAATTGGTTGATATGTTCAAGGATACTTTGCAAGGACCATACTTCGAAAAGTTGATTACTGTATCAAAATTCTCTGACCTGGTAATACTTGGAGAACGTGTTGAGTTCGGTATCAAGTGTGGAAAAATCCAAGGCGCCTCGAACTTCCCGGCTAGTGAAAGTGAATCAGTTGTCAGTTCTCAAGAGGAATGGGAGGACGAAAGTAATTCCATCGGGGGACATCCACCACCTCATCCTCAATATTCAGATGCATCGACTGTTCAGAGTCAGCAATCGTCTGGATCTCAGAATCAAAGGTCATATCGCCGTCAGCCGCGTCAGCACACCCGCCAAAGACCTAGGAAGCCAGAGAGGCATTTCACTCAGTTGCCAATGTCATATCATCAGATGCTGCCAGATTTGATAAGAGGTGGATTGATAGTGCCGAAGGAATTGAAGCCAGTGCCTTTTCCGTATCCACCAGGTTTTGATGTTAACGCCCGTTGTGACTACCATGCTGGGGCACAGGGGCATTCAACTGAAGACTGTAAGATGCTTAGGAGTAAGGTCCAGACACTTCTTGACTCCAACATGTTCTCATTCATGCCTCAGGGTATTCAGATCCATGACTCTCCTTCATCCAGTTATGCGGGTTCATTAGTTCAGGTTATGGAAGAAGACACCGAGAGCAGTTGTGCAAATGATTATCAGACTGACTTCGATGAGCAATTCTGAAGATGGCTAGTTCAGTAGCAAGTCAAGCTTGGAAAGCCCGGTTCCCCGAAGCTGACAATCTTTTAGATCATGTCATTTCTTTGCATTTGTAGTTTCTTTTCTGTTAAAGTGCAAACTCATTTGTAAAACTCGTATGTTTTCAGTTGATAATGATAATGAAATGAATATGCATGTTTTGATGAAATCCATCTGTGTTCACTCATATTTTCTTTATTGATATCTAACCCTTATTTGAGCAGGATCTGAGGGAGGATGATGAAATTCAAAGACGCAGAACTTCTGATGGTATGCTTTTGGGACAAAACCTTGCTGATGATGTACAGGCATTGTTTCAACTTCCCTAAACACCGGAGATATAAGGAAGATAATCCCTTGTCAACCCCGTTGAACCTAGAAGCAGGAGTTTCTTTCTGAAAACAAAAAACCCTCAATCTTAACCTGGGGCAGGGTAGGTGTCAGTTAATTTGACCGAGCGTTCAAATTTCATAAGGAGTGTCCCATTCGAGGATCAAATCACAACGGTTATCCCTCACCAACCGGAGAGTAAGGCGGTCACAACCCTTGCAAACAAGTCAGACAAGCCAGTGTCACACGATTTGTTCAAAAAAAAAAGTGAAAAAAAAAGAGAATCAAAAGAGAAAGAAAGCCCGCTAAGTCGAAACTTGAAGACAAATGGCTTAGGCAAAAGTTAGGGCATCCCGCTGGACTTCAAAATCGAAAAAAAATCATCAAAAGAGTTAGTCCAGGCAAAATCAGGTAAAAGCAAAAGAATAAAAAGCGAAAAATAGAAAAAGAAAAATCCTCAAATAAAGAACAAGTCGTGTGTTTACAGACACCAAAGCCAAAAGGGGTGGCTGTCACTCCAAAAACCGTGTGGGTCCTTCTATCCTCCTACCATTCAATAACCGTTTTGAAAGGAGAGCGTTTGTGTCGAGTTAGGTGAACGTAGGACTGGAGAACATCAAGGAGAATGGGTGGGTTAAAACAAAACTTTGAGCCTTATATCCTTTCTTTCTCGAACCGTGAACCAGGCCACGTTACAACCTTTAAAAGACCTAATTGAAACAAGGTTGTTTCGAAAGCATACTTCGGTAAAGATCGCGTCGAACCTGACTCCTAAAAGGATCTTCTTACCAATCATGTTGGTATCAGCGACACTTTGGTTAGTGATTCATTCACTATATGTCACAACTTCTTTTCCAGTGAACAGACTTGGATTTCAAAACTGTCATATGCATTGCATTAAAATTGTCATTTTCAAAACGAAGTGTTTTACTTGCGAGTAAGTACTTGACTCAGGAAAGTTTCTGCAATGGAAGGATTGATCAATGTAAGTGCAGAATGCCTAAGTACTCCGTTGAGCAGGGGCAAGTCATATCAAAGGGGCAATTCATTCCAAGATTCAGCTAATCTGGGGCAATCAGGTCGAGATTCGACAAATCTCTCGAAGGTCAGTCAATCAGAGGTACTCCTTCACAGATCAGCCAGTCAATGGGCAAAATCATTTCAAGGTTGGGGCGGGTCACCCCTAAAGCAAAAGGTTATTCTCTCCGAAGGACGGTTAATCAAGATCATGGGGCAAGATATATAAGATCTTCATGAGGCCTCTCAAAGACAGGTTCCCTTATGGGCTGTGCTGTACCAGGGCATCTTTTGGTCATATCACATCTGCAGGGTTTATGTTGATGGTCGACACGTGACGTCCCCAGTAGAGTTTCTCTCCCCAATAGAGTAAGGGTAGAAAGTAAGTCTCCAGCAGAGGAGTAAGCTTAATGTTGTCCCCTAACAGAGTTGATGTCGTCAAACATCGTTCCCCAAGCAGATTACTTGGTAGTGGCTGGTATTCCCCAGCAGGTCAAGGGTGTTTCCCCGACTACAGGCTAAGTTCAATGATATTCTCCAGCAGGTTCGCTGTTATTGACTTCATTCCCCAAGCAGGTGGTAGTCATCTCAATGGCTTGATCAACAGTGGTTGACATCCCCAACAGATTCAAAGTCCAATGGTTATTGGCACCTCTTCCTTAAAAGATCTTTGGGGTCCATCTTCAGAAGGTTTATTCGTAATCCCCAATGGAGTGGGAGTTCTCCTCGGGTTTCATCTTCAGCAGTGGTTATATCAGGAAGGCTGGTCAGTGCGACTTCCTCGGCAGGGTTGGTAACCTCGGAGACAGTTCAGTACGCTATCCCCAGCGGATTTGGCCTCTTCTCTTAAGCATTTATTTTGCTGGAGGGGTCCCTTTTGCATATAGTAAGCATTTTGCATTTCATCCTCAAAACGCGTAGCATTTCCATTTCGTATGGAGCATTACGGCAAAATTCAAGCATATGCATGCGAAGCATAAGCCGGATTTGGTACCTTGTATAGAAGCCCGAATCATATTTCAGTCAGGACAGTGACATATCCCCAGAGAGAATGCCGAGCCATTCCCCAACAGGCAGTTTCTTCCCGTCAACCCTTTGACGATGTGTTCCGAGCTCAGGTTTCGTACCTTCGGATATGTTCAATCTTCTTTCCGTCATCCCCATGACGATGTATTCCTACGGTGGAATTTTCATTTTCTTTCTGTCATTCCTATGACAATATGTTTCTTGGGTTTTCATCCTCTTTCTGTCATCTCCATGGCAATGTGTTATCTCCATGGCAATGTATTCCTACGGTGGAATTTTTCTTGCTGTCATCCCTATGACAAGGTGTTTCTTCGGATATGGGTTTCATCTTCTTTCTGTCATTCCTATGACAATGTGTCATCCCTATGACAATGTGTCCCTTCGGTTGGGTTTTTGTTCTCTTTCTGTCATCTCTATGACAATGTCGTTCTTCGGATAAATTATCGGTGCGGTTCTGGGGTTCACTTTTCTTTCTTTGGGTTTCATCTTTTTTCTGTCATCCCTATGACAACGCGTTCTCTTCGGTTAGGTTTTCTTCCCGTCAACCCTTTGACGAGGTGTTTCTTGGGTTTCATCTTCTTCCTGTCATCCCTATGACAACGTGTTATCTTCGTCAATTCCTCGACGATGTTGAGCTGTCTTCCCCGCAGATTTGTCTGTTTGGATTTCTCTCATCCCCAGTGAAGTTATCATCTTGAAGAATTTCTTCGCCAGTTCCCTTTATCAGCAGGGATGGCATATTTCGAGATCCCTTTGCCAGTTCTCTTTATCAGCAGAGATGACATAACCTGTGAGGGTTTATTTCACTTTATCCCCAGCATAGCTAACACTCGTCCGTGTTTATTTCAAGACATTTCAATACATCGTCTGTATTGGTTTCCAACACTCGTACGTGTTGTGATGGTGCAATATTTATTGCTTGTTCCCCAGTGGAGTCGTCCCTCCTTTGAGGATTGCAAATTTCCGGGTTCTTTTTGTATTCAATCACCTTCTACCTTGAATGTCTGAAAGCCGTTGCTATCACCCTTTCAGGTCCAAGTTGATTGAATAGGGGCAGCTGTAGCACCCCAAAATTTGCCCTACCTTTTTCTGGCTTATGTTTCTTTCTCATTTTTTGCATCTTTAGGTCATAGTTCATAATTAATCATTTGCATTGGTCTTCTAAGGCATGGGATCGAGGGGTTTTCTTGCTACCGATATTTTCCTTATTCAGAGGTTCACCAGGTTTTAAAGTTCTTATCCAGAGGAATCATCAAAGGCTGTGGGCCATGGGTTCATTGGTGCAAATCAGGGTTTAACTTATTCTCAGATCAAGACATTTCATTGTTATTGCAAGTGGGAGTATTATTGGACATGGGTTATGGGGTCTCAGTATCCAAGTCCTTCTTTCGTCAGGGTACATTCAAGGAAGATCACGGTTTCTCATTCAAGGTTGAATTGTGGGTTTCTTCAGTTTATTAAGCATCGATTCATGTGGGGTTGATTTAAAAGTCAAGATCTGTGGATTTATTTTCTCAGATATTTATTCAGATAGATTCATGTGAGGATTCATTTGATCAAAGATTCAGAGGATGTGTGATTTAGGCGTTTTGCTTCAGTGGTAGTTGTGTGCCTTTAATCGGATGTTGTGGAAAGTCGAGAGTTGGTATAATGTGGTTATCCCTTTTTTAGAACCATTTCTCTTTGTCCATGTACAAATCCATAACCCATTTCCTATATCCATTTTCAAAAACTTTTAATCCATTTCCACCAAAAACCATATTATTCATTTAATCTTTTTATCCATATTTTTTATCCATTACTAAACCTTTTTATCTTTTCCATTATCCAATTTTATCATAAATGCCCATATTTAAAATCCAAATAGGTCCATTTTAATCCATTTTTCATTTATCCATACTTATTGCCCATATCCATTTTTAACCATTTTCCTTATCCATTTACAATCCACTTTATAAACCCTTCCTCATTTTTTTTAAAACCAATTTCTAAACTCATTTCAAATTCATGTTCATGTCCATTTTGTGTAAAATCTAAATCCGTTTTTTTTATCCATTAAATCATTCTCTACCAATTTCCAACACCACCAATCTTTTTGATTCTTAACAGTGGAAAGAAAAACAAGAAGGGACCCATATAACAGAATGACAAGAAAATGATTCACACGCAAATACAATGCATACACCAAGCCACCAAAATCGTGACCTATTTCACTCACAAATTACACAACAAAGTTTCACGACTTTTTCGTAACAGAATTTCAATCTAAAATCCCAAAGCTACCCTTCCCAAATCTGTGTATAAAGTTGTTCATCATCTACGTTCTTCGGGGACACACCTCATCTTCTGCAGAAAAGTGCATCACGCACTCTCAACCGTCTTAAATCCAACCACCTTCTGCAACAAACTTTTTCATTTTTCTTCAATTCAACTTGCTGCAATCACAAACAAAACCGCAATTCCTCATTCTCTGCATAATCTCTCACCATCTTCAATATCAATTAACCTCCAACTTCAATTTCTGACAAACATTCATCATCCAATTTAACAACCTGCAGAAGGAACAAATCAACAACAATAACAACAGTTCAGCGGGTCGTTACGATTCACAGAGATATCAAAAAGTTCAACAACAACAAGAACGAGTACGCAAGGGATGAGAAGGAGATAAAGATGATCTGAAAGCTCTGCGAAGTTCAAGAACGAGAAGAATTCGAGAACCAGACTCAGCAACAGCAACAATAATAGCGCAAGACTGAAGCACACAAAAGAAAGAAGAAGCTAGATCGAGGGGATTTCATACCTATTGTAGTGTTCTTTCATCGGCGTAAACTCGGTAATTCCGTTCTGAGTTCCATTTGTGTGATTGGCTTATGCTTGTTCATATGTTTTAGTATTCGTGATTGGCTCGTTCTTGTGCTTGTCTATATAATCTGGTATTTGCGTTTGATCTGGAGTTGTGTATATTCGTTCATGTGCTCTGTTTTTTTTGCGTTTGTTAATTGGCGAGAACGAGGTTTCATGGAGTAGGATTCATTGAGGTGAGGTTATCGGTGATGGCGAGTTTGAAATGAGTTAGATGGAAAAGGAGAGGTGATGTTGAAGACGATGCAATTCGGACAGAGGAAAAGAGCGTTGACGGAGGGAGTTGATGACGGCAAGGTTTTGGAGGTGATGTTGCGAAGAAGGAAGCTATGGAGGTGAGCGGCGCAAGTTGATGTAGGAGAAGATTGGAAATGAAAGCGGCAAGTTTGTGAGGATGAAGGAAGCGAGTTGTTGATGATGGTTGAGTCGTGTGGAGAAGGATTCGAGCAGGGAGTGTTGTTTTGTTGTGGAGAAGAAGAAAGAAAATGGGCTGAACAGAGCGATAAAAGGACAATGAAGGCGGATGGTGAGTTGATAAGGTAAAGATGATGGTGAGAGGAGCTGCGCCGTTGAGAGAGGAGCCTCTAGGGTTTTTAGGATTGATTTGTAAGTTGGATTGGGCTTAAGGCCCTTTTGGTTTTCCTACTCACACCGCCCCATTTTCTCTCACACCCCCATGGCTGAAGCTAAGACTGGTGGGCCGTAACTGCTAAGCCCACTCGCCCAAAATTCTATTTGCACCACTGCATCTCTCGCTGCACCCCCTGGCTGCATAGAAAAACCTTTGGGCCATAACATAAAGCCCATGCGCCTAGGCTTATTTTCACCTCCCTTGTGTCCTTGTTTCATTTCTTTCTTTTTTATTAATTGTTTTGATTATTTGGTTTTTAATATTTGTTTTAATTAATTGATTAGGTTAATTAGGATAGTTAATATTTTAGTTAATTAGATTTTAATTAGAATTCAAAACTTGCATTTTAGAATTAGATTTTTTAATCTTAGGATTAATCCTTTAAGATTAGCTTTCTTTTGATTTAGTTTTAGAATTAGAATTTAATTGGAATTAATTTCAGGATTAATCTTAGATTAACCTTTTTGCTAATTTTTTAATCTTCTTTTTTTAATTAGCATTTTAATTCTAATTTTTGACTTAGACTAATTGTTGATTAATTCCTGGCTAATTGTTAATTTCTCATGACATGTTTTAGTATTCGATTCTCTCTTTGTGATTGCGATGCTTCGTGTTTACCTCTGTATTCGCATGCTCCCTTAAGGCTCCTAGTCCGACTTAATTTCTGATTAAGCTCGGAGTAGGATAGACATTAGGCTCTCAATCCAAGCATGATAACATTAGGTAGACTCCCCTCTTGATCCTCGACCTTAGGGCCATTTTGCATGATAACTTGTAGGATTCAGTTTACCCTTAGACTTTCCGTGAGTCCCGACTCTTTTCTCTCGCACCCGTGCGATCGAGACTGATCCCGTTCTCCCAATTCGTGGTCGTTCCCACGAACTACGACTGCTCTGATTCTTTATTCTCGTCCGAGTAAAGATACGTAGGCACAAGATTGCGTAGATCTTGGCGGACTACCTTCTCCATTTTTCACCAGTTTCCTCCCCTTGTTTCGTGGTCGTTCCCACGAACTACGACTGCCCTGATTCTTTATTCTCGTCCGAGTAAAGATACGTAGGCACAAGATTGCGTAGATCTTGGCGGGCTACCTTCTCCATTTTTCACCAGTTTCCTCCCCTTGTTTCGTGGTCGTTCCCACGAACTACGACTGCCCTGATTCTTTATTCTCGTCCGAGTAAAGATACGTAGGCACAAGATTACGTAGATCTTGGCGGGCTACCTTCTCCATTTTTCACCAGTTTCCTCCCCTTGTTTCGTGGTCGTTCCCACGAACTACGACTGCCCTGATTCTTTATTCTCGTCCGAGTAAAGATACGTAGGCACAAGATTGCGTAGATCTTGGCGGGCTACCTTCTCCATTTTTCACCAATTTCCTCCCCTTGTTTCGTGGTCGTTCCCACGAACTACGACTGCTCTGATTTCCTCTCTCTCGTCCGACTGAGGATACGTAGGCACGAGGATCCCTATCCTTGGCGAGCACTCTTCTCTCGCACCCTTGCGATCGAGACCCTTCTCTCGCACCCGTGCGATTGAGACCCTTCCATCCTTTCCTTTCTCCCCTAGTTAGGGGAACTACGTCGCTCTGATTCTCGCGTGCGAGCGAGATACGTAGGCAGGAGATCGTGCGAGATCTCTCCGAGCACTTTTCTTTCACAACCTTTCTTTACCACCTCTTTGCTTCTTTTCGACCCGTAGGTCGAACTACGACTGCTCTGATTTCCTCTTTCTCGTCCGATTGAGGATATGTAGGCACAAGACAGCGATTGTCTTGGCGAGCAACCTCCCCCCTTAGTTCGTGTCCGAACTACGTTGACTCTGACTTTCCCATTGCACGAGGGAATACGTAGGCATAGGACTCCGAGGACGTCCTATCGAGTCACCTTCCTTTTCTTTTCTTCTTCGTTTCTTCGTTTCTTTCCGTTCTCGTTCTTTTGCCGGTCCAGTAGCAGTGGAGTTCCAGTTGACGACACCCTTTGATGCAGACATCAAGCGTGGATCCCATCGAGTACGATGGACGTGTTGGGTGCTAATACCTTCCCTTCACGTAACCGACTCCCGTACCCGTTCTCTTGGTCGCGTGACCATGCTCTTTCCCTTCTTTCAGGTTTACGCAGTGTTTCCTTTCCCTTTCTCGGGATAAATACACTTTGCTGGCGACTCTGTGTTCTTTTGCGCCACTCTCGCGTTTGTACCGTTGGATGCGAATCTTTCGGGAGCGACACTAAGTTGTAAACGTTGGAGTTTAGCTTAGAACCAACTCTACTTAGTGATTTCATTCCTGGCTTGGTAGCCCCCAGACGTAGGTGTGTTGTCCACCGAACTGGGTTAACAATTTCTGTGTGTTGTTTACTTTCTGCTGTTATGTTTGTCCTTCCTTAGATCCTTGTGAGAAGCAGAGATCAAGTGTCAAGACATCCTGTCTGACATCTTCGTGATCTGCTTAACCAGAATTTCATCTTGTTTGACGGTCTCTCTCCAGTTTGTTCCTGGATTGAACCTGTTCTCTGATAATTCTGGTTTTGAATCTCTCTAGGCAGTTAAACCTAGATTAAGAGTGCATTTATTTTGCACCTTTAAACACTTTGTCTCCCTAGGAAGAATCTTTTTTTATGGATCCCCATTGAAGATGAACTTTTATTCCCCAACAATGTTGTTGTAACACTCTCTTGGAATTTATACCCAACAACAAGTGGCGGTCTCTTTATTTGAGAAGCTTGTTTTGATCCCGGATTTTCTTTTAGATGGAAAATGGTAGTCTCTTTTTTAGGACAGTTTATCTATCCCCAATGAATTTATCAGCATATCAATCTTTCTTCCATCAAATGACATCTCTCCGAAAAAGTCTTGTCAGAGAAGTTTGTTGAAGATTACCACAAGTGTTTCATCAAATGGCATCTCTCCGGAAGTCCCGTCAGAAAAGTTTGTTGAAGATTATTACAAGTGTTTCATCAAATGGCATCTCTCTGGAAGTTCCATCAGAGAAGTTTGTTGAAAATTATTACAAGTGTTTCATCAAATGGCATATCTCCGGAAGTCCCGTCAGAGAAGTTTGTTGAAGATTATTTCAAGTGTTTTTCTCTTTATTTGAGATACCCTGTTACAAGAATTTCATTTTCTCCAATGCTTCAAACTACAGCTAGTAACATTCTCTCTAGTGAGTTCGTTATCAAAATTACTCTTCCATCAAATGACATCTCTCCGGAAAAGTCCAGTCAGAGATGTTTGGTGAAGATTCTTACAGATGATCTTTCTCTTTACTTGAGAAATTTGTTTTGCAAGTAAACTAGCCTTCATCTCTTTCAAAGATCCCCGACAAAATTATTGACCCCCGATGAAAATATTTTCCAACAAGTGATTACCTTCTTAGGAGCTTGTACATTACCCTTTCCAAGTGGAAGACTTGGTTAAAGAAGAAACTGAGACCCGTTCGTGGCTTATGACCCGAGTCGTGGGGAGGTTTATTTTTACCCTTTCCGGGTGGAATACTTGGTTAAAGAAGATATTGAGACCCTTTCCAATAATGGAAGCTTGTTATTATTCAATTGTTAGAGTTGTGATCTCATTCCTGATACAATGTCAGTCTTTTCCCCGGTAGAGTTGCAATCTTTCCGCTAGTAATTCATCTCATGTGGTATCATTCCCCACAAAATCCTTGTCTTGCATTCATATCATATCATAAGAACCTTTGTGGTATCTTAGGGCCAAAAATTGTGCATGTTTGTATTTAACTCTCTTCGATCTCGTCGAGACGAAGATTTCAATCTTCATATCTCCGGATAGAAGAAACTTAAATAGGGGCATCTCTCATACCCTAATTTTTAACCCTAAGATCCCACCTTCATCTGCATCATTTGCATAACATCAACCCCCATTTTGTGTGTGTTTTTATAACCCCTTTGGAAATACAAAAATATGTCTTGCTTTGCTTTGTTTACAAATTAGGGTATTGCATCAAGGAGTTCAAGTGGTTGATCAGTCAAGTGTGATCCCCAACATCTCAAGACCCTCTACTCATTCATGGTAATCAAGAGTTTCCCTCCATCAATAATCAAGTTTGAGTGTGCATCAATTCAAGTTCATCAAGTTCTAATCCCTCAAAAGTTCTAAATTAGGGTTTTGGTCAAAGTCAGCCTGGGGTTGACTTTTTGACCAAGACATGATCTCATGGTTTGGATCATGATTAGAAGGCTTCAATTACATTATTGTAGTCCATTCATGTGTTTAAATTTGCTCAAGAAGTTTGATTTGTTGACAGTAGAAAGATTTTGATTCAACTGGTGAAAAGTCAACTGATGCTCAAAGTCAAAGTTTGACTTTTGGAATTTTCGGTCAATTATGTACTTATCAAGTCAAAAATCATGAAAATGTGGAAAATAATTGAGTTTGATCAAGTTAAATAAAGAAAAGATCAAGAATTGTCAAAATTAGGGTTTTTGAAATTTCCCTAAGTACAAAAATCCATGATCAAATGTCCAACTTTCCAAGGTTGTAACTTCTTCCTCAAGCATCCAATGGAAACACTTCAGGGCTACCTTAAAATATGGCATTAGATACTATAAGTTGATGAAAATTTGAAGCCAAAATCTTTCTTGAAATGGAAGAAATTGGTGGCTAAAGTTGGAGTTTCAAGTTATTGCAAGATTCAAAATACTTAGAAATTTTTCTAAGTGTTTAACCTTTTCAAATGCATGACTTTATGGCCAATTTGTGAGCAATCTAAGAGTCCAATTGAAACACTTGAGGTTTGCATTTAAAGATCATATTTCCTACTTCACCATGGTGGAAAATTTGAGATCAAAAGCTTTCTTGAGATGGAAGATATTGAAGGCCAAAGTTGGGAATTTATGTTGATGAACATTGGCATGATAGACCATATTTTTTTTCTAAGTGTTGGTCATCTTGTTGCACACGATTTTGAATCCATTTTTCTCACCTTTTCAAGCCTTTAATCAACTTATCATGAACATGAAAGTTGTTTTTTTATGCACCATCTTTACAAAGGACCCATATTTGTGCAATGTTGACCCCCCACACAAAGGACAAAAGTCTGCTTAAACTGACCATCCTGAATTGTACTTTTGGCATGTTATGTAAAAGCAAGTTTGGTCAAAACTTGCTAGGGAAGTTGTCATGCTTCTACAAATGATCTGTGATGAATCAAAGCAAACTGCACAAGCCAAGAAGAGAGTTGAATATGTCCATACATGACAAAGTCCAAGGCATGGTACATGTCACTTTTGCCATTTTCATGATATGTCCATAACATGACAAACTCCAATCCAAAGGATCAGATGGCATGCAAGCTCCAAACCTATTTTCAAAATTCTTCATAAGCAATCTGAATCTGATAGAACCAAGAAAAAAAGCAAGCATAGCAAGAGAGCATTACATCCAAATTTGAAAAACTCCATTTGAGCCATTTTTCGAATTTGCCAATCCTTTGAGTTTTCTTCCATTTTTACTTTATCAATACCTTTTATATAACACACATAACTCTCTGTATGCACTGAAGGTTGATTGAAACCATCCAAACACTCCATCCAAAACCTCATTTTTTCACTCTGCAAACTGATTTGGGGGAGCGATTTAGAGGATCTCAAGGAGTTTTGAACACGTCCTCACAATCCTGGGACTACAAGGAAGCTAAAGGACCATTCATTTCATCTCTGCAAGGCCATTACAAGGGAACACGACTTCACTTCATTAGGTAAAACTTCACCCTTTCGTTCTCATGATTGTAAGCACCTTTTGAACTATTTCTTGTTACTAACATGTTTATGTTGATGTGTTGATTAAAAGCCCTCTACTTATGGACATTGATTGTTTCTGTGCACAATTTAATTTCATTTTTTTAGAATTAGGGTTTATCTGGTTTTATGTTAAATTCTTGAAGTATGGCAAAGATCAATGAAAACTGAGGTCATGTTTGGATTCCTCATTGAATTCTGAGTAAAATCATATATTCATTTGTCATGTTTGGTTCGTATTTGAAAAAATTGTATCTTTGAATTTGTGAAGTTGATGAAACGTTCGGAGGTTGAAGACGAAGTCTTCATTCCCGCCATTTCATTTTTTTTGAATGTTTTTTAATATATATTTTCATAAAGCGAATACTTGACAAGGCCATATGGCCTGGCCTGATGGTTAGAAGGTTTTGTTAGTCACCTCAGGGGCGCGGTTTCAATACCCAGCGCCCCCTCCCTCATTTTAATCACTTTTTTTTCCCTATTTTCCTCTCCTTTACTTTTTCCTTCATATTTTTCTTTCCTTTTCTTTTTTTCTTATTATTTCTTTTTCCTTCAACTTATTTATTGTATTCCCATATCAAAAAATAAAAAATATTTTATTTTATCTTTTAAATATTTATTTTATCATTTTGTATTTTATATTTAAAAAAACTTAAAAAAAGATTGTTTCATGTATTATTTTGATCACCATGATTTTCTTGATTTTTCTTTAGCTTGCTATGACTCTTGGTAGGTTGATGCTTGACATTTATTTCCTTATGTTTTGTGATAAGAACAATGATCAAGCTATACCTTGATTTGTTACTTTTGTTTTTGATTAATTCTTGAGGTCTGAACACTTGTATGTTCTTCATGTGTTGGTTACTTAACTTTTGTCCATGCCTTAGGCTTGATACTTTGATGCTGATGTATCCATGTGATGTTTGTGCTTTGACTTGAATCTTTCTATACTTAAGATGCATTAATAATTTGACTTGCTTGAGTTTGAATAATGATCTTTGACATGTATTGATATCTTTGCACTATTGACTTGATGATTCCATGATATACATGATTAGGGTTTTCATTTGAAATCACTTGAGGCACTTTGTATTGTAAGTTTGTATTGATTACATGTCTTGATGCTTACTTTATACATGTGTTGTTACTTGTTTATGAGTTTAACTTTGACACTTGAGGCTTTGTTTTGTGTTTCTTGAGTATTACCTTCACGATGTATAACTTGTTTGACATTCACCTGTGGCTTTTGAATCTTTATAATGACTTATGTTTGAATCCAAGGGAAGGGTTTATGGGTGACTTTGTTGTCATGTGCATGTGCATTGTAGTTCTTTTGCATTTTTTACCCATTATGTGATTATTGTTCACCCTTAGATTGTTCACCCTTAGATTGTTTACCTTAGGTTGTTTACCCTTAAGTTGTTACTTTAGATGTTTCATTACTAGGTCTTCTTTTTCTAACTTGAATCTTTTCATAAGAAACCTTGACATTAGGTCATTGAATTTTCAAACCTTTTTCTTAATAAATGCTTCAAGACATCTTAAGCATATCCAAATTTTTCATAAGACTAAAATACACAAACCTCATTCAAACCTTTTTCCACTTGACTTTTTCACTTTAAAACCTTTTCTTAAAAGAGATTAGACACGAGTCATCCCTAGTTGAGATATAATTCTCCTACCCCATAACATTGTTGTGAAAGATGTTGATTCTTTTCCACTTGAGAGAGGTATGAGGCATATTTGTTGATTTTATATCCAAGTTGGAGCCCTTCTCTCATTGTGAAGCAAAGATCCATCTTCCACTCGTTTGTGGTGGATTAGTTGAGTATTCTCCTTAAGATGACAACTTGTCTCTTCTTCATTAAAATCCACCACAACAAACCCTTTTTTATTTGTATCCCAAACTACGAAGTTTTGATCCTTCATTGGTACGTAGGCACAAAACTTTATGTCTCGCTAAACATAAAAACAATAAAAAAACACTTCTTTTCTCATCTCCCCAATCTTTTTTTAGCAAACACTTTTAACCTAACACGAATAGTTCAAGAGGTTCATATAGGATACTATAGATACTTAGGGTGCTAACCAATCCCCGTACCTTAAATCTCTTCTTTGGCTTAACTTTTAGTTTTATTTTATACTTTGCATGTTTATTTTGGATTTACTCGTTCTTTTCCTCTTCCCTTAATAAAATAAAAGGTTGGTGGTGACATCTGATTTTACGAGTCTAGCTAACCAATAGCTATAGACTTTGATTCTTCAATGTGACAGTCCCCGCTCACTATTTTAGTATCTCACAACGATTCGCTTCAAATCTTAATCACCTGACTAAATCGAGCCACCCAAAACACCCTAAACACGAACCCTAGCTTCTACAAATCTAACTAAATATGGTGTGCACAACGATCCAAGTCAAACTCAAAGGAATAAGACTCTCCACACCTTAATCTACAATCCTGATGATTTGGAAGTGTTGAAGAACTCACCTTATATGACGCACATGGACAATGGAAAGAAAACCAGAGAGGAGAATCCAAGATCTGCAAGGAGTACGAAATAAACGCAACGAAACTCCACTTTCAGGTAAATCTTCTGGCTCTTGCAAACTTCAAAACTTCAGCTCCTATTTATTCTTCTTCGTCACTGTAGCATGTAGAAAATTGTGTTTTTCTTGCGTGTTGTTCTTGTTGCTGTTGATGGTGAGTAGACTAGGAATTGGGTGGTGAATTGATCTGAAGGTGATGGTGCCTTCGATTATGGTGGAAGGAAAAAGAGGTTTTAGCTTCACCTCAAGTAGAGCTTATTGAATAGCTCTGAAGAGGATGGTTGAAGAAGCTATCAGTGAGGGTTTTAGAGAAGGAGAGAAATATGGAGAGGATGATTGAGAGTGATCAGAAAAGTTTCTGTGAAGAAGTGTGGTAAGCTTAGTGAATTCAGAATTCTAGGTTTTTGTTATTTGCAATGGTATGAAATTTGTTCAAAAAATGAAAATCTGTGTCAACTTGAATTGTTTATTAGACCAGTTAATCGAACTGCTGTAGTTTTAAACATTAAAATTGGTATATGATGCCATGGAGTGTTGTGATGTTAAATGAGACTTGCTAGCTAAAGGGCCGTCTTTGAGGGCGTGCAAGGCGACCTACGGCACAGGGCCTCACATTTTTTCATAATTAAATTATGACAAAAAAGGGTCTCCATACACATTATTCATGGTTAAAAAGGGCCTCTTAAAAATAAAATACAACTCAAATGAAGTTAACTTTAGATTTTT
This sequence comes from Lathyrus tuberosus, assembly GCA_022829125.1. NCBI lineage: Eukaryota > Viridiplantae > Streptophyta > Magnoliopsida > Fabales > Fabaceae > Lathyrus > Lathyrus tuberosus. The sequence continues at coordinate 4,211,166 of JALAZF010000274.1, read as the reverse complement.
ACACAGGGCCTCTCAAAAGTTTAAGACGACTCTATTTAGTCATTAGATTTAGTTAGTACTTGAAATATGAAGTTATGATTTGTGAATTTCTGTTGGAGTGCAATGTGTTCATTACTGCCATGTTGCTTTTCCAGGTATATATAGCTAATAATCTCTGTTATGCAAACCCATGAAAAGTATGTTAGCACATATAACAGTTGGTTTGTGGCTTGGTTCAAAAACTGGAACAAATACATCAGTGGCACGCTTGAATCCATTTAGTTCGCCGGTCATGAGTTGGAATATGCAAAAAAGGGTGAGTTAATTTGTTAAATTAGTTTGTGTTGTGAATGTTAAGTGTATTGTGAATTTCTTTAGAATTTGAATTGAACACAAGCTAAGGAGTAAACTAGCTATGAATGTAATGTATTGTGTTAGCAACTGCTGTTAGCCGTGGGTTTTGTTATGTCAGCTTAAATGCAGTAAGTTGTGTTGTTGTTGTTTAAGATCAATTACACTTTGTCATGCGTTGCGCGAGTGCGTGAATTATGGGGCTGTCTGGATGGATGCTGGTGTATGAACTGCAAAGCTTAGAGTCCCATTAGTTCGCGCAGGCTGAAGCAGGGGAAACATGTTTCTTCTCCAACTCACAATGAAGGCTAGGATCACAATCCAACAAGCACTATAAAGTTGAATCTTCGTTGGCCAGTATGTAAAGGGTTCGGGCAACAAGAGAAGCAGCAACCGCTACAGTTGAGGGGTTCACATTGGACGAATCATGAAGTGACTATGGTAGAACTTATTGCCAAAGGAAGAGTCCAAATCTTCTAACAGAGTTCATGAGTTCTTATGCAAAAGATCATTAAAGATGATGGGGTTATGCTAACTGTGTTAAGCTAATTTGAATGAGTTAATTTGGATGGAATTGAAACCTGTTATGGTTTATGTAATGGAAATGCAGTGAATCTATCATTACCATGAAGTTAGTGTGTGAAAGTTATTTTTGCTGTGTTGTAATTATGTTAACATGATCATGCATCTATTTTGCTATGTGAATTACTGTTAGTGCTCTTGAAATTATATTAGATTTTGACAGTGCCATGGCTTAAATGCTTGGATTTGTGGCTCACTTATTGGTGTCATGGTCTTGTAGGACTCATGTGCGGAAATAGTCTTTTTATTTTAACGCAAACGTGCTTTAATTTCAAATAAAAACCTAAACATGAATGCACTATGAACTTGAATTAATGAACCCCAATGAAACATGAAATCCTGGACTAGGAATGTGACAATGAACTAAGAATCAATGGGCCATGAGTCTGGAAAAAAATATGCATAAAATGAATGAAACAAAACCTTGTAATAGATGATTAAGCCTGATGAAAGATACCAAGAAATAATGGCATGAATCAAGCTACAAAGACCAAATAGTCCCTTCCATGAATTAGGGTTTTATGGCTTTATCCAAGTTGAATTCTATATCCTAATCTCTAGGGCTTGAAACTCAAACAGACCCTAGCTCTTGTTAGGCATAAACAACCACAAACTTAGACCCTAGCTCTTGTTAGGCATAAACAACCACAAACTTTGAACCCATGATGATTACTTTGAAAATGCTAATGTGAATGCATGACTACATGCATCTGGCACCAATGTATGCAAAAGAATCTCCAACCAAGGGCCAGATGAAAAAGAGAAAAGGGGATGGAAAATTTTGGGGTATAACAATGGTGACGATAAATCTTATCAAGAAACATCTACTGCTGAAATATCGAGATCTTTTTCATCAAAATCAGAATCTAAAGATAACTATATCCCAAGACTATTCATGGGAAATATAAAAGGAAGAATCTTTTTTTTTTTAAGATTACCCTGAAGAAACTCTAGCCCCTTAAAGGACTAAACCAAATGCCGATCATTAGTTCATTTTTTTATGATATACCACCTAGCCGTTGGAGAAAGACACTACTTGAATTTGGAGCTTGGCTTGACACCAAGATAATGAAAACAAGTGCAGACAGTTATAAGGTCATTGAAGAATTTTGCTGTAGAATGATAGGCACAATGAAAGAATGGTATCACAATTTGGGAGCTTTCAAACAAGATGAGTTACACCGTCTAGAAACTACAACTAATATTCTTGGTGTGCTTCACCATGAATTTATCGGTGATATGGAGATATTTGATAGGAAAAACAGACAGGAATTCTTTGAAATGAAGTGTTATTCCCTCAAAACAAAGGACCTCGACAAACACTATCATAGGATGGAACAAATGTATTATCTCCTCAATGGATACAATGACCCTAGTCTCAATAATACCTATGTATCCTCTCTACCACAAGAACTCCAACCAGAAATTCATAGGATGTTAGCCACAACTCAAAAGGATATTAAAACCATGAGTCTTGTCCAGATTCACCAGGTGACGTTAGAATCACTTGAAAAGATTTGCAATATTCATCATCAATTTTCAGAAGTTATAGAACGAAAGTTAAAATTCACCCAAGCATGTAAGAATCCGTAGTTGGAGATTAAGTGTAAAGACAAAAGGTGTAGCTATGCAACAAAAAAGAAACATCAAAATTAAAAATACACCAAACCTCATAGGGCCTTCAAGGAAAAGAAAAAGAAGGTTATGAAGTTCTTTAGAAGAAAACCTTTCAGAGGAAAGGGGAAAATCAGAGATGTTTTATTTGTGGAAAAAATAGGCATTTCTCTAAAGAATGTCTTAATAATACCCACAAAGCCACAAAGTTGATCAACTCTCTTCAACCTCTAGAAGGAGACTTAAGTATTCTGAACAAAGCTCTGCTGATGAAGAAACAGTTTTTTCCCTTCAAGACTCTTTGTCTGATGAAGCATCATTTTCGTAGTCAGAAGATGACAAATATTTTCCCTGTTTACTTCTTCAAAGAGATAAGAATTTATCTTCCTACACCACCCATTCCTTGTGTTGAAGTTCATGTCCTCGCAACAAAGTTTTCCCGTCTGAAGAAAGTTATAACTTATATGAAAACTAAGGCCCAGATTATAATGATGAATCCTAGCATTCTCCCACCAGAATCATGGGTGATACATGTTGCATACTTTGTAGCAGCAGATGGAAAAGTTTTCAGGACAAATTTAATGACCAAGGAGAAGATAAGAATTAAATTCTTACCAGACTGCATAGTATAGACCAGGGTCATTGGCACTGATCTTCCAAACAAAGATATTGTAGTAGGAATGAATGTCTATTTAGTAACAAATATACTTCAAATTCTCCCCACGGAAATCAAATTCAAAAGAGAATTCAAACCTTATTATGAAATATTGAAACTATATTCACTTTCTAAAATCCCTGTTGGCTATGAAGAAATCAAGTCCAGCCTACTCAAACTCTGTGCAGACAACAATGAAAAATTCCGCCATCCAAAACCTCTATGGAAAAATAAACACTTTTTTTTTCAACTTCCTTTCAAGCTAAATGAAGATGTTAATCCAACCAAGGCACTCATCTAGGAATGAGTCCATCAGATTATACATTAACTAGGGAAGAATGCAACTAATTGCTCAAACGGGGTCTGATAGAATCCACCAAATCAGAATGGGTTTGCCAAACATTTTATATGGAAAAGAGATATGAAAAGTTGAGAGGAAAAAATAGTCTAGTAATTGATCACAAACCTCTAAATCATTTTCTCAAAGATGATAAATTTCCAAAGGCCTCGCCCTTAAATGTTTTCATCAAAGATGCCCAAATCTATTCCAAGTTCGATCTTAAGTCAGGATTTTGGCAATTAGGTATCGACCCTGAGGATCGTTACAAAACGGCGTTCTGTATTCCTAACGCTCAGTACCAATGGACTATGTTACCATTTTGGCTTAAGGTAACTCCATTGATTTTTCAAAAGGCCATGACTAGAATTTTTGAGTCCATTCTCAATAGTGTCCTCATCTATATTTATGATGTTTATTGTTCTCAGAAGATGAAAAAACCCATAAACAGTTATTGGGCCAATTCCTTAAAATAACCCAACAAAATGGAGTGATGCTCTCTGAAAAGAAAAGTCAATTAGGCCAAACGAAAATTGATTTTGTGAGGATGCATTTCTCCTAGGGGAAATATCAACCCCAACCTCATATTGTTCAAGAATTGTTAAACTTTCCTGATGAAAACTCACAGTTAAGTAAATTCAGAAATTTCTTGGTATAATTAATTATATCAGAGATTTCCTGTCAAAACTGGTGAGATACACGAGTTCTCTATCCTAAATGCTGAAGAAAAAAATCTCACCATGGGGAACAAATCAAACTGAAGTGGTAAGAGCTTTGAAGAAGATCACACAAACTCCATCTGCCTTAAAAATCCCAGGGAAAGGTAAAAGAATCTTACAAACTGATGCTAGTGATCATTATTGGGGGCCGTCTTAATAGAGGAAATTGATGGGATAAAGTATTATTGTGGTCATGCTAGCGGTCAATTTAAATAAGCTGAAAAACATTACCATACCACTTATAAGGAAGCTCTTGTAGTTAAGATGGGTATCCAAAAGTTTGACTTTTACCTGAGAGGCCATCAGTTTGAAGTCTAGATGGATAATTCCTCTTTTCCTAAAATCCTCGAATTCAAAAATAAGATGCCTCATGATCCTCAAACTCTTAGGCTCAAAGATTGGTTTTCCATATATGATTTCTCTGTAAAACATATCAAAGGAACTCAAAATGTGAACCCTGATCTACTATCCCGACTTATGAAACTTATCCAGATCATCACAACCAAGCACATTTTCCCTCTGATTCTTATGGTCAAACCACTACCAACCCATACATCCACATCCAAGAATCTTCCTCTAGGAATAATTGTATCCTCTTCACTGTCCCTACTCAAGTAGCATGTCAGGAACAATCTTTTTTATTACATGACAAAAATCAAAAGGAATAAACTCCCAGATCATACTCCTTATTTCTCATACACACATTTTCTCCTACCAACTTTAATAAACCCAAATGTTAAATTCACAAAAAACCATTTATGATATATCTGGTGTGCCACTAGTTTGTATTTTATGCCTTTTCTTATTCCCACTGAAGCCATGTATCAACACATAATGGATCCCGAGAACTACAAGTCCTTGATTTAGACTACTCTTGAATGGTGCTCTCCAATACAATGGTGGAGAAATAAATTAAAACTAGTCATATACGAGGTCAAAGAGCAAAAATTAGCCTTAGAAGCTATTAGCAAACTCAAGACTGTTTTCTTTCCACACAAGCCCTATTAGACAGATCCTGCAACTGAGCTACTTGATTGTAAGTAAGAGTTATGTTCACCTATGAGAAACTATTGATGATTATCCTCCCAGTCTAAAAAACACAAAGGAATTAATGGAGTATGTTAACTTCATCAATCTCCATGATCCAAAAAACATCAATGATAGTACAATTTGCATAAGTCATGAAAAGTTCAGAAGACCAGAAGTTGGAAAAAGCTCAACTCAAGCCACACAGCAGAAACTAAATTCTCTAATGGAAGCTGAATTCTCAGAAGAACAAGTGAAATAAACTAATAGAAAATTAATGGATCACACTTACATGATGGATGACATCTGGCAGCATGAGGCATCTCGTTTTGGAGATTTCTTTTCTGAAGGAAACTTATTCGGTCAGAAATGTCCCCGTCTCATGAACCCATCTTCAAAGACTAATTGGACAAGTGTCCCTTATATGTCACAAGCATGTTTATGAATAGTGATTTTCATCTTTTTGTGCAATAATACTACAAAAATATATCCATAAGTGATAAGTGTGTTGGACTTTTAAAAAAGGCATTCCTATAGTATTAAAAGTGCCATACTTGTAAATAATATTGTTTTTGTCTTATATGTACTTCCTTGGCTATAAAAGGAGAACTCTTATAACCTATTTCGAAAAACAATCACAAATAAATCTTCTTATGCGCTTAAGAACAAACATGTTGTAAAAATCTTTCCTTTCTCCCTAAAAGCTTTAGTTATTATATTCATATCATAATTCCTCCATAGATGCAAGTATGCTCTGCACTTGCCTCGAAATAAGGATCTTGTGCGTATCAGAAAAGATCTGACCATCAATTCATACTTCAGTCTTCGCTATTATGAAATGCTAGTTTTAATTGTTAGTCTGTGTTATGCCTATGGTTGACTATTTGTTGATGATACAGTTAAGGCTGACTTCATGATATGTGAGACTCCAGACAGTGTGGTATCAATGTCTCGACAAAAAGAATGCGTGTATATATATATATATATATATATATATATATATATATATATATATATATATATATATATATATATATATATAAGACAAATTATAAATAAGTAATAAATTTTCTCAAAAGATAAATATATTATTATATATAAAAATAATATTACATCTTGCTTCCACGTCATTTTACAATTATCTATTAGTATTTGCTTCTCCATATTTCAAAATTATCTGCTAGGGTCTCCATTGCAATTATTCTTTTAATTCTTCGAATTTCACCTTTTTCAATTTAGATTACAATAAATGCTATATAACATAGTAGTGCTCTTGAACTAAATTGATAGCAGCAGTGGCGTTTTGCAACAGGATTATATCCACCAATCCTAATAGCATATCCCATATTTAAAAAAAGAAAGTTTGAGAAAAAAGGTATAACTATTTTCAATGTCAAAGATCTATTCACCGTTGTTGTACTGTTCAAAACATTATTTTATGGAGGAATAAAGCCTAAATCTTTGTATTTATGCATATAATCAGTATTTAGTAACTGAGTTAAAAAAATAATAAAGATTTGATATTTTTGGGACTTAAAAAAACATTTAAAGTGTTATGGAGAATAATAGTGTCAAAGACTCACATCATATTATCAAAATGAGCGAGGAGTGGAAGAGAGTCCAAAGGTGGGGTTTCAGAAAGGCTTCTGGAGGAAGATGGGATTCATTTCCCAAAGGAGGCAACGAAGGTAAAGGAGTATTGAAAGGTGAAGTTTCAATATTTTTCTCTGCATGCTGAAGATGTTTTTAAAGTGTTCAAACCATTCGGTTCGCTGAAAGAGATAGTCATTCCCCAGAAGAGAAACAAATTCGGGAAACGATTTGGTTTTGCAAGATTCATCAATGTTCCAGATGTTCATTCTTTAGCAATAAAGTTAGACAATATCTTCATGGACGACTTGAAAATACATGCAAACATTCTGAGATTTGAAAGAGGTGAAATCCCTAGCAACGGAAGAGAGAAGGGTTCGAGAAAGGAAGCCATGGAAACAGGTCATGGAGTTACATTCAAAAGAAATTTCAAGGAGAGCAAAGTGGGAACTAAAACTTTCGCTGAGGTGGTTTTTAATAAGGAAGAAAAGGTTAATCATAGAAGCCCTGTTCTGAAGTATAATACGGATGCAACGGAGCTGAGTCGTTTCAAAGGAGCTTACATAGGAATTGTTAACGAACCAGGTATGACGCACAGCATACAGAATAGTTTTGAACTAGAGGGCTACTTCTCTATCAAAGTCACCCCTTTAGGGTCAAATTTATGCTTGTTAGAAGAGAATGATGAAGGAGAAATCAGAGATTTGATCAATGATGCCCAGTCTTGGTGGAAACAATGGTTTAAAGAAATCAGAGAGTTGAGGGAGGATGATGTGGATAAAGATAGACTGGTATGGTTCAGATGCTTTGGAATCCCGTGTCACGCGTGGAATTTCCCTTTTTTTGAATTATTGGCGAAGACGGTGGGTTCTTATGTCTGCGTCGACGATAATACGCTCAATGGGAAATGTATGGATGTTGCAAGGATACTGGTTATGAGTAATTGTGCAATGGTGATAAATGAGATATTAAACGTTCAGGTCAATGGAATAGTGTTCAGGATTAAAATGGTAGAGGACGGTGAAGGACCATTGCGTATTTCGTTAGTACATAAAGATAAGAATAAGAAATCGAGTGCTTCATCTTCAGATTCTGATAGTTCTTGGAGCAAATTCTATAGAGAGGACGCTGAAGATGTTTGGAACGAGGAACACGAAGATGAGGCGTTTGGTAAAGAAAGAGTTTATGGTTCATACACAACGAAACTAGTTAATGAATCGTTGGATAAGGAGTCGGAGGATGGATGGGACGTGGACAATCTCGCTTTAGATAAAGGTGGATCGATTAATTCTTCAGGTCAACATATCCCAGGTTTCGATGCTGCTGTTGTAGCAGCTAAGGTGGCGAAAAAGGTGGCAGCTATACCTAAGGAGTCTGAGGTAGTAGGTTTTGTCGGGACTAAATTGCTTCCTTCTGAAGTTGAAAAGGTGGCGGAGGAGACATGTAATCAGCAGCCTCTGAATACTTTTATAGTTTCTTCTTTTAAGAAGAAAAAGTCAAAAATCAGGAAATTGGGTGATATTTGTGGGCCTAAGCGGTCCACTAAAACCAGGTCTAAATTGAATAAAAGAAATTTGGGCCGGGTTTTGGCTTCCATATCTGGCGGATCGGTTGACCCAGTAGAGGAATTCTCTCAACCTTCTTTTTATGCTCCTCTGTTATCAAAGGAACCTAGTCTTCCTTCTAATTCAAACCCAAAGCCCAGTTCTAGTGAATCAAACATTATCTCTACAGGAGCCATCTTATGCTGCGATTCATTATCTGACTCAGATGTGAGGATGTGCAACACGAAAATTAAGGCAAACTTAGAGATCAAGGCGGGGAAGCGAGTATGGAATGATTTAACAAAGATGGGAATTACAACCAAAGATGGAGATGGAGGTAATATTTTTTCTTCCTTAATTGATAAACTTGAAACTAGAGACAAAGGTGATGCGTTAGGCAAGAATGAGTTCATCAAGAGGAAGCTATGATAGTGGGATCCCTTAATATTAGAGGAGGTGGCAATTTATCCAAGAGGAAAAGGGTTAATTGTCTTATTAATTCTGGTAAGGCTGATTTATTTTTTGTCTAAGAATCCAAAATGAAGTCGGTAGATGCTATTGTAATCAAGGGTCTTTGGAGAAACAAAGAGGTGGGTTGATCTTCTTACAGCTCTGTCGGATTCTTTGGGGGTATGATCACGATGTGGAATGAGAATGTTTTAATACCAGAACTCTCTTTCGTTGGGGAAGGCTTTCTAGGGGTCAAATTGAGATGGAAAGAAGAATTATACTATATGGTCAATGTTTATTCTGGTTGCAACTTAGCCTAAAAAAGGAAGACGTGGATGGAGTTGGATAGTTACAAAAATAGATGGACTGATGGAATTTGGATAATAGGAGGAGATTTTAACGCGATCACCGACAAATCTGAAAGAAAAGGTTCTAGTACTTGGAACAATAACCTGGAGATGGGAGAATTCTCTCTTTTCATTGAATCTTTGGGTTTGATCGATCTTCCTGTCTCGGAAAACCGTTTCACCTGGCTTAGTGGGGATGGAACTAAGATGAGTAGATTGGACAGATTTTTAGTGGACTCATCTTTTGTGGATAGGTGGGGGATGATTAATCAAACTATAGGGAAAAGGGATATATCAGATCATTGCCCGATCTGGTTGAAGATTGTTGAAAAGAATTGGGGTCCTAAACCGTTCAAGTCTAACGACTGTTGGTTTGAACACCCTAATTTCATTAAGTTTGTGGAGGAGAAATGGAAAGGCTATACGGTGATTATGTCCTTAAAGAAAAATTGAAATTACTTAGAGGAGATCTTAGGCAATGGAACAAGGAAATATTCGGGTGGATTGACCTCAAGGTGGAGGTGGAAGTGGACCATATCAATAGGGCTGATAAGGATCTTATCTATGCTGCTAGTAAGGACACTCCTGATATTGTGTCAAAAAGAGCTAAAGCTAATAGTGAGTTTTGGAAACTACTTAGTATCAAAGACAACATGCTTATTCAAAAATCGAGGATTAAGTGGAGTAAGGAGGGGGATAGTAATTCTAAATTCTTTCACAACTCTATCAAAGGAAGAGTTAGAAGTACTTATATCGGTGATGTCCAAACTGCAGAGGGGATGGTAGATTCCGTAGAAGACGTGAAAAATGCTGTTAGAGAGTTCTTTGTTCAGAAGTACTCCGAAACCTGTCATGATAGACCTATTTTCGAAGGATTTTCTCCTAAATGTCTTACTAAGGATGAAGTTATATTTTTGGAGGAGGAGTTCACAGAAGATGAAATAAGGGAGGCAGTTTGGAGCTGTGAGGGATCTAGGAGTCCGGGACCTGACGGATTCAATCTCAATTTTATCAAGAACTGTTGGCATTTTATGCAGAGGGATATTATCAAATTCGTGAAAGACTTTCATCAGCATTCTTTCCTGCCAAAAGCAGTAAGTTCTTCATTCATGACACTTATTCCTAAGATAGTGAATCCTGTTGACCTTAAGGATTACAGACCTATTTGTCTGGTAGGCAGTATGTATAAAATCATATCTAAACTTCTAGCAGGTAGGATCAAACGTGTCATTGGAGGTTTGATCACTCATAACCAATCTGCTTTTATCAAGGGTAGGAGTTTGGTGGATGAGGTATTAGTAGCAATGAAGTTTTAGATATGGCTAATAAAGAGAATAAGGATTGCGTTTTATTTAAAGTAGATTTCGAAAAAGCGTATGATTGTGTAAACTGGAAGTTCCTCAGGTTTATGTTGATTAGGATGGGCTTTGGTTCTAGATGGTTGAAATGGATGGATGTTTGTATTTTTTCTGGTCACTTGTCGATTTTGGTTAACGGTAGTCCAACGAGGGATTTTCAGATTAAGAGAGGTCTTATGCAAGGGGACCCTATTTCTCCTTTCCTTTATGTGATTGTGACGGAGGGCCTTACGAAACTGATTGAAAAATCTTCGCTTAATGGTGACTTTAGAGGATTCAAACTTAATGAAGAGGTGAAGGTGGATGTTATTCAGTATGCAGACGATACTATTTTAGTGGGAGAAGGTGGCTGGAAGAACATATGGAGCCTTAAAGTGATTCTGAGGGGTTTTGAACTTCTTTCGGGTCTAGCTGTTAACTTTAATAAAAGTATATTAAGTGGAGTCAATGTCAGCCAACATTTCTTGCAGGCGGCTACAAATTTTCTGTCTTGTAAGATTGAAAACTCCACTGTTAATTTTCTGGGCATCCCTATTGGATGCAATCCGAGGAAAGTTGCCACTTGGAAACCGTTGATTCAAAAGTTCGAAAGTAAACTTGCCAAATGGAATGGTCGCTTGTTGAATATGTCAGGTAGAATAACTCTGATCAATGCTATTCTTACAGCTCTGTCGGTGTTTCTTTTCACTTTTTACAGAGCTCCTATTTCAGTTTGGAATAAAATTGATAGCATTAGAAGGAATTTCCTATGGGGCTGTAATGGTAACAAAACTAAGATTCATTGGATTAAATGGGAAATTGTATGTAGAAGTAAAGAAAATGGAGGGTTGGGTATCAAGAGCATTCGAGAATTTAATTTGGCTTTGTTTTCGAAGTGGAAATGGAAGATCCTGAATGAGAAAGGGCCGTTGTGGAAGTAGGTTCTTAAAGCTCGGTACGGGAATGTGGAACATCAGATTTTGCAGGAAAACTCTTATGGTGGACATGGATCTTCGGTATGGTGGAAAGATTTGCTGAAGCTGGGGTCTGATGTGAATTCTAGAAACTTAAGCTTTTCTGACCGTGTGAAGTTTGATCTTGGTATAGGAGATTCGATTCCGTTTTGGTCGGCTAACTGGACTGGTTTTGGTCCTCTTCCAATTGAACATCAGGATTTATTCAACCAGAGTATTAATAAAAAGGCTATGGTGAAAGACATGGGAGTTTGGTCGGATAATAATTGGAGATGAAGTGAAGTTGGAGTTCCTGACTTAATTCAGAATGACGAGGGTTTGAGGAATGCAGTCTCGAATTTGCAGAGGTTCCTGGAGGGTTATATGCCTAATAGTGAAGCAGAAGATAAAATCAATTGGGTGGGTAATGATGATTCGAGGTTTATGGTTAGAGAAGCGTATGACATTTTAAAGAAGGAGTCTGTTTTGGTCAGTATGTCACATAACCTGAAGCAGGCTTTCACTCTGCTATGGAGCTTGAATCTTCCAGCAAAAATAAAAACTTTTGGATGGAAACTTTTTTGGGACAGACTCCCTTTGGCTGATGGTTTGATTAAAAGAGGAATTATGGTGAATAATACTTGCTGCTTTTGTGGTCAGGATGATGAAAATCTAGTTCACTCTTTATTCAATTGCAAGTTCTCCTCTACAGTTTGGAATCTTATAGCATCTTGGAGTAATATTCAAGTGAGCATGGAGGGGGATGTTTATGACTTTTGGTTTAAATGGTGTGGGAGAGGCAAATCCAAATTATTTAGAGGTAGGACTTGGATGGCGGTAGTTTGGACCCTTTGGAAGGAGAGGAATAATTTTATTTTTAATTCTATCAATTGTAATTTAGACAATGTTGCTTGGAACATCAAGCTTATGGTTTGGAAGTGGGGATCTGTTGGAGAGATTCCTTACTCCAACTCTTCTTATTATGACTTTTGTTTGAATCCAAATTAAGTCTTTAGAGGAGTTGGTGGAGAATTTTTCTTCAGTTTTGTTGTAAGGGATTGAATACCCCTAGTATTCACCTTTAATATAAGAGAAATGATATTCCTACACCACTCCCTTACACCTACACCGTATTTCACTGTTCACCACTACGGTGAACAGTGAAATATAATAATAATATATATATATATTCTTTTTTTATAAAAAAATTTTATAAAAAAATTTTAAAATTTTTTTTTATTAAGGAATATTGATATAGAATTGTGTGATTAACCAACTTTATAACTCCATTAACCAATTTTTTGCATTGTATTAACCAACTTTAATTACTGTTAAAAATTAATTTTAATATCTGAATGGTTATTAACTAACTTCATAACTGCATTAACCAACTTTTTACATTGCATTAACCAACTTTGTTGCACTACTAAAAATTATTTTTACATCTGAACTTTTATTAACCAAGTTCATAACTTCATTAACCAACTTTTTACATTGTATTAACCAACTTTTTTTACTAGTAAAAATTATTTTTAATATCTGGACCTTTATTAACCAACTTCGTCAGTATATTAACCAACTTTTTACATTTCATTAACCAACTTTGATTTACTATTAAAAGTCATTGTTCACGTTACTATTCATGTACGAATTTACTGTTCACAAATACTATTCACGTCACTATTTATGTACTGATTTACTGTTCACAGTATTTGTGATTAGTGCATACGGTGTAGTGTAAGTGTGGGTGTCAAAATAGCATTGCTGTTAATATAATTTAATTGCCTTTAAAAAAAAAGACTCATCATATCATACTAAATTATAATTTTACGAGTTCTTTTACAAAATTTTTTCTCCAAAACTTTTAACATAATAATAATAATAATAATAATAATAATAATAATAATAAATCAAATAAAAGTTTTGAGAAATTAGCGGAACTAACTCAATGTTTTAAAAATAAAAACCTCCCCTAACTCATTAGATTATTCATTTATATACGAGTCTTCATTTTTATGTTGTTTTTTAATTAATTTAAAAAATGACTTAAAGACCAAGAGATAGTCACGTTCTATAACTCCATTAATCCATTAATTATAGCTATTCATAAAACTTCCTCTTTATAACACCATTAATCCACTAATCCATTAACTTAGAGATAGATATTACTAAAAATTTTATGTGCACATTGAAACAATCCATTTTTTTTTTTTTTTTTCTCTCCCTAATATTTATTTCGAGAATTTATAGTGCACATTCAAACAATCCATTTCTTTTTTTTTTCTCTCTCCCTAATATTTATTTCGAGAATTTATAAATTTATCTATCTTTTTATGGTTCAATATGTTATGTATTTATTTAGCTAATTTATAAGTGGTGATGTTTTCGGTTAGATTGTTTGTAATTATATATCAATGATGTAGATAGACGTGCATTTGTGATATATTTATAAGGGTTAAATATGTTTAAGGTCCCTATAAATATCTCACCTTTTAAGATTGGTCCCTCTAAAATTTTTCTTCAAACATTGATCCTCCAAAAATTTGCCGTTTTCAAATGTAGTCCCTGACGTTAATTTCATCTAACGGAAAGTGATGTGGCATGCCAACTGTGCAGATTTCATTTCATTGACCAGTCAAAAAATGATTTTTTTATGTTAAATGCATTTTCCTCCTTCTCTCTCTCACTCCTCTTCTTCTTTCCCTCTCCACCTTGTTTTCTACCCTCATTTCTCTCTCTCACACACAATCCTTCTTCACTCTTCTTCACTCCTCTTCTTCATTTTTCTATGTTTTGGGTACATAACTTAACGCCAAGTTTATTCATGTTGATCGAAGAAATCAAACAACTTTGAAGGCATAAAAAGTTTCGGTTGAACATCCTCAGCTTAGTTATGTGCAAAGACAAGAAGCTAGAGGAATTCATATTCTGCAGTGTTTTATATAAATGTCTGATATTCTTAAACTTTGTATTTTGATTTCTCAAGTTCCACTTTGTAGATTGGCAAGAATTTACAGTGTGAATAAGATACATGATTTAATGTTAATGTCCTTACTGTGTATCAGTTGTTATTGTGTACCAGTTACGGTTTACTGGTGTGTTTTTAACTGTATAAAAAACCGACGATGAATTTGCGGGTCCGGTGAAGAATATAGTAAATTGCAGAAAATAGCATTAGGTTCAAAATATAAAAAATAATTACTGGTTAATTTATGAGGAAGTTAAAGACTTGGAATTATTTGTGTACATCAGTGGTAGTTTCAGTGGTGTTTCTAGACAAAAATACATTTGAGATTATCATATTCAAAGCTCATTTCTAATGAATTCACTTGTTTATGAATTTCTTCTAGTTTCTACAAAACTATATTGTGTTGAAGAAGCACTGAGTTATAAGAAAATGGTCTTTAAGCGTGAATCTAATAAAGTTAATAAGTGGCCAGACAATATTCAACAAGACTTTCACTGCAATCGGTTACCTCACAATACCATTTGGATTCCAAGAGCTAAAACAAATCAAATGGTAAACCCCAAATCTATTTGTCCACCACTTAATACACATCACTCTCCTTCATTATTCACTTTTTCATTAATTGTAACTTGGATAAAATAAGAGAAAAGAAAAAAATCTTGCTTTGTTCATCAAAAATCAAATAAGAGTTTGATCATTTTCTTTCATGTTAATACTCATTTCCTTCCTCTAATCAATATCCTGCTAAATTGCATACAAGTAGGTTGTATAACAACTAAAATATGAAGATATGAAGTTTCGTGCAAAGGATAACAGTTCGTATAAAAAAAGATAGAAAGATAAGTGATAAATCTAATTAATATATGTGAAGTATCCTCATTATTTAGGTAAAAATAATGACACTATAAATCACGTGTCAAATGTAAGAAAAAGATTCAAAAATAAATCTAGCTGGCTGTGAATCTATAAACCATGATATGCTTGTAAGTCTCTCCTGGCTTCACAATCTGAGATGGAAAGTTAGACAAATTCACTGAATCTGGATAACCCTATGTACCCAAAACAGAGAAAAATGAAGAAGAGGAGTGAAGAAGGATTGTGTGAGAGAGAGAGAAATTAGGGTAGAAAAAAAGGTGGAGAGGGAAAGAAGAAGAGCAGTGAGAGAGAAGGAGGAAAATGTATTTAACATAAAAAATCATTTTTTGACTGGTCAATGAAATGAAATCTGCACAGTTGGCATGCCACATCACTTTCCGTTAGATGAAATTAACGTCAGGACTACATTTGGAAACGGCAAATTTTTGGAGGATCAATGTTTGAAGAAAAATTTTAGAGGGACCAATATTAAAAGGTGGGATATTTATAGGGACCTTAAACATATTTAACCCTATTTATAATGCATAATACATTTTTCATTAAAATCGTTTTGTTAATGTTGTTTAAACTTATTATTTTCTGTATTGTAAATGGAATACCACTAAACTTATGCCTCTAATTTTGTATTGTTTCTCTTAGAATTCCTTGCAATGTTGTTTTCTTATTCTGAAATCACAAATGACAAGTGGATCATCTGCATACTTCCCAAATCTCATAATATTATAAGTCTATCATTCTCGCTCTTTGAAATTGAAACTTGCTTGATTTTTGTCTGTGTATTAAAATGAGACACTATATACATAGAATAATATACTGTTTTAAAGATATGATTGAAGTTCTTTGAACTACGTTCTTAAACTACTTCAATATTTTTTAATTTGTATTATTAACTAGATGCTCTTAAACTACGCTCTTTGAACTATTGATTCAATCATCACATCTGATTTTATTATTTACTTTTCTAATTCTATAAATCTCAACGTCTATTTTTAAAAATTTTTGGTGTTTATTTTATTTTGACTTTACAATTCTTCCATTTTCTTCTTTTTTTTATTAAATAATTTTATCTCTAAACTTCACTTATTTTTCAATTGAGAATGTGATATATAATTTAATTAATTAATTTATTAGTTCCATGTTAATTTTATTTTAAGTGGTTAAACAATATTTTAAAATATAATAACGATTAGTTTATATTTTAAACAAAGCATATCAAATATAATTTTTTTTTCAAATTCATTGAAAACTATTTTTTAACTTATAAGAATTAAAATATATTTTAATAAAATTATAAATTAATAAAATATTGTCGTGCATCGCACGGGTAGACGACTAGTTATTAAAGAATATTCTAAAGTAAATTGTGTATTTTCTAATAAAATTTAAAAATTCTAAAATTAAAATTAAATGTATTTCACATAAAAATATAGGAAAACATGCTGCATATATTAACCGATTAATCTTTACTATAATTTTTTTGCTTTATTTAATAAAAGTTAAATTAATACTGGTCTAAAAAACACTAAGATAATGTAGTATTATATATAGATATTTCTTTATAAAATGTTAATCAGTTTTATCGCCTAATAAAAATATTTTTGTTGCAGAATATATATATATATATATATATATATATATATATATATATATATATATATATATATATATATATATATATATATATATATTAAAAGGGATAAAAATTCATTTAAAACAAATAAATAGTTAAAAAAATGTGTGTAGTAATTTTATAAAAGAAAAAACTATTATCAATAATTTTATCAATAATCCAAGTTTGTATTATCTTACTCCTTTTTACAATTATACTCTCCATCTTAAAATATAAGTTATATTTAAGATTTTCACATAAATTAAAAAATAAATAATAAATAAAAGAGAAACTAGTAATTTTATAAAATTATTCTTATTAATTATTAGTTTGTCTTAATTATCTTTGATGTAAGATGAGAGAATAATTGATGTATTATAACACAATATTACTACATCTTTTCTTCTGTGTTAATTTTTTTAGAGAAAATATATCATTTAAAAAAAAATTATTATTTGAGAGAAGATTTAACTTCCAATATTATTTTAAATCGAACAACAAGAAACTAAATATCTATACAAATTTCTCAGTTTTTAAAAAGTATAAATTAATTATTTTTTTAAAGTGAGATAAGTAATAAGTAGTACTAATAACAACTTAAAAATCTGTATTTTTAAACAGATTCTTATTTTTGGAAAACATATCTAAAACATTTAACCATTACTCAAAAACTAAGGAGAAACCATATGTTTCAATGTTGCTTTTTTATATGGTGGTGTTGGTAATTTTTCATGAAGTGTAACCATATATTTCATTATTTTTTGTATGTGATTTTTCGGATTTCATTTTTGGCGTGAGATCTATGAAGATAGTTATATCATATGTTTAAAGTGCAGTTCGGTTAGTTAGTGGATAAAAGGGTTGAAACTCATGGTTGTTTGATGATTGGGTTAAATGAGATGTATAAAGTTAAAAAAAAAAATGTATGTCATATGTTTTAAATTGAGTTTAGTTTTAGTTTTTATGTATAATAAAATAATTATTTCATTAATTATATTATTAAACATACTTCCATAAATATAATGTAAAAATATTAATTCAAAAATAATATACAAAATATTAATTAAAAGGTAAATAAAAAAAGAAGAAAAAAAACATATGGGAGAAAGAACTTTTTTATATGGGAAAACGTACATGTTGTCTAATTATTATTTTTCTTTTTTTTTTATTTAATTATTTTACTGATGATTGATGTTTTTATTATCTAAACTGGAGCATCCTCGAGGTAATCTTATGGTCAAGATCTAGATACGGCCTCCAGATAAATTACATAAGAAAAATACATAATTAGAAGATTTGTAATTTGTTAATTTTAAAACCAAATTTAGAGTAGTTTAGTTGTAATACATCGTCTAGTTTAAGGTGGTCTAAAAGATTGTGATACACTACTATAGAGTGTTTGGAATACCAGTTGTAATTCATCCCCAGAACTGACTATCTAAAACAAAAAGATTTAAAAATATATTAGTTACATTTAATTATAGTATAGAGCCTAACAAATTCGAAGATTTAATTTAAACTTACTTGGTTGCGAAGGAGAATGTGAATGACTTCGTGTTGACCGGAGCAAGAGACGACATTCTTGACCTACCCCATGCTTGTAGCAAAAAGGCGCGAGAATAAAACGTACAAGTATTATTTTTTTTTTTCATTTTTACACAATAAACTATATAGATGAGACAAAACAACCGAACCCCAGCTATATGTGCCTACTTTATTTATGTTTCGTAACAACGGAAAATACATAATATTAATAAAACAACTTTTGACATTCATTTGATATAAGATAATACCATGATTAACATCAAAAGAAATTAAAAGACAGATAGATTCTAACCTGGCGACTGGAGCAAAGGTTTCATTATAGTCAATACCTTCTTGTTGACTGTAACCTTGTGCAACCAATCGTGCTTTGTTTCTGACGACTTCTCCTTTCTCATTCAATTTGTTTCTGAACACCCACTTGGTTCCAATAACATGAGTCCCCTTTGGCTTAGGTACCAGATCCCAAACATCATTTCTGGAGAACTCATTTAGCTCTTCTTACATTCCAGAATCCATTCATTGTCCTGAAGTGCTTCTTCACAAGAGGTTGGTTCTATCAGAGACACCAATCCCAGAAGCATTTCCTCAGTTTGTTTGAAGGTGGATCTTGTTCTGACAGGTTCAACTTTGTCTCCTAGAATTAATTCTTCAGAAACGGTTTGTCTACGCCTTTGCTTTTTCTGAGCTGGAGGACATTCACTTGCTTCTGATGTATCTTTATCAGCGTTCTTTGAGTCTTTGTCCTCAGAGTCTTTTTCCTTTTCTCCAGAGCCTGTAAGGGTTATTTCTAGATCTGCAAAATCCTCAACTAGCTTTGACTTTTATGAGTCATGCTTATCGTCGAATTTAACGTAGGCTGTCTCTTCCACAATATGTGTTTATGTATTGTATACTCTGTATCCCTTAGAGTGTTCTGAGTATCCCAACATAATACACTTATGTGCTTTAGAGTCAAACTTGTTCAGATTCTCTTTAGTGTTCAGAATAAAACAAGAACATCCAAACGGATGGAAATAAGAAATGTTGGATTTTCTTCCCTTACACAATTCATAAGGAGTCTTCTCCAAAACAGGTCTGATAGAGATCCTATTCTGAATGTAACAAGTTGTATTCACAACTTCTGCCCAAAAGTGCTTTGCCACATTAGTTTCGTTGATCATAGTTTTGGCCATCTCTTGCATAGTTTTGATCATAGTTCTAGAGCAGGAGAAATCATGGGATATGCCATTAGAGTCAAATAACTCTTCAAACTACTGATTCTCAAAATCGCCACCATGATCACTTTTGACTATAACGATCTTAGAATCAAACTCATTTTGCACTTTAGAACAGAAACTAATAAACACAAAATACAACTCATTCTTGTGCCTTAGGAATTTTACCCATGTCCAACGACTGTAATCATCTATGATGACAAGTCCATACTTCTTACCATTGACTGAAGCTGTTTTTACTGGACCAAACAAGTCAACGTGTAGGAGCTCCAAAAGTCTAGAGGTGGAAACAACATTTTTAGATTTGAAAGATGTTTTGGAAAACTTGCCTTTCTGACATGCTTCACATAGAGCATCTGAAGTAAACTTCAGCTTAGGCAGACCTCTGACTAACTCAAGTTTATTTAGCTGAGAAATCCTCCTCATGCTAATATGACCTAAGCGTCTATGTCACACCCACTGCTCTTCGTTAACATACATTAAGCATTTAACATCTTGGTTTTTAAGATCAGAAAGCTTTATTTTGTAAATGTTGTTTTTCCTCTTTCCAGTGAAGAGAATTGTGTCATCTTTTTTACTAACAGCCTTACACGTTTTTTGATTAAAAATAATGTCATAACCGTTATCACTTAATTGACTTATGGATAACAAATTATGCATTAAACCCTAAACGTAAAGTACATTAGATATAGAAGGGAGAAATTTGTTACCAACTGTTCCAGATCCTTTGATTCTTCCTTTCTAGATTCCTCCGAAACCTACGTAGCCAGAATCTTTAAGTTCCAAGCTTTGGAACATAAGCCTTCTTTTTGTCACGTGTCGTGAGCATCTAGAGTCCAGGTATCATGACTGGTGTTTCAACTGCGCTGCTAAAAATATCTGCAACATAAATTATATTTTTCTTGGGTACCCACAATTTCTCTTCAGTGTATGAATCAGAATCTGCTTCATCTTTTGGAGGGATCTTCTTATCATAAATTCTAAAGCTAGCCATCAACGCTACTTTAGCTCGTTCTTCTTCTGAGTCGTCTTCAGAGGAATCAGAATCATCCCATGTTGCTATCAGCTCTTTCTACTTGTTTTTCAAAGCTTTCTTCTTAGTCTTGTCCTTCTTAAGGTTATGACACTTATTCTTGTAATTACTTGGCTCATTACACTCGTAGAAGGTGACTTCTTTGCTACCATAAGTAGACTCGAAGCGACCATAAGTCCATCTAACCCCTTAGAGACAATTGCCATGATTCTTCTTCCAGAGACGATAAACCCTTTTGGACAGTAGTGACAACTCATCTTCATCTTCATCATAATCTTCTTTTGAATCTTCAATCTCTTCAGCTTGAAAAGTTATGATTTTCTCAAATCTTCTGACATATTTGAGTGCAACAGATTTTCCTCTCTTCTGATGTTTATCTTGTTCTAGCTCAATCTTATGACTTCTCATAGAACTCACCAATTTCTCTAAAGAAGTGTTGTTCAGATCTTTTGCAAGCTTGAGTGTAGTTACCATATGCTTCCATTTTGATGGCAAACATCTGATGATTTTCTTCAGGTGATCTGACGTTGAGTACCCTTTCTTCAGAACCCTAAGTTTTGCAACCAAAGTTTGAAACCTTGAGAATGTGGCCTTAACAGTTTCATCATACTCCATCTTGAAGGCTTCATATTTCAAAATCAAGGCCAGAGCCTTAGTCTCCTTAACTTGATTATTTCCTTCAAGAGTCATTTTGAGAGAGTCAACCATAGACTTGGCTAAGTCTCTATTTGTGATCTTCTCAAACTCAGTATAAGTGTCGCTACCGCGAAAAACACCGGCGAAGACACAGAGTCGCCATCGAACTTAATTTATCCCAACGAGGAATTGAAAACACCGAGAAAACCTCAGAAGGGAGAGAACATGGTCTTGTAACCAAATTCAGGGTTCAGGAGTCGATTACGCGAGAGGAAGGTATTAGAACCCCTCGTGTCTGTTGTACTCAATAGGATTCACTCTTGTGTTCTAATCAAAGGGTGTGTATATATAAAGCTTACTTGCTAAGGGAATGCACAAATGAAAAGGGGGAAAACAAAAAGGAGACTCGATAGGATCTCACAATCCTATTCCTATGTATTCCCTCGTGCAATGGGAAATTCAGAGTCAACGTAGTTCGGAGGACTACGGGTGTAAGGGAAGGTTGCTCGCCAAGGATTAGGGCCTTGTGCCTACGTATTCTCAACAGGGATGAGAAATCAGAGTGTCCGTATTTCGTGGGACCACGAGGTGCTTAGTGTTTTTTATGGACAATTCTAACGTTCACGTTCCAGCAGTTTAGGTGTTTGTCGCTCGTTGTCGGGAGTCTTATGCGTTACCTGTTTGCGGTAGAACGAAAATTACATGCCCTTTCTGAAAAATGGTTTAAAGAGAAAATCTTGAAGGACAAAATGATTTAAATTTGTTGGAGTGTTTTAAAGAAGTGAATTGAATCGGTTTGTGACGCGTATCATGCTAAAGTATATGACGATAGGAGCAAGTATTTTGTGCAAATGATCCAAACGTCTCGCGTACAAAACGCTCTAAGAAGAAATAAGGAAAGAATCTCGCTCATCTTTTCTCATGTACTTAAGGCCCGTGGCACATTATACATATCGTATTTATTAAGTATTTTGAGAGAGAGAGAGAGAGGAGAAGGATGTAACGCAAGATCTAAGGGAGACTTGGCCCTAGATTTTATCATGCCAAATGGCCATAAGGTTAGGATTAGAAGACAATTTTATCCTAATGTTGTCATGCAAGATGTCCTTAAGGTTGGGATTGGGGAGAAGCTAACCTAATGTTGTCATGCTTAGATCAACAACATAATGTCTATCTTACTCCAATCTTAATAAAAAATTAAGTTGGACTAGGAAGCCCTAAGGGAACATGCAAGAGCAACAAAACAAGCTAAGAAAAAACACAAACAGCAGCATACGACAGCGCTTCAAACAGAACAACAATGTATTTCCAGCAACAACACAACATCATTTAACATCACATATTTTCAGGACAGGCATGTATACAAAGCAACATTAACATGAACATGCATCCTGTATTCCACAAGGCTAAGCAAGTATCATGAACACACATCAAGCATTCAAGCAACATGAACATGTGTTATGCAAGGTCAAGCAAAGTATGCGATCATGTATCAGAGATTAATCAATTGTTAGTTCTTGTATTGGCTGGAATTTTGGTAAAACAAAGTTGAACAATGTTGATGTCATATGTCTGATGTCTTAACATTGGTTCCTAACATTAGTTGTTGCAGGGTTGAAGTTTTATATGCCGATGTTAAACTTGATGTCTTGACATCAGTTATCTGAACATCAGAACATCAGGCTGTGATGTTTTAGGGCTGCGCGTGAAAGTTTGTTTTGAGAAGATCTGTTAGAGAGATTGTGTGCGAATCTCTTGGAGAAGATATTTTCAGGTGCAATCAGATTTGGAGCAGATTCTGTTGCAATGTTTAAGGGCTGTTTGATTTAAAAAGTTTTGAAGATCAAATTTGTTTTAAATTCTGGTTTTAAAACAAAA
Organism: Lathyrus tuberosus; assembly: GCA_022829125.1. Taxonomy (NCBI): domain Eukaryota; kingdom Viridiplantae; phylum Streptophyta; class Magnoliopsida; order Fabales; family Fabaceae; genus Lathyrus; species Lathyrus tuberosus. The sequence goes on along the minus strand of JALAZF010000274.1, from coordinate 4,187,923 downwards.
TCAAATCAGATATTTGGAAGAGGTCCAAGCCCAAGTCAGAATTATATTTAAAGCAGCCTCAACCCTTATTGGAAGATAACGAAGACAGAGAGCATAGACTGAGAGTCAATTTGAGTTTTCGTGTGTGTGTTTGTAAACTATTCATGTTTGAATTGGTGTTACTATTTTGAGTTGTAAGTGTATTCACTCTAGAGCTTTTAAGCAAGAATGTGTTGTTCTTGATCAAAGCTGTTAAGCAAGATCAAGGTGTGGTTTAAAGTGTAATCTTTGAATTGTATCACTGAGGTGATTTAGGGAGTGAATGGTTTCTCATATCTAAGTGGTCTCTTAGGTAGAAGTGTCATTGGGTAGTGATTAAGATTAGTAGATGTCAACTGGGATTGTTGAGTCTGTAACTTAATACTACTAATAGTGAATTTCCTCCCTGGCTTGGTAGCCCCTAAACGTAGGTAGTTAGACCGAACTGGGTGAACAATTCATTGTGTTGATTTACTGTTGTTATTGCCTTGTTCATATAGCAGATTGTGTTGTTGTGACATCACACTTAACATCACACATCTGATACCAGAATTTCATCAATCATTATGAACATGCATAAATAACAAGCAAGTGAACATGCTTCATGGAATTCAACAATCTACAATGCGTACTGGCATGTATCAACATCAAGCATCATGAATATGCAACAATAATGGAGCAAATGAACATATTAACAAGTGAGCATCATGAACATGCTTCAAGAATCCAAACAATCATATAATCAATAAATTGTGCATCAAAGATTCACATACGTACTGCAAATAGAGGCTAAACAGCTCAAGAAAATTCCACAAATATCAAATATATCAAGTCATGAAGATTAAAAGTGGTAAAGGAATCAAGATAAGCTCATAAACAAGCCAAAAATACATTCTACAATAGGTGTAATCGATTAACATGATCTGGTTAATCGATTACACCATGTATATCTCAACTTCTTGGGCGCAGAAAATAGGGTGTAATCGATTACACCAAATGTGTTAATCGATTACACCAAATGTGTTAATCGATTACACCTGTAGAAACATCAGAAAATCAATTTTCAAAAGCACTTTTCCAACATCAATTCAATGATCAAATGCAACATGTAATAGCATGCAATTGTACACAAAAATCACAGCAATTATGAGCAAACAACCACCTATTGAATCAATCAAACAATCAATAACATCAAGCAATTGAATCAATGGATCAATCCACACTAAAACCACAAGGATCTACATTGTAAAAGTTGTAAAATAAGCTAAAATGAGTTTGGATCTAAGAATCACCAACCTATAAAGATGATATTTACTTTGGTAATTGTTGCAAACTGAATTTGATGAATCAAGCAAAGAAAACCAGATATCCAAGAGATTTTTCACAAGAAAAGTTGAAGAACAAGGCAATAAGCTAGAATTGCTCCAAAATCACTTCAAGAAATTGCTTCCAAAATTCAGATCTAGATCCAAATCAACTTCTACTGCAGAATTTGATGTTGATGAAAGGAATTGATGAAGGTTTAACTCAAGGATTAACAAATTCCAATGAAGAGTTTGTTAACTCTAATGATGGAGTTTTGGTGAAGTTAGGGATGAAGATGAAAATGGAGAGTGAAAAGTGAGAGAGATTTTGAGTGTGAAGTGTAGAGAAATCAGAAAAAAATGAATTGGTTTGAATCAATTTTTCTTAGAATGGAGTAAATTGGTTAAAATATGGTCTAGGTATGGAATGAGAACGAGGTTTGAAAATTAGGTTTGAATTTTTGGTTTGGAATTAGGAGTGGAAATTATTTGAATTAGGGAGGGAAAATGAAATTAATCTGAAATTTTGCAATGCTCTAGATCCTTTTATTGGTGTAAGATTGAATCCAAGCAATTGAAATGAGCTACAAACTGCTACAGTGCTGAAAACCTGTTGTTTTTGGTAAAACTGGCTGGGAGTAATCGATTAACATGAAATATGTTAATCGATTACATGTTCAAAAATTTGATAAAATGGCGCCTTCTGAAGGGGGTGTGATCGATTACCATGATTTGGTTAATCGATTACATCAGGGCAAAAATGCAAAAATTACCCTGTTGCAACATGTTTTGAGCCGGACTTTGCATCTTAAACTTTGCCACTGATAAAGCCCTTGGATAATGCCTGAAACATGATAGATAGCTTGTTTGGAAAAAAATCATGTGAACTTTGTGTTTTCTGTTCTCGATTCTAAAATAATCAAACCATCTGCTGAGCAAAATAAATGCTCGAAGACTTTGACGACTGTTTGTTTAGCTATGAATGCAACTGAAATACTCTCTAAAACGAAGAAAGCTCTGAACTGCGAGAAACACACTTTGATCCCAGGTCTTAGAAGCCCAATACAATGCATGGTTAAATGCATATGGAATGCGTATGGATACAAAACACAAGTCAGTTAAAGTTAGAGAACCAAAGGAAAATTTTGGTGTGCAACAATAAGAAATATCATTCAGCAAGATAAATCTTGTTTTATGATGATTCTTATAATCCTTTTTCTGTTGATCATTCATAGCTCTTCTTTCAAGCTTCTTACCAGCGTCATCTGTGGGAGATACATTGCCATCAGCTATTGTATCCCAAAGATCAATATCAAAATCTAGAAAGAAACTTTCTAGTCTGTCTTTCTAGTACTCAAATTTATCACCATTAAAGATGGAAGGTTTAGCATTGGTTGTCTCTATCATTTAAAACTGAAGAAGCAGGAGGTAGTGTAGGATCAACCATAGTGTTTCTAAAAACTCGTCTGGATCTTTATCTGACACAGTTAAGTGTTTGATAACTATCATTCCCAGAACCGAGCTCTGATACCAATTGAAGTTGCAAGAAACACAAGAAAGGGGGTTTGAATTGGGTTTCGCCAAATATAATCTTTTTAAAACTTAGACTTCAAGCTAACAAGTGAATAAAATAAATAAACACAATTATTTTTATCCTGGTTCACTATTAACTAAGTTACTCCAGTCCACCCGCCAAGGTGATTTTACCTTTAATAAGGACTTAATCCACTACAACCAAACTGATTACATAAACCACAACAAGTCTAATCGACCTTGTTATAAACCACAATGGACAACTGCCACTGTCTTCTTGAGACTTGTGACTAAACCTTAGTCTCTCAAGGAACTATCAACAATTGTTGATTACAAGTGTGTGCATACTAAGATGCTTCTACATAAGTAGATTACACAAAGTTTAAGCACAATAACACAAAAGTGTTAATAGCAAGATATGAACAAAAGCTCCTTTCCAATTTACAAAACTATATAAAGTATATCTTAGAAAAGATTTGTGCAGCGTTTCAGCGTAAGTTTTGTAGAGCAGATTGCTAGCTTTTCAATTCTTCCAAGTCTTCCTTTTATAGCTGAAAATAGATCTGTTGGAGGGTAGAATGGGAAACAGAAATTCAGTTGTTTTGTCCCCAACGGTCATTGTGGGAGTGTTAAACAACATAGTAACAAATGAATGTCCTTGCGCAACCTTTGCAGGTTAGTGGTCATAGTGTACTTTGTACTTTTATACTTATCAACCTACGTAAAACACTTTTGATCTTTATCTTCTATTCTTCAGAGGCTTCTGATATATGCTGATGAAGTGTGTTGTAGAAGGATCAAAACTTGAGTCTTCAGAACCTAAGTCTCCAGAGTCTTCAGAATCTTCAGAACTTGTTCAGCAGAAACTTGTCTTTAGAGTCTTCAGAATCTTCAGAACTTGTTCAGAAGAACCTTATCTTTAGAGTCTTCAGAACTTGGTCCTCAGAGGAAAAACCTTAGAAGGCCTTAAAAGCTTACTTACTAAATCATGATCAGAAGTTATAGTCCTAACGTTCTTTTAGAACCGTTGCATTAGAAGCATTCCAGAATCTTAATTTGGATTTGTAAACACAATATGTTTTCTTCTAGAATGTTGAGTTCAGAGCCTGATGACGTCACACGTATTTCCTTCAGAGTCAGAACCTATTTAGCAAGGGCTACACACTAGACAGAAACCATTAGAGTATAAAGTTGTTCTCTAGGATAACATGTGAAGTTATTGTGAGGGCAAGGTTCCTTATTACTTTGTTTTAATGATGTCAAAACTAGGAAAATTTCGTACTTGTGTATTTTGGACGGTATCACCTTGTCTAAGCTTGCATTCATCTTTTTCAAATGCGCCTAAAATCCTACATACTTGAACTTGGGCATATAGGATCATACTCTATGTCTAAAATGTGTTTTGAGTCAGTTTTGGTACATTGGGTCGACTCACACATGATATAGGTTGACTCACAACAGTGATACTTTGTTACTTTTTCAGCGTAAAAGTGATACTTTTTCAGTGTTCCAGAATCATTCCAGAATATAGAAGCATTCCAGAATCTGGACTTTGTCACTCTTACTTTTTCAGCGTAAAAGTTTTCCAAGCTATCTCAAAACAAATTAAATACTAGCATTGTCACTATCCGAAGCGATCACGAGGGTGAATTTGAAAACCACTTCTTTGAGGAATTTTGTGATAAGCATGGCATTGATCATATTTTTTTGCTCCATGTACTCCTCAACAAAATGGAGTGATGGAACGTAAAAATCGCATTCTAGAAGAGTTAGGAAGAACTATGGTCAATGAGAGTGACCTTCCTAAATATTTTTGGGCCGATGCTATTAGTACGGCGTGTTATGTTTTGAATAAGGTGCTTATATGTCCTATTCTCAACAAAACTCCATATGAGTTTTTAAAAGGAAGGAAGCCTAATGTATCACATCTTCATGTTTTTGAATGTAAATGCTTTATGTTAAATAATGGAAAAGAGAATCTTGGCAAATTTGATTCAAAAGTAGATGAAGGTATCTTTCTTGGACACTCTCAAACTAGCAAAACATATAGACTATACAATAAAAGGTTACTTATTGTAGAAGAATCTGTGCGTGTTATTTTTGACGAATCTTATCCGAAAAATGTCGGGAAAGGTATTTCTTTTCATGGTGCAAATGTATCTTCAGAAGACATACTCAAAGACACTGAAGAAGGGATTGATCAACCTGAATCAGTGAAAGTTGAGGAGGAGGGAGATCACAACTCTGAAAAGATTGAGGAGGATCATCCGATTAACAACAATGACCTTCCTTTGGCTTGTAAATCCTATAAGGATCATCCAATCAACAATATTCTCGGATACATAGCAAAAGGAGTAACTACACGGTCTAAGATAAGTAACTTTTGTTATCACTTTCCTTTCGTCTCTCAAATTGAGCCTAAAAACTCTAAAGAGGCCTTACTCGATGAAAATTGGTTTTTGTAAATGCAAGAGGAATTGAATCAATTCAAAAGAAATGAGGTTTGGGACCTTGTCCCCCCTCTGCGAGACCATCGAGTAATTGGCACTAAATGGGTATTTAGGAACAAACTTGACGAAAACGGAGTAATAACTAGAAACAATGCCCGTTTAGTGGCACAAGGCTATAACCAAGAGGATGGCATAGACTATGAGGAAACTTATGCTCCTGTTGCCCGACTTTAGGCAATACGCCTTTTGCTAGCCTATGCTTGTTCTAAGAATTTCAAATTATATCAAATAGATGTTAAGAGTGCTTTCCTAAACGGATACATTAATGAAAAGGTCTATGTATCTCAACCTCCCGGTTTTGAAAGTCATGAGTATCCAAATTATGTTTATAAACTTAAACGTGCTTTGTATGGTCTCAAACAAGCTCCTAGGGCTTGGTATGAGCGACTTAGCAAATTTTTACTCGACCAAGGATACTCAAGATGGAAGGTTGATACTACCCTCTTTATTAAGCGTCAAGGAAAACACTCCATTTTAGTTCAAGTTTATGTAGATGACATTATCTTTGGATCTACTAATATGCACTTGGTCAAGGAATTTTCAAAGTTAATGCAGGGTGAGTTTGAGATGAGTATAATGAAGGAGCTAAACTACTTCCTTGGACTCCAAATCAAACAACTCGAAGAAGGAACATTTGTGAGCCAAACAAAGTATTGTTATGAGCTACTCAAGCGCTTTGATATGGCAAACACAAAAGTTATTGATACTCTAACGCCCACATGTGTGAACATAGATCGAGATGAAAATGGTAAGGTCGTCGATGTAAAGAAGTATAAAGGTATGATAGGTGTCATACCCCAAATCTTACCCTTAGATTATTTGACCACTTGCATATCATTCTAGGTCAATCATATTGCATAGCTAACCAAACTATCAGACTTTGTTCGCTTTGTTTCACCTTTTGGAATTAGGGTTTGCGTCAAGAGGCTTCCAGGATTGGAAAAGTAGGGTTTTGGATTGATCGTCCGCCATTTAAGCTCTTGAGACGTGGAATCAAAGGTTTTCTGTTGAGTTGGATTTCCTTTGTTCAGAGTTTGTTTCTTTCGACCATTGTACTCAAGTTTGAGGCAGAGGTGTTAGGTTTTCCATTGTCATGAGCAATTCTTATTAGAGGTTTATCAAGGCACGATTTCAGTTTCTCTGAATCTCCACAAGGATGTCGTTGTTTAGGATTTCATCAGTGCATTGACTTGAAAAATTATAGATCGGGATTCTGGAGGATTAGGGTTCTCACCTTTGGTGTTTATGATCGACAAATGTCGTTCAGTTGTGTCTCTTGAGACTAGCAGGTTCAATGTGTGTGTGGAAGTATTGATTGGTTGGTTAGGACTTTCACCATTGGTCTGAGGATTTGGCAAGTTTGTTCACCAATTGAAGACCATATTAAGATGAATTCAAGTTTGTGATGTTGTTCAGTATTTTTGTTGGTCAAGTGCAATTGTCAAGATTTTAAATGTGGAGGCGTGTTACCATTACCTATATCCATTCCCGTAATCTTTTCCTATCCATTTTGTTATTTTCATCTTTTTTTAAAACCAAAATCCATTTCTAAACACCTCATATCCATTTTCAAACCTATTTCTTCCAATTCATTCAATCCATATTATTTTTCGTTAATCCATTTCAAATTTTCATTTTTAATCCCACTACATTCATCCATAAACCACTTCTCATATCCGGTTTCATAATTTATCCACCATTATCCATTTAAAACCAATTTTATAATCCATCAAAATCCACTCCCAATTCAAATGAATTCAAACCAATTTAATTTCAAGTTCTTTTTTTCTTTCCGATTTCCAATTCATGATCCAAGTAGCAAATTTTATTCAAGATTAAAATTCCAAAGTTCACTATACATTTCCATCCAAAATCCAATTTTAATTCCCTCTCCTATTTAATTTCAAATATTCAAAAAAGACCAAAATAGTGTCAAAGCCCATTATCTACTTAAGAGTCCATTGTACATGAACCCATCCATTACATTATTGTTGCCACACAAATTTCAATCAAAAAAAAAAAAAAAAGAAAAGAAAGGCATGAGGTCCTGCGCCCTTGCATTTGACAGCAACATGACATGAGTTGCTCACTGCATCCCTCCAAACCTGTCCTTCACACCTACAAACAAAACAAAACCGTCCCAAACCATACAACAAAAACACATGCATCTTGCTAAGCACATACCTGCAACTAAACGACGCAGTATCCTGCAAATTGAGAGTAGGGGTGTGCAAAAAAACTGGTTCACAAGAACCAAATTTAAAAAAATGGTGCACCGATTTCTAAAATCCAAATTATTTTGTTTAAAACCTAGTCCAAATTCATTTTACTAAAACCATAAAAAACCAATGTCCACTTTTTAAAACCAATACATGAATGGTTAGTCCACTTTTTAAACATAATTTGCTCTTTGTCTTGTTTTTGTTGCATAGTCATAAATGACAATTAAGGTAATATATATATATATATATATATATATATATATATATATATATATATATTAAAGGAACTCTTTCTAGGGCCTGTTTGAATTAGTTTTCAGAAACTATATTTTAGTTTTTAAAATTTAAAAAATAGAAAACTTGTTTGGATCTACTATTTTACAAAACTCTTTCTAAAAACCATTTTTAGAATCATTGTTTTTAAAATTAAAAAAGTAGAACTGATAATACACGTTTTCATCTTCTACTTTTCAATTTTGAACTAAAATTCAGAACGAAAACACACGAAAAAATGACTCTTTTCATTAATGGTAATCTTGTAATTTTTTGCAACTCATTTATAAAAAGTCAAATTATTATTATACTAAAGCACGTAGATTATATTAGTTACCACTTCAAATAATTTAAATTTAAGTTTTAAATATTTGATAAATTAAAGTATCATTCAACTTATTTATTAAATAATAATAAATAACATTAATCAATTTACTGCCAATTAATTTCATTTAATTAGTCAAAACAAGATTAAGGGAAATTTGATTTTAAAACTGGTCCAAACAAAAACTGGTTTTTTGGTGCAAACTGGTTATAACCAAACTGATCCAAACATAAACCGGTTTTAGAAAAATAAACCAATTTTATCAAAGTGGTTTTAAAAACCAAACTGATCCGTATATATGGTTCAATTTGGTTTGGTTTTAGAACCATGCACACCCCTAATTGAGAGGAACCTCTCAATAACGGACAAATTCAAATCGATTCATTCACTGAGCCGTGTTGGCTTTGCCTTGGCTTGTTTTTCTTTTTCTTTACAGTTGAAATGCGATGATGGGGAGCATTTTATCTCTTCTTCTGAGCATGACATTCAGATTCAACTTTTATTTTATTTTATTTCTTTTTTCTAGTTTTGTTTTAATAATGAGAGCAATTTTTTATCATTTAGTTGGTTTAAGCTCTTATTGATGTTTATCATTTTCATTATGCTTTGATTTTATTGTCGACTTTCATTTTCGATCTTATTTTCATCTTGATTTTGGTCGATGAAGTCTAAATATTCATTAACAAAGTTTTAATTTTCAACTTCAAAATCTTTTTCCATGGTGTCAATATTTTCTTCAAGATATAAAATTTGTTTCTTTTGTTTTGACACCATCTTATACAGAATTTTGCATTCATTGAGTAGTTCATCTATAGCACTTTGTGCATCATTACTAACCTCTTCATTTTCTTCATCGGAATGATGTGATGCCATTAAAGCAAGATTTGCACATTCGTCACTTTCCAAGTTAGATGAAGAACTTATTTCGTTATCTTCTCATGCAATGTAGGCTTTTTAAATTTTGTCTCTTTTCTACTTTTGAAACCACCCTTCTTGGTGAGTTTTGGACAATTCATCTTTATGTGTCCTTGCTAACCACATTCATTGCATGTGACATCTTATGTTGAAGTTGAACTCTTCTTTTTCCTGAAAAATTTCTTTTTTTTTTTTTGCATAATTCAAGGATTTATTATTTTTACCAAGTAACTTACCAAGCCTTTTCACAAGGAGCAAAGAGTTTTCATCTTCTTCTGGAGCATCATCTTCTTGTTCTTCTTTTGAGTCAACTTTCAAAGCATTGCCTTTGGAATTCTTCTCTTGATTCTCATGCTTTTCAAGTCTTCCAATTTCAAGTTTATGCTCTTGAAGTTTTTCAAAGAAGGAAGCAGATGTCATGGTAGAAAGACTTTTATTTTCCGATATTGTTGTCACTTTTGGTTGTCATTCCATAGTTAAAGACCTAAGCACTTTAAGATTAAGATCATCATTAATAAAAGTCTTACCAAGAGCAATCAAGTGATTTTTCAATTGTAGAATCTCTTTTGCAACGCGACGATGGATTCTCCGGGCTGCATTCTGAACATCTTGTACTCTTGACTTAAAGTATTCAATCTAGATCTATTTATTTTAGCGGTTCCTTCATGAGTTTCAACCAATGTATCCCATATTTGCTTTGTTGTTGTACATTGAGAGACACGAAAGAATTCATTCATGCTAAGTGCACTTTGAAGTATGTTGATTGCTTTATTTTCATTAAGAATTTTTTTTCTTATCATCTTCATCCCAAGAGCTTTTAATCTTTGGAGTGCCAACACCATTAACAACACTTGTAGGAACATGTGGACCATTTTGGACAGGTTCCCATATTCCTTCTCCTTGTGCTTCCAAATGAGCCTTCATGCGAATTTCCCAAAAATTAAAATATTCACCAGAAAATAATGGAGGTTTATTGCTACTTCCACCATCTTTGAAAACATGATTTACACTTGCAGAAGCCATTCTGGATCTTTAGGAAAGGTTTACCTATAACCTGCTATGATGTCAATTGTAAGTTAGGAGTATGCCTAAGAATTTGGGGGGGGGGGGGGGGGGGGGGGGGGGGGAATTAGGAATTATAAAAATTATCCGGTTTTTATGAATCTTTGTTCTATCTTTTATGGTTAGGTTAGGCAATGAAAACGGTAAAGTGCGGAAAAGTAAAGAACACCGAGACTTATTCTGGTTCCCCTCATAATCCGATAGTACTCTAGTCCCCTTACCACATGTAAGAGATTTTATTATAATTAGATCTCCCTAAACAAGATTCTAACCAAATTATCAAGAGCAATCCTCTTGTAACTTGTTCAACAAGAAAAGAAAACAATCCTCCATTTTCTCGTAACCTTATCTCCGACAATTCTGGATGATAAGTAACCACACCTAATATAAAACTATCCTTGATACTTATTCTAAAGAACAAAGCCTTATTCTCTTTCAAGTATGAAGATTCAAAAACAAATGCTCTCTAAGTGCTCAATGATAATTTGTTGAAAATGATGTGAAAATGTATTTCAAAAAGTATCCAAGTATGAAAGTTCTGTTGGAAAAATATGCAGAGAGAGATTTGAAGATTTAATTGAAAGAGGTGAATGTAAAATGAAAATTTGAAATGAATTTATAGTGATGGAATCAACCATTCAAAAATCATGGCAATGATTAGAGAAATTCTAAAAATTAATTAGTGAAATGATGTGAAGGTTTCCATGAAGAGATATGATGAAAAAGTGCAATAAAACAAAGTATTTTTCAGAAAACAACTAGGTGCAATCGATTGCACCAAACCCACAATCGAATGTACCATTCACAACGTTTAAATTTTTTGAAAAATAGCCTTGTGACAATCGATTGTGCTAAGATGACAATCGATTGTTGTAGTTGAAAAATGCATTTTTTACATAGACAGTGGCTAAAACGAATTTGATGTAATCGATTGTTGCCAAAGAGCAACCGATTGTCATTCTTTAAAAACTGAAAAATTGTTTATGAAATTGAACAAAACTAATGTATCATCTAGAGTTTTAACCAAGACATTAGATGAACTTTGAAAATTGTTTGAACATGGTTCAAATATGAAATAGCTTTTTAATGAATGATTAAAGACTTGAGGACTAAGATTGTATTAGTCAAGAATTGCATATACCTTTAAATTTGATTAATCTCATCTAGAAAGTGAAATCAAGTCTTCAACATCTTTTCTTTTTTCTTTTTTGATCATATCATTGTTGAGCTTGACTTCATCAGAACATGCTGAAAGTTGTCTTCACATGCATTATCCATTTATTTACTAATTCACCTCTCTTTACTTCTACTCTTTAGAAAACTAAGTTATATACATATCCACTTATTTATTTTATTTTTTGATAATTAAAATATTATTATTGAAATACTTATATTAAAATTCTGTCATATTCATAAAATTATTAAAATATAAATAACAAATATAATATTGATAATTATTAAATTATAAATATATATATATATATATATATAATCATAACCTAACGAATACATAAATAATTAAAATAATTAATTTCAATATTATTAACTTATCACAATAATATTCATAAATAAATAATTAAATATGATATATATTATATATATATATATATATATATATATATTATATATATATATATATATATATATACTATATATATATATATATATATAATTGTAAATAAATAATAAAATTTATTAAAAGAATAAATGTATTGTATATAAAGATATTGAAATATTACATTTTTCTTCTCCATCATTTTAAAACTATCTTTTAATCTTTGGCACTCCATTAGTTCAAAATGATCTCTTAGGCTCTGTTTGGTAAAAATAGCGGTTGACTGATAAGTTAGCTGATAGTTTATAGCTTATGACTAATAGACAGTGACTGATAGCTTATAACTTATAGATGTTGGTTGATGATTTATAGCTGATAAGCAAATTGAAGTGTTTGGTAAATTTAGCGGTTTATTTATCTAATAAAATAAAATGACATAAAAGATATTTAATAATTATTATTTTATTTTAAATTATAATAAATTATAAAGGATAATGGTGGGTTTTAGTTAAAATAATAAGAGTAAAAGTGAAAGAAAAAATGATAAGCTATAAGCTAAAACGCTATTTAAAATAACGTATGAAAAATAAGTTATGAGCTAACAAAATAAGTTATAAGCTCGTAATGAAAAAACTGTTACCAACCAGATATTTTATTGTCATATGAGCTTATAAACTATAAGACATAAGCTATAAGCTCAAAAAATATCTGGCCAAATAGAGTCTTAGTTTTTACCTCTCTATTTCAATTACAATTCAACACCGCACCTTTTTTAATTTAGTTTACAATGAATGCCTTATGAATTTGATTGATAGAAGTAGTGCTTTTGAAATACATTGTTAGCGGTTAGGATTTCAGTTATTAGTCTATAAACTCTATTGTTAGTTTTGATCAGTAGTGGCATGTCAGACCACACTTGCACAATTCAAAATATCCTTTGTGGAAGAACTAAAACCTAGGTATAAGCTTTTTATTTATGCACATAATTAGTTCATTCAATAGCACTTGAGTTCAAAAAAGCACTAAAGGTTTGATATTTTTGAGACTAATAATGCCCTTAAGTTTTAATGTATACATAAACTTTTACACTTATAGGGAATGATATTGTTAAGGAGCGGGAATGACAGTGTTATGAAGGAATATTAATACTATTAGAAATACTTTGTTTTCCTGCGGATTTATTTGCGGATTTTGACAAAATTTTCGCAGAAAATTTATTACCTGCTATTCTTCCTGCTATTTTCTGTTCCCAGCTAAATCCTTCGTGGGTAATTAATTTAGCAGATAAAGTCGCACGAAAATATCGCAGGAAAAAGTTGCAGGAAAAAATCACAGGTAAAACAGCTAAAATCACAGAAAATACCGCAGGTAATTGAAATTTTCGCAGATAAATTCGCAGCTAATTTCTCTCCAGGTTTTTAATTTTTATTATTAATTGTGTTTAATTCATATTTAAAATATTATAATTAATGTTAAATATCAAAGTAACAATAATATAAAAATAAAAATCTAATTTGAATAAGTCAATGTAACACTAATCACATTTAAAATTTTAAAACAATCAAACATTATTATAAAGTCAATAACAAGTACTTCTAGAGTTACATTACTAAAAATGACACAATCAAGTTACTAATAATCACTGTCCAACCAAATTAATAAGAAAAAACAATGCAAATTTTAAACTAGTTAACAAGAAAAACCAATCCAAATCAAAATTCACTACTAATGTGTTCACAAATGTCTTCATCTGATTCATCAACATCATTTCACTTGGATTATCAGTTTCATTATTGGCTTGAGGTGGATGAGAAGAAGATGCAACAAATCCAAAATGATTCATTAACAATGAAAGTTTATTGTTTGTTTCAATCATCTATTTTTCTTGTCGTTGCAACTGTTGCTTCATCTCCAACTTCTCTTGTTCTTGTCTTTGCAATGATGCAGTGAGAGCATGGACTTTACTTCTCAAATCATCAACCTCTTGAGAGTTACTCGAAAGACTTGGTTGAGTTGATAATGGAACCAGAGTCTTGGCAATGGTTTCAAGACCAAATACCCTCATTTCTTCTTTCCAAATGACTCCACCCATATATCCAAATCAGGCGGCATTTCAACAGTAGGTTATTATCAACTTCATCCTCTCCTGAAACAGTTGAATTTTGAGAAGAAATCTCCAACTTTCAAATAATTATAAAATGACTTTAATTATTGTACTACACTGTATAATTATTAGTAAGCTTTTATTATCATGAACAATCTCTTGAGTATAGATGAATGAATTAATGGTACTATATGTACTTAATATTGTAAAAACAAACTATGGTCAAATACATCTAAAAGTATTTGATATTTTGTTTACCGCGATAAGACCAATCTCAACACTTTTGAAGATGACACCAAATAAGGCGCCCATGCAAGCTAGAAAGTCGAATTTGTACCTGTAGCTACATAACAAGATGTTAATGAACCAATAACATTCATTGTTCCTAGTGCCACCATTTCTCTATTACCGTCTAATGAATAGTCTTTCATAGCTGCAAATGTTCTTGCAATTGCCACAACTTCCTATAATTTTATTTTAAAGAAAATTGGCTCAATTGTCCTATAAATGTTTATGAAACAAAAGAGATAAGAAAAGTTTGTATAAATTTACATACCGTCAGTGCTACCATACCAGAAATCAGACCAATCCTAATACCAGCAGTAAGATATTTACCACTGGAAAATATTTCATTGACTGATATTGGATTCACACCATCTTCAATATGTTTCACCTGAAACACCATAATGCTTTTTGAGTCTTAAAAAGTGCTTCATTTTGTTTGAAACTATCCAAGAAATTAATTAGTCTTTTATTACTTACAATTGCTACTCTTTTCTTGTCCGCCCATGTAATGTAAATAGAAAAAGTAGAGACAATAACACATATCATAGGAGAAATCGCAGCCACCCAAAAGAGATTCGTTTTCTTCTTAGCCTATTAATTACAACATAATAATAATCATGGTCATATATAAAGGTTCAATAAATGGAAATGAAGATAGAAAGAGAAGTTGTTGGCATTCTTACAATATTTTTTGTTGTAAGAAGGAAAGCCAAGAATGATGATACTACAATTAATATTGTCTCCCAATTCCACTGTAACAAAAGATTAAAACAACTTAGTTAAGTGCTTATAACATAAACGCTTAAATAAGTGCTTGCCTAATAAGTTATCATAATTTGTTTTTGTAAGTTCTTCTATATAGACATCTCACAAGTACTTATATTTAAGATGAAATAAGTCAATTCAAAAGAAAAAGAAAGCTTACGCTGTGGTGGGCTGCACAAAAAAACGATCTCATGACTGAAATAATATTAGTTTTCTTAGTGAAATATTATATGCCAAGAAAACCTTTAAGCTATTTATGCACGTGCGGACCTTCGACGGCGGCTCAGTGGCTCAATGACTATGTTTTGTCATAATTTATGAAACAATGGAAGAAACCCTTTGTGAAAATATGTAACAATAGTGAAATGAAATATGCACACTAAATAGAGATTATTATATGTAAAATTATGATAGAGAGTATCAAGTTATATTTTAGTATTTTAGTTTAATAAGAATTATTAATTTAAGATTTTATATTAGTTGGTATTTTAGTTTAATTGTTATTGAATTGCGCTTCCACTAGTATTTGAGTATTTTAGTCATTGGCTCATTAGTATCATTATATATGTAAGTGTCTTGGACACATTTTAGGTATCAATCAAAGAAATCAAATGTTATCTTTATCTTTTATTTTCTTAGTTTGCTTCTAGATTTATAGTTATTTTATACCTTGTTAGGGTTAGCAATTTTGTTTCCTAACAATTGGTGCTTTCATCATGTACTCAAATCCTCCTATGGATTATCCTTATCATACACCTTCATATCATCCATGGAGTATTCCTCCTACCTATCCCACAAACCCCTCTTTTACATCTCCTACCACATCTTCATTTCCATCTTTTCCATGGGAACTTTTTACACCTTGTTACACTCATGTTGGTTCATCATCACCAAGTTTGTATCCAAATCATGGGTATTCACCACATACACCTAATCTTCACCTATATTCATCCTATTCATCATCTCATTATTCATACTACTACAATAATTATCATCAACAACTATCACCAACAAAAACCTCATACACAATTAGAAGGGATTTTGAGAAGCATTTGCAAGTGTCTCATATCAATTTTAAGAAAAACTCAAAAACAAAAACTTATCCTAAATTTCCCTTTCCACCGCCATTGCTACCACCACAACAACACCCACCTCCACCGCCACAGCTACAGCTACAACCAAACCGTCCCTCCACCTCCTGCGACGTTCGCGGTCGTAGCACGCTCTATTCTCTCTTCAATCAAGCCGACGAACGCAAAATCCCCAAAACTGAACCTCCGCGTCTACTCCATGAGCTTGATACCAGAAACCTAGCTTCATCTTCCACTGTTCAACAGCCGTTCATCGAGTCTGAAGAAGACGAAGAAGAAGATAACATTGTCGTTGAAGAAGATTCAGACGAAGACGAAATTAGGGTTTTGGAACCGCCACAACCACTGCAACAACGAGAACGAGAGCTTTCCAATGTGATTGAGGAAAGTTTTCACGAAATCGTAGAAGAAGAGCCTGATTTTCAACTTGAACCGGAACCAGAGTTAGTTTTTGCTGAAGAAGAATCCTTGAAACCGATGAAGGAACATATGGATCTAGATTCACAGGCGAAGAAAAGTTCAGGTCGAGGTTTAAAGGAAATCGCCGGAAGTTTCTGGTTTGCGGCTTCAGTTTTCAGCAAGAAGCTTCAGAAATGGAGGCAGAAGCAGAAAGCTAAGAAGCGAGGTCCACAAAACGGCACTGTTTCGGGCTCCTCGACTCTATTGCCGGTGGAGAAGCCAATCGGCCGTCAATTTTGGGAAACTCAGTCAGAGATTGCCGACTATGGCTTCGGCCATCGTTCTTGTGATACTGATCCACGATTCTCGCTTGACATAGCTCGCATGTCGTTTGACGATCCTCGTTACTCGTTCGAGGAGCCACGAGCTTCTTGGGATGGTTATCTGATTGGAAAGACATTTCCCAGAGTGCCTTTACCTACTATGCTTTCTGTTGTTGAAGATGCTCTTGTTCATGTTCAAAGAACTGATTCGCTTATACCGGTTGAGGAGCCACCGCTTTTGAATGAGAATGGTGAAGAGAATGTTAATATGCCTGGTAATTCGACTCAGACGAAAGAGTATTACTCTGATTCTTCAACCAGGAGAAGGCAAAACCTTGATAGGTCTAGTTCTATTCGGAAAACTGCAGCTGTTGTTGTTGCTGAAATGGATGAATTGAAACCTGTTTCTAATGCTAAGGTTTTTGTAAGAGACTTTGTGCAAAGTGCTTTGACTTTTCTGATGAGTAAGGATCATGACATTGTTAAAAACTTTCTGGAAATGACTCTTCTGCTTCAATCACGGGAGAAGATTATTGATTGGTTTCGCCTATCAGCAGGCGTAATGCCAGCTAGTTTTAAGATTAAACGCGAGCCAGGAAAGAATAGTGAGTCCATGGATCCTGATTTTGGTGGAAGTGCAATAGGGATGGTTGCTCCTGTTGATTCTGGATTTTGGTGGATTATATTGCTCCGTGCATACACTAAGTCTACATGAGACAATTCCTTGGCTGATAGTGCTGCGTGTCAAGAGGGTATGCGCTTGATTCTGGATTTATGCCTTTCAGAAGGATTCGACACGTTTCCAACTCTATTATGTGCTGATGGATGCTGCATGATCGATCGTAGAATGGGTCTATATGGTTATCCAATTGAAATTCAAGCACTGTTCTACACGGCTTTAAGGTGTGCAATGTATTTGCTTAAGCAAGATAATGAAGGGAAAAAGTTCATGGAAAGAATTGTGCGACGCATGACTGCTTTAAGCTTTCATTTGAGAAGCTATTTTTGGTTGGATTTAAAGCAACTCAACGATGTGTATCAATACAAAACTGAAGAGTACTCGCACACTGCAGTAAATAAGTTTAATGTGATACCTGATTCTCTACCTGATTGGGTATTTGATTTCATGCCTCATCATGGAGGTTACTTCATTGGAAATGTAAGTCCTGCTATGATGGATTTCCGTTGGTTTTGTCTTGGTAATTGCATTGCAATTTTGTCATGTTTGGCTACTTCTGAGCAATCCACTGCAATCATGGATCTCATAGAATCGCGCTGGGATGCATTGATCGGCGAAATGCCTGCAAAAATATGCTATCCAGCACTTGAAAACCATGAGTGGAGGATCACAACAGGCTGTGACCCCAAAATTACTAGATGGAGTTACCATAATGGTGGGTCTTGGCCAGTTCTTTTATGGCTTCTTACTGCGGCTTCGATCAAGACAGGGAGGTCGCATATTGCAAAACAAGCACTTGACATTGCTGAGACCAGATTGTTGAAGGACAATTGGCCTGAATATTATGATGGAAAGCATGGTAGATACATTAGGAAGCAAGCTAGGAAATGCCAAACTTGGTCTGTTGCAGGATACTTGGTGGCTAGGATGATGCTGGATTATCCATCACATTTGCGTATGGTGGCTTTTGAGGAAGATGATATTGCTCCCACTTGCTTGGATAATATACGAAGAGATGACTTGGAGATAATGCTTGTTGTAGGACCAAAGATTGTTCAGTTTAAGCAATGGGACCCGGAGTAGGTTTAGAACCTTGAGGACAAGGTTCAAGTGAACCCCGCGGCAATGATAGAGAGTATCAAGTTATATTTTAGTATTTTAGTTTAATCAGAATTATTAATTTAAGGTTTTATACTAGTTGGTATTTTAGTTTAATTGTTATTGAATTGGGCTTCCACTAGTATTTAGGTATTTTAGTCATTTGTCCATTAGTATCATTATATATGTAAGTGTCTTGGACACATTTTAGGTATCAATCAAAGAAATCAAATGTTATCTTTATCTTTTATTTTCTTAGTTTGCTTCTAAATTTGTAGTTATTTTATACCTTGTTAGGATTAGCAATTTTGTTTCCTAACAAATTATAATCCAATTAGTGGTAGAAATGAACTCATAATAATAGCTCCCAAGGGATCAATCCATCCATAGAACTTGACAACCAACAAAGCAGCAACTAATCCAACTGAATTAGTGATAACATCAAAACAATGATCTCATACCCCAACTGTGCCAAAGTGCCTATTACCTAGTCACATAATAATGATAGAAATAGTAAAAAATAGTTATATTTATTCTAAACAGGAAAATTAAAACCAATAGTAAAATATAGTTATATTTATTCTAAACAGGAAAATAGTAAAAAATACGGATTAATCTAATTTAAAAGTGGGATATGAAAATTAAAACCAATAAAGTAACTTTAAAATATGGAAAAGATAAACATAAAAGATATCAATAGCAGCCTCAGAATACCTCCTCAGCTACATATAAAAAGAGGTTGACAAGATCACTGGGAACACCAGGAAAGCGTGCGCAAAATAGAGCACGTGCTTTTTTCAACAGGGTGGGTTTAATGCATAAAAACGAACTTGTTTGTTAGTGTTCTCATTTCATAACATAAGCATATCATAAACTATACACTAAAATTAAATTCTATATTTCCCCAACAACAACCACCACAATAAAATTAAATTCTATATTTCCCCAACAACCACCACAATGAATAGCATTAAGTTTTTAAAAGCTACAACCGTTACAGTACTGGTATTAATACTATCACTCACCGCCACCGCTCAGTCGTGTCCACCGTCAGACAAGGTGGCGCTACTAGCCTTCGGAGCAGCTTTCCACAATCCCTACCTCGGCATCTTCAACTCATGGAGCAACACCAATTAGGAGTCATGGTGGTCGGAAAGTGGTGAAGGAATGAGTAGCAGTGGCGGTAGGGTTTCAGGGAAAGGAAGGTTTGTCTCGTTTGAAGGGAAAGGAAAGTTCACGTGGGAGTATGATGAAAATTTGGGAGGTCTAATCTTCAAGCCCATATTCAAAGTAAACTCAAATAAAAATTATTAACATATATTTCTCAAACTCAATTTAAAAGATCAAATAAATATTTTAAATAAAATAAAATAGTTTAAAGAAAAATAATAATAAAACTAAAATACTTTTTTTTTATTTATTAAATTCTATTTCTACTAAAATATAAAATAAAATAAAATAATCTAAATATAAATTAAATATAATATAATTTATTTTAACTTAAAATAAGCAATTATATATATATATATATATATATATATATATATATATATATATATATATATATATATATATATATATAAGAGTAAAATTAATTTATAAATTTAAAACTCTATAAAATTTAATATTTCAACTAGAGATCAAAAATATAACTTCCTTTAGCTAAGATTTCTACAATTAATATTTTATAATAATTAACAAGAGATCAAATATAAATTTTTATAACACAAAATGTATATTAAATCAATGAGATTAAATTTAAATTTTAAAAATAATTCTAAAATATATCCTTAAAGTTAATGTATCAAAATTGAATAAGTGTTTTTTTTTAAATTAATACACAACACCTATTAATATTTCTAAAAAAATATTTAAATTTTTCATTTGTTTAAAAAAAATATTTAAATATTTTAACAAAGCTTGGAGATTGTGTAGATCGGAGATTTTTCATTAGGGCATGGTTTTATGAAGCGGCCTATCCCCGTAGTCTTGGAAATGTACACCTTGGAGAATTACCTACCTAATCATACTCCACACTTAAAAAAATTATATTTATCTGCCATGTTAGACAATTAACTTACAATTTACAGTCTAATGTAGCGGAATGCATGAGGGAGATTGGTTGACAATGTAAAATAATTTTACACTGTGAGTATATATCAATTAAATTCAATTAAAAAAATGTATCAAAAACATATCTTTGAAATCAATGTCAATTATGTTTTATAATTTTATTTATTAAGAGTGAAAACATAACTAATTTAAAATTAAAATAAATAAATAAATAACTAGTACTGAAATCCGCAGTAAATATCACAGTAAAATTCCCAGCAAATTCCGAAGCAAACTTTGCAGCAATTCCTACGAATATTCCAGAGAATTTTCAGGTTTCCTTGCTTAACCAATTTCTGCGAAAGAAATCGCAGTTAAATTCGCAGAAAAATTGATATATTATTTTAGACTTAATTGCAATTTTGGTCCCCTATTTTGGTTTTTTCACGGTTTTAGTCCCCTATTTTGTTTTTAAGCAGTTTTGGTCCCCATCCCAATTTTGATCCAACTGTTCATGTACGGTCGTGTACTGTTCATGTACGGTCATGCACTGTTCATGTATGGGCAAAATGAACAGTACACGACCGTACATGAACAGTTGGGTCAAAATTGGGATGGAGACCAAAACTGCTTAAAAACAAAATAGGGGGACTAAAACCGTGAAAAAACCAAAATAGATGGACCAAAATTGCAATTAAACCATTATTTTAAAAGCATAAATCACAGGTAAGGTCTCAAGAAATCCTACGCAATTTGCTGCGACTTTGTTATTCGCAGTACAATTTCGCTGGTAAAGTTGCAGGTATACCCGCGGATAATTTTTCACAGAAAATTGCACAGAAGTCATGTATTTCTAGTAGGATAAATATACATCACATGAAAATAATAACTAACAAAGAAAAGCATTTAACATAACATGCGGCATATTCACCATTAATATAAATTTTTTGTTTTATTTCAAAAAAACTAAGATTAATATTGATCTCAAATTCATGCAAGATAAAAATCCTTATTATTTTATAAACATGAAGATAATGTAGTACTTATATATATATATATATATATATATATATATAAGGTATAAAAATTCATGTAAAACATATAAATAATTTTAAAAAATATGTATAGTAATTTTATAAAAGAAAAAACTATCATTAATGATTTTATTAATAATCCAAGTTTGTGTTATCTTACTCCTTTCACAATTATACTCTCCATCATAAAATGTAAGTTATATTTGAAATTTTCACATAAATTAAAAAATAAATAATAAATAAAAGATAAACTAGTAATTTTATAAAATTATTCTTATTAATTATTAGTGTGTCTTAATTATCTTTGATGTAAGATGAGAGAATAATTGATGGATTATAACACAATATTACCGCATCTTTTCTTCTGTATTAATTTTTTTGGAGAAAATATATCACTTTTAAAAAAATTATTTATTTTTTGAGAGAATTTAACTTCCAAAACTATTCTAAAACGAAAAACAAGAAACATAACATCTATATAAATTTCTCAGTTTTTAAAAAGTATAAATTAATTATTTTTTTAAGTGAGATAACTAATTAGTAGTACTAGTAACCACTAAAAAAATCTGTATTTTTTAAACAGATTCTATTTTTGGAAAACATATCTAAAACATTTAGCGATTCTTCAAAGACTAAGGAGAAACCTTATGTTTCAATGTTGCTTTTATAGGGTGTTGCTAATTTTTCATGATGAAATGAAACCATATATTTCATTATTTTTTGTGTGTGATTTTTTGGATTTCATTTTTGGCGTGAGATCTATGAATGTAGTTATATCATAGGTTTAAAATGTACTCCCTCCGTCTCAAATTATAAGACGTTTTGGGCTTTTCACATAAATTAAGAAATTTAATTATTACTTTATGGGAAAGACAAATTATGTATAACTTTACAGTAATGTTCCTCATAATTATATAGGAGAGAGAAATTAAAAGAGTTGAAATAATAAATAATAATAAATATTTGAGGGTATATTGGGAAAGATGTCATTTATATTACATTGGGAATGTAAGGTGACTTATAATTTAGGACAAATTTTTTTGGCAAAGTGACTTATAATTTGAGACAGAGGGAGTAGTTCGGTTAGTTAGTGGATAAAAGGCTTGTAACTCGTGGTTTTTGATGATTGGGTTTAGTTAGTGGATAAAAGGCTTGTAACTCGTGGTTTTTGATGATTGGGTTAAATGAGACGTATAAAGTTAAAATATATATCTCATATGTGTTAAATTGAGTTTTGTTTTAGTTCTTAGGTATATTAAAAAAACAAATAAAAGAAAGAAAATAATTATTTCATTAAATTATATTATTAAAAATACTACCATAAATATAATTTAGAATTAGCATTTCAAAAATAATATACAAAATATTAATTAAAATGTACATTAAAAAAGAAGAAAAAAAATAAAGCATATAAGAGGCAGAAACTTTATTATATGAAAAAGTACATTGTTGTCTGATTTATATTTTTCTCGTTTTTATTTAAAAGTCCTTCTAAAAAATTGAAGAGTCCAAATTAATCATTAAGAAAAAAAACTCTATTAAATCTCTTGCATTTAAACGAGTTCCTTTATTAATATGTTTTTCAAACTGTTTTTTTTTCTTCCTCTATTAATATTTTTCTTAAATCGGTTCTTTTTCGTACTTTTGAATCGTGACTGGACTTTCTCATGTGTATTATTTTTATTTGAATCAAAGGAAGATTTAATTAATTCAAAAAATCAAACAGAGTACATGACGATCGCGTGGATCCAGCCCTCAGGAAAGACAAAAAATAACGGGAACAATAATAAATCATCAACTTAGCAATATGTGACATAAGTTTCTGGCTATATCACCCCCTATACACAATCATATCTATAATGTTATCAGCTATTTTCATCTTATCTATAACATTACCGTAACAAACATCATTGCGGTATTTCCACACACCATAAACAGTCTCTGTAGCAGCTAGTTTCATGATGGAAGCTCGTCATCCCTTACCATTGGTACTCTTGCTCAACCAATCCAGTTATTTATCCCACGGTTGCGGAATATGTGACATCTGTATCCAATCAAGAATCTTGACCCAGATACAAATCGTTTCGGGACAACAAACCAGCAGGTGATTAATAGATTCCTCTTCTTGAGAACATAAACAACATCTATCATCAGTAATCATACCAAAACGGAAAAGGCGTTGCTTCGTAACCAGTCTACCGTGGCATGCAAGCCACATAGTTATCAAAGCCCTTGGTCTTGCAACATTATATCGGAATAAGTTCTTCCACGGTACCTTTGGGGCACCACTACACATTGCATTGTAGACATCATTCATCCTAAACTTGCTGCTCGTTAACATGTGATCCCAGACCTGTTGAATGTCAGCCAAATTATCTCTCTGTTTTAGGATGGTCTTCATAATCCAAGAGGTGTGGGGTTTGATACTAACAGTCATCAAATCCTCATGGTTTAGATAATAGTTATGAACCCATTTGACCCACAGACTATCAACTTTACTACTGAGCTTCTAGAGCAGTTTCACCATAGTAATTTTATTCCAGATCTTGAGATCAATGATACCTAAACCTCCATAATTCTGAGGTCTACAGACATTATTCCAAGCAATAGGGCTTTTCCTATTGATATCAGATCCACCTGTCCACATGAAAGATCTGCATATAGCTTCAATTTTATGAATAATAAATTTAGGAATAGGAAGGAATTACATCCAATAGTAAGCAATGGCAAATGTAACGCTTTTTATAAGTTGAGCACACCCTGCATAACTAAGGAGTTTTGCACTCCAGTGATTAACTCGGCTCATAATCTTATCAATCAACGACATATAATGATGGATAGATAATTTTTTTAGAGGTCAAAGGAACCCCCAAATACCTTAAGGGGAAAGGGCCCTCACGGAATTTAGTAAGGTTAATGATGTTCTGGCTTGTATCCACATCCACACCACCAAAATAAATTTTGCATTTTGCCGGGTTGAGTTTGAGGCCAGTGGAAGCAGAGAAAATATTAATTGCCTCCATAATAAGCTCCACCGACATACAATCTCCTCTAGAGAAAAGTAGTAAGTCATCTGCAAAAGAAATGTTAGTAATTTACAACTTCTCGCACTTAGCGTGATGGTTGAAATTGGGATTCTTCTGCATTTGGCGGAGGCACCGGTTCAAATACTCCATTATAATGACAAATAAAAAAGGGGAGATAAGATCCCCTTGCCTGATACCTCGCTTCGCCTGGATAGGTCTCGTATGATGCCCATTGATATTGAATTTATAAGTAACAGAAGTGACGGTAATCATTATCCATCTAACAAATTTGATTGGAAATCCGATCTCCTTCATAATACACTCCAAAGCATCTCAATTAACCATATCATAGGCTTTTTGGAGATCGATTTGAAGCATACATCGAGGTGCGCCTCCTTTTCTAGTATACCCCTTAATCAATTCATACGCTAACAGAATATGGTTATGGATATGTTGGCCCGACACGAATGCAGCCTGCGACTGGTGGACAATATCACCTATAACCTTTCCCAATCTTGAAGTAAGAATTTTTGAGATTATCTTATAGACAGTAGTACACCCTGCTATCAGTCTATAGTCTTTAATGGTGTTAGCATCATAGCGTTTCGGAATAAGCATCACCATAGTAACGTTGAAAGCTTTAAATAATCGATCATGGTGGAAAAAATCATGAACTGCATTTACCACATCATATTTAATGGTATCCCATTTACCTTTGAAGAAACGGGCTCCATAGCCATCAATCCCCAGTGACTTCATGTCCCCAATGCCTATAAGTGCCGTATGAATCTCCTTCTCGCTAACGAGAGCCATGAGCGACTGTCGCTATTCCATGTTCAATTGCGGTCCATCTCTCACGGTGGTCACATCGATGTGACGAACACTACTGTCAGAAGTACCTAGCATCTTCGTGTAATAATATAATACTTCAGTTTCAAGGTCAGCCTGTACTATCAGAATTGTACCGTCTTTTTTAATCAGCTTGGTCATATTCTTTATTTTTTTTTTGCTTTGATGGATGCGTGGAAGTACGAGTTATTGCCATCACCCCTACTTTAGCCAATCAAGCTTTGTTTTCTGTCTCAGTATTTTTTCCTCTAGTTCCTACAGGTGTACAATTTCTGTTGTCAGCTCTTTAATCCGTATTAAAGTCATAGCATTCATAGGATCAGCCTCAAGCGAGGCCTGTGCTTTATTTAATTGGTCCCTGGCCTTGATGAGTTGTTGTTTATTGTGCAGGATAAGTTTACTGAAAGATCGCAAAATAGGCTATAATCGCATAAGTTTATTCCACAAAATAAACATAGCATTGCCTACAATAGGGGAGTTCCAATTATCCGCAACCACTTTACCATAGCCTTCAAACTCCATGATGCAGTTGTAAAATTTGAAGATTGGTTTTCTATATGGTTTTTGCTCGTTACCACTACCTGTCAACATCAGTAGAGAGTGATCTGATACACTAGGGGGTAATATATTGAGAATAGTGTCATTATTCTGTTGGAGCCATTCGACATTTGCAAGAACATGATCAATACGGGAGTATATTGCACCTGCAGTTTGGTTATTTGACCATGTATAATAACTATCTTTACTCTCCTTCTCAAATAAGCCAACATTATCCATCATATTGCACATATCGACATATTCGAATTCCGTCACAATGTTTCCTCCAATTCTGTCATTACTATGGATTACATTGCTGAAATCACCTATCAACACCCATGGACCTTGTTGTTGCACATGAATGACAATAATATCATTCCATAATACGCGACGTTTCTCCAATTTATTCAAGGCATAGACAACAGTTTGCCGAAACAAGAAGTTCCCTGCCATATCATGAACACCACAGTGAATGAATTGGCTGGAACATTTCACAATTTTAATATCAATTTCATTTGAATTCCAATACAACCACACCCTTCCATATCATGATGTTGGCAGTTGTCAACAAAACTACCCTGCAGCATGAGTTTCTGTCGGACGGAAGGCGCATTCTTCGATTTAACACGGGTTTCAAGTAAAGCGATCATTTTTGGACGAAGCTCTAGGAGACGGGAGCGAATCTCCCTAAGCTTTCCTGATTTGTTTAGCCCCCGCACATTCCACGCGGCTAGCATGGATCGCCATCGACAAACATTTTTAAGACATTCCAATCCCCCAAAGGACCAAAACCATTGACACAGTCTATAACAGTCAGTGTTTTTTCCTTTGGAGTGCCCTTAGTTTTTTCCTTTCCGTTCTTTGTGATTGTCGTCCAATCCGAGTTATCAGTAGCATTCCCCCGTGGGTTCAGTTTTAGGCCTGCAGCTGTTGGTGTAAAACTGGTTTCTTCAACACCAGGGTTTGTATCAGTACCTGGCAATACTGCATCATCAAGTTTAACAGCTTCAACATTCTTTTTCTGTTTTGCCTTCCAAATTTTGACTGGTTTTGGATCCTCACATATGTGGCTAAACCGTTGACATTGATCACAAAATTCCGGTTTCCACTCGTATTCAATAGGTTAATTCATTTTAGTACCATTTCGATCGTTTATAATGATTTCCTTCGCCAATGTTTGAGTAACATCCACTTCAACTAACAGTCTAGCATACGAAATTCGAAACTTATGTGCAGTACATTCATCAGTAGTAACAGGATTTCCAATTGCGCTACCAATCTTGCTAAGACTCTTTTCCCCTAGAGATGAAGAGGTAGATTAGGCAGTTTGATCCATATTGGTAAGGTACGCAACATGTCGTTCTTCAGGTTAAATCCGAGTTGCCATTCTCTCAATAACATGGGCATATTACGAATAGTGTAAGGGTCCTTCATCATCACCATATCCATATCCCTACGCGAATTAAATTTGAGGATGAAATATCCTTCTTCGTGGTAGTGTATATCAGGAAGTTTAATGAAGTTCCACATTTTTTCCATAAAGTTTTTCACTGTATTCATACTAAGGTCCCCTCCCATCACGTACATGACCAGAGAAGTTTCCCAAAATTTCAGCTCTGTTTCAACGTCTTCGTCTTCAATATCAATTTAAATCTCCCCTGCCATAATTGATGGGGCTACGTATTTCATCGACATACCTTTGGTTGGATTGCGATTGTCTTTCAGCACATCAACCCATAGCTTTCGCTTCTCCTTTGGTTCTTGTGCATCCATTGATTCTAGGGTTTTGACATAGGGTTTTGACATGATCGTTGCTTGCAAAATGATCTCCCGTGACTGAATGAGTTTCCGTATCATGTGAATGGTGCTTCTCTTTTGTTGCGTCGTTCTCCTAGCTATTCTCCGGTTGCATCGTCTGAGTAATAGATTGTTCCGGCGACGGTAACACCGTTTTCTTCGGCCGTCTCCGTCCCCGCGAGCCTCCCATCACCGTTTAACTGTTCTAATGAAAATAATGTGTATTATTTTTGCTTACATAAATTTATTATTTTTATTTTCAATTATTTTTAAATCCACGTAATATTCTTTTTTTTTAATATTATAATTTTATTTAGTTATAAAAAAAACTGAAGAAAAAAAAAAACAAAATTTTGCATCAAGCAAAGGTTACTCTGCCATTAAACCAACATATTTTTTATGTTTTAACTTACAAATAACACTTATATCAACATAATTTCTTATTAGTGTTTAATTATTAGCCATACTTAATGCATTTTGAATCTTGATTCCTAATAAAAAAGACACTATTTAATCTCTTACAAAATTTAATTAGGTTTTGATCCCTAAAAAAAATACACTATTTAATACCTTAAAAAATACACCATCTAAAAAATACACATATGTTCAATCATAAAATTGTAATGAATGTTGTACCAACTATTACAACTTAAAAAAAATGATAATTCCATCAAATCCAAAAGACAAAATAAATAAAGTAGTAGGAAGCTTCAAGTTGACCGCCAACCATTGTGTAAATCCAGATGTAGGAATGAATCTAGGACTACCATGTCTAATTTGTGGAGGTTGAGATAAAAGTGGAGGGCAATATGGAGGTGTTAGTGATCGGATCGATGAAGTTTTAATTGTTG
Organism: Lathyrus tuberosus; assembly: GCA_022829125.1. Classification (NCBI taxonomy): domain Eukaryota; kingdom Viridiplantae; phylum Streptophyta; class Magnoliopsida; order Fabales; family Fabaceae; genus Lathyrus; species Lathyrus tuberosus. Next base: position 4,159,316 of record JALAZF010000274.1, on the reverse strand, counting down.
AATGACATGCAATGAAAGGTGGTGGTGACGGCCTAACGAGGTGATGACCTAATAGAAGGAGATGGTGGTGACCTAGTAGGAGGAGGCATTACAACTAGTGGTTGTGCTATTAACATAACATTAGAGTTAAAAACAAGAAATTTTGACTTTGAACATATGTGTATTTTTTAGATGGTGTATTTTTTAGATGGTGTATTTTTTAAAGTATTAAATAGTATGTTTTTTTTTGTTAGGGATCAAAACCTAATTAAATTTTGTTAGGGATTAAATCATGTATTTTTTATTAAAAAAATCGTGTATTTTTTTATTAGGGATCAAAATGTATTAAGTATTGCTAATAATAAAAAATAATAAGAAATTATGTTGATATAAATGTTATTTGTAAGTTAAAACATAAAAAGTATGTCAATTTAGTGGTAGAGATAGTTGTCTACTAACCAAGGGGTACTTGGTTTAACCCTTGCTTGATGCAAAATTTTGGAAATAAAAATAATAAGTCTATCTAAGCAAAAATAATACACTTGTGACAGTCCATTCACGATAAAAAATTGTTTAGACTTTTGGTCTATGTGGTAAGTAAGTTGATCTATTTAGTCAATAAAGATCGGTTAAGGTAAGTTATCTATTTGGTATTATGGCTTCAATTTTATTTAATCACCAAAGACTTGGGCTCGAGTGATAAACGAGCTCCTGCTAAGGAACGATCATTTAGTGTGACAATTGTAACGCCCAAGGCTGCTTTCAACTTTACCGACTGACCCCACAAACCAACACTGGTCTTTTCAGCATGCTTTGTCCTCACTCATATGCTTTCCAAGAAACTTCCCAGAAGGCTACCCATCCAAATACTACTCCAAGGCAAACACATTTCTAGTACAATACATAAATTTCAACCTCGCTCAACACCATGTGTCTTTTTTAGATACCCGTCAAATCATAGAGGTTATAAATGTCTAAATTTATCTTCAAATAAAACCATCATTTATCGCCATGTTGTATTTTACGAAACATATTATCCTTATGCAAATTTTCACACCCCCAACCCATCATATACGCCTTCCTAGACAATGACACGTCCTTTTACGTCATCGACCACCTCTTGACCCAAACAAAATATGACCCAAAGCAAATCTCATTGGCTCATTAAATTGACTGGCCCTCCCATCAATTTAGACCAACCAACCACTATCCCCACTCCAAACTCATCCAACTGGCCAACACCCCTCCTCTCTCCTACTCCCTAACCCTCACTGCACCATTACACCCTCCACCAACAAATAACCCTCGCTTCCTCCTATTTTCCAACTGTCCTTACAAACACACACCAAATCTATAACTAGGATCAACATGGAATTTTTAAACCTAATAAAAAAAATTATGGCCTACACACCCATATTACAAAATCCCATCTCCTTAGAAACCCAGTGTTTGCACTTCGAGACCCAAATTGGAAAATGACCATGGATGATGGATATAATGCTTTAATTAAAAATAAGACATGGGATTTAGTACCACAACCATCGGATGTTAATGTTATTAGATCTATGTGGATTTGTAGTCATAAAGAAAAATCGAACGGTCCTTTTGAGAGGCATAAAGCCCGACTTGTAGCTGATGGTGCAGGTCAACAGGTTGACATTGATTGTGGAGGAAATTTTAGGCCAGTTGTTAAAGCATTAACAATTCAAACTGTTCTTAGTATTGTTGTTTCTAAATCTTGGCAAATTCATCAGTTGGATGTCAAGAACGCCTTTCTTCACGGTGAGCTTAAATAAATAGTTTACATGCATTAATCGTTAGGCTTCAAGGACCTTAAAAATCCACATCATGTGTGTTTTCTACGTAAATCCTCATATGGGCTCAAACAAGTTCCTCGAGCTTGGTATAAACGTTTCCTCAATTGCTTTCTCTCAAAGCAATTGTGATAACTCTCTCTTTATTTACAAGAAAGGATTTTATATGGCATACCTCCTTTTATACGTTGATGATATTACCCTTACTAGTTCCTCTGATGTTCTAAGGCAATCTAACATTTTACTACTTAGTTTAGAATTTGTTACGAAATATTTGGGACCCTTGCATTCTTCCCGGGCATTGCAGTTACTCGCCACTCCAGCAGTATCTTTCTTTCACAAAAGAAGTACATAAAAGAAGTTCTTGTCCGTGCCGACATGTCATCCTGCAAACCATGTCTCACCCCTGTTGACACAAAACCGAAGTTGTGTGCCTTCCTTTTGAAAATCCATCTCTCTGTCGCACCCTTGTAGGCACACTTCAGTATCACACTTTTACTCGACCTGCCATTTCCTATCCAGTTCAACAAATATGTTTATTCATGCACAATCCCATGGAAACCCAGATGCATGCTTTCTGACGTATTTTGCACTACATTCAGGGCACACGTCAGTATGATTTACATCTTTATCACTCATCTACTTCCTCCTTAATCTCTTATACAGATGCTGATTAGGGAGGGTGCCCAGACACAATACGCCCACCTCTGGTTATTGTGTGTTTCTTGGGGATAACCTACTTTGTTGGTCCTCCAAAAGGCAACCTGCATTATCTCGATCTAGTGTTGAATTCGAATACCACAGTGTTTCCAATGTAGTTTCTAAATCATGATGGTTAAGAAATCTTCTTCTTGAATTACATTATCCCATTCTCAAGGCAACTTTAGTCTACTGTGACAATGTCAGTGCCATCTGTCTCTCCGACAATCTAGTCCAACATTAGCACACGAAACACATCGAAATGGATAATCATTTTGTTCGAAAAAAATTAGCTCGCAACCATGTTCGTGTTCTGCACGTCCCCTCACGATATCAAATTGTAGATATTTTTACCAAAGGTCTTCCTTTAATACTGTTTCAGGACTTCAAAGACAGTCTCAACGTTCGTCAACCTCCTACTTCGACTGAGGGGGAGTAATAGAACAAATTTTTTTTGTTTATATTTAGTGTATTGATTTATTGTAATTGTACATTATTAGGACATTGATTTGTTGTAATTGTATATTATTAGTTTCCTAAACTAATAAGTGAAATCTTGTATTTTAGTCATGAAAGAGATCAATGAAATCAAAGAATTAGAGTTCGTTTGAATGTGTTTTAGTTTTTAGTTTTTAAAAATTATTTTGTAAATCAATTTAAGAAAACAGTTTTGAAGAAAAAAAAGACAAAAAAAACATGTTTGATAATTTTATTTTTAAAATCTGTTTTAAAGTTGTCTAATATTACAAAATTGTTATTAATGAAAAGTGTATCAATTTTTCTTATTTTTTCTCCTATTGCTAATTTCCAAAACTAATAGTTTTTAAAACACTTAGACTTTGTTTGGATTTATGAAATCGGATGAAGCGGAGCGGAATGAGATGAAATGAAATTATATTTTATTATTTGGATTATTTAAAATTCGATGGAATGGAGCGGTATGGATTTCATTCCATTACATCACTCACCATCATATTTCTTCCTCTTCAATTTGGGTGGAATGAACAACTTGTCTTATTCCATTCTAAAATCTCCAAAAAAATAGAATTGGACATTCGTTCCGCTCCGCTCCATTCCGCTCCGTCCCACTCCGCTCCACCCCATTCCGCTCCGTTAAATACAGAATAGTTTTCAATACCAGCTTTGTAAAAATCAAGATTTATAGTTTTTAAATTTTAAGAACTAAAAACGGTTTTACATAACCAAATCAAACACAAACCCTTACTTTCTTACACGTAGGAAAAATGTTCATTCATGTCTTAAGTTTTGCTTTAAGTGACTAGCACCTAAATGACATTAGCCTCTTAAATAAATTTATATAAGTAAGCTTCACAAATTATCACCATATCTTAGTGATGAACTTGTGGAAGCTCCCACGTGCCTTACTTTTCCTTTCTATTCCTCTTTTTCTTCCCCTAATCCATAACCTATATCCACATAACCAAGTTAGTACACAAGCCATAAATTTTATCCTCTGATATGTTTTTTGGGAGTAAAAGTCTTCATTACTCCATTCCTATAGTGAATTTATTACATTTTGATCAAAGGTAGGTTTCAGCATGGATACATACCAATGCCATTTAATATTTTTCATGATCAAAATGGAAAATTACACAATCACATCATGTTAGTGCTATAATGAAAAATGAGAGAATAAGCAATAAGGGCTTGTTTGAATAACTTTTTCAAAAAAGTTTCTTTTGATCCTCTTTAATGCCAATTGCTGATAAACTTTTTACATTGGAACAATTCACATGTAGTCTTCAAGAATAAAATGCAAAAGAAGCATAAACTTTTCTATATAATGAGTAGAAAAAACATAGTTTAGCATCTCAATTCAAAGAAAAATGATGTCTTCTTACATTCTTATTTCATCTTTTCTTGTTTTTTCTTTCTTCTTACAAGTGCAACCATCCTTTGCCATTGGAAAGGTGAGTAGTGAAAAAAATGAAAATGATGTATTTAATAAAGATAATTAAAAATTGACTATGTATTGTAAATTTCTAATGCATTTTCTGTTAGTCCTATGTTGTTTACTTAGGAGCACATTCTCATGGCCTAAATCCTTCTTCTGCTGATTTAAACTACGCAACGAAATCACATTATAGTTTATTGAGCTCTATCCTAGGGAGCTATGAGAAAGCCAAAGATGCAATATTCTACTCGTATAATAGACACATCAATGGTTTCGCAGCAATGTTGGAAGATGAAGATGCTGAAGAGCTTGCGAGTAAGAAAATTATTATCATATGCTTTTGTTGTCTTCGAAGATGTTTTGATATGACATGTTTGATGACTAATAGACATTGATTTGCAGAAAATCCAAATGTAGTGTCTGTATCATTGAACAAAATGCATGAACTGCATACAACAAGGTCATGGGAGTTTCTTGGACTAGAAGTTAATGGAATAGCTCCTAAGGACTCTAGTTGGGAGTTGGCAAGATATGGTGAGGGCACAATCATTGGTAACCTTGATACAGGTATATATAGGTTTCATCTGATTTACTGACGAAAACCATTGGAATCCTTTTCTATGTATGACTGTTGTTAGTTTCAATGATTTACTAATACAATGTTGCGATGCAAATACAATCTTTTTTCTTAAATAGGTGTCTGGCCGGAATCTGAGAGCTTTAGTGATCAAGGAATGGGCCCCGTTCCGTCTAAGTGGCGTGGAAACGGGATATGTGAAATCGACAACTTTATTGACTCAAACAAAAGTTATTGCAACAGGTGCGCGTTGGTGTCAGACACGGACACATGTCGTGATATTCAATTATATCAAATTTTCATATTATCACTGATGTGGATGTGTCAGTTTCATGTCTGTCTTTTGGTATTATGTTTGTGTGTGTGCGCGCATCATTCTTAATGCTATTCACATTTGTAATTGTTCCATAAATGCAGGAAGCTGATTGGAGCTAGAATATTCTACAGAGGTTATGAGGCGCATGCAGGCATACGGAATGCATCATTTTACACTGCACGAGACACGATGGGCCACGGTTCTCACACGCTATCAACAGCTGGAGGAAATTTTGTTCAAGGAGTAAGTGTTTTCGGCAATGGTAATGGCACTGCCAAAGGTGGATCTCCGAAATCTCGTGTTGCAGCCTATAAAGTTTGTTGGCCAGGAGAAGGCATACATTTTGGTGGCTGCTATGACGCAGATATCTTAGCTGGTTTCGAAGCTGCCATAAGTGATGGTGTTGATGTGATTTCAGTTTCTCTCGGTGCAAAGTCTCGTAATCTGTTTGCAGATTCAATTGCAATAGGCTCTTTTCATGCAGTTGCCAATGGTATAGTAGTAGTTTCTTCTGCTGGAAACTCTGGACCTTATTTCGGAACTGTTTCTAATACCGCACCTTGGTTATTCACCGTTGCTGCTAGCACATTAGATCGAGACTTCACCAGTTATGTTAAGCTAGGTGACAACAAGTCCCTTAAGGTATTGCATTATTCTCGATTCTTGTATACATTGCGCGTGTAAGAAAAAGTTTTTCAAATGCGATCGAACTTGAATTTGGTTCTTTTTTGGATTGTTAGGGAACAAGTCTTTCGCCTAAGAACTTGCCATCACAGAAGTTGTATCCTTTGATTACTGCAGAAGATGCAAAACATTTCTATGCTCTAACTACAGCTGCGTAAGTGCGAATTCTTCAAGTTCTATTGTGAATGCGAATGATATTTTAAAAAAATTTCTTAGTACTTAGAAGATTGTTTCATATGAACTCTTGTAGGAAACACTGCCGTTTCGGAACACTTGATGTTGAAAAGGTGAAGGGAAAAATAGTGGTATGCCTTGAAGATGAATATCTTGGAACATTTCATGCAGGTGCAGAAGCTTTTTCTGCAGGAGCAGTAGGAATGATTTTGGCTACTGAAATTGATAGCTTCTATGATTCTAATGCATACCCTCATATTTTACCTACTTCATATGTCAATTATACAGATTCTCAATATATTGATTCCTACATCAGAAGTGAAAAGTAATGTTCTTTCTTCTACCTTCTTCTTTGTTTCCATTTTGTTATTAAAGTTTGCGGAAACTGATGTTTCTTTATATATTGCAGGAACCCTGTTGCTTACATAACAAAAGCAGTAACAGAAACTCCGATAATTCCAGCTCCGGTGATTGCTTCGTTCTCATCAAGAGGACCTAGCACCATTCTTCCATCAATCCTAAAAGTTTGTTACCTTGTTCTTGGTCATCAACTTTGCGATGGATGCGTACATTTAATTTCAATTAGCACAATTTTATTACTATATGAAACACAGACACCAGACATGACACTGACACCAGACTCGACACATAAGAACTGATGATAACTTAAGAAAACGAAATTAATTGAATGTAACTTTAAGTCTATATGTCAGTTCTGCAACCTGTGTGATTGTGACAATTGTTTTTTTTTTGTCTTGTGTTCTAGCCTGACATCACTGCACCTGGTGTGAACATAATTGCTGCTTACTCGGAAGCCACGAGCGAAAATGAAGATAAAAAAATGACTTCATACAAATCCTTATCTGGAACTTCTATGTCATGCCCTCATGTGTCCGGCGTCGTAGGCCTTCTCAAAACACTTCATCCTGAATGGAGTCCAGCAGCTATCAAATCCGCAATCATGACCACTGGTACTGCATAACTCGATCATTCAACGCATTAATCCGTCGTTTAATATGTCGTATTTTTTCTCATAACTCGTGATCTTCCAATTAACTTGACGCAAAACTATGTCTATTTCAGCAACTGGAATGGATAACAGCGAAAGACCTATCAAGGATCGATTCGACGAAAACGCAACTCCATTTGCATACGGTTCAGGTCACATCCAACCTGATCTTGCTCTAGACCCGGGACTAATTTACGATCTCGAAGTGGTTGATTACTTGAACCTATTATGTTCAGATGCTCAATGGCATAAACAAGTTGAGGCTATTTACAACAGGCCTTTCATTTGTCCAAAGCTCTACAAAGTGGTGGATTTCAACTACCCTACAATCACAATACTTAATCTTGGACACAAAGCAGTAGTTGCTAGCCGAACCGTTACGAATGTTGGACCTCCGAGTAGATATGAACTGCAATTAAAGGCACCTGATGGAGTTTCGGTTTATGTTGTGCCAAGTTTCTTGAGCTTCAAGGAAGTTGGTGAGAAGAGATCATTCAAGGTTATTGTAAGGAAAATTATGAAAAAGGGTAATGCTACAATGGAATATGTATTTGGGGAGTTATTGTGGACAAATGGGGAACATAGAGTGAGGAGTTCTATTGTAGTGAAGCTCAAGTAGAAGTGAATTTCATGTCACTTGGCTAAAGTTGTTATGGCATCATCAATCAATAAATTAGAAAGTGATGTGTTTTATTTATATAGTTGTAGTTTTTTTCTTTTTTAATGAAAAACTTGATATCTGAGACCCGGCCTTGAGACCGAGTAATTCAAGAAGACCATTTTCACTTCCATTAATACAGGTCCATTTATAGTTAGAGCAATTCACTGTCCACTAATTTTATATAAACTAACCTTAGAAGATTAGTACTACTTAGCAAGATTCGAACCTAAAACTTAAAAAGAATCTTTCTCTCTCTCTCTTAGACTCTCTTGAGATCAAAAACTTAAAAACCTAGAGTCATCTATAGAGTTATAGATATATGCATGTTACAAATTTGATGATAATTTAAAAGTTACAAATGAAAGAGAGAAGAATGTGAATCAAATATATAGTAAGAATGTGACACTCTACAAGAATGAAATGTAAAGATTTAGGTGATTGGCCCACATCACATGACAAGATAAACCCCACTTTAATGCAAAAGCCAAATGTCTTTCACCCTACTCCACACATCAGTTACATACTTTACATGATGGGCAGGATTCCTCTTTTGCTTGCTTCATTCTCAATTGCCAAGTATCAACATTTCAATGCAAAAACGAATATGTTCTCAAAAGTGGGGATGCAATTTTTGTTTGTTAAAAATTTCATTATTGAAATCGATAGGATATAAACAAATAATAATAGTTAGAAACTCATGTTCGAGCACTAGTCCTTGGTGATAAAGTTCATTGACATTAAAAAAAATCATAAGCTCTGTCAGATTGAGATAAAAATTTGCAAATTTATGAACTCAAACTTTTCATGAATCAATTTAAGATTTTCATAAAAGGCATTCATTGTATTAAAAAAATGAATAATTTGTATTAATAGATGTAAAAAAATCAATAATTGTTCATAGGTATAAAAAATAGTCAATAAAAAGTTAATGGCTTAAGTTCAATTTTCAAGTTGAGGAATTATTCATTTTTAGGAAAACAGAAATAATAATTATTTTTAGATAACAAAATCAATTTTTCTAAAACCAAAATTAATTTGCACTTCTACGAAAATTCTAAAAACTTTTTTTTTTTGGTTGGAGTACAGATTTCTTCTATAAAGATAAACAAATGAGATGTTGCAAATTTCAAATCAAACTCCATTTTTGATATTTCTAAACAACTATTGAATAAAATATCACAAATTCGAACCAGAACTACTTGCATAACTTTTTTTTTTTTTTTTTTATCTTAAACATGAAATCTTCGACTAAAACACTTTTAGTGAAAAAAAGAAAATGCTGACTGGGTGATGGGATAATTCCAACAATTCCACATTTATCAAATGAATTAGATTGAGAATAAGAATAAAGAATTTAAAACAGTAATAACTAGAACAAACAAACTTGATCAATAAAATCAACATAAATCCAAATAAACAGATAATTACACATACCAATTCTAATAAACCATAAAATAAAATAAAAATACCTAAACCAAAACGGAACAAGAGAATAATAAGAGAAAATGACTGAACTAGAACAATGGCGGCGGCGCATAACCTAAGAAAGGCCTTCCTCCACCGCCAACACCGCCGCAAGAGTCGCAGTAACTAACAGTATCTTTAATTTTGTGAAATCCATGCTTGAAGACACCGAATCCGAACAAAAACCCGATCACGATCACAATCATGATCAAGCACGTGCATAGCATGCAGACTCTACCTGGACAACACATCTCTGGAGAATGAATTGTTGTGGGAATTTCGGATCTGAGATGAAAAATGGAGAAGAAAATGGTGAATTTATAAAAGAGAATGAAAAAGGGTTAATGCGGAGTAGAAAGGTTACGGATTGAAAACGTTTATGACGCTTTTGTTGGCTTATAAGGAAAGCTAGATTATTATGGAATTATCTCTTCTTTTCATTAATTTAAGAAAATAATGCAAAGCACTTAGATTTAATAATAAAATAGTGAATAATATTAAAATAATAATAAATATGGTGTTAATGTTAAAGTAAATATTGCCAAAAACAAAAGTGTTCTACTAGATAAATGAATTATTTTTATTAAAAAGTCACCTAATTTATTTTATCAAATACATAGCTCTTTACCTTTTTAATAAATTATTAAGGCTAAATTATATTTTTTATTCTTCAATTTTATTTAATTCACAAAATTAATTTTTTATCGTAAATTCAAATAGTTTTAATATTTTTTTTTATAGAAATCAATGATATGATCATTTTTCAATTTATATTTTTATCTATAAAGTTGAACAATAGTTTTACAATAATTTTTCATGTTTTGCAAAAAACATGTCTTTGAAAAAATAAAAATAACATTAATTTTAAATACAAAATATGAGAAGAACTAAAACTATTTAAATTCAAAATAATAGATTAATTTCGTATATGAAATAATATATGAGAAGAACTAAAACTATTTAAATTTAAAATAATATAATACTTTTTATTATATTCTTTAATTTTTTTTTTATATTTTAACTTTTCTAATTACAAATCATTAATATAAAATAATTTATTATTTATATTTTGATATAACATTAATTATCTTTTTGAATAATTTTGTCAAAATAATATATTATAAAAACCATATCTACTTTTAAAGAAAATTTAAAAATTATAAAGATAGATTTTTATGTTTTTTTAAGCTTAAAAATTAATTTATGTATATAAAATTCTAAAAAGTAAAACAACTTTCATAATTTTATGATGTTATTTCTAAGGTAATTAGTATTATATAGTTAAAAAAAAAGGTATATAGGAGTATAAATAATTTTCATGTGCGAATAAAATTTAAATAAGTATTTCATATGGTAAAATAAAATAAGTTTTTATATTTTAACAAACTTATATATTTTAGTCAAAATCATAAAATAGAAAATTTTAGAATTAAATAACCAAAAACCGAAACTCCTACATTTTTAATTTTTTTTTTTTTTTTTTGACAATGCTAATCTATTAATAGCAAACCAAAAACATTACGTATTACTAAATTTGAAAATGTTAAACCTTAGCAAAAAAGCTATTGTTTTTATTACGAAATAAATTAATGATTAATGATTTTTGGGTAAAATTAACGTGTACGTTTTGTTGCAAAGCTTCAAAGGAATGTTGAAGGCGATGTGTTAAAGGAGGATGGTGAAGTGGTTGAGTCCGTTACAACAACTATCTTTTGAGTCTAAAAATTTGGTGATTAGTCTCTAGTGAAATTAACCAATGATTGAGGTGGGGTAACCATGAAAAAGTATCTTAATGGTTTAGTTTAATGCCTCTTTTATGTCAAACAAAATTTAGTATTTATTTTGGATCCAAAATAAATAAATTTACTTTCTTTCAATGTTTTAAAAATCGGATCCATCATTGAATCGGTAAAGATATTGGATCACTAGTTGAATGGTTGAACTACTGAATTACTGGTCGAACCAAATGACTAAATCGAATAAAATTGAAAAATACGGTTAAATAAACCTGTCATTATAACAAAATTATATAGGTATTAAACCGGTTCAACCGAATGACTCGGTGTTTAAAAAAAATACTAACATTTAAAAAATTTAAAAATATAATAATTTCACACATTCATAATTTAAATTCAAATTTGAATCAATTATAAATTTGAGTCAAGTAATTGATTTAAAAATTTAATCAAAGTATCAATGTCAAATATAAACTTCTGTTTACTGCCTATCAAACATGCATTACCATTTACTTTATGCAACATCTCAGCTCATCTAATAGAAACCAATGATATCAATCACGCGTGGGAGAAAATATAGTATGTTCAAATTCTGTAACATATCAATGATATAATACTGCAATAGCCTTTATTCACCATATTTAACATCACTGTCGCCAATTTTTAAATTGGTTTTTCTAATTCAAATTCAACAGAGCTTCTTACATTTAATTTAAACATGAACATAAAGAAACTCAAACTTTAATTAAAAAGACCATAAACACATCTTAGCTAAGAAATTCATTTATATTAGAAGTAAATCTAAACTAAACCTAATTGCAATTCAAAAGCATACATTAATATAAACCTACTGAATTTTTAGGTTTATAACAAATCTCAAACCAAAAACCACAACAGAAGCTCTTTTCCACAAAACTGAAACAACATAAAATGTTGGAAAGTAACAAAATGATAGAGCGTACAATATTTGCCGACAAAATCACAACAACAAACACATAAATTAACAGACAAGATGGAAAACATAGGATAAGATGAACCATTTTGGAATGAATCCAAGTTCACGAACGAAAATCATGAGAGAAAAAAGAGAAAAGGAAATAAAACCGTGAGGTAGTGACAGGAGGTGCGGCGGCTGGAGAGTAAGAGTGTGGTGGAGGGGAGACGACATGAAATTGTGCGATGAAGAAGGAAACTTTCTTAGTTTTGACGGCGACTGGAAATGGCAACTGGAAACGCTACAAGAAAGGAAAGAATATTAGTTTTCTCTTATTTTTTTTATTTTAATTTTTTTAAATAATGAAAAACGAGGTCGTTTTGATTTAAAAAATAAAAAATAAAAAAAGAAAACACTTGAACCACCGATTTTTCAAAACCGTCGGTTTTCCAATTTTTACCTTTACATCGGTTTTTACCGGTTCCCATCAGTTCAATTACATAACCGATCCAACAAGTGAACCAGATCGATTACCACTCTGGTTTTCGGTTCAACCGGTCCGACTGGTCGGTCCGGTTTTTAAAACTATGATTTCTTTAACTTTCTCTATTATTTTAACTTTTTTTCATTAGTTAAACATAGTCAACTAATCACGATTTCGTTATAAATATGTGAGTAAATTCAAGCCACTCACATAACTAAGAACATATATAACTACTAGAATATTATACATTTTTTAAAAACTTTTTTTCACTATTAAGACTGACTAAACTGAGAGATCAATCTTATTGTTCACTAACTGGATCAAGTTCAAGTTATATCTATAGATATGCCTAACACGTGAATTATTATAATAAACAAGATTCTAACCTGAAATTTGAGAGGTACACGCTTTTAAGTCACAAGTCTTCACCAACAGGTTTGTGGCTTAACCACGTGTAAAAATGAAACAAAAGTTACTACGCCAAACAAGACCTTTAGCAGCGCTTTAAAGCGCTGCCTAAAGTGGCACTGCTGTAGGTAAAGGCAGCGCTTTTGTAAATGCAAAAGCGCTGCCTTAGGTCCCCTTTAGGCAGCGCTTTTCCACTAAAAGCGTTGTCTTTTGTTCTCCTTTAGGCAGCGCTTTAAAAAATGCTGCCTAATGTGTATTATTTTTCAACTTTAGACAGCGTTTTTTTAGGAAAAAGCGCTGGTTTTTCCCCCCTTAGGTAGCGCTTTTTAAAGCGCTTTCTAATGTGTCTCTGCTTAATACTTTACGCAGCTCTTTTTTTGAAAAAGCGCTTTCTTTAGTTCCACTTTTGGCAGCGCTTTTTCAGTAAAAGCGTTGTCTTTTGTACACGTAAATTGTTTTAAAAATTATTTATTTTTGACGCGTTTTTTGTCAAAAGTGCTGCTAAAATTCCTTTTTTTAAGAAAGCTTTTTTAAAAAAAATCTTATAATAAACCTGTATATTAACAAACCTGTATAACATATTTTTTTATCAAAAGTTATCATAATTATATACTTCAATTCACAAGCCTTTATTCAACATAGGCCTTATATACTTCAATTCACAATACTACATAATTATATACTTCAATCACCATATATAGGCCTTATATTTCATAATTATACACAAGACTTTATCAAAACTTATCATCAACACAAATCCTCATACACACCAAAATAACATATCAAAAAAACAAAATAACCATTATATGTATAATATTCAACTTATGGTCGACCACTTCCAAATTAATTAACCATTCTAATAACAACTATTCATACACCAAATAACCATTCTAATAACCATTCCACTTCCAAAATAAAATAACCATTCTACACAACAACTTCCAAAACTATACAAAGTATATACAACAACTTCCAACTACCATACCTTATATGATTCTCTGCTCAATAAGGTATTGACACAAATTCTCCTTAATTTCTTCCAATTGTACTTTGGAGTAAGTAGCACACTTAAATTCATCAAAATACTACATAATATAACATAATATGCATGATTTAGTTAAAAGTAATTAATTATATCAAATATCCGATAAATATTAAAATAACTCCTAAGTTATAAATCCATACCATGATTGAAATCTCTATTTGATCCAAATGAATGATTTCTTTCATAAACCTCAAAACGAAATAACCGCAATCTATACCATTTTTTTTGACGAGGACACTACACAGAGAAAAAAAATAAGACTATATACCAGGATATATAGTCTAACTTGTTTTATCAAGTAGCGTCACTATTATAAGCAAAATTGTGAAAATATACCTCCACTCTGATCCATGTAATGTTGGTTGACTTACTCTTTGATACTTGGGCTCCTCTTTGTGATTGAAATATTTGTATAGCTCTAACATAATATAAACGAATATTTAGAACAATCTCACTTAAATAAATTAATAAACAAATACACACGAATATTTAGAACAATTTCACTTACATATCAATCGTCGTCTTCATATCCGGGTATTTATCTACATCACCATCTAACGAATCCACATAATACACTATTTTTCTTATCGGATTTATCGCAACCAACAACCAGTGTCCACTGTAAAATAAAACAAAAGTATCGATATAGTAATTTTATACGCAACATCAAAAAATGAAAAATGATAATAAATGAAGTAAGAATGCAAATCTAACCCGTTGCCAGTATTATATGGTAAAAGATACAACTTTTCTGTATCTATGTTGGCCATAAATCTTTCGACTAAGTGAGATTGTACTGAAGTTGGATTCATCGCAATTAACGGTGCATTGATACAGTTGGCAGATAAGAAACCGAATCTTTCTGACAATTGATGCGGGCGCACCAATTTCTCATACAAGAACTTTAAATAAAAACATAATAAACCTTAGATTATTCATTGAAATGAGTAAATAAATTGTTTAAATAATTAAAGAGAGTTAATCGTAATACCTGATGTATGTATGCATAACACCAATGCCTAATTTAGAATGATTAAAAATCTGATCCAAATCCTCTTTAGAAATTGTTTCTGAATAAGAATAATCGAAAATAACTTCCTCCATAGGTATTTCACGAATACCACCGTCCATCAAATTCGATGTTCCTACAAGTGTTTCAAGACACGACCTAAATCGAGATACAATTGCTTTTTTTGTCCCGGTCCTTGCAAGATTCTTTTTTTGGTTGGACGTGTTGCCTAATTCTGGCTTCCTATTCTGACTTCCTGTTCTTTGCAACTCTTGGGCATGAATCTAAAAATCATATAAGTTAGTAAAACATTTGAATATAGAATTAACACTTTTAATGCGTATATATCGATGTACCTCTTTTTTTGATGCAACTGACTCGGTGTGCCGCACATTCCCTTTATCTTTAGGTTTGGATTTTGTAGGAGTCTAACATTACCATGTAAATAAAATGTACGTAAATTTTAGCATAACTTACATGGCTCGTAAAACATTTGAATACTAAAGGTTCATAATGGTTTAACATACCTCATCATCCATGAAAATGAGGTTTGACGGCCATGCAATATACAACAACAACAGAACCAAAGAAGCAACACTCAACAAAAACAGAACCAAAGAAGCAACATTCAACATTGTTCAGAGCAACATTCAACAACAACAACAGAACCAAAGATGCAACATTGTTTAGAAAATACAGAACCAAAGAAATAAAAAATTTTCACATTCAACAACAACAGAACCAACATTGTTCAGAAAACGATAAACAAGAACGATAAGGCAACAGAAGCGTACCTCTTCTTCTACTTTGTTTTCCTCTTCTTCTACTACTTCACGAAAACGATAAATGAGACATCTGAGAAAGCGAGTTGGTTATTGTTGAAGTTGTTGCTGAGAAAACATTGTCGGTCGGAGAACAGAACGGCGGCGGAGAATAGAACGGCGGCGAGAAAAAGGCGAGAGAGAAAATGATATTCAATGAAGAGTGAAGACGCGAGGGAGAAGTCGCGAGAATGATTGAAAACAAATGATTAGGGATTCTGAAAATTATGGGTTTTTTATTTTGTAATTAATAAATGACATAAGGCAGCGCTTTTTAAAAGCGCTTTCTTAAGTCCTAGCTTTAGCTGCACTTTTTCCTTAGAAAGTGCTTTCTTTTCATTAACCTATAGCAGCGCTTTCAGAAATCACTTTCAAATGTGGGGCCAATTTAAGGACTTTAGCAGCGCTTTTTGAAAGCGCTTTCTAAGGTTATCCTTTAGCAACGCTTTTATAAAAGCGCTTTCTCAGGTGTAGCCTATAGCAGCGCTTTCAGAAAGCGCTTTCAAATGTGGGGCCAATTTAAGGACTTTAGCAGCGCTTTTAGAAAGCGCTTTCTAAAGGTAGCCTTAAGCAGCGCCTTTTTTTCAGCGAATTTTTTTAAAAACATATAGCAGCGCTATGTGATAAAAGCGTTGTCTTTGTTGTGCTGCCAAAAACGATTTTTGGCATAGTGAGTAAGACTCAAAACGACTTAAACATGTTGACTCTAGATTAAAAATATGGACATAACACTAACCAAAATAACTACAGACATAACCTCATTCACCGAGTTTCCACTTTCATCTCCATATGAGACAAACCCTAATGGACAATAAGAATTTTGGAAGAAGTCTTTGACCAAATAAACTATATTAAGGAAATATGAATATGATGGATTTTGAAGAAAATATTTATTGAGAAAAATCACGCCATTACAAATTGGTTGCACATATTTATATGTGATAACCAACTATGGTTTATTAGTTTTTAACAAACTTAATTTGTCATAAACTAATTCCTAACAGATTAACTACCTAGCTTAGCAAATAACCAATTACTTGTATAATAAGTCAACAATCAAACATGAATTAACTAATCAACACTACACATTTATTTTTGCTTTCCCAGTTGCCAAGAATGGCGTCCAAGAATTACTAACCCTTCAGAGTCTCCTTTTATATCCAGTACCCCAAAATCTGCAGGAAACACTAAATCATCGACATGCACTAACACATCATGTATAATACCAAGAAGGTGAGTAACAGATAAATCAACTAAAGCAAGAGTCATATTACTCGGTATGATCTCTCCCAAGTCACACTCTTTTACCTTATCCAGTGGCAACACATTTATACTAGACCCTATATCACATAAAGCATGTTGGATCTTCACTCAATGA
Source organism: Lathyrus tuberosus (assembly GCA_022829125.1). Classification (NCBI taxonomy): domain Eukaryota; kingdom Viridiplantae; phylum Streptophyta; class Magnoliopsida; order Fabales; family Fabaceae; genus Lathyrus; species Lathyrus tuberosus. The sequence continues at coordinate 4,142,209 of JALAZF010000274.1, read as the reverse complement.
ATAGTACAAGTTATAGAGAACTTACCTAGATCATTTATCTTTGGTGGCCATGTTTTAGGCACGAGATTGTCATCTTTTTCAGTCATGTTGACTTGTGCCTTCTCCACTTTTTGCTTTGTACCCTTTAGTAATGCCTTCATGAATTTGGAAAATTTAGGTATAAGTTCTAAAACCTCATGGAAAGAGATACTTATCTGGAGTGTCTTCAGCATCTCCTTAGACTTGTCAAACATTTCTGCCTGATCTTCATGAAGGGGTTTCTTCTATTATTAGGTATGACGCCTTGATATAATCAGGTAGGGGTGGATTGGGATCATTGAGAATTTGCTTCTTGATTCTTCTCCACGAGGAGTTTTTGTCTATTAGTTTATCAATGGTGACCCCTCTCTCTTCTTGGTCACTCTGAGATTCACTTTCCTCCATTTCCTTCCAAAATTCTCCTTTTTTCCATTATAACCTCTTTAATTATTTCCTTGTTACCTTTATTAGCAGTCACTTCAAAACATGTGTCCACAGCCTTGTACGATTCATTCTTAGGATTATTTACTATATTACCTGAGAATCCTCCACTCGAGCTTAGTAAAGCAGCTATTTGTATAGACAACTGACCAATCTGCATCTCCAAATTTTTTATGGATGCATCATGGTTTCTACTTATGGTCTCACGATTCTTATTTACCTGATCCAAGCTACTCTAAGTGGCCTTGATGAAGTTTTGTAAGGTCTCTTCCAATTGTGAAGGTTTCTTTTGGAAGTTGGAAGCTTGTTGATTTTGTTGCACAACTTGGTTACCACTTGAATTCTGATTGTTTTCCCATCGAAAATTCGGACGATCTTTCCATCCCGGGTTGTAGGTGTTGGAATAAGGGTTGTTCTTTTGAAAATTGGCAAATTGGACCTCTTCACCTGACTCTTCTAAAGAACACCTCCCGTTTTCATGTTCTCCTCCACAAAAATCACACCTAAGTGCTTGTACCTGGCTCGTGTTAGCTTTACTTAAGCTGCTTTCAGCTAGCTGCTTATTTAACAGCTCAATTTAAGCTAGCAATATAGTTTGAGTATCAACAGTTAACATACCTTTTGGTGTCCATGCCGTTTCAACTTTTACTGACCATTCGCTCTTAGTTCGGTACTCATTCAAGCACATCTTCTCAACAAGATCTTTGACTTGTGGTTCACTCATTTGTCTAATCGTGCCTTCTACGGAAGCATCAAGCAATATGCGTGTCCGACTCTTGAGGCCGTTAATGAAATTTTGCATCTCCTCTATGTTATTCATATTATGATTGGGGCACATGCGTAACAATAATTTGAACCTCTCCCATGAATCATACAGTGACTCAATGTCTTGTTGCTCAAAATTTACAATTATGGCTTTTCTTTCAGTAAATTGGTTGGTGGTGAAAAATCTTTCTAGGAACTTATCCTCTAGCTCCTTCCATGTTCGAATGGTTCCATTTAGAAGGCATAGTAACAAGTCTTTCGCCCTTCCAATGAGTGAGAAACCAAACAACCGTAACTTAACTTGATCCTCCATGACATCATCTGGTTTGCACATTGAAGTGGTTTCATAGAAGCATGCAAGATTATCCCACAGATCTCTGATAGGGTTCCCTTCGAATGGATTGTCTCTTAGACCTAAAAGCACAAAATTCTTAATATCAAAGTTAACAGGGTCTGCCGGTACAAGCCCTCTAGAAATCTGTCTGTCATTGGTCTTTTTACAATAATCCCCCATAGTTTGGGGTATTGGTGCTGCCATGTTATCCTCCTCTTTCGTGTCCGAATAAAGTAGTGGTAGATCTTCTGTTTGGTCCCCTTCAGGCAAAACTGCTTCTCTAACTGCTTTTTTAAGAGCACGTGCGGTTCTTTCAATTTCTGGATCGAATGGTAGTAATGTTGATCCTTAATCGTGCATACACAAACAGAAAATACCTAAATAGCACTATGATAAACAAACAAATAAATTAAAAGAAAAAAAACTAAAAATAAAAATAAAACGTTGCACAAGCTTTGCCCTGTTGCAATCAACATTCTCCGACAACGGCACCAAAAACTTGATGACTTCTTGGCAAGTGTATTGATAGCGTCGTAGTAATAAAAGATCGAATTTATAGGGAATATGTTCGAACAAGACAATAATTGTGCAATATAAAAGCAAATAGTAGATAGGGGTTTCAAGTTGCAGAGTGAAAAAACAAAATAAAAGACTTAAGTAGGATGGCTAAGACGAACAAGTTGTGTATCGTATCCTCTAATTCTCTCTTGTTGATATATGATGTCTTGTACGAATTATTTTATCCTTATAATCTCACGACAAATTAACAAAGCCACTATTATCGATCCCTCATAAAATAACTCACTAATCACTACTTGGAGCTTCATATTCCTAGTCCACCAGCGTATGTAGGATTAGGTGATGTACAGAGTGTTAATTCTATATGCCACTACTCGAGGTCTCCTATTCCTATTTAACCACCGTAAGTAGAACAATTGCCTTAGGTCCAACACATAGGCTAAGGGCCAGTAATCCATATGTGTCCAATATGAGTTTAACAGAGTATCTCAAATAAAAAGCATTAAGATCGATAAGCAATTGAATAAAATTATAGTTTAAAGGATTCTACAAAGTCAAATCAACATATAATCCAACAAGATTAAAAAAAGTTCATCTCACACAACTTAACCTAAAGGAGTTTAGCTACTCATAGTTAAAATTACAATACCAATAGAAATAAAGAGGATAGCATATGAATTCCCTTGAAGGATTTGCCTCTAATGCTCTCAAAATCACCCTTTGATGTTGTAAAATCATGCTCCAAGTGCCGAAATTCGCAACCCTTGTAACAGTGCAGAAACTCCCCTTAAAAAGAGCTCAGAACGGGTCAGAACGCATCAGAAAAAATGCAGAAAAATCTATCATTGCGTGCATTATAGATGTATCACGCACGTGATGTAACTTATACATCCCTATCATGCGGGTGATGATGCGTGATGGTGCGCGTGATTATTCCAATAGCTGCACCAAAAAGCTCCATTTTCACCTGAATTTTCACCAAGTCTCATTCTTTCACACTTATCTATTTTTTCCTCATTCTTGGGTCTTTGTTCTTCCTTTTAGCTCATCTTTCGCTTGTTTTTATTCGATTCTTCGCCAAATTTCATGCAATGACGAACTGTCATCAAGATGAACTACTCCGAAATTCTGGCACTAAGAGGACAAATGTCACATACGATGTCAGGACACCAGGATGTCGAATGCAATGTCGAGACTTCCTGACAACAAAAATAATAATGACCAATTTAAACAAAATAGCAGGAAGTAAATAAAACAAGGAAGTTGTTAACCCAGTTTGGTGCAACGTCGCCTACATCTGGGGGCTACTAAGCCAAGAAGGAAATCCACTATAATAGTATTAGTTTGAAGCTATTATGTCAAAAACCTCCGGTTTACAATCTTCGCACTTAATCACTACCTGTGAAATTTCTATCTAAGACACACTTAGATATGAGATCCCTCTCACTCCCCCTCGATCACACAACAGTGATGATAAAGTAAATAAAAGAAGACACACTTCAAGAATTAGAATGCACTCTTGCTTAAAAGCTTATGAGTGATTCACAATTATAACTCAACTAAAATAACCAGCCCTAGTATCAAGGTGATATAAGAGTGGCTCACCAACAACAATGAACAAATAAAAACCCTAAAAAAACTCTCATAAAAATACGGTTGCCCCCTCACCACTTTAGGTTTAGAGTCTTCTTATAAATAGCCTTCGAAAAAGAATGGACTTGATGAGCAAATCGGGCTAAATTAAATAGCACATCCATAAATTTTGGAAAATAATATATTATTAAATGCAGATCCATAATATAGTATTTCCTAAAGTTCAAATCCAAATCAAATCAAATCTCATGTTTCCTTAAATGATATGCCATTATTTCTTAGGAAACATTGCAAAGGTAAAGTCAACCTCTTCATCTAAAAACACACGCTCCTTGGGCCACAGAATTCGTGAAACAAATCTTCAAAGAATCTTCACTAATAAAACCAAATCTTCCAAAATGCGAAAAACATATATGCTTCAGTACCGCACTAACATGTCGCAACATCTGATATTACATCTTGCTAGAATACTTGAACAAGATCTGCTTCTGTATCACACCAACATGTCATAACATCTAGTACAACATCTCGCTAGAATACTTGTTTTAACAAAATGCAGCCAACCATAAAACCTAACAATCTCCCCCTTTGGAAAATTTTGGCTAAAAGAATCTTTGCAAAACATATCTTGTAACAACCAATAAACTCAAGATAACTTCTTCAAAAAATGCACAATAAACAAACTTGGAACTTCTCCAAGATACATCAGAGGCAAACACAACAGAATAAGATAAAACCAACCTCACAGAGAATGACATATCAAGGAGAAATACACTCTCACAACACAAACTTTCTGCAGAGAAAAATAAATTCTCCCAGACAGGATGTCAAGACATCAGGTATGACATCAAGCACATAATCATCTCCAGTCTAGCATCTCATAGTCATGTCAGCATCAAAACATCATGCTCCCCCTAAACATCAGATCAAGAGCAGAAACTACTACTCCTCCTCAAGTAGCATTCCTCCTTAAGGGCAGATACAAATCTACCAACCTACTCCCCCTTTTTAGCCACAATTTAGACAAAATAACCATACATTCACCAGGAGCAAAAACAACCTCTGTGGCAGATACATAAGAAATAAAAAATAGGGCACAATAGATGTCAGCACTGCTATCTGTTTCCTCATCTTTATCACCACATTACCAGATGTCACAACACTGCCTAGGACATGTGTCCCTGCAAACAACCTACAATGAAAAGGAAGAGGAGATTCCTACTTACATGCAATATCATAAATGACCAAAATACCAGGGTGTTGCAAACACCTTATCAGTCACTTCCACCTCATCTTGCTCCTCATCGCTCCTACCCATAAACCTGTTGATAATTTCAGGAGAAAACTCGACACATTTGCCTCTATCATGAACCTTCATATACTCCTTGCCATCTTACTGTCACAATCCTCAGAAATATGTACAATGAATTTCTTCACCAGCATATCATAACAGTCACCAAAACCAGCAACACTTTTCATCAAACCAGCCTCCTCAAATAGATTCACCATCCAATAGAGGTAAGAGAAAGTATTCGTTGCACTCTTCCACACCTGTAATTGCTATAAATCCTTAAACATACCAATTACTAATTCGCCCCTTAACTTTTCAAATTGATCTGCATCCAAAAACTTAGAAAATATGTCTGCCATTTGCTTCTTAGTGGCCACACGCTCAAGAGTAACAATTTTGTCCTTAATAAGATCCCTAATAAAATGGTGACGAACAGGTGTCCTTTTGTAACTAGCATTTTCTAAACTAAACTTTTTTACTATATTTTTAGCATACTTGCTTTGAGAAATGAATATAGTATCATCCATTTGTTTAACTTGAAGACCAAGAAAATAAGTTAGTTCACCAACAAGACTCATCTCAAATTCAGATTACATTTGCTTGACAAAATGTTGGTCCATCTAGTTTGGCATCACTCCAAACACAATTTCATCAACATATATTTGAGCTATCATGAGTTCACCATGCTCTTCTTTAACAAACAAGGTCTTATCTATTCCTCATTTTCTGTAGCCAATGTGGACAAGAAACTCAGTTAACCTTTCATACCAAGCTCGAGGTGCTGGCTTTAATCCATAGAGACCTTTCCTTAGTTTGTAAACATGATATGGACAACTAGGATCTATGAACCCCTTGAGTTGTTCAGCATACACTTCTTCATTCAAGTACCTATTCAAGAAGGCACTTTTCACATCCATCTGAAATAGCTTGAATTTTAGCATACATGCCACTCCTAAGAGAAATCTTATGGATTCAAGATGGGCAATAGGAGAAAAATTCTCATCAAAATCAACCCCTTCAATTTGGGAATATCCTTGAGCAACAAGCCTAGCCTTATTTATGGTCCCAATTCCATTTTCATTAGATTTGTTCTTGTAAATCCATTTTGTGCCAATAACATTCATCCCTTCAGGCCTGGGTACTAAGTCTCACACTTCATTCCTTTTGAACTGACCTAGTTCCTCTTGCATAACATTGATCCAGAATTCATCAGTCAATGCCTCCTTCACATTTTTTGGTTCGAATTTTGAGACAAAACAAGCATTGGATATCACATCTTTGGATCTAGTAGTGATCCCTTCATCAATATTTCCAATAATAAGTTCCTTTGGATGATTTTATGAATTCTAGTAGAGGGACCTTTGTTGGCTTGAGGGTTATCTGGTTCAGTCCTTGCTGGCTCAATGTTGGACTCAATGTCTTCCACATTTTTTGAAACATCAGTCTGATGATATGATGTTCCAACATCTTCTTTGACATCAGTCCCTTTCACAATAATTGAATAATCAACCACAACATTTATTGATTCCATCATGACCTTAGTTCTGGATTTAAATACTCTGTAAGCTCTACTGTTTGTAGAGTAACCAAGAAATATCCATCATCACTTTTGGGATCCATCTTTCTCCTCTGTTCACGATCAGCCATAATGTAGCATTTACTCCCAAACTGTAATACCCCGTGAATTATTCCACTCGGGATAATATTATTATGGTCAACTGGGTTCCGGTTTGCTCTGAGAAATTATTGGATAAAATAATTAGAGTAAACTGACGAACTCAGAATTGATTAGATTAATATTATTTAACTCTGAGGTTTTATCAATTGGTGCAATTGAGATAATTTGGACATTTAGTAGTATTACTAAATTAATGATAGTTTCTATATCATTTCTTTTCCTCTCATTTTCCAAACATAGTAACATTTGAGAGAGAGAAAATAGAAAGAAGGAAGAGCAAAGGAAAGAAAGAGAAGAGAAAACTTGGAATTGAAGAGAAAAGTTGGGATCAACCTCTAGTCTTCATCGAATCAACTCATCTTCTTCATCATCAACCTCTATTCAAGGTGAGTTCTAGTTAGAAACATTAGTTGTAGATTTCTTGAGATTTTTCTATGTTAGGTTAGGTTTTGAGGAAAAATGGATATTTTGATAAATCGAAGAAATCTAACGGTTGAAATGTGTTATAAATCGTGTGGTATGATCAATATGTGTGTGAAGTCATTGTTTGATATTTGTTATGATGTTGATTGTTGATTGGATTGAGTTTGGAATAAAATGGGTTTTGAGAATATTAGAGTTTTTGGGAGAAAATATGCTATATGAAGTTTGATGGATGAACTATGATAGAAACATGAAAATATACCTCCATAGGTTGTTTGAATATGAATGGGGAGGGTGGAAAGTTGCTGGAAACAAGAAGTTTTTTCTGCATAACGCAGAGCGCGCTTAGCACGGTGTTGCGCGCTTAGCACGGTATGGGAAATTCGCAACCCTTCCAGGCAGTGAAGAGCGCACTTAGCGTGGGGTAGGGCGCGCTTAGCGCGACTTGGGGCCAAATGAAAAAAAATTAGTATTTTCTGAAATTCATATCTTTTAACTCGGGTGTCCGATTTTAACATTCTTTATATCGATCTGAAGCTAAGGAAATACTCTTTAAAATGGAAGAGAAAAATATAGATTTTTCAGCAGATTAAATAATCGGAGGAAATTCCAAATGTGGTATAATTATGTTTTATTTGTTATCTGAAATCCTTTTGGGTAAATGTGATATGCTATGCTTATACAACTGCGGTTTATCATAATTGTGAATGAATATGCATGTTGAAAAGGAAGTGAAATAAGTAGAGTGAGAATTCTTACCATCAAACAATATTAGAACCTAGTAATGACTAGGAAATTGTTGAACAACATAACGATGACGCTCGTGCAAGAGAGGTCGAGGCGTGCGTCTATTACCGAAGGGTATAGAAATGTTATACAATTACGATTGTATGTGGAGTCACGAAATCGTAACCATTATTCTATTATGTCCCATTTAATGAGTAATGAACTCCTCTGTAATGAATGCACGATTACTTGGTAGGTTTGATTTCCAATATTATAGTACGAATGAAGCCTACGTGTAAAGAGACTTGTGATGGTGTACGGGCCGTGTGAAGTGACGATTTAAGGTGATAATGTGTCCCTTATTTCCGAATCCATCTCGTATGCCAAGTAATCTACGAGGGTCCATGACTCATTCCTACTTCTAGACGTAGAAGAGGGCGGGAGAAAGGGATGCCTTGACGGGGTTGACGGTAGTGATCCACTTTCGAGTTAGCGGACTCGATAGCGTGTTTCCATGTAGTGTCTGTGAGTACTCAAAGTCACTTCCCTTCCCCTTGACTTGAGTTAGGTGTGATAAAACCTTGTAGAGCCGAGAGGATCTATAAGATATCGAACTCACTGAGATTTGATGTATCTTACCCCATGTTGTTGTTGTTTACATCACAGGTACTACAGGTTCGGCGAAAGGTAAGGACAAAGTTGTTTGAATTTTCCTTATGGATCGTAGCATTTGTATGGCAAGGCTTCCATTGTGAAGATTTTGAGATCATTGTTTGATCTAGTTCTTAGTGTTGGAACATCTTGTATATATAATGCCATAGTTTTTTTGTATTAGGTATTTTGGGCATCTATATGTATAATGTGTTAACTAGGGACTTATGATATTTCAGTACCAAAACATGAATTCATGTATGATATTAATGCTTTGATGTATTATATTATATATGGGCGTTATAGTTGGTATCAAAGCAGGTCGTATCCTCGACCTAGCCATGAAATAATATAAGTATTTCCTTCCGTTTCATATGCGTGGTGTCGCCATTGGTCTTACGTGTTATATTTATGGTATTGAGCCTGATCAACTTAATCATATCTGTATGACATTCAGGAACATGACAGACAGGCGCAGAAATAACTGTGGTAGACCGAGAACCACTCCAGCAGGGACAAATCTACCAGGTGACGAGGGGAATGCCACTTTGTATCAATTTATGCAACAGATGCAGCAGCAACAAAATCATTTTGTGCAACAAATAGTACAACAAATGGCTGGTGGCCTGCGTCCTCCAGTGGTTGTCCCTGAAGCTGCAGGGGGAACCTTTAGGGATTTCCTTCGTATGAATCCTCCGGAGTTTCAGGGAGGGTTAGATCCGGTAAAGGCTCATGAATGGATATCCGGTATGGAGCGGATTTTCTTGATAGTTCAGTGTAATGAGGAAAAAAAGGTGGTCTTCGCTTCTCACTTGTTAAATGGTCCTGCCATGAGGTGGTGGGAGAGCGCTTCAGCCTTAATGACAATTCAAGAGGTACCGAAGGTATGGGAGCAGTTTAAGATTAATTTTATGGAGAAGTATTTTCCAAGTTCCTTAAGGTCTCAGAAGGAATTCGAGTTTCAACAGTTGAGACAGGGTACTCTAACTGTGGCCGCATATGCTGAGAGGTTTGAGGTAATGGTTGTTTATTCTAGGCAGGCTATGTATGCTCTGGACGAGAGGTGGAAGATTGATCAGTTTCTTTTTGGTTTGAGGGCCGAAATTTCACATAGTGTGTCTCAGAGGGAGTTCACTAGCTATGCCGAATTGTTAAGGCAGTGCTACATGGCAGAACATAGCTTGACGAAGGTGCAAGCAGAAGGGGAATTGAGTAGGTCAAATCAAGGAGATCGTGGAAGATCATATCAACAATTTAGACCAAGACAACAAGTTTTTAAAGGGAAACAAGTTCAGAGTTCCAGGACTAGTGCACCTCCGGTGTGCCGTACTTGTGAAAGGATGCACTTCGGTAGATGTCGCTTCGAAGGAGTGGAGTGCCATCGGTGTCATAAAGTGGGCCATATGGTGAAGGATTGTCCTCAGAGTAGAAATCAGATGCAAGAAAGGAATACCGGCCGTGTATATACCTTGGATGCAAGGAAAGCAAAGCTTGACAACTCTTTGATTGCTGGTACGTGTTTCGTAAATGGACATCCTTGTTTTGTGTTATTTGATTGTGGAGCTACACACTCTTTTGTATCGATGCAATGTGTAAAGCGACTTGGGTTGCAAGCGGTTCCGTTGTCTCCACCCATGGTGGTTACTACTGCCATGGATGAGATGGTTGAAACACCTTTAATGTGTGAAAATTGTGTTTTATCTGTGGATGGAAGAGTCTTCCAGATTGATCTGATTTATTTACCGCTTAAGAAAATGGATGTTGTTTTGGGAATGGATTGGCTTTCAGCTAATTCGGTATTTATCGGATGTGAAGAAAAGTTAATCATTATTCCATCCGTAGAGGCTACCCCGAAGGATGTGTTGACTACTATTTTAGAAGGTACGGTTGGAATGATAAATTTCTTGTTTAAGGAGGAAAAATATGTTCTTTTGATTCTCACTAAGGAGGAGAGTAGTAACCTTCAAGTTTTGAGTATTCTGGTAGGTTGTGAGTTTCCTGAAGTTTTCCCCGAGGATGTCACTTCTCTTCCTCTGGAGAGGGAAGTGGAATTCTCTATTGGTCTGATACCGGGAACGGCTCCAATATCTGTTTCTCTGTATCTGATGGCACCACTTGAGTTAATAGAATTAAAGGATCAGTTGGAAGAGTTGTTGGCTAAGCATTTCGTTTGACCCAGTGTTTCGCCCTGGGGAGCTCCAGTGTTGTTGGTAAAGAAGAAGGATGGTGGAATGTGGTTGTGTATTGATTACCGTCGGTTGAATAAGGTCACCATCAATAATAAATACCCATTACCAAGGATAGACGATCTGTTAGATCAATTGAAATGAGCCTGTGTGTTTATCGATCTTACAAGAAAGACAACTTTTTGCCAAGCTAAGCAAGTGCAAATTTAGGATGTCGGAGGTTAATTTTCTTGGTCACGTCATATCTCAAGGAGGTGTGGCGGTAGACCCATCAAAAGTTGAAGCGGTGATTAATTGGGAGAGACCGAAGAACGTTGCCAAAATCAGAAGTTTCTTGGGTTTGGCAGGTTATTATAGAAGATTTATTCAAGGTTTTTCTCAACTGGCTTTACCAATGACGAAACTTACTCGAAAGGATTGTTCGTATGAGTGGGATTCGGCTTGTGAAAGAAGTTTTCTGAGTTTGAAGGAAAGACTGACGATCGCCGCTGTTTTAATTATTCCTGATCCTAGAAAGTCGTATGAGGTATATTGCGATGCATCGAAGATGGGATTAGGAGGCGTGCTAATGCAAGATGGATATGTGGTGGCTTATGCTTCTCGACTGTTGAAAGTCTATGAAGAGAATTATCCAACGCACGATTTGGAATTGGCGGCAGTTGTGTTTACTTTGAAAGTGTGGCGCCATTATTTGTATGGTGTACGTTTCGAGATGTTTAGCGACCACAAGAGCTTAAAGTATCTTTTTGATCAGAAAGAGTTGAACATGCGTCAACGGAGGTGGATGGAGTATTTGAAGGATTATGATTTGGAACTAAAATACCACCCGGGTAAAGCGAATAAAGTAGCGGATGCACTGAGTAGGAAAATGTTACATAATGTCGAGTTGATGATGTTAGAGTATGCCTTGTTGGAAAAGTTTAGGGATCTAAATCTTCAATTTGTTTGGACTTCTGATTGTGTGATTATGGGAAATTTGAATATCAATTCTACCCTTAGGGAGGAAATCCAACAAGAACAAGGGTTGGATGAGAAGTTACAAGGAATGTTGGCTCAACCGGGTTTCATGCGGGCTACCGACGGGATCATTTTATTTAATCAAAGAATTTGTATCCCGGATGGCGCGGTGTTGAAAAGAAGGATTTTGGAAGAAGCGCATAAGGGTACTTTTACTATACATCCAGGTTCTTCAAAGATGTATCACGACTTAAAGAGGGACTATTGGTGGTCTGGGATGATAAGGGATATTGCGGTGTACGTATCGGAATGTGTGGTATACCAACAAGTGAAGATTGAACACCAAAGACCGGGTGGCTTCTTGCAACCTTTAGAAATTCCGGTATGGAAGTGGGATAGTATTTCCATGGACTTAGCAGTTGGACTACCCCGTACTCAGGGTGGCTATGACTCGGTTTGGGTAATTGTAGATCGGTTGACGAAATCTGCGCATTTCTTAGCCATAAAGACTACTTACAAGGCGAGTCATCTCACAAGGTTGTTCATTTCCGAAATAGTGAGATTGCATGGTATTCCCTCTAGTATTGTTTCGGATAGAGATCCAAAGTTTACTTCAAGATTTTGGAGAGCTTTCCAACAAGCTATGGGAACGAAGTTGTGTTTAAGCACGTCGAATCATCTGCAAACGGACGGTCAGACGGAACGGACAATACAAACAATGAAGGATATATTCCGAGCTTGTGTACTTGAAAGTGGAGGAAATTGGATAGAACTTTTACCATTGATTGAGTTCTCTTATAACAATAGTTATCATGCAAGTATCGGTATGGCTCCTTACGAGGCATTGTATGGAAGGAAGTGTAGGACGCCATTGTGTTGGGCGGAGGTTGGTGAAGATAGAATATTAGGACCCAAAATTATTCACGAAACTACGGAAAAGATTAGGATAATCCGTGGTAAAGTTATACAAGCACGAGATCGTCAGAAGAGTTACGCGGATAACCGTAGAAGACCTTTGGAGTTTGATGAGGGGGATCACGTGTTTTTGAAGGTTACTCCAAGATTGAGGTTGAAAGGACCGTTTAAGTCGCGGAAGTTAAGTCTGAGATACGTGGGACCATATCAAATTTTAGAAAGAATTGGTGAAGTGCACGATGTCAGAAATGCACGATGTTTTTCATGTATCTCAGCTTCGGAAGTTTGTTCCAGATCCTCTTCAGCCAATTCTACCTGATACGATTGAGATAGAAGCAAATTTAACGTTTGAGCCTCAACCGAGTCGTATCACAGGAAGGGAAACTAAGGTGTTAAAGAATAAAGAGATCCCTCTTGTTAAGGTTTAGTGGGATGAGACGCATCCGGGAGACGCAACGTGGGTATTGGAATCCGAGATACGAGAATTTTGTCCTCATCTTTTCAGGTAATTGTTTTAAATTCGTGGGCTAATTTCTATTTAAAGGGGGGAGGATGTAATACCCCGTGAATTATTCCACTCGGGATAATATTATTATGGTCAACTGGGTTCCGGTTTGCTCTAAGAAATTATTGGATAAAATAATTAGAGTAAACTGACGAACTCAGAATTGATCAGATTAATATTATTTAACTCTGAGGTTTTATTAATTGGTGCAATTGAGATAATTTGGACATTTAGTAGTATTACTAAATTAATGATAGTTTATATATCATTTCTTTTCCTCTCATTTTCCAAACATAGTAGCATTTGAGAGAGAGAAAATAGAGAGAAGGAAGAGCAAAGGAAAGAAAGAGAAGAGAAAACTTGGAATTGAAGAGAAAAGCTTGGATCAACCTCTAGTCTTCATCGAATCAACTCATCTTCTTCATCATCAACCTCTATTCAAGGTGGGTTCTAGTTAGAAATATTAGTTGTAGATTTCTTGAGGTTTTTCTATGTTATTTTAGGTTTTGAGGAAAAATGGATATTTTGATAAATCGAAGAAATCTAATGGTTGAAATGTGTTATAGATCGTGTGGTATGATCAATATGTGTGTGAAGTCATTGTTTGATATTTGTTATGATGTTCATTGTTGGTTGGATTGAGTTTGGAATAAAATGGGTTTTGAGAATATTAGAGTTTTTGGGAGAAAATATGCTATATGAAGTTTGATGGATGAACTATGATAGAAACATGAAAATATACCTCCATTGGTTGTTTGAATATGAATGGGGAGGGTGGAAAGTTACTGGAAACAAGAAGTTTTTTCTGCATAACGCAGAGCGCGCTTAGCGCGGTATGGGAAATTCGTAACCCTTCCAGGCAGTGAAGAGTGCGCTTAGCGCGGGGTAGGGAGCGCTTAGCGCGACTTGGGGCCAAATGAAAAAAAAATAGTATTTTCTGAAATTCATATCTTTTGACTCGGGTGTCCGATTTTAACATTCTTTATATCGATCTGAAGCTAAGGAAATACTCTTTAAAATGGAAGAGAAAAATATAGATTTTTCAGCTGATTAAATAATCGGAGGAAATTCCAAATGTGGTATAATTATGTTTTATTTGTTATCTGAAATCCTTTTGGGTAAATGTGATATGCTATGCTTATTCTACTGTGGTTTATCATAATTGTGAATGAATATGCATGTTGAAAAGGAAGTGAAATAAGTAGAGTGAGAATTCTTACCATCAAACAATATTAGAACCTAGTAATGACTAGGAAATTGTTGAACAACATAACGATGACGCTCGTGCAAGAGAGGCCGAGGCATGCGTCTATTACCGAAGGGTATAGAAATGTTATACAATTATGGTTGTATGTGGAGTCACGAAATCGTAACCATTATTCTATTATATGTCATTTCATGAGTAATGAGCTCCTCTGTAATGAATGCACGATTACTTGGTAGGTTTGATTCCCAATGTTATAGTACGAATGAGGCCTGCGGGTAAAGAGACTTGTGACGGTGTACGGGCCGTGTGAAGTGACGATTTAAGGTGATAATGTGTCCCTTATTTCCGAATCCATCTCGTATGCCAAGTAATCTACGAGGGTCCATGACTCGTTCCTACTTCTAGACGTAGAAGAGGGCGGGGGAAAAGGGATGCCTTGACGGGGTTGACGATAGTGATCCACTTTCGAGTTAGCGGACTCGATAGCGTGTTTCCATGTAGTGTGTGTGAGTACTCAAAGTCACTTCCCTTCCCCTTGACTTGAGTTAGGTGTGATAGAACCTTGTAGAGCCGAGAGGACCTATAAGATAGCGAACTCACTGAGATTTGATGTATCTCACCCCATGTTATTGTTGTTTACATCACAGGTACTACAGGTTCGGCGAAAGGTAAGGACAAAGTTGTTTGACTTTTCCTTACGGATCGTAGCTTTTGTGTGGCAAGGCTTCCGTTGTGAAGATTTTGAGATCATTGTTTGATATAGTTCTTAGTGTTGGAACATCTTGTATATATAATTCCATAGTTTTTTTGTATTAGGTATTTTGGGCATCTATATGTATAATGTGTTAACTAGGGACTTATGATATTTCAGTACCAAAACGTGAATTCATGTATGATATTAATGCTTTGATGTATTATATTATATATGGGCGTTACACAAACACATGAAAATATTTAACATTAGGTTTCTTCCCTTTCCACAATTCATAGAGTGTAGAAGATATACCAGCTCTCAGAGTGACACGATTGTGAATGTAACATGTAGTGTTCATAGCTTTAGCCCAAAAATGATAAGGAAGATTTTTTGAATGAAGCATGACTCTAGCTGATTCTTGTAAAGTTATATTCTTGCGTTCTACAACTCCATTTTGTTGAGGAGTGATTGGTGATGATAATTCATATCCAATTCCTTTAGATGAGCAAAATTCAAAAAATTTGACATTTTCAAATTCCTTGCCATGGTCACTTCTAATTCTAGCAATAACATTTTCCTTCTCTCTTTGAAGACATTGATAAAGGTCTTTAAAAACATCAAAAGTGTATGATTTTTCCTTGATAAAGTTCACCCAAGTAAATCTTGAAAAATCATCAACTACCACGTAGACATACCTTTTTGTACCAATACTTTAAACTTACATTGGCCCCATTAAGTCCATATGAAGAAGTTCTAGAACTCTGGACATAGTTTGATGTTGTGACTTCGGGTGTAACATCTTGGTTTGCTTCCTAATTTCACACTCACCACAGACTTTTCCCTCCTCAATTCTGAACTTAGGTAGACCTCTAACAACTTCTTCAAACATAATCTTCTTCATACCTTTGAGATTCAGATGTCCAAGCTTCTGGCGCCATAACTTGACTTCATCTTCCTTGGACATTAAACATGAGGAAGAATAGGTAGTTTCTTGTGGTACCCACAAATAGAAATTGTATTTTGACCTGACTCCTCTCATTAGAACATCATTCTTCTCATTGGTAACCAAACATTCAGACTTGGTGAAATTGACTTTTAGACCTTGATCACATAACTGATTGATACTGATCAAATTTGCAATCAATCCTTTCACAGGAAGAACATCATCCAGTCTAGGAATTCTAGTACACACTAAGTTTCCTACTCCCTTAATTTCACCTTTATCTCCATCACCAAACGTGACAAAACTAGTGGAATAAGACTTAATGTCCACCAAGTATTTCTTGACCCCAGTCATATGTCTAGAGCACCCACTATCAAAGCACCAATCTTTTCTAGATGAAGCTCTAAAGGAAGTATGGGCTATGAGACCAACATTAACCATCTTAGGTTTCCACTCCCTTGTTATTTTAGGCATCACATGACTAACCCTAGGTTGCATATGATGTCTAGGATAACCATACAGTCTGTAACAGAAAGGTTTGATGTGACCATATTTACCATAATAATAACAATTCCACGACAAGAACTTGGCTTTAATTTGAGTTTCCTGATGTCTGGAAGGATGTCGAAACATTTGGTCGGACATTGTACGTTCAAACTTCCTTTCAAAAGAAATAAATTTTGTCACAAGAGTGTTTGCTTGTTTATTTTGAGATTGGTAATTAAAACATATACATGTTAAGTTTCCAGCCTCTTTTTCAACTTGAAGAATTTCATCTAACATATCAGACTCATTGTTCAACATTCTCACTGATTTGGTCATGTTTTCAAGTTTAGAATTCAATAGGGTTACCTCATCTTGAAGACCAGAGATAGTAGATAAAAGATTCTCTTTTTCAGCCTGCAGTTGAGCTATGATTCTCTTCTGATTTTTTCCTATCTTACACACCTCTTCACTTTTGACAAAAAATTCCTTGTAGGAGGCAACTAAATCTTCATAAGAGACATCCTCATCACAGGAATCTTCATCAGATTCGTATCTGCCAATGAGAGGTGTAACATGCTTAGCAGTTTCAACATCAGGTTCACTTTCAAAATCATCAGACCAAAAAACAAACATGCCCTTCTTTTTATTATTAAGGTACGTGAGACATTCGGATCTAATGTGACCAAACCCCTTACATTCATGACACTGATTACCTTTTCCTTGATTGGGCTTCTCATTTGTTCTTGTTTTTCTCTGTAAATCATTGTTCTTACTGATGTCCAATGACATGTTCTTGACATCTGGTATTGGTTTCCTATCCATACTCTTCAGTACCTTCTTGAATTGCCTCCCAAGAAGCACAATAACATTAGAAATTCCTTCATCAATCTCCATGTCACATTGAACCTCTTCATCATTAGTGTTGGAGATAAAAGTTATGCTTTTGTTCTTCTTTTTAGATCTTTCATTGATATCCATTTCAAAGGTTTGAAGTGACCCAACAAGCTCCTCCACTTTCATGTTGCCGATGTCTTGGGCTTCTTCAATTGTTGTGACTTTCATGTCAAACTTATTAGGCAACGACCTGAGAATCTTTCTAACCAGCTTCTCCTCTGACAACTTCTCTCCCAAGGCATTATATGTATTGGTAATATCAAGAATATTCATGTGAAAATCATGAATGGACTCGGCATCTTTCATCCTGAGATTCTCAAATTTGGTGGTGAGAAGTTGAAGTCTTGACATATTTACTTTTGATGTGCCTTCATGAGTGGTTCTGAGGATTTCTCATGCTTCTTTGGCCACAGTACAAGTACTTATTAACCTACATATATTTTTGTCAACTCCATTGAATAAGGCATTCAAGGCTTTTGAGTTTCCATGAGCAAAATCATCTTCTTCCTTACACCAGTCGTCTTATGGCTTCAATTCAGTTGTGTCCTTCCCATCTTTGACCTTCACAACATGGTGTTTGTTGAGTGCTAAATTATTTTTATTTTGAGTGTGAATAATTAACACTCAACGGGTTGATTCGTTTGTTTTTCGTTAATAATCCTCTGTTTTTGTATACATTTTGTATAATTTACATATTGTTGTATATTTTGCGATATTATGTACATATTATTGAGTTTGATAGTTTTTCATCTGTGTTTATAAGTAATAGTGTATGGTTGAAGTATGGACTCGTTTGAGTTAATAAGGATGCTTCAAATGCATAATTTTGGAGTTTTTGAAGTGGCATTTGCGCTTAGCACGATTTTTAGTGCACTGGAGGTGGATGGCAGAAGCAAATAAACTTGGTTCTCCTGATCATGCTTAGCACGAGCAAAATCGCGCTTAGCGCGATTTTTGTCAGTTTAAGGGTACTTTAAGTGAGATCATGCTTAGCGCGATCTGAGGGCGCTTAGCGCGGTTGTAATGAATATCATTCTTTATAATTTTATTTTATCTCATTTTTGTAGGTATTCAAGCAAGGATAGTTTGTCATTGTCATATAGAGCTTTGGATAACCTTTCCAACGCTTCCAACCGTACGTCAATCGGAGTAACGGTTTGAAAGTTATAAAGAAAACAAGAAACTTGATTTTACTGATGGCGCTAAGCGCCCTCATGGCGCGCTTAGCAGGGTTCTCGCTATTCCAGCCCCTATTTAAGTCACTTTTCAGCATTTTTTAGGTTATGTTGTTGGGAACTTTTAACCCTAACTTCATCAAACACATTCTGTGAGTATAGTAGCTTAGAAACAATATTAGAGTGTATATCTTGATGATCCAGAGGTGGATTTGCTTCAATCAGCGTTGATAAACCGAGTGATTCTTGTTCATATTCTCTCTTCTCTTTGTACCCTCTATTTGTTGGGATTTTGTATGTAAGTTTATCTTGATTGTATGTATATTTATGAATATTTGTATAAAATCTCTTTTACAACTCTTAATCGATGTCATCTTTAATTTAATCTCTATCTTAATGGGTTTGATTCGCTATAGACATATACTTTTCTAACTCGACCTAAGATGAATGTCTATTGGCTGTGGGAAGCGGTCTAACTTCACATGTGTGTCAGATCTCAATGTTCCGTGTCCGATAGAATGCTTTTGATCTCTCAATGTTTGTGTTAGACACAACCTCTTGTTGTGAGTGATACGTGGGGATTTTAACGAGTGATTTAGGTTGCATGCATTAAACCATAGATTTTTTAGTACATGATGGGTAGAATGAAATACAACTCCTGACGAGTTTTCTCATATCTTAAGAATGTATTTATTTTCTTGTCTTACGTTTTTCTTTTGCATCTTACTCTTTAAAACCATTCAAACCCAAGATTAGAGACTTAGAAACTGTCAAACGAAATTCTTTCCCTCGCACCGATCCCTGTGGAGATGACATAAATCTCGGAGGGAATTCTTCCAAAAATAATTTTTTTTTCTTGCCGCTTTACCGCTTCAACAAAATGGCGTCGTTGTCAGTGATTGGTTTTGATATTGAATTGCATTGCGATAGTTTTTATGTTTTTAAAGCTTTGTATATACTTGTTTATAGTTGTTTTCCATAAGTGATTGTATATATGTGTTTTCCATCATGTTTATGGGTGTGTGCATAGTTTTGTTTTTGGTTTACGTTTGTTCAAGTGTTGTAGGTTTTATTTAGTATCTACCGGTGAACAAAGCAACATGGAGGAGCTTATACGTAAATAACGCGTCGAGCTGACGATGTGAAACAAGCGCTAGTTGGGAGGCAATCCAACGGTTTTTGAGTTTGTACAGTTTTATGTTTAGTAGATAGTTAATATAAAGTGAGAATGGATGGATTGTCTAAGAAAAAGAACTTGAAAAACTAAGCATGCCTTTCGCGCTTAGCGCACCCTGTTTTGTATGGAAAAATCTCTCATTTTCCATCAACTTTCACCAATTTTGGTCTTTGTGTTTAGTTAGTTTTACTTTGAATTTGTTAGGTTGTTAGAATAATGTTTGTTTTTGCTCTCAAGTTTGTTTTTGATTAGCTTGAGGATGCATTTTGTGATTTTCCAAGTTTGATCGTTTCAACTTGTGAATGTATGGTATTGATATTGTTTGAAGTTGGTACTTTGCAAGGTACTTGTTTATCATTTTCTAGAACATAGCATAATTAGGAGACTTTTCATTTGTACAATTTTCATGTCATTCATTTTTTTGTCATACTTGTTCAGTTTTGAATCACTTTAGAACAAAACCCTTTTTGTGAGAAGCTTTCCATTGTTTACTATATGCAGGAGACCAACATTCTTGTTTAACTCAGTTTTATTATGTTTAATCTTGTACTTGTGTTGATGTGTATGAAAGTATGAAAAGGATCGAGGCATTTTTTGAATTTGAGCATAACTACCTAACCAAAAGTAATTTACCTTGTGAGTGTACGAGCATTTGTTAGTCCCTTTGAGTCTTAATGACAGGATCCATATTGGTATAGAAAATGTTGAACTTGTAAATAACTAACTAGTTCTTCATTGTTTTTTTTATTGATTCTGAATTTGTTTCTTGAAACACTTGACCCTTCAACCATAACTTGTGGTTTGATTTTGTTTTCCTTACCTTAGAAAGTTGGGAGCATTCACATTACATGTTCGGTTGTATTCAAGTTGGGGAGAGTATGGTTTGGTTGCTTATATGTTAGCTACTTTGTGGTTGATAAGAAATAAGTGGTTGAAGCCAAGAAAAAGAAAAGAAAGAAAAAAATGTGAAAAAGGAAAAGAAAAATAAAAAGAAAAGAGAAAGAAAAAGAAAAAAAAAGTGTGTGCATAAAATCAAGGTTGTATTAAATGAGCAAAGTGAAGGTGAATAAATTTTTTGATTGCTTGAATGTGTGTGATTTAATTGCTCTCATAGGTTTAGGCAATTTTGTTTCATTAGCTTTAGAAATAACCCTTCTTTGTTACCCAAGCCCAATTACAACCCTTGAAATTTCTTGTGATTCTCGCTTTCATACTGTTCAATATGATTTTTTTCTTGATGAATGCATAATTTAACTTGTTGTTAGCTTGATTGTTGAGTGAGATTCATTTTTTAACATTTAATTTTCTTACAATTTTTGACATGTGTTTTGTATTTAGGAGTTGTTTCGTTTTCATGTTGTCGTTGTAGTTTAGAGGTAAGGTTTGCTTTGCTTGTACGTTTTTGTTTTGAACCATACACTTGTTTTTGTTTTTCGAAACTTGTTGAGAATTATATTCTTGAAAATTACTTTTGTTTCTTTGAGTTTATCGATACTTGTTTGAGGACAAATAATTTTAAGTAGGGGAGAGTTTGTTGAGTGCTAAATTGTTGTTATTTTGAGTGTGAATAATTAGCACTCAACGATTTGATTCATTATTTTTCTGTTAATAATCCCCCGTTTTTTTATACGTTTTGTATAATTTACATATTGTTGTATATTTTACGATATTGTGTACATATTGTTGAGTTTGATAGTTTTCATCTGTGTTTATCGGTAATAATGCATGGTTGAAGTATGGACCCATTTGAGTCAAGAGGGATGCTTCAAATGCAGAATTTTGGAGTTTTTGAACTGGCATTTGCGCTTAGCGATATTTTTAGCACACTGGAGGTGGATGGCAAAAGTAAATAAACTTGATTTTCCTGATCGCGCTTAGCGCGGTTTATGTCGGTTTAAGGGTATTTTAAGTGAGATCACGCTTAGCGGGTTGTAATAAATACCATTATTTATAATTTTATTTTATCTTATTTTTGTAGGTATTCAAGCAAGGATATTTTGTCATTTTCATATAGATCATTGAATAAGCTTTCCAACGCTTCCGACAGTGCGTCAATCTGAGTTACGGTTCGAAAGTTATGAAGAAAACAAGAAACTTGATTTTGCTGATGGCGCTAAGCGCCCCCATAGCGCGCTTAGCACGTTTCCCGCTATTCAAAACCCTATTTAAGTCACTTTTCAGCAGTTTTTAGGTTATGTTGTTGGGAACTTTTAACCCTAACTTCATCAAACACATTTTGTGAGTAGAGTAGCTTAGAAACAACATTAGAGTGTATATCTTGATGATTCGGAGGTGGCTTTGCTTCAATCGGCGTTGACAAATCGAGAGATTCTTGTTCATCTTCTCTCATCTCTTTGTACCCTCTATTTGTTGGGTTTTGTATGTAAGTTTATCTTGATTGTATGTATATTTATGGATCTTTGTATAAAATCTCTTTTACAACTCTTAATCGATGTCATCTTTGATTTAATCTCTATCTTAATGGGTTTGATTCGCTATAGACATATACTTTTCGAACTCGACCTAAGATGAATGTCTATTGGTTGTGGGAAGCAATATAATATTCACATGTTTCTCAGATCTTAATGCTCCGTGTCCGAGAGAATGCAGTTGATCTCTCAACGTTTGTGTTAGACATAACCTCTTGTTGTGAGCGATACGTGGAGATTTTGGCGAGTGATTTAGGTTGCGTGCATTTGATCCATAGATTTTTTAGTACATGATGGATAGATCAAAATACAACTCCTGATGAGTTTTCTCATGTCCTAAAAATGTATTTATTTTCTTGTCTTATGTTTTTCTTTTGCGTCTTTCTCTTTAAAACCATTCAAACCCAAGATTAGAGACGTAGAAACTGTCTAACGACATTCTTTCCCTCGCACCGATCCCTGTGGAGAAGACATAAATTTCGGAGGAGATTCTTCCAAAAATAATATTTTTACTTGTCGCTTTACCGGTCCAACAGTGTTGCCAACATTTGATAAATACTTTCCAGGTTTTTCTATCCATATATTTTAGAAAAGCCACCATACGTGCCTTCCAGTAATCATAGTTGGTTCTATCCAAAATAGGTGGCTTATGAACAAATTCTCCCTCCTTGTCCATGGTAACAAAAAGTATCTTCCCTGGAGTTCACCCTAAACAGAATAGGGTACCTGCTCTGATACCATTTGAAATTCTGGCACTAAGAGGACAAATGTCATATACGATGTCAGGACACCAGGATGTCGAATGCAATGTCGAGACGTCCTGACATCACAAATAACAATGACCAATTTAAACAAAATAGCAAGAAGTAAATATCACAAGTAAGTTTCTACCAAGCCAAGAAGGAAATTTACTATAATAGTATTAGTTCGAATCTTTTATGTAAACAACCTCCTGTTTACAAGCTTTGGACCTAATCACTACCCGTGAAATTTCTATCTAAGACACTCTTAGATATGAGATCCCTCTCATTCCCCCTCGATCACACAACAGTGATAATAAAGAAAACAGAAGAAGACACACTTCAAGAATTAGAATTCACTTTTGCTTAAAAGCTTATGAGTGATTCACAATTACAACTCAACTAAAATAGTCAAACCCCAGTATCAAGGTGATACAAGAGTGGCTCACAAACAACAATGAACAAACAAAAGCCCTAAAAAAACTCACAAAAATATGGCTGCCCCCTCACCAATTTAGGTTTAGAGTCTTCTTATAAATAGCCTTAAAAAAAGAATGGACTTGATGAGAAAATTGGACTAAATTAAATAACACATCCATAATATTTTGGAAAATAATATATTATTAAATGAAGATCCATAATATATTATTTTCTAAAGTTCAGATCCAAATCAAATCTTCTGCAGAAACAAATCAAATCAAATCTCATGTTTCATTAAATGATATGTCATTCTTTCTTAGGAAACATTGCAAAGGTAAAGTCAACCTCTGCATCTAAAAACACACACTCCTTGGGCTGCAGAATTCGTGAAACAAATCTTCAAAGAATCTTCACTAATAAAACCAAACTTCCAAAACGTGAAAACAGATTTGCTTCAGTATCGCACCAACATGTCATGACATATGGTACGACATCTTGCTAGAATATTTGAACAAGATTTGCTTCAGTATCGCACCAACATGTCACGACATCTAGTACAACATCTCGCTAGAATACTTGTTTTAACAAAATGCAGCCAACCATAAAATCTAACATATTCAATGAATGTAACATTTTGAATAAACAATGTCAACACAAAAGAAACAAATTTCATTTCTTAAAGAAAAAATAGACACCGTGGAAAAAGATTTTGAAGTTGACAAAAAAAGTTATGTTCAAAAACAAAAACATAATTTTGCATGCAAAGAGTGTGAGTCACTTTCTTTCCAAATTGTACAATTAAAAAGAGTTCTTGAAAGATATGAAAAAGGACAAGTTAGATTGGATGGTGTTCTTAGTCAACAAAGATATTCCACTAATAAGCCACTCATGAGGTAAAACTCATGAGGTTGCAAACCAAGTTCTAGCAAAACTATATTTGTTAAGGCAATTGACCAATCCCCAAAAGAGAAAGTGAGCAAAGTGCAAGATGTTCATCATTATTTTAAGAAAATATTTGTTAAGAGAAAATCTTATGTTCCAAGGTATAGAAGTAATTTTGTTCCTACATGTTTCTATTGTGGTATAATTGGTCACACACATAATGCTTGCAATGTAAGGAACTTTAGTGTTGCTAGTGGGTATTATATGTGGGTCAAGAAATAAACTAATTATGAAGGATGCAAGGCACATTGGGTACCTAACAAAACTTAATTTGTTTTGTAGGTTTGATTAAAGACTACTTCAAATCTATGGTATCTTGATAGTGGTTGTTCTAATCATATGAATGAAGATATAAATAAAATTTTATCTCTAGTTTTAAAGGCCAAGGGATATGTCACATATGTGGACAACAACAAAGGAAAGATTCTTGGCATAAGCAAATTTGGAGCGGCACCTTTCATACCATTGAAGATGTACTTTATGTTGAAGGACTAAAGCTCAATTTTCTAAGCATAAACCAACTTTATGACAAAGACTTCAAAATCAAGTTCACCAAGGATGAATGCTTGATTGAGGATGAAGCCACTCATGAGGTAAAACTCAAAGGTAACATAATTAATAACATTTTCATGATTTCTTTAGATGATTTATCTTTGAAATTAAAATGTCTCATGGTAAGGAACACTAACTCATAACTTTGGCATAAAAGAGTATCCCATATTAATATGGAACATTTAAACAAACTAGTCAAATTTGATCTTGTAATTAGTTTACCAAAGATAAAGTTTGTCAAAGATAAATTATGTGATGCATGTCAAAAAGGGAAGAAAATCAAATCAACTTTCAAACCAAAGAATGTGATATCAACTACAAGGCCACTTCAATTGATGCATATTGACTTGTTTGGTCCATTAAGATCAAGAAGCTTTGGAGGTAATGTATATGCCTTAGTTATTGTTGATGATTTTTTTAGATTTTCTTGGACACTCTTTTTAGTGCAGAAAAGTGAAGCTTTTAAGGCATTCAAGAAGTATGCAAAGCAAGTGCAAAATGAAAAATCACCAAATATTGCATCAATTAGAAGCAACCATGGTGGAGAGTTCCAAAATGCATAATTTGAAGAGTTTCGTGAAGAACGTGTCATATTTCACAATTTTTCAGCACTAAGGAGTCCACAACAAAATGGAGTGGCGGAAAGAAAGAATTGATCTCCACTGGAACTTGTAAGAACAATGCATAGTGGCTCAAGTTGTCTACCAAAGTATTTTGGACAAATGCGGTTAGCACGACATGTTATGTAAGTAATCGGGTAATCATAAGACCAATATTGGAAAAGACTACGTATGGACTCTTCAAAGGAAGAAAACCAAACATTGCTCACCTTCATATCTTTAGATGTAAGTGATTTGTCCTCAACAATGACAAAGACAATCTCAGTAAGTCTGACGAGAAACCCGACAAAGGCATATTTCTTGATTACTCTCTCTCTAGTAAACCTTATGAGATTTATAATAAAAGAACTTTTACAATTGAAGAATCAATGCATGTTTCTTTTGATGAATTTAACCCCTCTAAGGAGGATATATTTGTTTGTTTGTGATGATAATGATGATGATGATATTTTAGAATTTCCTATGGAAGATGTTGCCAAAGATAACAATGATGATCAATCAGAACACAAAGAGGAAAATTTTCAACAAGAGACAAATCAAAATGATCTTCCTCAATAATGGAGAACCCATCGTGATCACCCAGTCGACAAAGTTATTGATGACATAATTAAAGTAGTTTCAACAAGATTAAATCTCAAGGATGCTTGCTTAAATATGGCATTTGTTTATCAAATAGAACCTTTCAAGATTGATGAATCCTTATTAGGCGACCAATGGATTCTTACCATGCAAGAAGAATTAAATCATTTTGAAAGGAATCATGTTTGGAAACTTGTTCCTAGGCCAAGTGGTAAACACATTATAGGTACCAAATGGGTGTGTAATAACAAACTTGACGAGAATAGTATAATTGTCCAAAACAAAGCAAGATTGGTGGCATAAGGTTACAATCAAGAAGAAGGAATCTACTTTGAAGAAACATTCGCTCTGGTTGCAGGTTACAAGCTATTCGTTTGTTACTTGCTTATGCTTGTTCATTAAATTTTCAGTTATTCCTAATGGACATCAATAGTGCCTTCTTGAATTGATATATTAATGAGGAAGCCTATGTCAAACAACCTCCCGGATTTGAAGATTTAAAAAATCCTTCACATGTCTTCAAGTTGAGGAAAGCTCTTTATGGCTTAAAGCAAGCACCAACAGCATGTTATGATAGATTTAACAACTTTCTATGTGAAAGAGGACTTGAAAAAGGTAAAGTTGATAATACTTTGTTTATTAAGAAAATAAAAAATATACTTTATTGGTTCAAGTCTACGTGACGGCATCATATTCGGATCAAAAAACAAGGATATATGTGAAGAATTTTTGTTGATGATGAAAGGAGAGTTCGAGATGTCTATGATGGGCAAGATGAACTAATTTCTTGGACTACAAATTAAGCAATTAAAAAATGACATCTTCATTAACCAATCGAAGTATTTCAAAGAATTGTTGAAAATGTTTGATATGGATAATTGCAAAGAGATGGCTACTCCAATGGGTTTCAGAACATATATAGAACAAGATGAATCCAGTGTTTCCATTTATATCACTAAATATCGAGATATGATTAGTTCATTACTTTATTTAATGGCAAGCCATCCGAACATTATGTTTACTGTTTATCTTTGTGCACACTTTTAAGCAAATCCAAAATAATCTCATCTCACCTTCGTAAAAAGGATCGTGAAGTAACTGAAAGAAACAACAAATGTTGGGCTATGGTATCCAAAAGGTACTATATGTGATTAAGTTGGTTATTCTGACTTGGATTATACAGGTTATAAAACTAATAGAAAGAGCACAAGTGGAACCACTACTACAAAACACGTAAACAACAACGCCATGGTCACCACGCTTCTTCCCTACACCGTTGTGACATCTCTAAACTAAGGCGCTATCATAATATTATTGTTTTTTGATTAAAAATTATTTGTATATAACAAATGTTAAGGAGCCAACCGTTATGATACCTTCAAGCTTTCATGGGTTCGAACCTCAGGGCTCTCATATATGTTATTCCTTTAATGTTAAGTGGCGCCTTTTCTTTTTTAATTATTTTTAAATTAAAAACTTAAAAGTTTATGACGACGGTTGGAGAGTTCCACCGTTGTTAAGTTGTGCCTTTTCTTTTTTAATTATTTTTAAATAAAAAACTTAAAAGTTTATGACGACGGTTGGAGACTTCCACCATTGTTAAGTCGCGCCTTTTCTTTTTTATTTATTTTTAAATAAAAAACCTAAAGGTTTATGACTACAGTTGGTGATTACAACCGTTATGATATATTTTATTTTTTATTTAAAATTTTTAATTGTAAATACTCTAGCGCATTTTTATGAAATTTCACCATGAAAGTAAAATATCATAACGGTTGCATGTATTGGCTGTTGTGGTAGCTTGATAATATTTGCACTCGTAGTTAGCTTGTCTATTCAGTGTCCTTTTTTCCATTGCAAATAGAAACTAGATGAAACAATACACAATTTCAACCCAAACCCTAGCGTTCAATACTGTGAAACATTACACGATTTCATCCAAAACACCATTGTTCACCTTTCACTGTGTATTTGTCATTGTCGTCCTCATCGTCAACCAAGTTGACAAGACCATCACGATCAACCAAGTTGTTACCGTCTAGAAGGAAAACAACAATAACACCGTCGTTCCCGTAAGGAAGAAAGACAACACCATCACCAATACCAACATCATTTACTTAGTCACCACGTTTAGGGTACGTAAAATATTTTTCCCCATGCATCTACAGTAAACTTCATTTGCCATTGTTGTGGTTGTTGTTTTTATTTATTTTGTGGTTGATGTTTATGTTCTTGTTGTTCATGTTGTTGTTGTTGTTGTTGTTTTTGAACATAGATGTCGACCTTGTCGAGTTCTACATCAGAAACTAGCGAAGAAACTCAAACAAATGAGAGTTTAGCCAATGAAACTCAAACAACTGAAAATCAAACGAAAAGATCACAAAGAGGTGTCACAATGATGCTCTAATTCACATCAGTCTGAAACTCATCAGGTGAAAAAATTCCTATCCAGTTTGATTCATTGTACAGAGTAGTGGATTGTGAACATTACTCTACTTTTAAGAGTTATGTTTTGTTCCTTTCACGTAGCAAGGTCAGTATAATGATTGATGATTGGAAACAAGTTGATGATAACGTCAAAGAAAGCATATGGAATGAAGTTAAGGTATTACATACTATAATTTTCATATATCGCCGATACCAATATCTATAATTTCTAATACATACTTATATATTGATTTAAATGTAGTTGAATTTTGAGTTTATCGATGACTCAAATTTGAAAAAAAAAATGGATATCATATGCTGGTACTCGTTGGAGGGGACTTAAGTTACAGCTCACGGCTGACTACATTAGGAAGCCTAAGAGCGGTCTTGCTCATCCATGGATTCGATATAGTTTTATATCGAAGAAGCAATGGAAAAAGTTTGCAAAGATACGTCGTTCTGAGGAATTCAAGGTTAGTAATATTCTCATGTAACCGATAATGTTATGCTAATGAGTTATAGATACTAATCATATACTTTTTTCACTATGTTCATAACAGGTTAAAAGTGAAGTCAGAATACACAATAAGGCCAAGAACATGTACCCCCATAGATTGTCTCGTGGGGGTTATAGGAAACTTGAGAAAAAAATCATGCTTGAAAAACAATCAGAAACAGGAGATGATCGCATCCCATCTTCACCTTCAAGACATGAGAAATGGAAGAGGGCTCGATTAAAACCAGATGGAGAGTACACCTCTGAGGCGTTAAGAGTAGTTGCTGAAAAAGTTGTAAGTATGATTTGTTTTGCTTATGTGATTTGTTATTTAAATATGTTGGTAACAATATATGTAAGTTTCTCATGTTGTGTAGGATAAGTTGGTTGAGACAGCCCGTGAAGGCACATTTGTTCCGAAAGCACGACATGACATATTAGTAGAAGCTATAAGATCAGATGAGCATGGTGGGCGTGTCTGTGGTGTTGGAGAAGGTGTCGGCTTGAGGTCATTCTTTGGGTATCAAAGAAAAAGTACCGAAAGCTCGAAATTTATTACACAAAGACAAAAGATTGAAAATTTTGAGAAGCAATTAGAAGAACAACGGAGAATGTTAGAGGAGAAGAGGGAAAAATAGGAGAAAGATATCGAAAGGTTTCAAGAGTTATATTCGGTATGTACTTTACTTGAGATGTTAGTGTTTTATCGGAAATGTATGATATATATATATATATATATATATATATATATATATATATATATATATTGTGGTTATTTTTGTTTTATGTTTTAATTGAATATTATGATGTAGACATTAAGTGAAAACCTTGAACAACAGACAAATGAAGATCATTGTAATGTTGATGGTAATGATGATGATCAAACTCCAAGTAGAAGTGTTGTACATCATGCTTCTACAAAAGAAAGTAATTGTTCAGCCCATCCCCTCTGCGGATAGCCGCAATTATATAATGGACCCTAACCCAAATGAAATCACAACGTTATACTTGAACGTTGCAGTGATAAATGATACGCAACCTCTCCCGCTAGAACATTGTCCATGTTTGAAGTTATTCTATTACAGTACTGAAGATGTAAGGGATTTTCTTGGTGGGTATAAGTGGGTGGACGTCGGGATATTGCAAGTTTGGTGCACGTAAGTATATAGTTTAATATACATGTCATTATAGAACATTATCATTTATAGAACATCATCCCCTAATTTATTCATTTTCTTTAACCATTTAGGTACATTCACCATGTTTTTATAGAGTTGAATAAATCGAGTACTTACGGAATCTTGGATCCGCTTTTTATTCGACGGGCTTGTAACAACCAAAAGATATCCGAGAGTAATTGAAAACACGGTTAAATAAGGGAGGAAAAGAATGTTACTTAGCAACATTTCTCTGTTCGTAAGTATTTTTGGAATTGATGTTTATGTATTCTATACTTAGTTTTGTTTTAGCAAATACCAATAATATATATGTTCTTGTTTATTCAATGGTCATTGGTAATTGATCATCATATCATTTAGGACGAATACGATAATTTTTATGTGTTCCTTGCATGATCCACTAGAAAAGAAAATGAAAGATATTATTAATTCGTAAGTGTATGTGTCATACCGCAAATTTTGACCACTAAGATTTCCCATCATTGTGAAAATCATCATCACAATATGGAGGAACCATCATACCTCAGCAGTCTCCCCAAAGATGGGTGAGCATCCACTACAATCAAAATTAGGGTTTCAAGCCCTCTCAGAGTTCTTAGACAAAGGATCAATTAAGAAATGACATGATCTTCAACTTTTCTAGCCTCTCAAATATCCACAAGGGATCAAGAGGACTCCCACTTCAAGGATTAAGCACAAGGCTGCTCCCTTCTAGGTGGATCAAGCCTCAAGATCGCTAGTGTCACCAAATTAGGGTTTGGTCGACCAGGACCTCCAGATGAAAATTTTCCTCTGGGCATGAGCCAATGCTTCAAAGCATATCCTAAAATACTCCATGGAACCTCATGGGCCCAAGCATCAAGTCAATTTGACCTCAGGGGATGCATGCATCAAAAATCAGGAATTAGGGTTTCTTCACCTAATTCACCCCTAAGTTGATTTTTGGGACAAATCATGAGCCAAGACCTCAAGAGAGGATTTGAGGGTCTCCAACATACCACATTGATCCATTTGTAACAATGGATTGATCCAGGAAGCTTGAGCAGCAAGTCTCAATTTCATCAGTACCACAGTTAGGGTTTCGCGAAAAAAGTCGACTGTAGCTTTGACTTTTGACCAGGACATGCTCCCAAACCCTAGGACATGATTAAATACACCCTATAACACCTATAAAATCAATACATCAAGTTTGATTTAGGTCAAGGACTTGATTTCATAAAGGATCGTACAGTTTGGAATTCATCTGACAAAAAGTCAACTGTGCACAAAAGTCAACTTCGACTTTTTGAGATTTTTCTCAAAAATGGTTTTTTAACCCTAAAATGATGTTAATGTATGATTTGAATCATCATTAATCAAGAAAAATCAAGAAAAGTGGGATAACTTGTAAAAGAGGTAACCATAAAAACTTAGAAAATTTTCTAAGTTATGAACAAAGTGGCAAGGGTACCAACTTTGGAGGATCATAACTCCTAAACCACAAAGCCATTTTCCCCATCCAAAGCTTGATTTGTAGATCTCATTACCCTCTACAAAAGCTTAAAACTGACCCCCCTCCAAATTCCTCATGGATTTTGAGTTATGGAATGATCAAAATCACAAAAAGTGAAAATGTCACTTTTTTCCAACACTTAGTGAAATTTTCACTAAGTCAGAATCTGCCTTCACTTTTTTCCAAATGTAGGGGGATTTTTCACTTAGATCCAAAAGGTATCAAAACCAAATATGATCAAACAGTTGTTGTATCATATGAGGGCTTTCCAAAATGGCCAAGAACATCACCAAATTCCACTTGAGCCATGAGATATGACAAGGGCAATATACCTTGCTGAAAACTGCCAAGGCTAGGCAGAATTTTGCATTTTTGCTCTATTTGACAAAATCAGATAATTCCAAGCCTTGTCATCATCTTGAACACATTTGAGGATCAAATCTAAAGGGGACAAACACTAAGCCAAGCCTCCAAAGTCCTTGGAACAAGAAGTAGCATGCCAAACCTAGAATTGCCTAAAAGAGGGACAAGACTCCAATTTTGGATTGGAGCATTCAATGCATCCACCAAGGTGGCATGGACGGAGCCATTTGCAACTGAATTCAGTCAAGACTTATCCAAGACCAAGGGAACCACAACCCTTTGCCCTAACCTCTAGTCAATGGCTAGAGGAGACTTGGATTCCAAAGTGCAACCATTGGCCAAACCTCTGCTGTAGTTGCCATTCACTATTGATCCCAAAATAAACTTGCTCTACTATAAATAGAGCTCATTTATGCTCAGTTTGAGTACACCAAAGCCATCAAACAAATGATTTCCTCAAAATTACTCTCTTTAGGTCAAAATGCCTTCTTTAGCAAGGTAACTCTGAGTTTTTGAGTTAGAGAGCATTTCCATCACAAATCATGATCCTAACACCTCATAAACATCATATGTAGGTGATTCAAACTATCAAAAGTGACCTGTAACACCAAAATCACAAAGTCACCTCTCAAAACCTCAAAATAGGCCTTTTGTGCATTTTTCAAGCCATGTCTTGATTCAGTCACTTTCCAAACCAGATAAAACCTCAAACACACACCAAATAACATCCTTGAACTGTCCCAAATGGTTCCCCCATCTGGAACACCATTTGAGAGAGTTGTTATTTTGGTCATTTTAACCCCTTTTGCAAGAAAGGGCCAGTTTGTGTTTTTGCAGGTTCCAGCTGATTCCAACCATCCTCAAAGCTTCTAAGGGATCATTTGAGAGTGTCCAAAGCATCAAACCATTTCTGGAACAAGAAGTTTGGCAGATTGCACAGAAAACTCCAAAAGCTCAAAAAGAGGTAAGCATCATGACTTGAACTTTCCAAAATATGCATTGCTTTGAAGTCCATTGATCATACACACCTCATACATGTTATATATGTTTTGTTTGGACCAATTCATCATGTAATTCATGCATGTATCAAAGTGTAGCATAGAAAATGCAATTATAGGCCTTTTTCAAAACCACTATCAAGTTTTGAGGAGGGAGTATGATCTGAAAAAAATACCACCACCATTGGATTCCTTGTGAAATTCTAGGCCAGATGCATATAAATTTTGTCCCCAACCATTAAGAAATGAGAAAGTTATGGACCTTCCCGTTTCTTGGCAAAACTTGCCTTGCCTTGCCTTGACCAGGCCTATAAAACAAGGCATGTCTTGTATATTTGTGGTTCCACTTCAAGCAATGGATGTATCACCACCCCAGTGGTAAGGCGCGCGCCCTATAACCTTGAGGTCGTGGGTTCGAACCCCACCCATGCCATTTTGTGTTTTCTCACATTTTTGCTATTTTTTCCAATATTTTTATGTTTTATTAATTAATTGGAAAATTAATAACTCCTTCAATTTTAATTATTTTTTATTGGTTCTTTTTGTAAAAAATCACAAAAATGTTGACATATTTTATTCCACAAAAAAAAAATTAAGTTTATATTATTTATTTAATATAATTAGTATTTTTGTGAATAAATTCCTTTTTTATGTTTTTAAACATTTTAAAAGTGAATATTTACTTTGAAAATCATAACCAAGTGAGTTTTAATTAACCTTGTGATTAATCCCTCATTTTTCAAACCTTAAACAAAAATCACAAATGGTTTATTCAAATTTATTTGGTATTTTATTTGATTTTCTTTAAATATTTACTTTTAAAGAATAACAAATTAGGGTTTCTTTGATTTTCACCCTTATCAAACAATTTCAAACACTTTTGGGCCTCTAATAGAGTGTAAGACCCAATCCTTCATAAATACAAACCTATTTTGGGCCTCACTTATTGTATAAGTCCCGTGGTATTTCAAAAAGTTCGACGCGATCATCGTCCGTTGAAAAACAAACCTTGGACCTCTCCTCGAGCCATAAGACCCATTCAAAATAATTTTGGGCCTCTATTAGAGTGTAAGACCCAATCCCCTTTTAACCAAAACTTTTTGGGCCTCAGACATTGTATAAGTCCCCCTGCGTTAAAAGAAAACCTCGGCGCGATCGCCAATAAAAAAAATCAATCATCTAGGCCTACCCTCGTGTTGTAAGCCCCATTCTTTTTCTTTAAACACTTGGGCCTCTTGAGAGAGTGTAAGACCCATCCCCTTGTATAGAAAATTTTGTGGGCCTCAGTCAATTGTATAAGTCCCTCTGTACAAAACGACAGTGCGATCACTGATAAACCTTGGGCCTCTCCTTGAGCTGTAAGCCCCAACATCTTTTCAAAATACTTTCTCCTTTGATTTGGAATATACTGTTATTTTCAATCTTTCTTTGTTGAACAACTAACCAAACAGCATGGAAGCTCTACAACCGATTAAGTGGTTATATGTTTTCTTTATCCGCTTTCATATACATATAATTGTATTGTGGGGCTGTTTCACTGTAAGTCTTCTTTCATAAACTCATATCGACTGTGTAATACTAGTATAGATGTTTAGAGTTTCCCCGGCAACTACGTCTAGTACTAAACCCCGTTGATCACTCTTAAATAGACAAAACTAGATCCATATAGGATTACCTGATACAGTCTTCCCTCTTCTTGGGGTTAAACAATATGGAACAAAGTGAAAGGCAGCATTCTCGGTGAACCCTTTCATAGACTGTCACTCTTAGAAATTGTCAAAGAAACTCTACTCCCCAGAGATGATCTTTTCTCCGTGAATGGCATCTCTTGAGTTTCTTCCAAATTCTTGGACTTTCCTGGCTTGATCTATTCTCTGTGAATAGTTTGTCTTGAATTTCTCAGGGTTTGGGGACCCACAGGCTTCCTAAAAGCATCCCCGCCTCCTCTTGGGCGTTGTACAAGGACCCTACGGCTTCTTAGAAGTATTCACAGCCTCCTCTTAGGCTTCGTATAAGGATTCTTCCTTTGGGAAAAGAGCCTCCTCTTGGGCTTCGTACAAATTTTCCCTCGGCTTCTTAAAAGTTTCCAGCCTCCTCTTGGGCTTCGTACAAATTGTCCCGACAACCTCCTAGAGGTATAGAAACAGAAATTAGTCATCTTAATAGAACAGTCTTTCAAAGAGTCTAGATCTTTCTACGGTGAACGTACTACTACTGTTTCTTTAAGCATAGTACAAAAGATAAAACTCTAGACTTGGACAGTCTAATCTCCTTGAGTCTCGAAGGCATTCTCAAGTAGGAAAAAACACCCGTAGACTCGGACAGTCTCCAATACCCTTTGGATTTCCCATTTCCTTAAAGAACAGGAAATAACCCTGATCCTCTGATCAATCCCAAAGCATAGCCTTACCTTTAATCAGTCTCTTTATAAGAACTGGTTTTCTCTTTTATCCAACCTACTGGACCTGTCACTCAACTGAAACAGCAATCCTTTTAGCCTCTATCTGGGGCTTCGTACGAGATATAAAAAGACTCTCTTGTTGAGTCGATAACCCTTTCAGCCCCTATCTCGGGCTTCGTACGAGATACAAAATCACTCTCTTGTTGAGTATAAAAGACTCT
This sequence comes from Lathyrus tuberosus, assembly GCA_022829125.1. Lineage (NCBI taxonomy): Eukaryota > Viridiplantae > Streptophyta > Magnoliopsida > Fabales > Fabaceae > Lathyrus > Lathyrus tuberosus. Next base: position 4,106,773 of record JALAZF010000274.1, on the reverse strand, counting down.
CTTGTTGAGTCAAACGCCTTTTAGCCTCCCTCTCGGGCATCGTACGAGACACAAAAACACTCTCTTGTTGAGTATAAAAGACTCTCTTGTTGAGTCAACATTTAGCCTCTGTCTTGGGCTTCGTACAAGACACATCTAAAAGCACTCTCTTGTTGAGTCAACCCCTTTTAGCCTCCCTCTCGGGCTTCGTACGAGACACAAAAACATCCTCTTGTTGGGTCAATAGCCTCCTCTTAGGCTTTGTATAAGAAAAACCTCGGTTGAGTTAATCATCCTTTTAAATTATGCCTCATTCGCAGGATACAAACATCAACAACTCCTTTCATCTAATTCTTGTCCCTCTTTTAGCATGAGAAATTCCTAAGGAAAGATAGCATTGCTCTACACTGAGTTAAAGTCTTCTCCTTCAGGTTAAAACCCCCTATAAAGGAAATTATGGCATTGCTAGGATTCACATATCCCGGTTAAAGTAATCGTCCTTTATAGTCAGTCACCCAACAGTTGTGACAAATAGACCCCCTTTAGAGATGGAAAATTCTCTCTAAAGACAACTCCTTTTTAGCTTCACATCTTGGGCTTCAAACAAGATACAAATAGACCCTTCAGCTTCACGCCTTGGGCTTTGAACAAGGCACCAAAACACCATTTCCTCCCAAAGAATAGGAGGAACTACGATCGCTCTGATTTCCCTGTTTCGGTAAACGGGAATACGTAGGCATAAGATTGAAAGAAAAATCTTAGCGAGCACACTAATCCAAAACCCAAATCCTGTACCTTCACATATCAATCGAAAAGCATTAGTCTTAACCTCCCACCAATCTCCCGGGCACTATTTTAACAAAATAACCTAAGAGAGACCCACAATCTTTGTAGCATCTGTAAACCAACAGTCATCTGTTCAAACTCAGTTTGCAAGCAGGGTTAATTGGAGACATCTATTTCCCTTCCTTCATCAGCTTCAATAGGATAAAAAATGAATCGATTTGTAGTACCCCAAAGCGATAGTGCTTCGCAACCACGTCCAAAATCGCTCGCTACAGAAAAAATGGCGACTTCACTGGGGACAACCAGATCTTGTTCTCTTACCATCTCTTAGGTAGAAACCTTAAAAAAAAAAAAGTGCCACAGAAAAGTGGCACCCACCGTGGGGCTCTTTTCTTTTTTTTCTTTCTTTGGGGATTTCATTGGGATAGGATTTTTTTTTACTTCACTAGGATCTTAGGTCAAAACCTTTAAAGTTGGGAAGGTCCCACAGAATGGCGACTCCGCCGGGGAGCCATTTTTTGTCAGGAACATAGGATTCATAGCTCTTTAAAGTCTAGGACTTTAGGACAAATATATATACTGCTTTTCCTATTTGATGTCTGTGTTTATTTTTCTGCTAATAGGAATGTATGTGATGCCGCATGTGGAAAGATTGAGTATACACCTAGGAAAAACCTCTTTTAGTAGTGCGGAAACTATTGGAAATGGTTGTCACGCGATACTACCCTCTTCTTATGGTTCTTCGAAAAACATCACCTAGCACGGTTCCCGGCCTGCTGGTGTTTTCTCGACAAGAACTGATGATGTTGAGAGACAGGTACAAAAATCACTAGTATAAACCTTTGGGGGGGGGGGTAGAGCCTTGACTTCATGACACCGACACTTTGACCCCATGTTTTTTCTATGTTTTTGTGTGCTGCATTCATGCATTCATCTAAAAAACATTACATCAAAGAAAAACTTCTCTTCTAGTCTCTCTTTTTCAAACTAAACTAAGACAATGATTGCAAATGTCAGAGAAAAATATTGCGCTCATGGACTTCGGTAGAAGGAGGACTCATAGGTACACCTTCAGGGTTCCAAAGTTAGAAGATTTAAGAGGATTAGCGAGGATGATCACTAACCCTGAAGCTTTCAGAGCCAAGTACGGAGGTCTGCTACCTCTGTTAAGAGTCCATGTGATTGAAGGAATCATGGAGGCACTCATTCAGTTTTACGATCCAGTCTATCACTGTTTCACATTCCCGGATTACCAGCTCGCACCAACGCTGAAGGAGTATTCTCACCTAACCGATCTACACATTACTGATCAAGCTCCATTTTCTGGACTGGAAGAAATTCCAAAGGATCAGACCGTTGCAAGAGCAATCTATTTGGATGAGTCAGAAATCAAGACTCACGCAGCCACCAAGGGTGGGCTCCCAGGTTTGCCAGCCCAGTTCCTGACAAAGAAGGCTATGTACTTTGCTAGTATAGGGAACATGACTGCTTTTGAAAGCATCTTTGTTTTACTCACTTACGGGTTATTTATGTTTCCTAACATTAATAGCTTCGTCGATATCAACGCCATTAAGGTTTTTCTCATTGGAAACCCTGTGCCAACCTTGCTCGCAGATGCGTATCATTCTGTACATTTAGGAAATTTGTACAACGGAGGGATGATCACATGCTGTGTACCTCTGCTATACAAATGGTTTATCTCTCATTTACCCAAGTCTGCTGCGTTTTGGGATCACAAGAGTGCCTTGCGTTGGTCACAGAAAATCATGTCTCTTACCAACTCTGATATAGATTGGTGCAATAGGATTTATGACGGGATCCGGATCATTGACCGTTGTGGAAACTTCCCTAACGTACCCCTCATAGGAACTAAGGGAGGAATCAACTACCATCCAGTATTGGTTCGTCGTCAATTTAGATACCCAATGAGGCATGCCCCGCGTAATGCTCATTTGGAAGGTCTTTTCTTCAAGGAAGGAGAAAATGACAGGGCACTAAAGATGGAAATAGTGCACGCTTGGAAACATGTTCATAAGAAAGGACGAGAGTCTCTCGGTGGAGCCTTATCTCCACTGGGTACAAACTAGAGCTCTCAAGCTAAAGATGCCTTATCCTCGTCACAGAGTTCTTCCGCCAAGGGAATCTGTCATGTACTTCATGACTGAAACAGAAAAACTTCAGGTTACTCTCAACAGAGTTCAACAGGAGAGGAGGTCTTGGAAGAACAAGTACCGCACCCTCAATGTAGAGTGTACCAAAATACAGCGAATGCTAAAAGATAAGGGTGCTCTGATTGAGATTTTGGAGCAACATGCTGTGGATAATCAGGATAACCAAAGGAATTTGCTCGCTCCTTTCACTTGGCAAAGGAATGACAACCCGACAACGGCCCAAGAGCCCCAGTCCAAGAAAAGGAAAGTACCAGAATCAGCACCCGGTTTCTCCCCAGAGAGGACTCGGGACCCCTTAGCTTAGGTTTCTGTTTCCGCACCTTGTAATCTACTGTATTTCTATTTTCGCAATCCTTGAATTCAATTAAACGGGGTTTCCCCACTGCTTGATATTTGCAATCTAATTGTCGAAGTTTATTTTGATTAAACAAAAAAAAATAATTAATATAATCATTGCATTCATCATTCTCACGTCACGTATTCTTCTTACCTACGAATCTCACGTTTGTGTCTCGGTTCTTGAGTTAAACTGTCTCATTCGTACCATACTCAGGCCAATCGTCAGAAAAAGATGGATGATCTCGAGGAAGAGAACAGAGAGTTGAGAGAAGAGATCGACGCTTTGAGAGAGGATATGAGAAAGCTTCATAATGACAAACAAGCCATGACAGAAGCTCAGCTACAAAGGGCTGTGATCTCGGAGATCACCTTAGCGCCCATAGTGGAGAAGTCTAATCCTAGGTACAAAATGCCAAAAGATCGTCCCTGGGGCATGCCACTTAACTATATCCCGAAAGGATATGTTCCGCCGATCAATGAGGATCAGGGAACCGCAGCAGGAACCGCTGGGCCTGAAGGTTACAAACTTCGGGAAAGCGAAGATGCCAGGGGCATGACAGCAACTCCTGAAGGTTACAAACTTCGGGAGGCACCGAGAGTCTCGGCCATAATGACTATACCACCACCCGTGGTACACACTGTCCTGGAAGGACAGATTCCACAGATACCTTCTGGTGGAAACAACAACATGTTCGAAAGAATGAATGAGTTCTAGGAACAGTTCCTGGGAATGCAAAAAGAACTGCAGGCCCTTCGCGGTCAGGATTTATTTGGAAAGGATGTCGCGGACCTCTGTTTGGTCCCTAATGTGAAAGTCCCGCACAAATTCCAGGTGCCTGACTTTGAAAAGTACAAGGGTAACTCTTGCCCTCAGAGTCACTTGGTGATGTACGCTCGGCGAATGTCAGCTCAGACAGAGAATCAGGATTTACTGATTCACTACTTTCAGGATAGTTTAACCGGTGCCGCCCTAAAATGGTACATAGGTTTAAACCGTGCTACGATCAGCACTTTCAGAGATCTTGGCACTGCCTTCGTCCAACAATATAAATACAATCTGGACATGGCACCCGACAGAGATCAACTCAGATCAATGTCACAAAAGGACAAGGAAACCTTTAAGGAATACGCTCAGAGATGGCGTGAAATTGCCGCTCAAATTTGTCCACCTCTTGAGGAAAAATAGATGACAAATATCTTCTTAAAGACCTTAAGCTCATTTTATTAAGACAGAATGGTTGCCAGTGCGCTCAGTGACTTTACCGAGATGGTCGGTATGGGAGTTCGTCTTGAGGAAGTCGTCCGAGAGGGACATCTAGTCAAAGACACTGGACCATCAAGTAGTACAAAGCGATACGGTAGTGCTCTCCCTAAGAAAAAAGAGCAAGATATTGGGAATATCTCTCTTGGAAAGCAAAGGCAACGTTATCAGCCAGTAGCGGCTGTTGTAAGGCCCCGATTCCGATTTTTCCCATTTTGCTGAGTCTTTTATTTAATTTGAGTGATAAATTATTTTATTTGTGAAATTGGTGTGTTAATATGCTATGTTGACATGTTATGATATTTTACCGTTTTTGAGAGTTTTCGGGAAAATTAGAATGGAGGGTATTTTAGACATTTCTCAATTAATGGTAAGATAGAAAGTTAGTAAAATTGGTAGAAAAGTGATTAAGTGTAGAATTATGTGAGAAAATGAATTAATGGAATTTGAGTAGAAAATAGAAAAGAAAAAGAAATAAGAAGAAGAAATAGGAGAGAAAGAGAAAGAAAAGAAAAATAGAGAGAAAAAGGAGAGAAAGAAAGAGGAAGAAGAGAAAAGAGAAGAAAAAGGGGAAAAGAGAGGAAAAGCTTGGAAATCTTCAAAACAACTTCTAGGAATCGATTAATCCGGGTAAGGGTGTGAAATCTTATTATCTTATCAATGTATATCATTATGTATGATTGTGTTGTTGTTGTTGATTTTTATGAGTTTTTGTATAAACCCATATTTTGTAAAATTGCTTGGAAATCGATTAAATGTGGCTGAAATCATGTTTTTAGTGTCCATAATTGTTGGTATATGTTAGATACTTGTCATTGGACATTGTATTGGCAATTTTCTGGTATGTGGGTGGAATTTGGGGTGTTTTGGATTGGACCCCATAAGCCAAAAATTATGCAGAAGAATTTTTCTGGTTTTTCCAGGTCATACGCGTATGGGGCATGTTCATACGCGTATGGACCTTGGCAATACGCGTATGGTGGGTGAGCCATGAGCCAATACGCGTATGAGTTGTTATTTTGCTCGGCCATCTGCCCATTTGCGTATAGTACGCGTATCACTTCAGGGCACTACGCGTATGAGGGGATGCACTACGCGTATGGGGTTTAAAATGGGAATTTTGGGAAGAAAATGTTTCTGCCCATACGCGTATGGCCTTGGGCAATACGCGTATGGAATGGCGAGGATTTTGGGCAATACGCGTATGGCTCAGGGCAATACGCGTATTGACAGGAGAATGGTAAAATGGGACTTTTCAAAATATCATTTTCGTTTTCTTTCGTAACTTCTGTTCCGTTTATCCGATTTTTACATTCTTGGTATCATTGTGAAGCTATTGAGCTGTATTTTCCTATTATGATGATTTGGAAATTGTTAGCTGATTTAATTATGTCGGAAAGTCAGGAATAGTGTTATTTAGCGACTTTTACCGTTTGAATGTGTGTTTTGGATGTGAATCATACAATAGTGCATTAATGTGAATGTATATAGATTGTATGTAATAGTATGAGATGAATGCATGAATATATTGTGAATATGTATGCATTTTAAGAATGTCTTGATTCATTTTGTATGTGAAGCATAATGATGTGCATTCTTGTGTTGTGTGATTCTAATGAGAATCCGTTGTAACGTCGTGTGCCTATGTGAGGTGTGAGCGATGATTACAAACGATTGTGTGCCCATGTGGGGTGTGAGCAATTGGATTGTGTGCCTATGTGAGGTGTGAGCAATCCATAAACATTGTGTGCCCATGTGGGGTGTGAGCAATGGGTGAACATCGTAGGCCCGACGGGGAGTTACATTGGTAACGAGCGATGGTTCCAATAAGTTCCTGAGTGAACTTGAGATGATTGAGTCGGTACCCGCATTGCATTTGCATAGAGTCGTGAGTCGGTCTCTATGATTTGCATTTATCATCTTTATAATTGTGAATTGATGAATAAACATAAATATGTATGTTTATGTGGATTGATAAGGATTGTGGAAGTATGCATGATAAATATGCTTGGCTTTGTATATATATACATTGTAATGTATATGAGTGAATTATGATGAATTATGGTGAGAATGTGGAAGTATGCATGATAAATATGCTTGGCTTTGTATATATATACATTGTAATGTATATGAGTGAATTGTGATGAATTGTGGTGAGAATGTGGAATATGTGTATTTTTATGCTAAGATATATAATTATATGCATTGTTATTATGATAATATTTCTCACCCTTCTGCTGTTTTATGATGCTCTATGAGGCATTGCAGAGTAGGTATGCTGGTGGTCTTTTTGTGAAGCGTGTCTTCATTCTTTTGGTCGGTCGGCTCTGATATGCAGCATACCGACGATTGGTGGGTCGGTATGCGTCAAGTTCTTGAGGTAGATGATGAAGAGATAACTTGGGATTTATTTCGTACCGAGTTCTTGAGGAAGTATTACCTTGAAAGTGTGAAAGGGAAGAAGGAGATGGAGTTCCTTGAACTAAAACAAGGTAGTATGTCCGTGGTGGACTATACTGCTAAGTTTGTGGAGTTGGTTCAATTCCATCCTCACTATGCTGCAATTACTGTTGAGTTCTCAAAGTGTATTAAGTATGAGAATGGTTTGCGTCCCGAGATTAAACAAGCTGTGGGATATCAAAGGATAAGAAGGTTTACAGATTTGACGGAATGTTGTAGAATCTTCGAGGAAGATAGCAAGGCTCGTTCTACACATTACAAAAGTTTGAATGAGAGGAAGGGAAAGCAACAAGCTAGAAGTGGACCTTATGTGACACCCGTTGATAAGGGCAAGCATATGGGAAACTTTGATAAGAGATCTGGAGGAGGAGGTTCCGGTTCCATTAAGTGTTACAAGTGTGGTGAAATGGGTCATAAATCATTTGAGTGTGGGAAGAGCGTGGTGAAATGTTCTAACTGTGGAGGCCTTGGGCATGCTACTACCGAATGTAGGAGGAATGTAGTGAAGTGCTATAATTGTGGAGAAGTGGGTCACATTAGTACTAAGTGTACTAAGCCGAAACAAGCTCAAGCGGGCGGAAAGGTGTTTGCATTAGCGGGGACGGACACTACTAGTGCAGACCGTTTGATTAAAGGTACATGCTTTATTAATAGTACACCTTTAGTTGCTATTATTAATACGGGAGCGACTCATTCATTCATTTCTCATGAGTACGCTAAGCGTTTGAATTTGTTTATGACTTCTTGGGATGGTGAGATGGTTATTGAGACTCCTGCTTCAGGGTCGGTAACTACGTCTTTGGTGTGTGTAAGTTGTCCTTTGACCATGTATGGTAAAGACTTCATTATGGATTTAGTGTGTTTGCCGTTGGAGGGATTGGACGTAATCTTGGGTATGAACTGGTTACAATTTAATCGAGTTCATATAGATTGTTATCACAAGTTTGTAAGGTTTCCTTCTTTGGGAGATGATGAAGATGAGAGTTTCTTATCCACTAAAGAGTTGAAGAAACTTTTAGCGGACGAAGCTCAATTGTTCGGTTTGTTTGCATCATTGTTGGTGGAGAGTAAAGTTGAGCTCAATGTGTTCCCAGTGGTGTGTGATTTTCCAGAAGTGTTTCCGGAGGATATTACGGATGTACCGCCGGAAAGAGAAGTTGAGTTTTCTATTGATCTAGTTCCGGGTACTAGACCGGTTTCGATGGCACCGTATCGTATGTCGGCATCGGAGTTGGTAGAATTGAAGAAGCAATTGAATGACTTGTTGGACAAGAGATTTGTAAGGCCAAGTGTTTCTCCTTGGGAGGCTCCTAGATCGGTTACGGAGATTCGAAGCTTTTTAGGCTTGGCGGGTTATTATCGGAGGTTTATTGAGGGATTTTCGAAGTTGGCACTTCCGTTAACGCAATTGACTTGTAAAGGAAAGGCTTTTATTTGGGATATTCATTGTGAAGAGAGTTTCAATGAGCTAAAAAGAAGGTTAACAATGGCTCCGATCTTGATTTTGCCAAATCCGACGGAACCATTTGTTGTGTATTATGATGCTTCATTGATTGGTTTAGGTGGTGTTTTGATGCAAGATGGAAAAGTTGTGGCTTATGCTTCAAGACAATTGAGAGTGCATGAAAAGAATTATCCTACACATGACTTGGAGTTAGCGGCCGTGGTGTTTGTTTTGAAAATTTGGAGGCACTATCTTTATGGTGCAAGATTTGAAGTTTTTAGTGATCACAAGAGCTTGAAATATTTATTTGATCAAAAAGAAGTGAACATGAGACAAAGAAGGTGGTTAGAGCTTTTGAAGGATTATGATTTTGGTTTGAATTACCATCCGGGTAAGGCAAACGTGGTGGCCGATGCTTTGAGTCGGAAGTCGTTACATATGTCCGCATTGATGATGAGAGAATGGGAACTTTTGGAGAATTTTAGAGACTTGAGTTTAGTTTGTGAAATGACGCCGAGAAGTGTGAAACTTGGTATGCTACATGTTACGAATGATTTTCTTGCAACCGTATGTGAAAAGCAAAAGTTGGATTTGAAGTTCGTTGATTTGATGATGAATGAGAATGAGGATTTCAAGGTTGATAATTTTGGAGTTTTGAGATTCCGTGGTCGTATTTGTATTCCCGATGATGCGGAGTTGAAAAAGATGATATTGGAAGAAGGACACCGAAGTAACTTAAGTATTCATCCGGGAGCGAATAAAATGTATCAAGATTTGAAGAAAATCTTTTGGTGGTCCGAATTAAAGAGGGATGTGGCTAAATTTGTGTATGCGTGCTTAACTTGTCAAAAGTCTAAGGTGGAACATCAAAAGCCTAGTGGATTGATGCAACCGTTGGACATTCCGGAGTGGAAATGGGATAGTATATCGATGGATTTTGTTACGGGATTGCCGAATACGCAAAGAGGTCATAATGCTATTTGGGTAATCGTTGATAGGCTTACTAAATCTGCTCACTTTATTCCAATTGATATTAGTTATCCTTTGGAGAAGTTAGCCGAGATTTATGTTCTTGTGGTGGTGAAGTTACATGGAGTTCCTAAGAGTATTGTATCAGATAGAGATCCTAGATTCACATCGAGGTTTTGGGAGAGTTTACAAAAGGCTTTGGGTTCTAAGCTAAGATTGAGTTCGGCTTATCATCCGCAAACGGATGGTCAAACCGAGAGGACAATTCAATCGTTGGAGGATTTATTGCGTGCTTGTGTGCTCGAGCAAGGTGGTGCTTGGGATAGTTATTTGGCGTTGATTGAGTTCACCTACAATAATAGTTTTCATTCAAGTATAAGTATGGCACCATTTGAGGCTTTGTATGGTCGGAGATGTCGAACACCTTTGTGTTGGCATGAAACCGATGAGAGGACGTTAGTTGGACCGAAGATGGTACAACAAACGACGGAGAAAGTGAAGTTTATTCGTGAGAAGATGAAAGCTTCTCAAAGTAGACAAAAGAGCTATCATGACAAGAGAAGAAAAGATCTTGAGTTTCAAGAAGGCGACCATGTGTTTTTTAGAGTTACGCCGGTTACGGGTGTGGGTCGTGCTTTGAAGTCGAAGAAGTTGACTTCTCGTTTTATTGGTCCGTATCGGATTTCTGCACGAGTTGGTGATGTGGCTTACCGTGTGGCATTGCCTCCGAATCTTTCGAATTTGCATGATGTATTCCATGTTTCGCAACTTCGGAAGTATGTTCCGGATCCATCACATGTTATTCCTATGGACGAGGTTGAAGTGAGAGATAACCTTACGGTTGAAGCTTTACCGATTAGGATTTTGGACCGTGAAGTTAAGAAGCTAAGAGGCAAGGATATTGCGCTTGTGAAAGTGGCGTGGGGAGGCGCTGCGGAAGGCAATATGACTTGGGAACTAGAGAGTAGGATGCGGGAGTCGTATCCGGAGTTGTTTGAATCAGGTAATATTTTCGAGGACGAAAATTTCTAAAGTGGGGGAGAGTTGTAACGCCCCGATTCCGATTTTTCCCATTTTGTTGAGTCTTTTATTTAATTTGAGTGATAAATTATTTTATTTGTGAAATTGGTGTGTTAATATGCTATGTTGACATGTTATGATATTTTACCGTTTTTTAGAGTTTTCGGGAAAATTAGAATGGAGGGTCTCAATTAATGGTAAGATAGAAAGTTAGTAAAATTGGTAGAAAAGTGAATAAGTGTAGAATTATGTGAGAAAATGAATTAATGGAATTTGAGTAGAAAATAGAAAAGAAAAAGAAATAAGAAGAAGAAATAGGAGAGAAAGAGAAAGAAAAGAAAAATAGAGAGAAAAAGGAGAGAAAGAAAGAGGAAGAAGAGAAAAGAGAAGAAAAAGGGGAAAAGAGAGGAAAAGCTTGGAAATCTTAAAAACAACTTCTAGGAATCGATTAATCCGGGTAAGGGTGTGAAATCTTATTATCTTATCAATGTATATCATTATTTATGATTGTGTTGTTGTTGTTGTTGATTTTTATGAGTTTTTGTATAAACCCATATTTTGTAAAATTGCTTGGAAATCGATTAAATGTGGTTGAAATCATGTTTTTAGTGTCCATAATTGTTGGTATATGTTAGATACTTGTCATTGGACATTGTATTGGCAATTTTCTGGTATGTAGGTGGAATTTGGGGTGTTTTGGATTGGACCCCATAAGCCAAAAATTATGCAGAAGAATTTTTCTGGTTTTTCCAGGTCATACGCGTATGGGGCATGTTCATACGAGTACCCATACGCGTATGGACCTTGGCAATACGCATATGGTGGGCGAGCCATGAGCCAATACGCGTATGAGTTGTTATTTTGCTCGGCCATCTACCCATTTGCGTATAGTACACGTATCACTTCAGGGCACTACGCATATGAGGGGATGCACTACGCGTATGGGGTTTAAAATGGGAATTTTGGGAAGAAAATGGTTCTGCCCATACGCGTATGGCTTTGGGCAATATGCGTATGGAATGGCGAGGATTTTAGGCAATACATGTATTGACAGGAGAATGGTAAAATGAGACTTTTCAAAATATCGTTTTCGTTTTCTTTCGTAACTTCTGTTCAGTTTATCCGATTTTTACATTCTTGGTATCATTGTGAAGCTATTGAGCTGTATTTTCCTATTATGATGATTTGGAAATTGTTAGCCGATTTAATTATGTCGGAAAGTCAGGAATAGTGTTATTTAGCGACTTTTACCGTTTGAATGTGTGTTTTGGATGTGAATCATACAATAGTGTATTGATGTGAATGTATATAGATTGTATGTAATAGTATGAGATGAATGCATGAATATATTATGAATATGTATGCATTTCAAGAATTTCTTGATTCATTTTGCATGTGAAGCATAATGATGTGCATTCTTGTGTTGTGTGCTTCTAATAAGAATCCGTTGTAACGTCGTGTGCCTATGTGAGGTGTGAGTGATGATTACAAACGATTGTGTGCCCATGTGGGGTGTGAGCAATCAGATTGTGTGCCTATGTGAGGTGTGATCAATCCATAAACATTGTGTGCCCATGTGGGGTGTGAGCAATGGGTGAACATCGTAGGCCTGACGGGGAGTTACATTGGTAACTAGCGATGGTTCCAATAAGTTCCTGAGTGAACTTGAGATGATTGAGTCGGTACCCGCATTGCATTTGCATAGAGTCGTGAGTCGGTCTCTATGATTTGCATTTATCATCTTTATAATTGTGAATTGATGAATAAACATAAATATGTATGTTTATGTGGATTGATAAGGATTGTGGAAGTATGCATGATAAATATGCTTGGCTTTGTATATATATACATTGTAATGTATATGCATGAATTGTGATGAATTATGGTGAGAATGTGGAAGTATGCATGATAAATATGCTTGGCTTTGTATATATATACATTGTAATGTATATGAGTGAATTGTGATGAATTGTGGTGAGAATGTGGAATATGTGTATTTTTATGCTAAGATATATAATTATATGCATTGTTATTATGATAATATTTATCACCCTTCTGCTGTTTTATGATGCTCTATGAGGCATTGCAGAGTAGGTATGCTGGTGGTCTTTTTGTGAAGCGTGTCTTCATTCTTTTGGTCGGTCGGCTCTGATATGTAGCACCGGGTAGCTAGGATGTATATGATTCTTTTGTGATACATTTGTACATGTATCTTGTTGATGAATGTTTATGTAAACATGAATTATGTTGGTGGATAATACTTGATGATATATATATGTATATATGTTATATGTTATTCAATGTTTAGATTTTCCGCTTTTATTCTAAATATTGAGATGTGGGTGTAAGGACTAAGTTCCTCTGTTGCAAAGTTACCCCACTGTTGCATATCAATGTTGAGCAGGTGTTGAATGTTTTAATTTCATGTATAATGTGACATACCTCTTTTATACTATGTTTATAATTATACTCTGACGAAATTTTAAATATGTGCCTAAATGATTATGTGATTATTTAGGGGTATAGAAAGGGGGTGTTACAGTTGTGACTCCTGCTATCAATCCTGCGCCTATTTCTACGTATCAACCTCAGGTTGCGCAGAGCCAACTTAATCAGCAACGGACTCAACAGCCTGTTCAGCAGGCTCGTCCTCCATACAATAACAACCGTACAACACGGCCACCAGGATTTGATCCTATACCCGTATTGTACGCAGAACTCTTTCCGCTACTACTGGCTAAGGGGCATGTCCAGACTAAGTCCCCTCTTACAGTACCGAAAAATCCGCCTTTTTGGTTTAAGATGGATCAGACTTGCCCTTACCATCAAGGAGGACCGGGGCATAACCTAGAGAACTGTCTCAATTTCAAATCCGACGTGCAAAAGCTTGTTAGGAGCGGGGTCTTATCTTTCAAGGATATGAATCCTAATGTTCTCACAAACCCGCTGCCTCAACACGAGAAAGCCGCAGTCAATTTGATAGAGGGAGAGACTAACAACGTCTATCAAATTCATGATGTACTCTTGTTAAGGACCAATCTGGTCAAGATGCATTGCAGACAGAGTGGATATGGCCATGTGCCACCTCATAACTATCACCAGTGTGATATCTACTCTAAAAGCAATCGAGGATGTTATGTGGTGCAATCAGCTCTACAGGAACAGATGGATCTCGGATGGATCCAAGAGCACCGAGTTCGTGGAGTTAACATGGTTTACACAAATTCTAACGTCATTCAGAACCATGATGTCCGTGCAATGAATGTCAACTTGGTGGCGATGCACTCCAGGCAAATCCAGTATCATAATCTGCTGCGGCACGATTACAGTTCCTGTCTGACTTGCTCGGTAAACAAACAGGGATGCTCTTTTGTATAAGAGGCCCACCAGCGTCAGATGGATATTGGATGGATCCAAAACTACCATGATAGGAATCCTTGTCAGATCAAGATGATTCAAATCTTTGATATTCGCTTGATGAATACCAGCCTGGTGGAGTTACATGCTAAACAGGTCCGGCTCGGGTTCCTGGTATCACATGATTATCAGAGCTGTAGGGCGGGTTGCGAAAACGATCAAGGCTATGCCCTTGTCCAGGAAACCCTTTAGCACTTGTTGAACCACTGGTGGCTTCTAATCTATATAGATGAAGACACCCAGTAAATTAGTATTACCAACGGGAACCCTACTCGGCATCAAAGTCGGGATGTTCGATCTGTGGAAACTGACCTAGTGAGGTTACATTGTATTCAAAGCGGGCATGGCCAGGTGCCACCGCACAACTATGAACGCTGTAGAGTCTGTTCGGAAAGTAACCAAGGATGTTACCTTGTGCGAGCAGCTCTTCAGGGTCTGGTGGATCGTAGAGAGATTCGCCCATATCCGGGTTCTGGACCAATCAACTGGGCACCGGACTACCTCGCTGATCAAATTGAGGATGTTGTCATAATCTCTGATCATCAGAAGGCTAGGGATGTTTATACCATCATCCCTCTACTTGATGAATCGAGAGTTCCTAACCAGGAACGGATCGAAATTACTTACGATGGTCGGAAAAATCAGAAGGCTCCCATAGCCATCTATCTACCGGGACCATTACCGTATGAATCAACTAAGGCTATCCCCTACAAATACGGTGCGACAACAGTCGAGAATGGAAAGGAAATTCCATTACCCTCCGTCGTGAATATTATAGACATCAGTCGAGTAACACGAAGTGGTCGAATCTTCAACCGAGGAGTTAGAGAACTTAACAAAGAAAAGGAACCTCAGACATAAGTTCCCAATCCACCGGTCGGTCAATCCAGTAATCCCGACCTTTCGAAAAACAACAACGAGATGCTGAAGTTCATCCAAAGGAATGAATACAACATTGTTGATCAGCTATTACAAACTCCTTCAAAGATCTCTGTGTTGTCACTTTTACTCAGTTCAGAAGCGCACAGGGGGGCTCTACAGAAAGTCTTGGAGTAAGCCTTTATAGAACAGGATGTAACAATCAGACAGTTCGATAGCATTGTCTCTAACATCACTTCCTGCAATAACTTGGGATTTACTGATGAGGAATTACCTGAAGAAGGTCGCCGTCATAACATGGCGCTCAATATCACGGTCAGTTGCCAGGGCGATGCTTTAGCCAGCGTACTGGTAGACACAGGGTCAGCCCTGAATGTTATGCCAAAGTCCACTTTGATGCAATTATCCTTCAAAGGACCCCCGATGATAACCAGTGAGGTCGTCGTCAAAGCATTTGACGGGTCTAGAAAAACGGTTATCGGCGAAGTCGACCTTCCCATAACTATTGGTCCTCACACTTTCCAAGTTGCTTTCCAGGTCATGGACATCTGGGCAACGTACAATTGTTTATTAGGAAGACCTTGGATACATCAGGCTGGGGCGGTCACCTCGACCCTCCACCAAAAGTTAAAGTTCGTCCAGAACAACCAGCTCGTCACAGTCTGTGGAGAACAAGCCTTGCTCATGAGTAACTTATCATCATCTACTGGTGTAGAACCCGAGGAGGTTATTGGAACTCAGTTCCAAGCACTATCGGTGAGCAAGGACAATCAATCCGAAGAGGGAACTTCCATTTCCTCATACAAGGATCTATTAAAGCGGTCGAGAGTACCAATACAATAGGATGGGGACAGCTAGTCATTCCTACTGACAATAAAACAAAGAAGGGTCTTGGTTTTTCTGCAACCTATACCCAGACAGCTACTACCAGCAATAAAAGGCTTCATCCCATTCTGAATTTCTTCCACAGTGGAGGTTTCCTTCACCCAGTGCCTCCAGAAGTGCATACCATCAATGAAGAAGATTCCTCTGATATGGAGGAAGAATGGGAGTCCTATCTTAACAAGGACAGTTATATGTCTCAGGACGAAACACAGACTCCTTTTTGCTTTCCTACACAAAGTCAGAGATTTATACCAAGGTCAGACGTCGAAATGATATACGAAGATTGTGATCCGGAAGGATGCCGTGCTCCACCAAACTCATTAGAGGAGGACACTCTTATGAAGGACAACTTTGACCACAACTATTATGGCCCGATGGCTGGCCTGCCAATGTGGCAGCCGTATCCAGGAGACTTGGGGCAAGGAAATCAGCCGAACAATGAAAATCAGCTAAGCATCATTGAAAAGAATACCTGCGTCCCCACCATGTCATGGGATCAACAATCAGGTCATTCAGAAAACGTCCAGTACGACGATGAATTTGCAACGTTTGCAGGACTTGAATTCATCAACTATACTTTTCCAGAGGTCAATGTCATCGAGAAGGATGACTCATCCAGTTCCAAAGAAGTGTGGGACACCTTGGGACAATCGAGTGGGAAATACGACTATATGGTCAAATACACCGCTCCCGAAAGCTCTCGTATTAGGCTCGAAGACATCCAGCCAACTTGATGGGGAGATACAGCGGAGAGCACAAATGCTATGCAAAATGCAACAGAGGAATCCTCCTACGACAATTCTGCCTGGGAGACAGATTCCAATGATCCTGATCCACCAGAGATCAGCGTCATTTCTGAAGACAAATCAAGGAAGGTGCCAGACTTTGTGATTCACCGAGGAGTTTGCCGCCAATGGGTTGCTGTCGATGTTCCGAAGATTGTTCATAAGTCAAAGAAATTTCCGTCTTTAACCTTTCACCCTGCCCAGGTGAAACGGATGTTTTGATAGGGCTCACTTTCCGTAAATTTCCCTCTCCGCTTCGCCCAAAGCGACAGAGCTTTGTTTTATAGGGGTGTAGTTTCAAGAATCAACTTGTTCATTAATAAAATAACGTCGTTCTATAATCTCCGCATTTATTGCTGTTTTCTCTTTTTGCTTTTTTCAGAAAATGGTAATCCTAAAAAATAAATCAATAATAATAAACAAGCAGTTTTTCAAAGAAATACACTGCACACACTCTTGCATTCTCTCTATCTCTTCTAAACAAAAATCATACCGTCATGCAAATTGCTTGTTTTAAATCCCGTTGCTTATTTTAAACTCCATTGAAACATATGATCCGATGCCTTCTCCCAACTTTGAATTCCCGGTATTTGGGGTTGAAGAAGAGAATGACGACGAAATTCCAGAAGAGATCTCCCGACTACTCAGACAAGAGGAAAGGTCCATTGAACCTCATAAAGAGCCGTTGGAAACGGTAAACTTAGGTACGGAAAAAGAGAGAAAAGAAATCAGGATTAGGGCACTGCTCAGTCCAACTGCCAGAGAAGGTTTGGTAAAGCTTCTGAAAAAATTTCCCGATGTATTCGCTTGGTCCTATCAGGATATGCCAGGGTTGGATACCAGCATCATGGAACATCATTTACCATTAAGATCGAAATGTCCGCCAGTAAAACAGAGGTTGAGACGAACTCACCGGACATGGCCATCAAAATCAAAGAGGAGGTACAGAAACAGATTGACGTGGGTTTTCTCGCTACATCAAAATATCCTCAATGGTTAGCCAACATCGTACTCGTTCCCAAAAAGGACGGAAAAGTCAAAATGTGTGTCGACTACCGAGATCTGAACAAGGCAAGTCCAAAGGACGAATTTCCTTTACCACACATTGACATGTTGGTTGACAGTACAACAAAGTTCAAAATTTTCTCCTTCATGGATGGATTCTCGGGCTATAACCAGATCAAAATGGCTCCAAAAGACATGGAGAAAACTCTGTTCATTACCCCCTGGGGTACCTTTTGTTACAAGGTGATGCCTTTCGGTTTGAAGAACGCCGGGGCGACCTATCAAAGGGCCATGACTACTCTTTTTCATGACATGATACACAAAGAAATCGAGGTATATGTCGATGATATAATTGCCAAATCTAAGACAGAAGAGGAGCATGTGACCCATCTGTCGAAGCTATTCGAGCGGTTGAGAAAGTACAAACTCCGCTTGAATCCCAACAAGTGCACCTTCGGTGTCCATTCAGGGAAACTCTTAGGGTTCATCGTCAGGCAGAAAGGAATTGAGGTTGATCCTGACAAGGTCAAGGCCATTCAAGAAATGCCTTCTCCGAAAACTGAAAAACAAGTCAGAGGATTCCTGGGACGTTTGAACTACATCTCCAGATTCCTATTCCTCATGACCACGACATGTGCGCCGATTTTCAAATTACTTAAAAAGAATCAGGACTGTGTTTGGACAGAAGACTGTCAAACCGCATTCGACAGTATTAAGGAATACCTGTTGAACCCTCCGATTTTATCACCCCCAGTGGAAGGAAGACCAGTGATTATCTACCTCACATTCCTAGAGGACTTAATGGGATGTGTACTTGGCCAACAAGACGAAACCAAAAGGAAGGAGTCTGCCATCTACTATTTGAGCAAGAAATTCACCGACTGCGAGACTCGGTACACTATGCTTGAGAAAACTTGTTGCGCTTTGGCTTGGGCAGCCAAACATCTGCGCCAGTACATGATTCGTCACACTACTTGGTTGATTTCCGAGATGGATCCAATCAAGTATGTCTTTGAAAAACCTGCTCTCACGGGAAGGATTGCCCGTTGGCAGATGTTGCTATCAGAATATGACATAGAGTACCATGCTCAAAAAGCTATTAAGGGGAGTATTTTAGCCGATCATTTGGCTCATCAACCGATTAATGATCAAGAATCAATCAGGTTTGACTTCCCGGACAAAGATGTCATGTATTTGAAAATGAAAGATTGCGATGAACCGCTACGCAGTGAAGGGCCAGAACCAGATTCCCAATGGGGACTTATCTTTGACAGAGTTGTCAATCATTACAGAAACGGAATTGGGGCAATCATCATAACACCTCAGGGTACCCACATTCCTTTCACTACCAGACTTACATTCAAGTGCACAAACAATGAGGCCTAATACGAAGCTTGTATTATGGATCTCGAGGAAGCGATCGATTTGAGGATCAAAAACTTGGACGTATATGGCGATTCAGCCCTGGTTATCAATCAGATCAAAGGAGATTAGAACACATACCAATCAGGATTGATTCCTTACAAAGACTGCGCAAGAAGGTTGCTACCCTTCTTCAACAGAGTCAAGTTTCATCACATCCCTCGTGATGAGAATCACATGGCTGATGCATTAGCCACTCTCTCTTCCATGATTAGTGTAGGTCAATGGAATGACATACCTAAGATCGACATAATGTGCCTTGAACGACCCGCTTACATCTTCACGATTGAAGCAGTCATAGACGACAAACCTTGGCATCACGATATCAAATGCTTCCTTCAGAAACAAGAGTACCCACCTGGGGCACTAAGGAAAGATAGGAAAACTCTCAGAAGACTAGCAGACAGCTTCTTCCTGAGCGGTGATACACTCTATAAGAGGAACTTTGACATGGTCTTGTTTCGATACGTCGACAGACCAGAAGCAGACATGCTGATAAAAGAAATTCACGAAGGGTCATTTGGCACTTATGCCAACGGACATACAATGGTGAGAAAAATTCTAAGAGCAGGATACTATTGGTTGACAATGGAATCTGACTGCTACAAGTACATGAGGAAGTGTCACAAGTGTCAGATATACTCCGACAAAATCCATGTACCGCCAACGCATCTCAAAGTTCTTTCTTCCCCATGGCCTTTTTCCATATGGGGAATCGACATGATTGGCTTGATTGAGCCCAAAGCTACAAACGGACATCGGTTCATTCTGGTAGCCATTGATTACTTCACTAAGTGGGTCGAAGGAGCGTCGTACGCTAATGTAACCCGACAAGTGGTGATCCGATTTATCAAAAACAATATCATCTGCCGTTATGGTGTTTCGAGCCAGATCATTATAGATAATGGATCTAACTTGAACAATAAGATGATGAAAGAGTTGTGCGCAGAGTTCAAGATCGAACACCATAACTCATCTCCCAACCGACCAAAGATGAACGAAGCAGTAGAAGTGGCTAACAAGAACATCAAAAAGATTGTTCAGAAGATGGTTGTAACCTACAAAGATTGGCACGAGATGCTACCCTTTGCTCTTCACGGTTATCGTACATCTGTCGCACTTCAACAGGGGCAACCCCTTTCTCTCTAGTATATGGCATGGAAGCAGTGCTTCCCATAGAGGTAGAGATCCCATCAATCCTGGTATTGATGGAAGCTAAGCTTACAGAAGCTGAATGGTGTCAAAGTCGACACGACGAACTCAACCTGATCGAAGAGAAGCGAATAACGGCTTTATGTTGCAGTCAACTGTATCAGCAAAGAATGAAGATGGCGTTTGACAAAAAGGTTCGACCTCGCGTCTTCAGGAAAGAAGACCTTGTGCTAAAAAAGATACAATTATTTCTCACTGATTCCTGGGCCAAATGGACCCCGAATTATGACGGCCCCTATGTGGTCAAGAAAAATTTCTCAGGCGGTGCCTTGAGACTTGCAACCATGGACGGAGAGGAATTTGTCTACCCCATAAATGTTGATGTAGTCAAGAAATACTTCGCCTAAACTAAAAAAAAAAAAAACGTCTCGGTGGATTGAAAACCCGAAAGGGCGGTCCAAGCAAAAGTTAGAGACATAATCAAAAATCATCCCGGTGGATTGGAAATCTCAAAGTACAATCCAGGCAAAAATTAGGGATAATGGCAAGTAACTACTTTTGACTAAGGGGCAAGTCCCTCGGCAGCAGTTACATCATCCGTCAGGAAAGCTCCAGTCTCGGTCATCTTTGACAGAAGCTCAAGATGTCCTGAATTCAAAGTTGGTAGAAGGATAGTGGTCGTTATGTTGCAACGTAGCCCTTTTCCCTGTAAATTACCATTTTCTAACTTTGTAAATACTCTATGGAATCACGCGTTTGGCTGATCTCCATCCTATCAATAAAATTTGAGCCCTTGTGCTTTTGTTTGCAATTCTTATTTGTTTAGCTTTACAGAATGACATTTTAACATGATCAACGATTCTTGAAACGAAACAAAAATGATTTTACTTGTTAAAATTTTTTTGCTTTTAAAAATAAAGACGGCAATTTCTTATGACGGTTGAACATCGATCGCTTCTCCAAAGGTGTTCGAACCTCAAAGTGCAGAATTAAAGTACTCCTTCTAAACCAGTATGCCTGAATGAAGGATCAGCTGCGTCAGATGCGAATTCTCCATCTGACCTCTTCGGCCGAGTTCTCATCTCCTAAGCCCGACCAGCGTCGCTCCCAACAGGGACCATTTCTCCTAAGCAAGGCTGAATTGCTATCTTGAACCAGCGGTACTTCTTCGCCCCGCGATGGCCGAGTATCCAGTCATGTTCATCTATTAGTTTGTATGTCGCGTCAGTTTTGTCAGCATATACATACATACATCATGCATTATTGATTTGCATTCACATTCATATTGCATCACTATCACTCTGGTCGGTCTTATCCCCTAGTGATGACAGTCCTCTCAATCGAGTTGTCAGTTCTTTCCTCGTCAGGAAATGTCGCATCTGAACAATCTCTCTCCTCCAGTTTATTTCTGGATCAGAATTGGCCCTTGACCACTTTTATAACTTGAACCTCTGAAAGACCAGAGAACCTTCAACCGATGTCACTCTTTTCCATTGAAGATGATATTTTCGCTTTCCTGGATTTAGGAAAATCCCTAGAGAAATCCTCTTAAGCAGAGATTCGGCAATACAGTAGTTTTTCTCCAGAAAAAAAAACACTGATGAAAAAGTCATCAGCACCTCAAAATTGGATCACGTCATATGGCGTTTCTCCGGGAAGATCCCGAGAAAAGTATGATGTAATATCCCCAAGCAAGAAACAGTCTCTCAAAGAGACTCGTTTTCCCCAGTAGAGTCGGTAAATGGCATCTCCAAACAGAGAAGTTTGTACACCTCTACAACTCAGACGACTGGGTTCCCCAGCAACTCTGACATCAAAACTTTTTCTATCAAATGGCATCTCTCCAGGAAAATTCGGCGAGAAGTTTGAGGAAAGTCGCTACGAATAGCGTCCCTTGTCAAAAAGTTTATTGACAAAAGAAACTAAGACCAGTTCCTTGGTAGGAAACCAGGATCGAGGGGAAGTTTACATCAGAAACTGAGACCAGTTCTTTGGTAAGAAACCAGGATCGAGGGGAAGTTCATTTCAGCAACTGAGACCAGTTCCTCGGTAAGAAGCCAGGATCGAGGGGAAGTTTATTTCAGAAACTAAGACCAGTTCCTTGGTAGGAAACCAGGATCGAGGGGAAGTTTTTTACCTTTTCTAAGCATCATTGCTTAGCAAAAGAAGAAGGATGCGTAAGCTGCCATTCTTAACCACCATCAAAATTTCGGGTATTCTGATATTTAATCCTCTTGCACCCCGAATGCCCGAATACCTTCGCCATTCACACCTTCGGGTCCAAGAAGATTAAATAGGGGAATCTGTCATACCCCAAATTTTGACCACTAAGATTTCCCATCATTGTGAAAATCATCATCACAATATGGAGGAATCATCATACCTCAGCAGTCTCCCCAAAGATGGGTGAGCATCCACTACAATCAAAATTAGGGTTTCAAGCCCTCTCAGAGTTCTTAGACAAATGATCAATCAAGAAATGACATGATCTTTAACTTATCTAGCCTCTCAAATATCCACAAGGGATCAAGAGGACTCCCACTTCAAGGATTAAGCACAAGGTTGCTCCCTTCCAGATGGATCAAGCCTCAAGATCGCCAGTGTCACCAAATTAGGGTTTGGTCGACCAGGGCCTCCAGATGAAAATTTTCCTCTGGGCATGAGCCAATGCTTCAAAGCATATCATAAAATACTCCGTGGAACCTCATGGGCCCAAGCATCAAGTCAATTTGACCTCAGGGGATACATGCATAAAAAATCAGGAATTAGGGTTTCTTGACCTAATTCACCCCTAAGTTAACTTTTGGGACAAATCATGAGCCAAGACCTCAAGAGAGGATTTGAGGGTCTCCAACATACCACATTGATCCATTTGTAACAATGGGTTGATCCAGGAAGCTTGAGCAGCAAGTCTCAATTTCATCAGTACCACAGTTAGGGTTTCGCGAGAAAAGTCGACTGTAGCTTTGACTTTTGACCAGGACATGCTCCCAAACCCTAGGACATGATTCAATACACCCTATAACACCTATGAAATCAATCCATCAAGTTTGGTTTAGGTCAAGGACTTGATTTCATAAAGGATCGCACAATTTGGAATTCATCTGACAAAAAGTCAACTGTGCACAAGAGTCAACTTTGACTTTTTGAGATTTTTCACAAAAATGGTTGTTTAACCCTAAAATGATGTTAATGTATGATTTGAATCATCATTCATCAAGAAAAATCAAGAAAAGTGGGATAACTTGTAAAAGGGGTAACCATAAAAACTTAGAAAATTTTCTAAGTTATGAACAAAGTGGCAAGGGTACCAACTTTGGAGGATCATAACTCCTAAACCACAAAGCCATTTTTTCCCATCCAAAGCTTGATTTGTAGATCTCATTATCCTCTACAAAAGCTTAAAACTGACCCCCCTCCAAATTCCTCATGGATTTTGAGTTATGGAATGATCAAAATCACAAAAAGTGAAAATGTCACTTTTTTCCAACACTTAGTGAAATTTTCACTAAGTCAGAATCTGCCTTCACTTTTTTCCAAATGTAGGGGGATTTTTCACTTGGATCCAAAAGGTATCAAAACCAAATATGATCAAACAGTTGTTGTATCATATGAGGGCTTTCCAAAATGGCCAAGAACATCACCAAATTCCACTTGAGCCATGAGATATGACAAGGGCAATATGCCTTGCTGAAAACTGCCAAGGCTAGGCAGAATTTTGCATTTTTGCTCTATTTGGAAAAATCAGATAATTCCAAGCCTTGTCATCATCTTGAACACATCTGAGGATCAAATCTAAAGGGGACAAACACTAAGCCAAGCCTCCAAAGTTCTTGGAACAAGAAGTAGCATGCCAAACCTAGAATTGCCTAAAAGAGGGACAAGACTCCAATTTTGGATTGGAGCATTCAATGCATCCACCAAGGTGGCATGGACTGAGCCATTTGCAACTGAATTCAGTCAAGACTTATCCAAGACCAAGGGAACCACAGCCCTGTGCCCTAACCTCTAGTCAATGGCTAGAGGAGACTTGGATTCCAAAGTGCAACCATTGGCCAAACCTCTGCTGCAGTTGCCATTCACTATTGATCCTAAAACAAACTTGCTCTACTATAAATAGAGCTCATTTGTGCTCAGTTTGAGTACACCAAAGCCATCAAACAGATGCTTTCCTCAAAATCCCTCTCTTTAGGCCAAAATGTCTTCTTTAGCAAGGTAACTCTGAGTTTTTGAGTTAGAGAGCATTTCCATCACAACTCATGATCCTAACACCTCATAAACATCATATGTAGGTGATCCAAACTATCAAAAGTGACCTGTAACACCAAAATCACAAAGTCACCTCTCAAAACTTCAAAATAGGGCTTTTGTGCATTTTTCAAGCCATGTCTTCATTCAGTCACTTTCCAAACCAGATAAAACCTCAAAAACACTCCAAATAACATCCTTTAACTGTCCCAAATGGTTCCCCCTATCTGGAACACCATTTGAGAGAGTTGCTATTTTGGTCATTTTAACCCCTTTTGAAAGAAAGAGTCAGTTTGTGTTTTTGCAGGTTCCAGCTGATTCCAACCATCCTCAAAGCTTTTAAGGGATCATTTGAGAGTGTCCAAAGCATCAAACCATTTCTGGAACAAGAAGTTTGGCAGATTGCACAGAAAACTCCAAAAGCTCAAAAAGAGGTAAGTATCATGACTTGAACTTTCCAAAATATGCATTGCTTTGAAGTCCACTAATCATACACACCTCATACATGTTATATATGTTGTGTTTGGATCAATTCATCATGTAATTCATACCTGTATCAAAGTGTAGCATAGAAAATGCAATTATAGGCCTTTTTCAAAACCACTATCGGGTTTTGAGGAGGGAGTATGATCTGGAAAAAATACCACCGCCATTGGATTCCTTGTGAAATTCTAGGCCAGATGCATATAAATTTTGTCCCCAACCATTAAGAAATGAGAAAGTTATGGACCTTCCCGTTTCTTGGCAAAACTTGCCTTGCCTTGCCTTGACCAGGCCTAGAAAACAAGGCATGCCTTGTATATTTGTGGTTCCACTTCAAGCAATGGATGTATCACCACCCCAGTGGTAAGGCGCGCGTCCTATAACCTTGAGGTCGTGGGTTCAAACCCCACCCATGCCATTTTGTGTTTTCTCACATTTTTGCTATTTTTTCCAATATTTTTATGTTTTATTAATTAATTGGAAAATTAATAACTCCTTCAATTTTAATTATTTTTTATTGGTTTTTTTTGTAAAAAATCACAAAAATGTTGAAATATTTTATTCCACAAAAAAAATTAAGTTTATGTTATTTATTTAATATAATTAGTATTTTTGTGAATAAATTCCTTTTTTATGTTTTTAAACATTTTAAAAGTGAATATTTACTTTGAAAATCAAAACCAAGTGAGTTTTAATTAACCTTGTGATTAATCCCTCATTTTTCAAACCTTAAACAAAAATCACAAATGGTTTGTTCAAATTTATTTGGTATTTTATTTGATTTTCTTTAAATATTTACTTTTAAAGAATAACAAATTAGAATTTTCACCCTTATCAAACAATTTCAAACACTTTTGGGCCTCTAATAGAGTGTAAGACCCAATCCTTTGTAAATACAAACCTATTTTGGGCCTCACTTATTGTATAAGTCCCGTGGTATTTCAAAAAGTTTGACGCGATCATCGTCCGTTGAAAAACAAACCTTGGGCCTCTCCTCGAGTTATAAGACCTATTCAAAATCATTTTGGGCCTCTATTAGAGTGTAAGACCCAATCCCCTTTTAACCAAAACTTTTTGGGCCTCAGACATTGCATAAGTCCCCCTGCGTTAAAAGAAAACCTCGGCGCGATCGCCAATAAAAAAAACCAATCATCTAGGCCTACCCTCGTGTTGTAAGTCCCATTTTTTTTCTTTAAACACTTGGGCCTCTTGAGAGAGTGTAAGACCCATCCCCTTGTATAGAAAATTTCTTAGGGCTCAGTCACTTGTATAAGTCCCTCTGTACAAAACGACAGTGTGATCACTAATAAACCTTGGGCCTCTCCTTGAGCTGTAAGCCCCAATATCTTTTCAAAATACTTTCTCCTTTGATTTTGAATATACTATTGTTTTCAATCTTTCTTTGTTGAACAACTAACCAAACAGCATGGAAGCTCTACAACCGAGTAAGTGGTTATATGCTTTCTTTATCCGCTTTCATATACATATAACTGTATTGTGGGGCTGTTTCACTGTAACTCTTCTTTCATAAACTCATATCAAATGTGTAATACTAGTATAGATATTTAGAGTTTCCCCGACAACTACGTCTAGTACTAAACCCCGTTGATCACTCTTAAATAGACAAAACTAGATCCCCATAGGATTACCAGATACAGTCTTCCCTCCTCTTGTGGTTAAACAATATGGAACAAAGTGAAAGGCAGCATTCTCGGTGAACCCTTTCACAGACTGTCACTCTTAGAAATTGTCAAAGAAACTCTACTCTCCAGAGATGATCTTTTCTTCGTGAATGGCATCTTTTGAGTTTCTTCCAAATTCTCGGACTTTTCTGGCTGGATCTATTCTCTGTGAATAGCCTGTCTTGAATTTCTCGGGGTTTGGGGACCCACAGGCTTCCTAAAAGCATCCCCGCCTCCTCTTGGGCGTTGTACAAGGACCATACGGCTTCTTAGAAGTATTCACAACCTCCTCTTAGGCTTCGTATAAGGATTCTTCCTTCGGGAAGAGAGCCACCTCTTGGGCTTCGTACAAATTGTCCCTCGGCTTCTTAAAAGTTTCCAGCCTCCTCTTGGGCTTCGTATAAATTGTCCCGACGACCTCCTAGAGGTATAGAAACAGAAATTAGTCATCTTAATAGAACAGTATTTCAAAGAGTCTAGATCTTTCTACCGTGAACGTACTACTACTGTTTCTTTAAGCATAGTACAAAAGATAAAACTCTAGACTTTGACAGTCTAATCTCCTTGAGTCTCGAAGGAATTCTCAAGTAGGAAAAAACACCCGTAGACTCGGACAGTCTCCAATACCCTTTGGATTTCCCATTTCCTTAAAGAACAGGAAATAACCCTGATCCTCTGATCAATCCCAAAGCATAGCCTTACCTTTAATCAGTCTCTTTATAAGAACTGGTTTTCTCTTTTATCCAACCTACTGGACCTGTCACTCAACTGAAACAGCAATCCTTTTAGCCTCTATCTCGGGCTTCGTACGAGATACAAAAAGACTCTCTTGTTGAGTCGATAACCCTTTCAGCCCCTATCTCGGGCTTCGTACGAGATACAAAATCACTCTCTTGTTGAGTATAAAAGACTCTCTTGTTGAGTCAAATGCCTTTTAGCCTCCCTCTCGGGCATCGTACGAGACACAAAAACACTCTCTTGTTGAGTATAAAAGACTCTCTTGTTGAGTCAACATTTAGCCTCCGTCTTGGGCTTCGTACAAGACACATCTAAAAGCACTCTCTTGTTGAGTCAACCCCTTTTAGCCTCCCTCTCGGGCTTCGTACGAGACATAAAAACATCCTCTTGTTGGGTCAATAGCCTCCTCTTAGGCTTTGTATAAGAAAAACCCCGGTTGACTCAATCAACCTTTTAAACTGTGCCTCGTTCACAGGATACAAACATCAACAACTCCTTTCATCTAATTCCTGTAAGCGGCAAGCCTCTGAATTATTTACATCCACACCACTGTCCCTCTTTTAGCATGAGAAATTCCTAAGGAAAGATAGCATTGCTCTACACTGAGTTAAAGTCTTCTCCTTAAGGTTAAAACCCCCTATAAAGGAAATTATGGCATTGCTAGGATTCACATATCCCGGTTAAAGTAATCCTCCTTTATAGTCAGTCACCCAACAGTTGTGACAAACAGACCCCCTTTAGAGATGACAAATTCTCTCTAAAGACAACACCTTTTTAGCTTCACATCTTGGGCTTTAAACAAGATATAAATAGACCCTTCAGTTTCACGTCTTGGGCTTTGAACAAGACACCAAAACACCATTTCCTCCCATAGAATAGGAGGAACTACGATCGCTCTGATTTCCCTGTTTTGGTAAACGGGAATACGTAGGCATAAGATTGAAAGAAAAATCTTAGCGAGCACACTAATCCAAAGCCCAAATCCCGTACCTTCACATATCAATCGAAAAGCATCAGTCTTAACCTCCCACCAATCGCCCGGGCACTATTTTAACAAAATAACCTAAGAGAGACCCACAATCTTTATAGCATCTGTAAACCAACAGTCATCTGTTCAAACTCAGTTTGCAAGCAGGGTTAATTGGAGACATCTATTTCCCTTCCTACATCAGCTTCAATAGGATAAAAAATGAATCGAGTTGTAGTACCCCAAAGCGATAGTGCTTCGCAACCACATCCAAAATCGCTCGCTACAGTATGCTTAATTCATTTTCTTTGACATTTTAATTAGTTTATCATGTAATATGATTAATTCAAATTTAATGTACAGTGTTTTGGAGCAAGTGAATATGATGAACAATGTTAGAAGAAAACCCACATGGATCTGTCCTAAAGTAAGTGGCCCGATTACATGTTTCTTTCATTTACATTCATGTGTGGTTGTATTCATGTAATTTTTGCTTAAATTTGTAGACAAGTAAATAATCTGGGACTTACGTGTGTGGTTATTATGTCATGAAACACATGTTAAACATTGTCCTTACCGGCATTGTTGATTCATGGGATAAGGTATACATGTCATAAAATGTTTACATATATTAATATATAAGTTGACTATTGAATTATTATCATACATGTTATTCAATTATTGGCTCTTTCTTATGTTGATGTTTAACGACGAAACCCCATTCCCCATTTAGGACTTTGTAGATCTTCGTAAACGTTGTACGTATGTCCATAATGTTCTTAAGGGTCCTGCTGATTGATGATGTGAATAAAACTTTTCTATAGAGATGATGTGAATAACACTTTTCTGTATTGATGACATGAATATAGTGTTTGGTGTAAATATGGTTATAATAGTTACAATACTTACAGAATTAATAATAGGAAGAAATTTTGGCTTTTGTCAATGAACAATGTTAGTTGTATTTTATGCTCTTTATGCATGTATACCTTATCTGTTATAGTTTAAATGGTTACAGGTTAAAAAATGGGATGAATTTGAATTGCTGAGAAATGCATATTTAAAACATAGGAAGTTTTGACAGCGGTTATAAACCTAGTCGTGGTTGTACATTTATGTCTGCAGAATATATAACGACGGTTATATAATTTAACCGTCATAATATCTCGTGCGCTGTACAGAAAAAATAAATATCAAAACGGCGCAACTGGGAATCGAACCAAGGACCATTATATTTATCACAATGGTTCGTTTAAAAACCGTTGTGATAGGGCGCTCTGTTTCCAGGTTATTACAATGGTTAATGGGCTGTGACTATAAGTATCATTTTACAATGACACTCTACATAACAACGCCTGCGCCAACGTCATTATATACCTTTCCCAACCGTTGTTAATTGGTTTTTACGTAGTAGTGAACTTACCACATCCTAGAAAATGCATTAGTTTCTTGGTCCTGTAAGAAATAATCATGTGTTACTCTTAGCACCATAGAAGCAGAATACATAGTATCAGGCAATTGTTGTGCTCAAATTCTATGTCTTAAGCAACAACTTCATGACTATGGACTTGATCTTGGATGCATTCCATTAAGATGTGACAACACAGGTGCAATCAACATTAAAAAGAATCCAGTCATACATTCCCGAACAAAACACATAGACATCAGACATCAATTTCTTCGTGATCATGTTCTTCAAGGCAATTTTGAAGTCACTTTTGTGGATACACATAATTAACTTGCAGATATCTTCACTAAACCATTTCCAACAGAATCATTTTACAAAATTCAGCGTGAGCTAGGGATCTTGGATGAACGGGATATATAATCATTCTCAAAGACTCCGTGTATCATCTATAAAATCAAAGGTGCATGTATGTGTTCAATTATTTTACGTTTCGGTAATTTAAATTTCCCACACATCTGTTTCTACCCATTCTTTTAAGTGTTTAAACGTTTGTTGAATTTTTGTGATATTCATGTTGATACCTTGAATTTGTGTGATAATATGTTTTAATTTCCATTTAAATTTATGGTAATCAAGATATATGTTTCATGGTATGATAAAATCTATTTTAATTGTGTGCATTAATTGTGATTATAATTCGAAATTATTTTTCCAACATTTTTTTTAAAACTTATTAAAAATTTTATGCAAGCAATCGATTGATATCTCAAAAAAAAATTATTTCAATTGATTGTCACTTTTAATTAATCGATTGTATTGGCTAGAAAGTGCAATTTTGATTAAGTCAGCTGCTAGCGTATTTTTCAGTCAATCGATTGCAATGATGTGTCTACCGATTAACACTGTAGCATTCTAACTTCTCCCCATTATAAATAACTATCATATTTTACCAATCCTCACAACCCTAGCCACCACAAACCCATACCAAAATCATATTTCTCTCTCTCTCTCTCTCTCTCTCTCTCTCTCTCTCTCTCTCTCTCCCTCTCTCACTCTCACTCTCTCTCTCTCTCTCTCTCTCTCTCTCTCTCTAATCCAAAACACACGCCTACCTTTGTTCATCATCTTCCCCAAAAAAATTTCTCAAAACTCCATCTTTATACCTTACAAGGTCACACTTTTATCACTCAGCCACACAAAAATTCCATCAAAACTCTGAAATCTTCCTCACAATAGCACCCAAACTAAATATAAGGAAGGATTCTAGGCGAAAAGAGAAGGCCACAACCTCAAATCCTCCAAGATCATCGATAATGGATTCAAAGTTAAACTATTTGTTTCCTTCTCAGCAGCGGCACAAAAGGTGCATTGACCACTTCCTCACCAAACCTGTATTTAGTGCTAGGTATGTTGATTTAAGATATTTTCCATACCCTTGCGTTAAGTTCATTAAGGATCTAAGGAAGAAAAAAATAGATGGTTTAGTAAGCATATATGGTGTTTATTTTCCTAAACTAGTTAGAGCATTTTATATCAACATGACTTATGACAAAGGAGTGATAAGTTCATCTGCGAAAGGGAGGCCTGTTAGTTTTGATGTTGTGGAATTAGGAAAATTTTTGGACATACCTTCTGAGGGATTATAGTTTAAAATGAATAAGACTATTTCATTTCAAGGTTATGTTAAGAAGGAATTTTATTATGGTATAGCTAGATTTTCTGATCATGAGTTATTTCATAAGAGAAAGAAAATGCAAGGTGGTATGGTTCCTGAGAGAAATTCTTATTCTGCTGGGATTTTCTATATTGATGATATGTTGATTTGCTATATTTTGAGTTATGTCATTGCACCAAAATTTTCAAACCATTCAACTGTTTTAGACACTGAGATGCAAATCTTATATGCTATCAAGAATGATATTCAAGTGAATTGGGCATATTTGATCATATATCACATGGCCACACAATCTAAGGATGCAATTGAACTTCCGTATGCTTTCTTCATATCAAAGATTCTTGCATATTATGGTGTTAACTTTTCTAATGAAGATTCTGATCAGATGGGAGATTTGGTGATTTCTGACAAGGTTTGTAACATTAAGATGGGGGTGAAGTATGATTTCAAGAAGAAAACCATCACTTACATTGATGAACAGGTTCAAGCTCCTCCTCCTCCACCTCCGCTTCCACAACCTTCCAATCAAGAGCAATCTTCCAACCAATAACTTTTTTATTATATGACATACATGAACACTTCTATGAATGGCCAACTTTCATACCTTTATTCTCACTTGCATATTCCCCTATATCATTATCCTCATTTTCAAGCACAATAAGACCAAGTCAACATGAATCAAGCCAACCAAAAACACTTGAACCAAGAAAACTTTGTGAACCAAGAAAATTTCAACAACCAATACAACTTTTCTCAAGATAACTTTGACCAAGACTTCATGAATCATGACCAATTTTAGTTGTCTCTTTTTCTTATCATGTTTAATTATGTATGTTGTTTAGTCTATCTATGTTTTAAGACTTTTATGTCCTATGTTTCCTTATGGTTCATGTTATGACCTACTTTGAATTATGTTTAAGTTATGCACTATGTGTGTACTATTATGGTTTCAAGTTATGTACTCCCTCCGTCCCACAATGAGTGACCCAGTTGACTTTTCACATAGATTAAGAAAAAAAGAATAAATGAAAGAGAGAGAATGATATTTTTACTAAAGTACCCTTATGATGTATTGGGAATGATGAAAGTAATATTAATTATAGGGTAAAATAGGAAAGTTGCATTGGAAATTGAAATGGGTCATATATTTTGGGACACCATTTTATTCCAAATGGGTCACTCATTGTGGGACGGAGGGAGTACTTTGTTTTCCATAAGTAATATATTATGTTTCTCTCTTATAATTATTAATTGTCATATTATTGTTATGCACGTCTATTATTACTTATCATATATATTATTTTATCCATCTTGCCCTTCTTTTTTATCATGTTAAAAGGAGGAGAAATGTGTATGTAAAAAAATTATTTGTGTTTCTTATATATTATCTCTCTAGTTACATAATAACTCCTAAGAATTCAATCTTTGAAAGATGCATATATTAAGGGGTAGTTATCCAACATAGGGTGAGTTTTTAAAATTCTTGTCAGGCAAGTACAACAATCATACATTGGTTTGTCATCATAAAAAAGGAAGAGAATGTAAAATCAAGCTTTCTATGAATATGTTTTAATGAAGACAATCAAGATGGTTAAGACATGATCAAATGATAAAGCATGAAGAAACTTCTCGAATGACTATGTAATGAATGATCAAGCAAGATGGTAAAATATGGTATCACATGATTCATATTCTCTTAAGTGATCAAACATCTAAAAATCAATCCATGTCATATCTTAAAAAATTATGTCATTGCATATTTTATTTGCATGGCCATGACAATCTATTGCCATTATTTATATTTGGAAATTTTTTTATTTGCATCAATCGATTGCATGGTCCTTACAATCGATTGAAATCGCTTTTAAATTTAAAAAATTCAACGTGTTAAAGGGTGAAATTGATTTCTTGTCCCCTACAATCAATTGTCACCATTTTTTTCTTCAGAAAAATACTTTCTTTGAATGCATCTTTTCATGGCACCTTCATTATAGCTTTTCAAAACAAATTCACACCTTCTCATGAATTATCAAGAGCTATGTCTTGATTCAAAAGGGTGTGAATGAAAATATAAAAGGAGATGTATTTTATGTGATCAATTCACCTCTTCCAAAAAATATCTCACCATATTTCACTGCATTAGTAAAATTTGCAAGCATTCAGAACTTAGGCATTATTTTCATAAATCAAATAATGTGAAAAGTTCTTGAGCACTTAGAAATATATTGTGATATATCATATTGATTGAAAGGGAATAAATTCTACAAGTTAGGATCTATTTTATCTTACTGCTTCAAACTTTCATTTATCAAAAACTCAGATAGTTGTATCGGCACCTTGTTGTCCAGGATTGTTGGAAACAAGAAGGTTGAAAAAGAAAGGATTTTTTTTTGTGTGTTGTAAAAACACAAGGTAGTTTACCTTATTGATTTAGTTATAAGTTTGTGTATATGATTTTACAAAGTTCTAACTATAGTAAAATCTCTTATAGGAAGGGGACTAGATGTACTCACGGATTGTGAGAGGAACTAGTATAAATCTTCTGTGTTCTTTATTTTTACGCACTTTACTGCTTTCATAACCTAACATCAAACCAGTAAATAAAGAAACACCCCAATAAAATCTAGAATATTTCAAAGTACCTAATTCACCCCTCCTCTTAGGTGCACTCTATTCTTACATGTAGCTCCTTCGACGGATGTTCAATGTCTTTCTATGAATGTATGTTCTCCAAACTGTTGTTTAAACTTCCCTTTAATGGTTTTGAGGTGGAAGTATTAAATCATTTGAGAATCACTATGTCCTAGCTGCATCTGGTATTTTGGGCCTTTGTAAATGTATTCTAATACTTGTGTGAATACCAGGGAGGAGTGCTAAGTTTGAAATTATTATTCAATCTCTTCAACGTGACACACACTTTTGCTCGAAGGGAACAGGGGAAAAGGTTATTCTTTCTCTTTCGTTCGATGAAGGTATTTGATGTTTATCTTGAAAGCTTGAAAAACTCTAGGGATTGTAACTTATTTTTCACTCCCCAGACTCGAGAAGTGTAACGCCCCGAATTTAATTAATTAGTTAATTAAATTATCGAAGGATTTTATTATTGGATTTAGACGAAGTTTGAGAATTAATCGAGTAATTGGCTGTTATCGGTATTATTTTAAGAGGCTAATTGGATTGATATGTCGATCGGAATTATTAAGTTAAAGTCGGATTAATAGTCGGTTAATCGAAAAATTAATAGGTTGATTATGCTGAAGGAGTAATATTAGTAATAATATTATTATTTATTTGGGTTAGTTGTGGTGTGGTATGTAGCAATGTGGATGTATGGATTAGTTGGCCCATTAAATCAAATAATAGTATTATTATTATTATTAATATTTGGAACAAAGAGAAAATAAGAAGAAAAAAAACACAAGGGTTTGTGAAGAGAGAAAAGTTACTGTACGTGGGAGAAAGAGGAGAAACCAAGGGTTTGTGGATTAAGCCGCCAGAAGAGGAAATTGCAGACCGGAAAGCCGAATCGGAGTTCGACCGGAAATAAGGAATTCGATCGGGAAATTCGAACTACCGTTAAATCCAGGTTAGGGTGGGTTCGATTATTATAATCGGGTTATGATGAATGTTATTTGGGTGATGGTTATTATGTAGAACTAGTATTAGAATTACCCTAAAAATTTCCTGTGAAAGCTGAAGTTATTTCGATTAAAATTAATCTCTGAAATTATTAATTTTGATGTTTGGAAACTGATTTTTTGGTGATAGTTTAGAGACCCATTTAATATTTGGAGTATCCATTAAAGTTGAAAAATCTGGAATCATTATATTCATTTTTCACTGTAGCGCAAGGAAAGGTGTGTGGTGGTAATTTAATCCTTCCACTTATAAGAGTTGTAGCTAGCGCCTGAATGTATAATATGTATATGGGTCGTATGAACAGTAGCGAGAAGATTGAGTATGTATATATATGAATCATTGCAGCGCTTAAAAGGATAAAGTAATGCCTGGATATTTGATTATTATAGTACACACTAGAGTGAGTTAGAAAGGATTGTGAATAGACACTTGTAGTAATTGAGTACTATATAGAGATATACATATATATTATCTAGCAAATGAACTAAATAGCTCTCTCTCTCTCCCTAATTAGTGCAGCACGTGTGTTGGTAGCATTTAGTGAGTAGTTGTTATTATTATTATAATTCAAAATGGGAATAATGAGAGAGAGTAGAAAAATGTTAGTGGAACATGGTAATATAATTGAAAGATTAATATATTATATTTATGTTTAGCACAAGAATTAATGTTGTGTGGAATTGTTGTGTGTAGGAAAGACAGTGGCTCATTAAATATATTATATAGTAGTAAGAATCAAGACTATTAGTAAAGTGAAGTTGGTAGTATATTTTAGTGGTCCTTCTACCCCATAATTTATGCGCAGCACATAGTGATAGAGTAAGGGTCACTTAGTAGCATATGTAGAGGTTGAGGGATGCATATATATGATGATACCAGGAACTAGATAGTGACTGATAAGAAGTTGGTTAATTATGAGCTTGGAGTAGATATCTATATACATAAACGTATTGAAAAGCATCCAGTTAGTATAGCAGGCTTTATTTTAGCAGCAGCAAAAATTATACAAAGAGCAGTGATATATTTAGTAGTAGTGCATTCATGTACTGACATGGAATATAAATAAATAGCAGGAACACAACGTAGTATTAGCAGCAGATTTTAAGGAAGTAGCAGACCTTGTGTCATACCCCAAATTTTGACCACTAAGATTTCCCATCATTGTGCAAATCATCATCACAATGTGGATGAACCATCATGCCTCATCAAATGCCTCAAGGGTTGTTGAGCATTCACTACAATCAAAATTAGGGTTTTAAGCCCTCTCAGAGCCTTAGACAAAGGATCAATCAAGGAATGACATGATCTTCAACTTGTCTAACCTCTCAAACATCCACAATGGATCAAGATGACTCCCACTTCAAGGATTAAGCACAAGGTTGCTCCCTTCTAGGTGGATCAAGCTTCAAGATCGCCAGTGTCACCAAATTAGGGTTTTGGTCGACCAGGGCCTCCAGATGGAAATTTTTCATCTGGACACAAGCCAAAGATCCAAAACACAACCTAATGTACTCCATGGAACCTCATGGACCCATTCATCAAGTCAATTTTGCCTCAGGGTATGCATACATAAAAAATCAGGAATTAGGGATTCTTGACCTAATTCACCCCTAAGTTGACTTTTGGGATAAATCATGAACCAAGACCTCAAGAGAGGTCTCTAATGAACTATATTGATCCATTTGGGACAATGGATTGATCTAAGAAGCTTGAGCAACAAGTCTCAATTTCATCTGCACCACAATTAGGGTTTCGCGAGGAATGTCAACTGTAACTTTGACTTTTGACCAGGACATGCTCCCAAGCCCTAGGACATGCCCCAATATACCCTATGACACCCATGGAACATGTTAAACATTTTTGATCATTTTTAATTGAATTTTTATTCAATTAAATACATTTTTGAAAACAAATTAGGTTTTTTTGGATTAATTCAACCCTCATAAATCATTTTCAAATCACTTTGGGCCTCTTGAGAGAGTGTAAGACCCAACCTACTTGTACAGAAATATTTTGGGCCTCATTCGTTGTATAAGTCCCTCTGTACATTTTCAAATAAACGGCACGATCATCGCCTTTTGAAAAATAACCTTGGGCCTCTCCTTGAGCTATAAGACCCATTCAAAAACATTTTGGGCCTCTAATAGAGTGTAAGACCCAATCCCCTTTTAACCAAAATATTTTGGGCCTCACTTATTGTATAAGTCCCTTCGCGCTAAAAGAAAATCTCGGCGCGATCGTCATTTTTAAATGAAAAGTCAACTGGGCCTACCCTCGTGTTATAAGCCCCACTATTTTTCATTAAACTTTTTGGGCCTCTTGAGAGAGTGTAAGACCCATCCCTTTGTACAGAAAACCATTTTGGGCCTCAGTCACTTGTATAAGTCCCTCTGTACAAATTCAAACAGTGCGCTCACTGATAAAACCCTGGGCCTCTCCTTGAGCTGTAAGCCCCAAATCTTTCTTTTTCAAAGCACTTTCTCCTTTGATTTTGAATATACTGTTGTTTTCAATCTTTCTTTGTTGAACAACTAACCAAACAACATGGAAGCTCTACAACCGAGTAAGTGGTTATCGCTTTCATTTACTGCTTTCATATACATATAACTGTATTATGGGGCTGTTTCACTGTAAGTCTTCTTTCATAAACTCATACCAACTGTGTAATAATAGTATAGATATTTAGAGTTTCCCCGGCAACTACGTCTAGCATTAAGCCCGTTGATCACTCTTAGAAATAGTCTAAACTAGATCCCCATAGGATTACCAGACACAGTCTTCCCTCCTCTTGGGGTTAAACAATATGGAGACATGAAAGGCAGCATTCCCTGTGAACCCTTTCATAGACTGTCACTCATAGAAGTTGTCAAATAAACTCTACTCCCCAGAGATGATCTCTTCTCCGTGAATGGCATCTCTTGAGTTTCTTCCAAATTCTCAAACTTTCCTGACTTGATCTATTCCTTGTGAATAGCTTGCCTTGAATTTCTCGGGGTTTGGGGACCCACAGGCTTCTTAAAAGCACTTGTCAAGAAACTCTACTCCCCAGAGATGATCTTTTCTCCGTGAATGGCATCTCATGAGTTTCTTCCAAATTCTCGAACTTTCCTGACTTGATCTATTCCTTGTGAATAGGTTGCCTTGAATTTCTCGGGGTTTGGGGACCCATCGGCTTTTTAAAAGTAATCGACCTCCTCTTGGGCATCGTACAAGGACCCACAGGCTTCTTAAAAGCAACCCCGCCTCCTCTTGGGCTTAGTACAAGGACCCTACGGCTTCTTAGAAGTATTCACAGCCTCCTCTTAGGCTTCGTATAATGATCTCTTCCTCTGGGAATGATAGCCTCCTCTTGGGCTTAGCACAAGGACCCGTCGGCTTCTTGAAAGATTCCAGCCTCCTCTTGGGCTTCGTACAAATTGTCCCGACGACCTCCTAGAGGTATAGGAACAGAACTTAATCATCTTCATAGAACAGTCATTTCATAGAGTCTACTATTGTTTCTCAAAGCATAGTACAAAAGATGAAACTCTAGACTTGGACAGTCTAATCTCCTTGAGTCTCAAAGACATTCTCAAGTGACCCCTTCGTTAAATAGGAAGAAAACCCGTACTCGGACAGTCTCAATACCCTTCGGATTTCCCGCTTCCTTAAAGAACAGGAATAACCTGGATCCTTGAATCAAATCCATGAGTACAATATTGCTCATATAAGAATTAATTTTCTCTTTCAAAATCAGTATACTGGACCTGTCACTCAACTGAAACAGTCACCCTAGCCTCCTCTTGGGCTTTGTACAATGATTCTCCTCAGCGGAGTCAAACAACGTTTAGCCTCTCTCTCGGGCTTTGTACGAGACACATAAGAGACTCCCTCGTTGAGTCAATCACCCCTTTCACCTCCATCTCGGGCTTTATACGAGATACAAAAAGGTTCTTATTGAGCCAAACAAACAACAGCCTCCATCTCGGGCTTCATACGAGATACAAAAAAACCTCCCTTGTTGAGTCAAACAGCCTCCATCTCGGGCTTCATACGAGATACAAAAAAACTCCCTTGTTGAGTCAAATAGCCTCCATCTCGGGCTTTATACGAGATACCAAAAGATTCCCTCGTTGATTCAAAACCTTTTAGCTTCTCTCTCGGGCTTTGTACGAGACACATAATAGCCTTCTCTTAGGCTTTGTATAAGAAAACCACTGGTTAATCCAATTAACCTTTTAGCATCAAAGTTGTGCCTCGTTCATAGTACACAAACATCAACAACTCCTTTCCCCTTCATCTAATCGCTGTAAGCGACAAGCCTCTAGATCATCTACATCCATGCCACTGTCCCTCTTTTAGCATGAGAAATTCCTAAGGAAAGATAGCATTGCTCTACACTGAGTTAAAGTCTTCTCCTTCAGGTTAAAATCCCCTTTAAAGGAAATTATGGCATTGCTAGGATCCGCGTATCCCGGTTAAAGTAATTCTCCTTTATAAAACAGTTGTGACATACAACCCCCTCTTTAGAGATGACAAATTCTCTCTAAAGTTGGGACCTTCAGCTTCACATCTTATGCTTTGAACAAGATACAAATAGACCTTTCAGCTTCACATCTTGGGCTTTGAACAAGATACAAACCACCTTTTCGCTTCACGTCTTGGGCTTTGAACAAGACACCAAAACAACCATTTCCTCCCATAGAATAGGAGGAACTACGAACGCTCTGATTTCCCTGTTTCGGTAAACGGGAATACATAGGCATAAGATCGAAAGAAAAGATCTTAGCGAGCACATTAAACAAAATCCCATATCTCCATCAATCAAAAGCAGTAATTCAAAAAGCATCAGTCCTAACATCCTAATCATTGTTCTCCGCCAGAAACCTTTTGTCTAGATAAAAAGAAAGAAAACCGTATTGGCGAAAATACAAATAACCAGTACAAAGGCCCCCCATATTGATAGCATTTGTAACCTAACAGACCGTTGTTTATACTCAGTATGTAAAGCAGGGTTAATTGGAGACATCTATTTTCCTTCCTTCATCAGCTTTAATAGGATAAAAAATGAATCGACCTGTAGTTTTAAGCTCAACCGCAGAGAGCGACCAGCGCTTAAGAACCGCGTCCAAAATCGCTCGCTACAAAAAAATGGCGCCCACCATGGGGCCTATCAAAGTTAGATCTAGGCACGGACTACCTTTTCACCTCTTGTGTGGAAACCACAGATTGGGGCTTCCGCTGGGGAACCCATTTTCTGTCAGGAACTTAGGATTCATAGCTTTAAAGGTCTAGGATGATTTGGACAAATATATATACTGCTTTTCCTAATTGTTATACATGTTTATTTTTCTGCTAATGGGAATGCGGGTGATGCCGTATGTGGAAAGATTGAGTATACACTTAAGATAAGTGATGGCGACGGGGTCGACCATCAACCTCAGTGGAGGCTGACCAACGCAACCCATTCTCTCACCTAGACAATGGGTCGGTTGTTAAGTCTGAGAAGCTGAGGAGCCAAACCCTTTTGTAGTACGGAAACTATCGGAAATAGTTGTTACGCGATACTACCCTCATTTGAGGCTGGTGATCTATTCTCGATGAATGGCACTTACTCTAAGATTGCTCTACAACTCGCTGGCGATCCGCTTGTTGTTTTGCTTTCCTGGGAGGAGCTGATGATAATGAGTACAGGTACAAAAATCACCCTAGTATAAACCTTTGGGGATGGGTAGAGCCTTAACTTCATGACAACGACCCTTTGACCCCATGCTTTTTCTATGTTTTTGTGTGCTGCATTCATGCATTCATCTAAAAAACATTAAAACATTCAAAAAATCTTCTCTTCTAGTCTCTCTGTTTTTTCAAAATAAACTAAGACTGTGATTGTAAATATCAGAGAAAAGGATTACACTAATGGATTTCGGTAGAAGGAGAACTCATAGTTGTACCTTCAAGGTTCCAAAGCTAGAGGATTTAAGAAGGTTAGCAAGGATGATCACTAACCCTGAGGCTTTCAGAGCCAAGCACAGAGGTTTACTACCACTATTAAGAGTCCATGTGATTGAGGGAATCATGGATGCGCTCATTCAGTTTTACGATCCGGTTTATCACTGTTTCACATTCCCGGATTACCAGCTCGCACCAACGCTGGAGGAGTATTCTCATCTGATCGATCTACACATTACAGATCGAACTCCATTTTCTGGACTGGAAGAAATTCCAAAGAATCAGACTATTGCAAGAGCAATTCATTTGGACGAGTCTGAGGTTAGGACTCACCTAACCACTAAGGGTGGCATCCAAGGTTTGCCAGCCCAGTTCTTGACAAAGAAGGCCCTGTATTTTGCCAGTATAGGAAACGTGACTGCTTTTGAAAGCATCTTTGTCTTTCTCACCTACGGGTTATTTTTGTTTCCCAACATTAATAACTTCGTCGATATTAACTCTATTAAGGTTGTTCTCTTTGGAAATCCTGTGCCGACTTTGCTCGCAGATGCGTATCATTCTGTACACTTGGGAAATTTGTACAGCAGAGGGGAGATCACATGTTGTGTACCTCTGCTTTACAAATGGTTATCTCGCACTTTCCCAAGTCTGCTGCTTTTTGGGATTGTAAGAGTGCCCTACGCTGGTCGCAGAAGATCATGTCTCTTACCAACTCTGATATAGATTGGTGTAATAGGATTTATGATGGAATCAGGATCATTTATCGTTGTGGAAACTTCCCCAACGTACCCCTTATAGGAACTAAGGGAGGAATCAACTACCATCCGGTATTGGTTCTTCGTCAATTTGGATACCCGATGAGACACATCCCACTGGGTGTTCATCTGGAAGTTCTTTTCTTCAAGGAAGGAGAAAGTGACAGAGCACTAAAGACGGAAATAGTGCACGCTTGGAAACACGTTCATAAGAAAGGACGAGAGTCTCTAGGAAAACCAGATTGTGTCTCGGTGGAGCCTTATCTCCATTGGGTACAAACTAGAGCTCTCAAGTTAAAAATGCCTTATCCTCGTTACGGAATTCTTCCGCCGAGGGAATCTGTCATGTACTTCATGACGGAAACTGAAAAGCTTCAGGTTACTCTCAACAAAGTTCAACGGGAGAGAAGGTCTTGGAAGAACAAGTACTGCATCCTCGACATAGAGTGCATCAAAATACAGCAATTACTGAAAGAAAAAGATGCTCTGATTGAAATTTTGGAGCAACATGTTGTGGATAATCAAGATGACCAAAGGAATCTGCTCGCTCCTTTCACTTGGCAAAGGAATGACAACCCGACAACGGCCCAAGAGCCCCGGTCAAAGAAAAGGAAGATACCAGAATCAGCACCCGATTTCTCTTCAGAGAGGACTCGGGGCCCATTAGCTTAGGTTTCTGTTTCTGCACCTTGTAATCTACTGTATTTCCATTTCTGTAATCCTTTGAATTCAATAAAAAAGGGTTTCCCCACCGTTTGATATTTGCAGTCTAATTGTCGAAGTTTATTTTAATTAAACCTTAAACAATTAATATAATCATTGCATTCATCATTCTCACATCGCGTATTCTTCTTACCTACGAATCTCACGTTTGT
Source organism: Lathyrus tuberosus (assembly GCA_022829125.1). Lineage (NCBI taxonomy): Eukaryota > Viridiplantae > Streptophyta > Magnoliopsida > Fabales > Fabaceae > Lathyrus > Lathyrus tuberosus. Next base: position 4,064,401 of record JALAZF010000274.1, on the reverse strand, counting down.
GTCTCGGTTCTAGAGTCAAACTGTCTCATTCGTATAATACTCGGGCCAATCGTCAGAAAAAGATGGATGATCTTGAGGAAGAAAACAGAGAGTTGAAAGAAGAGATCGACGCTCTAAGAGAGGATATGAGAAAGCTTCGTAACGACATGCAAGCCATGGCAGAAGCTCAGCTACAAAGGACTGTGATCTCAGAGATCACCTCAACGCCCATAGTGGAGAAGTATGATCCTAGGTATCAAATGCCGAAAGATCGTCCCTGGGGCATGCCTGTTAACTATATCCCGGAAGGATATGTTCCGCCGATCACTGAAGATCAGGGAATCACAACAGAAGCCGCTGGGCCTAAAGGTTACAAACTTCGGGAAAGCGAAGATGCCAGGGGCATACTGAAGACTCCTGAAGGTTACAAACTTCGGGAGACGCCAAGACTCACTGTCGTAGTCACGATACCACCCCCTGTGGTGCACACTGTCCCGGAAGGACAGATTCCACAGACACCTTCTGGTAAGAAGGAAACTATGTTTGACAGAATGGAGGAATTCCAGGAACAGTTCTTGGAAATGCAGAAGGAACTGCAAGCCATTCGCGGTCAGGATCTATTTGGAAAGGACGCCGCAGATCTCTACTTGGTCCCAAATGTGAAAGTTCTGCACAAATTTCAAGTGCCCGACTTTGAAAAGTACAAGGGTAACTCTTGCCCTCAAAGCCATCTGGTGATGTACGCTCGGCGAATGTCAGCTCAGACGGAGAATCAGGACCTACTGATTCACTACTTCCAGGATAGTTTAACCGGTGTCGCGTTAAAATGGTACATGGGTTTAAACCGTACTACGATCAGCACATTCAGAGATCTTGGTACTGCCTTCGTCCAACAATACAAATACAATTTGGACATGGCACCCGACAGAGATCAACTCAGATCAATGTCGCAAAAGGACAAGGAAACCTTTAAGGAATATGCTCAAAGGTGGCGTGAAATTGCCGCTCAAATTTTTCCACCTCTTGAGGAAAAAGAGATGACAAAGATCTTCTTAAAGACCTTAAGCTCATTTTACTATGACCGAATGGTTGCCAGTGCGCCCAGTGATTTCACCGAAATGGTCGGCATGGGCGTACGTCTTGAGGAAGCCGTCCGAGAAGGATGTTTGGTAAAAGACACTGGATCGACGAGTGGTACTAAAAAATACGGTAGTGCTCTCCCTAAGAAAAAAGAGCAGGATATTGGGAATATCTCTCTCGAAAATCAAAGGCGATGTTATCAACCGGTAGCAGCTGTGACTCTGCTATCAGCCCTGCGCCTATTTCTACGTATCAACCTCAGGTTGCGCAGAGGCAGCCTGACCAGCAAAGGACACAACAGTCTCTTCAGCAGGCTCGTCCTCCATATAACAACAACCGTACAACACGACCATCAGGGTTTGATCCTATACCCGTGACGTATGCAGAACTGTTTCCATTACTACTGGCTAAGGGGCACATCCAGACTAAGTCTCCTCTTACAGTACCGGAGAATCCGCCTTTTTGGTTTAAGGTGGATCAGACATGCCCTTATCATCAAGGAGGATCGGGGCATAACATAGAGACTTGTCTCAATTTCAAGTCCGACGTACAAAAACTTGTTAGGAGCGGGGTCTTATCCTTCAAAGATACGAATCCCAATGTTCTCATGAACCCGCTGCCTCAACACGAGAAGGCTGCAGTCAATTTGATAGAAGGAGAGACTAACGATGTCTATCAAATTCACGATGTACTCTTGTTAAAGACCAATCTGGTCAAGATGCATTGTAGACAGAGTGGATATGGCCATATGCCACCTCATAACTATCATCAGTGTGATATCTGCGCTAAAGATAACCAAGGATGTTCGGTAGTGCAATCAGCTCTACAGGAACAGATGGATCTCGGATGGATCCAAGAGCACCGAGTTCATGGAGTTAACATGGTCTACACGAATTCTAACGTCATTCAGAACCACGATATCCGTGCAATGAATGTCAACTTGGTGGCAATGCATTCAAGGCAAAGCCAGTATCATAATCTGCCGCGGCACGATTACAGTTCCTGTCTGACTTGCTCGGTAAACAAACAGGGATGCTCTTTCATACGGGAGGCCCTCCAGCGTCAGATGGATCTTGGATGGATCCAAGACTACCATGATAGGAACTCCTATCGAATCAACATGGTTCAGATCTTTAACATTCGCGTGATGAATACCAACCTGGTAGAGTTACATGCTGAGCAGGTCCGACTCGGATTCTTAATATCACATGACTATCAAAACTGTGAAGCGGGTTGTGAAAACGATCGAGGTTATACCCTTGTCCAGGAGGCACTTCAACACTTGTTAAATCATTGGTGGATGCCAATTTATATGGATGAAGATACTCAGCAGATTAGTATCAGTAACAGGAATCCTACCCGGCGTCAAAGTCAGGATGTCCGATCAGTGGAAGCTAACCTAGTGAGGTTACATTGTATTCAAAGTGGGCATGGCCAGGTGCCACCACACAACTATGACAATTGTAGCATCTGTTCGGAAAGCAACCAAGGGTGTTACCTTGTGAGAGCAGCTCTTCAGGGTCAGGCGGATCGTGGAGAAATTCGTCCATATCCGGGTTCTGGACCCATCAACTGGACGCCGAACTACCTTGCCGATCAATTCGAGGATGTTGTCCCAATCTCTGGTCATCACAGGACCAGGGATGTTTTTGCCATCATCCCTCTACTTGACGAGTCTAAGGTTCCCAACCGAGAACAAATTGAGATTGCTTATGATGGTCAGAAAAATCAGAAGGCTCCTGTAGTCATCTATCTACCAGGACCGCTACCGTATGAATCAGCTAAGGCGATCCCTTACAAATACGGTGCAACAATAATTGAAAATGGAAAGGAAATTCCATTACCCTCCGTCGTGAACATTGCAGACATCAGTCGAGTAACACGGAGTGGTAGAATCTTCAACCGAGGGGTTGGGGAAGTTAACAAGGAAAAGGAACTTCAGACAGAAGCTCCCGATCTATCAGTCGGTCAATCCAGTAATCCCGACCTTTCAAAAAACGATGATGAGATGCTGAAGCTCATCCAAAGGAGTGAATATAGCATTGTTGATCAGCTGTTACAGACTCCTTCAAAGATCTCGGTATTATCACTGTTACTCAGTTCAGAAGCGCACAGGGAGGCTCTATAGAAAGTCTTGGAGCAGGCCTTTGTGGAACAGGATGTAACAATCAGACAGTTCGATAGTATTGTCTCTAACATCACTTCCTGCAACAACTTGGGATTTAGTGATGAGGAGTTACCCGAAGAGGGTCGCCGTCATAACATAGCGCTCAACATTACAGTCAACTGCCAGGACGATGCTTTAGCCAGCGTACTGGTAGACACAGGGTCAGCCCTGAATGTTATGCCGAAGTCCACTTTGATGCAATTATCATTCAAAGGCCCTCCGATGAGAGTTAGCGAGGTCGTCATCAAAGCGTTCGACGGATCCAGAAAAACAGTTATCGGCGAAGTTAATCTTCCCATAACTATTGGTCCTCACACTTTCCAGGTAATGGACATCCGGGCAACGTACAGTTGTTTATTAGGAAGACCTTGGATACATCAGGCTGCAGCGGTTACTTTAACCCTCCACCAAAAGCTAAAGTTCGTCAAGAACGATCAACTTGTCACGGTTTGTGGGGAACAAGCCTTGCTTGTAAGCAACTTGTCATCATCTACTGGTATAAAACCCGAGGAGGTTATTGGAACTCAGTTCCAAGCATTGTCGGTGAGCAAGGACAATCAATCCCAAGGAGGAACCTCGATTTCCTCATACAAAGATGCTATCAAAGTGGTCGAGAGTACCGACACAACTGGATGGGGACAGCTTGTTATTCCTATTGACAATAAAACAAAGAAGGGTCTTGGTTTTTCTGTAACCTGTACCCAGACAGCTGCTAAAGATGAAAGTTTTCATCCCCTTCAAAACTTCTTCCACAGTGGAGGTTTCCTTCACCCAGTGTCTCAAGCGGTTCATGCTATCAATGAGGAAGATCCCTCTGACACGGATAAAGAATGGAAGTCCTATTTGAATGAGGACGGTTATATGTCTCAGGAAGAGGTGCCTATACCATTTTTCTATCCCGCACAGAGTCCGAGATTTATACCACGGTCAGATGTCAAAATGACATATGGAGATTGTGATCCGGAAGGATGTCGTGCTCCGCCAAATTCATTAGAGGAGGACACTCTGATGAAAGACAACTTTGACTACAATTACTATGGCCCAATGGATGGTCTGCCAATATGGCAGCGTTACCCAGGAAACTTGGGGCAAGAGGGTCAGCCGAACAATGAAAATCAGCTGACCGTCGTTGAACAGAATACCTGTGTCCCCACCATGTCATGGGATCAACACTCAAGTCATTCGGAAACTACTCAACATGAAGATGAATTTGCAACTTTTGCAGGACTTGAATTCATCAACTATGCTTTTCCTGAGGTCAACGTCATAGAGAGAAATGACTCCTCCAGTTCGAAAGAAGTGTGGGACACCTTGGGACAACCGAGTGGAAAATACGACTATATGGGCAAGTACACCGCTCCCAGAAGCTCTCGTATTAGGCTCGAAGACATCCAGCCAACTGGATGGGGAGATACAGCTGAGAGCACAAATGCTATGCAAAATGAAACAGAGGAATTCTCCTACGACAACTCTGCCTGGGAAACAGATTCCAATGATCCTGCTCCACCAGAAATCAGCGTCATTTCTGAAGACAAATCAAGGAAGGTGCCAGACTTTGTGATTCACCGAGGAGTTCGCCACCAATGGGTTGCCGTTGAGGTTCCAAAGGTCGTTCATCAGTCAAAGTAATTTCCATCTTTAACCTTTCACCCTGCCTAGGTGAAACGGATGTTTTGATAGGGCTCGCTTTCTGTAAATTTCCCTCTTCGCTTTGCCCGAAGCGACAGAGTTTTGTTTTATAGGGTTGTAGTTTCAAGGATCAACTTATTCATTAATAAAATAACGTCGTTCTGTAATTTCCGCATTAATTGTTGTTTTCTCTTTTTGCTTTTTCAGAAAATGGTAATCCTAAAAAACAATTCAAATAAAAACAAGCAGTAAAATAAATACACTACACACACTTGCATTTTCTCTATCTCTTCTAAACACGAATCATCACGTCATGCAGATTGCTTGTTTTAAACCCAGTTGAAACATACGATCCGATGCCTTCTCCCAACTTTGAGTTCCCGGTATTTGGGGTTGAAGAAGAAGTTGACAACGAAATTCTAGAAGAGATCTCCCGACTACTCAGACAAGAGGAAAGGTCCATTGAACCTCACAAAGAACCGTTGGAAACGGTAAACTTGGGTTCAGAACAAGAGAGAAAAGAAATCAGGATTGGGGCACTGCTCAGTCCAACTGCCAGAGAGAGTTTGATAAAGCTTCTCAAAGAATTTCTCGATGTATTCGCTTGGTCCTATCAGGATATGCCAGGGTTGGATACCAGCATCGTGGAACATCACTTACCGTTGAGATCGGAATGTCCGCCAGTAAAGCAAAGGTTGAAACGTACTCATCCGGACATGGCCATCAAAATCAAAGAGGAGGTACAGAAATAGATTGACGCGGGTTTCCTCGCTAAGTCTGAATATCCTCAATGGTTAGCCAAAATCGTACCCATTCCCAAAAAGGACGGAAAGGTCAGAATGTGTGTTGATTACAGGGATCTGAACAGGGCTAGTCCAAAGGACGACTTTCCTTTACCACACATTGACATGCTGGTAGACAGCACAGCAAAGTTCAAAATTTTCTCCTTCTTGGATGGATTCTCGGGCTATAACCAGATCAAAATGGCGCCGAAAGACATGGAGAAAACTTCGTTCATTACCCCATGGGGTACCTTTTGTTACAAGGTAATGTTGTTCGGTTTGAAGAACGTCGGGGCAACCTATCAAAGGGCCATGACTACTCTGTTTCATGACATGATACATAAGGAAATCGAGGTATATGTCGATGATATTATTGTAAAATCAAAAACAGAGAGTGAGCACGTTGAACATCTGTCAAAATTGTTCGAACGCCTAAGAAAATTCAAGCTCCGCTTGAATCCCAACAAGTGCACCTTCGGTGTCCGTTCAGGGAAACTACTAGGGTTCATCGTCAGCCATAAAGGAATTGAGGTTGATCCTGACAAGCTCAAGGCCATTTAAGAAATGCCTTCGCCAAAAACTGAAAAACAAGTCAGAGGATTCTTGGGACGTTTGAACTACATCTCCAGATTCATATTCCTTATGACCGCCACATGTGCGCCGATTTTCAAATTACTCAAAAAGAACCAGGATTGCGTTTGGTCAGAAGATTGCCAAACTGCCTTCGACAGTATTAAGGAATACCTGTTGAATCCTCCGATTCTATCACCTCCAGTGGAAGGAAGACCACTGATCATTTACCTCACAGTCCTAGAGGACTCAATGGGATGTATACTTGGCCAACAAGACGAAACAAAAAGGAAAAAGTCTGCCATTTACTATCTAAGCAAGAAATTCACCGACTGTGAAACTCGGTACACAATGCTTGAGAAAACTTGTTGTGCTTTGGCTTGGGCAGCCAAACGTCTTCGCCAATACATGATTCGTCATACTACTTGGTTGGTCTCCGAAATGGATCCAATCAAGTACGTCTTCGAAAAACCTGCTCTCACGGGAAGGATTGCCCGTTGGCAAATGCTGTTATTAGAATATGACATAGAGTACCACGCTCAAAAAGCCGTTAAGGGAAGTATTTTAGCCGATCATTTGGCTCATCAACCGATTGACGATCAAGAATCAATCGGGTTTGACTTCCCAGACGAAGATGTCATGTATCTAAAAATGAAAGATTGCGATGAACCGCTACCCAGTGAAGGGCATGAACCAGGTTCCCAATGGGGACTTATCTTTGACGGAGCAGTTAATCACTACGGAAACGGAATTGGGGCAATCATTGTTACCTCTCAGGGTACCCACATTCCTTTCACCGCTCGACTTACGTTCAAGTGTACGAACAACGAGGCCAAATACGAAGCTTGTATTATGGGTCTCGAGGAAGCGATTGATTTAAGGATCAAAAACTTGGACGTATATGGCGACTCAGCCTTGGTCATCAATCAGATAAAAGGAGATTGGAACACATACCAATCAGGATTGATTCCTTACAAAGACTATGCAAGAAGGTTGTTACCCTTCTTCAACAGAATCGAGTTTCATCACATCCCTCGTGATGAGAATCACATGGCTGATGCATTAGCCACACTCTCTTCTATGATTAGTGTAGGTCAATGGAATGACATACCTAAGATCGACATAATGTGCCTTGAACGGCCCGCTTACGTCTTCACGATTGAAGCAGTCATAGACGACAGACCTTGGTATCACGATATCAAATGCTTCCTTCAGAAACAAGAGTACCCATCTGGGGCACTCAGAAAGGATAGAAAAACCCTCAGAAGACTAGCAGGAAACTTCTTCCTGAGCGGTGACACTCTCTATAAGAGAAACTTTGACATGGTCTTGCTCCGATGCATAGACAGACCAGAAGCAGACATGCTTATGAAAGAAATTCATGAAGGATCCTTTGGCACTAATGCCAACGGACACACAATGGCGAGAAAAATTCTGAGAGCAGGGTACTATTGGTTGACCATGGAATCCGACTGCTACAAGTACATGAGGAGGTGTCACAAGTGTCAGATATACTCCGACAAAATTCATGTACCCCCATCACATCTCAAAGTTCTCTCTTCCCCATGGCCTTTTTCCATATGGGGAATCGACATGATCGGCTTGATCGAACCTAAGGCTTCAAACGGACATCGGTTCATCCTGGTAGCCATTGATTACTTCACCAAGTGGGTCGAAGCAGCATCATACGCTAATGTGACCCGACAAGTGGTGGTCCGATTTATCAAAAACAATATCATCTGCCGTTATGGTGTTCCAAGCGAGATCATTACTAATAATGGATCCAACTTGAACAATAAGATAATGAAGGAGTTGTGCGCAGAGTTCAAGATTGAACATCATAACTCATCTCCCTACCGACCAAAGATGAACGGAGCGGTAGAAGCGGCTAACAAGAACATCAAGAAGATCGTTCAAAAGATGGTTGTAACCTACAAAGACTGGCACGAGATGCTACCCTTTGCTCTTCACGGTTATCGCACATTTGTTCGCACTTCAACAGGGGCTACCCCTTTCTCTCTAGTGTATGGCATGGAGGCAGTTCTCCCCATAGAAGTAGAGATCCCATCAATCCGAGTACTGATGGAAGCTAAGCTCACCGAAGCTGAATGGTGTCAAAGCCGACACGACGAATTAAACCTAATCGAAGAGAAATGAATCACGACACTATGCCACGGTCAGTTGTATCAGCAGAGAATGAAGAAGGCGTTCGACAAAAAGGTCTGACCTCGTGTCTTCAGAAAAGGGGACCTCGTGCTCAAGAAGATACAATCTTTTCTCACTGATTCCCGGGGCAAGTGGACTCCGAATTATGATGGCCCTATGTGGTCACAAAAGCTTTCTCAGGCGGCGCCTTGAGACTTGCAACCATGGACGGAGAGGAATTTGCCTACCCCACGAATGTTGATGTAGTCAAGAAATACTTCGCCTAAACTAAAAAAAAAACGTCTCGGTGGATTTAAAACCCGAAAGGGCGGTCCAGGCAAAAGTTAGAGACATATAAAAAAAATCATCCCGATGGATTGGAAACATCATAGTACAATCCAGGAAAAAATTAGGGATAATGGCAAGTAACTATGTTCAACAGAGGCAAGTCCCTCAGCAGCAGCAGTTACATCATCCATTAGAGGAAAACTCCAGTCAAGGTCATCTTCGACAGAAGCTCAGGATGCCCCCGAATTCAAAGTTGGTAGAAGGATAGTGGTCGTTATGTTTCAGCATAGTCCTTTTCCCTGTAAATTACCATTTTCAAACTTTGTATATACTCTTTGGAATCACGCGTTTGGCTGATCTCCATCCTATCAATAAAATTTGAGCCCTTGTGCTTTTGTTTGCAGTTCTTATTTGTTTTAGCTTTACAGAACGACGTTGTTAACATGATTAACGATTCTTGAAATAAAACAAAAATGAATTTACTTGTTAAAACTTTTTCTGCTTTTAAAATAAAGTCGGCAATTTCTTTTGACTGTTGAACATCAGAAGAGCGTCAACCGCTTCTCCAGAAGTAAGCGAACTTCAAAGTACAGAATCAAAGTGCTCCTTCTAACCCAGTACGCCTGAATGAAGGGATCAACTGTGTCAGAGACCTTGTTTCGTCTGACACCCATCGGCCGAGTTCTTATCTCCTAAGCCCAATCAACGGTATTCCCCGCAGGGACTATCTCTCCTAAGCAAGGTGGAATTGCTATCTTGAACCAGCGATATCTCTACACGCCCCGCGATGGCCAAGTATCCAGTCATGTTCATCTTTTAGTTTGTGTGTCGCGTCAGTTTTGTCAGCATAAACATACATGCATCATGCATTATTGATTTGCATTCACATTTCATATTGCATCGCTATCACTCTAGTCGGTCTTGTCCCCTAGTGATAGAAGTTCTCTCAATCGAGTTGTCAACCCTTTCCTCGTCAGGAAGTACGGCGTCTGAACAATCTCTCTCCTCCAGTTTATTTCTGGAATGAAGTTGGCTCCTCGACCACTTTGATAACTTGAACCTCTGAAAGACCAGAGGAACCTTCAGTCAGCATCACTCTTCGCCATTGAAGATGATATCCTTGCTTTCCCGGATTAAAGAAAAATCCCCCAGAGAAAGCCTCCTAAGCAGAGATTTGGCAGTACAGCTGCCATTCTCCGAAAAGATCGCTGATGAAAAGGTCATCGGCACCTCAAAATTGGACCCCATCACATGGCATTTCTTCGGGAAGATCCCGAGAAAAGTATGATGTAAGACCCCAAGTGGAAACAATCTCTCAAGAGACTCGCTTTCCCCCAGTAGGATCGACAAATGGCGTCTCCAAATAGATAAGTTTGTGTACCTCTACAATTCAGATGATTGGGTTCCCCGGCAAGTCTGACGTCAAAACTTTTTCCGTCAGATGGCATCTCCCCAGGAAAATTCGGCGAGAAGTTTGAGGGAAATCGCTACGAATAGCGTCCCTTGTCAAAAAGTTTATTGACAAAAGAAACTAAGACCAGTTCCTTGGTAGGAAACCAGGATCGAGGGGAAGTTTAAATCAGAAACTAAGACCAGTTCCTTGGTAGGAAACCGGGATCGAGGGGAAGTTTAAATCGGAAACTAAGACCAGTTCCTTGGTAGGAAACCAGGATCGAGGGGAAGTTTACATAAGCAACTGAGACCAGTTCCTTGGCAGGAAACCAGGATCGAGGGGAAGTTTATTTCAGCAACTGAGACCAGTTCCTTGGTAGGAAACCGGGATCGAGGGGAAGTTTACAACAGAAACTGAGACCAGTTCCTTGGTAGGAAACCAGGATCGAGGGGAAGTTTGTTTCCGCAACTAAGACCAGTTCCTTGGCTGAAGACCAGGATCGAGGGGAAGTTTACCTTTTCTAAGCATCATTGCTTAGCAAAAGAAGATGAATGCGCAAGCTACCATTCATAACCACCATCAAAATTTCGGGTATTCCGATATTTAATCCTCTTGCACCCCGAATGCCCGAATAACTTCGTCATTCACACCTTCGGGTCCAAGAAGATTAAATAGGGGCATCTGTCATACCCCAAATTTTAACCACTAAGATTTCCCATCATTGTGCAAATCATCATCACAATGTGGATGAACCATCATGCCTCATCAAATGCCTCAAGGGTTGTTGAGCATTCACTACAATCAAAATTAGGGTTTTAAGCCCTCTCAGAGCCTTAGACAAAGGATCAATCAAGGAATGACATGATCTTCAACTTGTCTAACCTCTAAAACATCCACAATGGATCAAGAGAACTCCCACTTCAAGGATTAAGCACAAGGTTGCTCCCTTCTAGGTGGATCAAGCTTCAAGATCGCCAGTGTCACCAAATTAGGGTTTTGGTCGACCAGGGCCTCCAGATGGAAATTTTTCATCTGGACACAAGCCAAAGATCCAAAACACAACCTAACGTACTCCATGGAACCTCATGGACCCATTCATCAAGTCAATTTTACCTCAGGGGATGCATACATCAAAAATCAGGAATTAGGGTTTCTTGACCTAATTCACCCCTAAGTTGACTTTTGGGAAAAATCATGAACCAAGACCTCAAGAGAGGATTTGAGGGTCACTAATGAACTATATTGATCCATTTGGGACAATGGATTGATCTAAGAAGCTTGAGCAACAAGTCTCAATTTCATCTGCACCACAATTAGGGTTTCGCGAGGAAAGTCAACTGTAACTTTGACTTTTGACCAGGACATGCTCCCAAGCCCTAGGACATGCCCCAATATACCCTATGACACCCATGTAACATGTCCATCAAGTTTTATTTAGGTCAAGGACATGATTTCCTGAAGAATTGCACAATTTGAAATTCATCTGATAAAAAGTCAACTGTGCACAAAAGTCAACTTTGACTTTTTGAGATTTTTCACCAAAATGGATTTTTAACCCTAAAATGATGTTAATGTATGATTTGAATCATCATTCATCAAGAAAAATCAAGAAAAGTGGGATAACTTGTAAAAGGGGTAACCATAAAAACTTAGAAAATTTTCTAAGTTAAAAATAAAGTGACAAGGGTACCAACTTTGGAAGGATCATAACTCCTAAACCACAAAGCCATTTTTTCTCATCCAAATATGGATTTGTAGCCCTCATTACCCTCTACAAAAACTTCAACTAGAACTAAGTCCAATTCATTAAGGATTTTGAGTTATGGAGTGATCAAAATGGCTGAAAAGTGAAAATGTCACTTTTTCCAACACTTAGTGAAATTTTCACTAAGTCAGAATCTGCCTTCACTTTTTGCCAAATGTAGAGGGATTTTTCACTTGGATTCAAAAGAGATCAAAACCAAATATGTTCAAACAGTTGTTATATCATGTAAGGGCTTTCCAAAATGACCAAGAACATTGCTAAATTCCATTTGAGTCATGAGATATGACATTGGAAAGTTGCCTTGCTGAAATCTGTCAAAGGCAAGGCAGAATTTGCAACTTTGCTCGATTTGCCAAAATCAGCCATATTCAAATGCTCCTATCCACTTGGACACATCTAAGGATTGAATCTAAAGGGGACAATCACTGAGTCAAGCCTCCAAAGTCCATGGAACAAGAAATAGCATTTTGAACCTAGAATGGCCAAAATAGGGACAAGACTCCAAATTTGGATTGAAGCATTCAATGGAAGCATCAAGGTGGCATGGACTGAGCCATTCTCATCTAAAATCAGTCAATACTTATCCAAGACCAAGGGAACCACAGCTCTGTGCCCTAACCTCTAGTCAATGGCTAGAGGAGACTTGGATTTCCATTGGACAACATTGGCCAAACCTACTTACCAGTTGCCATTCACTATTCCTTGCAAAACAAACTTGCTCTACTATAAATAGAGCTCAATTGTGATCAGTTTGAGTACACCAAAGCCATCTAACAGATGCTTTCCTCAAAATCTCTTTCTCTTGGCAAAAATGCCTTTCTTAGCAAGGTAGCTATCGGGTTTTGAGTTTGAGAGCTTTTCCAATCAAACCAATCACTCACACACCTCACATACATCATATAGAAGTGATCCAAACACTCACATAACATCTGGAACACTGATTTCACAAAATCACCAGCCAATTGCTCAAGTTCTTGACAGTTTTGCAGTTGAGGTGCCATCTTCAACTCCAAACCATTTCAATCCATTCCAAGCACTCAGACACATCACTTGGTACCTAGGGAAGCTATCCACATCATTGGAACCTTGCTGTAACACCTCTAACACAAATCACGATCACCAGCTGCAAGTGGTAAGCATGAGCTTTTCTAACTCTATGATCCATGCAATTTTTGTTGCACAATAATTTGGCCATATGTTCATAATCATGCATGGAATGTTTTCCCTCAATTAATTGCATTGTTTGAATCGTGTATAAAAAATCCCAGCCTTCATGCAGAAATTAGGGTTCTTGAGGATTTTTCATGATTTCTTGTTATATGTTTAATTTAAATGAAATTAATGGACATAGACATGATCGTGAGGTTGAGACGAGCATAATGATATGTGGATTGCATGTTATAATCAAGTATTCAGGGAGATTGGATAGAAAATGCAAATCAGCCAAACCCAGAACACGCGCGTGTTCTTCAGCTGTTCTTGGCGCCATTTCTTTCAAATTCAAATATTTGAATTTTGTGATTTTTATTTAATTGATTCAAAAATTAATTTCTCTCTGAGTTTTAATGATTTTGAGTTGATTCTTTTTTTAATAATTCACAAAAATGTTAAAATATTTTATTTTATCAAAAAATCCCAAAAATATTATTTATTTCCTATAATTGATATTTTTGCAAAGAATTAATATTTTAATTGTTTTTGACATTTTAAACATTTTTTCTACATTGATTTTGCAACTTTTAATGCTTTCTAATTATTTTGTAGGTCAATACTTAATTTTTGAAGCATTAATCCAAAATCACAATTTGTTTTTCATATGTTAAACAATTTTGATCATTTTTAATTGAATTTTTATTCAATTAAATACATTTTTGAAAACAAATTAGGTTTTTTTGGATTAATTCAACCCTCATAAATCATTTTCAAATCACTTTGGGCCTCTTGAGAGAGTGTAAGACCCAACCCACTTGTACAGAAATATTTTGGGCCTCATTCGTTGTATAAGTCCCTCTATACATTTTCAAATAAACGGCACGATCATCGCCTTTTGAAAAATAACCTTGGGCCTCTCCTTGAGCTATACGACCCATTCAAAAACACTTTGGGCCTCTAATAGAGTGTAAGACCCAATCCCCTTTTAACCAAAATATTTTGGGCCTCACTTATTGTATAAGTCCCTTCGCGCTAAAAGAAAATCTCGGCGCGATCGCCATTTTTAAACGAAAAGTCAACTGGGCCTACCCTCGTGTTATAAGCCCCACTCTTTTTCATTAAACTTGTTGGGCCTCTTGAGAGAGTGTAAGACCCATCCCTTTGTACAGAAAACCATTTTGGGCCTCAGTCACTTGTATAAGTCCCTATGTACAAATTCAAACAGTGCGCTCACTGATAAAACCATGGGCCTCTCCTTGAGCTGTAAGCCCCAAATCTTTCTTTTTCAAAGCACTTTCTCCTTTGATTTTGAATATACTGTTGTTTTCAATCTTTCTTTGTTGAACAACTAACCAAACAGCATGGAAGCTCTACAACCGAGTAAGTGGTTATCGCTTTCATTTACTGCTTTCATATACATATAACTGTATTGTGGGGCTGTTTCACTGTAAGTCTTCTTTCATAAACTCATACCAACTGTGTAATAATAGTATAGATATTTAGAGTTTCCCCAGCAACTACGTCTAGCATTAAGCCCGTTGATCACTCTTAGAAATAGTCTAAACTAGATCCCCATAGGATTACCAGACACAGTCTTCCCTCCTCTTGGGGTTAAACAATATGGAGACATGAAAGGCAGCATTCCCTGTGAACCCTTTCATAGACTGTCACTCGTAGAAGTTGTCAAAGAAACTCTACTCCCCAGAGATGATCTCTTCTCTGTGAATGGCATCTCTTGAGTTTCTTCCAAATTCTCAAACTTTCCTGACTTGATCTATTCCTTGTGAATAGCTTGCCTTGAATTTCTCGGGGTTTGGGGACCCACAGGCTTCCACTTGTCAAGAAACTCTACTCCCCAGAGATGATCTTTTCTCCGTGAATGGCATCTCTTGAGTTTCTTCCAAATTCTCGAACTTTCCTGACTTGATCTATTTCTTGTGAATAGCTTGCCTTGAATTTCTCGGGGTTTGGGGACCCATCGGCTTCTTAAAAGTAATCGGCCTCCTCTTGGGCATCGTACAAGGACCCACAGGCTTCCTAAAAGCAACCCCACCTCCTCTTGGGCTTAGTACAAGGACCCTACGGCTTCTTAGAAGTATTCACAGCCTCCTCTTAGGCTTCGTATAATGATATCTTCCTCCGGGAATGATAGCCTCCTCTTGGGCTTAGCACAAGGACCCGTCGGCTTCTTAAAAGATTCCAGCCTCCTCTTGGGCTTCGTACAAATTGTCCCGACGACCTCCTAGAGGTATAGGAACAGAACTTAATCATCTTCATAGAATAGTCCTTTCATAGAGTCTACTACTGTTTCTCAAAGCATAGTACAAAAGATGAAACTCTAGACTTGGACAGTCTAATCTCCTTGAGTCTCAAAGACATTCTCAAGTGACCCCTTCGTTAAATAGGAAGAAAACCCGTAGACTCGGACAGTCTCAATACCCTTCGGATTTCCCGCTTCCTTAAAGAACAAGAATAACCCAGATCCTTGAATCAAATCCATGAGTACAGTATTGCTCATATAAGAACTGATTTTCTCTTTCAAAATCAGTATACTGGACCTGTCACTCAACTGAAACAGTCACCCTAGCCTCCTCTTGGGCTTTGTACAATGATTCTCCTCAGCGGAGTCAAACAACATTTAGCCTCTCTCTCGGACTTTGTACGAGACACATAAGAGACTCCCTCGTTGAGTCAATCACCCCTTTCGCCTCTATCTCGGGCTTTATACGAGATACAAAAAGGTTCTTATTGAGCCAAACAAACAACAGCCTCCATCTCGGGCTTCATACGAGATACAAAAAAAACTTCCTTGTTGAGTCAAACAGCCTCCATCTCGGGCTTAATACGAGATACAAAAAAACTCCCTTGTTGAGTCAAATAGCCTCCATCTCGGGCTTTATACGAGATACCAAAAGATTCCCTCATTGATTCAAAACCTTTTAGCTTCTCTCTCGGGCTTTGTACGAGACACATAATAGCCTCCTCTTAGGCTTTGTATAAGAAAACCACTGGTTAATCCAATTAACCTTTTAGCATCAAAGTTGTGCCTCGTTCACAGTACACAAACATCAATAACTCCTTTCCCCTTCATCTAATCGCTGTAAGCGACAAGCCTCTGGATCATCTACATCCATGCCACTGTCCCTCTTTTAGCATGAGAAATTCCTAAGGAAAGATAGCATTGCTCTACACTGAGTTAAAGTCTTCTCCTTAAGGTTAAAATCCCCTTTAAAGGAAATTATGGCATTGCTAGGATCCGCGTATCCCGGTTAAAGTAATTCTCCTTTATAAAACAGTTGTGACATACAACCCCCTCTTTAGAGATGACAAATTCTCTCTAAAGTTGGGACCTTCAGCTTCACATCTTGGGCTTTGAACAAGATACAAATAGACCTTTCAGCTTCACATCTTGGGCTTTGAACAAGATACAAACCACTTTTTCGCTTCACGTCTTGGGCTTTGAACAAGACACCAAAACAACCATTTCCTCCCATAGAATAGGAGGAACTACGAACGCTCTGATTTCCCTGTTTCGGTAAACGGGAATACGTAGGCATAAGATCGAAAGAAAAGATCTTAGCGAGCACACTAAACAAAATCCCATATCTCCATCAATCAAAAGCAGTAATTCAAAAAGCATCAGTCCTAACATCCTAATCCTTGTTCCCCGCCAGAAACCTTTTGTCTAGATAAAAAGAAAGAAAACCGTATTGGCGAAAATACAAATAACCAGTACAAAGGCCCCCCCCCCCCACATTGATAGCATTCATAACCTAACAGACCGCTGTTTAAACTCAGTATGCAAAGCAGGGTTAATTGGAGACATCTATTTCCCTTCCTTCATCAGCTTTAATAGGATAAAAAATGAATCGGCCTGTAGTTTTAAGCTCAACCACAGAGAGCGACCAGCGCTTAAGAACCGCGTCCAAAATCGCTCGCTACACCTTGGTATTATAAAGCAGTGTTGGAATGTTGTTGACAGCAAAGGTTAAGTAGCAGAAAAAGAAACGGGCAACAAAATTGGGACAGAAACAGTGTCGAGAGCAAAATTAAGCGGTATTTTTAGTTGCCCGGAATCGAATGAAAATTTATGAGGTAGTTTGTGTATACGAGTAGATACGTGAATTGTGTTTATTTTGTTAAAATAGGTTGATTACGCTGACTTGCAGGTACAGCTGGATAAACATTATATTAGTTTTATATTATGGTTTCTCTACAAAATCCACTAAGTGATTTAATAGTAGTATCATAATTAATAATATACATGTACTAACCACCTTATTTTGGTTGCTTTTAGTAGGTAATAGAATATTTTTATTTAAAGAATTGGTATGTGTCTTTAATAGTAGACCATTTAATTAGCAGTACAATATTTATAAAACAGTCCCGTTTAGCCAAATTAAGCGGAAAAATTAGTTGTCCGGAATTTAATGAAAATTGGCGGGATAACTAATATAAATTAGTAGGTATTCTTGGTTGGTTTGTTTTGTGGTAATTATGTCGATTAAGTTGATTTGCAGGTACAGTTGAATAGGTTGAATTGTCCCGGTTTATGGGCACTGTTAAGTTGTAGGTCTTATGACCAATGTTTTATGTTGATGTTGAATACGTTGTTGATGTGGTGATGTTGGTGATGTGATGTTGAATATGTTGTTGATTAAGTTGCAGGTCGAACGACCAATGTTGGATTAAGTTGATGCAAGTGGTGCATGTTTAAGTTGTTGTTCTCGTTGTTGTTATTGCGTTGTTGTTGTTGTGACGTTGTGGTTATTGTTGCATGCATACATTTGCATTGATTAAGTTGGCCTTGATGGCACCTGTTTAAGTTGGCCTTGACGGCATCCAATTAAGTTGAAAATGCCTTGATAACCTGGCATATGTTTAAGTTGGGAGTTATACTCCGATGGTACCACATGCATATGCATAGTTGAGTCGCATTTGAGTTGCATGTTGAAGTTGTTAATATTATTACGTTGGTGTTGATTGTTGGTGTTGTTGATATAAGTTGTTATTGTTGTGAGTTATTGTTGTTATAAATTGTTATTGCTGTAAGTTGTCGCTTGATACAGGTTGTTGTTATAAGTTGTTGTTTGTTATAAGTTGTGGTTGCTCTTAAGTTGTTTACTAATAGTTGTTGTATGACTGTTGTATGAAGCGGTGAAATTTGTGTGATTCTAATCTAATATATTAATTATCATGCCTTTGATTATATTTTTCGATATCTCACCCCTTCTGTAATGATGTTACCTATTATGGGTAACTGAGCAGGTACTCAAGAATAGCTGTGAAGGTTTGAAGTCTTAGTCGCTGTTAGTTCAAGTTGGTGTCATGCTCTGATACGTAGCACTCGGGGGGAAATGTTTTGTTTATGTTGTTGTTTCTAATTGTTGTTATTACAATAATTCTTGAATAATTATAAATTGAAGTTTTGATCTAGTTGAATAAAGTGAACATGATTTGTAAGTTGTGAAGGCCGAATGCTATGTATCTATTTTAAAAAGTAATACAGGTTTATGTTATTGGTTTTGTTGTTCAAGTTGAAAATGTGACATCTCATTTGTTTTATGTTGGAAATTTTGCACTCTGATTTTTAATAAACGTTGGGTAGAAAATGGGGTGTTACATTAGTGGTATCAGAGCAGGTCGGTCTGCCCGGCCAGAGTTATCTAATTGTTGTTTATCCCTCAGTACGCGACAAGTGTGTACAACACTGTCGGTACTTGTTGTTTTCTAGTTGTTTGTTGCAGGAGTTTGTTTGAAGCTAAGTGGGGGAGAAGTCGTGATTCTCGGTCATGTATCGGTCGTAAGTTATTGATACAATGTACCGCTTGAGGAGACAGTGCAAGTATTGTTGGAGCTTGTTGACATGGATTCAAGGTTTGGTTGTTTAACAAGTTGGAGCGTCGGTAGGAAGAGAATGTTCAGAAATCGTTGATGTTTACTCCTCGAAGGATGAGGAGCAGTGTGGCAGTTGTTGACCTGCAAGTATGGTACAAATTCCTGATGTTTCTGGAGGTAGCTATTAAGTAGCAAGGATGATTGTTATAAGATGGAATTTAGAAAGTTGTTAGATTCGGCGTTGTTGATGGACTATAAAGTTGTTGTTTAAGTGGCTTTGTGTAAGATGCTGACGAGGGAACACGGAGTAAGTGACGAATTGTTGTGGAATATTAGTGAGTAATTATATGAGTTGTATAAGCTGTTGGAATTATTGGGATGCTTGGAAACGCGAAGAGTATAATTCCAAGAATAAGAAGTGTTGGTGATGGTGTATTAGTATGTAACTACAATACGTAGATGTTGGCATGTTCAGATGATTTTTGGAAATGGTGGAATTATGGGGCTTTTAGTGGATTAAGTACAAGTTGGAAAATGACACTATTGCAGTTAGCAATGATGGTTATACTCCATTATGATGGTCAGATATCTATTGACAAATTGAGGACTTGATCACCCTTAATCTCTTGTTATTAGTAGACGGAATCGTGTTGGATGTTATAGACTTATCTTGCTATCTTAATGGTGCTCAAAGTGATGGATGCTAAAGAAAGTTTGAAACTTGGGTGAAGTTGGTGAACCATATAAGTTGATAGAAACTCTAATAAGGATGGTAAATTATGATGGAGGATCAGAGTTGCGCAGCTGAAGCGTGATGTGCCAGAGTGTTATGTTTTCTTGTGAATAGCGCTGATTGTGATAGGATGTTCTTGTAAGTTGTTGGTTGATGATGATTTGTGTGGCTATTAGTCAAATTATGTTATTAAGTTTGCATTATAATAATTTGGTTGTTGTTGCGGTAATATTGTTGTTGGTTATCGTAGATGATGAGTAATACTTTATAGCATGAGAGAGTTGATCAAGTTGGCTATATTAATGTTACGATAAGAGTAATACGGCGAGACGAAAGGAGTTGTTGGTGCTTTGTTAATGAAGTGCACCTGAGTATGGAGATAAGAATCGTATGTGTGTTTTGGTGTTGATTATGTTGCTGCGGTAATGATGCGATGTTGTATAGTCCAGTATAGGCAAGTAAAGGTTGTTACTATGTTGTAAGGTGATCGTTTCAAGATATTGCTAGAATGGTTGGCGAATAGTAACGGTTATGTTGCAAGAGTAATTGAAGTATCGGAGTATACGTATTGGGTTTAAACCGTGATTGAGTTGTTGTTAAATCGAAAGATTAAAATACGAATGTTGTGTTAAGGATGGTTGTGTCGGATAGATTTTCGAGGACGAAAATGTCCTAAGTGGGGGAGAGTTGTAACGCCCCGAATTTAATTAATTAGTTAATTAAATTATCGAAGGATTTTATTATTGGATTTAG
The DNA here is from genome assembly GCA_022829125.1 of Lathyrus tuberosus. Taxonomy (NCBI): domain Eukaryota; kingdom Viridiplantae; phylum Streptophyta; class Magnoliopsida; order Fabales; family Fabaceae; genus Lathyrus; species Lathyrus tuberosus. The sequence goes on along the minus strand of JALAZF010000274.1, from coordinate 4,044,127 downwards.
ACGAAGTTTGAGAATTAATCGAGTAATTGGGTGTTATCGGTATTATTTTAAGAGGCTAATTGGATTGATATGTCGATCGGAATTATTAAGTTAAAGTCGGATTAATAGTCGGTTAATCGAAAAATTAATAGGTTGATTATGCTGAAGGAGTAATATTAGTAATAATATTATTATTTATTTGGGTTAGTTGTGGTGTGGTATGTAGCAATGTGGAGGTGTGGATTAGTTGGCCCATTAAATCAAATAATAGTATTATTATTATTATTAATATTTGGAACAAAGAGAAAATAAGAAAAAAAACACAAGGGTTTGTGAAGAGAGAAAAGTTACTGTACGTGGGAGAAAGAGGAGAAACCAAGGGTTTGTGGATTAAGCCGCCAGAAGAGGAAATTGCAGACCGGAAAGCCGAATCGGAGTTCGACCGGAAATAAGGAATTCGATCAAGAAATTCAAACTACCGTTAAATCCAGGTAAGGGTGGGTTCGATTATTATAACCGGGTTATGATGAATGTTATTTGGGTGATGGTTATTATGTAGAACTAGTATTAGAATTACCCTAAAAATTTCCTGTGAAAGCTGAAGTTATTTCGATTAAAATTAATCACTGAAATTATTAATTTTGATGTTTGGAAACTGATTTTTTGGTGATAGTTTAGAGACCCATTTAATATTTGGAGTATCCATTAAAGTTGAAAAATCTGGAATCATTATATTCATTTTTCACTGTAGCGCAAGGAAAGGTGTGTGGTTGTAATTTAATCCTTCCACTTATAAGAGTTGTAGTTAGCGCCTGAATGTATAATATGTATATGGGTCGTATGAACAGTAGCGAGAAGATTGAGTATGTATATATATGAATCATTGCAGCGCTTAAAAGGATAAAGTAATGCCTGGATATTTGATTATTATAGTACACACTAGAGTGAGTTAGAAAGGATTGTTAATAGATACTTGTAGTAATTGAGTACTATATAGAGATATACATATATATATTATCTAGCAAATGAACTAAATAGCTCTCTCTCTCCCTAATTAGTGCAACACGTATGTTGGTAGCATTTAGTGAGTAGTTGTAATTATTATTATAATTCAAAATGGGAATAATGAGAGAGAGTAGAAAAATGTTAGTGGAGCATGGTAATATAATTGAAAGATTAATATATTATATTTATGTTTAGCACAAGAATTAATGTTGTGTGGAATTGTTGTGTGTAGGAAAGACAGTGGCTCATTAAATATGTTATATAGTAGTAAGAATCAAGACTATTAGTAAAGTGAAGTTGGTAGTATATTTTAGTGGCCTTCTACCCCATAATTTATGCGCAGCGCATAGTGATAGATTAAGGGTCACTTAGTAGCATATGTAGAGGTTGAGGGATGCATATATATGATGAGACCAGGAACTAGATAGTGACTGATAAGAAGTTGGTTAATTATGAGCTTGGAGTAGATATCTATATACATAAACGTATTGAAAAGCGTCCAGTTAGTATAGAAGGCTTTATTTTAGCAGCAGCAAAAATTATACAAAGAGCAGTGATATATTTAGTAGTAGTGCATTCATGTACTGACATTGAATATAAATAAATAGCAGGAACACAACGTAGTATTAGCAGCAGATTTTAAGGAAGTAGCAGACCTTGGTATTATAAAGCAGTGTTGGAATGTTGTTGACAGCAAAGGTTAAGTAGCAGAAAAAGAAACGGGCAGCAAAATTGGGACAGAAACAGTGTCGAGAGCAAAATTAAGCGGTATTTTTAGTTGCCCAGAATCGAATGAAAATTTACGAGGTAGTTCGTGTATACGAGTAGATACGTGAATTGTGTTTATTTTGTTAAAATAGGTTGATTACGCTGACTTGCAGGTACAGCTGGATAAACATTATATTAGTTTTATATTATGGTTTCTCTACAAAATCCACTAAGTGATTTAATAGTAGTATCATAATTAATAATATACATGTACTAACCACCTTATTTTGGTTGCTTTTAGTAGGTAATAGAATATTTTTATTTAAAGAATTGGTACGTGTCTTTAATAATAGACCATTTAAGTAGCAGTACAATATTTATAAAACAGTCCCGATTAGCCAAATTAAGCGGAAAAATTAGTTGTCCGGAATTTAATGAAAATTGGCGGGATAACTAATATAAATTAGTAGGTATTCTTGGTTGGTTTGTTTTGTGGTAATTATGTCGATTAAGTTGATTTGCAGGTACAGTTGAATAGGTTGAATTGTCCCGGTTTATGGGCACTGTTAAGTTGTAGGTCTTATGACCAATGTTTTATGTTGATGTTGAATACGTTGTTGATGTGGTGATGTTGGTGATGTGATGTTGAATATGTTGTTGATTAAGTTGCAGGTCGAACGACCAATGTTGGATTAAGTTGATGCAAGTGGTGCATGTTTAAATTGTTGTTCTCGTTGTTATTATTGCGTTGTTGTTGTTGTGACGTTGTGGTTATTGTTGCATGCATACATTTGCATTGATTAAGTTGGCCTTGATGGCACCTATTTAAGTTGGCCTTGACGGCATCCGATTAAGTTGAAAATGCCTCGATAACCTGGCATATGTTTAAGTTGGGAGTTTTACTCCGATGGTACCACATGCATGTGCATAGTTGAGTCGCATTTGAGTTGCATGTTGAAGTTGTTAATATTATTACATTGGTGTTGATTGTTGGTGTTGTTGATATAAGTTGTTATTGTTGTGAGTTATTGTTGTTATAAATTGTTATTGCTGTAAGTCGTCGCTTGATACAGGTTGTTGTTATAAGTTGTTGTTTGTTATAAGTTGTGGTTGCTCTTAAGTTGTTTACTAATAGTTGTTGTATGACTGTTGTATGAAGCGGTGAAATTTGTGTGATTCTAATCTAATATATTAATTATCATGCCTTTGATTATATTTTTCGATATCTCACCCCTTCTGTAATGATGTTACCTATTATGGGTAACTGAGCAGGTACTCAAGAATAGCTGTGAAGGTTTGAAGTCTTAGTCGTTGTTAGTTCAAGTTGGTGTCATGCTCTGATACGTAGCACTCGGGGGGAAATGTTTTGTTTATGTTGTTGTTCCTAATTGTTGTTATTATAATAATTCTTGAATAATTATAAATTGAAGTTTTGATCTAGTTGAATAAAGTGAACATGATTTGTAAGTTGTGAAGGCCGAATGCTATGTATCTATTTTAAAAAGTAATACAGGTTTATGTTATTGGTTTTGTTGTTCAAGTTGAAAATGTGACATCTCATTTGTTTTATGTTGAAAATTTTGCACTCTGATTTTTAATAAACGTTGGGTAGAAAATGGGGTGTTACAAGAAGCTCCTTCTTTGTTCTAAATTCTTCTTAAATTTGCTTCTCCCTTCTAGCTTAAAAAAATTATACATTTGACTATAACTTTTTAACCCTAGAAAATGAGTGTTGAAAGAGGGGTTATTCGCCTTCTAGGAGAGCTTAGGATACGAAGATGTAGTTGGTCATCGAGTTTACCACATATCCAAAAGAAGAGGCGCTACATTGATATTTGATTGGTCATAGAAGCAACTACTCAGGAGTGAAAAGAACTCTTTGATGAGAGGAGGGAATTGCCTTTTGGTTTGTCATAATTATCCTCTTAGCATGTTTCATAACATTCTTCCTTATGTTGTCCTAAAGAAAACTTGGGGGCTGGTTTGTGAAATTTTTAAAAGGTAGAAAGCTCAAGCGGCGAAGAACACACATTTGTCTACTTCTTTGAACTCCAATCCAAACCCAACATTGACAATAGTGGGCATTATTAGAAATACTCTGTTTTCTTGCAGAGTTACCTATGGATTTTGACAAAATTTCCGCAGGAAACATATTACCTGTGATTTTTCCTACCGTATTATGTTCCTAGCTAAAACCTTCGTGGTAATTATTTTAGCTGATAAAACAAACCGCAATAAAGAATCGCAGATAAATACGCAGGAAAAGCTTTAAATCGCAGGTAAATCCGCAGAAAAGACCGCAGGTAATTGAAGTTGCAGCAAATTTAAAACCCGCAAGTAAATCTGCAGGTAATTTCTTTCGCAAATTATTAATTGTGTAATGTTAAATATTAAAGTAACAATAATATAAAAATACAAATCTATTTTAAATAAGACAATTCAAAACTAATCACATTCAAATTTTTAAAACAACCAAATTGTTAAATATTATTATAAAGTCAATAACAACTACTTCTAGAGTTACATTACTAAAAATGACACAACCAAGCTACTAATAATCACTTATCCAACCAAGTTAATAAGAAAAAATAATCCAAATTTTAGACAAGTTAACAAGTAAAAACAATCCAAATCAAAATTCGCTACTAATGTGTTCACTAATGTTTTCATCTGATTCATCAACACCATCTTCATTTGGGTGATCAGTTTCATTATTGACTTGAGGTGGATAAGAAGAAGATGCAATAAATCTTAAATGATTCATTAACAATGAAAATTTATTGTCTCTTTTTCATGCTGTTGCAATTGTTGCTACATCTCCAATTTCTCTTGTTCTTGTCTTTGCGAGGATGTATTGAGAGCATCGACCTCAATGAAATAAATAATCAACTATGAGTATAAATAAGAATTCTTCAAGTGATTCCCTAGAATTATCTTGAAGTAAAAACCTCTTTACAGCAACATCCTACAAATCAAGCAGAAACATGCTATCAGCATATATATATTAAAATCAATTATTTAGAGAATACTATGAAAGATGATAAATATTTATTTACCAACCATAATTTTTATATGATATATGAACAGGACCACCATCATCTAAGAGATGTGTCAAAAGACATGTTTTATTTGCATAAGTAGTTCATTATCCTTTTGACCACATTTCACTCATGTCCAAAATCTGCATAGTACCTGCCAATAACAAAATAAAAAGTTCATAAGCATGGTGCTAGAAATTAATTGACATGCTTAGTCAAAACCAAGACCACAGAAGACCATAGATACTTCGGTCGTATCAACTTCAGCTTCCAACGCCACAGTCTCCACTTCTGATAAATGAACTGAACAACCAACAATCATTAACCACAAAAGAATCTATGTGCATAACATTTAGAAAATACATTGATGCAACAAACAGAAGTCATACCGGTCACTTTGCGGCGCCGTTATTGCGGATTATGGCGGAAAAAACCGCAATAGCGGACAATATTTACCATTGCAGCACGCCCAAAAACTGCCATGTATATTGGCCATAACGGCCACGGTGCCGCAATTTGATAACACTGTTAGGTACTGCTTTCTGAAACCGATTTACCAAAATGTTCCAATTGTAGAAATCAGCAATTCACAACATCATTAGAACAAAATTTAAGACTCATGAAAAGAAACAAGACCCATTTACTTGTACAAAAATACCTGGATTGAACAGTCTACTGTTATTCAAAATTCCTGATAAGGCAATTTTATTAGCCATTCGCAAAGATGAACCTAAACAATTCATCTTACGACTAAGGCAAGTAGTGATATTGTTGCATCATTTTGAGGGCTCCACTTAGGGTACTCATGTTAGTTCATTAGTTTACTAACACCTGGCCACACCTCTTCATTAGGAGCAAGGTAGTCAGACTCGAGATCCTACGCAAGATCGGGTTAGGGGATCGTAACGAGGATCGCAAGATCCTACCGAATTTAAAATTTGATATATATTTTTCATATGCATATGACTCAATTGGCTCAAGCGGGGCAAGATGATATGTCAGGGGCGCCTGTCCTTAAAAAGTAGGAGAAAAAAGTCCAATGAGCAGTCTATATATTTCACAGACAAAACTATCGAAAGAGATTGTGGCAAAGATTAGGCTCAAGAGGAAAATCCTGCTGAAAATTCTAAGTCGTCGCAGCCTGCCCTGGGAGAATTACTTGGGGTGAAAGCAAGACTGTTCGTCCCGCCCCGCCTTCACACTTCCAGAATTCTTCATGACCATGGGGCCCATACCATCGAGGAAGTGTAATCTTTCCTCCTTGAAAGGGATGCCTACATCCATAATCTATTGAATACGACTTAGATGCAACAGATGGAAGAGACAACCCTCCATATGTACCGTGTGCCCTGGGGGAATTTCTGTGATGTACAGTACCTTTTTAAACCATTAATTAGTTAGTTTGAAAATGGACAGTCAAAAGTCAAATGGTCCCTTGTATTTATATCTAAATGTATTCCATTTTATGAGTACGTTATTCTTTTCAAAAAAATATTTTTAGACTTGTTAATCTAGTTAAATGTTTGTTTTTGTTTACAATTGATCTCCATTAGTTAAATCATGTTTTTAATATATTTGTATTGTTGTTGGAGATAAAGTATCTACAACTTCACAAGGAAAAACATTGGACTGATTCCTACAAGATATTTTTAAAGTATTTTATTTTGTTTACTACTCCCTCCGTCTCATAAAAAGTGTCTGAAATAAAATATGCGCGGTTCTTAAGAAAATGATTGGAAGTGCTAACTTTAAAGATAAAATTATATGTTTGTACTAAAATACCCTTACTTTATAATTAGTGGAGTAGTTGAAAAGCGTGAAAGTTAATAAATAGAGGTATAGTAGTAGAAAAAAATAATAAATGTTGTATTGGTATTCTAAAGAGACATTTATTTTGAGACATGAAAAAAATGGAAATGAGACACTTTTTATGAGACGGAGGGAGTAATTGATTGTGTATTCATGGTTATAATTATTAAGGTTTCTCATGGTTTGGTTCAGAGAGAAAACTGAAAATCAATCTGAAATGATCTGTCACAACGGTTGGAAAAATGAATCAAATAATTAATGGTTTCTGTTAAGAGTCTCATATTGAACAATATATGGCATGAACATGTGTTTATAAGTGAGGGTAATCCTCACCTTACCAACCGGTTTTGTAGGGTTGAGTTAGGCTCAACCACAATTTCTTAATAAGGTATCAGAGCCTGGTTTAAGATCCGGTGGGTCACCTTCTATGGTTTTTGCTATCGGGCCACCCACCATTTATTTCCACGCTCCAGATATCCAGTCCTGGGCGTGAGGGGGTGTGTTAAGAGTCCCACATCGGACAATATATGACATGAACATGTGTTTATAAGTGAGGGTAATCCTCACCTATTTACAAAAAAATCAGATAACAAAAAAAAAGAGAAACCAGAAAATTTACAATACCACACATTCTCTTCAGAACAACTCACCTTGCCAATAACTCTGGCCGCCCTCGTCTCACTCCGATCCACCATTAAATATTCTTTGAATCTCCCACAAAGGAACCATTTTTTTCTCAACTAATTCATTTTCATAACTGGTACACACCACAAATCATCCTCCAACATCAAACTCTTGTTCTCTTTATACTCTCCATAACACCACCTCAACCTTGGTATCATTACAACCTCCAAACAACACCTTCAAATCTTATTCCACTGCTTTCCATTTCTAAACCAAACATGTCCTACTCTAAACTCTGCTTCTATCTCCACAAACCACCCGTGACAACGACCGCACCACCATTATCTCCACCGTGAAACCCTCCATAATCGAGCTACTTCATATCTCCGACATTCCATTTCTCACAACACCATCATCATCAGAATGAAACTGAGTGAATAACAAACCCTCCATCAACACACTCCCTCCGCCGTGCTACACTCCTCGCACCACCATTCTCACTAGACCGTGAACTCTACTTCAAACCACATAAGCACAACAACCAGTAAACCATACACAAACCAAACGCCTATACCTCACTCAACCTTCTCCCTCATTGTATTGCTTCATCAACAACTTTCACCAAAATAAAAACTGAGATTCAGTGAGAGTCGCCGAGACAAAAACAGAGGAAGAATAGAAGAAGAAGCCGCGTAGAAAGAGAGACGTGATTCTGAGAGAGTTGAGACCGCGAGACGGAAACAAGAGGAGAGAGCCCTGAGTCTGAAGCACAGATCAATCGAGAGAGAAAAGGATTTCATCGCAAGAAATAATCCAAGTGAGTCGGTCGTGAGAAGGGAGTACGGTTCTTTTGTCTGAGCGTGTTTCTCCATTTCCATGTTGTTAAGCGTATTCCTTTCCTTCATGACGGTTCTTTTGATTGCTTAAAACTTGGACCGGGTTTGGGTCTGTAAAGACCATATACTAATACATGCATCAAATCATATATTATACATGAGTTTCACTTTTGGTACTGAAATATAATAAGTTCCTAGTTAGCACATTATACATATACATGCCCACAAAGCCTAATACAAAAAAACTACGGCATCGTATATCTACAAGATGTTTCAAAAGACAAAATACTAAGAACTAGATCACTAAGGATCTCAAAACTCCATAACGGAAGCAAAGCCATCAGATAAGTAAGGATAATCACACGGCCTTATCCTTACCCTTCGCGGAACCTGCAGAACCTGTGATGTAAACAACAACAGTGGGGTGAGATACATCAAATCTCAGTGAGTTCGCTATCTTAAAGTCCTCTCGGCTTTACAAGGTTCTAAATAAACCTAACTCATGTCAAAGGGAAAGGGGAAAGACCATGAGTACACACACACAAGAAATCACAACGGTGAGCCTGTAAACTCACACTAGTACCGAAGTACGTTCTGAGTCCGTACACTCAAGAACTCACACATCAATAACCAATACCAAGGCATCCCCTTTTCCCGTACCCTTCTACGTCTAGAAGGTGATCCGAGTCATGGATCCTTGTAGCTACTTGGCATACGAATGGATTCGGGATCACCGGTCCGTACACCGTGATCCGTCACTTCACACGGCCAGTGCACCATCACAAGTCTCTACCCATAGGTTCCATCGTACTAACACGGGACTTAAACCTGCCAAGTAGTTGTGTATAATGTTCAGAGGAGGTGCTCGAGTCTCATGAACTACACCGCACAAAACAGTGGTTATTGATAACAGAATGCACACGCCTCGGCCATTCATGCACGAGCGTTGCCACATATGATAATTTATACTTCCGACACAGTTCATGGTATAATCCTCACTCTACCTATTTCATATTTTTAATATGCATACCTTGTCCATAACAATTACACATATTCACAGATAAAAGTTGACAAAACGACACTATCTCAAAAATCCCAACATAATTAAATCGGCCGACAATCTTAAAACCATTGTAATAAGAAAGTACGTTTTATTATCTTTCCAACGATACCAAAAATGTTCAAATCCGAGTTACGTACAAAAAGTTACGACATTTGAAACAAACGATCGGAAAATAATCACAACAGCAGAATTTCTGCAAGTCTCCTGGCCATACGCGTATTGACACCTTCCATACGCGTATTGTCTACAATTCTCGCCCAGCCATACGCGTATTGCCCAAGGTCGTACGCGTATTGCCCAAAATTCTCGGCCATCCATACGCGTATTGCCCAAGGCCGTACGCGTATGGGCAGAGACGTTTTTCCTTGAAAATTCCTTTTTAAAATTGCCATACGCGTAACACCCTTTCCGTACGCGTAATGACAAGCCCCATACGCGTATTGACATGCCCCATACGCGTATGGGCAGAGAAAAATGCAGAATTTCCTGCAGAAACTTCCTGTTACGGGTTGATCCAAAATCACCCCAAAATCCCATTTTTTATCAATCACAAAGCATCAAAACATGCTATAACATCACAAGCAGTATAACATACAATCAAACATTGATTTTCAACAATTAAATCATGATTCTATTGTAAAATTTCACATTTTCTACCATACCCAATTAACTCTAAAACTTAACTAAAACTTAAATCTAAAGAGTCTATCTAGAACCCACCTGGACAACAAGATGAGGATGATGAAATCTAGAAGATTGGATGAAGATTGGGGCTTGATGATGATCTTGAGCTCTTGAGAATTTTCTCTCCCTTTTTCCCTTCCTTCTCTTTTCCTTTCTCTTTCTTTCTAACTTTGTTTTGTTTTCCAAATGAAAAAGAGAACATAGAGAAGAAAATACTTTCCATTAATTAGCAATACTACCAAATGTCCAAATTAGCTCAAATACACCAAACAATAAAAACTCAAAGTTAACTATTATCAATTAAATCAACACTGAGTTCGTCAGTTTACTCTAATTATTCCTTCTAATAATTGCTCAGAGTACACTGGAACCCAGTTGATTATAATAATATTAACTAGAGCGTTTATAAATTTACGGGGTATTACATTCTCCCCCCCTTAAATAGAAATTCGTCCTCGAATTTAGAAGATTACCAGAACAGATGCGGATAAGAATCCCGCATTTCTGATTCTAGTTCCCAAGTAGCATCACCTGGATGCGTCATATCCCATTGCACCTTAACGAGTGGAATATCTTTGTTCCTTAACACTTTTGTTTCTCTTCCCACAATACAACTCGGTTGTGGTTCAAAAGTCAAATCCGCTTCAATTTCCACTGATTCTGGTAAAATTGGCTGGAGAAGATCAGGAATAAACTTACGGAGCTGAGATACGTGAAAAACATCATGCATCTCAGATAGAGAGGGTGGTAAGGCTAATCGGTAAGAAACTTCACCAATCCTTTCTAAAATCTGATACGGTCCCACGTATCTCGGACTTAATTTGCGTGACTTAAACGGACCTCTCAATCTCAACCTCGGAGTAACTTTCAAAAATACATGGTCACCTTCCTCAAATTCCAAAGGTCTCCTACGATTGTCCGCATAACTCTTTTGACGATCTTGGGCTTGTTTAACTTTCTCACGGATCATTCGAATCTTTTCCGAAGTCTCTTGAATAATCTCGGGTCCCAAAATCCTATCTTCGCCAATTTCATCCCAACACAAAGGTGTCCTACACTTCCTCCCGTACAATGCTTCATAAGGAGCCATACCGATGCTCGCATGGTAACTGTTGTTATAGGAAAACTCAATTAACGGCAAAAGTTCTTTCCAATTTCCTCTACTCTCTAGCACACAAGCTCTTAACATATCCTCCATCGTCTGTATTGTACGCTCAGTCTGACCATCCGTTTGAGGATGATTCGATGTGCTCAATCGCAAATTCGTACCCATAGCTTGTTGGAACACCTTCCAAAACCTCGAAGTAAACTTCGGATCTCTATCGGACACAATATTAGAAGGAACACCATGTAATCTCACAATCTCTGCAATAAACAACCTTGCAAGATGACTTGCCTTATAAGTAGTCTTCACAGCTAAGAAATGTGCAGATTTCGTTAGTCGATCTACAATAACCCAAATGGAATCATAACCACCTTGCGTTCGGGGTAAACCCACTGCAAAGTCCATAGAAATACTATCCCACTTCCAAACTGGAATATCCAAAGGTTGTAACAAACCGTCCGGTCTTTGGTGTTCAATCTTCACCTGTTGACATACTGCACATTCTGACACATATTCCGCTATATCCTTTTTCATCCCAGACCACCAATAATCCTTCTTTAAATCCTGATACATCTTCGAAGAACCAGGATGTATCGTAAAAGTACCTTTATGAGCTTCGTCTAGAATCTTCCTTTTCAATGTCTCATCCTTCGGAACACATATCCGTTGATTAAACAGGACAATTCCATCTGTTGCTCGTGTAAAGCCCGGTTGAAGTAACAACCCTTGTAACTCCTCCTCTAACACTTGTTCTTGTTGAATCTCAACTCTTAGAGTAGAATTGACATTCAAATTCCCCATAATTACACCATTCGGAGTCCACACAAACTGGAGATTAAGATCTCTAAACTTTTCCAACAACGAAAACTCCAAAATCATCAATTCTGCACTATGAACCATTTTCCGACTTAAAGCATCCGCTACTCTATTCGCTTTTCCTGGATGATACTTCAATTCCAAGTCATAATCCTTTAAGTACTCCATCCACCTTCTTTGTCGCATATTCAACTCCTTTTGGTCAAACAAATACTTCAAACTTTTGTGGTCACTGAACATTTCAAAACGTACACCATACAAATAATGACGCCACACCTTCAGTGCAAATACCACGGCAGCTAGTTCCAAATCATGAGTTGGATAATTCTTTTCATGAACTTTCAACTGTCGAGAAGCATAAGCTACTACTTGACCGCCTTGCATCAGAACACCCCCTAATCCCCTCTTAGAAGCGTCACAGAATACTTCATAAGAGTTATTAGGATCAGGAATAATTAATATTGGAGCACTCGTCAAACTTTCCTTCAATTTCATAAAACTTTGCTCACAACCCGAATCCCACTCAAAAGCAAAATCCTTCCGAGTAAGTTTCGTCATTGGTAAGGCCAATTGAGAAAAACCCTTAATGAACCTTCTATAGTAACCTGCCAAACCCAAGAAACTTCTAACTTCTGAAACATTCCTCGTTCTCTCCCAATTAATCACGGCTTCTACCTTCGATGGATCCACTGCCACACCACCTTGAGATATAACATGTCCAAGAAAATTTACTTCCGACATCCAAAACTCACACTTACTCAACTTAGCAAAAGTTGCTTCTCTTGCAATACCGATAAGACAATTCTCAGATGTTCCCCGTGCTCTTGTGGAGTACGAGAATAAATAAGAATGTCGTCAATAAAGATTACCACAAATTGATCCAAGTAAGCCTAAAATATATGGTTCATGTAATCCATAAAAACAGCTGGAGCATTAGTCACACCGAAAGGCATCACTAGGAATTCGTAATGACCGTAACGTGTTCTAAATGCAGTTTTTAGCACATCGGAACTCTTCACTCGGATCTGATGATAACCCGACCGTAAATCAATCTTCGAGAACACACAGGCTCCTTTCAATTGATCTAACAAGTCGTCTATCCTGGGTAAGGGGTACTTATTCTTAATGGTGACTTTATTCAACTTACGATAATCAATGCACAAACGCATTCCCCCATCTTTCTTCTTTACCAACAACACTGGAGCTCCCCAAGGTGAAACACTAGGTCTAACAAAATGCTTAGACATCAAATCTTCCAACTGGTCCTTTAATTCTCTTAATTCAAGCGGTGTCATCCGATAAGGAGAAACGGATATAGGAGCCGTTCCCGGTATCAGGTCAATAGAGAACTCAACTTCTCTCTCCGGAGTAAGAGAAGAAACATCCTCAGGAAACTCACACACTATTGGAATACTCAGAACTTGTTGTTCACTACTTCCTTCTGTAGTAAGAACCATTAAAATAGATTTCTCTTCCTCAAACAAGAAATTTATCATTCCCACCGTACCTTCTAAAATCGTTGATAACACATCCTTAGGAGTAGCCTCAGCAGATGGAATAATGATTAACTTCTCTTCACAACCGATAAAAACTGAATTAGCTGAAAGCCAATCCATTCCCAGAACAACATCCACTTTCTTGAGCAGCAAACAAATAAGATCAATTTGGAAGACTCTTTCATTCACCGACAAAACACAATTTTCACACATCAATGGTGTTTCGACCATTTCATCCATGGCAGTAGTAACCACCATAGGAGGAAACAAAGGAATAGTTTGCAACCCCAGTCGCTTCACACATCTCAAAGACACAAAAGAATGTGTTGCCCCATAGTCAAATAAAACAAAACAAGGTTGTCCATATACGAAACACGTACCCGCAATCAAGGAGTTGTCACCCTTTGCTTTCCTCGCATCCAAGGTATACACTCGGCCAGTAGTCTTCCCCTGTGCCTGATTCCTACCCTGAGGACAATCTCTCGCTACATGTCCCATCTTGTTACACTGATAACACCGTATTCCCTCCGAATTACACCTACCAGAATGATTCCTCCCACAAGTACGGCATAGCGGAGGCACACTAGATCTAGAACTCTGGACTTGCTTCCCTTTGGAAAACTGTTGCCTTTGCTTAAACTGTTGACTCGACCTCCCATGGTCACCTTGAGTTGCCTTGTTCAAATCCACTTCCATTTGTACCTTTTTCAAACTATTTTCCGCCACATAACATTGTCTTAACATTTCAGCATAAGTAGTAAATTCCCGTTGAGACACACTGTGTGAAATCTCAGCCCTTAAACCAAACAAAAACTGGTCAATCTTCCACCTCTCATCAGGAGCATACATGGCCTGCCTAGAATAGTCAGCCATGACCTCAAATTTTTCCGCATAGGAAGCCACTGATAAATTGCCCTGTCTCAACTGTTGGAACTCAAACTCCTTCTGAGACCTTAAAGAACTCGAAAAATATTTCTCCATAAAAATTACCTTAAACTGCTCCCACACTTTTGGCACCTCCTGAATTGTCATCAAGGCTGAAGCGCTCTCCCACCACCTCATGGCAGGACCCTTCAACCAGTGAGAAGCAAAGACCACTTTATTCTCCTCACTGCAATGAACTATCTGAAAAATCCGTTCCATACCTGTTATCCATTCGTGTGCCTTCACCGGATCTAGCCCTCCTTGAAACTCCGAAGGATTCATACGAACAAATTCCCTATAGGTTCCCCCTGTAACTTCCGGAACAACCACTGGAGGGTGCAGACCATCAGCCATTTGTTGCATCATTCCTTGCATGAACTGATTCTGCTGCTGCTGCATCTGTTGCATAAATTGATACAAAGGGGTGTTTCCTTCATCCCCCTGTGGAACCGTCCCAGCCGGAGTAGTTCTCGGAGTTCTGGGTCTTCCACGGTTATTTCTATGTCCGTCAGCCATGCTCCTGAATGTCATACAAATAGGATTAAGTTGATCAGGCTCAATACCATAATATAACACGTAAGACCAAAGGCGACACCACGTATCTGAAACGGAAAGAATTACTTATTCTAGTTCATGGCTAGGTCGAGGATACGACCTGCTTTGATACCAACTGTAAAGACCATATACTAATACATGCATCAAATCATATATTATACATGAGTTTCACTTTTGGTACTGAAATATAATAAGTTCCTAGTTAACACATTATACATATACATGCCCACAAAGCCTAATACAAAAAAACTACGGCATCGTATATCTACAAGATGTTTCAAAAGACAAAATACTAAGAACTAGATCACTAAGGATCTCGAAACTCCACAACGGAAGCAAAGCCATCAGATAAGTAAGGATAATCACACGGCCTTATCCTTACCCTTCGCGGAACCTGCAGAACCTGTGATGTAAACAACAACAGTGGGGTGAGATACATCAAATCTCAGTGAGTTCGCTATCTTAAAGTCCTCTCGGCTTTACAAGGTTCTAAATAAACCTAACTCATGTCAAAGGGAAAGGGGAAAGACCATGAGTACACACACACAAGAAATCACAACGGTGAGCCTGTAAACTCACACTAGTACCGAAGTACGTTCTGAGTCCGTACACTCAAGAACTCATACATCAATAACCAATACCAAGGCATCCCCTTTTCCCGTACCCTTCTACGTCTAGAAGGCGATCCGAGTCATGGATCCTTGTAGCTACTTGGCATACGAATGGATTCGGGATCACCGGTCCGTACACCGTGATCCGTCACTTCACACGGCCAGTGCACCGTCACAAGTCTCTACCCATAGGTTCCATCGTACTAACACGGGACTCAAACCTGCCAAGTAGTTGTGTATAATGTTCAGAGGAGGTGCTCGAGTCTCATGAACTACACCGCACAAAACAGTGGTTATTGATAACAGAATGCACACGCCTCGGCCATTCATGCACGAGCGTTGCCACATATTATAATTTATACTTCCGACACAGTTCATGGTATAATCCTCACTCTACCTATTTCATATTTTTAATATGCATACCTTGTCCATAACAATTACACATATTCACAGATAAAAGTTGACAAAACGACACTATCTCAAAAATCCCGACATAATTAAATCGGCCGACAATCTTAAAACCATTGTAATAAGAAAGTACGTTTTATTATCTTTCCAACGATACCAAAAATGTTCAAATCCGAGTTACGTACAAAAAGTTGCGACATTTGAAACAAACGATCGGAAAATAATCACAACAGCAGAATTTCTGCAAGTCTCCTGGCCATACGCGTATTGACACCTTCCATACGCGTATTGCCTACAATTCTCGCCCAGCCATACGCGTATTGCCCAAGGCCGTACGCGTATTGCCCAAAATTCTCGGCCATCCATACGCGTATTGCCCAAGGTCGTACGCGTATGGGCAGAGACGTTTTTCCTTGAAAATTCCTTTTTAAAATTGCCATACGCGTAACACCCTTTCCGTACGCGTAATGACAAGCCCCATACGCGTATTGACATGCCCCATACGCGTATGGGCAGAGAAAAATGCAGAATTTCCTGCAGAAACTTCCTGTTACGGGTTGATCCAAAATCACCCCAAAATCCCATTTTTGATCAATCACAAAGCATCAAAACATGCTATAACATCACACGCAGTATAACATACAATCAAACATTGATTTTCAGCAATTAAATCATGATTCTATTGTAAAATTTCACATTTTCTACCATACCCAATTAACTCTAAAACTTAACCAAAACTTAAATCTAAAGAGTCTATCTAGAACCCACCTGGACAACAAGATGAGGATGACGAAATCTAGAAGATTGGATGAAGATTGGGGCTTGATGATGATCTTGAGCTCTTGAGAATTTTCTCTCCCTTTTTCCCTTCCTTCTCTTTTCCTTTCTCTTTCTTTCTAACTTTGTTTTGTTTTCCAAATGAAAAAGAGAACATAGAGAAGAAAATACTTTCCATTAATTAGCAATACTACTAAATGTCCAAATTAGCTCAAATACACCAAACAATAAAAACTCAAAGTTAACTATTATCAATTAAATCAACACTGAGTTCGTCAGTTTACTCTAATTATTCCTTCTAATAATTGCTCAGAGTACACTGGAACCCAGTTGATTATAATAATATTAACTAGAGCGTTTATAAATTTACGGGGTATTACATTCTCCCCCCCTTAAATAGAAATTCGTCCTCGAATTTAGAAGATTACCAGAACAGATGCGGATAAGAATCCCGTATTTCTGATTCTAGTTCCCAAGTAGCATCACCTAGATGCGTCATATCCCATTGCACCTTAACGAGTGGAATATCTTTGTTCCTTAACACTTTTGTTTCTCTTCCCACAATACAACTCGGTTGTGGTTCAAAAGTCAAATCTGCTTCAATTTCCACTGATTCTGGTAAAATTGGCTGGAGAAGATCAGGAATAAACTTACGGAGCTGAGATACGTGAAAAACATCATGCATCTCAGATAGAGAGGGTGGTAAGGCTAATCGGTAAGCAACTTCACCAATCCTTTCTAAAATCTGATACGGTCCCACGTATCTCGGACTTAATTTACGTGACTTAAACGGACCTCTCAATCTCAACCTCGGAGTAACTTTCAAAAATACATGGTCACCTTCCTCAAATTCCAAAGGTCTCCTACGATTGTCCGCATAACTCTTTTGACGATCTTGGGCTTGTTTAACTTTCTCACGGATCATTCGAATCTTTTCCGTAGTCTCTTGAATAATCTCGGGTCCCAAAATCCTATCTTCGCCAATTTCAGCCCAACACAAAGGTGTCCTACACTTCCTCCCGTACAATGCTTCATAAGGAGCCATACCGATGCTCGCATGGTAACTGTTGTTATATGAAAACTCAATTAACGGCAAAAGTTCTTTCCAATTTCCTCTACTCTCTAGCACACAAGCTCTTAACATATCCTTCATCGTCTGTATTGTTCGCTCAGTCTGACCATCCGTTTGAGGATTATTCGATGTGCTCAATAGCAAATTCGTACCCATAGCTTGTTGGAACACCTTCCAAAACCTCGAAGTAAACTTCGGATCTCTATCAGACACAATATTAGAAGGAACACCATGTAATCTCACAATCTCTGCAATAAACAACCTTGCAAGATGACTTGCCTTATAAGTAGTCTTCACGACTAAGAAATGTGCAGATTTCGTTAGTCGATCTACAATAACCCAAATGGAATCATAACCACCTTGCGTTCGGGGTAAACCCACTGCAAAGTCCATAGAAATACTATCCCACTTCCAAACTGGAATATCCAAAGGTTGTAACAAACCGCCCGGTCTTTGGTGTTCAATCTTCACCTGTTGACATACTGCACATTCTGACACATATTCCGCTATATCCTTTTTCATCCCAGACCACCAATAATCCTTCTTTAAATCCTGATACATCTTCGAAGAACCAGGATGTATCGTAAAAGTACCTTTATGAGCTTCGTCTAGAATCTTCCTTTTCAATGTCTCATCCTTCGGAACACATATCCGTTGATTAAACAGGACAATTCCATCTGTTGCTCGTGTAAAGCCCGGTTGAAGTAACAACCCTTGTAACTCCTCCTCTAACACTTGTTCTTGTTGAATCTCAACTCTTAGAGTAGAATTGACATTCAAATTCCCCATAATTACACCATTCGGAGTCCACACAAACTGGAGATTAAGATCTCTAAACTTTTCCAACAACGAAAACTCCAAAATCATCAATTCTGCACTATGAACCATTTTCCGACTTAAAGCATCCGCTACTCTATTCGCTTTTCCTGGATGATACTTCAATTCCAAGTCATAATCCTTTAAGTACTCCATCCACCTTCTTTGTCGCATATTCAACTCCTTTTGGTCAAACAAATACTTCAAACTTTTGTGGTCACTGAACATTTCAAAACGTACACCATACAAATAATGACGCCACACCTTCAGTGCAAATACCACGGCAGCTAGTTCCAAATCATGAGTTGGATAATTCTTTTCATGAACTTTCAACTGTCGAGAAGCATAAGCTACTACTTGACCGCCTTGCATCAGAACACCCCCTAATCCCCTCTTAGAAGTGTCACAGAATACTTCATAAGAGTTATTAGGATCAGGAATAATTAATACTGGAGCACTCGTCAAACTTTCCTTCAATTTCATAAAACTTTGCTCACAACCCGAATCCCACTCAAAAGCAAAATCCTTCCGAGTAAGTTTCGTCATTGGTAAGGCCAATTGAGAAAAACCCTTAATGAACCTTCTATAGTAACCTGCCAAACCCAAGAAACTTCTAACTTCTGAAACATTCCTCGGTCTTTCCCAATTAATCACGGCTTCTACCTTCGATGGATCCACTGCCACACCACCTTGAGATATAACATGTCCAAGAAAATTTACTTCCGGCATCCAAAACTCACACTTACTCAACTTAGCAAACAGTTGCTTCTCTTGCAATACCGATAAGACAATTCTCAGATGTTCCCCGTGCTCTTGTGGAGTACGAGAATAAATAAGAATGCATCAATAAAGATTACCACAAATTAATCCAAGTAAGCCTGAAATATACGATTCATGTAATCCATAAAAACAGCTGGAGCATTAGTCACACCGAAACGCATCACTAGGAATTGGTAATGACCGTAACGTGTTCTAAATGCAGTTTTTAGCACATCGGAACTCTTCACTCGGATCTGATGATAACCCGACCGTAAATCAATCTTTGAGAACACACAGGCTCCTTTCAATTGATCTAACAAGTCGTCTATCTTGGGTAAGGGGTACTTATTCTTAATGGTGACTTTATTCAACTTACGATAATCAATGCACAAACGCATTCCCCCATCTTTCTTCTTTACCAATAACACTGGAGCTCCCCAAGGTGAAACACTAGGTCTAACAAAATGCTTAGACATCAAATCTTCCAACTGGTCCTTTAATTCTCTTAATTCAAGCGGTGTCATCCGATAAGGAGAAACAGATATAGGAGACGTTCCCGGTATCAGGTCAATAGAGAACTCAACTTCTCTCTCCGGAGTAAGAGAAGAAACATCCTCAGGAAACACTTCAGGAAACTCACACACTATTGAAATACTCAGAACTTGTTGTTCACTACTTCCTTCTGTAGTAAGAACCATTAAAATAGATTTCTCTTCCTCAAACAAGAAATTTATCATTCCCACCGTACCTTCTAAAATCGTTGATAACACATCCTTAGGAGTAGCCTCAGCAGATGGAATAATGATTAACTTCTCTTCACAACCGATAAAAACTGAATTAGCTGAAAGTCAATCCATTCCCAGAACAACATCCACTTTCTTGAGCAGCAAACAAATAAGATCAATTTGGAAGACTCTTTCATTCACCGACAAAACACAATTTTCACACATCAATGGTGTTTCGACCATTTCATCCATGGCAGTAGTAACCACCATAGGAGGAAACAAAGGAATAGTTTGCAACCCCAGTCGCTTCACACATCTCAAAGACACAAAAGAATGTGTTGCCCCACAGTCAAATAAAACAAAACAAGGTTGTCCATTTACGAAACACGTACCCGCAATCAAGGAGTTGTCACCCTTTGCTTTCCTCGCATCCAAGGTATACACTCGGCCAGTAGTCTTCCCCTGTGCCTGATTCCTACCCTGAGGACAATCTCTCGCTACATGTCCCATCTTGTTACACTGATAACACCGTATTCCCTCCGAATTACACCTACCTGAATGATTCCTCCCACAAGTACGGCATACCGGAGGCACACTAGATCTAGAACTCTGGACTTGCTTCCCTTTGGAAAACTGTTGCCTTTGCTTAAACTGTTGACTCGACCTCCCACGGTCACCTTGAGTTGCCCTGTTCGAATCCACTTCCATTTGTACCTTTTTCAAACTATTTTCTGCCACATAACATTGTCTTAACATTTCAGCATAAGTAGTAAATTCCCGTTGAGACACACTGTGTGAAATCTCAGCCCTTAAACCAAACAAAAACTGGTCAATCTTCCACCTCTCATCAGGAGCATACATGGCCTGCCTAGAATAGTCAGCCATGACCTCAAATTTTTCCGCATAGGAAGCCACTGATAAATTGCCCTGTCTCAACTGTTGGAACTCAAACTCCTTCTGATACCTTAAAGAACTCGGAAAATATTTCTCCATAAAAATTACCTTAAACTGCTCCCACACTTTTGGCACCTCCTGAATTGTCATCAAGGCTGAAGCGCTCTCCCACCACCTCATGGCAGGACCCTTCAACCAGTGAGAAGCAAAGACCACTTTATTCTCCTCACTGCAATGAACTATCTGAAAAATCCGTTCCATACCTGTTATCCATTCGTGTGCCTTCACCGGATCTAGCCCTCCTTGAAACTCCGGAGGATTCATACGAACAAATTCCCTATAGGTTCCCCCTGTAACTTCCGGAACAACCACTGGAGGGTGCAGACCATCAGCCATTTGTTGCATCATTCCTTGCATGAACTGATTCTGCTGCTGCTGCATCTGTTGCATAAATTGATACAAAGGGGTGTTTCCTTCATCCCCCTGTGGAACCGTCCCAGCCGGAGTAGTTCTCGGAGTTCTGGGTCTTCCACGGTTATTTCTACGTCCCTCAGCCATGCTCCTGAATGTCATACAAATAGGATTAAGTTGATCAGGCTCAATACCATAATATAACACGTAAGACCAAAGGCGACACCACGTATCTGAAACGGAAAGAATTACTTATTCTAGTTCATGGCTAGGTCGAGGATACGACCTGCTTTGATACCAACTGTAAAGACCATATACTAATACATGCATCAAATCATATATTATACATGAGTTTCACTTTTGGTACTGAAATATAATAAGTTCCTAGTTAACACATTATACATATACATGCCCACAAAGCCTAATACAAAAAAACTACGGCATCGTATATCTACAAGATGTTTCAAAAGACAAAATACTAAGAACTAGATCACTAAGGATCTCAAAACTCCACAACGGAAGCAAAGGCATCAGATAAGTAAGGATAATCACACGGCCTTATCCTTACCCTTCGCGGAACCTGCAGAACCTGTGATGTAAACAACAACAGTGGGGTGAGATACATCAAATCTCAGTGAGTTCGCTATCTTAAAGTCCTCTCGGCTTTACAAGGCTCTAAATAAACCTAACTCATGTCAAAGGGAAAGGGGAAAGACCATGAGTACACACACACAAGAAATCACAACGGTGAGCCTGTAAACTCACACTAGTACCGAAGTACGTTCTGAGTCCGTACACTCCAGAACTCACACATCAATAACCAATACCAAGGCATCCCTTTTTCCCGTACCCTTCTACGTCTAGAAGGCGATCCGAGTCATGGATCCTTGTAGCTACTTGGCATACGAATGGATTTGGGATCACCGGTCCGTATACCGTGATCCGTCACTTCACACGGCCAGTGCACCGTCACAAGTCTCTAACCATAGGTTCCATCGTACTAACACGGGACTCAAACCTGCCAAGTAGTTGTGTATAATGTTCAGAGGAGGTGCTCGAGTCTCATGAACTACATCGCACAAAACAGTGGTTATTGATAACAGAATGCACACGCCTCGGCCATTCATGCACGAGCGTTGCCACATATGATAATTTATACTTCCGACACAGTTCATGGTATAATCCTCACTCTACCTATTTCATATTTTTAATATGCATACCTTGTCCATAACAATTACACATATTCACAGATAAAAGTCGACAAAATGACACTATCTCAAAAATCCCGACATAATTAAATCGGCCGACAATCTTAAAACCATTGTAATAAGAAAGTACGTTTTATTATCTTTCCAACGATACCAAAAATGTTCAAATCCGAGTTACGTACAAAAAGTTACGACATTTGAAACAAACGATCGGAAAATAATCACAACAGTAGAATTTCTGCAAGCTCCTGGCCATACGCGTATTGACACCTTCCATACGCGTATTGCCTACAATTCTCCCCCAGCCATACGCGTATTGCCCAAGGCCGTACGCGTATTGCCCAAAATTCTCGGCCATCCATACGCGTATTGCCCAAGGCCGTACGCGTATGGGCAGAGACGTTTTCCCTTAAAAATTCCTTTTTAAAATTGCCATACGCGTAACACCCTTTCCGTACGCGTAATGACAAGCCCCATACGCGTATTGATATGCCCCATACGCGTATGGGCAGAGAAAAATGCAGAATTTCCTGCAGAAACTTCCTGTTACGGGTTGATCCAAAATCACCCCAAAATTCCATTTTTGATCAATCACAAAGCATCAAAACATGCTATAACATCACAAGCAGTATAACATACAATCAAACATTGATTTTCAGCAATTAAATCATGATTCTATTGTAAAATTTCACATTTTCTACCATACCCAATTAACTCTAAAACTTAACCAAAACTTAAATCTAAAGAGTCTATCTAGAACCCACCTGGACAACAAGATGAGGATGACGAAATCTAGAAGATTGGATGAAGATTGGGGCTTGATGATGATCTTGAGCTCTTGAGAATTTTCTCTCCCTTTTTCCCTTCCTTCTCTTTTCCTTTCTCTTTCTTTCTAACTTTGTTTTGTTTTCCAAATGAAAAAGAGAACATAGAGAAGAAAATACTTTCCATTAATTAGCAATACTACTAAATGTCCAAATTAGCTCAAATACACCAAACAATAAAAACTCAAAGTTAACTATTACCAATTAAATCAACACTGAGTTCGTCAGTTTACTCTAATTATTCCTTCTAATAATTGCTCAGAGTACACTGGAACCCAGTTGATTATAATAATATTAACTAGAGCGTTTATAAATTTACGGGGTATTACAGGGTCAATGTGGACCGACCCATCTCTTTTTATCAGTCAGTTTTCTAATTTCATTTAAGTTCTTTAGGTTTTATATTTAGTGGTTTTATTTTAGAAAAAACTTCATAGGATTATTTATACGTTTTTTTTTCTTTCTTAATTAGTAACTTTGATTAACTGATTAATTAATATTTATTAATTGTTTAGGACTAGTTTTTTATATTTTAGGAATTGTAATTTCATTTATTAAAATAAATAGAAACCAAAAAGACAATTTTAAATTTGTAGGATTAGATAATTTTGATTTTAAGATTAGAGATTTTGATTAGTAGTCTTTAATTTTTGATAATGAAAATGAACCAAAAAATGATAAAATAAAAAAATATTTTGAATCTTTCTTCTTAAACGTAAAAAATTTGTAAAAGTTAATTAAAACCTCGATCCTTCGAGTATTCTTCAAATCTAACAAAAACACTTGATAATTATGAAATATTTTCTTTCAATAAAAGATGAAAAGAGAGTTGGACTGGTATCTTCGAGTTCTCTCTTCGGTCATTTAAGTGTGAGGAGTCTTCTTCACACGCGAACAATCGTCTTCTCTAAAAGATTATAATCTGACTCACATCAAAAAAAATTTCCTAAACAAATCGAATCAATTCTATTTTCTCAATCACTTAGATGAAAAAGAGAGAGAGAGTCGAGTCTTCGACTCACTCTCCCGATTACTTGGGCCCGAGGAGCCTTTCTTAAGCTTCAAGTAATCGTCATCCGCTTAAAATACTTTAACTATATCAAAATCCTTTCATGACTAAGGTTGAAAAAGAGAGAGAGTCGAGTCTTCGATTCACTCTTCCGATTATTCGTGTCCGAGGAGCCTTTCTTAAGCATTCAAATAATCGTCATCTGAATAAGACAATCAACACATTAATTCAACTTCCCGCCTCCGTGCGATCAAAAAACTTTTCAAAAAGGACATGTTACGTTCGTTCTACCGCAAACAGGTAACGCCTAAGACTCCACAAGCGAGCTGCAATACACCTAACTGCTAGAATGCGAACGATATCATTGTCCATAAAAAAATACCAACAAACCGTAGGCCGAACTACGGACGCTCTGATTCTTCACTTCTTTAAAGTGAAGATACGTAGCCACAAGGGCCCCAATCATTGGCGAGCACCCTAATAAAAAACCACCCATTTCCCCTTTACTATCTAAACCTTTTTTACTCATCTTAGAAGAAAACAAACAAACCTTAGCTAACTTTCCCACGAATCGAATTAAGAGGTTCTCGTTGAGTACAACGGACGTGAGGGGGTGCTAACACCTTCCCCTCACGTAACCGACTCCCGAACTCAGGATGTGGTTGCAATGACCATGTTCTTTCCCTAAAGGTTTTATCTATATTTCCCTTTCCCTCTTTGGGATAAATAAAATTCGGTGGCGACTGTGTGTTTTCCGCGTCCATCGCGAAGGTTGTATCGCGTCATTTTTTGAGGTGCGACAATTTCAACAAGACTATTAGATTTGGATTCAACATGGAGAAATGAAGCTCAATGTTAATACAAGGGGTGGTTCAAATAGTAGTGAACATGTGCGCCATAATCAGATGATGTATGATGCTTTTAGGTCTCATGGAGGTTTCTCCACTACTACAAAAAGTGATTTTTACCTCGAACACGAAATGTATAATACCTCGGCTAAAGAAGCGAGATAACGAAGGTCGACATGAAAACTCGCCACTTATGACCTTGGTAGAATTAAAACCGAGAGGTAAAGTTAAATACACATGGGTTCAAACCCCAACAACAACACTTTTATTATTTTCAAAACTAGTATATCTTATATCTCGGCTTATCTTGAAAACCGAGTGGTAAGATTATTTATTTTTTTTATAAAAAAAATTGTTACATTCTGTGAGATATTGGATCGAACTCTAGTATAGTCGAAGGGTAGCTTCTGGTTCGACGGGAATTAAGCATGAGGTCGAAGTTTGTTCGCATGTGTTTTGTCGGAGTAATGCGGTTGTAGTCGAAGTTTGTTCTAACATGCATTAGTCAATATTGCCAGGTTTGTTAGCATATTGAATTGGGCCTTACTTGTAAGCCCAATTGTTTAAGTTAGTTTCTACCCTAAGTTAGCTTGTAATGGGTAATTGTTAAAAAGCCCATTGGGTTAGTGTGTTAGTTTTCTTATAAATAGCATACTAATCTCTCATCTTGTATAAGGAAAAATAGGAAGATAAAATTCTAATTCAAGTGAGAGAGGTTATTTTGTTATTCTTGTATACTTGTAATCTTGTTTGAAAGAAAAATGAAAGAATAGCAGTTTATAACCAAATTTGTGTGACAAAACTTATTATGTTGAGAGAAGTTAATTGTTGGTATTCACTTGTAATCTTTGAACCCTATTGAGAAAGTGAATAGTAAAACAGATTTAACCAATTCTCTATTTTTCTTCCTCTTTTCTCTTCCTTTGTGAACCCTAATAGGGTTTCGTTTATTTGTTCAAGTTATTTCATCTTTTCTATCCTTGTGGATTTCTTGGTGTTCAAGAAGCCAAATATACTTTGTTATTCTGGTATCGTTTTTCACAACAAATTGGTGCGGTGAGCGTGGAGAAGATGCCTTCAACAAAGTATGAGATTGAAAAGTTCACCGGTGTGAACGATTTCGGTCTGTGGCGCTTGAAGATGAAAGCCCTACTGGTTCAACAGGGTTGTTTGGAAGTGTTGAAGGGAGTGATAGCCATGAACGTTGTGTTAACAGAAACTGAAAAGACATTGCCTAGTTGCAAGTTTTTCCACTGTATGCAGTTGATAAAGCTGCATGAAGAAAGCTAGTTTGTTCCTTGATGTTATAGAGTTTGTTCCAAGGTGGAGATTTGTGAGATATTGGATCGAACTCTAGTATGGTCGAAGGGTAGCTTCTGGTTCGACAGGAATTAAGCATGAGGTCGAAGTTTGTTCGCATGTGTTCTGTCGGTGTAATGCGTGTTGTAGTCGAAGTTTGTTCTAACATGCATTAGTCAATATTGCTAGGATTGTTAGCATATTAAATTGGGTCTTGCTTGTAATCCCAATTGTTTAAGTTAGCTTATACCCTAAGTTAGCTTGTAATGGGTAATTGTTAAAAAACCCATTGGGTTAGTGTGTTAGTTTTCTTATAAATAGCATGCTAGTCTCTTATCTTGTATAAGGAAAAATAGGAAGATAAAATCCTAATTCAAGTGAGAGGGGTTATTTTGTTATTCTTGTATACTTGTAATCTTGTTTGAAAGAGAAAGGAAAGAATAACAGTTTATAACCAAATTTGTATGACAAAACCTTATTAAGTTGAGAGAAGTTAATTGTTGGTATTCACTTGTAATCTTTGAACCCTATTGAGAAAGTGAATAGTAAAACAGATTTAACCAATTCTCTATTTTTCTTCCTCTTTTCTCTTCCTTTGTGAACCCTAATAGTGTTTCGTTTGTTTGTTTAAGTTTTTTCTTCTTTTCTACCCTTGTGGATTTCTTGGTGTTCAAGAAACCAAATATACTTTGTTATTCCGGTATCGTTTTTCATAACACATTGTTTATCCAGAATATTACACTGTTTACCCAGAACATTGCATTATTTACACAGAATATTATATTATCTAAAATAAAAATCAAATTCCCTAGAGATCTGGGTAAAAATCAAATTCGCTGAAGATCTAGATTTTAGATCTTTGAAATATTGAATTTTGGGGAAAATCAAATGTTGGGTGCAAGATTATTCTCTACGGATCTTGCATGCATTTGATTCTGAAGCAAAACAAAATAAGGGTTAGATAAATAAAATCAATATTTAAATATATGATTTTGTGCTCAAATAAATATTTAAGAAAACAAACCTTAAACTCAAGTAATTTTCCGCTCTTGCAATCCATCTTAGAGAACTTTTCCAAACGTCTTTATGTTTCAAGCGCTTCATGTTCCATATAGGTTAGATTTTCAATATTCAGCATGCTTTTATAATGGATGTCCCTTAGGTTTCACGCAGATCACTAATAACAGATTCTTGAGCATTGATAAACATTAAATGAACAGTAAAGATTTGTTTAAGGGCGTTGAATATAGTAAAAAACGTTTAACTATCCCCTCGGTCACGAAGATAACCGAGGTGAATAATCTTTTTTTTAAATTACATTGTTTACGCAGAATATTAAAAATACATTGTAAAATCTGTTTCCCAATGAAATTTTTTATTTTCCATGTCCAGGTCCCATGCAAGATGCTAGAGATCTGTTTCCCAATGAGAATTTTAATTTTCTGCACTTGCAATTCATCCCAAAGATCTGTAGTAGCAACTCATGAATAAATGGATGATGGTGAATATTTCCTCTCTTTGGTGCGGCTACATATAAGTTAGTCTTACGGTAAAATCTATTTAACGAGTGTTTTTATAGTAAAATATGATTATTAAACACCTCAATTTTATTATAAAACCGAGTTGAATAATTTTTTTTTTAAATAAAATTGTTTACATAGAATATTAAAATAAAATGTTTACAACAAATCTTTGCTCTTATTACTGAATATCTTCGCTGATATCCAGATTTAGTTGCATTCCCTTCTTTGTTTAAATGTTAAGCTTCATTCCTTGTTGGTTAAGATCCCTTCTTTGTTGGTTAAGCTTCATTCTTTGTTTAACTTGAAGAAGAATGATTTGCTGCACTTGTAATTTATCTACTGAGTACTCTTCAAAGGTTGAGCTCCCTTCTTTAATTGAGGGTTATTTCAAAAATATAACAACGACAACGTAAACACCATTATGTTGGGATAGATAGAAAGGACAGAAAAAATGTTTTGTTCAAGATAGAAGAACAATAAAGATTTTTGCTGTCTTGCAATCCATCCCAAAGAATGATGCTTGCGAGTTTGGAGCGGCTTCATATTAGTAAGGATTAGGGTAAAATCTGTTTAACGGGTGCTTTTATAGTAAAATATTATTATTTTATGTCTCGGTTAAATAGAAAACTGAAGGGTTAGACATTTTGTTTACACTTACAAACAAATAAAATCATAAACTGTGATAATTGGGAATCGAAGCTTCTACTGAGTTATTTTTTCACCTCAGTGTTATGAAAAACCAAGGGAATTTATGGTTTTTTTAAATAATAAAAAATAGCGCGCCTTTAATTTATACCTCGATTTTTTATTGTTCGAGATGAAAGCTTCATCATGAAAAGCATTATTTATTGTAGTGCTCTCACGCGAATGATAACACAGAACATGAGGAATTTTTGGAGAATGAGTTTCCCAACAAAGAAGTTAAACAATTTTATGACAAGTTGATATCTTTCAACAAGCTCATATATAAGGAATCTACCCAGTCTATGTTATTAACATCTACTCAACTTCTTAAAATTAGGTCTGAATGGCATGCTTCACAAAAAGGTTTAGATTTTGTTGCACATATGCTTAAAAGTGTATGTCCAATTAGGCATGGCAATGGGGCGGGTCGGGACGGTTTTTACCTCCCCCAAACCCAAACCTGAATCCCCACACAATCCCTGTTCCCCGCCCCAAACCCAAACGAAGATGGAGAATTAAAATCCAAACCCGTCCCAAACGGGTTTGGGTTGGGTTCGGGTATTCCCACCCCGCCACCATCTATTTAGTAAAATCAATTTTTTTAATTGAAAATATTTTTTTTCGAAAATCAAATTACATTTCAAATAATAAAAACAAAATCTCAAAAAAAATTCTTACATACATTTCAAATAATTAATACAAATAAAAATATCGAAACATTGACCACATATTTAATATTCCAAATTAGCAAAATTAAATAATAATGTACATAATAAAATAAACGGGGCGGGTTCGGGGACGGGTTCGAGGTGGGTAGTAATGTCCCCATTACCCGACCCGTCCCCATATTTTTTAATCGGGGAAAACCCAAACCCAGTCAAAGCAGGTTTTCCCCGTCAACTTCGGGGCGGGTTCGGGTGGGTACCCGCGGGTATGGGTTTTGTTGCCATGCCTATGTCCAATTCAAAATGCTTGTCTGAGAACTATTACTAAGCAACACAATTGGTGTCTAAGTTAGGGCTAAATGTTGAGAAGATCGATTGTTGTAAAAATGGTTGTATGTTATACTACTAAGACCATAATAAGTTGCCTGGGTGTAAATTTCGTAATACTCATAGGTTCATTCCTCGCAAGACTAGTATGGGAAAGTACAAAGATATGCCAGTGAAGAGAACATTTTATTTCCCAATCATTCCAAGATTACAAAGACTGTATGCATTAAATGAGTCGGCAACTAAAATGAGATGGCATCACATGAACAAAAATAGTTTCAACGACCTTTACTATCCATCTGATGGAAAATCGTGGAAACACTTTGATGATGTATAGCCTAACTTTTCTAGGGAACCTAGAAATGTAAGGTTGGGTTTGTGCTTGAAGGGAATTACTTCTTACATTCAAGTGTCTGCTTCCCCATACTCATGTTGTCCAATAATAGTTACTCGGTACAATCTTCCCCATGAAATGTGCATGGCCAAACCATACTTGTTTTTTACTTGTCTCATACCCGGGTCTAAAAACCCTAAATTGAAGATAGATGTCTACTTGCAACCATTCATTGATGATCTGCGTCTATTATGGTCCAATAGAATTTTTACATATGATGTATCTACAAAATAAAACTTCATCATGAAAGCATGCTTGATGTGGAGAATTAATCACTTTTCAGCCTATGGCATGTTATCTAGACGGGGAACACAAAGTAAGTTAGCATGCCCACATTATATGAAACACACAGATGCTTTTACCTTGAAACGTGGCTAAAAGAATTAGTGATTTGACCTTCATCATCGTTTCTTGCCAACTCATCACTCTTTTAGAAAAAGTAAAATAAGTTTTAAAAAAATAAGGTTGTGAAAGACGGTCTACCTCCAATTTCTACAAGGAAATATATATGGACGGTAATTAGTAATTTTCCAAAAGTTATTGAAATTAGATAGGAGGCAAGATGGAAAGAGTTCAAAGGGTATGAAGTTGATCATAATTGAAAAAATGGAGTATCTTTTGGGATCTCCCATATTGGAAGGATAACTTATTAAGAAATAACTTCAATATGATGCACATAAAAAAAAATGTCTTCTATAATATATTTAACATTGTTATGAATGTTAAGGACAAAACAAAGGATAACGGGCAAAAGAAGAATTGGATGAATTATGCTTTCACGAGGACTTGGAGCTCCAACCTTTGGCTAAGGAAAAGAAGGGTAAACAAAAGGCAAGCTACACTCGGACCAAATCTGAAGTCAAGTTGGTTTGTAAATGGCCTAAGGAATTGAGAATGCCAGATGGCTACATTTCAAACCTCTCGAGGTATGCCAATGTCGAAAAGGGTACAATGCATGGGATGAAGAGCCATTACTGCCATGTTTTCATGGAATGCTTACTCCCAATTGCATTTCGTATATTTTCAGATTTGGTTTGGAAACCATTAACTGAGCTAAGTTGATTCTCAAAAGATCTTTGTTGGAATACGTTAAGGATGAAAGATTTAGTTAAGTTGAATGAGAATAATTCACTTATAATATGCAAGTTAGAAAGGATTTTACCGTCGGGACTCTTTGACTCAATAGAGCATCTTTCAATCCATCTTGCCAAAGAAGCAATGATGGGTGGTCTGGTACAGTACCAGTGGATGTATCCATTCGAAAGGTAATTGTTGTGGTTGATTTTATTTAGTAATAACATGTTTATCATAACTTAATAAACATTGAATGATTGAATGTGAAGATTTACGAGAGTTTCAAAGACGGTAGTGACAAATAAGGCTAGAGTTGAAGGTTCCATATGCATCGCAAGACAAATTATTTTTGTTTTCAAACACAAATATTAGTAACAATCCTCGTTCGGATAATGATGAAAACTTACCTACAATGTCCATCCTACACAATGGTGATCGACCAAATGGAAAATATGAAAAACATTATCAATCAAATAAGGAATGGAAGTCTTCACATGTACATGTTTTAATAAATTGTGACGAGGTCAAACCATATCTTGGATAAGTATACAACACAATACATCAATCACAATCTTGATTTATATCATAAAAAATATTTACTCATGGTTGATTGCAGCATATTCTTAAAAAGTTACTTTATATATAGAAGACTCATTTGGACGAATATATAGAGAATTTCTCATATCTCTAAAAAGACAAATGAAATTACCAAAAAGACATAATTGCCTTACTCAATATCCTTCATAAATGCCAATTTCTTGAAACATGTACTTTGTTAATATACGAGTCTATTGATAAAAAAAAACAACAAAATCTGACCATCCAAAGAACATAGCAAGTTGCAGAATTAGGGCTCTTACTACTTGCACTTGCTTGATCAATCTATCCTCTTTACATGGGGTAGGGATTGTCTCCCGTGAGCCTTTGGTGCAGTGGAATATGGACCACTTGTTTTGTGTTCAATATATTAAATAAACTATTGAAATAATGTTTGAATGGCTGAGATATGCACTTTACACCGTCCAGTGAAAATCTAACTAGAGAGGATCAACGGCCTCTTTACACTAGGGGTGGACAAATTTGAGTCGATCGATTGAAACTGACTGATTCATTGTCTTTTTTGTGTAAATGGGTCGGATCAAATCGGGTGTTGGGTTAATTCAGTTACTTAATTTGGATAATATATGATTGTTTCGGTCGGGCTCGAATGTTTATTTTAGACCCAACAAAAACCGAAACCGACCAAATTTATTTAATATATATATTTTATTTATTTTTATTACTATATGACCGACTCACTATAAAAATGAGATTTATAATGTTTGAAAGTATTATCATTTTTATAATTTAATGATGGTATTATATACTCTAAAAAATATAAGACATGTAATATAAAATTTTGAGTATTATTTAATTTATGGTTTAAAATATGATAATGATCAAAATTAATTTCAAATAATATTGAAATAATTATTTCATAATAATAATTTTTCTTTTAATAATAAAAAATATTGTTATATTCTAAAAATTTGATATTTTTTATAATAAATTTAAAAAATAATCATTCTTATAGGATTTTTTTAATAAATATTAAACCGACTAAATTGACTCGTCTTAACCGATAAACCGACTTAATCAAATTTGACGAAAATTAAAATTTAATCGGTCACAATTGAACTATAAAACTAAAACCGTAATTTACGTCGGATTTTAGACCCCAAAACTGATCGAATCCGACCGATTATCCAGGTCTTATTATCTTCCTTCCTTTTAACAATATAATAAACAATAGCTTCTAAAAAGTGAAAATAGAGATGACCACATCCAATGTACATACTACTGTAAGTCTGTAACCAATACATAAACCCCTTCATTTTAACAATATAATAAACAATAGCTTCTAAAAAGTGAAAATAGAGATGACCACATCCAATGTACATACTACTGTAACCAATACATAAACCTTATGTGTCATGACACAGAAAACAATCATTTCTAAATTAAAAATTCATAAATAATTCATGGATGTAAAGTGGCACCACTTGTCTTGTAAGCATTATGATGTTACTTAATATAAAATCACTTTTGCTATTGAAAAAAATATATCAAATGAATATGGTACTTCATCTTTGAATTTGTAACCATAATTAATTTTGTCAATGAAATTTTAAACATAGCTAAACCATCTTTGAATTTGCTTCATATCTATTGAACGAGTCTCCATCAAATTGATTCAATCATGTAAGCAATTATCAATCATGTAAGCAATCATTCCATCTTTTTTTATTGTAACAATCATTCAACCATAGATCTTGTTCCACACTCGAGCATAATAAATTATCTTGATGTAATATTGATAAAAAGTTAAACATTCACATTTATATTAATAAAAAACAACAATTATTAGTACATGTTACCATATCATACAAAAATATTTAGTATATTATATTCAAAAGATTAGATCTCTCAAAATGGGATAGTTCACATGAGTCCATCTACCAGGCTCGAAAAATCATAGGGTTTAGGCCTTAAAATTAAGAGAATATTTTTAATCCACGTCTTGATATTCTTAGCCACCTAGCACATTTCTTTCTATGCCCCCTGCTTTTAGAACTGTATCTCCGGACGCACCTTTTTTTTTCTTTACCCTAGATGATTTCGGAGACACATCTACGGAAAAAGTTTCGTAGATGCATCTCCGAAATCTTATCAGAACATGTTTTTTTATAAAAAAATTCAGTTTTGTTGGTCGTAGATGAAAATTAACTGTTACAGATGAGTATAAAATAACATACATCTGTAAATAAAATAATATGATATATATAAGAAGTCATATGTCATAAACGTCATCAAAAGTAGTACATCAATGTCATCAAAATATAGTACATAAAAAAACACTACAATCACTACTGTGTGACAACATCTCTATCCTCTCCTTTGCATATGTCTCTGTCGCCTCGTCTGCCTCTACCGCCTCCTCGACCTCCCGGTCTGCGTCCTTGGTCATCGATCCCACCCGTCCTGGCGCGATGTATGCGGTACATAAGTGCCCTCTTAGCCACCGCAATCATCGCATCCAATATATGCCCGTGGTCAGACCCCTCAGAGAAGAAACTAGCATCAATGTCTGCTCGCCACATCTCCATTATCTGACGACAGCGAGGCATGACAACCTGAGTGTGATCCAACTAAGACTGCTGCTCCTCTAAAATCTCCTAATGAGCTGGTCTGGGCGGTGATCCTTCTGCAGTAGGCACCATGTAGGGGTGTGAGACAGTGAAGAACCGCATGATATAGCCATCAACGCAGCTCCAGTCTCTCGACGCTCTGGTCGCCCGAGTCTCGTCCGGTACCATGTGCCTCTAGTAGTCAGCATAGATCTCCTCTATCTGCGTGCGGGTCAAGCCGAGAAGAGCGGAGACAGCTAGGTGCCTGGGTATCGTTTGAGTGTACCTAAACTGCCGCATGAAGCGCTTGGGCAAATATGGAACAATGATGGTCGAACTGCATGCCAACCACCCTGAGAATAGTGAGATATCATCAAACGGGTGCGTCACATGGTGATCAGCATAGACGTCATAGCGGATGTCCTCAGCAGCCAGACGATCGAGATAGACTCTGTAAGGGTCGACTGCCTGGTTCCCCCTGAGCAGGAGAAAGGCACGGGCACGCGGCATCAGCTCCGTGTAATCAAGCACACTCCCCCGCCCGACGATCATGGGAAAGTGATGGAATATCCAAGTCTAAAATGAAAATAAAAAAACCATCAGGATCAAGCATTATCATGAATATAGAATGAAAAGAAATGAAAAACATTTGAAGGATATAAGATTGTTACCACAAGTAGTGACACGCTGCCTGGCACAGTCCTGGTCTTCCACAAGCATCCCTCTCCCAACCTCGAATATGTGTACGCCAGTCTAGCCGCCCCCTAGTTGTACTCATGGATCTGTGTGGAATCCAAAAAGTACCTGAGGTAAGCGACATCGGTATATGTGGCGCTTGTGTCCACAAAGAGCTGAGTGCCGACTAAAAATGGAAAATAACACCTCAGCACATGTTGCCTGTGTATCTCAACCTCAACTGGATCACCATCTGCTTGGCGTGCAGCAGCGAGGGCCTCACCAAATTTATGCGTCAGAAAGGAGAAACTCACATAAGCCCCGCCAGGCTTATCCACCTCATCAAGCGCATCCAGTGGATTAGCCCCAAGCTCTTCCACCAACATTTCTCTCGCATCCTCCTTCATCATCCTACTGTGACAGAGGAGGGTACCCCTGATCGGTATATGTAACAGACAAGAGATGTCGTCCAGTGTAATCGTGATCTCGCCGTGCGGTAGATGGAAAGAGGACGTCTCAGGGTGCCATCTCTCCGCAAAGCCCATCAGCATCCCGTTGTGGATCAGGCCGTAACCGGTCTCACAAAGGTCCTTCAAACCAGAGGCGACAAGGACATCCTGGAACCAAGCCTCTCGTGGCTGCTACAAAGCTAATATCTTCCGCCCATGGTTATAGAACTTTTGCGGTTGACGAGTCTGAAAATTTCCATAAATAAGAAACAATGGTACAAATTATAAATTTCCAATGAAAAAAAAAATCTAAGTAATGTTACCTCTCCATCCCATACATGTTTGGCAGTATGGTCAGCGTACCTTGTCAGCAGGGACATATCTGAGGGACCCCCTGGGAAACTCTCAGGCTCATCATCGTCGTCGTCACCAGCATCCTCCGGTGGTGGGTCATCACCATCTGGAGGTGGCACCGGATCAACATCATCGACAGAAGGAGGAACAAGAGTATCCCAACGAGGCCTGTGGGAGGACGGGGCCTGCGATGAACCCTCAGCTGAATCCCGATGCCTCCGAGATGAAGAAGTGAATGATGGGGTGGGATACGAGGTTGAGGGAGTGTCTTGGGCATGTGATGAAGAAGACTATGCAGTAGGTTGTGCCTCAACTGTATTGGGCTCGGTAACGGTGGCCTGGTTCCGTTCGCATCTGACAGATGCATATTGTGAAACCCCTCCAAGTCGCAATCTATCGTCTCTGTCTGTCATAATGTCTGCAAGGTATAACCAAGAAAAAAAATAGACACAAATAAATTAAAAAGAAAAAAAGAAAAATAAATTAACATTTTTTTACTTTCGGATATGTACACACGGAAAACTTTCGTAGATACGGAAGTACCTAGAATTCACAACGTTTGATTTGTTTCGGAGCTGCATCTACGAAATTGCCCTAACGTTAATTTGTTCCGTAGATGTAGCTCCGGAACTTTCTGCAACTCCAACAGTCATGACAATGGCGTCCCCTGCCCATGAAAATCGATTTTTTGAAGCCCTAATCGTCCGTTTCAGCCAACAAACAATACCTACATTGTCTCAAAACTATGTTTCTAAAACTATCTAAGAATTTCTACCCATACAACTATATTCTAGCTTGTTTACGGGAAATACTAAAAAATACCTCAGAAACTCGAAAACTTACCGATTATATCGAGCTTTGAATGATTTGGAGTGTCTTGATTGTTGAAATGAATGCTCCTTGTCGAACTTGATTGAAAAAATTAAGTTTGGTGAAAATGTTTTTTTGAGGATTGAGAGAGTTTGGAGAGTTTGAGAGTGAAGGAAGAAGATGAAAAAGGAAGAATGAGGGAGGGAAATGGACTCTGGCGCGAACGTATTCCAATATGTTTCAGAGCTATATAAACGGAAACATTCCGTAGACGTAGCTTCGGAAAAAACCAACGTTGAGTAAAAAAAAGGTGCGTTCGGAGATACATCTCTGAAAGTATGGGGTATTTTTAGAAGCGCGCATGGTGCCTAAGAACTAGAGCTGGCAAAACGGGCTACCCGGCCCATGACGGGCTGGCCCATGACGGGCTCGGGCTTTATGTGGGCCGGGCTAAAAAGTCTGGTTTATAAACGGGCCACAATTTGATTGACCAAGCGCGGACCTTTGCGGGCCTCTAATTTTCGGGGCGGCCCGGTTTATATTTATTATTTATTTTTTAAATTTAAAAAGTAATTTTTTTATTTTAAAATTTATAAAAAAATTAGGATATCACACCCTATATGTTATTTTTTTAGTAGGCAAACACTTTTTTCTACTTCTTGACAAAATATATATGCTCAGTACACACACTTTGGCAAAATAAACTACAATATACTACAAAATATATATTGTCAGTACACACACTTTCAAAATGCTTAAAAATTCAATAACAGCAAATGCTTGCAAAATAAGTTACAAGTGTGTATTTTAAAGTCATTGTAACTTTAATATGTGTATTTTGAAATCAATAACAGTATCAAACTTCAACATGTTACTGTAACTTTTTTACTCAATATATTATGTGTGTATTTTGAATCTAGTATATAACTTATGATAAATAATTACACATAAGTTAGTATCTAACATAATACTTACATAAAATCAAAATTCTACTCAAAATTCTACTATAAAAACACGGACACCTTAACACATATTTGTTTTTAGAATTTATTTTTATTTTTATTTTTTATAAAATAAACGGGCTACCCGCAACCCGATCGGGCTAGCCCGGTTAGAGATCGAGCTTCAACGGGCCGGACTAAAAGAGCCCGGATGATAAACGGGCCTTGATTTTTTTGTTCAAGCCCTTCATTTTTTCGGGCTTTTCGGCCCGGCCCGGTAGGTCCGACCCATTTTGCCAGCTCTACTAAGAACCCCAAGGGGTGGGGTAAGAAATTTTCAAAATTAGAATCCATATTTTTCAGGGTTTTTATAACCCAGTCCTAAAAAACCCTTTACCCATTAGAACTAGCCCATATTGGGTAACCCATTAGACCCATATCGCTATAAATTTAACAAATTATACTAATATGTATATTGTCTTACTCTAAATAACACATTGATTTTTCTCATCTCACTAAATTTTATCTTTATTCTATTCAATCTTTCTCTTTTAAATATTATACAATAATATAATCAACACTTTTTTCTCATATTCTATTAGTTATTCTTATGTTAAATACTCGAGTATTATTTTATACAATTTAGACATGTATTGTATTTAAAAACACATTATAGTATTTATAAAAGATAGTATAATACTTAAAAATGTATTAGGTTTAAAATAATATATATTTTTATTTTAATTATAATAAATATTATGATATTTTTATTTTTATTTTTTATTAAAAGAAAGCTCATTTAGGGTCGGGTAACCCGAAGGTCATCTAGGATTGGGCTCGGGTAATAATTTTCAAACCCATATTAAAAATGAACTTTTTAAAACCAGCCCTAAAAAGCCTGAGCCCACAAAAGTCGATCCGTTTGGGACCGGATAGCGCATTTTAACAGCTCTACAAAAGATAAAGACTATGTAGTTTTGCGTAGATTATACACAACAAATTAAATCTTATCTTATTAAGTGACGTCAATCACATTGATTAACTATCCTATTAAGTGACGGCAATCACATTGATTAACTTACGTCATATTCTATCCAGAATTATGTGTCTATCCAAATCATTAATTTCAATATCTTTTTTAATAACTTCATTTATAATTTTTCAAATCTTCTTCTACCTTTACAAATTTGATTTCTCTATTCAAACTACTCTTTTTATCATAGAATTTTTATATTTTCTTTCTATTAAATATACTAACACAAGATTCTCTCTAATATTATTATTTCTAATCGTATCATATATAATTTTGTTACACATATGCAACACAACATCATCAGCTCAACTACATTTAATATATTATCGTGATAATTTTTAACCGCTCAACCTTGAGTCTCATACAACATCGTAAATCTTACGACAATTTTAGAAAAAAAATTCTCATAACTTATAAATAAATAAGATACAAAGAAAGATAAGATTATATATTTTCATAAGGAAAAAACAAAAAATAGATATTTTAAAATGTTATGATGATGAGGATGATAATAATGATACTAAAAACCACATACTTTAACTTGTAACAGTATATATACCATTTCTCTGCATCATCAAACCTCACACCTCCTCTCATTCTTTCTCATTTGAATTTGGAGCAAAAAGCATTGTCATTGTTGAAATCTTTGGAAGAGTTGTTTGAATTCTCAACTAAAAGATGACTGTAGGAGCAGGAATATCTGTTGCTGATGGCAACTTGATGGTGTTGGAGAAGAAAGTTCTGAGTCATGTTCATGATAATGTTCTTGTTACTCCTGCATCTGGTGGTTCCTTGCTCAATGGTGCTTTCATTGGTGTTTCATCTGATCAAAAGGGTAGCCGCAGAGTTTTTCCCATTGGCAAGCTTGAGTATGTTCAATTATTCATGACTCCTTTTGGTTTTTGATGTTTATCATGTTTACAATTGTTAATATTTGAGATGGGTGAAACAAAGTTTTGATTTTTATTTGTGTTTTGGTTTCAGGGGTTTGAGATTTATGAGTCTTTTTCGGTTCAAAATGTGGTGGATGGCACAGAGAATGGGTACTTGTGGAGAAGAAGTCCCTGTTGAGACACAGTTTTTGCTTATTGAAGCAAACAATGGTTGTGATATTGATGGAGGGATCAACGATGGCGAAGAAGATCTTGATGGTTCTACCTACGCGGTTTTGTTGCCTCTTTTGGAAGGAGATTTTAGGGCGGTTCTTCAAGGGAATGATCGAAATGAAATTGAGATTTGTGTCGAAAGTGGTATGTATTCTTCGTAACAACACGACATAATATCATAAATTTGTTGATTTATTCTCCGCGTCAAACTATAGAGACTAATTCCTCGAGTCAGATAGATAGGTCTGCAATGCGCAGATACTAATGTTTGTTATGCATGTGTGGTGTTTGAAGGATGTCCTGATGTTGAGGAATTTGATGGGACTCATTTGGTGTTTATTGGGGCTGGATCGGACCCTTATGAAGTTATAACAAATGCTGTCAAGTGAGTTTCACAATACTATGTTTGATAACAAATTCAATCAATTGTACCTACGTCTCTGGTCGCTCGAGCCATATGAGTAACTATGAGTCATTGATTTTTGCTTCTTTAGGACTGTTGAGAAACACTTGAAGACATTTTGTCATCGTGAGAGAAAGAAGGTAAACATCGTTTTTCGCTCTTTAAAGTGAAAATTTCATGTCCTTATGGTATCTTAAAGTTCATTACCTACTTGTATTATTCAGATGCCGGATATGTTGAATTGGTTCGGTTGGTGTACATGGGATGCTTTCTATACCAATGTAACTTCGGAAAATGTGAAAGAAGGATTACGCAGGTTTTATTTCTTTACATTGAAAAGTGATCGAATTTACACGAATTTTGCATCATATAGTCATAAACTTTAGTTCGTGTGTTTTTATTTATTTATTCGCAGTTTTGAGGAAGGTGGAATTCCTGCTAAATTTGTGATAATTGATGATGGATGGCAATCTGTTAGCATGGATCCAAATGGTACTGAATGGAAAGCCGATTCTGCAGCAAAGTAAGTTTAATAGTCAAAAAGTAGATTATAGTTCTATACATTTTCTCAATGTTGAATTAAAAGACTAATTTTCTTGTTTCTCCTTTAACAGCTTTGCGAATCGGTTAACTCATATCAAAGAGAATCACAAATTCCAGAAAGGCGGTAAGGAAGGTCAACGGATAGAGGATCCTGCGATGGGACTTCATCATATTACCAATGAGATAAAAAAGGATCATGCTGTAAAGTATGCTATTTTCATGTTTCTTCTATGTTCTCGAGATATTCAGTTCAACAACTCATGATCTTTGCAAAATTTTCGTCATTTTTGTTTATAGGCAAGTGTACGTGTGGCATGCGATAACGGGATATTGGGGAGGTGTTAAACCTGGTATTAGTGGCATGGAACACTATGAGTCAAATATCACATTCCCTATCACGTCTCCCGGAGTCAAGTCCAATCAACCAGATGAAGTTTTAGATACAATGGCCATCAATGGACTTGGTCTTGTGAATCCTGAGAAAGTTTATCACTTTTACGACGAACTTCACTCGTATCTAGCATCTTCTGGTATCGATGGTGTCAAAGTTGATGTTCAGAATGTCCTTGAAACTCTTGGAGCAGGAAATGGTGGGAGAGTGAAAATTGCAAGGAAGTATCATCAGGCTTTGGAGGCATCAATCTCGAGAAATTTTCCTGATAACGGAATCATTTGTTGCATGAGTCACAATACAGATGGATTGTATAGGTAGAGATTCGTTACAAAATCCCTCTAGATTTTATTATAACTTAGTAATGGCTTTTTTTAATGAATTTACTTGATACAGTGCAAATCGTTCGGCAGTTATTAGAGCATCGGACGATTTCTGGCCGAGAGATCCTGCATCACACACGATTCACATTGCGTCCGTCGCATACAATACTATTTTCCTTGGAGAGTTTATGCAGCCAGATTGGGACATGTTTCATGTAAGTTGTTACCAAAAAAAATCCAAGTATGTGCTAGCTTCTTCATGAGCTAATAAGCTTTAAATTTTTGTACGCATTTTAGAGCCTACATCCAATGGCGGAATATCATGCTGCTGCAAGAGCTGTTGGAGGATGTCCTATTTATGTCAGGTAACGATTCCTTACGATAACTTCTCTTGTTCAAATATAACCAGTTGTGTAATGTTTGTTGTCTTAGCGAATCAATGAAACAATTTTACACTGACAATGCATATCCATTAATCTGTTTTCTTAATTTTGTGCACACTTGTAACGTTATGCAGTGACAAGCCTGGACACCATGATTTTAATCTTCTGAAGAAGCTTGTACTTCCGGATGGTTCTATCCTAAGAGCTAAACTTCCTGGAAGACCAACCAAGGATTGTTTATTTGTTGATCCTGCTAGAGACGGAAAGAGGTAAAGAATCCGTAATTCTCTAATTACCGAAATATACTTACTTGACCAATTGATGTATTAGATGGTTCTTTACTCTGTTGGACTTTTGTTTTGTTGCAGTCTTCTAAAGATATGGAACATGAATGATTATTCTGGAGTTGTTGGAGTATTCAATTGCCAAGGAGCTGGTTGGTGCAAAGTTGGAAAGAAGAACCTTATCCACGACGAGAAT
The DNA here is from genome assembly GCA_022829125.1 of Lathyrus tuberosus. Taxonomy (NCBI): domain Eukaryota; kingdom Viridiplantae; phylum Streptophyta; class Magnoliopsida; order Fabales; family Fabaceae; genus Lathyrus; species Lathyrus tuberosus. The sequence goes on along the minus strand of JALAZF010000274.1, from coordinate 4,002,099 downwards.
CCAGGCACAGTAACAGGCATCATTTGGGCTAAAGATATCGACTATTTATCCACAGTTGCAGATGATAAATGGACAGGAGACGCCGTTATATTTTCTCATCTTTGTGGTATGTTTTAAGGCTCCACGGCCGGAAGTTGTTCACCGAAATTTTCTTTTGTTTAGTAATTCTAATTGTTTATTTCTTTATGATGTCGATGTGTAGGAGAAGTAATTTATCTTCCAAAGGATGTTTCTATTCCGATTACCATGAAATCGCGAGAATATGAAGTTTTCACAGTAGTCCCTGTGAAGGATTTACCAAATGGTGTAAAATTTGCTCCTATTGGTTTAATCAAGATGTTCAATTCAGGAGGGGCCGTCAAAGAGTTCGGTTCTGGATTTAATGGAAATGCAAATGTTTCGATGAAAGTGCGCGGCTGTGGCATATTCGGAGCTTATTCATCGGCTCGGCCGAAGTTGATAAATGTTGATTCAGAGGAGGTGGAATTCAGTTATGAGGAAGAATCAGGATTGGTGACTATTGAGTTGAGTGTTCCAGAGAAAGAGTTATACCAATGGAACATTTCTATTGATTTTTAAATCAAATACTTTAGGTAGGTCATGGCAATTTGATGAGTCTATGTAGACCAGTAGCAGGAAATGTCTGTAGTACCTATTTTTTGTAATGTATAACTAGAATCAAATGAATGAATATCATAAAGTCTTCTAGCAAATTTTTCACTATAACTCAATCCACAAATTTTAAACCACTTTAACTCATTTTAATCCCTCCCACCTTGTGAGGCGATCTAATACACGAAATCCTCGCATAGGGATCATTACCGGCCCTATGGAAATTAAGAATATATTATAAGCATGAAGAGCATGTACACATAAGGATAATACCCAAAAATGATGGACAAACTAAATGATTGCAAAATCCTTGAGAAATAAGAGACCTATTCATCATCCACTAGTTAACCATTCCGAACCGCCTTGACCAAATTCATATGTCTTAAGTTCATGTTATTTCACCCTCTCAAAAATACTTATCAAAAGTGACCACTGCGTTATCCTATAGAAATTCTGTATTTCTTATTAAATTTGTACATAACAGAATAGGATATAAATAGCATAGGAAATCTTATTAAATTTGTACATAATAGAATAGAATATAAATAACATAGAGAATACAAGTAACTAAAGAAACTAATTAAATTCTAATTAACTCAAATTAATTTCTATATACAAGAATAGAAATATTCTATATGACTGTGTAAATAAGTATAAATGTATTCATATAATACAGCTAAAAAATATGTATTGATGTCCCTTATTAATGGCTGCATAGCTGTGCCTTAATGGTTGCAGATCAGCAACCAACACTCCCCCTCAAGTTGGGTCATAGATGTCTATCACGCTCAAGATATCAGTTGTTTGATGACTTGAGGGTGTGCGTTGAAGAGAAATTAATTCGTTGTCAATCTTCTCTTTGATGAAATGTCTATCAATTTCTACATGCTTTGTCTTGTCGTGTTGCACAGGATTTTTAGCAATACTTATGGAAGCTTTGTTGTCACACAATAGACTTACTTCATGGTAAGTATGAACTTGTAGTTCCGCAAGCATCCTTTGGAGCCACATCCCTTCACAAATCCCATGAGCCATTGACCTAAATTCTGTTTTAGCACTACTTCTTGCAACCACAGATTGTTTCTTGCTTCTCCATGTCACTAAGTTTCCCCATACAAATGAGCAATACCTACTGGTTGATCTTCTATTAGTTACCGAGCCAACCCAATTTGCATTTGTGAATATTTCTATTTTCCTGCTTGTGTCCTTTTTGAAATGCAGCCCCTTCCCTGGTGCCTTTTTGAGATACTGTAGAATACGGTTAACTGCTTTCATGTGAGTCTCTTTGGGATCGTTCATGTAGCGGCTAACTATGCTGACAGAAAAACCAATATCTGACCGTGTATGGGTTAGGTAGATAAGTCTTCCAACAAGTCTTTGATACATCTCTTTATTAACTGGTGGACTCTCTTTTTCCTCTCCTATTTTCACATTAGATATCATAGGATTGTCTGCTAGCCGACATCCTAACATCCCCGTTTCTTGAAGTAAATCAAGAGTATATTTCCTTTGAGAGAAATAAATTTCAAATTTTGATCGTGTCACTTCCATTCCAAGAAAATACCTTAACTAACCAAGGTCTTTAACTTCAAATTCCTTAGTTAGTAACAATTTTAACCCTTCAATTCCAGTATAGTCATCACTTGTAATAATAATGTCGTCTACGTAAACAATAAAAATGGTTACATTGCCTTCCTCTGAATTCTTTAAGAACATTGTGTAGTCTGTTTGACATTGAGAGAAACCATGCATCCTAACCACTCATGTAAGTCTATCAAACCAAACTCGTGGAGATTGCTTGAGCCCGTATAATGATCTTCTAAGCTTACATACCTTGCCTGAGTTTTCTGACGTCTCAAGTCCAGGTGTTATTCTCATGTAAACATTTTCTTTAAGTTCACCATTTAGGAAATCATTTTTTATATCTAGCTGATGAAGTGGCCAATCCAAATTTACTGCCAAAGAAAGGAGAATACGGACTGAGTTTAATTTTGCTACTGGTGCAAAAGTCTCTTCATAATCCACCCCATAAGACTGAGTGAATTCTTTTGCCACCAATCGAGCTTTATACCTGTTCACACTCCCGTCCACATTATATTTCACCGAGAATATCCATTTGCATCCAACTGGCTTCTTTCCATCTAGAAGGTGACAGAGCTGCCATGTACCATTCTTTTCTAGTGCCTTGATTTCTTCCACAACCACAACCTTCCACTTTGGAACTAGGATAGATTCATGGAAATTTTGAGGAATGTGGGTGTTGTCCACTGAGTTGATGAAATTCTTGTACTCCTGCGACAATTTTTCACTAGAAACATGGTTCCCAATTGGTTGTTTGGTACAAGACCTTACTCAATTTCTTATCGAAATAGGTAAGTTTAAGTTCTGGTCATAAGTGTCATTATCCAATAAATTAGAAGATGAGTCAATGCATGATAATTTACCTTTGTGAGTAGGTTCAGAATCTGAATTTTGGGCAGAGCCTTGGTTCTGCTTCGAAAGAGTGCATATTTCTACTTCCTTAAGAGTTTGAAGCTTGTTTTTCTTCCTTGTGTATACTTGTACTTCTTTTCTTCCACTTGTTGTCTTGGTAACATCAAGAGTGGTTGCTTGCTGGTCCAATTCAGGTTCAAGTATTATTTAGGCAGATTATGAATTTTTAGTGGTTGTGCCAGGTTTTAGTGGGTTAGATTTTGGGAAAGATTCTTGCAGGACAGATTCTGGTACAGTATCTGGAACAGTTTTTGGGACAGATTAGGGTACATTTTCTGAAACGGTTTCTGGGACAGATTGCGGGACATATTTTGGTATAATAATTTTCCAAGGTTGGTGTTCGTCAATTGTCACTTTCTCCCCTTGAATGGCAACCTTGGAATAAAAGGCATTCCCATTCATAAAATGTGACATCTATAGTTTGATAGATTCGTCTTTTCTGAGGACAATAACATTTATATCCTTTCTTGGTAGGAGAGTATCCCAAAAATATACATTTGATGGCTTTTGGGTCCAGCTTGTTGGGATTTGGCTTTTGTTCATGTACAAATGCAGTACATCCAAAAATCTTTGGTGGGAGATTTGTGATGAGTTTAGTTTAAGGATAAAAGGACAAGAGGGTTTGGTGAGGTGTGTTTAGGTTGAGTGTTTTTAGGGCATTCTATTCATTAGGTATGATGAAGAAAGAATTGCATCTCCCTAAAAATGGCTAGGTACATTCATGGACAACATGAGGGCTCAAGTGACTTCTAATAGGTGTCTATTTTTCCCATTTGCTGTTCCATTTTGTTGGGGAGAAGATTGACATGAAGTTTAGTGTACAATCCCATTTTTGGCAAGGTATGTACCAAGGGTGTGGTGGAAGTACTCCCCTTCATTATCAGTTCTTAAGATTTGAATGTTGCTTTGAAATTGGGTTTGAACCATTTTATGGAAGTTCTCAAATATACCCCCTACCTCTGACTTTTCTTTCATGAGAAACACCCGAGTGACTCTTGGCCCAGTAATATTGCTCACTCGTGAAGTTCCCCACACGTCACTATGAATACGAGTGAAAGGTTTAGATAGCTTATAAGGTTATATGGAATAATGAGACTTGGTGTGTTTGGCTAATTCGCACACTTCACATTTGAAAAAACCAGAATATTTATTAAATAATGATGGAAACATCTTTTTCAAATATGTAAAATTTGTTTGTCCTAGGCGATAATGCCATAACATTACATTATTCTCATTCTTTGATGAACACGTAAGGGCAGCCTTGTATGATCTTTTATTTTGTTCTTCAACTCTTAGGTAGTAAAGGACTGTACTCTCCTCAACATTGCCAATCATCTTCCCCGAATTCATATCCTGAAATTTGCACAAATTTGGTAAAAAAACTTAGCAGTACATCCCAAATTTTTGGTTAATTTACATATAGACAACAAGTTACAATTTAATTTTGGAACATGTAAAACTAAATCAAGAGTAATATATTTAGTGATAATCACTGAACCTTTACCAGCCACTTTAGAGGTAGCACCATCTGCTATTCGAACAAAATATCCATCTTTATAGGGAGTGTATTTGGTAAATACATTGATGTCCCCATTAATGTGATCTGATGCACCAGAATCAACAATCCATTGGTTTGTTTTCTGGTGATTAACATGAAGGGTAGTAGAAAACTTACCTTTTTGGGCAAGAGTAGCAGTGGAAGAAGTACTAGTGTTTTGTATCGCTTGTTGCATCATTTTCTACAACATCTCTATTTGTTCTTTGTTGAAAGGGCTTGCCTCTGCAGTACTTTTGGATTTGCTTTCATCAACAGCAGCAGCATATGCGCGTGTATCCTTGAATCGTGGTTTCAGATCTGTGGGTTTCCCGTGAAGCACCCATCATGTTTCCTTTGTATGTCTGGGACGCTTGCAGTGATCACACCATCTTCTACCTTTCTTTGGTGTGCCTCTTGCTACAAGGGCAGAGCCTTCAATGTTTTCACTTTGACTTCCTAACATAACTTTTCTTCTACTTTCTTCCCTTATTACTTCCGTACATGCTTCACGAATGCTAGGGAGAGGTTTAGTTCCAAGAATCCTTCCCCTTACTTCATCTAAATTTTTATTCAGTCCCAATAAAAATTGATTGATTATATCCTTCTCGATCAATTTTTTATAGATTTTTTCATCCTCCGGACACTTTCACTCTGTGTCAGCATATATGTCGAGTTGCTGCCAATACTTTGTGAGAGTGTGATAGTACTCCGTTACAAGAGAGCCTCCTTGTTGAAGGTTATGTAAGAGACTTTTGATCTCAAATATGGTTGAAGTGCTATCCACATTTGAGTAGGTCTCCTTGGCTGTATTCCAGATTTCTGCAGCATTGCCATAATACATGAAATTTTCACCACACTCATTTGTCATGGAGTTGAATAACCATGACATCACATGACTGTTTTCAAGTTTCCATTTTGCATGGTTTGAATCAGTCTTTGCTGGCTGCTTAGCATCGCTGGTGATGTAGTCTTTCGATCCCTTTCCTTGGAGGAAGAGTTGGACAGATCTGGACCAGTGTATAATTCTGTCCATTGAGCTTATAACAAGTAATGAGAATTCTCTCATTATGACTGATGGTGTTTCCAATTGCTGCCTTTGGATCAGCATCTGAGGTGCTTGAGCTATTTGTTTTTTCCTCCATGGGAAAACCCTATTTTTTTTCTTTCTTTCGGATCAGAACTCTAGCTCTGATACCATGTAAAAATTCTGTATTTCTTATTGAATTTGTACATAATAGAATAGGATATAAATAGCCTAGGGAGTACAAGTAACTAAAGAAACTAATTAAGTCCTAATTAACTCAAATTAATTCCTGATCAGTGGTTTTCATACGTTATTTTACTGTTTGTTTTAGTTAATATTTTGTTATTGTTGATTTGTTTTATATTTCTTTTGCCGCATTTTATGCTTTGGTTGTGTTTGTTAGTGTTTTCAGGTTCATATAAACATTCAGGAGGAATCGGAGCAAAAAAGCGAGAGAAATCGCAAGATTTGGAATGAAATTGGAATGAAGACAGTGTCCTGACACGGCCACCCGTGTCACCTGACACGGCCCGTGTCAGGAAGAAGCAAAAGAACGAAATTTTGAAGAAAAATAGTGGGCTGACACGGGTGCCCGTGTCACCTGACACGGCCCGTGTCAGCAGGTCTAGAGCGAAAATATTTTTTATCAAGATGCCAGGGGGCCAACACGGCCGCCTGTGTCAGCCAACACGGCCCGTGTTGGCCAAGACGCTACATCTTTCTATTTTTGTGAATTTTTGTGCTTAGTGATTGCGGAGGGTATTTTGGGCATTTCCTAGTGCTGTTATTGGACCTGAGAGTATTTTAGACACTTTCTGAGAAGGAGAAAAGGACCTTGGATTGTACTAGAGATTTTACGTGAAAGTTGAATGATGTCAAGTGATCGGGACAAGGAAGATTTTTCATGAGCCATCGCGATTGAAGATCAAATTCCTCTGTTATTCTTGTAATGTTTATCTACTATTTTGTAATTTCTTTTAGTACTATGAGTAGCTAAACCCCCCAATGCTAAGGGGGTGTCCCTGAATTGCATTGTAATGACTTGAATTTTCATTGTTCTATGAGATATTACTTTTTCCCTTAATCTTTTGTTATGCAATGTTTTTAACGCTTTTCGATCGGACAAATTGAAATTGATTTAATGTTAGGGTTTAGGTCGGACCAACCAACCTAACACTTTTGCATAATAATATTATAGTAGATATTGCCTAGGAATGGGGATACCCTGTATTAACCGAGTTATTCTTGATCAAATATAATGCTTGTGATTCTTTCTTGACCGCTAAGGAATTAGGGTAAAGATAGAATCTCAAAGGTTTTTCTGCTAAGGAATTAGTGAAAAATAACCTTAAGAATCAGTAAGGTTTGTTTAGAGTAATGTTTCATCGAATAAGGATTTAGAGTTTTTGCAGTGCAATTCATACACTTCCTCTAGCATGCTTCTCATATCTGTTTTAAGTCAAGTTTATAATTTTGTTTATTATATTATTCTTAGTTATAATTTTTAAACAATCAAAACCCAAGGAACTTTTGTTTAATTGAATTAGCATCTGCACTTACAATCACGCGCAGTCCTCGAGATCGATTCTGGGGATAACCCCTATTATTACTACATCGTAAAAATAGTACACTTGTTATTTTAACGATCAAGATTTTTGGCGCCGTTGCCGGGGACTGCCAAATTATAAGTTTTTGGTGTTAATTCAATTGGAATTTTGTCACTCTGTGACTAAAATTTTATTTTTCTGTTATTTTTATTTTTTTTAATTTTTTATTATTATTATATAACTTTTGGATTATTGCTATTACTACTAATCCTCGTCTAACATTTTTATGCGAGGAGAACCCTCAGCTAATTTCAATTTTGACGCAGAAATCGAAAGAACTTTACACGCAAGGCGTAGACAAGCAAGACTGGCAGCTGCAGAAGCAGAGTCGTTAGTTCAAACACCAGACGAAGAAAGAGTTTCTGTTCATTCAGAGCAATCAGATTCAGGTTCAGAAATAGGTTCAGACGCGGATAGCGGAGAGACTTCTGGGCGATTACGGTGGAGCAAATGCACCAGCTGGTAGGTTAACAATTGTGAACCAACCGGTGAATGTGCCGAATTTCCAGTTGCATCCAAGCACCATCACTCAACTTGAGAGGAGACCTTTCACCGAAAAGGTTAATGAAGATGCCAACAAACATCTGCAAAGATTTCTGACTATGAGCACCACTCTCAAGATTGTGGGACACACCGAGGAAGCAAAAAAGTTAAGAATGTTTCCTTTCACTATTGCGGAAGATGCTGAAGAGTGGTTCTACTCGTTACCTGCTGGGAGTATTACCACTTGGGAAGAGATGGAGAAGGCATTTCTGAATGACTATTTTCCGGCCTCTGTTTATATCTGAAAAGGATATGATATTGTGAACTTTAAACAGAAGGACAGAGAATTACTCGGAGACGCCTACAAGAGGTTCAAGAAGGTTTTGGTAGCCTGTCCGACTCACAACATGGATCAATCTAAGCAGATGCAGATGTTCGTCAATGGCCTCCAAATGAAAACTAAGCAACTTATTGATACAGCTGCTGGTGGATCATCCAACTTCACCACCGCGACTGGTATCAAGAAAATTATTGAAGCTATTACAGCCAACGAACATTTGGAGTTATATGATCGAAGTGTGAGTAAATCTGAGGGTGTGATTAACTTGAAGTTGAATAATCAAGTTGTGAAGGTAGAAGATCAGATTGTTGCGGAAGTTGAAAGAAGGTTAAAGGCTATGACAGTGGGTACGCAAAATGTGGCACAAGTTCAAACCGGTCAACCCATGAGTTGTGAGATTTGTAGTGGACCTCATCACACTGCACATTGTGTTGCGACTCCGCAACAAATTGAAGAAATAAAATTACTGAAGCAGAATAATCCCTACCCTCAAACGTATAATTAAGGGTGGAAGAATCATCATAACTTCTCCTGGAAAGATCATAATTAAAACCAATACCCCCAGCAGCAACAGGCTCCCCAAAAAGCACAATGGGAGATTGCGATTGAGAAGATGGCAGTTCATAACATGCAATTTCAGGAAGAGACCCAGAGTAATCATAGGAATACCACAGCCTCCATAAAGAATCTCGAGTTCTCAAGCACCAGGCGCCCTCCCCAGCGCCACAATACCCAATCCGAAGAATCATGAGAATGTCAATGTTGTTACCACAAAAAGCCGAAAAGTTGCGGAAGAAGAAATGGCAGCCAATAAGTATCAGTGTATAGAGGTGGATTTGGAAGTGCGAGAAAGTCAGAGAGAGCCAGATGAAGCCAGGCCACCGATAAAGCCAACCGACGAGAAAAGAAAAGAAGCGGTTAAACCTAAGATCAAGTTACCGTACCCCTCAAGAGTGACAAAGAAGGAGACACAAGAAAAAGACTTTGAGAAATTCAGCTCATTGTTCAAAAAATTGGAGATTAATATGCCCTTCTTTGAAGCACTTGAACAAATGCCTCTATATAAGAAATTCATGAAGGAGGTCATTGGGAAAAAGAAACCTAGTGGAGATGAGCTAAAGAGTATAATTGAGGAGAGCAGTGGGGGATCACAGGGTAGGAGAATTCCAATCAAACGAAAAGATCTTGGTTCTGTATCAATTCCCTGTACCATAAAGGACAGAACTTTTAAGAAGGTCTTGATTGATTCGGGTGCTAGTGTGAGTCTCATACCCCTCTCAATTTTCAAAAAGCTGGGTATAGGAAAAATAAGTGAAACGGGAACAAATCTGAAGTTTGCCGACCACACTACCAAGCGGTCATACGGGCTAGCAGAAGATGTGCTTGTGACTATTGATAACTTTACCTACCCAGTGGACTTTCAGATCATTGATCTTCCCGGGGATGGGGAGACAATTATCATACTAGGTCGACCATTCTTGATGACTAGTCGGTGCAGTGTAGATATTGAAGCCGACACTCTAACTTTGAAATATTTTGAGGAGGAAAGAACCTTAAAAGTGTTGGAGCTCGAGAAGCAAGGTCAAGAGGAAAGTAATTACCCCTCAGTTGGAATGATCCGAACAATGGGAAAAAGCAAAAGCTCAAAACCACTTCTTGAAAAAGTCTCTGGAATAATCCATCAGGTTGCAGCATCTGAGTCATCTATTGCACCTAGCAAGACTCCAAAATCTAGTCAAGAAGTCAATAAAAGGAAGAAACATCAAAGAAAGAAGAGAAAAAAACGTCAAAGGAAGAATGTGGAAGTTGGATGTGAGTTGAATTACAATGTAGCTCTTATTCTTGAATCTGACTGGTGCTCTGTTGCGGAAAGGTCAAGCAACAAAACGTGTAAGCTGAAGTATCCCCCATAGCATTGGGAGTAACCCGTCGAGTCATGTGACGTTAAACGAAGCGCTACGTGGGAGGCAACCCACGCTTGTTTGATTAATTTCTTTCTTTTTGCTGTTTGTTTTGTTTTGGTTGCAAGAAATAATCTGTATCCTACATGTGCAAACGATGACGTAGCAGTGGTGTTGCATTACCGTCAGCAGACCGAGAAGGATCTCTGTGAGTGACCTCTCTCGCTCTTGTTCTAACACATTGGGGCCAATGTGTAGTTCAAGTTTGGGGGAGGATTTACTGCTTTTAGTTTTTCCTTTTTGTACGGGTCAAGTCTGTTTTGTATGTTGTTTTATGAAAACCACTCTGAACAACCCCTCGAATTAGAGCCGAAAATTTTTTCTTGTGAATTCTGTGATGTGTGAGGTAGTCATGAAAGTATATAGAGTTCGAGGGAAGAAAAGTTAGAACTAGGGACATTGGGAAAGTTTGAAAACTTAGGAATGACCCGAACACCCTAGATTCCCCGGAGTAAGAAAACGAGTCCAACGTGTAGATTTGTGCCATAGTACTTGGATTTGAGAAGTATTCCCCGATTAGTTCATAGTGATCGTCCGGCATGACTAAAAAGAATTGCATGTATAAGGTTGATTGAGAGAATGACTTAAGGTACCGAAAAAGTGAATAATGGCAATAAAGATAACTAGTCCTTCTAAGTTAGGTAACCCTCACCCGGTTACTTAACCTAACGCCGGTTGAGTCTCAATTGTCGTCCCAAAGTGGACTAATAAACGCCAATGAGCGAGAAGAAAAGAAGAGATAATGGTGCCTAGAAAAAGTTTTGATCAATCTTGTACATGTGAGGGAGAATGAAAAAAATTGCCGTAATCTGATTATCCGAATGAAAGGGGTAGAAAATCGAAGAAAAGAATTAAGCCCAAAGCATAGTTGGAGAGGTAACCGAAAGGGGGATTTAGGTCCGTGGTTTTACCACGGTATGTGTTTGTGTAATACCTTCGTTAACGGACGATTACCAAGAGAACTAGTTTTAGCCGATCGGAACAAAGGCTCACGTATGAGTATCGTCACACCTTACCTTCACAAGTCTTTCATTGGATATGTACCGTTTGATCCGAAAAATCTTTATGCAAGCTTGTTGCTTGAGGTCAAGCAACAATTTAAGTTTGGGGGAGTTTGATCAGTGGTTTTCATACGTTATTTCACTGTTTGTTTTAGTTAATATTTTGTTATTGTTTATTTGTTTTATATTTCTTTTACCGCATTTTATGCCTTGGTTGTGTTCGTTAGTGTTTTCAGGTTCATATAAATATTCAGGAGGAATCGGAGCGAAAAAGCGAGAGAAATCGCAAGATTCGAAATGAAATTGGAATGAAGACAGTGGCCTGACACGGCCACCCGTGTCACCTGACACGGCCCGTGTCAGGAAGAAGCAAGAGAACAAAATTTTGAAGAAAAACAGTGGGCTGACACGGGTGCCTGTGTCAGCAGGTCTGGAGCGAAAATATTTTTTTTCAAGATGCCAGGGGGCCAACACGGTCTCCCGTGTCAGCCGACACGGCCCGTGTTGGCCAAGACACTACATCTTTCTATTTTTGTGAATTTTTGTGCTTAGTGACTCCGGAGGGTATTTTGGGCATTTCCTAGTGCTGTTATTGGACCTGAGAGTATTTTAGACACTTTCTGAGAAGGAGAAAAGGACTTTGGATTGTACGAGAGATTTTACGTGAAAGTTGAATGCTGTCAAGTGATCGGGAGAAGGAAGATTTTTCATGAGCCATCGCGATTGAAGATCAAATTCCTCCGTTATTCTTGTAATGTTTATCTACTATTTTGTAATTTCTTTTAGTACTATGAGTAGCTAAACCCCCCAATGCTAGGGGGTGTCCCTGAATTGCATTGTAATAACTTGAATTCTCATTATTCTATGAGATATTACTTTTTCCCTTAATCTTTTGTTATGCAATGTTTTTAACGCTTTTCGATCGGACAAATTGAAATTGATTTAAGGTTAGGGTTTAGGTCGGACCAACCAACCTAACGCTTTTGCATAATAATATTACAGTATATATTGCCTAGGAATGGGGATACCCTGTAATAACCGAGTTATTCATGATCAAATATAATGCTTGTGATTCTTTCTTGACCGCTAAGGAAATAGGGTAAAGATAGAATCTCAAAGGTTTTTCTGCTAAGGAATTAGGGAAAAATAACCTTAAGAATCGGTAAGGTTTGTTTAGAGTAATGTTTCATCGAATAAGGATTTAGAGTTTTTGCAGTGCAATTCATACACTTCCTCTAGCATGCTTCTCATATCTGTTTTAAGTCAGGTTTATAATTTTGTTCATTCTATTATTCTTAGTTATAATTTTTAAATAATCAAAATCCAAGGAACTTTTGTTTAATTGAATTAGCATCTGCACTTACAATCACGCGCAGTCCTCGAGATCGATTCCAGGGATAACCCCTATTATTACTACATCGTAAAAATAGTACACTTGCTATTTTAACGATCAATTCCTAAATACAAGAATGGAAATATTTTATATGGCTGTGTAAATAAGTATAAATGTATTCATATAATACAACTAAAAAATTTGTATTGTTGTCCCTTATTAATGGATGCATAATTGTGCCTTAATGGTTGCAGATCAGCAACCAACACATCCTTGAGCGATGATGCCTCTTTCTCAAAATCTTTGAATGAAACTAAGGTATTATTCGAGCAATCCTTTCAAGTGTTCCCCTTTGTCTGCATAGGCATGTGCTTTTAAAGCCACCTACTTGCAGTGGACTTTAAAATCACCATTCTCCTTCTTCAAGGTTGTCACCACCTTTGAAAGCTATTCAATCCACCTTATGATAAAAGCAAGTTGGGACTGCAACTCACTAGTCATATGGAGATGCCTATCTCTATAGACTGTCTCCACTAAGAGACATCTCAATATTTGAACTTCTGAAAGTCTCGTCAGATATGAAAGAGACTTATTGTGGAGTGATCGGCAATCACTGGAAAATTTCTCTAGAAAAGAGAGGCAACATCCATTGAACTCAACCGTACTAAGAGAGGGGTCACTCCACAACAAAGATCAAGGATCTCCCATCATCTGAACAGGCTCCCCGCCTGCCTTTCCTCCCTCAAGGGCTATCTAGTTGTCTCCTGAAGGCCTCGAGGGACTTTCCTCTCATCTTTTTCTCTTTAGAGGGCGAGCTTATCTGTCACGAGATGTTTGGCCTTGCCTCTTTCTTCCAGCCACCAACAAATCCATAGGGTAATCCTGAGAGATAGTCGCGAGTCGATGGTCTGCCTGCATCTGAACCAAGTGTTTTCTTCTCTCAATGTATAAAGTAGTAAGGAAGAGATTAAGTAGGAAGGTTCCTTTTATAACCATAAAGCTTACCAAGGTACTTCTCTACCCCACCACCATCTTCTTGGTCTCAGGTGATTGGAGTACGAGAGCTCATAAGTTGGAATAAACTCAACATATGAATTACCTTTTGCTCAAGGGGGAATGGTTGTTGGATCTATTCCCTTGATGATCTGAGGAATCATTATCCAAGATAGAGGAAAGCGAGAGACACTTGTTGCCTCGGTGGTCACCATAGAAGCACTGTATCACCCTATGACCCACACAAATCTATCTTTCCAATTCTCATAAGGTGCTGCATAGGGTTCCAGAAATTACTACCAGGCAAAGAGCATAGAGTTACCCAACCACAGGCGAAGATGGCTTTCATGCTATAAAAGGAAAATAATATCCCAATGATGGGAAGGATGCCTAAATGGCAACAGATGATCTCAAATGCCCTAATGATGCTCTAGAAATTGGGTGTGATTTGAGAGGGGAGATATTAGTGGTTTCCATAAAGCTCGCTTTAAAATGCGTGAAAGGTATCAAAACCCCCTATTTATGAATGACAGGGAGATACAAGTAAAAACAATGGAAAATAAACCACCCAAATTAGCCATGTTAGCTCTTTCCGTTTCTGAGTAGGGCTCTAAAATTACATCTTCTTCGTGCCCTGTACTTGAGAACCTAATATTATGACGAAACCTCACGATCCTTTCTGATTCATAATATAAGGATAAGATATCTCAAACATGGACACATTTAACATTCTTCCTGACCATCATTTTCTGAGGAAAAGGGAAGAAGCTAAAAAGCTGAAGTACTTTGATCCCTAAACACTTAATGAGCTCAATAATCTTCTCTTCTTCGGGCTAAAAGATCAAAGAAGCATTATCGCACCTATGAAACTTCTCAGATTAACCAGTGCAAATTCTAAGCTAAGAGGGAAAGGAAATGTCTTTCTAAAAAGAAAACCAAATCTCTTTATAAGGAAAAACCAATATCACAAGGAACATACTTGCCTAGTAGCGCAATTGTTGCAAGAAGTGGAAAGGGTTTCACACGTCAATGACACGCGTAAGGAAATAAACTAGACTGGTTTCCCCAAGGAAATTATCACGATCAACATTAAATGCCATGCATGCTTCTTTCCCACTAAACGATCAAGTTTCCATAATTGACTCACGTTTTGACATCTCTAAAAATCACTTGACTGATGTCCCTCAGCTGACACACAAGCTACCCAAGAGACACATGTCAGGGGTTTGATGACTCACTCTTGATTGAGGGACTCACCCTTAATTAATGGATTCACCCCTAACTTAAAAGGAATGAATGACTTAAAACTATGTGGAAGAGGAGCTTAATCATTTATCCCTTTACAAGTCCTCGTGCTTGAGGGAATGTGTAGTGATATATTTGTAAAAACTCACAATAGGGCTATATGGGACCAACCTTCATCAGGCATCTGCCCTAAAATATGTCGTCTGGGCATAATCCTCGCTTAGTAGGTGTTTCACCCTAAAGGAAAACATGGAGAGTAACATGTACATAGTGCATAACCACGTGTAAAAGAAGTCATGTCCATGATTTCCTAAGAAGTATGCAGTCAACAGGTTCCTTAGTCAAGGTGGAGCAGTTACTACTTCTAAGGATTCCCCAAATCCAGACCCATTAGCCTCTATAAAGTTAACATCCTTAGGATTGAGGAGACAATCCATTATTCACCGAAAGTACCCTTATTCACAGAGCTTTTTACCCTCGTGAGTTTGCTCTAACCATACAAAAACCACCTCCAAAACATGGTTGCTCACTACCTTGAGCTTTCCCTAAACACCCAGAAATATTAAAGTCTTTGGCCACCCTACAAACCTAGGGGTGCCACGGATATGTACTTTATTTTAGCAAGTGTAAGTAGTATCTTTGTGTAAGTAGTATCTTTGTTACTTTAATATTTTATTATGGAGTGGAAGTATGCAAAAATACCTTAGTCATCTAAGAGCTCTCCAAAAAGGGATCCACTACCACCTTTTATTTTTATCCTTTGTATGAAGAGACTTAGGGATATGAATAATAAGTTTGTTCAAGTTGGTGACTAAAACTCCCTACGCCTTACATTGGATGGGAGAAAAATACCACACATATTCTTTGCAGATTGGTGTACTTTTGTTTGATAAAGCAAAATTATCCCAAGTAGAGTTTATTGCTAACCCTTTGAATAATTTGTACTTTTTTTAGGTCTTAAAATTAGTCTAGAGAAGTCAAAGGCTTATGCCTTAAGAGGAGTTAGTAGACCTATTAAGAATTCTCTTGAACATATTTCTTATATTAAATTCATTGACCCTTGAAAAATATTTAGGGTTAAGAACGCGCTATGATCAAACTCATAAGGAATATTTTATGGAAATATATGAAAATGCAGACTTTTAAATTAACATGAAAGAGACAATCTTGCCATGGGAATTCTCACTTCTCTGTTTATTTATATCATGCATCTTTGGTCGTTCCCTTAGTATGTGTGTGAGATATTAGACAAAAATACGAATAGTTTCATTTGGCAGGGAGCGAAATAACGCACCATGGAATGGTTAGTTGGAATAAGGTAATCAAACGTAAGAAGTGATTTGGCTTGGGAATTCAGCCCTCAGGTCTTCAAAATACAATTTTGTTAGGTAAGTTTATTTTGAATTTGTTAAACTCTTCAAATAATTTACGAGCCTCGCTTCAGAAGAATAAATATATGAAAGAAAATAATTATTTTTGGACAAAGAGAAGAATGGATCATCCATTTAGAAGATTGTTCTTAATACTATGGCTATTCTTGAAGATGTCTTTTTGTTCAAGGTGAGAGATATTGATACAAAAAATATGGTTCCAACCATGATTACCAAAGAAAATTTTATGAGATATAGTTTTAGATATTGTCCATACTGAAATGGGTTTCAAGGTTAGATATGTTTGCGTAAATGATGAGTAAAATATTGATATTGTAACCACTCATTTGTCTACTAAAGTAATGAAATTAGTTGAATGGTAAATACACTACAAATAGTGTCTAGTTTTGGCTTCTCTCTCGTCAAATGGGGACAAATGAGGTTCATGGAAAGATTTGGAGTTGGATTGTAAGCTACCAATTTTTGCCACCATTCAATTTCTCATTTGAAAATTTTTCCATGATCCATCCATACCAAATTCCTTTTAAGGCATAGAGACATTGAGGTGGATACCTTTTTCCCTTATCGTCTGAGTCCTTATTGTTTACTGCCTAATAAATCGTCGTTAAGGCCGTCTTAATTTTTTAAAGGCTTTATCTTGGTCATATTTGGTTCAATCGTGATAAAACAAATACGGTCCTTATTTAGTTATGATTTAACCATGGCATATATGTTATGCAACCCTATTTATCCATAATTTTATTTTGAAAAACTTGAGGTATATATTGTAACTCATCTTACACATCCTTAAAATGGTTTTATATGTCTTCTATTTGGTAAGGTTGTAGATTCTTTTATACATTTAGTTTTTGCTTGAATATTAGATTAGATAACTTCTAAAAAGTAGTACATAATTTGGAGAAGAATCTACATATTATTTCTTATTTTGTAAAACGGAATATTTTAATTTGTGCTATAGAAATAAACTTGTCATCAAATGTCAACATACAACGCCAAATTTGACATGGCTTTAGGTAACACAATAAGTCTTTAGTGTTATGACTTCAATTAATGTCCTTCAATCTTCTCGCGAGATCATATGAAAACATGGAGACGTTGCGATTATGATTCTTAATGTAGATAGTAATGCTCTTACAAATTCAAGAAAAAAATATTTAGAGGTTTGATTAGGAACCATGAAGAACCATGGTAGTGCAGAAATATCTAATGTGCTTATGTAGAGATAAAAACCTTTCTAACTAGTATTCAATTTTGTTAGCGGAAGGGTCTAAAAATCTAGGGATGAAAATGGACAGGGCATGGGTAGGGTATTATAGTATCCGCTTTTATATCTGCAGTTGAAAAAAATTCCCGTACTCGAGTCTGTACCTTTTTGGGTATCAAAATTGGCACCCGTCCCTGTACCCTATAGGTATATAAGTGTCCGTACCCATATCCGTTATCCGCATTTTTAATAAAATTAAGTATATCAAGTATAAAATATCATAATATTTTAAGTTTTTAAAAATATTAAAAAGTTTGTACAATTTTTTATTGTGAATTATGAAATAAATGATCAGTAGTAGTTTAAAATTGATTTTTTTTATAAATTTTATAAACATTTATTTTTATATAATAATATAAATTAAAATGCGGGTATGGGGCAGGTTGGGTACTAAGGTGCCTATCCTCGCATCTATCCCCGCTTATTTAAGTGGGTAATTATCCGAACTCGTATCCGTACCCATTTTTGCGAATTTTTATCCTACCCGTTGTAGGTAATTTTGTAGGTACCCACTGAGGATGAGCCAAATTGCCATCCCTATTAAAAAAACACTTATATTTTTCAAATTCAATTTAATTAGTGACTATTGATACACATAAATCTCATTACCCTGTTAACCTTATATCTTATGGGTGACCATACATATTATCTTGCTTCATGCTTTTTAAGAAGAAAATGATCACGATGACATTCTATCTAAATTGAGAACTAATCAATTAGATATTTGGATGGTTATCTATGAATTCTCCCTTGTATTTCATAAATATTTGTGTACTTTAAACTAATTTTTTCGACTTAAGTATAGTTTTAATTTTCCTATTTTACTTTATTTACAAAATTGATCTCTCAATTTTAAAATTTAATAGTTTTAATTCTCCTTTTTTACTTTTGTATTTAAAATTTACAATGTTTTCATTATTTAAATGATAAGTTTCTTGTAAAATATGACATCATATATAAATTTATTGCGAAATTTTATAAATTATATGTTAAAAAAAGAATATCTCATCGAATTTTTTTTATGAAAAATCATAAGAGGGAGATCAAAAAGAATTTGAATTTAAAATAAGAAGATTAATTTTGTGAATCCGATAAAATTGAAAGACTTAAATAATAATTTAGCCTTTTTTTTTTCTTCTTCTTTTTCTTTCTTACTTTTATATAATTAAAAATAATTTTTTTTTGCTTTCTTTTATATATGTAATTTCTATTTGATTGAGTAAATATAGACACAATTATAAATAAAATAGTTTAAATAAATAATTAAATAAAAGAAAATAATATGACACCAAGAGTCAATAATTTGACAGAATAAAAACGGCTAATTTATAAATAAAGAAATTAGTTTAAATAACTAAAAATAACTTAACACAAAAAGTTACATCCCTTATATACAATTAATAATAAAAAATTTAGTTATTCGGTTGATTAAAAAAATTACAAACAAAATTAAAGAAAAAGAACATTGCACTGAATAAACATTCAGTACGAGTCATATTCATATTTTCATTCTCGGCTTAGAAAACGACACGTTGAAGCAATAAACGACAATAAAAATTCAGAGAAAACAAAACCTTGGTTAAACCCTGAAACTGAAAGTTGCATACAGAGAGAGAAGATGTTTGGTAGAAACGCAATTGGATCGATTCTGAAGCGCAGCAAAGAAGCGCGTTTGATTCAGAAGCTTACAGGAAGGAGCAAAACGACGGCGTTTCCTTTCTCTCATCCATCTATCGCCGAACAACAATCGTTCAAGCTTTTCAATCCCTCCGTTTCCGCGCATTTCTTTCGAACTTTCCGATCTCATCTTGTTCCGAAGGTTTTGTTTTCTATGTTTGCATTTGTGTAATGTATTCAATTTATCATATTTATTGTTTATTTTTAGTTGATTCAAATTTTAGAGTTGTGAATTTTATGAATGTTTGTTTGTAAAATGTACATATCTCTTTAAAATTGGAGCACTTTGAATTTATTGTTTTAACAAGCTAATGTATGTTTGGTTTCACGATTGGAGCGCCTAGAATTGATTCTCGATGTTTAGAATTGATTTTGACATGTTTGGTTGCACTCGAGTAGAATTGATTATGCTTTTCCGAATTTATTCTACTTCAAGCTAGGATTTATAACTTTTGAGTCTAAATGTGAGTTTGGTTATGCGTGACAAGAATTGATTATGAATGGATTGATTTTGTAGAATTGATTCTGCTTAAAAGTGAATTGGATGTAAAGTGATTTATGTTTGGATACATTTATGTAAAAGTGAGTTGAACGATAAATTTCAATGTAAAAATCATGTTTAAACTCAAAAACTACAAATTCTAGCTTCAAGTAGAATCAATTCGGGAGGCAGATTCTACTTTAGAAGAACCAAACACCTCAAAATCATAATCAATTATACATGTTTAAAATTGCTTTTGTCTCTTCCAAATCCTAAACCAAACATACACTAAAATGTATTGTTCAACTCATTTTTGCAAGAATTTTTCCAACATAAATCACTTTACCTTTAATTCATTTTTAGCCATAATCAATTTTACGAAATCAATTCACTCTGAATCAATTTTTTTTCCACTGCAGAACCAAACACGCGCCTATAGTCATCGAAATATACTTTTAAACTTAATCTTTCTATAGCTGTTTGTTGTGAGATTATTTGAATTGATTTTTATGTGTGAAATGTCAATGGCATTATGGGAAATTAGCTACTTTGTTCATTGTGTGAATATATAGTATGTACAGTTAGTTATGCGTTCTGAGAAAACAATTATGGTGCTATCAGGGTCATCATGTGCCATTCACGAGGAACTTTTCTAAGACGGTGTCTGCTGCGGCCGGACATAAGGAGGGGTTGAAGCTGCTTGTGAAAGGAGGTTCTCGTGCACAGAAGTTAATTGGAATATGGCTGTTTGGCTCTGCCGCATGGGTGTTTAGCATGGTGATACTTGGTGGTTTAACGAGACTTACTAGATCCGGTCTTTCAATGACTGATTGGAAATTTACGGGTGAGTTCCCTCCTTTGACAGATGAGGCATGGTTGCAAGAGTTTGAGAAATATCAGCAGTCACCTGAATACAAGCGGTAAATTGCAAACACTTGCTTCACCTCCTGAGCATATGCTGTAATCAACTTATTTTTCTACACCGACAATTTTTCATGAAGTCTCCCTTCTAAACTTGATCACTGTAAGAAAACAGATTGATTTACCAAATTCATTTTCTTTTTGGGACCAGCTTTCTGAAACTGTGCATATGAAAAAACTTGTTTCTGATAGTTACAGTTTTAGTAATGATTATGCATTTAATACAAAAATCAATGTATTAGAAGTGAATTGAGACTCAGTCGGAAAGAATTGTTGTAGTTCTTACAGATGTTATAGTAATGTTTTGTTGCACACTTCTTGCAGTGTTAACAAAGATATGAAGATCGAAGAATTCAAGTTCATATATTGGATGGAATATGGACATCGTATGTGGGGGAGGGCATTGGGATTAATGTTTGCTTTACCGTATTCATATTTTCTCCATAAAGGGTATATTACATTGAGATTAGGACTGAGACTCTCTGTTTTGTTTGGCCTTGGTGCCGGGCAGGGTCTCATCGGCTGGTGGATGGTTAAAAGTGGTTTAGAGGTTGGAATATAAAGAAAATAATCTGATTGTTTCAAGTCCGATTGACCACCACAGCTAGACTCTAATAGTGTTTTCCTTCCTCAGGAACCCCCAACTGAATATTCTCAGCCAAGAGTAAGCCCTTATCGTCTTGCAGCTCACCTTACATCAGCATTTGCTATTTATTGCGGCCTCTTTTGGACTGCACTTTCTGTTGTTATGCCTGAGCCACCAGCCGAATCACTAACATGGGTCCGTGGGGCAGCTAAAGTGAAGAGGCTTGCGTTGCCTGTCAGCCTACTCGTTGGTCTTACTGCCGTCTCCGGTGCATTTGTTGCAGGAAATGATGCTGTATGTTAGCTTGTGCAACAATTTTGATGCCCAGTTTATTTGTACTTGAAATTATAATTGAGTTGTTGATGAGAATAAAAGATGATCATTCTGTTTACCTGTTGATGGCCAGGGGCATGCATTTAATACTTTTCCAAAGATGGGCGATACATGGATCCCAGAAGACATTCTTGAAATGAAACCTCTGATTCGAAATTTCTTTGAGAATACATCGACTGTACAGGTCAATATTGTTACTTGTTTGACCCTTAAACTGGACTGTCATTCTGCCTATGCATGGAAATTTTGCAACATAATTTTTTAACACGTTTATTTTAACAGCTCAATCACCGGATCCTTGCTACTGCAACTCTAATTTCAGTGAGTGCCTTATGGCTGTTGACAAGGAAACTAGACATACATCCTGCAGTGCGGTCTGTGATCGGAGGTGTCCTTGGCATGGCATCTCTTCAGGTTATTATTTCAATTTTCAATTTTATGCAATTTGTACCATTTATCATTGAATGATGAATATTGTTAGGGCCCTTTTGAGCTGAATACTCAAACGCCAAACCTGCTGCTCCATCTTCTTTCACTGTTTCATAAAGTTTTTTAACATTTATTGTTAGATATGTTTTGGACATATTATAATTGGTTTGTATGATTACAGGTCACCTTGGGAATTTCAACCCTTCTTTCATATGTACCTGTTTCATTGGGTACTGCACATCAGGCCGGAGCCTTAACACTTCTGACATTTGTGTTACTGCTTAATCACACAGTTCGAAAGCCGTCCTTGGTGCTTCTCAAATCTCTGCCTCAGGCTGTCAAGGCACACTAATTTTCAAGACTTGAGACAATTGTTTATTTATTTTTTAAAGGATTTAGACTGTTATTATTTCCAGGCTAAGCTTGGTATTGAGCTCCTTGTAGTCCATTTTCGGAATCTTTTTTATTTGATTTGTACATTTGATGCCTGAAAATTCATGATGATACAATTGATCTGTTATAATGTCATGTACTATATTTATGTATTTGATTCAGAAAATTAGTGCATCAGATGATTATGTAATGTAAATCAATACATTTTCAAGGCACAGAAGTCTAGAATGCCTTGTTGTTTAAGGCACATAGTAAAACTTTCCAAGTTGAATATTTATTGATGATAGCGTCTGTGTCCACAACAAGAATAGTTTGGCAATTGACTTTTCAAAACTATTTTAAATGGGAATCTCAAATTTGAAAATAATATTAAGAAGTTAATTAATCAATAGTATGTGTTTTTAAATCACATTTCAATAGAGTGGGCAAATATAATAAAGTTATTGACAAAATTTAAGGACTTTGTCACATATGATGTAAATATGGTTGTGATTCCTGTTACAAGTTCTGATTCCTAACATTCTTGTGTGTTGGAAATTGGAATCTTAGATGAAAGTCAATTCATTGATAACGTTTGGTTTTAGTTAACTTGTTCTTTTATTAAATTGGATGGTCTTTTTTTCTTACAAGTAAACAACTTGTTTGCACGATAATGTTGTATTGCACTAATATAATACTGTGAACCATTGATTTTTTTCTTTTAAATTTTAATCCTATGTTTGGCACATATCATTCAACACAGTAATTTCAACAGCTTTATATGTATATATATTGTTCATAATTCACACTTGTCATTGAAGGAGGGAAGGAAGCAAGAATCTTAGAAACTAATGGGAGAGGAAGGAAATATAGACAATGCTCCCTTGATTGATCACTACTCATCTTCTGGCGAAGTTTTTGTTAATGAGTCTTTCAGAACAGGTAAACTAACTTCTGCTTATAATTCTATTCTATGTATGTTATGATTATTAATAATCTGTATTTTGTCTCTCAAAAGTGCATTTGCATATAGAAGATTATTGTGACTAAATCTTCTTATTTTCTTATAACAACTTCTACATCTACTCTTCCATGTACAAGCTCTGCAATAATCTGATAGTTTATTGATTAGATAAAAACAGTGGAATATAAGTTGGACTGGTTATTGTATATACCCTACAGTACCTAACTTCAATTATTTGTTCGTAACGTGATCAGGTAATGTGTGGAGCGCGGCGGCACATATAATAACCGGAGTGATAGGAGCAGGTGTATTGTCACTAGCATGGTCTGTGGCGCAATTAGGATGGATTGCAGGTCCTATCTGTATTCTAATATTTGCAGCCACTACCTTCATTTCAACATACCTTCTTTCTGATTGTTATAGATTTAACCATCCTCAACATGGGAGCATTAGGTGCTCCTCCTACATGGATGCTGTCAATTTGTACCTTGGTTAGTCTCTAAAATCACATGATCATTCTTCCATATTATCAATTTTTCGTAAACGATATTTGAATCTGCAAAACCTTAATTAAGTATCTTTGATTAAGAATATATCCTTATTATGATGATGACGATGATAATTAGGAGAAATAAAGGGAAAGGTGTGTGGAGTGTTGGTACATGTGAGCTTATATGGTGCTGCATGTGCCTATGTCATTACGTCTGCTACCAGCATCAGGTATAAGCTATGGTTAATTTGGCTACCGTTTCTTCATGAGAAACTATCATTCATGGCTCATGTTGACATTCATGGTCTTTTCTGCAGAGCGATTTTGAAATCAAATTGTTACCATAAGGAAGGGCATGAAGCACCTTGCGAATATGGGGATGCCATGTATATGTTGCTATTTGGACTTGTTCAGGTCATAATGTCATTCATACCAGATTTCCACAACATGGCATTGCTTTCAGTTGTTGCAGCTATTATGTCGTTTTCATACTCATCTATTGGACTAGGACTTGGCATCACAAGAGTTATAGGTAAGGTTCATTTTGATTTATTAAGGTTCTGTTTTTAGTTATCAATTCAAGCTTTCTGATCACTAAAACAATATGAGAAAAAGATTTATTTTTGTGCTAAGTCACATCAAGATGATACATCACTATTAAACGGGTTAGTTAAGCAATTATATCATAAACGTTTATCATATAAGTGTTTATGCAAAAGTTGTTTCTATAACCAGAGATATAATAAAGTCAAACTATTTTCATATAATAAGCTATAAGCTGTTTTCATAAGCTATTCTAAAGGACTTCTGGAAATATGCGGAAGACAGATTATAGACATGTCAAAGATTGTTTTTGTAAACTCTTCCAAACAGTCTTACAAGTATTTATATCAGTAGATAAGCTTAAATATATCAATTCGAACAGGCTACAGACATAAATATTAATATTAAATCAATACAAAATAAGAATACTATTTTATATATGTAGAAACAAAATATAATATGATACTCCGTCCCGAATGAAATATAAGTAAAAGTGGTATGTGAAAAATTGATGTATCTGGTTAAAAACAAAGATTACATACATCAACTTTTCAAATACCCTTTTTGCTTAAATTTCATTCCGGATGGAGAACGCTATAGGAGAACAACGGATCATCAGACTCATACATTGTTGCATTTGTAGAAAATGGAAGAGTTAAGGGGAGTGTAACCGGAATACCAGCGTCAAATATTGCAGATAAATTATGGTTAGTCTTCCAAGCACTTGGTGATATTGCTTTTGCCTATCCATACTCTGTCATCCTCCTTGAGATACAGGTAACCTTTACTTCTGCTTTATCAAATTATTACTAGTGCCGATGTTTCAGTTCCATGTCTATGTCTGTGTTTGTATCAAAAGCATGCTTCGTACGTTGATTTCTTTTCTTTTTTTTTTTGGTATTGAACAAAGGATACTTTAAAGTCTCCTCCATCAGAAAACAAGACCATGAAAAAGGCCTCCATGATTGCAATCTTCATTACAACATTCTTCTACCTTTGTTGCGCGTGTTTTGGATACGCAGCTTTTGGAAACCAAACACCTGGAAACCTCTTGACAGGTTTTGGTTTTTACGAACCTTATTGGCTCATCGACTTTGCCAATGCTTGCATTGTTCTTCATTTGGTTGGTGGATATCAGGTAATTAATAGTCCTAAATCCTTATAATCAAAGTTGACATTTCAGATTCTTCAAACATGATTTTACTTTATTGTTCTCAATTCAGATTTATAGTCAACCGATATATAGTGCTGCTGATAAATGGTGTTCGAGAAGATATCCCAACAGTGGTTTTGTGAATAAATTCTTCAGATTGAAACTGCCTTTTTTACCGGCTTTTCAGCTAAACATATTTCGGATATGTTTTAGAACAGGTTATGTGATTTCCACAACTGGACTTGCAATCATGTTTCCTTACTTCAATCAAATTCTAGGAGTGCTAGGAGCCATAGGATTTTGGCCATTGACTGTATATTTTCCAGTAGAGATGTACTTTTTACAGAATAAAGTTGAAGCCTGGTCTACAAAATGGATTCTTCTTAGGATTTTTAGCTCTGTTTGCTTTATGATCACACTAGTGAGTCTTGTTGGATCACTTGAAGGAATCATAAGTCAGAAACTAAGCTGAAAGGCTTATACCAATACCCTTAAAGTTGATTAATTTATTTCATGTAATTAGTTAATGTTACATAAACAACTATATACACATGTAAAAGTCTATATTGTTCATTGTTTATAGTATCTCTAATAAACAATCATGTGTGAATACGGAATATCTATAATAAGATTCGTCGGTTTACCTATTTCTATTTAATTTGCCGAAATTGATGGAGTGAATCGAAATTAAAGCTTAATGTGTTGATACTCACTTAAGAATTTATTTGTGTAACTGACATCTTGTTTAAGTTTTTGTCAAACTCCTCAACAAATTTAAAAATTTTTAAATTTGATTGAAAACTTATTGGTAATTTAATGACTGCAACATCAAAAAAAGATCACTTCAGACATATTTAGACTGAACCTGATGAATGGTAAAAAAAATTTACCATGGATAAAAGTACACAACTATTTTAAATGATTGTAAGTGCATGATGTTTTAAATTCATACATATTATGTTCAAAATAATATTTATTTGTGTTACAAACAATCTGACGCATTACATCTTAAAATTATAATTTGTATTATATGTGTTGAAGATATGATAATCATCTATTTGTAATGATCAAAGTATTATATTGGATCTTCCTTTATCTAATAGTGTGCTTCAATATTTAGGATTTTTAATGGGAGTCTACTTTGTTTTACATAAAAATTAGAATTATTGTTCAAATTCCATTATTATTGGTCATTTTAATTAGGCTTAAGTATCTTCAAATTAATCATATTTACATCATCAACCGGTTTTATAAAATCAAAATTTACAGTTGATTGAAGCTCACAAAAATATTTCTAACATTCTCCCACTTGGGTAAAATCAATTGTGTGATAATGATTTGAGTGTATCCAAAGATGCATCTCCAAAACACCCGCTGAACTTATTTATGAGTTTGTTATTCACGCACATGATTTAAGCAACAACTCAATGATATTTCTGGAGATCCTGAAAATGCCCGCTGAAAAATTGGATGGTATTTTTTTGAACATTTTTTGTTTTTCAAATTTTGCTATGCATAATTAGCATGGTTTTGTTTTGCATAATTTTTGGATGAATTTGAAGATGAATTTTTGGACACACATTTTTTATTAATTAAAAAAAAAACAAAACAGGGGATCACCCGGAGATGCATCTTCGAAGAGACCCTTATTTTTTGAAAAAAAAAGGGTTCGGATATGTATCTCTGAAGTATTTCCATGAAATGTGATCATGTTTGTGAGGTCCTTATTGCTCTACAACTTCTATAAATAATGTATCTCACTCCATTTTCTTTACACAAACCAGAATGACTGCATATCTCCATCTTGCATTTATGTATTTCAATGACGCAAAATCCTACTTCAATATTAGAGTTGAAAACCAAACTGAATACTCTCCTACAATATCCAAAAAATTGAAGAGTTGTCAAGCTCGAGTGACCTTCACTCTCGATAGACAACGAAGGGAACATACGGTTCACCATGCTTGAACTAAAGACGAATGATGATTTCAAGGTGAATACATTTTACAGTTACTCAACAAAGGGTCTTATTGAAGTGGATGTGACGATTCAAAAACAACAAAAAATATTATAAGAATGTTGCAACGTTCCGAACCACCTGTTTTAAATAACATGTAATATTAAATTTATGTAATAATTATCTATATAATGTTTATTTTGGAGTTAATTTGTGTTGGTTTTCCATTATGCCATTGTTTATGCCTGATTTTGCTTTGATCTAACAGAGCATATTTCAGAGATCCATCTTCGAAAATCTCACTGACTAATGAACTAAGGGGTGTTACGAAGATGCATTTCCGAATCAACCTTTCGTGCATACAGAGATGCATATCCAGAACAAATTTTAACAGAATAAGGATTTCTCACCATTTTTGTCTAAGTTGTGTGTAGAAAAGGTGCATATCTTCGGATGCTGGGGACATTTTAGTCTTTTCATGGTGGTGCGGGAGAAACCCTAAGGTTGAAAAGAGCAATCCAAAAGAGAAATACATAAGAAAGGAAAATGGGTCAAACCCAATACTTAATATTATACTCTAGTAATATATTATTATAATATAACTTTTAATACTCTTCCTAAAGTTGGAACGTGTATATTAATCATCTCCAGCTTGTTACAAATGAAATCACTACGCACCCTATTCAATGCATTTGTAAACAAATTTTCTAGTAGATCTCCTGTCATAACATAGGAAGTAGATATGCGATTTTCTTGAATTTTCTCTCTAATAAAGTGAGACTCTACATCAACATGTTTTGTTCTTTCAAGAAATATTGGATTTGATGTGATATATATGATATCTTAGTTATCACACCACAATTTCATTGAACAATTATTCTCGAATCTCATCTCATTCAAAATTTGTGTTACCCATATTAGTTCATAAGTAGTTTGAGTCATAGGTCGACACAAGACCTCCATAGGCCGACACAAGACCTTCATAGGTCGTCTCATAACTTTCATAGGTCGACTCATTCGATGCATTTTTTCAAAAATTCAAATTTTTCTCCATGCTTTTGCATTCCTTTTCCTTCCAAAGTTGCATACATTTAAATACTTGATACATGTATCATTTCTAGTAAGGTTTTAGAGCAAACCTATACGAAACCGGGATTTCAAAGCATACCCATCATCTTCAACCTCTATTTTATGCATACACACAATCAAACTACACATAATTATTTTTTTATTGGGTGACCATTTAGATTAGTGTTGATAACGTCCAATTTAGGTTGTTTGTACTGTAAATTGGGTTTAGTTCTTTGAGGGTTTCAAACAAGAAAACTGAGTTGGGGTTTTCCTTCAAGATTGTTAAAGGATTTGAAGGTTTTGGACAAAATTACGCAATTCAGATCCGATCGAGTGAAAGCCATGGAACAAGGGGTGCCTCGCAAGGGAGTAGCGTGAGACGTGGACCGTCTTGGTAAATCTTGGGTTTCAACAAGTGTGCGCTTGAGATTAACTCAACCAAGTGAAAGCCTTAGGACAAGGGGTTCCTTGAAAGAAAGTAGCAAGAACAGGTGAATTGAAGCGACATTGTTGGTTACTTGATCAACCTTTGATCAAGGATTTTGGAGGTGATAGAGTCAACATCAAACCTAGGGTTTGTAGGGTTGGATTACTACATCTCATGTATACGTACATTTGCAAAGTAAGGTTACTTGCAATTATCTTAATTCACATTCGAATTGAGAACAAACATACTTATAACGAGGCCAATTGGGAAATTACCTAAAAAATCCCTATGTACTCTCTCTCTCTCTCTCTCTCTCTCTCTCTCTCTCTCTCTCTCAATCTCTTTTAAATTAGTGTTACCAAATTATTGAGTTCATTGTTCGTTTGATCAATTTGTTTGGAAATTATTTTTGATTACTTTTTGAAATAGGCTTTGTTGATATAATCATAATCCGTTTGATTGTGATTGGTTTTTAAAATCAACAAAACTAAGCAAATTTCCAAACGATATCGATTGCATACAAATTGTTTGATAAATTGCCTTAATATTGTTTTTGTGTGTTTTGATCATTGAGAATAAGTTCTACGTATACCTTTGCATTCAATTGGGTGTGCCTAATAATTGTTGAACAATCTGTGTTCATTATCATACGTTTGTGTGTCTTTACGCATATACAAGTTTTTCGATAAAGATTCGATTGACATCTAAAACATCTTAAAAAATTCGGAAACATTACATACCTTTTCATTGCATATGATCATGATACCTTTTCTAAATCATTGCAAATTCTCGTGATCATTTTCTCAAACATTTCCACTATTTATAGAGGTATCTTGTGATATATAAATAGCGGAATTTTTCAGAATTCAAAAACACCTCTTTCATCAAAATTCTCAAAACAATTTTCTATTTTTAAGTGTTCATCAATTATGACAAAGAAACTTTTACTCTATAAATTTTATTCATTTGAGAAAATTTTCATAAACTATTGAGAACTTAAATGTTTATACATTCTTAAATCGTTCATTAAAAGAGAAGACTTGTTGTGTATATGTTAGAAGGTGTGAGATTGTACAAAGATCTAACATAGTAAAATTTTTCAAAGAGTGCAGAAGGACTTGACTACCCTTGAAACATTGATAGTTTGAAAATTATGTAGAAGCATAATTATTTGAAAATTTTATTTGAAAACATAGTTATTTTGAAGGAAAAAAATCGTTTTTTTTTTGTGTCTTTTGTATTGATTTGTTTTTATTCTGTGTGTAATGAATGCTATACTTTATGTCTTTGTTTTATCATTTATTCAATTTGCTATTTTGAAAAATTAAATTCTCTACCTACAAAGGAACTAAGAGAGAGAAACAAATCAGAAACATGATAACAACATAGCAATAACATTAAATACGAATTTGAATCCCCTCATGCCCTTTCTCTCACGTTTCCATCTTGTTTTAATCTCAAAATAAATAAATAAATAAATATGGAGTCCATCACCTTCCACGTGAGTAGTTGTTAACTAGATGATCTTTTATTTTGTTGCACAACTTAAATGCAAGGATCGCATGTTATTCACAATAGGCGCCCACTTTTTTATATCAACATACGGTAATTTCTATATAGAAAAGCATTCGGATATAAGTGTACCAAATTAAGAATTCAATTACTAGTATATACAATATTATCTTTGGTAGTATTAATGATTTATGTAATCGGTAATATTAATTATTATAATTGGTGCTCACTCCAAAAATGTTATTTAAAATTAAATTTAATAATCAATAGTTAGTCTAAAACTAAATTTAATAATCAATACTACATCCGTTCCTTTTTAAGTGTCATTTTTTCATTTTTTACACATATCAATAAAACTAATTATTATGGTTACTTTTCAAATCATAATTCTCCTTTTACCTATAATACCCCTACTTATTTATTACATTTATTTAACTTTTTCTCTCTCTGCAATAAATGCATAGGGATAATTTTGACAAAAGTGCAATTAATACTTCCTTGAACTTTGCAAGTGACAATTAAAAAGAAACAAAAAATTATTCTAAAAGTGACACTTAAAAGGGAACGGAGGGAGTAGTTAGTTAGTTAGTCTAATGGTGATTTCAAAATTGATTCTCGAACCAGATTAGACAGCTTAGTGAATTGGATACTAGTGGTGAAAAAAAATTAATTTAATTTAATAAAATGTTATTTAAAATTAATGATTAAATAAAATGACTTTATTATTAATTAAAAAATATATTAAATAATAGCATTTGATCCTCAACAACTGCGAGTGGGAGAGTGGGAGAGAGTTGAAATCAATGTTTTAAAAATCGGACCGAACCGGCCGGTTCAACCGGTTGGACTGGAAACTGGAGATGAATCTGGTTGGGTCAACCTTTCAAAACTGCTAGTGGGTCAAAACCGGGATTAAACCAGAAAAACCGGATTGAACCGTCCAAAACTATTCGAACCAAAGAATCGGAGTCGGTTTTGTAAAACCGTCCGATTCAAAAAAATAATCAAATTTTGGCCATTTTAATTTTTTTTTAATTTTAATATGTTAATATCAATACTTAACATATATTCTTCAATTACAAAAACGAATTCTGTGTGTTTTTTTACAACCATACAAACCTCTAAGTGTTACTCCATTATAACACACTCCATTATTATTATGTTGTCTCTTTCAAACTTAGTCACAATGTCCAACTCTATTGATTGTCGTTCAAGTCAATATTTTTTGTTGTTGTCTATTAAGACTTGTTTGTCGTGGTTCAACTCAAATTTGATTTTTTGTTGTTTAATGAAGTATATCGTATTATTTATATTTTGGTATTCTATCTTATTTAATTTAGGTATTTTTAATTATTTGAACTTTATTTTAGTTATTATATTCTATTATTTTAATTTTGGTTTGAATTAATTTAATTTATTTTGTTGTAATTCTTTAGTTTGGGCAAAATATTTTAAAATAGATGGTTGAAATGAAGTGTAGAACTATGTTAATGTTAAGTATTATTGATAGTGTTGTATTAAATTTGTAATGGATTTTTAAAATATTTATTTTATAAAATTGAAAACATATAATAATGTGTGACATATCTATGAAATTTAGATTCAGATTATTAGTGTATTTAATAAACGGTTCGACCGTAGATTTAACCAGTTTAACCAATTGAACCTTAAACCGTAAGTTTTACCGGTTCAATCTGCGATCCGGTTTTTAAAACATTGGTTGAAATTATTTGATGCAAAAGCTGACCCTCAAACCACATTAAACAACTCAAAGAATTGGATATTGGTGGTGGACATCTTTTTAAAATTAAATTAAATGTTTATTAAAATCAATGATTAAATAAAATAACTTTATTATTGATTAAAAAATATATTAAATGATATTGATTATAATAATTTAATAAATTATTTGACATTCTAAAAAATTAATAAAACAAAATTTTAAGTACATATTTATTTATTTTTTTAAATTTTAAATATTACTATTAATTTGAAAAATGTTCTATTTTAAAACTTGCTTGAAATCTATGTATTGGATCGACTTTTTTTTTGAAGCAGACAAACAGAAAAATTTAATAATAACAGGCATAAGAATTGCCAATAAAGTACAATAAATGTACTGCCCTGCAATGCCAGATTAAGCAGGAACACCAGATAACAACTGTGAACAAAATACAGAGCTGCAGAAACAACTATCTCTACCAAAAAACACCCACCTAACCATCCTCCTGATGAAGAAAATTGCACAACATCCTAACACCCAATCAGCAAAATTAAGGCCAAGGCAAAACAGACAATCCCCCTAATACATAAGCTCATGGGAACAATATTACTAAATGAATAACAACACACCAATTGAATGACATGCCCCTAATAATATAGGCTATACAACATAGAAAAACAGTCTATTAAAAAAATGATGAATTGAAATCCAGCAAACACCAGATAGAAACTGCAAATTGAAGCTGAAGCCAAAACTCTAAAACTCCTGACCCTGAAGCAAAAATCCCAACTCAAACTAAAAAACAATGCTACTTCCAAGCAATTCCTGAGCTGGCCACCACAACCGATTGACTATGGACCGATGCGACGAAAAGCCGCAGCAGACTTGCACAACTGTAAATGCATAAGCAGTAGGACAGCAAATCCAGACTTTAAGAACCAAGATTGAGGCTAACAAAATGAACCAAGAATGATATGCATCCCAATGAAAACAGACACCAAAACAGCTCCAAGAAACCTGCATTATTGCCATCCCAATGTCATTGTTTATGCAGCAGTACCCAAATATACCTTGGGATTTAACTACCAAAAAACGAACTCGTCCGAAATCCTTTTTGCTTTCAGTTTTGGCCATCTCCATGTGAGAATTATTGTTTCCTCTATCACCTTTGATTCCTGTATTTCTTTATTATGGAAAATTTTCTAGTTCCTTGCTTTCCAAATACTCCAGATGCATGCACACCACACCACGCGTATGTTCAAAGGCGATCCTTTTCTGCTTTCGAGGAGATTTTCAAATTGACTCATGTGTTGTCATTCTTCATTGTGTAAGGCTGTTGACACACCTAACCATCTGCAAAGGTAGCTCCAAATACATGCAAAGCAATGACACTCGAAAAATAAATGAGGTATCGACTCTTTTTTCCCGCAACCGCCGACGCATCTGTCCTGACCTTGCAGATTAATTCCCCTCATATCTATATTATCCAAAGTTGTTAATCTATTTTGTAATAATCTCCAGATCAAGCATGAAACTTTTGTTGGAATCGCTTTATCCCAAAGCTTCGACCACGACTTTGACGACACTGTTGTACCCTCGAGCATGAGCCTCTTGTAGATGTTCTTAACTGAGTATTCACTTGAGGTTTCTATATCTCCTAAATCCAAATTGTACACATCTTTCCACCATCCTGAGCTAACTCTTGATGCTGAATTTAATCTATCCATATTCACACCGTATTTATTTACTAAGGCCGAATACCAAATTTCCTTTCTATCTGTCGTAATTCTCCATCTCCATTTCCCTAGTAATGACAAGTTAAATTTCCCTAACCTTTTTATTCCCAACCCCCCATCTTCAATTGGCCTACACACCCAATCCCATTTGATCCAGTTTATTTTCCTCCCCAACTCACTCCCCCCCATAATTTTTTTTTAAAATGGATTCTAATTTATGAATAATACTTGTCGGCGCCTTGAAGAACGAGAGATAGAAAATCGGAATCGCATATAAGACCGATTTTAGGATGACTATTCGACCCCCAATGGATAATGTCTGTTCTTCCAATTAGATAACCTTATTTTAACCAATTTTATAACTCCATCCCATACTTCTAGCTTCTTTGCATTTGCGCCAATAGGAAGATCAAGATACGTCAAAGGAAAGAAACTTGCACCACACCTTAAACTGTTAACTGCCTCTTCTAACCAATGCCGAGAAACATTCAGCCCCACTAATTTGCTTTTGACTAGATTCACTTTCAAGCCGGACATCAACTCAAACAACATAATAATCCCCTTGATAGTCCAGATGTTTGACCACGATTTCTCCCCAATGATCATAGTATCATCCGCATATTGTAAGTGTGTGAATCTCTCGGTACCACCATCAAATTTATATCCTTGAAATGTCCTTTTCTCTGTTGCCTTTTTCATCAGCGCATTGAATGCTTCCGCAATAATTAGGAATAAGAACGGAGATAACGGATCTCCTTGCCTAAGCCCCCGACCCATCTTGAATTCATTTGTCGGACTTCCATTGACCAACACTGATATTGATGATGAACTTAAGCATTCAAGGATCCAATTACTCCATTTCAATGGGAATCCCATCTTTTCCATCAAGTATACTAGGAATTTCCAATCCACACAATCATACGCCTTCTCGAAGTCCATCTTGAAAAGTATCAATTATTTCCTCCTCCTCTTAGCTTCATCCACGATTTCGTTTGCCACTAACACCTCGTCCAAAAATTGTCTTCCCGCAATGAAAGCTGACTAAGTTTCGGAAATCACTTTGTTGATCACCCTTTTCAACCTATTTACCAAGACCTTGGATATAACCTTGTAGATGCAACCTACAAGGGAAATTGGATCGACTAAGATACCAATGATTTGCATAATTGTTTTCTCTCTTGTAATCTAATAAGTGGTTTTCACATATGCCATATTTTATTTCGTTTTGTGTGATGTCGTCATATAAGTGAGGCATTTGTGATATCTCTTTGATTAAGAATCAATCATTTTGTTGTAAATGTTGCAGATCTGGAGGCACGAAATTTGCGTCCCTTTCATTTTGTCATATTATTTGTAAGTATTTTGTCATTTTATATAATTAACTTGCATGTTGTGAGTTTGCTAGTAAACTTATCATTTTTATTTTTAACGATGTTGAATTTATATGTATTTTCTTTGTATACTACCAATTTGAACAATGAATATCATCTTTTTGTAAAAAAACAAAAATTAAAAAAAAAACTCTTATGAGAGGTATCCATATCTATGTTAAAAGTTATAATTCGATGTTCTGTTGGAGTTTAGCATTTGATTATGTCGAAGTAGTTAATTGAAGATGTAGGAGTCAGTTATATTTGATAGAGTCGAATACAATATTTAAGTTGTTGTGTCGAAATTAAAATATAACTTGTATATTTTGGGCTTGAGTCATTTTGTATAGTTTTGTGTCTGCATTTTAGTTCTCGATATAAAGTCATTGTATGATGTAAATCCTAATAACAACTTCACTCAATAATATTTTCTCTTTTACAATTTAGTTTCTCTTTTTCTCTCTCTTCTTCTTCTCTCATCTTTCTTGAAAACCATTTTGTTCCAATAAGTTTGTATCAAGGAGTCCGGGTTGCGATTCAAAAGGAATCTGTAATGGCAAACAAAACAACAACGCCAAAGCAATTTCCCGCGAATCTACCAGTTTTCAAAGGTAAGAACTACGAACGGTGGGTTGTGCAGATGAAGGTCATCTTCAGATTTCAAGATGTGTCCGAAATCGTGAATGATGGAGTACTGTCATTGAAAGCTAATGCATATGATGTTCAGAAACATGCGCACAAGGATCAAAGGAAGAAAGATGGAAAAGCTATGTTAATGATTCATCAATGTGTGAATCCTATCATGTTTGAGAAGATCATTGAAGAAGAAATAGCAAAAGGAGCGCGGGGCAAGTTAAAGAACTTGTGCGACAAAGATGAAAAGTTGAAGATAGTGAAGTTGCAAACGTTGAAAAAGCAATTTGAGATGATTCAAATGAAGGAAGATGAATCAGTCTTGAAAATTTTTCACGCGTGGTGCTGTTAACGAACCAGATGAAGGTGTGTGGTGAATCAATCAACGATTTGCAGAAAAATGAGAAGGTGTTGAGATCTTTGACTTTGACTTTTGAATACATTAAAGTGTCAATTAAAGAGTCGAATAACCTAGCTGGGATAAAGTTAGAAGAAATTCAAGCTTTATTAGAGGGTCATGAGATGAGGCTGAAGCAGAGGAACTCATTAGAGGGTAAACAATCACTAGTCTCTTATTAAATGTTACTTGCAGGATCAACTAGGGAATCCTAAGACATAATGCTAAAGATTTTACTTTATAGTTTTAGTTGAGAAAAAACTCATTTCGACCTGGTCAAAATAGTGATAAAAGGGTTGTAGAAATGTAACTTCGATGGAATTAAAAGTAGGAATGTTTGTAAGAAGCAAACGTAAAATGACAATGCAAATAACGTAAAGTTGAAAGTAACTGTGCAGAAATTGTAAATTTAATTGAAAGACTTTGCATTGAAAATAAAAGTGGTGTTTCAAGGTTCATACATTCTCTCAGAAAAACTCTTTTCTCTAACACTGGTACTTTGAGTGTATGTGAGATTTTGTAATGAAATGAACACCCTAAATTCTACAAATGAAATTTCTATTTATACTAGTATGAAATAACTGCTCCTAACGCTCACATTTTCATCTTTCACGACGTAGAAGTCTGCATGAATTTTGCTTATGAATTTCCTTCACGTGATCTTCAAAATGGAACTCAAAAGTATTTATTTGTATTTGAACGTGATATATGTGCACCCAAATAACCGCTTCTTTGACGCACTCGATACTGTCGAGAACATTGTTGTCGAAATGTTTCCAAAACATTCATAAAAAATACTAAGTCATATTTTCCTTCACTTGAGACCCTGACCACATACACGTTATCAAAGGTCTATATGTCTTTAACTTTGACTTATGCTGAGGTTTTTGCCCTTATTGAAATTCCAGCTAATAAATTGTCCCCCCAAAAGACCTTTTTTGACAAACTAAGAGATATGGGTGTTTTTAAGCTTCTCATACACTATTCAGCTAGTGGATTGACGTTATGATCATCGTGTCATTTCTCTCAGTCGTCACCTCAAAAACGTGTGTCTCCCACTTCCCCCATAAATTGCTTTATCATGGCTCCGCCTTCGTAGGATGGTGTGGCTACGTGCATATCATTTTGATCTTTCCTCTAAGAAGATGATATGTGCCACCTACTTCGCGCCATTTGTCAAGCGTAAAGACTGAAGAATATTTTCTTCTTCACTATAAATAAAATTTCCTTCGTTTTTTTTCTTTTTTCCTCCATTCTCTTCAACACTTCTACTCTGAAAAATTTCTCCTTTCAAAGCTACTAGAACTTCTAAGCCCACAACAATGGCCCCCACAACCAAGAACACCAAAGCTACCAAAGAACCTCTCCTAATGGCCAACGTGTTCCCCTGTGCTACTATGATTGGAAACTAATAATACATTTTGGAGCCACCAAACAATGAGGAGAAACTGTATATTTACAATTCTCAAGTAATTATCCCTTATTCTATCTTTGAAAATACTCATTCACTCATGGGTCCAATGGTTGATCCTACTATTGAACTTTTCAAACTTTGGGATTTTTTCCCATCTTACCATAGGACCAAACCCATAGTTAGCATATAAGGACCCTTGAACTTAGAGTACATGGCTACCTCTTTATGTGTCTTCCTTTTAGCTCCCCCATTAAGAAACATGAGGATTACATCCTCTGGCTAAACAAGATTGAGGCAAAAAAGAGTGAATTTTGGAAGGAAAAAGGCATCTTTGACCTCATCCAGTTGTCGAGACCTAGTATCGCCTATTTCCAAAACATGTTGGTCGCATCCCTATACTTTTAGGAAAGCACCACAAACACCTTCCAACTTCCCTGTGGAATGGTGACCCCCACTCTCTTTGTCGTGGCGGCCATTACTGGCTTTCGCCCAACTGGTGAAACTTTCGACCCAAATGAGAGCGACGATGACACCATCAATTTTGACCCAAATCGTGCGAGCTTTCGAAAGTATATTGAAGACTACCGTGTTTCTTACGCTGAAGTTTTGGACGAGGAACATATTATGTTCCTTGCATTTTGGCTGTCAAGATGCATTTTCTACTGCAGGTCCTTAAAGGTGGCGAATAGATTTTTAACTCTAGCAAACCAACTGCATGAAGGTAAAGATACTTGCCTTAGCCAATCAGTTCTAGGATCCCTTTGTGAATCTCTAGGACAAGCCACTAAAACTTTTAGGAACATCCAACCCAAATATGGTATATTGCTATCTAGACTATTGTGAAATGATGTCGTTAATAAAATAACAAAGTTATGAGATAAAGACTGTGTTTCTTGAACAAACACAAGAAACTCTATTATGTTTTACGAAATATAGATAAGAAGGAAGAAGAAGAATAAGAATTGGTTAAAACTGTGTCACTATTCACTTTCTCAATAAGGGTTCAAAGATTACAAGTGAATTCCAACAATTAACAACTCTCAATAACCTGAGAGAACTAGTCTATTTATAGACTACTAAGCTAACTTAGGCTACAAGTTAACTTAACAATTTAGCTTATAAG
This sequence comes from Lathyrus tuberosus, assembly GCA_022829125.1. NCBI lineage: Eukaryota > Viridiplantae > Streptophyta > Magnoliopsida > Fabales > Fabaceae > Lathyrus > Lathyrus tuberosus. The sequence continues at coordinate 3,963,503 of JALAZF010000274.1, read as the reverse complement.
CAAGGCCCAGTTCGACATGCTAACTTAAACACAAAGCCAACATATTTCAATAACATGCTTGAATAGACTTCGACTACAACATTCACAAATCTTATCGAACCATGAAGGTACCCTTGTCGACACTAGAGTTTAATCCAAATACCACAAATCTCCACCTTAGAACAAACTCTATACTAACAAGGGAACAAACTAGCTTTCATCATGCAACTTTATCAACTTCATACAGTGGAAAAATTTTCTACTTAGCAATGTCTTGGTGATCATATCAGAAACATTGTCATTAGTCTTAAGATTATCTACTGTTAGCAATCACTTCAAACCTTGTTTCCACAGCCTTGTAAGACTCATTCTTAGGATTATCTACCGCATTACTTGAGACTCCTCCACTCGAGCTCGGTAAAGCAGATATTTGTCTAGACAACTGACCAATCTGTGTCTCCAAATTTTTTATAGATGCATCATGATTTCTACTTATAGTCTTATGATTTTTATTGACCTAATCAAAGTTACTTTGAGTGACCTTGATGAAGTTTTGTAGGGTCTCTTCCAACTATGAAGGTTTTCTTTGGATGAGGGCTTACTGGTTTTGTTGCATACCTTGGTTTTCATTTGGGTTTTTGTTATTGATCCATCGGAAATTCAGGTGATCCTTCCATCCCGGATTGTAAGTGTTGGAGTAAGGGTTATTCTTTTGGAAATTAGCAAATTTATTTTCCTCACTTGGCTCTTCCAACGAACATCTTCCATTAGCATTTCCTCCACAAAAATCACACCTAAGTGCTTGTACCTGCCTCACTTTAGTTTTATTTAAGCTGTTTATTTAATAATTCCATTTGAGCTAAAAGTGTAGTTTGAGTATCAACAGCTAACATTCCTTTAGGGGTACCTACCGTTTCACTTTTTACTGAACTATCGCTCTTTGATCTATACTCATTCAAGCACATCTTCTCAATTAGATCTTTGACTTGAGGTTCAGTCATTGATCTAATTATGCCTCCCGCGGAAGCATCTAACAACATGCGTGTCTGACTCTTGAGGCCTTTAATGAAATTTTGCATTTGTTCCATATTATTCATATTATGATTCAGGCACCTGCATAATAATAATTTGAACCTTTCCCATGAGTCATACAGTGATTTTGTGTCTTGTTGCTCAAAATTCATTATTTCTGCTCTTATCTCAGTAAACCGGTTGGTGGTGAAGAATCTTTCTAGGAAATTATCCTCTAGCTCCTTCCATGTTCGAATGATTCCATTTGGAAGGAATAGTAAGCAGTCATTCTCCCTTCAAATAAGTGAGAAACTGAAATTCTGGCATAGCAGACAAGAGATGTCCTAACACATGTCAAGCATTGTTTTGCATAAACATTTAAACAAAAAAGCATAACAGCAGACTGATATGTTGAATATCAGAACTGCAGTAACACAGATGTTACGACATCTGATCCAACATGTTTACTAAGACCAATAACAGAATATGTAAATCTGCAGAATGATAAAGGAATACAACAATTGTTAACCCAGTTCGGTGCAATTCACCTACATCTGGGGGATACCAATCCAGGAAGAAGACTCCACTATCTGTAGAATTATCATAAAGCTAAACTCCCCTGTTTACAACTTTATCTCCTAATCTCTATCCAATGAAATCCTTATCAAAGAACACCCTCTTTGATATGAGAACCACTACTCACTTCCCTTAATCACAAACTGTGATATCTACATCATCCCTGTCAATACAGAATTCTGTCAAGCATACTTGACCAACACGCTAACTTGGATTTGCTTAAAAGCTTCATCCAAGAACAATAAAAGATTGATTAGCTAAAGGCTTCTGAATATATACAGTACCTATGTCTTTTTACAATGTATCAAACCGATACAGAGGCAGACTTACAAACCTAGAGCCAACGACTCTCAAAACCCTAAACCCTTATTTTTACACAAGAGAACTAGGTTACAATAGTCACATTCAAGGTACATATGAAAACCCTAGAACTAAGTCTTCTTTTATAATCTTCAGTTGGGCTTCAAACCTTTCCTTGATCCACTGCTGAGCGCGCTTAGGATCTTGGAACAGATTTGAAACATATTTAAAATAATCTGTTATAACAGTCCAGGATGTCGAGTCTTCAAGTTGAGGCATCTTCTTCGACATCTTTGTTCTTTGGCAGAAATCTTCAACTTTGGTCTTCATGTTGAAACATCTTCTTCAGTACTGAGTTTTACCAAAATTTTGTCCAAATCATTTGAGCTTTCAATCTCCTCTTTTTGGCAAATTTTGGCTAAAACTCTTTGTACCATAAAACCAGGATGTTCCTAACGTCTCTTTACCCTGAGTGTCGGCTATGATTCACACCCAAGGGATTGGAGACTCCTGAAATTCCTAGGTATAATTCTTAACTCAGGACACAAGACACAAAGGAGACTTAGGTACGAAACGTTTCTTCCCCTTTTTTGACAAAAATTGACAAAAAAAATGTACCAAGCCAGCCCAGACACACCACAACTAAGGAACAATTCTGAATAATTCCATAAGAACACATATTAGATTCACATCTTGAGCCAAAAATGACCAAAATCATGCCATGATCCAATTTAAGAAAAACAACAAAGATTCATCACATTCATACTTTATCTTATGTTACTACATCACAATTCAAAGAGCAGGCATACCATACATCAAAATTCAGAATTTCAAAATTCTGTCAAAAGAGAATCATAGGATCCCAAATATGGTCCAAACACAATAAGACAAAAATTCAGCAGAACATAGCAGACAATGACATAAAGTACACAGAGAGAGAATTTCATAGATTTGCAGGAACATTTTTTAGCATCCACGAAAACAAAATGCAGACATACCAAAAGGAGAAGATGCAGCAGCAAATTCAAACACAAACCCTAATTGGTTTTACTATAAAACCATGCTTCAAGGGGAGCAATACATGGAGAGAAAACGAGATAGCAGAGTTTCAAAGGAACCAACAATATAACATAAACATCTGCTGAAAATTCACCCTCAACATCCCTCTAAAAACAAGTGTCAAATTCACCCTTACAGCCTCACTTTTATTCCACAACTCACTACATATTCAAACCGAACCGATACAAAATGACCCAACACATTCAGAAGAAGGCATCGTATCACAATCGACATCACAGAAGGAGGAGAAACGCTTACCTAAACGAGTTGTTGGGCACCACAATAGGTAGTTTCCTTTTCTTTCCCGTCTTCTGCTATTACGAATTTATTCGCCTTTTTCCATTATTTCACTTGTTGTTGTGTTTGTTCGATATGCATTGAAGAGATAACGAGTGAGAGGAGAATGATAGAAAAAAAGCAGAGAACTCTAAAAAATTTGAAACTCCAAATTAAGCCTTACCACCTCAGCAAAACCACTCAACAACAAACTTAATCCACCAAATCGATACAATATTATCCGCACCACCGTCACACTTCCGATGCCTTTCCACTGCCAAGAGAATAGGAAATAGCGACGTGAAATCAAAAGAGAATAGCGATCGAGCAGAGAGTTTTTTCAAACGATGATGAGAGCGAGATTCAGAGGGAGAAGGCGAATCCGTGAGAGAATGATGTGTGACCGAAAAAATGAGGAAATCGTGAGATTGAGAGAATCTGAGAGTGAACAAGAGAGGGGCGATTGAGTATGTTTTGATCATGTTTTAAGGGTATGAGAAGAGGAAGTTTTGTTCTGTTGAAACATTGCGTTTGGTTCTAAATGTGAAGTCTAGGGTTGTTGCCTTGTGTGTAGAATGAATGAATTCTCTGACCAATCAATATCTGAGCCGACCCGCTCCAGGTCCAGCAGGTGACCTGCGACCCACCTTGCCTTTGTTGGGCCTTAGAATCCTGTTTCTTTTTAAACTCTCTTGTCTGGCCTATGCTGAAGACAAGAAATAAAAAATGTTTTATTTTGTTTTCTTTATATTTTTAACTTTTAATTTTTTTTAGGATTAGTTTAAATTATACCTTTTTAATTATTAATCTAAAAAATAACCCAAAAAAGAATTGTTCTCTTTTATTTTTAATTTTTAATTAGTTTTAGATTTAGTTTTAATTTTTAGGATTAGTTTTTAATTCCACTCTTTTTTTAGTTATTAATCTAAAAATAACAAAAAGAACTAGCTTTAATTTTGAACTTTTAGATAATTTTACAATTAGTTCAATTTATAGATTTAGTTCTAATTCTACTTTTTTAAACCCAAAAATAATAAAAGATGAAAAGACAAAAAAAAAAATAGATAATATTTCGTGGGAGATTTGTGAGGATGTATAGTGTGACCCAAGCTTGACATGAATCGTTATTTAAGATTTGCGATCTTAAATCGCAAAGTAGTTACCGTTGTATCGCTTGCGATTTTTTGAACTTGTTTTGTGGTTTACTCTTTATTTCTCGCATTGATCATCCCTTGTACTTTGTCATGTATCCCTCCCCCGTTTGATGTACTTTGTTATCTGTTGTTTCGCTAGTTAAACGACTCAGGAACTAGAACCGAACCCAAAGCATTCTTGATCTACATATCAAGCCATAACCCAAACTTGTAAGTCGGTTGCCTAGTGCATCACCATCAACCTTGTTCACATCACCTCAAACTTTTTCTTAATAAGCAATAAAACCCTTGATCTAACGTCAAGTGGCATTTTTCTCAATAAATTCAAAAACATGATAAAATATGATTAATATTGTGCGCCACGAGCCTTAAGTGGTGGAGAAGGAGTGAGAATGAAGTTTCTCCTACACTCACTCCGAGTATTTTGAACACAAGACGCTCGACTTGGTTGTTCGAAATATTCATCTCTATCCATAGTCTTTAGTGCAATCTTAATAAAAAACAACTTTCCTTCAAAACCCTTTTTTAAGGTATAAAGTTAACCAACACACAATTGTTTCTTAAGCCTCCGAACTACGGAGCTCTGATTCTTCACTTCTTACAAGTGAGGATACGTAGGCACAAGGGCCATAATCCTTGGCGAACACCCTAATAAAAAACCAACCCTTTGTCCCTTTAGCAAGTAGACTTTTAGATTAGAACACCCATTCAAGCTTAAACAACTTAGAAGGTTCCCATTGAGTACGATGGATGTGAGGGGCTGCTAACACCTTTCCCTCACATAACCGACTTCCAAACCCAGAATGTGGTTGCGATGACCGCGTTCTTTCCCTAGAGGTTTTATCGATATTTCCCTTTCCCTCTTTGGGATAAATAAAATTTGGTGGCGAATCTGTGTCATTTTTCGCGTAGCGACACATCCTAGTAAACACTTGAACATGCCGCAATGATATGGGAGCTAGGCATACAAAAGGCTTAAAACTTTCTGTAGTCGCACTAATCTCTATGTAGTTTGACCCAATAGTATTCCTTTGTATCCCCTCATCATGGTCTGTTATTTCCTTTACACTGAAATTGTATCTATGTCGGTCAAATCATGTAACCACGTGTGTGATATCTTTGATAGTTTCCTCTTTCATAACTTTCATGCAGCTTTCATTAAATAATTAACTCAATTTTAACAGTGAACTCCATTTTCTCCTCTGATTGATCCCAACCTAAAGTAGGTCGCTCTCACCAACACGGTTATGGGTAGGTTTCTAATTCCTTTGAAGATAGAGTTTTCATTGATTCCACAAGGATTGTTGTCATGTGGCCCGTCATCGACCCTCGTCAAATAGCCCCGTCAACCTAAACAACACAACTCAACTACAACGACATAGGCAACGAACTCAATTACGGCAGTGCCTTAATGGAGACACAAGACTACGTAGAATTACAACAAATTCTTAGGGAATCTTGTGATTGTAATGCTCCAGGGAACTCGTATCAAACACCTTAGCAGATGAATCAACAAAGACATGTACAAGAAAGGTACCTCAGGGGTGTGGAACTTGTGACATTAGGGGTGACAAAACGGGTTGTGGTACGCTGGACCGACCCACGCACCTGCAAAAAAATAGCTGGTTGGGTTGGGATTTTGTGTTCGCCTACCCGCTCAGTCTGCCCCACTTTAAGCCTGCCAAAAAATGGGTCGGCTGACCCGCCAACCTAGTTATCAAGTATTTAAAATATTTATTTTGGTTGGTTGAAGGTTAATACTTGAACTATAGCTTTGAAATACTTGTTGATGATTCTATTTTATACATTTATTTGTGAATATATGCAATATTTTTTTAAGTAAAATTTGTTTAAAAGATACTTTATAAAAAATTGTTCTAAAAAATAAGTGAAAAATCTATTTAAAAAAATGAAAAATATATAAATTAAAAAAAATAGACAAATAAGTCTGGCGCCCGCCAACCCGTCACCTAGGCGGGGTAGGCTAGATTTTTTAGCTCAATTTTACTTGGCGGACTTGTCCGTCCCGTTCTTTTTTTAACGGGCTTAAAGCAGGGAGGGGTGGGCAACCCATTTCGCCACCCCTAGGTGACATTTATGATCAAACGGGTCGTCATCATTAGTGTAAAAAATATTTTTGTACGCAATCCGATTTAAATTAAATATTAATAATATTTATTCATTTTTAAATTGATTAATTGTTTAAATTATAAAAAAAAAATCGCAACACATTAAAGCTAGATGAATTTGTGTCAACTCTAACACTTGTGCATAGATATCAATTGGATTGATTTAACTTATAGGAGGCGTCAATTGAATTGGCTAGAGCTCTAACTTATACGATAAAGACGTCAATCAAAGTGACTCGTAAATTTTTTTTATTTGAAACATTTGAAAATTAATGGAGAAAATATAGTTATTTAATAAAAAATCAGTTTTTGGTGTCTTTTTTATATTGATTTGTTTTTATTAGGGGTGGCAAAACGGGCCCGGCCCATTGGACATGTCTGTTTTACCCGCACTTTAGTGCGGGGTGGACCAAGAGTTTAGACTCTCACTCTCTAATGTGTCCGCCCCGCCTCACCCCGTTTTCTTCGCGGGCTTTTGCGGGCACAATCATTTACATAAAATTTTGCGTTTTTAGGCTTAAAAGGTATAGTGCCCGCGAACTTTCCCCGCCCCGCCCTCACTTTTTTGCGGGATGGACTTTGGTTTTAGGTCCGCATCCTCAACTATAACTGCTCTGCCCCGCCCCGTTTTTTTGCAGGCATTTGCGGAGCGGGCCTAAACGGGACAGACATTCCCGTTTGCCTTTATTCTGTGTGTAATGTACTGCTATACTTTATGTCTTTGTTTTATCATTTATTCAATTTGCTATTTTGAGAAATTAAATTCTCTACCTACAAAGGAACTAAGAGAGAAACAAATCATAAACATGATAACAACATAGCAATAGCATTAAATACGAATTTGAATCCCCACATGCCCTTTCTCTCACGTTTCCATCTTGTTTTAATCTCAAAATAAAATAAAATACTAAAAACTATAGAGTCCACACCTTCCATGTGAGTAATTTGTTAACAAGATGAACTTTTATTTAATGCACAATTTAAATGCAAGGATTGCATGTTATTCACAATAGGCGCCCACTTTTTTATATCAACATACGATAATTTCTATATAAAAAAGCATTCGTATAAAAGTTATTTAATGAGTTATGTAATCGGTACTATTAATTATTATAATTGGTGAATCAGTCCAAAAATGTTATTTAAAATTAAATTTAATAATCAGTGTTTAATGGTGATTGATGCTGAATTAGGAGGGAGGATTGCGGTGTGAGCCCCCACAACTCGATTGAAAGGAGATTGGAACCACTTAATATCATAATTGACCTTTGAATCAAATTAAGCAATTTAGTTATCAGAATACTGGTGGTGAAAAAATATTAAATTTAAACATTACTATTAATTTGAAAGATATCAATATATTAAAAATTTGGAATCTATTACATACCAATACAAAATTAAAAAATATATTTAATAATATCAATTATAATAATTAATAAATTATTTGGAATCTAAAAACTTAATAAAACAAAATTTTAGGTACATATTTATTTTTTAAAAATTTAAACATTACTATTAATTTGAAAGATATCCTATTTTCAAACTTGCATGAAATTTATGTATTGGTATGTATTGGATCGACTACGATACCAATGATTTGCATTATTGTTTTCTCTCTTGTAATCTAGTAAGTGGTTTTCACATATTTTCTTTTCGTTTTTTGTGTGATGTCGTCATATAAGTGAGGCATTTGTGATATCTCTTTGATTAAGATAGAAAGATCAACTTCGATCATTAACAAACATAATCAATAATTTTGTCGTAAATGTTTCAGATCTGAAGACACGATGATAGAGAGTATTATTAATTAAATATTATTTTAATATAATTAAGAGAAAAAAGAAAATGCACTGAAAGTGTAAAATATTTTACACTATCAATCAATTACAATCATATATCAGAATAAAACATATTTTTATTTTAAAAATACTGATATTACATGTCAATTGTAAACATTTTGATTGGTTGCATGTGTAAAACTGTCGTACACTGACAGTACACTATCATTAAACCCTATAATTAATTAGTGGTATTATTTTGGATGGCTAAGATATATTTAGAGTAGTATTTAAAGTGTAAACCAAGCGGTTGTGCTCCAGTGGCAAAGGAGCTCTGTCCAAGGACGTACCCGGAGAATACCGGGTTCGATTCCCAAGTACGGAATAACATGATTGGCCAGTGCGCATGCCTCTCCGCACGAGCTCTGGATTACTAGGGCTCATTTCCCCTAGGAACCAGAGTGCGATAAGCAAAAAAAAAAAAAAGTGTAGTGTTCTATTTGTTTTGACATCAAGAAAATCAAATGAAATTTATTTTATCTCTTTTATCTTCTAATTTCTTAGTCTAAAATTAATTATGCATTTTTCTCATAGTTTGTTAAGATTTTAATTTTTAGCATCCTAACACACGAAATTTGCGTCCCTTTCATTTTGCCATATTATTTGTAAGTATTTTGTCATTTTATATAGTAGTAATTAACTTGCATGTTGTGAGTTTGTTAGTAAATTTATCATTTTTTTAACGATGTTGAATTTATATGTAATTTCTATGTACTCTACCAATTTAAATAATGAATATCATCTTTTTGTAAAAAAAAAATCTCGTATGAAGGTATCCATATCTATGTTAGAAGTTGTAATTCGAGGTTCTATTGGAAGTTAGCATTTGATCGTACCTGATCAGAAAGTAGACTAATGGCCAGTAAACATCGTGAGCTCTGCTATTCCGGTGGTGTGAGACGGTGGGGGGTGAGGGGGTTACCTGCAAGGTATTCCGATGTTAAAGTCAGGAACAGAGCAAGCAAATACAGAAAGTGAGAGTAAGAATTAGAATACCTGACCCTCTAGTGAAAGAGGGTATTTATATTGTGCCCACAGCGCTGGGCCAACGGTCGTCTGCACTGGGTTGGGTTGCTAGGCCCAATGCAGATAACTGCCAGGGCTTACGTGGCGTAGGGAAGACCAGCACGTGGTCTTCGCCCTGAAGTAACCGCCTCGAGATCTTCGGATAGTGGGTATACCAACTCTTTCGGAAGTGGGTAGTCACCTAATGAAGTGTCCCCGTGGGAGGAGCATGTGGAGTACGCGGGGAGGATGCTCGTTCTCTCCCCGGTTTACGTAGTGTCTGCTAGAACAATGATGGGATCTGGTCGTGCCCGACGAGGAAGATGATTGGGCCTTAATGGGCTGCGTAGCATGATATTAGGTTGGGTCTGCCCGACTGATGGGCAGGCGTTGGCCCAGTCCAGAACAGGAGCCCCCTAAGTCGTTGCTCTGAAGTGTCGGAGTAATGACTTAAGAGGCAACCCATTCGTTGGGGACCTGTATAGTAGGGCAGCATACCCAAAGTGCCAAGCTGATCGGAGATGTAGGCTGTCAAGAGCAGGGATGTTCGTCGGGCAGGAGTCGCGGGGCTGATGCCCTTCTGGTTACTTAAAGGCCACTTCTGGTCGACCATTCGGGGAGATGAAAGGAGACGGACGCGTATGTCACGCGGGCACAAAGGGAATGAAAAGACGTACGTAGGGTCCCGAATGCCACGTGTCATTCGCCATCAATGCCTAGGACGGCTAGGATCCTAGGTACTTGAGTGCCTAGGGACGCCTCGAGTCCTGTGACGACCCTATAAATAGGAGTCGGGTTCGTGCCATTTTGTTGAAACTGTAATACAACAGCAAGCAAAAACATTTAAGTAACCCAATTTTGTCGTATCCACAGGAATCAGTTCGAGGGAAAGAATGTCGTTCGACTGTATCCACATTTCTAAGCTTATGGTTCAAAAGTTTTGGTTTAAAGAGGAACCAAAAGTAAATGCAGAAATATAAAGACTGAAAATATAAAGTAAAGACTGAATTATAAACGGAGCCTTGTTGGAATTGGATCTCATAATTGATAACACGTGCATTCTTCTGACCAATTTATACATAAATCAAACATTCTCCTAATATCATCATGTATCACTCACGACATACATATCCTCTCGGTCCCCACACGTGTGAGTGATTTTATACCGATCAATAATTGCTCTCGCACATCACCAATCAATACAAAGCATTTAAAGCCTGCATGAATGTTAAGCCTACATCCATTTCTGGCCTCAAGACTCAACAGATATTACTATAACATCAATATCAAATTAATGAGTAATTCATATACAAAGCCAATGATCAAAATACGTACACACGTTTAACCCTTTTTACATGCATTCAACTAATTTTCCAAATGAATGTGAATATCGTTCTTCATCACTATTCTCACGCACCCTCACGATATTGTTCGTCAAGCAATATCGTGGTCTCTTATTGCATTAATTACTAGAAGCTATTCAAACTAACAATTAACACAATGCTAAAAAGCTGAGATGCAAATGAATATCAAATCATAAACCCATGTCAAAAGCTTGCTCAATGATAGATGAAAATCTAAGATCACAGATTTGAAATAGGTTTTGTCAAGACCAACAAATAAGCAATCAAAGACAACAAACAATAGAAAATCAAAACTAGTTCACAAACATAGATTAGAAGAAATACATAAGGTACCAAAAGATTACATCCTTTCCCAACAAGAGATCAAAGATCCTACCTTTTCTCCCTTGAAAATGAAGAGATATCAAGTTCTTAACTTTAATTTGCAAGTTATCTCTATCTAAAATTCTAATAATAATCTCCAAAAGTGTGAAAATTCTATTTATAATACATTCAGGAATTTCACAGTTCACAAAGCGAACCTTTTATTCGCACATCGAATGGTAAAAAAGGACACCTGAGGTGCCTCTGAATAGTTAAACCGCCATAGAATTTCTTCATGAGTTCGCAATGCGAAGGATAGTTCGCAAAGCGAACTTTAGTGCCTTTTTCTACTGCCATAATTCTGGGACCATTCGCTGGGACCTCGCCAGAGTTCGCCAAGCGAACCTTCGCTGGTAGTTCGCAAAGCGAACTTGCTGATGTTTTCCTTTGTTCTTTGGCAGCTTGCATCATTTTCTTGTGTCTTACAACTTTGATCATTTAGTGTCTTTTCCTACACAATAGACATATATTACAAGCACCAAAGGTATATTCTCAATGTTTGAAGAACAACAACAATCATGAGTAAAATCAATGAAAACATGAGAATTGAGTAGAAAAAGTGCCAAGAAACATAGTTCATTTTAAGGTAAAATCTGCACCTAACACATTTGCACGTTTCCACTCTCTCTGCTCCTAGCTCTCACTCTCTTTTTTTTCTTTCGCTTCCGCCTCCATCCTTCCATCGTATGCCGCCGCACCGGAGATTCCCAACTTCTGTTACAAGTAAGTTTCTGGCTCCTACTTTCTTCTTAGTGCTTTCTATGGTGGTTTCTCCGGCAAACTGATGAAGTTCCCGGGGAGGCCACAGAGGTTCCGGCGAAAACAGCGGAGCTTCTGTAGACTTCCGGTGAATGCCCCAGGGAACTGGGATGAATCTCCCGAGGACCTGATGTAGGTCCCAAGGATACAGGATGAATGCCCAGGGGAACTGGGATGAAGAAGTCGGGGACTTGATGAAGGTCTCGAGGATGTTCGCTGAATACCCCCGAGGACGTTAGATGAACACCCCGAGGAAGTCGGGTGAATAATTCGGGATGTGGGATAAAGGTCCCGAGCATATCTGCGTGTGTCCTCGAGCTTCATGTCTCAGATCTTTGCTAATAAGGGGAGGTCCAAGGGGTGAGCACCCTCAATAACCGTGGTCAGAGGGACATTCCCCAATGCGGGATGTTCCCCATATTATTTCTTCGCCCTTTCACTTGATTTGCGGTGGAAGGGTGAATTTGATCTGAACTATCGAATTCACCAATTCCCTCTGCTTTTCAGGTAAAATGGTAACCATGACCATGAGAATCATAGAGACCGACGATGAGCCCGACTCCCCGTTGGCGCCGACCACCGGTGATGTGGAGCGGACGCCTGAAGACTGGGATGGCGAGGAGCCTCTTGGCGTCCCGTCCCTGTTTGCTACGGACTCCCATGATGCCTTCGTCACTGTCGAGAATTGCTGCGAGGGCTCCTCAAAGAACTGGCTGGTGTACAAACCTCTAGAACACCACCGCATCTGTTCGAGATTCAAAGGGATGAGATTCCCTATGTATGAGTTTACTTTCGACGAGGCGGGCTGGCGCCTACCCTTCAGTGGTTTCCAGCGAGAGGTGTTCACTTGGCTGCGCCTGGCACCTTTGCAACTTCACCCAAACGCTCTCGCCTTCATTCGAGCATTCGAGCTTGTCTGCCAGTACCTCGGCAACGGGGGCGACTATACCTTTGTTCTTCCGTATATTCCACCTACAGAGGTAGACGATTGATGGAAGGCACAATTGGGTATCCTTCAAATAAGTGAGCAGGTTATTCCAGACTTATATGGACTCTGTCCGCCACTTCAAGTCCCGGTATTATGTCGTAAAGCCCATCTCACTCAAGGACGCAGAGACAGTGTACAACCGGGTGTTCAAAGAAATAGACGGGCAGCGGGTAGAGGTCCTCGAGGAGAAGTTCCCCCTACAGTGGACGAATGATCACTTTAAGAGAGGCATGGACAACTATATATTTATCCTGGGCGCACTGAGCGAGGATGACCGACTGGCTTACCAGGAGATAGTCAAGTTCATCTCTGGTTTTAAGCGTGTGCAGCTCGTGACTCCGGACGGGAAATTTATCTGCGACGACAACGAGGAGATTTTAGAGGATGCTCAGTTGATTAACACGAGAGCCCTCCTCGAGACATTTTTCAATGAGGACGCTCTCCTGCTGTTAGATGGCGAGCAACCCCAGTACTTGGCTCCCGTGTCCATTTTTATCGTTGGTCTACTAACGCGCTTTTTCTTTTGCAGGTGAAATGTCGAGTATGGAGGAACGCATTAAGAAGTTGACTGTTTCCCGAGGCTCGAATAAGGGTGGGAAGGGGTGAGTCGATCAGATCAGACAGCAATGACAAGGCTCCGTCCCGACCTCCGGGGACTCCTCCAGCTCCCCGCAGTGTAGCCAATCCCCTAATTCGTAAGGGTCCCTAAAGAGACAACGAATTAGCGAACAGGTGCATGTCGACCTCACTGCGAGCCCACCCAGCGAGAAGTTCGTGCTCCTGCCCTGTCACCTGAGGCCTAATTTCTTCTCAGGGGCCAACTCCCCGATCGTTAGTTCATTTGAATCCCAGGACATCTTAGGTGCTGATCGGGCTTCGAGGAGAAAAGTCTTAGCAGAGGACATGGCCGCGATGATGCAGGTTTTTGCTACAACCCTGGTCTTGAATGATGATACCTGTCCATCGGCGGAGTTGACCAAACTGTAGGATAGCTTTACGTCTATTGAGGCCGAGATAAAGAAATTGGGCAAGGACCTCGCGGAGTGTAAGAAGCATAATGAAGCCCAGGTCGAGCTTCAGGGGCAGTTGGAGGAGAAGCTGAATAACGCCGCTGAGGAGCGGAAAAATTGCTTGGCAAAAATCGCTGAGCTGGAGCAAGCTGTTCGACCTACTGAAGAGGAAACTGAGGAGGACAAGTTGTTGAACTCTCGTGAAGCAGCTCCAGATTGTGAATCCGAGTGTCGAGCTCATTACTGAGGGTACCGGGCCATACCACCAGGTGGTTGAAGGTCGGATTATCCCACCGGAGTCTGAGGAGGAGGATGACGACGAAGAGACCATGGAGGACGGGCGGCGTGAGGAGACCACGATGTTTAGTTTTTCTTTTGTCTGTTTTGTTTGGCTTGCATGCCAGTTTTGTAATGAATTTTGCCCGGCCTGCGCGCCAAGGGCTTGTGATATTTTGTACGCACTCTTTAAACAATGGGCTTCTGCCCGATTCTAATGTATTGTCTTTTCTTATTTTGTGTGTGTGATATTTGTATGTTGATTATATATCTGTTCCAATTTTGTCTAAGTATTTTGGGGGTTTTGCTTGACTTTGTTGATCCTTGACAGTGCAGGGAACTGATCGAGTGATCGGAGCTGTATTTCGACCTTCGACGAAGCTAAGAGTTCGGTCGAGGTCTTAGCTTCGTGGCGTGAACGTCCCATCGTGAGCTGGATGTCCTACCTAGTTGGTACAGCGACGGTGGAGCTCGGTCGAGGTATCCCCCTCAGATCAAGGGTCCTCGCACACACACAACACGGGCCCTTGTCTTCTTGTTTCAAAGAGGGGAGTCGCGCTTGCACCTTAGTGCGCCCCCGTGGTCGCAACGTAGATGGGTTGCGGGCAGTGTTTAACTGTAGTAGTGTTTAAGCTTTTCAGCATTCCATGGTCGAGCAAGTTCCTCCCCGTGTAGATTTTCGAGGTAGTAGGCCCCTGTTCCCGTTTTTACACGGACGCGATAAGGGCCCTCCCAGTTCGCGGCGAGTTTTCCTTCATGCGAAATTTTCTAGTTCCTTCGTAGGACGAGGGTACCTACCTGAAAATCACGTTTAATAACTTTGTTGTTATAGCGTAAAGTTATCTTCTGCCTGAGTGAGGCTTCGCAGAGCGATGCGCCCGACCTTATCTCTTCGACCAAGTCGAGCTCCTCCCGGAGGGCCTCGTCGTTCATCTCCTTGTCGAGGGGATACTCAATTCTTCTCAAGGGTTCCCTTATTTCTACTGGGATCACCGCCTCAGTTCTGTAGGTCAATCAGAAGGAGGTCTCTCCGGTAGTGGAGTGCGGGGTTGTTCTGTAGGCCCAAATGACACTGTGTAGCTCCTCGACCCACCTTTTCTTGGCG
Source organism: Lathyrus tuberosus (assembly GCA_022829125.1). Lineage (NCBI taxonomy): Eukaryota > Viridiplantae > Streptophyta > Magnoliopsida > Fabales > Fabaceae > Lathyrus > Lathyrus tuberosus. The sequence continues at coordinate 3,948,311 of JALAZF010000274.1, read as the reverse complement.
TCACCCAGTCTTCATTTTAGACCTCACAGGATCGCCCTTTTCGTGGCTTCAGCTTGAGCATTTGTTTGTGGGTGCTCGACCGAGGTGAAGTGTTGCTTCGTGCCCAGCTTCGTGACGAAGTCCTGAAAGTTCTTGTCAGTGAACTGTGTCCCGTTGTCAGTGACAATTGCCTGGGGCACGCCGAACCGGGCAAGTATGTTCCTCTTGTAGAAACGTAGTATGTTGTGGGCCGTGATTTTGGCCAGGGCTTCAGCTTCAATCCACTTAGTGAAATAGTCGACGCTAACAATCAGTTACTTGTTTTGGTATGACCCAACGACGAAGGGTCTGAGGATGTCCATCCCCCACCATGAAAACGACCATGGAGACGAGAGCGTTTTGAGCTCACTGGGTGGGGCCAGGTGCATGTCCCTGTGCCGTTGGCATTTGTCGCACTTCTTGACGTGCTCCTTTGCGTCCTACTGCATTGTGGGCCAGTAGTACACTACTCGTAACGCTTTACGGGCTAGTGATTATCCGCCGAGTTGTTGCGCGTTGATCCCCTCATAGATCTCCTAGAGTATCCTGGGGACCTTGGACTCCTCGACGCACCTGAGGAGGGGGATCGAGAAGTCGCGTTGATATAACTTGTCTTCGACAATCGTATAGGAGCAGGCACATCGCCTAACAACTCCGGCGTCTTTAGGGTCGTCGGGTAGTTTTCCCAGGCTGAGACACTCGTACACCGGTGTCATCCAGCTGTGGCCGTCTCCAATGGCGTTCACGTCAGCTGCGGGGCCGGTTTTCTCGATGCTCAGACGCGGGATCACCTTCTGAATGACGTACTTGTTCCCGTTTTTCTTCTTCGTGCTAGCGAGCTTCAATAGAACATCCGCTCGAGTATTATGTTCGTGTGGGATGTGATTCACTTATGCCGAGGGGAACTTCTTCATCTTTTTCTTCACCAGAGCCAAGTATTCAATGAGGTTGTCGTTCATGGCCTGGTATTCTCCCCGTACCTGGGAGGCCACGAGCTGGGAGTCAGTGAATATTTTGACCTCTTTGGGCCGAGGTCCTCAGCTAACCGTAACCCAACGAGGAAAGCCTTGTATTTGGCATGGTTGTTCGACGTCGGGAAGGATAACGTAGGGGAGACTTCAATCAAGATACCTTCCTCGTTTTCAAGGATGATGCCCGCTCCGCTGCTTGTCGAGCTGGATGCCCCATCGATGTAAATCTTCCACTTTTGGGATCCGTTGGTCGAAGGTTCTGGGAGGGTCATTTCTACCACGAAGTCGGCCATCACCTGAGCCTTCAGGGCCTTTCTCCCCTCGTATTGGATGTCAAACTCGGCGAGTTCGAGCGACCATCTGAGCATCCTCCCCGCCATGTCTGGCCGGCCGAGGAGTTGTCTCACTGGTTGCTCGGTCCTCATCACGACCGTGTGGGATAAGAAGTAGTGTCGCAGTGACGAGGGCCAGAGCGACCTTTTCGATTTGCTGGTATTTAAGTTCAGGTCCTTTGAGGGCTTTGTTGGTGAAGTAAATCGGCTTCTCCCCGTCGGTGGTCTCCCAGATTAGAACCGCGTTGACTGCTTCGCTTGTGATCGCGACGTATAGGAATAACGTCTCCCCGCCCTCTGGTCGCGAGAGAACCGGGGGTTGCAAAAGGACTTGTTTCAGGTGGAGGAGCGCCTGCTTGCATTCCTCAGTCCATTCGAACGTGGCTTTCTGGCGTAGGAGTTTGAAAAATAGAAGTGCGTATTGTGCCGACTTGGCCACGAAGCGGGAAAGCGAGGTCATCATCCTGTTCAGCGATTGTATCGATTTCTTAAAGTTTGGCGTCGGGATCTTGGAGAATGCCCTGCACTTGTCGGGGTTCGCCTCGATTCCTCTCTCTGTGAGGTAGAAACCGAGGAACTTGCCCGCCTGGACGTCGAAGGTGCATTTCTCGGGGTTGAACCTCATCTTGCATTTCCTCGCAGTGTCAAAGACCTTTTTGAGATGGGCAACATGGTCGACTTCTTCTGCATATTTGACAATCATGTCGTCCATGTAGACCTCTAGCATTTCGCCGATCTCTCCCCGGAAGACTTTGTTCATCATCCGCTGATAGGTCACGCCGACGTTCTTCAGGACGAAGGGCATCACATTGTAGTAGTAATTGCATGACTCGGTCATGAAGGCAGTGTGTTGTTTGTCGGCTTTGGTTATGGGGATTTGATTGTACCCCGAGTAGGCGTTCATGGAGGACAATAATTTGAAACCTGCAGAATTGTCGACCAATTGGTCGATGTTAGGCAATGGATAAGCATCTTTCGGGCACGCTCGGTTAAGATCAGTATAGTCAACGCACATCCTCAATTTTCCATTACTTTTCTTAACAAGTACAACATTGGACAACCAGGTTGTGTACCTGGCCTCCGAAATGAAATTAGCCTCTAAGAGGTCTTCTACAGCTTTTTCAGCAGCTTCCGTTTTCTCGAGAGACTGCCTACGCCTAAGTTGCATTATAGCCCTAGTGGTTGTATCTACAGTAAGCTGGTGACAGGCCACCTCTGGGTCGAGGTCGGGCATCTCCGACGTGCTCTACGCGAACAAATCAGCATTCTCCTGGAGGCAGACCTTCAACTGCTTCTTCGCCAAGTCGGGGAGCCCGATACCAATCTTCACATTCCTGTCTGGATTGTCTCGAGGGCGATGAGCTCGATGTCTCCATCTGGAATGAGGCGCGTTGGGTGGAGAGGCTGTCTGTTGCCTTTAGCTGAGAGGTCGTTGTCCGTTGCTCCCTCTTCTTCCTGTTCGCCGGGGAAACGACTGTCGAGGTCCACAACATTGACGCGGGGGAGTGGCTTATGTTCTGCGTCTGAGGTTGACTTCTCTCCAGCCTTGGGCTTGACGTTGATCGAGCTCAGACCCTTGGTTGCAGCTTCGAAACACCTCCTTGCAGCTTCGATATCCCTATGGAGGGTGACTACCTAACCTCGGGTGGTGTAGTACTTCATCTTCAGATGTACTGTAGATGGTACCATCGTGAGCTCGACCAGAGTTTTCCTCCCTAGGATGCATTGGTACAGGGAAGGACAATCCACTACCAGGAAGGGGGTATTGACTTGTTGGGCAGTGTCATCGCTTCCGAAAGTAACCATCAGGTACCATGGTCTGGTGGTCGTGTCGTTGAAACCCTGGAGATCTGAGCCCACGTAGGGGGTCAAATGCCTTTCATCGAGCTGGAGGGTCTTGAAGAGGTGGGCGTACATGATGTTCACCGAACTCCCTTGGTCGACCAGGATTCTGCGGACGTCAAAGTTCACCATCTACGCCCTGATCAGGAGAGGGATGGTGGAGTTAGGGGCGCCACCAGGCAGTTCCTCGAGGTAGAAGGTGATGGGGTTCGAATTCCCTTGTACCTTCTCAAAGGTGGAAGTCTGTGCCGAGCTCGCGGATTCCAGCTCGTCGAACTTCCGCTTGATCGACCCTACGGAGACCTTGTTGAATCCTCCATCAGATATAACCATTGTCGTGGGGAAACTTTCCCACAGGCTGCATGCGGTAATAGGGTCCTTGGGGGGGGGGGAGAGTCTCCCATTGGCTATAAGCGATCGCGAGGATCTCAGGCTCGTCGGGGACGTAGAAGTCCTCTGGTCTGGTGACACTCAAAGTAACTTACAACCCGTTCTCTCCGGTGAGAGGGGCCGTCTCCTCGACCCTTTGTGTTTCCCGGGCATCCTGTCTGGGGAGGGGTCATTCCTCCTCGTATACTGCTTGAGGTTCCCCTCCTTGATCAGAATTTCTATCACATCCTTAAGGTGGATGTAGTCCTCGGTGACATGTTCATGGCTCCTATAGAACCTGCAGTACTTGGACTTGTCAACATTTGTTTTGAGGGGTGTCGGCTTCGGAAAATGGACACCTCATTTCTGGAATTCCGACTTGGCGCACTTGGCCAGGATTCGCTCGCGGGGAGTAGTGAGTGGCGTGTACTCTGTGAACCGGCTAGCTATACCTCTCGATTCACGAGAGTCTATGGGACAACCTTCTCTTCTTCTATCACTCCCTCGTTGGGGAGCGGTAGAGTCTTCTTGTCTGGAGCTTCAGGGGCCCTCTTGGTGCCGCGAGTCGCGGGCACAATGGGCAGTCTCCAGCTCCTCGTACAGAATGTACGCTTGGGCTTTGTAGAGGAGCTCTTCCAAGTTGCAGGGCCTCTGGATGCCCACAGCCTTCCGGTTGAATCCCTCAATGTAATCTCTGAGAGATTCGTCCCTCCCTTGAATGATGGCTTTCAGGGAGGCCACCGTCTTCGGGTGGCGTCGGGACGCTGTGAAATGCCTGGAGAACTGTCTCTTCAGTTCCTTCCAGGCAGTGATGGACTCCGGTACGGGGCTCTTATACCACGCCATGGCACCTTTCCAGAGGGTGGTCGGGAAGATCCGACACTTGATAGCTCCCCGGACATTCCTGTAGTCGAGCATTTCCTCGAAGCACTCGACGTGGTCGTCCGGGTCGACAGTTCCGTCGTACGTCGCCAAAGGTGGAGACTTCTCCATCCCGACAGGTATAGGCATCTCCATAACTTCCTTGGATAGGGGGGTACGTTGGTCGTCTTCGTCACTCCTAATCGGTGATTGCGAAGGGGAGTGATCGCCACGACCCCGCTTGTTTTGTCGGGAGGGACTCCTTGGCCGGCTCTTCGACTTTACTCTGTCAGCTCTGCTCCTCTTTTGGACATGGGAACGTCGTTGTTCCTTCCGAGCAGGGGAACGATTGTGCTTCTGGCCGACCACTGGTTGGGGTCGTTCCAGACGCGGGCGGCGTCCTGCCAATTAAGGGGAAGGAGTCCGAGAGTCGACCTGCGGTATCCTTCGCGGGGAAGGAGAAGGGTTGTGAGATATGGGACGACGATGTCTTTGCGGGAGAGAGCGTCGTTGTCGCCCTCTTTCGAGCGCTTCTATTCGCACGTTCTGTTGGGAGATCAACAGGTTGGTCTGATCGACTAGTATAAATAGGGCCACCGTGTTTGGATCAGTATTGGGTGGCGCGGGGACAGGCTGGTAGACAACTGAGCTACTGTCATGTTGGGCGGCATTGAAGGCCGTGTCGCCAGAGGAGGGGGAGGCAGTACGCCCATCCCTCTAGTCGTCTTCTTCGACGTTAACGACCACATTGGGCTCGTGGTCGTCTCCGTTGTTGAACTGAATTAAGGCAGTGTTCGGAACATTGGCATCAGTTCGAGGGCTGGCCATGGTTGTCAGAAAATGAAAATTGCTTTGGTTTTTACGAGGAGAAAAACAGGGAAGCAAACGTTCCCACAAACGGTGCCACTGATCATACCTGATCAGAAAGTAGACTAGTGGCCAGCAAACATCGTGAGCTCCGCTATCCCGGTGGTGTGAGACGGTGGGGGGGAGGGGTGTACCTACAAGGTACTCCGATGCTAAAGTCAGGAACGGAGCAAGCAAGTACAGAAAGTGAGAGTAAGAATTAGAATACCTGACCCTCTAGTGAAAGAGGGTATTTATATCGTGCCCCCAACGCTGGGCCAACGGTCGTCTGCACTGGGTTGGGTTGCTAGGCCCAATGCAGATAACTGTCAGGGCTTACGTGGCGTAGGGAAGACCGGCACATGGTCTTTGCCCTGGAGTAACTGCCCCGAGATCTCCGGAGAGTGGGTATACCAACTCGTTCGGAAGTGGGTAGTCACGTGATGATGTGTCCCCGCGGGAGGAGCACGTGGAGTACGCGGAAAGGATGCTCGTTCTCTCACCGGTCCATGTAGTGTCTGCTCGACGATGATGGGATCTGGTCGTGCCCGAAGAGGAAGAGGATTGAGCCTTAATGGGTTGCATAGCATGATATTGGGTTAGGCCTGCCCGTCTGATGGGCAGACGCTGGCCCAGTCCAGAACAATATTCGACTATGTCGAAATAGTTAATTGAAGGTGTAGGAGTCGATTATATTCGATAGAGTCGAATACAACATTTAAGTTGTTGCGTCGAAGTCCAAATATAACTTGTATATTTTAGGTTTGAGTTGTTTTGTATAGTTTTGGATATGGGTTTTAGTTGTCTATATAAAGACATTGTCTGATGTAAATGCTAATAACAACTTCCCTCAATAATATTTTCTCTTTTACAATTCAGTTTCTCTCTTTTTCTCTCTTCATTCTTGTTCCAACAAGTTGTTATCAAGGAGTCCGGGTTGCGATTCAAGAGAAATCTATAATGGCAAACGGAACAACAACGTCAACGCAATTTCCATCGAATCTATTGGTTTTTAAATGTGAGAACTACGAGCGATGGGTTGCGCAGATGAAGGTCCTTCAGATTTTAAGATGTGTCTGAAATCGTGAATGATGGAGCACCGTCATTGGAAGCGAATGCAGATGATGTTCAGAAACCTACGCACAAGGATCAAAGGAAGAAGGATGAAAAAGCTCTGTTCATGATTCATCAATGCGTGAATCCTATCGTGTTTGAGAGGATCATTGAAGAAGTAATAGCAAAAGAAGCGTGTGACAAGTTAAAGAACTTGCACGACAGAGTTGAAAAGTTGAAAATGATGAAGTTGCAAACATTGAGAAAGCAATTCGAGATGAATCAGATGAAGGAAGATGAATCAGTCTCGAAGTTTTTTTTTTCACGCGTGGTGCTGTTAACGAACCAGGTGAAGGCGTGTGGTGAATCAATCAACGATTTGCAGAAGAATGAGATGGTGTTGAGATCTTTTACTGTGAATAGATGGATGCATTGTAAAAAGCTCATTTCTAATATGTCTGTTGTCATTACTTATATTTATAGAGAAGAAAACTCTGATGCATATATTTTTTCTATTTTTGCCAACCATGACCGCCATTCCCTATCTATTAACTCTTTTTGACTCAATTCTTTGATTTTGTAAAAAAATAGATTTGGGTTGAGTTTTTTTTTTATAAATTTGTTTTGTTTTAAATGGGTATTAGTTTAATCTCCATTTTTGTGTATCATCTTTTCCTTTCAATTATATGACCTTCATTTAGAAAAGAATAAAAAATCCTGCAAAACAAATTTCAAATATAAGGTTTTGTTTGTATTTACATAAGAAAACAGACTAAGAAAAAAAAGAACATAATATAAAAAGTAAAAGAAATAAAATATAACCCCTTCAATCCTTTTTATAAAAAAAAAATATACTTTTTAACACATTGAATAATAATTGTGTATAATCTAGAACCATATATACATCTATTATTGAATAAATTTAAAAATTAAATATATTTTTATAATAAGGATCAAATCTAATAAGGAAACCCAATTTTTTTCAAAAGCAACTGTCTATCCCATCCCAAGAAATATATTTGTTCTGAAGATGGGATTCGGATCTTCTGATTCTTCAAGTGATGACAACATCGACAACACCAACTTCAGCAACCCTTTGTTGCTCTCTGAATCTCATTATCCCGGATTTTAAGTGTTGGAGTAAGGGTTATTCTTTTGGAAATTGGAAATTTAGCTTCCTCACATGTCTCTTCCAACGAACATCTTCCGTTAGCATGTCCTCCGTTGAAATCACACCTAAGTGCTTGTTCCTGGCTCACGTTAGCTTTATTTAAGCTGCATATTTAATAATTCCATTTGAGCTAAAAGTGAAGTTTGAGTGTCAACAGCTAACATACCTTTAGGGGTGCCTACCGTTTCACTTTTTACTGACTTTTCGCTCTTCGATCAGTACTCATTCAAGCACATCTTATGAATTAGATCTTTGACTTGAGGTTCCATCATTGATTTGATTGTGCCTCCCACAGAAGCATCTAACAACATGCGTGTCTGACTCTTGAGGCCTTTAATGAAATTTTGCATTTGCTTCATATTATCCATATTATGATTCGGGCACATGCATAATAATAATTTGAACCTTTCTGATGAGTCATACAGTGATTTTGTGTCTTGTTGCTCAAAATTCATTATTTCTGCTCTTGTCTCAGTAAACTGGTTGGTGGTGAAAAATCTTTCTAGGAACTTATCCTCCAACTCCTTCCATGTTCAAATGGTTCCATTTGGAAGGAATAGTAACCAGTCATTCGCCCTTCCAATAAGTGAGAAATCAAACAACCGTAGCTTGACTTGGTCTTCCATGACATCATCTAGTTTGCACATTGAAGCAATTTTGTAGAAGCTTGCAAGATGAGCCCACGGATCTCTGCTCGCGTTCCTGTTGAATGAATTGTCTCTTAAACATGAAAGTATAGAATTCTTAATATCAAAGTTAGCAGGGTCTGCCGGTGCAAACCATTTAGAAACTTATACGTCATTGATTCTTTTACATTGATCCACCATGGTTTGAGGTGTTGGTGCTGCCATGTTATCTTCCTCTTCAGTGTCTGAAGAAAGCAATGGTGGATCTTTATGTGGGGCCCCGTTGGCCAGAATTACTTCTCTTACTGCTTTTATGAGAGCACGTGCGGTTCGTTCAATTTCTGGATCAAATGGTAGTAGTGTCGATCCTGAACTGCGTTCTTTGCTTCTCTTACTGATTTTTACCTCAGTAACACTATGATAAACAATAAAATAAAACAAAAGGCAATAAAAACTAAAAATAAAAATAAAACGTTGCACAAGTATTGCCTTGTTGTAATCAACAGTCCTCGACAACGAGACCAAAAACTTGATGACTTCTCGACAAGTGTATTGATAGTGTTGAAGTAATAATTAAGATCATATCCACAGGGACTGTGTTCGAACAAAACAAATTTGTGCAATGCAAAGGAAATAGTAAAATAGGGGGTTCAGTTTGCAGCGCGAAAAATAAAATAAGAGTTTTAAACAAAATTACGAAAGCGGTCAGATTGTATATTGAATCCCCTATTTCTCTATTGTTGATGTTTGATGTCTTGTATCAATGATCCTATCACTATAATCCCACGACAAATTAAAAAAGCCACTATAACTAATCCCTTGCGAAATAACTCACTAATAACTACTTAGAGTTTTCTATCCCTAGTCCACCAGCGTAAGCAAGATTAGACGATGCACATAACGCTAATTCCCTATGCCACTACTCAGGGTCTTCTATTCCTATTCAACCAGCGTAAGTACCACAATTGTCCTAGGTCAAACACATAGACTAATGGTCAGTATTCCCTATGTGCCCAAAATAAATTTAAAAGAGTATCTCACATAGACAACATTAAGAACGATAAGCAATTGCATATAATTATAGATCAAAGGACTCATACAAAGTCAAATAAACATATTACCCAACAATATTGAAACTGGTTCATCACACACAACTTAACCTAGAGGAGTTTATCTACTCATAATTTAAATTACAATACCAATTGAATAAAGAATAATAACATATGATTTCCCTTTAAGGATTAACCTCCAATGGCTTCAAATGCTCTATAAATCACCCTTGATGTTGTAAATAATCGTACTTGCAGTGCCAATTTTCGAAACCCTTGCAAAAGTGAATAATTTCCCCTTAAAAATAGCTAAAAATGGATCAGACGCGTCAGAAAAAGCCCAAAAAAGAGGTCATTACACGCGTCATACCTGCATCGCGCGTGATGCAGCTAGTACAAACCTATCGAGCACGCGATTTCGCGTGATCCTGTGCGTGATTATTCCATTAGCTGCACGCTCTTTCTCACTTTTTCACCTAATTTTTTTAAGTCCAATTTCTTCATACTTAGATATTTTTCCTCATTCTTTGGTCTTTCTTCTTCCTTTTGGTTCATCTTTCACTTGTTTTTCTCTGATTCTTCGCCTAATTTCATGCAATGACGGAATATCATCAGGACATGATGACATGTAATGAGCATTTGGCTAAATTGATTAAAGCTAGAGTGTTGAGAAACCATAACAAGATCAATTATCATATCTTCTCTTCTATATGGTTTAGTATCAAACCCGAGCATCATTTCCTTATGTTCAATAGTTCTTGGCTACTTAGAAATGGAAATCAAAATATATTTTGGAGGGAAATCCGCTATTAGAGAAAACTGATATGGCCACCCTGGTTGATAATGGCATAGATCATGACTTAAGGGTTTGTGATCTTCTGCATAATCGTGAGTGGCCCGTTCCTGAGGTTTGACACAACTTATTTCCTTTTTTTTGCAAGACATTACTCAAATTGTTCATTCTCCCGAGGTCTCAGGCTGTATGGTCTGCTGCGTCTAATAATGGCTTGCTTTCTTTAAAAGAGGCATATATCATCCAATTTATTCCTTCCAAAAAAATGGACTGGGCTAAGTGTATCTAGAGTTTGGATCTTCCTACTTCAAACTCGTTCCTGCTTTGGCGCCTCATGAATGACAAAATTTTCACACATGATAAGCTGCAGCAAAAGGGTTGCACCTTGGTTTTTGTTTGCAATTGTTGCAGGGCCTGCACGAAAACATATGAGCATGTCTTTTTCTAATGTCCTTATGCTGTTATAATTTGGAAGTAGCTTAGTAGGCTTCTCAATTCCTCAACAACATTACCTCTAAGGATGATGTTTGGTCCTTATGCATCATTATTTGATCCCCTCAAGGATCTTTCATAATCAAGGCGACAATTATTTTCACAATCTCCTCCATTTGGCAGGCGTTCAATTTGGCAAAGTTTCACTACAAGATTTTGCCTACCCTCACTTTGATCTCAAACATAATAGCTCAAATTCACATGTCTGATAAAAATTCTTTGCCCAAGTCTTCCTTTTCCATGACAGACTTCAATTTACTCAAATCTTTCAAGGTTGACCTTCATCCTCCTAACGCGCCTCCGGTGAAAGAAGTTATTTGGCGGTCTCCCAATGCCAATTGGCTTAAAGGCAACTGCGACATATCTTTTGACTCTCAAGCCAACGAAAGTGGTGGTATCTTTAGAGACTATAAAGGTAACTTCATTTTAGGTTTTTCCGAGCAAACTTATGGTCCTAGCTCCTTACATGCAGAGTTCTCTGCAATTTTTTGAGCCATGTAAATTGTCAGGGAAAGAGCATGACTTAAGCTTTGGATAGAGAGTGATTCAATTATCGTCGTCCAAGCTTTCTCAAAGGATACACTGGTCTCATATATTCTTAGAAATAGATGGCTGCATTGTAAAAAAACTCGTTTTTAATATTTCTTTTGTCATTACTCACATTTACATGGAAGAAAACTCTTGTGCGGATTTTTTTTCCTAATCTTGGCCACAATTTCCTCTCTTTAACTCTTTTTGACTCAATCCCCATTTTTATATATCATCTTTTCCTTTCTATTATATGACCTTCATTTAGAAAAAAATTAAAAAATCCTGCCAAACAAATTTCAAATCTAATTTCAATTCTAAGGTTTTGTTTGCATTTACTTAAGAAAACAAAATAATGAACCGATAATATAAAAAGTAAAAGAAATATAATATAATCCCTTCAATCCTTATTATAATATATATATATATATATATATATATATATATATATATATATATATATATATATATTGAATAATAATTGTATATAATCTATATGAATCATATATACATCTATTATTGAATAAATTTAAAAATTAAATATTTTTATAATAAGGATCATATCAAATATGGATAACTTTTTTTTTTCCAAAAGCAACTGTCTATCCCTTCCCAAGAAATATATTTATTCTGAAGATGGGATTCAGATCTTCTGATTCTTCAAGTGATGACAACATCGACCACACCAACCTCAGCAACCCTTTGTTGCTCTCTGAATCTCATTATCCCAAAAGAACAGGTTCCTTTTTGTGTTTGAGTCGTTTTGTATAGTTTTGGATATGTGTTTTAGTTGTCTATATAAAGACATTGTATGATGTAAATGCTAATAACAACTTCACTCAATAATATTTTCTCTTTTACAATTCAGTTTCTCTCTTTTTCGCTCTTCTTCTTCTCTCATGTTTCTTGTTCCAACAAATTGTTATCAAGGAGTCCAGGTTGCGATTCAAGAGAAATCTGTAATGGCAAACGAAACAACAACTTCAACGCAATTTCCATCGAATCTATTGATTTTCAAATGTGAGAACTACGAATGATTGGTTGCGCAGATGAAGGTCATCTTCAGATTTCAAGATGTGTTTGAAATCGTGAATGATTGTCATTGGAAGCGAATGCAGATGATGTTCAGAAACCTACGCACAAGGATCAAAGGAAGAAGGATGGAAAAGCTATGTTCATGATTCATCAATGCGTGAATCCTATCGTGTTTGAGAAGATCATTGAAGAAGAAATAGTAAAAGGAGTGTGTGACAAGTTAAAGAACTTAGACGACAAAGATGAAAAGTTGAGGATAATGAAGTTGTAAATGTTGAGAAAGCAATTCGAGATGACTCAGATGAAGGAAGATGAATCAGTCTCAAAAAAATTTTCACGCGTGGTGCTGTTAACGAATGAGATGAAGACATGTGGTGAATCAATCAACGATTTGCAGAAGAATGAGAAGGTGTTGAGATCTTTGCCTGTGCATAGATGACTGCATTATAAAAAACTCATGTCTAATATGTCTTTTTGTTATTACTCATATTTATAGAGAAGAAAACTCTTGTGCAGACATTTTTGCTATTTTTGCCAACCTTGGCCGCAATTCCCTCTCTTTAACTCTTACTCAATTCTCATAGCTATTAGAAGTGATTTTGTAAAGAATAGATTTGGGTTGAGTTTTTTTTTTTTTTTATATGTCTTCTTTTAAACTGGTCTTAGCTTAATCCCCATTATTTGTATCATCTTTTCATTTCAATTATATGACCTTCATTTAGAAAAGAATAAAAAATATTGCAAAACAAATTTCAAATCTCAGGTTTTGTTTGTATTTACTTAAGAAAACCGAATAAGAAAAAAAAAAGAACAGATAATATAAAAAGTAATATATATATATATATATATATATATATATATATATATATATATATATATATATATATATATATATATATATATATATAATCCCTTTAATCCTTATTATAAAAAAAATAAATATTTTTTACACATTGAATAATAATTGTGTATAATCTACATGAATCATATATACATCTATTATTGAATAAATTTAAAAATTAAATATTTTTATAATAAGGATCATATCAAATAAGGAAACCCAATTTTTTTCCAAAAGTTTGTTTCGTAGGGAGGACTCCTTGGTCGGCTCTTCGGCTTTTCGCCATAAGCTCTGCTCCTCTTTTGGATAAGGGAGCGTCGTTGTTCCTTCTGAGCAGGGGACCAATTGTGCTTCTGGGCGACCACAGGTTGGGGTCGTTCCAGACGCGGGCGGCGTCCTGCCGGTTGGGGGGAAAGAGTCCGAGAGTCGACCTGTGGTGTCCTCCGCGGGGAAGGATAAGGGCTGTGAGATATGGGACGACGATGTCTCCGCGGGAGAGAACGTCGTTGTTGCCCCCTTTCGAGCGCTTCTATCTGCGCGTTCTGCTGAGAGATCAACAGGTTAGTCTGATCGACTAGTATAAATAGGGCCACCGTGTTTGGGTCAGCATTTGGTGGCGAGGGGACAGGCTGGTAGACAGCTGAGCTGCTGTCATGTTGGGCGGCGTTGAAGGCCGTGTCGCCAGATGAGGGGGAGGCAGTACGCCCATCCCTCTGGTCGCCTTCTTCGACGTTAACGACCACATTGGGCTCGTGGTCGTCTCCGTTGTTGAGCTGAATGAAGGTGGTGTCTGGAGCATTGGCATCAGTCCGAGGGCTGGCCATGGTTGTCAGAAAATGAAAATTGCTTTGGTTTTTACGAGGAGAAAAATGAGGAAGCAAACGTTTCCACAAACGGCGCCACTGATCGTACCTGATCCTAAAGTAGACTAGTGGCCAGCAAACGTCATGAGCTCCGCTACTCCGGTGGTGTGAGACGGTGGGGGGGTGTACCTGCAAGGTTCTCCGATGTTAAAGTCAGGAACGGAGCAAACAAGTACAGAAAGTGAGAGTAAGAATTATAATACTTGACCCTTTAGTGAAAGAGGGTATTTATATCGTGCCCCCAGTGCTGGGCCAACGGTCGTCTGCACTGGGTTGGGTTGCTAAGCCCAATGCAGATAACTGTCAGGGCTTACGTGGTGTAGGAAAGACCGACACGTGGTCTTCGCCCTGGAGTAACTACCCCGAGATCTCCGGAGAGTGGGTAGACCAACTCGTTCAGAAGTAGGTAGTCACCTGATGACGTGTCCCCGCGGGAGGAGCACGTGGAGTACGCGGGGAGGATGCTCATTCTCTCCCCGATCCATGTAGTGTTTGCTCGACGATGATGGGATCTGGTCATGCCCGACGAGGAAGAGGATTGGGACTTAATGGGCTGCGTAGCATGATATTGGGTTAGGCCTGCCCGACTGATGGGCAGGCGCTGGCCCAGTCCAGAACAACATTCGACTATGTCAAAATAGTTAATTGAAGGTGTAGGAGTCGATTGTATTTGATAGAGTCGAATACAACATTTAAGTTGTTGTGTCGAAGTCAAAATATAACTTGTATATTTTAGGTTTGAGTCGTTTTGTATAGTTTTGGATATGGGTTTTAGTTGTCTATATAAAGGCATTGTATAATGTAAATGCTAATAATAACTTCACTCAATAATATTTTCTCTTTTACAATTCAGTTTCTCTATTTTTCTCTCTTCTTCTTCTCTCATCTTTCTTGTTCCAACAAATTGTTATCAAGGAGTCCAGGTTGCGATTCAAGAGAAATCTATAATGACAAACGGAACAACAACATCAACACAATTTCCATAGAATCTATTGGTTTTCAAATGTGAGAACTACGAACGATGGGTTGCGCAAATGAAGGTCATCTTCAGATTTTAAGATGTGTCTGAAATCGTGAATGATGGAACACTGTCATTGGAAGCGAATGCAGATGATGTTCAGAAACCTACGCATAAGGATCAAAGGAAGAATGATGAAAAACTCTGTTCATGATTCATCAATGTGTGAATCCTATCGTGTTTGAGTGGATCATTGAAGAAGCAATAGCAAAAGGAGCGTGTGACAAGTTAAAGAACTTGTATGACAAAGTTGAAAAGTTGAAAATGATGAAGTTGCAATCGTTGAGAAAGCAATTCGAGATGACTCAGATGAAGGAAGATGAATCAGTCTCGAAGTTTTTTTTCACGCGTGGTGCTGTTAACGAACCAGATGAAGACGTGTGGTGAATCAATCAACGATTTGCAGAAGAATGAGAAAGTGTTGAAATCTTTGACTGTGAATAAATGGATGCATTGTAAAAAGCTCATTTCTAATATGTCTTTTGTCATTACTTATATTTATATGGAAGAAAACTCTTGTGCAGATATTTTTTCTATTTTTGCCAACCTTGGCCGCCATTCCCTCTCTTAACTCTTTTTGACTCAATTATCTGATTTTGTAAAAAATAGGTTTGGGTTGAGTTTTTTTTTTATAAATTTGTCTTCTTTAAAACGGGTATTAGTTTAATCCCCATTTTTGTGGATCATCTTTTCCTTTCAATTATATGACCTTCATTTAGAAAAGATTAAAAAATCATATGACCTTCATTTAGAAAAGAATAAAAAATCCTGCAAAACAAATTTCAAATCTAAGGTTTTGTTTGTATTTACATAAGAAAACAGACTAAGGAAAAAAAAGAACAGATAATATAAAAAGTAAAAGAAATAAAATATAATCCCTTCAATCCTTATCATAAAAAATATATATATTTTTTACACATTGAATAATAATGGTGTATAATCTACATGAATCATATGCACCTATTATTATATATTTATAATAAGGATCATATCAAATAAGGAAACCCAATTTTTTTCCAAAAGCAACTGTTCTATCCCATCCATCCCAAGAAATATATTTGTTCTGAAGATGGTATTCGGATCTTCGGATTCTTCAAGTGATGACAACATCGACAACACCAACCTCAGCAACCCTTTGTTGCTCTCTGATTCTCATTATCCCAAAAGAACAGGTTCTTTTTTGTGTTCTGAATCTCAAAATGTTTGTACCATGTTGACGTTTATTGTTGTTTTTTTTAATGATGTAATGTTATTGTTATTTATTGTTTATGATATTAGGGACTGTTTGGACAGCAGTTGCACACATAGTAACAGGTGTGATAGGATCTGGAGTGCTGTCTCTTCCATGGAGTATTGCACAGCTTGGTTGGATTGTGGGACCAATCTCCATTCTTTTTATTGCTTCTTCAACTCTCTTTTCTGCTTTTCTTCTGTGTAATACTTATCGTTCTCCTAATCCTGAATATGGTCCTCATAGAAGTGCTTCCTATCTTGATGTTGTCAATTTTAATTTAGGTAAAGTTCCTGCAACCCTTTTTCAATTTTGATGTTCTTTTGCATCATTCATGACATGGTAGGATTAGGTTGATACCTGCTACTAGCATGATATGTGATGTGTGAACGTTAAAGATTATTTTAGTTGTAATTTTGAACATTTTATTATAGACATGTAGATTATGTGGTAAGGATGGTAGATCAGATGAAGAGGAGTTAAACAGCTAGAGGTAGAGAGATTCTATAGTAAGGAGAATAGATCACATGGATTGGAGTCAAACAGGTAGAGGTAGAGGAAGACCTAGAAAATCTATAAGTTATTAAGAAAGATCTTGAGATTAACCGTTTGGATAGAAGCATGGTCCTGGATAGAACATTATGGCAGAAGTTGATCCATGCAGCCGTCTCCACTTAGTGGGATAAGGTTTGGTTGTTGTTGCTCGTATATTTCATATATTTAATACATGTGTAACACCAACATGGTGTGATTCGTGACAAAGTCGGCGGATAACCGGGTCACTTGAGCATGTAGTCACATGTTCGATTTTTAGCCGGTGTGTATGGAAGAACATCCGTTGGGAGAGGTCAACTCCTTATATTGATATCTTTGTGCCGCAGAGAATTAGTCTTTAGTTTCTGGCTTAGGGAAATCTTTGGCAACCAAAAAATCAATACATGTGTAACAAAACTAAGATAGGAAAAAGAGAGGAAAGATAAGGTATCAAATGTGGGGGAAATTATTATTAATAACGGTGATACTAATGACCATTTTTACGACGTTCCAGGTAAGATTTGAACCATGTCCTCCGAGGTTACAAAGTCAAGCTCTTATCGCTGAGCTGACACCTCTTTGACAAACATATTAACATAAGGTATGAAATGAGGAATAAAAAAGGAACAAAAGAATTGGACTATTTTGATAAGAAATTAAAGAGAAGATTCTGCTATTTAATTAGGGAAATGTTATCCTTTTGGTTTTCTTTCATTGCACTATGCATATAAAAGTGTCAATGTGTGTTTATATTTTGGTAATATTTCATGTAGTTATTTTTTTTTTGCATCTGTTTTAGACAAATATGGTACTCCATTATTCTATAGGCACGACTGCGATTCTGAGAAATGCGAGCAATACATTGTCGCACATTCTTTTCAATACATTAACTAATGAGAGCTAATCTCAATCTCTCGTAACAAAGAGTGTGAAACTCGTATAATTTAGTGGTTCTAGTCTAAATTTCACATTTGTTTAGATATTGTTCTGCTTCTAAGATTTTGGTTTGGTGGTTACAGGAGCTGGGAATGGACGATTATGTGGCATTCTTGTGAATATATGTATTTACGGTTTTGGAATTGCCTTTGTCATTACATCATCTATCAGCTTAAGGTATGTCACAATGATCTATATAACGTCATTTCGTTCCATTCAACCTGTTGCAAAATGATATACTAGTTTACTTTACTCAACGAAAAACACTAGACCTATATTGGTACTAATGATTTTGACATCTATTTGTTCTTGTGGATGTAGAGCAATCCAAAACTCAATTTCTCATCATGACAAAGAGAGTGAAGCAACAAGTGAATTTGCAGATGCATTTTATATGCTGCTTTTTGGGATTCTCCAAATTGTTCTCTCGCAGATACCAAACTTACATGACATCAATTGGCTATCAGTTGTTGCTGCGATTACGTCTTTTGGTTATTGTTTCATAGGAATGGGACTTGCCATCATGCAAATCATGGGTAGGCTTCATCATCTGATTAATTTGATTAACCGAGTCTTTCCTTAGGCTTGGCTGTCATATACTGGCTTGTGCGTGAATTCTAGCTAGAAAATGTATATTGGTACGATTATTAGTTTTCGCACCAATCCTTGCATATAAATTTCCGATTATCATTTTCTCAGAAAATGGATATGCCAAGGGTAGTATTGATGGAATCAGTACCTCTAGTGGAATTGAGAAGTTATGGTTGATTTCCCAAGCGC
The DNA here is from genome assembly GCA_022829125.1 of Lathyrus tuberosus. Lineage (NCBI taxonomy): Eukaryota > Viridiplantae > Streptophyta > Magnoliopsida > Fabales > Fabaceae > Lathyrus > Lathyrus tuberosus. The sequence continues at coordinate 3,930,122 of JALAZF010000274.1, read as the reverse complement.
TTGGTGACGTGTCATTCTCGTACCCTTTCTCGACTATTATGATGGAAATACAGGTATCTACCTCTTGATTCTCGATTTGTCAGAATATGAGGTTCTTTGGTTTAAGAAAATGTGTTATGTTTTATTGTTACATAACTTTTGGTAATTCTTGAAGGATACTTTGAAGACGCCTCCGCCAGAAAACCAAACCATGAAAAAGGCCTCAACCATATCAGTCTCTATCACAACATTCTTTTACCTCTGTTGTGGATGTGCCGGATACGCCGCATTTGGCGATAATACACCGGGAAACCTTTTAACCGGATTCGGATCCTCAAGGTTTCAATGGCTTGTGAACTTCACAAATGCTTGTATTGTGATTCACCTAATTGGTTCGTATCAGGTACATATAATCAATATACCATCATCAAATTTACAATGGTGCTCTCGTATTTTACGTCTCGTTGATTCCTATACTGTCTTAGCGTAGAATATTACAAAATCATCTTAGCTTAGACATTTCGTGTTTTCTGCGTAAAGGGTAATATATATATGATGTGTTTTAAATGCAGGTATACTGCCAGCCACTGTTTGGCAATGCCGAGAGTTGGTTACGTTTTAGATTCTCCGACAGTGGATTTGTGAATCACACATATTCGTTGAAACTCCCATTGCTGCCAGCTTTTGAACTAAGTTTTCTCAGCTTATCATTCAGAACTGCTTATGTGACATCAACCGTTGTGATTGCAATGATCTTTCCTTACTTCAACCAGATTCTCGGAGTTTTAGGTAGCATAAGCTTTTGGCCATTGACCGTATATTTTCCGGTGGAAATATACTTGAGTAGGTCGAATACCGATTCATGGACTGCTAAGTGGATTATGCTTCAAACTTTCAACATTTTTGGACTTGTATTTGGATTGTTCACTCTCGTTGGATGCATTAGAGGAATCGTTACCGAAAGATTAGGCTAAGAAGTTTAAGATCACAATTTGAAATTCAGATTCGCATTGATCAATGCGAGCATTATTGTTTAGTTGTAAGTTGTTTCCACGGATTACAGTGTTTTGCAGGTCAGGTTTTTGAAGTTGGACCAGTAGAAGGTATCTACCAGTGGAGTCCAGAAAATGATCACTTGTTGGACAAAATGTCAGTTGTGTGATTTTTGTTTGAAGTCTTGGTAATATGAGATTATGCTAAATAACATTGATCAGATTAATTTTGAATGAGTATGTTTAGAAAACTCAGTGATACCAAACAAAATGATAATCATTTTGTTACTGTGATTTTGTTTGAAGATTAAAATTGTATGAGAGCCAACATCAAAGAAAGAAGACAGAACCACCGCATAAAGGCAATATAACGACTCTATATTAAACCATTAGCACAAATAATATATTTTATGACAAAATTTTCATCACAACAAATGGAAACTGAGGTCAAATGATCTGAAACACATAATTTTTTTATAAAAAGTTTAATCTTATCCATTAGTTTTGCATGAATTGACATGATGTGTAGCTCAGGGTTTGAATGTCGATTTCCAGAACTGACATTAAATGTTGATTAATATTTTATTTAATTAAATTAAACGAAGTTTTTACCTAGGTTATGTTCTCTCGTTTTTTTTAAAGTCGAGATGTAAACTCAATAATATTTTACTCACTCAACAGAATGTTAAGTTTCATTCACTTTTTATGCCCTAGCAAACAAAACACCATTCTCTCCACCTAACAAACTGAAACACCATCTTCTCTGACAAAGAAGAAAGCTCGAACCTCAAACCAACACTTTTCTTTGACTCTCTCGTTACGTTTCTGATATGTAAAACTCTCTCCATGTTGTTGTTGTTATGTATTTGTAGTTGTTGTTATTGTCGTTGTTGTTGTTATTATTGTCGTTGTTGTTGTTGTTGTTATTGTTATCGTCATGGTTTTTAAGACTTAGGGTATAATGTAGTGTTGTTTTTCTGGTATTTGTAGTTGTTGTCGTTTATTGTTATTGTTGTTTTACTTTCTAATGTTCATTTTTATTTTACTTTAAGAAGTTGTATGTGATTATGGGTTGTAGTTGTATGAGAGCCAATAGATTAAGTAAAGAGTATGAGAAAGGAGCAATTCAATTTCTTGAATTCGCGGAAAAAAAAACCTTCCTGTCGATAATGATTTTTTTGGCGTCCCTTTAAAATTTACGGAAACACACAAAAGCATCTATTCTGGACTGGGCAGGCGCTGTGCCCCCAGAGGGGCAAGACCCAATCCAATCCAACCATTGGACAGACCCAATAGCCAGAAACTAGTCGTTGGGCAGAAACTAGTCGTTGGGCAGAAACTAGCCGTTGGGCACGTCCCCCTCACTCGCTGAGCAGTTCACGCGGCCAACTGCCTCCCCGAATCTCACGGAGACAGTTAGACCTAGTCAAGGGGCTACACGCTTTGCCCTCCACTTGGCAAACCCCCATTGGCCGGCCAGGCCCTCTGATCGCATGAGATCTCCCCATAAATACCCCCTCACCTGAGAGGGGCATGTATTCAATATCCACTACTAGAACTTTGTACTTTCTTTTCTCTCTTTTGACCAAACACTTACTTTGGCATCAGAGTACCTTGCAGGTACCACCCCCTTTTTTCCCTCCTAGAAGCATCATCACTTGCCCTACGCGAAGGCCACGACGATCTTGTCTGATCACCTCCGATCAGTGGCACCGTCTGTGGGAAAATAACTTCCCTGTCTTTTGATTCAAGACCCTCTTTCACTTCAAAGACCAAAGATTCACCTTCTAACCTCTTAAGATCATCATGGCCTCCACCAAGAATGATGCTCGCTAAGACTCTGCTGCTGCCGTTGCAACTGACAACGCCGACCATATCTTCCCCGGACACGTGCTTCAAGAAACCGACCCACGGGACGGAAGAACTGCGTCCCCGACCCCCGAGGAAGTGAAACCTAGGGCACCAGCTGCCGAACGCGTTTTCGAACCCATTCCTGTCCCGTAAAACGCTGATTCAAGTACAGCTTCTCTCATTGCCTCTCTCAACAGATCAAACCTTTTGATCTTTCAGCAAGGGGAGAAGATTGACACTCTCGAGCATGTCCTCCAAGAGCGGCTTGCTTCGGAGAAACAACTCAGCCCGTCTCCACGTCCTCGGTCTCCCCCTCAGAAACGGAGACGTGATAGGTCCAGAAGTCTCTCCCCGGAGAGAAGACGATCAAGATCGGAATAACCTGCATCCGATCACGCCCGAAGACACCGCAGATCTCCTCCGCGAAAGTCAAGACGCTCCCAGGCGTCCAAGAAGCCCCGACAGCCAGATAGGCATGAGCGCCGCCATACGCGCAGGCATTCTCCGCGATGCAGCAGAAGCCGTGGTCGTAGCCATTCTTTCTCCCGCTCTTCAAGCTCAAGTAGCGACGACGACGTCCACGGCCCCTTTCACAGGAGATCGTAGACACGAGAATTCGTCGCGGGTTAGAGAAGGCCCCTACTCTAGAAACCTACGACGGGACCACCGACCCCCGCGAACACATAGAGAACATAGAAGCAATGCTCCATTACCACAACGTGACCGGGGCCATAAAATGCAGATTATTCCCGATCACACTGAGAAAGGGGGCAATGGCTTGGTTAAAATGCCTTCCTCGAGGGTCGATCACATCATGGAGAAACTTGAAGACTCAATTTGCCCGACACTTTACAGCTTCCCGACGACATCCCAAGTCGGAGGCCACCTTGGAAGCTATTATACAAGGAAGGGACGAATCCCTGCAGGCATATATCGAACGGTTCAACAAAGAAGCCGTGGAGGTCCATACGACGGACCATATGAAGAAGTATCTTCTCGAAAAGGGCCTGAAACCAAAAAGTGAGTCTCGCAAAGCCGTCGGGATCGAGACTCCTCGAACGTTGACAGAACTTCTCCGGAAAGCTGAAGCGTATATACAATACGAGGAGAAGGAGGCCGCCTATCATGCCCGAGACACGAGAGATCGAGACAGCACCCGGGCACCAAAAAAAGACGAGCCGGAGTCATCCCGGCAAGGAAAAGAAAGGCGACGAGACGATCGCCCCTGAGAAGGTAAAGGGTCTGCTGGCCGTTTCATGGAATATACCCTGCTTACGGCTCCCTGTGAACGCATTCTCTCTGAATGCATCAATGCGTAATTCAAGCAGGGGGCGTCAGGTTCCCCAAACCAACAACGTCCAAAGGTAACGTCGACAAGAGCAAGTATTGTCGCTTCCACTGCAGCCATGGCCACACAACCGAGGACTGCGTGCACCTTAAAGACGCAATAGAGATTCTCATCAAGGAGGGTCACTTGAAACTATACGTAAAGAAAGGTGAGTCCTCCTGACGAGAGGCTTCAGATCCAAAGAAGGAGACAAAATCATCTATGTCCAGTCCTCCCCCGCAGGTCGCCATGTCCATTACGCGACCAGAGGACTTCGTCATTCCTGATTACCTCGAAGAGCCTTCCCGGACATCCTCCCACAGCACTTGGGAAGCTTTCCCTGCAGCCATGGTTATCTCATGCAGGGGGTACAATGAGCTGACAGTAGGATCTGTCAAAAGGAAGTTCGAGCAGCTTATAGATTGCAGTCCTGGCCGGTTTTCTACGCTCGAGAGAATCAAGGGATGCTCCTAACCAATCACGTTCTACCGTGAGGAGCTGCCCGGGGGCTCTCTGAATTCTCACATTCCTCTACTCATCAGGGCCAGACTAGCGAACACCGACATCCGGAGGATCCTAGTCGACCAGGGCAGCTCGGTGGACATTATGTACACGAGCCTGTTCCGTGCCTTAAAGCTAGACCAGAGGAACCTCTTGCCGTATGTGGGATCCGATCTGCAGAGGTTCAACGGAGCCACGGCCAGACCTTGGGGATACGCAGAGCTGCCGGTCACATTCGGGGAGGAGGAAACGTCCAGGTCGATCAAGACCCAGTTTTTGGTGATTGATCTCCTGTCGCTGTATCAATGCATTTTGAGCAGGCCAACACTCGCAGAAATGATCGCTGTTTCTTCAACCTTCCACCTCAAGCTAAAGTATTATACTGAGAAAGGTCACGTCGCAACTTTACATGGGGACATAGAAGCCGCCAGCAGATGCTTCGAGGCAGTGACCAGGGGACAGAACCAGATCGGAGCAGCACCAAAAGCAGCCAAGCGGCCAAGGGATGAAGATCATCCAACAGAAGATGACCAACCGGACAAGAAGTCTGCACTTCCCGTGCACATCGTCGACCTTGACAGCCGAATTTCAGAAGACTGCAAGGAAGATAATGGTGAGGTTGCACCAACAGGGACGACCAGCCCCCCCACTTCAACTCTCATGCGGCCAGTTCCAGACGGGGAATTCGAAGTCATCACCTTCAGCAATAACCCTAACGGAGGGGTGAAGATAGGCGCAGGATTACCCGACAAGGTCAAGCTACAACTGAAGAAATGCTTGGACGACAACGCTGACCTGTTTGCTTGGAGCGCAGCAGACATGTCCGGGTTAGACCCAGAGACCGCGTGCCACCATTTGACCATTGATCCAGCTGTCCGTGCCGTCGCACAACAGAGAAGAAAACAATTCGACGAGAAGACACAGGCTGCCGAAAAACTTGTACAAGACCTCTTAGAGGCAAAATTCATATCGGAGGTCAGGTATACAACCTGGCTGTCCAACATTGTACTTGTGAAAAAACATAGTGGAAAATGGCGCATGTGCATTGACTACACCGATCTCAACCGAGAATGCCCGAAAGATGCTTACCCTTTACCGAGCATAGATAAACTCGTGGATAACTCTGCAGGTTTCAAACTCTTGTCCTTCATGGACGCCTATTCGGGATACAATCAAATCCCTATGGCCGAAGAGGACAAGAGGTATACCACATTCATGACCTCCTCGAGGAACTATTACTACAACGTAATGCCCTTCGGTCTAAAAAACGTTGGGGCCACATACCAACGCTTGATGAACAAAGTCTTCCGATTAGAGATCGGGGACATGCTTGAGGTATACATGGACGACGTGATCGTGAAGTCCCAAGAGGAATCCGATCATACAACTCACCTACAAAAGGTCTTCAACCAGGCCAGGAAATGTAAAATGCACTTTAACCCTGAAAAATGCACCTTTGGTGTACGACCAGGGAAGTTCCTCAGGTTCCATCTCACCGAAAGGGGAATAGAAGGGAACCCGGATAAGTGCCGAGCACTCGCAGAGTTCCCCACGCCCAGGTCTAAGAAGTCAATCCAATCCCTAAACGGGATGCTCGCCTCCCTTTCTCGATTCGTGGCCAAATCCGTTCAGCACACCCTGCCCTTCTATAAACTCCTCAGGAAAGAGACCAGTTTTGAATGGACAGAAGAATGCGAGCAAGCCCTAGCCCACCTTAAGCGGGCTCTATCCGAGCCACCTGTACTTTCTCGACCAGAGTGCGGGGAAACCCTATTCTTGTACCTCTCTATCGCCAGCGAAGCCATTAGTGCTGCCCTCATCCGCGAAACAACGGGCGGGCAGAAACCCATCTATTTCACCAGCAAGGCCTTACAAGGGCCAGAGGTCAGGTACGTGCAGATAGAGAAAGTCGCCCTTGCTCTCATCACCGCTGCGAGGAGGCTTAGGCACTACTTCCTGGCCCACACTGTAGTCGTCCGTACGGACCAGCCTATCAGACAGTTGCTATGCCGACCAGACATGGCGGGAAGGATGCTTAAATGGTCCCTAGAGTTATCAGAATTCGACATTCAATACAAGGGTAGAAAGGCCCTCAAAGCACAAGTTTTGGCCGACTTCGTGGAAGAGATGACGATGCTACCGTCCCTGTCATGTGGAGCACATAAATGGACCGTCTACGTAGATGGTGCATCCAGCCCCTCAGGGAGCAGAGCAGGTATCATCCTCGAAAATGAGGAAGGAATACTAATCGAAGTATCACTGGTCTTGTCCTTCCTTACATCAAACAACCAAGCCGAATACGAAGCCTTCCTCGCGGGACTACGCCTGGCCAAGGACGTGGGCGCCAAGGAAGTAAAAATCTACACTGACTCCCATGTCGTAGCATCGCAAGTACGGGGAGAATTTCAAGCAAAGAACGACCAGCTAGTTGAATACCTGGCACTAGTAAAGGAAAGAATCATAAAGTTCGATGCATGGGAAGTCCAGCACATCCCCCGCGAACGAAACACGTGAGCAGACATCCTGTCCAAACTAGCCAGCACTAGAAGGAAAGGCGAAAATAAGTCTGTCGTACAAGAAATACTAGCCCGACCTAGTATTGAGAAACCATCCGAGCTGCTCGACGTCAACATCATCGGGGGCACCCATTGTTGGATGACTCCCGTATATAACTACTTCACCAAAGGGGAGCTGCCCGAGGATAGTAAAGAAGCTAGCATAACTAAACGACGAGCCTGTTCGTATGTACTGGTTGAGGACAAACTCTACCGAAAAGGATTTTCCATCCCCCTCTTGAAATGCGTCGAAGAGAGTAAGGTCCCCGAGATTCTACAAGAAATCCATGAGGGCATCAACGCGCAACACTTGGGGGGAAGATCCCTGACACGAATGTGAGCAGGATATTATTGGCCAACCATGCAACACGACGCCAAGGAGCACGTCCAGAAGTGCGACCGGTGTTAGCGTCACGGGGACATGCACTTGGCACCCCTAATGAATTGAATACTCTATCCTCGCCATGGCCCTTCGCCTGGTGGGGAATGGACATACTCGACCCCTTTACAATGGGGTCTTACCAAAACAAATTTCTAATCGTGGCCGTAGACTACTTTATGAAGTGGATCGAAGCTAAAGCCCTCGCCAAAATCACAGCCTTCAACATACTTCCTTTCTACAAAAGAAACGTCCTCGCACGGTTCGGGGTGTCCCAGGCCCTCGTAACCGACAACAGAACTCACTTCACGGACAGAAAATTCCAAGACTTCGTCACGAAATTAGGCACGAAGCAGCATTTTACTTCCGTCGAGCATCCCCAGACCAACGGGCAAGCAGAGGCTGCGAACAGGGTGATCCTTCGTGGCCTAAAGCGAAGTCTAGGCGAGTCCAAGAAGAGATGGGTCAAGGAGCTACATAGCGTGCTCTGGACCTACAGAACAACACCGCAGTCCACCACTGGGGAAACCCCTTTCCGACTAGCCTACAGAACCGAAGCGGTGATACCGGTAGAAATTAGAGAACCCTCCAAATGAACGGAAGCTCCCCTCGACGATGAGATAAATGACGAAGCCTTAAGGGAAGAGCTCTATCTGGTCGAAGAAATACGATCAAGAGCAGCTCTTCGCAAGGCCTCGCTGAAACAACGAATAACCTTGCGCCACGACGCTAAGGTGATAAAGCGCGACTTCCCCGTTGGCAGCCTGGTCCTGCGCAAAAACCAGAAAGATTCGTGTGAAGGGAAACTGGCCATAAACTGGGAAGGACCCTATAGGGTCAAGTCCAAAACGGGCACCGGAGCTTACTACTTAGAAACTCTGGACGGAGAACCATTTGCTTGACCATGGAATGCTGAAAAGCTCAAACAATACTACAGTTAAGCTGATAAGTGCAAAATGTACCTATTTTTGTATATATGTTTTGTTGCACTTATCAATGCTTTTTGGTAAATATCGTTTGAATAAACCCCGATTTGTTTATAAATACGTTTACTTTACTTTACTTTTTAGTGTATATATTGTGTATAGTGTAAATATCATTGAGTTTAATTGATTTTTTCTCAATTTTTGCAGGTATCCAATTAAGGATGTCTTGCCATTGTTGTATAGAGCATTGAATAAGCTTTCCAGCGCTTCAAACCGGGCGAAAAACGGAGTTAAGGCTCAAAAGTTACGAATAAAACACTGCAGAATTTTTGCTGTTCTGGTGTGATGCGCCCCTGCAGGGCCGGGCGGTATTTCCAGCGCTGGGCGCTCCGGAACAACACCGGAACTTTCAAAATAAGTCGCCTTTCGCCGTCGGGCGATGCTGTGCGGGCTGAAACACCATTTAAGGCCAAAAACACTATTTTTTGAGTATGGTTTTGGGGTTTTGTGATCCCAACTCCATCAAACTTTATTTTTCATTGGAGAGCTTAGAAAACAACTGTGGAGCATGCATACAGATGAACCGGGGTGGATTGATCGTCGACCGGATCTGACAATCCGCGAGATGTTTGGTTCATTTCTCTTTTTCTTTGTGTTTTTCTTTATGGTTGGGTTGTGTATATGTATTTGCTGTAAACTCATGTATATTTGTCGCCCATGGCATTGTATAAAACTTGCTTTACAAATATTTATTAGTGATTGTCTCTGATTTTTGCTTTATGCGCGGGGTTTGAGTCGCGTTAGAGATAATCCTCGCAAACTTTGATTAGGGATGATTATCTGTTAGTTTCTGGACTCTAGAGATAGATTTAAGAGCTAACAATCTTCAATAGGTGTCGAAGCTTAATGCCTTCCGTGTTTCGAGGCTTCGCTCGCGAGAGTGACGTAGAGAGTGACACGGTTGTTATCTCAACTTTGCGTTAGACATAACCTTTGTTGTGAGCGATGCTGGGTGATATTGAGGAGTGTTGTAGGTGGAGTATAACTGGTCGGTAAGTTTAAGTTTGTGAGGAGTGATTTATATGCAGTGTCGGACGAGTTTTTCTCTCTGAAGAATGATTTCTTTTTGTTTTAATGTTTACTTTTCTGTTTTCTTGTTTTAAACCATTTAAACCCAAACTCATAAACGCGAGAGATTGTCGAACGAAATTCTTTCCCTCGAACCGATCTCTGTGGACATGACATAAATCCCGGAGGGAATTCCTTTTCAAAAATAAATATTTTTGCTGCTTGCCCTATTCTGCATTCAACATAAGCCCAACCACGAGGTCAGACTAACTGCCGACGAGATCTCCCCGAACTAGGAGATGGCGCGGCTACCGGATCGTGCCCTAGTGAAGCACGACCCATTCTACAATGTCGGCCAGCCTCTGCTCATTGGACGAGCAGATCCTGCGCCTAACGGGGATACCTCAATCGAGCTCCGTTGTTGCCACACCAATCAGGCAGGACACCCAGCTCGCGATGGGAACAGTCCAAGCCTCTGAGTTTAGTACCTCAACCGAGGTCCTAGTCTCATCGCTGGCAAAAACACCTTGCCCTCCTCGACGAGCTTCACAGCATGTCGAGAACAATAAAATGAGTCGAGCAAACAAACAAGCATACATGAATAAATGCGATAAGAATCTATAACAAAAGATTAATGACATCGGCTACAAGGCCGGAATAAGTTAAGTGTACATTAGAGGGGCTATGCCCGATAAACATTACATAAAAAAAGACACGCAGGCCCACAAAATACATGTACATCCAAAAAATATTCTGGTCAAACTAGACGACCTCGCCGACACCCTCCGAGGGGACCACCTCGCCATTGACGATCACATTGAGTAAACCCATTCCCTCAGTCTCCAGCTGGACGTCAGAATTAAGGGCCTTCACCTGCTCCAAAGCAACATTAAAGTCAAACTCGGCTGCCCCCAGGTTGTCCTCCCCAAGGACACGAATCCTCTCGATCAGGTCCCTCCTCTTCCTCAAGGTCCTCTCATCTTCAGTCTCATCTTCACCCTCTGCCGATGACCCCTCCAGCTCCGCAATCCTCGCCTTCAAGAGGGCATTCTCATCAGTGACATTCTTTACCTCCTCCTTTATTTGGGTTACCTCCTTTTGCAGCAATATCTTGGCCTCTTGGTGACCCTGCAGCTTCTTCAGCTCATTGTAATCCCCACGTTCTCGCACTCCAAAACATTGATCCTAGTCTTGGATTCTTTAAGGTCGAAACGATGAGCCACCTCCGCATCTCCAAGGGCCAGCGCCGCTTCTAATATTCTGATCATTCTGGCTGCATCTTGGCAAAGGAGCTTCCTCCGCACCTGTGGATCGGCGGACAGAATCGCAAAGACATCCAGATCCGGGGAAGACGGAGCTCCCCTCGTCAAACATCTGCCCCTGTTGATAGCATGCAGGCAGTACGAACTTCCCTCCAGGAGAGCCACCCGAGCAGCCCGCAGGAGAGGCCCCAATATCATCCCATTTCCTCTTGTGGAATGACTCAAGAGTTTGCGGTACAGAGGTCATCCCCGGGGTAGGACCATCTCCAGACACAAACTTCTCTATCGTCGCTTGCTGCTTGGCCGCTCCGACTTTGGGCACCGAAGGTACTTTCTTCTGGACCTTGGCTGCCTGCGACCTCATTAAGCTCTCCCTCATGTCAGCCATTTTCTCTGCGAACACTAAAGAGACAAAAGTTAATGGACAGAAAAAGCTCAACAAATGCGGACACAAGAGCAAGTTATACCAATACGCTGGAAGGCCACGTCGTCATTTTCACACTCGAGGAGGGCCTTAGTGTTAATGTAACGGCCTGCTCCGACGGGCACCCCATCGTCCCCGATCAGTTCCTTACCATCTTTGTCCACCACGAAGGCCGACGTAAAGCTCTCCACATAGGCATGGAGCACACGATATGACTCCTTGTCGGCCTCACAGAGTCGATCGTGCTTTACCAGGAACTGGTCGGTCTTGTATCTGAAGTGGGCAAACACCCATTCTAAAGGAAACTTAGACACGAGCTTTTCAACCTGCCGACCATTGACGATCACCGTTTCATGCGTCGAGATGGATCACTTGGCCGCCTCAGAAACAGGCTTCACGACTAGGAATTTATCCATAAAATGACGAACAGACTCAGAGTACGGCCAGAAGAGCCTGCTCTGCTGTTTAAATGACACCCAGCTTTGCTTCGTGCCCGTAGTACTTCGTTGGAGCTGGAAGATGCAGAAGAAAAGGTCCACCATCGCCCCGACACGGAGAAAGCGATACACCAGCTCGAAGGTACGTATGAAGGCCAACGCATTCGGATGAAGCTGGGCTGGGCACAATTCTAAGTGACGAAAAATGGCCTCCTGGAAGTCGGTGAAAGGCAACCGAAACCTAGCCTCCACAAAGGCAAACTCATACATGGGGAACCGCATCCCCGGGTAAATCGAACAAATCCTGTTATTTTCGGTCGGACGGATGACCCTCCATTGCACGGACGCATCCTCGGCCCGATCCTCCAGATAGGGGAACTCCCGAACCTCCTCCTCAGTAAACGTCGACTTGGTCGACAGCGGCTCGTGCGCGATCCAATGAAGGTCCCCCCTCGCGACCTGAACGTTAGCATACTCGACGGCCTGCTCCGCCTCCTCTTGCGCGGCCTGGGCTTCGGGTACGACTTCATCACGAGGATCAACCATTTTCACCTGAAAAGCAGAGGAAGAAAAAGTGAATTCGACGACTAAGTTCAAATCCACCCTTCCACCACTAGTCAAGTGAAAGGGCGAGGAAGAAGTCGAGGACGACCTTGTTAGGTGCTAAAAAGTGTTAATATTTAGATTAGTTTTTAGCACCTTTTTGTGAGCTTTATTTGTAAATCCAAGCCTTTTCCCATTGTTTTCTTTTTATAACTGTTTTCTAGTTAATTCCGTTATTTGACTTATCTATTTAACTTTAGTGTTTTTATTGCAGATTTTTGCATAGAGGGGTGAAGAATGGAGCTATGAAGGCCCCACAAAAGCAGTTTTGCAAATTATTCAATTTTGGAGCATGCTTTGAGCGCGCTCAGCGAGCTCCCAGGGCGAGGATGGAAGTAGTTACAGAAGCTAGCACGCTCAGCGGGCTCCTTAGCGCGCTCAGCGCGCTTTTTGGCGATTTAAGTTTTAAGTGGAGCGCGCTCAGCGGGCGACTGTGCGCTCAGCACGCTTCACAAAACTCAGCCCCTTTATAAGTGGTTTTGATCAAAATTTTAGGGCTCTCTCTATTGTATTCTTAGAAAAAAGTATATTACACTGTAGCACTTCATCTTGGGAAGATAAAAAGCATCATTTTGTCGATAAAATCGTCATTGATGCTCGATTCTCTTCATCCGATTCTTGTTGATCAAGCTACAATGAATATGTGTAGCTAAGTTCTCTTTTGTGTCAAGGTTAGATGTAGGTAAACCTTTCCTTTGTATGTATATGGATTGATTCTAGTTTGTGAACTCTTAGATGATGAATGTATGGTGAAAAACCTTGTTTCTATGTTTATTCTTTGTGTTGGTTCATGATTGAGAAATATGCTCCAACTCTTTACCTAGGTTTTTCATCCATCAATGTCCATTGGCTAGAGATAGTAATGTGTGTTGATGTTCATAAATATTGAACTTTAATGTTGTCATTTTGATAGTTTGTGTGAGAAATCAACAAAGGATCAAAATGATAAAACTCATAATATGTGTTAGAAATAAACATAGTGGGAGGATATGTGATTGTATTTATCATTTAACCGAGTTCATTAGCTTTATCGATTATATATGTGCAAAGTGGTTTGTCGAACCCTAACCTTGACATGCTTTTATAAACTGTTAAAACAATCTTTTTACCGTTTCTAATTAACTTTGAATGCGAACGCTACGAAACCAACCTAAAACCCCTTGTTACTTTAAAGCTTGAAACGTTACGACTGTAGAACAACTGCGATATCACCGAACAATCTCTGTGGAACGATAACTAAAAGCCGAACTCTATTTGTATTTCAACAAATTGGCGCCGTTGCTGGGGATTGTTATTTGATATTGCAAGCATTGCAATAGTTGTGAAGTTTTAGACTTGTTACAAATTTTCTTGTGCTTGTTGATTTGTTTTGTTTAGTGAGCAGACTTTGTTTATGCGAGGGCAACTACTGGCGGACCAACTTCTATTCGATCCTGAGATTGAAAGAACTGCTTGTAGACTCAACAGCAGAACTAGACGGAGGAGGCAACTTGCGAGACAAAGACAAGAGCAAGAAGGAAGTTCTACTACAACACCACCACCACCATTCACACCAATCATGGCACAACCACCACCTCCACCTCTTGTATCCACACCTTGTGTGAACAGTCCACGACACACCGCTCAGTTTGCCAACAACAATCAAGGAAGGCAAGCCGAGATGAAAACTGGAACTTTGAACTTATTGTATGGAAGTCCATTCACCGGAATGGACCATGAAGACCCTTTTGCATTTCTCACAAAATTCTATGAGATTGCATTAGCGGCCGGTGTAGATCAAGCACATGAGTTACCTCTCTTTAAAAGATTATTTCCGCATACTTTGCTTGGCAAGGCAAAGGATTGGTACCTCGACCAAACTCCCGTCGTGATGACCGATTGGAACGTCTTGGAGGAAAAATTTATTGAACGATTCTTCTCTCATAACCGTTTCATGGAGTCAAAAATCGCAATTTCAGTGTTCTCTCAAGGCATTAATGAATCCCTCAATGAAGCATGGGAATGATTCAAGTCCATGCTTCGCAAATGTAAAGGTCATGGGTTTGATGATTTGACACAAATTCATATCTTCAAGAATGGTCTCCAACCAAATTGCAAGAAATTGTTGGATGCCACTTCTGGAGGATCTTTGTTATCAAAGAATGCCGAGGAAGCAACTGATATTATTAATAGAATGGCTCTCAACAATCTTCAAAGTCAAAGCCGTGGCAGCTCTCAAAAGAAGCCCGGTGTCCTGGAACTAGGAACGAATGATGCGATCCTTGCGTAAAACAAGCTTATCTCTCAACAAGTGGAGCTTTTGACTCAACAAATCAAAGAAATAAAGGAGCCGAGCAAAAGTAAGCAAGTAGCTTGTTGTGAACTTTGTAAAGGGGAGCATGACACCGGATTTTGTCCTCCTCCGGGTTTTGAAGAAGTGAACTATATGGCAAATCAAAGGGATTATCAAGGTAGACAACAACAACCTTACCAACAACAACACAATTCTCAACAAAATTATCAAGGAAATCAAGGATTTCAACCGCGAGCTAATTATCAAAATAATCAAGGTTATGGTGCCGGTCCTTCAAACCGGCGAAATCCGTATCAACCTCCACCACCTCCGGTTGCTGGCTCAAAGCTGGAAGACACCTTAAACCAATTCATGCAAATGTCAATGGCCAACCAAAAGAGTAGTGATGCGGCGATTAAGAATCTTGAAAACCAAGTGGGGCAACTTGCCAAGCAAATTGCCGAACAACAATCGGGTCCTTCCTTTTCCGCGAATACTCAAGTGAATCCTAAGGAGCATTGCAAGGCGATTGTTACTAGAAGTAGGAAGGAGTTGGAGAAAGAAAAGGAGAAAAATGTGGAGGAAGAAAAACTTGATGGTCTTGTGGAGGATTGTAGTGATGAGGAAGTAATTGAAAATAAAAGTGAAAATGAAGGTGTAGTTGAAAATAAAAGTGATGAAATGGTTGGAGTTAAAAATAATAGTGGTGAGGAGTTGAAGAAAAAGGAGAGACTTAGGAGAGTGAAGAAGGGAAAGGAACTAGTGAGCGCTATTCCGATCCAAAACTTACCATATCCTCATGCTCCTTCAAGGAAGGAAAATGAGAGGCACTATACGCGTTTCATGGACATTTTCAAGCAATTACAAGTTAACATTCCGTTTGCCGAAGTTTTGGAACAAATGCCAAAGTATGCAAAGTTTATGAAAGACATTCTCACGAAGAAGCGGAGGTATTCGGAACCGGAAACTATTGTTCTTGATGCGAGTTGTAGTGCCATCATCCAAAGAACTCTTCCTAAAAAAGAAGTTGACCCGAGGCGTGTGACTTTGCCAGTTACCATTGGTGACGTCTATGTTGGAAAAGGCTTAATTGATTTGGGCTCAAGCATTAATCTTATCCCATTGTCCATTGTAAAGAAGCTTGGGAACATTGAGATGAAAGCCATTCGTATGACTTTACAATTGGCCGACAAGTCCACAACTCATCCTCATAGGTTAGCTCAAGATGTCTTGGTAAAAGTTGACAAATTTTTCTTCCCGGTTGATTTTGTTGTTATCGATATGGAGGAACATGAAGATGCACCTTTAATTCTTGGCCGACCTTTCATGAAAACCGCTCGTATGATGATTAATATAGATGACGGTTTAATGAAGGTGAGGGTTCAAAATGAAGAGGTTTGTTTTGATCTTTTCGAAGCTATGAAGCATTCAAAGGATAAACATGATAGCTTTCGGATCGATACAATTGAAGAAGCAACGTTGGAGGTTTCTAAGCATGTACATGAAATCTCTCCTTTAGAAATGGCTCTTAATGATTCTTTTGAAGTGTTTTCCGAAGAAGAAGAAAGAGCTCTTGAGGATTGTTTAAAAGAGCTTGAATCCCTCAAAGAGTTGCAACCATGGGAGGTAGAATCGGAAGAGTTAAAGAAGGATGTGAAAGATGAGAAGTCACCACTTGAGTTGAAGGTCTTGCCTTCCAATTTAAAATACGGATTTCTTGATGATGGTGGTAACAAGCCGGTTATCATTAGTAACGTGTTGTCCAAAAATGAGGAAGGCCGTCAAATTCATGTTTTGAAGAAATACCAAGATGCTATAGGTTGGGTCCTTTCCGATTTGAAAGGAATTAGCCCGGCTTATTGCATGTATCGTATCTTGATGGAAGAAGATTTCAAAGCGGTAGCCCAACCACAACGCCGCTTGAATCCAACAATGAAAGAGGTGGTGAGAAAAGAAGTGGTTAAGCTATTGGAAGCCGATATAATTTACCCGATTTCCGATAGCCCTTGGGTTAGTCCAGTCCATGTTGTGCCAAAAAAGGGAGGAATGACCGTGATTCGTAACGAAAAAAATGAGTTGGTCCCGACAAAAACATTAGCGGGGTGGAGGATGTGCATTGATTATAGAAGGCTCAACACCGCGACAAGGAAAAATCATTTTCCATTACCGTTTATGGACCAAATGTTAGAGAGGTTGTCCGGGAAGCAATTCTATTATTTCTTGGACGGATATTCGGGGTATAACCAAATTGCGGTTGACCCGGCGGATCATGAGAAGACGGCCTTTACTTGTCCCTTCGGCATTTTTGCGTATCGTAAGATGCCTTTTGGTTTATGTAATGCGCCGGCAACTTTCCAATGGTGTGTTCAAGCCATCTTCTTCGACCTTATAGAAAAGACGATGGAAGTGTTCATGGATGACTTTTCGGTTTTTGGAGGCTCATTTGATTTATGCTTGACCAATTTGGAAATTGTTTTAGAGAGGTGTGTGAAAACCAATTTGGTGCTTAATTGGGAAAAATGCAACTTTATGGTGAACGAGGGAATTGTTCTCGGTCACAAAGTTTCATCCAAAGGCCTTGAGGTAGATCGAGCGAAAGTTGAAGTGATAGAGAAGTTGCCTCCTCCGACCAACGTAAAAGGGATCCGAAGTTTCCTTGGGCATGCCGGATTTTATCGGCGTTTTATCAAAGACTTTGCAAAGGTGGCTAGACCATTGAGCAACTTGCTAAGCAAGGAACAAGTAATTCTTTTTAACGATGAATGTCTTCATGATTTCGAAATTTTAAAAGAAAAGTTAGTTACCACTCTAATAATAATCGCTCCGAATTGGACTTTGAATTTTGAACTTATGTGCGATGCGAGTGATTATGTTGTTGGAGCGGTACTTGGTCAGAGGAAGGAAAAAAATTTCCATGCCATACACTATGCAAGTAAAGTTTTAAATGAGGCACAAGTTAATTATGCCACTACTGAAAAGGAATTACTTGCTATTGTGTATGCGCTTGAGAAATTTAGATCCTACCTCATTGGGTCAAAAGTTATTATTTACACCGACCATTCGGCGATCAAGTATTTGCTAACCAAACCGGATTCGAAGCAAAGGCTCATCCGATGGATCCTTTTATTACAAGAGTTTGATTTAGAAATAAAAGATAAAAAGGGTTCGGAAAATTTGGTGGCGGATCACTTGTCTCGCCTTGTCAATGTTGAGGTCACCATAGCTGAAAAGGAAATCCTAAAGGAATTTCCTGATGAAAAACTTTTTAAAGTCCAAGTTAGGCCTTGGTTTGCAGATTTTGCTAACCATAAGGCTACTGGTTGGGTGCCCGAAGACCTAACTTGGAACCAAAAAAGGAAGTTCCTTTCGGATGCTAGTTACTATGTGTTGGATGACCCGTATTTGTTTAAGTTAGGAAGTGACAACCTTTTGAGAAGGTGTGTCACGAGTGATGAGGCTCAAAGCATTCTTTGGCATTGCCATAACTCGCCGTATGGAGGCTATTTTAATGGTTCGAGGACGGCCACTAAAGTCCTTAAATAGGGCTTTTATTGGCCTTCTCTTTTTAAAGACGCACATCTCCATACCAAGAGTTGTGACATGTGCCAAAGAACAGGTGGAATTGGACAACGTGATGAAATGCCTCTTCAAAACATACAAGAGGTAGAAATTTTTTATTGTTGGGGTATCGATTTTGTTGGTCCATTTCCACCATCTTTTGGTAATGAATACATGTTGGTAGCAGTTGACTATGTTTCGAAATGGGTTGAGGCGATTGCCTCACCTAAGGCGGATGGCAAAACGGTGATCAAATTTTTAAAGAAATACATATTTTCCCGTTTTGGCACTCCTCGGGTGCTCATTAGTGATGGTGGGTCACACTTTTGTAATACACCTCTTAAAAATGTCTTAAAACACTATGGTGTATCGCATAAAGTGGCGACCCCTTACCACCCACAATCGAATGGTCAAGCTGAGGTATCCAACCGTGAGATAAAAAGAATCCTAGAAAAAACCGTGTCAAGTTCGAAAAAGGATTGGTCGCAAAAATTGGACGAGGCTTTATGGGCATATCACACTGCTTATAAAGCTCCAATAGGTCTAACTCCGTTTCAATTGGTTTATGGTAAAACTTGCCATTTACCGGTTGAATTGGAGCATAAGGCTTTGTGGGCTTTGAAAATGTTAAATTTTGACAAGGACTTGGCCGGTCACAAAAGAAAAGTGCAACTTCTTGAGCTGGAAGAAATGCGTAATGCCGCATACCACTCAAGTTGGTTGTACAAGGAAAAAGTGAAAGAATACCACGATAAAAAGCTCCGGCAAAAGGACTTAAAGGCCGGATAATTGGTGTTATTGTTTAACTCTCGGTTAAGACTCTTTTCGGGAAAATTAAAATCAGGGCCTTTTCGTGTGAAGGAAGTGAAAAACTTTGGAGCGGTTGTTATCGAAGACTTGGAAAAGAAAGACTGTTGGACTGTCAACGGTCAACGTCTGAAAATTTACCTCGTAGGTAATTTCGATCGCGCTTCCAGTTCTGTTCTCCTTGATGTTCTTAATTGAGCATCTTGGACCGTCGAGCTTATCCGACGTTAAACAAGCGCTTGTTGGGAGGCACCCCAACACTGTAAGTTTTTATCGTTTTTACTAGTGAATTTGCTGTTTAGACATGGTTTGTGAAAAATTGATGTTGTATGATGTTTAGGGTGATGTTTTGAACGTGTGGATGTTGCTTTTTTGCTGCTGGGAGGATTTTTGATGTTGCCCTGCGCGCTCATGAAAAAATGACCCTATACTTCCAGAAGCTAGCGCGCTCTTTGCCCGCTCAGCACGGTGTGCGAATTTTTGAAAAAAAAATATTTTGATTTTCTGGGCCCACAAAGCTGTACCCGGCCCAGAAATATGTTTAAGTGGCTAGGGTTCAGAAACCTTGCCTCTTTTACCTCATTTTCCTCACTTTCTCTCATTTTCTCTCCTCCAAGTTTTTCAAAACCTCTTTGGGTTTTCAATTCTCTACATCATCTCCCTTATTATTTTCTGCTAAGCATCATCATCTTCAAACATTGTAAGTCTTTGTTTTTTAATTTTTTTTCATTTTCATTTAGAAACCCATTTTTGGGACATTGTTAAAAATGTTGAATGTTCTTGTTCTTCTTCTTTCCTTTGCTTCTGTTTATGACTAATTCTGTATAAGTGTTTATTTAGTATGATTGCATGTTGGTTAGAAGTTAAAATTATAGAATTTAGGGTATGAAATGTTAGAATTAGGTTTTGTGAAAAGCTTAATTTGTGTTGATTTTTGTGAATTGAGTGTGGGCATTTCTCTGTAGCAATGGCTGTATAGTGGAATTGAGGGTAATGCTTATCTGTTGGAACCATATGTTGCAGAGGGGGTTTTTTCTGCATTTCGCAGAGCCCGCTCAACGCGCTCCTGTGCGCTCAGCGCGCTCTGAGATTTGCAGAAAAAATCCCCTTGTCCCAATTCTGTTTTGCTGTGCTGTGATTATTCTATATATTGTTTATGTAATTGAGGAATTTTAGCATGTTGTTTTCACTAACGTATGATACTGTTTTTTGTATATTTTTTTTTCTATTTTATTGTTTTTCAGATGTCAGGAAGAAATAAACAACGAGTCGGTTCTACGTCAAATCCTAACAGAAGAGCTCCTGCTGGCCAATTCGATGAGACACGTTTTGTTGGCCTCGAGCAACAACAACGATACGTGCAACTTGAAAAAAGAGCGATTTGGCCGGACAGGTTAATTATGATTGATCCAGATGGTCCCCATAGAAACATGAGCCATTTTGTCCAAGGTGGTGCGTGGGATAAGCTTGGTTCTCCTTTTCCCGAGTATCACATTGACATTGTGAGGGAGTTTTACGCTAATGCGTTACCCTCCGGTGGTGATGGGTTCACTTTCAAAACTTGGGTTCGGGGGAAAGAAATTGATTTCTCAAGAAATTCCATCAATACCTACCTTGGAAACCCACTGCAGCTGGAGGAAGATGCTTTGTGTGACTTTGGGCGGACGTTGGCTCGGCGAAATTGGAATGTGACCAACTTAGGGAGTCTTTGTGCAGAACCGGGGGTACTTACACTTTAAGCGCTAGTGGAGCGCCTATAAAGTTTGCTAGGAGGGTGTTGGATTCTGTCACACAGCTTGTCATGTCGGTTGTTCTATACAACCTTCGACCTATAAGCCACACCTCTTCTATTCCAATGGAGACTGCGGCTCTGATTTTTCATTTGTGCACAGAGGGCCACACCGTGGATTTTGCACGGATTATTTCTAATGAGATGAAGAGAACTGCCACCAGTGGTACACCGCTTGGAGATCGTGTGGCTTGCGCCCTTATTTATCCAGGGTTGATTATGGCTTTATGCCATGAGGCGCAAGTTGCATTGCCTACTCATGGGAATGTGAAGCTTCAGGTTGTGGATGATAATTATGTCACCCGTTATTATATGGGGGTGATTGATTTAGAGCAGGCTGTCCTTGTAGCTGCTGCTGCTCCTGCTCGTGGCCGTGGGCGCGGACGCGGACACGCTTATGATCCAAGTGCTGAGGCCAATTGGGCCATGCACGAGGCTCATCAGCGGGCTTTTTTATTTATGCATGATTCTATGATGCAATTGCAGCTGCAGATTCGGGAACCGCATGTGGACCACCAGCTGAGGTCTCGCGAAGACCTCATTGCTTATGCTCGTTGGCCTGAGGGCAGGCCTGGTTTTCCAGAGGGGGCAGCCGAAGGCGACCTTGATGACGATGACGGTGATGATGGAGCGGATGGAGCGTCTAGCTCTAGTTTTGACTGATGTTGGGTTTGATTAGTCCTTTATTATATTTTGTTTTTTATTTTATTTTATTTGGTATAACTATTATGTTTGGATTTTGTATTGACTACCTTGTGTAGGAATTTTGTATTCTCCATCCGGGCGGATGTGAGTTAGAATTGGTGTTAAAAAATTTTGGTTGATTAATGAATTTAACATCCGGATGGATGTTGTTTTATGCTTATGGTTTGTTTGTACAGAAATTTTTTGTTGTTTGCCCTTTATTTTTAAGGTAATTGATGGATGAAGCAAGTTTGTTTCTTTGAACAATAAGTGATGCACTTCACCATTCATTGATGGTGATGATAAAATTCTAAGTTGGTGCACACAAAGGTACTCTGTTTTGTGCTTTGTAGAATGTTAGTATGTTTTTGAACTTTCTGCTTTACATGATTTTCAAGCTTTTCTTCATTTTGCATTTTTGTTCATTTTGGAATCAATTAGGACAACCACAAATGTGAGTCTCTCCATTGTTCATAAATATTGAGAGATTGTGTAATTGTTGTTTAGCTCGTATGATTCATGTTTAATCTTGTATTCATTTGCAAACCTTGGAAACATTGAAATGATCTAGGCAATTTTTGATTGTGAGAAAAACTACCAATCCAAATAAACTTCAATTTTACCT
This sequence comes from Lathyrus tuberosus, assembly GCA_022829125.1. Lineage (NCBI taxonomy): Eukaryota > Viridiplantae > Streptophyta > Magnoliopsida > Fabales > Fabaceae > Lathyrus > Lathyrus tuberosus. Next base: position 3,908,083 of record JALAZF010000274.1, on the reverse strand, counting down.
TGTGAGAGGTGTGAGCACTTGCTAGCCATGTTGAGCCTTGAAATTGGAATGAATATTGCATCAACCCGTCGATTGATCATAGGAATGCACTTAATAGTGGTTGTTGATGCTAAAAAGAAAATCAATGTGATTCATTCTAGTTTTTTTTATATATACACTTAACCCTTTGTTTAAACATACTTTTGAAGAACATTGCACATTAAATATGGTATGGTTTAAAGTTGGGGAGAGTGGTTCTAGTTTGTGAAAAAGAAAAAAAAAGAAAAAGGTGATTTGGTGCCTCTTGTGAAAAAGAAAAAGATACATGAAACATTATTTTGTGCTATGCTCTGCACTCCTAAAGGAGTTGCTTGAAAAGAAAATGAAAGAGTGCACCATAAGAAAAGAAAGGATTGAATTGAATGGTTATGAGGTGTCTAAGTGGGTTATTGGCATGTTCTTCATTGTTGAAAATTTTTGTTAACCACTTTGTGTCATTGGCCTTTTACAAATATCCCTTTCTTGTTAAACCTTGCCAAGTTACAACCTTTAGAAGCCCTTAAGAGATCTTTGTTTCCTTGGTTTTCTTGTTGAATTGGTTTGATGAATGCATGAATTGTTCTGGATGCTGACACTTTTGCTATGAGTGTGTTTTGTCCCTTGTATATGTATTGAGCAAGGCTCATTTGAATAAATTAGGTGATTCCAATTTGAACATTTGTTGCTTATGATTTGTGCTTGTTATTTATGTTCAAAAGTTAGTTCATTTACATATTTTCATTCTTAACAAGGCCAAGCGGTACTTGCGTGCGTGTTCATTTGGTTTGAACCATTACTTTTTGTTGGCGTTTGTTTCCGATTTTTCGCTTGCTTCTATTATATTTTATCTTTGTTTGAGGACAAACAAAGAAACAAGTTGGGGAGAGTTGTTAGGTGCTAAAAAGTGTTAATATTTAGATTAGTTTTTAGCACCTTTTTGTGAGCTTTATTTGTAAATCCAAGCCTTTTCCCATTGTTTCCGTTTTATAACAGTTTTCTAGTTAATTCCGTTATTTGACTTATCTATTTAACTTTAGTGTTTTTATTGCAGATTTTTGCATAGAGGGGTGAAGAATGGAGCTATGAAGGCCCCACAAAAGCAATTTTGCAAATTATTCAATTTTGGAGCATGCTTTGAGCGCGCTCAGCGAGCTCCCAGCGCGAGGATGGAAGTAGTTACAGAAGCTAGCACGCTCAGCGGGCTCCTTAGCGCGCTCAGCGCGCTTTTAGGCGATTTAACTTTTAAGTGGAGCGCGCTCAGCGGGCGACTGCGCGCTCAGCACGCTTCACAAAACTCAGCCCCTTTATAAGTGGTTTTGATCAAAATTTTGGGGCTCTCTCTATTGTATTCTTAGAAAAAAGTATATTACACTGTAGCACTTCATCTTGGGAAGATAAAAAGCATCATTTTGTCGATAAAATCGTCGTTGATGCTCGATTCTCTTCATCCGATTCTTGTTGATCAAGCTACAATGAATATGTGTAGCTAAGTTCTCTTTTGTGTCAAGGTTAGATATAGGTAAACCTTTCCTTTGTATGTATATGGATTGATTCTAGTTTGTGAACTCTTAGATGATGCATGTATGGTGAAAAACCTTGTTTCTATGTTTATTCTTTGTGTTGGTTCATGATTGAGAAATATGCTCTAACTCTTTACCTAGGTTTTTCATCCATCAATGTCCATTGGCTAGAGATAGTAATGTGTGTTGATGTTCATAAATATTGAACTTTAATGTTGTCATTTTGATAGTTTGTGTGAGAAATCAACAAAGGATCAAAATGATAAAACTCACAATATGTGTTAGAAATAAACATAGTGGGAGGATATGTGATTGTATTTATCATTTAACCGAGTTCATTAGCTTTATCGATTATATATGTGCAAAGTGGTTTGTCGAACCCTAACCTTGACATGCTTTTATAAACCGTTAAAACAATCTTTTTACCGTTTCTAATTAACTTTGAATGCGAACGCTACGAAACCAACCTAAAACCCCTTGTTACTTTAAAGCTTGAAACGTTACGACTGTAGAACAGCTGTGATATCACCGAACAATCTCTGTGGAACGATAACTAAAAGCCGAACTCTATTTGTATTTAAACAGACCTCGAGCCATACTGACCACGACTCAATTCAGCGACGACATCGTCCCCGACCACGGGGACAAATCTCTGCAACTCAATATATATGGAGCTCAGGCACGACGACACAAGCTCACCGCGCAAAATTAGAACCTCTCGTCGAATAGGCCTGATGCCCGACTACAAACTCAATACTAATCCTAACCAGAATCTAAGAAAATCTACGCCAAAAAAAATCCAACATTCATTATAGGATCTCCGCGTTCTTCATGTTCTTCATAGATTTTCTAGAGATTCATATTTTCATCGAAGAACACATGAATCTTCCACCGGAAAACTCATATGTCACCGGAAAATCCATGAAGAAACCCAGAAAACGAAGAACTTCAGAAAAAATGCAGAAAAGATGGACAAACTTACTTGAATATGAAGAGTTGGAGATGAAGGTGTGAACGAAGACGATGAAGATCTACGGCGGTTCCGACGAGGGGACAAATTGCAGAGCAAAAGAGGAGAGAAGAAATTTTAGAGAAGTGGACAAATGAATCCCTCCTCCCTCCTTTTATAAGCATTTGCTCGTGGGGAATCGCAAAGGCCATCATTGCCTAGGCGACTCTAGGTCTGACAAAGGGGCTGCATGTTTAACACGTGTCAAAAGGTTCCTGCGTTTAACATTCCTAAGTGTGAACGTTACATGCACCGGACCTTTCGCTAGCCCGCGAATACGTCGCCTCACCGACAAGCACACCAAGGGTCCCCGACACAAAAACGCCGCTGCAACGGGCACCTTCACAAGAGCGTGCTCGACACAAAATACGTCTTCACGATATGTTCTTCGGGAAACAACACCTGATCAGGAGGATCAAACCACCAGCCCCGACCAGACCTGCCCTGTCGACGATAAAGAGATTCTCCCCAAATACTATCCAAAGATGACTGTTTACACGGCTACCTTAAGTCCTCACTCTCCACCAGAGCAAGGACTTGGAGGGCTCATGTTCTGGACTGGGCAGGTGCTGTGCCCCCAGAGGGGCAAGGCCCAATCCAATCCAGCCATTGGACAGGCCCAATAGCCAGAAACTAGCCGTTGGACAGAAACTAGCCGTTGGGCATGTCCCCCTCACTCGCTGAGCAGTTCACGCAGCCAACTGCCTCCCCGAATCTCACAGAGACAGTTAGACCTAGTCAAGGGGCCACGCGCTTTGCCCTCCACTTGGCAAACCCCCATTGGCCGGCCAGGCCCTCTGATCGCATGGGATCTCCCCATAAATACCCCCTCACCTAAGAGGGACGGGTATTCAATATCCACTACTAGAACTTTGTTCTTGCTTTTCTCTCTTATGACCAAACACTTACTTTGGCATCGGAGTACGTTGTAGGTATCACCCCCCTTTTTTCCCTCCTACAAGCATCATCACTTGCCCTACGCGAAGGCCACGACGATCCTGTCTGATCACCTCCGATCAGCATCCAAATGATGTTATATTCAATCATTTAGGTTGTGATAGAATTATTTTAAATTATGCGAAATGAGTATCGCATGGTGAAGTGATAAAAAAGTGACATATGTTCCATAAAATTGAAGATGATGAATTTATGAATGATCATTTTGAAGATATGATTCGTGATGTTGACTAGATAATTTTAAGAAAGATCACGTGGAAGTTACTTTGCAAAGAGATCTTGAAGAGTCGTTATATCCGGGATGCAAAATTTTTACAAGATTGTCAGCTGTGTTAAGACTATTTATTCTTAAGGCAAGAGGTGTGTGGATGGATAAAAGTTTTACTGAATTTCTTGAATTGCTGCAAGAAATGCTTCCAGAGGGTAACACATTACTGAACCGTAGTTATGAGGCCATGAAGATATTGTGTCTAATGGGTTTTGACTATGTCAAAATACATGCATGTCGTAATGATTTCATATTATATAGGAAAAAGTATGAAAATTTGAAGGAGTTTCCGAGGTGAGGGGAGGCACACTACTAGAAGAAAGACAATGGTGTTGAAGACGATGATGGTGTAACTAGAAAGGATGTTCCTTCCAAGGTGATGTGGTACTTATCGATAAGGTTCAAGAGACTGCTTGCTAATGTAAATGACACAAAGAATACTAGGTGGTATCCAGATGAAATATTATGTGATGGAAAAATCCGACATGTAGTTGATTCATTGAAATAGGAGAAATCCCGTGAAGATATGGCGGTGATGGATGTACGACAAGAGTTATCCCCAAAAGATATAGGAAATAAAACATATTTTCCCCTAGCATGTCACACTCTATCTGAAAAAGAAAAAAAATTGCGATTCTTTGTAGGGTATCAAAATTCCCCAAAGGTACTCATCAAATAAAGAAACTTGAGTCAATGAATGATCTCAAATTAGTTGGCATAAAATCTCATGATTGTCATGTCTTGATGCAACATCTTCTACCAGTAGCTATCTGCGACATTCTACCAAAAAATGTAAGGGTAACCATAACCAAATTGTGCTTATTCTTCAATGTTATATGTAGTAAAGTCATTGAACCTGGAAATTTAGATGAGTTGGAACATAAGGCTGCAATTATCTTGTGTCAATTAGAGATGTTTTTCTCTCCATTATTTTTTGACATTATGGTTCACTTAATTATTCATCTAGTAAGGAATAATAGAATTTGTGGTCCACTTTATTTACGATGGATGTATCTGGTAGAGCGATGCATGGAGATATTTAAAAGGTATATAAAGAATAATCACTGTCTGAAAGCTTCGATCGTTGAACGGTACATCACAGAAGAAACTATTGAGTTTTGTACAAACTATTTTTCAGAAGCGAACTCTATAGAAATTCTCGAGTCTCCTCATGATGGAATATATGATGGTAGAGATATTTAAGGTTTAAATGTCAAGACATTTGACAGAGATGTAGTTCTTCAAGCACATTTGTATATATTGAATAACGTTAGTGAAGTTTAACCTTACTTGACCATTCACAAAAGTCTTATCAAGGAAAAATTCCCTCGGGTGAGTGAAAAAATTTGTTGACAGATCATAACAAAACGTTCATAACTTGATTTAATGAAAGAGTTTCTAAAGAGAGTAGCGCATCAAAGACAATTAAATGGATGTCACATATGGCTAAGTTTAATGTAATAACTTGGAGCGCATACAACATCACTAAATATTCATTCTATACAAAATTAAAGGATAATCGTAGTACCGTGCAAAATAGTAGAGTTATGGTTGAAGATGAATCCATATACTTCTCTATTTCGAAAGATAAGAATCCTATACTAGAATCTAGAGCTTACTTTGGGGTCATTAAAGAGATTGTGGAGATTTATTATGCTACTTTTAAAGTGCCTTAATTTAAGTGTAAGTGGATTGACAATGACACTGATGTAGAAACTAATGAATTTGGATTCTCACGGGTTGATCTTCGAAAGGCAGCTTATATGAACAAACCATTCATCATAGCATCCCAAGAAAAACAAGTTTTTTATGTCACTGATCCTTCTAAAACAAAATGGTCAATTATTCTATAAGGAAAATATATTCACGATAATGATGAAAATCAAGATTTATATTTTGATACCCCCCTCTTTTGCAACACATGTACGTCTCTCATATGACGAAAATGATTTTGATGATGATGTGTATGTTATTCGTCATGATCATCAAAAGGGGATATGGGAAAACTAGCTAGTAAGTAAATGTTTTATATCACTTAGTAATATATATTTACTCATTTATCTTTTTATATTCTTTTTACTAAAGATTTAATGTTGTTGTTATTGACGATCTTAATTGGTTTTGAATGTGGTTCAAATTATAGGTGTTTAACGACTGGTGACAAGTCACAAAAGAGAACTTTTGGACGGCCTACAAGACTTTGCATTTTGGTTATTGCTTTTGTTGGTTAATCATTTGTTTTATTTTTAATTTGTTGTAAAATTATAAGGTGTACATGTGCCATTTTGGCTTTGCAAATGACGTAAACAATGACTATTTTTGTTACAATGTGTCTGTTTGAGAAATGGGCAAAAGGTACAATGTTTCAATTTCAAAAATGGCCAAAATATAGTTCTGTAATACAGGTTCGAACCAAAATATAGAAAAAATTAAATAAAAATGTTTTCCTCTCGGTTATTATTACAAACCAAGGTGATAATATTTCTATATTACCTCAGTTTCTCAAATAAACGAGAGGAAATGTGGGGTGCGCCACCCAGTTCTGAAAATAATAAAAATGCAGAACTCGATGATTAAACCCATGTGAAGAACACTTTACCCAGCGGTTATTTCAAAATCGAGGGGTAATGTGACAAGTTTTCATGCCGCCCTTTGTTACCTCGCCTCTGTAATAGAGGTTAAATCCTCTTCTCGTATGAGGTTAAATGTGTTTTTTTGTTGTAGTGAACCTTTCACAATTAAACAATTATGGTGTATTTATGAAAATTTTCTTGTTAAAAGAATATGTATCTCATACTTGCTCATGCGATGAGTAGTTTTAAGGTGTTAGGCTTTGATGCCATTTGTTGACCATGTGCTCCAAACACATGGGGGTGGGGGGTGAATTATTATTTTTGAAAATCAAAACCAATTTATAAAAACTTTGGTATTTAAAACAATTATAATTAATTTAATCAACAATCAGAGATATGTGGATCTATATGCTTGAAGATATGGCCATAAGTTGGTTTTGATGATGACAATAATTGAAGAAATAATTTTAAAGATCATAACTCCCTAGGCCAAACGACTTGTGGATGTTGAGAGTTATCTGTGACTGGGGGAGTTAATTTCAATCTGTCAAAGTATAGCTTCTTTTGATGGAACATGATCAAGAATATATCCCATGCCTCATCAATCAAACATTCAAGTTCTATATGAAGTGCTAAGTCGTGGTTCATCTAGCAGGGGAACTTGAATAAGTAAATTTGACTGATGAGGCTTTAGATATCTTCTTCAGATGCCATCATTGGGAAATACTAGACAATTGATATAAACTCTAAATGTCATAAAGAACTTGTTAGACATGTGACTCCATACACAAGAGGGGTGAATTATTGAGGTATGAAACCTTTGATTGAAAACAAAATCATTTGAAAAATCAAAGTTTAAAAATATTTTGTAAAACAGATGAAGACATTAGTAGTGGAAAACCAAATAAAAGAAAATCATTGGAAGGTAAAAGAGATAATGGTAGAAAAAGAATACCAGAGAATTATACAGGTTCGACCTTAAGGTGACCTACTCCTGTCCTAAGAATTATTCTTGAGGGGTTCCACTAAACTTTAGAGATTTTATAAGGATGTGCCCACGAACCTCCGTACACAAAGAAATGAAGTTTTTAGGCTAACTTCTAACCAAATATCAAACAAGCCTTAGGGTGGTTAGTCTCAAAACCAAATAGATAGTTTTCAAGGGCTGATCTCAAATAAAAGAAAAGAGTTTTGATTTTGTTATCCTCTAAATTGAACCGGAGTTTTACACATGCTAACCACGAACCAAAATGATATTTTTACCAGGATGGTCTTGAACTTACCGAACTTTTACACCAGGTTGTATTCAGGAACCAAGAGAGATTTTAACCAGGATGATCTCGAACTTATAGAGCTTTTAAGTGAGCTGATCTCAAGAACTGTTGTGGAGATTTTCACTAGCTGATCTTCACGAATCAAAAGAGAGATTTTTCTTCAAGGAGAAACTCACAAACCAAACAGAGATTTCCTGAGACAATCCCCTAAAGATACATGAGCTTCGAACTCTTGGTAAATTTACAACTTTTTCCTCACCTAGAATACTTTTCCTCACTGAGACTCAAGACTACTCTCGAGTAGAGTTGTCAAAATAGGCTATGCGGTCCTAAATGAGTCGCCCCTGGTGGGCATCAGACTTTTTAGGACTAGGCCAAAAAAGCTCTATTGTAATATGGACTCGAAAATTACTATCCGAGTACGACCCTATATGGGCTTCGGGCTACCTGGCCCTAAACAGGCCTTTTTAAATAAATAAAAAATTAAAATGGAAACCCTGTAATATTTATTATAAATGAAATTAAAAATTATATTCTTTTAAACATAATATATTTTTAAGTACTATATTATCTTTTATAAATACTATAATGTGTTTTTAAATACAACACATGTTTAAATTGTATAAAATAATACTCAAATGTTTAACATAGAGAAACTAATAGAATATGAGGAAAGAGTGTTTGATTATATCAATGTATACGATTTAAAAGAGAAAGATTGAATAGAATAGAGATAAAATTTAGTGAGGTGAGAAAAATCAATGTGTTATTTTGGAGTAAAACAATATAAGTATTATTATAATTTTTTTTTAAATTTATAAATATGCGGGCCTAACGGGCTACCCACGGTCCATACGGGCTATCCCTAATGGCTAGCGAGCTCTTATGGCTGAGCTAAAACAATATGAAAAATATGGACTCTATTTTAAGGACCAAGCCCTACGGGTTTTCGAGTCTGGCTGACCGGCCCATACGGGCTAGTCCACTTTGACAGCTCTACTCTCGAGACACTATGGCTAAAAATATATGATAAAAAATGGAGTTAATGAGATGCTGAGATAAATGAAAAGTGAGGTTTTTCTCATTTCCTAGATGTGAAAAAGTGATAGAGAAACTCACTTTTTTTAAGGCCAATGCATTATATAAATTTGGAAACAATTCCTGGGCCAAATTAATGCTCTAGCTAATTAGACTAATTGATTAGATACCCTAAATAATCAATTAGATACCCTACACGAACTTTAAATCTTCTTAATGAGGCATGAGATATCTTCATGTTGATTATCATCATCTGAGACATTGAGAAATTAAACAACTGGTGGTTTTTGAAACCTAAGTCTTCAAGAATATAGATTGATTCATGAGGATAGCTTAATTAACCATCTTGTGAAAATTTTACTGCTTGAGCTATCTTCAATAGATGCTTGACTTTAAGTGTTGTCATCATCAAAATTGACAGTTACTTAATTTACTTGCAACTTTGCTTTCCATAAGCTTTACTATCTTGAATTACTTTGACTATACCTATAAACACATAGATCCACATAACTCTCAACATCCAAAAGTGATTTGACCGTGTTATCTTTAAAGCTTCTTCAAAAAAATTTCATGATTAAAACAATCTGACGATATACCCGCAAACACATAGATCCATAAAATAATCGCCTATGAATAATCCAGCCTTCGCCCAATGCTGAAACCTAAGTTGTGGGCCAGTAAAGGTTATACCCTAGTTGGGAACATCCCTATTGAAAATTTCCAATACATTAAAATTAGTAAATGCTGGATCCGGTGGAATCAGGTTAATTCCATAAAGTAATAGTTTAAACTGAGAAACATTCATAACAAAATAATAAAGCATATAGGATTATAGGAAATCCACAGTAATTGACAATTTAAAACATCGAGAGAAAGAAGATAAGACCATTTTCATACTCATATATATAAATATGTATAGGGTCATGCTAATACACACCTATGTAGGTGTGCATTAGCAATATACATCTTAGAGTATTTTTGTATAGGATCTACTAATTTTGGGTGGGACCTATATTAGAAAGATGAAAAAAATAAAAAGAAAATACATGTAGTGTATTTTTGTGTGAGGCCCACCAATTTTGGGTGTGTGTTAGATTTCTTATATATATATATATATATATATATATATATATATATATATATATATATATACTCCCTCCGGTCACAATTATAAGGCAAAATAACTATTTTCACACTTATTAAAAAAGTTAGTTAAGTGTAATTAATTTTCTTGATTTCATGTACTATCAAAGTAAAATTTAGGATAATATCCTTAGTTTATTTAATGAATCAACTACTAACATTAAATGCTTTTGAATTAAATTAAGGGTATAATAGTAATACAAGTATTAATTAGTCTAAAATTTAATAACTTTTGCTTATAATAGTGATCAAGATTTAAGGTGTTTTTTTTGCTTATACTAGTGACCGGAGGGAGTATATTGAAAACTTCTTAGATATGGTATGTACAAGTCTTGAAAGCAAGAAAAAATAAAGTTATAATATACTCACTCAATCTTATTTTTCATCACTATTTTATTGGCGTTTAGACAATTAGTCTCCAGAGTTACATTGGGATTTAACATCACAAGTTGATCAATGGCATTTTCAAAACTCTGAACACCAAAAATAGTATTCTCTATTTCATATTCAAAAAATAATTGGTCAAGTCGATGTACCTCGGAACTCAATTCACATATTCTCTTTTCATTTCGACGATGAGCCTTTTTAGCTTTGGATTATTTGAAACCACCATAGTAACTTTGCATTCATTCTCTTCAAATATGACTTGATTATGATGTTTATTCAAGAGCTCATTTTTAGATTTAAAGGAAGAAACCCAATTTTCTGAATTCAACATTTGTGTTGAATGTAAAGAGATAGTGAAGAACATTGAGATAACTTGCTGGTCAAGTTAAATCAACTATGGTTGAAACTATCATTAGTAGCTAACTGTTTTAGCTTAACTACTTTCAGTTAGGTTGTTAGAAGTTTGTTGTTCAAATCTAACCAAATGTAACAAAAATAAGTAGTAGCTTACACTCGTCACTTTGTAGATTTGTGTAACTTTTTCATTCAATCAATATATTGTAATTATTCTTTCTTCTATAATGGAGTTTTTTATTCTCCTTTCAAAAGTTGAGCCTCTATTTACTTATGCTTAACACTAATCACTACTAGAAAATTTGCTTTTAGTGACCGAATTAGAGACCAAAAAAACTTAAAAATCGGTCACTAAAGCGTTTTGCGACCAATTTAGAGACCATCATTTTTCGGTTGTAAAAGTGTTTGTCGCTAAGTTTTTACGACGAACTTAGTGACCGAAATTTAGAGACCGAATTTAGTGACCGATTTTTGTGTTCTTTTTTCAAAAAATAATATAAAAAGGTGCCAGACTTGGGAATCAAACTCATTACCTCCAGCTATTTCAATTATGTCTTACCACTAGACCACTTAACATCATTTGTTATATTCTCTATATTTAAATATATATACATATAAAAAATAAAAAAAATAAATAATATTTAGAAAATTACTAATTATTATTTAATTTAATTGAATGTAATGAAAATAAAATTTAATTTTATTAATGTAATTTCATTATGCACATATAAAAATTGCATAATGAAAATAAAATTCACTTTTTATGCATATATAAAAATAAAAAAGCATAACTATTTATATAATTATATGTTTTATTTGTTAAAATAATAAAAAGAAGAATCTTTTATTAAAAAAAGAATTAAAATCTTTAAAAAGATTGGGAGAGAAATAGTAACATATTAAAGAGGATTAAAAAATAAAGAAAAAAACAACAAAAATATCAGTGACCAAAATTTTGGTCTCTAAATTTTTTATATAAACTAAATATTGTATTAAAACATTTTTTCAAGACCGAATAGTTGGTCACAAATTTTTGGTCGCTAAATCGGTGGCTAATTTTTATTTAGTGACCGATTTAGTGACCTCTAAAAAATTATTCATGGATATTAAATTTTGGTGGCTAATTCGGTGGCCACAGTGACTGAAATGTTTCGGTCACTAAATCGGTCACTAAAAGCAAATTTTCTAGTAGTGAATGGATGCCAGGACCCTGATCCTAATATTATCTTCATTCAAAATTTGGATATGATCCTAAAGACATGTTTCTATCACTTGATTATTTTCTACGGTATTTAATAAACTTTCTCGAGAATGAAGGAGCTCTGTATCCAGTTATTTCAATCTATTAGAAATAATAATTTATATTCACAAACTTAGTCATTAAGTTTGTTAGAGGGTATTTTAGTATTTTGTTTGTTGCCTTTGTAGCCCTAGTTTTTAGCTTATAAATAGACTAGTGGTAGATGTCATTGAAAGAGAGAGACTTTATCCTTTTGTAGCCGTCATTCTCTTTATAATATATTTTTTCCTTTTCATCCATTAATTCACCTTGTACACCAACAATTGGTATCCAGAGCTCCGGTTCGGATCCACGGGGAAACACGGGAAACACGAGTGAAACGTGAGGCGTTGTGTGATTGATTTTTGGTTCTTGAATTCGTGTTGAATCTTGAACAAAAATATGAACAGAATCACATTTTCTGATTCCGTGGGATTGGGAAACACTGTGTTTGGTGAGATCTGAGTGATTGTACAAGGTTGAAGATGAACGGAAACGGCGGTATGAACACTAAGCTTCCAGTATTTGATGGCAAAAACTGGACTCGTTGGATGATTCAGATGCGTGTACTGTTCGGTGCTCAAGATGTTCTGGATCTTGTCACTGAAGGTTACGTTCCAGTAGCAGCAGATGCAACAGAGGAACAAAAGAACGCGCAGAAGGATACAAGGAAGAAAGATCAGAAAGCATTGTTTTACATCCATCAGTGTGTGGATGCAAATGTGTTTGAGAAAATCGTTGATTCAATGACGGTAAAGGCTGCGTGGGACACACTGGTCAGATGTTACGGTGGTGACGCATCAGTGAAAAAGGTGAAGCTTCAGTCTCTACGTAAGCAGTATGAGAATCTCAACATGAAGAACAATGAGAAAGTTTCTGAGTACATCTCCAGAGTGATTCTGATCACTAATGAGATGAAGGCGTGTGGAGAAACCCTTTCTGAATAAGTAATCATTGAGAAGGTATTGAGATCCCTTACCCCTCAGTTTGATTACATTGTGGTAGCAATAGAACATTCTAAGGATCTGAGCACCATGAGAATTGAAGAGCTGCAAAGTAGTCTAGAGGCGCAAGAGTTGCGTCTGACTGAGAGAACTTCTGAAAGGGAAGTAGAGCAGCAGACTCTGAGAGCAGTTTCTGATAAGAAGCATCAAAAGCAGTCTTAGTCAGAAGCCAGGAGAAGATCTGATGGTGGTCAGAAGTCAGAAACCTCAACTTCTGATAGGCAAAAAAATGCTCTGAAGGGAAAAGAGAAGTATGACAAGAAGAAGATCCAATGTTACTGTTGCAAGAAGTTTGGTCACTTTGCTAGAGATTGTTGGTCAAACAAAGAAAGGAAGTCAGAAGAAGCAAATATAGCCAGAAGTTCTGATGATGAATCTGTGCTACTGATGGCTTCTGAATCTGATGATACGAATTTGACAGACTGGTGGTATATGGACACTGGCTGCTCAAATCATCTTATTGGAAATAAGAAATGGCTGGTTGATTTTGACTCTGAAAAGAGGACAAAGATCAGATGTGCTGATGACAAATATCTTAACGCTGAAGGTATGGGAAATTTCAGAGTCGTTCTGAACAATGGGAAAACAACATTGATTTAGAAAGTGTGGTATGTACCTGGCATAAAAAGCAATCTGATGAGCGTGGGACAATTAATTGAGAAAGGTTTTTCAGTTACCATGAAGGACAATCTTCTGAAGCTGTATGACTGTAATCAGAAGTTAATTATGGAGTCAGAACAGGGAAGGAATAGAACATTCAAGGTGAATGTCAGAACTGCAGACTCTGAATGCCTCAGTGCAACAAGTGTTGTGGAGGAAAGTGAGCTGTGGCACAGAAGATTTGGTCATCTAAATTTCAGAAGTTTAGGGCATCTAAATTCGAAGAAGCTGGTACATGGAATTCCTGCAATTAAGAAGCCTGAGAAGTCATGCAAAGTGTGCATGGAAGGAAAGAAACCAAGATTGCCATTTGCGTCAGAAGTAACTCCAAGAGCAAAACATGCCTTGGGAGTAGTGCATTCTGATGTGTGTGGTCCATTTCCAGTAGCATCGATCGGAGGGAATAAATACTTCGTGTCATTTGTTAATGAATTCACGAGAATGACATGGGTATCCCTTATTAAGGTCAAACACGAGGTGCTTGCTGAATTCAAGAAGTTCAGAATGAAGGCTGAGAATCAGAGTGGTCAGACTCTGAAGATTCTCAGAACCGATGGTGGGGGTGAGTATAACTCCAAAGAGTTTTAGAAGTTATGTGAGGAGAATGGAATTAAGCATGAGGTTACTACTCCTTATACTCCTCAACACAATGGTCTTGCTGAAAGAAGAAATCGTACTTTGCTTGATATGACGAGAAGCATGCTGAAGGAGAAGAAGTTTCCTCACAACTTGTTGGGAGAAGCTGTTGCCACCGCAGCATATGTGCTCAACAGATGTCCAACGAAGAAGCTGAAGGAAATAGTTCCTATTCAGAAGTGGACTGGGGAAAAGCAAAGTGTTAGTCATCTGAAGGTGTTTGGTTCTGTTAGTTACAAACATGTCCCAGAGGCCAGAAGACAGAAGCTGGATGATAGAAGTAAAGTAATGTTACTGGTGGGGTACCACAATACAGGTGCGTACAAGCTTTATTGTCCAGAAACTAATAAAGTTGAATTCAGCAGAGATGTTATTGTGAAGGAATCAGAAGTTTGGAATTGGAATAAGTCTCAATCTGACTCTGCTGTGAGAACTTCTGAAGAAATGTCGGAACTAAGAGTTTCTGAAACTGATGGCGATTCTGAGTTTGAAGGAGACTCAGAAGATGAAGGTGACTCTGATGATCCAGATTCTGATGATGATCCAGATTCTGGTGGTCATTCAGACTCTGGGAATATGCCAGACTCTAAAGATGGTCAAGGTTCTGGAGGAAGTTAACCTTCTGAAGCAAGAGCTTCTGAAGGAGAAACTTCTGAAGGAGAAACTTCTGGGGTTCAAGCATCCGAACGAGATTCTGACCAAGGTCAGAGGCCACAAAGAATCAGAAGCATTTCGAGAAGATTTTCAGAGTTTGACATGCTGCAAGACACTGAAGTAGATTCTGAAGGAGAAATTATTCAGTGTACCATGCTAGTAGACTCTGAACCCGTTAGTACAGAAGAGGCTCTTAAGCATAAAGTCTGGCTGAAGGCCATGAAAGAAGAACTTGATGCCATAGAGAGAAACTAGACCTGGAAGCTGACAGAACTTCCAAAGGACAAGAAAGCCATCAACGTCAGATGGGTTTTCAAGCAGAAGCTAAAGCCAGATGGATCAATTGGCAAACAGAAAGCGAGGTTAGTAGCAAGAGGATTTCTGCAGAAACCTGGGCTGGATTATTCTGAAGTGTTTGCACCTGTAGCGAGACATGAAACAATCAGACTCGTGATTGTCATAGCTGCTAATAGGAATTGGCCTCTGATGCATTTAGATGTGAAATCCGCATTTCTGAATGACCCATTACAAGAAGAGGTATACGTATCACAACCTCCTGGATTTGTTAAAAGAAATCAGGAAGGGATGATGTACAGATTACATAAAGCTTTGTATGGATTGAAGCAAGCGCCCAGAGCCTGGAATCAGAAGATTGATTCATTTTTCAAGAAGCAGGGTTTTCAGAAATGTGAGATGGAATACGGTGTTTATGTTCAACATATCTCTGAAGGCAATATGATTCTGGTGTGTTTGTACGTTGATGACATACTGCTGACAGGAAGTTCTGAACAAGAACTAGCTATGTTCAAGAAGGTGCTGACGAATGAGTTTGAAATGACTGATCTCGGGAAAATGACATATTTTCTAGGGATGAAGTTTATGTACTCTGAAAAGGGTATCATTCTGCACCAGCTGAAGTATGAACTTGATCTTTTGAAGATATTTAAGCTGTAGAATTGTAAGGCTGCTATCACACCTGCAGATACAAATCAGAAACTAGATTCTGATTCTGATGGTGAGGATGTGGATGCTTCAACCTTCAAACAGTTAGTTGGATCTCTGAGGTATTTGTGTAATACCAGACCTGATATCTGCTATGCAGTTGGAATGGTCAGTAGGTTCATGAGTAAACCCAAGTGGTCCCATTACCAAGCTGCTGTCAGGATTCTGAGGTATATCAAGGGAACTCTGAAGTATGGAGTGTTATTTCCTTCTGGAAGATAGATTGAATCAGAACTTCTGAGTTATTCAGATTCTGATTGGTGTGGAGACAAAGTTGATAGAAGAAGTACTTATGGGTACTTGTTCAAGTTCCTGGGAGGCCCTCTTTCTTGGTGTTCCAAGAAGCAACCTGTTGTTGCGTTGTCAACCTGTGAAGCTGAATATATTGCAGGTGTTGTTACTGCATGCCAAGCTGTGTGGATTCTGAACTTGCTGCAGGATCTGAAGATCAAGGTAAACAACCCTCTGAAGATGATGATTGATAACAAGTCTGCAATCAATCTTGCCAGAAACCCAGTGTTGCATGGGAGAAGCAAGCATATTGAGACCAAGTACCATTTTCTAAGAAATCAGGTTCAGAGTGGAGTGTTAGAAGTTGAGCACTGTAGCACCCAGAAACAGTTGGCAGATGTTCTGACGAAGGCTATCAAGACTGATCAATTTCTTCGCTTAAGGGATGGAATTGGTGTTGTTAGTTTTGAGGAAATATAAATTAAGGGATGATATTAGAAATAATAATCTATATTCACAAACTTAGTCATTAAGTTTGTTAGAGGGTATTTTAGTATTTTGTTTGTTGCCTTTGTAGCCCTAGTTTTTAGCTTATAAATAGACTAGTGGTAGATGTCATTGAAAGAGAGAGACTTTATCCTTTTGTAGCCGTCATTCTCTTTATAATATATTCTTTCCTTTTCATCCATTAATTCACCTTGTACACCAACACAATCTCCAACTTAGCCAGCTTCAACTCACTAGTAAGTTGCTCTCCCCTTATGGGATGAGCAATATCTTACACAAGGGAATGCCAAGATAAGGAATACACTTCATAAGTGCAATTTAACAACCCATATGACCTAAGTCATTCATCCAACTAGCATAAAATTTTGGAACCAACACTCGAACCTTCAACAGATTCGAACGAAGATGAGTTATGATTGAAGGAAAATGAGTTGTGAAGGAAGATAATAGCTTAAGAATCAATAAGACATAAAGGGGTCCACCCATTCAAAAAATTTGTGTAACTTTTTGACATAGAATATGGCACGCAACACTAAAAAAATGAGGTTTTACTTTAAGATGGGCACACAAATGTTGAAATGTTCGAATATCGTTCCAAGTCGGAGAAAAATCATCTAGGGAGTTAAACATAAACTCGATAATATATAAGATTCAAAGATGGTGAAAGGAAGTCAAAAAGACATAGTCTCGAAAGGTGACATCATACACTGGAAACCAACACAAAGGATAATGCCCACAAATGTGATCATGAACACTATGGAGGATTACTATTCACTGTTCAGGTTCTCCCATAGCTCGTCCAAATATCTAAGTGTCATAGACCATCAAGATAAGAGTAGATGGGCCGAAAATTCAAATAAAGTTGATTAAAACAATCTTTAATAAATATCAGTTATGTAGGAATTATGAACCTACTAGGAGGATATGATTGAGAGCCATCCATAGATACATTCTCAAAAGAGGGATGTTAGAAAGACACCTGCTTACAAATTATACAGTCACCCTAAAGTTTCTTACACAAATATCCCACAACGACAAGATATGTCTAAAAAGAAGGAATGGAGCCAACACCCCTAGAAGAAGGTGACGAAGTTACCACCAATACGCATTGCCCCTGCAACGAAAAAAAAAACCCAGCCTTCCACAAATAAAAATCAAACATTCCAAGCAAAATGCTACCAATACTATAACCTAAAGTTGAATCCTAGAAAATAAACACAGAGAAATTTATCGTCAGATATGCCTGTTTTGCCTGCAATTTTTGGCAGAGCGGATTAAGGTTTAACGTATGCATTCTCTAATATATTTGTCCACCCCAACCTCGTTTTTGCAGGCATTAGCGGGAACAACCATTAATGGGATGAACATGGATTTTTACCACTTTTAAGCTTTAGAAGTGCATGGCCCACAAGTCCGTTCACCCTTTTTTTTTCAGATGGAAAGTTTTTCGATTTGTCCTATTTACTATGGTCGCATCGTCCCATTTGTTTGTGGGACGAGTCTAAATGGGGCTGACATGCACGCGTGTCACCCCTACATTTACACGTGCATGAAATTAATTACAATATTAATAAAGTAAAAAACATGTTAGAGAGTGTCTTACAAAGACATCAACTAATTTAATAATTTACACAACTTATGTGCATTTTGGTAACGCAATGACAAACATTTATTTTATTTTAAATAAATTAAATATAAAGTGATTATATTTAATTAAATAAACGCAAAAGCGATAAATTTAAGTGTAAAAAGTATGTTAATTTTTTTAAATAATTTTTATTTATTTTAAATTATAATAAATTTTAAAAATAAAATTAATTATAGTAATCAAACAATTTTTTAAAAATCAACTATAATTAATTCAAACTTAAAACTAAATATATATATTTCTAGTGGCATTTGAATTTTATATTGATTTTTTTATTTAAAAATTCTCCTTAAACTTATTTCCAAGTTTATGTGGAATTAATTGAACTAGAAGAAGTACTTGAAAAAATGTTAAACTTCAAAACATTGTTCATTTCTTAACCTAATTTGCTATTTCGAGATTTTAATGATGAAGGAACCAATTGTACTATGGAAGTTCATGGATTTTTTTTTGGGAGAAACTGAAGGCACGAAGAAGAAAGTTCAAGAGGAGAAGAGGGTTATCTCTATCAAATCACCAAAATCTTTTGCTAAAGCTGTGAATAGCGTTTGTGATATTCTGGGTAGTCAGCTACCAAAGTCGTGTGTCAAAGGGGATTATTTGTCAATTGTTATTCTTGATGAGGAGTATTTGTTGGGCATGGAAGCTTGCAAGCATAACCTTCACGGTAGGGTTATCTGGCTAAAGGGTTCATCGCCGTTGACAGTTCAAAATCTCAAAACAAAACTCTTGAGTCTATAGAAATTAATTGGCAAATGGGGCATCACACCCTTGGGCAATGAGCACTTTGAATTTTCATTTTGTACTCTTGAAGAAGTTATGCATGTTAGGTCTATCATCTCATGGAATCTTAGTCCAGGTTTTCTTAAATTATTTCTATGGACTAAGGATTTCAACCCGTCTCTATTGAAGCAATCCTCTGAACAAGTGTGGATCCGTATCCATGGTTTGTTGCAGGATAATTGGCGTCCTAAAATTGTTTTTGCGATACCAAGTAGTGTTGTAATTCCTTTGTGCACTGACTCAGCGTCTAATAAGTGTAGTTTTGAAAGACCGTTTGGACACTTTGTTATGGCCTTAGTGAATACAGATTTGAGTTCTGATATCAGATACAAAGTTTTAATGGAAAGAACGAGATTTATGTTCTTTGTTGATCTTGAGTATGAAAGTCTCCCGGAGTTTTGTAACAACTGCAACATTATAGGTATTTCTCTGGATAAGTGCAAATGTAGATGGGAAGATAATGAATCTGGGAATAAAAAAAAAGGAGAGAAGGATGTGTTGGAGGGCGATAATGGAAAGTAGAAGAAATTTAAGAAATAAATTTATGTTCAAGTGACTCAAGGGTCGAAGCTAGCATATAACATAACCAAAGAAAATAATCACATAATAGATTTGGAGGCTCATCCTTCGAATGCGCCCATTGCAGTTGTGAATGAAGTTGACAAAGTCAAAAGTATTTTAATTGGTAATGAAAGTCCATTGGATTTTGGTGGCCCTAGTGTAAAGATGGATGAAGATAATGTAGTGGATGAAGCAGAAGATGTAATAGAAGACAATGAAAAAACCATGGCTTTGGTCAGAGAGGCGGAGGACACAATTGAAAATTCTTATTTAGTAGACAACACACAAAGGAATTCCAATGAGTAAGTCCCTGAAACCAATCTTGATCATCAACAAGTTTTGATTTTCCTTAATGCCTATTGGGATAATATGACATTGGTTATAGTGTAAAAAACTCTATGAGAATCGACTCTGAAGGCTTCATGAAAGTGAAGTCAAAGTCCAAGAAGAAAGCATAGAAAAAAAGTGCAGCTATAGGTAATTACAAGACAAGGTCAAGGTCTGGAAGTGCAAATAATTCCTCATGGAATGTTTATTTTGGAATGCAAGAGGATTAACCAACTCTCTTACAAAATTGCCTATTAAAAGGTTAGTGATAAGTTCCAAACCTCAGCTTGTCTTTGCAGTTGAACCATGGATGGATAAAGATATCTCCCCCCATTTCTAGTTCAGTAGATTAAATCTTAAATTTTTTACTGTTAATAATAGGGAAAATATGCCCCCAACCCTTGGTGTCTTTGTGATATAAACCTCACACTTGAGGTGTTACATATTAATGATCAACAAATCTCTTTCACTATTTTGGTCAATGGCTCTTCAATTGGTATATCGGTTGTTTATGCTTCAACAAGTTACATTACAAGAAGGAATTTGTGGAATTCTCTACAAGATGTCCTCAAAACTTATAAAATTCCATGGTGCTTCATAATCAATTTCAACATAATTCTTGGTGCGCGTGAGTATCATGGTTCCTTTAGCCCAGCCAGGGGTCCGATGTATGAGTTTCCTAACTAGCCAGATCAGAATCATTTAATTCATATGCCTACTGCTGGTGCCAAGTTTACATGGTCCAATGGTAGAAGTGGGTCTCACCATACCAGAAAAAGGCTAGACAGGGTCATATGCAATCAGACTTGGATTAATTATTGTGTCCAAACTTCTTGCTCCACTCTAATCAAGTCTCATTTAGATCATTTCCCCATTCTGCTGCATTTTAATTTTCAGGATTTCAAGTTCAAGTCTCAATTCAGGTTTTTGCAAATGTTGACCACTCATCAAGATTGCATTAAGGTGGTGGAATCTTCTTGGAAAAATAATTTTGTTGGATGTCCTATATTTGTTTTGGCCTCTAAGTTGAAAGTCTTGAAGGATAACCTTAGAGTGTGGAAAAAGAACTGATTTGGAAATGTGCATGACAAGCTGAAAATGGCTGAGCAGGAGCTTGCAAACATTCAGGGGAGAATTGATTCAGAAGGTCATCATGACACTTTGGCCTAGTAGAAGAAAGTAGCTCAATCTAGGTTAGAGTAGACTCTAAATATTGAGGAATTATTTTGGAAGGATAAGGCTAGAGTTAATTGGCACTTGAATGGGGACAGGAATACCAAATATTTCCATAGGATAACAAAAATCAGAAATAACTCTAATCACATTCACACAATGAAAGTTGATGGTGTCTTCATCAACAATTATGACCAAATTTTCCGATCATGTGGTCTCACACTTTGTGAATTTATTTGACAAGTATATTATTCTGCAGGATAATTCGCTTGTGGGGGAAGTTATTCCTTGTTTGGTGTCTGACCAAATTAACTCTTTGTTAACATCTCTGCCCTCTAATGAAAAAATTCATAGTGCTGTTTTTAATCTCAAGAGGGATAGTGTTGTTGGCCTAGACGGTTTCAGCCCCATTTTTTATCAGACTTATTGGAGCATCATTAAAGATGATGTTATCAAGGAAACTTTATAGTTTTTAAGGATGGTTGGTTAGCTCCCAATTACAATTCCAACACATTAGTGTTCATTACTACGGAAAACCCTTTTCACAGCGGTTTAAAAAGGGGTACCATCACGCCTGACATACCGTTGTTAAGTAGAGTGTCGTTGTAAGTTCTCTGTTTCTACAATGGTCTGAAAACTATTATTAAAAGGCAGGACCCGCGCACATATCACAACGGTTATGCTAATAAACCGTTGTGATATATACACTTAGGTACTAGGTTCGAAACCCATCAACAGCAAATTATGTAAAACATAAATTATCTTTGATCTCGGTTACAATAGATAACCGTTGTTGAAAGTACCCAGAGTTTATCATATTATCTTTGTTCTCGGTTACAATAAATAATCGTTGTTATAAGTACCCAGAGTTTATTATATTAAATGTAGATTGCTTGTTTTCCAAACACCTCACTAAAGAAATATACAAGGATTAAATTTGATGAAGAAGTCTATAATCTGAAAATTAAACTATTCTTAAAAACCAACTTAAACAAATCATTGTTGTTTTGTGATTGCATTCGTCTCGTCGTGCATTTCACGCTCTTTTACATATATATTGTGGTTTATTGGTCTGACTCCTTCGATATATCGCTATCTTCGATTATAGTTAAATTTCCATAAGAACAAGACATTGGATAATCTGCCTCATCATCATCACTTATCATCATAACTTTTACAATCGTAAGTTTTACGATTATAAGTGTTGATGGAGAGGCAGATTAACTAATAAATTGTTGTTAATGAAATTTAACTATAATGGAAGATAGCGATGCATCTAAGGAACCAGATCATTATACCATAATCTATATATAAAAGAACGTGAGATGAACGATGAGAGGCATGCAATTCGGAAACATTGATTCATATAAGTTGCTTTTCAAATACAACTTAATTTGCAGATTATAAGTATCTATGTCAAATTTAATGAATATATTTTAAGTGAGGGTTAGTGAAACAAACAATCTACATAGAATATAATAAACTCAAACAACATCATATACCAGAACCAGATATTATAAACTCATACAATACGCTTGCTACCACCAGCATCATCACCATGTATCATCCCCTTAACCTGTAAGGAAACACAACAAACTTCAACAATGAGCATCCTCAGTTGAAACCAAACCGTAAAACCATAATCCAGTGAAGAGTAAAGAGAGATCGAAAGAGATATATTATAAATTTCCAGGACGCACCTTTTAATGAAACTAATCGCGGAACAGGAATCAATTATGATGTTCATCTAGTTTGGGAAGCAATGAAAAAGAAATATAAGGAGGAAGAAGCTTACACAAAAGCTTATACTTCTTATATTTCTTTTCATTGTTTCTAAAACTAGATGAAGTTTGCTGACACTGTTGTTTCTTCATTTACTAACATCTTGTTTGTGAAGCTATGAAGAAGAAGTACAAGGTGGATGAAGTTCCCATCATAGCTTCATGCTTCTCTTACTTTTTTCCATAACTACACAAACATTATGTACCATAGCCAAAGTATGGTCTTTGTTAAGGTAATGAAGACGAATCTGAAAAAATGAGAACAATCAACAAAAATAACATGCAACAAACGAGATAATGGGAAACATCTAACAATAGATGGAAGAAGAAGAATACCTTAATGTATGAAGCATAAGATTCACGGCTAATGGTGAAGACGAAGAGAAAAAATGGGTTCTAGGGTTTCCCTGTGAAGGCAACGAAGCTAGTGTCAATAAGTGAAAGTTAATTCGCTTATATATGAGTAAACTATTTCATAACGGTAAACAATACCAACCGTATAGATAAGTATTTATTTATTATAAATATATCACTACGGTTAACCAGAAGAACCGTAGTGATATCCCTTTTATTTGTGAATTTTAAAATAAATAAAAAAGAAAAGATGTGCCTTAACGTTAAAGGAATAAAATATTTTATGGCGCCGAGGTTCGAACCGAGGAAAGTTTGATTGTATCACAACGGTTGGTTCTGTAACTATTGTTATATTCAAATAATTTTTAATCAAAAAACAAAATAAATATGGTAGCGCCTTAGTTAAGATATGTCACCACGGTGTAGGGAAAAACCGTGGTGACCATGGCGTTGTTGAATGTGTGTTTTGTAGTAGTGGTTGATTCCAAAAGTTAAAGAAACTGACAACATAGACCAATACAGGTCTATCTCTCTTGCTAATTTCAAATTTAAGATCATCTCTAAGGTTCTAGCTGATAGGCTGGCTAAGGTGCTACCTCAAATAATCTCAAAGGAGCAAAAAGGGTTCATTCATGGTAGAAACATCAAGGACTGTATCTGTCTCACTTCAGAGGTGGCCAATGTGATCCATAAAAAGTCTCTTGGTGGTAATGTTATGCTCAAGGAAGAAATAGCCAAGGCTTTTGATACCTTGGAATGGAAATTTCTTTTAAAAGTCCTTCAGGAGTTCGGGTTCAACGAGAAATTTTGTTCTCAAATTAGTTTGGTGTTGGAATCAGCTAAGTTTTCTGTTTCAATTAATGGGGACCTTAGGGGATTCTTCAGTTACAAGAGGGGGTTCAGACAGGGTGATCCACTGTCACCTCTCCTTTTCTGCTTGGCTGAGGATGTTCTTAGCAAAGGCCTCTCTCATTTGGTAGCAGATAATAGGTTGAAAAGTATCAAAGATTGCAGGAATATGTTGTTTCCATCTCATACTTTGTACGCTGATGACAATATGCTTTTTACTAAGGGATGTTCTTCTTCGTTGGAAGCCATTGATGAGTTATTTGAAAGATACACTGTGTATTCTAGACAGGTTTGTAATCCTGCCAAATCTATTTTGTATGCATGTTCGATGTCTGTTGTTAGGCATGGTTTTTTGGCTAACAAAATTGATTTTAACACGAGGTTTCTACCTTTTCTCTATCTTGGGGTCCCTATTTTCAAAGGAAGTCCCAAGGCTTCTTATTTTAAACCGGTTGCAAATAAAATTATGATTAAGTTGGTTGCTTGGAAGGCAAGTTTGTTGTCTATAGCTGGTAGAGTCCAATTGGTCTGCTCGATTATTCACAACATGCTGCTCTACTCTTTAAGAATTTACTCATGGCCTGTTAGTTTAATTAATCAGATTGAAACATGGCGTCGTAATTTTATAAGGAGTGGGGACATTCAACATAGGAAGCTGGCCACGGTGGCTTGAAAGTCTTGTTGTCAGAATCTTAAAGATGGAGGGTTGGGCATTAGGTCTCTTAGGGCAACAAATGAAGCTAATAATTTGGTGTAACGCTGGAGTATCATAAATGAGATTGATCCTTGGGCCACTATTGTTAAAGCAAGAGTTTTCAAGAAAGGTTGTGAAAGTCTCATGTGTTTTCCTCGATATGGACGAGCTGTAAGAAGGTTTATGCAGATCTAATGGAACATTCTATGTGGACAATTGGCAAGGGGGACAAAATCAACTAATGGTGTGATAACTGGTGTGGTTTGATTATTGCTTCTTTTCTTCATGTTCCAGCTGATAAGCTGTCTTTGCTGAATGCGAGAATTAGTTCTATTTTGCGCAGTAACTCTATCATTTTGCCTAATGCTTTAACTTTTCTTTTCCTTGTTCTTCCTCAGTTTGTATCTAACATTCATGTCAATTGTTTGAATGAGGAAAAACTTGTTTGGATGAGATCTGACAGTGGTGAAATTAGTGTCAAGGATGCTTACATTTATTGTAAGGAGCACGGACCTGGTAGTGTTTGGGGCAACATTATTTGGCATTCGACTATCCCTCATTCTCAATTTATTCTTTTTTGGATATTAACTAAAAATAGATTGCCCACAGACGATGTGTTTCACAAATGTGGTGTGATTATCCCCTCAATTTGTAATCTTTGCTTCCAAAATAAGGAGTCAATATATCATCTTTTTTTCAGTTGCAATTACTCTATGCAGGTTTGGGATTGGCTGAATGACATGCTTAACGTGAATTAGAGAATCGTTAATCTGGATGACTGTTTGTCGGCTATGGCAACTATTTCTGCTCAGTGCAAGGTTGTTTTTCGTGCATCAGTTATTGCTGCGGTCAACAACATTTGGCGTGCTCGTAATCATGTGAGCTTTCAAAATAAACTAATTCCTTAAAGAACTACTTGCTCATTCATTTATTCCCTTTCACAGCTAGCTGGTAATTCAATAAATGGATCCTCTACTTTGGCTATAAGTGATTTTGAAATCCTTAAGAGGTTCTTTATTTCTATCAATTATCCTAAACCTCAGATATATACAGAAGTTATTTGGAGTCTTCCATCTAGAGGATGGACAAAGGTTAATGTTAACAGAGCTTCCGATGGAGTCCCGATTAAGGCAGCTTGTGGGGGATTCTTCAGGAATCATTTTGGAAACAATGTTGAGAGCTTTGCATTTGCCGAGCTAATGGGAGCGATTTTGGCTATTGAGCATGCTTATGCTCATGGTGGGTCTAATCTTTGGTTAGAGTCAGATTTTAAATTAGTCGTTTTGGCGTTCAGTAATCTATTGTGCCTTGGAAAATAAAAAATATATAGGGCAACTGTACGCATATTCTAGAAAATTTTAATTTTTTGCCTACTCATATATACAAGGAAGGAAATCACTCTGTTGATAAGTTAACTAACTTAAGATTAAATATCACTAATTTTACTTGGTGGAATGATGTTCATCTGACTGTTAAAACGGATTTTCATATAAACAGGTTAGAATTGTCTAACTTTAGGATCAAATAAATTTGAGATTTTAGCTTTATGTCTCCTCATTTTTATATTTATTTCTTTATATATATATATATATATATATATATATATATATATATATATATATATATATATATATATATATATAGAGCTAAAGCCAATTAAAAAAAATCCAAATTTTTGTAAGGGTAAATAATTGAGGGAAGGATTGGCACTAGTGACAAAACAAATATAACTTCTGTCGCATTAAGGAACAAAAAGTTTATCATTACACATGTAATCAACTGCTAAGAGAAGTTCGACATAGGATTCCTCTTAGATTCCATTCTCTATGCTTTCAACGACTATATTTTACAAAGGCACTTTTTTCTTCTTCTTATTTACCTTAATTCAGATTTTTAAGAAACTATTCTTGATATAGATAATTTAACTAAAACTTTAAGAGATTTAGAAAAATATAAATCATGTTTAAAATCAAGGTAGGCAACCTTGGATCCTAGAAAAGTTGTCATTTTTTTAAACAAATTTGATAAAGAGATTACTATATTTTGATATTGTTATTGAAGAAAAACAAGATCATCAATCCATATGCTTGTGTCACATTTTTCTCTACAATTAACTATATTTATTTATATTATAATTATAGTTAAATATTTTTTATAATATTTTTTCTAACATACGTTGTATTTCAAAGAAAAAAACTAAGTAATAAGAGACCCGCACGAGAGTTAGTACATTGGATTCTCAAAGATATGTGAGACAGAATCCAAAGACACATGCATGCAATATAGCCCACCCACACACACCTGACACAATGATTTCATTTTTTGTCAACTAAATTTAAACTTTTGTTTTGCTCTAAACATACAAAGTCCTCTTGTCTTGTATGGACATAAATTTAAAAGATTATTTAACTAACCGACTTAATGGCACCTACCACTAAGATGTGGCCAAGGTTATCATGCAAAGTTCTGAGACAACCGGTGTATATTGCACATATATTGTCTTTCTTTCTTCAGTTTTTGTTATTATTGTATGTCGTTTGCGAGCCCCTAATTTTAAATGGAAGAGGTATAGAATAAGTATACCTCCACTAGGATTAAAATTAGCAGATGATTTCTCTCTCCAACACAACAATCATCGTCAAATTTAATCAGGCGATTGTCCATATCACATAGCGCATCACTAGTAAGTAGTTTCAACCACTTTAGATATAAAAAGCAAAAATACGACATTTTAAGATATTCAAATTTATTCTTAATCTCTCAATCCTTATGATTCTCTCATTAACTTAAACATTGAAGTATTAACTTTGCAGGTCCACCCTGCTCCGTCACATCAAAAGTTTTTCCCCACTCCTATGCGTCGTAACTTCACCGCTCCATATCTTTTTTATTTCCTAAGCCTTCGACTGTTGCAAGTGAATCTTGGAGTACATGAAGCCACCAACTTAGTGAACAATACCAATAGCGTATTACACCAACATAACTCATTACTCCTATATGATAGGATACTTAAGATTTAAGAGAACCTTCACTTTGCTTCATCTAGGGATAACATTGTACGAGAGGTAGCTCCCAAAAAAATTAGGTTACCACACTAGAGTCGCTCTGCATTGGCACAATTATGCAATGGAGAGAGCTCCATAAATCACTAGCTCACAAACGACACCAAGACATATAATTGTCCCTTTCAATTCCGAAGGAAAGAGCGGCAACCATACTCCTCCTGAAGTTCGTCGTCCTCGTTGTTCACTTAAATGTCATTCCAAAATAATTGAAAGGCATGACACAAATACTCTCGATCCAGAGCAAAAGAAGAACCCATTGTTCGTTCGCAGAATCCAAAGGTCTCTGGAGAAACCTTTAAGGCTGCAAAGTTACAACAAAATTGGAGATCCAGACGAGCAGGTTGCACATGTAGACAACGTGCTAGATTAATACCATACCCAAATGGTTGTGAAGTGCAAGCTCTTTGCACTAACCCTGAGGAAAGTCACAATGAAATAGTTCAAAACTCTTTCTAATGGGAGTATAGGTTCGTGGAAGGATCTATGTGACACCTTCAATGCCCAATTTACAACTCAAAAGTGGCAACCCGCAACTATGGTCGTACATCGCGGGATTACTCCAAAAAATTAGGAAACACTGCGTGAGTAAAATGACCGTTCACGAAAGTGGCAATAGCAGTATGGGCACAAATAATAAACTAAAATGTTGGATGTTCAAGTAAGGGTTGGGGTTGAATTACATGTTCCGAGAAAAAACCCAGCGGAGCGTGTAATTTAAGTGACTTGTTGAATAAGGCACAACCCTATATCAATTACGAAGAATAACTCCATGTGGAAGAGGGAGAGAGAGGCCGATGAGCATGGAACTCTAGATACGGTTTGACGCCTGAAAGGGACAATAGCCGCCGTAGAGAATACAAGGACTGGAAATCTTGATCCAGATTCTCCACCCACACTTCTCTGAACACTTCAAGGGAAAAAATCAAGAAAGAATGTGTAAACACCGAGTTTAAGTAAGTTGGAATAAGGAATCCTTATCCGGTGAGAGAATCATCCAAGACGGATAAGTCCAAATATTTCCTCTTCAACAAAGGTCACAGCCACAACACCAATGAGTGCATCAATCTGAAGGGTGCAATAGAGGATATGATTAAAAAGGGTGACTTGCCGAGTATACCTGAGATGGTGGCCAAGACCATAAGAGAGAGTGTAGGGGGAGAAGAATCTCTAAATAAGAAATGGTTTCCTCAATGGGAGAAATTATCCTCCAAGAAAGCTATTGAAGTTGTGATTGGAACTAGAGGGAAAAAATATAATAGCAATGAAGAAAAGTAATATTGAAAATGAAAGCGTTAAAAAATCACATCCATTACTGGTTGTCTCCCAAGAGCAAAGAACTTCTCCTAGGGAATCTTAAAGAGAATAATCGTTAAGCTGATGGTTGTAAGCATAGAAGAGGGAAGGACTTTTATCAGGGAGCTAGAAAGACTTATCCTTGGATTTCAGGATAGCAAAAAAAAAGTATATAGGATCTCGAATGAGATCTTCCCTTTGGTCATAACAACTGCCATAGCAAATTTTTATGTGTCCATGATCCTCATTCACGATGAAAGCTCCTGTGACATCATGTATGCAGGGCTTTTTGAAAATCTATGGTTGAAAAAGAAGAAGTTGTGGCCCTTCGAGGGATCCAATATGAAGGCTTTCATTGATATTGTAAGCCTCCACTGGGAATACATTGAGCTAATGACACCTTGGGAGAAGGGAGAGACACCAGGACGATTTACCTATAATTTATGGTAGTTCCATGTGGAAGCATTTATAATTGTATTTCTAATATGCATTATGCAGCAACAGTAGACGCAGTAGCTTCCCTGAGCCATCCCATGATGAAGTATCACAATGTCCATGACAAACCGGTGACAAAAAAGAAAAGCGGGCTGACGGAGACCAACGTAGCCTCTCTCATCACATAGTTAAGAGATATGGTTGTTCAGTCCCCAATAGATAAAACAAACAATTCTAACCTAAAAGTTGTAGGGGAAACCCTATGAAAGCTAAAGTCGGCTACAACACGTACACCCTACCAATTCCCTTAGTGGCCAATAAGCAGTGCCTACAACGCTTGGTTAAATTTCCTCTTATTACATGTAAAATGCACATGTCTTCAGGATATATTGCTTTTCTTCCAATAGAATAAATAAATTATACTAAATTTTTTTCCATTATGATCATAAAGGATAGTTACAAGGCCATGGTGTATTGGCTCCCTATTCACAATTTCCCGATCAGGACAAACTTGCTCTTGTAAAATATGCACTTCATGATAAAAATATTCGACCTGATGCAATCCATTCTCTTAAGATACTTGAATTGTGGAAAAATATCTTTGTATACTCCTTGTAAAACTTGCTCTTGTAAAATATGCACTTAGATGTAATTATTATGAGTGGTTTAAATGTCCATTTGATTATTTGTAGGAGAATTTGAAAACTGATATTGGTAGTGATGTAAATTGTATATTGGGTTGGAGTACCCTTAGTACTCCTAATGAATGAATATTTGCCTATAAAAAAAGTTAGATTTTTTTTTATAAAACAAAAACTGTATTTAAAGGAGATTAAAGAACTCTCCAACCCAACATTAACAATACAACCATACACATGATCCACCTCAACCAAACTTTAAAAAATCAATGGGGATCTTTGTCCACTCGTATAGACTACATCTAACCCGATTGTTTGGCACAATAGCCAACCATCCCCAATAATACAACACAATAATTTAGTATATAGACTCAACATTACAAATATCATCATTAAAGAGGATATTATTCCTAGTCCTCTAAAAACACCAACATGTTACGAACCAAATCGAATTTACTGATTCAAATTTACACCTACCGACCAATCTTAAGAACCACACCATAGCATGTTCGCAACACGTCGTTTCGTTGATCCATGACATGCCAAGCCAATAAAGCACCCTCTACCACACCATTTAAGCTTTTGGACAAGTGAAGAAAATATGTGTATTATCCTCATGTTCATTGAAACACAAAACACATATCTTGTCATGGTTATTAACAACTATACCTCTATCGAATAAATTCAAACGAGTCGGTAATCTATTTAGTACCATACGCCACACAAAGACCTTGATTTTCAAAGGAATGTTAGTCTTCCATAAGATCTCCAGGATAGTAAGAATTGGTGCCTCCAACAACATAGAATTATCAGCAGCAATTATGTAATCGTAGTAAGATTTAACCGAAAACTCTTTACTTGCTTCAAGGGGCCACATCCACTCGCCAACAAATCCTTGCCTCAGCTGTACATAATTCAGCAAAACCTCAAACTCCTACAATTCTGTTAATATTTCACCATGCTCATCGTAATGGATACTCCTTAAATTCCAATGCCAGTCACCTTCCTCCCACGCTGCCATATCATTCACAACCCAGGACTTTGAAACCGTTGATTCGTATAGGTTTGCGAACAGCATACTGAATTTCACATTACCTAGCCACTTGCAGGTCCAACAAGGGACTACTGCACCCCGCCCTATTTTAGATGATACCAAGTTGTGAAAACAAACCTTATTAGCAGCATTTCGAATTGACAATAAATCGCACATCCATAGAGAGTCAGCAACATCGTTACCCACTGTACCATCATTCAATACTCACTTTGCCAAGTTTCGAATGTTTAATTAAGTAAAATATTAATTTAATCTTATATTAGATTCAATTTAATTGTTATGATTTGAATTAAGTTAAAAAAACCTTCTAAATTAAGTTAAAGGACAATTTAAATGTTAATTTAACTCATATATATATATATATATATAGGGAACGTATCATATGAGAATGTCATTTTTATATAAGAACATGAGAATGAATCTGAACCATTAGATTTTAAAATTAATGGTAGAGATTATGTGTCAGTTTTTTTCTCTCTCCTCCATCATTTATTTTAATAATGGCTGAGAGAGAAAAATAAAAATCACAAATAATCTTCACCATTTATTTTAAAATCTAATTATTCATATTTATTCTCATGTTCTTATATAAAAATAGCATTCTCATAGGATAATATATATATATATATATATAAGTTATCATCCACGATACACAAGTTTTTAACGAAATACTAGTATTATAGAGAAGAAGAAAAAAGTAACACAAATCATAACCTAAAATTCATTAAATTATATTGTTAAAATTTTAGAGAGAGAAGCTCTCTTCCATCTCTTCCTTTTCCTTGGTTTGGTGGCGTGCGCCACCTTTACTTCCATTTTTTGCTTCTCTTTCTCGGTGGCGTGCGGCGAGTATTCTTTTACCTATTCTGTGGGCAAGTTTTTTATCATGATCGCTTAACATGATATTCTTTTCATCTTGCCTCTGTTTACCGCTTTCTTTATTCTCTTCTACTGGTTTTCGGTTCTCCGCGAATTGGTCCGTTTCAGTGTGGTTCGCTTCTTTCTGAGGTTTCTTGTTTCATGGATTCAATTCGAAGACTTGAAGGGTGTTTGGTTTAAATTACTATTTTTTGAAATGGGGACCTTCACGTTTTGAGTTTTCTGGGTTTTGGTTCCTTGGTGCTTTCGGTGTTTTGTCTGTTGTAGTTCTAGTAGCTGTGTTCAAGATGGATTGGAAAAGGGTGACGAAAAAAGGGTTTAGGGGCTTGGCTCCTAAATGGGACTCGTGTATTGTCGGAGGAGATTCGAGGGTCGTCAACAGAGATTCATTGTCGTCGTTTTTCTTCTCGGAAATTCCGTACAAGACTAAGGCGAAGGATATCTCAGCTTTGTTCGGGACCATCGGCGAGGTGGTTGAAGTGGTCATTTCTCCTAGAAGGAACAAGTTTGGGAAGAGATTCGGTTTCGCTAGGTTTAGGGGAGTGGATGACGAGAGGTTGCTTGCTGTTAAGCTTGATAACGTTAGGATTGACGGAGCTAAAATCCTTGCCAATATCCCCAGGTTCAGTAGAGGGAAGCGTGCTGAGAACAACGTTGTTAGAAATGGTTTTAGGGACGAGGTTTATAGTCACTCACGTCCAGGTTTAGCTGCTGATAGTTGTGGTCGTTTTGTGTTGGGAGATGGTTCGAAGTCGTTTGCAGAAGCAGTTCGTAAGGATGCGGGGTATTTGCAGAAGGTTTTTCCTGAAAGTAATTTGAATGTGTTGGAGTATGTCCCGGAAGTTGGGGTTTTAGAGAGGTTCCGCAAAGCTTTCGTCGGCGTCCTGTGTTCTCCTGGGACTGCCAATGAGGTTCAGCTGAAACTGGAAGCGGAAGGGCTTTTTTCCATTAACATCACGTCACTCGGTCCTAATCTTTGTTTGCTTGAGGAAGAGTTGGAGGGGGCCTGTAGACATATATTTTCGACACCATGTCTTGGTAGGTAAAATGATGTTCTTTAACTAAAAAAATGACTACAGATGAAGAAGAAAGAAAATGAAGGTATTCAGAAGAAGTTTTCGACACTTCGACAAGAACAGAGTTTCGACATTTCGACGGAAACATAAGGAAGTTTTCATCAGACAAGGTTTGAGGGACATTTATTACTTTTCGACAATTCGACAAGGTGAAGAGGCGCAACGTTTCGACACAAAAGGAAAATTCAAATTCAAATTCAAAAGTTATAACGTTTGGCAGAAGACGCGTGGAAGCTTTAGAAGAAAAGAAGACATGCAGAAGGCCAAGTGTCAAAGATTTAGAATTTTTCCGTTATTAGGCAGTTATTGTATTTGTATATAAATAGGATAGTTGTTGTAGAATTTTAGTGTGTGAAAAACTTGTACTAAATTCCTGTAAATACTCAAAGTACCCATGCGAGAGAAAAGAGTTTATTATATGGAAATGTACGTGTGAAACACCATCTTTTTAAGTTTATAGAAATTCAAAGTCTTTTATAATTGCCTTTACTTTTCCCAGTCATTTATCCTTTGTCATTTACTTTATGCAAGTTTTAATTTCATTCAATTTATCTTTTCGCCAGAAGTTGTTATTTAGTTCTTTAACCAAACCATTCATACATAAAAGATATAACAAAACAAACCATCAAAACACCATTATCCTAAGAGTTAGATAAATTTGCACATGTATCCCAGGATTTGTGTGGTTGGTCCTGTAAGTAACCCAGTTTTATATGAGATTGGTAAACCAGAGGTTGTTCGCCAAAATCAACAGCGAACAAATTGGCACGCCCAGTGGGACCAGTGCAAAATTTTAGAATTTTTTACAGAATAACTCTTAGCCAAATAGTTTCTACTTCGTTGTATGATTTTGAGAAGCGGTAAATTAGCCGTCACCGACGTAGAAAGACCTAAAAGAACAAGAGTAAGAAGAATGGCAAATCAGCCAAATAATCCAAATCCAAATGAAACCATTCCAGTTTCCAACCCTATCCCTTCAACAGGGGGAAATGTGGATTCAAACCCTGTTCTAGAAGAGGCTATGCCTTCATCAACAGGATCGATACCAGCGGTTTCGCTCTCCCAAAATATGCCTAGTTCTTCCACAATGGGACATTCAATGCCCATGGGGACGCCTCCTCATGGAGGACATAATTATAGGCCATTTCAGACAAATTTTTCCATGCCTATGTTTGGTAGAGAACAACCATATGGAATGCCAACTTCAGTGATGGCAAACTTGCAAAATGCACCATCCTTGTATTCTGATGCCATGGTCCACGTGTCTTCACCACTACAAGGGTCGGGATATGGTGGAAATATGGGTAGATTGAACCAACCCCTACCAAATTTCCAAATGCCAACAATTACAAATAATTCTGCGCAAGTAATTCGACAACAAATGGACGAAAGTAATCATGATATGGTCCAAATGTTGACACAACAAATGGGAGCAGTGTTTAATCCTTTAATACAAAACACTACCCAAACCAACCAATTGTTGGCTGCGCAAATGACACGTATTGCAGACTTTTTTGGTGTTCCTCAAACACGACAAAGAGAACAAGTAATTCAAAACCCAGTAGTGAATGTCGAAGAGGAACCCACAATAAATCAAAGGCCTTTAGAGAATCCTCAGGAAAACCCTAGAAACCAAGAGGCAGTGGTCGAACAACCTCGTGTCGAAATCCCCATTCAACAAGAACCTAGGAGGGTAATAGTCCAGAGAGGCCAAGATGCTGATGATGTGTTGCAACAGTGAATACGATATAATAACCTGCCTGCCGAAAACAATTTAGCAGCCATGGTCGAAAGGATAATGGCGCAGAATGGGGTAAATGTAGGATTACAAAGGCCTAGTTATGCTTCCCCATTATCTGAATATGTTCTACAACAGGAATTACCCCCAAGGTGGAAAGTCCCCAAATTCACCAAATTTTCAGGGGACACTAGCGAATCCACCATAGAACATATAGCGCGTTATTTGATCGAAGCGGGAGAAATAGCCCATAATGAAAATTTGAAAATGAAATACTTCCCAAGTTCTTTGACAAAAAATGCGTTTACCTGGTTTACATCCTTGCCTGCGAACTCTATATTCACATGGACCCAATTAGAAAGATTGTTCCATGAACAATTTTATATGGGTCAGACTAAGATAAGTTTTAAGGAATTAGCTAGTGTTAAGAGAAAATTTTCAGAGCCTATAGATAATTACCTAAATAGGTTCAGGTTGCTTAAGGCAAGATGTTTCACACAAGTGCCAGAACAAGAGTTAGTCGAAATGGCTGCAGGGGGTCTAGATTATTCTATAAGAAAGAAATTAGACACTCAATATTTGAGAGATATGGAACAATTAGCAGATAGGGTGAGACAAATTGAAAGGATAAAAGCTGAGAAATTTAGATCAAATAAAAATAAAAAAGAAAGAGTGGCCTATGTAGGAGTATGCTAGGATGATGATAGTGACGAAAATGAACTAATTTTGTTCGACGAACAAGAAATTGATCTGGCAGAACTAAAGTCAGGCCCACCATACGCCTGTAAAGTACTAGCTCCGTCGAATGAGAAAAATCCAGTCGAACCTGAAAAGAATGATATGTTTCCTAAAAGAACTTATACGTTCGACGTCACCAAGTGTGACGAAATTTTCGACTTATTAGTCAAAGATGGTCAATTAATAAAACCAGCAGGCACTAAAGAGCCTCCTGTGGACCAACAGAAAAAGAGAGGTTTTTGCAAATACCATAACTTTTTGGGTCATAAAACTTCTCAATGTTTCCTTTTCAGGGATCTTGTTCAGAATGCAATCCGTGATGGAAGACTGAAGTTTGGAGACAAATTAAAACAACAGATGAGGATTGACTCAAACCCCATGCAGGTGGTCGAAGCCAATTATGCTGAACCTTCCACTGTGAATATGGTGGAAGTCGAAGTAGCCTCTGATTGTAGTTTTGAAATGGTGGAAGCTGCTGAGGGCTTCGACAATAATATCAACATGGTGGAGGTTGCTGATGATCTCCTAGATAAGCCTGAGTTGGAAAAAGTATCCAAGGACTTTGTAGACCAGCCAGTGTTGATCAAGATTACTGAAAATCTTGATGTAGGAAATTCGAATAACTATATCAGCAAAGTTGAGATTACTGAAGGTTTCGACAATAAGAACAAAGTTGGAGATACTGAAGTCTTCGACAGTCAGAAGAAGGAGGAAACTACTGAAGGTTTCAACAACCAGAACGCGCTTGGAATTACTGAAGGTTTCGACGAAGAGAATAACAATAAAATTGCTGAAGATGGAGTAATTTGGGATACTTTAGGGGAGCCCAGTGGAAAATTCGACTATCTCGTAAAATACACTGCACCCCCAAGTTCTCGTACTGACATCAACAAGATCCAGCCAACTGGATGGGGAGATGTCTTTGAAGATACTGATGAAGGAGCAAATGATAATGCCCCTATCATCAAATAGGAGGCTACTGAAGGCCTTAATCATGACAAAATGGAGACAATGAGAGTTGCTGACGAGATCAGCACTATGGAACCAGTCAATAAGAACGTTATCAGAATCAAGGCAGAGGCTGCTGAAGGCCTTGTGAAGCCCGCTCCTTATGGGATTTTGCGTAGAACAATGGAAGACCCTAAAGGAAACTCAGTCGAGCAATGCTGCAAACTCATCTCCAGGGACCTACCCTCAGAGGGAAGCTTCGACCAGGCGAAAGAGAATGCTGAAGAAGAGGCAAGACTTATTGAAAGAATGAATAAATTAAGTATCACTGATGACCAGAGTGTGGATATCAACATGGTGGAAATTTCTCAGAAGAAACAAACAAAAACTGACGAAGAACGCCGTCGAGAAGAGTATCAGAAGTTGGCTTACCCTAAGGAGGAGGAGAACTTAGTCGAATTCATCCAAAAGTGCCAGAGTAAGAAGGCTGAAGTCATGTTGTGCCCACGTTGTAGTGCGGTGTTCGACAAGAAAGCAGCAAGCAATCTGGAGGGGATGGAGAAAGCCAAAAGAAGAGGAAACTGAGGGGCAATCCCAGCAGCCAGAAATGGAAGGTTCGATCCAAGGAGGAGTGAGCATCACAACCAAAGGTTTGGCGAAGGACGTCATAGAACTTACAAGCCATCTGTCAAAGCTGAGGATGATAAGTGGGTCCAACCAATCAGAGATGCTCAAGGGCAGAAAAGATGGAAGAATTTTGAAATACAGAGAGGTTCCTCCATGGAAGGAAAAAGGGAGGTCGAAAAACAGAAACCAAGACCATACCCATCAGAGAACTATAAAGGAAAGAATCCCATGTCAAGGTCTCAGTGGAGAAGGTTCCAAAGACAGAAAAGAGCAGAAAAGGAGGTTGCAGAAAAGAACAAAATCAAAGAAAACACTGTTGATGAAAATAAATCTGAGTCAAACAAGAACATGCAGATAATGAACAAAGAAGAGTCTGTTCCCAAAAACGAGCCCTCTCAAAAGGACAAACCAAGCAACAGGGTGGAGACGTCGAAGCCTAACAACAATGTGCCAGAAGACGATGAAGTGACTGATGATTTTAGGTCAGACTCAGAAGCATCTTTCGATGTCACATGCAATGTGGTTTCAGTGTTGCCTAGAGACTATGATAGAGTGATGGAGATCGAAGACGAAGAAGATGATGTTGAAGACGACAGCATGGGGCTCAGGCCTGTGTGTTATTATATAATGAACAATGGCTGTGTCGAAGAGCAGAACGCTTTCTTTGAGAGACCAGATGATGCAATGAAGGCACACTTGAAGCCTTTGTTCATAAAAGGAAAAGTGGAGAACGTTGGTGTCAACAAGATATTAGTAGATGGTGGAGCTGCTGTGAATTTAATGCCCCATTTCATGATAAAAAAGATTGGAAAGGATGACTCAGACACAAAGCCCCACAACATGGTGTTGTCAAATTATGAGGGAAAAGTAGGAAGTACCATGGGAGTGATCCAGGTGAACCTAACTGTTGGAACCATAACAAGACCAACAATGTTTATAGTGATAGCTTCAAGGGCGAATTATAACTTGCTGCTTGGAAGAGAGTGGATTCATGGGATAGGAGTTGTACCATCATCCATGCACCAACGAATAGCCATCTGGAGGCCAGATGGGATTGTTGAGAATATTGAAGCAGATCAAAGCTATTTTATGACTGAAGTAAACAATGTGAATAGTCGAAGTTTCGACAAGAATTTGGCTCACATACCCCCCTGCAACCCAGCAGAATTCGACTTGAAGGCAATTGACAACGCCTATTGTTCCATGTACCTTCACCCAACACATGGTTTTCAATGGGACAAAGAAGTAATTGGCGAACCAAGTCACGTATGGGGAACTTCTCATACTGAGCCAACCGGTTGGGGAAGTGAATTTGATGATTATGATGAGTGAAGCCTCAGCGATCGAAAGAATTATGGCTTATATAGCCGAAAATATACTCAAAGCGGCCCTAGAGGCCGAAGTAAAATACATGGTTGTCGAAGCCATCAAAGAAGATTTTGAAGAGCAATGTCCCCAAAGGGATATTGAAAAAGGTTATGACAACAATCAGACTGGCGAATGGCAGAATCAGAAGCTTGACGCCATCTATGATGACGAACCCTTGGGGTTCGAAAAGGATCCAGCATCGACTAACATGAAGATGGTGGCACAGGATCCATTAGGAGAAATCAATTTAGGACTGGGGGCAGAAAGAAGGCCAACTTACATCAGCACCAAGATGGATCCTCAGTTCAAAGTCGAAATAGTCCAATTGCTAAATGAGTACAAAGACTGTTTTGCATGGGATTACGACGATATGCCAGGATTAGACAGGAGTTTGGTCGAATTGAAGCTGCCAATAATGGAGGGAAAGAAGCCAGTAAAGCAGACTCCCAGACGCTTCGCACCAGAAATCTTGTCGAAAGTAAAAGAAGAGGTCGAAAGACTTCTAAAATGCAGATTCATCCGCACCACCAGGTATGTCAAATGGATTACAAATATAGTTCCTGTAATTAAGAAAAATGGCAAGCTGAGGGTATGCATTGATTTTAGAGATTTAAATTCAGCTACCCCTAAGGATGAATATCCTATGCCAGTGGCAGAAATGCTCATAGATTCTGCAGCAGGCCATGAGTATTTGAGTATGCTTGATGGATACTCTGGCTATAATCAAATTTTTATTGCTGAAAAAGATGTTCCTAAAACAGCTTTTCGTTGCCCTGGAGCAATAGGAACCTATGAATGGGTAGTAATGCCCTTTGGTTTAAAAAATGCTGGAGCAACTTATCAAAGAGCCATGAATTCAATTTTTCACGACTTTATTGACACTTTTATGTAAATATACATTGATGATATTGTGGTTAAGTCCGTTTCAGGAACAAGTCATATAGACCATCTTCGACAGTCCTTTGAAAGGATGAGAAAGTTTGGTTTAAAAATGAATCCCCTTAAATGTGCTTTTGGTGTGCAGGCGGGTGATTTCTTAGGTTTTGTGGTCCACAAGAAAGGGATCGAAATAAATGAAAACAAAGCCAAAGCCATAATGGAAGCGAAAGCGCCATCGACAAAGAAGGGATTGCAGTCTCTACTAGGGAAAATCAACTTTCTCAGAAGGTTCATTTCCAACCTTAGTGGGAAGACACAAGCCTTTTCACCTCTACTTCGACTAAATAAGGAAGATTTCACATCGGGGCAATAACAACAAGATGCCTTCGACAAGATCAAAGAGTATCTGGCTAGTCCTCCAGTTTTGATGTCTCCTTGTAGAAAAAGAAGTATGAGGTTATACATTTCAGCATCAGACAAAACTTTGGGAAACATGATGTGTCAAGAAGATGAGAATGGCGTCGAAAGGGCCATCTGTTATCTCAGCAGAGTCCTAAATGATGCTGAAACTAGATATAGTGTGATAGAAAAATTATGTTTGTGTGTATATTTCTCTTGTACAAAGTTAAAGCACTATATAAAACCTGTTGATGTATATGTTTCTTCTCATTTCAACGTAATAAAGTATATGTTATCTAAATCCATTTTACATAGTCGAATTGGGAAATAGGCTTTGGCATTGACAGAATATTCCTTAAAATATTTGCCTTTAAAGGCTGTTAAGGGACAAGTGGTTGCTGATTTCATAGCTGACCACTCAATAAATGAAAATGAAGTAGAATATGTCGAATTAGAGCCATGGAAGTTATATTTTGACGGTTCCAGTCATAAGAATGGAATTGGTGTTGGAATACTAATTATTTCTCCTGACAAAATTCCAACAAAATTCAAGTACAAAGTCGAAGGCTTATGTTCAAATAATGAAGCAGAATATGAAGCTTTGATTGCCGGACTTGAAATATTGTTGGAATTGGGGGCAACAAGAGTCGAAATAATGGGTGACTCTGAGTTGGTGATAAAACAATTGACAAGAGAATATAAATGTGTCAAAGAGAATCTGATTATGTACTTCGTAATAGCTAACAGACTTCTCAAAAAATTCGACAATGTGGCCATTAGACACATTCCTAGATTGGAGAATCAAGAAGCAAATGATCTGGCTCAACTTGCGTCAGGCTACAAAGTGTCGAAAGAAAACTTGGAGAAAGCCATTGAAGTAAGGGGAAGAGTCATATCCACCAAATTTGCTCCTTCAGATTTGGAGACAATAAAATTAGGTTACGGGGATGAGGAAAATTTTGAAATTTTCAATATAGATGATTTAGAAATTGAAGATTGGAGAAAACCTATCAAGGATTATCTACAAGACCCAAATCAGAAAGTCGAAAGAAAAGTAAAGTACAGAGCTTTAAGTTATGTAATTTTTGGAAATGAATTATTTAAAAAGACTGCAGAAGGAGTCTTGCTGAAATGTTTGGGCGAAGATGAAGCTTACATAGCTTTGTCGAGTGTGCACAGTGGTGCATGTGGTTCTCATCAAGCAGGTCATAAAATGAAATGGTTATTATTTCGACAAGGAATGTACTGGCCAACAATGTTGAAAGATTGTGTCGAATTTGCAAAAGGTTGCCAGAAGTGTCAAGTACATGCAGGAATACCACATGTCCCTGCAAATGAGTTACACTCTATTGTGAAGCCTTGGCCATTTAGGGGTTGGGCTTTAGATTTAATTGGAGAAACCCGACCATCATCGTCGAAAGGCCAAAGATACATTTTGGTCGGAATAGATTATTTCACAAAGTGGATAGAGGCCATACCTTTGGTAAACGTTGATCAAGAAGCGGTCATAGAATTCATTCAAAAACACATCATCTATAGGTATGGGATACCCGAGACAATAACAACAGATCAAGGGTCTGTGTTCACGGGGAAGAATATGCAGACATTCGCAAAAGAGATGGGGTTCAAGCTTCTC
Source organism: Lathyrus tuberosus (assembly GCA_022829125.1). Taxonomy (NCBI): domain Eukaryota; kingdom Viridiplantae; phylum Streptophyta; class Magnoliopsida; order Fabales; family Fabaceae; genus Lathyrus; species Lathyrus tuberosus. The sequence goes on along the minus strand of JALAZF010000274.1, from coordinate 3,866,626 downwards.
ACTTCGACGCCTTATTACGCTCAAGCAAATGGACAAGTCGAAGCAGCAAATAAGGTGGTGATAAGTTTAATTAAAAAGCACGTAGGGACAAAGCCTAAGAATTGGCATAAGACGTTGGATCAAATTTTATGGGCTTGTCGAACATCTCCTAAAGAAGCAACAAATGCTACCCCATTTAGATTAACGTATGGACATGATGCAGTTTTACCAGTTGAGATTTATTTACAGTCGATTCGAATTCAGAGGCATCATGAAATTCCATCAGACATATATTGGAATATGATGATGGAAGAGTTAGTCGATTTGGACGAAGAAAGATTAAATGCGTTGGATTTATTGAGAAGGCAAAAAGAAAGAGTCGAAAAGTTTTACAATAAGAAAGTAAAATGTAAGACGTTCTTAATTGGTGAGTTAGTTTGGAAAGTAATTCTTCCTATGGATCGAAAAGATAGATTAATGGGAAAATGGTCTCCTAAGTGGGAAGGACCTTTTCAAATTTTAAAATTTTTTTCAAATACCGCATATGAGGTCGAAGAGATAGATAAAGATAAAAGAATACTGAAGATAAATGGCAAGTATTTGAAAAAATCTAAGCCAACATTGCAAGAAGTTAAAATAGAAATAGAATGACTTTGTAGAATAAAATGATACGTTTCGCCAAACAAATGGCGTCAATGTCATTACAAAAAGGGCTTTAAAAGCCAAACAAAAAATTACAAGTATTCAAACGAGAAAAGATGCTTTCAACTTCTCAAATTTCAACTTCTGGATTTGAAGGCGTCGCTCACAAAGTGTCTTGTTTTTAGAAATCTCCTCAATCTCCTCGCCAAGCTTACGGGCCCTGTCGACATGGTGCACACCAACTTCTAGCTCTTTGCGGATTTCTTCCTGGTCATTCTTCTGCAGTTCTGCTTGACGTTTTTCCGGCTGTGAAATTTTGCCTTGGAGGACAGCAATTTGTTTTTTCCATTTTAGAATGTTTTCGCCACACAAAGCTGCTTCCCGCTTATTTTGCACAGACACTTGCTCCATTTCAGTTACCTTGTTGGACAAATTCGACGCAGCTTCCCACTCAGCAAATTGGGTCTCTGTTTTGTTTGCAAGCTTCTTGGAGTACTCTCGAAGTCGATTGAAGTCAGTTACCACAAGATCTATCAAGGTAGTAAGGTCCAGCACCACATCAGTGACTTTAGGAGGAGCCTCCAGGACGTTGACTTGCTTTAGGATTTTCTTCAAGTCGAATTGAGCAGAGGAGTCATTCTCCAGAAGTTGAAATAAGTCAATATCAAGGACCTTCTGTCGAATGTTGGCCAGCGATTCGTCCATTGATTTGGCATCAGAAGTAGTTCCTGAGGTGGTTGAACTACTGATGGTAGTATCAGCAAAGTTGTAGCGGGAACTGAGCATGGTCTTTAGGTACTCAAAAGGCCTTTGCACCTTCATACTTTCTAGCTTCTCATGAGAGAACTGGGTCGAAGTCGTCCCAGTCGAAGCAGCTTTAATTGTTTTACCAAGATTTTCTTCAACGTTTTCTGTCTCTTCGTCAGTATCAGCAGCAGGAGTTGGTGGCCTTTCATGTTCTTTTTCTTCTTCTTCTTCAGCATCACTTGCAGCCTCCTCATCTTTCTCTTCGTCAGCAGATTCTGAATGGGGGGGATTGATCTTCAGCTTCATTTCTAGTGGCAGCCGCTGCAGTAGGCATCACGGTATCCCCATCAGTTTCGACGAAGTCTTCAGTATCAGGACCAGTCTCTTCTTCCAATACTTTCGGAATTCGTATAGAAATGGCAACAGGTTGATCTACTTCGGTGGCTGTTTCCTTCGCTGAATTCTTAGGAGAGGATTTGGAGGCGCTGGCTGGGTTATAAGTAGGATCACTGCTGGTTTTGGGAAGAACTTGGATCATAGGGTGTCCATGAATATCGACAGGTACCTGAAGGATAAATAGGTCAAAGAAGCGAATACAAGTAAAACAGCTTGTTAGCATCGAAAGGAAAAGAAAAATCATACCTTTGGAATTTTGGTCTTCAGACTAGAACTTTCACTTTCCGCTGGAGCAGGAGTGATTTCCTCACCTGGTTCCTTTGATAGAATTTTCTCTAAAACTTTGGGAGTAGGAGGTTTCTGTGGGAGAGGTTTGGTTGCCTTCTTCTTCTTTTTGGTGGGTTTTACCTGATCTGGTGACTCATCACCATCATCAATTTCATCAGCTTTGACTTCTTTTGCTTTTCTTTTCTTTGGCATTGGTGGGGGTCTTCGACTGCCCTGTGGATCAAAGAAAATTTCATTAGTTAGTTCAAGAAAATGAAACACTTGGACTATAAAGAAAAAGAAAGTAAATTGATACCTTCGCCAAAGGTGTCTTGGCAGTATCTTTCTGAGGCTCTGCTTCTCCTGGGGTTGTTGCTTCGACTGTGGCAGGTTTCTTGATTGGAATCTTAATAGCTTGAAAAGTAGAAAAGGAAAACAGTCAAGCATAAAAACATATATTTGAATAAATAAAAAGTGAGATTGAACTGCTTCCCGTTTTCCACACCTTCATATATAGGGGTTTCCACGCGAACGTGTTCTAGGCCAATATGAAGGTGACCTTTGAAATTGTCCAGGGTGTACTTAGTCGGAACCACTCGCTTGACACGTTTTTGGTTGTGCTGGCGAAGAACTTTTAGATGCTCCCCATAAATGAACCAATATAGGAATGGAGGGCTAAAAGCCACGCAAAATGCAGCAGATGGTAGAGGGGGAAATTTTGGGCGATAAAGTTTAAAAGCTACCTCATAACGTTGTTCTGGTCGAACATACGAGGGTAGTTTTAACTCATCAAGTTTTTCTGTAAACTTTTGTTTCAAAGTAACTGCTGCTTCGCGTATGGTTCGACTAAGATCATCAGGCCTGTAGGCAGTTTCAAAGTATTTCTGGAAAGCTTGGATTTCTTTGATGTGTCGAGAGGTACCTTTCTTGGTCCTGTCCTGCACAAGAGCGAAGGCTTTAGTCAGTTGAGTGGTAAAAGAATCCACGTTGAACATTTGAGACTCATAGTAAGCCCTCCACCATTCATCAAACTCTTGAGTACAGAGGAAGTTAGGTCAAAAGACCACTGGTTGGATTTCGACCAGATTAGAATACTTCGCTAACAACTCAGAGCATTCGTCTTCAGTATGGGTCATGTTGTAATGAATCAGAGAGCCTTTCCTGGAGAAAAGAGGCTTTGGTACTATCTGTATCAACCCAAATTGTCGAGAAACCAAGTTGGGTTGATAGTTAACAAGGGAAACTTTGAGTTTTGAAGGGCCAAGTTTGGATACTAAAAGTCTTGGAGTAAGGAAGGATTCCCAGACGTTGAGGAATTCGTCTTCCAGCGATTTCGATTCTAGGGGAAGTTTTCTGGTGAACCATTCCTTTCAGCAAAAGGAGCCATGTTGGGTGTAAAACTATAACGTTTCGCAAACATCATGACATAGCTAGTAAAGGTTTGTTGAAGACTCAGGCCTTCGTCATGAGGTGTCAGCTGCGCCAAACGAAGACCTTCGACGCATTTGTCCCCTAGAACGGTTGGGTCCACAGTGGATTTGTTGGGAAGAGAAGCTTCGAAAGTGGCATTGAGCCACAATTGTAAAAGCCAAAAAGGCCCTGATAGCAGCAAAGTCTTCTTTTCCTTGATGTTCTTTAAAGTGGTGACTCCTTCGCCAAGGGATTCATATAGATTTGCCAGGATCATCTCGCTAAGACATAGCTTGTACCCAACATGAAGCTAATTCGCTATGGTGATATAGCGCTTCGCCACCTGGAGAGATCTGGAGCAGAAAATGCACCTCGACAGCCAAAGGGCCAGGAAAGCTACATGTTCTTGGTTAGAAACTTCCTTGGTTTCCTTATCATGGTAATTGGCAATATAGGCTGTGAAGGTGGCCTTATTGGTGTCGAAACCTATTGAATCGTCAGCGAGCAAGTTGGGGTCATAGTCAACTCCTAGGGGGCTTAATCCAGTGATAGCAGCTATGTCGAAAAGCGTAGGAGTGATCATCCCACAGGGAATATGGAAATTGTTGTAGGTACTATCCCAGAAATAGAGAGAGGCCAAAAGCATGGAAGGGCAATATCCTAGCCCTACTTTCGACAATTGAATAAGATCGTAAATGCCCATGGTTTTCCAATCATTGCTCTTAACCCTTTCTATCTTTTCCAACCATGCCAAATAGTCAGAGGGATCCTTCGACAGAAGACAGGACCTAAAAATCCTGAAATTGTTCATGTATTCTAGGTTTATTACTTCGTCAGAAGGAGTCCCTTGGCCATCTATTTTGGATTTTTCATCTATAATCTTCTCTTTCTCCGTCCTAGGCCTAACACCATTCGCTATGGGTTTGTAGCGATGGTAGGTGGAAAAAAATTCTCGCACCTTAACTGGGTCTAGCGTTAAGTCTGGTAGCGGTCCTAAAATTGCATGAGATTTTCCAGAAATTAAAATGGGAATAAGTACCTGAGATTGGTAAATGGAGCACTTTTCTTCTTCATAAGGAGGTTCTGGAATGTACTCGTGATTCCCCACCACTCTGGGACCAAGAATCCTCTCCATCGGTACTAGACTGTTGGACTTCCGAGAGTCTTTGCCGGTGATCTTTTGAGAAGTGGAGGAAGCCATTGCTGTTTACAGAGAAAATGGAAAAGGACATAAGGAAGATGAGGTTTTGAAAGAACTCTTGGAGAGAAAATGAGGAAGATGAAGTTTGAAGAAATAACGTAAAAGGGGGAAAAATGAAATTCTCAGCTTATATATAAGGGGTGAAAAAGAAACGGTTGGTATTCTGAAAGTGGAAATGGAAAAGTAGTGGGAAGGTTACGGGACACGTGGTGAGTGCGAAGTGGGTAATGCTGACGGTGGCAGTTTAGGGTTTGACCCACGATGTGATAGGAGTAGAGTAGGAATGATGAGAGCTCAAAAAACGTGGGCTGAAATGACGTTTTGGGAAAAGCGCAATGATGGTTCTGACATTTCTAATGTCTAAATCATATGAACAATCTCTAGTCGAATAGTCCATGGTGTCGAAAGGCACTGGCAAAAAATGTTTTTCCCCCTTAGTCGAAAACGCATTTTTTGGGGGGCAATTTGTAGACATATATTTTCGACACCATGTCTTGGTAGGTAAAATGGTGTTCTTTAACTAAAAAAAATGACTACAGATGAAGAAGAAAGAAAATGAAGGTATTCAAAAGAAGTTTTCGACACTTCGACAAGAACAGAGTTTCGACATTTCGACGGAAACATAAGGAAGTTTTCATCAGACAAGGTTTGAGGGACATTTATTACTTTTCGACAATTCGACAAGGTGAAGAGGCGCAACGTTTCGACACAAAAGGAAAATTCAAATTCAAAAGTTATAACGTTTGGCAGAAGACGCGTGGAAGCTTTAGAAGAAAAGAAGACATGCAGAAGGCCAAGTGTCAAAGATTTAGAATTTTTCCGTTATTAGGCAGTTATTGTATTTGTATATAAATAGGATAGTTGTTGTAGAATTTTAGTGTGTGAAAAACTTGTACTAAATTCCTGTAAATACTCAAAGTACCCATGCGAGAGAAAAGAGTTTATTATATGGAAATGTACGTGTGAAACACCATCTTTTTAAGTTTATAGAAATTCAAAGTCTTTTATAATTGCCTTTACTTTTCCCAGTCATTTATCCTTTGTCATTTACTTTATGCAAGTTTTAATTTCATTCAATTTATCTTTTCGCCAGAAGTTGTTATTTAGTTCTTTAACCAAACCATTCATACATAAAAGATATAACAAAACAAACCATCCAAACACCATTATCCTAAGAGTTAGATAAATTTGCACATGTATCCCAGGATTTGTGTGGTTGGTCCTGCAAGTAACCCAGTTTTATAAGAGATTGGTAAACCAGAGGTTGTTCGCCAAAATCAACAGCGAACAGGGCCATCCATGAATTGATTGTGGATGGAGATGCTTGGTGGCACCATTGGTTCAAAGTCATTAGACCGTGGAGAGAATCAGATGTGGACTCGGATAGAGAAATTTGGATTTGGCTGTTTGGCATTCCATGTCACGCATGGAACTTGTCTTTCTTTAAGAAAATCGCTAATGTGATTGGAGATTTTATTGAAGTTGACGAAGCCACGATGGAGGGGTCATGTAAAGCTGCAGCTAGGTTGAGGGTGAAGATTCCGCGTTCTAAAGCAGTGGTAGAGTCTATTGATGTTGTGATTGATAAACTGAGGTTTATGATTAAGGTCATTGAAGACAATGATGGGTTATTTAAGAAGAAGGTGAACAGTTCCTTGGTGATTCCGAGTTCTTCTCCTCAAGATTCTGTGAACGACGATGGAAGTTCGTTTATCTCGGAGTACGAAGACGACTCCACAACGGTGTTTGGGGGTTCGTGCAATGAAGTTACCTCGTCGGCGATTCAGGGAGGGGACGATGAGAAGTGCATCGATGAGTTGGGGTCGGAGTTTTGCATGGCGGATAAACAACTTTCTCAAGCGAATCCGAGGGTCTCTGACTTGGAGTGTGACAATTGGGAGTTTTTAAAAAGTGTTTCAGTAGGGGGACAGTGATACGACGATTTTTGCACTTAAAGGTGTTTCTTGTCATAAGGATATATCAAAAGTTAGTAGGGTTGGTGGGTCCGACAGAGGTCACTCTCAGGATACGTTGGTTCCGTGTTCTCTGTACCAAAATTCCGAAGCAACACATTCTTTTAATAAGAATGGTACTAAGGTGGGCCATAATACGGACGGGAAGGGTACTGATAAAAGAAGGAAAATATTGAAGTGTATTAAATTGAAACAATTTTATGGATTTGGAGGGACCCACAGAGGCTATTCTAAGTTTAAGAATAATATGAGAGTTAATAAAGTTTCAGTAAGCTCTTCTTTTGTTAAGGCCAATGGGGGGAACTCTTTTTCTCCGTCTGTTGATTTAGAGTGCTCTTTTATTCCTGGCACAGTCCCGAGGAATATTTTTCATGGAGAACAATCCGATGTTTCTGGCATGGACAGGTGTAACCAAAGAATTAGGGAGAATCTTAATTCTAATTTGGGGGTGAAACTTTGTAATGCTATTTCTAATTTGGGTGTCGAGATGGGGGAGTCCAAGGGTGATTTCAAAAAGTTAATTGTTGAAAGTGAAAGGAGAGATAAGGCTATAATGGTAGGAAGGAAGGAGGAAATTAATTTGTTTTGATGATTGTGGGTTCTTTGAATATTAGAGGGGGAGGGAGTAGAGTTAAAAGAAATCGCATCTCTCAAATAATTTCACAAGGCAAGGCGGATATTTTTTTGCTTCAAGAGACTAAGATTCAAGAGTTATCCGATAAGGTGGCGCGGAGTTTTTGGCGGAGCGAAGATGTCGATTATTCATTTTCTAATTCGGAAGGTTTATCGGGAGGTATGCTAATTCTTTGGAAAGTCAACACGGTTGAGGTCCTTTGTAACTTTAAAGGTGTTGGTTTTTTGGGGATCAAAGTTAGATGGAAAAATAGTTTATATTATGTTGTGAATATTTATTCGCCTTGCTCCCTTGAGCTTAAAAGAAATCTTTGGAGGAGTTTATTGGATTTAAAGGTGGCTTCGACAGATGGAGAGTGGTTAGTTGGTGGGGATTTTAATGCGGTCACTTCGGCTCAAGAGCGGAGTGGGAGAACCGCTTTTAATTCGAGGAGGGAGTGGAAAGAATTTGAAGAGTTTATTAAAGATGGTAGCTTTGTGGATCTTCCTTGTAAGGGGAAGAAGTTTAGTTGGTACGGGGGGGGGGGGGGGGGTGGTAAGGCCAAAAGTAGGATTGATCGCTTTTTGGTTTCTAACGGGATTATTGAGAGTTGGGGAGCGGCGGGTCAATTGATTGGGCCGAGGGATATTTCGGATCATTGTCCGATTTGGTTGGTGGTGGACAAAGAGGATTGGGGTCCGAAACCTTTTAAGGTGAATAATGAATGGTTCTCCGATAGGCGTTTCTATCCTTTTGTTGAAAATGTTTGGAAGAACCTTGTTGTGGAGGGAAGGAAAGATTTTGTTCTCAAGGAGAAGTTGCGTCTTTTAAAAGATAGGCTTAAGTGGTGGAATTCAAATGTTTTTGGTAGGATCAATTTGGAGATGGAGGAGGGAGTGAGGGAGTTAAACGTTGTTGATGACACGGAAGTGGATTGCGGGGATTCGGAGGGTGTGAAGGAGTTGTTGGATAAGAAGAAGTTGGCGAGTGGGAAGTTTTGGCTTAATCTTAGGATTAAGGAAAACATGATTATTCAAAAGTCGAGAGTTAAGTGGTTAAGTGATGGTGATACTAATAGTAAATTTTTTCATAGAGTTATGAAGGAAAGGAGGAGGCGCAATTTTCTAGGTTCTATTGTTACGGATAATGTAGTAGTAGACAAAGTGGAGGAGGTTAAGGAGGAGTTTAGGAGCCATTTCGCATCGAAGTTTATTGAGCTAGATATTGAGAGACACGTTCTTGGTGGTCTTATGTTCAAGAGCATTAGTGGAATGGATTGAGCTTTTTTGGAGGGTTCTTTCTCGGAAGAGGAAATTAGGGATGCGATTTGGAGTTGTGAGGGATCCAAAAGTCCGGGCCCCGATGGTTATTCTTTCTTTTTTATTAGGAAGTGTTGGAACTTCATGAAGGAAGAGTTTATTGGTTGTTTCCTAAGATTTCATTCCAGAGCTTTGTTTTCTAAAGCCTTTACTTCCTCTTTCTTGACTCTAGTGCCTAAATCATCGAATCCGTTATGTTTGGATGATTATAGGCCTATATGTCTCGTGGGTTGTGTGTATAAAGCTTTATCTAAGCTTTTGGCGGCTAGACTTAAAGTGGTGTTGAATTCGATTATTTCGGATTCTCAAAGTGCTTTTGTTCCGGGAAGACAAATGTTAGATGGTGTTGTGGTGGCTAATGAATTGGTGGATTTTGCTAAAAATGAGGGAAGAAGTTGTTTGCTCTTCAAAGTTGACTTCGAGAAGGCTTACGATAAGGTTAGTTGGAATTTCCTTAGATTCATGTTAAGGAAAATGGGTTTTGGGGAGTTGTGGATGAAGTGGATGGAAACTTTAGTGTTTAATAGTAAAATGTCGGTATTGGTGAATGGTAGTCCTACTAAGGAGTTTGTGGTGGAGAGAGGTTTGATACAAGGAGATCCTCTTTCTCCTTTTCTTTACGTGATTTTGGCGGAGGGGTTGAGGGGTTTGGTTTCTAAGTCGGTGGAGAATGAGGAGTTCGAAGGTTTTAACTTAAAGAGGTGCTTTATTGATATTCTTCAATTCGCGGATGACACCTTACTTATAGGGGAAGGAAGTTGGAAGCAAGTGTGGGCAATTAAATCGGTCTTAAGAGGTTTTGAATTGGTTTCCGGCTTGGGTATTAACTTTCACAAGAGCAAACTCATTGGTATTAATATTAGTGATCGGTTCATGGATTTGGCCTCTTTCTTCCTTTCTTTTAGGAGGGAGGATTGTCCTTTTATTTTTCTTGGTATTCCTATTGGCTCCAAATCAAATAATGTCTCTTTATGGTCGGATTTGTTGATAAAATTGAAAAGGAGGCTCTCTTGTTGGAATAACCGATTTCTTAGTTTTGGTGGGAGGATAACCTTATTAAAATCGGTTCTTTCTAGTTTGTCGATTTTTAAGTTATCTTTCTACAAAGCTCCGGTGAAGATCCTTAAGGCGATAACGAGTATTCAAAGTAATTTCTTGTGGGGAGGAAAGGAGGGTGAGAGGAAAATTCATTGGGTGAGTTGGAATAAGGTGTGCTTCCCGATTGAAAAAGGGGGTTTGGGTTTGCGTAGGGTGGAAGACTTTAATTTGGCTCTCCTCAATAAATGGAGATGGAGGATTCTCTCGGAAAAAAAAGCTTTATGGTACAAAGTACTAAAGGAGAGGTATGGTGATATTAATTTGAGGGTTGTGGATTCCGGTAGGTGTATCAAAAAGAAGATAAAGTGTTCTTTTTGGTGGAGGGATGTCATCGGCTTGGACAAAGGTTTGTTGGAAAATTTATTTGTCTCTAATTGTAGAGTTAAAATTGGAAATGGGTTTTCTTCCTCTTTTTGGCATTCTTGTTGGTGTAGTGATATGAGTCTTAAGGACAATTTTCCCATTCTTTATGATCTTTCTAGCCTTAAAGAAGTTTCGGTGGCTTGTATGGGTGGATATAGAAGCGATGGTTGGTATTGGGGGGATTTTGGCATTAGTGGTTCCGTTGAGGGTGGTGCGGTTTCCGATTTAATGGAGTTACGGTTGGTTGTTCAAGATTCCCAGCCGGTTTTTCCGGAGGGGGATTCGGTTTGGTGGCCCATTCACACTTCAAACTCTTATTCGGTTAGTTCTTTTTACTCTCTTGTTAATTTTATTCGAACTCCTCTCGGACCTCCGGAATGTTTTGATGGAGCTTTTTCTTTGGTTTGGAAGGGAGTAGTTCCTTTAAAAATTAAAGCTTTTGGTTGGAGGTGGTTTCTAGATAGGCTACCTACAAAGGATTCCCTTTTGTTAAGAGGTTGTGTTTTTCCGAATAATGATACGAAGTGCGTTTGTTGCGCGTTCGGAACCGATTCTTTAAAGCATATTTTGTTGGAGTGTACGATGGCTAGATTGGTTTGGAAGGAGGTGGCGGAGTGGGTTGGTTTTGAGGAGGTGGAAGATTTTGTCATTAAGGAGAGTTACTTAAGGTGGTTCTATTTTAGTAAAAGGAATAAGGTGAAGAATGGTAACGAAGGAGTAATTTGGATGGCAATGGTTTGGTCTTTATGGTTGTTGAGAAATGACATTATTTTTAGGAATGATGAGTGGAATATTATGGATGTGGTGTGGAAGGTCAAGTTGCTCATTTGGAGATGGTATTTTATTGGGAAAATTACCAATTCCAATTATAGCTTTTATGATTTTAGTATGCTTCCCTTGTACTATTTATCTTACGGACTAATTGGTAGTAATTTTCTTTTGTCGAGTTTCGTCTCGTTTTTTTGTAAACGTGTTCGAGAACCCTTTGTTTTCGCTTTAATGCATTTCTTGCTTAAAAAAAAAAAAACCTAAAATTCATCATCAATGTTGAATAGTATCCAGAAGAGAATTAAAACAGGGAAAGCATATATAATAACTTTATTTTCTCTCAAGGTGATACTTGAAAGAACTACAAGTTTCTGCAAAACTCTAACACTCACAAAACCTCAAATCAAACCCATTACAATAATATTTGCACTCACCACACTTTAACAAGTACATATTTCTTCTACCAGTATAAGAGATGAAAAAGAAGAAAAAACTTAAAATCCAAATCTAGTTAGTTTGAGAGTAATCAAACTTAGTCACTAATAAACTCTACTAAGTTAAAATTATCAGAAATAACTAAGGGATGAAAAACTGTCCCCTAACATGATGATAACTTCAACATCTACTAGCAAACAAATGAAACTGGAGAATCTTGAAGTGCAACACACAGAAAGATCTCCAAGTCTGGTGGTGCAAAAAATGTTCTACGAAGAGAGAAATTCGAAAGCACTCTTTGTCTTTGCTTCTTTGGTGCTGGTGGACATGTTGAGATTTCTGGTATCCGAAACTTTTGACCTTTTGGTGTTGAGCATATACTATTACTTGTGTTGGAAATAGAAACATTACCAGCAACCTTATCAGAATCCATGTTTTTGTCTTTGTTTTCAGAGGATGTTTCTTGTTTTTTGCTCTCTAGATGTTGGTTCTTGAAGTGGCTGCTTCTTGTGAGTTTTCTTCCTTTTGTTGTTCTTGTCTTCTTCTTTTTTGGTGTTGTCTTTCCTATAGGGACCATTTTTTGAGATGAGAGAGAGAGAGAGACTTTTGTGAGCTTTGTTTGAAGAATCTGAAGTTTAGTTTGTATTGGTGAGTGCTTTAAATTGTTGAAATGATGTGTGTATATATATTTGACTGAAAAGTGGGTGTTGTAGAGAAGTCAAATTGTGATTCCTAAGATAATACTCCTTCTCTTTTAAAATGACTGTCGTTTTAAAAAAACAAATTTGTTTTAAAATGATTTGTCGTTCTCATTTTTCTATGTAGTAATAATTGTTATTTTACCAATTATGTCATGTAAGTATCACTCTGTACACTGTTTCTAACACATTCATAAGACTAATTTAATAAAAGTACAATATTTTATAACAATATCATTATATTTTTTAATCTGTGTGAAAAACCTTAAAGGATAGTCATTTTGAAACGGTGGGAGTAATATTTTAGTATATTTGTGTAGGTGACACTAGATAACAAAAGTAACTCCCTCCACTAGAAGATTATAGTGAAATAAGGAATCCAAGAGATGTTGATTTTGGAAAAGGAGAATAAGCCAATGCATGCTGCTTTTCAAACGCCTATTTCATTTTTGTTTTAAAGAGGCATGCTGAAATTTCAAACCATAATCACAACTTGACTACATTAAAGAGGCCTTAGAAAATCTATTGAGACTTTTAGGATCACTTTATGATTTTGGAGATAGAATATTGAACCATGAAAGTAAAGTAATGAGATAAAAGTCTATTTATGGTTAGAATCAAGTGTGAATGATTAAGATTTATATCGATTATGAATTGATAAAATAATGGATTTATAAAATAGTCTATTCATATACTTAATGTAAGTTATTGTTTGATCGAAACGAATTTTGTAAATATTAGATGGTAAATAATCATTTAAATTTACTTTTTAATATTCATTTGAGACTCATTAAGGCTTTGTTTGGTTAAGAGGAAAAGTTGTAAAGAGAGATAGATGTGAGAAAGAGTATGAAAAGAGAGAATATGGTCAGAAATAGAATAGCTTTGTTGTATTGTTTGTTATAAAAGAAAAAGAGAAGAAATAGAAAAGAAAGAAGTATGTTATTTTTTGAAAAGACAAAAATACCCTTAAATTGATTTATTTGTACAATTATTATTATTAAATTTTAATTTCTAAATTTTAATATGTGTAAATCATTAATACATACTAATCAAATTTATTTTATAAATTAGTTTAATTTTATAATTTAATTGTTATTATTGATTATTATTATACGTTAATAAAGTATGTATTTATATAAAATATAATTAATTGTAAGCATTATTCACTCATAATGATATAAAGGATATATTTGGAAAAGTAAAGAAATCAATAGCTACTGTTGTGTTTCTTCTCATGTATGAAGAGAAAACAAAAAGGCATGGGATCCACCAATTTTTATCACTCGTCTCTATTTCTTCTATCATCCAAGTAGGAGAAATGTTGCATTTCTCAGGTTACCTCTCTCCTTTACTTCTCTCGCATGTAAAACAAACACATTGTAAATAAATTTTAATAGGTTTATTTTTCTTCCTATTTACTTGTTTTAGTATTGTAAACACCTTTTTCATTGTCTTAAAAATTCTATTAAACAATATAATAGAAACTCTAGTTGATGTCGGTATTTTTTTCATTTTTTATTTTTTTTTATTGTTATTTCCAAGGTAATTAAAACCGGACCGAATATTGAACCAGTATAGGATGGGGTTTAAGGTTTAAAGGTCTGATCGGGTCGGACCGAGGGTCGGACCGTTATTGTATATGTTATATGATTTAATACCAGTTCTTTATCATATAGATTGGTGACTTTTATTTCCTATAATTTGTTTAACTAGAATCAGTTTGAGAGAGTTAAAAATGCTAGAATTTTGTATCTTATGTAAAATATATTAGATGGTGTTTGATTTAAGACAAAGAATATTAGAATTTAAAAAGAAACATGTATCTTTTTTAGCGTTATCAACTTTGTGAAAGAGTGATCATAACACTATTAATGAATTTTGTCCGACACTTAAAACTTAAGAAAATAAATCGGAGAATATTATTTATTAAAAAAATTCTAGGCATTATTATCAAGAAAATCCAAATTCTAAATGGGTTAGAGTGAGGTCTTCAATTATAAGACTCATTTGGTTCAATAGTATTAAATTGATTTTTTTTTCATCTTTTATTATATTATTCTTTTAAATAAATTAAAAAAAAAAGGCTGAAAAAGTTAAAATCCGGTTCAACCCATGTAATTGGACGAACCACCGGTTTTGACCGGTTTCCCCGATTTCCACCCGGTTTTCCGGCTTTTGCCCCGGTTCCTTGACAGGTCGGTTAAATGGGTTTAACTGACCGGACATAGGCCCGGTTTCCGATCTAACCGGTTGAACCAGCCGGTCCGGTCCAGTTTTCATAACCTTGGTTATTTCTTCAATATATTTCTTATTATTTGTTCGGATCATCACTATTTGACATTATTTGTTTTTGTTTATGGTCGATGTTTAACCTTTGTCATTGTATATTCATATTTCATCCACATAGAGATTGTTTTTCTCACGAACGTTCTCACCATTGTGATTGTTGCCCCTAGATCGGCCAAAGAAAAAAAACATCTCAGAAAGCCACTGCACACGCTCATACACACCACCTTCATCTCGACGCATGAGATCCACTTTCACTATTGCCTTGTCGGCCTCAGTTTGTGTTATTTTACGGTTTTGAAAAAATTGTCACAAAGAAAATTATCGGGACGAGTCGCGTACTAGGTCGCTTTCTTTAAGACGTTTCGTTATACTGCCAAAATTATGCAATGCAGTCACGTTTTGACGATGTCTCTAGGATAAAACAGCCCATTTAAAATTACGATTATCACTTGTACTATGATAAATCGTTCGTAGAGATACACCTTCAGATGGTGTTTCAAACCACTCGTATCTGAAAATTATTTCAGTCTTCGATGGTGCGATAAATCACTCGTAGATCAGAACAGAAAAAATATAGATGAAGATAATGATAGGGAGAAGAGAGATTCCCAAAATGTTTAGAATCTGGAGTACTTTTTAACTGATACGAGAGATTCAAGTTATATCCAAGGAACTGATATGATGGAGAGAAAATAGTGGGAGAGTGGAGAGAAAATAGTGGGAGGGAGTTATTCAGTCAAAACTAGGTTAAAACTAGGTTTTGATGACTGACTCATTATAATTATTAGTTAATAATTAATTAATATTAATTATTTAATTTCCACATAATGAAATAGAATTAACTTCCATTAATTAATCGGATGACCCTTTCAAATTCACATCAAGTTTTCCAACAATCCCCCACTTGAATTTAAAAGGTAATTTTAGAAGTAACGTCAAACATTTCTAAGATTGTGCATAAAAAAAGGTGTCTACGACTTGAACCTTTGCGTAGCAAGTAGGATTCTGATTCAACAAGAGTGACGCCATTGTCTTGAACTCTATCTCAGACATCAAACCCGCACAAAACCTTTTCTTAAGGTGTATTCTAGTAGCCCGGGCTTTAATGGCCCTGCACGTGTATCCCGGTTTAGTGAAGACTCTAGGAATTCTGCCTCAAAATTCCATAGGAAATGGCCTAAGTTCCACAATCATATAGGTGAGTCTTTCAGGAGTACTCTTATAGTCTAGGTACTCCCTCATACAGAGTATAGATCTCATTAAGAGTTTCTATTATCCCATCCTCTTATTACTACAGGATTCATGCTTTACTTGCATGCTCATCTCATATTGCTCACGACTTGTTGTTACCCATTTAACCTATTTCTTAAGATCTCCAGTCATCTAGGCCGGGTTCCCATCATGAGAAATTCATTTCTTTATAGGCATTAGACTCGTCTTCTTGGATGTATTATGGACTTTCTCTCTAGCTAATCCTTTCGTCAAAGGATCTGCTAAGTTTTCATCAATGCGTACATGATCCACTCTTACAACTCTTTTAAAGATACAATCTCTAACAGTGTTGTGCTTTCTTCTAATTTGACGTCTTTTACCATTATAATAACGATTCTCAATTTTTTCAATAGTCACGGTACTATCGCAGTGGATCAACACAGCTGGCATAAGTTTCTCCCACAGAGGGATCTCTGCTAGCAAGCATATTAACCAACTTGCTTCTTCACTAGCTGTGGCTAGTGCTATCATCTAAGACTCCATTGTGGACTGAGCCAGGATAGTCTGTTCTTTAATTTCCAAGATACAGCTCCTCAAACTATACTAAATATATAGCCACTAGTACCTTTAGAATCATCCGATAAGGTGTTCCAATCTGCATCATTGTATCCTTCTAGTACAGCAGAAAATTTTTGGTAGTGTAGGTTGATATCCATGGTCCTTTTAAGGTACCTCATGACTCGCTCAATAGCTTTCCAGTGCTCGTTACTAGGTCTACTCGTAAATCTGCACATCAATCCTACGACATATGCAATGTCAGGTCTAGTACAATCAGTGGCATACCTAAGACTACCAATTATGCTCGCATATTCTATTTGTCTAAAACTTTCACCGATGTTCTTAAACAGTTTCAAACTTGGATCATATGGTGTGCAAGCAGGTTTACAGTCAAAGTATTTATAGTTCTTTAAGATCTCCTCCACATAGTGTGATTGATCCAAAGAAATTCCTTGTTCGAATCTCGCGATCTTGATACCAAGGATCACGCTTGCTTCTCCAAGGTCTTTCATAACAATGTTGTTGCACAACATTGATTTCACATCATTAATAGTATGAATGTTTGATCCAAATATGAGTACATCGTCTACATAGAGACATATGATAGTGCAAATACAATTTTCAAATTTGTAATAAACGCATCTGTCACTTTCATTCACTTTGTACCCGTTTGATATCATTAAGTTATCAAACTTTTCATGTCATTGCTTAGAAGCTTGTTTTAGTCCATACAGAGACTTGTTTAACTTACAGACCTTGTTTTCTTGTCAATGGATCACAAACCCTTCCGGTTGTTCCAGATAGATTTCTTCTTCTGAGTCACCATTTAAAAAAAGTTGTTTTAACATCCATTTGGTGTACTATTAAATTATAAATAGCAGTTATTGAAATAAGTATCCTAATGGATGTAATTCTAGTGACTAGAGAAAAAGTGTCGAAGAAATCTATATTTTCTCTTTGTCTAAAACCTTTGGCTACAAGGCGAGCCTTGTATTTATCAATAGTTCCATCAGATCTTAATTTCTTTTTCAAAACCCATTTACAACCGATTGGTTTGTATCCAGGAGGCAAGTATACTAAGTGTCAGGTCTTGTTAGAATCTATAGAAACTATCTCATCATTTATAGCTTCTTGCCATAAATCTGCATCCAGAGATAACAAGGCTTCTTAAAGATTTATTGGATCTTCTTCTATATTATAAGTCGCATAATCGGGCCCATAATCTTTAACAACTCTTACTTTTTTACTTCGTCGAAGTTCTGTTTCTACATTGTCGTCGCTTTCTGTGCTTCTTATCACATGGATGTGACTCGATTGAGTGCCCCCACTATTTCACGATTTGAAGGGAAATTTCTCTTCATAGAATTCAACATCATTTGATTCTATAATCACTTTTGTATTTAGGTTATAAAACCTATATGCCTTATTGTTTGCTGCTTACCCAATGAATACACATTCATAGGCTCTACTTGCGAGTTTAACTCGTTTCGGATCCGAAATTCTGACATAAGCCAGACAACCCCAAGTTCTCAAATAAGACAAGTTTGGTTGTCTTATCTTTAGCATCTCATAAGGTGAGATCTTACTTTTTGACTTGGGTACTCTATTCAGGACATAACAAATAGTCAATAAACTTTCCCCCCACCAGTGAGGTGCAACACCAGAATTCATCATAATTGCAACAACAAGTTCAATAAGATTTCTATTCCTCTTTTCTGCTTTACCATTCATTTCAGAAGAATATGGAGCAGACGTCTCATGTAAAATTCCATGTTTAATATAAAAATCATTAAATAACCCAGAATCGTATTCAGTTCCCCTATCACTACGAAGTCTCTTAATCTTCTTACTGAGTTAATTCTCAATTTCAGTTACATACATCTTAAACATGTCAAGTGCTTCACTTTTATTCTTCATTAAGTATAAATAACTGTAATCAGAGCAATCACCAATAAAAATGATGAAATAACATTTACTATTTCTAGTTAAAGTTCCATCTAATTCACATATATCATAGTGTAGAAGATCTAAGGGATCAGATTCTTTAATAATTGATTTATGAGAAGTCTTAGTAATTTTAGTTTGACTACAATACTCACATTTATTTGTATCATTGACATTTAATTTAGGGATTAGGCCTAAGTTGTTTGCATTAGAGATAACTCGCTTATTAACGTGACAAAGTCTAGCATGCCAAATATTAAAATCACACAAAGAGTAAACAGAAGGAGAAATTTTATTCAAATCAACATTCAACTTAAACATGCCATCAGTGGCATACCCTTTCCCAACAAAAATACCATTCTTAGTGATGGTGTACAAATCTGCCCCAATAGACTGACTAAACCCTTCCTTATTAAAAAAACAGAAACAAGATTCTTCCTAATTGCAAGAACGTTCATGACATCCTTCAAGATTAAAGTCTTTCCCGAGGTGAAGTTCAGCTCAACGTCTCCAATTCCAGCAACATCAGTGGTGTGAGCATCTCCCAATAACACTTTCTTATCTTCAGCATTTGTGTATGTCTTGAACATAGCACGATCATAGCAGACATGACGAGAGGCGTCAGTGTCTATCCACCAACCATCACTTCCACTAACCATGTTGATTTAATTGATCATAGCAATGAATTGCTCATCAGTCAGGTTAAGTTGTGCATTAAATCCAACAGGTTTAGGCATGCTCGTACATCTCTTAGCCATTTGACCCGATTTTCCACAATTAAAGCAAATGAAAACCGGAGCATCATTTTTTTAAGTTGGTGGTTGCTGCCTAGAACTTGGAGCAGATGGGCCCCTTGAGGGATTCTCATTCTTACTTCGGTTCATAGCGTTGCGGTTCTAATTCTTTAATGGTTTGCCCATGGGCTTCTGAAACCGCACCAAATCTCTTTTTTTGTTAGAAATAACACATACTTCATCCTTCTGATCTTGTCTTCTAGCTTCCTCTTCAATTCGGAGGCGAGTGATCAGACTCTCAATTGAAAACTCTTTTGTTTTATGTCGAAGCAAATTTTTGAAGTCTTTCCAACCTGACGGCAGTTTGTCAATTATCACAACAATATGAATTTGTCCATCGAGGGGCATACCTTCAGTTATGATTTCATGAGAAATCTTATGAATTTTGTGGCTTTGAGCTTCCAAAGACTTTTCATTCACCATCTTATAATTCAGGTAGTGGCTGACAACATATTTCTTTGCACCTGCTTCTTCAGTGTCATATTTCTTCTGCAGAGCTTCCCATACTTGTTTAGCAGTGTTACAATTACTGTAGTAATCGTATAGATCATCATCAAGGTTGTTCAAAATGTGTTTTTTGCAAAGATAATCATTATCTTTCCAGATGGAAATATCTTTCTGGAGCTGTAATCATCTGCCTTAGTCTTAGCAGAAGAATCTGATTCAGACAAGTTAAGAGTCACGTCTGAATCCGCAGTTGTCTTCTCATTAGTTTGTTCAGTTGATCTAGAAAGAGCAACATGGATGTCCTCAGTCACAACGTGGGCAACCTTCATCAAAGTTAAGAAAATTTTCATCTTAGCTTGCCAACGTTTGAAGTGAGAACCCTCAAACTTAAATGGTTTGTCAGAGACAGCAGCGGCCGCAGTAGTACCGATAATTTCTTCAGTAGCCATGGCAGTTACAAAAAATCATCTTAAAATTTTTGTTTTTCGGTTTTAAAAAAAATGCCACAAAGAAAATGTTCCGGACTGGGCCAACGCCTGCCCCACCGTCGGGCAGGCCCAACCCAATACTGGTACAACCCAATATGGCCCATAAACAGCTAATGTCGAGCACGCCCCTAGCATTGCCGAGCAAGCGCATGTCCTCCCCTCGTCAACCACATATTAGGCAAAGGAATTGAGCAGGAGCTTGGGGTCGAGGAGAGCGTTCTCCTCCTCGACCTCCACGAACTCCTCCCCGCGAGGACACGTTCTCTTATAACCTCCCACCTCCGAAGGATTCGGTCTGCCCACCTTCTGGAGATCTCGGGACCGTTATCCCAGGGCGAAGACCACGTGCTGGTTTTCACTACGCTGTAACACCCCAAAATTTGCCTTCTTGTTTTTAGCTAACTGGCTTATGTTTCTTTGCATTTCTTGCATTAGCATTTGTGCATAACATTGGTTCTTAGCATGGGATCAAGGTACTTGGTTCATTTCAAAGAAGTCTCAAGCCTCAAGGTGGTTTGAGGAGCTCATCATATCTTCATAAAATCAAGAATGGCAAAGGATTTCAAGTGGATCTTTCCCTCCTGACCAGAGGGACCAGTTGGGGTTTTTGACCCAAAGGACTTCTTGAAGGGCTTTGTGGATTCAAGCATGTTCTTATGGTATTCCATATGCTCACAAGTTTTCATGGATAGAGACTTGGCTAGTGGTTCATTGTGGAGGATTTTCAGTGGATCAGTTACTTGTGAAGTAAGCAAAAGTCAACAGTTCAAGAGGAAAGTCAACCATGGGTTTCAAAGGTTCAAATCATGTTTCCCAAGTCCATGTACCTTTATTTGGTCAAGGAATAGCATGGATGACATCATTCTTCAAGAATCAAGAGTTTGTGCAAAAGTTACTAAATTTGGAAAATGACCTATAATGAGAACTTTCCATTTTTGGCAATTTTTCCACCATATTCAACTTGACTTTTCATCATCAAGGAAGCTTCAAATGAATTTTCCTCCAACATGAAAGTTGAAGATCTTTCTCTTCCATTTCCAAAAAGTACTAGATGATTCTCATAGCATTTGTGAAGCTCAAGTTATGGCCAAGACAATGCAAAGTGTTTTTGGGGTTTTCTTATGATGCCATATTCTACACCTTTTGCATTTTGATCCCAAAAGACTTGTAATGATTTCTATTGCTCCAATTCACATTACCACGTTCAAGTACAAGCCATGAGCATCATTTTTTACTTTTATTTCACACCCACACGTGCCATATTCATGGTGATTTCTCAAGTGACCAAAATGCAAGATGCATTGAATCTAATCAATCAAGCCACTACAAAGCCCAAAATCAGTTCAATTGTGATCAGCATGGAAATTGTGGATGATCCATGACCATAAACATGAGGTAGCACGTGGGAATAAGGAGGTGCAATCCAAATTGCATTTTTGCATAAACCTTCAAAAGTCATTAACCAAGGGATTAACAAGACCTTAATCATAATCAGGGGAATAACCAAGTGTATATAAGCTAACTCATGCCTTCACAGCTAGGTCATGCACTCATTTTGGCTCAGAATCCATTTTTCACCCTAAACCTTCTCCTCTTCGAATCTCACTACTCACAAGAGCTTTTCACAAAATTCTTTCACATTCTGAATCATTGGGCTCCATAGAACACAAATCTACCATCATCTGAAGCTCATAACAAGGATATCATAGGGTTCAAATTTGGAAACCTCTTCTTCAAAACTCAAGATCTAGGTCAGATTCAAGCTCTAATTGCATTTATTTTGCAATTAGAGACTTCTAAGGTGTGATCTGGAGCTTACAGACAGGTTTCTAGGAGTATTTTGAGCTCTTCAAGATCTCAGGTTAGTGGTGATTTCATGCTCTTAGAACTTAATTTTTTTCATGTGCATAATGATCTATGAGGTTCACTGAGTGTGCTGATGTGTTTTGTTTTGAGTTTGGACGTGTATCATGAGAGTATTTGATGATTGAAGTTTTTGGATCTAAACTTATTTCGTTCGATTCTCATTATTGTTGCATTGTTTGTGATTTTTAATATGATATTTGAGATCCTTGTGAAATTCTGATCAGTTTGATGTACTCATGATTGATTTCTGGAAAATTTTTGGTTGAGACTCACCGGAGAAGGTGACCGGAGCTAGGGCTCCGGCACCTGGTTCATGTTCAGTCCGGCGAGGGTTTTAGAGGTGGAAGATGCAATGCCACCGTTCATTGCTTTGATCCAATGGTCCATGCGTTGCCACGTTTTATTAAAATTTGTTTTTATTTTATTGGTTGAGTGTTATTAATCCATGCTAGTTACCATGTGCCACGAATCTGGGTCGTTGATCTTGCATGTTGTGTGATCTGATGATTCATTTGTATGCGTGTGATTGATCTGACGGTTGTATGCGTGCCAACACATTAAATTTGTCATGTGCTTTTCACGTGTTTGCTTTTTAAATTCTGAGTGATTTAATGTGCGCGTGTGTACATTGATTATCGTGTGCCTTGTGATCTGGGCCCTTCATCTTGATTACATATGGTTTTGGTTGACTGAATACCATGCGTTGGATTGATCTTGTGGTGTGTGTGGGTCAAGATGGCTGACTGATTTCTTTTTTTGTTGGACTGCGTTTTTTTTGTTCATTATGGACTGGACTTGCTTTTTGAACCCCCTTGCTGAGCCCATTTGCCTTTTTAAACGTGAAATGCTTACTGTTTGCACCCCCCATGTTTATTTCATTTATTTTTATTTTCATTAATTGTTGCATTTCATTTTTAATTCTTTAAAAATAGTTTTATGCATCCAAAAATTATGAAAAAAATCATGGATCATCCTTAGGGTTTTATAAAATTTTTCCAAATTTTATTTTCCATTTTTATTTTATTTTAAGCATCTGAATTAATTGTTGCTTTAATTTCTTTTTAAAATTGTTCTTATTTGCACACTTTGCATTGTAGATTTTATTTCTCATAGCATATAAAACATTCTGAACCCTTTATTTTTGAATTGTTTCACCAACATATTGAAGTGCATAAAAACATTTTTCTCATATTTTTAAACTCTTTTCATATTGCATTTTGGTCCCTTTCTTTTGCATATTAGTTCATAATTCCCATGTGACTTTGCATATTTGATTGAGGGACTTATCTTGTGAATTTTTGCATAAGTTTTTCATATGATGTTTACCCATGGTTGAGGTGTTTTGAGATTTAATTTGGTAATTTTTGAAGATGATTTGCTAATTGTTTGATTGCTCTTTGTTTGAGGTCTTCTTTTGTGCACATCTTTGATCATGTTTGATTGCTTGTTTGAGAAGGAACTTGTGCCATTATTTGGGATTGTTTCTTTGACTTAATAAACCATGTTTGAATCATTATAGGTCATTTGAGTGCAATTATAGGTCATTGGTGTGAGGTTGTTTCATATTTTGTGCACATGTTCAATGTTTGCTTTACATGCCTCTTTTGACTTATCTTCTCACTTCTTCTCATCTATGCCTCTTCTTGATTTGTGTTGGGTTTGTGTATGCCATGCCATATCTCTTCTTTACGTCTCATTTGATGTGTGTTTCTGACCTTGGAGCTTTGTATTCATTCCATATGTTATTCATATTTCATTTTGCATCCTTGAACATGTTTCACTTACATGTTTCCTTCTCCTTCTTCTAATGATTCTTAATGCTTGGATACTTGCTTGTATGCCTTATGTGACACTTGTATAGCATGTTTAGGCACATGTTTAGGTCATCCACATTATGACTTTGATTTTATTTGAAGAATTCTTGCATGATCACCTTGCATATCCACTCATTCTTCTTCTACTCCTTCTTTGATGACTTTCTTGGGTGTTTTGCCACTTGTTTGCATTCTCTTTGCTTGAGTTTGTTTGGTAAACATTATGGGTCACCTCTAAGGTGTACATTCTGACTTGGATGAGTTTCACTTGATTTGTAACTATTTCCCTTTGGGTTGTGACTTGTTTGGGTTTCATTTGTCTTATTGTTGCTTATGTTTGTTTTTGCTAACCATGCAGGAGCTAATGGTAAGTGAATGGGATGTGGATAGTTATCCACATTCTAACTTCTCATTTCTCTTTTAAACTTTCATACTTGTGTTTGCTTTAGCATTTAAGATGCTTCTTTCTTCTCTCTCACTCTTTCTCATCCCATGAATCTCAAGACTTGATTAAGTCTTGGATTCTTTCCCCTTAGAGCTACCTAGTCCAACTTTATTTTTGATTAAGCTTGGAGTAGGATTAGCATTAGGCTTTAGGTAGTCGTCTCTCCTAAACCTCACTAACCATAGGTCATCCATGCATGATAACATTAGGACTCTTAGTTTCCCTTTAGAGTTTCCTTTGGGTCGTCTCTCTTCTCATCTCAGAACTTCTTGAAAACACTTAATAAAGATAAAGTGTATTGCGCACGAGCCTTAAGCGTGGGGAATGAGAAATGAGGGGCTTCCTCTCATCTTTCTAGAGTGCTTAGCGGGCGTCCTGTCTTGGGACGATTCGTTAAGTATTCGTCCCTATGCCCTAGACTTTGGTGCAATGCAAGTTATGAATTAACTTAAAAAACACTTCTGTCTAAAAAACACAAAACAAATTCAAATCTTTTTATCCTTTGGGATTGTTGGGTTTCAACTTCATTTTCAGAAAAGAGCTCGTCGCTCACGTAAAAAACACTTACCCATTCTTGGTCGTACCCACGAACTACATTAGCTATGATTCCTCTCTCTCTCTCGTCCGATTGAGGATATGTAGGCACAAGACAGCGATTATCTTGGCGAGCAACCTTCCCCCACAGTTCTCGTCCGAACTACATTGACTCTGACTTTCCCATTGCACTGAGGGAGTACGTAGGCCTAGGGCATCGAATATGTCCTACCGAGTCTGTCTTAGTCACCCCCATCCCCGTTTTATTTTGTTCAGCCATAGATAGTAGGACAGCTCACCCTCAGTTTAGACAACAAGCGTGGATCCCATTGAGTACGATGGATGCGTGGGCTGCTAACACCTTCCCCTCACAAAACTGACTCCTGAACCCAGACTATGGTTGCGATGACCATGTCTTTCCCCCTTTCTCTTCAGGTTTATGTAGTGTTTCCTTTCCCTCTCTCGGGATAAATACACATTGCTGGCGACTGTGTGTCTTCTGCGCCACTCTCGCGTTTGTACCGTTGGATGCGAATCTTTCGGGAGCGACATACACCACGTAAGCCCTGGAAGTTTCTTGGATTGGGCTTTGCAGTCCAGCCCGGTGCAAGTAACCGTTGGCCCCGCGCTGGGGGCACTCTATAAATACCCTCTCACTTGAGAGGGTCAGGTTACGTTCATTCTAACTCTCACCTATATTCTGTACTTGCTTACTCACGTTACCTGACTTTGGCATCGGAGTACCTTGAAGGTACACCCCCCCCCCCCCCCCGCCGTATCATCATCACCGGAGCTGAAGATTTCACGACGCTGCTGGCCACTATCATACTGTCTGATCCAGGTACGATCAGTGGCGCCGTCTGTGGGAAAACGACTGCTTCCCCATTTTTCCTTCATCGTTAAACCAAAGCAATCTCTCCGTTCACAACTACCATAGCCAGCACCAGCGCCCAACATGGGACCAACGCTCCGGAGACCGCCTTCGCGCAGCTCGACAACGGAAACCACCGTGAGGACAACGCTGCCGTCCACATCGAAGAAGGCAACGTAAAGGACAGGCAGATCGCCTCTCCCTTTTCCGAAGATGCGGCATATGACACCGTCCAACAGGACATCCCGCCGGTTGTCTACCAGCCAGTCGCTCCACCTCCAAACGTTGATTCGGGAACGGTGGCCCTGTTCGCCCTGGTCAACCAGACCAACCAATTGATTGTCCAGCAGAATCTCAGGATCAAAGCGCTCAAGAGAGGGCGACCACGAAGATCTTCCCCGCAAAAACATCGTCATCCATCATCTCCCCATCCCTCCCTTTCCCTGCGAAGGACTCCCCCGGCAGAGTCTCGGAGCCCTTCACCGCTGTGTGAGGGTTGCCGACCATGCTTGGAGCGAACCCAACCGGCGGTCTCTCAGAAGCGCCATCGCTCCCTGCCTCAGAAGGAACCTAGGTGTTCCCCGTCCAAGAAGAGGAGCACAGATGACGGTGAAAGGACGAAGAACCGCCCAGAAACTCTCACCGACAACATGGACACGATCGAGGTCATCGCTCTTCGTGACGGTCACCAGTTAGAAGTGATGAGGACGACCAGAGGACCCCTCTCTCCCGAGAAATCATGGACACTCCCATCCCGGTGGGCATGGAGAAGCCTCCGCCTCTGGGGACCTATGACGCCACAGCCGACCCCGACGACCATGTCGAGAGCTTCCAAGCCATGCTCGACTACAGGAATGTTGGGGGAGCTATCAAGTGCAGGCTCTTCCCGACCACTCTTCGGAAAGGCGCCATGACTTGGTACAAAAGTCTCGTCCCTGAATCAATCACGTCCTGGAGGCAACTGAAGGGTTGTTTCTCTAAACATTTCACCGCATCCCGCCGACACCCGAAGACGGTGGCCTCGTTGGAAGGCATCTTCCAGGGGAAGAACGAATCTCTCAGAGACTACATTGAGAGATTCAACCGAGAGCTGTCGAGGTCCACACGACCGACGACATGAAGAAGTTTCTGATCATACGAGGGCTACGTATTGGAACCGAGTTAGCCAAGTTTGTGGGCATCCACAGGCCTCGTAACTTAGAAGACCTCCTTCACCGAGCTCAATCATGCATCGAGTTTGAGGAGTCGGAAGCAGCCCAAATCGCCCTCGACTCAAGGCGGCGAGAAGGCCCTCGCGGCCACAAAGACGAAGGCTCTCCTCCCCCCCGGTGAGGGGGAGAGAGAAGACGAGAAGGCCGGTCCAGGGAGTCTCGAGAATCGAGAGGACCAGTTGGTCGGTTCACGGAGTATACCCCGCTCAACGCTCCCCGCGAGCGAATTCTCAACGAATGCGCCAACTCAGAGTTTCAGAAAGGGGGTGTCCATTTTCCCAAGCCGACAACCCCCAAGGCTAACACCGACAGGTCCAAGTACTGCAGGTTCCACCGAAGCCATGGACATGTCACGGAAGATTGCGTCCACCTCAAGGACGCGATAGAGACTCTGATCAAGTAAGGGCACCTAAGGAAGTATGCCAAGAGGGGCGACACTCCTCGTCCTAGTACCCGGGAAGCCCAACGCGTCGAGAAGACAACGCCTCCTCCCAATGAGAGCCAGCTACAGGTCACCCTCAGCGTCACTCGACCCAAGGACTTTTTCGTCCCCGAGGGAATCGAGGGCCAAGAGGCAGTTCGCAGCATGTGGGCAAACCTCCCCCACGAAGACCCCGTTACTGCCCGCAGCACGTGGGAAGGTTTCCCCAAGACGATGGTCATATCCGAAGGCGGTTACGAGAAGGTGTCCGTCGGATCGATCAAGCAGAAGTTTGACGAATTGGAGTCCGCAGCCTCGACGAAGACCACCACTCTCGAGAAGGTTCAAGGGAAATCAAACCCCACCACCTTCTACCTCAAAGAGCTGCCGGGCGGAGCGTCCAACGCCATTATCCCCCTCTTGGTCAGGGCACAGATGGCGAACTTTGACGTGCGCAGGATCCTTCTCGACCAGGGAAGCTCGATCGACATCATGTACGCTCACCTGTTCGGGACTCTCCAGCTCGACGAGAGGCATTTGACCCCTTACATAGGTTCGAATCTACAAGGGTTCAACGACACCACCACTAGACCACGGGGCTATGTTGAACTGATGGTCACCTTCGGGGCCTAAGACACTGCTCGGCAAGTCAAGACCCACTTCTTGGTGGTCGAATGTCCATCCCTCTACAACTGCATCCTCGGGAGGACCACCCTGGCCGAACTCACAGCAGTCCCGTTAATGGTCCACCTCAAGATGAAGTACTACACGGCCAGGGGCCGGGTTGTTACGATGCACGGGGACATTGACGCGGCCAGAAGATGCTTCGACACCGCGACCAAAGGTCTGAGTTCTATCAGTACCAGGCCCAAGACTGGAGCAAATCCACCCCCAGACACTGTGTAGAAGACACTCCCGCGCGTCAACACGGTCTACCTTGACAACAGGTTCCCTGGCGAGTAGGAAGAAGGCGGAGCAGCAGACCACAACCTCTAAGTGGAAACCAACGGGCAGCCTCTCCACCCAGCGCGCCCTATCCCAGACGGAGACTTCGAGCTTGTCGTCCTCGGAGACGACCCAGATCGAAGCGTGAAGATCGGCACCGGACTCCCCGACCTGGCAAAGGAGCACCTGAAGGCGTGTCTCCGAGAGAACGTTGATCTGTTCGCATGGAGCGCCTCCGAGATGCCTGGTCTTGACCCCGAGGTGACTTGTCATCAGCTCACAGTAGATCCGGCCGTTAGGGCCATAGTTCAACGTAGGCGTAGGCAGTCTCCCGAAAAAGCGGAGGCTGCTAAAAAAGCTGTAAATGACCTCCTAGAGGAAAATTTTATTTCGGAGGCTAGGCACACAACCTGGTTGTCCAATGTTGTACTTGTCAAAAAAATTAATGGAAAATGGAGGATGTGCGTTGACTACACCACTTTCAGCCTGAAAAATGCCGGCGCGACCTACCAACGGATGATGAACAAAGTCTTCTGGGCAGAGACCGACGACATGCTCGAGGTCTACATGGACGACATGATCGTCAATTCTGCAGAAGAAGTCGACCACGTTGCTCATCTCAAGAAGGTATTCGAAACGGCAAGGAGATGTCGTATGAGTTTCAATCCCGACAAATGTACCTTCGGCGTTCGGGCGGGCAAGTTCCTCGGTTTCTACCTCACAGAGCGATGAATCGAGGCAAACCCCGACAAATGTAGGGCTTTTTCTGAAATCCCGATCCCAAACTCGAAGAAGTCAATACAATCACTGAACGGGATGCTGACCGCCCTCTCCCGCTCCGTCGCAAAATTTGCACAATACGCACTCCCGTTTTTCAAGCTTCTTCGACAAAAAGCCACGTTTGAATAGAGTGAGAAGTGTGAGCATACGCTCATCCACCTCAAACAAGTCCTGTCATGACCCCCGGTCCTCTCATGGCCAGAGAACGGGGAGACACTCTTCTTGTATCTCGTCATCACGGGAGAAGCGGTCAGCACTGTCCTCATTCGGAAACCCCCAAAGGACAAAAACCAAATAACTTCACCAGCAAGGCCCTCCAGGGCCCCGAGCTCAGGTATCAGCAGATCGAGAAAGTCGCCCTGGCCCTCGTCACTGCGGCCAGGAGGCTGCGCCATTACTTCTTAGCCCACACGGTCGTTGTAAGAACCGAGTAGCCAATAAGGCAGCTCCTCGGGTGACCAGACATGGCAGGGAGGATGCTCAGATGGTCACTCGAACTCGCCGAGTTCGACATTCAATATGAGGGAAGAAAAGCCTTGAAGGCTCAGGTGTTGGCCGACTTCGTGGCGGAGATGACCGTCCTGGAACCCTCGACCAACAGATCCCAAAAGTGGACAATCTACGTCGACGGGGCAGGCATCATCCTCGAGAACGAGGAGGGCATCCTGATCGAGGTTGTGAGACAATCCTTTACTTTGGTTTTGTTTTTGTATGATTGCAAATTGCGCGTATGATTTGTTGTGCTTCATTCTACATGTGAATATGTGTGATTTTCATCTTAAAATGATTGTTAGAAACACTTTTTATAAGGTTTGAATCAATACATAACCTTTGGCATCGATCCATACGTGTCTGGTATCGATCCCTGATTTAATGGAAATTCTGTTTTTCAGTTCACCTTCAGTAGGGATCGATTCATAGATTTTGGGATCAATCCCTAACAGTTAAAAATTGTCAGGAATCGATCCATACGATGTTGGGATCGATCCCAAAGTCTGTTTTTCTGCATAATTTTAATTCTAACAGTTCTGTCTTGTTTAGTATAAATACAAAGTGGCAGGTATTGGCTTAAGTGGAATTCACAAGTGAAAATTGCAAAATACACAAGTCATAGAGGTCTTTGTAGCAGCAATTGATTGAGCATTCAGAAACCTGAAAGATACTTCGTCTTCATCATCTTCTCAATCTCTTCAATTCAAGAACAATTACACACAATCATTCTTGTTCTTCGGATTGAAGGATCAACGAGATAACGTTCAGTGGTACGATCAACGATCTAGCTGTGGAGTCAGTGGAACGATCAAGGATCTAGCTGGGTTGAAGAGTGAAGGGGGTTTCGAGGAAAAACCTACTGGTTTGTCCTTCAAGAACGGGACTGTTCTTGCGGGTTTGTTAGTCACGATTGCAGAACGGATTCAGCCGCAGCGTAGGGTTTGGAAACGGGGTTGTTTCGCAAACAGGTCGTGGAACCGGTGAATCGTTTGCAAGTCTTGCGGGGAATTCTTGATCCAGCTCTGATCAAGTCGAGGTTCTATACGAGAAGAAGAAGTTCTAGGGATTTAGAATTCTGTCTTGGTATTGTAACCTTTGTAAGAACGAATTCAGCAACTATTGATAAGAAAAGGTCTCAATTTCTTTTGAAATTGAGAGGGAGACGTACCCACACGCGAGGACGACAGTGGGGAACTTCCTTAACAAATCTCTGTGTATCGTATTCTATCTCTATCTCCCTTTACGTTTTCGTTAACTATTTTGTGATACAAATTGGCGCAGTACGTTTTACGTGTCGTGATACAATAGTGGCAAGAAAACCTTTTATTGAAACATCACTATTGTTTATCATAGAACACATACACGCCAAGTGTTTGACAAAACGGTTTGTTGTGATTTACTCATTGGAATCAGAATTTGTGATAAGTGCATTTAGTGCGAGAAAATTCTGTGTTAACGTTTTCTATCAATCAATTCAAATCCAGCATCATACTTGCGTGTCTGGTCTTTTTGGTAGCGGTTCAGAATAGACGGAAGTCGATTCGGGACCAAAACTTTCCGCTATATTTCAAAAACTCTGTTAAGGTTTTTAAAACCGTATTTTACAAGCGGTGATCTATTCACCCCCCCCCCCCTCTCGATCACTAGCCACACCGTCTAACAAGTGGTATCAGAGCGCCGGTTCGCTGGTGCTCTGTGGCTGCCTGTAACGATATGGATTCTGAACCAAAGGGGGCGTACAATAGAGCTCCCGTCTTTAACGGAGAAAACTACGGCTACTGGAAAGACTGCATGCGAGTTCATATAAATTCTGTGGATAGGCTAGTATGGACAGCCATTGAGAATGGTCCTTTTCAAATAACCATGACCAATGAGGCTGGCGCCATAGTACCTAAACCAGAAGCTGATTGGACTGAGAAAGATGAGAAAAAGTGGTCGAGTGATTGGAAAGCTCGAAATATACTAATTTCAGCACTTGGTGTTGATGAGTATTATCGAGTATCCCATTGCACGACTGCTAAGGAGATGTGGGACGCTTTAGAAATCGCCCATGAGGGTACTACTGAAGTGAAACAGTCCCGCATTAACACACTTAATCAAGAGTTTGAGCTCTTTCGCATGAAAAATGGAGAATCTATCTCCGACATGCAAAAGAGGTTTACTCATCTTACAAATCGATTAAATGCACTTGGAAAACCTGTTTCCAATGAGGTAGCTACTAACAAAATTCTGAGATGTCTTAGCAGGGAATGGCAACCTAAAGTGACAGCTATCAAGGAAGCCAACGACTTGACGACTCTTACGATTACAACACTTTTTGGAAAGCTGGAAGAACATCAGCAAGCTCTAGAAAGTCTTGAAAAGTATGAGAACAAAAGTAAGAAGGAGAAAGAGAAGAAGAAAGACAAAGAGGGTGAGAAGAAGCCAATTGCTCTTGTGGCCTCTAGCACTAAGTCCTCAAGAAAAGAGCAAAGTGACAATGATTCAAGTAGTGACAAAGATTCGGATGATGAAGAAATGGGACTTTTTGTAAGGAGATACAATAGATTCATTCGAAGGAATGGATACAAGCATTCCGACAAAAACCTCATGAAGTTTAGAAGACAATCTAGTGAGTCAAAACAGGAAGAGAACAAGAAGCGTAAAGGTAGAGGATCTTGTTTCAATTGTGGCAAATCTGGACATTACAAAACAGAATGTCCTATGAAGAAAAAGGATGAAGGGAAGGATTCACCTAAACGGTACAGCAAACAAAGGAGAGCTTATATAGCATGGGAAAGCGATAGCGATTCATCAAGCTCACAAAGTTCAAGTGATAGTGATGAAACCGCAAACCTATGTCTTATGGCTCACATCAAAGACCATGCCTACTACAAGAAGAAACAAGAAGAAAAGAAGGTAAAACAAGCCTACTATAATAATGTCTCCTCTATGTCTTTTTCTGAACTGAAAATCGCTTTTGAAAAACTGCATAACGAAGCTGTAGATGCTTTCAAAAGATTATCTTCCGATAAACAAATTTTTTCATTCTTGGAAGGTAAAGTATACAAAGCTGAAAAAGATTTAGAAAGCTTGAAGGCTAGTATTGCAGAAAATTCAAAAGATATTGATGTTAACGGATGTAGTAAAGTTAGGTATTGTGAAGCTTGTCATATTTGGCAACGAGAGGTTAATACTCTTAAAGTCAAATTGGAAAAAGCTTTACAACCCAAGGTGACTTACGCCGTTGATACTAGATTGTTTAAGAAGTCATTGAATCCTCCATATGCAAAATACTCTTTTACTCCAAAGGATTCAATGAACAAAACTAAACAATTGCATCATCATGGTTTATGTCATTATTGTTGTCGTGCTGGCCACACCATTGAGAAATGCAAGTTTAGGAGGTTTCTTGTTCCTAAAGGCATCTATCAATGGAAGCCAAAAGGCAACCATGTTACCACTTACCCCTTTGGACCCAATGAAAATTGGGTACCAACCACTCTCTTTTGATATTGTAGGAAGAGTGCCTTGCATCCGAAGATAGGAGATGGTTCCTAGATAGCGGCTGCTCAAGGCACATGACCGGTGACATATCGCTTTTTATAGACTTCAAAGCAAAGAAAAAGGGATATGTTACTTATGGAGACAATAACAAAGGAGCTATACTTGGCAAAGGTAGTATAGGTAACCCCTCTACCACTACCATTTCTGATGTCAATCTTGTAGAGGGACTTAAACACAATTTGTTAAGCATAAGTCAATTGTGTGACAAGGGTTACAAAGTTTCTTTTACAAAAACTTGTTGCATAATTGAACATGATGAAAATAATGTTGTGTTTAAGGGTGTTAGAGTAAACAATATCTATATGCTTGATCTTTGTGATGTATCTTTAACAAGCACTAAATGTCTAGTTACCTTGAATGATGATTCTTGGCTTTGGCATAGACGTTTAGCGCATGTTAATTTCGATTTGCTTAACAAGGTTGTATCTAAGGATCTAGTAGTCGGTCTTCCAAAAATAAAGTTTTCAAAAGACCACCTATGTGATGCATGCCAAATGGGAAAGCAAACAAGGGTCTCTTTTAAATCCAAAAATGTAATTTCAACTTCACGACCTCTTGAGCTTCTCCATATGGATCTCTTTGGTCCGTCTAGGACAAAGAGCTTAGGTGGAAACTATTATGGTTTTGTAATTGTTGATGACTACTCTAGATTTACTTGGACTATATTCCTTCATAGCAAAGATGAAACTTTTTCTGCTTTTAAGAATTTTGCAAAACTGTCCCAAAATAAAATGAATTCTAAAATAGTTACAATTCGAAGCGATCATGGAGGAGAATTTCAAAACTATCTCTTTGATAAGTACTGTGATAAGTATGGTATTGAGCATAACTTTTCAGCTCCTCGAACTCCACAACAGAATGGCGTTGTGGAGCGCAAAAATCGCGTTTTAGAAGAGCTGGCAAGAACAATGCTAAATGAGGGTGGATTGCCAAAATATTTTTGGGCTGATGCTGTTAGCACAGCCTGTTATGTTCTAAACAGGATTCTAATTCGCCCTATGTTAAATAAAACCCCTTATGAGCTTTTAAAAGGAAGAAAGCCAAACTTATCACATCTTCACGTATTCGGTTGTAAGTGTTTTGTTTTGAATAATGGTAAGGAAAAACTTGGGAAGTTTGATGCAAAAGCGGATGAAGGTATTTTTCTTGGTTATTCACAATCAAGTAAAGCATATAGAGTGTATAATAAGCGTTTACTTACTGTTGAAGAATCTGTCCATGTTTCCTTTGATGAGTCTTATCCGAAAAATGTCGGCAAAGGTATTTCTTTTGATGACGCAGGTGTATCTACAGAAGACATACTCAAGGAAGCTGTTGCGGAAACTGATCAATCCAAGACAGCTCCCATTGAGAAGGAGGAAGATACTAGTCATGAAAAAGATAAGGAAGAAAGGACAGCTGATGTGAATGACCTTCCACCAGCTTGGAAATCTTCAAAAGACCATCCCATTGACAACATCTTGGGAGACATTTCAAAGGGAGTCATGACTCGTTCTAAGATAAGTAATTTTTGTTCTCACTTCGCCTTTGTTTCACAAGTGGAACCTAAAAATGCCAAAGAAGCCTTGATTGATGAATTTTGGCTAATGGCCATGCAAGAAGAGCTTAATCAATTTAAAAGAAATGACGTTTGGGAACTTGTCCCGCGTCCGCGAGAACATCATATCATAGGTACTAAGTGGGTTTTTAGGAATAAGCTTGATGAAAGTGGAGTGATAACTCGGAACAAGGCACGTTTAGTAGCACAAGGCTATAACCAAGAGGAGGGCATAGACTATGAGGAAACTTATGCTCCAGTTGCTCGCCTTGAGGCTATACGTCTCTTGCTCGCTTATGCGTGTTCTAGAGATTTTAAGCTTTACCAAATGGACGTAAAGAGTGCGTTTCTAAATGGTGTCCTAAATGAAGAGGTATACGTCTCACAACCTCCTGGTTTTGAGAATGCTGAATATCCAGATTATGTTTACAAATTAAAACGAGCTTTGTACGGTCTTAAGCAAGCCCCCCGGGTTTGGTATGAAAGACTTAGCAAATTTCTACTTGATCATGGATATTCAAGAGGTAAAGTGGATACCACCCTCTTCATTAAGCACAAAGGAAAACACATTCTTTTAGTTCAAGTTTATGTAGACGATATAATTTTTGGTTCAACTAACATACACTTGGTCGAAGAGTTTTCAAAAGTTATGCAGGGTGAATTTGAAATGAGTCTTATGGGGGAGCTTAATTTCTTCCTCGGTCTCCAAATAAAGCAGCTTGATGAGGGAACAGCTGTGAGTCAAACAAAATACTGCAGAGAGCTGCTCAAGCGCTTTGGAATGAACGACTCAAAATCAATAGACACACCTATACCTACCAACGGATATCTAGATAAAGATGAACACGGTAAGAGTGTAGATGTCAAACAGTATAGAGGTATGATTGGGTCTCTCTTGTATCTTACTGCGTCTAGACCTGACATCATGTTTAGTGTCTGCATGTGTGCACGATATCAATCGAATCCTAAAGAGTCACACTTGAAAGCTGTCAAGCGCATATTTAGATATCTTCATGGAACATCTAAGTATGGGCTCTGGTATTCAAAAGGAAGCGATTGTAGCTTAGTAGGTTACTCCGATTCTGATTTTGCTGGCTGCAAATCAGATAGGAAAAGTACTAGTGGTACATGTCACTTATTTTCAAACTCTCTGGTCAGTTGGCATAGCAAGAAACAGGTGTCTGTCGCATTGTCAACTGCTGAGGCTGAGTACGTTGCAGCCGGTAGCTGTTGCGCTCAGATCTTGTGGCTGAAGCAACAACTACAAGATTTCGATATTCAACTCAAACGCATTCCAATAAAGTGTGACAACACCAGTGCTATAAATCTTACTAAGAATCCTGTTTTACACTCACGCACTAAACACATAGAGATTAGGCATCACTTTCTTCGCGACCATGTTGAGAAAGAGGACGTTGTGTTTGAGCATGTTGATACTAAGAATCAACTCGCTGATATTTTCACTAAACCACTAGCAACGGAACCTTTCTTTAACATTCGTCGTGAATTAGGGATTCTTGATCTTTCTTCATTACTATCTTAAGATTGTTAGATTCTATTTTTGCCTCACCTTGGTTGATAAGTTGTGTTTTAGAAGTTATGAGCTTATACTTCACAAAGGTACATCAACAAAGGTAATATCAATCCTCTTTACTACTCTTTGGATCTATGTGTTTGTGTATGTTAGAACAAATTCTCTATGTGTTTGAATATTAATATCTGGATTGAGAACTATTCTTAAGCATCACTTTCATAACATGATTCATAGGCATTGCATTCTGCATAAAAAAAAAAATCATAAAAGTCTGTTTTGCATTCGCATGTATCGATACCACGACCTAGGGATCGATCTCTATCACTTTAACTCAATTTTTTTTAATTTCGCTTCAGTATGGATCGATCCATACGCTTTTGGTATCGATCCCTACAGCTTTTAAAAAAACAAATTCATCGTGGTTTGGATCGATTCCAAAACCCATGCATCGATCCCTACTGTTCTTGTTCATTAACCGTCCTTTTTAACTTCTCATGGTTCGACACATCATCATTTTTTTGCTAGCATTCATCCTAGCATCCCCATACCTCTCATAACCTCTCTTCCTCCACACGGCTAACCCTAATTTCTCTCTAACCCTCTCTTCTCCAAAACCCCAAATTCATTTCAATCTCCTTCCAATCCACAACAATGCCTCCAAGAATGAATCCGGTCAGAGCAACTCGAAGAGAAAAAGGAAAACAACAGGTTGGAACCTCTACTCAACCACCAGAAATTCCTCCAAAGGCTTTGGATCTCCTTCATCCTGCCTTTGTTGATGAGTTTGAGAAAGACTTCCAGACAAGGTTAGTCATGAAACCTCATGTTTTTGATAAGCATGATGCCATCCCTTTGCACTTAGGTGATGTGGTAGAACTGTTGAATGCACAACAATTGGGTTCCTTTTTAACTATAAGAAATGAGTACCATGAGGACTTTATACGTGCATTTTATGTTGGATTGCAAACTAGTAAAGGATATAGTTTTAAGTGTTCCATTGGTGTTAGCACATACACATTCGAGGCTGCTGACTGGCTCAAAGTATTTGAAATCCCACTTCCGCCGCTTGATTTCGAGATATGGAATGATTCTAAGTTTGATACTGAGTTTAATTTGCTGGAATTTACTCAATCTATCTCTAAAGTAGAACGACCAATAGCTGAGGATGAACGTCTGACAACGGGTATGATCAAACGAGTACCAAGGATACTTCATTGGATTGTATCACATGTCTTGCGTCCAGCAACTGGTGGTCATTCCCGGCTGGACAGACCAAGCACTCATCTCATGTACATTCTGCTAAAGAAGGTTAAGTTGAATTGGCCCAATTACTTTGTCAAGCGTCTATTCTCCGTGCGAAACAGTTCCAAAAATGTTGCTCTCGGATATGCCTCTCAGATTATGAGGATTATAAAATTCTGGAACATCACTGTGCCTTTGGTTCCTCTTGTATCTCCCACACCTGCCCAAGAGTTTGATTCTTCCACCTTGTCGCACATGGGATACCGGTGGGATAAGGAGCGTGAATGCTTCTATATCTATATAAGCAAAACAAGGACAAGGATTTACAACTTTGATGAGCCGGCTGACAGATTTTCTATTGTTGAAGATCAAGATGATGAAGAAATGCAGGATGTAGATGAACCAGAAGTGCCTGAAGCTGCTGCCAATACCGGTTGGGGTGAGTGGGTGCCACAAAGGTGGTCTCCATCCCACTATGAACCTGCTCCACCACCTCCTCCTCACTTCTCTGCTGCTACCTCCACTTCTGTAAATGTCACAACCATGCTCCAGCAAATGCAGCTAGAAAATAGACAAAATCATGAGGAAGCAAGAGCTTGGCATGTTCAACAAGCTGAGTGGCATAACGAACATCGGGAGTGGCATGATGACCACACAAGGATGTATCAGAATCAGCACTCTTGGCACACTGACTTGATTAAGTGGCATCAAGTCTTTTATAATGAAATGACAGGTTTTATGGACGATTGTCGTGCAGATCCGGGTATTATGGACAGGTTTCGAAGCACTGAAGTTCAGGACCGATTCAGACAGTACTCTTTCATGGGACACAATCCTGATGAAATGCCTCCTCCTCCGCCTCCACCTAGCTTCAGAGATCCAAATCAAGATGACGAGGAGTCTTGTGGAGGCCACTTTCCCCATTAGCATTTCATTTCATATGCATTTCATTTCATGTTGCTTGAATTGTTGTTTCATTTTTCGAATATTCTGACTATATTTGTTTGGCTTATGTAATTTTCATTACTTTCCTAGTATTTCATTGCTTATTTCCGTTTGCTTGTTTATGGTTTCCTTGCCCTTTATTGGTCATTCTTTGTGAGTGATTTTATT
This sequence comes from Lathyrus tuberosus, assembly GCA_022829125.1. NCBI lineage: Eukaryota > Viridiplantae > Streptophyta > Magnoliopsida > Fabales > Fabaceae > Lathyrus > Lathyrus tuberosus. The sequence continues at coordinate 3,828,631 of JALAZF010000274.1, read as the reverse complement.
CTTCTAAGCTTTCTTTCTTTGTGATTGTTAGCTTTGTTATCAATTTATGCTGCGGTTTGCTACTTTGTTCTTCTCTTTGTTGTTTCTTTCCTCTTTTTGATGTTGACAAAGGGGGAGAAGTATAGAAGATGTTGACATGACAGAATGGTATGCACAAACTCAGGGGGAGTATCACACATCAATTTGCCATCATCAAAAAGGGGGAGTTTGTGAGACAATCCTTTACTTTGGTTTTGTTTTTGTATGATTGCAAATTGCGCGTATGATTTGTTGTGCTTCATTCTACATGTGAATATGTGTGATTTTCATCTTAAAATGATTGTTAGAAACACTTTTTATAAGGTTTGAATCAATACATAACCTTTGGCATCGATCCATACGTGTCTGGTATCGATCCCTGATTTAATGGAAATTCTGTTTTTCAGTTCACCTTCAGTAGGGATCGATTCATAGATTTTGGGATCAATCCCTAACAGTTAAAAATTGTCAGGAATCGATCCATACGATGTTGGGATCGATCCCAAAGTCTGTTTTTCTGCATAATTTTAATTCTAACAGTTCTGTCTTGTTTAGTATAAATACAAAGTGGCAGGTATTGGCTTAAGTGGAATTCACAAGTGAAAATTGCAAAATACACAAGTCATAGAGGTCTTTGTAGCAGCAATTGATTGAGCATTCAGAAACCTGAAAGATACTTCGTCTTCATCATCTTCTCAATCTCTTCAATTCAAGAACAATTACACACAATCATTCTTGTTCTTCGGATTGAAGGATCAACGAGATAACGTTCAGTGGTACGATCAACGATCTAGCTGTGGAGTCAGTGGAACGATCAAGGATCTAGCTGGGTTGAAGAGTGAAGGGGGTTTCGAGGAAAAACCTACTGGTTTGTCCTTCAAGAACGGGACTGTTCTTGCGGGTTTGTTAGTCACGATTGCAGAACGGATTCAGCCGCAGCGTAGGGTTTGGAAACGGGGTTGTTTCGCAAACAGGTCGTGGAACCGGTGAATCGTTTGCAAGTCTTGCGGGGAATTCTTGATCCAGCTCTGATCAAGTCGAGGTTCTATACGAGAAGAAGAAGTTCTAGGGATTTAGAATTCTGTCTTGGTATTGTAACCTTTGTAAGAACGAATTCAGCAACTATTGATAAGAAAAGGTCTCAATTTCTTTTGAAATTGAGAGGGAGACGTACCCACACGCGAGGACGACAGTGGGGAACTTCCTTAACAAATCTCTGTGTATCGTATTCTATCTCTATCTCCCTTTACGTTTTCGTTAACTATTTTGTGATACAAATTGGCGCAGTACGTTTTACGTGTCGTGATACAATAGTGGCAAGAAAACCTTTTATTGAAACATCACTATTGTTTATCATAGAACACATACACGCCAAGTGTTTGACAAAACGGTTTGTTGTGATTTACTCATTGGAATCAGAATTTGTGATAAGTGCATTTAGTGCGAGAAAATTCTGTGTTAACGTTTTCTATCAATCAATTCAAATCCAGCATCATACTTGCGTGTCTGGTCTTTTTGGTAGCGGTTCAGAATAGACGGAAGTCGATTCGGGACCAAAACTTTCCGCTATATTTCAAAAACTCTGTTAAGGTTTTTAAAACCGTATTTTACAAGCGGTGATCTATTCACCCCCCCCCCCCCCTCTCGATCACTAGCCACACCGTCTAACAGAGGTCTCCCTCGAATTGTCCTTCCCAACATCGAACAACCAGGCAGAGTACGAAGCTTTCCTCGCCGGGTTATGGTTGGTTGAGGACCTCGGCACCAAAGAGGTCAAAATTTTCACTGACTCCCAGCTCATAGCCTCCCAAGTCCGAGGAGAGTACCAGGCCAAGAACAACTGCCTCATCGAATACCTGACCTTGGTGAAGGAAAAGATGAAGAATTTCACCTCCGCGGAAGTGACCCACATCCCGCGCGAGCACAATACCAGGGCAGACGTTTTGTCCAAATTGGAGAGCACAAAGACGAAAGGCGGGAATAAGTCCATCATTCAGGAAATACTTTCTCGCCCGAGCATCGACAAACCCGCTCCGACGACAGACGTGAATGCCATCGGGGACAGCAATTGTTGGATGACCCCGGTATACGAATACCTCGCGATGGGAAAACTACCCGAGGATCCTAAGGAAGCGGGGATGGTCAAGCGGCGAGCGTGCTCGTACACAATAGTCGAGGATAAGCTATACCGTCGTGGGTTCTCTATCCCCCTCCTCAGGTGCGTCGAAAAGACCAGGGTCCCCGGTATACTCCAAGAAATCCACGAGGGGATCAATGCCCAACACCTAGGTGGACGATCCTTAGCCCACAAGGCACTTCGGGCAGGGTATTACTTGCCCACCATGCAACAGGACGCCAAGGAGCACGTCAAGAAGTACGATAGATGCCAGTGACACGGGGACATGCACCTTGCTCCCCCAAACGAGCTCAAAACACTATCGTCCCCGTGGCCGTTCGTGTGGTGGGGAATGGATATCCTCGGACCTTTCATCGTGGGGTCATACCAAAACAAATAACTCCGCTTCTACAAGAGGAATCGTCACCGACAACGGGACACAGTTCACCGACAGGAACTTCCAAGACTTCGTCACCAAACTGGGCACGAAGCAGCACTTCACGTCGGTCGAGCACCCTCAAACAAACGGGCAGACCGAAGCAGCGAACAAATTGATCCTTCGAGGATTGAAACGACGACTCGACGACGCCAAACAACGGTGGGTCGAGGAACTACACAGCGTCCTCTGGGCCTACCGAACAACCCCGCATTCCACGACCGGAGAGACCCCATTCCGTCTGACCTATAGAACAGAAGCGGTGATCCCCGTGGAGATCAGGGAACCCTCGAGGAGGACGGAGGCCCCCCTCGACGAGGACGCGAACAGCGAGGCCCTGAGGGAAGAGCTCGACTTTGTCGAGGAGACAAGGACGGGTACATCCCTCCAGGAAGCCTCACTTAAGCAGAAAATAACTATGCGTTATAACAACAAAATTATTAAACGAGATTTTCAAGTAGGCACCCTCGTCCTACGAAGGAACCAGAAAGATTCGCGATAAGGCAAGCTCGCAACAAACTAGGAGGGCCCGTACCGCGTCCGCGATAAAATGGGAACAGGAGCCTACTTTCTCGAAAATCTACACGGGGAAAAACTTGCTCGACCATGGAACGCTGAGAAACTCAAGCAATACTACAGTTAGACACAGCCCGCGACACGCCAACGTCGCGATTACGGGGGCGCGCTAGGGTACAAGCGTGACACCTCTATACAAAACACGATGGTCAAAGGCCGCGTTGTGTGTGCGGGAGGACTTTTGATCCGGCGAGGATACCTCGATCGAGCTCCGTCGTCGCCGTACCAATTAGGCAGAACACCCAGCTCGCGATGGGAAGTTCACGCCACGAAGTTAAGACCTCGACCGAGCTTTTAGCCTCGTTGAAGGCCGGAATACACCTCCGGCCACACGACCAGCTCTCCACGCAGTCGAGGATCGTCAAAGTCGAGCAAACTCCCAAAATCACCAAATTACTTAGACAAAAACAAGTAAAGTATATCACATACACAAGCATCACACACACAGATAAGCATAACAAGAAAAGTATTAAAACCGAGAAAAAACCCATCGTGCAAATATTACAAAAGTATCAAAAAGCCCTTGGCACGCAGGCCGGGAAAAAATCATCACAGAAATGGAACGCACGCCAAACAAAAGACCAAAAAGTAACGACACGCAGGTCGAACAAACAAGATAACTAAACAGCGATCTCTTCCTCGATCCGGCCATCAGTCTCCTCATCGTCCTCCTCTGGCACGTCTAACTTGTCGTCGACCACACGAATGAAATGATTGATCCTGTCGAGATCGAGCTGGACACCTAGATTCTCGGCCTTAACCTGCGCCACAACATTTTTGAAGCCTATCTCGAGGGCCTCGAGACTTTCCTGCTGAAGCTCTCGAATCTTGGCGATCAGGGCCACGCGGTTGGCGAAACCTTTCTCTTCGGCGGACTCATTCTCAGCAGGCCGGGCATTAGCTTCCAGTTCAGCAACTCTGGTCAGGAGGCGGTCACGCTCCTCTTGAGCCGCCTACAGTGCAGCGTTGGCCTCGTTCAGCTCGTGGAGGACGTTGGCATGGTTCTCACACTTAGACTAGGCCTCTTGCAGAGTTACCTTGAGCTTGTTCTTCTCCTTGTCAAGGGCAGTGTATTCGTCCTTTAACTTTTGCAGCTCGGAGGCAGGGGAGGTCTCCTCGTTCAAGACCAGTGCAGTCTCGAAGATCTGCATCATGGCCGCCAGGTCCTTGACCAGCGCCTTCTTCCGGAACTCTACATCCATTCCCATAATTGCCCTCACCTCGGCCTTAGCAACGACGGGTGGGATTCCCTCGAAGAAGTTTCGCTAAAGATGACAGGCGGGCAGCATGAACTTGTCTGTTGGGACAGGTTCCTCGAGATCCATGAGGACAGGTCCCTCAGTCCTCGCCTTCTTGGCAGGGATACTCTCCAGAGGGGGAGACTGACTGCACTGTGGAGAAGACGAGTCGCTCGTCATCTCGATCGGGACCGCTGTCTGGAAAACGTCTCAAACACGGCCCTTAGTTCGTTTGGGGGTCCGGTCAGCAGCCATCTTCATGAAGCGCTCGACGGCGTTCGACATTTGAGCTGCAAGGGGAAACATGAAACAATTTAGCACAAGGAAACAAAACTAAGTGAACGTCCAAGGAGAACAATGGGCTCCTACCTAAGAACCTCTTGGCCTTGTCAGGAGACTTGCACTCAAGGAGAGCCTTGGTGTTTATGTAATGGGCATCGGTCATAACCCTTCCCCGCGAGTCGAGGATAGATTTTCCGTCCCTAGTTATACACTCTACCCGACTGAAACTGGTGACGTACGCGACCAGCTTTGCGAACGCTTCTCTGTCCTCCTCCGACAGCTCGCTGGGCTTCATGAGGTAGGAATCCGTGCCAAGCGCGAAGTGCGCATCCTCCCACTCCAGGGGGGCACTTGGACACAAACCTCTCCTCCCCGGCCTCGTCGGTCACAATATCATAAAGCGTGCCCACGGCCCCGTGCGTCGCGGGCATGACATAGTAAAATCTATCCTTAAAGTTACGAATGGAATCCGAGTACGCCTTGAACAACTTCCTCGGCTGTTTGAAGGAGACCCGACTGTGTCTCCCTTGGTCAGTTGACCGTTGGAGGTGGAAGACGCGGAAAAAGAGGGAGAGAGTGGTCCTGATGTTGAGGTAGTCGCACACGATCTCGAACGCCCGCATGAAGGCGAGCGCATTAGGATGGAGCTGAGACGGCGCCAGGTGCAACCGGTTGAAGACCCCCAACTAAAAGCTGTTGAAGGGGAGACGAATACCGTCCTCTTTAAAGGCAAACTCGTACATAGGGAACCTTAGCCCACGATAATTCGAGCAGATATGGTGGTGTTCCCGAGGCTGAAATACCGTCCACTTCACCTGATCGCCCGCAGCGATGTCCTCGACAATGGCGAAAGCGTCTGTGTGGTCAAGGGCAAATCGCGAACGAATGCGTAAGGGCTCCTCGTCGGCCTAATCGACGGCCAGACGCAGGGGCTTCTCCCCGAGAAGCTGCGGCGGGTCGTCCACGTCAGGTTCTATGTCTATCTGGATGATGCCCGCAAGTCTCATAGCCATTTTTACCTGAAAAGCAGAGAAAATAGGTGAATTCGTTGGCCATGACCAAATCCACCCTTCCACCGCCGATCAAGTGAAAGGGCAGCGAGAGCGTGGGGCTGCTCGGAACAACGGGGAACTACCCAATACCTTTACCCCGTCCAGGGACCTTCTTCAGGTCCCCAGTTTTCTCTCACCTCACCTCCCCGGGACATTCATCGTGTGTCCTCGGGGCAATCATCCGGTCCTCGGGATATTCATCCCAAGCCTCTGTCAAACCAAACGGAACACTAGAAGCGTCCCGTCGTTTTAGCCAAAATCTTCACGGTGTTACCGGGAATTTCACTGGTTTACCGGAAAACCACCAAAGGAAAACAAAAGGATTAGAAGCTTACTTGAAACGATGGTAGAGGGCAGACCGGTGCGGTGGAAGCGGCGGCGTACGGGGGTGCAAGGCGGTTGAGCAGCGACGGAGAAGGGAAGAGAAGATCGGAGAGAAAATGGTGGAAACGTGCAAATAACACGAACTCGAACCTTTTTATAGGCCCCTCACGGGACTCGGGGAGTCCCTAGGCTTTTGAGTACCCTAGGCCTAGCCGTCCCTAGGCATTAATGGCAGACGACACGTGGCACGCGTGTACCCGCGTTAATCCTTTCATCTTCCTTGGTCCTCGGACTCACAACCCCTGATCTCCCCGTGGCACCGACCAACAGCGACATCAGAATTTGAGCAGAGTTCAAGATTCCTGCTCGCCTAGCATCCCGTGCTCGTGGCCTTCACATAGCATTATGCCCGCTGACACAGGGACACCTCCCCCGTCGGCACGTATCCCTAACGAATGGTTAAATGTACGGCTTGGAGTATATTATGTCCGTTGACACGGGGACGCCTCCTCGGCTTAGAAGCTGACTCTTAAGTCATTACTCCGACACCTCAGAGCAACGACTTGGGGGCTCCTGTTCTGGACTGGGCCAACGCCTGCCCCCACCATCAGGCAGGCCCAGCCCAATACTGGTACGCCCTAATATGGCCCATAAACAGCCAGCGTCGAGCACGCCCCTAGCATCGCCGAGCAAGCGCGTGTCCTCCCCTCGTCGACCACATATTAGGCAAAGGAATTGAGCAGGAGCTTGGGGTCGAGGAGAGCGTCCTCCTCCTCGACCTCCACGTACTCCTCCCCGCGAGGACACGTTCTCTTATAACCTCCCACCTCCGAAGGATTCGGTCTGCCCACCTTCCGGAGATCTCGGGACCGTTATCCCCGGGCGAAGACCACGTGCTGGTCTTCACTATGTCACGTAAGCCCTGACAGTTGCTTGGATTGGGCCTTGCAGTCCAGCCCAGTGCAAGTAACCGTTGGCCCCGCGCTGGGGGCACTCTATAAATACCCTCTCACTTGAGAGGGTCAGGTTACGTTCATTCTAACTCTCACTTATATTCTGTACTTGCTCACTTTCGTTACCTGACTTTGGCATCGGAGTACCTTGCAGGTACACCCCCTCCCCCCCCCGGTGTATCATCATCACCGGAGCTGAAGATTTCACGACGTTGCTGGCCACTGTCATACTTTGTGATCCAGTTACGATTAGAAAATTATTGGGACGAGTCGTGTACTAGGTCACTTTCTTTAAGACGTTCTGTCGTACTGCCAAAATTATGCAATGCAATCACGTTTCGACGACGTCTCCAGGATAAAACAGCTCGTTCAAAAATATGATTATCACTTGCACTGTGATAAATCCTTTGTAGAGATACACCTTCAGATGGTGTTTCAAACCCCTCGTATCTGAAAATTATTTCAGTCGTCGATGGTGCGATAAACAACTCGTAGATCAGAACAGAAAAAATATAGATGAAGAGAATGAGAGGGAGAAGAGATATTCCCAAAATGTTCAGAATCTGGAGTACTTTTTAACTGATACGAGATATTCAAGTTATATCCAAGGAGTTGATATGATGGAGAGAAAATAGTGGGAGAGTGGAGAGAAAATAATAGTGTTTATTGGTTCGGGCAAATCTGAACCAAACCGGAATCCAAACCAAATCATGATGTTTGGTTCGGGCATTTTTTAGTTCGGGTTAAAACCGAACCAAACTAATGAAACCTAATGTTAATTTGTTCGGGCAACGAATTTTCAAAATTTTACCCGCGAGCCCATCTACCTGAATCAATCATAATTAATTAGTATTATATATATATATATATATATATATATATATATATATATATATATATATATATATATATATATATATATATATATATATATTATCTTTATCATGGAAACTAGAATAAGATGTTTAATTTCAAGAAAAAAAAATGAAACACCGTCTGTGATATTCACAAATAATATGGAGAAACGAAAAAAATTAGGAATTTTATATTATTTTAGAAAAATAATTTATATAAATAAGATATTTTAAAAAATATTTTTGGATATTTGTTTTTAATATGTCCGATCAATCCAACCAAAATCAATCTATTGTTTATCGGTTTGGTTTGATTTAGATTTTATCACAAAAATATGTAAATCCAATCCAAATCAATCCATATATTTTTTATCGGTTTAAACATCAGATTCTCTTAAAATCGAACCAAACCGGCCTGCGAACACCCCTGCTTATAAGTTATATAACATGTTCTACAATATCTCAAAGTCACTCCATGGTGAAAAAATGAAAGCACTTGAAAAAAATGAGACTTACAAGATTGTCAAGAGATAAGAACGTAAGAAGATTGTTGAATGGATGTCGGTGGATCTATATTATAAAATACGATTCAAATGGTATCTCTAATTGTTACAAGGGCATACTAGTGGAAAAAGGATATACCCTAACATATAACATTGATTATGAGGAGATATTTGCTCTAGTGGAAAAGATAAATATTGTTCGGATATTATTATTCCTCTCTCTTTATTTTGGTTAGGAATCACATTAATTTGATGCAAAAAAAAAAAATTCTTACACGAATACTTATAGGAAGAAGTGTGTATGTAAATTCCACCTAACTTTGGTCTCACATATGAAACCAATCATGTGTATCAATTGAAGAAGATCTTAAACGCAAACACATTTAACCTGGTTTGGAAGGTTTAAAAAGGTCATGGTGTGACTGAGCTATAAGTAAATTAAATAAGATCACACTTTATTCTTCAAAGACTCGCAAGGAGAAAACCAATTATACTTCTTGTTTACATTTATGATATTATTATTACAAGAGATAATTTGGTTGAGAGACAACTACTCAAAGATAAATTATTAATGGAGGTTAAGATGAAAGACCTTTGGTAACTAAAATATTTCTTGGGATTTAAGGTAGCTTACTCAAATCAATGCATTTTTATCTTTCAAAGGAAATTTGTGCTTGATCATTTGCAGCATACAGGAAAACTTGGATGCAAATCTGCATTTGTTTTCATTGAGCAAAATTGTAGGATTAGGTTCGAAAAAGAAAGTATCAAAATTGACAAGGAATAATAATAGATATTAGTGGAAAAGTTGATTTATTTGACACATACTAAAGGTAAAATTAATGAATACTTGAATATACATGTTTAAAAAAGGTAAAATATCAGAGTTCTAAAATCTGTATGCGGAAGAATAATTTAAATAAACAACAACGGATAAAGACATGATTTTATTAAAATGTTTACAAAGCTTAAAAACTTACCATCTTTGATTCTTGAAGGGGTTACAAAGTTTCTACTTCAGTATGAGAGAAAATTGATAATTCCCTCCTCAATCTAAGATACTGGCTTATATAGCCTTCCTAACACACACGAATTTCAAAATAAATTACAATCTACTTAAGTCTAAAAAGTAATGCCCTATAATGGCCTAAAAGCAGACTTATCTTAGCATTATTAAAGTAGTAATGGCCGACAACATAATGGCCTGAAAGTAATCTTATCTTGACATTATTAAAGTAAAAGTAGCTTGTGGAACCGAAAGTAGCTTTGTCTTTATTTAAAAGTAAGATCATTATTGCTGATAGTGGAAATCTAGTCATAGATTCCATAGCAGTCATCTTCATTTGCGGGGGCCTCCCCTATGAATGAGGACGAACTAGTGTATTCTGACATGGCATTTGTAAGTTGTTGTAATTTCTCAGCAAATTCTTTGGGATTTGAAATTGCCGATAAGGACGCTAGTAGCTTGCTTTTATCTGTGAGAAAAGTAGTTTCCGTAGTAACAACCGGAGCTTTGCAAAGCTTGGGGTTCTTTGCAAACCAAGCCTTCATAACTGATTGAGAGAGTAATTCCGGATTAAAAGTGTCCCACCATTTAATTGAAACTTTTCTAGATAATTGTACTGAGGCCACTTAAGGCCAAATTTGGTCGGTAGTGAAAGACCAAGATAATATCCATGGAATTCCAAAGGCTGCGTAAAGGCTAATAAACTCTTGTGCTTGGGGCAAGCGGTAGTTTCACAAAATTCTTGATATGATTTTAACACATATTCTGGGAAGATCTGGGTTTCTAACCCATAGACCTCGAACCATTTAATAAACCAGACGGGAAATTTTAATGAAATATTTTTATTGAACCATATGAACCATGTGTGATCATATGGTCTTATCGTGAGAAAGTAAGACCAGGCATCCATATAATCCAAGTAGCTGTAATATTGGGGAACAAAAACCCTAGAGAATTCTTTGGATTGGTAAGGGTGTCTTCCCCAGTCTGAGGGAGAGGGAACTTTATTAATCTTGAATTTCGAGAACTTTATATTTTTAGTAGCTTCATCAGTAACGTGAGTAAGGGTAATCGAATCTGTATCAACCAAAATAAACTCATAAAACGAACGAGTTATATTAATATCTGGATTGAGGAAGTAGGTTGACTTAGGAAACAACCTGTCTATAACCTGTAATAGTGAGCCTTCTAGTGGACAATAGTGATATTCAAGGGGAATAATTGGTACTGAAAAATTTTTTGTAATAAATTTTGATTTGGCTCCCGGAGGAGGAGTGTAATATCCTAATCTACTTTTGAGTGGTGTCAACTTTGAAGAAGAAGACGCCGTAATATCTTGAACAAACTGCAATGGTGGGACCAATGCAGGTGGGGCACCTTTTTCCTTTTGAGAGGAAATCAGAGTAATTTTTGAAACATAGGATGGTGATCCTAGTATTAATTCCTGGTTTTTATTTTTGGGAGAGGGTAATGGAGGGTCGTAAGAATCTTTAGAAGTTGGTTTTTTAATCATTCTTTCCCTGCAGAAATTTTCTGGTTATGAAATCTGGTAATGCATTTTTAATACCTTCAATATGCATGATTTCAAAATCAAAACATGCAAGTAATGACTGCCATCTGGCAAATATGTGTTTTGACACTAAATTCTTGATATCTTTTTGTAAAACGCTTCTGACTGATTTACAGTCAGTTTTTAATAAAAAGGTTTTTGAAAATAGATCTTCTTGAAACTTAGTAATGCATAGTACGATAGATAAATTTTCTTTTTTAATAGTACTATAATTCAATTGGTGTAATGCCTATATATATATATATACATGCATCAAATCATATATTATACATGAATAATACGTTTGGTACTGAAATACACAATAAGTTCCTAGTGAACACATTATGTATATACATGCCCAAAATCCCTAAGACAAAAAAACTACGGCATAGTATATCTACAAGATGTTCCAAAGACAAAATACTAAGAACTAGATCACTAATGATCTCAAAACTCCACAACGGAAGCAACGCCATCAGATAATTAAGGATAATCACACAGCCTTATCCTTACCCTTCGCGGAACCTGCAGTACTTGTGATGTAAACAACAACAATGGGGTGAGATACATCAAATCTCAGTGAGTTCCCTATCTTAAAGTCCTCTCGGCTCTACAAGGTTCTACTAAACCTAACTCAAGTCAAAAGGGAAGGGAAGTGACTTTGAGTACACACACTATACAAGTATCCACACTGGTGAGCCTGATAACTCACACTAGTACCAACGTACGTCCTGAGCCTGTTAGCTCAAGAACTCACTAATCAATAACCGTACCAAGGCATCCCCTTTCCCCGTCCGCTTCTACGTCTAGAAGACGACCCGAGTCATGGATCCTTGAAGTTACTTGGCATACGAAATAGATTCGGGATCATCGGCCTGTTAGCCGTGAACCGTCACTTCTCATGGCCTGTTAACCATCACAAGTCTCTTTACCTGTAGGCTCCATTCGTACTATACGCGGGAATCAAACCTGCCAAGTAATTGTGCATACGTTTCAGAGGAGGTGCTCGAGTCTCATGAAACTACACCGCAAGATAAACTGGTTATGATTATATAATACACACGCCTCGGCCTTTCATGCGCGAGCGTTGTCACTTATGACAATTCACACTTTCTGACATTGTTTATGGTAATGCTCCTCACTCTACCTATTCCATATTTTAACATGCATACATTTTCAACAACAATTACACACTGTTAAACGATAAAAGTCGACAAAACGACACTATTCCAAAATCCCGATATAATTAAATCGGCCAACAAATCTTAAGACCATTTAAATAAGAAAGTACATTCTGTTAGCTTTCCAATGATATCAAGAATATTAAAAACGGATAACCGAGTCAAAAGTTATGGACACAACGAGAAATAGTATCGCGAGAAGACACAATTTTTCACCCTCCTAGCCGTACGCGTACTGCCCTAAGCCATACGCATATTGCCAAGCTGGCTCGCCCAGTCATACGCGTATTGCCCAAGTTCATACGCGTATAGGCAGAGACTGGTTTTCCTTCAAAATTCCTTTTAAAATTCCAATATGCGTACTACCATAACTCATACGCGTATTGCCCAAAACTGTACGCGTATCATTACGCAAATGGGCAGATGGCCGAGAAAATGGGACCTCATACGCGTATTGCCCACCTTTCTGCACAGCCATACGCGTATTGCCTTAACCAATACGCGTATTGCCTTGGGTGATACGCGTATGGGCAGCGTGAAACCTAGAAAATTTCCTGCACAATGGGTTCTGCGAAATTGACCCATTTTCACTTCCAATTCACTTCTAAACACCAGAAAAATGCCAATTTGATATACCACAACACATATGTAACAAGTAGTAAGCATAAGGAGCATTAAAACATGATTTTTGTGCAAATTTTCTCATTTTCTAACATTGTCAAAACTAACTCTAAACTCAATAAAACTCTACTCTAAAGCATCTAGCTAGAACCCACCTGGATTACAAGATGAGGAGGTTGAAGCTGAGATGAAAAGATGAAGATTGGTTGATGATCCAAGTCCTAGAGCTCTTGTGAAATTTTTCTCTTCTTTTCCCTTCCTTTTCCTTCTCTTCCTTTTCTTTCTCTAAGTTTTCTAACTTTTGCCAAATAAGGAAAGGAAAAGAAAATATACAAGGAAATATTAATTGGTAATACTACTAATTATCCAAATTATCTCAATGGCATCAATTAATAAAATTCCAAGTTAAATAATATTAATCTAATCAAAATCCGAGTCCGTCAGTTTACTCCAATTACTTTATCCAATAATTGCTCAGAGTACCCCGGAACCCAGTTGATCATAATAATATTATCCAAAATGTTCACAAAAATTATGGGTATTACATCCTCCCCCCCCCCCCCCCCTTAAATAGAAATTCGCCCTCGAATTTAAAAGATTACCTGAACAGATGAGGGTAGGCTTCCTGCATTTCCGATTCCAATTCCCAAGTTGCATCGCCCGGATGCGTCTCGTCCCACTGGACCTTAACAAGAGGGATCTCTTTATTTCTTAACACTTTAGTTTCTCTTCCGGTGATACGACTCGGTTGAGGCTCAAACGTCAAATCAGCTTCTATCTCAATTGTATCCAGTAAAATTGACGAAAAAGGATCTGGGACAAATTTCCTAAGCTGAAACACATGAAAAACGTCGTGCATCTCTGACAGAGAAGGCGGTAAAGCTAATTTGTAAGCTACTTCTCCAATTCTTTCTAAGATTTGATACGGTCCCACGTATCTTGGACTTAACTTCCGCGATTTAAATGGTCCTTTCAATCTCAATCTCGGAGTAACCTTCAAAAATACATGATCGCCCTCATCAAACTCCAACGGTCTCCTACGGTTGTCCGCATAACTTTTCTGACGATCTTGGGCTTGTTTAACTTTTCCACGAATCATTCTAATATTTTCCGTGGTCTCGTGAATAATCTCAGGTCCCAAGATTCTATCGTCGTCTACCTCCACCCAACACAATGGTGTTCTACACTTCCTACCATATAATGCCTCATAAGGTGCCATACCAATACTTGCATGATAACTGTTATTATAAGAGAATTCAATCAACAACAAAAGTTCTATCCAATTTCCTCCACTTCCAAGTACACAAGCTCTCAACATGTCTTCCATAGTTTGTATTGTCCGTTCTATTTGACCGTCCGTTTGCGGATGATTCGACGTACTCAAACATAACCTCGTTCCCATGGCTTGTTGAAAAGCTCTCCAAAATCTGGAAGTAAACTTTGGATCTCTATCCGAAACGATGCTAGTAGGAATACCATGCAATCTCACTATCTCTGAAATGAACAACCTTGCGAGATGACTCGCCATGTAGGTAGTCTTCACAGCTAAGAAATGAGCTGATTTCGTTAACCGATCCACAATTACCCAAATCGAATCATAACCACCCTGCGCACGGGGTAATCCCACTGCGAAGTCCATCGAAATACTATCCCATTTCCACATCAGAATTTCTAAAGGTTGCAACAAGGCACCCGGCCTTTGGTGTTTAATCTTCACTTGTTGGCACACCGCACATTCCGACACATACACCGCAACATCCTTTTTCATTCCGGACCACCAATAGTCCTTCTTTAAATCTTGATACATCTTTGAAGCACCAGGATGTATAGTAAAAGCACCCTTATGCGCTTCTTCCAAGATCTTTCTTTTTAACTCCGTGCTATCCGGAACACAAATCCTTTGGTTAAACAAAATAGTTCCGTCGGTAGCTCGCACAAAACGTGGTTGCAATAACACTTCTTGCAACTTCTCATCTAACCCTTGCTCTTGCTGGATTTCTTCCCTATGATTAGAAGTGACATTCAAATTTCCCATGACTACACAATCTGGAGTCCAGTTAAATTGAAGATTTAGGTCTCTAAACTTTTCCATTAAGGCATACTCTAACATCATCAACTCGGCATTATGCAACACCTTCCTACTCAATGCATCCGCCACCTTATTCGCTTTACCCGGATGGTATTTTAACTCCAAGTCATAATCCTTCAAATATTCCATCCATCTCCTCTGACGCATGTTCAACTCTTTCTTATCAAATAAGTACTTTAAGCTTTTGTGGTCGCTAAACATCTCAAAACGTACACCATACAAATAGTGACGCCACACTTTCAAAGTAAATACAACTGCCGCCAATTCTAAATCATACGTTGGGTAATTCTCTTCATGGACTTTCAACTGTCGTGAAGCATAAGCCACTACATGTCCATCTTGCATTAACACCCCGCTTAATCCCTTCTTCGATGCATCACGATATACCTCATACGACTTGCTAGAATCAGGAATAACCAAAACATGAGCGGTAGTCAATCTCTCCTTCAAACTCCTAAAACTTCTTTCACAAGCCGAATCCCACTGATACGAATAATCCTTCCGAGTAAGTCTCGTCAATGGTAAAGCCAACTGCGAAAAACCCTTGATAAACCTTCTATAGTACCCTGCCAATCCCAAGAAACTTCTAACTTCAGAAGCATTCTTCGGTCTCTCCCAATTAATCACCGCTTCAACTTTTGATGGATCGACCGCTACACCTCCCTGGGATATGACATGACCAAGAAAATTAACCTCAGACATCCAAAACTCACACTTACTTAACTTTGCAAAAAGTTGCTTCTCTTGCAAGATGGATAAAACAATCCTTAGGTGTTCTCCGTGCTCTTGAGGATCACGAGAATAAATAAGAATGTCGTCAATGAAAATCACCACAAATTGGTCCAAGTAAGGTTGAGATATCCATTTCATATAATCCATGAAAACTGCCGGAGCATTCGTCATACCGAAAGGCATTACCAAAAATTCGTAATGACCATAACGGGTTCTAAACGCAGTCTTTGGTACATCTGAACTCTTCACACGAATCTGATGATAAACCGACCGTAAATCAATCTTCGAGAACACACAGGCTCCTTTCAATTGATCTAACAGGTCGTCTATCCTTGGTAATGGGTATTTGTTCTTGATGGTGACCTTATTCAACTGACGGTAATCAATACACAATCGTATTCCACCATCCTTCTTCTTTACCAATAACACTGGAGCTCCCCAAGGTGAAACACTGGGTCGAACAAAATGCTTAGCCAACAATTCTTCCAATTGGTCCTTTAATTCTCTTAATTCAAGTGGTGCCATCCGATACGGAGAAACAGATATTGGGGCTGTTCCCGGTATCAGATCAATAGAGAATTCCACTTCCCGCTCTGGAGGAAGAGAAGTGATATCCTCGGGGAAAACTTCAGGAAAGTCACAAACTACTGGAATACTCAAAACTGGGATGTTACTACTCTCCTCCTTAGTAAGAATCAAAAGAACAGACTTTTCTTCCTCAAACAAGAAATTAATCATTCCAACCGTACCTTCTAAAATAGTAGTTAACACATCCTTCGAAGTGGCCTCGGCAGATGGGATAATGATCAGTTTTTCCTCACACCCAATAAACACCGGATTAGCAGAAAGTCAATCCATTCCCAGAACGACATCCACTTTCTTAAGCGGTAGACAGATAAGGTCAATCTGGAAAACTCTTTCATTCACTAATAATACACAATTTTCACACTTCAACGGTGTCTCAACTATCTCATCCATGGCGGTAGTAACCACCATAGGAGGAAACAAAGGAACAGCTTGCAACCCAAGTCGCTTCACGCAACGCGTGGACACAAAAGAATGCGTTGCCCCACAATCAAATAAAACAAAACAAGGATGTCCATTTACGAAACACGTACCCGCAATCAAGGAGTTGTCATTCTTTGTCTTCCTCGCATCCAAGGTATACACTCGGCCAGTATTCTTCCCTTGTGCCTGATTCCTACCCTGAGGACAATCCTTCGCTATGTGGCCCACCTTATTACACTAATAACACCTCATTCCCTCCAAACTGCACCTATCATAATGATTCCTTCCACAAATACGGCATACCGGAGGCACACTAGTCCTAGAACTCTGAACTTGCTTCCCTTTGAATGATTGTTGCCTTGGTCTAACTTGTTGATTCGATCTTCCACGGTCACTTTGAGTTACCCTGCTCAAATCTCCTTCCATTTGTACCCTTTTCAAACTATGTTCCGCAACATAACACTGTCGTAACAATTCAGCATAGCTAGTAAATTCTCTCTGAGACACACTATGTGAAATTTCAGCCCTTAAACCAAACAGAAACTGATCAATCTTCCACCTCTCATCAGGAGCATACATGGCTTGTCTAGAATAAGCAGCCATAATCTCGAACTTTTCAGTATAAGAAGCCACAGTTAAGTTGCCTTGCCTCAGTTGTTGAAACTCGAATTCCTTCTGAGAGCTCAAGGAACTTGGAAAATATTTCTCCATAAAAGTTACCTTAAACTGCTCCCATACCTTTGGTACCTCTTGAATAGTCATTAAGGCTGAAGCACTTTCCCACCACCTCATGGCAGAACCCTTCAACAAGTGAGAAGCGAAGACCACCTTGTTTTCCTCACTGCACTGAACTATTAGGAAAATCCATTCCATACCTGATATCCATTCATGAGCCTTTACTGGATCTAACCCTCCCTGAAATTTCGGAGGATTCATACGAATGAAATCCCTAAAGGTTCCCCCTGCAGCTTCTGGTACCACTACTGGAGGATGCACACCACCAGCCATTTGTTGTACCATTTGTTGAACAAACTTATTCTTCTGTTGCTGCATCTGTTGCATAAATTGGTATAAAGGTGCATTTCCCTCATCACCCGGCGGATTAGTCCCTGCTGGAGTGGTTCTCGGTCTACCACGGTTGTTTCTGTGTCTGTCAGCCATGTTCCTAAATTTCATACAGATAGGATTAAGTTGATCAGACTTAATACCATAAATATAACAGACAAGACCAATGGCGACACGCCGCATATGAAACGGAAAGAAAACTTATTCTATTTCATGGCTAGGTCGAGGATACGACCTGCTCTTATACCAACTGTAATGCCCATATATATATATATATATATACATGCATCAAATCATATATTATACATGAATAATACGTTTGGTACTGAAATACACAATAAGTTCCTAGTGAACACATTATGTATATACATGCCCAAAATCCCTAAGACAAAAAAACTATGGCATAGTATATCTACAAGATGTTCCAAAGACAAAATACTAAGAACTAGATCACTAATGATCTCAAAACTCCACAACGGAAGCAACGCCATCAGATAAGTAAGGATAATCACACAGCCTTATCCTTACCCTTCGCGGAACCTGCAGTACCTGTGATGTAAACAACAACAATGGGGTGAGATACATCAAATCTCAGTGAGTTCCCTATCTTAAAGTCCTCTCGGCTCTACAAGGTTCTACTAAACCTAACTCAAGTCAAAAGGGAAGGGAAGTGACTTTGAGTACACACACTATACAAGTATCCACACTGGTGAGCCTGATAACTCACACTAGTACCAACGTACGTCCTGAGCCTGTTAGCTCAAGAACTCACTAATCAATAACCGTACCAAGGCATCCCCTTTCCCCGTCCGCTTCTACGTCTAGAAGACGACCAGAGTCATGGATCCTTGAAGTTACTTGGCATACGAAATAGATTCGGGATCATCGGCCTGTTAGCCGTGAACCGTCACTTCTCATGGCCTGTTAACCATCACAAGTCTCTTTACCTGTAGGCTCCATTCATACTATACGCGGGAATCAAACCTGCCAAGTAATTATGCATACGTTTCAGAGGAGGTGCTCGAGTCTCATGAAACTACACCACAAGATAAACTGGTTATGATTATATAATACACACGCCTCGGCCTTTCATACGCGAGCGTTGTCACTTATGACAATTCACACTTTCTGACATTGTTTATGGTAATGCTCCTCACTCTACCTATTCCATATTTTAACATGCATACATTTTCAACAACAATTACACACTGTTAAACGATAAAAGTCGACAAAACAACACTATTCCAAAATCTCGACATAATTAAATCGGCCAACAAATCTTAAGACCATTTAAATAAGAAAGTACATTCTGTTAGCTTTCCAATGATATTAAGAATATTAAAAACGGATAACGGAGTCAAAAGTTATGGACACAACGAGAAATAGTATCGCGAGAAGACACAATTTTTCACCCTCCTGGTCGTACGCGTACTGCCCTAAGCCATACGCGTATTGCCAAGCTGGCTTGCTCAGTCATACGCGTATTGCCCAAGTTCATACGCGTATGGGCAGAGACTGATTTTCCTTCAAAATTCCTTTTAAAATTCCAATACGCGTACTACCATAACTCATACACGTATTGCCCAAAACTGTACGCGTATCATTACGCAAATGGGCAGATGGCCGAGAAAATGGGACCTCATACGCGTATTGCCCACCTTTCTGCACAGCCATACGCGTATTGCCTTAACCAATACGCGTATTGCCTTGGGTGATACGCGTATGGGCAGCGTGAAACCCATAAAATATCCTGCACAATGGGTTCTGCGAAATTGACCCATTTTCACTTCCAATTCACTTCTAAACACCAGAAAAATGCCAATTTGATATACCACAACACATATGTAACAAGTAGTAAGCATAAGGAGCATTAAAACATGATTTTTGTGCAAATTTTCTCATTTTCTAACAATGTCAAAACTAACTCTAAACTCAATAAAACTCTACTCTAAAGCATCTAGCTAGAACCCACCTGGATTACAAGATGAGGAGGTTGAAGCTGAGATGAAAAGATGAAGATTGGTTGATGATCCAAGTCCTAGAGCTCTTGTGAAATTTTTCTCTTCTTTTCCCTTCCTTTTCCTTCTCTTCCTTTTCTTTCTCTAAGTTTTCTAACTTTTGCCAAATAAGGAAAAGAAAAAAAAATATACAAGGAAATATTAATTGGTAATACTACTAATTATCCAAATTATCTCAATGGCATCAATTAATAAAATTCCAAGTTAAATAATATTAATCTAATCAAAATCCGAGTCCGACAGTTTACTCCAATTACTTTATCCAATAATTGCTCAGAGTACCCCAGAACCCAGTTGATCATAATAATATTATCCAAAATGTTCACAAAAATTATGGGTATTACAATTGGGCTACAGACCAAGTTCCAGAATAATATCTGACAACTTGTTCTTTCTCAGTACCGGTAATTTTTGTTTTAAAATTCCTCCAAATCCAATATCGGAAGCATCGGTTTCAACAATAAGGTTTGCCTCAGGGTCTGGGATTCCTAGACACAATAATTTTTTAACAACTTGTTTTAACTGGATAATACTTTGGGTCATAGATTCATCCCAAGAGGGTGGACTCTTTCTTAACCTTTTAAATAAGGGTAAACATATTGTTCTGAAATTGGGGATAAAGTCAGACACATAATTGAGACATCCTAAGAATCTTTGTAACTGAGTTTTGTCTTTAATTTCGTTTGGAAATTTGCTAACAAACTCTAAAGATCTGGTAATTGGGGTGTACTCACCTTGGCTAATATCAAATCCTAAAAACCGGACCTTAGGTTGAAATAACTTTAATTTATTTTCAGATAAAACTAGACCATTGTCCCTAATTATCTTATAAAATTGTTCTAAGTGTTGAAAGTGCTGGTTAATTGAATCTGAAAAAACTAGAATATCATCTAGGTAAACTATAGTAAAATTTGAGTATTGATAAAAAATATCATTCATTATATTCTGAAATTCAGATGGCGCATTTTTTAAAGCTAATGGCATAACATTCCATTCGTAGTGTCCAAATGGTACTGTAAAAGCAGTTTTATACTTATCTTCTTCTTTAACTTGAATTTGGTAATAACCAGACTTTAAATCGAATTTGCAACTATGGTCCCCCTATTTTGTGTTTTTTTGGGTTTTGATCCCCCCATTTTAAAAACCACGATTTTGGTCCCTTTTTTAAGTTTTGAGTTCAATTTTGGTCCCCCCTCTCCAATTTTGATCCAACTGTTCATGTACGGACATGCACTGTTCATGAACAGTACATGAACAATCAGCGTTAAAATTGGGGTGGGGGGACCAAAATTGAACTCAAAACTTAAAAAAGGGACCAAAATCGTGGTTTTTAAAATGGGGGGATCAAAACCCAAAAAAACACAAAATAGGGGGACCATAGTTGCAATTAAGCCTATATTTTTTATAAACTATTAATAATTGAATATTTATTTGTCATATTTAATTTATATAGTTTTATTAAATGTATTTAAAATTAATTGTTGATCATTTAATTGTGTAAATAATTATTCAATTATTTGATTTCTTGGTTATTCTCAGGCTTATTGTAAATAATTAATTATTTACTATTCGATTCACTTATTTCGTTTGTGATTTCGATTCAAATCTAACCACTTGATGAGATCAAATGCATTTTTATGCGATCTTTGGTTTTCTCTGCTTGTTTGGTTTTTCCATCTGATGCAGAAATTCTTAAGTGACGCCTTGAAGCTCATTGGACGCTTAAAGCTTCGTCGGGATCTCAAGCTCATCAGACGCTCCTCTGTTTGCGTGGAAAAATTCACCGGTGTACGGTAAACTCGAATTTAAATGCTTTGCTTGTATGCCATGCATGATTTATTCACATCTGTTAAAAATAATTAAACTTGCAAACAAGTATTTCCTGTAAATACACTGCACTCACTTGGGCCTCTAATAGAGTGTAAGACCCAATCCCCTTTTATACCAAAACCATTTTGGGCCTCAGTCATTGTATAAGTCCCTGTACAGTTTTCAAAACTCTGACACGATGTTTTGCCGTGTATTTTCTCTCTGTTTATCCACGATGTTTTGCCGTGTGTTTTCTATTTATTTTCACTGTGATGTTTTGCCACATATATCTTTTATTAATCTCACGATGCTTTGCCGCGTATCTTTGTCCGCTGATTACATGATGTTGTTCCGTGTATTTCAGTTGATTTTTATTGTCTGATTACCATGATGTTTTTCCATGTGTATTCCGTAACTTTTTGTCTGTTTAATCTGCTACACGATGCTTTGCCGTGTATATATTTTATCACATGATGTTTTTTCCATGTATCCAGTTTTCACGATGTTTTTCCGTGATTATATTTTTTCTGTATGTCTCACGATGTTTTGCCGTGTATATGCCTTTATCAACACGATGTTATTCCGTGTATGTTTTATTTCACATGACGTTCTTCCATGTATAATTGACTCTGATTTTATGGGCCTCTCCTTGAGCTGTAAGCCCCAGTTTACTTTCAAAATACTTTCTCTTTTGATTTTGAGATATACTATGGTTTTCAATTTTTCTTTGTTGAACAACTAACCAAACAGCATGGAAGCTCTACAACCGAGTAAGTGTTTATATGCTTTCTTTATCCGCTTTCACATATATAACTGTATTGTGGGGCTGTTTCACTGTAAGTCTTCTTTCATAAACTCATATCAACTGTGTAATACTGGTATAGATATTTAGAGTTTTCCCGACAACTACGTCTAGAACCAGATAAAATCCCGTCTCCTTACATCCGACGTTCTCCCGGATATTTCACCCTCCTTTGACAATGAGGATTTTCCTTTACAACAATTTTAGACTACTAGATCTAGGAAATTTTCCCCTTGAATAGTTCATATACAGAAGGCCATTGTTCCAAGTGAAACCCCTTCTGGAACTGTTCATCAGCCTCCTATTGGGCTTAGTGCAAGGACCCACAGGCTTCCTAAAAGCATCCCCGCCTCCTCTTGGGCGTTGTACAAGGACCCTTCGGCTTCTTAGAAGTTTTCACAGCCTCCTCTTAGGCTTCGTATAATGATTCTTTCTCAGCGAAGATAGCCTCCTCTTGGGCTTCTTACAAATTGTCCCTCGGCTTCTTAAAAGTTATTCTCGCCTTCTCTTGGGCTTTGTACAAATTGTCCCGACGACCTCTTAAAGGTATAGGAACAGAAACTAGTCATCTTGCTAGAGCAGTCTTTCAAATGAGTCTAGATCTTCATCCCGTAAAACATCAGCCTCCTCTTGGGCATTATACAAAGACACACCCAGTAGACTCGGACAGTCTCATTTCCTCTTGGATTTCAAAAAACCCTTTCCTCTTTTCTTTACATCCGAAGCTTTTCCGGATATTCCTTTTCTTTACATCCGACGTTTTCCCGGATATTCCTTTTCTTTACATCCGAAGCTTTCCCGGATATTCCTTTTCTTTACATCCGAAGCTTTCCCGGATATTCCTTTTCTTTACATCCGACGCTTTTCCGGATATTCCCTCTATTTTCATCCGACGCTTTTTCGGATATTTCCTTTATTTTCATCCGATGTTTTTCCCGGATATTCATATCTCAATCTTTAATCTCTTCACTCTTTTCAATCAATTCCCACAAACACCCTTTAGCTTCACGTCTTGGACTTTGAACAAGACACCAAAACACCATTTCCTCCCATAGAATAGGAGGAACTACGATTGCTCTGATTTCCCTGTTTTCTTTAACGGGAATACGTAGGCATAAGATTGTGAAATCTTAGCGAGCACACTAAACAAAAACCTTAGGTCCAGTACCTTACCAAAAACATCAAAAAAAACCCGAAAACAACAAAAATACCTTTTCAATATCTCTTAACCTTCCCAAAGGAGAAACTTTCCCTTTTACAGACAAACACCATCAAGTAGAAAACAGTAGAACAGTAGAAAATTGCTAACAGCCCATGGATAACCATGTATAGGATGGGTAGTTGACAACTCCCCATTGTATAACCTGACCCCGAACTCCTCAATCTCTTAGCATTTGTTAAAGAAAACATTTGCGTGCAAGGTTAGTTTGAGATAGTTTCCCTTTCCTTTCCAGCTTTATAGGATAAATAAGAAATCAGAAAGTAGCACCCAATCCCATCCGCAGGCGGATACGGGCGGTCACGAAAACCGCGCTACAACATCGTATGTAATATTTTATTTGAATAATTTAGTTGGCTGTGTAAGTTATTTAAATCTTTTCTATCCGTCGTAGGTGCTACAATTGCCTTAAAAAGTGTAGCATCTATTTCTACATTTTTCTCTGGGATAATTTTAATGGCTTCTAATGGCGGATGAATAGATTCTACTATCTCTCTTTTTAGTGTTTTCCACTTAATACTAATTCTTTTATTAGCATCGATAAATAATTCAGTGGCAAAAGGATTCTTAATTTTCTCTTCTAAACAAAGTAATTCAAACCAAATGAAGAAATAAATATTAATTTCATGGGTTTGTAGAAATTTATAGAACTGTTGTAAATAATCCTGAGTTTGGGCTTTGAAAAAAGTCGAGAAATACCAATTTCTCTTTTCCCTATTATATTCTGCTTCAAAGTCGTTTCTAATCCAATCTTTGTCTATGACAAAGGGTTATTCTTTCGTGATAACATGTAATATCTGTGATTCGGTTGGAGAAGGGGATCTGGAGGTCCTTTCTTCGTACAAACATTGGGGTACAGTGGGGTTAAAGTTTACCCCTGTCAGGTTCACCCTAATAGTTGAGTCAACTGAGTATCTAGCACTTTGAGTCTGACTAACACTAGGCGAGTTGTGATACCTGTACGATTAACATCTGTTCATTCTAATTTTTACCGTTTCATCAGTGTCTTGTATAACGTTTCTAATTGACCTAGACTCAATTTTTTCAGGTTTAACAACTTCTTGTAATATCCATTCTTCGGGTATTTTATCAATAATTTCTGATGCAGATAATATTTTAGGAGTAATTACATTAGAACGACTTAAGTTAGCTTCTAGAAGACAGACTTGATTTCTAGGAGTACTTCTTATGGATTTGAAATCATAATTAACAGTTGAAACTTTATAAGTTATTCTGCTAATAATACTTAGGTTTGAGGCACCTTGAACGAAGGTATCTCCTAACCCAGCAAACATAATAACTAATGAACTTTTTGTGAATTCATCATCTAGGCTCATAGAGTAATTAGGATGGCAGTTAAAGTAAACTGGACCATCGTTTAAATTGGATTCAATTACTGCAATTGTTGAATTATGAAAATCTTTAATTCTGGTATCTCGTAAAACTAAAAGTATAGGAGTGTTTAATCCTAATTTGTGTAAGGGTTTAACAGCAATTTGGATTAAACTTAGATGAATATACTTAAATTTTTCACGGTAATGGGTTTCTAATAATTTCTTATCTAATAACTCTATTGTTTCTTGTTTATTACTGATAGATTTAGCATTTTCAACAGTGTGTATGATTTTCTTTGCATTCTAATCAAAAGTTCCTAGTTTGTAAATTTCTTTTAATTTAATCTCAGGCATAGACTAATTTATTAATCTATTTTCCATCTCTTGGATTTCTAATTCTTTATTTTGAAAAGTATCTTGATCTAATTCGTTATTAGGTTCGGACGTACTGGCAATAATTTCATTGTTGGTATCTCCTACTACTTCCTATGGAACTCAAAGCCCTTACGATGCTAGACATGATTACTTCAACTTTTTGAACAAACTGAAATATTTTCTTTTACTATATCTTTCTTCCCCCCTTATAGTTTGTTCTAATCAGGTTTCTTCAACAGTCTAACCAGCCGATTTACTACCCTCACTCAATGGGTTTTACGACGTGGACCTACTGCTATTCAGAATCTACCTAACTTAGATTTCAAAGGTCAAGGTAAGGCTTAAAGATATTCTGGAGAAAATATAACAAGCTTATTTAAAAATTCTTATAATCACGTATCAGCACCTTAAAAAGGCTCTGATACTAGTAAAGAGGCGTACGATCGTGGAGACAATGAAGAGGTAATATATATAGCAGAAGTAGTATGAAAATTAATGAATACTTGAATATACATGTTTAAAAAAGGTAAAATATCAAAGTTCGAAAATCTGTATGCGGAAGAATAATTTAAATAAATAACAATGGATAAAGACATGATTTTATTAAAATGTTTACAAAGCTTAAAAACTTACAATCTTTTATTCTTGAAGGGGTTACAAAGTTTCTACTTCATATTTAATTGAAATGCACTGACAGTGTAAAAGGATTTTACACTGTCACTTAGTTATAGACGTTGGATATATAAAGAAGTTTGACTTTTATTTAAATAATTTGTAAAGTACTGCAAACAGATGATGGTGATTAATTGACAATGTAAAATTTTTTACACTGTCAATGCATAGTAATTAATCTCTCTCTCTCTCTCTCTCTGATACCAAACCGGGAAGGGGGGAGGGGGTCAGCGGAAGTCATAATTTGGATCGTGAAGAGAGAAGTTCAAAACTCTACTTCAAAAATAAAAGAAATAAATTGATCAGAAATAAACAAACTTACTCTTATTTATAAACAAGATAATTATACAAGACTCTTGATTATAAAAGACTGGTAGGGGAAACTTAGACTCTAGGGAATTTTGATTAGTTTTCAAAGAAAAGAAGAGATGTTCTTCGATGCCTTGAATAATCAAGAAACCCTCCTATTTATACTGAATTATGATGGAGTGTAAGATACCAGACCGGGTGCTCATTGGGCCCCATAGACATCCACGTATCCTTTTCCAAAATAATTCTACTGAGGGAAAATCTTATCTTGATTTCCCTGATTGCAAAACGAAGAAATGAGATGAGGGAATCTACACCTGTCCCCCATTATTACAAAAGGACAAACGACTTTTTTTCAAAAGTAAAGTAAACACACAGTGAATCCTATCCTGAGGATTCATTATTACAAAATGACAGAAAACTTTACACAAAGTGGGCTGCTGACAAGATTGAGGAATCTTGTAGGTCCCACATTCCCGGCGCGTCTTCGTCAGACGCGGACGTCTCCGTGTTCCTTAATCCACCTCTGTAATTTCTGGTGTATCTTTTCCAGGTCTTTGGTGGCTTTGTTGGTGTGTGTCCTGTAATCGTTCCAGTAATTATCTCTGGTGGAGAGTCGTCTACATTCCTGGGCTCTTGCTTCGACCATTCCGTGAAGCAAGCTGAGCTCGGCTTCCACCCTTTTCCCTTGTCTGCTGAAAAGTTCATCCGCGGCTTCTCCCATCTTTGAGAATGTTTCCAGGGTAAGTGGACTGGATGATTGTCTTGCTTGGTACAGCTGCTCAAGGATAGTGAGGGGATCTGCTGGGAAGTTATCTGGATAAGCTTCTTGGCATATTGGTCCTGTTGGAGCTGCGGAGTTTCCTTCCATTCTTGAATGGCTTCTTCTAAAAGAAGAAGGTGGTTGTGTACTCGAGCTTCCTGTTCTTGACATCCTGCATTTGTAACAAAGTGAGCAATTCGGGATAAAGTATCTGCTAGGATATTTTGTTTTCCCTCAATATGTTCAAAGAGAATTTTGACTCCTGATCCAGTTATGAAATCCGTGAATGCTAGCCACCTAACTCTAGATGGTTTATTTTGGGTGGACTTATTGTAAAAGCTTATGATAGCTTGGCAGTCTGTTCTGAGGGTTATTTCTCCTTTGTCTAGGTAATGGATCTTGAAATTTTCCACAGAATCCATGCAGGCATAAATTTCCGCATCTATGGTTGATTTAATCTTCTAATTCCTGAAGCGTAGGCGCAAATATTTTCAGAACTTCTTGGGTCATGCCTTTGGTTCTTCCATTTGCACACTCCCCTCATCCTTCCATACAGTCATCCGTTTCTAGGATGATGTAGGCATGTTCAGGTGGGATCTCAAGATCAGGCAATTTTCGCACAATTTCTTTGATTTGGCGAACGATTCTCCAGTCACCGCTCATCATTCTTTTGTCACCATGGGGGCAAGTCTTTGTGTGTAACGGGCCTGTTAGAGTTCCTAGGTTAGGGATGTAACTACGGGCGGAGTTTAGTATTCCCAGGAATCCTCGTAACCCCTTTTTGTCCATTAATTTTGCTTCATCAAAATCTAATATTTTCTTGACGATGTGAGGTTGTAGCCTGATCCTTCCTTGCTTGATGATCGCGCCCAAGAATTCAACTTCCTTGGTTGCCAGCTTCATTTTTGTTGGGTAGAGAATTAAACCATGTCTCCTTATGATTTCTGTGAACTGCTGTAGGTGTTTTGCATGCTCATCTTCGTTCATGGAGAAGACCAATATGTCATCTATGTACACTGCAATGAAATGTTCAGTGCCTTTGAAGCAATTATCCATTTTTCGTTGAAAAATTGCAAGTGCGTTATTGAGCCCAAACGACATAACTAACCATTCATACAGGCCCCCTGGGACAATGAAGGCCGTCCAAGGGATAGATTCTTCATCCATTGCGATCTGATGGAAACCTGACTTCAAATCAAACTTTGAATAAATTTTGTTGTTTCCGATTCTTTTGAGAATTGTGTTGATCCTTGGCAAACTATATTGGTCCTTGTAGGTGTTGTCATTCAGGGTTCTATAGTATAAGACCATCCTTTCTTTGCCCTTTGTTTCCTTCCCCGAAACAGGATCAATTTCTGTTCCTGATTTAACAATTATAGCCATGGTCCTATGTCTGCTCTTGCTGGGTCGTATGACCTTGAGTTCGAGTAAGGCATTGACATGCTTTCGGAAGGATTCCTCCATTGCAGGCGTGACATGTTTCAAGGGCTTATCTTCCACCGTTAGGTCTTTGTTGATGACCTCTATTTTGCACTTGATTTTATTCTTTGCCCAATGCGCCAAAGGATTGTTGCCAATATACTCTGTTTCCTGCAATTCTTGGATTTTTTTTGTAGAATTTCCTCAAAAATTCCGGGATTGGTTGTCCCACATTTATGAAGACTGCCTCTTGTATGCCAAGATATTCTTCTTCTTCCATTCCAAGCTCTTCCAGGGCAGGGGCTGCTACTCCTGCTTCTTCAGTGGTGTTGATAGAGGTGATGTTCTTGTAAAATGTGAGGATGTTTCTTTCTATTCTTATTCCTCCGTACATGGACCTGATGAAGTTGCATCCAATAAGCATTTGTATGTCGTCCAGGGTGTTCATGTCGAAGGCATGGATTAGGGGGGTCCTGAAACGTTTTTCTCCTATCTTCATTACCCCGGGCCTCAGCTTCCATTTTGCCTCTTGCCTGGAGCTGATCCCACTGAAAAAGGTGAGGATGGGATTTGGTTCCAAGGCCCCTTCTGGTACCGCAGACTGATGGAAGTATCATGAAGTGGCTCCAGTGTCCAAGATTGCCTGCACTGAGAATGAATTAACACCTGGTATTTCAAATTCAACAGGCATGTTGTATAACTTGTTTATCACTTTTCTGGGCTTTGAATTCTCTGCGACCTTTAGGGTCTTTTCCTCCTTCCAGAATGTTATTATCTCATCTTCTATGCTAATCTTCTCCTCTTCTTCTACTTCCTTTGCGGCCTTTGTCAGGTAATCATTTCTTTCCTGCAGGAAATCCACATATTGACACAGTTCTCTTATGAGGATCTCCTTGTTTCCCACATATTTTCTTTGGCTTTCAGGAATTTGGATGGGGATCTGGAAGTAGTAGTTTGCACAAAGTGCGCAAGCTAACATTTTACATTGTTCACACCATATCCTTCTGGCTTGGCTTGTTCTTTCTTTGCAAATGGTACATGTTACCTGTGTATCTGACTGTCCTTCTATTTTGGCAGTTCAGGTATGGCTACAGGCTTCTTGTTCTGGCCTAATTTGCACCCTTTTTCGCCAGCCGCAATCTTCGGCGCCCAACATGAAGGCGCATTCTTCAGTGGGTATTTGCTCTACTGCTGCTTTGGCATTGAGAGAGGTTCTTCCTACCTCCCCTTCAGAGAGACTGCAGATTGCATCGCTGTCTGGTTTATCCTGATCTACTGAGAGTATATCCCAGTTTTCTGGCAGGTCCAATTCTTCTAAGATGGCTGCTCTGGCAATGTTACCATTTTTATTACGGCATTCTCGCGCAAAATGCCCTTCCATGCCGCAAATGTAGCATTTGCATTTTCTCTGCCTGTCTTGGTGCCGCTTTTTAAAGACTCAAACATGTGACTCATGAGGTTTGCCTTTGTAGGATTTAGCTTTCCTTAGGCCATACCATTTGCCAGAGGTTTTGTAGTAACCTGGTATAGGGATTTGACTGCAGAAAATGAAGTCTTTCAAATCTCGTTGAAGTGCAGCCTTTTTACATAACTCTGCCATGTACTAGTAGGTGAAATGTATTCTAGGCATTACTCCAGTGGTGTTTCCTGGATACTTTTCTTCATAGCCTTCCTGACTTCATCTCCTATCATGGGTGGGAGCTTTCTGAAGAATTTATCTGAGAGATCTCCTGAAATAAACATTCTTCCTGATTTGGAGGCAAGGATCTTGTAGTCGTTTATGTATCTGATTATATCCTTCATGCTGTCACATGTTAACCTTTCTAGATCCCTGTAGGCTCTATTCTTCTCTTTCGTCGATCCTTGATAAGGGTCTTCCAACACCATTATCCTTCGTATTTGTGAGGTTACGTTTTGGGAATCATCCGCAATATTTTCAAGTGATTCATATTCTGCGGGATACGCCATTCTCCATTGGATCCATATCTTTTTTTCATTTTCTCCCAGGAGGTTTTCTATGTAGGCTATTTTGCTTTTGTTGCTGTCGAATTGTCATTCATTTAATAGGTTCAGGGTTATTGATTCCCATCTGGCAATAACATCCTCGTACATTCCTACGTTCTCAGGTAGGACCAGTACTGCACCATTGTTTTGTTGGGAGGAGGGTAGAACCCATTGTTCATTGTTGTTTCCTCCCTTGAATCTTCCAACGAAAGGTCTTAGGTTTGAGAATTTGTCACCGTTTTGCACGTTGGAGCTTGCGAGAGGGTAGTTTATTCCACCCATAGTTGCTTCTGGAGGTTGCGTGTATGACGTAATTCCGGATGTTGACGAAGAAGGACAAGCTCGTTCTAGATTTCTGAGTGTTGGGTATGGTAATTCATCATCATCTTCCTCCTTTGAGACATACGCCTTCTCCTCTACTGAAAAAGGGTTTACGAAGTCTTCCTCTTCCTGAGGATCCTTTTGAGGGGCTTCGTGGAGTTCTTGGAGGTATTGGCAATACTGCTCAAAGTCTTCTAAGTCGGTTCCTTTTATCAGGTCACCTTCCTCATCTTTTGATGGTGATTCTTCTGCATCCTTCCATCCTGATGGTTGGATGTCTTCCAACTTGATCTGGGAACTTTCGGGGGCAGTGTATTTTACTAGGTAGTCATATTTGCCACTTGGCTCTCCTAGTGTATCCCATGTTTCATTTTGATCATGCTCTTCTTCCCACCAGACTGCTATGATTTACTCTTCATCTGCATCTAGGGCTTCTTCATCCTGGTTATTGACCTGGAAATTTGGTGGGGTGGTAGGCGGTAGTAATCACGAAACCTTATGGACGTAGAACCGTCAGATCTTCTCCTTGTTTCTACATCTGTTGGAACAGAGTAGCTCCTTCTTTCAGGTGGCTTTAGGATCCATCGTTTTCCTTGTAGCTCAGCAGCTGTATGCTTTTGCCCTGGGATTGCTTTTACCCCTTTGCTGGACAAGTATTCAGAGACATTCCTGATGTTGTATCTGAATGAAGCATAGCTTGTGTTTATTAATCTGGCAATAAGTGCCCTGGAGATTAACAAGTTGCTTTCTGCCCCTTGCCATTCCTCATAGTCGTGCGTCTGGATTGCGAGTTGCACATGATTATAGAAATCATGAATGCTCATCATGATCTCTGGTGCCATATATGTCAGCTGCGTACCTTCTGATAGATCGATTTCCATAGAGCCTATGATTGCTCTTTCATCACTCCACCTTGTATCGCGTAAAACCACCAGAGCATTAGTTCCTGCATATCGGTTATGCAGGGGGTACAACCTGATCATTATTAGACCCAGATGGATATGTTGAAATCCTTCCTTCCTAAGGGTTTCATAACTTGTACCATTTATGAAGCCCAGATCTAACTGCTGGTTTTCTCCGGTTACCAGAATCCTTTCCTCAGACATGTGCTGATATACTCGATGCTTTGGCTCGTTCCACCTTGATTCATACAGGATTTCTACAGGGACCATCATGGCTCTTCGTCTTTGCGATAACTCCAGCTCTTGGTTTGGATCAATCTGACTCTCTAGACTTCTTTGGTAAGTCCTACCAAAAAGTCTCGGCATCATCCTTTGTACTTCATACCGGATTCTGCTTCCGGTTCGGTAGCTCCGTATCTGGTCTTCCTGAGATGGTATCCTTTCATCGCCGCTCAGACCCACTACGGGTGGTAAGCTTGTGTTCCTTTGACTCATCTTGCAAGTTCTTCTACGGATTCGGTTGGTGTGTGAGAGTTTTGAACTTCTCTCTTCATGATCGGGAACGTGGGACCCTTCCAAAAGCATGTCAATGGAGGAATCCTTCCGAAAGCATGTCAATGCCTTACTCGAACTCAAGGTCATACGACCCAGCAAGAGCAGACATAGGACCATGGCTATAATTGTTAAATCAGGAACAGAAATTGATCCTGTTTCGGGGAACGAAACAAAGGGCAAAGAAAGGATGGCCGTCTACTATAGAACCCTGAATGACAACACCTACAAGGACCAATATAGTTTGCCAGGGATCAACACAATTCTCAAAAGAATCGAAAACAGCAAAATTTATTCAAAGTTTGATTTGAAGTATGATTTCCATCAGATCGCAATGGATGAAGAATCTATCCCTTGGACGGCCTTCATTGTCCCAGGGGGCCTGTATGAATGGTTAGTTATGTCGTTTGGGCTCAAGAACGCACTTGCAATTTTTCAACGAAAAATGGATAATTGCTTCAAAGACACTGAACATTTCATTGCAGTGTACATAGATGACATATTGGTCTTCTCCATGAACGAAGATGAGCATGCAAAACACCTACAGCAGTTCACAGAAATCATAAGGAGACATGGTTTAATTCTCTCCCCAACAAAAAATGAAGCTGGCAACTAAGGAAGTTGAATTCTTGGGCGCGATCATCAAGCAAGGAAGGATCAGGCTACAACCTCACATCGTCAAGAAAATATTAGATTTTGATGAAGCAAATTTAATGGACAAAAAGGGGTTACGAGGATTCCTGGGAATACTAAACTACGCCCGTAGTTACATCCCTAACCTAGGAACTCTAACAGGTCCGTTACACACAAAGACTAGCCCTCATGGTGACAAAAGAATGAAGAGCGATGACTGGAGAATCGTTTGCCAAATCAAAGAAATTATGCGAAAATTGCCTGATCTTGAGATCCCACCTGAACATGCCTACATCATCCTAGAAACAGATGGCTGTATTGAAGGATTGGGGGGAGTGTGCAAATGGAAGAACCAAAGGCATGACCCAAGAAGCTCTGAAAAGATTTGCGCCTACGCTTCAGGAAAGTTTCAGAAGATTAAATCAACCATAGATGCGAAAATTTATGCCTGCATGGGTTCTCTGGAAAATTTCAAGATCCATTACCTAGACAAAGGAGAAATAACCCTCAGAACGGACTGCCAAGCTATCATAAGCTTTTACAATAAGTCCACCCAAAATAAACCATCTAGAGTTAGGTGGCTAGCATTCACGGATTTCATAACTGGATCAGGAGTCAAAATTGACTTTGAACATATTGAGGGAAAAAAATATCCTAGCTGATACTTTATCCCGAATTGCTCACTTTGTTGCATATGCAGGATGTCAAGAACAGGAAGCTCGAGTACACAACCACCTTCTTCTTTTGGAAGAAGCCATTTAAGAATGGAAGGAAACTCCGCAGCTCCAACAGGACCAATATGCCAAGAAGCTTATCTAGATAACTTCCCAGCAGATCCCCTCACTATCCTTGAACAGTTGTACCAAGCAAGACAATCATCCGGTCCACTTACCCTAGAAACATTCTCAAAGATGGGAGAAGCCGCGGATGAACTTTTCAGCAGACAAGGGAAAAGGGTGGAAGCCGAGCTCAACTTGCTTCATGGAATGGTCGAAGCAAGAGCCCAGGAATGTAGAAGACTCTCCACCAGAGATAATTACTGGAACGATTACAGGCCACACACCAACAAAGCCACCAAAGACCTGGAAAAGATACACCGGAAATTACAGAGGTGGATTAAGGAACACGGAGACGTCCGCGTCTGACGAAGACGCGCTGGGAACGTGGGACCTACAAGATTCCTCCCCATCTCTTGTTTATAAATAAGAGTAAGTCCCCCCCCATCTCTTGTTTATAAATAAGAGTAACTTTGTTTGTTTCTGATCAATTTATTTCTTTTATTTTTGAAGTAGAGTTTTGAACCTCTCTCTCTCTCTCTCTCTCTCTCTCTCTCTCTCTCTCTCTCTCTCTCTCTCTCTCTCTCTCTCTCTCTCTCTCTCTCTCTCAATTAATTATATTTTTTTGTATATGTATGATCTAATGACGATACACTTTCAAGTTATAAAACGTGTTTTATAATATCTGGAGAGGATCAATTGTTTAAAAGATGTGGAAGTCTCACTACATATACTTACACTAATGTTGATTATGTAAGTTTCAATGAATGATAAAAGACCTACATCAAGTTATTGTACCTTCTTGTGTGAGAATATAATTGTTTGGATTATTCAAAAACAAAATACAGATACTCGAACAAGCTACTCGAACAAGCGCTGCAACGTAATTTAGATCTATGAAACAAGAATTTTTAAATTATCTATACTAATATAAAGGCAAAACATAGATTTGGTGTAGCTTTTTTTCTACCCATTTTGCCCTTATTTTAAAATTTGTAACTTCTACGATAACTTCCATTGAATTATAACTATCATCTTTCATATAACTTACTAACTTCCATTTAAATATTTAAATTAATATTAAATAAAAAATTGTTTTTTATATTTTTACGTGTGTTCATTAAAAAAGCGGACAGACGTGCCCGTCTGGACGCTAGTTGTGAATAAAACAAATGCTATAAGATTTAAAAATTCAATGTGAAAGTCCTAAGAAATTGTTTTGTGATGACAGACAGACCATTAATACCATACATAATCTACAAACCCCCAAGGGTTGGCCTAGTGGTGGAGGTTTGGATCTTGAGAGTGCGCTCCTCTTAAAGTCTCAGGTTCGAATCCTACTAGATGCAATCAACTTTTGTGTGGACCAGTCTATACGAAGCTCTGTTCCGGCTTTAAACGGAGCCCCGCTAATGGACGGTAGAATTGATCCCTCTTAGATTAGTCGGTCGCAAGGTCAGATACCAAGATTTTCACCCAAAAAAATACCATACATAATCTACAAAATACTTTAGAATTGACCGATATTTTATAAATACATAAATAAATTAGATATATTAACTAATAGTTTACCAACCGAGCAGTTCAACAAACTTACAAGTTTATAATGAAGATATTCATTTATTCATGGGTTAATACCCCTTTTGGCCCCTGCCATATAGGCGAAATCTCAAAAACAACCCTGTAAAAAAAAAAACACAGATTCCATCCCTGCCATTTGTAGATTCCCTCGTTTTGCCCCCTGAGTGGATTTGGTCAACCATATTGATGACATGGCATTTTTATTAATATTTTAATATTTAATATTTTTTTATTTTTTTTTTATTTTTTTTTTATTTTTTTTATTTTTTTTAATTTTTTTTTAATTTTTTTTAATTTTTTTTAATTTTTTTAAAAAAATTTTTTAATTTTTTTAATTTTTTTTTAAATTTTTTTATATTTTATTTTAATTTTTTGTTTTATTTTGTTTTATTTTTTTAATTTGTTTTTATTATAATTTTTTTAATTTTATTCTTTTTTTTTATTTTTTTTCGTTTTTATTTATATATTTTTTATATTTATATATATATATATTTTTTTTTTTCGTTTTTGGACCTAATTTTTATTTTTAATTCTATTTTAAACAAATTTTTCTTTTAAAAATTAGTTTCATTATACTAATCCATTTATTTCAATTTATTACCATACTAATCCATTTATTCTCATACTAATTTCAATTCAACAATACTTATGAGTGATTTATTACCATTATAACTCCACTCATCAACCATCTTTATAACCTCTCTCCACTTCTTTTTTTTTCGTTACAATATTGTTTCATTTCTTCTCCATTGTTTTCAATACTCATCAACCATCCAAAACTCAATACAAAGCATACTCATAACACAACAATATCACACACCCTAATAAACAAGAATCTCAAGCTCTCATCACTCTCCACATCCTCATGAAAATGGTAACTTGCTACTGCCATGTTCACACCATAAGTTGGTAACTTACTATATCATTATCCTTACAGACAAACATTTGAATGTGAAAACGTCATTTATTGATGATAAAGTAAGCAAACAAAAATATCAAAGCCCTACAGACAAACATCACTACGTCTTGGGCAGAACGTAGGATTTTACATAAACAGAAAACAAAGGCAATTACTCTTGATGGGTCACTTGGATGACTTTCTCAGACGACCAATTGCATAGACTTTTACCGGGAGTGCAGGGGCGGATCCACTCATCCATGTCGCAATCACTATCCCCCTCATCATCAATGGCATTAACCCGATTAAAGAAGACACCAGCACTTGTGAACTGGACTGGACCATAAAACTTAGGAGGCTCTTGAGCTCGTCGGGGTGGCTTATATCCCAGTCCATAAGTACTCTTGGAGGCTCCTCAGGAATTTT
The DNA here is from genome assembly GCA_022829125.1 of Lathyrus tuberosus. Lineage (NCBI taxonomy): Eukaryota > Viridiplantae > Streptophyta > Magnoliopsida > Fabales > Fabaceae > Lathyrus > Lathyrus tuberosus. Next base: position 3,792,215 of record JALAZF010000274.1, on the reverse strand, counting down.
CACGGCTTCAAAGGCTTGGCACAGAGTCTCATGTATTTCACCATCTGACTCCATATACTTGAAGGTTGATAGGTGACTCACCATGATGTCTTCCTCACCACAGACTGTCACAACATGTCCATCCACCATATATTTCAGCTTTTGATGCAGCGTGAACGTCACTCGCCCCCAGCACCATGGATCCACAGACTATCCAATAAACAACTATAGGCAGGCTGAATGTCCATGATATAGAAAGTGGCTTCAAAAATTTCAGGACCAACTTTGATCGGCAATACAATTTCTCCAAAAACGGACCTCTTAGAACCATCGAACGCGCGCACCACCAGGTCACTTCCCAGTTAGGGTTGCTATTACCGACGAGATAATAGGGCACACACACAGCCTGCTATTACCGACGAGATAATAGGGCACACACACAGCCTGCTATTACCGACGAGATAATAGGGCACACACACAGCCTGCTATTACCTTACATTACATTCATATGTACTTATATATGTTACTTGTCAATCATATAACTGTTTATAGATACAACATCCTTATCCTCCCCTTACATGCACATTCATATGTTCTTTGTACAAAAAATTGTTCATACCAAAGGATAATGATATAGTAAGTTACCAACTTATGGTGTGAACATGGCAGTAGCAAGTTACCATTTTCATGAGGATGTGGAGAGTGATGAGAGCTTGAGATTCTTGTTTATTAGGGTGTGTGGTATTGTTGTGTTATGAGTATGCTTTGTATTGAGTTTTGGATGGTTGATGAGTATTGAAAACAATGGAGAAGAAATGAAACAATATTGTAACGAAAAAAAAAAGAAGTGGAGAGAGGTTATAAAGATGGTTGATGAGTGGAGTTATAATGGTAATAAATCACTCATAAGTATTGTTGAATTGAAATTAGTATGAGAATAAATGGATTAGTATGGTAATAAATTGAAATAAATGGATTAGTATAATGAAACTAATTTTTAAAAGAACAATTTGTTTAAAATAGAATTAAAAATAAAAATTAGGTCCAAAAACGAAAAAAATATATATATATATATAAATATAAAAAATATATAAATAAAAACAAAAAAAAATAAAAAAAAAGAATAAAATTAAAAAAATTATAATAAAAACAAATTAAAAAAATAAAACAAAATAAAACAAAAAATTAAAATAAAATTAAAAAAAATTTAAAAAAAAATTTAAAAAAAAATTAAAAAATTAAAAAAAAATAAAAAAAAAATAAAAAAAAAATAAAAAAAAATAAAAAAAATAAAAAAAAATAAAAAAAAAAATAAAAAAATATTAAATATTAAAATATTAATAAAAATGCCACGCGTGTAATTAAATAAATAAAAAATAAATAAAATTCCAACTAAGCGCGCCATGTCATTAATATGGTTGACCAAATCCACTCAGGGGGCAAAACGAGGGAATCTACAAATGGCAGGGATGGAATCTGTGTTTTTTTTTTTACAGGGTTGTTTTTGAAATTTCACCTATATGGCAGAGGTCAAAAGGGGTATTAACCCTTTATTCATTAATCCGTTTGATAGTGTTGTAAATAATACTTTATATGTACTTTATAATATTAGTTTGAAATTGATCTAATGAAGCTTGTTTAATTTATTTTTCTCTAGTAAAATTTGTTATTGTAAACGCACCTTTCAATATATTAAAAGTCTTGTTTTACAACTAGGGGTGGAAATAGGCTAGGCCGAACTAGGTTTTGCCAAGTCTGAGTCTGACCTGCTAAAAAATTCAAAGTCTAAGTCTGACTTGTAACCTATCATAGGCTTCTTTTTAGACCTGAGTCTGACCTTTTTGAAGGCCTGATTGGGCTACTAACATATTTAAAAACCTACTTCATTTGAACATTTGTAAATAAGAAATTTATCTAATGTTAAATAGACTAACAAATTAAAAGATTAATGAGATTAAATGTTTGTTTTCATTGTCTCATTCAAATTTACATATTAGCATAAGTTTGGTGATACTATTTGTTGGAGAGAACTTATGAGAAAAACTTATGACAACAACGTATGACATTGTTTATAATATTTTTTCAACTTATTTTCACAAGTTCTTCAAGATAACTAAGTTTTAGTTTCGTATTTTAATTCAAAGTACAAAATAGAATACAATAATAATAAATTTATTGAGTTTTTCTTAAAAAGACCAGCTTGATAGGTTTAAAAGGTTTTTCTTACGGTCTGTGGCCTAGCCTTTTTAGCTAAATAGACTTATAAAAAAACCTAGGTCTTTTCTATTTAAGAAAAAGTCTGACTTGGCCTAGACCTGTGTATGCTAGGCCGTAGGCCCCTATTAGTTGACTTGACCTATTCTCACCCCTATTTACAACAAGACTCTTTTGGAAGAGAGATAAAAATTTGTTTATCTTATTTGATAGAATGTTTTTGGGAAAGTTGATAAGGAATTTGTTTATATAGGTGTAATTTCAATTTTGAGAGTATTAGAAAAAAATGAAAAACATCTAAATTTTTGTAAATCATTCAAAACTCCCATTCAACATATTTTAGAGTTCGTTCGAATCCATGAAATTTTGTAAAATAAAGAAAAGTAAATCTCTCATTCATATAATGTCGAGGAATTAAGCTAGTTTGGTTTAAAAAATTGCTTACATTAGAAAAATTATAAGTCACTCTTGAAAAAACAGTCATTGTACAATCAACGCAATATGTTTACCAAAATAATGACAAAAATCTATCAGTTCAATTGTGATTAAATTTAAAGTCTTGCATAGAACTTCCATATATTTAACCCGCTGTCTATAACTTTTATTTTCAAAACTCAATTCTTAAAATTTAAGACGGCATCGTCTAGAATTAGTTTTTATTCTCAACACACAACTATTTACCTTATCAGTATTTATAAGCAAGCATTACCCTAAAATACAAGGGAAGAACATTTTACCCACTACATCACTTTGGATGTACTTCTAAATAGAACACATCACTTTGGATGTACTTCTAAATAGAACACAACTTTTTCAGGCATAATAACCCATGCAGAAATAATACTTCCTGAGCCATGTGTAGTTTTTTTAGAAATGTTGGATGAATAATGTTTATCTGTGGCTACAATTTTATTATTATGATAAATCAATATTTTTGTGCATTCACATTCAAAATTAAGGCTACAACTACTTCATGAAAAAAAAATTGTGCAAATTTTACTAGTTAAAAAAATGTAACAGACATTTGAAATGAACAATTGTATACATTTACTTCAAAACAATCAAAATGTCGGAACAAATATTTTTTTCTTAATTTTAAAAAGAACCAGCTAACACTTGCCTTAAGGGCAATGTTTAAAGATTCTATAAAAAAAATTATTTTTTGATTTCTCAAACAAAACTTTAAAAGCACTTGTTAATGTTTTCATTAAAAAAAATATAAAAAAAAGTATCATCTTTTAAAATAAACAATTGTGATGGACAAGATAAAATGATAGTTAAAGATGATTCATTTTTTGAAATAAGACAAACAATTTTTTAAAAATATTTTCATTGTTTTTTAAAAATGCACACAATTGTTTACTTCAAGAATCTATTATCGATTTGTTAGCAAATAAAATTAATAAAAACTAGAAAATAAATATAAAGCACGTTCTCACAACAAACGACCCCAAATATTGTGATATATTAGAGGCTCAGCACAAAGGATAGCTTAAACAGTTTAGAGCCTCGTCATGTCAGTCATATATATTCATGACCAGTAATACACCTGGACGCATTTAGAAGGTATCATTTAGCTGTAAGAAACAAAACATTATTTAAGGTTCAAACAAAATTGAGTCATCTGTTTTCACTGAAAAGAGAACAAGCAATTTATGAACCACAAAAGCTAGTTTAAAAGTTACTAAATACGCACGAAAACTAGAAACACCCTCAAGCATTACCCCTCAGCACTTTGCTTACCCATAAAACTCCACTATTTGTCACTGCATCAGAACCACAAGTTGAAACTAAGTTCTAAAACCGACACTGACTACTCATATGGCACAATGCTATATAGCCTGTATATCTACTTTTGAGCTTCCAACTTACAAGAAAATAATAGACTTTGGGGGAGGTAATGGTAACCGGGTCAGGAGTGCTTACAAAATTGAAAAGCTTTACACTGCTCTGACTGGTTGAAAAAAATAAAAGCAAATTGATGCACCTGCAAATGGAAGCATTTAAAAAGCGATAATGAATTGGACAAGTTAGAATAGAATAGAACATGTTAAAAAAACTTCAAGTGAAACAACACACTAGAACAAAGCAGAGCAAGTGGAAGAAAAATTAATATTTATCCCGTACATAGAATGACCGTTGTAGCACTTACACTTGTGAACAAAGCTGTGTCCAGTGTCCGACACCCACACATGTTACTACGTTCAATTTATTTGTTTTTTCAAATTATCACTAGTGTCAACATGTGAGTATCGATATCGTGTCAGGTGTCCGTGTTTGTGCTTCATAGAGAACGACAACCAACTTTATGCAGATTTAATTCCATTTCTCAATTGCATATCTTAGAATTTAGGTTTCTGGTCTAACTCAATCTTACAAAACCGGCTTATAAGATGAGAATTGCTCCACTTATAAACATTTCAATGTAAGACTAGCAGCATATATAATAATTTTTGCTTGTAACCCTATTAAAATAATATCTAGAAAGGAACTTCTAGGAGAGAATAAGTTGTTGAAGTAAACCGCTGAAGCATACCGTTTTGGAAGCTGGAAGCAGAAGGAGGAACTTATAAGGTGCTCTAAAAGGAAGAACTGATTGATTTAACTATCACCAAAAGATATAATCTGCCCTAGTGCAGTTCGCGCTCGAAGCTGCATCAACAAAAGAAAATTTACAATTTGACCAAGAGGAAGTATTAAAAAAAACAACTTGATATGAAGATTAAAGGACCTTAACATCCATGCAAGGGTCACTGGCCATCCTCTTGATTTGAGAAACAATGCCAAAACTGCGCAGTTTTGCAATCCGACCAATTGCGCCGGGACTTGCAGGAGCAGTGAGATTTACTATAATCCAAGCAGCAGATGTGCGTAGACGGCTGTCATTATTGTGCAAATACGTACTCAAGAAAGAGTGAGATCCACTTTCTCCTTTTGGAAAGAGAAGCTGCATTATGGCTTCTTTATGAAACTCGTTTCCACTTGCAATATTGCTGACTGCGTACATCCCCTAAACAGGAAAAAAAAATCAGCATGAAGAATAAATTTTCAATCTGATGGCTGTTTTCGTTTTCAAATACCTGCTGGGGAAAATTTTGTTTACTTTTAATACCTGCTTTTGAGATATCTTAGAATACTTGTAGGTATGAGGCAATTTTAATTAAACGACTACAACAGTAGTTTTAATTTGTATTATACCATAAGCATCGGAAATTTTATACCCATATCAAATATTATTAATGGCTTGATAGATGTATCATTAAAACATATTATGAAAGGATCCGTGAGAAAATTGGGAAAATTTAATGAATAATTCATTCTCCAAATTTGGATATCAATGCCTATTGTTATGAATAACTTCTAACAACGTCTGATCAGTTTCAGAAATTGTTTCCCACCTGTACAATGATTTCAACTCTTGAGGATTTTTTCAATTGCCTTCCAACAGCATCCAGTATGATACCATTATCAGCAAAAGCAAATTCAACACAATTCCTACATCCATCAACAAAATTGCGAACAAGGGCCAAAGCTTGGTGTTGAACACAAGGCTCAGGATCTGCAGAGTATACAGAACGAATGACAATTTTTTATTTCTGACCAATGAGAACTTTCTTTTGACAGGCACCAATTAATCAGAAATGGGATGACAGAAAACTATTACCACAGATAAGGCTAGCTACTGAAGAAGCAGTCAACTCCATAAAAACTGCTTCTTTGCACATCTTATCAGCAAGAAATATCATGTTCCGCAAGGACCACACAGCATTTAACCTTAAAGACGAATCCATAGACTTTGTCAAATGGACAAGCTCTTTAATGCCTCCGCATTGTATGAATGTTGACTTATTTGGTGTAAAGTCCACTACTATGTTGCTAATAGCACCAAGGGCTGCAACCTGGAAGACAACATTGAAATATTTATGCTTACTAACTTTAACAAAACTAAGAACTAATGAGTAAAATCTTTGTAAATAAAGTTAATCAGGAAGTATAACTTTTGGGAAAGAAATGAAGCGTTGGGGAGAAGAGTTCATGTTTGAACCAATCAAAGGTAAAGCTTATAATTATCATTAATAAAATTATAAATTAGATAAAATATATGGCCTTTGTGATACCCTCATTTTTAGCACAGGATACAACTTATAATTATCATTAATAAAAATAATTGGATAACATATATAGCCTTTGTGATACCCTCATTTTTAGCACAAGATACAACACTGCTAGTGCTCAACAGCTCAGTTTGTTCAACAATATGACAAATTGATAACAAGATCCAAATAACATTAAAAGAAAAAATACAGTCAATCAAAACCAATCAGCTGGATTATGAATGCCATTGTCCAACAGTTAGTCCAATATTAACATTTTAAGTCAGCCCCTCCTACTCAGCATCAATTACAATACTTTCAAATTCAATCCTAAGCTTTCAATCTCTAGTACTAACTCAAAATTATTTAAAAAATAAAATAAAGTCAAGCATGCATTATCAACAATAGACTATCAACAAATGTCAAAGAGTGGATAAATGATGACAACTTCATAAATACTCCCTCCGTTTCAAAATGACTGTCATTTAAGGTTTTACACAGAGATTAAGGAATGCAATGATAATGTCATAAGATATTGCATTTTTACTAAATTAGTCTTATTAATGTATTGGAAATAGTGTTCCGAGTAATAATTAAATGATATAACTGGAAAAATAACAATTATTACTAAATTGAAAAGTGAGAATGACAGTCATTTTGAAACAAAAATTTTCGCCTAAAACGATAGTCATTTTGAAACGGAGGAAGTAAAACATTGTAACTTTTAAGATGGGTGGTGGTACAAAATATAAACACAAATGTTCCAGAAATCACTGAAATCCTAATTGAACATTTCTTTCAAATTATGTTGAAAACAGTTTGCTACACCTTCCTAATGGCATATCGCTCAACCATACTAACTAATTAACCAAGTGGTCAAGCAAAAAACTTAATCTCTGAACTAATTCAATTTCAAGCTTTATCTACATGAACAGGCAAGAGAATAGAGCCAAATTATATATCTAAAAAGGTACATATCAAACTGAACTTTAACTTAATCCTCAGATTTTGTAAGTTTAGATTTCAATCACTCAGCACGACTGGCAGATTCATTTATGCATTTCTTAATGAAAGAAAGCTACAAAGGACTAACTTTAACTTTAATACAAGAAAAAAAAAAGTATAAATATGATTAGCCGTACTTGGACAGAAGTGCAAAGATCTGAGAGAAGTCGGACTAATGGAAGGACAATCCTTTCATTCATGAAATAACCTGCACTCAAATTCTGAATGGCATTTTATGAGAATAAATCTATAAATAACATAAAAGATATGAAATCCTATTAGTCACAAGTAGCATACCTTGATTGAGCGTGAGACAGTTTTTAAGCAAATGCAAGCTGCAGTCCGCACATTGGCTTCATCATGGGCTAAGGCATTAATTAATAGATTTAAGACCTGTATTCAGAAAAGGTGTAATACGAGTAGTAAGTGGACTTAGTATCTGAGTACATGGTTTACCAATGCAAATTTTGCCATTACAATATTGAATACTTATACAGCCACAAAATTATCATGCATCTGGAAGAGAAACACATTGAATTAATTCACACAATTTTGGTGCCATGAAAGACAACAACAAAATTATATCATCAACAGTATTCAATTCAGTACCATAACCCCTTGTCAACAATCTTAGTTAAAGGTAGTCAGATTTCAGTCTTTGTGCCAGACTTTGCATTACAAATTTACAATGAAACAATCATAGATAAGTAATTAGCCAAGTGGTATGTAAACAGGATATCACAGTTATATCGTTTCTGCTGAAAATATAAGCAAAGACTATTTACATGTAAACTCTTTACACATAATCTAAGCAAGTGCTGCTAGCAAGAATATAGTATGTTTTAGAAACCTTAGCACGGATCATAAGATCCTACTAATTAGGGACTATGAAGCACGGACACCCCAAATACGCCACCGACACCGACACGGCAATATCTGTAATAATTTGAAAAATTTAGAAATTAAAGGTAATTACAAGTGTCGGTGAAGGTGTCGGCACCCGACACGGACACGGACACACCATTTTTCAGAGGTGTCGGTGCTTCATAGATTAGGGAAAAGTATATACTTAAATATATAGTTATTATGTACACATGCAAAAAAATTATCATAGATGAAGAAAATAACCTCAAAAGCACAAAAATCAAACCAAGTTCATAACCATAAAAATAAGATATATAAAGAAAATAATCCATAAACGATAATATTAAACTAAAAGTGATGCCGGTACATTTGAAGAAAAATATAGTTTAACTGTGGGCCGTAACAACAAAGCCCCCTAGAAAAATAAAGGAAAGAAAGAGAGGAGAGGAATTGGGCATGCTTGGCCCACTTAGAAAACCCTAATTGTACTGATGGTTGACTTGAGAGGAGCAAAGTAAACAGTTCGGCCATCACCACCATCGCACAAAACATGGTTGAGTTTTCTCCAGAACCCGACCCGGATCCATTTCAAACTTCAATTGAAAAAATAGGATTCTTTGTGAAAAAGAAATAACGGGCCAGATTTCTAGAAATACAGCAGCAAGTTGACCCTGATTTCGCTGCAATTTTTATGATAGTGCAACGATCCTGCCACTCCCAATCCCATGTGCTTGGAAGATTGAAGGATCGTGCGATGTTACAAGGTGACTCGCGCTCCTGCTAACATTGCTAAAGACACTTAAAAAAAGTTTGCCCCATTTAATTGTGTAAAATATACCACAAATGAAAAGTAGTAATAATGAATAACAGTTTAAACCCTGCGTGTCTGATTCAAACTGAATCTTAAAACAGTGGCTAATGCTTAAACTAAAACTGATATGGAAAATAACTTTAGGCCCATCTAGTCTTGGGAAAGATGACATATGCTTAATGCTTCTCACGTGTTCTACAAAATAAAGAGAAACCGTTCTGTTGAAAGGTAACATCAAGTTATTTAGTATCAGGATTCCTAACTTGTAACCTGCTTATTATCTCAGACCATACATCGCTGTCACCTCTCATCCATCAATATGATTGTGTGAACCATGGTAGTTAAAATCCCAATTTGAATTGTAAAATACCACGATTTTGCAATTATGCTTTCCCTCGGCGATTATGAGCATCTTTGTCAAAATCTCGATCTAAATCTTAAAAACTTAAGATTTTACGATCTAACTCGCCTCCAACAATCCAGATCTCAAGTAGAATCGTGTGACGTAGCTAAATTGTGAAAAGAATCGTAAAATCATTGATTATTAGCGACCTTGGCCAGTTCTGGCCATGTTCGACCGTTTTACGGACACCACCAAGATGAAGGGGCGCAACAATTACGGTTCGGCGGTGAAGAATGCATGCCTTTTGAAATGAAGACGTTTTAGCTTTAGGGTTTAGAGAATAAACATATCAGTCATCGAGTTTGTTTTAAATTAGACTTATGATAAACTAAGCAATGGACCAAATATGTCCCTATTGTCTAACAAATTCATGTGATAAATGGTATTAAAGTACAAAAACTCAATCATACATGTCTAAAGAATATGATTAAAAAAAGTCATTTTTCCACTAATACACTTGCCTACCAAAACATCATGTAAAAATACTTCAAATATATAGTATTATTTTTCGCTTTAGTAGTATCTTACAATTTTTGTTACGATTTTATGTTTTACGATTTTGCCACCTCTCAATTTTACAAAAATAATTGGGCAGAATCTTTCGATCTTAGTTAGATTTTATGTTTTACGATCTTGTTATCTCATCTCAATCTTACGCAAAATCCCGATCTTGACAACTTGATTATGAGTATACGCATAATCCTATTTTAGTGGAATCAAGAAGAATCCTCCAGTTTAAATGTTGAATTGTATAATCTTACGATCTTTGAAACAATTATGCTAATGAACGAATGAATTATAATTTATATGAATATTTGAAGTGTGATTTAAGGTTTTAAATAACTTGTGGGCTATGCTTATGAACTTAAATTTACACAAGTATTTCAAGTGATTTAAAGTTTTCCTTGTCGTAGTAATCATGGTTGTCAAGATCTCAATCTAGATCTTAAAATCCTAAGATTTTACGACCTCACTCACCACCAACTATCCAGATCTTAAGTACAATTGTGTATTGTAGTAAGATCGCTCCAAAATCATAACCTTGTGACAAAGTTGATTGATTTTGCGTGATCCCAGCCAGCTCTGGTCATAATTGGCCGTTTTCGACACCACCATTACAAGCTGAGAAGGATGACAAATGCAAATGCACAACAATTATGATTCAGTGGCGGTGAATGCATGCCTTTTGAAATGATGAATTTTTAGATTTAGAGTTTAGAGAATAAACATCACAGTTGTAGGGTTGGTTTTAAATAATGGGCAAAATATGTCCCTAATGTCTAAAAAATGTTGATTGCGGAAAATGATAAGATATAAAAACACAATCATATGAATATGAAAGAGGGTCATTTTCCCAAATACACTTGGCTACCAAAATATTGTGTAAAAATATTTTAAATATATAGTATTTTTTTTTTGTTTTAGTAGGATCTGACGATTTTTGTTACGATTTTATATTTTCCAATCTTGCTACCCTCCTCGATCTTACCAAAATAATTGGGTAGGATCTTCCGATCTTAGTTACGATCTTATGTTTTACGATCTTGGGTAGGATATATATATGAAATTATATGCATAAACATGAGTTTTAGAATTTTGTATAATCTTACAATTAATGTTACGATTTACGATTTTACTTCCCCTTTCCGATTTTGCATAAAAATCTCGATTTTAACTACCTTGGCGTGAACCCAATCATAAGGTGATAAAAGAAAGGATAACTACAGTTTTTCTTTTTTTTCATCGGTTACTTTTGCAGCAAAGAACACGGTTGTATATGAAATAGGGAGGGGATTACAAAAATGGTTATTAGTTACAAATACATGAAATTTACTAGTAGTGTCCATGAAATGAAACAACAAACCTGCAATGACATAAACCTCGCCCTGCAGCATTCAAGTTTTGAGCAAAGATCGGCCAGAGCTAGAAATATCCCTTCAAGACGTTTGGGATGTAAATCAGGATTTTGCAAGTGATTGTAAAATTTGTCTATAGCATTTGCCTCAAATGCTAACTTCTGCAAATCTTCCTTTCCAGCAACTAAACTCGAAAAAGCAAAGGAAGACTCTTCTCCAACTTGACCAGAATCATCAAGGAGCTCAAGCAAAATATATATCAATTTGGTTTTGATTGCTATGTCTTGCAGATAGCGCGATGAAGAATTCTTTATACAGATTAGACACAAGCAGGCCAGCAACCTTGTCCGAGAGTGTTGATCCTTGGTTAATTCAATTACAGAACGCAGCGCACTTCCATTTTGAAGTTCCGCAAACTTGGCGACAGCTGCTGGATTCTTTTTAAGAATTGTAGCTATGGACTCTAAACTAGCATCTCGCTGGTTTATTGAACCATCAAGACCGCTAATAAGTTTCTCTAAAGAACCAGCATCAGATAATATATTTTGTTCATCCCTTGTCTGACAAGAATGAATAACAATGCCTGCACCTAGTCCAGTAAGATTTTCATTCTCACTTCTCAATAGTGAAAGAAGAAAATCCATGTTTTCTTCCTTGTGAAAATCAAATTTGGGAGCCAGTTTTGACTGATAAATCATTCGTAAAGAGCGTGCGGCGGCATCCACTACCTGAAACCAAGGGGAGAAAGGTTTGTTAGTGTTAAGTTGAATACAACTTCTTTCCTGTTCTTGTTCTAACCTATGTAGCACCGACACCTCTGGAAAAAAAATGTGTCAATCCGTGTCCGAAACCAACACCGGCACTTGTGATTACGTTTATTTTATTTATTTTTCAAATTATTACCGGTGTCGGTTTCTTGTTTCCGGTGTCCGTGTTTCATAGGTTCTAACTACTATATATATACAATAATAGTGTATGTGCATTTAACATTGATCAATGCCAATATAAACAGTGAATCAAATAACTTTACCTACATTTCCTTTTTTCAAAAAAATTGTAAAGGAACATCATTACATCAATCATCAAAACCTAATTAAGAGCCTACCAATTCTGAGCATTGCAATTTCATTTTCATCTTAAGCACAATTTTCTAATCAAATAAAATAGGCAAGAGATCGATAGTAATTAAAAAATAAATAAATAAATTCTGCAATGAATCGAATTCACCTTCTCATCGGCGACGGAGAGGAGCCGGATTAAATGAGGAAAAGCTCCGGCGTCAAGGACGGCGTGAACACCTTCATCGACGCCACAAGCAAAGCTACCGAGAACAGCGGCCGATTGAACTATAAGATTGGCACCGGAATCGGAATCAGCGTTTGCTTCAGCGAGAGCAAGGGCGACGGCGGGAACGACTCCGAGCTTGATGAACGAGAGTTTCTTGGTACGGTTACCGATAATCTGATTCTTAACTTCTCTGATAGCTTTGAGCTTGATTTCATATTCGGAGGAGGAGAGACGGTGGAGGATTTGATCGGAGGAAGGACGAGTAGCAGGCATGGTGACGGCGGAGGAAGCTCATGCACGGTGGAGGAGTTGGCGGAATAACCTCCACATTCAACAGCTACAACGCCGAGATCTAATTTATTTTTTAATTTTTATTATTTCTCTAGAAATTCTAATTTCTTTTTATTTGTTTTTGCGATGGGAATATGAAAAAATGTGAGAGGTTTTTCTTTTTTATTTATGGTTGGATTTGGATATTAGAAGATGGATATTGGTAGTGTGTATTTTAGTCTTAAATTTTGACTTATTTGGAAGTTTGGAACATTAGAAAGTGGCGCTCTTTTCTTTTAAGTTTCTGATTATTTCTTTTTTTTATTAAATTTTAACATGGCTAGGTGCTGTGAACTTTTATATATATATATATATATATATAGCAAAACACTTACAAAGAAGTGGAACAAATGTTTGAAAGACGGAAGTGATAGATGTTTACATTGCGATGAAAAGAAATAAAATAGAAAAAAAATTTAATTTTGTTAGATTCGTAGATGTTAAAGATGAGAAAAAGCGGGATGATTAAAGATGTTTGGTTTTGGTTCGTACAAGAGTTTGGTCAACATATTTCGATTCGAGAAGTCTAATAGAGAGATTTTCAATGGGAGAAACTTCAAGGAGAAGCTCGACACAACATCAAAGAAGAAGGACCATGGAAATGATTTCAACAATACCATATGTTTTACCAAGAAACAACATGGCATCAGGATTAAAGGTAAAGTTACGCAAAAAGCAATTAATTATATAAAGGCAAAGTAGTACATAGAAGAACATCGAGTTTGGAAATTTGAGGAAAATGGACGTGAAGAAAATGTTAGGGAGGGCATATGCTTATCATTAACAATTAAAGACAAAAAGATATCACGGCTAAGGCGGACTTCATTGGATCAATAAAAATGCAAAAGGGATCGATGCAATTCAGCAACGTGTTAAAGAAGGCATTGCTTCTGTAAAAGTTATTTTATTGGGAGGTGAAAAGGTGTTTCTAAAAGCCAGCGAAAATAGGATTTTTAAGATGCTTATGAAAGATTGAGAAAAATTCATTCAACGTGAGTTCAATTTCATTGGAGAATGGTAATCGAGAAATGTATAAGGCGCTTGTTTCGTGTGGGTCAAAGTCCATGGGGCACTTGTACATCTTGGAGAAGGAAAGCATTTTCCTTATTGACCTTCTCTTTTGGAAGATTAATTAAAATGGACCTAACAATAGAAGAAATGGAGAGGTTGGATGTTGTCTGTCTGTTTATTGGCGGACTTTATCATAAAGGTCACTAAAACTCAAATAAATAAGGAAAGTGTTTCAATTCAAATCATGGAAGAATTATGCGATTGTCACTTAGAGGAAGAAGTCATTGAATTCGAAGAAAGTTTAGAAGATAAAGATGATAGTTCTATGGTCTGAATATTATTTCATCCCTCCATCAATGAAATTTTGGAAGATAGAGAGTATGCAGAAAATAAAAGATAATTATTATCATTTAATGAGGGGGTAGAAAAACCAGAGTCATTGAAAGCACTTGTCACTGAGGACGTTCAAAATATTACAAATGAATGTGAAGTGACGCATAAAAAAGAACAATGAGGGCCAAATATTTTAGGAAACACAAAAGTTGGCATGATATGAATTAATGAAGAGGAGGACAAACATCATTGACATGTGGATAGTAGATTAGCACTTGAATATGGTAGTAGTAATGTATAGTTGACCATGTCAACAAAAGGATTATTCAATAGGGTCAGCAAGCACTCAGGACCACGTGGACATGAAAAAATTCAATTAATTAATCAAAATGTTTATGCCTTAAATGGGCCACAATGGACTCTGAAAAACCATTGAAAACTCAATAAATCAATAGATTGACTCAAGACTAGAAACGTGTAAACACAAAAGCATTTATCGTACCATACCAGACATATAGAAAGATCATAGATGTTGTGAGAAAAAAGCGAATGAGAGACCAAACAAATTGGAACTACGGTGGAAGGCAATGGAGATAAAGAAAATCGAGTGAACATGAAGGACAGAGATTAAAATTTAAAAGAATAAGCAACCTAAACATCAAAATATAGAAAGAAGATGAATATACTAATCATGAAAGAAAATAAGATAGCCATGAGAAGAAGGAGAAAAAAGGAGATATCAAATTGCAATTGTATACCAGTATTGGCTCCAAGATGCAACCAGTGTTCTAAAATACAAGATAGGATATATTTTGTTCAATTATTTTGGCCTCCCAATAAGTGTAAATTTGAGGTCAAATAAGACATGGAAATCTGTAATTGACGCAATAAGATCAAGACTTTCAAATTGAAAATATAAACATTTGTCAATTGGTTGCTATTATAAAATCAATCTTATTATCCATCCCAATTTACTTAATCTCCTTTTTCAAGGCTCGTTCAAGTATCATATATAAACTCAAATCTATTTTCAGCTAATTTTTATGGAGATGTAGTGAGGATGAAAGAAAAAAACAACTAGGTTAAACGAGATAGGATTTGGATGCCAATTGAATAGGGGGTTTAAGAATAAAAAATAAAGTGTTTTCAACAAATCTCTCTTTAGTAAATGATTTTGGAAAACAAGAATCGAGAGGAATGTGCTTTGATATAAAGCTTTGGTTAGTAGATACGAAGAAAATGTGGGTGCCTTGTGTGAAGGTATCATAGACAGATTATCACGGTGGAGTGTAATTTGTTATTTAGGTATAAGTCGAGATAGTCTAGAAGTGTATTCAGTTAAAAAAGTTACAAAGTTTTGATATTGGAGAATAGTACAAGGTTTAACTCATGTTGGTCAAAAGCTTGCACATAACGATATCATCAAAAGTATCATGTCTAGTGTGGATAATTGTAACGCCCCAGTTTTGTCAGTTTTTATTTAATTGAGTCGTTTCGATTATTTTATTATTATATTATTTTATTTCTGACTTTTATGTGAAAATATGTTATTTTTCATCGTGAATAAATTTTGTCGCGTTTTGAGAACGTTTGTGAGATATTTGAGTGTAGGGGTATTTTGGGCATTTTGGTTTATTTTGTTAAGTTTGGAATATGATAGAATAGAAAGAGAGAAAAATAGTAAGGAGAAAGAAAAAGGGAAGAAGAAAAGTAGAGAGAAAGAAGAAGAGAAGAAAAAGAGAGGAAAAACTTGAGAAAGAAGAAATCAATCTCCCGACTTTTCTACGCGTGATTAAATCGGGTAAGGGTTCGAAACTCGATTATACTATGTTTGTGTATGATTATGTACGTGTTTTCTTATATGTTTGCTTGTCTTCCATAGCTTTTGAGTTCTAGGTTGGAAATGAGAATCTTGTGAGAAATCGATACTTTCGCGGTTGGAAATCGACGTAAATGTGGTAGAATGCTTATTGCCATGATTGTATTGAGTTCTGATTGATATATGATGTTTTGGAAATGTTTTGGTAGTAGAAATTATCATTTTGGGTTTCCACACAGCACTGAGAAATTATGAGTTTTCCTTGGTTCTCCTAGCAAACCTGGGGCGAAACAGTAGCGAGTGATGTTTTCGCGGGTTCGCCTAGCGAACCAGTTAGCGAAGGTTCGATGAGTTGTTCGCCTAGCGAACTTTGGATGTTTTTGGGTCTGGTAGTTGCTGCCTTGGTTCGCCAAGGGGTTCGCCTAGCGAACTTTGTATCTGTTTTCTAGCTGGTAGCGGGTTCGCTGGACATTCGCCTAGCGAAGGTGGTAGCGAATGCTCGCTAAAGGGTTCGCCTAGCGAACAGGGCTGTTTGTGTAGTTTTGTTTTCTGCATAACTTTTGATCTGTGGTTCGGTTTGAGGCGTGGTTTGATGCGTTAGAAAGCTTATAAAATGTTCTTTTTTTATGATGATGGTTTTGAGATTGTTGGCCGATTAAATTATGTCAGAAATTAGAAATTGTGTGGTATTGTTGTCGACTTTTGCGGGTTACTTGGGTGTAATTGATGGGTTATCCTACGATTTGCTTGTGATATATGTTGGATCCATGTGTTTGAATATCGTGACGATGGTTTGTGGCCGCATGGCAATTAAATGCATTGTTTTGGGCTTGAGTGTAAAGCATGATTTTGTTGATTAATATGAGTGCATATATGTGTGCATTTTAAATGTCATGAGTCATTGTATGCCGAGCATCATGATATGCATTCTTGTGACGTCCTGAGTGACTGATTGATTCCAGAGGGAATCTGCTATAACATCGTGCGCCTTAAAAATAAGAGGAATGAATCTCCTTAAAAATAAGAGGACCGAAAGCGATGGTTATAGACGATCGTGTGCCCATGTGGGGTGTGAGCGATCGGGTCGTGTGCCCGTGTGGGGTGTGAGCGGTCCATAAACGTTGTGTGCCCGTGTGGGGTGTGAGCGACGGGGAACATCGTATGCCCGACGGGGAGTTACAGTGATGTAACGAGCGGTGGTTCCAGCAGAGTTCCTGAGTGAACTAGTGATGAGAAACATTGGAAGTCGGTACCGCATGTGCATTGCATGGAGTCGTTGTGTCGGTCTCTGTGCATTTGCATAAACCATGGATTAATTGTGTATGTAATTGTGAATGTGATTAATGAGATGGAATATGGATAATTGTGTTAATGATGAGTGCATTGTGTATGAGTGATGTGTATTGGTGATGGATACCTGATACTTGTACTGTGTTGTGTTATATTTGATTGTGGTGCATTTGTGGTGAGAATATTTTACTTATGCATTTCTGTGTTATTATATAATTATATGCAACTGTATTATGATTGTGTTTCTCACCCTTCTGCTATTTTATAATGCTCTATGAGGCATTGCAGATTAGAGTTGTTGGCGGTCTTTTTGTGAAGCTGGGTCTTCATTCTTTTGTCGGTCGGCTCTGATATGTGACACCGGGTAGTCGGGGTGATCAAGTGTGATTATTTTGTATTATGTATATGTATCTGTTGGATTGTACATGTATGATTTTGTGTATGACCACAAACTTTTTATGATATATATATGAGATATTCAGTACAGATCTTTCCGCTTTATTCTGTATTTGAATTGTGGGTAGTAGGAACTAAGTTCCTCTGTTTATTTACTACCTGCGGAGTGTTGCATATATTTATGAGCAGGTGTTGTATGTTTGTTTCAAATTGATGTGACCCCCTCGGTCTATGTCGTGCATGTTTTAAATATACTCTGATGAAATTTTGAATTTTTTATTACCGCTTTAATAGCTTTGGGGTATAGATTGGGGGTGTTACATTAAGTGGTATCAGAGCCAGTCCGTGTCAGTTCGTGTTTGTTTGTGTCAGTCCTTTGTCGCTGTGGCGTTGGAGTGAGCTGTTTGTTTAACCATAGTTTCTGTTATTAGAAATGAACAGAATATGGCCGGTGGGAATGATGCTGCTTTGGCTGCTGCTATGCAAGTTATGGCTCGGGCTGTGCAGGGTGCACCTAATGCTGCTGGTAATAATGAGTTCAGGAAGAACAAACCGCCTGTCTTCAAAGGGAGACATGATCCTGATGGCGCACAGATTTGGTTGAAAGAGATTGAAAGGATTTTCTGAGTTATGGACTGTGCTGAGGACAGTAAGGTGAGACTGGGAACTCACATGTTGCAGGAAGAAGCGAATGACTGGTGGGTTAGTACTCGTCAGGTGTTGGAAGCTGGGGATGAAGAAGTTACTTGGGAATTGTTTAGCCGAGAGTTTCTGAGGAAGTATTTTCCCGAAGATGTAAGAGGAAAGAAGGAAATTGAGTTCTTGGAATTGAAACAAGGTAATATGTCTGTTGTTGATTATACTGCTAAGTTTGTGGAGCTTGTGCAGTTTTATCCTCATTATGCTGAAGCGACTGGAGAGTTTTCTAAGTGTGTGAAGTATGAGAGTGGATTGCATCCTGAGATTAAGCAGGCAATCGGTTATCAAAGGATTCAGAGGTTTTCTGATTTAGTGGAATGTTGTAGGATTTATGAAGAGGATAGTAAGGCTCGTTCTACTCACTATAAGAGTGTGAGTGACAGAAGAGGGAAGCAACAGTTCTGTAGTGGGCCGTATGTAACACCAGTTGATAAGGGTAAACAAAGGGGTACTTTTGATCGAAGGCCCAGTGGTGGGAGTGTGTCTGATCCTCTGAGGTGTTATAGGTGTGGTGAATTAGGACATCGTCAGTTTGAGTGCAGGAAAGATATGAGGAAATGTACTAATTATGGAGGTGTCGGACATGTCGTAGCTGATTGTAAAAGGAAGAATGTGGTGAAGTGTTTCAACTGTGGTGAACCTGGTCATATTAGTACAAAGTGTCAGAAACCGAAGCAGGCTCCATCTAGTGGAAAGGTGTTTGCATTGGCGGGAACTCAGACTTCAAGTGCAGATCGTTTGATCAGAGGTACTTGTTTTATTAATAGTACGCCTTTAGTTGCTATTATTGATACTGGAGCGACTCATTCGTTTATTTCGTCTGAGTGCGCGAAGCGTTTGAATCTTGTGTTGTCTTTGATGGGTGGTGAGATGGTTATTGATACTCCAGCAATGGGGTCAGTAACTACTTCTTTGGTTTGTTTAAGTTGTCCTTTGACCATTTATGGTAAAGACTTTGAGATGGATTTGGTGTGTTTGCCGTTGGAGAGTTTAGATGTGGTTTTGGGAATGAATTGGTTGCAATTCAATCGGGTTCATATTGATTGTTATCATAAGCTAGTAAGGTTTCCTTCTCTTGAGGAAGACGAAGACTCGAGTTTCTTATCTACCAAAGAGTTGAAGAGACTTTTGGCGGATGAAGCTCAGTTGTTTGGGTTGTTTGCATCATTGCCTGTGGATAGTCAAGTGTCACTTGATGTGTTTCCTGTTGTGTGTGATTTTCCTGAGGATATTTCAGACTTGCCGCCAGAGAGAGAGGTGGAGTTTTCGATAGATCTAGTTCCTAGTACTAGACCTGTTTCTATGGCACCTTATCGTATGTCGGCATTTGAGTTGGTTGAGTTAAAGAAGCAATTGAATGAATTGTTGGAAAAGAGGTTTATGAGACCAAGCGTTTCTCCTTGGGGTGCTCCAGTTTTGTTGGTGAAAAAGAAAGATGGAAGTATGCGGTTGTGTGTTGATTATCGCCAGTTGAATAAGGTGACGATTAAGAATAAGTATCCTCTTCCAAGGATTGATGATCTGATGGATCAGTTGGTTAGTGTGTGTGTGTTCAGTAAGATTGACTTGAGGTCGGGGTATCATCAGATTAGGGTGAAAGAGGAAGATATTCAGAAGACGGCTTTTAGGACACGTTACGGTCATTATGAATATTCGGTGATATCGTTCGGGGTTTCTAATGCGCCAGGCGTGTTTATGGAATACATGAATCGTATTTTCCACGAGCATTTGGATTGATTTGTTGTGGTGTTTATTGATGACATTTTGATTTATTCTAAGTCTCGGGAGGAGCACGCGGAGCATTTGCGTATTGTTTTGCAGGTTTTGAAAGAAAGAAAGCTTTTTGCCAAATTGTCCAAGTGCGAGTTCTGGTTGTCGGAGGTGAGTTTTCTTGGACACGTAATTTCAGGTAATGGTATTTCTGTGGATCCATCTAAAGTAGAAGCAGTTCTACAATGGGAGGCTCCGAGATCTGTTACTGAAATTCGAAGCTTTTTGGGTTTGGCCGGTTATTATCGAAGGTTTATTGAAGGTTTTTCGAAGCTAGCACTTCCTTTGACCTAGTTGACTTGTAAAGGGCAAGCGTTCATTTGGGATATTCGGTGTGAGGAAAGTTTTAATGAGCTGAAGAGAAGATTGACGACAGCTCCGATTTTGATTTTGCCGAATCCTACTGAACCATTTGTGGTGTATTGTGATGCGTCTTTGATTGGTCTAGGTAGGGTGCTAATGCAAGAAGGTAAGGTTGTGGCGTATGCTTCGAGACAGTTAAGAGTGCATGAGAAGAATTATTCTACTCATGATTTGGAATTAGCGGCTGTGGTTTTTGTGTTGAAGATTTGGAGGCATTATCTTTTTGGTGCGAGGTTTGAAGTCTTTAGCGATCATAAAAGTTTGAAATATTTGTTTGATCAGAAGGAATTGAATATGAGGCAACGAAGATGGTTGGAGTCTTTGAAGGACTACGACTTTGGCTTGAATTACCATCCTGGTAAAGCTAATGTGGTAGCCGATGCGTTGAGTCAGAAATCGTTGCATATGTCCGCTTTGATGGGTAAGGAGTGGGAGCTTTTGGAATCGTTTAGAGATTTGAGCTTGGTATGTGAAGTGACTTCGGATAGTGTGAGGCTGGGTATACTGAAGGTTACTAATGATTTTTTGATGACGGTTAGTGAGAAACAGAAGTTGGATGTGAAATTGGTGGATTTGATGTTGGTTGGCGGAAAAGATGCGAGTGGTGATTTTCAGGTGGATATTAATGGTGTGTTGAGGTTCCGTGGGCGAATTTGTATTCCAGACGATTCGGATTTGAAACAGATGATTTTGGAAGAAGGACACCGAAGTAATTTGAGTATACATCCGGGAGCGAATAAGATGTACCAAGATTTGAAAAAGATTTTCTGGTGGTCTGGATTGAAAAGAGATGTGGCTCAGTTTGTGTATGCTTGTTTGACGTGACAGAAGTCGAAAGTGGAACATCAGAGGCCTAGTGGTTTGTTGCAACCGTTGGATATTCCTGAGTGGAAATGGGATAGCATTTCTATGGATTTTGTAACCGGGTTGCCGAATACACTGAGAGGGCATAATGCTATTTGGGTGGTTGTTGATAGACTGACTAAATCGGCTCATTTCATTCCGATTGACATCAGTTTTTCTTTGGAGCGGTTAACCAAGATTTATATCAGTGTGATTGTGAAGTTGCATGGAGTTCCAATGAGTATTGTTTCGGATCGAGATCCAAGGTTTACCTCGAGATTTTGAGAAAGTTTACAGAAGGCGTTGGGTTCTAAATTGAGATTGAGTTCGGCTTATCATCCGCAGACGGATGGTCAGACGGAGAGAACGATTTAGTCTTTGGAAGATTTATTGCGAGCGTGTGTTTTGGAACAAGGTGGTGCGTGGGATAGTTATCTTGCGTTGATTAAATTCACGTATAATAATAGTTTTCATTCTAGTATTGGAATGGCACCGTTTGAAGCATTGTATGGACGGAGATGTCGAACACCGTTGTGTTGGCACGAATCTGGTGAGAGTTCGGTGGTTGGGCCAGAGTTGGTGCAACAGACTACGGGAAAAGTGAAGTTTATTCGTGAGAAAATGAAGGCTTCTCAGAGTAGACAAAAGAGTTATCATGATCGGAGAAGAAAAGATCTTGAGTTTCAAAAGGGCGATCGTGTATTTTTGAGGGTTACGTCGGTAACGGGTGTTGGTAGAGCATTGAAGTCGAAGAAACTTACTTCTCAGTTTATTGGTCCTTACCAGATATCTGCGAGAGTGGGTGATGTGGCTTATAGGGTGGTGTTGCCGCCGAGTTTGTCGAATTTACATGATGTGTTCCATGTTTCACAGCTTCAGAAGTATGTTCCGGATCCGTCGCATGTGATTCCGATGGATGAGGTTGAGGTAAGGGAGAACTTTACGGTTGAGGCACTACCCGTTAGTATTTTGGATCGCGAGGTGAAGCGGTTGAGGGGCAAGGATATTGCACTTGTGAAAGTGGCGTGGGGAGGCGCTGCTGAGGGCAATTTGACTTGGGAGTTGGAAAGTCGGATGTGGGAGTCGTATCCTGAGTTGTTCGTTTCAGGTAATATTTTCGAGGACGAAAATTTCTAAGTGGGGGAGAGTTGTAACGCCCCAGTTTTTATTTAATTGAGTCGTTTCAATTATTTTATTATTATATTATTTTATTTCTGACTTTTATGTGAAAATATGTTATTTTTCATCGTGAATAAATTTTGTCGAGTTTTGAGAACGTTTGTGAGATATTTGCGTGTAGGGGTATTTTGGGAATTTTGGTTTATTTTGTTAAGTTTGGAATATGATAGAATAGAAAGAGAGAAAAATAGTAAGGAGAAAGAAAAAGGGAAGAAGAAAAGTAGAGAGAAAGAAGAAGAGAAGAAAAAGAGAGGAAAAACTTGAGAAAGAAGAAATCAATCTCCCGACTTTTCTACGCGCGATTAAATCGGGTAAGGGTGCGAAACTCGATTATACTATGTTTGTGTATGATTATGTACATGTTTTCTTGTATGTTTGCTTGTCTTCCATAGCTTTTGAGTTCTAGGTTGGAAATGAGAATCTTGTGAAAAATCGATACTTTCGCGGTTGGAAATCGACGTAAATGTGGTAGAATGCTTGTTGCCATGATTGTATTGAGTTCTGATTGATATATGATGTTTTGGAAATGTTTTGGTAGTAGAAATTATCATTTTGGGTTTCCACACAGCGTTGAGAAATTCTGAGTTTTCCTTGGTTCGCCTAGCGAACCTGGGGCGAAACAGTAGCGAGTGATGTTTTCGCGGGTTCGCCTAGCGAACCAGTTAGCGAAGGTTCGATGAGTTGTTCGCCTAGCGAACTTTGGATGTTTTTGGGTCTGGTAGTTGCTGCCTTGGTTCGCCAAGGGGTTCGCCTAGCGAACTTTGTATCTGTTTTCTAGCTGGTAGCGGGATCGCTGGACATTCGCCTAGCGAAGGTGGTAGCGAATGCTTGCTAGAGGGTTCGCCTAGCGAACAGGGCTGTTTGTGTAGTTTTGTTTTCTGCATAACTTTTGATCTGTGGTTCGGTTTGAGGCGTGGTTTGATGCGTTAGAAAGCTTATAAAATGTTCTTTTTTTATGAGGATGGTTTTGAGATTATTGGCCGATTAAATTATGTCAGAAATTAGAAATTATGTGGTAAATGTGGTAGAATGCTTGTTGCCATGATTGTATTGAGTTCTGATTGATATATGATGTTTTGGAAATGTTTTGGTAGTAGAAATTATCATTTTGGGTTTCCACACAGCGTTGAGAAATTATGAGTTTTCCTTGGTTCGCCTAGCGAACCTGGGGCGAAACAGTAGCGAGTGATGTTTTCGCGGGTTCGCCTAGCGAACCAGTTAGCGAAGGTCAGCGAAGGTTCGTTGAGTTGTTCGCCTAGCGAACTTTGGATGTTTTTGGGTCTGGTAGTTGCTGCCTTGGTTCGCCAAGGGGTTCGCCTAGCGAACTTTGTATCTGTTTTCTAGCTGATAGCGGGATCGCTGGACATTCGCCTAGCGAAGGTGGTAGCGAATGCTTGCTAGAGGGTTCGCCTAGCGAACAGGGCTGTTTGTGTAGTTTTGTTTTCTGCATAACTTTTGATCTGTGGTTCGGTTTGAGGCGTGGTTTGATGCGTTAGAAAGCTTATAAAATGTTCTTTTTTTATGAGGATGGTTTTGAGATTATTGGTCGATTAAATTATGTCAGAAATTAGAAATTATGTGGTATTGTTGTCTACTTTTGTCGGTTTCTTGGGTGTAATTGATGGGTTATCCTACGATTTGCTTATGATATATGTTGGATGCATGTGTTTGAATATCGTGACGATGGTTTGTGGCCGCATGGCAATTAAATGCATTGTTTTGGGCTTGAGTGTAAAGCATGATTTTGTTGATTAATATGAGTGCATATATGTGTGCATTTTAAATGTCATGAGTCATTGTATGCCAAGCATCATGATATGCATTCTTGTGACGTCCTGAGTGACAGATTGATTCCAGAGGGAATCTGCTATAACATTGTACGCCTTAAAAATAAGAGGAATGAATCGCCTTAAAAATAAGAGGACCGAAAACGATGGTTATAGACGATCGTGTGCCCATGTGGGGTGTGACCGATCGGGTCGTATGCCCGTGTGGGGTGTGAGCGGTCCATAAACGTCGTGTGCCCGTGTGGGGTGTGAGCGACGGGGAACATCGTATGCCCGACGGGGAGTTACAGTGATGTAACGAGCGGTGGTTCCAGCAGAGTTCCTGAGTGAACTAGTGATGAGAAACATTGGAAGTCGGTACCGCATGTGCATTGCATGGAGTCGTTGTGTCGGTCTTTGTGCATTTGCATAAACCATGGATTAATTGTGTATGTAATTGTGAATGTGATTAATGAGATGGAATATGGATAATTGTGTTGATGATGAGTGCATTATGTATGAGTGATGTGTATTGGTGATGGATACCTGATACTTGTACTGTGTTGTGTTATATTTGATTGTGGTGCATTTGTCGTGAGAATATTTTACTTGTGCATTTCTGTGTTATTATATAATTATATGCAATTGTATTATGATTGTGTTTCTCACCCTTCTGCTGTTTTATAATGCTCTATGAGGCATTGCAGATTAGAGTTGTTGGCGGTCTTTTTGTGAAGCTGGGTCTTCATTCTTTTGTCGGTCGGCTTTGATATGTGACACCGGGTAGTCGGGGTGATTGAGTGTGATTATTTTGTATTGTGTATATGTATCTGTTGGATTGTACATGTATGATTTTGTGTATGACCACAAGCTTTTTATGATATATATATGAGATATTCAGTACAGATCTTTCCGCTTTATTCTGTATTTGAATTGTGGGTAGTAGGAACTAAGTTCCTCTGTTTATTTACTACCTGCGGAGTGTTGCATATCTTTATGAGCAGGTGTTGTATGTTTGTTTCAAATTGATGTGACCCCCTCAGTCTATGCCGTGCATGTTTTAAATATACTCTGATGAAATTTTGAATTTTTTATTACCGCTTTAATAGCTTTGGGGTATAGATTGGGGGTGTTACAATAATTCTTCATAATAGATTACCTACACATGATAATTTACTTATGAGATGTGTCAATGATCATGAGTCTCTTCAATGTGTTGGCGAGTGTGGATACAAAGAATCGATTCTCATCTTTTTTTTAGTCTCTTCAATGTGTTGGCGAGTGTGGATACAAAGAATCGATTCTCATCTTTTTTTAGTGTCTAGAAACACCACATATTCATCCAAAATCACCCAATATCTTAAAGTGATAGGTATATGAGTTCTCCCACTTATAAATACTCAATTATCTACATTTATAATTAATGTGAGACTCCAACTCACACTTGTTATATTATTCTCAACAATATAACAACAAACCACTATGATCAATTCTATTTTTCGAATCGCTATAGCAATTTGGATTATGCCTTGTGTTTGGATTTGATGTATGATTCTTGCACTGGTTCGACATGCTAATATTGTTAATTTTTTATTGTTTCTTTGTTGTTTTTTGCATATATATATATATATATATATATATATATAGTTTTTTGCAATTAGTTATCTAAATGGAAATTTTTGTAGGTATTGGTTGTGGGTTTGTTGCATACAACTTCTTCGATGTGATATATTTTGAGAGTTTCTTATCACACCACCCTTGTTTCTTAGGCACTATCTGAATTTCTGTTTTTACCCCCAATTTCTGGATGTGCGCATCCGAACGCACCCTTTCTCTAAAATTTTTCAGTTTTTTCGGATGTGCACAACCGGAAGAATTCCTGATCTGCAAATCCATAAAAAATCAAAAGAATTCCATAAAATCATTTACTTCTAAATATAATTAAATCCAATATAATTAAAATCCAACATAATTAAACTTAATATGATTTTTTCAATATAATTAAATCCAATATAATTAAAATTAATATGATTAAAAGTAATATGATTTTTTCAATATAATTAAATTAATTTTAGAAGTAAATACCATATAATTTTAATTATAATTTAGAAGTAAATACCATATAATTTTAAATACCAATATAATTAAATCCAATTTTAGAAGTAAATACCATATAATTTTAAATCCAATATAATTAAATTAATTTTTTCAATATAAAAAAAATCATTTAAAATTAAATACCATATTAATCATATTAATTATATTGAAAAAAATTAATCATATTAAATATCATATTAATTTTAATTAATATAGATTTTAATTATATTAGATTTAATTATATTGAATTTAATTATATTGAAAAAATGATATTACTTTTAATTATATTGGATTTAATTATATTTAAAAATAAATGATTTTATGAAATTCTTTTGATTTTTTCCGAATTTGTAAATCAGAAATTCTTCCGGATGTGCACATCCGGAACATATCAGCGTTTTTTAAAAATTTGGTGCGTCCGGATTTGCAAATCCGAAATCTGAGAACAAAAATGAAATTTCACGTGGTGACTAAAAAACTTGGGTGGTGTATTAAGAAATCCTCTATATTTTATGCCTTCACAATTTAATATATTGTGCAACACAATTAAAAATTTAATTTAATAGAATTATGCTATTTTTGGCAAGTATATCGACGTAGGAGAGATTGATTTCAACACTTGTGAATATGTGAGTATAAAGAATATCTAAATTTCACAAAAATAAACATGTCTAATCAAATTTATTTAGCATTCATATTTTAAACGCATATGGAGATTTTGAAGAATTGGATGGGTAAAGATGTTATAGACACAATATATAAGACTCAACTAATGAGAAAAAAAATACTACCTTCGGCTCTTTTTATAAATAGGGGTGAGAATAGGCCAGGTCAACTAATAGGGGCCTACGGCCTAGCCTACATAGGCTCAGGTCAGGTCAGACTTTTTTTTAAATAGAAAAGGCATAGGCTTTTTTATAAGTCTATTTAGCTAAAGAGGCTAGATCACAGGCTGTAAGAAAAGTCTTTTAAGCCTATCAGACTGATCTATTTAAGAAAAAATCAATAAATTTATTATTATTATATTTTATTTTGTACTTTTAATTAAAATACGAAAATAAAACTTAGTTATCTTGAAGAACTTATGAAAATAAGTTGAACAAACATTATAAACAATGTCATAAGTTATTGTCATAAGTTATTGTCATAAGTTCTCTTCAACAAATAGTATCACCAAATTTATGCTAATAAGAAAACTTGAACGAGACAATGAAAACAAATATTTAAACTCATTGATCTTTTAACTTGTAAGTCTATTTAACATTAGTTGAATTTCTTATTTACAGATGTTCAAATGAAGTATGCTTTTAAATAGGCTAATAGGCCAACCAGGCTTTCGAAAAGGCTAGGCTTAGGCCTAAAAATAAGCCTATGATAGACTACAAGTCAGGCTTAGGCTTTGAATTTTTTAGCAGGTCAGACTCAGGCTTGGCAAAGCCTAACTCGGCTCAGTCTATTCCCACCCTTATTTATAAAGAACATTTCACCTTTTTAAATTTATTAAATAATTAATATATTTAATCTATATTATAGACTAAATACATTAATTATTTAATAAATAAAAAAAAATAAAATGTTTTTTATGTTCGGAGATAGTACTTTTATATAAGTGATCTCTAGAACAACAAAAAAAAAACATGTCAAAGAATTTCGGCTATATAAATCCGGATCAAAGGATACTACTTACATAATTAGTTGAATTCTTTATTTTTTATTTATTTATTTTTGTACATTTTTTGGCTATCTAAAAAAAAACATGTCAAAGAATTTCGGCTATCTAAATTTATTGCTTAATTATGTACATTTTTTTTTCTTTTTTATAATATATATTTTTATGCTTTTAAAAAGTATATTCTAAAAGCATACTCATTCTCTTTATAAAAGAAAACACACTTCAACATCAAATTTATTCTTCTAAAAATATATAATCATGTCTAATTACATCACTTAGTTGATAGCTATCCGGTTATAATGACAGAAATCCGAATTCGAGATATGAAATTCTAGTCAATACTATTTAAAGAAAACTTTTATTTATATATTCTCCTAATCCCCTTTTTCTTTATTAAAAGGCATGTATCAAAATAATGTTATATATATTATATATTCTTTAAATTAATTATAAGTTTTTTAATGTATTAATAGATTAGAAATAAAATTATAATTAATTTTCTAAATTAATATAAATTTTCTAATTAAATTATTTCTTACAGTGAATTTAGTCAATTGTAATTGAAAGGATCAAATTAAAAAATAATATTAATTTTAAAAATATTATATAATTTTTTGCTTAGAAGTATATTTAAAAATTAATAAATAGTTAATACATATCTTAAGTAATTATATCAATAAAAAATAATAAAATAATAATAATAATAATAATAAAAATAATAATAATACTTAAAGAAAGAAAATAAAGGCCTATATTATTTAATATTTATTAAATTAATTTATAAATTAAATATTTAAATCATTTTACTTTGCTAAAATGTGTAAAATTTAATTTAATAAGTATACTGATAAAAATAAATAATAACCAATGTTATAGTCTAATCATGTGTAAATGTTTTTAAAAGTGAATAAAATACCTAACTTGAAAACACTGACATCTTTTGTTGAGTGGAGTATCTATAAAAAAATAATAGTAGAGTCTAGAAAAAAATTTCAACATATATTATTACTTAAAGATTTAAATGTGAGTTTGTGTTAGTGGCTAAAAAGATTTTTTTTTTAAAATTGTGAAAACTAATAAAATGATTAAAACCACTTTAAAATAATTATAGACGTACGAGTCTCCCACATGACATGATGCATGCAAGGAACACCCCTTCCACTAGACTATATATATATATTACAACATTTAAATCTTTTAAATTTATAATAATTTTAATAAAATTGAAATTAATTTCACTTTATTATTTATTACTTATTTTATTTATTTTCAATTATTTATTTTATATATTTTCAATTCATTATTTTATTTATTTATTTTATTTTATTTCAATTTAATATTTAATATAAATTAAATTATATTAAATAATAAAATGTTAAAATATATTTAATATTGAATGGAAAGTAAATATAAACTAAATTATTAATAATGTTTTAACAAACTAAATTATTATTAACATTTTAATAATGTTAATACTAATGTTTCAGTTTAATATTAACGTGTTAATATTTAATTATAAACTAAAATTAATATTTCAGTTTAATAATATTAATACTAATGTTAATATTTAATTATTTAATTTATACTATCAATTAATATTAATTTTAATTTTTTAATAGTAATTAAAATATTAATATTATAAACTAAAATTAAATATGTATTATAACGTATTTAAAAAATTAAAATTAGCATGTTAGTTTATTTTTTAAATAATAAATGTTAAAACATATATTCGATACAAACATTAAATATTTTCATTACATAAAACTTAATACAAATATTTTCAGTTTTTAGTATTAGTAAATTAATATATATTGAAAGTAATATATATCTTCAAATTAATAACGACTTATGATTGATATTTTTTAATATATTTTAATATATAATAATTAATATTTTATTATTAACATATTATAATATTAATTTTTTTCTTATTAACATTTTATAATCATAATATTTTATTGTTAACATTTTATAATATTAAACAAAGATATGTTAAAATAAATTTACCATTTAATAAATATATTTAACTATATTTGTTTAATAATATATTTAAATATATGTTAATATTTAATTAAAATATTTATTTAATTAAATATATTTATTTAAATATATTGTTAACATATTAAAATATTAATATTAATATTTTATAATATGTTAATTATTTCATTTTAATGTGTTAATTATTACATTTTATTTCATCAAAATACGTTAATATTAATTTAGTTTAGTTTAGTTATAATGTTAATATTAATTTAGTTTAGTTTTTTATTAATATTAATTTAGTTAAAACGTTAAAAAAAATAGTTTAGTTTAATTTAGTTTATATTAGTATTAGTTTAGTTCAAACGTTAATATTAATTTAGTTTATTAAAACATTATTAATAATTTAGTTTATATTTAGTTTCAATTCAATATTAAATATATTTTAACATTTATTATTTAATACTCCCTCCGTCTCACAATAGGTGTTCTCTTTGAGATTTTCACATTTTTTAAGATAATGATTAATTGTGTTGATTTCAATGATAAAATTTGTTTAATTTACAAAAATAACCTTATTAATAATAAATAGTGGGATAGTTAAATGAATTAAAATATAATAAATAAGGGTAAGTTAGTGGAAAGAAATAATAAATATTACATTGGTATTCTAAAGGGACAAATAATTTGAGACAAATAAAAATAGGAAAAAGGACACCTATTATGAGACGGAGGGAGTATAATTTAGTTTATATTAAATATAAAATATTAAATTGAAATAAAATAAAATAAATAAATAAAATAATAAATTGAAAATAAATAAAATAAATAATTGAAAGTAAATAAAATCTATATCAGCAATTTCGACTGCATCTGGAATATCAGCAACTACATCGGCTTCGACTTCATCAGTTTTTTCGTTGACGCCATAACTCATCAAAGGCTTGTTAATTGCATCACCAGAATTCCAATATCCAGGAAAAATTTCATCAATCACAATATCTCAACTCATTATGATCTTCTCATTGATTTGGGTTGAGTAACTTGTATGCTCCAATCTTATGATGTCATACCAGAATCATAAGTTCACTCTCATCGTCAAGCTTCCTTCTCCTAACATCAAGAATATGCCAAAAGGAAATAGAGCCAAACACCTTCAGATGACCCGTTAATGGTCATTTTCCACTGCACACTTCTTCAGGAACCTTGTTCTTCAAGTTCTTGGTAGGGCACTTGTTTAGAATATAAACACCAGTGGTGACAGCTTCACCCCATAAGAATTTTGGCAAATTCTTTTGCTTCAGCATGCATCTTTCCATATCTAATATGGTCATGTTTCTTGTTTCTGCTACTCCATTATGTTGAGGCGTGTAAGGAGTAGTTACTTCATGATCGATACCATGTTCTGCACAAAACTCTTCAAACATCTTAGATGTGTATTTGTCACCTCTATTTGCTCGCAAAACTTTAACCTTCTTTTCACTATGGTTTTCGACAAGCATCTCGAATCTCTTAAAGATTTCAAATACTTCGTCTTTGCTATTGATTACATAGATCCAAAGATTTCAGCTATACTCATCGACAAATGAGACAAAATACTTGTTTCCTCCAATGGTATGATCTTCAAACGGGCCACATACATCTGAATGTACTACTTCTAGTATGCAAGAGAACCTCATTGGCATAGTCTAAATAAAAGACTTTTTGGATTCATTCCCTATTAAGAAACCTTCACAGCGCTTGTCAGACATCTTAAGACTTGGTATACCATTTACCATATCTTGAGTAATAATTTTATTGAGTGACCTAAAATTTAGATTGTCAAATCTTAAATGCCACAACCAACTATTCTTGTGGCTGACAACTGTTTTGAGGCATTGTACCTCAATCGAACTGATCATGGTCTTAAATGTCCTGCTCTTCTACATAGGATATTTTAAGACCAAACTATTCTGGATATCGAACAGTTTTAAGGCTCCATATTTCATAATCATTGAGAAACCTTTTTTGACCAGTTGTCCAACACTTAGCAGGTTACACTTCATTCTAGGTACATATAGTACATATTTGATCATAGCTTTTGTTCTATTGCTCATTTGAATAACTATGTTGCTAGTGCCTTCTACTTGCAACGAGCTATTATTTGCCAGTTTGACCTTGCTCTTCTTTGACTCGTCGAAATCTGCCAACCATACTTTCCTATCAGTTAGGTGATTCGAGCAGCCTATGTCGAGGAACCAGATTTTGGAGTCGACGTGGTCATCTGCAACTGCAACCATAACCACCATATCTTCATAATCATATAAATCTTGGTGTGCAAGGTTTGATCCTTCCTCCTTGCCTTTTGTTGCTCCATTGTCATTTATGTACCAAAAATTCTTGGCCAAGTGACCCCACATTTCACAGTTATAGCATTGTACACCTTTTTTTCTCTTATTTGTCCTTTTGATAGGAGTTTATTTCTCCTCTTTTGGAGGATTCAAAAGCCTTATCATCGACCTTATGCTTTTGAGGGTTCGACCAAGACTTATTTCTCTGAGTCTTATTCTTTTTGCCCTTGAACTTATTGGAACCACCATGTTTCTTCCATGTCTAAGCCTGTAGATCTTGTATCAAATCCTGAACACTTTTCCTTTCGACAATCCTCATCTTATGTGCCTCCAACGAACCAACCAAATGTTCCAATTTCAATGTTTCAAGATTGCTCGATTCTTGAATATAACAATGATAATATGATCAAAGTGAGAGGTCAATATATGCATTACCTTCTCAATTATATTCTTATCTGTTAGGGTTTCACGATAACCTTTCATGAGATGAACAAGCTTTTGCACCTTCGAAACATAGCATGCAATATTTTCTTCTTGTCTCATCTGTAATAATTCATACTGCCTTCGTAACGTCTACAATTTAACGACTTTAACCTTCTCACCTCCTTTGTAATACTTGACAAGAATATCTCATGCCTCCTTCGTTGATTAAGCATTAGAAATCTAATCAAAGTTCATTGCGTCTACAGCCGATTAAATATAAAATGCAGTCTTTCTTCTAGGCCTCTTTGTTCGTGACTCTCTGAGCATCAGTTGCATTCTCGACAAGCTCAGGAACGTCATTAGTAACCACTTTTAGGGTTTCATGAAACCCAAACAGGGATTGCATCTGTTTTCTCCATCAGATTCAATTCTTATCATCAAGAATTGGAAGAGACTTTGGAATGACATTGTAACCATTCATCTTTGCAGCAAACGCGATTAACAACCCACGATCACCGACGTGTGATTCCTGAAAACACTATCAAAAAACTAACCGAAGTTCTAGATACCAAATTGTTTGTGTGTGATCACTTTGAGTGAGAGAAGGAATGAGAAAGAATGAAAAATAATTGATGAATTGGTATTATGAAAAACTATTAAAAACAGAATATATATATATATATATATATATATATATATATATATATATATATATATATATATATATATATATATATATAACTATGTTACTTGTATATTAAGTAACATAATTTACGCTAACCCTAACTAACTTGGGCTTGTGCAACAATTTGGATTATATCACAACACGAACTATTGATCAATGTTTTAAAAATCGGACCGAACCGTCTGTTAAATGTAATTCATAGTGTCGAAGTCGAAAGCATTCATAGTGTTGTCGAATAGTTTCGACAGAATCGTGTTAGATTTAGTTTTGATTAGATTATATTTGATATGATTTAGATTAGATTTGATATTTTGGGCCTTTAGAGTTTTGGGCCTTGTAAATCTAAATCTATATATACCTGTCCTTTGTAGAATGAAAACAGCACAACAAGCAGTGAAGATTATCACAGTGCTAGTAGTTGTAATCACAGTTGCAGTTCGCAAGTGATCAATATACTTTGAAATCCCACAGTTCGTGGGTAACACATTCTCTTCTCCAATATTTCTCTCTTCTCTCTCTTTTCTTTCTTGCTGTTGGTTTGTTCTTCTTTCTTTGTTCTTCATTGTCATTACGCATTGTTTGTGGGTTGGTGATCAATCTTGAGATCAAGATTGAAGTGAAATCATCATAGGGTGTGGTGAATTTCCAACATCTGGTATCAGAGCCTGGTTACGATTCAAGGAGGAAAATTGTGATGGCTATGAATCATTCAAATGGGCACTTTCCGGCGACCCTACCAATTCTCAAGAAAGATAATTATGAGAATTGGTGCAAGCAGATCAAGGTGGTTTTCTGTTATCAAGATCTGTGGGATCTTGTGAAGGAAGGAGTAACACCGCTTAGGGAGAACGCGACAGATCAAGAAAAGGCTGCACTCAAAGATTTGAAGAAGAAAGATTATAAAGCGTTGTTTATAATCCATCAATGTGTTGATCCAGATAACTTTGAAAAAGTTAGCGATGCAGAATCAGCAAAGGAAGCATGGGAGATTCTTGAAAATTCATTTGGAGGTGCAGAGAAGGTGAAAGAGGTGAGGTTACAAACTCACAAGAGAACCCATGAGTTGCATCAGATGGAAGACAACGAAAGTATTACAGATTTCTTCACAAGAGTTACAAAACTTGTGAATTAAATCAAAGTATGTGGAGAAACGTTAACGACGAAAGTAGTAGTCTCAAAGATTTTGAGATCGTTGGCTCCTCGACCACGTGGTAGTAGCCATAGAAGAGTCGAAAGACTTGTCAGTATTGACGAAAGAAGAGCTTCAAGGGACGCTTGAGTCTCATGAACAAAGGATGGCTGAGAGAGCTGCAGGAAAGTCGAAGAGTGATATGGCTTTGTAGGCGCAGTCAAAAAAGGAAAGGAAAGGCAAAGGAAACGTGAATGGCAACAAAGATAGAGGAGGCAGTAATTCGACTCAGAAGAAACCTTGGAATCAAGGCAACCAAAGAGGTGGTGCTGCAGGTAGAGGAAGAGGTGGTGGTCGAAAACCATACAAAAGTCACATTCAATGTTTCAATTGTCAGAAGTATGGCCACTATGTTAGTAATTGTCCAGAAAAGAAGAAAAATCAAGAAACTGATGCAAATCTGGCGAAGCATGAAGAAGAAGAGACGTTGTTGATGGTCACAACGAAAGATGAAGAGAGATTCCAAGATCAGCGGTACTTGGACTCAGGATGCTCATCACACATGACTGGAAGGAAAGATTGGTTTGTCAACATGAAGCCCTCGTCGAAGAACACGGTGAAGTTTGCAAATCACAACACTCTAGCAGCTGAAGGTGTTGGTGATGTTCCGATTATGAAGAAAGGTGGCAAAAGGTCAACAATTTCCAATGTGCTGTACATACCAGGCATGAAGAGTAATTTGCTCAGTATAGGGCAGCTTGTCGAAAAGAACTACAAGGTAGTTGTCGAAGACAAGATGATGAGAGTTCTCGACGCAGGTGGTAGGTTGATCTTGAAGGCTCAATTGTCTCAGAATAGGACCTTCAAGATTGAACTCAATGTGATGGAGCACAAGTGTCTAGCAACAGCAGCCAGCAGAGATGAGTGGTTATGGCACTTTCGACTAGGCCATCTCAACTTCAATGACATCAGAGAGCTGAAGAGAAGAAATATGGTGTCAGGATTACCAGAAATCGACATTCCTAGTGAAGTCTATGAAGAGTGTGTTCGGTCGAAACAACACAAGAATAGCTTCAGCAAGGATGCAGGAAGGAAGTCGAAGGCAATTCTTGAAGTCATATACTCTGATGTATGTGGTCCAATCCAGGTGGATTCGATTGGTGGCAACAGATATTTTATCACGTTTATAGATGATTTCAGTCGAAAGTTATGGACCCACCTCATCAAGAAGAAAAGTGATGTGTTTGAGGTATTTGTCAGATTCAAATCCATGGTCGAAAGACAGAGTGGTCGAAGGTTGAAAACTCTGAGAACTGATGGTGGTGGAGAATATGTGTCGAAAGAGTTCGATGCATTGTGTAGAAAAGAAAGGATTGTGCATGAGGTGGTGCCACCCTACACTCCACAGAAGAATGGGATTGCAGAACGTAAGAACAGAACCATCATGAACATGGTAAGAAGTATGTTGAATGGAAAGCATCTACCCAAAGAATTATGGGGAGAAGCAGTTTCGACAGCAACATATCTTTTGAACAGATGTCTGACGAAGAAGCTTGAAGGAGTCACACCAGAAGAATGTTGGTCTGGTGTCAAGCCAAGCCTCAGTCACTTAAAGGTGTTTGGATCTATAGCACATAGACATGTGCTAGATCAGTTGAGAAGGAAGCTTGATGACAAGTCGAATCAGATGATCTTGATAGGATATCATTCGACTGGAGGTTACAAGTTATTCGACCCAGTGAATAAGCAGGTAGTGATCAGCAGGGACGTGATCATAGACGAGCTTAAAGAATGGGATTGGAAAGAGAAAGCCAAGAAGGATTTAGTGAGAATCTCTTGTGAAGAACCAGTCACTGAAGTCGAAAGAGAAGTTCGACAGGAACCAGTTGCAGATGAAGTAGGTTCAAGCAGACCTCGACGAACAAGACACATGCCTGCAAGGTTGAAAGAATGTGTAATTACATCAGATGATGTGGTCAATGAAGAGGGTGAGCTGGTACATTATGCTTTCTATGCAGATGTCGAACCAGTCAATGCAGCTGAGGCATTGAAAGATTCGAAGTGGGTGAAAGCAATGAATGAAGAGTTAGAATCCATCGAAGTCAACAACACCTGGTCACTTGTCGAATTGCCTCAAGGCAAGAAGGGAATTGATGTGAAGTGGGTTTACAAGGTGAAGGTAAATCCTAGAGGAGAAGTAACTCGACACAAGGCGAGACTTGTGGCGAAAGGATTTCTTCAGAAGGAAGGAATCGACTTCGATGAAGTGTTCGCACCTGTTGCTAGAATCGAAACAATCAGGTTGGTTGTTGGTCTAGCAAATATGAACAATTGGCACACATGTCAGATGGACGTGAAGTGTGCATTCCTTAATGGTCCCCTAGATGAAGAAGTTTATGTCGCACAACCAGCTGGGTATGTGAAACGAGGCGAAGAAGGAAAGGTGTACAGGCTGCATAAAGCCCTGTATGGACTTAAGCAAGCTCCAAGAGCCTGGAATAAGAAAATTGACAGCTTCTTAAGGGAGAAGGAATTTGTGAAGTGTACAACTGAGCATGGAGTATATGTAAGAAGAAGCAATGGCGAATTGCTTATACTATGTCTCTATGTCGATGATTTGTTGATAGCAGGAAGTTGCAAGAAGGAGATCGAAGATTTCAAACATGACCTGAGTGAGGAGTTTGAAATGTCAGACTTGGGAAATCTCTCATATTTACTTGGCATCGAATTCTACAAGACTAGTAGAGGTTTGATGATGCACCAACGAAGATATGCAGGCGAAATACTCAAGAGATTTGAGATGCAAGACTGCAACTCAACTTCAACTCCAGCTGAGACCAGACTGCAACTGTCGAAGGATCCAGACGAAGATGATGTCGACCCAACCTAATACAGAAGACTTATTGGGTCACTTAGATACCTTTGTCACACAAGGCCTGACTTAACATATAGTGTGGGTATTGTAAGTAGATTCATGCAGAAGCCAAAGGTATCACACCTAACAGCGACGAAGAGGATACTGAGGTATCTGAAAGGGACTCTCGACTATGGCATTTTGTTTCCTGCAGCTGATGAAGGGAAAGAATGCAAGTTAGTGGGATACACCGACTCTAGTTGGTGTAGTGATGCTGAGGATAGAAAATCCACAGCTGGATACGTGTTTATGTTAGGTGGTGCACCAGTTGCTTGGAATTCGAGAAAGGAGCCAGTAGTGGCATTGTCATCATGCGAAGCAGAATATATAGCTGCTTCTCTTTGTGCATGTCAAGCAACATGGATGGTGAACTTGGTCGAAGAGATTACAGGGAAGAGTCATGGAGCAATTACCATGAAGATAGACAGCATGTCAGCTATCAATTTGGAGAAGAATCCAATAGCACACGGTCGAAGCAAGCACATCGAAATGAGGTTCCATTATCTTTGAGAGCAGGTAGTAGAAGAGAAGATGAATTTGGAACACTGCAGAACTGAGAATCAGATTGCAGAT
The DNA here is from genome assembly GCA_022829125.1 of Lathyrus tuberosus. Taxonomy (NCBI): domain Eukaryota; kingdom Viridiplantae; phylum Streptophyta; class Magnoliopsida; order Fabales; family Fabaceae; genus Lathyrus; species Lathyrus tuberosus. Next base: position 3,754,097 of record JALAZF010000274.1, on the reverse strand, counting down.
ATCATGACGAAGGGAGTGCAGGTTGAAGCCTTCAGAAGACTAAGATTGGTGATGAATGTAGATAATTTAGACACAATGAATTAGGCGGTGTGTTAAATGTAATTCATAGTGTCGAAGTCGAAAGTATTCATAGTGTTGTCGAATAGTTTCGACAGAATCGTGTTAGATTTGGTTTTGATTATATTATATTTGATATGATTTAGATTAGATTTGATATTTTGGGCCTTGTAAATCTATATCTATATATACCTGTACTTTGTAGAATGAAAACAACACAACAAGCAGTGAAGATTATCACAGTGCTAGTAGTTGTAATCACAGTTGCAGTTCGCAAGTGATCAATATACTTTGAAATTCCACAGTTCGTGGGTAACACATTCTCTTCTCCAATATTTCTCTCTTCTCTCTCTTTTCTTTCTTGCTGTTGGTTTGTTCTTCTTTCTTTGTTCTTCATTGTCATTACGTATTATTTGTGGGTTGGTGATTAATCTTGAGATCAAGATTGAAGTGAAATCATCATAGGGTGTGGTGAATTTCCAACACCGTCCAGTTCAATCGGTTGGACCGGAAACCGGAGATGAATCCGGTTGGGTCAACCTTTTAAAACCACTAATGGATCAAAACTGGAGTAAAACTGAAAAAACCGTATTGAACCGTCCAAAATTATTCGAACCAAATGACCGGAGGCGGTTTTGTAAAACCGCCTAGTTTTAAAAAAATGAATCAAATTGACAATTTTTAATTTTTTTTTTTTAAGTTTAATATGCCAATATTAAAACTTAACATACATTTCCGAATCACGAAAAAAATCCGTATTTTTTTACAGCCATACAAATTTCTAAATTTTGTCACTCCATCATATTTTTTCTTTCAACCACACTTCATCATCATCACGTCGTCTCTTTTAAACATAGACATTGTGTCCAACTCAATATTAATTTTTGTTCAAGTCAATATTGTTTATTGTTGTCAATTATGACTTGTTTGTCGTAGTTCAACTCGAATTCGCTTTTTGTTGTTTAACTAAGTATATTGTGTTGTTTATTTGTGGTATTTTATCTTATTTAATTTAATTATTCTTTACTATTTGATCTTTATTTTAGTTATTATATTCTATTATTTTAATTTTTGTTTGAATTAGTTTAACTTATTTTATTGTAATTCTTTAATGTGCTCAAATTATTCTAAATGAAAGTTGAAATGAAGTGTACAACTTTGTTATGTTATCATAAGTACTATCGATATTATTGTATTAAATTTGTAGTAGATTTTTGAAATATTTATTGTATTAAGTTGTGAACATATTATTATGTAATATATCTATGAAATTTAATTTTACATTATTAGTTTATTTAATAAATGGTTCAACCGTAGGTTGAACCGGTTGAACCAGTTGAACTTTAAACCGGAAGTTTCACCGGTTCGATCTCCGATTTGTTTTTTAAAACATTGCTACTGATATTCCCTCTTTAATTTGTGATGAATCACAGTAAAGTCATCAAAATAATTCAAACTTGCGGGAAAGGAGGATGAACAATCCAAGATCTTTGAAACTTGAGAATACACATTCAAACTTCATATATGTGAAGATGAGATTTACAAGAGTATTGTAAATCTATGCATTGACTAGCCATTGTCATTGTTTAAGTTTCGAAGTCAAATTTTTCTCCTATGCACAAGAGGTTTTGTGAGAAGTTTTATACCTCATCCAAGAAAAGAAATTCAAGAGTGATTGTGAGAAATAGTGTTTGACCAAATATCCAACAGTACATTGACAATCTAAGTTCAATCTTATTTTTTTTATCAAGATTGACACCCATTTATCTGAGATACAGGTTAACAAAAAACAGATGTATGGTCACAGTAAAGGTACAAGTAAGATTATATATTGATAGTGTATCAATTGTTCCCATATAAATTGAACTTGTCATGAATAGAACAAAGAACAAACTTGTCGTGAAGAAACTTAAAAAAATAAAAATGACATCCTGGTTTTTGAAATCAAATTGAGCCACTCATGGAGTTTATATAATTTCCATTGATTAATTAGTTCAAAATTTTATGCAAACAATACTAGAGCATGGAAAGAAATCAATAACCATAAGGTATGTTTTTATCTATATTCAAACAGAACCAAGATTCATTTGTGTGTTGTTCCTTTAGTCAGGCAAATAAAATGGGGTAATGATTAATCTAACACAAACAAGATTCAAGAAAAATATCACTCCAATAACAAATTCAGTTGTTGGAGGGTGAGAGACGATGTGGTTCTGAAACAAATAAAGATCACCCATGATGGTTTATAACATCAATAATATAAGAATATGAAGAAGGGGAATAATAAGATCATGGGTTGGATTCCTCAACATCACTATAACTTTAAGTGTGTTTTGGGGAATCAAATAAAGACATGATGAAGTTAGGGTTATGGAAAAAATAATAACGAGTGTAAAATTAATATATAAATTAGATAAAAAAAAGAGTGCTCACTAGAAAAACAAGAAACTAGAATGCAACAAAGAAAATATATAAAAGTGAAGAGAAAATATTCAATATAATCTATTTATATAAGAGATTGGCATAATGATTAGACTAATTAAATATATTAATTATTTGAAAATGCCAATATTATCATTGGAATAACTAAATTGGTAGGGTTTAATGAGCATTTTCCCATTTACAAGTCAATACCGAATGTGCAACACGCGTCTCTATTTTATGATGCAATAATGAAATTATTCAAGTAGTAATTACTATTAATGTAACATCACCTCTTGCAACTAAAGAAACAAATAGTACATAACATAGGACACTTGCTTACACTTAAAAATGGTTAAATTGTTTGTTAAGAATCACAAGTATCCAAATTTAGGGGCAATCAAATCCTCTTTAGCCTAATGTAGAATAGTTGAATATAAATCATCTGAATGCAAGATAATCGGTTCTTTCTCAAGTCCATTAAGGTTCACACATGTTCAGGGTGTGTTGGAAGAAGTTAAAAACATGTAGAACTTGAATATTCTCCATATTACATGTGTTTATAAATGCATTACCGAAGAGGTTATCTTCACGGAAGCTTGTTAAGAGACAAGGTTTCACACATGAATATTGAAAACATAAAATGACACAAATTAGGGAGATATAAGCACTTTCAACCATAGATGTAGTGTTGCCATGACTCATTTTTATACTCCATTATCATTGTCTCAAAACCTCACTTTCTTTCAAGCCTCAAATTTTTTCTATGATTTATTAACTTCATATTTATAATTCTTCCACTTTGCTCCCATGTGCACTATTTTAAAATGGTTAACCCTAACATAGTGGAGGTCGTTATTAACATGTGCACTATTTTATTTAAATACCATATTAAATTTAAATAAAATATCATGTAATATATATATATATATATATATATATATATATATATATATATATATATATATATATATATATATATATATAGATATATATTGCAGTTTAAATCTTTTTAAAAAAATGATTAAGATATATTTTCAAGAATAACAAGACACAAATTTAAAAGCATCATAACTTTTTAATTGCAATGAAAAAATACATCTCAAATTAATTAATGTTTTTATTGCAATGAAAAAAAAAAACATTTTTAATTCATACTATTATCTATATTTATTTTGCCAATACTATTGAAAATCTAAAACTTAAAAGATAATTTAACAATATATTCAAAATAAAATATTAACCACAATATAATTAATTACCATTTTAAATACTGTTACTTATTAAAACATAATATGTTTTATTAACTTTTAAATTTTATATTACTATTATTTTGTGTTTTCATACTATAAAGTCATTATTATAAAATTAAATAATTATAGTTATTTTTTCTTTTATTACCATTCAATATTTATAATCTAATTTTAATTATTTTTTCTTTAACAAAATAATTAAAAATGTTATTTATAAAATGATCTGTGAATTTTTTTTTATAATTATTTTTATTAATAATATAATGTAGTACACACAAGGTATTTTTACCGCATCAAAATAACTAATAATAAAAGTATAATGGATAAAGGTGAGAACAATATAATTCACTTAAAGTAGTAAATCTTGTATCTACCAAAAAATAATTTGTAAGAAATATTATAAAATAATTGCATTCATTCATTTTTATTTATATAATGTTCCATTATAAATGATTGTTAATTTGCATTTAAAACACATTAAACGGAAATAAAATGTTACTATTATTTAATGTTGTTTATACCATAGAGTCATTACAACAATTATAACGGGAATATGAAATTACTATTAAAATATTGAATAATAATGGAAAATGTTCACTATTGATTCTAATTTTTTTTTGTAAATAATGTCAAAATAAAAATAATATTTATGTAAAAAAAATTATTTGGTTCATTCAAATATTTTTATATATAAAAACAATTATAGACACTAATTTATTATCTCTTTTAAAAATAATAACTTTTTTAGTTGAATATAATTGGATTTGGTTTAAAAAATTCAATCAATAATCACGTTTAATGTCTATCTATACACAAAGCAACATGATCTAAATTAACATGATCACATGGATTAACTTTTTTGGATTTCATTTTGTAATAAACGGGGACAATTTTATTACTGAATCAAATATTGAATAAATGGGGAAAACTTTATCACTGATTCAAATAGTAAATAATAAAAATATATCGACCATTATTTTCAAATATGGGAAAAATATAAGGCAGTTTTAAAAAAATTGAGTATATATTTTAAAATTGTATTCTCTTATAAAATAACATCTCATTTGTAAACAAAAAAAAAATGATAATTTAATTTTTATTTCTGTTACTATTATTATTAAGTAGTGTCTTTATTACAATATCTTTATTTCAAAAAAGACATTTAATAAGTTTTATTTTCTCATATCGTGTAAATGATTTGAAACAGAAAAAATGAAATAACTGATCCAATTATTATTATAAACGGAAACAATTTTATTATTGATTCAATTTTTTTGATATACGAGAACAACTTTCCTGATAATTCAAATAATTTTACAAATAATATTAAAACAAAATTAATATTTATATACAGAAAAAATACATTGTTAATTAAATGTTTTTATATAGGGGGGAAATATTATTGTTATAAATGAGAACAACTTTACTATTGGTTCAAATATTTTTATAAATACTATCAAAACAAAAATAATATTATGATTTAAATATTTTTATAAAAGGGAACAAGTTCACTATTGAGTCAAATATATTTATAAATAATGTCAAAACAAAGATAATATTTATATACGGGAAAAAATATATAGTTGATTAAAATATTTTTATATACGAAAACAAATACTATTGTTATAAACAGTATCAACTTTATTACTGATTTAAATATTGAATAACAGAAATTTATGGATCATTATATTATCTCTTATAACATAATTCTCTTATTTGTTAAAAAAAACTTAAACATTTCATTTATATAATACAAGTTTCAATATTTTTTTAATCATATTATTATTGATATTGTTGCTTACCTTTCATCTTTTAAATTTAATAATTATACTAATTTATTTTTTTAATATATAATTTTATTTAAATATTTTGTGGGACAAATTTGTGTCATTCATAAATATTAAAAAATACTAAACAAATACTTTGTTGATTCAAATATTTTTATATAGATTCAAATATATAAGTAATATCAAAACAAATTTAATATTTATATACGGGATCAAATTTGTTATTGATTATAGGCACTAATTTATTATATTTTTAAAAATAATAACTTTTTTGGTTGAAAATTTTAATTTTTTTATTTAATATTTATTATAATTTAAAAAAATGCGCGTACCATACAAATATCCGTACGAATGCACGGGTCTTCCACTAGTTATCATTGTCCCCAAACCTCACTTTTTTCGAGCCTCAAATTTTTTCTATGATTTATTAACTTCATATTTATAATTCTTCCACTTTGCTCCTATGTGCACTATTTTAAAATGGTCAACCCTAACATAGTGGAGGTCGTTAATTTTCAAAGAAACATCATAATTTCTGACCACTCGGTTAAGGCATCGTTATGTGAGGATTGGACAAATGCCACATAATCTTCTTCAAATATATATGATGTTTGTTTGTGACTAATAAGTCTTATAAGTCATTTTTTTACTTTAAGATTATTATAACTAAATAGAATAGATGTAACATTTGGATAGATTTCACTTGTTTCGTAATAAGTGTATAATGGAAGCTAGGTGAATCTTAATGATAAGATATTATTATCTATATGATATATTATGGTATTAATTCACATGTAATGATTGATATCAAATTTAGTTGACTTGTTATATACTTTGCTTGTATTTATTAGTTGAAATTAACTGAAAATGATCAATTTCCCATAAGTTACTGTAAATAGTTATTAATTAGGCTTTTAGGTCAAAATAAATGCTTTAAATTTATATATTTTCTTAGTATTTTAGGCTTAGGAACAAAAGAGTTTCAAATAATGGAAAACCAATATATCCAAAGGATCTTAAGATCTAAGATTTTGGATTGTAAGCAGTTTGTTGGGAAAAGTTCTCATGGCATAGGCAATTTGTTAAGTGAGCATCTCATGATATAGGTAAAGAAGAAATTAAAAATTCTTCTTATTATTTCTTGAGTGTCTCGTTTTTTAGAGAGGGGATAGTGGAGAGAAAATTCCAGCGAGACCATAAAATAAGATGACTCTTAGATGTTGCATAGTATGAACTTAATAAAAATATTGTAAATTAGGTTTTTAAAAAATTGATTAATGAAGGTTTGAAACCTAGGTTTGATGATCATTATGATTTACTAATTTCCATATTTTAATTGTGTACTTAGATGGAAATTATTTGATTTTTGTGGTCTTATTGAATTGTATATGTCGATTGCCTGTTGAAATGTTATGGAATGTTTAAAATGTCGAAAACTTTGATATGTATGTAGTATTGTGGTCATAAATTTTTATATAGGACTTGTATTGAAGTGACTATTGATTAAATGAAGCATATATACTAAATTGCCTTCAATTTGAGTACATATATCATAGGGTTTGGTTAAATACTCATGTCTAAAATGTGTTTGAAGTCAGTGCAAAATGCATGATTCTGCCGAATTGTTGAGTTTTGGAAAACTTGTAGATTTGATTAGATTCAATACATATTTAAACTGATTCAAATAATATTATACCCCTATCTAAATTTGTGAATCGATTTTAAGGCTTATGTGAATCTATTCACTTATCTCATATTTGCTTTAAAAGATTTTTTACTAAAAACCTGAATTTTGATGTGTTAATTTGCCTAGGGATTAATTTAGATTAATGACAGATTATGATGTGTTAAAACCATTCTATGTTATATATTATTCTGGGTCGTTCAAAGGTCTAATACAAAAGTTCATACATACATAAGTCTAATCATGATTCTCCAATGTACAAAGGCAGTACTTATGTGATTGAAGTTACATTTTTCTAATCTCCACTACTGATTATACTTGTACATACCAAATATATTTGATGTCGAGTTGTGTAGTCGGATAAGGTTAAGTATGGACTAGACTATGATAGCAAGAAAGGTCGTACAATGTAGAGAGCTAGGCAAGTATCATTCACAACCCGGGCCGGACAGGGAGCCCGACTCCCATCAGCCGAGTTCCTACGAGGCCGGGTACTATACCTCATCAACCTGGCACATACGCCGGTCATGAACTCAACAAAGCACACCAACAGTTGTAACGGCGACAACCCATCAATGCAAACGTTACCTGGTCTTCAAAGCATGCATTCATGAAGAGGAGTTACGACAATGACGGTCATGCAACGTCAGAAGGCCAAAAGACTTCTCTTAATGGCATACCTTAAATAAAGACTGATAAAGGCTATAAAAAGGGGCACCCACACGAGGGTTAAGCAAGACACATTCATCTTGAGACAATATACAGTACTTGTATAGCTCTCAAATCCCTAAAGATACTCAAATAGTTTAAACAGCGTAGTCTTCTCTGCCCTAAAGTAGAAGGCTAGCACTTTTGGCATTTCTAACCATTTTTTGCTAGAACATTTGGCGCCCACCGTGGGGTCTAGGTAAAACTCTCCCAGACCGCACCTTACACTAACAACATGTCCTCTGAAGGAGATCCTCCAGACATGGCTCAACTGCTAGCCATGATGGAGACCATGCGACAGCAGAATGAGACGCTGCAAGACAACATACAAGTTCTGCAACAATAAAGTCAGGCTGACGGTAACTGTGAGGAGGAGGTTCTCGAGCCACAACCTATTTCTCAAGAGATATGGGATGACCACGTCCCAGAAAACTTCAAAGCACCATCACTAACCTCTTATAATGGGAAGACGGATTCTCAAGAGCATGTTATTGCCATTAACAATCAGATGGCCATAGTTGCCCCTTCGGATTCACTGAAGTGCAAACTCATGGCCGGAACCTTTAAGGATGTAGCTCTAAGATGGTACATGAGCCATCCTCGACTTTCCATCATAAGCTACCAATACTTGACTAAGAAGTTAGTACAACACTTCTCGATAAGCAAACGTCGGAAGGTGTCTACGACCGCACTATTTAGTGCTCGACAGAAACAGTCAGAATCACTACGTGAGTACCTGGCTCGATTCAATGAGGAAACCCTCAAAGTATCTCTTCCAAACTAGGAAATATTTATGAGAGCTTTTCAACATGGATTACGTGTCGGACAGTTCAATGAGTTGTTAGCTCAGAAGGCAGCTATCAGCATGGACAAAATTACTACTCAGGCTGAGTGTTACATCAAAGGAGAAGAAAATACCCAAGATAAAAGAGCCCGGGACAGCAGTGAAAAGACAAAACGGAAGAAAAAGGTGTCGAGAAGGAGGAAGGAGCATCCTCGGGGAGCTGCGCGCGAGCGACATGCTCCCAGACCATACAGACAGTCATATGAGTCGGCAGAGACCTCACCCCATTGAATGCAAGCAGGGGAGATATCCTTAAAGAAGTCGGCCATATGAACCTGTTATCAGAGCCTCATCGTCCCAAAAGAGCCAACGCTATCTGTAACACCCCGATTTTCGTAAGAATATTTATTTAGTTTATTTAAATATTATATTCGTGGTTTTCTGTGAATTTTGGTGTTTCGTGTCGATGTCAGTGTTTTTATGAAGTTTTGGTTATTTTAATTAAATAGTAGTATATAATATGAATATATTAGTATCATTATTAATTTAAATAATATTAGAGGAATTAAGGGTAAGATGGACATTTGAGGAGTATTAGAGGGGGTATTATGGGAAAACCCATATTTGAGGTCCAAGAGTTAAATTAACCAAAAATGAGGAATTGAGGAGAATTAGGATTCATTTGTGGAGATCGTGAAAATAAGGAGAAAGTGCAGAGCTCTGAGGAAAAAGGGAAAAGGCGAGGATTTTCGTGAAGGTTTCCAAAGGCTCAAGAGAGAACTCATCGGATCGACAATCTAAGGTATGGGGAGTAATTACCTTTCATTGTTTTCATTATAGGATTCGATTGATTGAAGTGGATTTTGGGGTTTTTGAGGGTTTATAGGTTTTGAGGTAAACTGATGACTTTGAGAGCATGTTGTGAGATCGATTATTAAGAGTTGAAATAATCAGTAGAGTAGACCTTGGGGTTGATTTCCCCGTTGTTGTAGTTTTAACCCGGTGGCGAGGGATTTATGGAGTTTATATGAAGCTTGAGAGTTTTGAAGGTTTAGGGAAATTAAGGTTTCTCGTAGTGCCCTAAGTCGACCTAACAGTCGTAGGTATTAGGCCTTTAAATTCTGTGATATATTAGAACTGTTAATGGGATGTTTTTGGGTCAATTTGGATTGTAATCGCAGGAGCTTTGGAGGTTGTGGAGCTACTGATGCATAGCAGCGATTTGCTGTAATCGCAGGTTCGCTAGGCGAATCATTGCTTCGCTAGACGAATGTTCGCCAAGGCTCGCTAAGAGAGCGGTGCAGCGAATGCACGATAACGTGGGAGGGAGTACTAAGATGATTCTGGAGAGGAAAGGTGGGCTTCGCTGGGAGTTACGCTAAGCGAAGGAATTAGCGAGTGGGTTCGCTTAGCGAGTCAATCAGTGAGTGTGATAGATGATTGTGTTCTGGTGTTGAGTGTGGGGTCTGTGAGGTTCGTCGGCTGCTTCGCTAAGCGAAAGCCACAGCGAACGGGTTCGCCTAGCGAACCCTGGAGCGAACTGCTGCTGTTTCGCGATTTTGGGTTATGTGCTGTGATGTTTTGTTGCAGTGATTTTTATGACGATTTTCCACGATGTTACTGATGATTATCTGATGATGTTTTGGTGATTATTTGACGAATATGTGATGACATGACGTATATGAGAATTGATGAATGATGATGCATATTATGATGTTTACTTTGATGATAATGATTAGTGATGTTGTGTATCATACATTCATATGCATACTCTATGACGACGCTTCATTCCCATTGTGCGGATATGAGGTAATTATGACGTGCTTCAGTTCCAAATGCCGGATCGGTCCTATTGACGGGGATCTTTGGAGGGTTGATGGCCTAGTGTCCATCTATTATGACGATTGGTACCACATGCATGAGTCTTGTTATGCATTGCATTTTATGTGGCATTGATGAATTTGTGATATGGTGCTTCCTGATATTTTCCTTGATGATGACCTTGATGATGTCGTTTATGAAGATAATGCCATTTTATGTATATCTTGTTTTATAATGATTATTATGAATTGTGATTACTCACTCTGCCCGTTTGAATGTTGCCTCCACGTGGGTAACGTGCAGGTGATCAGGTTTAGCCGTGGATACTTTCGAGGACTTGAAGTTTATTTGCTTTTGGTTGATTTAGAGGGTCTTGCTCTGATAGTGTAACATCGGGTTGGGGTCCTTTGAGTTGAACTATGTGGTTTCCTTATTTTTGTTGTCATTTGATGATATGGTTTTGTTTTGATCATTATGATGTTTGTTGAAAACCTTTTATTTGAAAATTTTGAGTTCTGCTGCCATGTGAAGGCTTTTTGATTTATTTTGAGGAACACCCTTTGTTTACAGGGTAATTGTGTTATTTTGATTTAATGAGAAATGTGCACCCTTTGAGGGAATTTTTATGCCTTACTCTGATATTTGAGTTGTTGATGCTGCAACATTATTGGGGGTAGAAAAGGGTGTTACACTATCATGAGAAGGCAACCTGAGGCTTGATGTAATTACCACCGTGTACGGGGACATCACACCGAGGACTGTCAACAGCTGAAAAAAGAAATTGAAGCTCTAATCAAGAGAGGTCATCTCTTGGCATATGTGAAAGATTCTCGGCCACAAAATAACAAGAGAAGTCCCCTCTGGGATGACTTGGGACAAGAAAAGTCAGCTCGGAAGAAGAGTTCAGATGCCGAAGAGGGTCACGAGACAAAAACAGCTCGACACACGCTAAACACCATCTCTAGAAGGTTTGCTGGTGGTGGAGAAACAAGTTCGGCCTGAAAGAGATATGCTAGGACAGTCATGCATATCGACCAGAGATCCCCACAGAAACCGGAAGGTAACTTAGATGTTGTAACATTCTCCAAACAAGATGCCATATGAGTCCTAGCTCATGAAAATGATCATATGGTTATTAAAGTTTAAATAAGAGACTGAAGCATGAAAAGGGTGTTGATAGATCCCAGAAGCTCAGCCGACGTACTATACTGGGATGCTTTCAAAGTAATGGGGCTCGATACGACTGAGTTATTACCATTCAAAGGCAATCTAGTAGGATTCTCGGGAGAACAGGTGCAGGTGCTTGGGCATCTAGCATTGCCGACCACCTTTGGTAACACGGCTAATGCGAAGACTATACGAAAAAGTACCTGATAGTCAATGCTGCTTCACCCTATAACATCATTATAGGCCGACCATCATTCAACACCCTGGAAGCTTCGCTTTCAACTCTGTATTTGACCATGAAATTCCCACTCGGAGATGGCTGGGTTGGTATTGTCAAAGGCGACCAGGGTCTGGCGAGAAAGTGTTATAAAGATAGTTTAAAATTGAGAAGAAATGAACCCTCAGGAGAAGAAGATCCCAAGAATACCCACAAATTTCATCAGGTCGACATAGACCCACATGATGATTCAATTGAAAACAACATAGTACCTAATGAAGAAACAAAGCAAGTCTAAATTAGGCACCTACCGTCCCATGTTACACACATCGACGTCAACCTGTTTCCCGAAGAAGAGAAAGAGATCGACCAAACACTAAAAGATAATGTGGATCTTTTCGCCTGAAAGCCTTCAGACATGCCAGGGATAGATCCCAATTTCATGTGCCATCACTTAGCAATCGATCCAGATATCAAGCCGGTTTCCCAAAGGAAAAGAAAGGGTGGTGATGAAAAGAGGAAATCAATTGCAAAGGAAGTCCAGAAGTTGCTACAGGCCTGGTTCATCAAAGAGATCAAATATCTGACCTGGTTATCCAACGTGGTGATGGTAAAGAAGAAATCTGGGAAATGGCGAATGTGTGTGGACTTCACGGACCTCAACAAGGCATGTCCTAAAGAGCTGTATTGACTACCAAATATTGACCGGCTGATAGATGCTACGTTTGGATTCCATTTACTCGGTTTTATGGATGCATACTCCGAGTACAATCAGATCCGGATGAACCCAATAGACGCACCAAAAACCGCCTTCATGACCTGTCATACCCTAATTTTTTACTCTAAGATCCCACGACTTTTTGCATTATCTGCATAGCATATCATGTCCTTCATCTTGCATAATACCCAATTTATTAGCTGAAATAAACTTTATGGATTTACAGACAAATCGGTCTAAACTTGTTTCAAAATTTGACCAAACTTTGTATTTTTTTCAATATGCATATTTTGCGCTGATCATTTTGGTGCATTCATTTTATTTCCGAGTATTTTGGTGCCAGACCTTTTAGTCGTTTTTTTACTATTTTATTTTTATTTTTAATCATTTAATTTATTTTAGATATTTAGTTTAAATTTATTTTATTTATTTTATTTTTTTATTTGTTTGTTTAATAAAATATTTCTTTTTATATTAAAAAAAACACAAAGACATCGTATTTAATTTATTTTATTTTTGTCTACTAATAAAAAACACAAAAAACTTTTATTTTAATACTCTTGTCTTTCTTTCCTTATTTATGAAAACACAAAAATATTTTGTCTTAATTCTTTTAGTATCCTTGTCCACAATGTTTTGGAAAAATATTTATTTTGTCTGTCTATCATACCACTATATATACATGTGCTAACACTAATCATAGGGGACCGAAAGAAAGGAAAGAAAAGGGGGGAGAGAAAAAGAAAAAAAACTGAACATTGAGCTGTGGTACTATTTCTTCGGATCTATTTTTCGATCTCTTAATTTTTTTATTGCTCTTGATGCTTGCTTTTCTTATGCATTTTCGGTCATTATATGCTGGTGGTACCTATTTGTTTGTCTTATGTATATTGGTAGATTCTTATATAGTCCTTTTATTTTATTCTTATAGTATATACATGTTGCTGTTCTAATTTCACAAATATATCCACTGTATCTTATGTATATATTGATTGTCTCGTTTTTTACTTATATATATATATATATATATATATATATATATATATATATTTTACTTTACGTTTTTTATACTATTTGTTTATTTTATAAATAAAACATAGGTTAGTTTATATTAAATTTTTAGTTTGTTTTATAATATGTTTAAAACAATTTTGGTTTTTTTTTTTAAGTTTATATATATATATATATATATATATATATATATATATATATATATATTGCTGATTCCATTTTTTATTTAGATTATTCGAATTGAATCATGTCGATACGCTGTTTGCACATTGGTGTGCATGATGCGTGGCATTAGTGTCGATTTGATCCGGTTGCGATGATCGTATTTTTGTGTTAGCAACATTCTCTTATTAATTCTCGAATAATTTTGATTTAAATTTTTCTTAATTCTTGATGTTAATTTTGTTTAAATCTTGATTTTGATTTTGATTGGAGTAGATATTATTTTGACATTGATCCTGATCCATTTTTTTATTAGACATTAATTTTAATTTTGTTTAAATTTTGATCTTGATTTTGATTGAATTTAGATTTGAATATTAATATCAATTTTTTTATTAATCTGGTTATCAGGTTTGGATTAAAACTTTTGCTAATCTTGATGACCGTTGAATTCTTGCTTGTTTGGATTGTGTGTTTATCGCTCATTCTTATCCCCATTGGCAAAGTGTATCCCAATTCCCATGAGGTGTAAAATAATTTTATCGCTTTCCTTTATTTTGCTCATATCTTGCCACCATTTTAAACCCTGTAATTCGATTGTTTCTACGATATCCATCAACCAAACCCAAAGCATTCTTGATTCATATCAAGTCATACCCGAACTTGTAAGTCGATTGCTTTTTTAGCATCGCCATCAACCTCATGCTAATACTTTCTCTCTCACTTTGATTGCGGTTTCGTTTACTAGGAGCACCCTTAGTGACTAGGATTCGACCTAATTTTTTCTCAAAACCCTTGATCCAACGTCAAGTGGCTACTTCTCTCGTAAGTCAGCTGCCTTTTGCAATCACCATGACGCGATTTTCAAACCTCAGTCTTTTATCGAGTATTTTTCCCCTTTAAAATTAAAACCTTTACCTAATCAAAAAATCCAAAAATACTTTAATCATATTTCTAATCTGTTTCAGAAACCTTAATAAAAACACTACCTCCATAGCCTTAGGATTGGAGTCGTCGCACTCCATGTAAGTGTGTTCTGCCACAGACACTTCTTTCCCTATTTATCCTAGCCTTAGGACCAGAGTCGTTGTACTCTGTGTAAATTTCCTGTCGTGGACATTTACTCCCTCTTTCCTTTCCTTTTCAACCTAGCCTTAGGTTTAGAGTCGTCGTACTCTATGTAAGTGTCTTGCCATGGATACTTACCTTCCTTTGAAACCTTGACCACAGTCAAGAGTTCCTCACCCTTATTGAGGGAAACTACGAATGCTCTGATTCCATTCCCGCCAGGATACGTAGGCACGAGATGCGATATCTTGGCGAGCATACTTAGAAATAAAACCCCTAGGTCTTTCCCTTAGCACATTTCCTTAGCAAGCAAACGATAACATAACACAATAAAATAAGAGGTTCTTGTAGAGTACTACAGATACTTAGGATGTTAACACCTTCCCTAGGTATAACCAACCCCCGAATCTTAGATCTTTAGCTATTTCCTACATAGCGCACTTAGGGTTTTTTCGACCTTTACCATTTCCTTTGGATAAATCAAAGCTTGGTGGTGAATTATGATTTGTGATTCAAGTTAATATAATAGCTTGATATTCGATTCTTATCGTGACATGACCCATCAGAGCAATTACTATTATGAGGTCATGCCTTTTGGGCTCAAAAATGTTGGGGCAACTTACTAGAGGCTAATGGATAAGGTGTTTACTACTCAGATAGGTCAGAATCTAGAGGTCTATGAGGATAACATGGTTAACAAGACAAGCACAAACTGGTCACAAGTAAAGGATTTAATATAAACCTTTGCATCCATAAGAAGCTATAACATGAGACTGAACCCAGACAAGTGTACCTTTGGAGTGCAAGCCGGGAAGTTCCTCGGATTTATGCTTACCAACCGGGGAATCGAGGTAAACCCGGACAAATGCCAAGCTATAATAGATATGAGAAGTCCAACCGCGAAAAAGGAGGTCCAACAACTGACAGAGAGATTAGCCGCATTGTCACGATTTTTATCATGTGCAGGAGACAAGTCAATACACTTCTTTGCAGCCATAAGGAAGTATAAGGAGTTTGAATGGACAGAGTCATGTGAAGAAGCTTTTCAGGAAGTAAAGCGTTTTCTGTCCTCGCCTCCTATTCTAGTAAGGCCCAAAGAAAACACGCCTTTAGTCTTATACTTATCGGTCACAGATAAAGCGCTTAGCTCGGTTTTAGTAAAGGATGGAGAAGACGGGGAACGACCCGTGTACTTTATCAACAAAGTTCTAAAAGGCGCAGATAAGGTATCAGAAGATTGAACGGTTGGTGCTAGCAGTATTTGTCACAGCTCGGAAGCTGAGACATTATTTTCAAGGTCACCCTATCACAATCAAGACAAATTTCCCAATCAAACAAATACCGAAAAAGCCCGACTTAGTAGGACGAATGGTCAAGTAGGCAATAGAGCTCTCCGAGTATGACATCAACTTTGTGCCCAGAACCAGTATCAAGTCACAGATACTGGCCGATTTTGTGGTAGAATTAAGTGCACCAGCTGGAGAAGAGATCTCAAACAGATGGATCCTCTATGTAGATGGATCTTCAAATTTCAAGGGAAGCGGAGCCGGAATAATTTTGGAAGGACCTGAAGATCTAACATTAGAATACTCTTTATGTTTCAAATTTCAGGTTAGTAACAACCAGGCAGAGTACGAAGCTTTGATTGCTGGAATGAAATTGGCGAGGGAGGTAGGAGTAACACACTTATTAGTGAAGACCGACTCTCAGCTAGTGGTCGGACAAATGAAGAACGAGTACCAGACGAAGGATTCCACCCTGATAAAGTACCATAAAAAAGCTTTAGGAATATCCAAAGCGTTCTCAGAATTCGAAGTCATCCACATCCCAAGAGAAGACAAGGCCCGTGCTGACCTCCTAGCCTGATTAGCAAGCTCAAAGAATTCAGGAATGAATAAGACTGTGATCCAAGAAGTTCTCGAAGCACCCAACATTCAATCAGAGGAAGTATTAACAATAGAGGATGTCCAAGGATGGATGAGACCCATCATCAGCTATCTGACCTTGAAAATATTACCTGAAGATGTCAATGAAGCCCGAAAGATTAAAAGGATAGCTTCCCGATACATCATAATCTTGGACACGTTGTACAAGATGGGTAGGTCAACCCCTATGCTCAGATGTGTGTCAGAGCCTGAGATTGAACTGGTAATAAAAGAGGTCCACGAGGGAGCCTTTGGTAGCCACATCGGTGGGAGAGCACTATCCGGAAAAATCCTAAGAGTCGGGTACTACTGGCCGCATATAATGCGAGATTGCATCGAGTACGTTAGCAAGTGTGAAAAGTGCCAAATATTTGCTCCATTTAACTATCTACCAGCTGAGTCGTTCCATTTGATTTCATCCTCATAGCCATTCCATCAGTGGGGATCAGACATCCTAGGACCATTTGGAGGCCAATCGAATAGGGGGTCTAGGAATAAAAAAAATATAGTGTTTTCAACAAATCTCTCCTTAATAAATGATTTTGGAAAACAAGAATCGAGAAGAATGTGCTTTGATATAAAGCTTTGGTCAATAGATACGAAGAAAATGTGGGTGCCTTGTGTGAAGGTATCATAGACAGATCATCATGGTGGAGTGTCATTTGTTATTTAGGTATAAGTCGAGATAGTCTAGAAGTGTATTCAGTTAAAATGAGTTACCAAGTTTTGATATTGGAGAATAATACAAGGTCTAACTCATGTTGGTCAAAAGCTTGCACATATCGATATCATCAAAAGTATCATGTCTAGTATGGATAATTCTTCATAATAGATTACCTGCACAAGATAATTTACTTATGAGATGTGTCAATGATTATGAGTCTCTTCAATGTGTTGGCGAGTGAGGATATAAAGAATTGATTCTCGTCTTATTTTAGTGTCTGACTTTTGCACGTATTTGGTATTTTGTTAGCAATTGATTTAGTTTTTATGCGGTTTTTCAAAAGGAATATTTGGCACATCTAGAGCAATTTGAAGACTTAACTAGAAGTCAAAGATCTTTCTTTAATATAGCAAGTATAGTTTGGTTTTCTTCTATTTTGAGCCTCTAGAAAATAAGAAATGATAAACTATTTAATAACAATGTTGTCTTAGTGAAGTAAATGGTTGACTTTGTGAAAAGGAGTTCTTGAAATTAGCTTAATATCAAATCAAAATGTTTAGATTATTGTTTATTTTAATGGTACTTGAATCTCATAGTTTACTTCAGTTATGTGGATGGATGAGGTGTTTGGAGTTCCTTTTATCTTTGGCTAGTTATTGACATAACAATTTATATTACTAGGTGGCAACACCATCTACAGTCAATTTTATTTTTCCTATCGCGATAGCAATTTGGATTATGCTTTGTGTTTAGATTTGATGTATGATTCTATTGGGGTATGAGAAGGAGCACCTTTAAGTGAAATCTCTTTTGTCCACATACACTTGTATCGTCGTTGAGAAGGAGCATCGACATTGAGTCAAAAACAACACAAGTGAGAGAGATATTACGTATTCACTCAAAACCTTAAGATAATATGTGCATGAGTTATCCCACTTATAAATGTTTAACTCTTTATATTTATAATTAATGTGGGACTCCAACTCACACTTGTTATATTATTCTCAATAGATTCTTGCAATGCATTGACATGTTAATATTGTTAATTTTTTATTGTTTCCTTGTTGTTGTTTGCATATATATTGTTTTTTTGCAATTAGTTATCTAAATGGAAATCTTTGTAGGTATTGGTTGTGGGTTTGTTGCTATTGGTGCTTGTTTTGCTATTTTGTTTATTTCATACAACTTCTTCGATGTGATATATTTTATGCCTTCACAATTTAATATATTGTGCAACACAATTAAAATTTTAATTTAATAGAATTATGCTATTTTTTGTAAGTATATCGATGTAGGAGAGATTAATTTCAATAGTTGTGAATATATGAGTATAAAGAATATCTAAATTTCACAAAAATAAACATGTCTAATCAAATTTATTTAGCATTCATATTTTAAAAGCATGTGGAGATTTTGAAGAATTGGATGGATAAAGATGTTATAGACACAATGTATAAGACTCAACTGATGAGAAAAAAATATTTTTATAGAAGTGATCTCTAAAACAACAACAGCAAAAAAACATGTCAAAGAATTTTGGTTATATAACATCGGATCAAAGATAATAAACTTACATAATTAGTTGAATTATTTATTTATTATTATTATTATTTTGTTTTTATTTTTATTTTTGTTTAGATTTAACCATTAATTTTTTTCTTCTAAATTTATTCCTTAATTATGTACATTTTTTTTTCTTTTATATAATATATGTTTTTATGATTTTAAAAAATATATTCTAAAAGCATACTCATTCTCTTTATAAAAGAAAACATACTTCAAAATCGAATTTATTCTTCTAAAAATATATAATCATGTCTAATTACATCACTTAGTTGATAGCTATCCGGTTAAAAATGACAGAAATCCGAATTCGAGATATGAAATTCTAGTCAATACTATTTAAAGAAAACTTTTATATATATATATATATTCTCCTAATACCCTTTATCTTTATTAAAAGGCAAGTATGTAACAAAATAATGTTATAAATATAATATATTCTTTAAATTAATTAGAAGTTTTTTAATATATTAATAGATTAGAAATAAAATTATAATTAATTTTCTAAATTAATATAATTTTTCTAATTAAATTATTTCTTACAGTGAATTTAGTCATTTGTAATTGAAAGGATCAAATTAAAAAATAATATTAATTTTAAAAATATTATATAATTTTTTGCTTAAAAGTATATTTAAAAATTAATAAATAGTTAATACATATCTTAAGTAATTATATCAATAAAACATAATAAAATAATAATAATAAAAATAATAATAATACTTAAAGAAAGAAAATAAAGGCCTATATTATTTAATATTTATTAAATTAATTTATAAATTAAAGATTTAAATAATTTTACTTTGCTAAAATGTGTAAAATTTAATTTAATAAGTATACTGATAAAAATAAATAATAACCAATGTTATAGTCTAATCATGTGTAAATGTTTTTAAAAGTGAATAAAATACCTAACTTGAAAACACTGACATCTTTTGTTGAGTGGAGTATCTATAAAAAAATAATAGTAGAGTCAAGAAAAAAATTTCAACATATATTATTACTTAAAGATTTAAATGTGAGTTTGTGTTAGTGGCTAATAAGGTTTTTTTTTTTTTAAATTGTGAAAACTAATAAAATGATTAAAATCACTTTAAAATAATTATAGATGTACGAGTCTCCCACATAACATGATGCATGCAAGGAACACCCCCTTCCACTAGACTATATATATAATTTTAATCAAATTGAAATTAATTTCACTTTATTATTTATTACTTATTTTATTTATTTTCAATTATTTATTTTATATATTTTCAATTCATTATTTTATTTATTTATTTTATTTAATTTCAATTTAATATTTAATATAAACAAAATTATATTAAATAATAAATGTTAAAATATATTTAATATTGAATAGAAAGTAAATATAAACTAAATTATTAATAATGTTTTAACAAACTAAATTATTATTAAAATTTTAATAATGATAATACCAATGCTTCAGTTTAATATTAACGTGTTAATATTTAATTATAAACTAAAATTAATATTTCAGTTTAATAATATTAATACTAATGTTAATATTTAATTATTTAATTTTTACTATCAATTTAATATTAATTTTAATTTTTTGATAGTAATTAAAATATTAATATTATAAACTAAAATTAAATAGTATTTATTTATATAATAATGTTAAATATGTATTATAACGTATTTAAAAAATTAAAATTAGTATTTTAGTTCATTGTTTAAATAATAAATGTTAAAACATATATTTGATACAAACAATTAAATATTTTCATTACATAATGCTTAATACAAATATTTTCAGTTTTTAATATTAGTAAATTAATATATATTGAAAGTAATATATATCTTCAAATTAATAACGACTTATAATTCATATTTCTTAATATATTTTAATATTTAATAATTAATATTTTATTATTAATATATTATAATATTAATTTTTTTTCTTATTAACATTTTATAATCTTAGTATTTTATTGTTAACATTTTATAATATTAAACAAAGATATGTTAAAATAAATATACCATTTAATAAATATATTTAACTATATTTGTTTAATAATATATTTAAATATATGTTAATATTTAATTAAAATATTTATTTAATTAAATATATTTATTTAAATATATTGTTAACATATTATAATATTAATATTAATATTTTATAATATGTTAATTATTTCATTTTAATGTGTTAATTATTACATTTTATTTCATCAAAATACGTTAATATTAATTTAGTTTAGTTTAGTTATAATGTTAATATTAATTTAGTTTAGTTTTTTATTAATATTAATTTAGTTAAAACGTTAAAAAAATAGTTTAGTTTAATTTAGTTTATATTAGTATTAGTTTAGTTCAAACATTAATATTAATTTAGTTTATTAAAACGTTATTAATAATTTAGTTTATATTTAGTTTCAATTCAATATTAAATATATTTTAACATTTATTATTTAATGTAATTTAGTTTATATTAAATATAAAATATTAAATTGAAATTAAATAAAATAAATAAATAAAATAATGAATTGAAAATAAATAAAATAAATAATTGAAAGTAAATAAAATCTATATCAGCAACTACATCGACTTCGACTTCATCAGTTTCTTCGTTGACGCCATAACTCATCAAAGGCTTGTTAATTCCATCACCAGAATTCCAATCCAAGGAAAATTTTCATCAATCACAATATCTCAACTCATTATGATCTTCTCATTGATTTGGGTTGAGTAACTTGTATGCTCCAATCTTATGATGTCCTACCAGAATCATAAGTTCACTCTCATCGTCAAGCTTCCTTCTCCTAGCATCAAGAATATGCCAAAAGGAAATAGAGCCAAACACCTCTGGATGACCCGTTGATGGTCATTTTCCATTACACACTTCTTCAGGAACCTTGTTCTTCAAATTCTTGGTAGGGCACTTGTTTAGAATATAAACACCAGTGGTGACAACTTCACCCCATAAGAATTTTGGCAAATTCTTCTGCTTCAGCATACATCTTGCCATATCTAATAT
Source organism: Lathyrus tuberosus (assembly GCA_022829125.1). Taxonomy (NCBI): domain Eukaryota; kingdom Viridiplantae; phylum Streptophyta; class Magnoliopsida; order Fabales; family Fabaceae; genus Lathyrus; species Lathyrus tuberosus. The sequence continues at coordinate 3,732,086 of JALAZF010000274.1, read as the reverse complement.
GGTCATGTTTCTTGTTTCTGTTACTCCATTATGTTGAGGCGTGTAAGGAGTAGTTACTTCATAATCGATACCATGTTCTGCACAAAACTCTTCAAACATCTTAGATGTGTATTCGCCACCTCTATCTTCTCGCAAAACTTTGACCTTCTTTTCACTCTGGTTTTCGACAAGCATCTCGAATCTCTTAAAGATTTCAAATACTTCATCTTTGCGATTGATTACATAGATCCAAAGATTTCCTCTATACTCATCGACAAATGAGACAAAATACTTGTTTCCTCCAATGGTATGATCTTCAAACGGGCCACATACATCTAAATGTACTACTTCTAGTATGCAAGAGAACCTCACTGGCATAGTCTAAATAAAAGACTTTTTGGATTCATTCCCTATTAAGCAACCTTCACAGAGCTTGTCAGACATCTTAAGACTTGGTATACCATTTACCATATCTTGAGTAATAATTTTATTGAGCGACCTAAAATTTAGATTGTCAAATCTTAAATGCCACAACAAACTATTCTTGTGGCTGACAACTGTTTTGAGGCATTGTACCTCAATCGAACTGATCATGGTCTTAAATGTCCTGCTCTTCTACATAGGATATTTTAAGACCAAACTATTCTGGATATCGAACAGTTTTAAGGCTCCATATTTCATAATCATTGAGAAACCTTTTTGGACCAATTGTCCAACACTTAGCAGGTTACACTTTATTCTAGGTACATATAGTACATATTTGATCATAGCTTTTGTTCTATTGCTCATTTGAATAACTATGTTGCTAGTGCCTTCTACTTGCAACGAGCTATTATTTGCCAGTTTGACCTTGCTCTTCTTTGACTCGTCGAAATCTGTCAACCACGCTTTCCTATCAGTTAGGTGATTCAAACAGCCTATGTCGAGGAACCAGATTTTGGAGTCGACGTGGTCATCTGCAACTGCAGCCATAACCACCATATCTTCATAATCATATAAATCTTGGCGTGCAAGGTTTGATCCTTTCTCCTTGCCTTTTGTTGCTCCATTTTCTTTCATGTACCAAAAATTCTTGGCCAAGTGACCCCGCGTTTCACAGTTATAGCATTGTACACCTTTTTTTCTCTTCTTTGTCCTTCTGATAGGAGTTTATTTCTCCTCTTTTGGAGGATTCAAAAGCCCTATCTTCGACCTTATGCTTTTGAGGGTTCGACCAAGACTTATTTCTCTGAGTCTTATTCTTTTTGCCCTTGAACTTATTGAAACCACCATGTTTCTTCCATGTCTAAGCCTGTAGATCTTGTATCAAATCCTGAACACCTTTCCTTTCGACAATCCTCATCTTATGTGCCTCCAACGAACCAACCAAATGTTCCAATTTCAATGTTTCAAGATTGCTCGATTCTTGAATATAACAATGATAATATGATCAAAGTGAGAGGTCAATATATGCATTACCTTCTCAATTATATTCTTATCTATTAGGGTTTCACGATAACCTTTCATGAGATGAACAAGCTTCTGCACCTTCGGAACATAGCATGCAATATTTTCTTCTTGTCTCATATGTAATAATTCATACTGCCTTCATAACGTCTACAATTTAACGACTTTAACCTTCTCACCTCCTTTGTAATACTTGACAAGAATATCTCATGCCTCCTTCGCTGATTAAGCATTAGAAATCTAATCAAATTTCGTTGCATCTACAGCCGATTAAATATAAAATGCAGTCTTTCTTCTAGGCCTCCTTGTTCGAGACTCTCTGAGCATCAGTTGCATTCTCGGCAAGCTCAAGAACGTCATTAGTAACCACTTCTAGGGTTTCATGAAACCCAAACAGAGATTGCATCTGTTTTCTCCATCAGATTCAATTCTTATCGTCAAGAATTGGAAGAGACTTTGGAATGACATTGTAACCATTTATCTTTACAGGAAACGCGATTAATAACCCACGATCACCGACGTGTGATTCCTGAAAACACGATCAAAAAACTAACCGGAGTTCTAGATACCAATTTGTTAGTGTGTGATGCACTTTGAGTGAGAGAAGAAATGAGAAAGAATGAAAAATAATTGATGAATTGTTATTATGAAAAACTATTTAAAACAGAATATATATATATATATATATATATATATATATATATATATATATATATATATATATATATATATATATATATATATATATATATATATATATATATATAACTATGTTACTTGTATATTAAGTAACATAATTTACCCTAACCTTAACTAACTTGGGCTTGTGCAATAATTTGGATTATATCACAACACGAACTATTGATCAATGTTTTAAAAATCGGACCGAACCGTCCGATTTAATCGGTTGGACCGGAAACCGGAGATGAATCTGGTTGGGTCGACCTTTTAAAACCGCTAATGGATCAAAACTGGAGTAAAACTGAAAAAACCGGATTGAACCGTCCAAAATTATTCGAACCAAATGATTGGAGGCGGTTTTGTAAAACCGTCCAGTTTTAAAAAAATGCATCAAATTGACAATTTTTTTTTTAAAGTTTAATATGCCAATATTAAAACTTAACATACATTTCTCAATCACAAAAAAAAATCCGTATTTTTTTACGGCCATACAAATTTCTAAATTTTGTCACTCCATTATATTTTTTTCTTTCAACCACACTTCATCATCATCACGTCGTCTCTTTTAAACATAGACATTGTGTCCAACTCAATATTAATTTTTGTTCAAGTCAATATTGTTTATTGTTGTCAATTATGACTTGTTTGTCGTAGTTCAACTCGAATTCGCTTTTTGTTGTTTAACTAAGTATATTGTATTGTTTATTTGTGGTATTTTATCTTATTTAATTTAATTATTCTTAACTATTTGATCTTTATTTTAGTTATTATATTCTATTATTTTAATTTTTGTTTGAATTAGTTTAACTTATTTTATTGTAATTCTTTAATGTGCTCAAATTATTCTAAATGAAAGTTGAAATGAAGTGTACAACTTTATTATGTTATCATACGTACTATCGATATTGTTGTATTAAATTTGTAGTAGATTTTTGAAATATTTATTGTATTAAGTTGTGAACATATTATTATGTATAATATATCTATGAAATTTAATTTTACATTATTAGTTTATTTAATAAATGGTTTGATCGTAGGTTTAACCGGTTGAACCAGTTGAACCTTAAACCAGAAGTTTCGCTGGTTCGATCTCTGGTCTATTTTTAAAACATTGCTACTGATATTCCCTCTTTTATTTGTGATGAATCACAGTAAAGTCATCAAAATAATTCAAACCTGTGGGAAAGGAGGATGAATAATCCAAGATCTTTGAAACTTGAGAATACACATTCAAACTTCATATATAAGAAGATGAGATTTACAAGAGTATTGTAAATCTATGCATTGAATATCCATTGTCGTTATTTAAGTTTTAAGTCAAAATTTTCTCCTATACATAAGAGGTTTTGTGAGAAGTTTTATACCTAATCCAAGAAAAGAAATTCAAGAGTGATTATGAGAAATAGTGTTTGACCAAATATCCAACAGTACATTGACAATCTAAGTTTGATCATATTTTTTTTATCAAGATTGGCATCCATTTATCTGAGATACGGGTTAACAAAAAATAGATGTATGGTCACAGTAAAGGTACAAGTAAGATTATATTGATAGTGTAACAATTGTTCCCATATAAACTGAACTTGTCATGAATAGAACAAAGAATAAACTTGTCGTGAAGAAACTTTAAAAAAAAATGACATTCTGGTTTTTGAAATCAAATTGAGCAACTCATGGAGTTTACATAATTTCCATTGATTAATCAGTTCAAAATTTTATACAAACAATAATAGAACGTGGAAATAAATCATTAACCATGAGGTATGTTTTTATCTATATTTAAAAAAGAAACATATAGTTTCAACTCCTAAAATTTTGCCACAAAATTAGTACAAAATGAAGAATTTATTGAACAAATTAGTTAAAAAAATGCATCATACATTGCATATCTAGCAAAACTAGAGGTTTTTAACATTGGAAGCTAAACAATTTGAGCAATTTATATAGAATTTTGAAAAAGAAAAACCTAAACCAAGGATAAACATATGATAGGTATCTTAAGCCTCGTACCTAATGATCAACAAACCTAGAATGACAACCACTTCAAGAAGAGTATGGGTCTTGAAATCCAATGAAAGAAACAATATTATAGCATAACGATGATTAGCCGAGAAGGCCAAACAATGACCCGTGTCAAATTTCATGTTTACCTTTAAAAGTATGATCATATCACACAGGCGTTACTTCATCCAATCTCGAGTCTTATAAAATTTATATTCGTTCCTGTAACACCCCAAATTTATTAGAATGTTTATTTAATTTATTTAAATATAATATTTGTGAATTTTGGTGGTTGGTGTCGACGTCGACATTTTGGTGGAGTTTTGGTTATTTTAATTAAATAATAGTATATAATATGAATATATTAGTATTATTATTAATTTAAATAATATTAGAGGAATTAAGGGTAAGATGGACTTTTAAGGTGGATTAGTGAGGGTATTATGGGAAGAGCCTATTTTGGAAGCCCAAAGGTTTAACAAAAGGAGAATTTTGAGATTAGGTTTCATTTTGTTGGTCAGAACGTGAAAATAAGGAGAAAGTGCAGAGCTCTGAGGAAAGAAGGAAAAAGGCGAGGATTCGTGAAGGTTTCCAAAGGATCGATAGAGAAAGCTCCGAATCGACAATCTAAGATATGAGGAGTATTGCCTTTCATTGTTTTCAATATAGAACATGATGTGTTGAAAGTGGGTTTTGAGGTTTTTGGGGTTTTTGAAGGGTTTTTGAAGGGTTTATGAGTTATTGATGATTTAGAGGTATTTATGAGAACCGATGATGGATTATTAAGGGTTGAATTTATTTGGGGTAAAATAAGCCTTCGAGGCAAAAACCTTTTTTTGATGATGTGTGGGATCTTGTATGAGAAAAGGATTTATGGGGTTTATGGGAACCTTGGGAGTTTGTGAAGGTTTAGGTGATTTCGAGTTACAAAAGTGAAATTAATCGACCTAATAGTTGTAGGTTTTGTGTCCTTAATGGTTATAATGCCTTAGGAATGTTGTAGGGATGTTTTTGGGCGAACTGAGGTTGAATTCGTAATGTATTGTGGGTCTGGTATGCTACTGATGCGTAGCAGCGATTCCCTGCAATCGCTAGTTCGCAAAGCGAACGAAACACTCGCAAGGCGAATGTTCGCCTGGACTCGCAAAGCGAGTAGCACAGCGAATGCGCGATAACTGTGATGATTCTGGGTTGATTTCTGAGAAGTGGTGTCATGGGTTCGCACATCGAATGTTCCAACGAAGGGCTTCGCAAAGCGAATGAAGTGGCGAAGGGAGGCAGAATGGGGGCTTTGTTGGGACTCTGGGATTCGCTAGAGCTTCGCAAGGCGAAGGTCCCACCGAATGTGTTCGTTGTGCGAACTGCTGCTGTTTGTGAAATTTGTTTATGATGCTGTGATGTTCTGAGATTTTGGTGCTGTGATATTTCTGATGTTTTACTATGATGTTCTCGATGATATTGAGATGATGACCTGTGATGTTTTGATGAATATATGATGACATGATTGACATGATGTTATGGTGAATGATGATGCACATAATGATATTTTTGGCGGTGATGATTATGATGTTGTGTATCATGCATTCATAGCATTTCTGTGACGATATTATGACTTATGTCCAGTGATGATGGTGTTAGACTTCGGTCTATTTGTGGCTTCCATCCCATTGTGTGGATGTGAAGTGGATTATGACGTGCTCCGGTTCTTGAGTAGAATCGATCATATTTGACGGGGATCTTTGGAGGGTGATGACCTAAGTGTCCATCGATTATGATGATTGGTACCACATGCATGAGTCCTGTTATGCATTGCATTTATGTGGCATTTGTTGTGATTTATGATGACGTGTTTTGATGTTTGCCTTATGATGACTCTGATGATGTTATATACGATGATGACGCCATTTTTATGCATATCTTATTTTATAATGATTATAATGAATTGTATTACTAACTCTGCCTGTTTGAATATTGCCTCCGCGTGGATAACGTGCAGGTGATCAGGATTAGTTGTGGACGTTTTTGAGGACTTTTGATGTTATTTGCTTTTGGTCGGCTTAGAGGGTCTTTGCTCTGATAGTGTAACATTGGGTTGGGGTCGTTGAGTCGAACTATGTTGAATTTTATTTGGTTGTTATTTTATTGATTATTTGATGACTATGATTAATTTTAATAAACCCTCTTGTGGGTTTTTTGTGGTTATGGTGGTTTTGCTGCCCTTTGAAGGCATTTTGAGTTATTTTGAAAAAAACTCGTTGTTTACGGAGTAAAGGTTTTATTTTGAATTTATAAGAAATGTGCACCCTTCGAGGTGAATTCTGATTTATTATGATTTTATGTGTATTCCGTTGCGATATTTTGTGGGGTAGAAAAGGGTGTTACAGTTCCAACCATTCTAAGTAATCATCTGAAAGACGGTGAAACATTATGAATTCAGATAATTTCCTTTAGTAGTGAACCACTCAAATACAATTAGAATGTGGTAGTGAATATTCAAACAGAACCAAGACTCATTTGTATGTTGTTCCTTCAGTCTGACAAATAAAATGGGTTAATCATTAGTCTAGCACAAACAAGATTCAAGAAATATCACTCCAATAACAAATTCAGTTGTTGGAGGGTGAGAGATGACGTGGTTCTAAAACAAATAAAGCTCACCCATGATGATTTATAACAGCAACACCTACAATACTAATATGAAGAAGGAGAATAATGAGATCATGGGTTGAATTCCTCAACATCACTATAACTTTAAGTGTGTTTTGGGGAATCAAATAAAGACATGGTAAAGTTAGGGTTATGGAAAAAATAATAACTGAGTGTAAAATTATTATAGAAACTAGATAAAAAAAAGAGTGCTCACTAGAAAAACAAGAAACTAGAATGCAACAAAGAAAATATATAAAAGTGAAGAGAAAATATTCAATATAATCTATTTATATAAGAGATTGGCATAATGATTAGACTAATTAAATATATTAATTATTTGAAAATGCCAATATTATCATTGGAGTAACTAAATTGGTAGGGTTTAATGAGCATTTTCCCATTTACAAGTCAATACCGAATTTGCAACATGCGTCCCTATTTTATGAGGCAATAATGAAGTTGTTCAAGTAGTAATTACTATTAATGTAGCATCACTTTGCAACTAAAGAAACAAATAATACATAACATAGGACACTTGCTTACACTTAAAAATGGTTAAGTTGTTTGTTAAGAATCACAAGTATCCAAATTTAGGGGCAATCAAATCCTCTTTAGCCTAACGTAGAATAGTTAAATATAAATCATTTGAATGCAAGATAAGTGGTTCTTTCTCAAGTCCATTAAGGTTCACACATGTTTTGGGTGTGTTAGAAGAAGTTAAAAACATATAGAACTTGAATATTCTCCATATTACATGTGTTTATAAATACATTACCGAAGAGGTTATCTTCACGGAAGCTTGTTATGAGACAAGGTTTCACACATGAATATTGAAAACATAAAATGACACAAATTAAGGAGATATAAGCACTTTCAACCATAGATGTAGTGTTGCCATGACTCATTTTTATACTCCATTATCATTGTCTCAAAACCTCACTTTCTTTCAAGCCTCAAATTTTTTCTATGATTTATTAACTTCATTTTTATAATTCTTCCACTTTGCTCCCATGTGCACTATTTTAAAATGGTCAACCCTAACATAGTGGAGGTCGTTAATTTTCAAAGAAACATCATAATTTCTGACCACTCGGTTAAGGCATCGTTATGTGAGGATTGGACAAATGCCACATAATCTTCTTCTTCAAATATATATGATGTTTGTTTGTGACTAATAAGTCTTATAAGTCATTTTTTTACTTTAAGATTATTATAACTTAATAGAATAGATGTAACATTTGGATAGATTTCACTTGTTTCGTAATAAGTGTATAATGGAAGCTAGGTGAATCTTAATGATAAGATATTATTATCTATATGATATATTATGGTATTAATTCACATGTAATGATAAATTTCCCATAAGTTACTGTATATTTTCTTAGTATTTTAGGCTTAGGAACAAAAGAGTTTCAAATAATGGAAAACCAATATATCCAAAGGATCTAAAGATCTAAGATTTTGGATTGTAAGCAGTTTGTTGGGAAAAGTTCTCATGGCATAGGCAATTTGTTAAGTGAGCATCTCATGATATAGGTAAAGAAGAAATTAAAAATTCTTCTTATTATTTCTTTGAGTGTCTCATTTTTTAAAGAGGGGATATTGGAGAGAAAATTCCAACAAGACCATAAAATAAGATGACACTTAAGAGCATTTCTTAATGCACCACCCAAGTTTCTTAGGCACCACGTGAAATTATTTTTTTGCCCCTCTATTTCAGATGTGCACATCCGGACGCACCACATTTTTAAAAATCGTAGAGATTTTCCGGATATGCATATTCGGAAAGAATTCTGATGTGCACATCCGGAAGTATTTCTTATTAGTTCGCGTCAGACGTTCTTCCCCCTCATTATTCACCTTTCCATTTCCAAAATCTCTCAAACTCTCTCAAACTCTCAAATTTTCAATCACCACAAATCTCGATTTTTTCCACTCGAGTTCGGCGCAGAGCAACTGCTACAACGATCAACACACTCCAAATCCTCCGTATCACATTTTAATCGGTAAGTTTTCAAATTTTAGAGTTTCGGAGTAATTTTCGAGTAATCGGTTTAGAGTAGACATTTAGGTGTAGAAATTGTTAGGTTGTATGAATAACATAGGTGAGAGACAATGTAGGTCATTTTTACTACTTCAAACGGACGATCAGGGCATAAAAATGCCCTTTTGGTTGTTACAGTGACCATGGCTGTCGTTTTTAAACTTCAAAATACGTACCGGATGTACAGATCCGGAAATATTGAAACGTTTAGTGTTTCCGGATGTGCACATCCGGAAATACCCAACGTTTAAAATTCTGCGTCCTTCCGGATGTGCACATCCGGGAATACCTAACGTTTAAAATTCTGAGTCCTTCCGGATGTGCACATCCGGAAGACTATTTTTTTTTCCTTTTTTAATTTTGCTTGTTTGTTTGTTTTTGTTTAATTATTTTTAAACAAAATTTAATTTATTTATTATGCTTTGCAGATTAGATGGCTGGCAGAGACGATCGTACCATACATGGACGGACAGCTCAGCACGCATCTGTCCGACGTAAGCGGATGCAGTCTACAGCCGAGGCTTCCGACGCAGAGGGAGTTGGGGTAGCCCCTACAGCTGAGGGACATCCTACACCACATCCTACACCACAGCCATCCACATCACAGGTTCAGGTCACTCCCTCGTCAGCCGCCGATTCTACATCTCGGAGGCGTCGGGATTCTACTGCTAGTTCATCAGGGTCCCAGCCCGCACGCAGGCGTCGTCGGGAGACTACAGCTCCATCAGCTGCTCCTCCTCGTTCCCCTGTTGTTGTTCCTGTTCCAGAGGGTGATCACCCAACACATGAGGGTGTTGACGATGATGACGATTTCGATGAGCTGGGCGGTTACCCCGGGGGACTGTCTAATATGTCCCTACTCGCGGGGTACTCTGAGCATACTGCCAGGCGAGTCTGGCTAGGACAGGTAACCTTTCTCGGTTTATTTATAGAATTGTATTCGTTGAAAATATGTTCATTTGTAACATTGTTTTATTTGGAAATTTTCAGGATAAGGATTCACAGAAGTTCTATAACTATGGGGGCAAGGTTATGGACACGATTGAGATGCTGCCAGAGGCTGAGTGGTTCACGTCTGCACTTGCGAAGTCTGGTCTTAGAGGCCTATCTAGGATTGGGTATTCCCAGATCCAGTACGGTATCCTGATGGCATTTGTTGAGAGATGGCACCCTGAGACATCCTTATTCCATCTACCGTACGACGAGATCACGATCACGCTAGACGACATCTCGTGCCTCTTACATTTACCGATCACGGGTATCCTTCTGAGTCACGGTAGGATGACGAAGGCGGATGGCATAGAGTTGTTGGTTACAGAGCTTGGGGCTAGCCCAGAGAAGGCACATGCGGAGGTGCACCAGTTGAGGGGCGCACACGTCCGGTTCTCATTTTTTATGGATAGATTTACTGAGGCGCTTGCAGAGGCAGGACGGGCAGATGGTGATCCAGCTGAGGTGGCGATCCACAGGACGCGTGCCCTAAGGTGCTACTACTTGTTTTTGCTAGGCACGCAGGTGTTTGTGGACACCAGCGCCTATTATGTTGATATCGTCTACCTCAGGTACCTTTCGGATCAGACAGAGATCCATCGGTACAACTGGGGCGCGGCTGCGCTGGCATTCACCTATTCCAGGCTCTCTGATGGTTGCCGCTGGGCAGCCAAGACTGTGGCAGGCAGTTGTACGCTATACGTGGTAACAATCTAATATTCTAAGTGATTTTTTCATTTCTTTTCTTTCTGTATTCATTATAATGTTTGACACCCATGTTATGTTTTCCATTTCAGGCGTGGATTTTACAGCACTTTCCCTATATTACTGGTTGGGGGAGTGCCTAGGGGTACACTGAGGATATGCCATGTGCTGCTGCATTTGTCCTGCTCAGAGGGAACCAGGCGCCGGACCCCTTCAGAGTGTATCTAGATCGGATGGCTGCTGAGGACGTTTTGTATTGCCCCTATGCCGCTCACCGTGTGACGCGCCCGTTCGATGAGGTTTGTTTGTTCTCAGGATGGTTGGCATGCAGTTCGACCGTTACTGCCCGATACCTGCCAGAGCGCGTCTTGCGTCAGTTCGGTTACACGCAGACGATCCCCAGGATGCCTCATGAGTCTGCTCCTCTAGGCTTGACCCGCAGGCAGATATATGAGCTATATGCTGACTACCAGTCCCACTTGGTACCGGAGGAGGCTTGGGCGACCAGAGCGGAGACAAACTGGAGTGTTGTTGCCGAGTACATCGTGTGGTTCTACACCGTCTCACACCCATGCATGGTGCCCACTACTGAGGGATCGCCACCCAGACCTGCTCATCAGGAGATATTAGAGGAGCGGCAGTCTCAGCTAGACCACACTCAGGATGTCCTACCACGCTGTCGTCAGATAGAGCAGATAGCGCAGCAGACCATTGCGGACGGTCACCTCCCTGAGGGCTCTGGTGCCAGACTTGCTGTGGACAGGATTATTGCGATTGCTCAGGGGGCACTTCAGTACCGCAGACATCGATCCAGGATGGCGGGTAGGGGCAGAGGAGCAGGGGAGCCAGGAGAGATCCTTCGCCATACGCAGTAGTTTTTTGTTTGATGTATTATATTTATATTAGATGTATGCACTGTATTTTGACAGAGATTTATTATATATATATATATATATATATATATATATATATATCATTATATTTTATATATGGATGTTGTCAAATGTATATTAAATTGCGACGATTTATTAACATATGCGACCAAGCAAAAAAATCGATTTTTTAAAAAAAAATAATGTTCTGCCTTTTTTCGGATCTGCAGATCAGGAATGTTTCCGGATGTGTACTTCCGAAAAAAATCAGCGTTTTTAAAAAAATTGGTGCGTCCGGATGTGCACATCCGGAATCAGGGGGCAAAACCGAAAATTCAGATGGTGCCTAAGAAACAAGGGTGGTGTGATAAGAAATTGCCACACTTAATTAGATGTTTCATATTATGAACTTAATAAAAATATTGTAAATTAGGTTTTAAAAAAATTGATTAATGAAGGTTTGAAACCTAGGTTTGATGACCATTATGATTTATTAATTTCCATATTTTAATTGTGTACTTAGATGGAAATTATTTGATTTGTGTGGTCTTATTGAATTGTATATGTCGATTGCTTGTTGAAATGTTATGGAATTTTTAAAATGTCGAAAACTTTGATATGTATGTAGTATTGTGGTCATAAATTTTTATATAGGACTTGTATTGAAGTGACTATTGTTTAAATGAAAACATATATACTAAATTGCCTTCAATTTGAGTACATATATCATAGGGTTTGGTTAAATACTCATGTCTAAAATGTGTTTGAAGTCAGTGCAAAATGCATGATTCTGCCGAATTGTTGAGTTTTGGAAAACTTGTAGATTTGATTAGATTCAATACATATTTAAACTGATTCAAATAATATTATACCCCTATCTAAATTTGTGAATCGATTTTAAGGCTTATGTGAATCTATTCACTTATCTCATATTTGTTTTAAAAGATTTTTTACTAAAAACCTGAATTTTGATGTGTTAATTTGCCTAGGGATTAATTTAGATTAATGACAGATTATGATGTGTTAAAACCATTTTATGTTATATATTATTCTGGGTCGTTCAAAGGTCTAATACAAAAGTTCATACATACATAAGTCTAATCATGATTATCCAACGTACAAAGGCAGTACTTATGTGATTGAAGTTACATTTTTCTAATCTCCACTACTGATTATACTTGTACATACCAAATATATTTGATGTCGAGTTGTGTAGTCGGATAAGGTTAAGTATGGACTAGACTATGATAGCAAGAAAGGTCGTACAATGTAGAGAGCTAGGCAAGTATCATTCACAACCCAGGCCGGACAGGGAGCCTGACTCCCATCAGCCGAGTTCCTACGAGGCCGGGTACTATACCTCATCAACCTAGCACATACGTCGGTCATGAACTCAACAAGGCACACCAACAGTTGTAACGGCGACAACCCATCAATGCAGACGTTACCTGGTCTTCAAAGCATGCATTCATGAAGAGGAGTTACGACAATGACGGTCATGCAACGTCAGAAGGCCAAAAGACTTCTCTTAATGGCATACCTTAAATAAAGACTAATAAAGGCTATAAAAAGGGGCACCACATAAGGGTTAAGCAAGACACATTCATCTTGAGACAATATATAGTACTTGTATAGCTCTCAAATCCCTAAAGATACTCAAATAGTATAAACAGCGTAGTCTTCTCTACCCTAAAGTAGAAGGCTAACACTTTTGGTATTTCTAACCATTTTTTGCTAGAACATTTGACGCCCACCGTGAGGTCTAGGTAAAACTCTCCCAGGCCGCACCTTACACTAACAACATGTCCTCTGAAGGAGATCCTCCAGACATGGCTCAACTGCTAGCCATGATGGAGACCATGCGACAGCAGAATGAGACGCTGCAAGACAACATACAAGTTCTGCAACAATAAAGTCAGGCTGAAGGTGACTGTGAGGAGGAGGTTCTCGAGCCACAACCTCTTTCTCAAGAGATATGGGACGACCACGTCCCAGAAAATTTCAAAGCACCATCACTAACCTCTTATGATGGGAAGACGGATTCTCAAGAGCATGTTATTGCCATTAACAATCAGATGGCCATAGTTGCCCCTTCGGATTCACTGAAGTGCAAACTCATGGCCGGAACCTTTAAGGATGTAGCTCTAAGATGGTACATGAGCCTTCCTCGGCTTTCTATCATAAGCTACCAATACTTGACTAAGAAGTTAGTACAACACTTCTCAATAAGCAAATGTCGGAAGGTGTCCACGATCGCACTGTTCAGTGCTCAACAGAAACAGTCAGAATCACTACGTGAGTACCTGGCTCGATTCAATGCGAAAACCCTCAAAGTATCTCATCCAAACTAGGAACTATTTATGAGAGCTTTTCAACATGGATTACGTGTCGGACAGTTCAATGAGTTGTTAGCTCATAAGGCAACTATCAGCATGGACGAAATCACTACTCAGGCTGAGTGTTACATCAAAGGAGAAGAAAGTAACCAAGAGAAAAGAGTCCGGGACAGCAGTGAAAAGACAAAACGGAAGAAAAAGGCGTCGAGAAGGAGGAAGGAGCATCCTCGGGGAGCTGCGCGTGAGCGACATGCTCCCAGACCATACAGACAGTCATATGAGCCGGACAGAGACCTCACCCCATTGAATGCAAGCAGGGGAGATATCCTTAAAGAAGTCGGCTATATGAACCTGTTATCAGAGCCTCATCGTCCCAAAAGAGCCAACGCTATCTGTAACACCCCGATTTTCGTAAGAATATTTATTTAATTTATTTAAATATTATATTCGTGGTTTTCTGTGAATTTTGGTGTTTCGTGTCGATGTCGGTGTTTTTATGAAGTTTTGGTTATTTTAATTAAATAGTAGTATATAATATAAATATATTAGTATTATTATTAATTTAAATAATATTAGAGGAATTAAGGGTAAGATGGACATTTGAGGAGTATTAGAGGGGATATTATGGGAAAGCCCATATTTGAGGCCCAAGAGTTAAATTAACCAAAAAGGAGGAATTGAGGAGAATTAGGATTCATTTGTGGAGATCGTGAAAATAAGGAGAAAGTGCAGAGCTCTGAGGAAAAAGGGAAAAGGCGAGGATTTTCGTGAAGGTTTCCAAAGGCTCAAGAGAGAACTTATCGGATCGACAATCTAAGGTATAGGGAGTAATTACCTTTCATTGTTTTCATTATAGGATTCGATTGATTGAAGTGGATTTTGGGGTTTTTGAGGGTGTGTAGGTTTTGAGGTAAACTAATGACTTTGAGAGCATGTTGTGAGATCGATTATTAAGAGTTGAAATAATCAGTAGAGTAGACCTTGGGGTTGATTTCCCCGTTGTTGTAGTTTTAACCCGGTGGCGAGGGATTTATGGAGTTTATATGAAGCTTGAGAGTTTTGAAGGTTTAGGGAAATTAAGGTTTCCCGTAGTGCCCTAAGTCGACCTAACAGTCGTAGGTTTTAGGCCTTTAAATTCTGTGATATATTAGAACTGTTAATGGGATGTTTTTGGATCAATTTGGATTATAATCGTAGGAGCTTTGGTTGTGGAGCTACTGATGCATAGCAGCGATTTGCTGTAATCGCAGGTTCGCTAGGCGAACCATTGCTTCGCTAGACGAATGTTCACCAAGGCTCGCTAAGCGAGCGGTGCAGCGAATGCGCGATAACGTGGGAGGGAGTATTAAGATGATTCTGGAGAAGAAAGGTGGGCTTCGCTGGGAGTTGCGCTAAGCGAAGGAATCAGCAAGTGGGTTCGCTAAGCGAGTCAATCAGCGAGTGTGACAGATGATTGTGTTCTGGTGTTGAGTGTGGGGTCTGTGAGGTTCGTCAGCCACTTCGCTAATCGAAGGCCACAGCGAACGGGTTCGCCTAGCGAACCCTGGAGCGAACTGCTGCTGTTTCGCGATTTTGGGTTATGTGCTGTGATGTTTTGTTGCAGTGATTTTATGATGATTTTCCATGATGTTACTGATGATTATCTGATGATGTTTTGGTGATTATTTGACGAATATGATGTATATGAGAATTGATGAATGATGATGCACATTATGATGTTTACTTTGATGATGATGATTAGTGATGTTGTGTATCATACATTCATATGCATACTCTGTGACGACGCTTCATTCCCATTGTGCGGATATGAGGTAATTATGACGTGCTCCGGTTCCAAATGCGGGATCGGTCCTATTGACGGGGATCTTTGGAGGGTTGATGACCTAATGTCCATCTATTATGACCATTGGTACCACATGCATGAGTCTTGTTATGCATTGCATTTTATGTGGCATTGATGAATTTGTGATATGGTGCTTCCTGATATTTTCCTTGATGATGTCCTTGATGATGTCGTTTATGAAGATAATGCCATTTTATGTATATCTTGTTTTATAATGATTATTATGAATTGTGATTACTCACCCTGCCCGTTTGAATGTTGCCTCCACGTGGGTAACGTGCAGGTGATCAGGTTTAGACGTGGGTACGTACTTGAAGTTTATTTGCTTTTGGTCGATTTAGAGGGTCTTGCTCTGATAGTGTAACATTGGGTTGGAGTCCTTTGATGTAATTACCACCGTGTACGGGGACATCACACCGAGGACTATCAACAGCTGAAAAAAGAAATTGAAGCTCTAATCAAGAGAGGTAATCTCTTGGCATATGTGAAAGATTCTCGGCCACAAAATACCAAGAGAAGTCCCCTCTGGGATGACTCGGGACAAGAAAAGTCAGCTCGGAAGAAGAGTTCAGATGCCGAAGAGTGTCATGAGAAAAAAAATAGCTCGGCACACGCTAAACACCATCTCTAGATGGTTTGCTGGTGGTGGAGAAACAAGTTCGACCTGAAAGAGATATGCTAGGACAGTCATGCATATCGACCAGAGATCCCCAGAGAAACCGGAAGGTAACTTAGATGTTGTAACATTCTCCAAACAAGACGCCATATGAGTCATAGCTCATGAAAATGATCATATGGTTATTAAAGTTTAAATAAGAGACTGAAGCATGAAAAGGGTGTTGATAGACCCCAGGAGCTCAGCCGACGTACTGTACTGGGATGCTTTCAAAGTAATGGGGCTCGATACGACTGAGTTATTACCATTCAAAGGCAATCTAGTAGGATTCTCGGGAGAACAGGTGCAGGTGCTTGGGCATCTAGCGTTGCCGACCACCTTTGGTAACACGGCTAATGCAAAGACTATACGAAAAAGTA
Source organism: Lathyrus tuberosus (assembly GCA_022829125.1). Lineage (NCBI taxonomy): Eukaryota > Viridiplantae > Streptophyta > Magnoliopsida > Fabales > Fabaceae > Lathyrus > Lathyrus tuberosus. The sequence continues at coordinate 3,715,505 of JALAZF010000274.1, read as the reverse complement.
CCTGATAGTCAATGCTGCTTCACCCTATAACATCATTATAGGTCGACCATCATTCAACACCCTGGAAGATTTGCTTTCAACTCTGTATTTGACCATGAAATTCCCACTCGGAGATGGCTGGGTTGGTATTGTCAAAGGCGACCAGGGACTGGCGAGAAAGTGTTATAAGGATAGTTTAAAATTGAGAAGAAAGGAACCCTCAGGAGAAGAAGAGAAAGAGATCGGCCAAACACTAAAAGATAACGTGGATCTTTTCGCCTGGAAGCCTTCAGACATGCCAGGGATAGATCCCAATTTCATGTGCCATCACTTAGCAATCGATCCAGATATCAAGCCGGTTTCCCAAAGGAAAAGAAAGGGTGGTGATGAAAAGAGGAAAGCAATTGCAAAGGAAGTCCAGAAGTTGCTACAGGCCTGGTTCATCAAAGAGATCAAATATCTGACCTGGTTATCCAACGTGGTGATGGTAAAGAAGAAATCTGGGAAATGGCGAATGTGTGTGGACTTCACGGACCTCAACAAGGCATGTCCTAAAGAGCCGTATTGACTACCAAATATTGACCGACTGATAGATGCTACGTCTGGATTCCATTTACTAGGTTTTATGGATGCATACTCCGAGTACAATCAGATCCGGATGAACCCAATAGACGCACCAAAAACCGCCTTCATGGCCTGTCATACCCTAATTTTTTACTCTAAGATCCCACGACTTTTTGCATTATCTGCATAGCATATCATGTCCTTCATCTTGCATAATACCCAATTTATCAGCTGAAATAAACTTTATGGATTTACAGACAAATCGGTCTAAACTTGTTTCAAAATTTGAACAAACTTTGTATTTTTTTCAATATGCTTATTTTGCGCTGATCATTTTTGTGCATTCATTTTATTTCCGGGTATTTTGGTGCCAGACCTTTTAGTCGTTTTTTACTATTTTATTTTTATTTTTAATCATTTAATTTATTTTAGATATTTAGTTTAAATTTATTTAATTAATTTTATTTTTTTATTTGTTTGTTTAATAAAATATTTCTTTTTATATTAAAAAAACACACAAAGACATCGTATTTAATTTATTTTATTTTTGTCTACTAATAAAAAACACAAAAAACTTTTATTTTAGTACTCTTGTCTTTCTTTCTTTATTTATGAAAACATAAAAATATTTTGTCTTAATTCTTTTAGTATCCTTGTCCACAATGTTTTGGAAAAATATTTATTTTGTCTGGCTATCATACCACTATATATACATGTGCTAACACTAATCATAGGGGACCGAAAGAAAGGAAAGAAAAGGGGGGAGAGAAAAAGAAAAAAAACTGAACATTGAGCTACGGTACTATTTTTTCGGATATATTTTTCGATCTCTTAATTTTTTTATTGCTCTTGATGCTTGTTTTTCTTATGCATTTTCGGTCATTATATGCTGGTGGTACCTATTTGTTTGTCTTATGTATATTGATAGATTCTTATATAGTCCTTTTATTTTATTCATATAGTATATACATGTTGCTGTTCTAATTTCACAAATATATCCACTGTATCTTATGTATATATTGATTGTCTCGTTTTTTACTTTTATATATATATATATATATATATATATATATATATATATATATATATATATATATTTTACTTTACCTTTTTTATACTATTTGTTTATTTTAGGGTTAATAGTCATTTTGCCCCCTGCCATATAGACGATGTTCGAAAAACCCCCTGTAAAAAAAAACTCGCATAAAAAACCCTAACATTTGAATATTCTCTCAATTTTGACCTTCATCACATCCAGTCACCAAAAATCTGTCATTTTGACCCCTGCCATTTTGGCAGCGTTTTTATTTTGACCTCTGCCATTTTGGCAGCGTTTTGATTTTGACCCCTGCAACATCAGCTTTTTTGGTGACTGGATGTGATGAAGGTCAAAATTGAGAGAATCTTCAAATGTTAGGGTTTTTTTTTTCAAGTTTTTTTTTTACATGGGGTTTTTTTCGAACATCGACTATGTGGCAGGGGGCAAAACGGCTATTACCCTTATATATATATATATATATATATATATATATATATATATATATATATATATATATATATATATATATATATATATATATATATATATATATATATATATATATATATTTATTTATTTATTTATGAGTATTGAGGTTGATTCAGGTGGAGAGTTTGTCCCATGTGATTGCATGTTCTAGACAAATTATAAATCATAATTTACATAAATTAAAAATATGGTTAATTTTATATGAAAACAAAATTTAAAAATTTCTCCATTCGTAATGAAATATATATGAAAAAAGAGAGGATTTTTTAATACACCACATGAGTTTCTTAGGCACTGTGCGAAATTCCTTTTTTGTCTCCTGATTTCGGATGTGCACATCCGGACGCACCATTTTTTTTAAAAACGTTTATTTGTTTCAGATGTGCAAATCCGTAATGTTTTCTCATGTGCACATCCGGAAGAAATTCTTATAACTTCGCGTCAGAGCTTTCTCCTCCCTCGTTCTTAACTTTTTAGAAGGCTCTGGCGCGAAGTTATAAGAATTTCTTCTGGATGTGCACACGAGGAAACATTTCGGATTTACACATCCGAAACAAATCAATATTTTTTTAAAAAATGGTGCGTCCGGATGTGCATATCCGATATCAGAGGCAAAAAATGAATTTCGCGCGATGTCTAAAAAACTATGTGGTGTATTAAGAAATCCTAAAAAAAAGATTAATTAAGAAAATTTGATGCACTTTTGGATCATATGCTTATACTAATTTTTAATCGTTTTCTTTCATTATACTTCAGTATTAAAGGTATGTGAAAAGTATTAATGAAGATATATATATATATATTTATATATATATATATATATATATATATATATATATATATATATATATATATATATATATATATATATATAATATTTTTATATTTTTTATGAATATTGAGAGTTTGTCCCATGTGATTGCATGTGTTAGACAAATTATAAATCATAATTTACATAAATTAAAAGTATGGTTGATTTTATACGAAAACAAAAATTTAAAATTTCTCCATTCGTAAAAAAATATATATGAAAAAAATTAGTTAAAGGAATATGATGCAGTTTTGGATCAAATGCATTCACTATGTTTTAATTGTTTTTTTTCCCATTATACTTCATTATTAAAGTTTTATGTGAAAAGAAGTTGAATATATATATATATATATCACTACAAGAAAATCTCATAATAGCTACAACCAAAATCGCATCTAATTTGTAGCTAATCTCTATCAAATAGAGTTAGTTGGAGATTAGTTGCGAATTAGTCACTATATATGTCGTAGTATGGATTGGTTGGCTAATTATCTAGGCTAAAATGTCCTAGCAAAACTCCAACTAATATTTATATTTTCCTAATTAAACCGTAACTAAGTCGTAGCAAAATGTAGGTCTTAAGATTTTTTTTCCCTAACTAAACTACTATTATATTGCCATAATAATATCATAGTAAAACTAAAGCTAAACTGCTATTATATTGCCACAATAATATCATAGTAAAACTCAAGCTAAATAAGGCTTGTTAAGATTTTTTATATAATTTTATCTAATCAAATCTAATTAGGCTAGATTGTAAAAAATTTATTCTTGGAAAATGATTTTCCTCCCAAATTAATCAAACAAAGTAAGTTATACATATGAATAACAGGTGAGAAGTGAAAATCCACCACCAAGGCAAGAATACATTCATTTCTTTTGTCTTGAAAATAAATTTTTTTCAGAAGGCAATAACCCGTAAACAAAAACAATAACCGTAACACGAGAAACCACATTGTTGATCAATTGAACAATGGTAACCTATATATACTGATAAAGAAACCATGTAGAATTCATCAACTTATCAACTTGCCCAATAATCACAACAATCAACTGTCCTGCCTCCATCTGCTCAACTTTTTTCTTGAAGAGAGAAGATTCCTTATCTTTTGCAACAAATCAAAGTCTAGCAAAAAAAAGTATAGGTTACTATTTAAATGAAGATAAGTTAAGTGCATAACAATTTAGAGTGAAGTCTAATTGATTCAAACCTTTTGGATCATAATTGGCTTAAGCAAAGACTACTAAAGACAAGTCTGCAATCAAAGATTAATAAAGATTAGATTCATATCATAAGGAATATTGATTCAAATTAGTATTATAGTAACTTATCAGTTCAACTTAAATATATATTAAATTACTCTCACCTCCTTCTTGATCTTGTGGCAATAACAACAAATGTGCATTTACCAAAAATAAGAGTATCAAGATCTTCATTGTCTTCTAAATCCTAACAGTACCTTTATCTAAATTGAGGTTCCGCAACTATAACTAAATTGAGAAACGTAGTAATTTAAATCAAAACTATTTGAGTGCTCACTTTTATTTGAGTGCAAAGATAATAGAGAAAAGCATGAGTAAAATAGCCAATTTAAAATAATGCAGCAAAACAAACACACCTGAGCTTCTCCACTAGAACTAGTAAGGGACTGGGCAGATGCATAATCTGAATTTCCACTTGTTTGAGGTGGACTTGACTGATGAGAATCTTGTTATGTCCATGGGTAATCAACAGAGCTAGTGCCAATATTTGTAGAGACTGGTAATATTACTAGATCTTCCATGCCATCATCTGAGTCAATATATATGTCATTCAAATCAAATTTATTCATCTTTATTTGGGCACTACTATCTCTGACTTCTGAGTAAATCGGAGGACTGTTTGAAATGCTGGGTTTTATTGAAGATACGAGCTGATGATCAACAGTCTTAACATCATGAGTATGCATAATTTCTTGTTGCATTTTATTCATAGATACAGTTTGGTGTTGTTCTATAACAGTTGGAGAGCCTTGAGAACCATTGGAGAATAAAGCTGACACCATCTCTGACTTCCTAGAAGAACCCCCTTCTCTCAACAAAATCTCTTGTTCCTACAAAAGGTTTGACAAGTTCTTGCTCCCTTGCTCATCATTCTGACTAGCAAGACTCCTTAGAAGATGAGTTAGAAGATCATGATCTGTAGGCTGATCTGACCTGTCAGCTGTAATTAATTTAAAATGTCAATATATATCCCAAGAAAACCTCAGTCATAACATAAATAGCAATAAGAGGAAGAGAAAATGTGAGAATATTCTTACTAAGCAAACATAGATATCATCATTCAATCCCAAATGTCATTCTAGCCATATGATGCAATAAATAAGTGCCTCATTGTTATAAAAATAATCAGTCTCATAAAGCATAAGTTTGCCACATCACACTAGATTGACACTTACAAGTGAAAATTTTACAATTCCTAAAAACTGGTTGCATGTCAATTGCTGAAACATGTGTATTATTCTCAAAAGGAAGAGAACAAAACTTAATAGTATTATTTTCAAAATAAGTGCCCATTAACATTGTAACCCCCATATCCTCTTTAGAGGTCATCCTGTTTTCCATTTGACACACTATTTTTCATAGAAATCAAGTGAACAACCTAAACTAAATTCTTAAACATGATATGAAATAGAACTTGAGGAAGAAGATAATTTCTTCCATGCATCTTTTTGCAGAAGCAATGTGTTGGCCTAGTTTGAACTTATAATTGGTTCTATGCGAAAAAATGTTCCATGGGAATGAAGTATTTTGTGTTTAGTAACAGCATCAGACTTGTGTTTCAAATGCACGGGAAAAGTTTTTCCCAAGGTTGTGGCTGGTTCCTGCATGCAAGGCTTTTTTTCCGCCCATCATTGCCTCAATTGTATAGGTCTTACAAGCACCAGCAAATGTTTCCACTTTAAATTTCTGACCCAGAATAACAGGTATTGCAGCTTCCTCAAAAGAAAATCTGATATAGATGTCAATAATTTGTCTCCAATCTCCTCCAGGTCTGCAATTGGAAAAATTCCAAGATTTTCAATTGCACAAGTTCCAAGATTTGCAAACCAGAATGACAGAAACATAAATTATCGGTATCATGCAAAAACTGCTAGCGACAAATAGATAGATTCCTAGATACACTCCTGAAAGAAACCTATATGGGACCAGGGAGCATTCCCTTGAATTTAGTTATCCAGGTATCAATTGGTGAATCATTAATAGTCGTGTCCGTGTATTTAATCATCTGTCAAGTTTAATTCTTCTCACATCCAAACAAGACTTGAGCCTGTATAAATATGTTATCCAAACAAAAAGATTTCCATGGGGAATGCAATGTAAGACATAAAATGTTAAACATATTTTATCCAGTAACTATAAAATGTTGAACACACACAAATCCTGTTAAAATAAACCTTACATCATTGATAATTGATTCATATATTACAACAAAGGTGCACCAATGACATACCAACTACCCAGTATTGCAGAACCCTCAACCCCCATCTATAAACAACAGCAACAACAATAATAATGATAACAGCAGCAAAGATAATGACTCATTAGAGAAAAGGTACTTGTAGAGACAAGTATATATTTAGAACAGTACCTCAGATGCCAGGGAGTTCTCCAACACCATAGCTTTTTGAAGACTCATATTATCGGTAGCAGCAGCAATGTAGAATCTCGGATTAAACCTATCTTTTTGTAACACTGCCAATAGATTAAGCATCTCCGCAGTATGACCCCCTACAGTAGAATAAAATTAAATTCTACCACCTCCTACAAGGTCTTTGTGCCTTAAAACAAACACCGCAATTGATCTAACCCGAACCATTGCAGCTCGTTAGAAATAAAGAGTGAAGAAAAAGACCAACATCTCAGACAATGTACTTTATGATTTACGAAGAATAACTAGTTGTGATAAAAGCCCATAAACCAGATAATGAAACAAAGTTGTGACAAATAAAATATGAAACCAACTCACTAGTCCAAAAATTGCTCCTGACGCACCTACTGCAGGCATTTTGTATAACCGATAACTCATAGCTGCACCTGATTTTCTAGAAATTACAGAATTAGAATATTTTCGAGGTAAGCACTTTCATTGGCTATTGTAGGAAGAATATAAGTGGTTACTTGCAATTGAAGAGGCAAAGTACACTGCAAGAAATCTTCGAGGACCACTGAAGCTCTCAACCGTTGAACCGGCTGAATTTAGGGAATAACAATTTACATGCAGAGAATATATAACAATGCATCTTTAATTTCCATAGCAAACTAAACCAGACATAACAGAACAAACTTCAAACAGCTAAACTCAAACCATACCATAAGGTGTCCAATGTTTACATGCAGAAAGGAAGACGTAACAAGTCTCCAAAGTTGTCCTTTGTCAACGAGACTGTTTACCTAGTAACATACACAACTAACATGTAATAACGATCCACAAAACATAACACATCTACTCAAATCAGATTTTTACCTGCTACCCACAACAAAAGGCTACCTTGGGTTGCAAATTGCAAATTATAGCGGAGTTACTGTATCAATGTGACTTAAATCAGCATTTTCTGTCAAAGACAAAGATTTAGACTATAGTATACAGAAATAATAAACTTTAAATATTTCAGATGATGGACCAGTACCTAATTTGTAGTTTCTATTGTTGTATGAATCAACTTAACCTATAGTCAAAATAACAAAAAGAGTTGATGTACTAAAATGGAAGAGGATGAAAATACTCACATTGTTTCTGATTTTGAGATTAATAAATCGTATCGAGAATCGATCTGAGTAATCAGGCCTTGTGAATTGAGCAATGTAAACCACTGATTGCATACCAACATAAAAGTTACAGAAATCATTGAATGAACAACAATATAAGTAATATCAATTAAACCCTAATTAAATTCCAACAAAATTATATAGAAGAAATAAAAGCATTGTTGAAAATAGTTGTGAATTCGTGTGTCGATAAACATGATTAAGCCAAAAATATTGATAATCATGAATCAATCAGAAAAACACGGCGATGATTAGAGGTTACGTGCAGATCGGCGGGAGACGACGCAGATTGAAAAGCGAAATCGGAGACAACGAACCATGCAAATCGGTAACAAGAGTCAGATTGAGGTTGTGATGAATGGCAAGATTGAGATCGAGGTCGAGATCAGGGGAGAAATCGAGATTGAGATCAAAATCGGGGTGAGATCATGTTTCGCAATATATCGAGAGCTGTGTATTTCGATGTGTTTGTGAAAGAGAACATGTTTAATTTTTTTTTTATTTTAAATTATTATTATTTGTTAAGACAGCATGATTATCGAATAAATATATTAGTAAGACTATTATAAGCATAATTATGTGGAAAAAAACATTAATGAAATTAATTGCATTCAATGCCCCTTAATTACATGGAAATTAACAAGAAATACATTCTGTAGCAAAATTATCCTAGCAAATCATATATTTACTTGTAGTGTATATATATATATATATATATATATATATATATATATATATATATATATTGTTGTGAATTGATGTCGTTAAGAACAAACTAAAACATGAGAAAATATTTGAGTTTCTTGAACAAACACAAGAAATTCTATTAGGTTTTACAAGAGGCAGAGAAGAAGGAAGAAGAAGAATAAGAATCTGTTAAATCGGTTATTCTATTCACTTTCTCAATAAGGGTTCAAAGATTACAAGTGAATACTAACAATTAACTTCTCTCAACAACCTGAGAGAACTAGTCTATTAATTATAGACTACTAAGCTAACTTAGAATACAAGTTAACTTAACAATTGGGCTTAGAATCAAGTTTGAATTCAACATGTTAACTTAAATTTCAAGTTAATATATTTCAACATTATGTTCGAGCAAACTTCGACTACGGCATACACAACTCTTGTCAAACCATGAAGTTACTATTGTCGACACTAGAGTTCGATCCAAATACCAAAAATCTTCACCTTGGAACAAACTCTATAATAACAAGGTAACGAACTAGTTTTCATCGTCCATGGCTTGCAGCCATTTAGTCTTATTTCGACTTCTCATAACTACCTTATACTCTCTAGGTTATTCGTTAATAACCTCACTTGCAAAGATTAAGGCATAAGATATGAGATTTGCATAACCAAATCTCTGAGGTGGCTTGATTTCTCTTATCGACCTGTCTTTAGGTAGTCATTATCAGTCTCTTCATCTTCATAACAAACTTGAGATTCTTTTTTGACTTCATCTTGGTTATGCAATTCAACATCATTATGCTCCATCTCAACATGAATCTCTTTCTGTTCCAGCTCTTCTTCAGAGATCTTCGAACTTCGACGAATGTCATAAGTTTTCTTGAAAGCCATCTCAGCTTCATTGAAAACTACATCTTGAATTGTGATTCACCTCCTGTGACCCGACTCTAGGCACCACAATCTATAAGCTTTGACTCCTTCTGGGTATCCAAGGAACATACATCTCAGAGCTCTAGGTTCGACCTTGTCTTGCCTAATATGAGCATAGGCTAAACAACCAAATATTCTAAGTCCGTCGAGACTAGATGGATGTCCTGACCAAACTTCTTCAAGTGTCTTCATTCCCAAGGTTGTCGAGGGACACCTATTTTTCAAGTATGTTGCAGTCATAGAAGCTTTTGCCCAAAACACCTTCGTCAAACTCGCATTTACCAACATGCACCTCACCATTTCCAGAATGGTTCAATTAAACCTTTCATCCAAACCATTTTGTTAGGGAGTCCCTACAGTAGTTATGTGCCTTGCAATACAATACGCAGCACAATAGTTGTAGAAAGTCTCATTGCAAAATTCAAGACCATTGTCGACTCTCAACCTCTTGACTTTCTTTCTAGTTTGGTTTTCGAACAAAGTCTTCCAACTTTTGAAATTTTCAAAAGTTTTATCCTTAGTCTTCTGGATGAATACCCATAATTTCTGGAGTAATCATCAACTATGGATAGAAAATACTTTGCACCTGAGTGTGAAGGATTCCTTGCAGGTTCCCAAAGATCAGCATGAATGTAATCAAGGGATCCACGTGTTCTTTGTTTACCTTTGTTAAACTTTATTTCACAAGATTTACCAAATACACAAGGTTCACAAAACTCCAGTTTTTCAACCTTGTCACCACACAACATATTTTGTTTCGACAATTTGACCAAGCCTCTTTCACTGACATGGCAAAGTCTCTTGTGCCATAGCTCAGTCTTCGACACAGGTTTCGTGGATGCCACATCTGCTGAACCACTTACAACCTCAGCCTCAAGGGTATACAAGCCTTGTTTCTTCACGCCTCTCAAGACTTCCTTCGACCCCTTCATTACCCTTATGATACTTTGCTCTCCTTTGAAAATTTATCCTTTCTTGTCGAATTCACCAAGAGAAATCAAATTCCTCTTAAGATCAGATACATACCTAACATCAGTCAATTGCCTTATTGACTCATCATGGAGCTTGAATCTCACAAATCCAATACCTGTAATTTTGCAAGCTTTGTTATTTCCCAGTAGCACTGATCCACCATCTTGATCACACAATTTCTAAAACGCGTCTTTGTTTGGAGTCATGTGCCAAGTACATCCTGAATCCATAATCCACTCCTTGCTAGAGTCACTGTTTGAAACCACCAGGACATCAGATGATTCATAACCATCTTACACAATGGCTGCATTACCATTATCCTTTCCACCATGATTGTTCAGTCGATCAGGGTATACTTTTCTTGTATGGCCCTTTTTCTTACAATGATAACACTTAATAGTAAGAACATTACCACCATAAGAATTCTATAGAACTTTACCCTTTCGTTTGTTCAAATCCTTAGAGTACAAGGCAAATTGAACATCTTCAAAGGTCAACGACTCTCTTCCATACAAGAGAGTTTCTTTGAAGTGAGCATGAGACTTAGGTAAAGAACATAACAACAATAATGCTTGATCTTCATCATTAATCTTGACCTCGATATTCTCAAGATAAAAAATCAACTTGTTGAACATATCCAGCTGCTCAGCCAATGTTTTGTCTTCACTCATCTTGAACAAATACAAAGCTTGCTTCAGGTAGAGACGATTAACCAACTATTTCGTCATATACAAACCTTCAAGTTTCATCCACACACCAGTTACAAATTTCTCCTTTGAAACCTTCCAGAGAACCTTATCACCAAAGCTCAACACAATGACATTGTGGGCTTTTTCGATCATCGCTGTCTTCTCTTTCTTCGATAGGGCAACATCCATCTTCTCTGATCCTTTCAACACTTCCAACAAACCATGTTGAACAAGAAAAACTTGCATCTTCAAGCGCCACAAACCAAAATCATTCACACCAGTGAATTTCTCAATCTCATACTTTGTTGACGACACTTCTCCTCCACGCTCACCGCACCAGTTTGTTGTGAATTGATGTCGTAAAGAACAAACCAACATATAAGAAAAATATTTGAGTTTCTTGAACAAACACAAGAAACCCTATTAGGTTTTACAAAAGTGTGCGTGTGTGGGCCTAGTGGTGAAACGCTTGGGTCTTGAGAGTGTGCTCCTCTCAAGGTCTCAGGTTCGAATCCCGCTGGGTACAAATTGCTTATTAAAAAAAAAGGAAGAAGAAGAATAAAAATTGGTTAAATCTGTTTTTTATTCACTTTCTCAATAAGGGTTCAAAGATTACAAGTGAAAACCAACAATTAACCTTTCTCAACAACTTGAGAGAACTAGTCTATTTATATACTACTAAGCTAACTTAGAACATACACACACACAAACACACACACAGAAATTTACAAAACGAATTGTCTATTTATATTTTTACCTGTACCTGCACTAAAAAAGAGTGCTCGTTTGGACACTAGTATTTGAATAATAAACAAATAGAAACAAAAATATGCCTTTTGATCCAAATGTTCATAATTACCTCGAAACCAAACGCGACAGACTATGAGTTTAAGCACTCGATGTCCTCTGTAACATCTGTCATGTGGCAAAGGGAAACCAAATGTCTGAAACCCCATGGCAACATCGTCAAGTTCGAAAAACTTTAAAGTTAACAAATCCCTCGCTATGAACCGGAAGCTAACACACCATAAAATACTATGAAATTCTCAATGGAAATCCTCTCAGATTATCCACGTCCCTAAAACTTCTAGTTTTAGCTCTTACCCCATAAAAAAAATCCTCCTCTTTTTGTCTACAACCCAACGACTCCTCGTCTTACCCAACAATTCTTTGCATCATCATAGTGAAATCCTCCTAGGATTGTTCACAAACTAAAGACTTATTCTCTCATCTCAATCTATAGGGAAATTCCCTTTGAATTTCTTAGGATCCAAAGATTCATCATCTCATATCGCCATTGTCCAGTTTAGACTCATCTCGATGCAAACTCATCCTTCAGACAATTTTTTTCCCTATAAGGCCCTTGACGCAAACATGTCATTCCTGATTGAGCCTCGAACTGATTCTCAACCATCAACATCAAGTCTTCACTCTTCAATCTCTTATAAATAACTTAAAGGGCAATTGTTTTGGACCGGGGGCAAACCCACTCCATGGCCTAAAATATGCCCACTCCATGACCTAAAATAAACTCACTCCACTAACAACGACCAATGGCAGATGTTGAGGAAAATTTTCAAGAGTGCTAAATATTAAAGTGTATATATATATTATGTTAAGAAAAATCATAATTTATGAGTTAATGTGATGAATAGTTTATGTTTACATTTCTATAGAGAGGAAGGTTTTACTCTTGGTAATAACACTTTTTTGAAAATAAAATATTAAATTGGTGGAATCAAGAATCAAAATCCTAAGCTTATGTAGAAAAAAAATAATCTTTACCACTCGGCCATATGAAGTTGAGGGGTTCCATTACTCCCTTTTATACTCATATAAATCTGCCACAGACAACGACAAAGATCATCGTGACAATCGATGCTCTCAATGTCTCTCATAACATTATCTTCTTGAATATGTTATTTAAGGTTTCTAAATCATAGTTGAAAATACACACAATATTTATCTCAAAACCTTCAACTTCTCTTATACTTACTAATTTGAATATTAAAGTATTTACAAATACCATATCCGCCGATTCAAACTCAAAGCACGCTCCAACATGCGTGTCTCCCTCCAAAGTCACTCATTTAGATCCAAATCAATTAATACTCTATTTCTCTCTTAAACATTATTATCTCTTCAATTACATCTAAATTAACTTCTCGCCCAAAAAATAGAATATTATAATCTGTCATCATACGATATACAAATATATCTCTACACAAAAATGTATAGAAAAAGATCACAAGTTCAAAACACACTAAATTATTTTAACCAATCAAACTTTTAATTTAATCTAAAACATGATATTTTAGGCATCTAAAACATTGTATCCTCCCTAAAAAAAGTCCAACCCCTTTTTCACAATTACTATGTGAAAGAAAAACAATGTGAAAATATTCACTCAAGTGGGGAACCAAAGAATTGACATAATGATTTTTCAGTAAACTTCACATTTAAGGAAAATAAATAAACACACTTATGTTTATCATAGTACAAGTATTATATAGTTGTTTTTTTGCTATTTATATACTGGGTTAAATCATGCAAAGCCAAAATTGGGAAGCTTCAGATACGTGTGAGAGTGTGGAGTGGACGATTCATTACTCCACAACTCTCTCTTCCCTTGCCCTTTCCTCCACTCTACCACCAACAACTCCTCTTTCCCTTTCATCACTCTTAATTCTATATCTATCTATATATCTATATATTCCACTTTCCACTCTCTCTCAAAATTCAACCTTCCCTTCCATCTTCTAGGTTTGTTTATTTCTCTATTACCCACTTTCACAATTTTCTTTTATTTCATTTTTCTATGCTCATTTTCGTATAAAGATCATTACTTTACATCTGGGTGGTTAAAAATTCAATTGCCCTCTTTTAATTATGTAAAATTGGAATTTATTGCATTTGAATTTGAATTTCTGAAATTTAATAGTAATTGATAGTTTTGCGTGTTTGATTTTTTGAAGGGAGATGAGAAGGACTGGCTAGGTTTAAAGAATTGAACTTTTTTTAGGTTGATTTGAATTGTGATGGGGTTCCCTTCGTTTTGTAATTTGAATGTTTGGAGGGTTTCTGGAACTATGGGAGTATGGACTTTTTTGTTGTTGTCAATAATACTACTCAAGAGTGATGTTGCATATTCTAATTACTTGATTGGTCTTGGAAGCTATGATATTACTGGTCCTGCTGCTGATGTTAACATGATGGGGTATGCTAACACAGAACAGATTGCATCCGGGGTTCACTTCCGGTTAAGGGCTCGCGCTTTTATTGTTGGTGAGCCTAAGGGTAACCGGGTAGTGTTTGTTAATCTTGATGCTTGCATGGGTTCACAGCTTGTTACTATCAAAGTACTTGAGAGACTTAAAGCAAGGTAGGTACATATAATAACTAATCTTCTATCAAGATATGTTACCATGATAATTAATCTTAGACATTACAAAAGATCGACTATGAATTTCGGCTAGCAGTGTGTTTTATAATTGGATTCGTGTGTTCACGTAGTCACCTATTTTAGCCAGGACACCGGAAAGATGACATTGACACTAACACGTCGACATTAGTAATAATTTAAAAAAATGAATAATTAAGCGTACACTGACACTGACACACCTTTTTAGAGTGGTGTTGGTGCCGCATAGGTTATATGTTAAAGCTGGCTAACTTGGTGAAGTTGAATATGAGTCGGTAGCATGAGATTGCTCCTTTCTTACGTGTCTGATATCACACTTCATTTTGTTTGATTGACAGATATGGTGACATATATACAGAAAATAATGTAGCTATTAGTGGAATTCACACGCATGCTGGTCCCGGGGGTTATCTACAGTATGTTGTGTATATCGTAACATCTCTTGGATTCGTTCGCCAGTCATTTGATGTTCTTGTCGATGGCATTGAGAAAAGCATTGTTCAGGCCCATGAAAATCTCCGCCCAGGGTCAATTTTTGTCAACAAGGGTAAGACCCGGATATGAGAATTGAATAGTATGCATACTTTCTCCCTGTTTTGATGATGTTACATGGTTATAAATGTTATCTTCAACTTGCAGGTGAGATTTTAGATGCTGGTGTTAATCGCAGTCCTAGTGGTTATCTCAACAATCCTGCTGAAGAGAGAAGCAAATATAAATATAATGTAGATAAAGAAATGTCTCTTTTAAAGTTTGTTGATGATGAGTGGGGTCCTGTGGGAAGTTTCAATTGGTTTGCTACTCATGGGACTTCAATGAGTCGTACAAACTCATTAGTTAGCGGGGATAATAAGGGTGCTGCCGCGCGTTTCATGGAAGACTGGTTTGAGCGAAAAGGTTCTGTGAAAAAAGATTCTGTTGGATTTGAAGATGACAGCTTACCTCGAAGAATTTCAAACATAATTCCCAGTCTTAATAATAATCGTAAGTTTTTTTTATGCATTTGACTGCGCGGAGATTCTTCGGTCTTTTTGTTAACGTATATAGTATAACTGTTCTATTGCTGTTTTGATATATGAATTATATTTTCAAATCTCACTTCGCACTTAAAATTTTTTGTTATAGACCATGAATTACTGGAACTTGCTGCCTCATTCCAATCTCCTCCTGGTAGACCAGCGACCAAAACATCGAGTGTTGCTAGACGTGTGAGAGGTGTTCTTAGGCCGGACGGCAAACCTAGATTTGTATCTGCATTTTGTCAATCCAATTGTGGTGATGTTAGTCCAAATGTACTTGGAGCCTTTTGTATAGACACTGGACTACCTTGCGACTTCAATCACAGCACATGTGGAGGGAAGAACGAGCTATGCTACGGCAAAGGACCTGGGTACTTATTTATTGCATGCTCCTTTTTTTTAGTTTTGCAAATTTACATATGTTCTTGCGATTACTAAACTTGTCTCTTGTTGTAACTAATATGGCAGTTACCCCGATGAATTTGAAAGTACACGTATTATAGGGGAGAGACAGTTTAAAAAAGCAGTGGAGTTGTTTAACGGAGCATCCGAACAGATTAAAGGAAAAGTGGATTTTCGACATGTGTACTTAGATTTCTCCAAGCTCGAGGTAAATGTTTCTATCGCAGGAGCTTCTAAGGTAGTAAAGACATGCCCTGCTGCAATGGGATTCGGATTTGCTGCTGGAACAACCGATGGACCTGGAGCATTTGATTTTAAGCAAGGTGATGATCAGGTAAGCAATGATTCTGTACTGGATGCTTATCCATTATCCTAGACTTGTATTCTTCTTTATGCTAACTTTTTTGTGTGTCAGGGGAATCCTTTCTGGAGACTGGTCCGCAATGTACTGAAAACGCCAGACAAGGAACAAATAGACTGTCAGTATCCAAAGCCTATTTTGCTCGATACCGGTGAAATGAAGCTTCCATATGATTGGGCTGTAAGTTACTGGTTTTAACAGTTTGTTCACTTTCAATAAATATGAATATTCATTTTAGTAATTTTTTTATGGCAAATTGTTGCATAACTTGATCTTCTTAGCTTGTCCATTTTAGGAAATTCAAATAGTTTTAATGAAGTTTTGCTCTGATTTTTTATGGAGAGAAGTACTATAAATCCTAGTTATTTTGAATTTTTTCCAAGACCTGTATTTGATGACTTTCATATGCCTCTCTCCATTTTCTTCGGCCGTAGAATATAATTAATGATAACATTTACTTATTCAGCTTTCTTCTGTTGTGTTCCTTTGCAGCCTTCAATACTTCCAATCCAGATCCTTCGAATTGGACAGTTTGTTATTCTTAGTGTACCAGGAGGTATTACTCTTAATTTCTTATAATCTGTCTATTGAATTTTAAAATATCATGTTTCAGCTATAAATGAGCTTGGTTGTAATTGTTTTAATTCTGACAGAATTTACAACAATGGCTGGGAGGCGGCTTCGTGATGCAGTGAAGACAGTGCTAAGTGGTGACAAAAGCTTTGGTAGCAACATTCATGTTGTTATAGCAGGGTTGACCAATACTTATTCACAGTATGTGACCACATATGAGGAGTACGAGGTGCAAAGATACGAGGTCAGTTATAGGTTTTGTGAAAACGGTCACGAAACTTTTTTAAGATGAAAATAATGTTTCTTGCATATGACTATTATGTGCGACTTTCTAACTTCAATTTTTTGTGTTGTCAGGGTGCTTCCACGCTCTTTGGTCCACACACTTTGAGTGCATACATTCAAGAATTCAAGAAGCTTGCGCGCGCTCTCATCAGCGGTCAGCCTGTAGAATCAGGCCCGCAACCCCCGGACCTCCTCAAGAAGCAAATAGGTTTACTAACACCAGTAGTGATGGATGGAACCCCTCTTGGTGTAAACTTTGGAGATTGCGCCTCTGATGTACCCAAGAATTCCACCTTTAAGAGAGGTGACACAGTGTCGGTTACTTTTTGGTCTGCTTGCCCTCGAAACGACCTTATGACCGAAGGTACATTCTCTCTGGTGGAATATCTCCAAGGGAAGGATTCTTGGGTTCCTGCTTATGACGACGATGATTTTTGCCTGCGTTTCAAGTGGTCAAGGCCTTTCAAACTCAGTACTCATAGTAAAGCTACAATAGAATGGAGAATTCCAGAGGATGTAGCTCCTGGTGTATACAGAATTAAACATTTTGGAGCTGCAAAGGGTTTGTTAGGATCGATTCGACACTTCACAGGTTCATCTAGTGCATTTGTAGTAACACACTAAAGGAAGGGAAGCACACTAATCCAATCTACATGTTTAATGGTCTTAAAAAAAGTTATTACTATATATTTTGAGGTTTGTTGTATTCAAGTCTCTCAAAATACATCCATTAAATCAAAAGGTTGATTTCATCGGATGTACTTTGTTTTTCATTATTATACTTTATCTGTTTTCCTTCATCACAAGTTCATTACAAATAATAACATGCATGTTTGATATTTGTGTCCAAACAATCTCTACATCCACAAGACTAGTCTATATGGACTTCCGGTGCAGATAAGAGGGGGCGAACTTGTAAGCTTAACACTCTAACTTACAAGTTAATGAATGAGTGAAAAATAGTTTTAGAGTGAGAATGAATTGAATATTTGAAATGACACGATTTGATATTTATATACTATGAGTGGTTAAAACTGTCTGTGTGTAATTCAGCACCTTGTGTGCGTTGTTGTTCAATTAGATCCAAAAGTGAGAGATGTGATGAAGGGCGTATTGTGTGTCCTAGGAATAAGGGTCCACCTACTATGTGCATTTTCTTCTTCAACACTTGTTAACACTTGTTATCGAGCATTCTTCGTGGGTCTTGCAGGAGACTTATAATATTTGTCCCCCAAATCCTTGTTCCTACGTCATAAGGCGATGGCTTTGTCGGGTTCGTCTTCAGTCAAACCTCTGGTAGAAAAAAAATTAGAAGAACTTTGATGGGACATTGATGTCTTTAAAAAAAGGTGTATTAAATGTCTCCCTCGTGATTAGCAATGCTTCACAGACACATTTCAACATGTGTCCATACGTCTGATGGTAATGATTCCTTATAGTAGTAGGGCGTGTGAGCATTTCTTGAATAGTTCGCGATGAGATCTCGACTGTTGGTGGTGCGGTTCTTGCTTTCCAACATTGCAGATCACACGGTTCCTCTTCCTAGGGAGATATATAAAGAGTTTTGGAGTTACCATGTCTCTTTTAACTAAATATATGTTTGGTTTAAAGAAGGGGAGGGGAGGGGAGGGAAGGGGTGGATTTTTAACTACTTCACAAGGGGAGGGGAGGGATTTTAAAACTAAATTACTTTTTTATCCTTACAAATATTATCATTCGTATTTAGTAAAAACAACTCTAAATAAAAATAGTTTTGAGTAAATATCATCAAATAAAAACTCCTTCACAGTGAGTTCTAGGTATTTTAACTCACTGTTCATTGCAATTTCACAAAATTCGCAGAAGTACTACAGAATGTTATTTCTCTTACGGCATCAAAAGTTCAATTATGATCAAATCAAACTTTATAATACATGATTGAACCAATGTAAATTAGAGGTCCAATTTGTATTGTGATCCATATAAACTCATCATTATGTGCAGACAAAAAAAAAATAGCCATATTGAATTTAAAGATTTTTAAAGTTTGCTTTGGAAATTATCAAATAAATTTTATTTGAATATGAAAATTGAATATGAAATTTATTTTATAATTACTCTCAAAGCATCTGTGGCATATTCAATGTTCATGGAATAAGAAATTTGTCTGATAATATATAATTATAATCAAAACAATCAAAACTTTTAGTTAACTGGAATCATAATTGAGGATAAATTAGGGAATATAATAAAGTTTTAAATAACAAATCTCCTCTCCCTTCCAAATCCCCCCAATTTGAAGGGGAGCAAAAAGTGAGTCTATGAGGGAATTTGCTCCCCTCCCCTCCCCTTATAAAAAATGAACCAAACACATAATTTTATAAATATCCCTCCCCTCCCCTCCATCTACCCCCAACCAAACGGACCCTAAGTCATTACTTCTGACTTGCTTCTGCCACCTATTATGGTCGAACATATATTGTGTGGATCACTAAGCTCATCTTTTTCAAGGTAACACTTGAACCTAAACTTTTCTTTTCTTTTCATACTTGTTTGCTTTATTAGGTTTTTGGAGAAAAGAGCTATGAGATTTTAGACATTTCTGTTTCTCACTTTGGTGAATTCTTTTGCTATATATGAACTTTGGTTGGGGCGTAAAGTTTGTCTTTATATCTACCGTGTGCTTCTACTTATGGTCATTTTTTTAATATATTGGCATCCTTTTTGATATTGATAACTCTCAACTTTGAGTTAGGAAGACAACATGAGATAATTATGCCGTGTGGGCGGATCAGAAGTCGCTAAATATTATTTTTTCCTTCGTCGATGAGGGTGGAAAATCATACATTCACTAAAGTGGGCCCCTCCTCATACTAGATAGTGCTTTCCCCCTAAGGGGATAAGAGGATATGCAACAAGTACGATGAGTGTCTCACCCCTCTCCATGATTGCTTATTTTTTTTATAGGTTTATGTATCCCCTTTAATGACTTTAAGGTGGGCATTCTAAACTATCTAGTAACTGCTCTTTTAAAACTGCACCCGGTTAGCTGGCCTTATATCAAAGTATTTTAGTACTGGTTCGACTACCAGAAAGGTGTGTCGTCTCTGACATTCTTCTTCCGCCTCTTTAAAGCCCAATGAACTTTTGCTGATTCAGTATAGGGTCAAGATCTAATCTCTCTTAGGAAGAGTACCAAAATATTTGAGGTTTATTCAGGGAATGTGAAGAACTTCAAGGACCGATACTACTTAGTTACCCCCTTACCGAGGTGGCTCATGCCAGCATATGCGACATAACTTTTGAGTTGCCTTATCATTGTTCACCTCATTGGGACTTCTTGTATCAATTTTTTTTGCTTTATTTTGTTGTGTTTTCTCTTTTACTTAAATTTGATCCCTCTTTTTATATATTCTAGAATCACGCCTTAAAACCTTAAGTAATGAAGATAAAAGAATCATCTTTTGAGATCACAAAAACCAGAAATCAACCTAGAATTTGATAGAGTCGGTGCGATGATGGAGTCGATGCAACTGGGTTGGTGCGGCGATGCAGCCAATGCGTGAAAGGTTAATTGGACCCTATTAAGTATCTCTTGGATTTCAGGAGCTATAAATATGTATCTCCATCATTGTTGTCTTCATAACCTTCAGAACTTTACAGCTAAATACAAAGGGAATATGTGGCAATCCTAATAAGAGAAAACTTAAAGAGACAAGGGTTAAGAGAAACCATTGGGGTATCTAAGGGGTTTGAGAAATACTTCTAAACACATTGGGTTTGTATGATTCATATATAGAGAATTAGAGAGATTGAGAACACTTGGGAATAGAAAATAAGGTTTATTTTTGGGAACTTGAGTGACTATTTTCTCGTGACTTATTTGCAATCTTTTGTAACAACTTTTGAAAATATAGTGAATTGGAGAGCTGCTCTCTCCGCCAGAGTAAATCGTTTGATCTAATTGAGTAAACAAGTTATTGTGATTCTTGTCCTTTATCTTCTTCTGCCAAGTTAAGCTGATGTCTTATTGCACAAAGAGTTATTTTTGTTGAAGGCCATTTATTTTGTTTTTCATTGTTCTTTGTCCCCACACATCAAATTTCTTGGTGTGATTGAAAATTTCAATTTTACAACAAGTGGCGCCAACCGTGGGGCAATGGGATGTTTTTTACAAGTGAGAAACATGATGCATATGTTAAAAGCAACTTGAGTCCATGACCCAACCCTCTTCAGTCTTCGAACTCGACACCACTAATGCATCAACAATTCGATAACAATCATAAGTTACATGTCTCTAATGCATTATAGGGGAGAACCCTAATACGGTTTTGTTGCTTGTCTTGTCGCTTTCGTTTTGTTTATTATTATTTATTGAGTCTCCTTCATGATTGCACATCTTTGAATCAAGTTTTAAAATGATTCGTTTTTAGCATGCATAATTCAATTTTTATATTTGAGTTTCATTATGATGCTTTAAGTCAATTGATTGAGTTAGTGGAACAAGAAACTTATGTGTTGTTGATTCAAGTTAGGCTGAAACGAAAATCTCAAAGTATTTTGAAAATAAAAAATGAGATTTTGTATGCATGACTCGAATCGTATACATATTGAAATTCTGGTAGCAGATCTCAGATGTCCTGAGAGATGTCGAGACATTAATCTCTACTTCTCTGAACAAGGCCAAAACAAGAACATTCAAATACTGCAAATTCATCACAGTGTCATGACAAATGTTTCAACATCTGTCAAGACATATATTTCAGCACATAAGAGCAGACTGAATTGAATATAACAGAATGATAAATAACACCAAGATATGATGATCCAGTTCGGTGAACAACAACACCTATGTCTGGGGGCTACCAAGCCAAAAATGAATTCACCATCAGTAGTATTAATTCTAAGTATACAACCTTCGGTAACTTATCACTTAATTCCCTACCCAGTGCAATTCTATCTAGAAACCCATCTATACAAGAGAAACCCATCTCAATTCCTAAATCACCTCAGTGATATCTAACAGTCACAACCTCCGGTGACTGTATCAAACTGTTCAATTGAAAGACAACCCTTTCAACACAATATTCAGTCAAGACTCTTGACTAACACAGTTACTTGAAATTGCTTAATAACTTCATCCAAGAACAATACACAGTTCATTACCTACATGTTTCTGAAACGGAGCAACTATGTCTGCCACAATGTATCAAACTGATACAAAGGGTGACTTACAATACAAGAAAGTACACGACTCTCAAAACCCTAAACCCTTATTTTTATTTTTACAAAAGCCTTAACAAGGTCTGACAGTTTGCCCTAGGTCTTGGTCTTCCTTTTATAATCTTCAGTTGTCCATGGGCTTCAAAAACTCTGTTCAGTTATTCCTTGATCCATGTTCTGATTGCGCCTTAAATCTTGGAATAGATCTGCAACAACCTGCTGTATCAGACCAAGATGTCGAGTCCTCAAGATAAGACATCTTGTCTGACATGATTTCTTTTAACATATTTCTTCATGTTAGGACATCTTGTTCAACATCATATTTTACCAAAATTTAGTCAAATCTTAGAGCCTTGAATCTCCCCATTTTGACAAATTTTGGCTAAAACTCCTTTTTCACAATAAACCCAGGAAAATAAGGAGAGAAAGAGTAGAAAGTCCTGAAGTCATTTCAGCCAGCCTGTAACGAGTCTAGCAGAAAATAATGTGACTCTTGAAATCTTTCATTCTTCCTGTCCAGCTGTATGGATGGTTTGCACAACACACTCCACCCGTTGTATGTCGTGTACCCTTTGTCCTGGCGTACATGAGGGAGAAGATGCACGCCACTCCCCCTCAAAACCAGTCCCAATATACCATCCTCCATTATCCAAATCAGGACTCAGAGAACTAAACCCTACCTCTGGATAACTCAGAACACAAGACACAATTGTGTTCATAACTCAAATCACAAGACACAAAAATAAAACTCAAAACAAAAAGAACTGAGACACACACAGGATGTTAGAACATCTTATCCAACATTCTTGCAAAACAACTGCAAAAATGGACTCAGCACACGAGAGGAGATCAGTCACGTGTTGTAAGGAACACCACACAACTGAGATGGACACACAACCTTTCTCCCCCTTTTTAGCCAAAAATTGGCAAAAGTAACCAACACAGTTCCATCCAATAACCCCAGCATACTCCTTTCAACCAGAATTAAAAGAAGCTGACCATGATGTTAAAACATTATGTCTGACATCTCCCATTTATCAACAAGGACTCCTATGAACCTTATCTCAATCTGCAGAGAAAAATAAATTCTCTCAGATAATACCCAGTCATATTTCTCAGGTCTCTCCCTAGAATTAAGAACATAGTTGAAATAAATCAATAGCCTTAACTATTCAAACTCCCAAGCAGAGCTGACTAAGCCAAAGAATCACCACACCATGATGTCAAGACATTTTGCCTGACATCACAACCACACAAGAATCACATGAGTATCTTCATGCTCGTAAGTGATAAGAATACCAGGATCACACTCCTTGTACCATAACCAAAGAACTTTGGATTTGAGTCAACTAACACCATTGATGACTCTTCTCCTGAACACATCCACACACTGTACAAATCCCTTCTTGAATTTTACAGCCATAGACAACCATGTTCTTGAGAATAAATCCAATCAACCCTTAATTGCTCACATCCATGAATTCTCTTAACTCCTTGATTAGCCAACATGTCATTCACATTTGGAAGACATCGAACCCCTTCTCTATATGAAGAGTGATACAACCTCATCCTGCTTCCTTCTCAAGATTCAGCTTGATCCAATCTTTTAAAGTGCTACTTCCAGCAGAACTTATCATCAGAATCCACACATTCTTGACCAGTAACTCTACATCATACTCAACAATGAGTAGATATAGCCCCAAAGCTGAAAATCAAACTCAGTCATCCTCCAAAAATAACCAACACCAGGAATGATGTTCCAAAATCATTTAGGACATCAGTCATAATCAGAGGAGTCATGAACTTTGATCTTAGAAACACCAATCACTGGACTTACCATTCTTACAACTCCAAGGTACCCATGAAGATCTTAATATGATACACACATGTATCAGCTCAATCTTCACACACATCATAGAATCACTGATGGAAATAAGCTCTCATAAAGTTTTTTACCAGAAGCAGAAGATGTAAACATGATATATGATGTTTAAAGACATCAATCATCTTTAAGCACCTTGAGAATTCTTCCATCTCAACAGAACAAGAGTTCCATGTTCTCATAGACTTGAACCTTATATTCAAGTTTGAGTAAACAACCTTTATCCTGTCTCCAGGAATACAGCGATCAATCTTCAAAAAAAACTTTGATCAATTACTAATTTAAGTTCCTTTCCCCAATATAATCATCCATACCAGACCAGATACTCCTATAGGAGATAATGGAACACAACTTCTCCACCCTTATGCGCTTAGATCAGAGGAGAACTGGCCCAAGTAATGTTCATTAAGCTGGTCATCTGTTAATCTTCACCACACCAGCACACCTATCCATAGAGAATTTCTAGACTGCAATAAAAAATTTTCTTCAAGTCCAACTAGAAGAAGATTTACAACACTTTTGATCAACATCCATTTTCTTAGTCTCCAGAGTATATGCCAAAACACTCATTTGTCCAAGAAGTTCACTCCTTGAATCAATGATGTTTCAACATCTGGTTGAACATCAGTTCCTTTTTCAATGAAAAGATCCTTGAAATTGGTTCTGAAATCATTTCCAAATTACACATCTAGATCACATTAAAGGACAAGATAAGACCCTTTTGAGAACTGCACAAATGATACCGACTGTATCCATTCTTTAAGACACAACAGATCCAAAGAATAAATTTTTGAGTTCTTGAAACTGACTGAAGTTGCACCTCCTGTGCGACATCATCTTTCTTGAACACCAAGCAAAAGAATAATCAATTAAACACTTGCTAATGCCACAAGTAGCAATTGATTTTAAATCTCAATTCTGAAATCTTCAGTCACCAAATGTCATTAGACTCCCTTTTAGCTAGAGAATCCCGATGGTGGTTACAATGTTGAGACGTTAAAATTAACATCCATGACTAAACTTGCTTCACATCCATAACCTCCTGAATATTTCAAAAGCTTTTCACTAGATGAGCCCTCTGCAACTGTTCAGTCCTTAGAAACTCTTATTTCTTCAAATTTAAATCTTCAAAGCATAAATCTTCCTTAGAAGACCATCTTCAGACAAACCAGTAATATCCTTGGACAAGCAGGATCACTTTCCAAGACAAAGATCCAATGTCTTCACACTTATAAGACTGCTTTGACATTGATCAACAGTTACTCCAGTTCTAGCCTAGTTAAATGTCAGTATTATTATGCTGACATTTGAACAACCATACCGTTCCTTCTATAGGCTGCCTTCCAAGAGTTATGATTTCTGATAGGGAATCCTCAAACAAGGACAATCTCTTATAGGGATGGAAGCAAAAATAAATTGCTTTTGACTCTCTTTAATGGTATGACATTCTCATGTCACACTTCTGCGTACCCTTGGAACTTCTTCTTGGCCATCTACTCTTTTGAACTCAATTTATCAAACACATTCAGAAGTGCCTTTATGAGTGGACTTGAGAGAAAACTCAAGTATCTTGGGCTACTTGAACCATGACCACCATAGATCATGAATTTGATAAACAAGACCTCAACTCAACCTTTTTCCTCCTATTACCCTTCATGGTACTTGGTTGAAACTATCTCTCAAGCAACACAGGGGGATCCTTCAGTGGAAGCCATACCACAATGACATCCCTTTTATATTACTCCCAGCTAGAAATGGCCTGAACATTTATAAAACCTAACCTCAGCTTCAACAATCACCAGGTAAGATGTCAGAATATCTTATAAAGCACCATGCGTGACAATAACAACATTATCAGCAGCAACGATATAATCTTCACAAAGCATCAGTCAACCATCAATAGTTATTTGTCTGGATTCAAAAAGCTATCATCCTAGCCTCCAATCCCACACCAGCAATGAATGGTCTGGTCAAGCAAACTCCTTCCTTGTTCAAAAGACCAGAAAGTATCTTCCCTAGAACTCATCCAAAAATATAACAGGATGCCTGCTCTGATACCAATTGAAATTCTGGTAGCAGATCTCAGATGTACTGAGAGATGTCGAGACATTTATCTTTGCTTCTCTGAACAAGGCCAAAACAAGAACATTCAAATACTGCAAATTCATCACAGTGTCATGACATATGTTTCAACATCTGTCAAGACATATATTTCAGCACATAAGAGCATACTGAATTGAATATAACAGAATGATAAATAACACCAAGATATGATGACCCAGTTCGGTGAACAACAACACCTACGTCTGGGGGCTACCAAGCCAGGAATGAATTCACTATAAGTAGTATTAATTCTAAGTACACAACCTCCAGTAACTTATCACTTAATTCCCTACCCAGTGCACTAGAAACCCATCTAGACAAGAGAAGCCCATCTCAATTCCTAAATCACCTCAGTAATATCTAACAGTCACAACCTCCGGTGACTGTATCAAACTGTTCAATTGAAAGACAACCCTTTCAACACAATATTCAGTCAAGACTCTTGACTAACATAGTTACTTGAAATTGCTTAATAGCTTCATCCAAGAACAATACACGGTTCATTACCTACAGGTTTCTGAAACTGAACAACTATGTCTATCACAATGTATCAAACTGATACAAAGGGTGACTTATAATACAAGAAAGTACACAACCCTCAAAACTCTAAACCCTTATTTCTATTTTTACAAAAGTATTAACAAGGCCTGGCAGTTTGCCCTAGGTCTTGGTCTTCCTTTTATAACCTTCAGTTGTCCATGGGCTTCGAAATCTCTATTCAGTCATTCCTTGATCTATGTTCTGATTGCACCTTTAATCTTGGAACAGATCTGCAACAACCTGCTGTATCAGACCAAGATGTCGAGTCCTCAAGATAAGACATCTTGTCTGACATGATTTCTTTTAACAGATTTCTTCATGTTAGGACATCTTGTTCAACATCATGTTTTACCAAAATTTAGTCAAATCTTAGAGCCTTCACATATCATGACTCGAATCAAATTGAATAAAGGCAAACCAAACTTTTTCAACTTCTTTAACTCGAATCACTATTTTAACTTGATTCAAATCAGGTAGTTGCGTGACTTAATTCACAAGTTGCACTTGATTCAAATCAGACATATCTAGGTCACCTCTACTTCATTTGATTCGAATCAAACTTTACACCTGCCTCGAATTAGATAGTTTTCACATTTTCCAATTTGGCTTTGTTCAAATTTACTCGAATCAGGCTTTACACTTGATTCGAATCAGGAGTCTTTTTGACTCAAATCAGAGTTATAAATTTATTCGAATCAGACGATAAATGGGTCAAATTCTTTATGTTTTCTTATTCCACCTCACTTTCTCATTTGACTCAAATCATTAAATGTTTTTGACTCAAATCTAACTAACTTTTTCCATCCATTTTTGTGCTTAATCTCAAGCACATATAAATTCATTTTGTCATCATATTTTCAAAATAAGCAATTTCATAATCAACATTGTGATTTTACGAAATCAACACCCTCTCATTTTTGAAAAATCAAAGACTCTTGCAAATAGAATTTCTTTCATCTTCAACCTCTATTTTTGATTTCAGATCTTGATCATGAGAGATTTGTAATTATTGAGGGAGATGTTGTCTTGAAACTAATCGTTCTTGAAGGTTTGGTAAATATTTTGAAGAAGCTTACAAGATTGAGGTTGTTGTTATTAATGCTGACAAATTTCAGTGAAAAGAAGAGGTTTCTTCTCTCCAGGTGACCTTGGTAGTGACTGTATGGAAAGATACGGACAAGGTGGGTTTCTTTTTAATCTTCGGACAGTTCACCACTTAGGAAATCAGTGGGATTAAGAGGTGATTGCCACACACAAAAACTGTGAGCAAGACTTTGAAGTTGCACGATGGTGGAATAATTCATCCTTAGTGACAATAAGGCTCGCAAGGTTCATAGTATTGGTACAATCAGACTTCAAATACTTGATGATAATGAGTTTCTTCTTTTTAATTTGAGGTATGTTCTATACCTCAGGCTATTTTTTTAATCTATAAGCATGTTTGGTGATCAAGTATATTGCATGAAGTTAAACTTGTGGTGTTGAAGATTTCACACGGTGAAGTGATCATAGCTAAACAGTGTAAAATACATGGCTTATACATTTTAGAAGTATTGAATGTTGTTGTTCATTCATCATTAGTTAATGAATACTTTCATGAAAATAATAAGTTATGAGATTTGAGGTCAAGGCATGGTGGATGCTAGAAGGTTGTTTCAGAGCATTTTAATGAGTTTTTGGAGAAGACAGGGGATAAAAATGCATTTGACCACTTGATTAGTAGGTATTTGTAACGCCCATATATAAATACATACATCAAATCATATATCATACATAAATAATACGTTTGGTACTAAAATATACAAGTTCCTAGTAACACAGTATACATATAAATGCCAAAAAAAAAACCTAATACCACAACTATGGCATGTTATATATACAAGATGTTCAAAAGATAAAACTAAGAACTAGATCGCTAATGATCTCAAAATCTCCACAACGGAAGCCTTGCCACACAAAAGATATGATCCGTAAGGAAAAGTCAAACCACTTTGTCCTTACCCTTCGCCGAACCTGTAGTACCTGTGATGTTAACAACAACGTGGGGTGAGATACATCAAATCTCAGTAGTTATCTATCTTATATGTCCTCTCGGCTTTACAAGGTTCTAACAAGCCTAACTCAAGTCAAAAGGGAAGGGAAGTGACTTTGAGTACACACACACTATATGGAAACATATCATGAGTTCATCAACTCACAATATCACTAATCGGTAACCACACCAAGGCATGCCCTATTCCCGTCCGCTTCTACGTCTAGAAGTCGACCCGAGTCATGGATCCTGGTAACCTACTCGACATACGAATGAATTCGGGTTCTACGGGCCATTATCTGTTATGAACCGTCACTTCACACGGGCCATTAACCATCACAAGCATACGCTCCCAGAGCGCCATTCGTACTGCACGCGGGAATCAAACCTGCCAAGTAGTCGTGCACATGTTTCAGAGGAGCTCGAGACCCATGAAACGCACTCGCAAGATAACCGGTTACGATTACGTGATCTCACACACAAACGTGATTGTATTCGACAATCACAAGGCCATAACGCCTTATCACAACCACAAAGGTTAACACACATGTTCCATACTAGTGTTTATTCATTCTATGACATTAGTATCTGACACACGCCTCGGCACCGTATGCACGATCATTGTCATTATGTCATTCCACACTTTCCGACATTATTTACGGTAATATTCTTCACTCTACCTATTTTGTACTTAATCATGCATACATATTCAAACATGTTTCATAATAAGAGCATAGGCAAATAATCAACAATCGTACAATGGGAACACATAATTCAACATACCACAAATTACACTAATCCACGGTTCCCTCCGATTTATTTAATCGGGCAATAAACTGATATTTCTCACTTCCATTAGCTAGAATATGTTCCTAGCTTCACAACAATACCAAGAATACTCACATCGGATAAACGAGTCAAAAGTTATGAAAGAAACAAGTTGGAGGATCTGTCATGTTCGCAATGCGAAGCAGCCAGCGAATGCTCGCTTCCTCATTCGCAGTGCGAAGCTCCCAGCGAATGCCTAGCCAACACTGGTTCGCTGCCCCATTCGCAGTGCGAACGTCTGGCAAACCAAGGCAGAACCAAAACCAGGTAAAGTTCGCAGTGCGAACCTCTGGCGAATGTTCGCCTTCACACTCGCCGTGCGAATGTCCAGCGAACGCTCGCTTTCCCCTTCGCTAGGGGACTCGCAGTGTGAACCTGTGAATTCTGGGTTTTCCAGCAGCGTGAAAACATAGCTTTGTGACCAATTTCTCATCCCAAAACTTCACCAACATGCAAACATATATTAACAGATGATCCTACATGGCTAGTGATTATACTACACAGGTTATACCGCATTTCAACCGTTAAATTCAAGATTTTGCAAGATTATCCATTTTCTTACAATTCTAACCTAGGTTCTAGAATCCAAGAAAATCTAAAACAAAAGTTTCTATCTATAACCCACCTTGGATAGATGATGATGATGAAGATTGGAAGATGATTTGGTGATGAACGGGTGATGGTTGATGATCTTGTGTTCTTGAGCTTTTCTCCTCTTCTTTCCTTTCCTTTCCTTTCTCTCCCACTTCTTTCTATCTTTTTCCTCTTTTGCTCCTAAGTATGGAAATAGAGTGGAAAGGAAAATGATATAGTAAAATATCATCAATTAGTAACACTACTAATTGTCCAAATAGTCTCTAAAGCTCAAACACTTAAAACCTCAGAGTCAGATAATATTAATTGGGTCTGCTCTGAGCTCATCAGTTTACTCTAATTATTTTATCAAATAAATTTTCGAAGTAAACCGGAGCCCATTTGATCATACCAATATCATCCAGAGTAAAATAATTTACGGGGTATTACATCCTTCCCCCCTTAAATAGAAATTCGCCCACGAATTTAAAACAATTACCTGAAAAGATGGGGATACGCGTCTTGCATCTCTGATTCTAGTTCCCACATCGCATCTCTCGGATGCGTCTCATCCCACTGAACTTTAACCAGAGGAATCTCCTTATTCCTTAACACCTTAATTTCTCTTCCCGTGATACGACTCGGTTGAGGCTCAAACGTTAAATCTGCTTCTATCTCAATAGTATCGGGTAGAATTGGCTGAAGTGGGTCTGGAACAAACTTCCGAAGCTGAGATACATGAAAAACATCATGCATCTCGGACAGAGAAGGCGGTAAGGCTAATCTGTAAGCTACTTCACTAATTCTTTCTAAGATCTGATACGGTCCCACGTATCTTGGACTTAACTTCCGCGATTTAAATGGTCCTTTCAATCTCAAACTCGGAGTAACCTTCAAAAATACATGATCACCCTCATCAAATTCCAAAGGTCTCCTACGGTTGTCCGCATAGCTTTTCTGACGATCTTGGGCTTGTTTAACTTTTTCACGAATCATTCTAATCTTTTCCGTAGTCTCGTGAATAACCCCGGGTCCCAAAATCCTATCTTCGCCAACCTCCGCCCAACACAATGGCGTTCTACACTTCCTCCCATATAATGCCTCATACGGAGCCATACCAATACTTGCATGATAATTGTTGTTATAAGAGAATTCAATCAATGGTAGTAGTTCTATCCAATTTCCGCCACTTTCCAATACACAAGCTCTTAACATATCTTCCATGGTTTGTATTGTCCGTTCCGTCTGACCATCCATTTGCGGATGATTCGACGTGCTCAAACACAAATTCGTTCCCATAGCTTGTTGAAAAGCTCTCCAAAATCTAGAAGTAAACTTTGGATCTCTATCCGAAACAATATTAGAAGGAACACCATGTAATCTCACAATTTCCGAAATGAACAACTTTGCGAGATGACTCGCCTTATAAGTAGTCTTTACGACCAAGAAATGAGCAGACTTCGTCAACCGATCTACAATTACCCAAATCGAATCATAACCACCTTGCGCACGGGGTAATCCCACTGCGAAGTCCATCGAAATACTATCCCATTTCCACACCGGAATTTCTAAAGGTTGTAACAAGTCACCTGGTCTTTGGTGTTCAATCTTCACTTGTTGGCATACCGCACATTCTGATACATATACTGCAACATCCTTTTTCATCCCGGACTGTAGCGAGCGGTTTTGGACGTGGTTACAAAGCACTACTGCTCTTTGGTATCTACAACTCGATTCATTTTTTATCCTATTAAAGCTGATGAAGGAAAGGAAATAGATGTCTCAAATTAACCCTGCTTGCAAACTGAGGTTAAACAGTCAAAACTGTTGGTTTACAGATGCTACAAAGATTTGGGGTCCTATTGGGTGTATTTTTTTAAAAGTGGTGTTCGGTCGATTGGTGGGAGGTTGGGACGGATGCGTGGAAGTATGGGATTTTGGGTTTTTGTTTAGTGTGCTCGCTAAGATCTTTTCTTTCAATCTTATGCCTACGTATTCCCGTTTACCGAAACATGGAAATCAGAGCGTTCGTAGTTCCTCCTATTCTATGGGAGGAAATGGTTGTTTTGGTGTCTTGTTCAAAGCCCAAGACGTGAAGCGAAAGGTAGTTTGTATCTTGTTCAAAGCCCAAGATGTGAAGCTGAAAGGTCTCAACTTTAGAGAGAATTTGTCATCTCTAAAGAGGGGTTTGTTTGTCACAACTGTTTATAAGGGAGAATTACTTTAACCGGGATATGTGAATCCGGCAATGCCATAATTTCCTTTATAGGGGATTTCCAACCTAAAGGAGAAGACTTTAACTCAGTGTAGAGCAATGCTATCTTTCCTTAGGAATTTCTCATGCTAAAAGAGGGACAGCGGCATGGATGTAGATGATCCAGAGGCTTGCCGCTTACAGCAATTAGATGAAGGGGAAGGAGTTGTTGATGTTTGTGTACTGTGAACGAGGCACACCTTTGATGCTAAAAGGTTGATTGGATCAACCAATGGTTTTCTTATACAAAGCCTAAGAGGAGGCTAATATGTGTCTCGTACAAAGCCCGAGAGAGAGGCTAAAAGGTTTTGACTCAACGAGGGAATCTTTTGGTATCTCGTATAAAGCCCGAGATGGAGGCTATTTGACTCAACAAGAGAGTTTTTGTATCTCGTACAAAGCCCGAGATGGAGGCGAAAGGGGTGATTGACTCAACGAGGGAGTCTCTGGTATCTCGTACGAAGCCCGAGACGGAGGCTAAAATTGTTAGCTCCGCTGAGGAGAATCATTGTACAAAGCCCAAGAGGAGGCTATGGTTACTGTTTCAGTTGAGTGGCAGGTCCAGTATGCTAATTTAAAGTGAAAATCAGTTCTTATATGAGTAATGTTTGCACTCAGGGATTTTGATTCGAGGATCAGGGATATTTCCTGTTTTTAAGGAAGTGGGAAATCCAAAGGGTATTGAGGTTGTCCGAGTCCACGGGGTTCCTTCCTATTTTTGAAGGGGTCACTTGAGAATGTCTTTGAGACTCAAGGATGTTAGACTGTCCGTGTCTAGAGTTTCATCTTTTGTACTATGCTTTGAGAAACAGTAGTAGACTCTTGGAAAAGACTGTTCTATGAAGATGACTAAGTTCTGTTCCTATACCTCTAGGAGGTCATCGGGACAATTTGTACGAAGCCCAAGAGGAGGCTGGAAACTTTTAAGAAGCCAAGTGGTCCTTGTATGAAGCCCAAGAGAAGGCTATCATTCCCGGAGGAAGAATCATTATACGAAGCCTAAGAGGAGGCTGTGAATACTTCTAAGAAGCCGACGGGTCCTTGTACAACGCCCAAGAGGAGGCGGGGATGCTTTTAGGAAGCCTGCGGGTCCTTGAACAATGCCCAAGAGGAGGCCGATGCTTTTAAGAAGCCGATGGGTCCCCAAACCCCGAGAAATTCAAGACAGGATATTCACGAGGAATAGATCAAGCCAGGAAAGTTTCTAGAATTTGGAAGAAACTCAAGAGATGCCATTCACGGAGAAAAGATCATCTCTGGGGAATAGAGTTTCTTGACAAGTGCTTTTAAGAAGCTTGTGGGTCCCCAAACCCCGAGAAATTCAAAACAGGCCATTCACGAGGAATAGATCAAGCCAGGAAAGTTCGAGAATTTGGAAGAAACTCAAGAGATGCAATTCACGGAGAAGAGATCATCTCTGGGGAGTAGAGTTTCTTTGACAACTTCTACGAGTGACAGTCTGAGAAAGGGTTCAAAAAGAATCTGCCTTTCACATCTCCATATTGTTTAACCCCAAGAGGAGGGAAGACTGTGTCTCGTAATCCTATGGGGATCTAGTTTTGACTATTTAAGAGTGATCAACGGGCTTAATGCTGGACGTAGTTGCCGGGGAAACTCTAAATATCTATACTATTATTACACAGTTGATATGAGTTTATGAAAGAAGACTTTCAGCGAAACAGCCCCACAATACAGTTATATGTATATGAAAGCGGTAAATGAAAGCATATAAACACTTACTCGGTTGTAGAGCTTCCATGCTGTTTGGTTAGTTGTTCAACAAAGAAAGATTGAAAAACAACAGTATATTCAAAATCAAAGGAGAAAGTGCTTTGAAAAAGAAAAATTTGGGGCTTACAGCTCAAGGAGAGGCCCAGGGTTTTATCAGTGAGCGCACTGTTTGAATTTGTACAGAGGGACTTATACAAGTGACTGTGGCCCAAAAATTATTTTATGTACAAAGGGATGGGTCTTACACTCTCTCAAGAGGCCCAAAAAGTTTTTAAAGAAAAAGAGTGGGGCTTATAACACGAGGGTAGACCCAAATGTTTTTTTCGTTTAAAATGGTGATCGCGCCGAGGTTTTCTTTTAACGCAGAGAGACTTATACAATAAGTGAGACCCAAAATTGTTTTTGGTTAAAAGGGGATTGGGTCTTACACTCTATTAGAGGCCCAAAAGTTGTGAATGGGTCTTATAGCTCAAGGAGAGGCTCAAATGATTTATCTCTAAACTGGCGACGATCGTGCCAAATTTAAAAATGTACAGAGGGACTTATACAATAAGTGAGGCCCAAAATATTTCTGTACAAGTGGGTTGGGTCTTACACTCTAATAGAGGCCCAAAAAGTGTTTGAAAATGATTTGTGAGGGTTGAATTAATCAAAAACCCTAATTTATTTCCAAAATGTATTTTAATTGAATAAAAATTCAATTAAAATGATCAAAAATTGTTTAACACATGGGAAACAAATTATGATCTTGGATTAATGCTTCAAAAATCAAGTATTAACCTACAAAATAATTAGAAGTCATTAATCTTTACAAAATCAAGAGGAAATAAATAATTTCAATGTCAAAAACAATTAAAATATTAATTCTTTGCAAAAATATCAATTATATGAAATAAATAATATTTTTGGGATTTTTTGGGAAAATAAAATATTTTAACATTTTTGTGAATTATTAAAAAAAGAATCAACTCAAAATCATTAAAACTCAGAGAGAAATTAATTTTTGAATCAATTAAATAAAAATCACAAAATTCAAATATTCAAATGTTGGAAAATGGCGCCAAGGACAAGGGCAAGAACACGCGCGTGTTCTGAGTTTCCCAGATTTGCATTTTCTATCCAATCTCACTGAATACTTAATCATATCATGCAATCCACATACCAATCAACTCGTTTCAACCTCACGATCATGTCTATGACAATTAATTTCATTTAAATTAAACATAAAACAAGAAATCATGAACAATCCTCAAGAACCCTAGATTCTGCATGAAGGCTGGGATTTTTGATACACGATTTAAATAATGCAATTAATTGAGGGGAAACATTCCATGCATGATTATGAAGATATGGCCAAATTATTGTGCAGCAAAAATTGCATGGATCATAGAGTTAGAAGAGCTTATGCTTACCACTTGCAGCTGGTGATCGTGATTTGTGTTGGAGGTGTTACAGATGAGTTGTGATGATCTGAACAGCTTCCCTACACCCTATAGAGTGTGTTTGAATGCTTGGACTTGATTGAAGTTGGCTGGATCACTTCATGGCATCTCAACTGCAACTTGGTTAAAACCTTGAGCAATTGACTGGTGATTCTGAGAAATCAGTGTTCCAGTTGTTGTTTAAGTGTTTGATCAGCTCATATGTGATGTATATGAGGTGTGTGTGTGATTGGTTTGATTGGAAAAGCTCTCAAACTCAAAACCCGATAGTGACTTGCCTTAGAAGGCAAAATTGGAGTGAAAGAAGAGATTTTGAGGAAAGCATCTATTTGATGGCTTTGGTGTACTCAAACTGATCACAATTGAGCTCTATTTATAGTAGAGCAAGTTTGTTTTGCAAGGAATAGTAAATGGCAACTGCTGAGTAGGTTTGGCCAATGTTGGCAAATGAAAATCCAAGTCTCCTCTAGCCATTGACTAGAGGTTAGGGCACAGGCTGCTATTTCTTGTTCCAAAGACTTTGGAGGCTTGACTAAGTGATTGTCCCCTTTAGATTCAATCCTCAGATGTGTCCAAAGTGATGACAAGGCTTGGAATTGGCTGATTTTGGCAAATCGACCAAAAGTGCAAAAATCTGCCTTGCCTTGGCAGATTTCAGCAAGGCATCTTGCCAATGTCATATCTCATAGCTCAAATTGAATTTGGTAATGTTCTTGGCCATTTTGGAAAGCCCTTACATGATACAACAACTGTTTGAACATGTTTGGTTTTGATCTCTTTTGAATCCAAGTGAAAAATCCCCCTACATTTGGAAAAAAGTAAAGGCAGATTCTGACTTAGTGAAATTTTCACTAAGTGTTGGAACAAAGTGACTTTTCTTGATTTTGATCACTCCATAACTCAAAATCCATGAGGAATTTGGACATAGGTCAGTATGAAGCTTTTGTAGAGGGCAATGTGATCTACAAATCAAGCTTTGAATGGGGAACAATGGCCTTGTGGTTTAGGAGTTATGGTCTTCCAAAGTTGGCACATTAGTGTCACTCTATCCATAACTTATAAATTTTTCTAAGTTTTTATGGTTACCCCTTTTACAAGTTATCCCACTTTATTTGATTTTTCTTGATGAATGATGATTCAAATCATACATTAACATCATTTTAGGGTTAAATATCCATTTTGGTGAAAAATCTCAAAAAGTCAAAGTTGACTTTTGTGCACAGTTGACTTTTTATCAGATGAATTCCAAACTGTGCAATTCTTCAGGAAATCATGTCCTTGACCTAAATTAAACTTTATGGACATGTTCCATGGGTGTCATAGGGTATATTGAATCATGTCTTCCATGGGTGTCATAGGGTATATTGAATCATGTCTTAGGGTTTGAGAGCATGTCCTGGTCAAAAGTCAAAGTTACAGTTGACTTTCCTCGCGAAACCCTAATTGTGGTGCAGATGAAATTGAGACTTGTTGCTCAAGATTCTTGGATTAATCCATTGTTGCAAATGGATCAACATAGTATATTAGAGACCCTCAAATCATGTCTTGAGGTCTTGGCTCATGATTTGTCCCAAAAGTCAACTTAGGGGTGAATTAGGTCAAGAAACCCTACTTCCTGATTTTTGATGAATGCATCCCCTGAGGTCAAATTGACTTGATGATTGGGTCCATGAGGTTCCATGGAGTATATTAGGTTATGTTTTGGATCATTGGCTTGTGCCCAGATGAAAAATTTCCATCTGGAGGCCCTGGTCGACCAAAACCCTAATTTGGTGACACTGTCGATCTTGAGACTTGATCCACCTAGAAGGGAGCAGCCTTGTGGTTAATCCTTGAAGTGGGAGTCCTTTTGATCCATTGTAGATATTTTAGAGGCTAGACAAGTTGAAGATCAAGTTATTCCTTGACCGATCCTTTGTCTAATGCTCTGAGAGGGCTTAAAACCCTAATTTTGATTGTAGTGAATGCTCAACAACCCTCGAGGCATTTGATGAGGCATGATGGTTCATCCATATTGTGATGATGATTGACACAATTATGAGAATCTTAGTGGTCAAAATTTGGGGTATGACACGAACCACCAATAGTCTCTCTTTAAATCTTGATACATCTTCGAAGAACCAGGATGAATAGTAAAAGTACTCTTATGCGCTTCTTCCAAAATCCTTCTTTTCAACATCGCATCATCCGGAACACAAATCCTTTGATTAAATAAAATGATTCCGTCGGTAGTTCGCACAAAACCCGGTTGTGTCAACAATTCTCGTAACTTCTCATCCAATCCTTGTCCTTGTCGGATTTCCTCTCTAAGAGTAGAGGTGACATTCAAATTCCCCATAACCACACAATTAGGAGTCCAATTAAATTGAAGATTTAGATCTCTAAAATTTTCCATTACGGCATACTCTAACATCATCAATTCGGCACTATGCAACACTTTCCTACTCAGTGCATCCGCCACTTTATTCGCTTTACCCGGATGGTATTTTAGTTCCAAATCATAATCCTTCAAATACTTCATCCACCTCCTTTGACGCATGTTCAACTCCTTCTGATCGAAAAGGTACTTTAGACTCTTGTGGTCACTAAACATCTCAAAATGTACACCATACAAATAATGACACCACACTTTCAAAGTAAACACAATTGCCGCCAATTCTAGATCATGCGTTGGATAATTCTCTTCATGGACTTTCAACTGTCGAGAAGCATAAGCTACTACATGTCCATCTTGCATTAACACACCTCCTAATCCCTTCTTCGATGCATCACAGTATACCTCATACGACTTGCTAGGATCAGGAATAATCAAAACATGAGCGGTCGTCAATCTCTTCTTCAAACTCATAAAACTTCTCTCACAAGCCGAATTCCATTCATACGAACAATCCCTTCGAGTAAGTCGCGTCATTGGTAAAGCCAGTTGGGAAAAGCCTTTAATAAACCTTCTATAATAACCTGCCAACCCCAAGAAACTCCTAACTTCTGCAACGTCCTTCGGTCTATCCCAATTAATCACCGCCTCAACTTTTGATGGATCAACCGCCACACCTCCTTGAGATATGACGTGACCAAGAAAATTTACCTCCGACATCCAAAATTCACACTTACTTAGCTTGGCAAAAAGTTGCCTCTCTTGCAAGATAGATAAAATGAATCTTAGGTGTTCTCCGTGCTCTTGAGAATCACGAGAATAGATAAGAATGTCATCAATAAAGATCACCACGAATTGGTCCAAGTAAGGTTGAAATATCCGGTTCATATAATCCATGAAAACTGTCGGAGCATTAGTCACACCGAAAGGCATTACGAGGAATTCATAATGACCATAACGGGTCCTAAACGCAGTTTTCGGTACATCCGAACTCTTCACCCGAATCTGATGATAACCCGATCGTAAATCAATCTTCGAGACACACACATGCTCCTTTTAATTGATCTAACAGATCGTCTATCCGTGGCAATGGGTATCTGTTCTTGATGGTGACCTTATTCAACTGACGGTAATCAATACATAACCGCATTCCACCATCCTTCTTCTTTACCAACAATACTGGAGCTCCCCAAGGCGAAACACTTGGTCTAACAAAATGCTTAGCCATCAATTCTTCCAATTGATCCTTTAGTTCTCGTAAGTCGAGTGGTGCCATCCGATACGGAGAAACGGATATTGGAGCCGTTCCCGGTACCAGGTCAATAAAGAACTCCACTTCCCTCTCCGGAGGACGATAAGTGATATCCTCGGGAAAACTTCCGGAAACTCGCAGACTACTGGAATACTCAGAACCTGAAGGTTATCGTCCTCCTCCTTGGTGAGAACCAAAAGAACAGATTTTTCATTTTCAAACAAGAAATTAATCATTCCCACCGTATCTTCCAAAATAGTAGTCAACACATCCTTCGGAGTAGCCTCCTTGGACGGAATAATAATTAACTTCTCCTCACAACCGATAAAAACCGAATTAGCA
Organism: Lathyrus tuberosus; assembly: GCA_022829125.1. Taxonomy (NCBI): domain Eukaryota; kingdom Viridiplantae; phylum Streptophyta; class Magnoliopsida; order Fabales; family Fabaceae; genus Lathyrus; species Lathyrus tuberosus. Next base: position 3,675,917 of record JALAZF010000274.1, on the reverse strand, counting down.
GAAAGCTAATCCATTCCCAGAACAACATCCACTTTCTTAAGCGGCAAACAAATAAGATCAATCTGGAAAACTCTTTCATTCACTGACAGAACACAATTTTCACACACTAACAGCGTTTCAACAATCTCATCCATGGCAGTAGTAACCACCATGGGTGGAGACAATGGAATAGCTTGCAACCCCAGTCGCTTCGCACATTGCACCGATATAAAGGAGTGCGTTGCTCCACAATCAAACAAAACAAAGCAAGAATTTCCATTAACCAAACACGTACCAGCAATCAAGGAATTATCACCCTTTGCTTTCCTTGCATCCATTGTGTAAACTCGCACGGTATTCCTCCTCTGAGGACAGTCTCTCGCCAAATGGCCCATTTTCTGACACTGATAACACCTCACACCTTCGATACCACACCTCCCCTAATGATTTCTACCACAATGACGACATACAGGAGGTGCACTAGTCCTAGAACTCTGAACTTGCTTCCCTTTGAAAGATTGTTGCCTTGGTCTGAATTGTTGATTCGATCTCCCTCGGTCACTTAGATTCAACCTACTCAATTCTCCTTCCGCTTGTACCTTCTTCAAACTATGCTCCGCCACATAACACTGCCTTAACAATTCAACATAGCTAGTGAATTCCCTTTGAGATACGCTATGTGAAATTTCAGCCCTTAAACCAAACAGAAACTGACCGATCTTCCACCTCTCATCAGGAGCATACATGGCTTGTCTAGAATAAGCAGCCATAGTCTCAAATTTCTCCGCATAAGAAGCCACAGTCAAGTTGCCTTGTCTCAATTGTTGAAACTCGAATTCTTTCTGAGACCTTAAGGAACTTGGAAAATACTTCTCCATAAAATTTATCTTAAACTGCTCCCATACCTTCGGTACCTCTTGAATTGTCATTAAGGCTGAAGCGTTTTCCCACCACCTCATGGCAGGACCCTTTAACAAGTGAGAAAAGAATACCACCTTGTTTTCCTCACTGCACTGAACTATTAAGAAAATTTGTTCCATACCGGATATCCATTCATGCGCTTTCACCGGATCTAATCCTCCCTGAAACTCCGGAGGGTTCATACGAATGAAATCCCTAAATGTTCCCCCTGCAGCTTCAGGAACAACCACTGGAGGATGCAGGCCACCAGCCATTTCCTGTACCATTTGTTGCACAAACTGATTTTGTTGCTGCTGCATCTGCTGCATGAATTGATACAAATGGGCATTCTCCCCGTCACCTGGTGGATTAGTCCCGGCTGGAGTGGTTCGCGGTCTACCCCGGTTGTTTCCGCGTCTGTCTGCCATGTTCCTAAATGTCATACAGATAGGATTAAGTTGATCAGGCTCAATACCATAAATATAACACGTAAGACCAATGGCGACACCACACATATGAAACGGAAAGAAAATACTTATACTATTTCATGGCTAGGTCGAGGATACGACCTGCTCTGATACCAACTGTAACGCCCATATATAAATACATACATCAAAGCATATATCATACATGAATAATACGTTTGGTACTGAAATATACAAGTTCCTAGTAACACAGTATACATATAAATGCCCAAAAAAAAAAACCTAATACCACAACTATGGCATGTTATATATACAAGATGTTCAAAAGATGAAACTAAGAACTAGATCACTAATGATCTCAAAATCTCCACAACGGAAGCCTTGCCACACAAAAGATACGATTCGTAAGGAAAAGTCACCCCACTTTGTCCTTACCCTTCGCCGAACCTGTAGTACCTGTGATGTAAACAACAATGTGGGGTGAGATACATCAAATCTCAGTGAGTTATCTATCTTATATGTCCTCTCGGCTTTACAAGGTTCTAACAAGCCTAACTCAAGTCAAAAGGGAAGGGAAGTGACTTTGAGTACACACACACTATATGGAAACATGTCATGAGTTCATCAACTCACAATATCACTAATCGGTAACCACACCAAGGCATCCCCTGTTCCCGTCCGCTTCTACGTCTAGAAGTCGACCCGAGTCATGGATCCTGGTAACCTACTCGACATACAAATGGATTCGGGTTCTACGGGCCATTAACCGTTATGAACCGTCACTTCACACGGGCCATTAACCGTCACAAGCATACGCTTCCAGAGCGCCATTCGTACTGCACGCGGGAATCAAACCTGCCAAGTAGTCGTGCACATGTTTCAGAGGAGCTCGAGACCCATGAAACACACTCGCAAGATAACCGGTTACGATTACGTGATCTCACACACAAACGTGATTGTATTCGACAATCACAAGGCAATAACGCCTTATCACAACCATAAAGGTTAACACACATGTTCCATACTAGTGTTTATTCATTCTATGACATTAGTATCTGACACACGCTTCGGCACCGTATGGACGATCGTTGTCATTATGTCATTCCACACTTTCCGACATTATTTACGGTAATATTCCTCACTCTAACTATTTTGTATTTAATCATGCATACATATTCAAACATGTTTCATAATAAGAGCATAGGCAAATAATCATCAATCGTACAATGGGAACACATAATTCAACATACCACAGATTACACTAATTCACGGTTCCCTCCGATTTATTTAATCGGGCAATAAACTGATATTTCTCACTTCCATTAGCTAGAATATGTTCCTAGCTTCACAACGATACTAAGAATACTCACATCGGATAAACGAGTCAAAAGTTATGAAAGAAACAAGTTGGAGGATCTGTCATGTTCGCAATGCGAAGCAGCCAGCGAATGCTCGCTTCCTCATTCGCAGTGCGAAGCTCCCAGCGAATGCCTAGCCAACACTGGTTCGCTGCCCCATTCGCAGTGCGAACGTCTGGCGAACCAAGGCATAACTAAAACAAGGTAAAGTTCGCAGTGCGAACCTCTGGCGAATGTTCGCCTTCACACTCGCCGTGCGAATGTCCAGCGAACGCTCGCTTTCCCCTTCGCTAGGGGACTCGCAGTGCGAACCTGCGAATTCTGGATTTTCCAGCAGCGTGAAAACAGAGCTTTGTGACCAATTTCTCATCCCAAAACTTCACCAACATGCAAACATATATTAACAGATGATCCTACATGGCTAGTGAGTATACTACACAGGTTATACCGCATTTCAACCTTTAAATTCAAGATTTTGCAAGATTATCCATTTTCTTACAATTCTAACCTAGGTTCTAGAATCCAAGAAAATCTAAAACAAAAGTTTCTATCTATAACCCACCTTGGATAGATGATGATGATGAAGATTGGAAGATGATTTGGTGAAGAATGGGTGATGGTTGATGATCTTGTGTTCTTGAGCTTTTCTCCTCTTCTTTCCTTTCCTTTCCTTTCTCTCCCACTTCTTTCTATCTTTTTCCTCTTTTGCTCCTAAGTATGGAAATAGAGTGGAAAGAAAAATGATATAGTAAAATACCATCAATTAGTAACACTACTAATTGTCCAAATAGTCTCTAAAGCTCCAACACTTAAAACCTCAGAGTTAGATAATATTAATTGGGTCTGCTCTGAGCTCATCAGTTTACTCTAATTATTTTATCAAATAAATTTTCGAAGTAAACCGGAGCCCAGTTGATCATACCAATATCATCCAGAGTAAAATAATTTACGGGGTATTACAATATTTATTTACAAGAATAAACGTCCTACCACTTAGTGAGGTTTGGAGTAAGAGGAATGTAATCTACTATGTTTTGAATATCGCCAAATATTTGCTTATTGATCAAATTAAGCGAATTTATCTTGATGGTAAAATTGTCGATTGTGTCTTTAATGGTTATCCAAAAGATTAGAAGGGTTATGAGCTGTTGGGAGTGGTATTAGGAGGATCAAATTTCATCAGTCACAAATGTATTACTTTCAGTGAGTCTCATCAATAAAAGAAGAGTAAAGATTTGGGGATGAAGATTTTGGAAACTATGGCGGAGAAGACTCAATTTGAGTCAGTTTGAGGTGGAGGTTCCTACTATGGATACTAGTAGTAGTGAAAGAACGATTACAAAGGCCTATGATTATCAATTGACTCGTGATAAGGTAAAGAATAAGATTGTACCATCTCAAAGGAACGATTATGCAGAACATACATGCAATATTGTTTAAAAAGTGAATCAGAAGATTAAAATTTGGACTATTTTTTTTACTTTAATGAGGTGTTTTTTTAATACTATATTTTGCCTATTTAAATTGTGTTTCATCTTTCACCATTTCTCTGCCCATCATATTTCTTTTATTCTTTGGCCTTTAGGTTGTCTTTTATGGGTGGTGGTTGCAGATGAACAAACTTTGTTTTTGTCTATATTTAGATACCCTAAATCCTTTAAACCATTCAACACTTCAAAATAACTCCAGAAGTCAGGGTCACATTTCGAAATACACTCTAACCCGTTGTAACTTAATTTTGTAAACTAAGTAAACTCACCCATGATGCAAAATACACTTAAACCTCTCGTCCATGATCTAGGATTTCATGTTGTCTTCCTCTCTATTCGTTTCCCTCGCACTATTCATGGCTAAATTGTTTGATTACCGAATGAAATAAAATAAATAATAGGGTTAAATATACAAAACCCCCCTGCAATGTTAGCGAATTCTCATTTTAGCCCCTGTAAATTTTTTTTTTTAAACACCCCCTCTTAATATCCAGATTCCCTCACTTAGGCCCCTGGCTGCCACATTGCAGCAAAGATTCCTTTCTCTTGCTTGCGTGGCATGCCAGGTGGCATTTTTAATATTATTTTTTTATTTTTTTATTTTTTTTTATTTATTTTTATTTTATTTTATTTATTTTTATTTATTTTTATTTTTTAGTAATTTTTTTTTAATTTTTTTTTTTTAATTTTTTTAAAAAATTTTTTTATTTGTTTTTATTATAATTTTTATAATTTTTGTTCTTTTTTTTTTTTATTTCTTTTTCGCCTTGCAACCGATGTAAAAACATACATTTTAAGAAAGATAGCATACATTTTACATCGGGCCAGAAAGGAAACCGATGTAAAAAAAAACATTTTACATCGAGTCAGAAAGGCAACCGATGTAAAAACTTACATTTTACATCGGGCCAGAAAGGCAACCGATGTAAAAACATACATTTTACATCGGGCCAGGAAGGTAACCGATGTAAAATATGCATTTATTTCTATAAAAAAAAGTTAAACCCATATTTCACATCAGACTTAATAGTCAACCGATGTAGTAGATGTATTTTTCACATCGGACTATGGCCCGATGTAAAATGTCTTTGATTTACTACATCGCTTAGCTTTACATCGGACCCAAAACAGATGTAAAATGTGCTTTTCGCCCGATGTAAAAAGTCTTTTCTGCACTAGTGTAATTTTTAAAATAACAATTTGTTTAAAATAGAATTAAAAATAAAAATTAGGTCCAAAAACGAAAAAAATAAAAAAATAAAAAATATATAAATAAAAACGAAAAAGAAATAAAAAAAAGAAAAAAAAATTATAAAAATTATAATAAAAACAAATAAAACAAATAAAACAAAATAAAACAAAAAAATTAAAAAAAATAAAAAAAATTAAAAAAAATTAAAAAAAATTAAAAAAAAAATTAAAAAAAATATAAAAAAAAATAAAAAATAAAAAATAAAAAAAAATAAAATAAAAATAAAATAAAAAAAAAATAAATAAATAATAAAAAAAAAAAAAAAAAAAAAATATTAAAAATGCCACCTAGCATGCCATGCAAGCAAGAGAAAGGAATCTTTGCTGCAATGTGGCAGCTAGGGGCCTAAGTGAGGGAATCTAAATAAGATGAGGAGGTTTTTTAAAAAAAAACTTTGCCAGGGGCTAAAATGAGAAATCGCTAACATTGCAAGGGGGGATTGTATATTTAACCCTAAATAATATTAGAGTTCAAGTGATTCAATTATTTTATAAATAACAATAACTTCAAAATAAAAGTCATGTAAGATTACTTAATATCAATTAAATTGTCACATAGATACAACTCAACGTTTTTTTTTTAAATTTAATAGAAATGACCAACTTATTATTTTTATAAACCAAAAATTGATAAATATTTTTATTTTTAGGCAAAATAACTTTTTTCGTCCCTTAACTTTACATCAGAGTTCAGTTTGATCCCTTAACTTTAACAAGTGGCTAGTTCGTCCATTAACTTTTAAAATTGTGCCACGTTTATCCTTCCGTTTGGTTCCGTTAGTCCAAGTTTGAAATCAATGTCCGGGTGGGCGTTCTGTGGATGACGTGGAAACGAGGAAGTTTTAAAAGAATTTAAAGATAATGAAAAGTTTAACCTAATAATATCTAAGGGAGTGAACTTCAACGAAACTTTGCTAAGGCAAACGCAAAAGACATGGCAGATTACAAGTGGGATATGGGAGTCTATTTTAGTTCAAAGGGTGAATTTAAGGAGGCATTATTTATAGGTCATGTCCAATTTGAAAAGTCATGTCCAAATTTGTTATGAACACAACTGTATAGGTCATGTCCAATTTTAAAAGTCATGCCAATATTTATAGGTCATGTCCAAGAATTATAGGTCACTTACAACATTAAAAACAGATACAAGCAATTACAACTGATACAAGCACATACATAAAATTCATTCATAAAACAACAAATACATTCATTCATAAAACATTTCAACATTCATTAAATTCATTCATAAAACATTTCAACATTCCTTCAAGATAACAACAAAAACCACTGCTACAAGCACATACACCATCTAACTAACCTAATTCAACCTAAAAATCAATACAATGATAATTATTAAAAACATCAAATTTCAATTTTTTTTCACTTGATGATATTCTTCATTTCAGCATCAATAATCATTAGTTTTTTCCCAAGTTCTTCGATGTCGTTTTTTGCTTCATCCAGTCCCTTTGTAGCCATACCAATCCTATGCATAAAAAATTCTTCTTTCTCATCAAAGGCATCCTTATGAAACCAATCAAAATAATTGCATCCAGCTTGCATCTGAAATTTGCATTTCAAAGAGGTTCAAGATGCATGTATAACAGAAAGTAAATACACATAAAATACAATGGATACCTTATAATTGTGACAACCCCAAAATAGTTTTCCCATATTCTTCACAGTTTTTGCCCTTTGAAATACAACCATGTCTCCACAATAACACATGGGCTTCCTTCTAGAACTTCCACTGGCTATTGAATCCCCACTTTCTGAATTTCTCTTACTCAACAACGACGAAGAACTAACCAATTTCATGTTTCCCTAAACCCTAACTTTTAATTTTGAGTGAAATTGTAAAGAAAGAGGATGAATTTAATTTGCCCTAACTAGTGAAATAGGGGAAACGACTGCAAAAGAAACCAAGAAGGAAGAAAATGATATTCCAAGTCTATGTCAGCTACCACGTAATCAAGAATAAACGGACGTTTGACCCAACTAATGACAATGACTACTTTGACACCATTTTAAAAATTAAAGGACGAACTAACCACTTCTTAAAGTGAAGGGACCAAACTAGACACAGATATAAAGTTGCTATACAAAAATTTGGGCAAGAGATAAAAGCAAAATCAATTAAGCTGCCGATACTATACGACGACGTTTTACGAGAAACCGTTCTGGACACAAAGCTGGCAGCACTGAATCTCAGTCGAAGAAAGCAAGCAATATCAATAGCAACAATCACCACCAACATTGACCTCATTTCAATCACGAGATCGTGAAAGAAGAAGAAGAAGTTAGTTGAAGAAATGTCAGTGCAAGAATATCTCGACAAATACTCGCTTTCCCGTAAACTTGAAGATGCCGTCAATGCCGCCGTCAGAGCCAAAACCACCGATCCCGTTCTCTTCATCGTTCGTATCTCTCTCTTTCTCCCTCTCATTCATCTTCCATTTTTTTTTATCTTCTATATGCTTTTATGATCGCAATTTCTCATCGAATGTTAATTTTGAGGGTTTGTGATGATGAACGCAGTCGAATCATATGAAAAAAGGAGTACAATCGGTAATCACCAAAGTGAAAGCGAGACAAATTCTTGATAGTAGAGGAATTCCAACTGTTGAAGTCGATTTGTATACTAACAAAGCTATGTTCCGTGCTTCTGTTCCCTCCGGCAACTCCTCTGGCATGTAAGCTGTTAATTATGATCCGTTTAGATGCGTTCGAATTGAATTTTCATTGATTCAGTAATAATTGTGTCTATTGGTAGTATAAGTTTCTATAATCGATTGTTAATGTTATTAACAGAAGCTATAGCTTAGTAGAATTTGAACAAATCTATATTGTGCCGGAGTACGTAAGTTAGCATGGTTTTAAATTGCATATGCGATTGCCGTTGTGCGTGTTGTGATTGCGGCCATTGTGGTTGTTGCAATGCGTATTGCGGTGTGAATTTTGATTGGAAGATGATTGAAATACACCATTGAAAAATACTTAATGTTAAGATTTTTCATTGCATCAGATAGTAAATTGAATTTTGAGATTTTGAAATTTACATTTGTGATGAAAATGCTTGAATAATACGGACAAAGTTGTCTGATGCAAGTTCCTAATGTGGCCGAACACGTGATTTTAAATCACACTGCAATTGTGGTTCGATGCGGTTGCGGAGACTGCTGCATCAGCAATATCGCAGCCACAATTATGGTTGTGGGCCGCAATTTAAAACCATGGCAGTTAGTACAAAGGTCGTACAAGTGCTGTTAGGCTATAGTGATGCTATATCATTATGGCATAGCAATTTTACAAACTATTATTTTCTGCAATCTGCATTTGACAATTCTGAACAAGACAGTTCATTGTCCTAACTTTCTATGTGGAACTGCATCACTAATGTGGCAGGGTTGATTTGTGAATGTAAACTGCATTGCCATGTGTAGGTGATTTTCTGATTGGGCTCAGCATTATGCTCATGTTGGTCTTTTTTCTTTTCTTTCTGTTGCTAGACAGTTGATCATTTTAACTGATTAATTATAGAATTGTATTAAGGTTGGCTGTTTGATTTGATGATCCATTTCAGGTATGAGGCTGTTGAGTTACGGGATGGTGACAAAGGTGTATATCTAGGAAACGGTGTTGCTAAAGCTGTTAAAAATATAAATGAAAAAATTTCTGAGGCACTGATTGGTATGGATCCAACACTGCAGTCACAGATTGATCATGCTATGATCGACCTAGACAAAACAGAGAAGAAGGTATGTTAACATCTTTCTGCTGGGTGAGCATAAGTTTATTTGGTAGATAAAAGTTAAATCCATATTGCTTATTGTTATGTCAATGCTTCTGTTATGTTACATTTTAAGACAAATTTGGAAACTGAGTAGGGAAAAAAGTTTGACTTACCTAGTGAGATAAAACTTGGTCATTGTTATTGTTATTTCTCTCCCACTCTTGTTCAGGCAGGATGGGAGTTTTAGCATTGTTTAGTTACAGTGATGGACTCGACACAGATCTTCAAAGTTAACATTTTATTTTTGTTACATGGAAAGGAAAAGAAGTCTATCACAGACATTTATCTATGCATTTTTGTTTGGTTGTGGGTAACTAATATAAAACTTTGCCAATTTTATTATAAAATTGGTCAATAGTAAGTAACACTGCTCTATTCTCTATCCTTTTGTTTTTTTTATCTCTTTAACAAAGTGCATACTTAGGTTAGTAGGAGATTTTTTTTGGCTTTTGGAAAAGGGCTCTGTAAAAAATTGATATTATATAAAGTAGGATTAAATGATGAGATTTTATAATTATATCTTTTATATTAGTTCAAGTAAAAATAAAATACAACAGTTTAGTCGAGTAAAAATAATCCACAATATTAAGTGATATCTTGCCCTTCTTTTGTTTTCATCTGCGCACCTTGGTGAAAGCGCATCTTGGTGAAAGTAGTCTGTGTTATTAATTCTTATGACATACATTATTAACATATTCCTATTAGACATGCATGTTTGAATAGACAGTCAGCTCAATCTAATTCTTTACTTTTAATAATTTTTCATCTGTTTTGTTTCTGATTTGTTTGCAGGGGGAACTTGGAGCAAATGCTATATTAGCCGTGTCAATTGCTGCATGTAAAGCTGGGGCCGCTGAAAAGGATGTATGGCTTGTCATTTGATATTTTTATTAAGTTCTTTTAAAGTTTAATCTGGTTATAAGTATATTTGTTCTGTCAAGTTATCATGAATGTAAAAGAAAAAAATATCAGGTTCCACTGTACAAGCACATCGCTGACCTGTCTGGAAAATCTAGCCCAATGCTTCCTGTTCCTGCCTTTACTGTTATAAGTGGGGGAAAACATGCTGGAAATAATCTGGCCATTGAGGTATAGTTTTTGTTGTAACCAACATTTAGTCGGTTATTTGCTGTTTAGCTTAGGATATTGGACTGCCGTGATTGATTTTGTTCTTAATCTGACCTTTAACCATCAATAGATATAATTACTATTAGATTTATATGTTTCCCTTGCTGCTTCATAGATTTAAATGCTTTTAAATGTGAAAGCTTTTTTTACATATTGTTACAGGAAATCATGATTCTTCCAATTGGAGCAAGCAGATTTGAGGAAGCACTGCGAATGGGCTCTGAGACCTATCATCATTTAAAGGTGATTTTGCCTTCTTTTTTCACAATCCTATTTTTTTTCAGTATTTTTTTTTTTTTATGTTTAGATATATTTTTATCATAAATCTGCGCTTGGTAATGTTCCTATGCTAGAATAATGTCAAGTTCATTTGTGTTGTGATGCTGTTCAGCTCTCTTACAATGATTTATATTCGATGCTGTTACTTCTATTGCCATTACTTTTGTTGCTTTTTGCAGTTCCTATTGCCATCACTTTGAGATATGTTGTTTAAGCTGATTCATTTATTTGTATTGTTCATGACAAAAGGGCAGGCCGTTATTACAGAAAAATGTGGGCCACATAACTGTAATGTTGGTGAAGATGGTGGCTTTGCTCCTAATGTCTCCAGGCAAGCTTTTTATGTTAAATTCTTTAGATTTGTGCAAAGTTTAGATTAGAAAAGTGTTTAAAAATTAACATTACAATAAATGCATGCTCAATTGATTCAAAATAATTTATGTATAAAGTTTAGAAGTTAAGAATGACGAGTCATTATTTGAGGAAAAGTACACCTAGACTTTATTACTGTCAAGAAAGTATTCTCTAATTTAATATATTGGAGGGGATTGTATGAAGTTTATCCACTCACTTTTTATTACTATTAGTCATAATACTTCATCTAAAACATTTAAGCTACCTTAGTATTCATATCAGAGTATTTTTATTATTTTGTATAAATCACTTGTTTTTATGAAAGGGTAATGTTGTATTACCAAGTATGTCTTCATTCTAAAATGATTATTTCCAGAGATGTTGTGATGTTATAATCTTATTTCTACTTTTGAGCTGACTTTTAAAGTATCACCAGCTTTAGAGAAGCCCTGGATCTTGTAAAGGAGGCCATTAGTAGAACCGGTTATGATGAGAAAATAAAGATAGCACTTGACGTTGCTGCTACAAATTTTTGTATTGGTAGGTAATTATAATTGTCTCTTATTTGGTTTTATATTCTTGAGAAGATGGAATTTGTTGATTCTTGCATACCTTATCATTGTTTATTGCTCTTACAATGAGAAACTCTTAGGAGCTCCAAGGAACCCTCTAGTAGGAATATGATTACTAGAGTTTATTATAGAAAAATGGGGAACATTTTAAACTCTTAGTAGTTAGGTTAGTTACTTACAGTTGTGAAGTTGACCCTATGTATTATAAATAGGACCTCACTATGGCGAATTGGGAATTCTTTTAACTGGAGTTTTGTAAACTAGAGAGTGCTCTTGTGAGAGGGAATTAAAATCCTTCGTGTAACTTTTTCCTTTGCTTTCAATAAACTCTGGATGAATAAACCCCATTTCTCTAATCCTGAAGGTTAGGAATTGCAAGTTCCAACCTGTGTTTCAGCAGTGTTATAAACTGTTTACATCATTATTTTCAAAAAAATAAAAGTAGTTTGTTTCACTTTTCTGTCATTGTAAAACAATATTAGTCTAGCTTAGAGTTGTAAAAAAGTAATCTTATGTGTTAATAACAGTGCTATGAATTACAAAGTCTACACTAACGGTGATACCATCTTAGAGTTTGGGTTGAGCCAAACTCAACATTACAAAACCAACGGTTAGGATTACCCCCACTTATAAACATATGTTCAAACCATATTTTATCGCATGTGAGACTCTTAACAATAACTTGATTGGCCATATCTTTCTATTCTATTTAGAGTTATTTTTGGTCTACACAATTCCAAATTTAGAGAATTAAGGTTTGGAAGTGTAAGAGATAAATGGAAGGTAAATAGGTTGTTGGTTTAAGCACAATGCATAATGGTTATGAACTTCAATCTTTTGAGCTTGTCATTGAATCATTATCATATTTCATTTTAATCACTAATATTCTGCCTGAGTTGTTAATTAGTTTTATTGAAGGTAGTAAAATATTCCACTGTTGTATTCTTATAATATCAACATTTTTATTTTCGTGAGACATCTCCCACTTCAAAGCATTAATAAACCTCCAGTGCTTTTTGGCACCTTTTATCTTTCATTGTTAACCAGTTTATGATGTTCTATGCCTGCTTTTCCTAAAAATAGGTAAAAGATACGATCTGGACTTTCAATCTCCTCAAAAGTCAGGACAGAATTTTAAGTCAGCAGAGGATATGATAGAGTTGTACAAGGAACTATGTGCGGGTAAATCAGTCTATCTTACCCCCTTTTCAAATGAGGTTCCTATAAATTATTTAGGCTTTGCTACATATTTATTTTTATCTTTCTTTCTGAATATGTAGAATACCCAATTGTATCGATTGAAGATCCATTTGACAAGGAAGATTGGGAACATATCAAGTACATCTCAAGTCTTGGAATTTGCCAGGTATATTACTTATTGAAAAGTTAATATTTTATTGGAATAAGTCAAGTTTTACTCCATTAGTTTTTAAGTGTCTTTTAAGGATTTTGTATTTTATGCTATTATTAGTCTTTTTTTTGTTATACCCTTGACAGTTCATTTTTCCATTTTCTGTCCCTGCAATAGTTAAAGGTTATAACTGGCAAAATAACAATTAATGTAACATTAAACTTTGAATATGAGAAATAAATAATATTGTTTAGGGTTAATAGTCATTTACCCCCTGAAATATAGGCAAGTTTTGATTTACCCCCCCCTTTAAAAAAATAATTTTGGATTACCCCCCTGAAATTTTGGGGTACCCCCCTAAGCGTGTAAAAACCAAGGGGGTAAATAAAAAAAAAATATTTTACAGGGGGTAATTTTTCTAGGTGGGGGGCAAAAGACTTAGAATTTTAAATTTTCAGGGGGTAATCAAAATTTTTTTTTTTAAAGGGGGTAAATCAAAACTCGCCTATATTGCAGGGGGTAAATGACTATTAACCCTATTGTTTATTTAAAAAACCCACCCTTTAAAAGAAATAGAGGGAGTATTTGTTTAAGCAGCTAATAATTTGTTGGCGTTAATGAGTAGCATTCAATCTTTCCTAATTCAGCTGTGCAGCCAAAGATTGACGGTCTTTACTCTCAAGCAGGCATTACTGTTTTGGAGGTTATGGGATATTTTAATGAAAAATGGATAACAAGTAGGTTAATTAGTGTAGCAATGCCATATAGACACATTAACAGGTTCCGTTGGAAAGGGATGAAAATAAAATAAAATATTTTTTTGTCACCTTGCAGTGGTTGAGCATTGATAGGGTTACTTATTTAATACTACTAATTATAACTTCAGTTGATATAATTTCTCTTCATTTGAATGATTCTGCAGGTAGTAGGGGATGATCTCTTGATGTCAAATGCAAAGCGCATTGAGAAAGCAGTAACTGAGGCTGCTTGTAATGCTCTTCTTCTTAAGGTAACTGAATATTGTTTCAATGAACTTTCAAGGGGTTGCGTTGTCTATAAAAAATTTAATTTTATCTCTCAGTTTGGTTTAAACTTGAAGAGGTTTTCATTTTTGATAATATAAATGCTAAATTTTAATCCTCCTCTTTTGTACTTCCCTTCTACTTGAAGAAAAATAAACTTGAAAATGTGATTGTTTCCCATTGTAATCCAGGTCAACCAAGTTGGAACTGTTACAGAGGTCATTGAAGTGGTGAAGCAGGCAAAGGAAGCCCATTGGGGGGTGGTGACATCTCACAGAAGTGGCGAAACTGTAGACTCTTTCATAGCTGATTTATCTGTTGGCCTTGCTGTTGGTCAGATAAAAGCAGGAGCTCCTTGCAGAGGAGAGCGGTTAGAAAAGTACAACCAGGTCTCTTTCCACCTCTTATGCTGATGTTCTTACTGCATTGTTACACATTATGGCTTATTCAAAATTATTTACATCCTTTTTCAAAGTAAAAGTAAAGTATAACTACGATCTGATATTTGTAACAGTTACTTCGGATTGAGGAGGAGCTTGGAGATCAGGCAGTTTATGCTGGTGAAGATTGGAGGCAGTAATAATGAACAATTTCTTTGGGTTGATTTTTTGAGATATGCTTTTCATGTGAGTTTGATAGGTTGAAATTCATTTCGGTACAATATATTTTTTTGCCAAACTTTTACTTATAGCGTTGTCTCAATCCCTCTATTAGATTTTAGCGACTGAATAAACAAGTATTTAGGAATATATGCATGAGAAAGTGCAGCATGCTGATGTATCAACAATTATTGCAGATAAAACTAATACTGATAGGACTTTGAAAATTGGATTTTTTTTCAATAAAATCGAAAAATTTGTGATCACGTATATTGGTTTGGTTTTAGTTATTTAATTTTAACAAATGTTAGAAAAACCAGAACTGCTTGGAGAATTCGCATTGAGATGGTAATTGGGATGAAATGATCAGGAAGGACCAGAACTGAAATCTTTGACAATATTGCAGCAAAATGAACACACCCCTCCAATTGTCAAAGAATATACTATTGTTATAGAGATGTTATGCATTAATTAGGGGATTCTATTTGTTTGTCTTTCATTTAGTTCTTATAAAATTCTGCCAGTACTTAATAAAAATATGGTTTTAAAAGACTTATAAAGGAACTTTATCGAATAAACTCTCAATTCTTTTTCCTATTTGATATTTGAACTAAAAATAATATAATAAACAGATTATAGTAAATGAGGGGAATGATTTGTCAAATTTGAATTTTTTAGATAGTAGTAAATGAGGGGAATGATTTGTCAAATTTGAATTTTTTTAAGTGGTTAGGAATTTTCAAGAAAATAAGAGAAAACGGTTATGTGTAAAACTAAAAGAGAAGATAAGAATAATTGGATTGTGATTTCATTCAGAAACATAGAGGTAATATATGCACAAATACATATTTCTTAATTTTATGATTATCCTTTTTTAAGTCAGCTATAATCAGGTTATTCTGTTATTAGAGTTTCCATATTTACAGCAAGAATCACGAGATACAATTAACTTTCCTAAGACTCCCCCTCAAGTTGGAAAATGAATATCATGAACTCCCTAATGATTTGGTGAAAAGCTTCCTTCCCTAATGGTTTGGTGAACAGGACGATAATTTGTTTTGTATTGAACCATCTTGAATTTTGTCATGACTAAAATGACAATCTATCTTTATGAATAAAATGACAATCTATCTTTATGTGTCGAGTTCTTTCATGAAATACCAGATTAGATGCAATGTGAAAAGCTACTTTATTGTCACAATACAACCGTGCTTCCTTTGAGTGCAAAATTCTTTCATGAAATACCAGATTAAATGCAATGTGAAGAGCTACTTTATTGTCACAATACAACCGTGCTTCCTTTGAGTGCAAAATTCTTTCATGAAATACCAGATTAGATGCAATGCGAATAGCTACTTTATTGTCACAATACAACCGTGCTTCTTTTGAGTGCAAAATCTCTAAATCCCTTTTAGTAGTGATCGTAGCTAAGACAACTCATGATGCAATGTGAAGAGCTACTTTATTGTCACAATACAACCGTGCTTCCTTTGAATGCAAAATTCTTTCATGAAATACCAGATTAGATGCAATGTGAAGAGCTACTTTATTGTCACAATACAACCGTGCTTCTTGTGAGTGCAAAATCTCCAAATCCCTTTAGTAGTGATCGTAGCTAAGACAACTCATGATGCAATGTGAAGAGCTACTTTATTGTCACAATACAACTGTGCTTCCTTTGAGTGCAAAATCTCCAAATCCCTTTAGTAGCGATTGTAGCTAAGACAACTCATAACATGCATCTGTCATAGCTCTATATTCAGTTTCAACTGATGATAGAGAAATTGTCTTCGGCCTCTTTGTTCTCCAAGAAATTAGTGATGATCCCAAGAAAACACAATAACATGTAGTTGATTTTCTTGACATTGTGCAACCTCCCTAATTTGAATCGCAAAAAGCACGCAAAGATAAATCATTTTGGCAAGAGAAAAATCAACCTTGACCTGTATTGTTCTTTAGGTACTGCAATATTCACATGGCAGCTTCCATATGAGGTTTACGAGGAGTGTGCATGAATCTACTCAATATGTACACTAAGTAAGTGATATCAGAACGAGTAATAATTAAATAAATTAGGTGTCCTACAAGTCGCTTATATGAGAATAAATCTTTCAATAAGTCTCTTTTATCAGATAATTTTACATTGTGCTCCATGGGAAAATTCACATCCTTAGCTCACGAACATCCTCCATCTTTTAGAATCTCTAGAGTATATTTTCTCTGCAAAATAAATTTACATTTCTTTGATCGAGAAACTTCCATACCCAAAAAATACTTTTTAAGTCACCCAAATCTTTAATGCGGAATTGATTATTCAAAAACTGTTTAAGAACAACTATGGTGTAGGGATTATTACCAGTTATGGCGACATCATCAACATATATCAATAAGGCAATCAATGATTTGCCTTTCTTACATGTAAACAATGAGTAATCTGATTTGGATTGAATAAATCTAGCATCTTGAATAATTGTAGAGAACTTGGCAAACCATTGACGAGAGGCGTATTTTAAACCATATAAGAATTTGTTGAGGTGACACATAAGATTCCCCCTATTGTTGAAAATTAGGAGGAAGAGACATATAGATTTCTTTAGAAAGATCTTCATGAAGAAAAGTGTTATTAACATCAAGTTGATGAAGTGACCAATTTTGAGTGGCTGCCGAATCTAATAAACACCATTTTAGCAGTCAATGAAAAGTATCACAATAATCAATACCTTTAACTTGTGTGTAACCTTTCGCTAATAACCGCGCTTTATAACGTTCAAGAGAACCATTTAATTTACGCTTGATTTTGTACACCAAACAACAACTGATAGCATAGTGGTATGAGGAACCAAGTTTTATTGGCCTATAAAGCAACCAATTCAGATTGCATTGCTATTTGGCAATGAGAATAAGAGGCAGCTTGTTCATAACATGTAGGTTCAACATCATTAGTAAGTAGCGATAAAGGATATATGTTGTGGTGAATAACAATCATAAGAGATAAAAATTTTGAGAGGATATCGCATACCTTTACTTGGAAAATATGACGAGAACGACAATGATTCAAGATAACTTACTTGATTACAAACATAGTCATCCAAGGATGCAGGGGAAACATGAGGTCTTTGAGAACAACGCAAATGCATTGTCAGAGAAATATGAATGGTAGGGACAAATTCAACATGTGTTGGCTGGATGTGGGTTAAATCTGGGACAAAAACAGGTATGACACAATCTATTTTAGGTGGAGAACAAGAGATGGATTCGTAGGAAAAAATATCTTCATGGAAAATAACATCACGACTAGTGAAGACTTGATATGAATCTATATTATATAATTTGTATGCTTTCTGACCAATTGGATAACCAAGAAAAATACATTTGGTGGCACAAGGAGAAAACTTATGAGGCACGTGAACATTTGTAGCATATAATAGGCATTCAAAAACTCTAAGGTGGGAATAAGAGTGGATTTTTCCATAAATTTTTTCGAAAGGAGTTTGGCAAGAAAGTATAGGTGTGGGTGTGAGATTGAAAACAAATAGCTCGAGCTGACTGAATGATGTGTCTGTTTTCACTCGACCACCTCGTTTTATTGAGGTGTATATATGCAAAAATGTTAGTAAATGGTGCCCTGTTGTTTAAATTTTTTTCGCATTGAGAAGAATTCCCCTCCATTGTCAACTTGAATATTTGCTATAATAGTGTTAAATTGAGTTTTCTCAAAAGAGAAAAAATTGGTTAAATTTTTTTGTCTCTTTTTTATGATGCATGAAAAAAAACCCAAGTAAAACGAGAGAATTCGTCTACAATAGTAAAAAAATATTATGCACCAGAAAGAGAAGGAACTTTGAAAGGCCCCCAAATATCACAATGGATTAATTCAAAACACTACGTCAAAAAAGACCTTTAGCAGCGCTTAAAAGTGCTGCCAAAGGTGGCGCTGCTAAAGGTAAAGGCAACGCTTTTTTCCTTTAAAAAGCGTTGTCATAGGCCCCCCTATAGGACCCCCTTTAGCAGCGCTTTGAAAAGCGCTTTCGTATGACCCCCATATAGCAGCGTTTTTCCAAAGAAAAGCGCTTTCGTATGACCCCTTTTAGCAGCGCTTTTAAAAGCGCTGCTATAGGTCCCCCTTTAGGCAACACTTTTTCAAAGAAAAACGCTTTCGTAGGACCCCCTTTAGCAGCGCTTTGAAAAGCGCTGCTAAAGGCCCCCCTTTAGGCAGCGTTTTTTCAAAGAAAAGTGCTTTCGTAGGGCCTCCTTTAGCAACGCTTTAAAAAGCGCTGCCTTATGTATACGCCATGATACCCCTTTAGGCAACGCTTTTTTTAGAAAGCGTTGTCTTTTATAAAAGTGTTTTTTAAAAGCTTTTTTTTTTAAAAAATCAATTATCAAACCTGTATAATTTATCAGAATTCATAATCATTCATCACATGGCCTTTGATACCATTATATGTCAACACATAGACCTTATAGCATTATAATTCAACAATAGGCCTTTATACGATTAAAATTCAACACATAAATGGTAAAAACCATTATATATACAACACCAAAATAACCATTACATATATATATATATATATATATATATATATATATATATATATATATATATATATATATATATATATATATATATATATATATATATATATATATATATATATATATATATCAATACAAACTATACAACACGAATTCCATACACCAATTCGAAACCTTATACACCATATATCCATCACCTATATATACAACACCTTCCATAAACCTAACACAATTTCTAAAACTTACAAATTCTCATTTCAACCATGTATTGACACCAATCCTCCTTTATTTCTTCCAATTTGTCTTTCGTGTAGGTGGCACACTTGAATTCATCAAAATACTACATTTTACATAATATGCATGATTTAGTTAAAAGTAATTAATTAGATGAAATATCCGATAATAAATCTTAAAATAAATCATAACTTATATATAAATTCATACCATGGTTGGAATCTCTATGTGTTCCAAAAGAATAATTTCTTTCATGAATCTCAAGACAAAATAACCACAATCGATACCATTACGTTGCCGAGGACACTACACATAGAAAAAAAGTATTAATAAGTATCATAGATGACTTGTCTTATAAAGTAGCATTACTATTATAATATCAAATCATACCTCCACTCTTATCCGTGTAATGTTGGCTTTGCTCTTTGGTACCCGAACTTGTCGTTGTGATCAGAATATTTGTATGGATCTATCATAATATAAACGAATATTTAGAACAATCTCACATAAATAAAGAAATACACACTCGAATATTTAGAACAATCACATCACTTACGTATCAATCATTTTCTTCATCTCCGGGTATTTTGTTTGATCACCCTTTAGCGAATCCAGATAATAGACTATTTCTTTTATCGGATTAATCACAAGTAACAACCAGTGTCCACTGTAAAATTAAACAAAAGTATAGATGGAAATGTTATACACAACGTAAAAAAGCGAAAGATTATAATAAAGGAAGTTAGGATGAAAATCTTACCCATGGCCAGTATTATATGGTAAAAGATACAACTTCTCTGTATCAATGTTGGTAATAAATTCACCTACTAAGTAATCTTTGACCGCATATGTAGTTCGATTGATTAAATTTGCATTGGCACAGTTGGGAGACAAGAAGGAGTATCTTTCAGTCAACTGACACGGGAGCATCAATTTTTCATACAAGAACCTGAAATAAAAACGGATTATAATAAATGTGTTATTATATTTAACATTCTAATATTCGTTGAAATGAGTAAATAAATTGATCAATTAAATAAATAAAATCGATGGATTACCTGATGTATGAATTCATAACCCCGACACCTAATTCAGAATGCGTAAATATCTGATCAAAGTCTTCTTTAGCAATTGTTTCTGAATAGGCAAACCCAAAAATACCTGCTTCTATAGGTATTTCACGGATACCACCTTCCATCAAATCCGTTGTGCCTACAATTGTTTCAAGGCACAACCAAAATCGAGAAATAGATGTTTCTTTTTGCCTTGGCTACTACTGGCTTCTTATTCTTGCTCCCTTGTTGCATCTCTTGTGTAGGAATCTGAAAATCATATAAGTCATAAACTTAGTAATCATGAAGCTTTTGAATTCGGATCACAGAATTAACATTTTTGATGCATATATATCATTGTATCTCTTTTTGTGATGCAACTGACTCAGTTTGCACACCAATCCGTTTATCTTTTGATTTGGATTTTGTAGGAGTCTAACAATGTCATGTAAATAAAAAGTGCATAAATAACATAACTTATATGCAAGTAAAACATTTGAAAACTAAAAGGTTAATAATGGTTTTCAACATACCGAGTCATCTATGACGATAAGGTTTGACGGCCATGCAACATACGACCATATTGCGTCCCCCACTAATGTTGCATCTGAAATTTCGTCAGGTATAGGTAGTAACGCATCCCGCTCTAAAGCAATATCAATAGAAACCTTCAAAAATCCATCAGGGAGCGGTCTAGTGTGAAGGACGTTTCCAGGAGTGTTATGCACTTTTCCCTTGCCAACCATTCGATATGTCGGTGCCGATAAATATAGCTGACAAGGTGAAATGCCCTAAACAAAACAAAAATAATACAAAATTATTATTGTGCAATGATGTCAATATAAAAAACTGTACTAATTTAATAAATATAATTACCTCAGAAATTTTTTGTTGACAATTGATACTGGCCTTGTCACTAGTATCTTTAAATTTTGAACCGCGCCTTTCCGACATATATCTTTCTTTATCCTGTTGCAGTTCACGAACTTGAGCTCTCAATTCTTCCAACGTTTCCATCACCTCTCTATTGCTAGGATTTTTTTGTCTTTGAACGCTTATAAAAGGAAGATGGAGTGACTCCAAATCCCTTACCCCTCACGCGACCAGAATACTCAGGAACATTTAATACTCGACTCAGTATGCTCCTGCAATCCTGGTCTTCTGTGGCAAGTAAGGACTGAGATAGAGTCTCCTGAAATTCAATATTAGAGCCATGCATAAATATATTAGATAAATAAGAACTTTATATCTAATTAAACAAATAACGTTATACTTGCACATTGTTCAAAAACTTGTTGAACACCTTTAGTAACAACTCCATCCTTTCCCACACGGGCAGCCTTCCACAAAACATGCTCCGGAACAGATGTTTCTTCACTTTTCTCCTCTGCAAGCTACACATTAAGTCAAGAATTAGGATGAATAATAATACAAAAAGACCATAGCAATTATATATAAGTACGATTTTTTGTTCCAAGCGTGCATATCCCAAACGTTCTTTCTTGTATGGATACGCGGGTTTCGAGGCTCTTTGACGATTAACGTCACTCACAACCTGCATAAATAATTAAAAGTCATATCAAAACACATGTAATAACTACATGAATATAATACAATGTTCATGATAAATTAAATTAAGATTACGTGGAATTCTTCAGTTCTTCGTTTGGCGACAAAAGTGTCTCATTCTTCGGGTGCAATCAAGTCCGCATACTTCTTTGGGCATTCCGCTTCAACAAACTTTCCTTGGGCATCCCTCAGAAACTTGTTGGATAAAAATGCTCGGAACCCTCTAAGTCTTTTTCCAGCTAATTGAAGACAATATTTTTGCTTCTCGTCATCAATGTTAAAATATCTATACAATAACAAATAAAGAGTGTTAGTATAATTAATTTAAAAATATAATCGTCAAAAATAACAAATAACATCACATATAGTACCTGTATCTCACTCCATATTTTATCTTTGGCGGGTTTCAACTGTGGATTTCGCCAATTGTCACAAGTAATAGGAACTAGTGAACGGACAAGTGCACCAATGTAACTAGTCAACATTGCGCCATTAGGCTCAATTAGTTGACCTATTTTATTCTAATGAACGTCGTATTTTATTCCCTTGTCTCTAGCACGAATAGCTCCTTTCATGATTGTTATTCCTCTTGAAATATCTCCTTCCGCATCTTGAACTGATTCTTTTGGATCATTCTTTGAAGTATCGTGCGAGTTCTCCTCATTAGTAGCCATTTTACCTATAATAAAGAAAAACACATATAAATCCATAATCCATAATCCATAATCAGTTGAACATAATATAATCCATAATCAAATATGAAATGACAAACACACGACAAACATATAAACCCATGATCCATAATCAAATATGAAATGA
This sequence comes from Lathyrus tuberosus, assembly GCA_022829125.1. NCBI lineage: Eukaryota > Viridiplantae > Streptophyta > Magnoliopsida > Fabales > Fabaceae > Lathyrus > Lathyrus tuberosus. Next base: position 3,653,203 of record JALAZF010000274.1, on the reverse strand, counting down.
CAAACATATAAATCTATCATCTATAATCCATAATCCATAATCATTCTCAAATATGAAAAATACATGACATAATATATAATTTTACTATTACCTCTTTATTAACATCTCTTTCTTTTCTGGGTAGGAAGATGATCTACTTGTCTCTTAACAACACGGATGGATGGATTGATCCAAATTCCCTCATTATGATAATTTCTAATATATGATTCACTCGCTCCAACAATCTCATCTTGATCACTTATAATATATGATGCATTCGCTCCAACAATATCACCTTGATCTCCAATGTTATCATCAATTACTTTGTTATATAAAAGCACTATAGACCATTTCGTACTTGTCGGGTCAGTGACATAGAACACTTGTCTAGCTTGAGAGGCTAGAATAAAAGGCCCATCTTTGTATCCCACCCTATTAAGATCCACTTGCAAAAATCCCGACTTATCCATTTGATAAGTTCAAAATGTACCTATTTTTGTAAATAAGTTTTGTTGCACTTATCGTTACTTTGTGTTAAATTTGGTTGAATAAACCCCACTTTATGTGTAAATACGTTTACTTTACGTTTTCGTGTGTATAGTGCGTTATCGTGTAAATATCATTGAGTTTAATCGATTTTCATTTATTTTTGCAGGTGTTCCAGCAATGGGATCTTGTCATATTCATGAAGAGCATTGAATAAGCTTTCCAACGCTTCAAACCGTGCGTCAATCGGAGTTACGGTTCAAGAGTTATGAAGAAAACAAATTCTGGTTTTCTGTCATGTTCGCTGGGCGAACCCCCGTAGCGAGCACTCGCTAGCTTGTTCGCTAGGCGAACCGGGGCGAACAAAAAGTTCCAGAATCGTGAAAAAACTCAACTTTAAGGCGGTTTACGTTCGCCTAGCGAACGGGGGCTCGCTAGGCGAACCTGGAAAGTCAGTTTTGCCCATTTAAGCCATTTTTTCATCATTTTTTATGTTATGTTTTTGGGGGAACTTTCTCCCAACTTCATCAAACATGTTTTAGGAGTAGATTAGCTTAGAAATAACATTGGATGATGCATCTTGATGATTCGGAGTCGAATTTGCTTCGATCGACTTTGACACGCTGTGAGAAGTTTGTTTTTCTCCTTTCTTCTCTTTGTGTTCTCTTTTGTTGATGTTTGGTATATAAATCTCTTGATACCTATTGTATTTCATCTAATCTATGTTTATGAATATGTTTTGATTCTCTATTGATTGTTTGTCTTTGATTGATTGTTTGTGGGTCGTGACAAAACCTATATCGAATCGTTAATCTTAGATTTTCATCTGTCAATGAGCAAGCTTTTGACAGGGGTTTGTGAATTGATATTCATTGTATCTTTTGTTGTATTGTGTTGATTAAGTAGCATGGGTAGCATGAGTAGGATCGATACAGTATTGCGAGGATGCGTGCCAATAGCGATGAAGAACGGCGTTCGTATACAGTTGGTAAATTAGTTGAATGCAGGGTTAATCATATGTTTGTATTCTGATCAGGGCTTTGTATATGAATTACTCATGAGTTTGACATGGATGTTATAGTAATATCGGTTTTGTCTGAACTCTAGAGATAGATTTAGACTTAACACTTGCGTGAGTATCAGTTCTTACTTCTCTGTGTTGTTGAGTTGCGTGAGACATCACCAATGAGACAATACCGCTGTTCTCTCGACGTTGCATTAGACATAACCTCTGTTGTGCGTGATACGTGAGGATATTAGACGAATGAGTGATTTATGTATGAAATGGTCGGAAGAATGCATGTGTTATTGAGTGATCTCTATTGAGTTTCTTTCCTCCGAAGAATGTGTTATTGTTATTTACTTGCTTTTTGTTCCTTTAATTTTTCGCATTTGCTTTTGGTTCGCTTTAAACCAGAACTTTTGATTCATGAGCTTAGAAATATAGAAACCGTTGAATGGCATTCTTTCCCTCGCACTGATCCCTGTGGAGAACGACAAAACTGGGTTACTTATATATTTTTGCTTGCTGCTATTCTAGCTTCAACAAAATGGCGCCGTTGCCGGGGATTGGTGTGTCGATATTGAGTTGCATCGCATAGTTTCTATGTTTTTAAGCTTCGTACATAATTGTCTATATTGTATATTTACCTGTATAAACACTTGTTAAGCTGTGTACATACTTGTTAATAGTTGTTTTCCATAAGTGATTGTATATATGTGTTTTCCATCATGTTTATGTGTGTGTACATATTTTTGTTTTTGGTTTACGTTTGGCTTAAGTGTTGCAGATTTTATTTGGTATCTACCGGTGAACGAAGCAACATGGAGGAGCTTGTACGTAAATAAGGTGTCGAGCTAACGACGTGAAACTAGCGCTTATTGGGAGGCAACCCAATGATTCTTGAGTTTGTACAGTTTTATGTTTAGTAGTATAGTTAATATAAAGTGACATTGGATGGAGTGAATGAGAGAAAGAGGGTAAATTCGCTGTGGCGAGGAAGCCAGCGAAGGTTCGCTGCTTTGCTCGCTAGGCGAAGGTGCCAGCGAAGGGTGGCAGAAAGTTCCAGTAGGAAAAGACCCAAAATTCGCTGGGGCGAAGGTTGTAGCGAAGGCTCGTGTCACGAGTGATTTGGTTCGCTTGGCGAACCCGCGATAACTTTTGTGGGCAGTTTAAGTCTGAGGCACTTAAAGTGCCATGTTTTAATACATTCGCTAGGCGAATGATTCCTTCGCTAGGCGAAGGCTGTTGAATTTTTATGTTGTATAAATTGTTTTTTTTCACTTTTCAAAAAGGATATTTTGTTCATTTTCACCCAAAAACAGAGTTTCTGCGTGCGCCTTGTTTTGCAAAGAAAAATCTTTCATTTTCCATCCACTTTCACAAATTGTGGTTTTTATGTTTATTTAGTTTTAGTTCAATTTTGTTAGGTTGTTAGAATAATTTATGAGTTTGTTCTCAAGTTTTGTTTTTGATTAGCTTGAGGATGCATTGTGTGATTTTTCAATTTTGATTGTTTCAACAAGAAAATGTTATGGTAGTGTGAAAAGTTTAAAGAAAGTTGCATTGCGTTGGTTGGTGTTTATTGCTTTTCTAGAACATAACATGTTTATGAACCCTAGGATTTGTACAAATTACATGTCTTTCATTCTCTTGCAATTTTTGTTCATTTATGAATCACTTTAGTTCATAGCCCCATGTGAGGAAACCTCCATTGTTTACTAAATGCTTGGATGACTGATAAACTTTGTTTAATTCGTTTGATCCATGCTTTATCTTCTGATTATTGTGATTTTGTGGAAGCATTAGAAATGATCAAGGCATTTGTTTATATTGAGCACAACCGTATCCAAAAGTATCTTACCCGTGAGTAGTGAGAATTTGTTAGCCCCTTTAAGACTAAAACAGTTTAGATCTCATTTTTAGTGATGAACTTGGTTTATGTACATAATTTGCAAGTTTGGTTCATCATTGAATTTAGTGAGTTTCTAAAATTTCTTCTTGAACCTTTGAAATTGTATACTTTGATTTCCTTGCCGTAAAAAGCAAGGAGCATTCACTTGAGGTTTGGTTGAATTCAAGTTGGGGAGAATGAAAAAGAAGATTGGTAAGTTGCTTGAAACTTTTGAAAAAGTTCAAACAAGCATGAAAAGAAAAAGTGTAAATATGAATGTGAAAAACAAAAGAAAAAGAATGCTTGTTTGAATGAGAAAAATAGAGTGAAATAATTGTGCATAAAGGTAGTTTGAGAAGGTTTGTGGTAAAGGAATGAGAATGGTGAATGAAGTTGTAATGTGTAAATATCATTTATCGGCAATTTCGAATTCAATGGCCTGTAGAAATGTCCCTTTATTGTGAACCCGACCAAGCTACAACCCTTAAAGCCCTTAGTGATCTTTTTGCTTCCATATTTTCATTTTTGATTGGTAGATGTTGTATGAGTTGAATTGTTATTTGCATTGTTTGTCAGATGAGTGAAATTTCCCCGTGGTTGCAAACGCGCATTAATTTCTTCATTCTTATTTGAAGTGGAGTGTAGGTGTGATTCATTCTTGAACATGTATTGCTTTTGGATGTTTGACATGTGTTTTATGCTTAGACTTTGTTTCATAATCGTGGTGTCGTTGTAGTTTAGTGGTAAGCATCACTTTGTGTGTACTTTTGACTTGTATACCATACGTTTATTCTCCGTTTGTAAAAACTTGTTGAGCATGATTTCTTGATAATTACTTTTGTTTCTTTGAGTTGATTGACTTTTGTTTGAGGACAAACAAAATAATAAGTTGGGGAGAGTTTGATAAGTGCAAAATGTACCTATTTTTGTAAATAAGTTTTGTTGCACTTATCGTTACTTTGGGTTAAAATTGGTTGAATAAACCCCACTTTATGTGTAAATACGTTTACTTTACGTTTTCGTGTGTATAGTGCGTTATCGTGTAAATATCATTGAGTTTAATCGATTTTCATTTATTTTTGCAGGTGTTCCAGCAATGGGATTTTGTCATATTCATTAAGAGCATTGAATAAGCTTTCCAACGCTTCAAACCGTGCGTCAATCGGAGTTACGGTTCAAGAGTTATGAAGAAAACAAATTCTGGTTTTCTGTCATGTTCGCTGGGCGAACCCCCGTAGCGAGCACTCGCTAGCTTGTTCGCTAGGTGAACCGGGGCGAACAAAAAGTTCCAGAATCGTGAAAAAACTCAACTTTAAGGCGGTTTACGTTCGCCTAGCGAACAGGGGCTCGCTAGGCGAACCTGGAAAGTCAGTTTTGCCCATTTAAGCCATTTTTTCATCATTTTTTATGTTATGTTTTTGGGGAACTTTCTCCCAACTTCATCAAACATGTTTTAGGAGTAGATTAGCTTAAAAATAACATTGGATGATGCATCTTGATGATTCGGAGTCGAATTTGCTTCGATCGACTTTGACACGCCGTGAGAAGTTTGTTTTTCTCCTTTCTTCTCTTTGTGTTCTCTTTTGTTGATGTTTGGTATGTAAATCTCTTGATACCTATTGTATTTCATCTAATCTATGTTTATGAATATGTTTTGATTCTCTATTGATTGTTTGTCTTTGATTGATTGTTTGTGGGTCGTGACAAAACCTATATCGAATCGTTAATCTTAGATTTTCATCTGTCAATGAGCAAGCTTTTGACAGGGGTTTGTGAATTGATATTCATTGTATCTTTTGTTGTATTGTGTTGATTAAGTAGCATGGGTAGCATGAGTAGGATCGATACGGTATTGCGAGGATGCGTGACAATAGCGATGAAGAACGGCGTTCGTATACAGTTGGTAAATTAGTTGAATGCAGGGTTAATCATATGTTTGTATTCTGATCAGGGCTTTGTATATGAATTACTCATGAGTTTGACATGGATGTTATAGTAATATCGGTTTTGTCTGAACTCTAGAGATAGATTTAGACTTAACACTTGCGTGAGTATCAGTTCTTACTTCTCTGTGTTGTTGAGTTGCGTGAGACATCACCAATGAGACAATACCGTTGTTCTCTCGACGTTGCATTAGACATAACCTCTGTTGTGCGTGGTACGTGAGGATATTAGACGAATGAGTGATTTGTGTATGAAATGGTCGGAAGAATGCATGTGTTATTGAGTGATCTCTATTGAGTTTCTTTCCTCCGAAGAATGTGTTATTGTTATTTACTTGCTTTTTGTTCCTTTAATTTTTCGCATTTGCTTTTGGTTCGCTTTAAACCAGAACTTTTGATTCATGAGCTTAGAAATATAGAAACCGTTGAATGGCATTCTTTCCCTCGCACTGATCCCTGTGGAGAACGACAAAACTGGGTTACTTATATATTTTTTCTTGCTGCTATTCTAGCTTCAACACCATTCGTATGCCACTATTATTTTCAACCCACTTGCAACCAAAGATAGGAATCTGAAACTTCTCATAATCAAAAACCCAAATGCGCTCGATAACCCCAAAATATGACATATTTGCATATTTGGGGTTTAAGTCCTTCACACTTGAAATGTGCATTGATTCAGCTACCAAGGTGACACCACTATTTTGCATTGTACTTTTGTCATCTTGTTCTTTGGTATAAAATGTGTATCCATTAATTGCGTATGCGCTATAAGAAAACACATGCAAACTTGGACCATATGCTAAACATCTCAACCTTTCTGTTATTGAAGCGGGATCTACACAACACTTTGAATAAATGTGATCCTTAAACCATGGTATGAAACTTCGATTGTGCTCTCGTACTATCCAATTTTCATTTCTATTCGAATTTAAACCTCGGAGAAAATCCTTCTGCATTTCAACATACAGGTCAACCTTATTGTCATTGTGCAGAACATGGTATAATTTGAATAAATGTGATCCTTAAACCATGGTATAATTTGATTCGTCACAAATGACACATCAACACTTAATGTTTCAACTCAACATTGTAAAAAAAAAAACAACTTCAACGCTTAAGTTCAATTAACTTCAAAGTTCTATCATCAATTCAAATTCAATTAAAAATTCAATCACTGTTTATCATTTTCAATCAACTATCAAAATAACAATTAATTTTATAATTATTTTCAATCAACTCTCAAAATAAATTCAATCACTAGTTCAATTAACAACTAATTTCATTATCATTTTCAATCAACAACCAAATTCTTACATCACTAAAATTTTCCGATAAATATTCCTATTAACTTTACAAAGAGCCCTATAACAACCTCAACAATCTAACTTCTACAACACTCTTAACTACCTTGACTTTTCTAATTAATCACTATTCTACAAATTTTACACATTACTCACTATTCTACAAATTATGCTCTATAGTAATTAACTTCTACTATTCTACAAATTAATCATTAAACTAACTTCTACAAACTAATCATATTTTACACAATAATCACTATACTAACTTTTACTAACTAATCACTTTTCTATTTAATCACTTTTCTAATTAATCACTAACTAACTTCTACAAATAAAAAAATGAAAACCTAACATCAACAACTAATAATACAACTTCTTTATCTCACAAAAACAGCAGAGAAACAATCAACAATGGAGAATATTAGACATTTCCATTATTGGAGAGAAAACCAGAAAAAAGGAGAGTAAAAACCTCAAACGGCGGTACGATGGTAGCAGAAAGGACGGAGGAAAGCCACGAACGGAGGGAGTTTCGTTTGTAGAAACGACGGAGGACGGAGGGAGTTTCGTTTACAGAAGATGAAGACGATGATAAACAGTCGCGAGAGTTAGGGCGAAATAGAAACGGTCGAAATGAAAATAGAGGGATATCAGAATCTGTTTTAATTTTAATATTTTAAAAGACCTTTAGCAGCGCTTTCTTATGTTAGGCCTTTAGCAGCGCTTTGGAGGTAAAAGCGCTTTCTAATGTGGGAAAAATAAAAGACCTTTAGCAGCGCTTTCCAACAGCGCTTTCCAAAAGCGCTGGCTAAAGCGTGTTGTACGAAAGGCCTTTAGCAGCGCTTTTCAAAAGCGCTGCCTTATGGTAACCCTTTAGTAGCGCTTTTCATAAAACGCTTTCTAAAGTTCACCTGCCTTAGCACTTTAGCAGCGCTTTTCAAAAGCGCTGTCTTATGTCTCCCATATAGCAGCGCTTTTTTCTTTCGTTTTTTTAGCGAAACATATAGCAGCGCTTCTGCCAAAAAGCGCTGTCTTTGTTGTGCTGCAAAAAATCATTTTTGGCATAGTGAAAGGTTTAATAGAAGAAATTGAACTTGCAGTGAAATGAAGCCTAGTTTGTCTTGTAAGAGCACAAACATCAAAATTTTTATTTTCTTCAAAGGGAAATGTAGGAATTTTTGCTTAAAAATCTAATCTAGAAAAGGATAAGTGTCCTAGGCGGCTATGCCATAAGATACTGAAAGTGTTTGAAGTACAGGAAAATTTAACAATATGAATTGATTAGACAAGATTGTGTGATTTATTCATTGCAATCAATTAATAGAGTCCATCTCGTTGTTCACCTAAACCAATCACCGTCTCTGTCGTCAAATCCTACAAAATACACAATTGAAAAAAAAAGGTTAGCGAACAATTTAAATCTATTGTGACTCGAATCATGGACATCAAATCCACCTTACAAGATGGCACCCTAAGCACATTCTTTAAATAAATTATAGGATTCAAAGGTAAATTTCCAATAGAAATAATTGGAGCCTGATCTCCATTTGGCATAACAACTGATGGTAAAGAAATGTTTTATTTATTATTGACAAGTAAAGATGGAGAAAAAATTATGTGATCTGTTGCACCACTATCAATTAGAAACTTGGGTGCGGACAAACCTAATGAAAAATAAGCATTATTTGTCTTAGGAGCAGCTGATTGAGATGTTTCACTGCCTTGAATAACAGAAAAAACTTGTTATAGTTGCAATTCAGTTAATCCATTCATAATGAGATGAATATGTGTTGTCGAAACCTCTCTGACATGATTTACTGAAGATTGATTGTTGTTGTTGGGCTTGGAATGATAGTTTTTAGTTGTAGCATCCTTGGATTATCTAGGTGGATAACCGTGTAATTTCCAACATGTCTCTCTTGTGTGATGATCTCTGTCACAATGGGAACAATACATCGGCTTGTGATGATTAGGATTAGGAGGATAAAACGAACCAAATTTGTGTCGAACAGTAAGGGCTATTGGTTCGTCATTTTGAATAACCATGGCAGAAGCTTCAATAGCCTATCTTCTTGTACCCAAATTGTGTTGCTTTTCTTCTTGAATGATGGAAGAATAGGCTTATGAAACATCAGGCAAAGGATTCATCAAAAGGAGTTGACCACATACAACAATATAAGATTCATCCAACCAATGAGAAATTGCATCAACTTGCGTCTTTTATTGTTTGCTCCATATGTGCAAAATGCATCATTGTAGGATCCCAACTCATCCCACAATTTTTTTAAAACTTTGTATAATAGGCAACAACTGTCAATTGATTTTGAGTAAGGCAAGCAATCTCTTTCTTGATCTGGAAAATGCATGGTGCATTGCTTTGAAAAAATGATTTTGAAGATCTTCCCAAACTTCATGAGCACTGTCATAAAAAATAACACTGCCTGTAATATCAGACGACAATGAATTAAGAACCCATGACAATATTATATCATTGCATTTTTCTCATATTGCATAGTCTTCTGGTTTGGTTTTGGCAGATGGTGTTTTTAGGGTTCCATCAACACAACCAAATTTAAATTTTGCATTTAATGAGATGGTAGTGGCTCGACGCTAGGTCAAATAATTGTCGTCATTGAGATGTTTTGAAACAAGGACCATTCCAAGATGATCAAAATGGTGAAGAGAGTAAGATGAATCAGATTTGCTGGGATCTGATTTGTTCCCATCGCTAGCCATAATGGCTTAAAAACAAGAGAGAGAAAAATAAGGAAAAAATGAGAAAGAGAGCAGGTCGTTACTGTTCTGGTACCATGTAAAACTAAAAGAACAGATGAGAATAATAAGGTCGTGATTTCATTCAGAAACATAGTGGCAATATATATACAAATACATATCTTTTAATTTTATGATTATGCTCCTATAACTCAACTATCTACTCCTAAAATCAAGTTATTTTGTGATTAGAGATTCCATATTTACAACAAGAATCATGGAGTACAATTAACTTTCCTAACATTAGGGTGTTCAAAACCGAATTGATCTAATAGAAAATCATAAACGAACCAAACCAAATCGAAAACAACAAAAAACTACTTTTGGTTCGGATCTGTTTGGGCCATTTTTTAACAAAAATGTGTTGTTTGGCTCGGTTTGCGATTTGTATTTTTGCAAACTGAACCAAACCAAATCAAACCGCATTATGTTACAATCCAAAATTCACTTCTCACGTCCAACCCAAACTTAAACCTGTTATGCCTTAGTTTTACGATTACAAATGATTTTCTTTTCCTCACTCTTAGGATTTCAGTTTCAGCCTTCTCAAATCTCTCCTATTAGTATCACGCCTTCTTCGTCAGGTACTTCTCTCATTTTCTTCACTAATTTCTACTATATTATATTATTTCTTTTTTATCTTCTCATTTTTATGCTACTGTTCTCTCTTCCAATTTCATTTTATCGCACCTATTTTTCTCTAATCTCTCATCTCTTATGTTCTTTCTTTTTCATCTTCACTAATCTGATCTCTCATCTCTATTTTTTATTTCACATGTTGTTTTATGCTATTGTTTATATTTATTATTTTCCTTTTGTCGAATCTAATTTTTACTTATTAAATGAATCTAATTTTTATTTATTAAATGGAAAGGTGTTGTTAAAATATTATGAGTTTTATTGTTATTTAGGAATGTATGTATGATTAAACATCAAGTTATATTGTTCTCTAAATGTATATGTATGTCTCAATAAAAAATGTGTAAAAAAATCGAACTTAAAAAAACCGCATTAATTTAGTTTGATTTGATTTCTAAAAGCCAACCCTACCAAATCAAATTATACATTTTTTGTGTGCAATTTAGATAATTTTAGGTTTAAAATTGTCCAAACCACCCACAAACACCTCTACCTAACATCATGGTGTGTTGTAAGAAAAAAAAGTTGATAGAAAAAAAAAACACAAACATTAACGGAGGTGGAAGTGAGATTCGGTGCGGCAATAATATGTAAAATCATATAAACTTACTTTAATCTAATGACTCATAGGTGAGGGATTTGTTATAACCCTCACGCTAGCTGCAACCTTAAAATAAATAGTATATCTATATATTTTTCAGAAATAAATCCTCTACTGCAATTTTTCCTCAGTTATTCCTCCTGCCCATTACCATTATCTAATGATTTAAAATTAATAAAATAAATAAATAAATAAATAAATGAAAATATTTTATTTTGAAAAGAGAGAAAATTAAAATGAAAGATTAAGATGAGATTACTATTTTTAATAATTATTTTGAAACTACTATTTTAATAATTATTTTGCAATTAATATATATATATATATATATATATATATATATATATATATATATATATATATATATATATATATATATATATATATATATATATATATATAATATTTTAAGATGCGTCTAATCAAATCACTCTATAATATTAACTTTTAGTTGATTTCAATAAATATTTCAATAAACATTTATTTAATATAATTTGATTGCATACATGTTATAAAAATATTTTATGTCATAAATATTAAATTTTTATTTTATTAAAAAAATAATATCAATTATGATTTTCTATCTTTAAAACACTTAAAAACAATTTTTATTGAAAAAAAATAGGATATGCACTCGCAGTGTTGTCAATCAATCACCATCATATATTCTGATATATCAAATTATAAATTTTAAATTAATTATATATTATGATATACTGATGAATTTTTATTGGATGATATTATAAAATTATTTTATTGTACATTACATATCTATTAAAATCATTTTTATTTATTTAAAAGAGTAGCTAATGCAAAAGTTGAATAAATAATTTCCAATATAAAACTTCCATATTCGGCTCATTAGGAATTAATGATTTTCTTTTTACATTTAACACGATGCTAAATTCATGAAATTAAATTACTTTTTTCTATATATGTAGAATACAATACAAAATTGGAAATTAATTTATTTATAATATTAAAATCTCAAACTTTTTTAGTAACTTTTCCCTCGTAAACGCACCAATCTGAAACAAAGATTGCCCTTTCTCCGTTCAACTTCATCGTTCCGTTGGTTCACCGTCGGTGCAACTCTCACCGGCGCGGTGGTAGTAAGTGTTGTTCATTTTCACCCTCTGTTATTAACCTATTAATAGATGCAAATTTTGTCAAAAATATGTTTAGAATGATAGAGTTTCATTGTTTTTGTTTACTGATTACTTCTTGATTTGCTCAAAATTGAGGATTGTTGTTGATTAGCTCAAAATTAATCATTGTTGTTGAGGGAGTTTACTAGGGAGCATTGATACATTGGGTAGGACTAGACACCTTTGTGAAAGACACACTATTTGTCCACCCAAAATCTTAGGAGATTGAGTTCTTTCACTTATAAATGTTCAAGTCACCACATTCCTATCCAATGTGGGGCTATTTCCTCACTTACTCACACTTGCTTATATTATTCTAATACTCCCCTCAAGTGTGAGTCCACAGTGTTCCCTTTTTTTATATATATACTTGTACCGCCATTGACACCTTTTTCAAGGCACCCCTAATTAGGTATTTCGAATATACCTCTTCTTTGGGCGTTTCGATTTCAACGGGCTGTTCATGGTATAGTTCAATGAGAAAACCAAACCGAACCGAACCAAATCATAGTAAAAGTTCACTTGTGAACTTAGCCGTTTCAATTTATTCGGAACTCAACCGAACCAAAATCATTGGTTAGATATACTGTCTAGAAATTCCGAACCGTACCAAACCGTTAGAACTTAGAAGACAATTTTTCCCAAACTAAACCATTTATTAAAGAACCGAACCAGTAAATTATTTTTCAAAATCTTTTTTAAAAAAAAAAAAAAACTTTTTTAGTATTTTCATTTTCAGTTTTGGTTTGGTTCGGTTTCAATTTCGATTCGGTTCGGTTTCAGTTTCAGTGCGGTTCTAGAACTATTTTGTGCAATATGGTTTGGTTCACTGTTCACTAACCAAACATAACGGTTCGGTAATTTTAACTTTAGTTTGGTTCAGTTCATGACCGCGAAAGTTCATGGTTATTTTAACTGATGCAGTTATGTTAAGACTTTCACGATTTCGGTCAGTATAGGTGTTGCGATACTGATTACATTCGACGCGGTGTGAATTAACCACAATTTCTTTTCATCATAAAATAACGATATCGATATCGGCACTTTCCGTTTGCATTTTGTCGCAGCCGTTTTTCGCTGAAACGGACCGTGTTTTAAAGCCTTTCCCATATAGATGGTGTATATTTTTGTGATAATCTAGATTTTTTTGGGATGATTACTGCACTAATTTAATATTAATACTTCCTTATCTTATATTTGCAGCTGCTATTATCAAACATGGCAAATGAAAAAGTGGATTTTAGTTTGAAGGTCATTTCTCCCAACATTGGAGCCAATAACATTACAGGCAATGGGGGAATCACAACTGAGTCTGACCTTGTTGAAATCAATCTCTTTTTATTTGTAAAAATTGTCAGAGCCAGAAATTTGTTTGTGCATTATGGCCATTACAATTTTGCTCCTTATGTGGAGGTGAAAGCTGGGGATTTTCAAGGGACAACCTTGTGCTTCAGAGGCAACTCAGATCCAGAATGGAACCAAGTCTTTGCCCTTGACCAAGATAAAGTTGAAACCGAAGAGATAACAAGCGTTGAGATTGTTCTGAAGGATGATGCTCTTAGGCAGTATGGATATATGGGTAGGATTTCATTGGATGTTTCAGATGTTTCTACAAGGTTTCCAACTGATAGTGCTCTAGCACCACAATGGCGTGTACTAGAGGATCAACGCGGGAGACGTTGTATGGGGGAGCTTATGATGTCTTGTTGGATAGGAACTCAAGCTGATGAATCATTTCATGAAGCTTGGCATTTACAAGTAGGTATTGTGCAAATTGGTTCTCACAATATTGTTAATACTTGCTCAAGGATTTATATTATGCCTAGGATTTGGTGTCTTAGATTTAATTTGATTCAAGTTGAGGGGCTTATGCTTGAAGGTGATGATGACCCAGCTGAAAGCTCTGACATTTTCATCCATGCTACTTTGGGGAATTGGACTTTCGATACCAAGTTGGCGAAAAGCAACAATGGAGATGCAATATGGAATGAAAAAGATATTTTATTCGCTGTGGCGGAGCCATTAAATCAGATATTGGTATTAAGTGTGGAGCAAGGAACATTTACAAGGCACAAGAGGTTAGGGAAATGTGGTTTTCCTGTGAAGAATGCAGCCATGATATTTGATGGTTCCGTCCCGTCTGCGATAACCATTGATGTTATACATAACAAAGAATTTGTCGGTAAGCTTAGTATGAGGATCTGTTTGGACGGTGGGTATCATATGTTTGACGAAGATCCACGGTACAGTAGTGATGTGAATCCAACATGTGATTTATTATGGAGACCAACCATCGGAGTTTTTGAGTTGGGGATATTGAATGCTACAGGGCTTCCAGCGATGAAACCACACGGTCGCACTGATGCCTATTGTGTGGCTAAATATGGCTCGAAATGGGTACGGTCGAGAACTGTTGTTAATAGTCTTTCTCCTAAGTGGAATGAGCAATACTCTTGGGGTGTCTATGATCCATGTACATTTGTCACAATTTCTGTGTTTGATAATAGTCAATTACATGATGGAAATATAGCTACAGAAGCAATGGATATAAGGATAGGGAGAGTGAGAATCTCTCTATCAGAAATGGAAACCAGTAGAATTTACATCTATTCTTATCCTCTTGTTGAACTTCAACCTTCTGGGCTGAAGAAGATGGGGGAACTTCAATTGGCTTTCAAGTTTACTTGCCCTGATATGCTTAATGTGTATAAAATGTACACATTACCAATGCTTCCCGCACAACATACGTCTGATCCGCCGTCTCCAATTCAGTTCTATGCATTAAGGAAACAGACTATCATGCTTGTGTCGTCACATATGAGCAAAGCTGAACCACCATTGAGAAGAGAGGTTGTTGATTATATGCTAGATTCACGCGAAGTTGTGTGGAGTATGAGAAGATGTAGAGCTGATTTTGAAAGGATTAACACCTTCGTAAGTTGGTTTGTTGGTATTTGCACTCAATTTGACGAGATACGCAAGTGGAAAAATCCTATTTTAACAATTATAATTTGCCTGGTTCTTTATATTTTGATTATCCACCCTCGACATTTGTTGCCAGCAATATTTTCCTGTCTTATCCTGCATACGCTGCTGCAGCTTCGAAAGAAGCCAAAAACACTATCTCATCTAAATTTGCATTTGTCTCATGTTTATACATCAAGCCTAGATGAATTGGAAGAAGAGTTTGATCCAATGCCGTCGAAATTCGATGACGTCATTTTGAGGCATAGATATGATCGATTAAGAGTAGCTGCTGGGAGATACGTAACGCAGATGGGCGAGTTTGCCACGAGAATAGAGAGACTGCAGTCTCTTTTGAGTTGGCATGATTCAATAGCTACAATGTTTGTCATGATTTTGTGTCTGGTAGCTGGAATAGTGACTTTGGCTGTTCCTTTCAAAGCTATTGTCTTTGTTTGGTTGCTACATTTGCTAAGGCACCCGATATTACGGTCACCCTTTCCTCCCTTTTATGAAAATTGGCTTAGAAGGATGCCTTCAAAATTAGATAGCATGATATGAAAGTGCAACTTTGGTTCTTTTTTATTAGGAATTAGGAATGAGATAACATTGATGTAGATATAATTTGCTTAGTTATTTGTTTTTAGTGATTAATATTTTATTTACATTTATCATCTCACTTATAAATTCATATTTTGAGCTTCATGTATAAACGTTTTTTACTGTTGTGCAAATAATCTTCGCTATTTAGCTTGAGTTTTTGGAACCTGTGATGCTTCCAAATGGTATCATTATCTTCTATTCTCATGTGTAGATTCAAAATAGAAAAACAATGCTGAAATTGTTACACAATGATTATGGCAAAAATTTACAGTACCTGTCTGATTATATTTTTTCAGAAAACAAAAACAATGCCGAAATTGTATCACCTTAGCTTAAATAATCATGGCATAGCTTCAAAGCTAACCAGAGTATTCAGACATCAATATATCACATGAAAATCACCGCTAAATATTCATTAGGAGAGCAGAATAAAATCTCCACCACATGCAATGTACTGTGATTTAAAAATGTACATCAACCTAAACACAAATGTTGAATATGAATAATACAGCAATGCACTTATGATTTAATATCATTTATGATTCTGCATGCATGAGTTAAAATGCTTCACGTGACAACCTATGTAGCAGTAGAACGACAACAGGAAAAGACAGACAAAACTGAATGTTGCAAATTGCGTTTGCCGGGAGTCGAACCCGGGTCTATTGCTTGGAAGGCAATTATCCTAACCGTTGGACTACAAACGCTTGTTGATATTTTGTCTTTTAAATTGTGTCAAATAATACTGTTATACGCACCTTCGCATTCCATTTTTTTTATAGGACCTTTAATATTTTTATTCCAAAGGCCAAACAACAACACTTATACATTAGACATGCCAAGTTATAAAATATCATAGGTAATACTATTCTTTTCAAGTTAAGAATATTATTATAAGTATGTGAATTTTGGACAAAAATTAATATTATTATTGTTAATTAATTAATTATTTCATTCCTATTACTATTATTATGGTCACTACTAGGAGAATAACGAGTTAGTTACTCTGCAAAATATAAATAAGCCTTTAATTTATTGGTGTAACTTAACTTTTTTTATATTAAAAAATTTGTATGTTGCTAAATGACCAAATTCAATATGGTATTAGATTGCATACTATAATTTCTCTTTTATCATTCTTTCCTCTCAAATGTCTGTCTCGTTCCATTTTCTTTTCTTGTCACACATTCTCCATTTTCCAACTATCATCTTCCATACATTTTCTTATCTCTTTGTCTAGAAGATTCTCCTCAGATTTCATCATCACACACTATCCCCTCGTCATCTTCTAATTCAGACATGTCGCCCTTCGATTGGCCGAACTCAGATTTCTTCTTATCCTCCTCTTTCTTTAGATAAGCGAAAGTCTTTTTTCTTTCCTCATTTTCATCCTTTCATTTTCTCTCTTCATGCATTTCTCTCTCACCATATCAAAACATTTCTTTCCACTTTCAACCACAAACTCAGATATCCAAGAACTTCTTCAATAATAAAAATACCGAAAACTCATTATACCTTCATCCATCAAGAACGTTCTTTAACAAAAACCACCTAGAAAACCTATAAAACATATGCACGCATGAAAACGTTCGTC
This sequence comes from Lathyrus tuberosus, assembly GCA_022829125.1. Classification (NCBI taxonomy): domain Eukaryota; kingdom Viridiplantae; phylum Streptophyta; class Magnoliopsida; order Fabales; family Fabaceae; genus Lathyrus; species Lathyrus tuberosus. Next base: position 3,636,276 of record JALAZF010000274.1, on the reverse strand, counting down.
GAAACCATAAAAACTTCTTCATCCGTCAAGAACTTCTTCAATAAAAACCCAGAAAAGTCATCCCACCTTCATCTATAAAGAACATTCTTCAACAAAAACCACCCCAAAACCCACAAAATATCTTCACACACGAAAGCCTTCATCTAAATCGTAACAAATTCTTCATTCATAAAGAACATTCTTCAACAAAACCCCAGAAAAATAGTCTCACCTTCATCTATCATGAACATTCTTCAATGAAAACTACCTAGAAAATCCGTAAAACATCTTCAATCACAAACATTTTTAAACCAAAACCAACAAATTTTATCCCTCACTCAACAAATTCATTTCCATTTCTAGAAATTTCTATCTTTCAAACCTGATCCTCGCCATATCGTCCTCCATATCTTTCCACAACATCCAAAAAGTTCGATCATAGCCCTAACCAACCTTACATAATCAACCTCATCCTCTTCTTTTATCTCACTAAATTATGATCGATACTACATACTTCAACTTCTCCATTAATCCTTCAAACCCCTAATATCTCCATCATAAAGAAAACCCCTCTCTTATTCTCATAACTCCTTGTTGAAAAAAAAAAAACAAAACAAGCATAGAGAAAAAAAGAGGAGCACAATCACAACACAAGAACATAACGTGGAAACTCCAAAACCGAATAAAAAACCACTGCCGTTGTCAATAGACAACCAGAGAATAACACTATGTGAAAATTGTTACAACACAAAATATACCCTCAACTAACCCAGGCCCCCAGTACACCCACACCCTTCAAAACAAATATTTAACTACATCTCACAACACTCTAAAACAAGAGTATAAGAGAACAAAGAAAGTCAAATACAAGTTTAAAGTGCTTTTGACTGGTGCATCTTGGAATGAAGAACTTGAATCCTATATATAACATTGGACTCCCGCTTCCTTCACTAAACCAAGCGATGTGGGACTTCAAATATTTTGTTTCATATATATAGCCTTGGATTCTTTCTTCATTCATAAAACTAAACAATGTGGGACTTCTTTAACATGTATATTTTCAACCAACCCCAACAATCTCCACCTTGATTAAAAATAATACATAAGTTTTCATTGCCTTCACCGACAATCATACTCCACCATAAAGAGTATCAACATGTATATTTTCAACCAACCCTAACACTCCTCTTATCGTCCACACTAACGAAACTCTTGGTCTCGTGCCATGAAAGTTGCTTTAATCTCCAAAAATAAACGCAGATTCATTGATGACACTTTCCTCAAACCTCCTACTGGTTATTCTCGCTTTGATTCTTGGCTCCGGTGTAACATCATTGTTCTCTCATGGGTCAAACGTTCCATTTCAAAGAACATTGTTTAGTCCATCTTATGGATTGATAATGTTCACGTTGTTTGGAAGAACTTGGAGAAACAACTTTCTCAAAGTGATATCTTCAAAATCTCTAATCTTCAAGACAATTTCACACATATCCATTAAGGTACCCTCGACGTCTCTACCTATTTCTCAAAGCTAACGTCTCTCTGGGAGAAAATTGATTCCCTCAGACCAACCTGTGATTGTACCTTTGCCTTCCCATGTATCTGTGGAGCTGCTTCTAACCTTCAAAAATACAAAGACCAGGATCACATTATAAAATTTCTTAAGGGTCTCACTAAGCAATTCTCTACACTTCAGTCTCACATTTTGTTATTTAACCTTCCACTTAATAACTCATACTCTTTCTGATAACCCATCAATGGTTCGTGGTACAAACTCTTACCTTGTCTGTGGTTGCTCCAATATGGGCCGTGGATCTCCTTCCATACGCGTTTGCAGTCACTGCGGGTGCACCAATCATATTGTGGATACCTATTTCATGAAGAATGGCTATACACCAAGTTATAATTAAAAAAAGCCAAAAATAGTCCATCAACAACACTACTGCTTCTACTCTTGTTGACACTTCATCTGACCCTGCTCAATAATCGCAATAATCCCAATAATCCCTAGCTATTATCTAAGATCAATGAATTAAATACTCTAGTTATTTCATCATCAACAATCATCCTCTGCATCACCTACTGTGTTAGAAGTTGTTCTACCTCATATCACACTACGCCAAATAACACTTTTTATGATGAAGCTTTCACCTCGAACATGCCAAAACTGAGTGTATAGGTCATGGGAGGGACATGTTTGATTATTTAAAAAAAAACAACATTTTCCCTCGATTTTATAAAAATCAATGTAATATAGCTATAAGTGAGCGCCAAATTTTCTCCATAAAAAATAATAAACCTATTACCTCGGTGTTTTTGAAAATCGAGACAATATAGCTATAAAGGAACACGCTTTGAATATTTGTAACTGCATTTAAGGTTTTTTTCAATGATTTCTCACTTGGCGCCTTCCAATCTTCCATTTTTTCTTAGTTTTTTTTTCATTTTTTTTCTTGTAATTAGTAATTCTCAAAATTTTTGTTATCAATAAAAACGAATAGGCAATAATATGAAAGAAAATATTTCATTAATTAAAAACGGGACAATAAATAACTACTCCACATATTCAAATTTCTGACTCCATTCAACTTCAATAGTATCACTATTAACTATGTCTGATTGAGAGAAAAGTTCAGAAAGAACTCTTCCATATGGTATGAGGAAAGTCATATCCTTCTAGAGATGATTATCATTTCCTTTAAGAAGTTAAAAATGGAAAGAGGAAGATTAACTCTGATGTTCTTGGTAAGAAATAACAAAAGATGCTTGTCATCCCAAGTAAGCATTTCCAGTTGGTTCTCCCTTGGATAGAGATTTGACACTAGAAGTTGATACAAAACTTTTCCAATTGGTCGTAGAGTAGTACGACTTCTAGATTATCATAGTTGACATAAATTAGGCAAAGGTGATCTGAGTAGGCATTGTTGAATTTAAAATGTTCAACACTACAACCTTCATATTCACAGTTTATTGTTTGACCAATAAGTGACTGAGTAATTGTGATAGAAGAGCCATTAACATAGGACTGGGTTAACTCAACATCATGACCAGATGAACCAACTGAGGCATTTAACCAAAACTCTTTAACGAGATTAATGTAGATGAATCCATGAAGAATGTCAAAGTAACCATTCAACTTTAGTTTGCGAATAATTTTCCTTAGATCAAAACCTTTGTCTTTCAAATCATCGAAATCAACAAACTTTTCATTGATAATGTTCTGGACCGGGCAGGCACTGTGCCCCCAGAGGGGCAAGGCCCAATCCAATCCAGCCATTGGACAGACCCAATAGCCAAAGACTAGCCGTTGGGCAGAAAGTAGCCGTTGGGCAGAAAATAGCCGTTGGACATGTCCCCTTCACGCGTAACGTAGTTCACGCGACCAACTGCCCCCTCGGATATCACGAAAACAGTTAGTCCAAGTCAAAAGGCCACGCACCCTGCCCTCCATTTGGCAATCCCTCATTGGTAGACCAGGCGCTTTGCTCGCTAGGGATCCCCCTATAAATACTCCCTCGCTTGAGAGGGGCATGTATCAAATATCTAATACTTGAAATCTTGCACTTGCTTTCTCTCTTTGACCAAACACTTACTTTAGCATCGGAGTACCTTGCAGGTACCACCACCCATTTTTCCTCTCCTACAAGCATCATTACCTGTCCCACGTGGAGGCTACGACGATCCAATCTGATCCGCTCCGATCAGTGGCTCCGTCTGTGGGAAACTAGCTTCCCCGTCTTTCGACTCAAGATCCCCTCTTTTTCATCCAAAAGACCAGAGCTTCCTTCATATCTCTTCCGATCATCATGGCCTCCACCAAGAATGATGTCGTCCGTCAAGAATCCACCATCGCTATTATCACTAATAATACCGATCACCTCCTCTCCGGAGTTGCTTTCCAGGAAACTGACCATCGGGACGGGAAGACTGAGTCCCCGACCCCCGATGATGTCAAACCCCGCGCACAGGCCGCTGATCGTGTTTTCGAACCGATTCTGGTTCCGCAAAATGCCGACCCCAGCACGGCAGCTCTTATAGGCTCTCTCAATAGATCAAACCTTGTGATCTTCCAGCAAGGAGAAAAGATCAACGTTCTCGAGCATATCCTTCAGGAACGCATGCCCTCAGAGAAGCCTGGCAACCCGTCTCCCCATCCTCAGAAATGAAGGTGTGACAGGTCCAGAAGCCTCTCCCCAGAAAGAAGATGATCAAGATCTGAAGAGCCCATATCCGATCCTGCGCGAAAACGACACCGGTCTCCTCCGCGGAAGTCAAGACGTTCCCGGACGTCAAAAAAGACCGGACGCTTGGAGAAGTACGAGCAGCGTCGTTCGAGTAGGCATTCTCCATGAAGAAGCAGGAGCCGTGGTCGCAGTCATTCCTTCTCCCGTTCCCCGAGTTCAAGCAGCGACGACGACGTCCATGGCCCCCTCTCACAAGAGATCATGGACACCAGGATTCCTCGCGGGCTGGAAAAGCCCCCCGCTTTGGCAACGTATGACGGAACCTCCGACCCTAGCGAGCACATAGAAAATATAGAGGTAATGCTCCACTACCACAACGTGAGTGGGGCCATAAAGTACAGACTGTTCCCGATCACCCTCAGGAAGGGGGCTATGGCTTGGTACAAGCGCCTTCCTGTTAGTAGAGTAATAGTGGGGGTTGTTTTTAATCGTATCCATAGGGATTGTTCGATATTTGATGCGTGCCTTTCAATAGTTGTGATATTCTAAGTTCAATGGTTTCAAAAGTTTCTCAATTGTTGTTAACATTCACTTGTAGCAAAGATTAATTGGTGACAAAGAGTTTGTAAAAGTTTTGATAAAAGCATGTTAAGGTTAGGTTTCGCTAATCCTTTTCATGTATAAACGATTAATCAAGCATATGAACTCGGTTTCTGACCAATATAACCGCGTATCCTCCCAACTAAGTTTATGTCTAAAGTGAAGTCGTGAGTGTCGGTGTTTAGACCGTTAGATGATGTCTCACGTTAACAATCTAAACAACGATCATTAAGATCAACACAATGCGAATAGCAAATCCCAAATCTATGTCTAGAGTTTGGTTTTTAAGAGATAAAATTGTTAGGTCATGATTTGTAGAATCTAAGTCTAGAGTAAAACAAATCACACATGGATCATTAAGAGAAAACAACATCATCTATATTAATCAAAGACTTTGTTCATATACAATAGATCAAAAGCAATACATAAAATTAGGATCAACTACCTCTAACGTCAACATTGAGTGTTTAGCTACCACTTCTCATGGTAGATTGGATATGGTAAAGAAAGGAGATGAATGAGCATCCACGACGAATAATCGAGAATGGATGCGATTTCAGCTTCTCCAATTGAAAATACCCTCTTTGATGATCAAAATACTGTAAACTATGAATTCTAGTGAAAAATGAACAAGAGATCCCAACCAAATAAAGTAAAAATCTATTTATACAATTCTGAAATCTGCATGATTCGTACTGCGAGTGCATCATTCGCACTGCGAATGAGAAAAAATGGCACCTTACGTGCCTCTGAGACTTAAACCGCCCCAAGCAGAAATCGTGTGTTCGCAGTGTGAACCATTCCTTCGCACAACGAATCATTCGCTAGCTCATTCGCACTGCGAATAAACTAGCGAGCCAGGACAATTAAATTCCAGAACCTACTGACTCCCTTCGCCAGAATCTTCGCACTGCGAAACAACCAGCGGGCCTTCGTTGGACCCTCGCCAGGAGTTCGCAGTGCGAACTCTTTGTCATTTCAAAACTGGGACTCTCTGACTTCATTCGCTGGCGCCTTCGCTGACGTTCGCAGTGCGAACCTTCGCTGGGCCTTCGCCAGATCCTTCGCACTGCGAATGCTCTCTTGCAGTAATAATTCAGTGGAAACTTGCATCCATTCCATGTGTCTCACACTTTTGCTCCTTTCATGCCTATACCTGCATATTAACACACACATTACAAGCTCAACACATATATTCCAATGTAAGCATTACAACACAATTTACCGCTTAAATTCACAATTTACCGTGGAAAGAAATGAAAAATGCCAAGTATTTCATACAAATATATAACATGTTTGACATCTAACAAACTCTCCCCAACTAACTCTTTGTTTGTCCTCAAGCAACGTATGCCTCTCACGAGGATTTGCTCGAGCACTCAATTCAACCAAGACGCGAAAAACGGCTCAACTAAACAACGATCACAACAACGCACAATTGCACAATTCAAGAACCTATAATGTAAAAGAACTTGCCTCTTAAACAATTTCAAACAATGTTTCAAGAGACAACTAACTCATCCTGCATATGTCATTCTACACTCTTCTTCAAAAAAGGATTGAAGGCAAACGTGCATACAAACACGGGACAATTACACTCAAATGACCAATGATGCAAATACTAAGCAATTCATACCATATCTCAATGAACACAAAAGAAATCATGGAAGTACAAGATCACTAAGGACTTCTAGGTTGTAGCTTGGTCGGGTAAACAAAAAAGAGTCATTTCTAATGGCCATTGAAACGAAATTGCCGAAGCAAAAGAACATTCACTATACACATATTCACACAACACACTTCATTTCACCATTTTTTTCATTCCATCCTCACAAACTACCATGCACAATTATTGATTCTATTATTTTTTCATTCAAGCAAGCATTTTCTCATTTGTACAACATATTCACACTCTTTTCTTTACATGCTTGCTTGAATTTTTTTCAAAATTTGGAGTAATGCACCCATTTTCTTTTTATTCTCCCCAACTCATTTTCGACTCAACCTAAAGTGAATGTTCCTTGCTTTTTAAGGCAAGGAAGTAAAAGTATACAATTTCAAAGGTTAAAGAAGAAAATGTTAGAAACTCACCAAATTCAGTGATGAACCAAACGTGCAAATTATGTACATAAAACAAGTTCATCACTAAAATGAGTTCTAAACTGTTTAGGCTCAAAGGGGCTACCAAATGCTCACTACTCACGGGTGAATTACTATATGGACATGGTTGTGCTCACTTTCAAAAAGTGCCTTGATCACTTCTCCTACTTCCACAAAATCACATGGTCACAAGATAAGGCTTGAATTAAAAGTAAAAACAACATTCATCAACAATCCTTAGCATATAATAACACATTGGAGGCTTCTCACTTTAATGGTTTTTGATCCTAAAATGACACATGCATTCAAAGGAAGTTGTAACATGAAACAACATTATCAATCGCACAAGACACAAAGTTCTAAAACATACAAAATTCTCGAACCAGGTAACGATGTACCTTGTCGCAACACAATGCTTAAGATACTATCATAGCCCTCACATCATAGAGGAATCTTTCTTTAAAATCAAGAGTCTCCAACCTACTTCCAAAATTCCATCATAAAAGAAGGAACATTAACATGAAAACATATTAAAAGTAAAATAAAAGTGCAACAAAAATAATTTACTCAAAACGCTTAACATTACTAATAATAATAAATAAAGTGCTTGGTGTAAGAACACCTACAATATCCCAAAATGGTACCACTAGGGTACAAGTACACCAATATCAAAATATTCCACTATGTGGATACAATAGACTAGTAAAAGCTGAAAAATACAAAATATAAGAAAACTTCACTTTGGAGTCCAAAGGAAGTGTACACATCTGAAAATCACAAAATCAGTCCTCATCGGACTCCGTCTCCAAAACCTCGGTAACCATCTCATCCTCATCTCCCTCATCAGAAGTATTACCAGAAACCTCCACATCGGTGCCATCACCCTCTATCTCATCACCATCTCCATCCTCATCAGCATCCTCTCCAGCAGGACCAACTGAATCCTCTCCCCCTCCGAAAACTGGCCTGGCCTCAGGCCATCCAGCATGTGCGAGGAACTGCTCCCTCGACATCATAGTGTGCTCCGTAAAAGGGTCACGGATCTGCAATTAGAGAACCTGCAAAGAATCATGAATATCAGTCATGGCACGCTGCTGGGCAGCCATCCAATCCCAATTATATTGGCAGATCTCCTGCTGATACGGATAGAAATTCGGCGACTCAAAAGTATCACCGCCACTCGTACCATCCCCTGCAGCAGCAGCCCTTGAAGTCTCAGTCCTACCACCCTTAGGTTTGCAAAATTTGTCGACATATCGATCATCGATAGCCGACGTGATAGTGACCTGACGACGCGAAGGCAAATTAACTCCGGCATCAGCACATAAGGACATGATTAGGCACGGAAATGCAAGAGGGGAATTTTTCCTCGAAGCATTCCCTCCTAATCCACTCTCGACAATGGACCTTATTTCATCTGCTATTATCCTCGCGACATCAATTTCTACGTTTGTAAGGATGCTGTGCACTAGGTGAGCCAGAGGAATCGTAACTGTAGAGGAATGTGACTTTGGCTTAATGTTGGTGACAACCAAAAGTAAAACAAGCTGGGCCAAAGGTAACATGTCCTCTCGATGATACCGAACAGCAACTCCCGAATGATTAAACTTCACATTTTTACCCGGGCGCAACAAATCAGTAGTCATTTGTGTGATATCCCTGTTTTGGTTAAGGTTCCTATGGTAATCATCCTCCTGACTAGCACACAATGGAAGAGGGTCTCCAAGAACTCGATTAATTGTCCTTCTGTCAAACCTCACAGTTGTTCCTCCAACAACCGTAGTCCAATTAAACAGATCCCCCTCATCAGGAAGGGCGTTGGCATAAAATTCTCGAACCATCTCCACATTGTACGAATCCAGGGGCATTATCAGCTGATCCCACTTTTTTCTATGCAAGAGGGCAGCTACCGAACGATAACTCCCCTGATCATTCAGAATAAATCTCTTCTCAGCAAGGATGGTCCTTGTTTCCAGCACCTCATATCTCTGAGCCTGCCTTGGTCCCTTGAACCTGGTGTCATCGAAACGGATCGGAACCTGTCTGGATGTTGATGCTTTCCTTTTCTTGATCATGGTTTTATGACCCATCTGCATAAATGACAAACAAATCCACACCAAAAACACCAAGACAGATCATTAGAAATTAGGACACACATGCATCAGAATGAACTAAAAAAACAAAAACCTGGGCTGCTCGCGAGAACACTCGCACTGCGAATCCTGGCGAACGCTCGCCCCAGATTCACAGTGCGAACAAGCCAGCGAATGCACGAAAACTTTGAAAAAAAATTGCAGACCCAGATTTCACAGCATAGCATGATTCTAAATGTACTCTATACTCAAAACCAGCAGAAAATTTGGCATGCATTGAACAACCCCAAACAGAATTTAACCCTAAACTTTCTACACATACTCATGCATAATTCACAACACAATCCAATTAATTAGAAAGCACAGGGACAAGAAATTCAAACCTGTTTGGCAATGGAAATTGAGCAAAAGAAAAAACTTGAGATGGACAGCAACACACGTGAGAGGGAAGGAAGACTTGAGGTTTTTTTTTCTCTTTTTCCTTTTGGAAGAAAATGAGAGGCAAGTGACTAGGGTTTGGTCCCCCCAAGTCATTAGCACTTTAACATGGGTCTTGGGCCTACGTGCAGGCCCACCCATACAAAATCCTCATTTTTAATGATGTGGCAGCAAAACCACCCAGGCTGGTTCGCTGATGTTCGCAGTGCGAATGGCCAGCGAATGCTCGCCCCAGATTCGCAGTGCGAACAAGCCAGCGAACAAGACAAATTTTCAAAATTTTCAGGTCTGTCTTGCTGCCAAACTGAGCATGATACAATACTACAAAAACACTTCAAACAGCAAATAAAAGCAAAATACTTACAATGTTGGGGTGCCTCCCAACGAGCGCTTGTTTAACGTCGGCTAAGCTCGACGGTCCACCGCAATCTCACGGATCGCGGAAGGGAACAATGGCAGGATTCCGCTCGAAATCACCTCCAAGGTACACTTTTAATCTCTGGCCGTTGACAGTCCAATTCTCGTTGGTTGTTGTATCTTCTATTACGATTGCTCCATAAGGCTTTATTTCACGAATCCGAAACGGACCCGACCATTTAGACCTTAACTTTCCCGGGAACAATTTTAACCGAGAATTGAATAGCAGTACTAGCTGTCCTACCTCAAATTGCTTGATGATTATTTTTTTGTCATGGTAAGACTTTACACGCTCTTTGTACAGTTTATTGGAATCGTACGCCTGAAGGCGTAATTCATCCAATTCCTGTAATTGCACTTTTCTTTTTTCGCCGCTAAGAGTTGGATCAAAATTTAAAAATTTTAAGGCCCAAAACGCCTTGTGCTCCAACTCCACCGGCAGGTGGCAATTCTTACCATACACAATTTTAAACGGTGTGAGACCGATCGGAGCCTTAAAAGCGGTCCGATACGCCCACAAAGAATCATCCAATTTGTTGGCCCAATCTTTTCTCGAGGCCGAAACAGTTTTCTCCAAAATACATTTTATCTCACGATTGAATACCTCCGCTTGACCATTAGCTTGAGGATGATATGGTGTGGCAACCTTGTGCTTCACACCATACTGCTCAAAAGCTTTGTCAAGCTGAGTGTTACAGAAGTGAGACCCTCTGTCACTTATTAACACTCTAGGAGTACCAAAACGCGCAAAAATGTTTTTCTTCAAAAATTTCACAACTATTTTTCCGTCGGCTTTAGCACAAGCTATCGCCTCCACCCACTTAGACACATAATCAACGTCGACCAAAATATATTCATTAGAGAATGAAGATGGGAATGGACCGACAAAGGCGATCCCCCAACAGTCAAAAACTTCAATCTCTAACATATTCTGTAAAGGCATCTCGTGCCGCTGTGAAATTCCTCCACTTCTCTGGCACCTGTCACAACTTAGGGCATGCGTGTGCGCATCTTTGAATAAGGACAACCAATAAAAGCCCGATTGAAGGACTTTAGTGGTTGTTCTCAACCCATTAAAGTGTCCTCCATACGGAGAGTTATGACAGTGCCACAGAATATTCGTGGCTTCCTCCAATGAGACACACCTTCTTAAGAGGTTGTCGACACCAAGTTTAAATAAATAAGGTTCATCCCACACGAAAGACTTGGCGTCAGACAAAAATTTTCTTTTTTGGTGGTGCGTTAGACCGTCCGGTATCAATCCGGTGGCTTTGTGGTTAGCCATGTCGGCGAACCACGGTCTAACCTGCACTCTAAACAATTTTTCATCCGGGAACTCCTCTTTTACCTCAAATTCATTCTTGGTCACGTCAACGTTGACCAGGCGGGATAAGTGATCCGCCACCAAATTCTCGGATCCCTTTTTATCACGAATTTCAAGATCAAATTCCTGTAACAAAAGGATCCACCAAATAAGCCTCTGCTTAGAATCCGGTTTGGTGAGCAGATACCATATAGCCGTATGGTCCGTGTAAATGATGACTCGTGAACCAATCAAATAGGAACGAAATTTCTCCAACGCATACACGATGGCAAGCAACTCTTTCTCAGTTGTTGCATAGTTAATTTGAGCCTCGTTTAAAACTTTGCTCGCATAATGTATAGCGTGGAAAACTTTCATTTTCCTTTGACCCAAAACAGCCCCAACCGCATAATCGCTTGCATCGCACATTAATTCAAAATCCAATTTCCAGTTAGGTGCAACGATTATCGGTGAGGTAGTTAAACTCTTTTTCAAAAAATTGAATGCAAAAAGACAAGACTCGTCAAAGTCAAAAATCTTACCTTGGACGAGCAAGTTGCTCAACGGCTTTGCGACCTTTGCGAAGTCCTTGATAAACCTTCGGTAAAACCCGGCGTGTCCAAAAAAGCTCCTTATACCTTTGACATTCATCGGTGGTGGTAATTTCTCAATAACGTCCACCTTGGCTTTATTAACTTCAAGGCCCTTTGAAGAGACTTTGTGACCGAGCACAATTCCCTCGTTCACCATAAAGTTGCATTTTTCCCAATTAAGCACCAAATTGGTTTCCACACACCGTTCCAACACCGTATCCAAATTTTTCAAGCAAAGATCAAACGATTGTCCAAAAACCGAGAAATCATCCATAAAGACCTTAATTGTCTTTTCGATCAAATCCGAGAATATAGCTTGCATACACCGTTGAAAAGTCGCTGGTGCATAACATAATCCAAACGACATCCTCCTATAAGCGAAGATTCCAAAAGGACATGTAAAAGCGGTTTTTTCATGATCCTCCGGGTTCACAATAATTTGGTTGTAACCCGAATAACCATCCAAAAAACAGTAGAATTGTTGACCGAAAAGCCTTTCGAGCATTTGATCCATAAAAGGTAGAGGGAAATGATCTTTTCTCGTAGCTTTGTTCAACCTACGGTAATCGATACACATTCTCCACCCGGTAACGATTTTTGTTGGAATGAGCTCATTTTTCTCGTTTCGGACCACCGTTAATCCGCCTTTTTTCGGTACCACATGCACCGGACTAACCCACGGGCTATCAGAAATGGGATAAATCATTCCGGCATCTAACATTTTTACCACTTCTTTCCTCACCACTTCTTTCATGATTGGATTTAACCGGCGTTGAGGTTGCGCAACCAGTTTAAAATCTTCCTCCATAAATATACGGTGCATGCAATACGAAGGGCTTATGCCTTTGAGATCGGATAAAGTCCATCCCATTGCATCCTGATTTTTTCTCAACACTTGAATTAAGTGGCTCTCCTTGTTTTCAGACAAAATACTACTTATGATCACCGGTTTATTACCACCGTCATCGAGAAAAGCATACTTCAAGGTTGACGGTAACACTTTCAGTTCAAGTTTGGATGGTTCATCATTTACCACTTTTTTTAGAATTTCCTCTTCATACTCCCAAGGTTGCAATTCTTCCAAAGCTTCAAGCTCTAACAAACACTCTTCAAGAGCTTGCTCTTCTTCAACCGAGAATACTTCCAAGGAATCATCCAAAGCTCTTTGTAAAGGATCAATGACATGAATTTGCTTTGTAACTTCAAAACTCGCTTCCTCCGTTACATCGATTCGGAAACAATCACCTTTATCTTTCTTGTGCTTCATGGCATCATAAAGATTGTAACACACCTCTTCATCTTGGACTCTCACTTTCATGAGACCATCGTCCATGTCAATTGCCATTCAGGCAGTTTTCATGAAAGGCCTTCCAAGAATCAAAGGTGCATCCTCATCCTCCTCCATTTCAATTACAACAAAGTCTATCGGAAACAAAAATTTGTCCACTTTGACCAACACATCTTCCACTACACCGTGAGGATGAGTAGTGGATTTATCGGCGAGTTGCAACGTCATTTGAGTGGACCTCAATTCCATGTGTCCTGACCATTTCACAATCGACAAAGGTATCAAGTTGGTACTAGAGCCCAAATCAATCAATCTGTTGCCAACATAGATGTTTCCTATCGTAACCGGCAATGTAACTCATCCTGGATCACATTCTTTCCTCGGGAGAGTCCGTTGAATGATGGCACTACAACTTGCATCTACCATAATCGTCTCTTGATCCGTATACCTCTTCTTTTTCGTAAGGATATCCTTCATGAATTTCGCATATTTAGGCATTTGCTCCAAAGCCTCGGAAAATGGAATATTTATTTGTAATTGCTTGAAAATGTCCATAAACCGAGAATAGTGCTGCGCACTATCTTTCTTTGTAGGAGCATGCGGATATGGTAGATGTTGAATCGGAATATTGTTCATCGGCTCTTTTCCCTTCCTAGTTCTCTTCACTCTTTCTTCACTCTCTATTTTTTTCTCATTCTCACTTTTTTTCTTCTCATTTTCAACTAATACACCCTCAACATTTTTTCTACTTCAATTTCCTCACTATCTTTTTCTTTTTCATTTTCAACTACAACCTCCTCCTCCATAACTCTTTTACCTACACCCATGTCAATCTCTCTTCCACTTCTTGTGAGAATTGCTTTGCAATCTTTAGGATTCGGAAGCGTATTTGCCGTAAAGTGCCCTTTTTGTTGGTCGGCCAATTGTTTAGATAATTGCCCGACTTGTGTTTCAAGATTCCTTATGGCGGCATCGGTGTTCTTTTGGTTGGAAATTGCCATTTGCATAAATTGTGTGAGAGTATCCTCCATCTTCGTATTTTCAACGGGAGCTTGCGGAGGTTAAGTGTAATTTTGGTATTGTTGACGGTTTGATGGTCCGGCTTCTTGCGGTCTCCATTGTTGTTGATAACCTTGGTTAGCCCTTTGTTGGTAACCTTGGTTGCCTTGTTGATACGGAGGTCGGGGTTGGTATCCTTGATTTCCCGCATAGTTTGCCTCCTCCACAACGGGAGGAGAATAACCGGTCGGATGGTCACCTCTACATAATTCATAAACTAACACTTGCACATTTTTACTTGAAGACTCATGCATTTCTTTGAATTGTTGTGGAAGCTTAGACATTTGCTTAGTTAACAACTCAACCTGTTGTGATAATAATTTGTTCTGCGATAGGATAACATCACTTGTTCCTAATTCCAACACTCCCGGAGTTCGTTGAGAAGGTCCACGGTTGTGACTACCTTGATGATCGTTCAAGGCCATCTTATCAATGATAGCTGTGGCTTCTGCTGCGGTTTTGCTTAACAAGGATCCACCAGCGGTGGCATCCAACAAGGTTTTGTGTACAAGTTGCAGCCCATTTCTAAATATATGAATTTGTGACAATTCATCAAAACCATGGCCCTTGCACTTTCTTAACATTGATTTGAACCTCTCCCAAGCTTCATTGAGAGATTCATTTACTCCTTGTGTGAATACCGCGATGGCGGTCTTTGCTTCCATAAACCGAGTGTGAGGGAAAAATCTCTCCAAAAATTTCTCTTCCAATGCATTCCAATCCGTCATTATGGCTGTTGACTGATCAAGGTACCATTCCTTGGCCTTCCCAATGAGGGAATGCGGGAATAGTCTCTTGAACAGAGACTCCTCTTCTGCTTCAGGTGCACCAGTCGCTCCCGCTATTTCATAGAATTTTGTAAGATGGGTAAAAGGATCTTCATGATCCATACCCGTAAATGGACTTTGATATAACAGTTGGAGAATTCCAGTCTTCATTTCAGCATGACGACCGTTGTGTGCATGGCGAGCGAACTGAGCATTGTGTCTCGGACTATTTGTGCATGGCCTAGAAGCAGGTGGTGGTGGTGGTGGATCTGCCTCCATAACTGGAAATATTTGTGGAACTGGTGGTGGTGTAGAAGTACTTTCCTCTTGTTCTCGCTTTTGTCTTGCTAGTTGCCTCCTTCGTCTAGTCCTGTTGTTGATTCTACGAGCGGTTCTCTCAATCTCAGGATCGAAAAGAAGTTGGTCCGCTGGTAGTTTCCCTCGCATAAACTAAGTCTGCACACTAAACAAAACAGATTAACAAGTTCAAGATAAAGTGGTAACAAGCTTAAAATAGCTCAACTATCGCAATGCTTGCAATATCACCTAACAATCCCCGACAACGACGCCATTTTGTTAGTAGAGTAATAGTGGGGGTTGTTTTTAATCGTATCCACAGGGATTGTTCG
This sequence comes from Lathyrus tuberosus, assembly GCA_022829125.1. NCBI lineage: Eukaryota > Viridiplantae > Streptophyta > Magnoliopsida > Fabales > Fabaceae > Lathyrus > Lathyrus tuberosus. Next base: position 3,620,826 of record JALAZF010000274.1, on the reverse strand, counting down.
ATATTTGATGCGTGCCTTTCAATAGTTGTGATATTCTAAGTTCAATGGTTTCAAAAGTTTCTCAATTGTTGTTAACATTCACTTGTAGCAAAGATTAATTGGTGACAAAGAGTTTGTAAAAGTTTTGATAAAAGCATGTTAAGGTTAGGTTTCGCTAATCCTTTTCATGTATAAACGATTAATCAAGCATATGAACTCGGTTTCCGACCAATATAACCGCGTATCCTCCCGACTAAGTTTATGTCTAAAGCGAAGTCGTGAGTGTCGGTGTTTAGACCGTTAGATGATGTCTCACGCTAACAATCTAAACAACGATCATTAAGATCAACACAATGCGAATAGCAAATCCCAAATCTATGTCTAGAGTTTGGTTTTTAAGAGATAAAATTGTTAGGTCATGATTTGTAGAATCTATGTCTAGAGTAAAACAAATCACACATGGATCATTAAGAGAAAACAACATCATCTATATTAATCAAAGACTTTGTTCATATACAATAGATCAAAAGCAATACATAAAATTAGGATCAACTACCTCTAACCTCAACATTGAGTGTTTAGCTACCACTTCTCATGGTAGATTGGATATGGTAAAGAGAGGAGATGAATGAGCATCCACGACGAATAATCGAGAATGGATGCGACTTCAGCTTCTCCAATTGAAAATACCTTCTTTGATGATCAAAATACTGTAAACTATGAATTCTAGTGAAAAATGAACAAGAGATCCCAACCAAATAAAGTTAAAATCTATTTATACAATTCTGAAATCTGCATGATTCACACTGCGAGTGCATCATTTGCACTGCGAATGAGAAAAAATGGCACCTTACGTGCCTCTGAGACTTAAACCGCCCCAAGCAGAAATCGTGTGTTCGCAGTGCGAACCATTCCTTCGCACAACAAATCATTCGCTAGCTCATTCGCACTGCGAATAAACTAGCGAGCCAGGACAATTAAATTCCAGAACCTACTGACTCCCTTCGCCAGAATCTTCGCAATGCGAAATAACCAGCGAGCCTTCGCTGGACCCTCGCCAGGAGTTCGCAGTGCGAACTCTTTGTCATTTCAAAACTGGGACTCTCTGACTTCATTCGCTGACGCCTTCGCTGACGTTCACAGTGCGAACCTTCGCTGGGCCTTCGCCAGATCCTTCGCACTGCGAATGCTCTGTTGCAGTAATAATTCAGTGGAAACTTGCATCCACTCCATGTGTCTCACACTTTTGCTCCTTTCATGCCTATACCTGCATATTAACACACACATTACAAGCTCCACACATATATTCCAATGTAAGCATTACAACACAATTTATCGCTTAAATTCACAATTTACCGTTGGAAAGAAATGAAAAATGCCAAGTATTTCATACAAATATATAACATGTTTGACATCTAACACTTCCCTGAGGATCGGTCACATCGTGGAGAGATTTGAAGAGCCGGTTGGTTTGCCCGACATTTCACAACTTCCCGACGACATCCCAAGTCGGAGGCCACCTTGGAAGCCATCATACAGGGCAAAAACGAGTCCCTGCAAGCGTACATCGAGCGGTTTAACAAAGAGGCCGTGGAAGTCCGCACAACAGACCATATGAAAAAGTATCTACTCGAGAAGGGCCTAAAACCAAAAAGTGAGTTTCGCAAAGCCGTCGGGATCGAGACTCCTCGGACGTTGGCAGAACTTCTCCAGAAAGCTGAAGCGTATATACAATACGAGGAGAAGGAGGCCGCATATCATGCCCGGGACATGAGAGATAGAGACAGCACCCGGGCATCAAAAAAGGACGAGCCGGAGACATCCCGACAAGGAAAATAAAGGTGACGAGACGATCGTTCTCGAGAAGGTAAAGGACCCGCTGGCCGTTTTACAGAATATACCCTGCTCACAGCCCCTCGCGAGCGCATTCTCTCAGAATGCATCAACACAGAATTCAAGCAGGGAGGCGTCAGGTTCCCCAAACCAACGACGTCCAAAGGCAACGTGGACAAGAGTAAGTACTGCCGCTTTCACCGCAGCCACGGCCACGTAACCGAGGACTGCGTGCATCTTAAAGACGCAATAGAGATCCTCATCAAGGATGGTCATTTGAAACAATACGTAAAGAAAGGTGAGTCCTCCCGACGAGAGGCTTCAGATCCAAAGAAGGAGGCAAAATCGTCTCAGTCCAGTCCTCCCCCGCAGGCTGCCCTGTTCATTACGCGACCAGAGGACTTCGTCATTCCTGATTACCTCAAAGAGCCTTCCCAGATATCCGCCCACAGCACTTGGAAAGCTTTCCCTGCAGCCATGGTTATCTCATGCGGAGGGTACAATGAGCTGACATTAGGATCTGTCAAGGGGAAGTTCGAGCAGCTTATAGATTGCAGTCCCGACCGGTTATCTACGCTCGAGAAAATCAAGGGACGCTCCCAACCGATCACGTTCTACCGTGAGGAGCTGCCCGGGGGCTCTCCGTATTCTCACATTCCTCTACTCATCAGGGCCAGACTAGCAAACACCGACGTCCGGAGGATCCTAGTCGACCAGGGCAGTTCGGTGGACATTATGTACACGGGCCTGTTCCGCGCCCTAAAGCTAGACCAAAAGAACCTCTCGCCGTATGTGGGATCCGATCTGCAGGGGTTCAATGGAGCCACGACCAGACCTTGGGGATACATGGAGCTGCCGGTCACATTCGGGAAGGAGGAAGCATCCAGGTCGACCAAGACCCATTTTTTGGTGATCGATTGCCCGTCGCTGTATCAATGCATTTTGGGCAGGTCAGCACTCGCAGAATTGATCGTTGTTCCTTCAACCGTCCACCTCAAGCTAAAGTACTATACTGAGAAAGGTCACGTCACAACTTTACATGGGGACATAGAAGCTGCCCGCAGATGCTTCGAGGCAGCGACCAGGGGACAGGACCAAATCGGAGCAGCACCAAAAGCAGCCAAACGGCCAAGGGATGAAGATCGTCCAACCGAAGATGACCAACCGGACAAGAAGCCTGCACTGCCCGTGCACATCATCGACCTTGACTGCCGAATTTCGAAAGACTGCAAGGAAGATAATGGTGAGGTTGCGCCAACAGGGACGACCAGCTCCCCCACTTCGACCCTCTTACGGCCAGTTCCAGACGGAGAATTCGAAGTCACCACCTTCAGCAATAACCCCGACAGAGGGGTGAAGATAGGCGCAGGATTGCCCGACGAGGTCAAGCTACAACTGAAGAAATACCTGGACGACAACACTGACCTGTTTCCCTGGAGCATAGCAGACATGCCCGGGTTAGACCCCGAGACCGCGTGCCACCATTTGACCATTGATCCAGCTGCCTGCGCCGTCGCACAACGGAGAAGAAAGTAATCCGATGAGAATGCACAGGCTGCCGAAAAACTTGTACAAGACCTCTTAGAGGAAAAATTCATATTGGAGGCCAGGTATACCACCTGGCTATCCAACATTATACTTGTGAAAAAACATAGTGGAAAATGGCGCATGTTCATTGATTACACCGATCTCAACCGGGCGTGCCCGAAAGATGCTTACCCTTTACCGAGCATAGATAAGCTCATGGATAAATATACAGGTTTCAAACTCTTGTCCTTCATGGACGCCTATTCGGGATACAATCAAATCCGTATGGCCGAAGAGGACAAGAGGTATACCGCATTTATGACCTCCTCGGGGAACTATTACTACAACGCAATGCCCTTCGGTCTAAAAAATGTTGGGGCCACGTACCAGCGCATGATGAACAAAGTCTTCCGATCAGAGATCGGGGACATGCTCGAGGTATACATGGACGACATGATCGTAAAATCCCAAGAGGAATCCGATCATACGGCTCACCTGCAAAAGGTCTTCGACCAGGCCAGGAAATGTAAAATGCGCTTTAACCCGGAAAAATGCACCTTTGGCGTGCGAGCAGGGAAGATCCTCGGGTTCTATCTCACCGAAAGGGGAATAGAAGCAAACCCAGATAAGTGCCGAGCATTCGCAGAGTTCCCCACGCCTAGGTCAAAGAAGTCCATCCAATCCCTAAACGGGATGCTCGCCTCCCTTTCTCGATTCGTGGCCAAATTCGCTCAGCACGCCCTGCCCTTCTTTAAACTCCTCAGGAAAAAGACCAGTTTCAAATGGACAGAAGAATGCGAGCAAGCCCTGGCCCACCTTAAGCGGGCTCTGTCCGAGCCACCTGTGCTTTCCCGACTAGAGTGTGGGGAAACCCTATACTTGTACCTCTCTGTCGCCAGCGAAGCCATTAGTGATGCCCTCATCCGTGAAACAACGAACGAGCAGAAGCCTATCTATTTCACCAGCAAGGCCTTACAAGGGCCAGAGGTCAGGTACGCACAGATAGAGAAAGTCGCCCTTGCTCTCATCACCACCGCGAGGAGGCTTAGACACTACTTCCTGGCCCACACTGTAGTTGTCCGTACGGACCAGCCTATCAGACAGTTGCTATGCCGACCAGATATGGCGGGCAGGATGCTTAAATGGTCCCTGGAGTTATCAGAACTCGACATTCAATACGAGGGCAAAAAGGCCCTCAAAGCACAAGTTTTGGCCGACTTCGTGCCAGAAATGACGCTACTACCGTCCCCGTCATGTGGAGCACATAAATGGACCGTTTACGTAGATGGGGCGTCCAGCCCCTCAGGGATCGGAGCAGGTATCATCCTCGAAAATGAGGAAGGAATACTAATCGAAGTATCGCTGGTCCTGTCCTTCCTTACATCCAACAACCAAGCCGAATACGAAGCCTTCCTCGCGGGACTACGCCTGGCCAAGGACGTGGGCGCCAAGAAAGTGAAAATCTACACTGACTCCCAGCTCGTAGCGTCGCAAGTACGGGGAGAATTTCAAGCAAAGAACGACCAGCTAGTCGAATACCTGGTGCTAGTAAAGGAAAGAATCGCAAAGTTCGATGCATGGGAAGTCCAGCATATCTCCCGCAAACGAAACACGCGAGCAGACATCCTGTCCAAACTAGCCAGCACTAGAAAGAAAGGCGGAAATAAGTCCGTCGTACAAGAAATACTAGCCCGACCTAGTATTGAGAAACCATCCGAGCTGCTTGATGTTAACATCATCGGGGACACCCATTGCTGGATGACTCCCGTATACAACTACCTCACCAAAGGGGAGCTGCCCGAGGACAGTAAAGAAGCTAGCATAACTAAACGACGAGCCTGTTCGTATGTACTGGTTGAGGATAAACTCTACCGAAGAGGATTTTCCATCCCCCTCTTGAAATGCGTCGAAGAGAGTAAGGTCCCTGAGATTCTACAAGAAATCCATGAGGGCATCAACACGCAACACTTGGGGGGAAGATCCCTGGCACGAAAAGCCTTGCGAGCAGGATATTACTGGCCAACCATGCAGCACGACGCCAAGGAGCACGTCCAGAAGTGCGACCGCTGTCAGCGTCACGGGGACATGCACTTGGCACCTCCCAATGAATTGAAGACTCTATCCTCGCCATGGCCCTTCGCCTGGTGGGGAATGGACATACTCGGCCCCTTTACAATGGGGTCTTACCAAAACAAATTTCTAATCGTGGCCGTCGACTACTTTACGAAGTGGATCAAAGCCGAAGCCCTCGCCAAGATCACAGCCTTCAACATACTTCGTTTCTACAAAAGAAATGTCCTCGCACGGTTTGGGGTGCCCCAGGCCCTCTTAACCGACAACGGAACTCAGTTCAGGGACAGAAAATTCCAAGACTTCTTCTCCAAATTAGGCACGAAGCAGCACTTTACTTCCGTCGAGTATCCCCAGACCAACGGGCAAGCAGAGGCTGCGAACAGGGTGATCCTGCGTGGTCTAAAGCGAAGGCTGGGCGAATCCAAGAAGAGATGGGTCGAGGAGCTAACAGCGTGCTCTGGGCCTGCAAGACAACACCGCAGTCCACCACCGGGGAAACCCCTTTCCGACTAGCCTACGGAACCGAGGCGGTGATACCGGTAGAAATTAGAGAACCTTCCAGATGAACGGAAGCTCCCCTCGACGAGGAGATAAACGACGAAGCCTTAAGAGAAGAGCTCGATCTGGTTAAAGAAATACGATCAAAAGCAGCTCTCCGCGAGGCCTCGCTGAAACAACGAATAACCTTGCGCCACGACGCTAAGGTGATAAAGCGCGACTTCCCCGTCGGCAGCCTGGTCCTGCGCAGAAACCAGAAAGATTCACGCGAAGGGAAGCTGGCTGCAAACTGGGAAGGACCCTACCGGGTCAAGTCCAAAACGGGCACCGGAGCCTACTACTTAGAAACTTTGAACGGAGAAGCATTTGCTCGACCATGGAACACTGAAAAGCTCAAACAATACTACATTTAGGACCAACCTCAAGGTCGACCCAGCTGCCAACGAGATCACCCCCAAACGAGGAGACAACTTGGCTACGTGATCGCGCCCCGGTGAAGCATGATCCATATTACAACGACGGCCAGTTTCTGCTCGTGGTACGAGCAGACTCTGAGCACAACGAGGATACCTCAATCGAGCTCCATCGTTGCCTCACCAATAAGACAGGACACCCAACTCGCGATGGGAACAGTCAAAGCCTATGGGATTAGTACCTCAACCGAGATCCTAGTCTCAACGACGGCAAAACCACTTTGCCCTCCCCAACAAGTTCCAAACTGTCAGGCATAATAAGAACAAGTCGAGCAAACATCCATTCAAACAAGCATACATAAATAAATGCGATCAGAATCCGTAACAAAAGGTTAATGACATCGGCTACAAGGCCGAAATAAGCTAAGTGTACATTAGAGGGGTTATGCCCGATAAACATTACATAAAAAAAGGCATGCAGGCCCACAAAATACATGTACATCTAAAAAATATCCTGGTCAAACTAGACGACCTCGCTGACACCCTCCGGGGGGACCACCTCGCCATTGACGACCACATTGAGTAGACCCATTCTCTCAGTCGCCAGCAGGACGTCAGAATTGAGGGCCTTCACCTGCTCCAAAGCAGCATTAAAGCCAAACTCGGCTGCCCCCAGGTTGTCCTTCCCGAGGACACGGATCCTCTCGACCAGGTCCGTCCTCGTCCTCAAGGCCCGCTCATCTTCAGTCTCATCGTCACCCACTGCCGACGACCCCTCCAACTCCGCAATCCTCACCTTCAAGCGGGCATTCTCATCATTGACATTCTTCGCCTCCTCCTTCATTTGGGTCACCTCATTTTGAAGAAATATCTTGGCCTCCTGATGACCCTGCAGCTTCTTCAGCTCATTGTATATCCCCATGTTCTCGCACTCTAAGTCATTGATCCTAGTCTTGGCTTCTTTAAGGTCAGAGCGATGAGCCACCTCTGCATCTCCAAGGGCCAGCGCCGCTTCCAATATTCTAATCATTCTGGCCGCGTCCTGGCAAAGGAGCTTCCTCCGCACCTGTGGGTCGGCGGACAGAATCGCCGAGCCATCTGAAATTCTGGTATCAGATGTGTGATGTTAAGGTGTGATGTCACAACAACACACTCTGCACAATGGACAGCAATAACAGTAAAATAACACCAAGAATTGTTGACCCAGTTCGGTTACAACCAACCTACTCTAGGGGCTACCAAGCCAGGGATGGAATTCACTACTTGTAGATATAATTTACAGACTCAACAACCCGTTGACAATCTCCTAAACTTATACTCTACTAATGACTTCCTACCTAAGAAACCACTTAGGTATGAGAACACCACTCAATCCCTTACAAACTCTCAAAGAAACCACTTTGAGTACCCTTGATCTTGCTTCCTAGCTTCGATCAAGCAAACACTCTCTATTGCTTCACAGCTTCTAGAGAGGACAGAAACACAACACCTATTCAAACCCTAGAATAGTGTAATTACAAGCACTCTAAACAAACTCTAGACACTAAGCCTCCAGCTCCTGATCTTCTAAATGTTTTCTGTACCTTTTCCTTTGGTCTTGTGCGCTTTATATAGCTCCTGAATTGGGCTTGGACTTGTCACAATATTTGATCAGAATTGGGCTTGGTCTGCTTTTTCAAGAAGGTGGGACATTCTTTCTTGACATGTCCATACCCTTCACACTCAAAGCACTGAACTCCTTTATCTTGGGTAGTTTTCTCTTCATCCTTCTTGCTGGTGTCAGAAGTCATGTTCTTGACATTAGGCCTGGAGTTATTATTCATTCTCTTGAATACTTTGGTGAACTGTCTTCCCAACATCACTATGGCCTGAGATAGATCCTCCTGCGATTCAAAACTCTTTCCTTTTTCTTCTGCATCATTTGACACCAAGGCTATACTTTTTGGCTTCTTTTCGGTTTCTTCCTCATTCAACCCAAGCTCAAAAGTTTGAAGAGATCCAATGAGCTCATCTACTCTCATCTTGCTGATGTCTTGTGATTCTTCAATGGCAGTAACCTTCATCTTATACTTCTTAGGTAGGGACCTAAGGATCTTCCTCACAAGCTTTTCATATGACATCTTCTCTCCAAGAGCACTAGATGCATTGGCCAGCTCAAGAACACTCATGTGGAAATCATGAATAGTCTCATCTTCCTTCATCTTCAGGCTTTCAAATTTTGATGTTAAAATCTGAAGTCTTGACATCTTGACTCTAGATGTTCCTTCATGAGTAGCCTGCAAGATATCCCATGCTTGCTTAGCAACTTCACAGGTATTGATTAACCTGAAGATATTCTTATCCACTCCATTGAAGATGACATTTAGAGCTTTGGAATTTCCAAGTGCAAGCTCGTCTTCCTCCTTGGTCCACTCTTCTTCAGGCTTTGGCTTAGAGGTGCCTTCTTTATCTTTACCAGCATCATCCTTCTCACATACAACAGGTGCTTTCCACTCTTTAATAACAGCCTTCCAAGCCCTACTGTCCAAGGATTTTAAGAAGGTGGTCATCCTTGGCTTCCAATAGTCATAATTGGATCCATCCAAAATAGGGGGTCTGTTGACGAATCCTCCAACTTCTTTGTCCATCTTTACACCAGAAAGTAACTTCCCTAGATCTCACCCAGAGACAGACAGGATGCCTGCTCTGATACCAATTGAAATTCTGGTATCAGACGTGTGATGTTAAGGTGTGATGTCACAACAACACACTCTGCACAATGGACATCAATAACAGTAAAATAACACCAAGAATTGTTGACCCAGTTCGGTTACAACCAAACTACTCTGGGGGCTTCCAAGCCAGGGATGGAATTCACTACTTATAGATATAATTTACAAACTCAACAACCCGTTGACAATCTCCTAAACTTATACTCTACTAATGACTTCCTACCTAAGAAACCACTTAGGTATGAGAACACCACTCAATCCCTTACAAACTCTCAAAGAAACCACTTTGAGTACCCTTGATCTTGCTTCCTAGCTTCGATCAAGCAAACACTCTCTATTGCTTCACAGCTTCTAGAGAGGATAGAAACACAACACCTATTCAAACCCTAGAATAGTGTAATTACAAGCACTCTAAACAAACTCTAGACACTAAGCCTCCAGCTCCTGATCTTCTGAATGTTTTCTGTAGCTTTTCCTTTGGTCTTGTACGCTTTATATAGCTCCTGGATTGGGCTTGGACTTGTCACAATATTTGATCAGATTTGTTAATTAAAACTGAATCTTCAAAACAGATTTTATCCCCAAAATCTTTTTAAATCTTCAACCTTTTAATTCTCCAACAGACCTGCAATCAAATCTCCCATGTAACAGAAAATATCAATCCCAAGATATTCTCATCCAATGAGTCAACCACTCTCCACAATTCCAGCTAATACGCGTACCCTAATAACCTGCTGTTGTTATTAATTCTGCAGGTCTGATGTTACAACATCACCTGTGTGACATCAGACATCCAACTTCAGCACTTAACTACTTAACACAGCCCAATGTTAAGACTTCAATGTTACAACATCAGTACCTTGACATCAACATTGAATATCCTTTGTTTTACCAAAATTCCAGCCAATCCAGGAACTATCAATCTCCCCCTTTGGCTAATTTTGGCTAAAACAATCTCTGCACTCTGTAAACAACTTCTGCACTCTGCACCTTCAGAGATTTCAGCAGCGGAATAATCTTCAATCATTTGAAACTTTACAATCAGTAGCAGTTTGACAATCTTCATAGTCTTCATTACTTGATCTGCTGCAGCACCATCTTCATTATTGACAACAACCAATTGGTACTCCCCCTCTAAAACATGAACCAGCATCACAGCTGTTCAGTAGCTCACAATATGCAGCATTTTTCTCCCCCTTGATATCTGCTTGGCTGCACTCTTCAAATGTCATGACTCCCCCTTAATGCAGCACCAAACTTTTCAACTAAACACCTTTTATCAGCATCAATTTAACTCCCTCACGTTATCTGCATCACATCAGCAGCATATGGCAATGATCCTCTTGACTATCTTGGCTATGTTCTCCCCCTTTTTAGCCACAATTAGGCAAACTTCTATAAGAAGCCCTATTAACTATAGTCAGTATACCCTAGCTCTCATTGTTAGCCTCTCAGTTAGTAAACAGGCAAAACAAATCATAGAAGGACACTAAAAGCATAAACAGTGCACAAACCAGCACAATATTCAAATTACAAAACCAAGCACATTAAGTGCTAACACAAATGCAGACAATAAAGCTAACCCTACTAAAATAGAAGGCAATTATTAAAAGCTTGAGTCTTCAGAGCTGAGATCATTATTATCGTCTTCATCAACATCATCCTTCCTTGTGTTGACTGCTTCACCTTCCTTTGTTGCCAATCTCAGAGCCATGACCAGTCTTTCAAATTTTTGTTTCCTTTCAGTACTAACTCTTATGACTTCATCTAACTCCTTGCAAGCCTCCTCTAGTTTTGTAATCAACCCAGTCTTGGCTGATGACTGTTGTGATGTTGAAGCAAATGTCTTGACACTATAAGGAACATGTCTCAACTTGTGATGGAGTGACAAGGCAGGCTTCCTTTTGCAAGCAACATCTGAATGTTGTAGAATTCCAGGATGTTGAGACAAGATAATCCCACAAATGAGAGAGGGAAAGGCAATGTGCATCTTCACAACATTTGTAGCAGCATGCTTAATAGTATGATCATAGATGTAGGAGCCATAGTCAATTCTTTGCTTTGTCCCTACTGCATAAATTATCTTCCCCAATTCAACAGAAATTGTGGTCTTGTGACTAGTAGGAACCCAGTTGGCAATACCTATTCTGTGCAGAACAACATATTTGACACTCAACACACTGGCTAACAACTTTCCTTTTCCTTGATTTCAGTCGTTTAGCAACCCCAGGAACCACTTTTGCAATTAGTTCATCATCACTCTTCTGTATTTTAAGGCTAGAAGTACCTTTCTTGACTTGAGATGTTTTAACATCAGCTCTAGCATCTGCATCTTCCAACCTAAGGATTGTCAACTTGTGAAATTTTTCTTCTGAACTATAGGAGTCATTAGTCAGGTTGTCATCTTTCTTGGCCTTGCAAGTATTCAGCTCCCAACACTTCTTAAGGTCACAGCTTTTGATCCTTCCATCAGCATTGTTGACTCCTTCATCTTGCTCACATGACTGACTACTCAAGTTGGCTTTTAACACATCATCCAACTTAGGAGTAACAACACCATAAGTCATTAACCCAGATTGACTTTTCACCATACTTTCACACTTGAAGTCACCATCTGATGTTACAGCATCAACCTGAACATCACTAGATAAGCTGTCCACTGATAGCAATTATCTTTGGATCTTACTCCCTTCATCACTACCTCATTCTGCTCATCAGCTACCACACATTCATCTTTGGTGTAGCTTACCTTGTAACCTTCATCACAAAGTTGACTTATGCTAATTAGATTAGCGCTCAACCCTTGAACAAGGAGTACATTATCAAGAATAAGACCATCATGATTCTTCACTCTTCCAACTCCTTCTACTACTCCTTTTTCATCATTGCCAAAAATAACATCATTTGTATGGCAAGGATTGAACTCTACCAAATGCTTCTTGGATCTAGTCATGTGCTTTGAACATCCACTATCAAAGTACCATGCATCCATAGCACAATGTCCATATGATGTGTGAGCCAATAGACATGTGACCTGAGCTTTAGGAACCCATTGTTTTACTACTTTGGGCCTGACCTTCTTCTGTCTGGGTTGAGGTGCAGAATTTGGATAACCATGAAGCTTAAAACACGAGTACTGCATATGTCCAAACCTTCCACAGTAGAAGCACCTAACTCTGTCATCTCTAAAGTGGTTAAACCTTCTGCCACCATGATGATGATGTTGCTGGTGCTGCCATCCATAGTGTTGATTTCTTCTTCTATGGTAAGGCTGCTGTCTTTTGAACTGTCTCCTATGGTGATGAGGCTTCCTTCTTCCATAGTGATGAGGCACAACATTGTTGTATCTATATCCATATCCATACCAGTCTCTCTGAAGTTGAGACATCTGATGGGACATGTTCTGTTTAAACCTGGCAGCTTGCATACTCTTGTGATATTGGGGAGGCATATACTGACTAGCTCCTTGTGGCTGCTTTCTCTTCTGATAAGAACCAGTCTTCTTCTCAATCTTCTTAGGTTGTGAAACATCAGCTTTCTTAGGGGTAGGATCCTGCTTCTTTGGCAGATGTTGAGATGAAAGTTGTGACACTTCCTTCTTTGAACCTGAAGTGCTTTCTTCTAAAGTTCCCTTATCCTCAGCCACATATCCTATCCCAGCTTTGTCTCCAGCAGCTTTTTCTGACTGAAGGATCTTGTCAAGTGTGTCTGTACCACAGCTCAGCATTCTAACAGACTTGGTCATTTAATCAAGGTGAGCTCTAACTAGCACCACTTCATTTTCCAGATCAGTATTTTCATTCTCTAGCTAAGCAATTTGTTGTTTGTGGCACTTGTTTTCTCGACAAATCTCAGCACTTTTCAAACACAGCTCTTGATAGGTAGAAGCTAACTCCTCATAAGTTACTTCTCCATCACTAGAATCATCATCAGAAACCACAGCTCCTATTAAAGCTCTCACATGCTTTGCTGACTCGCCTTCACTTTCACTATCAGAGTCAGACCAGGAAACTGTCATGCCCTTCTTCTGCTTTTTCAAGAAGGTGGGACATTCTTTCTTGACATGTCCATACCCTTCACACTCAAAGCACTGAACACCTTTATCTTGGGTAGTTTTCTCTTCATCCTTCTTGCTGGTGTCAGAAGTCATGTTCTTGACATTAGGTCTGGAGTTATTATTCATTCTCTTGAATACTTTGGTGAACTGTCTTCCCAACATCACTATGGCCTGAGATAGATCCTCCTGCGATTCAGAACTCTTTCCTTTTTCTTCTGCATCATTTGACACCAAGGCTATACTTTTTGGCTTCTTTTCTATTTCTTCCTCATTCAACCCAAGCTCAAAAGTTTGAAGAGATCCAATGAGCTCATCTACTCTCATCTTGCTGATGTCTTGTGATTCTTCAATGGCAGTAACCTTCATCTTATACTTCTTAGGTAGGGACCTAAGGATCTTCCTCACAAGCTTTTCATCTGACATCTTCTCTCCAAGAGCACTAGATGCATTGGCCAGCTCAAGAACACTCATGTGGAAATCATGAATAGTCTCATCTTCCTTCATCTTCAGGCTTTCAAATTTTGATGTTAAAATCTAAAGTCTTGACATCTTGACTCTAGATATTCCTTCATGAGTAGCCTGCAAGATATCCCATGCTTGCTTAGCAACTTCACAGGTATTGATTAACCTGAAGATATTCTTATCCACTCCATTGAAGATGACATTTAGAGCTTTGGAATTTCCAAGTGCAAGCTCGTCTTCCTCCTTGGTCCACTCTTCTTCAGGCTTTGGCTTAGAGGTGCCTTCTTTATCTTTACCAGCATCACCCTTCTCACATACAACAGGTGCTTTCCACTCTTTAATAACAGCCTTTCAAGCCCTACTGTCCAAGGATTTTAAGAAGGTGGTCATCCTTGGCTTCCAATAGTCATAATTGGAGCCATCCAAAATAGGGGGTTTGTTGACGAATCCTCCAACTTCTTTGTCCATCTTTACACCAGAAAGTAACTTCCCTAGATCTCACCCAGAGACAGACAGGATGCCTGCTCTGATACCAATTGAAATTCTGGTATCAGACGTGTGATGTTAAGGTGTGATGTCACAACAACACACTCTGCACAATGGACATCAATAACAGTAAAATAACACCAAGAATTGTTGACCCAGTTCGGTTACAACCAACCTACTCTGGGGGCTACCAAGCCAGGGATGGAATTCACTACTTATAGATATAATTTACAGACTCAACAACCCGTTGACAATCTCCTAAACTTATACTCTACTAATGACTTCCTACCTAAGAAACCACTTAGGTATGAGAACACCACTCAATCCCTTACAAACTCTCAAAGAAACCACTTTGAGTACCCTTGATCTTGCTTCCTAGCTTCGATCAAGCAAACACTCTCTATTGCTTCACAGCTTCTAGAGAGGACAGAAACACAACACCTATTCAAACCCTAGAATAGTGTAATTACAAGCACTCTAAACAAACTCTAGACACTAAGCCTCCAGCTCCTGATCTTCTGAATGTTTTCTATACCTTTTCCTTTGGTCTTGTGCGCTTTATATAGCTCCTGAATTGGGCTTAGACTTGTCACAATATTTGATCAGATTTGTTAATTAAAACTGAATCTTCAAAATAGATTTTATCCCCAAAATCTTTTTAAATCTTCAACCTTTTAATTCTCCAACAGACCTGCAATCAAATCTCCCATGTAACAGAAAATATCTATCCCAAGATATTCTCATCCAATGAGTCAACCACTCTCCACAATTCCAGCTAATACGCGTACCCCAATAACCTGCTGTTGTTATTAATTCTGCAGGTCTGATGTTACAACATCACCTGTGTGACATTAGACATCCAACTTCAGCACTTAACTACTTAACACAGCCCAGTGTTAAGACTTCAATGTTACAACATCAGCACCTTGACATCAACATTGAATATCCTTTGTTTTACCAAAATTCCAGCCAATCCAGGAACTATCAACATCCATATCCGGGACGACGACGAAGCTCCCCTCGTCAAACATCTGCCCCTGTTGATAGCATGCAGGCAATACGAACTTCCCTCCAGGAGAGCCACCCGAACAGCCCGTAGGAGAGGCCCCAATATCACCCCGTTTCCTCTTGTGGGATGAGTCAGTAGTTGGGGGTACAGAGGTCATCCCCGGGGTAGGACCAGCGTCGGACACAAACTTCTCTATCATCGCTTGCTGCTTGGCCGCTCTGACTTTGGGCACCGAAGGCACTTTCTTCTGGACCTTGGCTGCCTGCGACCTCATTAAGCGCTCCCTCATGTCAGCCATTTTCTCTGCGAACACAAAAGACAAAATTTAGCAGATAGAAAAAGCTCAACAAATGCGGACACAAGATCAAGTTATACCAAGAAGCTGAAAGGCCACGTCGTCGTTTTCACATTCGAGGAGGGCCTTAGTGTTAATATAACAGCCTGCTCTGGCGGGAACCCCATCGTCCCCGATCAGTTCCTTGCCATCTCTGTCCACCACAAAGGCCGACGTAAAGCGCTCCACGTAGGCATGGAGCACACGATGGGACTCCTTGTCGGCCTTGCAGAGTTGATCGTGCTTTACCAGGAACTGGTCGGTCCTGTATCTGAAGTGGGCGAACACCCATTCCAAAGGAAACTTAGACACGAGCTTTTTAACCTGCCGACCATCGACGGTCACCGTTTCAAGCGTCGAGATGGATCTCTTGGCCGCCTCAGAAACAGGCTTCACGACTAGGAATCTATCCTTAAAATGACGAACAGACTCGGAGTACGGCCAGAAGAGCCTGCTTTGCTGTTTAAATGACACCCAGCTTTGCTTCGTGCCCGTAGTACTTTGCTGGAGCTGAAAGATGCAGAAGAAGAGGTCGACAGTCGCCCCGATATGGAGAAAGCGACACACCAGCTCAAAGGAACGTATGAAGGCCAACACTTTCGAATGGAGCTGAGCAGGGTACAACTCCAAATGACGAAAGAGCGCCTCCTGGAAGTCGGTGAAGAGAAGCCGAAACTTGGCCTCCATGAAGGCAAATTCATACATGGGGAACCGCATCCCCGGGTAAATTAGGCAGATCCTGTCATTCTCAATCGGGCAGAAGGCCCTCTATTGTGCTGGCTCACCCTCGTCCCGATTTTCCAAAAAGGGGAACTCTCGAACCTCTTCCTCAGTAAATGTCGACTTGGTCAAAAGCAGCTCGTGCACGATCCATTGAAGGTCCCCCCTCGCGACCTAAACGTTAGCATACTCGACGGCCTGCTCCGTCTCCTCTTGCGCAGCCTGGGCATCGGGCACAACTTCATCACGAGGATCATCCATTTTCACCTGAAAAGCAGAGGAAGATAAAGTGAATTCGACGACTAAGTTCAAATCCACCCTTCCACCACTAGTCAAGTGAAAGGGCTAGGAAGAAGTCGAGGACAACCCCGAGCTCACTTTGACCGCGACCTAGTACGACGACGACTTTACACCGTGCGACGGGGACGAGTCTCCACGACTTAACTACGTAGCTTCGAGCTCAAAACAAGGCAAGCTCATCGCGAAAAGCCAGAGCTTTGTGTCGAACAGGCCTAGTGCCCGACTACAAACCTAAAACTAATCCTAACCAAAACCTAGGAGAATCTACGCAAAAACAACATTAATTCCATGTTCATCGCGTTCTTCATGAAAATCCCAGAAATTCATGTGCTCATCAAAGAACACATGAATCTTCAACCGGAAAACTCATAAGTCGCCGAAAAATTCATGAAGAGCACCCAGAAAATGAAGAACACTTAAGAAAAATGCAGAAAAGATGAACAACTTACTTGAATATGAAGAGTTGGAGATGAAGGTGTGAACGGAGATGATGAAGATCTACGGCGGTTCTGGCGAGAGGACAAATTGCAGAGCAAAAGAGGAGAGAAGAAATTTATGAGAAGAGGACAAATGAATCCCTCCTCCCTCCTTTTATAAGCATTTGCCCGTGGAGAATCACAAAGGCCATCATTGCCTAGGCGGCTCTAGGTCTGACAAAGGGGCTGCATGTTCAACACGTGTCAAAAGGTTCCTGCGTTGACATTCCCAAGTATGAACGTTACATGCACCAGACCTTTTGCTATTCCGCGAGCACATCTCCTCACCAACGCGCACACCAAGGGTCCCCGACACAAAAACGCCGCTGCAACGGGCAGCTTCACAAGAGCGTGCCCGACAGAAAATACATCTTCACAATATGTTCTTCGGGCAATAACACCTGATGAAGCGTGCCCGACCAGATCTGCCCTGTCGACGATGAAGAGATTCTCCCCAAATACCATCCGAAGATGACTGTTTACACGGCTACCTTAAGTCCTCACTCTCCACCAGAACAAGGACTTGGGGGGCTCCTGTTCTAGACCGGGCAGGCACTGTGCCCCTAGAGGGGCAAGATCCAATCCAATCCAGCCATTGGACAGGCCCAATAGCCAGAAACTTGCCGTTGGGCAGAAATTAGCCGTTGGGCAGAAAGTAGCCGTTGGGCAGAAAATAGTCGTTGGACATGTCCCCTTCACGCGCAAAGTAGTTCACGCGATCAACTGCCTCCCCGGATATCACAGAAACAGTTAGTCCAAGTCAAAAGGCCACGCGCCCTGCCCTCCATTTGGCAATCCCTCATTGGTAGACCAGGCGCTTTGCTCGCTAGGGACCCCCCTATAAATACCCCCTTGCTTGAAAGGGGCAGGTATCATATATCCAATACTTGAAATCTTGCACTTGCTTTCTCTCTCTGACCAAACACTTACTTTGGCATCGGACTACCTTGCAGGTACCACCACCCCTTTTTCCTCTCCTACAAGCATCATCACTTGTCCCACGTGGAGGCTACGACGATCCAGTCTGATCCGCTCCGATCAGATAACGAACAAAAGATTTTCATCTAAGGTTGTTGAAGACATTTTTGAAGAAAAGAAAAGACTTTGAAGACACAAAGGGTTGGAAATGAGACGTTGAAACTAGGAATAATGTTTAAATAAAGTGGAGATAGGAAGTGAAACAACCAGAGAAGCTCAAGCGCCTCCTAGAAAATCCAAAAGATACGTTAAATTTTGGAATATTGATGATCATTGCTATTCTAGTGATATGATTCTAATGCGCGCCATGATTTATTATTTTTAGAAATATAAACCATATATTACCTTGGTTTTTAACAAAACCGAGGGGACAATCAACTTATTATCTCAGTTATTCAAAAAATTCGAGGGGAAAAATAATTCAGGAATCTTTTTTTTTATTATTATAACTTTTTATGTAAACTAAATGATATATCTCGTCGATTTTCTTAATAACCGAGGGATAAGATAATCAGATTTTACTATAAAATCACGCGTTAAACAGATTTTACTCTAATACAAACTTATATGTAACCGCTCCAAACTCGTACGCATCATTCTTTTGGAATCCATCTCACAAATAGGTGTTGATGCTGTTGTTGTTAGAAGCTTGTAAGAGTTCTCTATGATGGAATGCAAGTGCTAAAAAACATTTTTTCAATAGTTGGAACAAATAATTCCTTTAGAAGTTGGGTGCATTCAATGTTGGACCAGAAAACTCCTAAAAATTGGATGTGTGCAATATTTGGACGAGATAACTTCTTACACCAAAATTCTTCTTTTGCTGTATTATTGCGTGATAATTTTTTATATTGATCATCATCCTTAAACAAATCTTTGCCGTCCATTTCATGATTATCAACGCTCAAGACACTGCCATTAGTGATCCGCGTGAAACCTAAAAAATCTCCATTATAAAGGCCTTATGATATCTATAACTGATAAATAAACGTCATGAAGCGCTTGAAGCTATCTACATCCCCCATTTTAACTTTTTCCATTACGAGTTCTCTATGATGGATTGCAAGTGCATACAATTATTTGGGTTTAAAGTTTGTGTTTTTAAATATCATTTGAGCAGAAAATAATTTATTTTTCTAACCCTTTTTTTCTAACTTATTGCTTTTGTTTTATATCAGAAACAAATACTTGCAAGGTTAAGCATTTGATCTTGCCCAAATATCAAGGAGTCGAAGATCCAACATATGATCTTCAGGGATAAATCAATTTTTATTTTAATATTCTATGTAAAGAATGTAATATTTTGGGTAAATATTGTAATTTGTAAACAAATTATTTTTATTTATTTTGTGTGTAAATAGTGTAATGAATTTCAATTAAAAAACAATCTAACTTACCCCTCGGTTTTACTGTAAACCGAGATGTATGAGGCACTACTTTTATAAATAATAAAAATAATGATGCTGGGGTTCGAACCCATTGCAAATTAATATACCCCTTGGCCCTCGGTGTTTAAAAAACCGAGGTGATAAGCCGTTACTTTTCATGACGCCATTCATTACCTCGCTACTGCAGTTGAGAAAAAATACATTTTGCGTTCAACATTAAAAGCACTTGTTGTAGTCGTGTCAACTCTGTCTCCACATCAATGGATGGTAAGCCACCTGTATATTAGATAATTGATGCAGGTGATACTCATCACACCACTCCTAATTTATGCATTTTTACTTCCTCCTCCTATGTGTCTCCAATAAACGTGAAATTACTAAATGGTACCAGTGTTTTAACAAACATTGTAGGCACTTTTTCTATAACTAAATTTTTAACTTTGACTCATGTTTTTTACATTCCGACTTTCAATTATCTCTATCACTAAATTTATATATGCTTCTTTTTGTCATGTCACATTTACTAATACACAATGTATAATTTTATAGAAAAATTCCATGACACCGATTGGTTTAACTAACAGACATGGAGATCTCGATGTTTTTACAACTCAGGCCACTCCCTATATCCTTCCATCCCCTTTTACTTGTAGTTATGTTTCTATTATTTCTTCTACTGTTTGACATATGATATTAGGCCACCCCTCTCTTTTTGTTCATAAAAATCTATCTTTACTTTTTCCCTATTTTCAAATTAATATTAATAAATATTTACCATGCCATTTATATTACGTAGCTAAGCACAAACATTTATCTTATGTCGATAGTATTAACACTATTTCTCATGCTTTTGAGCTGTTACATGTTGATATTTGAGGACCTTACTCCACCATCTCTTTCACCAATAATAAATAATTTCTTACCTTAGTTGATGACTATACTAGGTTCACCTGGGTTATCTTTATGACCCATAAAAATGAGACTCGTATACACCTATTAGACTTTATTTCCTTTATTTTCATTCAATTTTCTTCTAACTTAAAATTTCTTCGTACCGATAATGGGCCTGAATGTTTAATGGCTGATTTCTACAAATCCAAAGGTATCTAGCACCAAAGATCATGTGTTGAGTGCCCTCAACAAAATGGCATTGTTGGGAGGAAACATCAACAAATCCTCAATGTTGAAAGATCATTATTTTTTCAAGCTAATCTTCCTAAATTTTTTAGCACCTATCTATAGCCCATGTTGTGTATCTTATCAATCGTTTACTCCCTCCCCCCCCCCCCCTAATTAACAACAATACCAATTATTTTATTTTATTTTCTAAACATCCTAATTTTACCACCTTTAAAACTTTTGGTTGCCTTACTTATGCTTCCACCATTCATAATAACCGTACAAAATTTGATAATTGATCTAAAAATTGTGTTTTCTAGGGTATAAGGAAGGAACCAAAAGTTACTTTTATATGATCTCACCACTAACGATTTTCTTGTTTCTCGGAATATTACCTTTTATGAATCTTCCTTTCCATTTCTTACCACCCATGGTCAACATCCTTTCCCACCTATTCCTACTCTTGATCCCATTGACCTACAACCTATCTCCACTACTCACACAACCCATATACCTCAAAATCCCTTATCTATCCCTAATACCCACACCTTTACCCACCTCCCTTCCTTCTCTTAATGACCCTTCTTCTCCCACTCTTAACCCAACCATGAACCCTTCTCCAATACTTAAATTGCCCATAATTAGAAAATTAACTAAACTAAGTTTTAAAAAACCTGTATCTAGTTGACTATCATTGCAACCTTCCCAATAGTGCCTCTCCTCCCCATGCCAATCCCTCTACTATACCATTTCTTCTCTCTTAAGTACTCCTATAACAATTGTAACACGACTTACAAAAAAATTTACCTCTCTCTTTCCTCCACTCTTGAATCCACCACCTTCTTCCAAGCTAGTAAGCATCTTTACTGGCTCCAAGCCATGAAATTTGAACTTCAAGCCCTTGAGCACACCAATAGTTGGACCACTGTTGACTTATCTCCTAATAAAACCCATATAGAATGTAAATGGATCTACAAAATAAAATACCTTGTTGATGGTACTATTGCACAACAAATTTCTTATCAAAGAATTGGAACCTCGTCGATCCTTTCTTGGCCTTGATGTAGCTAGATCTTCCATTGGTATTTTACTTAATCAGCACAACTACACTCTTGATTTACTAAACAATACATGTATGCTTGCTACTAAGTCTTCTTATACTCTTTACAACATTTCTCTCAAAATTCATTCTTCTACATGTACTCTCTACATGACTCTACTCAGTACCGTAGACTCAATGGTCAACTTATCTATTTAACTAGAACTCGTCCTGATATATCCTTTGTTATACAACAGCTAAGCCAATTTGTTTGCCAGCCCATTGTCACTCATTTTCCAGCCGTTCTTCATATTTTATAATATTTAAAATCTAGTCTGAATCATGGCCTATTTTATCCAACTACTACTGATATTTCTTTTTTTGGCTTTACAGATAGTGATTCGGCTACTTGCCCCACCACACGACGGTTTGTCACTGGCTTTGCCATCTTTCTTGGCAATTCTCTAATTTCTAGGAAATCAAAGATTTAAACCACCATTTCCGCTCCAACTCCGAAGGCGGATATCGAGCCCTTGCAAGTCTCACATGTGAAATTTAGTGGCTGCACTACATCTTTCAGGACCTCCATATTGCTTTTTCCATACATATATCTCTCTCTCTATTGTGACAACTGTTCTACCGTTTACTTAGCCTACAATCCCCTCTTCCATGAGCGCTCCAAACACACCGAGATCGATTATCACATCATTGGAGAAAAGCTGGAATCCAGTCTTGTTAAAAATTTTCCCATTCCATCTTCTACTCAACTTGCTGATATCCTAACCAGACCTCTCCCTACATTAGTCTTCTCTTCCTTTTTTTCAGGCCCGACCCTGCACAAGTGCAGGGAGCTCTACAACACCGGGCCCCAAATGTTAGGGGCCCAATTTTTTTATAATTAGTTTTAAAAATTAAAAAAAATATTAAAAACACAAAAATTTGTATAAAATTATTTATATTTTTAACAATACTTTGAATTTTTTGGTGTTTCATTTAGTTAATATACAATTGTATTTTAGGCGTGTTATTTTTAATTATTAAAATTATATTTTTTTATAAAAAATTTAGGCCATTTTTTTAATTAAACAGGGCCTCTGAATTGATTAGGCCGACCCTACTATTTATCCAAGCTTAAACTCATTTTATTCACACTCCATCTTGTGGGGGAGTGTTAGCAAATTAATTATTTCATTCCTATTATTATGTTCACTGCATTAATTTAGAAGAGTTAGTTACTCTCTAAAGTATTATAAATATGCCTTCAGTTTATTAGTGTAACATAACTTTCTGATATTAATAAAATGTGTATGTTGTTGAATGGCCAAATGCCCAAATCCAATAATTATGTTAAACAATGTTATATTTTGTCTATCTTGAAAAATTATTGTATGATAAAGATTTAATATGTATGTCAAAATAAATTTGAGGTTAACTTTGTATCGATTATATAAAGAAATTTATAAATATATGACAAAATTACACTTGGGGTTCTTTAAGTTATTTAATTGTAATCGGTTGGTCCTTTAAGTTTTTGTTTTGCTACAAGTCAGTCATTTAAGTTACCTAACATCTACACCGTTGCTCTTTTTTAAAGATTTCGTTCCAAAAATTCATATTTGACATTAACGTTGGTGAGGTGACTCTTTTTTTTAGTAAGCAAGAAATTCAATAAATCGAGAACAAAGGGTTCTCGAACCCACTAACAAAAAGCGAGACGAAGCTCGGCAAAAGAAAAATACAAACCAATTAGGCCTTAAGACAAATAGTGCAAAGAAAGCATACTAAAATCATAAAAGCTATAATTGGAATTGGTAATTTTCCCAATAAAAGACCATATCCAAATTAACAATTTGACATTCCACACCACATCTAAAATGTTCCAAACAACATTCCTAAAAATAATGCCATTTCTCAACAACCATAAAGACCAAGATGTCGCCAACCATATTGCACCTTCCTTACCTCTCTTTACCTTTTTCCTTTTACAAAAGGAAAACCACCTTAAGAAACTCTCCTTAATCACACAAGTTCCAACCTCCTCAAAACGAACCCACTCTGCGACTTCCTTCCAAACCATTCTAGCCACCGGACAACTCAACAAAATATGATTTAAAGATTCAATTTCGGACAAGCAAAAAACACAATTCAAATCACTATTCGGAAAGACACAATGTAACGCCCCAATTTGGTTAGATTTATTTAATCGAGTCGATTTGATTATTTTATTATTATATTATTTTATTTTTTACTTTTATTTGATAATATATTATTTTTCGTCGTGAATACGTTTTATCGCGTTTTGGGAACGTTTGCGAGATATTTGAGTGTCGGGGTATTTTGGTCATTTCACTTTATTTTTCCTTAAGTTAGTAAAATAGAAATAGAAAGAGAGAAAAATAGAGAGAAAGAAAAAGAGAAGAAGGAAAAGGGAAAGAAAAGAGAAAGAAATAAGAAAAGAGAGAAAAACTTGGAAAGGAAGAAAATCAATTAACCGACTTTTCAAACACGATTAAATCGGGTAAGGGTGCGAAACTCGATTATCTTATACTTGTGTATGATTATGTATGTTTGTATTTGGTTGTTTTTGAGTTGAAATTGAATGTAGAACAAAAACCATAATATGTTGAAATTGATAGAATTCGATTAAATTAGGTCGGAAATCATGTTTTCAGGTCCCTTATTGTTGATACATGTTAGATATATGTTGTTGTGCTATCTATTGGCAATTTTCTGGTGTTTAGGTGAAAATTGAGTGGGTTTTGAGTGAATTTTGCAGAAAAAATTCTGCAAAAAAATTCTGGGTTTCCTCTGTCGTTACGCGTATCAGGCATGCCCATACGCGTATTGGCTTGGGCAATACGCGTATGGGAGGTGCATTTGAGGGAAATACGCGTAATGAATTCCATTTTTCTCGGCCATCTGCTGAAATGTGTAATGGTACGCGTATGAGTTTGGGCAATACGCGTATGACTCAGGGCAATACGCGTATGGCCAGCAAGGGTGCAAAATGTTGTCTTTTCGCGATTCCTTTTCTTTGTACGTCCGTAACTTGTGTTTCGATTATCCGTTTTGAACATTCGTGGTATCGTTGGAAAGCTAATAAAATGTAATTTCTTATTAAAATGGTTTTGAGATTGTTGGATGAATTAATTATGTCGGGAATTTGAAATAGTGTCGTTTTGTCGACTTTTGTCATTGTAGTTGTGTGTAATTGAGGTGTATCATGCAATGTGTTGTGGATATGGATATCGTATGACTTGTGTGCTGTTGTGTGAGGTAAATGCATGTGATGAAATGTTGTGATGATGAATTGTGGCCTAAGGGCAAGAAAATGCATTGTGTGGTATTTGATTATATATGCATGATTATGGATGTGTATATGTGTGCATTTGAATGTCACGAGTCATTGTATGCCAAGCATCATGATATGCATTCTTGTGATGTCGTGTGCCCTAGTGGGTGTGAGCGACGAATCGGTTCCAGAGGGAATCCGCTATAACATCGTGTGCCTTATACAAAGAGGTGTGAGCGATGATTATAGACGATCGTGTGCCTTATACAAAGAGGTATGAGCGATGATTATAGACGATCGTGTGCCTTATACAAAGAGGTGTGAGCGATTGGGTCGTGTGCCTTATACAAAGAGGTGTGGGCAATCCATAAACATCGTGTGCCTTATACAAAGAGGTGTGAACGACGGAGAACATCGTTTGCCCGACGGGGAGTTACACTAAGTAACAAGCGATGGTTCCAATAGTTCCTGAGTGAACTAGTGATGAGATTGACGGATGGATGGTACCCGCATTTGCATAGAGTCGTTGTGTCGGTCTCTTTGCATTTGCATAAATCATGAATGGATTGATTTTGTGTGGAATTGTGAATGAAATTGGTGAGTTGAGATATATATATATATATATATGTGGTTGATAAATGCATTGAGCTTGATTATATACGCCTTGGTGATGGATGTATGAGATATGCATTGTGTTGTTTTGTGTTTGAATTCTGGTATAAGTCGTGGTGAGAATATTTTACATGTGTATTTTTGGTATTATTATATAATTGTATGCAATTATATTATGATTGTGTTTCTCACCCTTCTACTGTTTTGAATGCTCTATGAGGCATTGCAGATTAGATGCTGGAGGTCTTTTTGTGAAGCTTAGGTCTTCATTCTTTTGTCGGTCGGCTCTGATATGTAGCACCGGGTAGTCGGGGAGATCGTTATGATTTATATATATATATATATATATATATATATATATATATATATATCTTTTGGATTGTATATGTATGGATCTGTGTATGACAGACAAACTTTTTATGTGATATATATATATATATATGAGATTCAGTTGTAGATTTTCCGCTTTTATTCTGTATCTGATTTGTGGGTAGTAGGAACTAAGTTCCTCTGTTATTTGCTACCTGATTGTTGCATATCTTTATGAGCAGGTTCATTGTGTTTTGTCTCAATTGATGTGACGCCTTCGTCTATGCCATGAATGTTTAATTATACTCTGATGAAATTTTTATCGCTTTATTTGATTGGGGGTATAGATTGGGGGTGTTATATTAAGTGGTATCAGAGCTAGTTCGTGTCAGTCCTTGTCGGTGTTTGTGTTTGGGTGAGCTGTTTGTTTAACCATAGTTACTATTATTGGAAATGAACAAAATATGGCTGGTAGGAATGATGCTGCTTTGGCTGCTACTATGCAAGCTATGGCTCGGGCTGTGCAGGGTGCACCTAATGCTGCTGGGAATGATGAGTTCAGGAAGAATAAACCACCTGTCTTCAAAGGGAGACATGATCCTGATGGTGCTCAGATTTAGCTTAAGGAGATTGAAAGAATCTTCCGAGTGATGGATTGTGCTGAGGATCAGAAGGTGAGACTGGGTACTCACATGTTGCAGGAAGAGGCTGATGATTGGTGGGTTAGTACTTGTCATGTGTTGGAAGCTGCAGAGGAAGAGGTCACTTGGGCTTTGTTTAGTACTGAGTTTTTGAGGAAGTATTTTCCCGAAGATGTAAGAGGAAAGAAAGAGATAGAGTTCTTGGAGTTGAAACAAGGTAATATGTCTGTTGTTGATTATACTGCTAAGCTTGTGGAGCTTGTGCAGTTTTATCCACATTATGCTGAAGCGACTGCGGAGTTTTCTAAGTGTGTGAAGTTTGGGAGCAGGTTGCGTCCTGAGATTAAGCAGGCAATTGGTTATCAGAGAATTCGAAGGTTTTCAGACTTAGTGGATTGTTGTAGGATTTATGAGGAAGATAGCAAAACTCGTTCTACTCACTATAAGAGTGTGAAAGAAAGGAAAGGGAAACAACCGTTTCATGGTGGTCCTTATGTGACACCAGCTGATAAGGGTAAACAGAGAGGTAGTTTTGAGAAAAGGTCAAGTGGGGGAGGTATGTCTGGTCCTCTGAAATGTTATAGGTGTGGTGACTTAGGACATCGTCAGTTTGAGTGTAGGAAAGATATGAGAAAGTGTTCCAATTGTGGAGGTTTAGGACATGTTGCAGCTGATTGTAAGAAGAATGTGGTGAAGTGTTTCAACTATGGTGAACCTGGTCATATTAGTACAAAGTGTCCGAAACCAAAGCAAGCTCAGGCTGGAGGGAAAGTATTTGCATTGGCAGAGACTCAGGCTACAAGTGCAGACCGTCTGATCAGAGGTACTTGTTTTATTAATAGTACGCCTTTAGTTGCTGTTATTGATACTGGAGCGACTCATTCGTTTATTTCGTCTGAGTGCGCGAAGCGTTTGAATCTTTTGTTGTCTTCGATGGGTGGCGAGATGGTTATTGATACTCCAGCAATGGGGTCAGTAACTACTTCTTTGGTTTGTTTAAGTTGTCCTTTGACCATTTATGGTAAAGATTTTGAGATGGATTTGGTGTGTTTGCCGTTGAAGGGTTTAGATGTGGTTCTGGGAATAAATTGGTTGCAGTTCAATCGGGTTCATATTGATTGTTATCATAAGCTGGTACGGTTTCCTTCTCTTGAAGAAGACAAGGAATCGAGTTTCTTATCTACCAAAGAGTTGAAGAAACTTTTGGCGGATGAAGCTCAGTTGTTCGGATTGTTTGCATCGTTGACAGTGGATAGTCAAGTTGTACTTGATGTGTTTCCAGTTGTGTGTGAGTTTCCAGAGGTGTTTCCGGAGGATATTTCAGATGTACCGCCAGAGAGAGAGGTGGAGTTTTCTATAGATCTAGTTCCTGGTACTAGACCTGTGTCTATGGCACCATATCGAATGTCGGCATCTGAGTTGGTTGAGTTAAAGAAGCAGTTGAATGAATTGTTAGAAAAGAGGTTTGTGAGGCCAAGTGTGTCGCCTTGGGGTGCTCCAGTTTTATTGGTGAAAAAGAAAGATGAAAGTATGCAGTTGTGTATTGATTATCGCCAGCTGAATAAGGTGACGATTAAGAATAAGTATCCTCTTCCGAGAATTGATGATTTGATGGACCAGTTGGTAGGTGCTTGTGTGTTTAGTAAGATTGATTTGAGGTCAGTGTATCATCAGATTAGAGTGAAAGAGGAAGATATTCAGAAGACGGCTTTTAGGACACGATACGGTCATTATGAATATTCTGTGATGCCGTTCGGGGTTTCTAATGCGCCGGGTGTGTTTATGGAGTATATGAATCGTATTTTCCATGAGCATTTGGATCGATTTGTTGTTGTGTTCATTGATGATATCTTGATTTATTCTAAGTCTCGGGAGGAGCATGCGGAACATTTGCGAATTGTGTTGCAAATTTTGAAGGAAAGGAAATTTTTTTCCAAATTGTCCAAGTGTGAGTTCTGGTTGTCAGAAGTGAGTTTTCTTGGGCATGTGATTTCAGGTAATGGTATTGTTATGGATCCATCTAAAGTAGATGCAGTTCTACAATTTAGAAGCTTTTTGGGTTTATCTGGATATTATCGAAGATTCATCGAAGGTTTTTCCAAGTTAGCACTACCTTTGACCCAGTTGACTTGTAAAGGTAAAGCGTTCATTTGGGATATTCAGTGTGAGGAAAGTTTTAGTGAGCTGAAGAGAAGATTGACTACAGCTCCGATTTTGATCTTACCGAATCCTAGTGAACCGTTTGTGGTGTATTGTGATGCGTCTTTGATTGGTTTAGGTGGAGTGTTGATGCAAGGAGGTAAGGTGGTGGCTTATGCTTCGAGGCAATTGAGGATTCATGAGAAAAATTATCCTACTCATGATCTGGATTAGCGACTGTGGTTTTTGTATTGAAAATTTGGAGGCATTATCTCTATGGTGCAAGATTCGAAGTCTTTAGTGATCATAAAAGTTTGAAATACTTGTTTGATCAGAAAGAGTTGAATATGAGGCAACGGAGATGGTTGGAATTTTTGAAGGACTACGACTTTGGCTTGATTTACCATCCTGGTAAAGCTAATGTGGTAGCTGATGCGTTAAGCCGGAAATCTTTGCATATGTCCGCTTTGATGGTTAAAGAGTGGGAACTTTTGGAAGCATTTAGAGATTTGAGTTTGGTTTGTGAATTGTCATCTGATAGCGTGAGGCTTGGTATGTTAAAGGTTACTAATGATTTTCTGTTGACCGTTAGCGAGAAACAGAAGCTGGATGTGAAATTTGTTGATTTGATGACGGTTGGGGATCTAAGTGTGAATGGGGACTTTAAAGTGGATGATAAGGGTGTTTTGAGATTTTGCGGTAGAATTTTTTATCCTGATGATTCGGACTTGAAAAAGATGATTTTAGAGGAAGGACACCGGAGTAATTTGAGTATACATTCGGGAGCTAATAAGATGTATCAAGATTTGAAG
The DNA here is from genome assembly GCA_022829125.1 of Lathyrus tuberosus. Lineage (NCBI taxonomy): Eukaryota > Viridiplantae > Streptophyta > Magnoliopsida > Fabales > Fabaceae > Lathyrus > Lathyrus tuberosus. Next base: position 3,591,619 of record JALAZF010000274.1, on the reverse strand, counting down.
AAGATCTTTTGGTGGTCTGGATTAAAGAGGGATGTGGCTCAGTTTGTTTATGCGTGTTTGACGTGTCAGAAGTCTAAGGTGGAACATCAGAAGCCTAGTGGATTGTTGGTACCGTTGGATATTCCCGAGTGGAAATGGGACAGCATTTCTATGGATTTTGTGATAGGGTTGCCAAATACACAGAGGGGACATAATACTATTTGGGTAATCGTGGATAGGCTGACTAAATCGGCGCATTTCATTTCGATTGACATCAGTTTTTATTTGGAGAGGTTGGCTGAGATTTATATCAGTGTGATTGTGAAATTACATGGTGTTCCGTTGAGTATTGTTTCAGATCGAGATCCGAGGTTTACTTCCAGATTTTGGGAAAGTTTGCAAAAGGCGTTAGGTTCCAAGTTGAGATTGAGTTCTGCTTATCATCCGCAGATGCATGGTCAGACCGAGAGAACTATTCAGTCGTTGGAAGATTTGCTGAGAGCTTGTGTTCTTGAGCAAGGTGGTGCTTGGGATAGTTATCTTGCGTTGGTTGAATTCACGTATAACAACAGTTTCCATTCGAGTATTGGAATGGCACCTTTTGAAGCGTTGTATGGAAGAAGATGTCGAACACCTTTATGTTGGCATGAGTCTGGTGAGAGTTCGGTGGTTGGACCGGAGTTAGTGCAACAGACTACGGAAAAGGTGAAACTTATTCGTGAGAAAATGAAGGCTTCTCAGAGTAGGCAAAAGAGTTATCATGATCGAAGGAGGAAAGATCTTGAGTTTCAAGAGGGCAATCATGTATTTTTGAGAGTTACACCGGTGACGGGTGTTGGTCGTGCATTGAAGTCGAGGAAGCTTACTTCTCGGTTTATTGGTCCTTACCAGATATCTGCGAGAGTGGGTGATGTAGCTTATCGGGTGGTGTTGCCGCCGAGTCTTTCGAATTTGCACGATGGGTTCCATGTTTCACAGCTTCGGAAGTATGTTCCGGATCCATCGCATGTGATTCTGATGGATGAGGTTGAGGTAAGGGAGAACCTTACGGTGGAGGCATTACCAGTGAGAATTTTGGATCGCGAGTTGAAGCGGTTAAGGGGCAAGGATATTGCGCTTGTGAAAGTAGCGTGGGGATGCGCTGCTGAGGGCAATTTGACTTGGGAGTTGGAGAGTCGGATGCGGGAGTCGTATCCGGAGTTGTTCGTCTCAGGTAATATTTTCGAGGACGAAAATTTCTAAGTGGGGGAGAGTTGTAACGTCCCAATTTGGTTAGATTTATTTAATCGAGTCGATTTGATTATTTTATTATTATATTATTTTATTTTTGACTTTTATTTGATAATATATTATTTTTCGTCGTGAATATGTTTTATCGCGTTTTGGGAACGTTTGCAAGATATTTGAGTGTAGGGGTATTTTGGTCATTTCACTTTATTTTTCCTTAAGTTAGTAAAATAGAAATAGAAAGAGAGAAAAATAGAGAGAAAGAAAAAGAGAAGAAGGAAAAGGGAAAGAAAAGAGAAAGAAAGAAGAAAAGAGAGAAAAACTTGGAAAGGAAGAAAATCAATCAACTGACTTTTCAAACACGATTAAATCGGGTAAGGGTGCGAAACTCGATTATCTTATACTTGTGTATGATTATGTATGTTTGTATTTGGTTGTTTTTGAGTTGAAATTGAATGTAGAACAAAAACCATAATATGTTGAAATTGATAGAATTCGATTAAATTATGTCGGAAATCATGTTTTCAGGTCCCTTATTGTTGATACATGTTAGATATATGTTGTTGTGCTATCTATTGGCAATTTTCTGGTGTTTAGGTGAAAATTGGAGTGGGTTTTGAGTGAATTTCGCATAAAAAATTCTGCAGAAAAATTCTGGGTTTCCTCGGCCGTTACGCGTATCAGGCATGTCCATACGCGTATTGGCTTGGGCAATACGCGTATGGGAGGTGCATTTGAGGGCAATACGTGTAATGAATTCCATTTTTCTCGGCCATCTGCTGAAACGCGTAATGGTACGCGTATGAGTTTGGGCAATACGCGTATGGCTCAGGGCAATACGCGTATGGCCAGCAAGGGTGCAAAATGTTGTCTTTTCGCGATTCCTTTTCTTTGTACGTCCGTAACTTGTGTTCTGATTATCCGTTTTGAACATTCGTGGTATCGTTGGAAAGCTAATAAAATGTACTTTCTTATTAAAATGGTTTTGAGATTGTTGGACGACTTAATTATGTCGGGAATTTGAAATAGTATCGTTTTGTCGACTTTTGTCGTTGTAGTTGTGTGTAATTGAGGTATATCATGCAATGTGCTGTGGATATGGATATCGTATGACTTGTGTGCTGTTGTGTGAGGTAAATGCATGTGATGAAATGTTGTGATGATGAATTGTGGCCTAAGGGCAAGAAAATGCATTGTGTGGTATTTGATTATATATGCATGATTATGGATGTGTATATGTGTGCATTTGAATGTCATGAGTCATTGTATGCCAAGCATCATGATATGCATTCTTGTGATGTCGTGTGCCCTAGTGGGTGTGAGCGACGAATCGGTTCCAGAGAGAATCCATTATAACATCGTGTGCCTTATACAAAGAGGTGTGAGCGATGATTATAGACGACCGTGTGCCTTATATAAAGAGGTGTGAGCGATCGGGTCGTGTGCCTTAAACAAAGAGGTGTGAGCGATCCATAAACGTCGTGTGCCTTATACAAAGAGGTGTGAGCGATGGGGAACATCGTTTGCCCGACGGGGAGTTACACTAAGTAACAAGCGATGGTTCCAATAGTTCCTGAGTGAACTAGTGATGAGATTGACGGATGGATGGTACCGCATTTGCATAGAGTCGTTGTGTCGGTCTCTTTACATTTGCATAAATCATGAATGGATTGATTTTGTGTGGAATTGTGAATGGAATTGGTGAGTTGAGATATATATATATATATATATATATATATATATATATATATATATATATATATATATATATATATATATGTGGTTGATAAATGCATTGAGCTTGATTATATATGCCTTGGTGATGGATGTATGAGATATGCATTATGTTGTTTTGTGTTTGAATTCTGGTATAAGTCGTGGTGAGAATATTTTACATGTGTATTTTTGGTATTATTATATAATTGTATGCAATTATATTATGATTGTGTTTCTCACCCTTCTGCTGTTTTGAATGCTCTATGAGGCATTGCAGATTAGATGCTGGAGGTCTTTTTGTGAAGCTTAGGTCTTCATTCTTTTGTCGGTCGGCTCTGATATGTAGCACCGGGTAGTCGTGGAGATCGTTGTGATTTATGTGTATATGTATATATATATATGTTTTGGATTGTATATGTATGGATCTGTGTATGAAAGACAAACTTTTTATGTGATATATATATATATGAGATTCAGTTGCAGATTTTCCGCTTTTATTCTGTATCTGATTTGTGGGTAGTAGGAACTAAGTTCCTCTGTTATTTGCTACCTGATTGTTGCATATCTTTATGAGCAGGTTTATTGTGTTTTGTCTCAATTGATGTGACGCTTTCGTCTATGCCATGAATGTTTAATTATACTCTGATGAAATTTTTATCGCTTTATTTGATTGGGGGTGTTACACACAACCTCTAAAAGAAAGAGAATCCATTGTTTGGAGCCTATCTAAAAAACACCTCCACCAAAAGGCTTTTATTTTTAACGGAACAATCCCCTTCCACACCAAAGAAAAGACTTCATCAAAATTCTCCCTAGGACCGAAAGGGGTCCGAATAGAATTAACAAGAGAGTAGAAAGAACTAACCGAATAAGTCTCTAAATTGTCCACGGACCATCGGACCGAATCCGACGACAAAGAAACCGGCCGGAAGTGTTGCAAAACCGACCGCAACTCCAATAATTCGGTGGCCGCTCCACCCTCAACGATAACATTAATGCCAAAATCCCCCCAATGCCATCCTTCACTTCTAAAACCATCCATACAAGCCACTGAAACTTCTTTAAGGCAAGATAAATCAAAAAGAAGAGGAAATTTATCCTTAAAACAAATATCAATACACCAACAAGAATGCCAAAAAGAAGAAGTGTGCCCGTTTCCAATTGTAAATCTACAATTAGAAATAAATAAATTTTCCGACAAACCTTTATCCAAGCCGATGACATCCCTCCACCAAAAGGAACAACAACCCTTCTTTTTAATGCAAAATCCGGAATCCACCATCCTCAAATTGATATCACCATACCTCTCCTTTAGAACTTTGTACCATAAAGCTTTATTTTCCGAAAGAATCCTCCATCTCCACTTATTAAGAAAGGCCAAATTAAAATCTTCCACCCTACGCAAACCTAAACCCCCTTTTTCAATCGGAAAGCACATTTTATTCCAACTAACCCAATGAATTTTCCTCTCCCCCTCCTTCCTTCCCCAAAGAAAATTACTTTGGATACTAGATATCTCTTTAAGAATCTTGACCGGAGCTTTGTAGAAAGATAGCATGAAAATTGATAAACTAGAAAGAACCGATTTTAACAAAGTTATCCTCCCTCCTAAACTAAGAAACCGGTTATTCCAACAAGAAAGCCTCCTTTTCATTTTTAACACCAAATCCGACCATAAAGAGGAACTATTAGAATTGGAGCCAATAGAAATTCCAATAAAAATGAATGGACACTCCTCCCTCCTACAAGAGAGGAAGAAAGAAGCCAAATCCAAGAACCGATCACTAATATTAATTCCAATGAGTTTGCTCTTGTGAAAGTTAATTCCCAAGCCGGAAACGATTTCAAAACCCCTTAATACCGCTTTGATTGCCCACAATTGCTTCCAACTCCCTTCCCCTACAAGTAAAGTATCATCCGCAAATTAAAGGATATACACAAAACACCTCTTAATGTTAAAACCCTCAAACTCCTCATTCTCCACCGACTTTGAAACCATCCCCCTCAACCCTTCCGCCACTATCACGTAAAGAAAAGGAGAAAGAGGATCTCCTTGTCTCAAGCCTCTCTCCACATCAAACTCCTTTGTGGGACTACCATTAACCAACACCGACATTTTACTATTAAAAACTAAAGTTTCCATCCACTTTATCCAAACTTCCCCAAAGCCCATCTTTCTTAACATGAATCTAAGAAAATTCCAACTAACCTTATCATAAGCCTTCTCGAAGTCAACTTTGAAGAGCAAGCAACTTCTTCCTTCCTTTTTAGCAAAGTCCACCAATTCATTAGCCACCATAACTCCATCTAACATTTGTCTTCCCGGAACAAAAGCACTTTGATAATAAAAGATAATCGAATTCAACACCACTTTAAGTCTAGCCGCCAAGAGCTTGGATACAGCTTTATACACATAACCCACAAGACAAATAGGCCTATAATCATCCAAACATAACGGATTAGATGATTTAGGCACTAGAGTCAAGAAAGAGGAAGTGAAATCTTTCAAAAACAAAGCACCGGAATGAAAACTAAGGAAACAACCAATAAACTCCTCCTTCATGAAATTCCAACACTTTTTAATAAAAAAGAAAGAATAAACATCGGGTCCCGGACTTTTAGATCCCTCACAACTCCAAATCGCCTCCCTAATCTCTTCTTCCGTAAAAGGAACTTCAAGAAAAGATCGTTCCATGCCACTAATACTTTTAAACTCCAGACCTCCAAGAACGGGTCTCTCAACCTCCGGCTCAATAAACTTAGCCGTAAAATAACTTCTAACCTCCTCCTTTACCTCCTCCACCTTGTCCACAATTTCGTTGTCCGTAACAATGGAACCTAAAAAGTTGCGCCTCCTCCTCTCCTTCATAACTCTAAGAAAATATTTACTATTGGTATCACCATCGTTTAACCACTTAAGTCTCGACTTTTGAATGATCATGTTTTCCTTAATCCTAAGATTAAGCCAAAATTTCCCACTTGCCAACTTCTTCTTCGCCACCAACTCCTTCTCCCCCTCCTCATCCCCCAAGACCGCTTCCTCTTCATCTACAACATTCAACTCCCTCACCCCTCCTCCATCTCCAAATTGATCCTCCCGAAGACGTTTGAGTTCCACCATTTAAGACTATTTTTTAAAAGGCGCAATTTCTCCTTGAGAACAAAATCTTTCCTCCCCTCCACAACAATGTTCTTCCATTCTTTTTCAACAAAAGGAGAAAAACGCCTATTGGAGAACCACTCGTTATTCACCTTGAAAGGTTTCGTACCCCAATCCGCTTTGTCCACCACCAACCAAATCGGACAATGATCAGAGATATCCCTCAAGCCAATCAATTGCCCCACCGCTCCCCATCTATCAATAATGCCATTCGAAACCAAAAAGCAATCAATCCTACTTTTAGCCTTACCATCCCCCCCATACCAACTAAACTTCTTCCCCTTGGAAGGGAGATCCACTAAAAGACCATCTTTAATGAACTCATCAAATTCTTTCCACTCCGTCCTCGAATTGAAAGTGGTTCTCCCCCTTCGTGACCGCATTAAAATCTCCTCCAACTACCCACTCACCATCCATCGAAGCCGCCTTTAACTCCAATAATCTCCTCCACAAATTTCTTTTCAACTCAAGAGAACAAGGCGAATAAATATTCATAATATAATACAAATTGTTTTTCCACCTAACCTTAACTCCCAAAAAACCAACACCTCTAAAGCTACAAAGAACCTCAACCGTGTTGACTTTCCAAAGAATTAACATACCTCCCGACAAACCTTTCGAATTAGAAAAAGAATTTGTAACTGTGCTGACATGAAATTTTATTTTATTATACCTTTAAATAATTACCCAAAAACTCTTTCTCCTATTCTTCTTCCCCACAATCAACAATACCATGGATTTATATGTGATAACAAAAGCAACACCACCATCTAAACCTATTCTTTCCCCATTTTCCTCATTCCCCATAGTTAACATCAACTGTTAAGTATTAAAAAAATGTGAGTAGTGTGGATAATAGTCCCACATTGGATATGAATGCGGTGACTTGAGCATTTATAAGTGGGAGAACCCATACACCTATCACCTTAAGGTTTTGAGTGAATATGTGGTTTATCACTCACAAATGTGTGTTGCTTTAAGAAGGATGTTCCACCATTTAGAATGCTTCTTCTCTTACCCCAACAAATGGTATCAGAGCCTGGTTCGAGTAAAGGGACCGACTTACATGTATCGAAATGGTCAGGAAGTGGTGTCCCGTTGAAATAGAAATGCCCAGGAAGAGGTGTATCGAAATGCCCAGAAAAGAGGTGTCAACGGCGGTACAAATAAATATGGACAAAACAGTTTCCATTTGAGGGGAAGCATTGTGGACTCACACTTGAAGAGCATTATGGAGTCACCGAGTCACGCTTGAGGGGGAGTGTTAAGTATTAACAAGTGTGATTAGTGTGGATAATTGTCCCACATTGGATAGGAATGTGGTGACTTGAGCATTTATAAGTGGGAGAACCCATACACCTATCACCTTAAGGTTTTAGGCGAATATGTGGTGTGTCTCTCACAAAGGTGTGTTGCTTTAAGAAGGATGTTCCACCATTTAGAATACTTCTTCTCTTACCTCAACAACAACAACCCCTCAATGGTGAAACAAAAGCTTTTGAACTCTACTACACTCTGCTATGGAGTTTCAATCAACATCAGTGCCCAATCAACAACAATAACCCCTTCACTTTGTGCTGCCAACATATGTCCTTACCTTTGTAACTGTAAGCCCAATGGGGCACGTACGATGTGAGGATCTCATGCCAAACACTTCCACTCTTCCACTATTAAGTCTAGGGACCTTTACCTATCCATTCAGTGATCAGTAAGAAAAAGTTCCGAGGAAAGAAGTATTGAGGCAAGAAGATGACGAATCATATAAATAAGAAATCAATTAACACCAAAATCACTATCACTCACACACCTTAACCTTGATTCCTGATTTAGATGGATGCTTACACATCTTTTTAAGATTGGTATTTAAATGAAACACATATATAATCCAACAATGAGAATATTCAGATAGACCCTCAAGAGACACTAGAGGAACACGACTTGTATTGAAAACCAAACATGCTCTAGCAAGTGGTACAAGTAATGGTTGCCTCGGTGTCCCATTCCTACACTAATATAAAATAATGGATCATGAAACACAAATAAATCACTTTACAAACTAGTGGGATACCTGTGCATTCGCACGGGTACCGGCGTGTTACGCGCATTTGTTTTAAAAATATAATAAAAATGAAAAAATAGAAAGACAAAATTATTTAATCAAGAAAATTTATTATTTTAAAAATAAAAATAAAAATATAATAGCCTGGGCGTTTGCACAAATTCTAGTGTGGATACCCGTGCGTTCGCACGAGTACTGATGTGTTACACACATTTGTTTTTAAAATATAATAAGAATGTTTAAAAGAAAAATAAACTTTTTTAACAAAAGAGTTTATTATTTTTAAAAACAAATTTTTCCCGTGTTTGGATTCATACATAATTTTAAATATATTTACTTTTATTTTTTTTAATTGTACAAAATTATAATAACATGTGCGTTCGCACGGATACTGATGCGGATACTCATGCGTTCGCACGAAGACTGGTGTGTTACACACATTTGTTTTTAAAATGTAATAAGAATGTAAAAAACAGAAAAACAATATTATTTAACCAATAAAATTTATTATTTTTAAAAGAAAAACATATTTTTATTTATATTTGAAGAATAAATATAGTTTTTCCCGATATACAAATGTTTGGATCAACAGTATATTTGGAGCATAAATATTAATTTATTTTAAAATTATTTATAAAAATATTTATGTAATTATTTAGTTTTATAAATATCAACTAATTAATAATAATATAGTATTTGTAAATATTATTTTAATTGTTAAAATGATTATTTGTAACAAATAAACCGATCTTGTCCGTGTTTGGATTCATATATTATTTAAAATATATTTACTTTTAATTTTTTTAATTGGAGAAAAATTAAAATAACATGTGCATTCGTAAAAATTCTGGTATGGATACCCGTGCATTTTCATGGGTATTGGTGTTAGCATAATAATGTGTAACTTAACGTATATGGTCTGGATGCTGGTGTAAGCACATAGGTAAACAAATTCAACAAAATAATTTATTTGGCCATTTTTAAAAATATTTTTATTATTTTTATTTTTTCACCATTTATAACTTGTGTTAAATTATAAAAAAGCTTAATACCTTTTTAGTCCCGGATAAATATTAAAGACTATGGATTTAATAATGTATAGTAACACTTACTTTAACCACTATTAAAATTGTTATAAAACTTTTAAATATTATAAACTTAAAAAACACATAATAACTGTGAAAATATTTTTCTTCTTTATTTAAATAATATAATTATCTATGTTATTAAAAACATATATAAAATGCATTAAATAAACAATTATTTATGAATTTTAATATAACATTTATATAACTTAAAGATCATTAAATAAATATATATTGAGAGACATAATCTAAAAAATTAGAGTAATATTTATAATTAAGAATATTATTTTACTCATCACATTTAATTTCAAACATTATGCGTTTTGATATGAATGTTCATGGTTAACTTCTTACCAAATAAAATAAAATACATTGAACATATTTCAAATAAATAATAAGAAATAATAAAATAAAAATAAATAGTAAATAAATAGTAAGCAACACATTTATTATTTAAATACATGTTTGAAATTATAAATAAATAAATTAAAGATTTATTATTTAAATAATTAAGTTAATAATATTTCAATGTTTTATCGATAACACTAAATAAATAATCATTTATAACACGCAACTTGAATTTTTGTAAAAAATAATAATAAACTTGGTAATAAAATAAACTTGGTGAATATTTTAAAGAAATATTTGGACAAATTAAGAATGGATGTTGTTGTATATAGAAGATAAAAAAACACATTTAACTCTACCATTTATTGTTATTAAATTATAAACTAAAATTAAAAATAATTATTTAATATAGTTGATTAAAATTATTTGAGTAATTTATTATTTTCATGTGTATTAAAGCATAAACTTAAATTAAATACAGCTTTTAATTTTTCTTGTATTTAATTAAGCAATTATTGCTTTAATTATATAAATTTTAATTAGCAGCATTTATTAATATATTTTCCTAATCGAAATAAACTCTTTAGATGTATTTAAAAATGAAATAAATATTTTTTAATGATTCATTTATTTCTAACATATTATAAAACAATGGTTAATTAGAATTTATTTGTAAGCATTATCATTCCAATTTGGTTTAATATTTGTAAGAAATGAGAATTGACAAAAAAAATTATTGTATAAAAAAAAATATAATTTTTTCATATATACAAATATTTGGATCAATATATATTTCCATGTATTATCTTAACAAATATTGTATCACCCATTTAGTATAATCTATTTAGATTACTATTTTTATAAAAAATATATTTTGAAATTAAAAAAAATATCATTTATTAATGATTAAATTGTGATTATGTTTTCTTTATGATTTGTAAGACATATACAAATAATAAAATAAATAAAAAGTCATTAAATATAAGCATTCAATTTGAATCAAATAATAAAATAAATAAATAAATCATTAAATATAATGCATTCAATTTGAATCAGCCTACAATTCAAGATCCTTACCCACTACTAAAATGGAATGGTAAAACTGGTTGATTGGGGTATTTGATGTGTTAAGACAAACATGTATTAATTATAAAAATATTAACCTAAATTTCTAAAAGCATATTATTTAGAACTTGTACAAAAATTAAGTATGATTGCCTAAAATAGGATGATAATGTGGATACATTATTCACCTAGAAACATGTGAATAGACTAAAATATAAAGGGTATTTTAAAGCTTTTCAACATAATCAAAACTATACAGCGAAGTGTAACACTGTTTTGACCTTCATATTGGCTATAGCTACTAAGATAAAGATAATAATCAGTGTGCAATAACAACAACATGCCATAAACAAATTCAAGATATATTCAACCAATATTATGACAGGAAGCATATATTCCAATAGTTTCCATAAAAAATCAAGGAAAAGTAAGAAATCAATATGCTTGATAGAACATAACTCAGATTAATATTTTGGAAAAGTAAGAAATCAATCAGGTTGAAAAGTAAGAAATCAATATTTTCCATAGTAAATCATAGAACATAAACATTAAAATTAAGATTTTACAAAATCATGGCTCATTCTTAACCCTGATTTTCCAAATATTATGATCATATACCTAAGATATTATTAATACAATCAAAGGAGCACGGTCGTCGATATAATATGCAGCATTTCTCATGAGTATTCATTGAAACCACCATCTGAACTAAGACTCCGCCAAGAAAAACAGAACAAAGGTCAGAGTGAAATCTTATTCCCAAGACAAATTTCTAACCTTGCTCCAACTCGTTTTGCAAGTCCAAGCATGTTTAGAGTGCCAATCACATTTTCCTGACATCTAAAAAGAGATCAGAGTGAAAAATTCACCAGCATTACTGAGTTGCTAATTGATTCGAAGCCATGTTGAATATAATATACTAAGAGTACAATTTATCATTTTCAATAGGTTCAGCCTGCACTTACAACAAAAATAATCTTAACATCAAAACTGTACCAGCACAAATCAAATGAATAGAAAGATACAACAAAATATCGGTCAATTAAATTAAGCACCCTCAATGCATCCCGATAATTTGGTTTTCTTCATACTGTTATATGAAAATACAGTTGTCAGCCATGAGCTTCTTCAAAGTAATGGTCTCGCAGCTCCGAAATGGAAGACAAGTTCGCTACACATTTGAACTGTTACAGATAATGAGTTCTAAACAATCATTTTGCAATGATATGAATATACTACATGAAAGGATATATTATCAGTCAAAAAAATCACCTTGTTCTGCTTGTATTAGTCACAAATAGCTTTCAAGGATGATGCCCTTCTTGACATCCAAGTGCCTCAAAACGTTTATCAACATTCTCAGTGAAAGCAATTTCAGTGTCATCGGCTCTAATCGTAGCTACAACATGTGAAATGGACTACAACAGTGAATTATTAAGCAAAAAATGACACATTCAGTGAATAGATATAACCTGATATATATATATATATAATCTGATATTCCATTAATTTCTATATACATTTTATATACATTGTATAGACATTGTTAACCCAAATTCCAGTATCATATATATAACCTGATATTCCATTAATTTCTCATAATGCTCTCTTTCCTTTTCACTTAATTCCTTAAAAAAAACTTTTTATACTAAAGAAGAGGCCTTAGCATAAACTGCAAATTTGATTTTTTTTATCCCATGAATAAACTCAAAAAGTAAAACAGAATGTTAATATCCAAATCAGAACATTCAGAACAACAGAGACCTTATAGTAACCATCACCAAAATTGCTGCCAATGAATAAAGAAAACATTATTACAAATATTTACTTTTGAGTATGAATCCACCCCTAAAAACATCAAAACACCACACAAATTTCCAAATCTAAAATATTCCAAGAAACCTAAATCTAAAAAATAATCTCAAATAAACATTAGTTCTAAAAATTAAGGCAAAGTGTGATCATCACTTTCTATAACAATGAGATGTAGACCAGACATAATACTCAACTATTCGACTTTCATACCCATTAATCAGTAAGAGTGAGACAGGGAAAAGCACATTGTTAGAGAAAAATACCCATTGCAAGTTACAGCCACTTCCTGAAGACCTTCATCGCCTATTGAATCAAAGATTTGGATAAAAGCAACCCTGGTTACATCAAACACAGAATAGCAGAACCCATAAAATCATAAATCAAAAAGGCTAAAATTGAAGTTAGATTGGGAAAACAAAAATAGTGAAGTGAAAGAGAAATGGATGATGGAGAAAGAGAGAGAAAGAGAGACAGATTGAAAAATACATTTTGGATCAATGTTTTGAAGCCTTGGACTGATGTTGATATCCCGTCGACGATGAGATTTAGGTTCCGAAGGTTGTTTGGAGGGCGAAATTTTGTTGCTGTGATGTTTCAAATTTTTTGTGATATGCAGAAATAATTGGTTGTGAGAGGGTGATATGAAGATCATTAATGTTTGGTGGTGTTGGAAACTACAACTGTGTTGGATGTCAAGTCTGATGCTCTGCAACATTGGAAAGTGTTCACCAAAAGCAAACTTAGTCATGTTTTGGTTCCGTGGTATCATTTTCCAGTTACATATTGGGCACAAAGTGGTGTAACTTAATACATTGGCATGGTTTTGTTTCAATTAACCCACAATTTAGTTGAAATTAGTTACAAATAGACACAAATTGCCCTTAATTATGTGAGTTGTCACCAATTAATCAAAGGTTAAATTAGTATTTACCAGAACACATGAATTTCTTATATTATAGATAATAACTTCAAAAAGGTGATTATTATTTACTCCCTTCATCTTACAATAATGGCCACACTAGCTTATTTCATATTTCACGCTGGACTTATTGAAAGGTCATTTTTGTACCATGTTCGTATGTATATGTCAACATAGAACATTTGTTTCCATTCCAATGTGTTCTCGAAGCAAATGATGGTTAAAGATGAAATATTAGAGCATATATATTATTACTTTCTCAAGTTGGTTGATCCATCACTTAGAAATATAAGTCTTTCACACTTGTTATCGCTGCATGGGTGTGGTAATAGATATGTGACAATTACATTTGGAAATTGAGAAAAAGGTTACATCTCTTGCTTAATCATTTGGTCTTCTTCATATACATTACAAATTATGATCTTCATATTTGAACATGATGCTTCTTATTATAGAATCCAAATGTGATTTAAAACAAGCCATAATATTTTTACAATATCATGTCCTTTTGGGAACACACATTATGAGTCTGGTTAATCTTGATCTAATCTGGAGGATCAGAACATGGTCGGTAACACTTCTAAAGCAACAATAGTCAGCAAAGATGTATGGAGAGAGGGGGGTGTAACACCCCCAATCTATTAAAGCGGTAACAAGTATTCAAAATTTCATCAGAGTATATTTAGAAATTCACAGCATAGACCGAGGGGTCACATCAATTTGAAACAAACACAATAAACCTGCCCATAAAGATATGCAACACTCGCAGGTAGCAAATAACAGAGGAACTTAGTTCCTACTACCCACAATTCAAATACAGAATAAAAGCGGAAAATCTGTACTGAATCTCATATATATATATCACATAAAAAGTTTGTCATACATGTATAATCTCAAAAGAACATATACATATACACACAAATCACCAACGGTCTCCCTAACTACCCGGTGTCACATATCAGAGCCGACCGACAAAAGAATGAAGACCTAAGCTTCACAAAAAGACCTCCAGCAATCTAATCTGCAATGCCTCATAGAGCATTATAAAACAGCAGAAGGGTGAGAAAAACAATCATAATATAATTGCATACCATTATATAACACCAAAAATACACATATACACTGTTCTCACCACAACTCATACCAGTACTCAAACACAAAACAACACAATGTATAATTCATATTTCCATTACCAAGGTATACCAACCATGCACAATACAAGTATCACCAACACATATACATGTATCAATTTATCAATTCCATCTACAATTCCACACATAAACAAACCATTAATGATTTATGCAAATGCAAGAGACCGACACAACGACTCTATGGATATGCACATGCGGTACCGACTTCCATCAATTCTCAACACCAGTTCACTCAGGAACTATTGGAACCATCGCTCGTTACTTAGTGTAACTCCCCGTCGGGCATACGATGTTCCCCGTCGCTTTCGGTCCTCTTTGTATAAGGTTCACGACATTTATGGATCGTTTTCTGTCCTCTTTGTATAAGGCTCACGATCCGATCGCTCACACCTCACATGGGCACACGATCGTCTATAACCATCGCTTTCGGTCCTCTTATTTTTAAGGCTCACGATCCAATCAGATCGCTTTCAGTCCTCTTATTTTTAAGGCTCACGATGTTATAGCAGATTCCCTCTGGAATCAAACCGTCACTCAGGACGTCACAAGAATGCATATCATGATGCTCAGCATACAATGACTCATGACATTCAAATGCACACATATATGCAACCATCTCACTTAACAATAATCATGCTTTGCAATTCAAGCCCAAAACAATGCACTTATACCATACAACAGCACGCAAATCCTACCATTTCCATATCAACAGCACATTGCATTATACACACCAATTACACACAATTAAAATGACAAAAGTCGACAAAAAGACACTATTCCAAATTCCCGACATAATTAAATCGGCTAACAATTTTAAAACCATCATCATGAGAAAGTACATGCTACAAGCTTTCTAACGCATCAAACCACGCCTCAAACCGACTCACGGATCAAAAGTTACAGAGAAAACAAATCGGAATAAACTGTCATGTTCGCAGTGCGAAGCTCCTAGCGAGTCCTTCGCTCCCTCATTCGCAGTGCGAATGTCCTAGCGAACAATGGCAGAAGAAAAATAGCCTAGAAAATTCCCTACGTTCGCAGTGCGAACTCCCAGCGAATGCTCGCTACCCCATTCGCAATGCGAATCCTCCAGCGAACAGTGGCAGAATGAAAAATAATACAAAATTCGCAGTGCGAACCTCACGTGAACGCTCGCCACCCATTCGCTGGCCATTCGCAGTGCGAACCTGCGATTTCAGCAAAACCCAGCAGCGCACCAGATCATCCCAAAACCATATTTTCTCCACCAAAACATTTTCAAACCAACATATAGCAATCAAAACATAACTCAATCATGGTAACAAGTATTCTACTACGTTTACACCAATTTTCAACCGCGAAACCATCGATTTCTCATCATATTTCTCATTTCCAACCTAGAATCAAAAGCTATGGAAAGACCAAAAAATATGCAAACATACACATACATAATCATACACAAGCATAAGATAATCGAATTTCACACCCTTACCCGATTAAATAGCGTGTAGAAAAGTCGGGAGATTGATTTCTTGATTTCCAAGTTTTTCTCTCTTTTTCTTCTCTTCTTCTCGTTTTCTTTCTCTCTATTTTTCTCTCTTTCTATTTTCTATTTTCTAACTTAAGGAAAAATAAGATGAAATGACCAAAATACCCCTACACTCAAATATCTCGCAAACGTCCCCAAAACCCGATAAAATATCACAACATTGAAAAATAACATATTTCCAAATAAAAGTCGAAAATAAAATAAAATAATAATAAAATACTTAAAACGACTCAAATAAATAAAACTGACAAAACTGGGGCGTTACAACTCTCCCCCACTTAGAAATTTTCGTCCTCGAAAATATACCTGAGACGAACAACTATGGATACGACTCCCGCATCCGACTCTCTAACTCCCAAGTCAAATTGCCCTCAGCAGCGCCTCCCCACGCTACCTTCACAAGTGCAATATCCTTGCCCCTTAACCTCTTCAACTCGCGATCCAAAATCCTAACTGGTAATGCCTCAACCGTAAGGTTCTCCCTTACCTCAACCTCGTCCATCGGAATCACATGCGACGGATCCGGAACATACTTCCGAAGTTGTGAAACATGGAACACATCGTGCAAATTCGACAAATTCGGCGGCAACGCCACCCTATAAGCCACATCACCCACTCTCGCGGATATCTGGTAAGGACCAATAAACCGAGAAGTAAGTTTCTTCGATTTCAATGCACGACCCACACCCGTTACCGACGTAACTCTCAAAAATACATGATCGCCCTCTTGGAACTCAAGATCTTTTCTTCTTCGATCATGATAACTCTTTTGTCTACTCTGAGAAGCCTTCATTTTCTCACGAATAAGCTTCACTTTTTCCGTAGTCTGTTGAACCAACTCTGGTCCAACCAACGAACTCTCACCTGATTCGTGCCAACACAACGGTGTTCGACACCTTCGTCCGTACAGTGCTTCAAACGGTGCCATTCCAATACTCGAATGGAAACTGTTATTATACGTAAATTCAATCAATGCAAGATAACTATCCCACACACCACCTTGTTCAAGAACACAAGCCCTCAACAAATCCTCTAACGACTGAATCGTTCTCTCGGTCTGACCATCCGTCTGCGGATGATAAGCCGAACTCAATCTCAATTTAGAATCCAATGCCTTCTGTAAACTTTCCCAAAATCTCGAGGTAAACCTTGGATCTCGATCCGAAATAATACTTAACGGAACCCCATGCAACTTCACAATCACACTGATATAAATCTCAGCTAACCGTTCCAAGGAAAAACTGATGTCAATCGGAATGAAATGAGCCGATTTAGTCAGCCTATCAACAACCACCCAAATAGCATTATGCCCTCGCTGGGTATTCGGCAACCGTGTCACAAAATCCATGGAAATGCTATCCCACTTCCACTCAGGAATATCCAACGGCTGCAACAAACCACTAGGCCTCAGATGTTCCACCTTTGATTTCTGACAAGTCAAACATGCGTAAACAAACTGAGCCACATCGCTCTTCAAACCAGACCACCAAAACATCTTCTTCAAATCTTGGTACATCTTATTCGCTCCCGGATGTATACTCAAATTACTCCAGTTTCCTTCCTCCAAAATCATCTTTTTCAACTCCGCATCATCCGGAATACAAATTCTACCTCGAAATCTCAAAACACCATTAACATCCACTTGAAAATCACCACTTGCATCTTTACCGCCAACCAACATCAAATCCACCAATTTCACATCCAACTTCTGTTTCTCACTAACCGTCAATAGAAAATCATTAGTAATCGTTAGCATTCCAAGCCTCACGCTATCCGACGTCACTTCACATACCAAACTCAAGTCTCTAAACGATTCCAAAAGTCCCCACTCCTTAACCATTAAAGCGGACATATGCAACGATTTTCGGCTCAATGCGTCGACTACCACATTAGCTTTACCAGGATGGTAATTCAATCCAAATTCGTAGTCCATCAAAAATTCCAACCATCTCCGTTGCCTCATATTTAACTCTTTTTGATCAAACAAATATTTCAAACTTTTATGATCACTAAAGACTTCAAATCTTGCACCGTAGAGATAATGCCTCCAAATCTTCAACACAAAATCTACAGCCGCTAATTCAAGATCATGAGTAGGATAATTTTTCTCATGCACTCTCAATTGCCTTGAAGCATAAGCCACCACCTTACCTTCTTGCATCAGAACACCACCTAGACCAATCAAAGACGCATCACAATACACCACAAATGGTTCATTAGGATTCGGTAAAATCAAAATCGGAGCTGTCGTCAATCTTCTCTTCAGCTCATTAAAACTTTCCTCGCACCGAATATCCCAAATGAACGCTTGCCCTTTACAAGTCAACTGGGTCAAAGGAAGTGCTAGCTTAGAAAAACCTTCAATGAACCTTCGATAATATCCGGCTAAACCCAAAAAGCTTCGAATTTCAGTAACAGATCTCGGAGCCTCCCATTGTAGAACTGCTTCTACTTTAGATGGATCCACAGAAATACCATTACTTGAAATCACGTGCCCAAGAAAACTCACCTCCGACAACCAGAACTCACACTTGGACAATTTGGCAAAAAGCTTTCTTTCTTTCAAAACCTGCAAAACAATACGCAAATGCTCCGCGTGCTCCTCCCGAGACTTAGAATAAATCAAAATGTCATCAATAAACACAACAACAAATCGATCCAAATGCTCATGGAAAATACGATTCATGTACTCCATAAACACACCTGGCGCATTAGAAACCCCGAACGGCATCACAGAATATTCATAATGACCGTAACATGTCCTAAAAGCCGTCTTCTGGATATCTTCCTCTTTCACCCTTATCTGATGATACCCTGACCTCAAGTCAATCTTACTGAACACACAAGCACCAACCAACTGATCCATCAGATCATCAATCCTTGGAAGAGGATACTTATTCTTAATCGTCACCTTATTCAACTGGCGATAATCAATACACAATCGCATACTTCCATCTTTCTTTTTCACCAATAAAACTGGAGCACCCCAAGGAGAAACGCTTGGTCTCACAAACCTCTTTTCCAACAATTCATTCAACTGTTTCTTTAACTCAACCAACTCAGATGCCGACATGCGATAAGGTGCCATAGAAACAGGTCTAGTACCAGGAACTAGATCTATAGAAAACTCCATCTCTCTCTCTGGCGGCAAGTCTGAAATATCCTCAGGGAACACTTCCGGAAACTCACACACAACAGGAAACACATCAAGTGAAACTTGACTATCCACAGTCAACGACGCAAACAACCCAAACAACTGAGCTTCATCCGCCAAAAGTCTCTTCAACTCTTTGGTAGATAAGAAACTCGAGTCTTCGTCTTCCTCAAGAGAAGGAAACCTTACTAACTTATGATAACAATCAATATGAACCCGATTGAACTGCAACCAATTCATTCCCAGAACCACATCTAAACCCTCCAACGGTAAACACACCAAATCCATCTCAAAGTCTTTACCATAAATGGTCAAAGGACAACTTAGACAAACCAAAGAAGTAGTTACTGACCCCATGGCTGGAGTATCAATAACCATCTCACCATCCATCAAAGACAACACAAGATTCAAACGCTTCACGCACTCAGACGAAATAAACGAATGAGTCGCTCCAGTATCAATAATAGCAACTAAAGGCGTACTATTAATAAAACAAGTACCTCTGATCAGACGGTCTGGACTTGAAGTCTGAGTTCCCGCTAATGCAAATACTTTCCCACTAGATGGAGCCTGCTTTGGTTTCGGACACTTCGAACTAATATGACCAGGTTCACCACAGTTGAAACACTTCACCACATTCTTCCTTGCATAATCAGCTGCGACATGTCCTAAACCTCCACAATTAGAACACTTCCTCAAATATTTCCTACATTCAGACTAACGATGTCCCACATCCCCACATCTATAACATCTCAGAGGACCCGACATACCTCCTCCACTTGACCTCCTCTCAAAATTACCCCTTTGTTTACCCTTATCAGCTGGTGTTACATACGGACCACCACGGAACTGTTGCTTCCCTTTCCTCTCACTCACATTCTTATAGTGAGTAGAACGAGCCTTACTATCCTCCTCATAAATCCTACAACAATCCACCAAATCAGAAAACCTCCAAATCCTTTGATATCCAATTACCTGCTTTATCTCAGGACGCAATCCGCTCTCATACTTTACACACTTAGAAAATTCCGCGGTCGCTTCAGCATAAAGTGGGTAAAATTGCACCAGCTCCACAAACTTAGTAGTATAATCAACAACAGACATAATACCTTGTTTCAATTCCAAGAACTCAATCTCTTTCTTTCCTCTGACATCTTCAGGAAAATACTTCCTCAGAAACTCAATGTTAAACACAGCCCAAGTGATCTCCTCCTCTGCAGCTTCCAACACATGACGTGTACTAACCCACCAATCATCAGCTTCTTCCAGTAACATGTGAGTACCCAGTCTCACCTTCTGATCCTCAGCACAATCCATCACTCAGAAAATTCTTTCAATCTCTTTAAGCCATATCTGAGCACCATCAGGATCATATTTTCCCTTGAAGACAGGCGGTTTGTTCTTCCTGAACTCATCATTACCCGCAGCATTAGGTGCACCCTGCACAGCCCGAGCCATAGCTTGCATAGCAGCAGCCAAAGCAGCGTCATTCCTACCAGCCATATTCTGTTCATTTCCAATAACAGCAACTATGGTTAAACAAACAGCTCACTCCAAACGCCAACACCAACAAGGACAGACACAAACAGACACGAACTGACACGGACTAGCTCTGATACCACTTAATGTAACACCCCCAATCTATACCCCCAATCTATTAAAGTGGTAACAAGTATTCAAAATTTCATCAGAGTATATTTAGAAATTCACAGCATAGACCGAGGGGTCACATCAATTTGAAACAAACACAATAAACCTGCCCATAAAGATATGCAACACTCGCAGGTAGCAAATAACAGAGGAACTTAGTTCCTACTACCCACAATTCAAATACAGAATAAAAGCGGAAAATCTATACTGAATCTCATATATATATATCACATAAAAAGATTGTCATACATCAAGTCATACATGTACAATCTCAAAAGAACATATACATATACACACAAATCACCAACGGTCTCCCTAACTACCCGGTGTCACATATCAGAGCCGACCGACAAAAGAATGAAGACCTAAGCTTCACAAAAAGACCTCCAGCAATCTAATCTGCAATGCCTCATAGAGCATTATAAAGCAGTAGAAGGGTGAGAAAAACAATCATAATATAATTGCATACCATTATATAACACCAAAAATACACATATACACTGTTCTCACCACAACTCATACCAGTACTCAAACACAAAACAACACAATGTATAATTCATATTTCCATTACCAAGGTATACCAACCATGCACAATACAAGTATCACCAACACATATACATGTATCAATTTATCAATTCCATCTACAATTCCACACATAAACAAACCATTAATGATTTATGCAAATGCAAGAGACCGACACAACGACTCTATGCATATGCACATGCGGGTACCGACTTCCATCAATTCTCAACACCAGTTCACTCAGGAACTATTGGAACCATCGCTCGTTACTTAGTGTAACTCCCCGTCGGGCATACGATGTTCCCCGTCGCTTTCAGTCCTCTTTGTATAAGGCTCACGACATTTATGGATCGCTTTCGGTCCTCTTTGTATAAGGCTCACGATCCGATCGCTCACACCCCACATGGGCACACGATCGTCTATAACCATCGCTTTAGGTCCTCTTATTTTTAAGGCTCACGATCCAATCAGATCGCTTTCAGTCCTCTTATTTTTAAGGCTCGCGATGTTATAGCAGATTCCCTCTGGAATCAAACTGTCACTCAGGACGTCACAAGAATGCATATCATGATGCTCAGCATACAATGACTCATGACATTCAAATGCACACATATATGCAACCATCTCACTTAACAATAATCATGTTTTGCAATTCAAGCCCAAAATAATGCATTTATACCATACAACAGCACGCAAATCATACCATTTCTATATCAACAGCACATTGCATTATACACACCAATTACACACAATTAAAACGACAAAAGTCGACAAAACGACACTATTCTAAATTCCCGACATAATTAAATCGGCTAACAATTTTAAAACCATCATCATGAGAAAGTACATGCTACAAGCTTTCTAACGCATCAAACCACACCTCAAACCGACTCACGGATCAAAAGTTACAGAGAAAACAAATTGGAATAAACTGTCATGTTCGCAGTGCGAAGCTCCTAGCGAGTCCTTCGCTCCCTCATTCGCAGTGCGAATTTCCTAGCGAACAATGGCAGAAGCAAAATAGCCTAGAAAATTCCCTACGTTCGCAGTGCGAACTCCCAGCGAATGCTCGCTACCCCATTCGCAATGCGAATCCTCTAGCGAACAGTGGCAGAATGAAAAATAATACAACATTCGCAGTGCGAACCTCACGTGAACGCTCGCCACCCATTCGCTGGCCATTCGCAGTGCGAACCTGCGATTTCAGCAAAACCCAGCAGCGCACCAGATCATCCCAAAACCATATTTTCTCCACCAAAACATTTTCAAACCAACATATAGCAATCAAAACATAACTCAATCATGGTAACAAGTATTCTACTACGTTTACACCGATTTTCAACCGCGAAACCATCGATTTCTCATCATATTTCTCATTTCCAACCTAGAATCAAAAGCTATGGAAAGACCAGAAAATATGCAAACATACACATACATAATCATACATAAGCATAAGATAATCGAATTTCACACCCTTACCCGATTAAATAGCGTGTAGAAAAGTTGGGAGATTGATTTCTTGATTTCCAAGTTTTTCTCTCTTTTTCTTCTCTTCTTCTCTTTTTCTTTCTCTCTATTTTTCTCTCTTTCTATTTTCTATTTTCTAACTTAAGGAAAAATAAGATGAAATGACCAAAATAGCCCTACACTCAAATATCTCGCAAACGTTCCCAAAACCCGATAAAATACCACAACATTGAAAAATAACATATTTCCAAATAAAAGTCGAAAATAAAATAAAATAATAATAAAATACTCAAAACGACTCAAATAAATAAAACTGACAAAACTGGGGCGTTACAGGGGGTACCTGTAGACACTCCGACGTTTAAGTAAGTTCAAGTGAAGTGATAACAAGTAAAGCAAGGAATAGAATTGAATACCTGGCCTTCCTGCAGAGGAGGGTATTTATAGAGCCCCCGGCGCTGGGCCAACGGTCTCCATTATGGGCTGAGTGATCAGACCCATAATGGATGACTGCCAGGATTCCTAGGTGGAGGTAGGGATGAGCAAATCGTGCTTATCATCCTGGATCAACTGCTCTGCATTCCCCGGATAGTGGGTTAGTGGGTGGAGTTGCCTGTTACGTAGGGAAAAATGTTTCTGCGAGATACGCGGGATGGGTTGGCCATGCGTCCTCAGGTGAGAAGCACGTGGGGAATGTTCTCTCCAACGACTATAATGGATTGAGCCTTTGTGTTGAGCCTTCTTCGACGCGGAGCTGGACTTGGGTGTGTCGACGGTGGGCCAGTACCACGCCTAGTGTAGAACAGGAGCCCCCTAATTCGTTGCTCCAAGGCTGGGGAGTAATGACTTAGAGTCAGTTCGTATGTCGAAGAGGGACAAAGGAAATTTGTGCGAGGAGAGCATTTATTCAGATTTGTGGCTGCGAGCTCGCGTAGCTACACTCGCGAGGGAGCGTGAAAGTTGTCCCTTGTGCCCGACAGCGCGAGCCTGTTAAAAGGTTTTCATTGAGTTTCTGCTCTCGGGGAATGCTAAGCAGTCGCTTGTGCTCGACAACATGATCCTGCTTTGAGTTTATCACCGAGGCCATGTGCTCATCAGGAAACCAAAGTTGTTGTCTATGCTCGACAATGCAACTTGTTTCAAGCCTTTCTCCAAGGACATGCTCTTGAAGGAATGTAAAAATTTGAGCCTCGTGTTCGACGTCTTAGAATCTGGAACGTTGATAGGACTTGGAATGACGAACCTCGAGCCACGTGTCATAGCTATTTAATGTGCAATGATGACCTATCTGTAGGGGTGCTCAAGAGCCAGACGACATCACGCTTTACCCATGCTGCGAGATTGCTTATAAATAGGAAGTATGTGGGATCATTTGGTACACTCGCTTCATTTTTAAAGTTTGCTTCTCTCTTCCAATCGCTAGTCACGCTACCTCACCGCCGTCATTAACGCCCTTTCTGCTCCATAGATTTCAAGAATCCTCTTCAATAATGTAAGTCTCCATTATTCTTCTTGATTTACATGGCTATTGTTAGCTTTAGAAATGAGATTTTGTTGCTTTTTCTATCCTTTAGAGTCCAGTTCTGGTGAATGTTAGTGTTTGGCGGTGGTTCTGTCATCCTCAAGCGCTGACTGCCGTCGTACTTTGAGTAGGAAACTGGAAATCTGTGCGTTTCCCGACGACTCTCATGAACTTCACGATGAAGTTATAGGTTTCCCGGTGAGGCTTATGAATTTTTCGGTGACGTTCATGAAGTTTTCGATGAAGCTCATGAAGTTTGCGATGAAGCTGTCATACCCCAAATTTTGACCACTTAGATTTCCCATCATTGTGCAAATCATCATCACAATATGGAGGAACCATCATACCTCATCAGTCTCCCCAAAGATGGGTGAGCATCCACTACAATCAAAATTAGGGTTTCAAGCCCTCTCAGAGCCTTAGACAAAGGATCAATCAAGGAATGACATGATCTTCAACTTGTCTAACCTCTCAAACATCCACAATGGATCAAAAGGACTCCCACTTCAAGGATTAAGCACAACGTTGCTCCCTTTTAGGTGGATCAAGTCTCAAGATTGCCAGTATCACCAAATTAGGGTTTTGGTCGACCAGGGCCTCTAGATGGAAAGTTTCATCTGGGCACAAGCCAATGATCCAAAACCTAACCTAATATACTCCATGGAACCTCATGGACCCAATCATCAAGTCAATTTGACCTCAGGGGATGCATACATCAAAAATCAGGAATTAGGGTTTCTTGACCTAATTCACCCCTAAGTTGACTTTTGGGACAAATCAAGAGCCAAGACCTCAAAACATGATTTGAGGGTCTCTAATGAACTATATTGATCCATTTGGAACAATGGATTAATCCAAGAAGCTTGAGCAATAAGTCTCATTTTCATCTGCACCACAATTAGGGTTTCGCAAGGAAAGTCAACTGTAACTTTGACTTTTGACCAAGACATGCTCCCAAACCCTAGGACATGCCTCAATATACCCTATGACGCCCATGGAACATGTTCATCAAGTTTGATTTAGGTCAAGGACATGATTTCCTGAAGAATTGAACAGTTTGGAATTCATCTGATAAAAAGTCAACTGTGCACAAAAGTCAACTTTGACTTTTTGAGATTTTTCACCAAAATGGATTTTTAACCCTAAAATTATGTTAATGTATGATTTGAATCATCATTCATCAAGAAAAACCAAAGAAAGTGGGATAACTTGTAAAAGGGGTAACCATAAAACTTAGAAAATTTTCTAAGTTATGGAAAAAGTACCACTAATACACTAACTTTGGAGGGTCATAACTCCTAAACCACATGGCCATTTTTTCTCATCCAAATATGGATTTGTAGCCCTCATTACCCTCTACAAAAACTTCAACTAGACCTAAGTCCAATTCATTAAGGATTTTGAGTTATGGAGTGAGCAAAATCAAGAAATCACACTTTGTTCCAACACTTAGTGAAAATTTCACTAAGTCAGATTTTGCTTCACTTTTTGCCAAATGTAGAAGGATTTTTCACTTGGAATCAAAAGAGATCAAAACCAAACTTGTTCAAACAGTTGTTATACCATGTAAGGGCTTTCCAAAATGGCCAAGAACATTGTCAAATTCAACTTACACCATGAGTTATGACATTGAAAAGTTACCTTGCTGAAATCTGTCAAAGGCAAGGCAGAATTTGCATTTTGGCTCGATTTGCCAAAATCAGCCAAATTTAAATGCTCCTATCCACTT
The DNA here is from genome assembly GCA_022829125.1 of Lathyrus tuberosus. Classification (NCBI taxonomy): domain Eukaryota; kingdom Viridiplantae; phylum Streptophyta; class Magnoliopsida; order Fabales; family Fabaceae; genus Lathyrus; species Lathyrus tuberosus. The sequence continues at coordinate 3,565,523 of JALAZF010000274.1, read as the reverse complement.
GGACACATCTGAGGATTGAATCTAAAAGGGACAATCACTGAGCCAAGCCTCCAAAGTCCATGGAACAAGAAATAGCATGTTGAACCTAGAATGGCCAAAATAGGGACAAGACTCCAAATTTGGATTGAAGCATTCAATGGAAGCATCAAGGTGGTATGGACTGAGCCATTCTCATCTGAAATCAGTCAAGACTTATCCAAGACCAAGGGAACCAAAGCTCTGTGCCCTAACCTCTAGTCAATGGCTAGAGGAGACTTGGATTTTCATTTGCCAACATTGGCCAAACCTACTTACCAGCTACCATTCACTATTCCTTGCAAAACAAACTTGCTCTACTATAAATAGAGCACAATTGTGATCAGTTTGAGTACACCAAAGCCATCTAACAGATGCTTTCCTCAAAATCTCTTTCTCTTGGCAAAAATGCCTTTCTTAGCAAGGTAGCTATCGGGTTTTGAGTTTGAGAGCAATTCCAATCAAACCAATCACTCACACACCTCATATACATCACATATGAGCTGATCAAACACTTAGATCACTTCTGAAACACCAATTTCACAAAATCACCAGCTGGTTGCTCAAATTTTCAACCAAGTTGCAGCTGAGGTACCACAAATTGATCCAGCCAATTTCAATCAAGTCCAACTATTCAAACACACTCCATAGGGTATAGGGAAGCTGTTCAGATCATCATCACCCATCTGTAACACCTCTAAATCAAAAATCACATTGCACTTGTTGTCACGGCTTCGAGGTAAGCATATACTTGCTCATCTCTCAATCCATGCATATTTCCTCGCACAATAATTTGGCCATATGTTCATAATCATGCATGGAATGTTTTCCCTCAATTAATTGCATTGTTTGAATCGTGTATCAAAAATCCTAGCCTTCATGCAGAAATTAGGGTTCTTGAGGTTTCTTCGTGATTTCATGTTTTATGTTTAATTTAAATGAAATTAAGTGTTATAAACATGATCGTGAGGTTGAGACGAGCATAATGATATGTGGATTGCATGATATGATTACGTATTCAGTGAGATTGGATGGAAAACGCAAATCAGCCAAACCCAGAAAAACGCGCGTGTTCTTGGCGCCTTTTTCACAAATTCAAATATTTGAATTTTGTGATTTTGTTTAATTGATTCAGAAATTAATTTCTCTCTGAGTTTTAATGATTTTGAGTTGATTCTTTTTTTGATAATTCATAAAAATGTTGAAATATTTTATTTTATCAAAAAATCCCAAAAATATTATTTATTTCATATAATTGATATTTTTGCAAAGAATTAATATTTTAATTGTTTTTGACATTTTAAATATTTTTTCCACATTGATTTTGCAACTTTTAATGCTTTCTAATTATTTTGTAGGTCAATACTTAATTTTTGAAGCATTAATCCAAGATCACAATTTGTTTTTCACATGTTAAACAATTTTGATCATTTTAATTGAATTTTTATTCGATTAAATACATTTTTGAAAACAAATTAGGGTTTTTGGATTAATTCAACCCTCATAAATCATTTTCAAAACACTTTGGGCCTCTAATAGAGTGTAAGACCCAATCCTTTCTTGACCAAAACATTTTGGGCCTCAGTATTGTATAAGTCCCGATACCGTAAAAAAAAACGGCGCGATTGTCGCCTTTTGAAAAATAACCTTCTGGGCCTCTCCTTGAGCTATAAGACCCATTTAAAACTTTTGGGCCTCTAATAGAGTGTAAGACCCAATCCCCTTTTAACCAAAATCATTTGGGCCTCACTTATTGCATAAGTCCCTCTACGTTAAAAGAAAACCTCGGCGCGATCGCCATTTTTAAAACGAAAAAATCAATTGGGCCTACCCTCGTGTTATAAGCCCACTCTTTTTATTTAAACTTTTTGGGCCTCTTGAAAGAATGTAAGACCAATCCCTTTGTACAGAAAAAACATTTTGGGCCTCAGTCACTTGCATAAGTCCCTCTGTACAAATTCAAACAGTGCGCTCACTGATAAAACCCTGGGCCTCTCCTTGAGCTGTAAGCCCCAAATCTTTCCTTTTCAAAGCACTTTCTCCTTTGATTTTGTATATACTGTTGTTTTCAATCTTTCTTTGTTGAACAACTAACCAAACAACATGGAAGCTCTACAACCGAGTAAGTGGTTATCGCTTTCATTTACCGCTTTCATATACATATAACTGTATTGTGGGGCTGTTTCACTGTAAGTCTTCTTTCATAAACTCATATCAACTGTGTAATAATAGTATAGATATTTCGAGTTTCCCCGGCAACTACGTCTAGAACTAGGTGACGTCGTTTCATTTATTCATAGAAATAGACACCTAGATCCCCAAATAGGATCACCAGATACAGTCTTCTCTTCGGCTGTCCTCATTAGGAATTGTCAAGAAACTCTATTCCCAGAGATGAATGTATTCTCCGTGAATGGCATCTTTGAGTTTCTTCCAAATTCTCGGACTTTCCTGACTTAATCTATTCCTTGTGAATAGCTTGCCTTGAATTTCTCGAGGTTTGGGGACCCACGGGCTTCTTAAAAGCACCGGCCTCCTCTTGGGCATCGTACAAGGACCCACAGGCTTCCTAAAAGCAACCCCGCCTCCTCTTGGGCTTAGTACAAGGACCCTACGGCTTCTTAGAAGTATTCACAGCCTCCTCTTAGGCTTCGTATAATGATCTCTTCCTCCGGGAATGATAGCCTCCTCTTGGGCTTAGTACAAGGACCCGTCGGCTTCTTAAAAGTTTCCAGCCTCCTCTTGGGCTTCGTAAAAATTATCCCGACGACCTCCTAAAGGTATAGGAACATAACTTAATCATCTACATAGAACAGTCCTTTCAAAGAGTCTACTACTGTTACTCATAGCATAATAAAAAAGATGAAACTCTAGACTTGGACAGTTTAACTTCCTTGAGTCTCAAAGACATTCTCAAGTGACCCATTCGTTAAATAGGAAGGAAACCCGCAGACTCGGACAGTCTCAATACCCTTTGGATTTCCCGCTTTCTTAAAGAACAGGAATAACCCGGATCCTTGAAACAAATCCTTGAGTACAGTGTTGCTCATATAAGAACTGACTTTCTCTTTCAAAATCAGTATATTGGATCTGTCACTCAACTGAAACAGTCACCATAGCCTCCTCTTGGGCTTTGTACAATGATTCTCCCCAGCGGGGTCAAACAACGTTTAGCCTCTCTCTCGGGCTTTGTACGAGACACATAAGAGACTCCCTCGTTGAGTCAATCACCCCTTTCGCCTCCATCTCGGGCTTTATACGAGATACAAAAAGGTTCTTATTAAGTCAAACAAACAACAGCCTCCATCTCGGGCTTCGTACGAGATACAAAAATACTCTCTTGTTGAGTATAAAAGATCCTCTTGTAGGATCAACCCTTTTTAGCCTCTCTCTCGGGCTTCGTACGAGACACATATTAGCCTCCTCTTAGGCTTTGTATAAGAAAACCACTGGTTGATCCAATCAACCTTTTAGCATCAAAGTTGTGCCTCGTTCACAGTACACAAACATCAACAACTCCTTTCCCCTCCATCTAATCGCTGTAAGCGGCAAGCCTCTGGATCATCTACATCCATGCCACTGTCCCTCTTTTAGCATGAGAAATTACTAAGGAAAGATGGCATTACTCTACACTGAGTTAAAGTCTTCTCCTTTAGGTTAAAATCCCCTATAAAGGAAATTATGGCATTGCTAGGATCCGCGTATCCCGGTTAAAGTAATCCTCCTTTATAAACCAGTCACCCAACAGTTGTGACCGACAAACTCCCCTTTAGAGATGACAAATTCTCTCTAAAGTCGAGGTCCTTCAGCTTCACGTCTTGGGCTTTGAACAAGACACAAATAGACTTTTCAGCTTCACATCTTGGGATTTGAACAAGATACAAATCACCTTTTGCTTCACGTCTTGGGCTTTGAACAAGACACCAAAAACCAATTTCCTCCCATAGAATAGGAGGAACTACGAACGCTCTGATTTCCCTGTTTCGGTAAACGGGAATACGTAGGTATAAGATTGAAAGAAAAATCTTAGCGAGCACACTAAACAAAAAAACCAAATCCCATACTCTCACATCAAAAAGCATCAGTCCTAACATCCTAATCCTTGTTCCCCGCCAGAAAATCCTAGGAAGAAAAGAAAACCGTATTGGTGAAAATACAAATAACCAGTACAAAGGCCCCCCCACATTGATAGCATCCGTAACCTAACAGACCGCTGTTTAAACTCAGTATGCAAGCAGGGTTAATTGGAGACATCTATTTCCCTTCCTTATTCAGCTCACAATAGGATAAAAAATGAATCAACCTGTAGTTTAAGCTCAAACCGCAGAGAGCGACCAGCGCTTAAGAACCGCGTCCAAAATCGCTCACTACAGAAGCTCATGAAGTTTTTGATGAAACGCATGAAGTTTATGATTAAACTCATGAACTTTCCGGTGAAATTCATAAAGCTTTTGCTAGGCTTCGTGTCAAGGAGATTCCTTCTCGTGAGGGTGCAAAAACTTTCTGAAGAAGCCTCGTGTTGAGGAGACTCTTCCCCGCGAAGATTCTGATGAAGAATCTTCGTGTCGAGGAGCCGATCCTCGCGATTTCCACACTTGCCATTTAAACAAAGGGCTTTTGATCGGGATCATGTCCTCGCGCCACTCCTCGCCCTTTCACTTGATTTGCAGTGGAAGGGTGGATTTGATTTGATCTTCGAATTCACTGCTTTCCTCTGCTTTTTAGGTTAAAATGGCTCGTCACGCCGAGGAACCCTACCTAGTTGACACCATCACTGATCCTAACTTATATTGGGTCGGGTCGGAACCCCGTGGGATCGCTTTGTGCTTTTCTGACAACCCGTCAGATGTCTTCACCATTGTCGAGGAACTGGAACACCCCGAGGCTCCTGAGAGCTTGGAGGTATACAAACCTAAAAAGACAGAGCATATTTGCTCGACCTTCAAGGAGGACCGTTTTACGATGTACGATGTTTCCTTTAAGAAGTTAGGGTTGCGCTTGCCGTTCAGCGACCTTCAGATGGGGATCTTTGTTCGGCTAGAGTTGGCACCTTCTCAGTTGCATCCAAATGCGATCGCATTCATCTGGGCGTTCGAGATCGTATGTCGGTATCTCGAGGTCGGTGCCATCCTTCCCTTGTTCTTATGCTATTTCCACTTGCAACGACAATCCTCAAATGGGAAACACAACTAGGTGTCCCTCAAGCAGTCGAGGAAGCTGTTCAAGACGTACACGGACTCCGTTCGTACCTTTAAGGATAGGTACTTTCTGGTTAGACATGTGTCGAAGGCAGCCCTTGACTCTGGGTTCGAGCGCGTGGTAGCGCTCGAGGAAGATGGCAATGTATGTCGTGATGAAAAAGGGCACAAATTACTATCTCACCAAGCCAAACAAGCTAGATACTAAGGACCAACTTGCCTACAGCAAGATTGTGGCGTTCACTGACAGCTTCGTGCCTGATCAGTGTGTGACCAAGAACGGGAGTGCTATCGTCGACGAGGACAACCAGCTTATTTACGAGGCCCGACTCATCAATACCAAGGACCTCCTCAAGTGTCATACTGTTGAGGAGGCTTTAGTGCTTTTAGGTAGCTGTTTTTCTTAACTTGCTTATGTGTTTGTTTTTCCTAAGTATGTTAACCCGTGTTCATCTTTGTTGCAGGTAAATGGCCAATCTTCAAGATCGCACCGTCAAGCTTGATGCAGCCAAGGCAAGCAAGAAAACTCCCAAGAACCGGGTCACTCAGATTCTGGAACAATCCAAGGCAGACTCCGGCCTTGGTACCTCTTCTTCACCGTCGGGCAACCAGTCTGCCCCTCAACGGGACCGTACAGAGGAAATCGGGGTTGTTGATCTCACCGGGGATAGTACCGGAGAGAAGTTTGTGTTGCCCCCTACCATCTCAACAGGGTTTTTTTAGGGAGACCATTCCTTAGCCGTGCATCAGGCAGATTTATCGGCCATCTTGAAGCTCGACAAGGCGGGCAGGAGGAAAGCACTGGCTCAGGATGTGGCGGCCCTGATAAGGATCTTAGAGACGACCCTGATCCTTAACGACGAGGATACCTATCCTGCCGCCGAGTTGAAAAAGTTGCAGGAAGTGAACACAAAGCTCGAGGCAAAAAAGATCGAGGTGGAGAATGCCTTTGTCAACTACAAGGAAAGGCACGTGATCCAGGTAGGGCTTCTCACTGAGCTGGGTGAGACGAAGGAGGCGCTGGCCAAGGTGGCTGGGGAGAAGAATATCCCTGAGGCGAGGATTGCCGAACTGGAACTTATTGCGGCCCCTTCCGATGACGAGTCTGCTGAAGAGAGGGCTTTGCTGAATCGTGGTGAGCTGGTCTCGCGGATCAGGGACCTCGAGCAAGATTGCTTGGATTCCGTCGGGATGGGTTTCGATAATGCAGTGGCTCAACTCCAAGTTGTGAACTTCGGGGTCGAACTTGTCACCGAGGGGATTGGATTTATGAACCAGGTGGTCGACGGTAAAATAGTCGCTCCTCCTAGCCTTGACAACGACGGCGACGCCGAGGGGGAGACCCAACCCGAGGAGGAGGAAAGTGTTTAGATTTATTTATTTATATTAGTTTAGCCTGCGTGCCATGATTTGTATTTGTCTGGCCTGCGCGCTATGATTTGTAATACTTGAATAATGGGCTATGCCCGTTTGTTGTAATGCTTTGACGTCATCGACCTTTGTGGCCGCTATCTTAATATAACTTACCTTTTTTGACATGTCCGTATATGCCTTTGTATGTTTTGCTCGCAGAGTATATAGTTTTCTCGGTTAATACTTATGTTTGTTTGCAAATTGTTTTTGCTAAGTGTATGTGGGGTATTGCTCGACAGAATTGGTGCTCGACAGTGTAAGAAACTTGTTTGAGTGATCGGAGTTGGCTTCCGATTGATAATGGAGCTAAGATCTCGGTTGTGGTCTTAACTCCGCGGCGTGAACCTCCCATCGTGAACTGGGTGTTCTGCCTTCGTGGTACGTCGACGGCGGAGATCGATTGAGGATTCTGCGTCGGGCCAAGAAACTGCTCGTCAAAAGAGTGAAAACTTGCCTTTTTGTTTAAGTTTGGGACGCTGTGCTTGTACCCGAGCACGCCTCCAGGTAGGGGTGGGAATAGGCCAGGCCACCTAACAGGGGTCTACGACCTAGCCAACATAGGTTCAGGCCAGGCCAGGCTTTTTCTTAAATAGAAAAGGCCTAGGCTTTTTTATAAGCCTATTTAGCTAAAGAGGTTAGGTCACAGGCCGTAAGAAAAGCCTTTTAAGCCTATCAGGCTGGCCTATTTAAGAAAAAATCAATAAATTTATTATTATTATATTCTATTTTGTACTTTGAATTAAAATACGAAAATAAAACTTAGTTATCTTGAAGAACTTATGAAAATAAGTTGAAAAAACATTATAAATAATGTCATAAGTTGTTGTCATAAGTTTTTCTCACAAGTTCTCTTCAACAAATAATATCACCAAACTTATGCAAATAAGAAAACTTGAACGAGACAATGAAAACAAACAATTAATCTCATTGATCTTTTAACTTGTTAGTCTATTTAACATTAGTTGAATTTCTTATTGACAGATGTTCAAATGAAGTAGGCTTTTAAATAGGCTAGTAGGCCAATCAGGCCTTCGAAAAGGCCAGGATTAGGCCTAAAAATAAGTCTATGATAAGCTACAGGCCAGACTTAGGCTTTGAATTTTTTAGCAGGCCAGGCTCAGGTTTGACAAAGTTTAGCTCGACCCAGCCTATTCCCACCCCTACCTCCAGGGTCGGGACGCATCCTGTCGTCGTTGAATAAGGTACGCCGACTGTCAGAACTAGCTGTAATACTGTTTCAGTTTTTCTGCGTTCCATGGTCGATCAAGTTCTTTTCCATACAAGTTTTCGAGGTAGTAGGCCCCATGTTCCGTTTTTGCTCGGACACGATAGAGACCTTCCCAGTTGACGACGGGTTTGCCCTCACGAGAGTCTTTGTGATTCATTCGCAAGACTAAACTGCCGATTTAGAATTTCCGTTTTATAACTTTGGCGTCATGTTTTAAAGGTATTTATCTCATTATTTTTTCAATCAATTTACAAAGTCAAAGTCATGTAATTCAACAAACTTGGTAGCTTCTCCAAATGCTAAAGCTGTACAACTTTTTCCTTGTTTTTTTTGGATGCAGAACATTTCCTTGTTAATCCAACTATGAATATAAAAGTATACCAAATTTAAAAATCACAACCAACCTTTTTCTTCAAGTGCAAGTTACCCTATTTAAATTGATCTCACATAGTAAACCGTAGCTACCCATGTACTAGAGAGTAATTTGATTTGATTTTTCAAAAAGAAATTTAAATCAATAAAATAATAAATAGTTTAGTTAATTTTAATTTTTACAATATCTTTTTTTCTTGTGAAATCTAAACTAAATCATATTTATGAATAATATATATTTTTCCTGAATTTTGAACTAAATTATATCGCTGAAGTTAAAATTTTTGTTTGAAGTGGTCCAAAGTAAAAAAATTATTATTTACGATTTTGGTGGTTAAATCCTACTGGGTTTGATGTAATATTTTTAATTTAAATATTATTAATATGTTTTAATCTTAAATTGTTGATTTCCATCTTAGATATGTATTCAAATGATTGTTATATAATTATTTGATTTATTTAAAAAAATATTTTTTAATATTAATTTTTTTATTCTATTTATATAAGCAAATAAACAACAATAAAAACTGTAAAATTTAATAATTAAAAAATACATCAGCACAATATTATTTTAAGATAAAATTAGTAAAATAAAACGAAAAAAATATTGATTTGGTTCAAATTTAGGAGAGAAAAAACATGAACCATTTTAATTGATTTGGTTTGAGATATGAAATCTACCATCTCACTAATTTGATTCTTCTCTTCTTATTTTCCATATATGATTTTTTTTTTTTTAAATAAAACTTTTACCATAACAATACTATTATTACCATTTACACTTGATTCTTTTGTTTTTTTCCAAGACAAATGCATGAGAATGAATGATAGTTGAAATGTGCAGCAACGGTGCACATTCAACCAAATAAAAAAATAAGTGCAAATTGCAAAATTATTTTGAAAAATAAAATAAAATATTCTTTGATGGATCAGTCACACAAATGTTCCTTGTCATTTATTAAACGACAAATCTTACATTAAATATCAATCAAATATTATTATACAACAAACTTTTAAAACCATATTATAAAATTTATTATATACTATCAAATATTAATATCTCACTCTATAGTCACAACAATTCACACTCTCTTGTTCTAAACCACACAAGAACACTAACACAAACAACAGTTTCTTCGATGTCTACAATTGTTATTTCAGGTGTCCCACTGTTCGCTTGTAAATTTGGTGAACAATCTCTGATTTCCTAATTTATGAAAATTAGTTTACTAACAGGATCAACCACACAAATCCTAGGACAAAGTGCTTTTGAAAATGTCTTTGATTTGACAAAAGAATGTATTCGTTTTGTATTTGCTAAGGTTTCTTTTAATGGTTTTTCGACTAAAAGAACAAAGGTATAATAATGGCGAAAAGGTAATAGAAGATAAGTTTAACGGGAAATAAAGTAAATTGGCGAAGTAAAGGAAATGACTTGAATGTAAAGAAATGAAGAAAAAACTTGGAATTTTATTAAAGTGCATAAATGTAAACTGGTGTTTTCCATACATACATTTTCCAGAACACTCGTTTCTCTCACACGATTACTTTGAGTAATTATGGTAGTTTGTACAAAGTTTGGAACACCCTGATTCCTATCACAACTATCCTATTTATATACAAATAAAATAACTGCTAATAACAGTCACTTCCTAAAAATACGACACATGGCTTCTTGCATGTATCCGTCTGCCAGATGCGTTCCACGCGTCTTTTGTTTAAAACGGGATTCCCTCTTGAATTTCGAATTTCAAACCTCCGTCGAAAGGAAACTATTCCTTCGTCTTTTGTCGACAATATTCTTTATACTTAGAAAAATCTGGCCAAGCTTCCCTTAAGCACCATTGGTCTTCGACCAGCTTCCTTCATCACGCAACCTTCTCGTCGAATTTTTCTGTCGAATTGTTAACTTCCCATTTAAACAATTTATCTTTGGCGTCGAAATTATCGGCCTACAAATTGCCCCCCAAGAAATGTATTTTCAAAAACAAGAGAAAAACATTTCTTTATAAATGCCATTCGACGCCAAATAGATCGTGGAAATGACTGTTCACCTGACTAGACGTTTGAAGTGTTAAAATCATCATGACACTTTTCTCAAACGTCTTTTCAGCCCACGTTTCTGAGATCTTCATCATGCATACTCTAAACCCCTAGCAGATCGTGGGTCAAAACCCTAACTGCCACCGTCTGAATCACCCACTTCACAATCTCCACGTGTCCCACAATATTTCCATTATTTTTTTTTTCATTAAAGTTTCTGAATACTATCCGCTTCCATTCCTCCACCTATATATAAGTTAAAACTCCATTTTTCACCTTTTTATGTTTCCTCTTTCCAAAACAAAACTCTCTTCAAACTTCATCCTCTCCATTTTTTCTATTGCTTTGTAATCAACATTTACCAAAGGTATGACTTCTATCCATTTTGTGAAATAATCTACTCCAACCAAAATGTACCTTTGGCCTTTCGAAGATGCTGGTCGAATTTCTCCAATTAAATCTAAAGCCCAACCCCTAAAGGGCCAAGGCTTCACAATAGAATGTAACTCACTTGCAGGAACGTGTGGTATTCCTGCATGTACCTGACATTCCTTACAACCTTTTGCAAATTCGACACAGTCCTTCAACATTGTTGGCCAATACATTCCTTGTCGAAATAACAACCATTTCATTTTATGGCCTGCTTGATGCACACCACATGCTCCACTGTGCACATTCGACAAAGCTATAAAAGCTTCATCTTCGCCCAAACATTTTAACAAAACTCCCTCTGAAGTCTTTTTAAACAACTCATTTCCAAAAAGCACATAACTTAATGCTCTGTACTTAACTTTTCTTTCGACTTTCTGATTTGGGTCTTGTAAATAATCTTTAATGGGCTTTCTCCAATCTTCGACTCTTGAATCGTCTATATTAAATATCTCAAAACTCTCTTCGTCACCATACCCTAACTTTATTGTCTCCAAATCTGATGGGGACAACTTAGTTGATACAACTCTTCCTCTTACTTCAATGGCCTTTTCCAATTTTTCTTTCGACACTTTATAACCAGATGCGAGTTGTGCCAAATCATTCGCCTCTTGATTCTCCATTCGAGGAATGTGTCTGATGGTTACATTGTCGAATTTCTTCAAGAGCCTGTTAGCTATTACGAAGTACATAATTAAATTTTCTTTAACACACTTGTACTCTTTGGTCACTTGCTTTATTACTAACTCAGAGTCTCCCATTATTTCGATTCTAGTTGCCCCCAATTCCAATAAAATTTCAAGTCCAATTATCAAAGCTTCATATTCTACTTCATTGTTCGAACATAATCCTTCGACTTTGTACTTGAATTTTGTTGGAATTCTATTAGGAGAAATAATCAGTATCCCAACACCAGTTCCATTCTTATGACTGGAACCATCGAAGTATAGTTTCCATAGCTCTATTTCGACATATTCAACACCATCTTCATTTATGGCGTGGTCAGCTATAAAGTCAGCCACCACTTGTCCCTTAACAACCTTCAAAGGCAAATATGTTAAGGAATATTCAGTCAATGCCAAAGCCCATTTCCCAATTCGACTATGTAAAATTGATTTCGATAACATATGCTTTATTACGTCAAAATGAGAAGAAATATATACATCGACTGGCTTTATATAGTGTTTTAACTTCATACATGAAAAGTAAACACACAGACATAGCTTTTCTATTACACTATACCTAGTTTCGGCATCATTTAAGACTCTACTGAGGTAGTAGATGGCTCTTTCGACGCCATTTTCATCCTCTTGACACAACATACTTCCTAGTGTCCTATCTGATGCCACTATATACAACCTCATACTTTTACTTCTACAAGGAGACATTAAGATTGGGGGATGGGTCAAGTATTCCTTGATTTTGTCGAATGCAGCTTGTTGATCCTGTCCCCAAGCAAAATCTTCCTTCTTCAGTCGAAGTAGAGGAGAGAAGGCTTGCGTTTTCCCACTAAGGTTGGAGATGAACCTTCTGAGAAAGTTGATCTTCCCAAGCAGAGACTGCAACTCCTTCTTTGTCGATGGCGCTTTCTCCTCCATTATTGCTTTGGCCTTATTTTCATTGATTTCGATCCCCTTCTTGTGGACCACAAAGCCAAGGAAATCTCCCGCCTGCACACCAAAAGCACATTTGAGAGGGTTCATTTTTAAACCAAACTTCCTCATCCTTTCAAAGGACTGTCGAAGATGGTCTACATGATTTTCGCCTGAAACAGACTTAATTACAATGTCATGTATATAGATTTGCATGAAAGTTTCAATAAAATCATGAAAAATCGAATTCATGGCTCGCTGATAAGTTGCCCCAGCATTTTTTAAACCAAAGGGCATTACTACCCATTCGTAGGTGCCTATGGCTCCGGGACAACGAAATGTTGTCTTAGGGACATCTTCTTCAGCGATAAAAATTTGATTATAGCCAGAGTATCCATCTAAAATACTCATATACTTATGGCCTGCAGCCGAATCTATAAGCATTTCGGCCACTGACATAGGATATTCGTCTTTAGGGGTAGCTGAATTCAAATCTCGAAAGTCAATGCATACCCTTAATTTGCCATTTTTCTTTATTACAGGAACAATATTTGCAATCCATTCGACATACCTCATTGTGCGGATGAATTTACATTTCAGAAGTCTTTCGACCTCCTCTTTGATCTTCGACAAAATCTCTGGTGCGAAGCGTCTGGGAGTTTGCTTCACAGGTTTCTTTCCCGCTATGATAGGCAACTTCAATTCGACCAAACTCCTGTCTAGCCCAGGCATTTCGTCGTAGTCCCACGCGAAACAATCTTTAAATTCTTTCAGCAGTTGGACTATTTCAACTTTTAACTGAGGGTCCATCTTGACACTTATGTAGGTTGGCCTTTTTTCTGCCCCCAGTCCTAAATCAACTTTTTCTAATGGATCATGCGCTACCATCTTCATGTTTGTTGATGCTGGATCCTTTTCAAACCCCAAGGGTTCGTCATCATAAATGGCGTCAAGCTTTTGATGTTGCCATTTGCCAACTTCTGCGTTGAACAGATCCTCTTCGACGTCCCTTTGAGGACATTGTTTGTTGAAATCATTTCCATTGGCTTTGGCAGCCATGTATTTTACTTCGGCTTCAAGAGCCGCCTTGAGTTTATTTTCGGCTATATAAGCCGTAATCCTTTCGAGCGCTGATGACTCACTCATCGTCACCAAACTCACTTCCCCAGCCCGTTGGCTCTATATGTGCAGTCCCAAAGACATAGTTTGCCTCATCGACCACTTCCATATCCCACTAGAAACCATATGTGGGGTGGAGATACAGCGAACAGAAAGCATTATCAGTTGCCTTCAGGTCGAAGGTTGCTGGACTGCATGGAGCTATATGGGCCAAGTGTTTGTCGAAGCTGCATCGATCCACATGGTTTACCTTAGCCATGAAATAGCTTTGATCCGCCTCTATGTTTTCGACAATTCCATCAGATCGCCAAATAGCTATACGCTAATGCATCGACGAGGGCACATCACCCACGCCATGGATCCATTCTCTACCCAGAAGTAAGTTATAATTAGCCTTTGAGGCTATGACCATGAACATCATTGGTCTAGTTATAGTCCCAACAGTTAAATCCACTTGGATAACACCCAAAGTGGTTCCCACTTTGCCCTCATAGTTTGATAATACCATGTTGTGGGGTTTTGCATCAAACTCATCTTTCCCAATTCTCTTCAACATATAATGGGGCATTAAGTTAACTGCAGCCCCTCCATCGACCAGGATTTTGTTCACTCCCACGTTCTCCACTTTCCCCTTTATGAATAGAGGCTTGAGGTGGCCACGCATGGAGTCATCTGGCCTTTCGAAAAAGGCATTTTGTTCCTCGACACAGCCGTTGTTCATGATATAGTAACATATTGGCCTGTGCCCTATAACTTCACTCTCCATAACATCCCCCTCTTCTTCGACCTCCATGATTTGGTCGTATTCTTTTGGAAGGACAGAGACCATGTTGCATACAATGTCGAGAGACGCGTCTGACTCAGACCTGAAGTCGTCAGTCATTTTGTCATCCTCTCCCACTTTTTCTTTAGATGGTACTGGTTCAATTGCATTGCAGGAATTGTTGCTGTAAGATGCCTCTTTTCGATTCACTACTTCGGCATTGCTACTTGACTCTGGTTTGCTTCTTTCGATAACAACTTTCTCAGCAACCCCTTTCTCAGCAGCTTCCTTTTTCGCCCTTTTTTGTCTTTGGAATCGCCTCCATTGGGACCTCGACATGGGATTCTTGCCTTTATAATTCTCTGAGGGATAAGGCCTTGGTTTTGGCCTTTCGCCTTCCTTGTTGCCAACCATAGAAGAACCCCTCTGAACTTCAAAAATTTTCCATTTTCTCTGTCTCTGGGCCTCCCTTATTGGTTGAACCCATTTGTCACTAGGAGCTTTGTTGGTAGGTTTGAAGGTATTTGGGTAGCTTCCTCCAAACTTTTGCTGGTTTTGATCATTTCGCCTTGGGTCGAACCTCTCCGTTCTAGCATGTGGAACTGCCCCCCAGTTTCCTTTCCTTTTTGCTTTTTCCATTCCCTCCAAATTATCTGCTGCCTTCTTGTCGAACACAGCGCTACAGCGGGGGCATAGCATAACCTCAGTTTTTTTCTTCTGACACCTTTGAAGGAACTCAATCAAATTCTCTTCCTCTTTAGGATACGCCACTTTTTGATATTCCTCTCTATGGCGCTCTTCATCAGTCCGCATTGGAGCTTTCTGGGATACTTCCACCATATTAACATTGGCTGTTTGCCCATCTCCAATACTTAACTTGTTCATCTTCAGAGTGAGCCCCTCCTCAATTTCATGCTTCTTCTTTGCTAGGTCAAAATCCCATTATGGCGATGGCTTCTTAATGTCATGTTGGCAACAAAAACCAACATATTTCTCTCTGGGATCCTCTATTGTTCTTCGTAGAATCCCATAAATAGTTGGCTTCGCAGGACCATCAGTAGTTTTTGCGTTTATCTTAGAGATACCTTCACCAATCTCAGTATTGGCTTGGTCGACAGTAACACCAAACTCCATGTTGTCTCCATTAAGGCCCTCAGTAGCCTTATTCTTGTCTTCGACAAAACCTTCAGTAGCTTCGTCATTCTTCATAAAGTTGAGACCCTCAGTGGCCTCCTTCTTTTTCTCGACGGAACTTTCAGTAGTTTCGTCATTCTTTGCATTGTTGGAATCCTCAGCGGTTTCATCCTTGTTCACATTGTTGAGGCCTTCAGTGGCCTCCTTGTTGATGCAATTCTTTAAGCTTCCTTCGCCAAGGTATTCAGTAACCTTGATCATCACTGGTCTATTGATGAAGTCTTCGGATATTTCCTCCATATCACTTTCATCTGTAGGGATCTCAGTGATCTCTACCATGTTCACATTTGCGTCGAAACCTTCAGTGGCTTCTATCATCTCAAAGCTGCAGTCAGAAACCTCTTCGACATCCACCATGTTCACTGTGGATGGTTCAGCATATTGGGCTTCGACCATCTGCATCGGATTTGAGTCAACCTTCATTGGTGGCTTCGACTTGTCGTTGAACTTCAATCTTCCGTCACGAATGGCATTTTGCACCAGATCCCTGAAAAGGAAACATTGAGATGTTTTATGACCTAAAAAATTATGGTACTTACAAAAACCTCTCTTTTTCTGTTGTTCTATAGGAGGCACTTTAGTGCCGGGTGGCACTATCATTTGGCCATCTTTAACCAACAAGTCAAATATTTCGTCACACTTAGTGACGTCGAATGTATAAGTCCTTTTAGGAAATTTATCATTCTTCTCAGGTTCGACTGGGTTTTTCCATTCGACGAAGCCAATACTTTACAGGAGTATGGCGGACCCTGTTTTAATTCTGCTAAGTCAACTTCTTGTTCGTCGAAACTAAATGATTCGCTCTCGTCTTCATCATCTTCTTGACATACCCCCACATAAGCCACTATTTCTTTCTTATTTTTAGTTACTCTAGCTTTTTCGGCTTTTAAACGTTCGACCTGTCTCACCCTATCTTCCAATTGTGCCATATCCCTCAGATATTGAGTGTCTAATTTCTTTCTAATTGAATAGTCAAGACCACCTGCTGCCATTTCGACTAATTCGTGCTCAGGCACTTGTGTGAAACATCTCGCCTTAAGTAATCTAAACCTATTTAAATAATCATCAATTGGCTCAGAGAATTTTCTTTTAACACTAGCCAACTTCTTCAAACTTATTTTCATTTGTCCCATGTAAAATTGTTCATGGAACAGCCTTTCTAACTGGACCCACGTATGGATCGAATTTGCAGGCAAAGACGTGAACCAAGTAAAAGCATTTTTTGTTAAAGAACTTGGAAAATATTTCATTTTTAAATTTTCATTGCGTGCAATTTCTCCTGCTTCGATCAAGTAACGGGCCACATGTTCGACAGTGGATTCGCTAGTATCCCCTGAGAATTTGGTAAACTTGGGGACTTTCCATCTTGGGGGTAATTCTTGTTGCAAAATATACTCAGACAATGGGGATGTATAACTGGGCCTTTGCAGCCCCACATTCACACCATTTCTGACCATAATCCTTTCGACCATGGCTGCTAAATTGTTTTCTGCTGGCATGCTGTTATGACGCAATTGTTGCACAACATCATCAGCATCTTGGTCTCTATGGACTAACACCCTTCTAGGCTCTTGTTGGACAGGAATTTCGACATGAGGCTGTTCGACCACTACCTCTTGGTTTCTAGGGTTTACTTGAGGAACATTCGCTGGCCTCTGGTTTATTGTGGTTTCCTCTTCGACAACTACTCTGGGATTCTGAACTATTTGTTCCCTTGGTTGGGTTTGAGAAACACCAAAGAAGTCAGCAATGCGCGTCATTTGCGCTGCTAATAACTGGTTCGTTTGGGTGGTGTTTTGTATTAAAGGATTAAACACAGCCCCCATTTGTTGCGTTAGCATCTGCACCATATCATGGTTGCTTTCGTCCATTTGTTGCCTAATTACTTGTGCAGAATTGTTAGTGATCGCAGGCATATAAGTTTGGTATCCCGTTGGCACAGGCTGGCCCATTCTGCCTATGTGGTTCGCACCAGACCCTGATCCTTGTAGGGGCAAAGTAACATTAACCAAGGGATCAGAGTATAATGACGACGCGTTATGCAAACTTGCCATCACCGTTATTGGCATTCCATAAGGTTGTTCTCTATTATGTGGAGGCATTGAAAAATTCGTCACAAATGGCCTATGAACACCCCCTAAAGAAGGAGGGGTCATATGAGGCATTTGGGGTCCCACTGTAGAGACACTGGGCGTGTTTTGGGATGCCGAAAACGCTGGGATTGACCCCGTTGATGATGGTATCGCCTCTGATACAGAAACTGACGCCGTATTGTCTCCTGTCGAAGGAATAGGCGTTGGGTTGTTAACATTTTGATTATTAGGCGCGTTTTGATTCGTCATTCTTCTTATTCTTGTTCTTTTTGGTCTTTCTTCGTTGTTCACGGCTAACTTGCCACTCCTTAGAATCATACAACGAAATAAAAACTTTTCCTTCTAAGAATTTACTATAAGAACAAAAGACAAACTAAACAAATACACTGGGTCCCACTGGGCATGCCAATTTGTTCGCTTGTAAATTTGGCGAACAACCTCTGGTTTCCTAATTTATGAAAATTAGTTTACTAACAGGACCAACCACACAAATCCTAGGACAAAGTGCTTTTGAAAATGTCTTTGATTTGAAAAAAGAATGTATTCGTTTTGTATTTGCTAAGGTTTCTTTTAATGGTTTTTCGACTAAAAGAACAAAGGTATAATAATGACGAAAAGGTAATAGAAGATAAGTTTAACGGGAAATAAAGTAAATTGGCGAAGTAAAGGAAATGACTTGAATGTAAAGAAATGAAGAAAAAACTTGGAATTTTATTAAAGTGCATAAATGTAAACTGGTGTTTTCCATACATACATTTTCCAGAACACTCGTTTCTCTCACACGGTTACTTTGAGTAATTATGGTAGTTTGTACAAAGTTTGGAACACCCTGATTCCTATCACAACTATCCTATTTATATACAAATAAAATAACTGCTAATAACAGTCACTTCCTAAAAATACGACACATGGCTTCTTGCATGTATCCGTCTGCCAGATGCGTTCCACGCGTCTTTTGTTTAAAACGGGATTCCCTCTTGAATTTCGAATTTCAAACCTCCGTCGAAAGGAAACTATTCCTTCATCTTTTGTCGACAGTATTCTTTATACTTAGAAAAATCTGGCCAAGCTTCCCTTGAGCACCATTGGTCTTCGACCAGCTTCCTTCATCACGCAACCTTCTCGTCGAATTTTTCTGTCGAATTGTTAACTTCCCATTTAAACAATTTATCTTTGGCATCGAAATTATCGGCCTACACCCACACACCAACGGTGCCAAAGACCAAGTCTAAAAAATTTGTAAAGGTGGCATTCGCCATCTTGGATATGGCGGTCGCTATCTTTGATAAATTTGCTCCAGTCAATGGCAATTAGAGAATTCATCCTATGACTCATCTTTTTTCTTCCTCAAGAATTTAGCAGTTGTAGCTTCCTCTCCAAGGCTTATTAGCATTATAAATAGGTGTAGAAACCGACATTTGGAGGCATCCAAACTTAGTACAACTTAGGCCATAAATTCACATTTCAAAAGCTTTAATTCTTCGCATTGGAGAGTTATTGCGTTGTTGTTGTCATTGGGTTGGAGCACTTTACATTGTAGCTTTTAATCTTGCTGCCATTTACATTCCGTCCAAGTTATTTTTCGTCTATTTCCGTTGTACCAGATTCAAATCTCCGATTAGAGCAGATTTTTATTAATTTCAGTACTATTTGCATTTTATTTGTCTCGTCTATTTGCTTCGCCTTACTTCATTTATTTTATCGCATTGCTTTATTTCCTCGTCCTACTTATTTTATTTTCATTGCATGTTCTTTACTTTAATTGAATCACTTTATATGTTTAATTCCGCATTTCAAACAAAAGCTAAATTGTTCACCATGAATATGTCTGGCTAATCCATTAGTGCTGGAATGTGAGGACCGTCAATTCGACGGTACTTCGTTTGTTGTTTCTTTAGGATTACTATTGGGACTGTTTTGATTTTAATTCATTTTTTTAAAATCAATTTGATCAGTTACTACGAAAATAAAATCGTGACACGTCGGATAAGATCGAAAGCCGTTTGACACCTGAGATTAAAATTGATTAGTTTTTTATTAACAAACACTGTGAAAGCACTTTGTTAATTAATTAGGAGAGTTTAATATTTCTAGAAAGTTATTTAAAATTATTTGCGGACGCGTTGATAAGTTTATGATCCGGTTATCCGAGCGAAACCCAGAAACCCTTTAAAGTTAAGTTTTCCAATCAAAACCACTTTTTAACTGAGCTTAAGAAGTGATTACAAAAAAAGAATTTTCTACTTTAACGCAAACGCAACCGGGCATGCCAGAGCAGACAGTAAAGATTAGAGATTAAATCCGGTTTCAAATACGCGAGAGCGACAGTTCCTTTTTAATTAAATATTTTTCAAGGAAAAAAATATTGCTTCGTGAATAGTTCTATTTAGAAATAATAAGAAAACTGTTATTTGATGAGCGCCGCATTCTAGTATTACATCTTTAAATTTGTTAAAAATTTATTATTTTATTTTGTTTATATTCCATGACCTTTTTACAATCGCCTTAGATAAACACAGTAGCAATAGAAGACGATAAATTTACCATTAGGTCTCTGTGAGATTCGACAGCCTTTTATATTACTCTGATATACTACGTATACTTGCGGAAATCACACATCATAAGGAAGGAACCAAAAGTTACTTTTTATATGATCTCACCACTAACAATTTTCTTGTTTCCAGGAATGTTACTTTTTATGAATCTTCCTTTCCATTTCTTACCACCCATGATCAATATCCTTTCCCACCCATTCCTACTCTTAATCATGATCCCACTGACCTTGAACCTATCTCAACTACTCACACAACCCATATACCTCAAACCTCTCACCTATCCTTAATAACCACACCTTTAACCACCTCCCCTCCTTCTCTTAATGACCATTATCCTCTCACTTTTAACCCAACCAGCAACCCATCTCCGATACCTAAATCGCCCATCATTAGAAAATCAACTAAACTAAGTAAAAAACCCTCGTATCTAGTTTACTATCATTGCAACCTTCTCAACAGTGCCTCTCTTCCCCATGCTAATCCCTATACTATACCATTTCCTCTCTCTTATGCCCTTTCATATAACAATTGTAACACCACTTACAAAAACTTTTTCCTCTCTCTTTCCTCCACTCTTGAACTCACCACATTCTCCCAAGCTAGTAAGCATCCTTGCTGGATCCAAGCCATGAAATCTGAACTTCAAGCCCTTGAGCCTACAAATACTTGGACAACTGTTGACTTACCTCATAATAAAACCTATAGAATGTAAATGGATCTACAAAATAAAATAGATTGCTTATGGTATTATTGACAAATATAAATCTAGACTGGCGGCTAAGGGCTACACTCAACTAAAGGGTATTAGTTATTTTGAATTTTTTTCCACTTGCTAAATTAACCACTATAAGAACTCTCATTGCCTTAACTTCTATTAAAAATTGTCATATAAAAACAAATAGATGTTTATAATGCTTTCCTTCATGTGGATCATATGAAGAAGTTTATATGTCAATTCTTAAAGGCTATGATCTTGCTCATTCATCCCCACACACCAAGGTTTGTAAACTTAGTAAAAGTCCTTATGGCCTAAAGTAAGCTAGCAGACAATGATATTCCAAATTATCCGGCTCCTTAATATCTCTTGGTTATTGTTACACTAATGCTGATTATTCTCTGTTTACCAAATCTTGTGATGACCAATTTACTGCTCTCTTAACTTATGCAGATGACTTAGTCTTAACAGGTAACACCATTATGAAGATCCAAACTATTAAAGCCATAGTGCACAACAAATTTTGTATCAAAGAATTGGAACCTCTTCGATACCTTCTTGGCCTTGAAGTAGCTAGATCCCCGTCTGGTAATTTACTTAATCAACACAATTACACCCTTAATTTACTAAACAATACATGTATGCTTGCTACTAAGCCTTCTCCTACTCTTTACAACCTTTCTCTCAAACTTCATTGCTCTACATCTACTATCTACCATGACTCTACTTAGTATCGTAAACTTATTGGTCAACTTATCTATTTAACTAGAACTCGTCCCAATATATCCTTTGTTATACAACAACTAAGCCAATTTGTTTGTCAGCGCATTGTCACTCATTTTCAAGTCGCTCTTCGTATTTTACAATATTTAAAATCTTGCCTGAATCATGGCCTATTTTATCCAGCTACTATTGATATTTCTCTTTTTGGTTTTACAGATAGTGATTGGGCTACTTGCCCACCACAAGACGATTTGTCACTAGCTTTGCCATCTTCCTTGGCAATTCTCTAGTTTCGAGGAAATCAAAGAAACAAACCATAATTTCCGCTCAAACTCCAAAGCCGAATATCGAGCCCTTGCAAGTCTCACCTGTGAAATTTTGTGGTTGCACTACATCTTTCATGACCTCCACATTGCTTTTTCCAGACATATTTCTCTCTACTGTGACAATTGTTTTGCTGTTTACTTACCCCACAATCCCCCTTTCATGAGCGCTCCAAACACATCGAGGTCGATTGTCACATCATTAGAGAAAAGCTGGAATCCAGTCTCATTAAAACTTGCTGTTGTCCTAACTAAACCTTTCCCTACACCAACCTTATCGTCCTTTTTATCCAAACTTAAACTCGTGTCTATTCACATTTCATCTTATAAAAGAAATATCAGCTAATTAGTTATTTCATTCTTCTTATTATATTCAGAGCATTAATTTATGAGAGTTAATTATTCTTTGCAGGTGTATAAATATGTCTCTAATTTATTAGTGTACTTAACTTGCTTGTTGAGTGGCTAAATCCAATAATTATTATAAACATTATTATAGCTTGTCTACCTTAAATTTATTGTACGATAAAGATTTAATTTGTATATCAAAATAAATTTGAGGTTAACTTTTGTATTGATTATACAAAGAAATTTATAAATACATCAAATTCAATCAAGTCAAATTATAATATCACCTTTATATATTAATTCCAAAAATATAATTGAAAACATCTTCATAGTATATTCTAATTAGATACATTATCGAATATTACAAACTAAATCTGTAAGCATTCGTGAATATATATATATATATATATATATATATATATATATATATATATATATATATATATATATATATATATATATATATATATATATATTTTATTAAAGTGTGATTTGATTGGAATTACATTGCAAAAGAAAGGTATTTATCTCATACTCCCAATTCTAATAGATAAATATTAGACTAAGGGAGAATATTTTTTCAATCAATTTTCAAAGTCAAAGTAATGTAATTCAACAAACTTGGTAGCTTCTCCAAATGCTAAAGCTGTACAACTATTTCATTGTTAATCCAACTATGAATATAAAAAATATATCAAATTTAAAAATCACAACCAACCTTTATCTTCAAGTGCAAGTTACCCTATTTAAATTGATCTCACATAGTAAACCGTACTCTACCCATGTACTAGTACTAGAGAGTAATTTGATTTGATTTTTTAAAGAGAAATTTAAATCAATAAAAAATAAATAGTTTAGTTAAATTTAATTTTTACAATACTTTTTTTTGTGAAATCTAAACTAAATCGTATTTATGAATAATATATATTTTTCATGAAATTTGAACTAAATTATATCGCTAAAGTTAAAATTTTTGTTTGAAGTGATCCAAAGTATATATATATATATATATATATATTATTTAAGATTTTGGTGGTTAAATCTTACTTGGTTTGATGTAATATTTTTAATTTAAATATTATTATTAATAATATTTTTTAATCTTAAATTGTTGATTTCCATCTTAGATATGTATTCAAATAATTGTTATATAATTATTTGATTTATTTAAAAAAATATTTTTTAATATTAAATTTTTTATTCTATTTATATAAGCAAACAAACAACAATAAAAAGTGTAAAATTTAATAATTAAAAAATATATAAGCACAATATTATTTTAAGATAAAATTAGTACAATAAAAAGAAAAAAATATTGATTTGGTTCAAATTTAGGACACAAAAAACATGAACCATTTTAATTGATTTGGTTTGAGATATGAAATTTACCATCTCACTAATTTGATTCTTCTCTTCTCTTCTTATTTTCCATATATGATTTTTTTTTTTAACTAAATTTTTTACCATAACAATACTATTATTACCATTTACACTTGATTCTTTTTTTTTCAAGACAAATGTAGAAATAATGAAGACAAATGCATGGGAATGAACGATAGTTGAAATGTGTCCCAACGGTGCACATTCAACCAAATTGCAAAATTATTTTGAAAAATAAAATAAAATATTCTTTGATGGATCAATCACACAAAATGTTCCTTGTCCTTTATTAAACGACAAATCTCACATTAAATATCATTAAAATATTATTATACAATAAAGTCTTAAAACCATATTATAAAATTTATTATATATCAAATACTAAGAGATTTTTTTAATACATCATCCATATTTTTTAGACACTACGCAAAAGTCTGTTTTTGCCTTCTAATTTTAGATGTGCACATCCGGACGCACCATTTTTTTTAAAAACGTTGATTTATTTCGGATGTGCAAATCAGAAAAAAAATTTGATCTGCAG
This sequence comes from Lathyrus tuberosus, assembly GCA_022829125.1. NCBI lineage: Eukaryota > Viridiplantae > Streptophyta > Magnoliopsida > Fabales > Fabaceae > Lathyrus > Lathyrus tuberosus. Next base: position 3,541,479 of record JALAZF010000274.1, on the reverse strand, counting down.
ATCCGAAAAAAATCAAAAGAATTCGATAAAATCATTTTCTGATCTGCAGATCCGAATAAAATAAAAAATATTTCATAAAATAATTTACTTATAAATATAATTCTTATAAATAGATAAGTTAAAATTTTAAAATTCAAAAATATGAAAAATATGAAAAAAAAATTGATATGATTTAAAACGAGATATGTTATTAATTATATTAAATTTTATTATTTTAGATATTTTTAAAAATAATTCTATAAAAAAAAGTAGTATATACTGTAAGAATTTATATATATTAAAGCGGTATACCGTTTTAATATAAATATATATATTTAATATAAATATATACCGATTAAAATGGGTTGAGGTTGGCTCATGAGTTCACATCTGGTGGCTAACATTATTAAAAAAAAAGCAGCCATATTGAGTCAGCTCAAAACATTAATTGGACAGTTGAAAGAAATGGGCTATGCTCCATAGATTAGCTCTGCATTGTATGACATTGAAGTGGAGCACATAGAAGACCAATTGTTTCATCACATTGATAAGATGACATTGGTATTTGCTATAATGAATGAAGCAAAATTTTCTAGTGCTGAAAAAGTCATTAAAATAATGGAGCATATCCGCATTTGTGTTGATTGTCATAACTTTATGAAATTAGCAACAAAACTGTTTCATAAGAAGATTGTTGTAAGAGATTTGAATTGCTTTCACCATTTCAAATATGGAACATGCTCTTGTAATGACTATCGGTAACATTACCACCAGCAAGCCGCCATGGAAGAACAAAGAGAGAGAAGAATAATTGAACAATGGTGAAAACTCAAAAATTTTCAACTTTTTTCTCTCTTTAAAAGCTACTTGTCACACTTTTATTTTAGAGAATTTTTTAACACACCACCTAGCCTTCTTAGGTATCTAGCGCGCTGACGAAAATACATCTGCTTTCCGAATGTGCACATCCGGACTCACCGTATTTTTAAAAATTTTTAGTTTATTCCAGACGTGCACATTCAGAACAAATTCGTATTTGCAAATCCGGATTAAATTCTGAGACAGAACTCCAAAAATCCAGCAATGACAGTCATAAAATTAAATCGGAATTACATTCAGAAATTCGGCATTACATCGACAAAAATTTAAATAGTACAAGATCAATAGCCCGGTGGACGCTTGCACATCTCTAAGATGTCATCGACCGTTCTTCGGATTTTGACTGTCGCCTCGAACTCGAACGGGAATTGTTCTTCGTAACCCAAATAAGTTTGCCACATTGCTCTAACATCGTCTTGATTATTGAGCTCAACAAGGCTGTAAGCGACGTTCCCTTCGTTGTCAACCGAAAGTGAACGACACTGAAGCTTCGCAACCTTCCGTTTGTCTTCGTAAGGTAGGAGAAGTTCGATGTCGTCAATGATCTGGCCAATAGAGATGTCCCTCGTTAGCGTAAACGTTTGACCGCGTGTTTTGCCGTCGGTGAAGGAGATACTAGCGGCATACCAACGGGCCTTGATTTGATAGAATTGAGACATTTTGAGCTTGTGTGAAAGATATCAAATGAAACCCCTAATTTATAGAAAAGTGAGGGTAAAGTTATTCTGCCTAAGTTCGTTCCGAATGTGCAGATCCGGACAAACCCTACAAATATGAATTTCGGATGTGCACATCTGGAAATTGTCCGGATCTGCAAATCAGAAAGTTTGACTGATACATTTTCAAACAGAATTGAATATGTGATGCAACCACTTGGAATACTTTCAGTGCAATAAAATTTGTAAGTGTATTAAAAAGACATATGGATAAAAATACAATATATTTCATTTCAATAATGTACATTGTGTCGTATGATTATACAAAAGAGTTAAAACAAAAATCTCCGTCTAAATCTATCGGAGCTTGACCTTTCGACTTTTCTGCATTTGATACCTTTTCTATTGCGTTCAATCTTTCGAATTCAAGCATCCTTTCGACAAAACTATCCGACAAAGACTCGGCAATTGGGGTTGCATGCGTCGCCCATTGCGGTGATTTAGGTGGTATCGGGCATCCGGGTTTCAAGATAACTTGTACGAAATGTCTTGATTTCGCAAGCCAACCGATACACATGATGCGATCACTTAGATTCGACGGAGGTGCGGTGTGGAGTGGAAAAAAGGTTTTCGAAAAACCGTATCGAGTCAAGTCGATATACACCATATCGTAGGTGCATGCTATTAGATGACCCATCTCGGGGAAACTCATCCATTTCGATACCGGTGCCGGACCACTCAACCACGGAACAAGTGACTCGTGAACCTTGTCGTACTTTTCTTGATTTTCATAGAGACGCAAGTATGCTTCTTTATGCGTCTCCAACTCTAGGATAAGTTGATGACGTACAAGTGCATGACCTTCCTCTCCTTTACCGAGTAGTGCCGACACGGCTCGGTAACCGCAATTACCATCCCCTACAACATCGATTATACAGTCGATATGGTTGTGCATAAAAACCAGTATCTCGTCAATAAAGGTAATCATACGTGTAGTTGGAGTCGTAGTCCGGACTTGTAGAATCGGTGTCGGAGCCGGTTTGGAAATGCGAGCTCCTTTCATGACACGTTGTAGAGATTTAGGAGTCGGAGAGTCCGGAAAGATTTGGTCAACGTGCTCATAATACGAAGGAGACCGAGTTGTTGCGTTGTCATTTGGTGTAGGCTTCAACTTCTTCGGAGCACCCTTTGTCTTAACCGGTTGAGACGGCGGTATCATTGCGGTTGTTTCGAGGAAGGCAAACTTCCTTAACTCTTCTTTGATATGTAGCTTCATATTGTCGTCGGCCTTCGAAAATCTATTTTGAATCGCTTCCAATTCGGCCAAAATAGAGGTATCCGGTTTATCTTCTTCCTTATAACCATCATCATCAAAACTAAGTCTCATCCAATGAGGGAAAACTTCGTCAATTTGTATTGGCTCACCTAGTTTCAACTTTTTAGCAATGACACAAGCACAAGGAAGACTGTAGGTTTTCACAATAGTGCAACCACACTTTGCACTATCGGCACCTACCGTTTCGGCTTGGTTGGCCTCGTGAAAAATATAGCCCAACCCCGCCCGAGACATGTTGCCGATCAATTGAGAGTAGAGGAAGTTACCTTTAAACTGATGTTCCAAAACCGTGATGCTCCGACCGAAAGTGGTTTGTATCTCATTGTGTTGGTTTTTAATCATTAGATGCACGGAGTCCCAATCCCGACATAAATCCCCCTTGCTATTCCCCAACCAATTCTTCAAAGTGGCATGTGCCGACTCAACTCTATTGGTGGTAGTGTTTCCAAGATGTCGTACGTTATCAGTCCACGCACAAACAATCTTTTCTTTCACTTGATCAAGAATGGTGGATTCAACATATTTCAACAAAGTGGGGTACCGTTCACACACTTTCTAGAATTTAATGACCGAATCGGCATATAATTCCGTTGTGGAAGAATTTAGAATATGAGTTCATGCATCCATAATTTTCTCTACAATGACAGCCGACTTGACCACTTTTCCGTCTTCCGACCCCACTTGTTTCGCACCCACCGCGGTCTTAACCCGACTTTGCATATTCTTTGTTATGTGAAATCGACAAAGTAGTGCATTGGAAGAAGGAAAGACATTTGCAACCGCATTCATCAAGGCGTTGTCGCGGTCCGTAACAATTGATTTTGGCATTTGAACATGTTTCTTCAAAAGTGACCGGCACGTCTCCAACGCCCACATGAAATTGTCCTCTTTCTCACACTCCAAAAAGGCAAAACCGATGGCATATGTCTTATCCGTAGACGTAACGCCAACCATCTCAAACAACGGAAGACGATACTTGTTTGTCTTGTAGGTGCTATCGAGAATGAGCACTGTCGAGAACGTTTTGAACAACTTGATGGAATCTGGATGAGTCCAAAAAATATCTCGGACCGTAATTCCATCATCGCGATATCTGTACCGAGACACGTAATCGTTGTCTTCCAACACTTTCAACAGTTGTTGCATCTCACTCCTATCTCCCCTAATTGCCTTGTTCGTTTGATACCGAATGTTATACACTTGCTTTATGTTTGCAACATTTTCGGGTTCTTTCCGTTTCAACGTCGCAAGTATATTCTTCGGTTGGACAAGGTTCAAGGTCATGTCGGCTATACATGTCTTCTCTTCCGCCTTGAGCCGACAAGCACTTGGATGGCCTTGAAGCTTTGAGCACATTTCGTGGTTATGTATACCACAACGAACGGTAAATCTCCATTTCTTGGAAACTAACATGTAACCACCAATCTTAAACGGGCACTCACATCTTCTAGTACCAATCTCGTCTTTCTTTAACTTCCGTAGAGGTGCTTTATATTTGCCGCTTCTTTCGCAACCCAAAATTACAAAAACTTTTCTTCTATCCGACCCATTATCCGATCTCCCGATATTTACACCTAAACCAAGCTCAATAGCCGTCCTACGAATGTATGCGATCATGCTTTCACGATCATCAAAGTCTTGCTTGTTGTTAAAGTCGCCGCCGACATCAACCGACTTTACGAGCATGCCTTCATCTTTCGGGGAAATCGGGGCAACTAATTTTTTTTCCATGTTATCGGGGCTATATATAAACAAGAATAGAACAATTAATATGTATAAATAAAATATATTCAAAAATGCTGAAAATTTAAATTAATTAGCTTCAGGCATTTTTCCGGATGTGCACATCCGGAAATGTTCATGCTGAATTCGTTCTAGATGTGCAGATCTGGAAGCAGCGTAACTTGTTTTTTCAAAAATGTAGATTGATAATGTGAGCAATGTAGTGGATGAAGTTGAATGTTTACCTGAAATTCAGTCTTTCCTTGCTTTCTTTGATTTGTTGCACCAAAAACTTGAACTTTTTGAGTGAGAAATGAGATTGATGAAGTAGGGTTTTTTGAGTTGGTGAGAGTGAGTGTAGTAGGAGAAATGTTGAGAATGGGAAGGGGGAGTGATCATGCAGCTTCAAATATATCACCTTTTTTGTCTGGATATACAGATTCGGAGGAATTCCGGATATGCACATCCGGAGAAACTTTTTATTTTTTAAAGATACGGTGCGTCCGGATGTGCACGTCCGGAATCAGGGGGCAAAAAAATAATTTCACGTGGTGCCTAAGAAACTTGGGTGGTGCATTAAGAAATCCTCTTATTTTATTGGGAAGACATAATTCTGGGTTGACTATTTCATTCTATGTCGACAACGTTAATTGATACATCAATAACATTAGTGTCACACAATCATTTTTGGAACAAAATCAATAAAAAAATCAAGGTAATTAAAATTGGACCGGATATTGAACCGGTATAGACTGAGGTTTAAGGTTTAAAGGTCTGACCGGGTCAGACCGTTTTTGTATATGTTATATGATTTAATACTAATTCTTTATCATATAGATTGGTGACTTTTATTTTCTATAATTTCTTAACTATAATCAGTTTGAGAAAGAGTTAAAAATGCTATAATTTTATATCTTATGTAAAAATATAGATGGTGCTTGATTTAGGCCAAAGAATATTAGAATTTAAGAATAATTTTTTTTTTTAGCCTTGTCAAATTTGTGAAAGGGTGATCATAACACTATTAATGAAGTATGCCTGACACTCAAAACTTTAAAAAATAAATTGGAGAGTATTATTTATAAAAAGAATTCTATGTCTTATTATAAAAAAAATTCAAATTCTGAATGGGTTAGAGCGAGGTCTTCAATTATAAGATCCATTTGGTTCAATAGTATTAAATAGTTTTTTTTTATCTTTTATTATATTTTTCTTTTAAATAAATTAAAAAAAAATTGAAAAAGTTAAAATCCGATTCAACCCATATAATTGGACGAACCCCCGATTTTGACCGGTCATTCTGGTTTCTATTCAGTTTTTCAGCTTTTGCCCCGGTTCCTTGACATACCAGTTTAAAGAGTTTAATTGACCGGACATAAACCCAATTTCTGATCTAACCAATTGAACCGGCCAATCCGATTCAATTTTTATAACCTTGAAAAAAAAAGACAACGGTGTAGTCGTTAGGTAATTTAAATGACTGATTTGTTATAAAAAAAAAATTTAATAACCAACCTATTACATAATGTAAAAGACCCATGTGTAACTCAATCAAATCAAATCATAATATCACTTTTATATATTAATTCCAAAAATATATTTGAAAACATCAGCATAGTATATTCTAATCTTGTAGAAAAAAATTTAAAAAATCAACGGATTACAATTAAATAACGCAAAAGATCCCGGTGTAATAAAGCAGATCCCTGTGTAATTTTACCTAAATACATTAAATTCAATCAAATCAAATCTTTTATATATTAATTCCAAAAATATATTGGAAAACATCTGCATTAGTATATTCTAATTAGATACATTGTCTCTGTAAAATATATATAGTTTTATTTATTAAAGTGCGATTTGATTGGAATTACATTGCAAAATAGAGGTATTTATCTCATTGTTTTTCCAATCAATTTACAAAGTCAAAGTCATGTAATTCAACAAACTTGGTAGCTTCTCCAAATGCTAAAGCTGTACAACTTTTTCATTTTTTTTTTTTGCTAAAATACAGTTTTGGTCCCTTTGTTTTTGAAAATTCACAGTTTTGGTCCCCCTGTTTTTTTTTTTAACAGTTTTGGTCCCCCACCCCTCACTATTCATGTACGGACGTGTACTGTTCATGTACGGACATGTACGGACAAGTTACTGTTCATCACTTTTTTTGGGCCAAAATTGGGGTGGGGGACCAAAACTGTTAAAAAAAAAAACAGGAGGACCAAAACTGTGAATTTTGCAAAACAGGGGGACCAAAACTGTATTTTAGCCTTGTTTTTTTTATGCAGAACATTTCCTTGTTAATCCAACTATGAATATAAAAAGTATATCAAATTTAAAAATCACAACCAACCTTTTTCTTCATGTTGCAAGTTACCCTAATTAAATTGATCTCACATAGTAAAGCGTAGCTACTCATGTACTAGAGAGTAATTTGATTTGATTTTTCAAAAAGAAATTTAAATCAATAAAAACTAAATTGTTTAGTTAATTTTAGTTTTTACAATATATATTTTTCTTTTGAAATCTAAACTAAATCATATTTATGAATAATATATATTTTTCATGAAATTTGAACTAAATTATATCGCTAAAGTTAAAAATTTTGTTTGAAGTGGTCGTAAGTAAAAAAATAATATTATTATTTAAGATTTTTGTGGTTAAATCCTAGTTGGTTTGATGTAATTTTTTTTAGTTTAAATATTATTATGATCTTAACAGGTAACAACCTCACGAAGATTCAAACTATTAAATTCATACTGCACAACAAATTTCATATTAAAAAATCGGAACCTCTTCGATACCTTCTTAGCCTTGAAGTAGCTAGATCTCCGTCTAATATTCTACTTAATCAACACAATTACACTCTTGATTTACTAAACAATACATGTATGCTTGCTACTAAACATTCTCCTACTCTTTATAACCTTTCTCTCAAACTTCATTGCTCTACATCTACTCTATACCATGACACTACTCAGTAGCGTAGACTCATTGGTTAACTTATCTATTTAACTAGAACTCGTCCCAATATATCTTTTGGAGAATTTTTTAACACATCACCTAAGTTTCTTAGGCACCTTGTATACTTATAAAAATATCCCTTTATTCCGGCTGTGCAAATTCAGACGCACCTTTTTTTTTTTTTTTAATTTTTCAGTTTTTTCCGGATGTGCACATCCGGTAAAAGTTCGCATTTGCAAATACGGAATAAAATCAGATGTAGAATGCCAAAAATCCAACAATGTTTCTCACATTCATAACATAAAATCAGGATTACATTCAGAAATTCGGTATTACATCAACAGAAATTTAAATATTACAAGTTCAATAGCCCGATGGACGCTTGCACATCTCTAAGATGTCATCGACCGTTCTTCAGATTTTGACGGTGGTCTCGAACTCGAGCGGGAATCGTTCTTCATAACCGAAATAAGTTTGCCACATCGCTCTAACATCCCCTTGATTCTTGAGCTCAACAATGCTGTAAGCGACGTTCCCTTCGTTGTCAACCGAAGGTGAACGATACTCAAGCTTTGCAACCTTCCGTTTGTCTCGGTAAGGTAGAAGATGTTCGATGTCGTCAATGATCTCGCCGATGGAGGTGTCCCTCATTAGCTTAAACATGCGACCGCGTGTTTTGCCGTCGGTGTAGGAGACACTTGCGACATACCAACGGAACTTGATTTCATACAATTGAGACATTTTGAGTTTGTGTGAAAGAAATAAAATGAAACCCCTAATTTATAGAAAACTTTGGGTAAAGTAATTTCTGCCTAACTTCTTTCCGGATATACAGATACAGAAAAACCCTACAAATATTGTTTCCGGATTTGTATATCCGAAACTTTCTCGTATCTGCAAATCAGAATATTTTACTGATACATTTTTCAATCAGAATTGACTATGTTATGCAACCAATTGCAATGCTTTCATTGGAATAAAATTCATAAGTGCATTAAAAAAGGCATACGAATAAAAATTCAATATATTTTACTTCAAAAATGTACATTTTGTCGTACGATTATACAAAAGAGTTAAAACAAAAGTCCCCGTCTAAATCTATCGGAGCTTGACCTTTGGACTTTTCCGCATTTGATGCCTTTTCAATTTCGTTCAATCTATCGAATTCAACCATCCTTTCAACAAAAGTATCCGGCCACGACTCGGCAATTGCGGTTGCATGCGTCGCCCATTGCGGTGATTTAGGTGGTATGGGGCATCTGGGTTTCAAGATAACTTGTACAAAATGTCTTGATTTCGCAAGCCATCCAATACACATCATGCGATCATTTGGATTGGACGGTGGTGCGGTGCGGAGTGGAAAAAAGGTTTCCGAAAACCCGTATCGTGTCAAGTCAATACACACCATATCGTACGCACATGCGATAAGATGACCCATCTCGGGGAAGCTCATCCATTTCGATACCGGGGCCGGACCACTCAACCACGGAACAAGTGACTCGTAAACCTTGTCGTATTTTTCTTTATTTTCATACAAACGCAAGTATGCTTTTTTATGCGTCTCCAACTCTAGGATAAGTTGATGACGGACAAGTTCATGATCTTCCTCTCCTCTACCGAGTAGAGCCAAAATGGCTCGGTAACCGCAATTACCATCCCCTACAACATCGATGATACCGTCGATATGCTTGTGCATAAAAATCGGCATCTCGTCGATAAAGGAAATTATAGGTGGAATCGGTGTCGAAAGCGGTGCATTCGGAGTCAAAACTCGTGGAATCCGTGTCGGAGCCGATTTGGTAATGCGAGCTCCTTTCATGGAACTTTGTAGAGATTTAGGAGTCGGTGACTCCGGAAAGAGTTTGTCAACGTGCTCACAATATGAAGGAGACCGAGTTGTCGAGTTGTCATTCGGTGTAGGCTTCAACTTCTTCGAAGCACCTTTTGTCTTAACTGGTTGAGACGACGGTATCATTGCGGTTGTTTCGGGAAAGGCAATCTTCCTCAATTCTTCTTTGATGTGTAGCTTCATGTTGTCATCGGCCTTCGAAAATCTCGCTTGAATCGCTTCTAATTCGGGAAAAATAGAGATATCTGGTTTATCTCCTTCCTTGCAACCATCATCATCAAAACTAAGTCTCATCCAATTGAGAGTAAAGAAAGTTACCTTTAAAACGATGTTCCAAAACCGTAATACTCCGACCAAATGTGGTTTGTATCTCGTTATGCTGGTTTTTAATCATGAGATCCACGGAGTCCCAATCTCGACATAAATCGCCCTTGCTATTACCCAACCAATTCTTCAAAGTAGCATGTGCCGACTCAACTCTATTGGTTGTTGTATTTCCAAGGTGTCGGACATTATCCGTCCACGCACATACTATCTTCTCCTTCACTTGATCAAGAATAGTGCTTTCAACGTATTTCAACAACGCGGGGTACTTTTCGCACACTTTCCATAATTTCATGACCGAATCGGCATATAATTCTTTTGTGGAAGAATTTATAATACGATTCCATGCATCTATTATTTTTTCTACAATGACACCAGCCTTAACCAATTTTCCATCTTCCGACTCCACTTATTTCACACCCACTGCGGGTTTAACCCGACTTCTCACATTCTCTGTTATGTGAAATCGACAAAGTAATGCATTAGAAGAAGGAAAGACCTTTGCAACCACATTCATCAAAGTGGAATCGCGGTCCTTAACAATCGCTTTAGGCAGTTGAACATGTTTCTTCAAAAGTGACCGACACGTCTCCAACGCCCATGTAAAATTGTCCTCTTTTTCGCACTCCAAAAATGCAAAACCATCGACATATGTCTTATCCGTAGACGTAAAACCAACCATCTCAATTAATGGAAGTCGATACTTGTTCGTCTTATAGGTACAATCGAGAATGAGCACTGTCGAGAACGTGTTGAACAACTTTACGGAATCCGGATGAGTCCAAAAAATATCTCGGACCGTAACTCCATCATCGCGATATATGTACCGAGACACGTAATTGTTATCATCCAACAATTTCAACAGTTGTTGCATCTCACTTCTATCTCCCCTAATTGCTTTGTTCGTCTGATACCGAATGTTATACACTTGCTTTATATTTGTTACATTGTCAGGTTCCTTCCGTTTCAACGTGGCAAGTATATTTTTCGGTTGGACAAGATTCAAGGTCATGTCGGCAATACATGTCTTCTCTTCCGACTTGAGCCGACATACACTAGGATGACCTTGAAACTTTGAGCACAATTCGTGATTATGTATACCACAACGAACACTAAATCTCCATTTTTTGGAAGCTAAAATGTAACCACCAATCTTAAAAGGGCACTCAGATTTTCTACTACCGGTGTCATCTTTTTTTAACTTCCGTAGAGGAACCTGATATTTCCCGCTTCTTTCACACCCCAAAATTACAAAAGCTTTTCTTCTTTCCGAACCATTATCCGATCTTCCGATATTCACACCGAAACCAAGGCCAATAGCCGTCCTACGAATATATGCGAGCATGCTATCACGATCATCAAACTCTTGCTTGTTATTAAAGTCACCGCCGACATCAACCGACTTTACGATAATCCCTTCAACTTTCGGAGAAATCGGCGAAACTAATTATTTTGAGATTTTATCGAGGTGCTCCATATCTATTTATAAACAATAATAGAACAATAAATATATATAACTAAAACCTATTAAAAATTGCTGAAAATTAAAATTAATAAGTTCCAGGCATTTTTTCGGATGTGCACATCCGGACAAGTTCATGCTAAATACGTACCGGATTTACACATCCGGAAGCCGCGTAACTTGTTTTTCCAAAAAGTAGATTGATAATGTGAGCAATGTAGTGGATGAAGTTGAATATTTACCTGAAATTCAATCTTCTCTTGCTCCCTTTGATTTGTTGCACCAAAAAGTTGGAGTTTTTGAGTGAGAAATGATATTGATGAAGTAGGGTTTCTTAGGTTGGTGAGGGTGAGTGTGGAAGAAGAAAGGTTGAAGGGGAGTGATCATGCAGGTTCAATTATATCAATAATTCTTCCGGATCTGCATATACGGAGACCATCCGCATATGCACATCCAGGACAAATATTTTTTTTAACGCCATGGTGCGTCCTGATTTGCACATCCGGAATCAGGGGGCATAAGTGGAATTCCGCGCGGTGTCTAAGAAACTTAGGTGGTGTATTAAGAAATTCTCTATCTTTTGTTATACAACAACTAAGCCATTTTGTTTGCTAGCTCACTGTGACTCATTTTCAAGCCGCTCTTCGTGTTTTACAATATTTAAAATCTTGCCTGAATCATGGCCTATTTTTCGGCCTATTTATCCAACTACTATTGATATTTCTCTTTTTGATAGTGATTGAGCTACTTGCCCCACCACAAGACAATTTGTCACTGGCTTTGCAATCTTTCTTGGCAATTCTTTAGTTTCGAGGAAATCAAAGAAACAAACCACTATTTTCACTCCAACTCCGAAGCCAAATATCGAGCCCTTGCAAGTCTCACTTGTGAAGTTTAGTGATTGCACTACATTTTTCAAAACCTCCACATTATTTTTTCCAGACCTATATCTCTCTAATGTGACAACTGTTCTACTGTTTACTTAGCCCACAATCCCTTCTTTCATGATTGCTCTAAACACATCGAGATTGATTACCACATCATTAGAGGAAAGTTGAAATTCAGTCTCATTAAACTGTTTTTCATTCCATTTTTTACTCAACTTGTTGATGTCCTAACCAAACCTCTCCTTACATCACCCTTATCGTCCTTTTTATTCAAACTTAAATTCGTTTCTATTCACAATCCACCTTGAAATTCTGGTATCAGACGTGTGATGTTAAGGTGCGATGTCACAACAACACACTCTGCAAATGGACAACAATAACAGTAACAAATCAACACAAATAATTGTTCACCCAGTTCGGTCTAACTACCTACGTCTGGGGGCTACCAAGCCAGGGATGAAATTCACTACTTGTAGAATTAATTTACAGACTCAACAACCCAGTTGACAATCTCCTAAACTTAATTCCTACTAGTGACTTTCTACCTAAGAAACCACTTAGATATGAGAACACTACTCAATCCCTAAAACAATACTCAAGGAACAACCTCTTTGAGCAACCTTGATCTTACTTCACAGCTTTGATCAAGTAATAACTCTCTATTGCTTCACAGCTTCTAAGAGAGGGCAGAAAACGACTCAGCAATTCAACCTAGAATTCTGTATACAAAACTCGTACAAAATACTCAAGACACTCAGCCTATGCTCTTGATCTTCTCTCTGTATTTCTGTCCCTATTCCTTTGGCTTTGTGCGCTTTAAATAGCAACCTGAATTGGGCTTGGACTTGCTACAATATCTGACTTGATTTGTTATTTAAAACTGAATATTCAAAACAGATTTTCTCCTAAAATCTTTTTAAATCTTCAACCTTTTAAATCTCCTACAAATCTGCACCAGATCTCCTATGCAGCAGGAAATATCTATCCCAAGATATTCACATCCAATGAGACAACTTGCTCTCCACAATTCCAGCTAACACGCAAACCCTAACATCACAACCTGATGTTATTAATTCTGCAGATCTAATGTCACAACATCGCCATGTGACATCAGACACTTCAGCAATTTAAATACTTAACACAGCCCAGTGTTAAGACGCAATGTTGCAACATCAGCACTTTGACATCAACATTGAACATACTTTGTTTTACCAAAATTCCAGCCAATCCAAGAACTAACAATCTCCCCCTTTGGCTAATTTTTGGCTAAAACAATCTCTGCACCTTCAGAGACTTCAGCAGCGAAAAAACTTCAATGATTTTGAAACTCCAACCAGCAGTAGCATCTTCAAATCACTTCACAAAACTCTGCTGCATCACCAACAATGCAAAAACAGGCAACTGTCAACATTAGCAGCAATTTCTCCCCCTTAATATCTGCACTATAACATCTGCAATCAGCTCAACAACTCCTTTGACAGCATTTGACATTCTTTGATACTCTTGACTCCCTTGGCTATTTTTCTTTGGCTACTTCTCCCCCTTTTTAGCCACTATTAGACAAGCTTCACCTGGAAGTTGACTAAACATTTAAAAAAAAACTCCAACTGCTCACAACCCTTTCTAGCACATTTAGTCTTCATAAATGCAGATTCCCAATTTGCTTCTTAACCTTTCAAATTGGTTTGCATCTAAGGCTTTAGTGAATATGTCAGCCAGCTGTTTATCTGTGGCTATATGCTCCAAGGTAACAATTTTGTCTTCAACCAATTCCCTTATGAAGTGATGCCTTATGTCTATGTGCTTCGTCCTACTATGCTGTATAGGATTTTTAGATATATTAATGGCACTCAAATTATCACAGTATAATGTCATAACATCTTGTTTGACATTGTATTCACTCAACATCTTCTTCATCCAAACTAGCTGAGAGCAACTACTTCTTGCTGCTATATACTCGGCTTCAGCAGTTGAGAGAGATACACAATTCTGCTTCTTACTGAACCAGGAAATCAGATTATTCCCTAGAAAGAAACAACCTCCTGAAGTGCTTTTCCTATCATCTGCACTTCCAGCCCAATCAGCATCACAGTATCCTCTTAAATTAGTCCCAGAATCATGACTATATAGCATCCCATAGTCACTTGTGCCATTCACATATTTCATAATCCTCTTCACTTGATTCAAGTGACTCACCTTAGGATCAGATTGATATCTGGCACACACTCCAACAACAAAGGAAATGTCAGGTCTGCTTGCTGTGAGATATAGTAAACTCCCAATCATACTTCTGTACAAGCTTTGGTCCACACTCACTCCATTTTCATCCTTGGAAAGCTTCAAATGAGTAGGAGCAGGTGTCCTTTTGTGATTGGCATTATCCAGGCCAAATTTCTTTACTATGCTCTTAACATATTTGCTTTGAGAAATAAAGATGAAATCCTCCATTTGTCTGACTTGTAGTCCAAGAAAGTAGCTAAGTTCTCCAACCAAACTCATTTCAAATTCAGATTGCATTTGTTGAACAAACTGTTTCACCATAGCATCTGGCATTCCCCCAAATACAATGTCATCCACATAGATTTGGGCTACCATTAATTTTCCGCCTTCTTCCTTGACAAACAAAGTTTTGTCAATCCCTTCTTTTCTATATCCATTTGCTGCTAAGAATTCTATAAGCCTCTCATACCAGGCCTTTGGAGCTTGTTTCAACCCATACAGAGCGGATGAAGTGCCTCTTCTCAGGGTAACCCTGTTGTGAATGTAGCAGGCAGTGTTCATGGCTTCAGCCCAGAAATAATAAGGAAGTTTCTTGGCATGAATCATTGCTCTAGCCTACTCTTGGATAGTTCTGTTCTTCCTCTCAACAACTCCATTTTGCTGAGGGGTGATAGGCGATGAAAACTCATGACTTATACCTTCAGCAGAGCAAAATTCTTCAAACTTGTTATTCTCAAACTCTCTTCCATGATCACTTCTTATTCTGATAACCTTACTCTCCTTTTCTCTTTGGAGTCTTTGACAGAGCTCTTTAAAGACATCAAACACCTCTGATTTGTCTTTGATGAAGTTCACCCAGGTGTATCTTGAATAGTCATCCACAACTACATAAGCATATTTCTTTCCACCCAGACTTTCAACCTGCATAGGTCCCATCAAGTCCATATGAAGCAGTTTCAATACCTTGGAGGTGGTGTCATGTTGAAGCTTCGGATGAGACATCTTTGTCTGCTTCCCTTTTTGACAGTCTCCACACACCTTTCCTTCCTCAATACTAAGTTTGGGAATTCCTCTGACTGCTTCTGAGGAGATGATTCTCTTCATTCCCTTTAGATGAAGATGTCCCAACTTCTGATGCCAGATTTTGACATCATCTTCTTTAGCAAGCACACACGTGGAAGAATTTGAGTTTTGAGGCACCCAAAGATAACAATTGTCCTTAGATCTGGTTCCCTTCATAATGACTTCTCCTTTATCATCTTTGACCAAACATTCAGACTTTGTGAAGTCTACTTTGAATCCTTGATCACAAAGTTGACTAATACTAATCAAATTTGCTGTTAGTCCTTTAACAAGAAGAACATTCTCCAGTCTGGGAGCGCTAGCACAATTTAGTTTACCAATCCCCTTTATCTCTCCTTTGATCCCATCACCAAATGTAACATAGCCAGAAGACTGAAGTTTCACATCTACAAGCAGATTCTTTACTCCAGTCATGTGTCTTGAACACCCACTGTCAAAATACCAGTCTTCTTTGGTAGAAACCCTTAAGGAAGTGTGAGCTATCAGACTGGTAATTTTAGGAACCCATTGCTTCACCACCTTAGGCCTGACCTCTTTCTGTCTGGGTTGAGGAGCAGAATTTGGATAACCGTGAAGCTTGAAGCACGAGGACTGCATATGTCCAATCCTGCCACAATAGAAACATCTTACTCTGTCACCTCCAAAGTGGTTAAATCTTTTGCCGCTTTGATGATAATGCTGTGGCTGCCACCCATAATGTTGTCTCCTTCTTCCATAGTTGGATTGTCTTCTTCTGTACTGAGGATGCTGTCTTTTAGGCTGTCTCATATGGTGATGAGGCTTCCTTCTTCCATAGTGATGAGGCACAACATTGTTGTATCCATATCCATACCAGTTTTCCTGATGTTGAGACATCTGACGAGACATGTTCTGTTTGAACCTTGTAGCTTGCATGCTCTTGTGATATTGGGGAGGCATATACTAACTGACTCCTTGGGGCTGCATCTTCCTCTGATGAGGACCATTCTTCTTCTCAACATTCTGGGGCTGAACAACCTTCTTTGGTGTAGGACCCTGTCTCTTAGGTTGTTGTTGAGACAATGGTTGAGACATCTCCTTCTTTGTTCCTGAAGTGCTTGCCACATATCCTATACTTGATTTATCTCCAGCAGCTTTCTCCGACTGAAGAATCTTATCAAGAGTAGTTGTACCACTATTCATCATCCTAACGGATTTGTCATCTGATCCAGTTGAGACTTAACTAGTACAAATTCATTTTCCAGATCAGTTTTTTCATTTTCAAGCTAAGCAATCTGTTGCTTGTGACACTTGTTTTCTTGACAAATCTTAGCACTTTTTAAACACAGCTCTTGATAAGTAGATGTTAACTCCTCATAAGTTATCACTCCATCACTATCATCATCAGACACAACACTTCCTGTTAAGGCTCTAACATGCCTTGCTGACTCACCTTCACTTTCACTATCAGATTCAGACCAGGAAACTGACATGCCCTTCTTCTACTTCTTCAAGAATGTGGGACATTCTTTCTTGACATGTCCATACCCTTCACATTCAAAGCACTGAACACCTTTATCCTGGGCAGTCTTCTCTTCATCTTTCTCTTTTGGCTTGCTGATGTCAGAAGAGATGTTCTTGACACTAGGCTTGTAGTTATTGTTCCACCTTTTTAACACTTTGTTGAACTGTCTTCCCAACATAACTATGGACTGAGATAGATCCTCCTGGGATTCAGAACTCTTTCCTTTTTCTTCTTGATCATTTGACACCAAGGCTATACTCTTTGGCTTCTTTTCTGGTTCTTCCTCATTCAACCCAAGCTCAAAAGTTTGAAGAGATCCAATGAGCTCATCAACTCTCATCTTGCTGATGTCTTGTGATTCTTCAATGGCAGTTACCTTCATCTTGTACTTCTTAGGAAGGGACCTAAGGATCTTCCTTACAAGCTTTTCATCTGACATTTTTTCACCAAGAGCACTGGATGCATTAGCTAGCTCCAGAATATTCATGTGGAAGTCATGAATAGTCTCATCTTCCTTCATCTTCAGGCTTTCAAATTTTGATGTTAGAATCTGAAGTCTAGACATCTTCACTCTAGATGTTCCTTTATGTGTCGCCTTCAAAATATCCCACGCTTCCTTAGCAACTTCACAGGTATTGATTAACCTGAAAATATTCTTATCCACTCAATTGAAAATTGCATTTAGAGCTTTGGAATTACCAAGGGAAAGCTCATCTTCTTCCTTGGTCCATTCTTCTTCAGGCTTTGGCTTAGAGGTGCCTTCTTTATCTTTGCCAGCATCATCTTTCTCACACACAGCAGGTGTTTTCCACTCTTTAATAATAGCCTTCCATGCCCTGCTGTCCAAGGATTTTAAGAAAGTAGTCATCCTTGGCTTCCAATAGTCATAATTGGATCCATCCAAAATAGGGGGTCTGTTGACGAATCCTCCAACTTCTTTGTCCATCTTTACACCAGAAAGTAACTTCCCTAGATCTCACCCAGAGACAGACAGGATGCCTGCTCTGATACCAATTGAAATTCTGGTATCAGACGTGTGATGTTAAGGTGCGATGTCACAACAGCACACTCTGCAAATGGACAGCAATAACAGTAACAAATCAACACAAAGAATTGTTCACCCAGTTCGGTCTAACTACCTACGTCTGGGAGCTACCTTGCCAGGGATGAAATTCACTACTTGTAGAATTAATTTACAGACTCAACAACCCAGTTGACAATCTCCTAAACTTAATTCCTACTAGTGACTCTCTACCTAAGAAACCACTTAGATATGAGAACACTACTCAATCCCTAAAACAATACTCAAGGAACAACTCTTTGAGCAACCTTGATCTTACTTCACAGCTTTGATCAAGTAATAACTCTCTATTGCTTCACAGCTTCTAAGAGAGGACAGAAAACGACTCAGCAATTCAACCTAGAATTCTGTATACAAAACTCGTACAAAATACTCAAGACACTCAGCCTATGCTCTTGATCTTCTCTCTGTATTTCTGTCCCTATTCCTTTGGCTTTGTGCGCTTTAAATAGCAACCTGAATTGGGCTTGGACTTGCTACAATATCTGACTTGATTTGTTATTTAAAACTGAATATTCAAAACATATTTTCTCCTAAAATCTTTTTAAATCTTCAACCTTTTAAATCTCCTACAAATCTGCACCAGATCTCCTATGCAGCAGGAAATATCTATCCCAAGATATTCGCATCCAATGAGACAGCTTGCTCTCCACAATTCCAGCTAACACGCAAACCCTAACATCACAACCTGATGTTATTAATTCTGCAGATCTAATGTCACAACATCGCCATGTGACATCAGACATCCAACTTCAGCAATTTAAATACTTAACACAGCCCAGTGTTAAGACTCAATGTTGCAACATCAACACTTTGACATCAACATTGAACATACTTTGTTTTACCAAAATTCCAGCCAATACAAGAACTAACACACCTTATGGAAGAAATGTCAGCTAATTAATTATTTTATTCTTATTATTTTGTTAAGTACATTAATTTAGGAGAATTAATTACTCTATGAAGGTGTATAAATATGCCTCTAATTTATTAGTATAACTTTATTAAACATTACATCATCCAGTCACTATTATAAACAACATAAAAATATTCAATGAACATAAAATTTTTTTTATTACTTATAATAGTGATCAAATGGTATATTCTATTATATCCACCTTAAAAAGTTTTGTACGGTAAAGATTTTATTTGTATATCCGAATAAATTTGATGTTAACTTTTGTCTTAATTATATAAAAAATTTATAAATACATCGAATTCAATCAAAGCAAATTATAATATCACTTTTATATATTAAATCCAAAAATATATTTGAAAACCATGGTATATTTGCTAAAGCTGTACAACGTTTTCATTGTTAATCCAACTATGAATATAAAAAATATATCAAATTTAAAAATCACAACCAACCTTTTTCTTCAAGTGCAAGTTACCCTATTTAAATTGATCTCACATTGTAAACCGCAGCCATCCATGTACTAGTACTAGAGAGTAATTTCATTTGATTATTTAAAGAGAAATTTAAATCAATAATAAATAAATAGTTTAGTCAAATCTAATTTTTACAATTTTTTTTTGTGAAATCTAAACTAAATCATATAGATGAATAATATATATTTTTCATGAAATTTGAACTAAATCATATCGCTAAAGTTAAATATTTTGTTTGAAATGGTCGAAAGAAAAAAAATTATTTAAGATTTTAGTGGTTAAATCCTATTGGGTTTGATGTAATATTTTTAGTTTAAATATTTTATCTTAAATTGTTGATTTCCATCTTAGATATGTATTCAAATGATTGTTATTTAATTATTTGATTTATTTAAAAAATATATTTTTAATATTAAATTTTATTACTATTTAAATAAGCAAATTAACAGCAATAAAAAGTGTAAAATTTAATAATTAAAATACATCAGCGCAAAATTATTTTAAAATAAAATTAGTAAAATAAAAAGAAAAAAAATTTGATTTGGTTTAAATTTAGGAGAAAAAACATCCATTTTAATTGATTTGGTTTGAGATGTGAAATTTACCATCTCACTAATTTGATTCTTCTCTTCTTATTTTCCATAGTCAAATTCTTTTAATAAAAAATTTACCATAACAATACTATTATGGATTTAATTGAAATACACTGACAGTGTAAAAAAGTTTTACACTGACAGTGTAAAGAAGTTTTACACTGTCAGCGAATCTTAGCTGTTGAATGTTAAAAGAAATTTGACTTTTATTTTAAAAACTTATTAAATCATACAAACAGATGATGGTGATGAATTGACAGTGTAAAATTTTTTACACTGTCAGTGCATATCAATTAATCTCTACTGTTATTACCATTTACATTTGATTTTATTTTTTTCCGAAAAAACATGACAAAGGTAGAAATAATGAAGACAAATGCATGGGAATGAATGATAGTTGAAATGTGTACCAACGGTGCACATTCAACCAAATAAAAAAAATTATTTTGAAAAATAAAATAGAATATTAATCACACCAAATGTTCCTTGTCCTTTATTAAACGACAAAATCTCACATTAAATATCAATCAAATATTATTATACAACAAACTTTTAAAACCATATTATAAAATTTATTATACATCAAATATTAATACCTCACTCTAAAGTAACAACAATTCACACTCTCTTGTTCTACACCACACAAGAACACAAACATAGTATAACACAAACATAGTAACATAAACACAGACAAGAGTTTCTTCAATGTCTTCAATTGTTATTTCAGGTGTTATCAACGTTCCACGTTCTTCTTCCTCATCAAAGAACCTCTCATTCTCATCGTCATCACTCTCCGGCAACAAGATTGTTACAGTTTCAGGTAGTGGTGCACCAAGAGGAAGATGCACCCGCAAGCATGTGATTGTAACTCCTAAAGCTGTTTCTGATTCACAGAACTCACAAACTTGCCTTGATCCTGATGCTAGCAGAGTCAGTTTTTGCTTTGTTTTAATTCTAGATCTTATAGTAGAATGTTTTGATTTTGTTTAAGACTTGTTTGGATAAATAACACATAATTGATTTCGATGAATTTTGAATGATTTTAGAGTGTGCTTGGAATCATACTTGGAGGTGGTGCTGGAACTCGTCTTTATCCACTCACCAAGAAGAGAGCAAAACCAGCTGTTCCTCTTGGAGCTAACTACAGACTCATTGATATTCCTGTTAGCAATTGTTTGAATAGCAACATATCTAAGATCTATGTTCTTACTCAATTCAATTCCGCGTCTCTCAATCGACATATTTCTCGCGCGTATGCAAGTAATTTGGGTGGCTACAAAAATGAGGGGTTTGTTGAGGTTCTTGCTGCTCAGCAAAGTCCTGAGAATCCTAATTGGTTTCAGGTATACCATTGCTTTAACCATGTTTTCAAGTACCTTTTATATCTTTTGTTTTGGAAAGTTAGTACTTTAGGATTATATGATGTCTCGGGTTTGACTGCATGTAGAGCCGTCTTTGAGGACGTGCAAGGGGCTGCAGCATAGATTAAATTGTGGTTCAATAGGGTCTCTATTTGTTTTTGCATGGTTAATCTGCGACTAAACTATACAGGACTTCCAAAACTTGAGACGACTCTGATTGCATGCAATCCATATCCGAGTGTTTGGCGTTTGTTGATGGCTTTTATGATGGTTAGAAGTGATATTTGAAAATAATTGATGTGGTTGTTGCAGGGTACTGCAGATGCTGTGAGGCAATATTTATGGCTTTTTGAAGAGCATAATGTTTTGGAGTACTTAATTCTGGCCGGTGATCATTTGTATCGAATGGATTATGAGAAATTTATTCAAGCACACAGGGAATCTGATGCTGATATCACTGTGGCTGCGTTGCCAATGGACGAAAAACGTGCAACTGCTTTTGGTCTGATGAAGATAGATGAAGAGGGGCGTATAATTGAGTTTGCAGAAAAGCCGAAAGGAGAACAGTTGAAAGCTATGAAGGTGAATCCATATATATTTCTGTCTGTTTTGTTTTTCGAACGGTTCTTATCGAAACAGATGGTTATGCAGTTACTGTTTTTATTGTCTGTTATTAGGTTGATACTACGATTTTAGGTCTTGATGATGAAAGAGCGAAAGAAATGCCTTTTATTGCTAGCATGGGTATATATGTTATCAGCAAAAATGTGATGCTAGAACTGCTCCGCGACAAGTTTCCCGGTGCAAATGACTTCGGGAGTGAAGTGATTCCTAGTGCTACTTCTGTTGGAATGAGAGTATGTTTTCTTCTAATGAATTGATATGTATAATCTTGCTGTCGAACTTTCATAGCTTCGATCTCGTGATCTTGAGGGAAATTTTGTGAAAAATTCTTAGGTGCAAGCTTTCTTATATGATGGCTACTGGGAAGACATTGGTACCATTGAGGCTTTCTATAATGCAAATCTTGGAATTACCAAAAAGCCTGTGCCTGATTTCACGTAAATAAGTAATTTGCTTTATACGGTCAACTTATAGTTGATGTATTCGATAGCTGATTTCATGATGTTTATTGATATTGATTGTAGTTTCTATGATCGTTCATCTCCGATTTACACCCAACCGCGATACTTGCCTCCATCTAAGATGCTTGATGCTGATATTTCCGATAGTGTTATCGGAGAAGGTTGTGTGATTAAGGTAAACTTCTTCCGAATCTGTTCGATGAATAAGAGATCTACACCTTTCTTGACAAAGATATGATTACATGAGTTTAATTGTAAGAAACTAACCTCGCATTTCATATGTGGTTTCATAGAACTGCAAAATTTTCCATTCTGTGGTCGGGCTGCGATCTTACATATCAGAAGGTGCAATTATTGAAGACACTTTGATAATGGGGGCAGATTATTACGAGGTAAAACGCGGTTTAAATTTCTTATCAGAAGTTTTGTTTGACATTCGAGATTTGACTTAACTGTTGAAATGCATAGATTAAGCTCAATTCATTCATTGCTTGTATAAGAAGTTATATGGATTGAATAATCCTAACAACAAATTTTCTGATTCCCAGACAAAAGCTGATAAAAGCTTTTTGGCTGCTAAAGGCAGTGTTCCAATTGGTATTGGCAAAAACTCTCATATCAAAAGAGCAATTGTTGACAAAAATGCTAGAATCGGAGAAAACGTCAAGGTAATAATATTATCCAACTTCATACATTTTCATTCCTAGTTTTAATTTCTAACTATGAAGCAACGGCACAGACACATCAATGATACTGACACGTCAAACACCAGTAATAACTTAAGAAAATGAAATAATTCAATGTAAACACATGTACCTATATAAATTTTTGCCATATTTCATTGACATTATACTCAATTTACTTAGTTTCCGATCATCTAAACACGAAACTAGATAATCGTATTGGAAATCTAACCTATGATTTCAATTCTCAGATAATTAACAGTGAAAATGTTCAAGAAGCTGCTAGGGAAACAGAAGGCTATTTCATTAAAAGCGGGATCGTCACAATAATCAAGGATGCCTTAATTCCTAGTGGCACTGTCATATAGAAGACTGTTTCATAATGGTGAGTGAGACTTTGAAGCTCATTTTCAATCAAGGGTTTAAACAGTTCTACTTTCGCGTCGCATCGACGTTCATGTTGCATGATGTATTTATTTTTCGATAAAGGCTTGTAAATAGTAGCTGCAGAGAGAACCTTGTTGTGTTTTGGAAAGTAGTACTGGTAAAGTTTGTTGATCAATCGAATAAAAGTCGTTTTATTTTCCACATCTAAGTTCATAGTTCCATAGTTTTCGGCTTTCGCTATACATGTTAACAACATTGTAAGGAAGATAAGAGAATTTAAGGGACATTTTCGAATTTACCAATTCGACATCTTTAAAACTCAAAATTTGAACTTCATCCTTTTTGTACAAATTAACTATTTACTCTTTATTTTATTTACTCTCGCTTTACTCTTTATTTTATTACTCCCACTTTCAAACTTTTTTTCAAATTTGATGAATCTTCACTCTCACACAAGTTTTCAATTTTGAAGCATTTCTGATATGTAATTATTTTATTAGAAAACTTCATTTTAGTTTTTTGCATTTGTTCA
Source organism: Lathyrus tuberosus (assembly GCA_022829125.1). Taxonomy (NCBI): domain Eukaryota; kingdom Viridiplantae; phylum Streptophyta; class Magnoliopsida; order Fabales; family Fabaceae; genus Lathyrus; species Lathyrus tuberosus. Next base: position 3,517,524 of record JALAZF010000274.1, on the reverse strand, counting down.
TAAAAAAACTTAAAATGAAGTAATTCGATTTTTTTTTGAATTTTTTGTATTATGTTTGAGAAATATAAAAATTGCAATAAAAATCAATTATGTGTAAATATTATTGATGCATTCTAAATTACTCAGAAATTTGACACATAAGAAATTGTAATAATATGGCCTAGAGAGGTTAATCAGACATAAAGTGATTGCCATTATTACACAATCAAATACAAAGAGAAGAAGAAAAAAAGGGAAAAGTACCAAAAACCCAAAATTGAACACTTTTTCTATTGGGTTGTTTATGGACAGTAACGAATGCAATAATTTGTTCTAACAAAAATTCAAAATTGGGGAGTAAATTTTTATATCGTATCCATAAGAATTGTGTAAACTTTTACAAAGCGAAGGTGAAATTAATTGTTATTAGGAAATAGTACTTGTGGGGGGCACATAGAGTGATTGATTTGGTTATATAGTAGTTATAAAACCAAATAACTAAACTAATAATTAACAAATGTTATGATAAAAGAGATTAAGTCCCCATTCAAATCCTTTGCCTTTTTATGTAGTCAAATCCAACTTGAACCTATAATGAGTCTTCTTATATCATATGTGACTGTCAAGTAACCTGCTTTGTTTGATGTGGCCACCAAAGACTCTAAGAAATATAATTGCAACTAACAACGGTTTTAGGGTGCGTAAAATACCTAATGTCACAACCGATCATGCCCTATGTTTACCAATCATAAACAATTCCACAATGTTAATTAATTCAAATATGCAAATTTATGATTAGTTCTCATTTCCATCTAGATCGAACCCCTCAATTTCATAGACGTTAAAAAAATATTAAACACAAATTAATACTGAATAATAATAAGATGTTCATTAAAGAGAGAAAATATACACTTAGCACATGACTCACATTATTGAAGAAAAATTCACCTAAGAAAAGTTATTCTAAGGGAACTAGTCATTTGTCCTTAAGGGATTCATGGCAATTACATTAGAAAAAAAAAACAGCCTTATAGACGATTAGGGATGATTCAGTAATGATGACGTAAGTTTTTCATTCTCCTTTTCTTTACAATATGTATTTGTATTATAAAAATTCAGAACCCTTATGTCTAAACGAGTTTTTTTTTACGTTAGATAGAAAAATTCTAAATCCATATAATCGCACCACTCTGACCCTAAAGCGCACCACTATTTTTTGATTTGCTAACTTAGCATCTTGTCATCGGAGAAATTAAATCGCTGTAGCTCTAAATAGCACCGTTCTGGGAACGAGATGCTTGAAATTGTACCACTTTGACTTCTGGAGCGATGTTATGCTTATTTGTTATTGAATAACACCACTCTAACTGTGGTAGCGCCAATATTGCGCTCTTCTTTCACTTTTTCCGCCTTTTATTCTATTTCTCAAGTGTTAGTCATCTCCTTGCTTTGTTATGAAACTTTCACAATAAAATACCTTGAATTTTAATTGATTAGGGTGGTTTTTGGTCAGATTGGCCTTTTCCACGATTCTTTAGAATCTTTATTAAAACTTAAACAAAACATAAATGAATTAAAGGAAAAAATAATTTAAAAATAAAGGAAATTAAGATTGAAATTAAAAAAAAACTTATAAACTATCTGTAGCGCGCGATTTTTGTCGGTGACGCGACCATCTTATTGCAATGGGATTTCCTCACCTCAGTGGGAGGAACGTTGGGTGCTACTTTCTGATTTCTTATTTATCCCGTGAAGTTGGAAGGGAAAGGGAAAGTTATCTAAAACGAACCTTGCACGCATTTGTTTAACTGAACAAACGTTTGACAGAGATTGGGGAGTCCGGGGTCAGGTTATACAATGGGGAGTTGTCAATTACCCATCCTATACATGGTTATCCATGAGATGATAGTTTTAGGTTCTGCTTTGTACTTAATGGTGTTTATCCGTTAATGGGTTGGGAAAGTTTCTTGGGAAATATGAGAGAGAGAGAGTGTGAGTTTTTATTGATGTTCGGGCTTGCCGATGTTTTTGGTAAGGTACTGGACCTAAGTTTTGATTGATATGAAGGTACTGGACGTAGAGTTTTTGGTTGGTATGTGTGAAGGTACTGGACCTAAAGTTTTTGGTTAGTATGTGTGAAGGTACTGGACCTAAAGTTTTTGGTTGGTATGCTCGCTAAGATTTCGCAATCTTATGCCTACGTATTTCCGTTTAAACGAAACAGGGAAATCAAAGTAATCGTAGTACCTCCTATTCTATGGGAGGAAAAATGATGTTTTGGTGTCTTGTTCAAAGCCCAAGATTGAAGCTAAATGAATATTTGTGTCTTGTTCAAAGCTCAAGATTGAAGCTGAAAGGTTTGACTAAGAGAGAATTTGTCATCTCTAAAGGGAGACATTTGGTCTGTTTATCACAACTGTTGGGTGACTGCTTATAAAGGAGGATTACTTTAACTGGGATATATGAATCCAACAATTCCATAATTTCCTTTATAGGGGATTTGTCCTGAAGGGGAAAACTTTAACTCAATGTAGAGCAATGCCATTTTTCCTTAGGAATTTCTCATACTAAGAGAGGGACAGTGGCGTGGATGTAAGAGATCCAGAGGCTTGCCGCTTACAACAATTAGATGAAAGAGAGGATTTACCGAGATAAAAGATGGATAACAACTTGGATATTTGAATCAATAAGTGTGCCTCTTATAGCAGTTATCTGGGATTAGGGTTTGTTCTGATTTATCTGTTTTGATAAGTGATAAACAGAGAAATGTCTTCCTACAGAGAGATTTTGATTTTTTCTGAGGGGATGTTGATTTTTGTGTGCCTTGATCAAAGCCCAAGGTTGAAGCTAAGAGGTTGATTGACTCCACTAGGGAAGTCCTTATACAAAGCCTAAGATGGGGCAAGGAAAGACTGACTAAACAAGAGAGTGTTTTTATATGTCTTGTACAAAGTCCAAGATTGAGGCTAAAAAAAAGACTGACTTTTTGGGGATATCATTATACAAAGCCTATGAGGAGGCTAAAAGTTTGACTTTTCCGGGGAAAATGTTCTATCTGTCTTATACAAAGCCCAAGATTGAGGCTAAATGTGGGTTTTGACTCCGTTGGAGAGTATTATCTGTCTTGTACAAAGCCCAAGATTGAGGCTGAAATAAGTTTGACTCTGCTTAGGAAATTATTTCTCAAAGCCTAAAAGAAGGCTGGGAGAAATTGACTCTGTTGGGGAAGATATTTGTCCCAAACTTAAGAGAAGGTTATAAAGATTTATGTCTTGTACAAAGCCCAAGATTGAGGCTGAAAGGGTTTGACTCAACAAGAGAGTGTTTTTACCTGTCCTGTACAAAGCCCAAGATTGTGGCTGAACAAGCTGGAGAAATCATTATACAAAGCCTAAGAGGAGGCTAACTTCTGCTAGGGGAAATCATTATACCAAGCCTAAGAGAAGGCTAGAAAATATTATCTCAACAAGAGAATGGTTTTATCTGTCTCGTACAAAGCCCGAGATTGAGGCTAAAAGGGTTGACTCAACAAGAGAGTGCTGAAAGGTGATTGACTCAACAAAAGAGTCTGAAAAGGTGATTGACTCAACAAGAGAGTCTGAAAAGGTTAGCTCCGCTGGGGAGAATCATTGTACAAAGCCCAAGAGGAGGCTATCTATGTTGAGGAAAGATCATTATACAAAGCCTAAGAGAAGGCTATCTTCTGCTGGGAATTATTGAGATCCCGAGGCAGGTCCAAATGGGGAATCAACTCTTGGTAAGGGTTACAGAAGAGTTGAGATATCAGATGCCTTGAGGTTCTGATAGTGTTATACAGATGATAAACTGACCCTGGCCGGGGGATTTTAGGAGAAAGACTGGATTTTAGAACCCATGGACTTTAACTCTGTTGGAGATTGATCCAGAATAACCGGGGTTTCTCCTATATTTGTAGGGAACTTGAGAATGTCTTTGAGACTCAAAAGGAGATTTAGACTGTCCAAGTCTACTGGTGTGGAAGAGTTTATCTTTGTATGATGCCCAAGACGAGTCAGGTGTTTTAAGGGATGAGAATCAACCCTAAATTGGTCTGAGATTTGACACTGGAAAGACTGCTCTAACAAAGGATGACTAAGTTCTGTCTTATACCTTTAAGAGGTCTTCAGGGTCCTTGTATTAAGCCCAAGAGAAGTCGGAGGGTCCTTGTACAAAGCCCAAGAGGAGGCGGGGATGCTTTTAGGAAGCCTGTGGGTCCAAACTTAAGAAGAGTTCAAGAAAAGTTTCACCGAGAATAATCTTTTCTTTAATGAGCAGTTCTAGGGTTTGAAGAAATTCAAGAGAAGTTTCACCAGGAATTAATCCTCTATGGGGAAACTGAATTTCTTTGACAAGTTCTAATAGTGACAGTCTGAGAAAAGGTTCACCGAGAATACTGCCTTTCTCTTTGTTCCATATTGTTTAAACCCAAGAGAAGGCAAGACTGTATCTAGAAATCCTATGGGGATCTAGTTTTGACTGTATTTAAGAGTGACCAACTGGCTTTACCTAGTTCTAGACCTAGTTGCCGGGGAAATCTAAATAACTATACTAGTATATATACAGTTGATATATGACAAATATTTAAAAGGATATGAAAGAAGGACTTACAGGTGCGCAACTTCCCACAATACAGTTATATATATATATATGAAAGCAAGTAAATGAAAGCTGATAAAAACTTACTGGTGAGCAAGCTTCCATGCTGTATTGTTAGTTGTTCAAAGAAATTAAAGAAAAGTTTTGATAACAACATGTATATTTGAATCTAAATCAAAAGAGAAGTTGTTTTTGAAAAGATTGTTGAGGCTTATACTCAAGGAGAGGCCCAAGGTTTAATAGTGATCGCACCGTTGTTTTGGAGATCGTATCGGGACTTATACAACGACTGAGGCCCAAAATTATTTTGGTTAAAAAGGGATTGGGTCTTACACTCTATCTGAGGCCTAAAAGATGTTTTGAAAGAGAAAGATGGGACTTACAACACGAGGGGAGGCCTAAAATTATTTTGTTTTAAAAGGCGACGACCACACCGTGATTTTGAAAATACAGTAGGACTTATACAACATCTGAGGCCCAAAAAGGTTTGTATTTACAAAAGATTGGGTCTTACAGTTTATCAGAGGCCCAAAGTGTTTAAAATTTAGGGTTAAATATACAAAACCCCCTGCAATGTTAGCGAGTTCTCATTTTAGCCCCTAGCAAAGTTTTTTAAAAAAAAACTCCCTCATCTTAGTTAGATTCCCTCACTTATGCCCCTGATTGCCACATTGCAGCAAAAATTATTTCCTATTGCTTGCGTGACAGTCCATGTGACATTTTTAATATTTTTTATTTTTTTAATTTTTTTAATTTTTTTAATTTTTTTTTAATTTTTTTTATATTTTTTTTTCGTTTTTTTTATAATTTTTATAATTTTTTTTTTCGTTTTTTTTAATTTTTTTCATTTTTATTTATATTTTTTTTTATTTTTCGTTTTTGGACCTAATTTTTTTTTGTTTTTTCGTTTTAAAAAAATTACAGAGGCTAAAACCAAATATCGCTAACAATCTTAAAATAGGAAAAAAAAGGTTAAGAGAATTATGCTTGCTTGAGGGTGGTTTTGAGAGCTGGGAGAACAAGGTCATGGTGAGCATCAGTACACCATAACTTTGAAGTAATGAAGAATTCGTCACGATTTTTAACGAGGCCTTCCTCTAAAGCTTTTGACACAGCTTGGCCTAGAAGTTATTCAGTATTATACAAAAAAGCAGTATCAAAATGTCTGTAGCCAATGTCAATAACATCAATCAAAGCTATTGGAGGAGGAGGAGTCGTTTTTCCATATCTTATCGATGACATCTTTTTTCCTGAATTTAGTACCACATCTGGAACTTTCTTTGCTTCCATCTTCTTTTTTCTTTTTTGTGTTCGTTCAAAGCACAAGCTTCACACAATTCACAATTTTCTATTATGATATGAATGGTAACTTTGAGATTTGAGATAATATAATCGGTTTTATAATTTTTTTTTAATATTTTACAATTTATCAAATTAAATAGCTTTGTTTTCTGAAGTGTTTTTCGTCAAAGATATCAATTCCAATTTTCAATACATGTGCAGTATTGCACTATTCAATTTTCTGAATAATTTAAGTCTTTTTTCGAAACAAAATTATTTTAAATAACAATACGCATAATAGTATTAATTACATAGATAATTATTTTTCGAAACAAAACTATTATAATACATAGATAATAATATTAATTACACAGAAATACAAAAGAAGAGAAATAACAATGCACATCTATCTTTTTAGAAAAACTGAAGTATTCATTTTTTTCACTATTTTAGTCCTTGTTATTTTAAGGGTTAAATATACAAACCCCCCTAAAAAAATAAATAAATAAAAAAGAAAAAAATTTAAAAAATTTAAAAAAATATAAAGAAAACGAAAAAAAAATTAAAAAAATAAAAAAAATATATAATAAAAATAAAAAAAACAAAAAAATATAAATAAAATAAAAAAATAAAAATAAATAAAAATAAAAAATAATAAAAATAATAAAAAAATATTAAAAATGCCACGTGGACTGCCACGCGAGCAATATGAAAGAATCTTTGTTGTAATGTGACAATCAGGGGCCTAAGTGAGGGAATCTGGATACTAAGAGGGGGTGTTTAAAAAAAAATTTACAGGGGCTAAATTGAAAACTCGCTAACATTGCAGGGGGGTTTGTATATTTAACCCTAAAATTTAAAATCAAGAGGAAACCCTAACTTTAAATTAAAATGTTATTTTTCAAAGGAAATTAAATGAGAAAATATGATATAAAATACCAAATATATTCAAAAGTAAGTTGTACACCATGAAAAATATTTTGAAAAATCATGTTTAATTACATGAGAGTTTGAAATTCAATTGGTTTTGAAAGATCAAAGTGGGAATTTCATTTTAAAATGTTTAAAAACAATTAAAATGAAATTATTTACAAAAATTATAACTATATTAAATAAATAATATAAATTGGATTTTTTTGTAAAATAAAATAATTTAACATTTTTATGAATTTTGAGAAAAAGAATCAATTCAAAAACATAAATATTCAGAGAGAAATTAATTTTTGAATCAATTAACAAAAATAACAAAAATTCAAAAATTTGAATTATGGCGCCAAGAACACTTGGTTCTTGCCCGCACCCTCTGTTTTTTCAGATTTGCATTTTCTCACTTTTCTCCATGATTTCTCAATGGTTTTGCACGATTCAAGTATCAATCTTGTTCGCTTTTGAACAAGGATCACAACCATATAGTTTAATTGCATTTATTTTGAGTATTGAGTGAGAAATCAGAAGAAAACCCCAAGAACCCTAATTTAAGCATGAACACAATGAAATTCCATACACGATTGATTCATGGCAATTGATTAAGGGTTATCGCTCCATACATGATTATGAACATGTGGCAAAATTATTGTGCAATAAAATATGCATGCATCATGGAGTTTGAAGAGTTCATGCTTACCTCTTGCAGCTGGTGATCGAGTTTGGTGATGGAGGTGTTGTAAGTTGGTTCCAATGTTCTGGATAGCTTCCTTAAGTGCCAAGGAGTGTGTCTGAATACTTGGAGTGGTTTGAAATGAACTGGAACTTGAGATGGTACCCCAACTGCAACTCTGTCAAGAACTTGAGCAGTTGGATGGTGATTTTGTGAAATTGATGTTCCAGATGTTATGTAAGAGTTTGGATCACTTATATATGTTATATGTGACGTGTGTGAACCATTGGTTTGGTTGGAATCACTCTCAAATGCAAAACCCGATAGTGACTTGCAAGAGAAGGTGTTTTGGGAGTGGAAGTGGTAATTTTGAGAAAGGCATATGTTTAGGATCTTTGGTGTGCTAAAATTGATCGCAAATGAGGCCTATTTATAGTGTGTCAAGTTTGTTTTGCAAGTAACAGTGTGTGGCAACTGCAGCAAGTCTTTGGCCAATTGTGATCAAATGGAATCTCAAGTCTCCTCTAGCCATTGACTTGAGATTAGAGCACATACCTATGGTTCTCTGTTGTATGAGCTTATCTTGACTCATTTGACTGATCATGGACTGATATATGCCAACTCTATGCATCCATTGAATGCCTCAAAACAAAATTGGAGTCTTGAGGCATCTTTAGCTTTTAGGGATGCCACCCCTATATGTAGTTCCAAAGACTTGGGAGGCTTATGGATCAGTGCTTGTTCCTCCTTGGTCTCCCCCTGAGGTGTGCAGATGGATAACCATGTTTGTTTTTGCACAATTTGATCAATTCGAGCCCTAATGTACAAATTTTCCTTGCAAAATAGTTTACAGCAAGGCATGTTGCAGCTGTCATAACCCCTAGCTCAGGTGGAGTTTGATGGAGTTCTTGATCATTTTGGAAAGCTGATATATCCTATTTGAACATGATGTCCAACTTTGGTTTTGAATCAACCTGAATTACAATGAAAAATGCCTCTACATTTTGGAAAAAATAAGGCAGATTCTGACTTAGTGAAAATTTCACTAAGTGTTGGAAAAATGTCATTTTCATGTTTTTTGTGATTTTGCTCAAACAATAACTCAAAATCTATGATGAATTGGAATGAGGTCTAGTTGGCATATTTGAAGTATGTAACATGAACTTCAATATGAGCTTTGAATGGGAGAAAAAGGCTTTATGGTTTGGGAGATATGGCCTTGCAAAGTTGGTACCCTAGCCATTTTGTTCCATAACTTAGAAAAATTCTAAGTTTTTTATGGTTACCCCTTTTACAAGTTAACTCACTTTCTTTGATTTTTCTTGATGAATGATGATTTAAATCACATATTAACATTGTTTTAGGGTTAAGGAACATTGGTTGATCAAAAATCCAAAAAGTCAAACTTGGATTTTGTATAGTTGACTTTTTCATCAGATGAAATTTTGACTTTGTGATCCTTTTGTAAAATCAATCTTTGGGCTCAATTAAATTTCATGGATGGACTCCAAGGGTATTTAGGAATGTCTTGGACCCCTCCCCAAGGTTTGAGATCAAGGGTAGGCCAACAGTCAAGGGTAGGGTTGACTTTTTCCATCAGAAACCCTAATTTGTGATAAGATGGTTTTGAGTTCCTGTGGCTTATGATTTGAGCTCTTTGAGTTAATCAAATCTTGTAGACATGTCAATATGATGTATTTGAGGTCCTTGAAGTTCAATTTGAAGCTTCAAGCCAGGCCTCACTTCACAAGTTAACTCGAGGGTTGAATTAGGTCAAAACCCTAATTCCTAATTTTTTTATAGATGGACCCTCAAGATGATTTTGCCATTGTGGATGGGTTCTTGAGATCCTTTTGAGCTTGTTGGACCATATATTGAGGCATTGGCTCATGCCCAGATGGAAATTTTCATCTGGAGGCCTTAGTCGACCAAAGCCCTAATTTGGGGACACTGGCGATCTTGAGGCTTGATCCACTTGGAATGCTGTAATCTTGTGCTTGATTCTTGATGTAGGAGTCCTCTTGATCCATTCTGGGTGTTTGAGAGGCTAGACAAGTTGAAGATCATGTCATTTCTTGATTGATCATTGTCTAAATGCTCTGAGAGGGCTCAAAACTCTAATCTTTGATTGAAGTGAATGCTTAACAACCCCTGACGAGATTGATGAGGCATGAAAGCACATCCATATTGTGATGATGATTTGCATAATGATGGGAACTCTTGGTGGTCAAAATTTAGGGTATGACACTATCATCTCAACTCTAAATTTGAACCTTTCATTTTACTCAAATAAAAAACTTGAAGATTGAGATTTTTAAGAAAACACAAGATTTTACATGCTTTAATAATAATGTTTAAGTTTAACCCTACTTACTAGAGTGCTTCCATGTTCCTGCTCAATTTCTACTTAGATTCTCATACTTTGAGATAGATAAATCAAAAGACTTCAATCCTGCTCAGAACTATTCAACTTTTATCTCTTTCAAACCAATCAATTTATTATAATGACAAGGGTACACTTAATCAACATGTACAAATCATTTTATCATAGACTTGAAAACTTTCTAATTAATCTATCAAATTAATGTTATTGCTCACACTTTTGAGGTCTCAAAGATTGTAATGTGGCTTGGGTTATGTTAGGATAAATTTGGGTCGTGGGATAATTCTTAGATTTAGGAACTAAATTCCTTAAGGGAATTTCACCCCATCCTGTGGGGTGGAAAAACACCCTATGAAAAACTAAAAATGCCCCTCAGTTCCAGATATGCATCTCCGGACGCACTATGCATCACTTTTATGACGCTCCAAACGAGTGTCACCCTGGATCAATGATAGGTGTCTGTTTAGAATGGGTTTCAGATCAATTTACGACATTTTTAAGCTCTTTTCCGGATGTCTGAATGCGAAACAACTTATTTTTTAAGTGATTTTTGAATCAATGTCAATATTTAGTGTTTTTGATGTTATTGTTAGTTTTGCGACATATTTTGTAAAAAGGGTGCGGAAAAAATTGAAAGAAAAAGCAATGAAACGAAGGTTGCGTGTCGGAAAAATTCAAGACCTTCGTCTGGCGAAGGAGTGGCGAGAGGAAGGTTTCGCTAGGCGAAATCCTGGCGAAGGATCAAGCAAATTTGTTTTCAAATTTCAATAGCTACTGGAAGTGCTTTGCTGGAAGATTCGCCAGGTGAAGATGAGGCGAAAGAGATTCGCCTGGCGAAGCTGAATTTTTCTTGGCTAATTCAGATATTTATTTCAGACTTCTCTGCACTGTTTGGTCACGTGGCTGCACTTATTGGTTTCGCCTGGAGAATTTTGGAGCTCGCCTGGCGAATTTGCCTGGGCTGAATTTGGCTATTTTAGCACTTTGTAATATTTTTAGAATCATAACATACTTTTAAGATATTTTTGTGACCTAAACACTTTTGTGAAGAGAGAAAATCCATCTTCTTCATTTTTACTTGGAATCCAAAGCTTTTATGTTTCAATCTTTGATCCTTTGAAGTTTGATGCTCCAAAAGCTTTGTTTATTGCTTGTTGCTCAAGCTACCATGGTTATGGGTAGCTAAACCTTTCCTTGTTTCAATATTGGAGGTAGATAATCCTGATTTTTGTATGTATTTCTCTTGATATATGTATGTGAACAAGTTGATGATAAATATATGGTGAAAAACCTTGTTTTTATTGTATATTTGTGTTGGATCATTATTGAGAAATGTGTTTCAACCATTGAACTAGATTTTTCATCTTTCAATAAACAAAGTCTAGAGATAATTTTGTGAGATGATATTCACTAATATCAAGCTTTTAATGTTATCATATTGATAGTTAGGTTGAGACATCATCTAAGGATCAATATGATAAAAATCACAATTTGTTTTAGAGATAAAACATATTGAGAGAATATGTGAGTATATTTGTTGTTAATAAGTTCACATGCTTTGTTAAGAAAATATGTATGAAATGGATTATTGAACCCTAATCTTGACATGTTTTTACAAATCGATTAAAACCGAAACTTTTTATCGTTGAACATAATTTTTATGCGAACATTGCGATACGAAGTCAAACCAATAACTTTATTTGTTTTATGTTTAAAACGATTACAATTGTAGAACGTCAGTAATATCACACAATCCATGCGGATACGATAACAAAAACCCACGCTGACACTCTTTCAACAAAATGACGCCGTTGCCGGGGATTATTGTTTGATATTGCAAGCATTGCAATAGTTGATACGTTTTAAACTTTGTTTATCTCTGTTACTTTTTCTTGAGCTTCTTAATTTGTTTGGTTAGGTTTTGCAGACCCTATTTATGCGAGGAAAGTTACCTGCAGAACAACTTATTTTCGATCCTGAGATTGAGAGAACTGCACGTAAGTTGAATTGCAAAACTAGACGGAGGAGGCAACTTGCCAAAGAAAGACGAGAGAGAGGAGAAAATTCTATTTCTACACCAACACCACAGTTTACGCCAACCATGGCAGCACCCCCACCACCACCACCACTGTAACACCCCTTTTCTACCCAACAAACATCACGAATAACTACGATTATTTTATTAGAGTACAGTCCCAAAAGGACGCCACATGTCGTCACAAAACATCAAATAATCACCTGCTCCGTAACACGGGTTTTACCATCATGAATTTATTTAAACATCACGCAGCGGAAATCAAAGTTAAAAAAATACTTTTATAATCCAAAACTCCATAAACAAAAACATCATAAAACATCATGCCAACAAAACAAAAGAACGCAAATCGTTCGACTCAAACGTTCCGACCCGATGTTACATATCAGAGCAAGACCCTCTAATCGACGGAGAAATCAAAATACTTCAAAAGCTAAATCTTCGAGCACCAAAAGAGCTAAGCCTGATCACCTGCACGTTACCCATATGGAGGCAACATTCAAACAGGCAGGGTGAGTAATCACGAATCAATATATAAGATATAAGCAAAAGATAAAGCATAAGCACAAACATCATCAAGTCATTCACAACAACATTAATACATCAATTTCATCAATAAAATGCAATGCCACACAATATGCAAATGCAACATCATAGACTCATGCATGTGGTACCAATTCGTCATAATCAATGGACACTGGGCCATCACCCTCCAAAGATCCCCACTAATAGGATCGATTCTACACAAGAACCAGAGTACGTCATAAAACACTTAAATCCACACAATGGGATTGAAGCCACCAAATGGACCGAAGTTCTAACTATGCCATGAATGCATGATGCAGATCGTCATAATAATCATCATCATAAAATCTTCATAATTGCATCACCATTCATGAATCATCATCGAACAAACATCATTATACAACACCAAGTCGCACTCGTCACTATACCTCACAATTCGTCATATTATGCTCGTCACATAAAAATCCCCGATTTTATCCCATTCATCTCCATTACTAGTTCACTCATGTCTTATTACCTCATAATAGCCCTACGTCTTAAAGAAACCACATCACAAGCGAAATCGGGATAGAAATCGTAAAAACTGGAAAATCTGCCAACAGCCCTGCCCATACGCGTATGACCATACCCCATACGCGTATGGCCTAGTTCCCCGCCCAAGGGCCTGCGTATCATACGCGTAGGGCCCCTTGCCCAGGCCTCCATTACGCATAATGCCCTCCTTGTTACGCGTATCACCAGAGAGGTTTCCCTCTCAAAATTCCCCTTCAGACTCCCATTACGCGTAATGGCTATTCCATACGCGTAATGAATCCTTCCCACGAACGCCATATGCGTAATGGCTTCCGCATACGCGCATGCATCTTCCTTCCCAGTTCCCATACGCGTAATGACACCTCATACGCGTATTGACACCATTTCTCTATGCGTACGCTACGCATACTTGTAGAGGGTTGTGCTGGCTCTGGGGACGGTTGCGTATGCTACGCGTACCACCCTCGGAGTGTCCCCTCTTACACGTAACGCCTCCCCTATTACGCGTATCACCAGAAAGCACTCCAAAACTTAGATTTCGTATCTGAACTAAAACCTTCCCATTCCAGCACCTTTGATCCTCCAAAATCAGACTCAAACCAATTTCGATTCATCACAGATCTACATTTTTATCCTACTTCATTATTCTCATCAATTTCTTCCAAACTATTAAGTCCTAATTCGTTAGTCCCACCTTCGATTTCAGATCTGGTGTATTCACATGTTCATCACAGCAACAAAAATCATTCACACGAATTTCACAGAATTTACAGCAACACATACCAGATTCATATCAGAAAATCGACCAATACAGATGCACGAAAATTCACACAGATTCTGCACACAGAAATTCATCATAAAACACAGAACACACAAACTACTCTACCTTAAACCCATATCAAACATATAAACCCGGATTAACCCCCAATACCTCGAATTTTCCAGCAAAGATTCTTCCTTTCGGGGTTCTACTATTGATTCCTCGTTCTAAGTGTTCTAGCGTCATTTCCTCAGCTCTCTCTTTACTTCTTAGGGTTGCACAGACTAATTCTCCTAATTCCTTATTTTCTTTTTGTTAAACCTATCTTTTGGGCCCTAATCATGATTGACCTGTATTATCCCCCATTAACCTCCTCAATATTACTGTCTTATCCTTAATGGTTCCCCTAATTATTTCTAATAATAATAATAATAATAATCTAAATAATATTCTAAATATTTAAGTTATTCTACTATTATTATTAATAAAATAATCTAATTAATTACCAATTCTAAAACACGTCTACATTCCCTTAACTCAAAGCTACCCCACACAAAGGCACCAAGCGTCATAGTATTCACCGAAATTCACTAAAACACCGAATAATCATAATAATTCAATTAAACGAATATTATCATTATTTTGGGTGTTACAACTCTCCCCCACTTAAAGAATTTTCGCCCTAAAAAATTACCTTAAGGAAACAGAGTCAGATTCGACTCCTTCATTTAATCTTCACGCTCCCAAGTCTAACTTTCGCCAGCTGGTCCATCCCACAACACCTTCACCAAAGCTACGTCTTTACCCCACAGTTGCTTCATTTCACTACCATCAATCTGCACAGGTAACACTTCCATTGTCAGATTATCCCTTACTTGTACGTCATCCATATGAATCACATGCGATGGATCCGGAATGTACTTCCTCAACTAAGACATATGGAACACGTCATGCAAATTTGAAAGTGACGGCGGTAAAGCAATCTGATAGGCTACCTCCCTTATCCTCTGCAAGATTTGATATGGACTAACAAAACGTGGAGTGAGCTTCCTAGACTTCAAAACTCGACCCACACCAGTCACTGGCGTCACCCTCAAAAACACGCGATCTCCCTCTTGGAATTCAAGTGCTTTCCTCCTCTTATCATGGTAACTCTTCTGAAGACTCTGCGAAGCTCTCATCATTTCTTGGATCATCTTAATCTTCTCAGTCGTCTCCTATACAATCTCAGGTCCGAGTACATCACTCTCGCCTGAATCGTACCAACACAAAGGAGTTCTACATCTTCTTCTATACAAAGCTTCATACGGCACCATTCTAATACTAGCATGAAAACTGTTGTTATACGTGAACTCAATCAACGGTAAATGGCTATCCCAAGATCCTTTGTGATCCAACACACAAGCCCTTTACAAATCCTCCAAGGATTGGATAATCCTTTCCGTCTGACCGTCCGTATGAGGATGATATGCAGAACTCATCCTCAACTTAGTACTCAAAGCATCTTTCAAACTCTTCTAGAATCTCGATGTAAATCTCGGGTCTCTATCTGACACAATACTCAAAGGTATCCCATATAACTTCACAATCTCCTCAATGTACATCTTAGCTAACTTCTGCATAGAATGATTAATCTTCATCGGCAAGAAATGAGCCGATTTAGTTAATCTATCCATAATCACCCAAATCAAATCATTTCCCTTAGTAGTTCTTGGCAACCCCGACACAAAATCCATGGAAATGCTATCCCACTTCCACTATGGGATATTCAACGGTTGCATCATACCTAAAGGCTTCTGATGCTCAATCTTCGACTTCTGACAAGTCAAACACGCATAAACAAAATTTGCAATATCTTTCTTCATACTCGGCCACCAAAACAACTTTTTCAAATCCTGGTACATCTTCGTAGCACCGGGATGAATACTCAATCAACTTCGATGTCCTTCCTCAAGAATACTCTTCTTATTATCTGGAACATCCAGGACACACACCCTGTCTCTGAACATCATCACACCATTCTCACCAATCTGGAATTCACCTCCGTTACCTTGGTTGATCAAGGTCAACTGGTCAACCAACTTCAAGTCATATTGTTGTCCCACTATGATCTCTTCTAGAATACCACTAGTCAACTTCAATATACCCAACCTCACACTATCAGGAGTCTCTTCACATACCAAACTCAAATCGTGGAATTGCTCAATTAATTCTAACTCTTTCACCATAAGCATCGACATATGCAATGACTTCCTGCTCAATGCATCAGCCACTGCATTTGCTTTACCAGGATGGTAATTCAAATCAAAGTCAAAACGCTTCAACAATTCCAACCACCTTCTCTGCCTCATATTCAACTTTCTCTGATCAAACAAGTACTTCAAACTCTTATGATCGTTGAACACTTCGAATTTAGAGTCAAACAGATAATGTCTCCAAATTTTCAACACAAACACCACAACTGCTAACTCTAAATCATGGGTAGGGTAATTCACTTCATGAACCCTCAACTGCCTGGAAGCATAAGCAACAACTTGACCATTCTGCATCAACACTCCTCCAAGACCCATCTTCGACGCATCACAATACACTACAAAAGATTCATTCAGATTAGGAAAAATCAACACTGGAGCAGTCGTCAACCTCTTCTTCAATTCCACAAAACTCTCTTCACAAGCTACATCCCACACAAAAGCTTGACCCTTTCGAGTCAGTTGAGTCAAAGGTAATGCCAACTAGAAAAGCCTTCGATAAACTTATGGTAATAACCCGCCAATCCCAGAAAACTTCGTATCTCAGTAGCAGATTTCAGAGTCTCCCACTGTAATACAACATCAATCTTAGAAGGATCAACAACAATTCCACCACTTGAAATCAAGTGGCCAAGGAAACTCACTTCCTTCAACCAAAAGTCACACTTCGACAGTTTTGCATACAACTTCTTCTCCTTCAATACTTGCAACACAGTTCTCAAATGCTCAGCATGCTCTTCTTCATATTTAGAGTATATCAGAATATCATCAATGAAGACCATAACAAAGTGATCTAAATACTCATGAAAGATCTGGTTCATATACTCCATGAACACACCAGGTGCATTAGACACTTCGAACGACATCACAATGTATTGATAGTGACCATACCTCGTCCTGAAAGCTGTCTTCGGAATATCATCAGGCTTAACACGAATCTGATGATAACCCGACCTCAAATCAATCTTGCTAAACATGCAGGCACCTACTAACTAATTCATTAAATCGTCGATTCTCAAAAGTGGATATTTATTCTTGATAGTCACTTTATTCAACTGTCGATAATCAACACACAGCCTCATACTTCCGTCTTTCTTCTTCACTAACAGCACAGGAGCACCCCACGGAGAAACGCTCGGTCGAACAAACCTCTTCTCGAGCAATTCTTCCAATTGTTTCTTCAATTCACTTAACTCAGAAGCGGGCATCCGGTAAGGAGCCATCGACATCGGACTCGTACCTGGTATCAAGTCCACCGCAAACTCTACTTCACGTTCTGGAGGCAAATCACTAATGTCATCTGGAAACACATATGGAAATTCATAAACAACAGGTAATTCGACACCCGCAACTTCACGATTAACCTGTAGCGATGCAAAAATTACAAACACCAAGGCTTCGTCTCCCACCAGTTCATCCACTTGCTTAGCAGACAAGAACATCAACTCCCCACTATCACCAAACTCAGGAAACTATACGGTCTTATTATAACAATTGATATGAACACGGTTGAACTCCAATCAGTTCATTCCAAGGATTACATAGATTTGGTGCAAGGGTAAACACACCAAATCCATCATAAAACTCTTCTAAAAAATTGTCAAAGGACATCTCAAACACACAAAAGTAGTAGTAACAGAACCATTAGCTGGAGTTTCTATTACCATATTACCATTCATATCAGACAATTTCAAACCCAATCTATTAGCACATTCAAGCGAGATAAACGAATGAGTAGCACCAGTATCAATAATAGCGACCAACTCAACATTATTAATAAAACAAGTACCTCGAATTAGGTTGTCCTTCTCTGGAACTTCTGTACCTTTCAAAGCAAACACTCTGCCATTGGTCTGAGCTACAATAGAGGTCTTCTTCGAGTTCTGACACAGGGTACTAATGTGACCCTTCTCACCACAGTTGAAACTGGTTGGACCTTCATCCTTGCAATCCGTAGCTCTATGACCCTTCTTACCACATCTGTAGCACCTTAACACACTATTGGTGCAAACATCAGCGGTGGCCTTGCTCGCCACACCTGTAACACTTCCCAGAAGCGAGAGCTGCTCCCCCACTTGTCTTCTTCCCATATGAAGCCTTCTGCTTTCCTTTGTCAGCTGAAGTCGTATAAGGCTTCCATCTATACTGCCCTTTCTCTTTCTTCTCATTAAACTGCTTGTAGTGAGCTGATTGAGCTCGGCTATCCTCATCGTAGATCGTACTCTTATCCACCATCTCAGCATACCTGCGAATCTGTTGGTACCTAATACCCTGCTTGATTTCTGGCCTCAGCCCATTCTCGAACTTGAGACACTTGGACGCCTCAGCATCAACACGGTTGTAGTGAGGACAGAACTTTACCAACGCCTCGAACTTCGCAGCATACTTTGCCACCGTCATATTTCCTTACTTCAGCTCAAGGAATTCCACCTCTCTCTTGCCACGAGCATCCTCTGGAAAATACTTTTCCAGAAATTCCTACTTGAACACAACCCAGGTTATCACATTGCCAACATCTTCCAGTCTCTGACGGGTGTTATCCCACCAATCCTCAGCCTCTTTTGGTAGCATATGAGTTCCAAACTGAACTTGTTGCACGTCAGTACACCCCATCACCCAGAAGATCTTCTCGATCACCTTCATCCACTTATGTGCACTCGCTGGATCATGAGTACCCACAAAAGTCGGCGGATTATTCCTCTGAAACTTCCCCAAAGCACGAAACTCATCCGGAACTCCACCATTCTGATTGTTCTGAGCCAATGCTTGAGCAAGCGACTCCAACGCGTCAGTGATAGCACGATCATTCCTTCCAGTCATCCTGCATACCACCAACAAGGTTAGAAGAAACAAAACATCGATAGTGTACACACACACTCGTCGACTGACAGGGGACTGACATCATGTAAAACTTGGATGGACGGACCTACCTGCTCTGATACCACTAATGTAACACCCTTTTTCTACCCAACAAACATCACAAATAACTATGATTATTTTATCAGAGTACATTCCCAAAAGAGCACCACATTTTGTCACAAAACATCCAATAATCACCTGCTCTGTAACACGGGTTTTACCATCATGAATTTATTTAAACATCACGCAGAGAAATCAAAGTTTAAAAAAATACTTTTATAATCCAAAACTCCATAAAAAAACACATCATAAAACATCATGCATACAAAACAAAAGAATACAAATCGTTCGACTCAAACGTCCCGACCCGATGTTACATATCAGAGCAAGACCCTCTAATCGACGGAGAAATCAAAATACTTCAAAAGCTAAATCTTCGAGCACCAAGAGAGCTAAGCCTGATCACCTACACGTTACCCACGTGGAGGCAACATTCAAATAGGCAGGGTGGGTTATCACAAATCAATATATAAGATATAAGCAAAAGATAAAGCATAAGCACAAACATCGTCAAGTCATTAACAACGTCATTAATACATCAATTTCATCAATAAAATGCAATGCCACACAATATATAAAGGCAACATCATAGACTCATGCATGTGGTACCAATTCGTCATAATCGATGGACACTGGGCCATCACCCTCCAAAGATCCTCACCAATAGGGTCGATTCTACACAAGAACCGGAGCACGTCATAAAACACTTTGTCTCGGTGAAAATTGGATACCATAGTTATTAATGAACTAGGATCACTTTTATTTCGACACCGACTTTGATTTGTCCAAAGGAAAGGTTCAAGGTCGAAAACCTAAAGGGGGAGATCTATGATTCGGGGGTTGGTTACGCCTAGGGAAGGTATTAGCATCCTAAACGTCCGTAGTACTCTACGGGAACCTCTCGTTTTATTATGTTATTTTTATTTTTTTATATTTCGCTTGCTAAGGGTTTAAGGGTAGGCATCAGGGGAACAAAAGGTAACCTCGAATATCAAAAGTAATATGAAAAACAATATATACAGCAAAAGCTCAAGCAAATCAGAAACTCAAAAGGCAAGACATCGCAATCAAGATTTCATCACAATTTAAAGTATCAGGAATTAAATCAGAAGAATCAAGAGTTAGCTACAATAAAAATATGAAAATGTCTAAATCGACAAAATCTAATTAAAGTTGATATAGATTAAAAATCTAATTAAAAAAACTAATTAAACTAAAAGTTAATTAAAACTTAATAAAATTAAAACCTATCAAAAAAATTAATTAACTAAATAATTAAGTTCTAAATAATAAAAAATTAAATTAAGGGGGGGGGGGGGTGGTAACCGATTAGGCAGTATTAGTAATTGGGTCAAAGTCTTTTGCTCTTAGGCCCATTGACCTTAGTCTCCAATCGCGGGGGGTGTATTGGTGATTTGTTAAGCAATCTATCGGTCACGGAACAGGGTGCATGATAAGCAACCAGGGACACAGCGTACGGAAAAATAAAGATGATGATGATAATGTGATCCGATGATGACACGTGGGTCCATCATGGTCTCCAATGCAACCACGTGGGCTGGGACATTATCAAGGCTTGGAAGATAAAAAATCAAAGGAAAAAACAAAACCAACTAGCCCTTCTAATCGTCTCTCAAAATCTCTCACATCCTTCTCAGTCTCTTCTCTCACATACTTTCTCTCTCATTTCAATTCATCTCCTCTTGCTCACTATTAAACCAGCAAAAGAATAACCTTTTCTCGCATAACAAAATCCAAATTCACACAACATCGAAGATCAAAATAAACATTTCACAAAGCAAGCAAAAGGAATCGAAAAAGAGATACCTGAATCGGAGATTTCACGGCGGAGGCGAGGCGTGTGAAATTATCGCCGGCGTAGGGCGGTGGAGCGACGTCGACGACGGAGATTTTAGGTGCACCGTGCACTGTTGCTGCCGGTGGGTACGACCCTCGTGATTAGAGTCCTTGCCGTTGATCAGTGCATTGCGATAGTGTCAGCGGTATCGTCAATTTCGAAGGTACTTGTTGATACCCTCTCCTTCAATCATGTATATCTGCGGTATTTGATATTGTTTATGGCCTTTCTGTGAATTTCTGATGAGTGTGTGTGAATTCTCTGGTGTGGAAAGATGCTTCTACAGCGTGTGTGTATGGTTTTTATGTGATATTCTGCTCTTTTGTTCTGTATGATGTTGCCTCTGATGGTTTGGTATGGTGTTGTCGGAGAGGAACAAGATTGAAGAAAACAATGAAGCTGGGACTTGGTGATTCTTCAAGCGTAGCAAAGTTTTTGTTGAGGGCGATGGATCGAAGAGGGATTGTGAGTTTGTATTGGTGAGTTTTTCTGAGATTTTCGGGCAAGTATTTTTCTTGGTTGTGTGTATGTAATGTATGTGATACCCCTTTTATAAGCAGTGTACATTAACCTTTGAAATTGAATACGAGATTCGCTGTCGAATTCAATTTGGAAAGAAAATAATTTTGTGACTTGTGATGAGTGCCCCCTTTTCCTTTACTGATTTCTCATAATTATGATAATTTCGATTTTGAATGGATTTCTGATTTCTTGCCAAAACCGTAATGGAACTTGCCTTCACGTTTTGATTTGATGACCACCTTTAAACCGTGATTGAAACTTTCCTTCTTGTCTGATTGTGCTTTGATTGCCTTTGATGACAATTTGACAGGTTTAATCGTATTTGATCGCACTTGATTATGACGCAAAAGACTATCGGGATTTGCTACTCTTGAATCAAACTTTGAAACCTTGTTTCAGCATATTTTCCTTTGGCCTAAAGGAACATCTTCTGACAGCTGACTTTCGACTTCGTCTTGCGGTACGATCTCTTTGAGAAGTTTCTGCTAAAACTTGGAAAGCAAACTCTTGTTGTGTATCGGCTTTGTTTGTAATACTACGTTCGCCGGTGCCGTGGAAAGGTGATGTATACGCAACCCCCAAGTTCCAACTCTGTATATTTCCTTTTCATGTTTGGAGGTTCAGACTTCATGCTATTAATCCTCTCTATTTCAGGTGCAATGCTTGGATTGGAAGTAGTAGCTGTAAAGACTGATAGCAACAGGTAGAGTTTGCAAGATTGAGCGTTGTCCCCGTCGACACTTCCGTTATGCTCTGCCAAATTATTTTGAACTACATTCTGAGTGATATTTACATGATCTCTACTTGCAGTTTGACCAGCTCCCAAGAACTTTGCCCTGAACCAGCATGATTATTCTGCTAAGATCCACTTGTATTTTACCGATAGAAATCAGCTTGGTTATGCTGGTAACCCGAAGATACGTCCGTTTTAAAACCAACCGAAAACTGAGAAACCCACCTTTTAGCAGCAGTGCAGATAGTCCTTGACATATAACAGCCATTGCAGAACCTCAAAAGAGAACTAGCTGTAACTACTGAGGCTTTCCTAGAAGACATCATTAGGGGTTTAGCATGATCTGAGAAAAGACAAACTCTGAACTTTTCACTTTTTTGGTGGCCGGCGACGAACTCGAGCAGCGTTTTCCGGCGGTTGAGTTCAGTGCATTTGTTCGAACTTGTTTAGGATACAGAGATATACAAGAGTTCGTTTGATGGAGCTGAGTTTTTTATCACGCGAAACTCTCTGAACTTGTAATTTGAATACTTGGATTAACTTGACTTCTTATGCTTGAGTGTAATGAATTTGAGCTTGAATGTACATACAAAATGTGATAGTTTGGGTCCTGAACATTGATTACTGAATTTGTAACTTGAGTAAACCCCCATCACTATGTAACTTTGTGTAGCAATGAAATCTAGAGGTTCATCCAATATACTTTCGTAAAGCATCACGTAGCTAACAATGGTATTATATGATGAACCAAACCGTACTTAAAAACTTATTGTCAGAGAAAAGCATAGTGACTTTATGGATGCGTGACTTGTACTGGAGGTCCAATTCTAAGTAAACAAGTTTGAAAATGTTCTTAACGGATCGACTTCCTATAGAGGCACTCTGGGTTGCCTCTCGCTTGCTGTGGATTCATCCCACCCAACCTTTATTGAGCGTCAAAATAATTTTTGGCTTAGGAATAGCCTTTGAAAAAAACTTGAGTTTTTGTATCTTTGTGGGCCTTTTGAACCCCTCAATTGTTATGCTTTTCGAATAGAGTTTGAGTAAACTCGCTTGACAAGAAAATCACTGTTGAATATAGATAAATGACGGGTATCATGAATATGGTTCGTTGAAAACATTAGGGTTCAATCTTGTGAATTGTGAATCCAATCCTTAGTTGAATTTTGAATTTTGGGATCATAGATACTGAAACTTCTTGTGTACTTCGGACTTGAACTTGTAATCCGAACCATGAATCTTGAAATCAACCTGAACTTTGGGTACGCGACTTGAGACAAAATTTGGATTCGATTCAAATGGCGCAAATTAATTTGAACATTTCTCGAAAGTAACATGGGACATGCCCCTGATTGACTTGAACTCATGGACTCATTTGTAACATTTTACAATTAAATCTTAATTTCTCTATTCCATTCCGTGAATAATATTTCAAGGTGCGTGGTTCACGAACTACCAAAAGTTCAAACTCTTCCACTTGACAACTGCTGATCCAACTTCGTGAATAAAGTCAAACTATGCCATGAGAAATCCTTTGAAATGAGGGTACCATTCGTCATGCAACCCATCACAAGATTCCAACCAATTCTCACACAGTCACACCCCGCTGGACATAAACCCTAATTCTCCTTGAATTTGCAAGGACCAGGATCTCCACAAGCATACACACAGCCTCCATAATCTTTGAATCTTTCGCAGCAGCACCTATCTTCACAAATGAAAACAAACAAGCACAAGTCTGGTAAATGGGTTAGCTATGCATGGATGATTGACCTAGAAATGATGTGATATGCTATGAAGATAATGCGAAATGAAAACAACATCTTAGGGTCGAAAATTAGGGTATGACAGATGCCCCTATTTAAGTTTCTTCTATCCGGAGATATGGAGATTGAAATCTCCGTCTCGCCGAGATAGGAGAGACTTAAATACAAACATGCACAATTTTTGGCCCTAAGATACCACAAAATGCTTATGATATGATATGATATGATATGATATGAATGCAAGACAAAGATCCTGTGGGGAATGATGTCACAGAGGATAACTGTATATGGAAATGAAATAAACACAGGTAAAGGAAGGAAAAACCCGACGAGGAACAACTTAGCAAGACTCCACGGGGAAAGATCCAACTCCACTGGGGATGAAACTCAACTCCACTAGGGAAGAGACTACCAACTCACAATCACAAGGTAGCTTAAACACGGGGTATCTCCAAATAGAACAAAAGCTTGTACTGCCTACAACAGGCGGGAAACTTGAATGGAAGGATAACTTACTACCAACAGCTGGTAGCCTAAGCCAAAGTATCCAGTTGAAATGAAAGGACGTATATTACCTACTATCAAGTATATGATAGCCTAAGAAAAGGTAATAGACTTGGGAGGAGAGATCGCCTACTACCAAACACGGTAGCCTAAGCAAAGGTATCTGGCCAAAAGAAAATATTTGTATTACCTACTATCACACACGTGATAACCTAAGCAAAGGTAAATACACGAGGAAAGATGACCTACTACCACCACGATAGCCTAAGCAGAGGTATCTGACCAAAAAAGATATGGTAATTACCTACTATCAAACATATGATAGCCTAAGCAAAGGTAATAACCAAAAGGAAAGATGACCTACTACCACCACGGTAGCCTAAGCAGAGGCATCTGACCAAAATACAGACATATTACCTACTATCCCACGATAGCCTAAGCAGAGGTAATAGACTGGAAAGAGAAGGATCACCTACTACCAACTTGTGGTAGCCTGAGTAAAGGCGTCCTACCAAAAGAAAAGATATGTTACCTACTATCAAACATATGATAGCCTGAGCAAAGGTAAACACAAAAGGAAAGATGACCTACTACCAAACCTGGTAGCCTAAGCAAAGGTATCTGACCAAAAATATATGGTATATTACCTACTATCAAACATATGATAGCCTAAGCAAAGGTAACAACCAAAATAAGCTTCCAATGATCAAAATATGATTCAGCTTCTTCTTTAACTAAATGTTCCATTTAGAAAGGGTAAATAAACTTCCCCACGCCTCAAGGTTGTATGCCATGAACGGGTTTTCAAATAGAATGCTGCAAGGTTGTATGCCACGAGCAAGTCCGAAAATAAACGCTTCGAGGTTGTATGCCACGAACGAAGTCTTGAAATAAAAGGCTATGAGGTTGTTTGCCTCGAGCAAAAGTCTTGAATTCCTCCTGGAAAGGTGAACACTTGTTGGAAAGTAACTTCACAGGGGATTGGAATTTTCACTGGAGATTGAAGACTTCAGCGGGAATCCATAACTTACTGGAGATTAGAAAATATCACCAAGGATCTTTCGAAGAGATGGGGGTCCGGTTGGCTTGTAAACATGTCTTCTCAAATAAAGAGAAAGATCATCTGAATCTTCACCAAACTTATCGAAGAGATGTCATTTGATGGGAGTAAATTGAATAGTGGACTCACTGGGAGAATATCACTGAGGAGCAATATCACTGCAGTTTAAAATAAAATCATTGTAGCAGGAATTCTCAAATAAAGAGAAACACTTGTAAAGTACTCAACAAACTTCTCTGACGGATTTCCGGAGAGATGCCATTTGACGGAGAACAAGTTGATGATCTTGATAACTTCTGGGGATAGACAAACTGTCTTGAAAAGAGACTGACATTTGCCATCCAAATAGAAAACTTGAAAACAAAACAAGCTGCTCCAATAAAGAGGTTGCCACTTGTTGTCTGGGTATAATTTCTGAGAAAATGCTGTAACAACACTGCCGGAGAAATATTTTTGTCTTCAATGGTGATCAATTAGATTCTTCCTGGGGAGACAAAGTGCAAAATAAATGCACACTCGATTTAGGTTTAACAGCCTAGAGAGATCTAAAAATTGTGATTGTCAGGGACCAAAGTTCAATTCAGGAAATAACTAAAAAGAAACGGTCAAGCAAGACTCTATCCAGTGAGGAATGAACTCAACTGGGGTTTATCTTTATCCAAAAACGGAAAAGAAAACTAAAGCAACCATCTTCCACGAGGATCGAGCTCAATGGGGAATTGGAAATGATGTGCTATTTATGCTTAGGGCTGACGACTCTACTTTGAGGGAGAAGACAAACCCGGTCACTTGGGGATAAACACAACCAAGGTGAAAGAACAAACAAACAAGCACAAAAATGCAAAATGCACCGATGCCATGTATCTATATAAATGAATGTATGTTATGCTTATGCTGACAAAACAGACAGAGAGAAGTAAACCGGAGATGAAATAAACATCTCGACACGGATACTCAGCCAATCTCTACAAGATAGAAGCATCATTGGGGATGAATGGAAAACCACATATGGAAACAAAGTCCTGCTTCAAGGCTGCAAACTTCTCTGAGGAAAGGAGCGCACTCCATTTGGGGATGAACATCATGACTTCACTTAGGGAATTGTCAAGATGAATCTGGTCACTCTGTTGAGAATGAGAAAGATCTACTGGGTAAAGAATTAAACTTATGATTGGAGAGATTTCATAGGGGATAAAATAAATATCCACTGCAAACTGAAGTAGTCTGAAAGGAAGTTGTAACTGGAGATGCCAGAGATGAGGCCACACAGGGAATAAAATAAATATCCACTTCATTGGGGGAAGCTCGGATCAAAGTTGCAAATTGAAGATGTAAGAGTTGAGACTTCATGGGGACGAAATAAACATCTACTTCGCTGAGGAAGATTAAAGTTGTAAGAAGTCCGTTGAGTGAAGTAACAGTTACTTCATTAAGGGGAGGTTGAAGCCAAGGGAATTCACTAGGGGAATTCTTAGGTCACCAACTGGGGAAATCTTGCATCAAACCTGCCATAACCGCTGAAGTAGAGATTCACCGGGGAATGGTTGTGACTGCCTGAAGCAAAGACTTACTGGGGAGTCATCACACCTCTTGAGACAGAAGCTCTCTGGGTCATGGGTGAAGAATGTTGTTAGAACAATGTAGTTCTGCATTGATAAACTGTGTGGTAGTCGCCATTTCGAAAAACAATTCTTGTGAACGAATAAAATAATCTTCAATTCTCAAATGCCCCAGATCACATGGTTTATGAGAAAAAATCATCTCAAGAGGATTTTACAGAAAATTTGGCATCCAGAATGTTCCAATGTTTTCCAACTCTTTGAGAGATTTATCAAATCTTAACTGCCCCAGATTGACGGTGTTCTGTACAACTGAAGCTTCAAACTTGCCCCTTGAGGATGGTCAAACTGTGAAAGCAACAACTGAGAAACAACTTGAACAAGGAAATTGGTGACGACTGGATTTTGCATACCAACAACAATCAGATTCAAACAACGCCAGTAACAAATGGGAAGCAATCTTGCCCCTGTCTGCTTAGCAGAGTTCCCAAGCAAATGTGTCCCACATAGTTTATGAGAAGAAAACATCTCAAGAGGATTTTACAGAAAACAGGCCATAACAATGCCTTAGTGTAACACCTCAAAATTTGCCTTGTTGTTTTTAGATAACTGCCTTATATTTCTTTTCATTTCTTGCATTTGCATTGTGCATAGCATTTGGTTCTTAGCATGGGATTGAGGTATTTGGTTCAACTCAAGGGCAAAAGCTTCTTATGAGCTCCATAAGCTTATCACATCCTTATATGGTGGCCCAAGGGCATTTCAATGAGGGATTCTCCAAGTGGTTATATCAAGGGTTGGTGTCCTTACATTGATGACCAAAACTAGGGTTTTATGGTTAAGGGTCCTAAGCTCAAGGAATTGATTCAAACCTTTCACCAAGGTTCTCCATATGTCAAAACAAGTCTAAGGATGGATTTTGAGCCAAAAATTCACCATGGAAGGCTTCAGATGATTCAGTAGCTTACAGATGAAGTAATCAGTCAAACTGGTCAACTGAAAAGTCAAACTAGGGTTTTGAGAGGTCCTCATCATGGTAATCAAGTCAAGAGACCTTTATTTGGTCTATGGAAGGCTTTCATGATCACAATTTGCAAAAATCAAGCTTTGGTAAAAAGTTTCTAAATTGGGAAAGTGACTTGTAATTTCAAGTTACTATTTTTGGCATATTTTCAACCAACTTTAACCAAACTTTTCATGATAAAAAATGCTTCAAACGAATTTTTGCCCAACATCAAAGTTGTAGATCTCTTTCTCCTCTTTCCAAAGAGTGGTGGACCATGATCATGTCATTTTTAGATCAAGAGTTATGGGCATTTGAAGTTCAAGAGTATTTGGTGTCCCACCATGCATACCATTTTGATACAACTTGCAAGATGCATTCTAACTCACCAATATGGCTTCTAATTGTTCAGTTCACCTCACCACATTCCAATGCACCTCATTTAACATCATTTTGAGCCAAGAATGGAATGAATCCGTGGATTACATAGTCATAATTCATCATTATGCAATTTTGCAAGTTCACTTGGAATTCATAATTCAGTTACTCTCCAGCCCCAAGATCAATCCAAAGGTGGTCCTTGCATCAAAAGGAAAACAGTCATGCACTTTTCATGAAGAATGCACGAGCCAAATACCTCATGTGCACAGATTTTCAAATTTGCAAAACAGCCCAAAACTCATTGCTCTCAAGTCCTTGAAGTTTAAAACCCTAAACAGTAGCATCTACACACTATATAAGCTAACTCACACGAATTTCTCAGCAGCTACTATTCATTTTCATCACTTTTCAAAGTTTTTGCTCTCAAGTTTCTCTCCTTCGATTCTCCCAATCCTTCAAGGTTCCTCCATTTTTTTTGGTTGGTTTATGATCAGTGAAGCATAAGGAAGAGAAATCCACCACTGTTTTGAGGTTTAAGCAAGGAATTCATCAAGTTGAGTTCAGAGCTTCAACTTTCGGATTCAAGGATTCAGGCCAGTTTGAAGGTCTAATTGCATTTATTTTGCAATTAGACAGTTGAAGGAGTTGATCTTCAGCTTATCTTGGAGTTTCTTGACGTATTTCCATTTCTGTAAATCTCAGGTGAGCTCCAAATTCATAGATCTAGAATTGATTTTTGTTGTGTGTTTAATGTTCATCTTGATGTGCTGAGCTCATATATGTGTTTGGATTTGATTTTCAACGTGAATCATGGCTGGAATTTAGATATGAAATTTTCAGATCCAAACTTGTTTCGTTCGATTCTTGAAATATATGCATGCTAAATGATTTTGAGTGGCATATTTGTGATCTACGTGAGTTGCTGAACATTTTGATGTATGATTTGGTGTTTTTGGTTATTGTTTGAAGTTTGGTGACCGGAGAGTGGCCGGAGAAGATGACCGGCGCTTCTCCGGCCGGTGAGGGTTTAATTAGGGTTTATGAATTTCCAGATTTATTCTCATGCATTGGATTGTGATTAATTTTCTAGTTTGATTCTCGTGCGTTGGATCTTGATTATGTGGTGTTAATTAAATTAATTAGGGTTTAAGGGATCTGATTAAGTCATGACCGTTGGATTTCATTTAATTAGTGAATTTGAATGTGGACCATTAGATCGTTGACTTTGCTTTGTTTGACTTTGAGCGTGAGCCTGTGGATCTGGAGACTTTCCCTTGTTTGACTCAATCTGAGCCGTTCCTTATTTCTGAACGTTGGAATGCATTTGGGCCTCGTTTGCTGTTCACACCCCCGTTTCTGAGCCCATGACCGTTTGCATGCGTTTGGATTTCTTCTTGCACCCCTGGTTTCATCTCATTTCCTTTTTATTTTCTATTTTCATACCATCTCATAATTAATTTTTAAAAATACTTGCATGTGCTAAAAAATTCCAAAAAAAATTCATCATTCCTCCTCATTGATAAAATTAATTTTTCACATTTTATTTTATTATTTTTTCATTAAAATTGCATTAAAAATTAATTTTCCAAATTGTTTTCTCTCATTTGCATTTCTTATTGCATACTTCATGTTGCATTTTTTATTTCTCTCATTTGAAAGGTGATTTGATCCTGATTCTTTTTGGGTTGTATTTTTAACATGTTGAGGTATGTTTGAGATTTTTGGTATGATTTTTAGGTCTTGTTTGGATGACTTTGGATGTGGTGCTTTGAGCATGAATGTATGAAATCCTATTGATGCTTTGACCTAATTGTTGAATGACTTTGGTTCTGATTCATTGCTTGTGGCTTTGATATGTCAATTATACATGTTTGAGATGCTTGAATACTGGATGACATAATTTTTTAGGCATGTTTGTTATTTCTTTGAAGCATGAACTTTAACTTGTCCAATTTGTGAATATATGCCTAATGTTTGGTTTGCTTGATCATGAAGGCACTTGTGCCATAATTTGGGGTCTTGTTTGAGAATTGATAACATGTTAATTGACTTCTGGTTGTGATATTTGGATCTCATCTTTGCATGTTTGATGTTTGCCTTGCACTTTAAGTCACTTGTTTCACAAGAATGAATCATGCTTCACTTCACTTCACTTCTTCTTCTTTGCTTCTTAATTAATTGTGAAAGTGTTTGTATGACTTGAATGATGTTTGAAGATCTTATTTAGGCACATATTTAGGATTGTGTCACTTCTGGACTTGGTTTACTTTGTGGAATTTTGACTTGGTTGCTTCACATGATCATTTCTTTTCATCTCACTCCTTCCTTAATGACTTGAATGGTACTTGAGTGACTTCTCCCTTTTCTTTTTGACTAATTGTGCATGATTAATATTAGAGGTCAGTAGGACCATTAGGTTCTGAACTTGATGTTTGATTTACCTTAGAACTTGTTTCTTTATTGCCTTATGCTTGTTTGAGTTTCATTTTGTCATATGTGAATACTTCTAACACTTTCAGGGGCAAATGGTAAGTTGTTTGAGTGTGGATATGCTTCCACATTTTACTTTCTTCCTTTATCTTTTAACTTTCATACTTGTGTTTGAAGTGAGCTTAGGCCACTTGTGTTTCACTTCTCTTTCTCCTCCTTCTCTTTCACTCTTTTCATCCCTCGAGTCTCAAGACTTGTTTAAGTCTTGGATTCTCTCCCTTTAGAGCTACCTAGTCCAACTTAATTTTCGATTAAGCTTGGAGTAGGATTAGCATTAGGTTAGGTAGTCGTCTCTCCTAAACCTCACTAACCATAGGACATCCATGCATGATAACATTAGGACTCTTAGTTTCCCTTTAGAGTTTCCTTTTGTGTCGCTTCTCTTCTCATCTCAAACTTCTTGAAAACACTTAATAAAAATATAACGTATATTGCGCTCGAGCCTTAAGTGTAGGAAGTGAAGAACGAGGGATCTCCTCTCTTCTTCTAGGGTGTTTAGCATACGTCTCATTCGGGGGCGACCATGCGACTCACTCGTTCCCGCATGCTAGACTTTGGTGCAATGTAAGTTACGAACTAACTCAAAACACTTCTGTCTAAAAAACACCAAACAAATTCAAATCTTTTTTGATCCTTCGGGATTGTTGGGTTTCAAACTTCTTTTTTTCAGAAAAGAGCTCGTCGCTCACATAAAAAACACTTACCCATCCGTGGTCGTACCCACGAACTACGTCAGCTCTGATTCCTCTCTCTCATCCGATTGAGGATACGTAGGCACAAGACATCGATTATCTTGGCGAACAACCTTCCCCCACAGTTCCCGTCCGAACTACGTTGACTCTGACTTTCCCATTGCACTGAGGGAGTACGTAGGCCTAGGACAACGATACCGTCCTATCGAGTCACTTCATTTCTTTTTCTTCTTCGTTTCTCCGTTCTTTCCGTTCTCGTTTTTTTCGCCGGTCCAGTAGAAGTGGAATTCCAGATGACGACACCCTTTGATGCAGGCAACAAGCGTGGATCCCATCGAGTACGATGGACGTGTTGGGTGCTAACACCTTCCCTTCGTGTAACCGACTCCCGTACCCGTTCTCTTGGTCGTGAGACCATGCTCTTTCCCTTCTTCTTTCAGGTTTATGCAGTGTTTCCTTTCCCTCTCTTGGGATAAATAAACTTTGCTGGCGACTCTGTGTTCTTTTGCGCCACTCTCGCGTTTGTACCGTTGGATGCGAATCCTTTCGGGAGCGACAGCTGGCGACTCTGCTGGGGACTCTGGTTGACCTCTTGCTGGTCCATCCCCTTTAGCGAGTCAATCCTAGAGCTTGTCTGTTTTTTTCTGGGTGTTTGTTTTTATGGTGCTTTACTTTGTTGTATATTACTGTATTGCTATTTACTGTATTTTTACTTTACTGCTTTACTGTTTTTACAGCTTTTATTGCATTGTATTTCATATTATTACTGTCATACTGGATATTGCTGTGCTGTTCTGCTGCTGGATTTTCTGTTTGCAGGGTGGGTTGGATTCATGAGAGAAAAGCCCAATACCAAGGCTTGAGCATACACCTATGATTAGCGTGGAAAGTAGTGTGACTTGTTTGGCATTTGGCCAAACGAAGTATACATGAAAACTCCACATCCAGACGAGGTTTTCTTGGTAATATTCTGTCCTGTCCATTTGGGGCAGATGATGGAATATAACCTGGAAAGTTGTCGACTCTGGCGACCACTCCTGAGGACTCAGTTGCGGCACTCATCCAGAGATGTGACAGTGGCAACCCACGTTCTGTGGCAAACCCATTGCACATTCTCGATCCGAGGACCCAATGCTGGGAACTTGCTATAGGATTTCCCTTTTGTAGTGAATCAGCGGACGACCTCTTTGATTGGCGATAGCATTATATCCTTCGGGCTGAATGTGCTATTGCTTCTCAAACCTCTGAAGTTGAGGATCTTTTGTTTTGGAGAATCGGTTGAGGCCTCCTCTTTTGATGATGATGCCAAACCAGAAATGGTGAACGTATCATCATTTCTCGACCTGAGAGCCCGGGATACTGAACATCCTAGTACCCACATGTGAGAGGGGATGGGTGTTTGCAGGTTTGCAGGTAACCGAGACCTCCAACCTACCTGGTTTCTGGGTTTCTCATCTGTGTATATTATCCTGATATTCTGACGGTTTGATTGGGTTGTTATTCTGGATTTCTGGGTTTCTGGTATTCTGGGTCTTATTCAGTCAGCAGAACAACAGAAGTTTGAGCATTTTGGATACCTTGATCCCATGCCTGCATTTTGCATCATCTTTTTGCATTCTGACATGTTTGTTCATTTGTAGGGTTGCATCCTAACCTTGATTCCGGTTGTCTGAAGACTGTCCATGATGAGTATTAGCACTGAAGAAAGAAAGAACATCATCCCGTACAAGTTCCCAGAGCTTCACCTAGATGCTGTGCACAAGATCTCGACTATGGCAAAACCTGAGGTATTGGCAGATTTCAGAGGAGAATATGGGAGGATTCTGAGTTTCGCTCGGAATGTTACCAATTATGAGTTCAGGTCCCTACACACTCTGGCACAGTTCTATGACCCTCAACTCCGGTGTTTTCTATTTGCTGATTATCTTTTGGCTCCAACGTTGGAAGAATTTGCTCTTATTTTGGATGTTTCGGTCAAAGAGGGAGCTCCCTTCTATCCTTCTAAGGAGTTTCCTGATTTGGAAAGGGTTGCTGCTACTTTACGTTTGGATCAGTCACTGTTGAAGAAAAATATTGCTAGTAAAGGGGGTTATCAAGGTTTTCACAGGAAGTTTTTGATCGAGCAGGCTGTTACTTGTGCTAAGGCTAAGTGTTGGTCGGTGTTCAATGCAATTCTGGCTATGTATGTTTATGGAACGACATTATTCCCTAATGTGAAGGATTTTGTAGATGCACATGCTGTCCGGATATTCACCACGAAGAATCCGGTACCTACCTTTCTTGGGGATCTGTATTATTCGATGCACTATAAGAATGAGAAAAGGAGAGGCGGACCTCTTTATTGTTGTGCTTCAATTTTCTATAAGTGGTTTGCTGATCGTCTTCCCAAATCTGGGGCATTCGAAGACACTAAAGGAACTCTAGATTGGGCAAAGAGATTAATGGGGTTAAGGGCCGACAACTTAGTTTGGATCAATCGTTATTTGTTGGGCCGAGAGATCCTGGTTAGTTGTGGAGGTTACCCAAACGTACCTTTAATAGGAAGGAAAGGGGGAATTAACTACAACCCCATTCTTGCTATTAGGCAATTTGGGTATGCTTTAAAGGAGCCGCCAAAAGGCCAAGATGTGCAAGAGTCTCTATTTTTGGGTGAGGAAGCCAACCTGGAGGTGTTGAAAGAAGCTGCGAACGCTTGGAGAGATCGCCATAAGAAAGGAAAGACTTCTTTTGGAAAGTGTAACAACAAAGCTTTTCTTGCGTATGAAGACTGGGTTCAGAGCAAAGTAGAGAGTGTACTTTTGCCATTTTGCAGGGAACCTCCCTCTTACCCTTTGCTGATTGAACCCCCAACCATGATTGAAATGGAGAAGTATAACCAATTATGGGCTGAAAAGGAGAAGATTCGAGAGGAGAACCGTGAGTTGCAAAAGGAAATCTACCAGTTGAAACATGAGCGAGGTGAGGCTGTTCATATTGCCAAGCTGAAGACAGAACGTCTCGTTGAGAAAGAAAAGGAGCTGGTTGAAGAGATAGCAGCTAGGAAAAGGGTAGGACAAGCTCTAAAAGGCGTTTGCAAGACTCTCAAATCCAAGAAGGATGACTTAGCCAAGGCTTGGGCGAAGATTCACAGGTTCAATGCTTACCGAGATACTGCAATCACGGCCAACAAGCAGAAAGAAGATAAGAATTTGGAGCAGATTGAGAGTCTGAAGTTGAAGCTCAGGAAGAAGGACGAGGAGATCTTGTCAGGGATGTTCCGAAGACACGCAGTTGAGGAACGACTCAAAGAAGCCATAGCAACCATGGAAGAGCTAAAAATACAAGCAGGAGTGAAGAGGTCTAAGTGGGAGTGCTCTAGCTCAGGCAGTGGCCCTCATACGGTGCAAGATCCTTGAAGGGAACTCTACTCAGTAGTTTGTATTTTGTTCTTTCTTTGTATTTTGGGTCACCACCAGAATTATTGGCTGGGACCTCTGCTTATTTTTGTTTCAGGCTATTTTTGGTACCTTGGGTTGTAATTTCTGACAGTGACTCACTCTGATTTATATGAGCAGCAGTTTCATCCTATTTCACCTTTAAACTGGAATCAAGGGGTGGATCACCCTGCGAATATGCAAACATGTTTGCATTTGCATTTGCATAATCATAATCATTTTTGCATTGCAGGTCATCTTGGTTTCTCTGGTTTTCTTATGCTCTCTCTTTCTTTCAGTCAGGATTGATCAACCAACTCATCGTTATTCTACTCGGCTCAATCAAAACAGAGTGATGGACAAAGTTCAGGCAGATATGGCCGCTATGCAAGCTCGCATCGACCAGTTCATGGAAATGATGCAGGGTGTGGTGCAAAGTCAGAACGAGTTCAGAACTCTGGTGGCGCAGGTTGACGAAAATGGTATCCTACACGGTGGTCTTATTAACCGTAATATCCCTCCGGGCGGAGTTGGTGCTGGTGGACAGGGCAGAATTCCTACAGTGGTTGGAGACGGAAGTACTGTTCGGGCTATCCATGACCATCATTTTGATGATTAACAGGACGATGTGTTCTCGGTCAGAAGTTTAGATGTTGCCCTTCCTGTGGTCAGTGATGAAAGAATCCGTTTAATCGAAGCTCAATTGAAAGGAGTGGTGAAACAGGATGATTTGGGGATTGATTTGGACGACCTAGGGTTGGTCCCTGATATTGTTATTCCACACAAGATTCAGATTCCTACGCTAGAAAAGTACAATGGTTCTACCTGCCCAAGGACTCATGTGAAGGCCTATACCAGGAAGATGGCTGCTCACGCTAAGGATGAAAAGTTAATGATGCACTTCTTCCAAGACAGCCTGTCTGGTGCGTCTTTGGAATGGTACATGGGGCTAGAAAGTAGAGATGTTCGTACCTGGAGAGAGCTAGCTGCAGCTTTCATCAAGCATTATCAGTACAACACAGACATGGCTCCCAACAGAACTCAGCTGTTGAGCATATCCCAGAAGAATGATGAGAGTTTCAAAGAATACGCGTAAAGGTGGCGTGAATTGGCGGCTAGGGTGCAGCCACCAATGCTAGAGAAAGAGATGCTAGATATGTTCATGGACACACTGCCTAAGCACTACTATGAGAAGCTTTTGCCTTGTTCTCTAGGCAAGTTTGCAGATGTGATTGCTATTGGGCAGAAGATAGAGGTCGGAATTAAGGCTGGGAAGGTTTCTAGCGGGGATGGATCGTCTTCCGGACAGGAAAAAATGCCGTTTGATAATTATAAGAAGAAAGGAGAGACCAACGCTGTATCATCCCACAGGGGAAAAGGGAAACAGCGCCAGTTTAACAATCAACAGGTAGCATCAGTAACCATTCCAGCAACATTACCTCCACCACAGCAACAAAGGGGTAATGCTAATCAGAATAGGCAGCAGGGTCAGTATCAGAACAGACAGAGGAATGCAGAGAGGCATTTTGATCAACCCCCAATGTCGTATGCATAGTTGTTGCAACATTTGCTACAGTTGCGTCTAGTTGAGCTTCGTACCCTGGCTCCACCAACAGGGGAACTCCCACGAGGCTACGATGCTAACGCACACTGCGATTTTCATTCTGGTGCCCCTGGGCACACGGTGGAGAAGTGCAGGGCGTTTCAGCACAAGGTGCAGGACCTTGTGGACTCTAAAGCCATCAATTTCTCGAATGACGGACCCAATGTTATTCAAAACCCGATGCCTAATCACAATGGGCCAAGGGTGAATGCTATAATTGAGGACTGTGAAACTTTGAATTTGATCGTGGATGTGGAGGAACTGAAGACTCCATTGATGGTGGTTAAGAACAGGTTATTGAAAGGTGATGTCTATCCGGGCTGTGGTGAGAACTGCTCAAATTGTTTGATAAAGGCTAATGGTTGTGATTCGTTGAAGAGGGGTATTCAGAATCTGATTGATGAGGGCTGTTTACAGTTTGACAGAGGTAATCATCTAGAAGAGGTTGTTAGTGAGAAGGTTGCGACTATCACTATTCCGTTCAAAACAATTACTATTTCTGGTCCAGCAAGGCCACCTCCAGTCATTATCACAAGGGCTGGACCCATTCCGTACGAGAGTTCTAAGGCCATTCCGTGGAATTATGGTGCAGAGGTGTTTGTCAATGGGCAAAAGCAAGAGCTAATGAATACTTCACCAGTGGGTTCTAGTTCAGGGGTTAAAGTTGAGACTGATGCTATAACCAGAAGTGGTAGAGTGCTCCCTCCGGTTAACGATCAACCCAGTACCTCTAGGCAAGATAGAGGAAAACAGGCGATGGATGGTTCTGTTCAGACTCCAGTGATTGTGGAATCTACAGTGAAGCCGGTTGATGATGCTTTTTCGGAAAATGTAGAGGAATTTATGAGGCTCATCCGAAAAAGTGATTATAAGATCGTGGACCAATTACATCAGACCCCGTCCAAGATCTCTATTCTGTCTCTGCTCTTGTGTTCTGAGGCTCACAGGAATGCTCTTTTGAAGGTTTTGAATGCAGCCTACGTTCCTCAAGAGATCTCTGTTAATCAGCTGGAAGGGGTTGTAGCGCACGTGAATGCGGGTAACGGCCCGGGTTTTACAGATCTTGACTTGATTTCTGCTGGCAGGAATCATAACAATGCCCTGCATATTTCGATCGAATGCCGTGACTCGCTGATGTTACATGTCTTGGTTGATACTGGCTCATCGTTGAATGTATTGCCCAAGAAAGCGTTAATGAAGTTGGATACTCGAGGACTTATTTGTACACCAAGCGACTTGGTGGTGCGAGCTTTTGATGGCTCGAAGAGATCTGTTTTTGGCGAGATTGTGCTTCCAATCGAGGTTGGACCGGAAATCTTTAATGCAACATTTTACATTATGGATATTCAGCCAGCGTACAGCTGTTTATTGGGTCGTCCTTGGATCCATGGGGCAGGTGCTGTAACTTCCACTTTGCATCAAAAGCTGAAGTATATGGTTGATGGTCACGTAGTGACAGTATGCGGAGAAGAAGACATAATGATCAGTCAACTGTCAACCTTCAAATACGTGGAAGTGGATGGGGAAATCCACGAGACGGTGAAAGTTTCTGAAGAAGTTGTTCAGTCTGAAGTTGTAGTGCAGCCTGTAGTGGTAAATCAACCTGAGGGTTCCATATCTTCGTTAAGAGACGCCAAAGCTGTGGTTGAAGCGGGTAGCTCACAGAGGTGGGGCCAGGTGGTTGAAGTCCAGAAAAAGAAGGATACTTATGGATTGGGATATAAGCCATCCAAAAGAGATGAGGATCCCCCAAAATTCTATGGCCCTGTCCGGTTCACTAGCGCTGGAGTTTTCTTCGACAGAGTTAATGCTATTGATGAAGAAGGAGACAGTGATTGTGACATGGATAGCTGGATCCGTCCTTGTGGCCCAGGGGAAAGTCTGCACAACTGGTCTTCCGAGAAAGTCATTCAAGTGACAGGCTTCGAGTAATTGCTTTGTTTTCCTATTTTGTTAATCCTACGTTCTGCCCAAGACGTAGCGATTATGTTTGTAGGGCTTTTAACTGTTGCATGTTTTGCCTTATCATCAATAAAGGACTTTTCACACTCAAATATTTTGATCTCTGTCTTTCTGTTTTTATTTTTATGCATTAAAAACACGCATCAAAATGGCAATGTGTTTCTTTTGTTGCATCATAATAAAACATACCTCATCAATCATTGCAGGTCTTTTTGTTCAGATGACACCGATCATGACTCAGCTATAGCTCGGTATGACTTTGACAATCCAATCTATCAGGCTGAAGAAGAGGCTGACGAAGATTGTGAACTGCCCGAAGAGTTGGCCAGATTGTTGAAGCAAGAGGAGAGAGTCATCCAACCTCATCAGGAGGAAATTGAGATTGTGAATCTGGGAACCGAGGACGCTAGAAAGGAAGTAAGAGTAGGGGCTGCATTGGAAGACAGTGTCAAGGGAAGATTGGTTGAAATGCTCCGTGAGTATGTGGACATCATCGCCTGGTCTTACCAAGACATGCCCGGGCTGGATACTGATATTGTTGTACACCGGCTACCACTCAAAGAAGGTTGTGCTCCGGTCAAGCAAAAGTTGAGAAGAACTAAACCGGAGATGTCTGTCAAAATCAAGGAAGAGGTTCAGAAACAGCTAGATGTCGGGTTTCTTGCCGTAACAAATTATCCTCCATGGGTTGCTAACATCGTGCCTGTACCTAAGAAGGATGGGAAGGTCAGGATGTGTGTTGATTACAGGGATTTGAATAGAGCCAGCCCAAAGGATGATTTCCCGCTCCCTCACATTGATGTGTTAGTTGACAATACTGCTTAATATTCTGTGTTTTCCTTCATGGATGGCTTCTCTGGGTATAACCAAATCAAAATGGCCCCAGAGGACATGGAGAAGACTACATTCATAACACCGTGGGGAACTTTCTGCTACAAAGTGATGCCCTTTGGATTGAAAAATGCAGGGGCAACTTACCAGCGGGCGATGGTGACTCTCTTTCATGATATGATTCACAAAGAGATTGAAGTCTATGTTGATAACATGATTGCGAAGTCACATACGGAAGAAGAACATCTGGTGAATCTTCAGAAATTATTTGAAAGGTTAAGGAAATTCATACTGAGGTTGAATCCAAACAAATGCACCTT
The DNA here is from genome assembly GCA_022829125.1 of Lathyrus tuberosus. Lineage (NCBI taxonomy): Eukaryota > Viridiplantae > Streptophyta > Magnoliopsida > Fabales > Fabaceae > Lathyrus > Lathyrus tuberosus. Next base: position 3,477,948 of record JALAZF010000274.1, on the reverse strand, counting down.
TGGGGTGAGATCAGGAAAATTGCTGGGGTTTATTGTTAGTGAAAAAGGTATTGAGGTTGATCCTGCAAAGGTAAAAGCCATACAAGAAATGCCTGTGCCGAAAACAGAAAAAGAGGTTCGTGGTTTCTTGGGGAGATTGAATTACATTGCTAGGTTCATCTCGCATCTCACAGCCACGTGTGAACCAATCTTCAAGTTGCTAAGAAAAGATCAAGCGGTCAGGTGGAATGAAAATTGTCAAAAGGCGTTTGAAAAGATTAAAGAATACTTGCAGGAACCTCCGGTCCTTATGCCGCCAGTGCCAGGAAGGCCTTTGATTATGTATCTCATAGTTCTTGAGAATTCAATGGGTTGTGTGCTCGGTCAACAAGACGAGTCAGGTAAAAAAGAGCACGCCATTTATTACCTGAGTAAGAAGTTTACTGATTGCGAGTCAAGATACTCGATGCTAGAGAAAACATGTTGTGCACTCGCTTGGGCCGCTAAGCGTTTGAGGCAGTATATGTTAAACCATACAACCCTTTTGATTTCGAAGATGGATCCAATCAAGTATGTGTTTGAGAAGCAAGCACTTTCTGGTAGAATAGCCCGTTGGCAGATGGTTCTGACAGAATATGATATTCAGTATGTTTCCCAAAAGGCCATTAAGGGAAGTGTGTTGTCAGAGTATCTTGCCGAACAGCCAATTGTGGATTATCAACCGATGAAGTTTGAGTTTCCGGATGAGCACATCATGTATCTGAAGATGAAGGATTGTGAAGAGCCTTTGCCTGATGAAGGACCTGAGATTGGATCTCAATGGAAGATGGTTTTTGATGGGGCTGTTAATTCATATGGCAACGGAATCGGGGCAATCATTACGACTCCACAGGGTTCTCATATACCCTTTACTGCCCGATTAGCGTTCATATGCACCAACAATGAGGCGGAGTATGAAGCATGCATCATGGGGTTAGAAGAAGCAATTGATTTGAGAATCAAGAACCTCGATGTTTATGGTGATTCTGTGTTGGTGGTGAATCAGATTACAGGAGAATGGGAGACTCGTCAAGTAAATCTCGTTCCATATAACAATTATGCCAGAAGATTGTTACCTTTCTTTGACAGAGTAGACTTCCATCACATTCCCCGGATAGAGAATCAGATGGTTGATGCGTTGGCAACATTGTCATCAATGTATAAAGTGAATCTTTGGAATGAAGCTCCCTCAATCAGAATCATGCGCTTGGATAGACCTGCTTTTGTATTTACAGTTGAAGGGGTATCAGATGGCAAGCCTTGGTATCATGACATCAAAGTCTTCTTGAAGAGTCAGGAATACCCAGCTGGGGCATCTTCCAAGGATAAAAAGACATTGAGGAGGTTATCAGGAAACTTCTTTTTGAACAAGGATGATGTGTTGTACAAGAGAAACTTTGACATGGTCTTGCTACGTTGTGTTGATGAACACGAGGCAGGCTTGTTAATGGAAGAGGTTCACGAAGGTTCCTTCGGTACTCATGCCAATGGGCATGCTATGGCCAGAAAATTGTTGAGAGCGGGGTATTATTGGATGACTATGGAGTCTGACTGTTTTAAATACGCCCGGAAATGTCATAAATGCCAGATTTATGCTGACAAGGTGCACGTACCGCCTACTCCTCTAAATATTTTGTCGTCACCTTGGCCTTTTGCCATGTGGGGCATTGACATGATTGGAAAGATCGAGCCGACTGCTTCAAATGGACATCGTTTTATCCTGGTGGCTATTGATTATTTCACGAAGTGGGTGGAAGCAGCATCGTATGCCAACGTCACCAAACAAGTGGTAGCCTGGTTTATTAAGAAGGACATCATCTGCCGGTATGGAGTCCCGGAGAGAATCATTACTGATAATGGTTCAAATCTGAATAACAAGATGATGAAGGAGCTATGCCAGAGCTTTAAAACCGAACATCACAATTCTTATCCCTATCGTCCGAAGATGAATGGGGCTGTTGAAGCGGCTAATAAGAACATAAAGAAGATTGTGCAGAAGATAGTAGTGACATACAAAGACTGGCATGAGATGTTGCCTTACGCTTTGCATGGTTATCGTACTTCGGTACGCACCTCGACTGGGGCAACTCCTTTCTCACTGGTGTATGGCATGGAAGCAGTCTTGCCATTAGAAGTTGAGATTCCTTCTTTGAGAATTCTGACAGATGTGAAGCTGGATGAAGCTGAGTGGGTACGTTCCCGGCTGAATGAATTGAACCTCATTGAAGAGAAGAGATTGAAAGCCATTGCGCATGGCTGGTTGTATCAGAGCAGGATGAAGAAAGCCTTTGATCAGAAGGTGCGTCCTCGGTGTTTTCAAGCTGGTGAATTAGTTCTGAAAAGGATCACTCCTCCTCAAATAGATCACAGGGGTAAGTGGACTCCGAATTACGAAGGGCCATATGTAGTAAGACAGGTTTTCTCTAGTGGAGCCTTATTACTCTTAACTATGGATGGCGAAGATTTTACGTCCCCTGTGAACGCGGATGTAGTCAAAAAATACTTTGCATAAGAGACCCGCTGAACATAAAAAGAAGGTTCAGGCAAAAATGGGGCATCCTGGCGAACCATAAAAAGAAAAGGTTCGGGCAAAAATTAGGGATAAAAAGAAAAAGAATAAACCCGCAAGGTTGAAAACCTGAAAAGGAAACCTTGGCAAAAATGGGTATCCCGGTGGATTGAAAACCCGAAAAGGGCGATCCAGGCAAAAGTTAGGGATTTTAAAGCAAAGACTACGATCCGCGTTCGATCTGTGATCACTGTTCGCACTTGGAAAATTCGGAGGAAAGGAATCAGTCCAGTTAGTCGTCTTCGAAGGCCAAAGTATCTGCGGATGAACAAGTCATATGGGTTATAGCTGAGTCGAGTCATGGTGGATGTCTGTTCCCCACATTGCCGACATTTGTATTTTTTTTTGCTTTTTGCGCAATTACCTCTTTTCAGGAATTGCTTCCAGATGTAAATGCCTATTCACAAGCCAATTCATTCAATAAAGTTTGCATTTCAGTTAAAGAGCTTTTATTTTCTATTTTACCTGTTTTGTTTGTGAAAATGTCCGATATTTTTGATAAAAACATTACATGCTAAAACGTTGAGCTTTATGACACAAGATGGAAAAACAGTGGCAATTGCTTAGGCGACAGTCACCATGTGGATAATCAATGTATTCATTCTTGCACGTAGACTTTTTGTGGGTTTTGCAGGATGACAGATGTACCTCCCCAGTAGAGTTGCTCTCTCCACTTAGAAGTCTGATCGTCCTCAGTGGTTGGATGTTTTCCCCAGTAGAGTAGAGCTCCCCTCAACTTTGAAGTCTGACCGTCCTCAGCAGGTTATTACTCTTCCCCATCAGAGTATCGAGGGTCGTCTTCCTCAACCAGAGTATAAGGAAGTAATTCCCTAAGCAGAGTCATTAAGGATCGTCCTCCTTAGCAGGATATAAGAGGTTTTTTCCCAGGCCAGAGTTGTGACTTGGCACATCTTTCTTCAGTAAGTGATGTCTCCCCACGGAGCATGGGACAACTATTTATTCCCCAGCTAGTCAGGAAGCATGTGTTATCCCCTAGCAGGTGAATGTTAACAATTACTTTCTCTCCCAAGCGGAGTCGTTGAGGATCGTCTTCCTCAGCAAAGTACAGAGGATTGTATACCCAGCCGCAGTCGTGTTTGGATTATTATTCACCAGCAAGTACTCAGAAGTTGATTGCTTTAAGGTGAGTGTTGCCGTACCTCCAACAGGAAGTTTGTGGACGAAGATGTTATTATCCCCACAGGGTCCTGGTGTCTACTTTCCTCGGTTGGTCAGAAAGTATAGTCTCGACGACAATGGTTTGATCTAGTACCCAGCAGGGTGAGGGTAAAGTTACTTCCCTAGCAGCTAGCAGCAGATTAAGCTCATTTCCCCAAGCAGAGTCTGGTGGTGAGGGGTATCCCCAGCAGGTCTTAAGGCCGATCGTTTTTGGCAGGCACCGAAGCCAAGTTCTGAAATAGTTGGTCGTCCCCAGCGGTGGAATTTCCATCTTCAGTATTCATATCCCTCCCCAGCTGAGTGGGTATTCTCTCGGAGCTTCGTCCATCTCCAGCAGAGTAGTTGATCTTGATATTCCCCAACAGAGTGGATATTCTCTTGGAGTTTCGTCCATCCCCGACAGAATTGGTGATTGTGATCTTCCCTAGCAGGGAGAAGTTCTCCTCAATAAGTTTTCCTTTGTTTCAGTGGCAATTTAGTTTGCCATCCCCAGCGGAGTTGCTTCTGGTCTTCAGCATTTATTTTGCTGGGACGTCTCTTTTGCATTGCATAGGCATTTGTTTTGCATGGCATCCTCCAAAATGCGTAGCATTTCCACTTCGTGTGGAGCATTACGGCAAAATTCAAACATATGCATCTGAAGCATAAGCCAGGTTTGAGTTTTCCTTCGTCAGGAAAGCCGGATTTCAGAAAGATGTCTTTACTCCACAGGTGGTGGGTTTAGCAATATTTGACAATTCCCCGACAGGGTGTTTTGCCAGGATTGTTTATCCTTGATTCTATTTGTACCCCTCCGTCCAGGTGGTCCTTTGGTTTATTCCCTCAAAATTTTACCGTCAGACACCCGTCCGTGTTCTTTCAGCACCCGTCCGTGTTTGAACCTTTTGTTTCAATGCCCGTCCGCATTGACATTTGGCACTCGTCTGTGTTTCTTTTAGCACCCGTCTGTGTTTGAACCTTTGATTTCAATACCCGTCCGTATTGACCTTCGGATGACACTCGTCCGTGTTACCTTCCATTCCCCCAGCGAGGTTAATTCCTGATAAAGTTACTTTACACCCTTTTCAGTACCCGTCCGTATTGAAACCTTTTACACCCGTCTGTGTATCCTTTTCAGTACCCGTCCGTATTGAAACCTTTTGCACCCGTCCGTGTATCCTTTTCAGTACCCGTCCGTATTGACTTTTTACACCCGTCCGTATTGAATTTCTTACACCCGTCCGTGTACATTTTCAATCCCCAGAGAGGTCACCTTGAACCTTCTTTTACACCCGTCCGTGTACCATTTTCAATACTCGTCCGTATTGAAATCTTTTACACCCGTCCGTGTACCTTTTTTTCAATGCCCGTCTGTTTTGAATCCATTTGGCACCCGTCCGTGTACCATTTTCAACACCCGTCTGTGTTTGAACTTTTATTTCAATGCCCGTCCGCATTGACATTTTACACCCGTCCGTGTTCATCCCCAGCATAGCTAACACTCGTTTGTGTTTATTTCAGGACTTTTCAATACAGTTTTGGTTTCCAACACTCGTACGTGTCGTGACAGTGCAGCGTTTTTTTTGTTTGTTCCCCAGTGGAGTCGTCCCTCCCTTGAGGATTGCAAATTTTAGGTTTCTTTTGGTATTCAATCTCCGTGAATCCTTGGAACGCATGATAGCCGTCACTATCATACCTTCAGGATCAAGTTGATTGAATAGGGGCAGCTGTAACACCTCAAAATTTGCCTTGTTGTTTTTAGATAACTGGCTTATGTTTCTTTTCATTTCTTGCATTTGCATTGTGCATAGCATTTGGTTCTTAGCATGGGATCGAGGTATTTGGTTCAACTCAAGGGCAAAAGCTTCTTATGAGCTCCATAAGCTTCTCACATCCTTATATGGTGGCCCAAGGGCATTTCAATTAGGGATTCTCCAAGTGGTTATATCAAGGGTTGGTGTCCTTACACTGATGACCAAAACTAGGGTTTTATGGTTAAGGGTCCTAAGCTCAAGGAATTGATTCAAACCTTTCACCAAGGTTCTCCATATGTCAAAACAAGTCTAAGGATGGATTTTGAGCCAAAAATTCACCATGGAAGGCTTCAGATGATTCAGTAGCTTACAGATGAAGTAATCAGTCAAACTGGTCAACTGAAAAGTCAAACTAGGGTTTTGAGAGGTCCTCATCATGGTAATCAAGTCAAGAGACCTTTATTTGGTCTATGGAAGGCTTTCATGATCACAATTTGCAAAAATCAAGCTTTGGTAAAAAGTTGCTAAATTGGGAAAGTGACTTGTAATTTCAAGTTACTATTTTTGGCATATTTTCAACCAACTTTAACCAAACTTTTCATGATAAAAAATGCTTCAAACGAATTTTTGCCCAACATCAAAGTTGTAGATCTCTTTCTCCTCTTTCCAAAGAGTGGTGGACCATGATCATGTCATTTTTAGATCAAGAGTTATGGGCATTTGAAGTTCAAGAGTATTTGGTGTCCCACCATGCATACCATTTTGATACAACTTGCAAGATGCATTCTAACTCACCAATATGGCTTCTAATTGTTCAGTTCACCTCACCACATTCCAATGCACCTCATTTAACATCATTTTGAGCCAAGAATGGAATGAATCCGTGGATTACATAGTCATAATTCATCATTATGCAATTTTGCAAGTTCACTTGGAATTCATAATTCAGTTACTCTCCAGCCCCAAGATCAATCCAAAGGTGGTCCTTGCATCAAAAGGAAAACAGTCATGCACTTTTCATGAAGAATGCACGAGCCAAATACCTCATGTGCACACATTTGCAAATTTGCAAAACAGCCCAAAACTCATTGCTCTCAAGTCCTTGAAGTTTAAAACCCTAAACAGTAGCATCTACACACTATATAAGCTAACTCACACGAATTTCTCAGCAGCTACTATTCATTTTCATCACTTTTCAAAGTTTTTTCTCTCAAGTTTCTCTCCTTCGATTCTCCCAATCCTTCAAGGTTCCTCCATTTTTTTTGGTTGGTTTATGATCAGTGAAGCATAAGGAAGAGAAATCCACCACTGTTTTGAGGTTTAAGCAAGGAATTCATCAAGTTGAGTTCAAAGCTTCAACTTTCGGATTCAAGGATTCAGGCCAGTTTGAAGGTCTAATTGCATTTATTTTGCAATTAGACAGTTGAAAGAGTTGATCTGCAGCTTATCTTGGAGTTTCTTGACGTATTTCCAGTTCTGCAAATCTCAGGTGAGCTCCAAATTCATAGATCTAGAATTGATTTTTGTTGTGTGTTTAATGTTCATCTTGATGTGCTGAGCTCATATATGTGTTTGGATTTGATTTTCAACGTAAATCATGGCTGGAATTTAGATCTGAAATTTTCAGATCCAAACTTGTTTCGTTCGATTCTTGAAATATATGCATGCTAAATGATTTTGAGTGGCATATTTGTGATCTACGTGAGTTGCTGAACATTTTGATGTATGATTTAGTGTTTTTGGTTATTGTTTGAAGTTTGGTGACCGGAGAGTGGCCGGAGAAGATGACCGGCGCTTCTCCGGTCGGTGAGGGTTTAATTAGGGTTTATGAATTTCCAGATTTATTCTCATGCGTTGGATTGTGATTAATTTTCCAGTTTGATTCTCGTGCGTTGGATCTTGATTATGTGGTGTTAATTAAATTAATTAGGGTTTAAGGGATCTGATTAAGTCATGACCATTGGATTTCATTTAATTAGTGAATTTGAATGTGGACCATTAGATCGTTGACTTTGCTTTGTTTGACTTTGAGCGTGAGCCTGTGGATCTGGAGACTTTCCCTTGTTTGACTCAATCTGAGCCGTTCCTTATTTCTGAACGTTGGAATGCATTTGGGCCTCTTTTGCTGTTCACACCCCCGTTTCTGAGCCCATGACCGTTTGCATGCGTTTGGATTTCTTCTTGCACCCCTGGTTTCATCTCATTTCCTTTTTATTTTCTATTTTCATACCATCTCATAATTAATTTTTAAAAATACTTGCATGTGCTAAAAAATTCCAAAAAAAATTCATCATTCCTCCTCATTGATAAAATTAATTTTTCACATTTTATTTTATTATTTTTACATTAAAATTGCATTAAAAATTAATTTTCCAAATTGTTTTCTCTCATTTGCATTTCTTATTGCATACTTCATGTTGCATTTTTTATTTCTCTCATTTGAAAGGTGATTCAATCCTGATTCTTTTTGGGTTGTATTTTTAACATGTTGAGGTATGTTTGAGATTTTTGGTATGATTTTTAGGTCTTGTTTGGATGACTTTGGATGTGGTGCTTTGAGCATGAATGTATGAAATCCTATTGATGCTTTGACCTAATTGTTGAATGACTTTGGTTCTGATTCATTGCTTGTGGCTTTGATATGTCAATTATACATTTTTGAGATGCTTGAATACTGGATGACATAATTTTTGAGGCATGTTTGTTATTTCTTTGAAGCATGAACTTTAACTTGTCCAATTTGTGAATATATGCCTCATGTTTGGTTTGCTTGATCATGAAGGCACTTGTGCCATAATTTGGGGCCTTGTTTGAGAATTGATAACATGTTAATTGACTTCTGGTTGTGATATTTGGATCTCATCTTTGCATGTTTGATGTTTGCCTTGCACTTTAAGTCACTTGTTTCACAAGAATGAATCATGCTTCACTTCACTTCACTTCTTCTTCTTTGCTTCTTAATTAATTGTGAAAGTGTTTGTATGACTTGAATGATGTTTGAAGATCTTGTTTAGGCACATATTTAGGATTGTGTCACTTCTGGACTTGGTTTACTTTGTGGAATTTTGACTTGGTTGCTTCACATGATCACTTCTTTTCATCTCACTCCTTCCTTAATGACTTGAATGGTACTTGAGTGACTTCTCCCTTTTCTTTTTGACTAATTGTGCATGATTAATATTAGAGGTCAGTAGGACCATTAGGTTCTGAACTTGATGTTTGATTTACCTTAGAACTTGTTTCTTTATTGCCTTATGCTTGTTTGAGTTTCATTTTGTCATATGTGAATACTTCTAACACTTTCAGGGGCAAATGGTAAGTTGTTTGAGTGTGGATATGCTTCCACATTTAACTTTCTTCCTTTATCTTTTAACTTTCATACTTGTGTTTGAAGTGAGCTTAGGCCACTTGTGTTTCACTTCTCTTTCTCCTCCTTCTCTTTCACTCTTTTCATCCCTCGAGTCTCAAGACTTGTTTAAGTCTTGGATTCTCTCCCTTTAGAGCTACCTAGTCCAACTTAATTTTCGATTAAGCTTGGAGTAGGATTAGCATTAGGTTAGGTAGTCGTCTCTCCTAAACCTCACTAACCATAGGACATCCATGCATGATAACATTAGGACTCTTAGTTTCCCTTTAGAGTTTCCTTTTGTGTCGCTTCTCTTCTCATCTCAAACTTCTTGAAAACACTTAATAAAAATATAACGTATATTGCGCTCGAGCCTTAAGTGTAGGAAGTGAAGAACGAGGGGTCTCCTCTCTTCTTCTAGGGTGTTTAGCATACGTCTCATTCGGGGGCGACCATGCGACTCACTCGTTCCCGCATGGTAGACTTTGGTGCAATGTAAGTTATGAACTAACTCAAAACACTTCTGTCTAAAAAACACCAAACAAATTCAAATCTTTTTTGATCCTTCGGGATTGTTGGGTTTCAAACTTCTTTTTTTCAGAAAAGAGCTCGTCGCTCACATAAAAAACACTTACCCATCCGTGGTCGTACCCACGAACTACGTCAGCTCTGATTCCTCTCTCTCATCCGATTGAGGATACGTAGGCACAAGACAGCGATTGTCTTGGCGAGCAACCTTCCCCCACAGTTCCCGTCCGAACTACGTTGACTCTGACTTTCCCATTGCACTGAGGGAGTACGTAGGCCTAGGACAACGATACCGTCCTATCGAGTCACTTCATTTCTTTTTCTTCTTCGTTTCTCCGTTCTTTCCGTTCTCGTTTTTTTCGCCGGTCCAGTAGAAGTGGAGTTCCAGATGACGACACCCTTTGATGCAGACAACAAGCGTGGATCCCATCGAGTACGATGGACGTGTTGGGTGCTAACACCTTCCCTTCGCGTAACCGACTCCCGTACCCGTTCTCTTGGTCGTGAGACCATGCTCTTTCCCTTCTTCTTTTAGGTTTATGCAGTGTTTCCTTTCCCTCTCTTGGGATAAATACACTTTGCTGGCGACTCTGTGTTCTTTTGCGCCACTCTCGCGTTTGTACCGTTGGATGCGAATCCTTTCGGGAGCGACACTTAGCGTCTTTAAACTCTTGTAGAGATTCGTCGAATCTCGACGTAACTGTCCCAGATCGACTGCATTTGCACGACAAAATCCTCGAACTTGTCCTTCAGAATGTGAGAGTAACAATTGGGAAAAAAATTTGCCCCTGCTTAGCAAAGTCTTCAGGCGACATGCCCCTGGATATGGTCATCCTTGAAATGATTCGCCATTTTCATCAGAGTTTCAAGTCTCACAAGATTAAACTCATCGCTGATGATCATATGCAAGCTTCTATGATGTTAAGCAGCGTTAGCATGTAGAAAAATGTTAATTCTGAAACTTTTAATGCAACACACATGTTTGTCTTGAGGTTTTTTTTATTTTTTTTTATCGAAAAGAATATCGCAATAACTTGTGACCAAATCACTAGTTAGGATATGTCATTAATTAAAGTTTTTTACAAAGCCAACACAAACTTTGAGCATAGCTCATAGGAGTCAGGAAACGTTATCTCAATTAGTATGCTTTCAAAATAAACCCTGCTTTAATTAGGTCTTTTAAGGGTTGTATCGTGGCTTGGTTCACGGTTTACGAAACAAAGGATAAAGGCTCAAAGTTTATTTGTACCCACCCATTCTTCGTGTTGTTCTTCAGTCCTACATTCAGTTAACCTGACACGAGCACTCATCTCTCAAAAGGAGTTTTTTTTTGATATGGTTGAGAAACCACTGAGGCTTCGGACATGGCAGTCACTCACCTATTTGCTTTTGGCGTTCAATCACACGACTTTGTTATTTGTTGAGGATTTTTCTTTATAATCCTTTGTTTTCGTTTTTTGTTTTCGTTCCCTAACTTTTGCCTGGACTGAGTCTCTTGGATTTGAATTTGAAGTCCAGCGGGATGCCCCAATTTTGCCTAAGTCTCCTTCATAGGTTTTGACTTAGCGGGTTTTTCTTTTTTTTTTTCCTTTTTGATTTAGGAACAAGGCGTGTGACTCTAGGTCGTTTTGACCTTTTTAAAAGGATTGTGTCTGCCTCACCCTTTAGATAGTCGAAGGATAATCATGGTGAATTTTACTGCTAGCCTTCTAATGTGTGAGGGATAGATAAAGTAGATTCTCGGATGTTCACTCCTCTTTTTTTTTGAAAGTTTGAGCGCTCGATCAGCTTAACTGAACACTTCCCTGCCCCAGGTTAAAATTGAGGGTTTTTTTTGGAAAAGAAAACTCCTACTTCAAGGCTCAAAGGGGTTAACGAGGGTTTATCTCCCTTATATCTCCGGTGTTTGGGATTTGAAACAATGCCTTACATCCTCAGCAGGGTCTTATTCAAAAGCATACAACAAGAGATCTTGCGTTTTTAATTCGTCATCCTCCCTCCAATTCTCTGCCTAAGCAAGAGATCGGGTAGCATTGGCATTATAAAATAGGAAGAGCATTTAAAATGAGTGAAACGAATGGATTTCTTCAAGACAAACATTATTCATTGCATTAATTATTCAAAATAATAAGTACTTACAACGCCAAAATAAATGCATTAACGAACGTAGAAAGTTACATATGAAAAATAGCAAATAAACTTAAAATCTGACAAGACATAGCCTAAGGAACAAGTCTTTTGCATTAGTCCACCATGTGCATAGAGGGGATTACTTCTTGTTCAAGTAAGAGATGGATCTCAACTTGGGGTTCGCACAATTCGAAGGACAAGACTCCCTTTTGAATCATCTTTTTCACTTTCTCCTTCAAGACATAACATTCCTCGATATCATGGTGTTGGGATATGACCAAATCTTTGACCCAATTCATCAGGCTCCTCTTGGTAGCCTTCAAGTTTGCAACTTTGTCGCGAAGTACTTGATTCTCCAACACTTAGGTTTCCCTCAGATTCTTCATCGTGGTAGAAAAAGTTTCCATGTTAGCTTCCAAAGCGGAAATCTCTGCCCGAAGTGTGTGGTTTTCTTGTTCCAAATGATCCATCTTCTTGGCTTGAGTACCGTGCTTATGATGACTTGGCTATGGTAGAAGCAAAAGTGAGAACTTGGAATGCAAAGGATGTGATGCTAATGATGTATGCAAATGCAGAATGCAAATGAATTTCAAGGAACTCAAAGGTTATGTTACAAACACCATAAAGTGGATAAAACTTTTGAATGACTGAAAATGTCTCATTTCATTGAATTTTTTTTGAAGGGTAACAAAATAGAGTACAATATCCAAAATCCACGGTAAAACCTATGATGTTTGCAAGATAACTCTAAATTCTTTGAAAGGGTTAGAAATGGTGCATGAATGCATGGATGGATGAGTGCACAAACACAGGTATACACATATTCACAAACACACAGACAAAGGTCCTAGGTTCAAAGGTCGCGATCATGGAGCCAAGGTCTACCCATCCCATAGGAGTGTACTATAGTTTCAAATGTACCTGCCGAACGGGTTCTACAAAGTTCCCAGAGTCTACAATCCATCTTTCGGATATTATCGATTTTCCAGATCACTTGGTAGTCAATAATATTCTCAAGAAAATCTCGTCTGAGTGTAGTATCGCGTAGCAACTATCGCGGAAATAGACTCCCGCATAGTCCCCGCACTACCTAATAGGCGAAGTTTGGTTAAAGGTAACTACGGTCCCCAGTCCCGAGGGCCTTTAGATCGAAACCATACCGTCTTCACGAATGAACTCGTTGGACAAATATTTTATTCGAGAGGGCCTAGACTGAGTGGTGAAGTCTCAATTTACTTTTTCAGGAATCGACTCCCTCAAAGCATCATTGAAGTCTCACCGTTTTCCTATCTTAATGTCACTCTAGTCCGGGTGTAGGACTTTGTCTCACCACACTAAGTTCCCAAACCTGCACAAAAAAGAAAACCAAGCAAGCAAGTAATAATAATAACATAAATAAACGAGTTAGGGGAAACCCTCAATAATAAAAAAAAATTATATTGTCCCCAGCAGAGTCGCCATTTCTGTCGCGGTGAAAATTGGATACCATAGTTATTAATGAACTAGGATCACTTTTATTTCGACACCGACTTTGATTTGTCCAAAGGAAAGGTTCAAGGTCGAAAACCTAAAGGGGGAGATCTAAGATTCGGGGGTTGGTTACGCCTAGGGAAGGTATTAGCATCCTAAACGTCTGTAGTACTCTACGGGAACCTCTCGTTTTATTATGTTATTTTTATTTTTTTATATTTCGCTTGCTAAGGGTTTAAGGGTAGGCATCAGGGGAACAAAAGGTAACCTCGAATATCAAAAGTAATATGAAAAACAATATATACAGCAAAAGCTCAAGCAAATCAGAAACTCAAAAGGTAAGACATCGCAATCAAGATTTCATCATAATTTAAAGTATCAGGAATTAAATCAGAAGAATCAAGAGTTAGCTACAATAAAAATATGAAAATGTCTAAATCGACAAAATCTAATTATAGTTGATATAGATTAAAAATCTAATTAAAAAAACTAATTAAACTAAAAGTTAATTAAAACTTAATAAAATTAAAACCTATAAAAAAAATTAATTAACTAAATAATTAAGTTCTAAATAAATTCTAAATAATAAAAAATTAAATTAAGGGGGGGGGGGGTGTGGTAACCGATTAGGCAGTATTAGTAATTAGGTCAAAGTCTTTTGCTCTTAGGCCCATTGACCTTAGTCTCCAATCGCGGGGGGTGTATTGGTGATTTGTTAAGCAATCTATCGATCACGGAACAGGGTGCATGATAAGCAACCAGGGACACAGCGTACGGAAAAATAAAGATGATGATGATAATGTGATCCGATGATGACACGTGGGTCCATCATGGTCTCCAATGCAACCACGTGGGCTTGGACATTATCAAGGCTTGGAAGATAAAAAATCAAAGGCAAAAACAAAACCAACTAGCCCTTCTAATCGTCTCTCAAAATCTCTCACATCCTTCTCAGTCTCTTCTCTCACATACTTTCTCTCTCATTTCAATTCATCTCCTCTTGCTGACTATTAAACCAGCAAAAGAATAACCTTTTCTCGCATAACAAAATCCAAATTCACACAACATCGAAGATCAAAATAAACATTTCATAAAGCAAGCAAAAGGAATCGAAAAAGAGATACCTGAATCGGAGATTTCACGGCGGAGGCGAGGTGTGTGAAATTATCGCCGGCGTAGGGCGGTGGAGCGACGTCGACGACGGAGATTTTAGGTGCACCGTGCACTGTTGCTGTCGGTGGGTACGACCCTCGTGATTAGAGTCCTTGCCGTTGATCAGTGCATTGCGATAGTGTCAGTGGTATCGTCAATTTCGAAGGTACTTGTTGATACCCTCTCCTTCAATCATGTATATCTGCGGTATTTGATATTGTTTATGGCCTTTCTGTGAATTTCTGATGAGTGTGTGTGAATTCTCTGGTGTGGAAAGATGCTTTTACAGCGTGTGTGTATGGTTTTTATGTGATATTCTGCTCTTTTGTTCTGTATGATGTTGCCTCTGATGGTTTGGTATGGTGTTGTCGGAGAGGAACAAGATTGAAGAAAACAATGAAGCTGGGACTTGGTGATTCTTCAAGCGCAGCAAAGTTTGTGTTGAGGGCGATGGATCGGAGAGGGATTGTGAGTTTGTATTGGTGAGTTTTTCTGAGATTTTCGGGCAAGTATTTTTCTTGGCTGTGTGTATGTAATGTATGTGATACCCCTTTTATAAGCAGTGTACATTAACCTTTGAAATTGAATACGAGATTCGCTGTCGAATTCGATTTGGAAAGAAAATAATTTTGTGACTTGTGATGAGTGCCCCCTTTTCCTTTACTGATTTCTCATAATTATGATAATTTCGATTTTGAACGGATTTCTGATTTCTTGCCAAAACCGTAATGGAACTTGCCTTCACGTTTTGATTTGATGACCACCTTTAAACCGTGATTGAAACTTTCCTTCTTGTCTGATTGTGCTTTGATTGCCTTTGATGACAATTTGACAGGTTTAATCGTATTTGATCGCACTTGATTATGACGCAAAAGACTATCGGGATTTGCTATTCTTGAATCAAACTTTGAAACCTTGTTGCAGCATATTTTCCTTTGGCCTAAAGGAACATCTTCTGATAGCTGACTTTCGACTTCGTCTTGCGGTACGATCTCTTTGAGAAGTTTCTGCTAAAACTTGGAAAGCAAACTCTTGTTGTGTATCGGCTTTGTTTGTAATACTACGTTCGCCGATGCCGTGGAAAGGTGATGTATACGCAACCCCCAAGTTCCAACTCTGTATATTTCCTTTTCATGTTTGGAGGTTCAGACTTCATGCTATTAATCCTCTCTATTTCAGGTGCAATGCTTGGATTGGAAGTAGTAGCTGTAAAGACTGATAGCAACAGGTAGAGTTTGCAAGATTGAGCGTTGTCCCCGTCGACACTTCCGTTATGCTCTGCCAAATTATTTTGAACTACATTCTGAGTGATATTTACATGATCTCTACTTGCAGTTTGACCAACTCCCAAGAACTTTGCCCTGAACCAGCATGATTATTCTGCTAAGATCCACTTGTATTTTACCGATAGAAATCAGCTTGGTTATGCTGGTAACCCGAAGATACGTCCGTTTTAAAACCAACCAAAAACTGAGAAACCCACCTTTTAGCAGCAGTGCAGATAGTCCTTGACATATAACAGCCATTGCAGAACCTCAAAAGAGAACTAGCTGTAACTACTGAGGCTTTCCTAGAAGACATCATTAGGGGTTTAGCATGATCTGAGAAAAGACAAACTCTGAACTTTTCACTTTTTTGGTGGCCGGCGACGAACTCGAGCAGTGTTTTCTGGCGGTTGAGTTCAGTGCATTTGTTCGAACTTGTTTAGGATACAGAGATATACAAGAGTTCGTTTGATGGAGCTGAGTTTTTTATCACACGAAACTCTCTGAACTTGTAATTTGAATACTTGGATTAACTTGACTTCTTATGCTTGAGTGTAATGAATTTGAGCTTGAATGTACATACAAAATGTGATAGTTTGGGTCCTGAACATTGATTACTGAATTTGTAACTTGAGTAAACCCCCATCACTATGTAACTTTGTGTAGCAATGAAATCTAGAGGTTCATCCAATATACTTTTGTAAAGCATCACGTAGCTAACAATGGTATTATATGATGAACCAAACCGTACTTAAAAACTTATTGTCAGAGAAAAGCATAGTGACTTTATGGATGCGTGACTTGTACTGGAGGTCCAATTAGCTAAGTAAACAAGTTTGAAAATGTTCTTAACGAATCGACTTCCTATAGAGGCACTCTGGGTTGCCTCTCGCTTGCTGTGGATTCATCCCACCCAACCTTTATTGAGCGTCAAGATAATTTTTGGCTTAGGAATAGCCTTTGAAAAAAACTTGAGTTTTTGTATCTTTGTGGGCCTTTTGAACCCCTCAATTGTTATGCTTTTCGAATAGAGTTTGAGTAAACTCACTTGACAAGAAAATCACCGTTGAATATAGATAAATGACGGGTATCATGAATATGGTTCGTTGAAAACATTAGGGTTCAATCTTGTGAATTGTGAATCCAATCCTTAGTTGAATTTTGAATTTTGGGATCATAGATACTGAAACTTCTTGTGTACTTCGGACTTGAACTTGTAATCCGAACCATGAATCTTGAAATCAACCTGAACTTTGGGAACGCGACTTGAGACAAAATTTGGATTCGATTCAAATGGCGCAAATTAATTTGAACATTTCTCGAAAGTAACATGGGACATGCCCCTGATTGACTTGAACTCATGGACTCATTTGTAACATTTTACAATTAAATCTTAATTTCTCTATTCCATTCCGTGAATAATATTTCAAGGTGCGTGGTTCACGAACTACCAAAAGTTCAAACTCTTCCACTTGACAACTGCTGATCCAGCTTCGTGAATAAAGTCAAACTATGCCATGAGAAATCCTTTGAAATGAGGGTACCATTCGTCATGCAACCCATCACAAGATTCCAACCAATTCTCACACGGTCACACCCCGCTGGACATAAACCCTAATTCTCCTTGAATTTGCAAGGACCAGGATCTCCACAAGCATACACACAGCCTCCATAATCTTTGAATCTTTCGCAGCAGCACCTATCTTCACAAATGAAAACAAACAAGCACAAGTCTGGTAAATGGGTTAGCTATGCATGGATGATTGACCTAGAAATGATGTGATATGCTATGCAGATAATGCGAAATGAAAACAACATCTTAGGGTCGAAAATTAGGGTATGACACATTTCAATCCACACAATGAGATTGAAGCCACCAAATGGACCGAAGTCCTAACTATGCCATGAATGCATGATGCAGATCGTCATAATAATCACCATCATAAAATCGTCATAATTGCATCATCATTCATGAATCATAATCGAACAAACATCATTATACAACACCAAGTCGCACTCGTCACCATTCGTCCTTATACCTCACAATTCGTCATATTATGCTCGTCACATAAAAGTCCCCAATTTTATCCCATTCATCTCCATTACTAGTTCACTCATGTTTTATTACCTCATCATAGCCCTACGTCTCAAAGAAACCGCATTACAAGCGAAATCGGGACAGAAATCGCAAAAACGAGAAAATCTGCCAACAGCCCTGCCCATACGCGTATGACTATGCCCCATACGCGTATGGCCTAATTCCCCGCCCAAGGGCCTGCGAATCATACGCGTAGGGCCCCTTGCCCAGGCCTCCATTACACGTAATTCCCTCCTTGTTACACGTATCACCAGAGAGGTTTCCCTCTCAAAATCCCCCTTCAGACTCCCATTACGCGTAATAGCTATTCCATACGCGTAATGAATCCTTCCCACGAACCCCATATACGTAATGGCTTCCCCATACGCGCATTCCTCTTCCTTCCCAGTTCCCATATGCGTAATGACACCTCATACGCGTATAGACACCATTTCTCTACGCGTACGCTATGCTTACTGGCAGAGGTCCGTGCTGGCCCTGAGGACGGGTGTGTATGCGATGCGTACCACCCTGGGAGTGTCCCCTCTTACGCGTAACGCCTCCCCTATTACGCGTATCACCAGAAAGCACTCCAAAACTCAGATTTGGCATCTGAATGAAAACCTTCTCATTCCAGCACCTTCGATCCTCCAAAATTAGACTCAAACCAGTTTTGATTCATCACAGATCTACGCTTTTATCCTACTTCATTATTCTTGAAAGCTCTGAGTGTTTGACTAAATTTTGGTAAAACATAATGTTGTGAAAGATGTTTCAACATGAAGGTTTTCAGCCCCAAACTAAAGATGTCGAGTAATATGTCACAACATGAGGATTCGACATCATGACTGTTACAACAGGTTTTTGTTTTTAAATCTGTTCCAAGATTTAAGGCGATTAGCAGTGGATCAAAGATCAAAAATATGAAGCCTAACTCAGCAGAAGGCTATAAAAGAAGACTAAGACCTAGACAGAAAAGAGAGAGAGGACAACATAGACTTAGGAATCCTATTTTATAAAGTAGGGTTTAGCTTTTGTGAGTCGTAGGTTTCTCTTTTAAGTCTCCCTCTGTATCGATTTGATGCAATGTGGTAGACATAGGAACTTGTACAGATTCAGAAACCCGTAGGCAATGAATCATGAGTGTTCTTTGATGAATCGTGAGGGTAGATACAGTTATGGTGTAGTAATTGTTTGATAATCACAGGTTATGATTTAGGATGTGAGAGGGGGTTCTCTTATCATTTAGATGTGACTGCTAATGATAAAGTCTTCATTGGGTAATGATAGGTTAGCGTGGATGCTTTCTGCAAACTTGAGGTTGTTTGTATAAAACTATACTACTGATAGTGATTACTTCTTCCTGGTTTGGTATCCCCCAGATGTAGGTGAGTTGCACCGAACTGGGTCATCATATTCTGCGTTGTTTATCATTCTGCTATTTTCAGTTCAGTCTTTATTAACATGTTGGATCAGATGTCGTAACATCTGTGATTATGCAGTTCTGATATTCAAGGTATCAGTCTGTTGTTGCGCCTCTGAGTTTAAATGATTATGTAACACAATGTCTTGACATGTGTTAGGACATCTGCTGTCTGCATATGCCAGAATTTCAATTGGTATCAGAGCAGGCATCCTGTCTGGTTCTGGATGAGATCTTTGGGAGATACTTTTTGGCGTTTAAACAAGGAGGAGTTTTGAAGATCAGATCAATCAACTCAGACATACTTAAGGGTATTAATGGATGAGATGGATGTTCTGGATTGAACGTAATAATCCGTTGGTTGTTCATGTTGCTGAGGGGTTCTACAACAACTACAGGAGAAGTAGCTAGTTCTCTTGTTGGGGTGTCTTGTAAGATGTTCTGACATCTTATTAGGGCAATCAAGATCTGTTCCTTGGTGGTTCCATTGCATGTGTTTCTGATGGAAGAGCTCTAGAATTATGGGATTCAGGAGTTATTACTGAAGACAGTTGGAGAAAGATCTCAATCGTCGGCCTCTATATGTGAAGATATATGCATTCTTTTATTCCAAAGTCGGGAGCGATGGAATGAAGGGAGTTGTTGGTAGATATCTGGTATGGTGACTTGGTACTTGGAAGCTTGGTTTCTTGGTGCAGTTGAAGTCAGTTGAAGAGGAGAGGAGTTGAGTTTAAGTTTATCAAGTTCTTGCTCTGGGAGTTTGATAAATTATTGATCGGCTAGGTTGTCAAAGATACTTGAGAATTCTCTCAAGTCCACTCATAAAGGCATCTCAGTCGTGCATCTGGAGTCTTCTAGTTATTATTTTGACTAGAAGGTGTTTCTTTGAAACACAATCTGAAGAAAGTGGAGGTGATTTATTTTCACCATCCAAAAACAGCAATGAAGGATTCATCTCTCTTAACCCTAAGGGTGGATCTAATCTGATTGGAGCGTTCAGAATTGTTGAGGTAAATAAGGTTCATTCAGAGAGAATCTTAGTTACTTGAGTAAAGGCTGGCAGCCTTGGTATCTAAACACTGTTTGTCAAAGAAGATACTTGCAAAAGATTGAATACTTGATAAGTGTTCATGAAGTGATCTGGTGGAGCTTAGCTACAACAGTGAAGAAGGGTTACTGGACAAGGATTTAAGATCAATTGCTATTTGTGGAGTCAACAAGTATTTAATTGATTATCCTAGAAAGTCAAGATTGCTGATGTTCAACAAGAAGTTGGAACATCTCATCATCAGAGTTTATGCAGAATCATGGGAGGGGTACTGCATATGCTTTAGCATCTGTTTCAGTCTTAGGTGGTGACCTAAGAATGGGCTTCAATCGGGTGTGACAGAAGCATGTGTTCTCTGGAGAGTTTCCTGGCAAGAAACTGGTATGGACTTTGATGCTCTTGAAGATGTAGATGAAGACATCATAATCTTGATGGTTACTACTTGGATCAGTTTATTTCTGATCTAGGTACTTTGGAGCATGGATCTTGCTCTTATTGGAAGTCAAAGTTAAGTGGCAGTTATCTCTAACTTTCTAAAGTCTTCTCTACTAAGGAAAGTGGCGTTCTTTGGTATGGCTATGGTGTAGTCTAGGACTACTTATTTTCTGAAGATTCAGACGTGGCAGGTGTGAAGTCTTTGGAGTTTTAAAGTAGGATGGAGGTTGTTTACTCAAACTTGGTTGTTGAATCAAGTCTATGAGAGCATGGAACTCTTGTTCTGTAATAGGGAGGAGGTTCTTCTATGTGACAGAAGGAGGAGCTGAATTCAGTAGTTAGATGTCGTATCAGAATGTTCTGACATCTAGCTTAACATCAGAGTCTCAGCTGGTGATATGGCACATCAGCTTAAGATAAGGTGATCTACAGGAGAATGGAAGTTATGGATGCTTCAAAAAGGTCTATCTCATGCAGTTTGCGGGAGCTATGGATGGGAAGATGTTACATGTCTAAGAGGCTTGGTGGATCCAAGATGTCTTGCTATGGTGCAAGTAGTTCATGTGACTTGAAGATCTGATTTCATTGGTGGATCAGTGTATCTTGTGGGAGTTTTGAAGAAGAGTGATATCAATCAAAAGGTGGCATTTGGTTGGTTTCATAGTGTGCATTCAAGCAGGATACTTGAAACTGATTGCTCTTGTGCAGAAGGGTAGTTAGTTGAAAACTGATCAGTCACCATTTGTGCTATGTATTTCATTATTTAATCGTAAATAAGTCAGGTAAACTGTGTGAATTTGAGTTGTTTTAGTAGTAATTAGGTGTGTTTTTATTATGTTATGTGTGTCATGAATTATGAGTTTCTCGAAGATATTTTATGCTTTTGGTATGTCAGCAAGTCAAATACAGATTTGGAAGCTCAGAGGATCGAGCATTGGATATAAAACCGAACCGAAGCAAGAAAGCGGAAGAAAAATGCACGATTTGGAAGATCTGCTGCTCGTACGCGTAATACCCTTGATGATACGCGTACGGGCCTCTTTGCTACACGTACCTTACGTATTCTGGCAGGGGGCGGAAAAAAAGAAGAAATGTGAAGCTTCTGCCCATACGCGTAAGGGTCTAGTCATTACGCGTAATGGGTTTAGTGTTGGCTGGCCCATGGTGCTTTATGCGTAGAAGATCTGGTGCACAACAGGCCATTACGCGTAACAAGCAAGACATTATGCGTAATGAGGGCCAAAATTGCTAAAGGCCCAAAGTTCGACTATTTAGTCCGAGAACGCGATTTTTCAAGGGTGGGGATGATTTTTGAGAGCAAAATACAAGTTTTGAAGGCTGAAGACTTAGATTTTCGCAAGGGTTTCATATGTTCAAGAGTTTTTTGACGATTGAAGATTGATTCCTCGAGATATTCTGTAATGACAACACTTTCATCTTTGATTTTATTTTCCATTATGAGTAGCTAAACCCCCCACTGCTAGGGGGTGATCCTGGATCTGATGGTAATGATTTCGAGTTTATGAACACAATGACTATTTTTATTCCGTAATCATTGATTTGTTCTTAGTACTGTGCTTAATGCTTAAACCGTCGAAAAAACGGATTTTGAACTTTTACATATAATTTGAGCTGGACAGCTGTTATGTGTTGATCTGACTAAGAACATTCGATAATAAATATCACCTAGGACTAGGGATACTTTATCTTAACCGGAAATTCTTGATATGTATATGCTTGATCATGAACGTAATTATCTATGGACATAGTAATTAGGTTATGTGACCAAATATCTTTTCACTAAGGACTTAGGATTAGATGCCCTAGAGAACCGGTAATCAACTATTGTGGATTCTGTTATTGCATTGATAAGTCATAATTGTTGCATGAAGATTAAATCACCGAACCCTAGCAATCTACTCCTATTTGTGAAATCATTTAACTATTTTACTCGCTTTCTTTAATTGCATTTTTACACATAATCATATTAAAACCAAAGACAACCAAGGATTTTTGTTTAATTGAAATTGTCTCTGAACTCTATATCATAAAGCAGTCCTTGAGATTCGATACTTGGGATTTTCCCTTTATTACTACAATAGGAAAAATAGTACACTTGCTATTTTCCTATCAAGTTTTTGGTGCCGTTGCCGGGGACTGCCAAAGATAATAGAATTTAAAGATTTATTTCAATTAGAATTTTGTTGCTCTGCAACTAAAATTTTATTTTCTGTTTATTTTATTTTTATTTTATTCTTATCTTTATTAATAATTGTCTAATCTGTGTATGCGGGGGAAGCCCTCAACTGAATTTCTTTTTGACGCAGAACCAGAAAGATCGTTGCACGCTAGACTTCGTAAAGCTAAACGAGAAAGACTGGCAGCGTCAGGTTCAGAACCGGTAATTTCAGAATCGGAAAAAGAGGAAGAAATTTTTGTCCATTATGAGAATACTGACTCAGAAGCCGATACAGACACAGAGACACAACCAGAGACTGTGATCATAGCTGGAAATCAACCAGCGGAGAGACTTATGGGAGATTATGGTAGAGCGAATGCTCCAACTGGGAAGTTGACCATAGTGAATCAACCGGTAAATGTAGCACACTTTCAGTTGCACCCGACTACGATCAGCCAGCTTAAAAAGAGACCGTTCACTGGAAAAATAAATGAAGATGCAAACAAACATTTATAACGATTTCTTACGATGAGCACAATCTTGAAAATCGAGGGGCACTCAGAAGAGGCGAAGAAGCTAAGGATGTTTCCTTTTACCTTAGTGGAAGATGCTGAAGAGTGGTTTTACTCCCTACCTGCGGGAAGTATAACTACTTGGGAAGAAATGGAGACAACATTCCAGAATGAGTACTTTCCTGCTTCTGTTTACATTCATAAGCGATATGACATTGTGAATTTTAAACAGAAGGAAGGAGAATCACTTAGGGATGCTTATAAAAGGTTCAAAAGGTTATTGGTCGCTTGCTCAACTCACAACATGGATCCTACTGAACAGATGCAAATGTTTGTTAATGGGTTAAGGATGAAGACCAAACAACTGATTGATACAGCTGCCGGTGGCTCATCAAACTTTACAACAGCCATTGGTATCAAGAAGATTATAGAAGCTATAGCAGCAAATGAGAATTTGGAGCTGTATGACCGTAGTGTGAGTAAACCAGAAGGGATTATTGATTTAAAGCTGGCGGATCAGGTGGTAAAAATGGAAGATCAAATTACTGCTAAGGTAGAAAGAAGGATGAAAGCGATGAATGTCAGTACTCAACAAGTAGCCCAAGTTCAACCTGTCCAAGCAGTTAATTATGAAATTTGTAATGGACCACACTTTACTGCACACTGCGTTGCAACTGCGCAACAAATTGAGGAGATTAAGTATCTAAGGCAAAATAATCCCTATGCTCAAACATACAGTCCAGGTTGGAAAAATCATCCCAATTTTGCTTGGAAGGATCAACAAGGGAATGTTCAGAAACAACCGCAACAACCATATCAGCAACAGGTACCAAAGAAAGCAGATTGGGAGATAGCTATTGAAAATATGGCAGCTCAAAGTTCTCAATTCCAAGAGGAAACAAGAAATAATCAGAGGAACACTAATGCTTCTATTAAAAATCTGGAAGTTCAACTGGGTCAGATAGCACAATAGATAACAAGTTCTCAAGCACCGGGTACCTTACCTAGTGCGACCGTGACAAATCCAAGAGATCATAATAATGTGAGTGTTGTAACAACAAGAAGTAGGAAGTCAGCTGAAGTAACTGAAAAGAAATCTGAGGAAGAAGATCAATTGCTTGAAGTGGATCTTGAAATCTTAGAAAACAAGACGCCACCTGAGGAAGAAGCTGTTCTAAAGCCGGTTGTGAAGGAAAAAACCCACTGAGCCAAAACCCATCATAAAGCTTCCATTCCCACAGAGAAATAGGAAGAAGAAGCTAGATGATAAAATTTTTCAGAAGTTCGTAGAGATGTTCAGGAAGTTAGAGATCAACATCCCATTCTCTGAGGCACTTGAGCAGATGCCTATTTATGCCAAATTCATGAAGGACATCATCTCCAAAAAGTGCACCACTGACACTGAACCTGTTATACTAACTGAAACTTGTAGTACTATTTTGTAGGGTATGAAGATTCTAATGAAGAACCCAGATAGAGGCTCTGTTACTATTCCGTGCACCATTAGTGATAGGTCTTTTAAAAGGGCACTGATTGATTTGGGAGCTAGTGTGAGTCTTATGCATTTGTCTATTTACAGGAAGCTGGGAATAGGAAGTGTTCAAGATACCAGGATGACACTCCAATTTACGGACCATTCAGTGAAAATACCTTATGGGGTGGTTGAAGATGTTCTGGTCAAAGTTGATAAATTTGTTTTTCCTGTTGATTTTGTGATTTTGGAAATGCCAGAAGATGAGGAGATCCCTCTGATTCTGGGAAGCCCTTTCTTGGAAAAAGGGAGATGTATGATAGACATTGAGGGAGGTACCATGACCCTCAAAGTTTATGATGAAGAGCTGAAAACTGATGTTAGAAACACTATGAAGCATAAGAAAGATATTGGTACTAGTCACACTGTTGAAGTGATTGATCAGATGGTAGTGAAAGTCATTCACATCCAACTCCCTGAATCACCTTTGGAAAGAGTTCTAAGTTTGTCAGCCCAAGAGATAGAGGAGAATGAGGATGAGAAAGAAAAAGAAGTTCTTGGTATGTTTGATGCACAACCACCTTGGTTGAAATCCAAACCACACCGGTGGGAGGATCTGAGAGCTTCACCAGAAACGGAGGCTGAAAAGGAAAGCAAAACAGGTACAAAGTCTGAATTAAAATAATTACCTAAAAATTTGAAATATGTCTTTTTGGATTATGGAACAAATTGTCCTGCTGTTATTAATTATGGGTTGAATGAAAAGGATGAAGAAAAGCTGATACATGTACTTAAGGAATACAAAAGTGCTATGGGTTAGACCATTGGGGACTTGAAAGGAATTAGCCCCACAGTATGCATGCATAAGATACTGATGGAGGATAATCATAAACCAGTGGTACAACCTTAAAGGAGGTTAAATCCAGCAATGAAAGAAGTGGTGAGAAAAGAGGATGTAAAGTTGTTGGATGCAGGATTGATTTATCATATTTCTGATAGTGCTTGGGTGAGTCCTGTGCATGTGGTACCAAAGAAGGGAGGAACAACAGTGGTTCTAAATGAGAAGAATGAATTGATTCCCACTCGTACAGTAACAGGTTGGAGAGTGTGTATCGACTACAGGCGACTTAACACTGCCACAAGGAAAAATCATTTTCCTCTCCCTTTTATTGATCAAATGTTAGAGAGACTGGCAGGTCATGAGTACTATTACTTTTTGGATGGGTATTCAGGGTACAATCAGATTGTTGTAGCCCCGGAAGATCTGGAGAAGACCGCGTTCACATGTCCTTATGGTATCTTTGCCTACAGAAGGATGCCATTTGGATTATGCAACGCCCCTGCTACTTTTCAGAGATGTATGACATCTATATTCACCGACATGCTTGAAAAGCATATGGAGGTGTTTATGGATGATTTTTCTGTTTTTGGTTCTTCCTTTGATATCTGTTTAGCTAACTTGTCTCTTGTTTTAAAAAGGTGTCAGGAAACTAACCTTATTCTCAATTGGGAGAAATGTCATTTTATAGTGCAGGAAGGTATCGTGATAGGACACAAGATCTCCCACAAAGGGATTGAAGTGGACAAAGCAAAAGTGGAGATGATAGCTAATCTCCCACCCCCTGTGAATGAAAAAGGGATAAGGAGTTTCTTAGGTCATGTAGGTTTTTATCGCAGGTTCATTAGAGATTTCTCAAAGGTGGCCAAACCTTTAACTGATTTGCTTGTAAAGGACAAGCCATTTAATTTTGATGATAAGTGTATGGTTGCTTTTGAGAATCTAAAGAGTAAGTTAAGTACTGCACTTGTTATGATAGCCCCCGATTGGTCTTTACCTTTTGAAATTATGTGTGATGCAAGTGACATTGCTGTGGGGGATGTCTTAGGACAAAGAAAGGACAAATTATTGCATGTGATTTATTATGCTAGTCATGTCCTTAACCCGACCCAAGTGAATTATGCAACTACCGAAAATGAGTTGTTGGCTGTGGTTTATGCTTTTCACAAATTCAGGTCGTATCTGCTTGGTTCTAAAGTTATTTTTTATACTGATCATGTTGCGTTAAAGTATTTGTTTGCTAAACAGGAATCAAAGCCTCGACTTTTGAGGTGGATACTTCTCCCTCAGGAATTTGATCTTGAGATCCAAGATAAAAAGGGGTGTGAGAATACTGTTGCAGATCACTTATCTCACATGTCCCCAATAAAAGAAACTGAGGAGGGACACCCAATTCAAGACAACTTTACTGATGAAAGAATCCTTGTTGTTACTGGTGTCCCATGGTTTGTTGACTTTGCAAACTATTAGGTAAGTGGGGTGATACCTGATGATTTTAATTCTCACCAAAAGAAAAAGTTTCTTTATGATTGCAGGTTATATCTGTGGGATGACCCATTCCTATATAAAAGGGGAGTGGATGGCTTGATCAGAAGATGTGTCCCAGAAGAAGAACAGAGGGATTGAAAGCTTGTCATGATTCTGAGTATGGAGGACACTTTAGTGGAGATAGGACAGCTGCAAAAGTCCTCCAATCCAGTTTGTATTGGCCTACCTTATTTAAGGACACTCATCATATAGTCCGAGAATGTGAGAGGTGCCAAAGAACAGGCAACGTTTCCAGAAGGAACAGATGCCTCAAAATTCGATGTTTGAGGTAGAGTTGTTTGATGTATGGGGTATTGATTTCATGGGGCCTTTCCCACCATCCTTTGGAAAGAATTATATATTGGTTGCGGTAGATTATGTATCAAAGTGGGTGAAAGCGATATCATTGCCCACTAATGACGCTAAGGTGGTGGTTAATTTCCTTAAGCATAACATTTTCTCTAGGTTTGGGGTACCAAGGGCTTTAATTAGTGATGAAGGTACTCATTTTCTGAATAAATTGATGGATAATTTGTTAAGGAAGTATAATGTGAAGCATAAGATTGCCACTCCGTATCACCCTCAAACGAGTGGGCAAGTGGAAGTGTCTATCAGGCAAATAAAGCAGATTTTAGAAAAGACTGTGAGTGCTTCTCGAAAGGATTGGTCCGTGAAACTGGATGATGCACTGTGGGCATACAGGACAGCATTCAAAACACCAATAGGTATGTCTCCCTATCAACTTGTTTATGGTAAGGCCTGTCATTTACCGCTCGAACTCGAACACAAAGCTTTTTGGGCTTCCAAATTCCTTAACTGTGATCTTCTGAAAGCTGGTGAGTCCAGAACTCTTCAACTTCATGAGTTGGAAGAGTTTAGGAATCAAGCTTATGAGAATGCCAAAATTTACAAAGAACAAACAAAGAAATGGCATGATCGGAAGATCCAGAAAAAGGAATTATGGGAGGGACAATCGGTATTGCTGTTTAATTCCAGGTTAAAGTTGTTCCCTGGAAAATTGAAGTCTAGATGGTCGGGACCGATCCTCGTTAATAAAGTGTTCCCTCATGGAGCAATCGAGTTAAGTAACGAGAAAAATGGTGATACCTTCAAAGTAAATGGCCAAAGACTAAAACCTTACTATCAGGGTCAAGGAGGCCCTAGAAGTTCGTCTTGTCTGAATATGAGGTAACCCGTCGAGCCATGCGACGTTAAACGAAACGCTTCTTGGGAGGCAACCCAAGGGAGTTTTTCTATTTTATTATTGTATTTTAGTATTTTGAGTATTGTTATTTTTCATTTCACATTTTATTGGTTTTTGGAGTCGGGTGCAGCAGAGGAACCCCAAAAGTCCGAATTTTAACTTAGCAAAAAATAAAAAAGTCAGAATTTTCAAAAAGAAATTTGCAGCTCTCTGCTGTTATGCGTAACAGGAGTCTCAATACGCGTAACAACAAGTGAAAATGGTGTCCTCTGCTCAGTTGCGTACATTACGCGTAATACAGCCTCATACGAGATCTGAATTACGCGTATTAGGTGTGTTACGCGTATTAAGCCCAACTACATGATCTGTTAGGCAAAAGGGTTTTTTTACACTTGTAACGGCTGCGTATGATACGTATAACGTAAACCATTACGCGTAAGGCGTACGTATCTTACGCGAAATGTTTTCCGTTGCTTGTTTTAATACTTTTTCCATACTGTCGTGTCATTTTTCTGATTTCTCTGTTACGCGACTCCGTCGTATCACTCTGCTTTTCTGTGTTCTTCTTCTTTTTTCTCAGTTTTCACAAGTGTACGATGTCTTCACCCTCAGAAGAAATTCAGATATTTCGTTCCCCTGAGCATGAAGAACGGTACAATCACCTTCGATCTTGCAACTTTGTTGAAGAAAAGAATTGGGTTTTTCAGGATGGTGAATTTTCAGAAGTTGCTTTAATTCTGAAAAAACAGAAACTCACGTATCTAAATAGCAAAATCAAAAGTGTAGCGATGGAATTGATCCTAGAATTTTACGCCAATGCATATAGGATTCCTAATGCAGAGGCAGGAGCTGATGGTACTGAATTTGTTTCTTGGGTTCGTGGAAAGGAAGTTAAGTATGATTGGAAAACGGTAAATCGTGTTCTAAAGTGCAGATTTCAAGAGTCCTACTGTCCCTTCGCTGATATGAAACATTCGAACAAGAACAGGTGGCCGTATAATGACATCAAAGATCTGATTGTGAGACCTGGTAAGGATTGGTTCCCGACATCGAAGGCAGTCCCTTCGAAGATTATGGTTGTGGATTTAGCACCATTTCCTAAAGCGTGGCATATTTTATTCACCATAATCTGGACACTAATAGGAGTGGTTCAGATCTGATTACCGAAAGAGCACTGACCCTCTTCTTCCTTCTCAAGAACACCAGGCAGCTGAACATGGGAAGAATTATTTCTACTGATCTGGATAGCATAGCCCAGTCACCAAAGAATTCTCTGGGTCATGCTACTATTATTTATCTACTGTGTCAAAAGGCACGTGTGGCGGATCTGGGGGGAATGTGATGTTGCGACCGACTGCCTCACTAGATGCTACTTGGCTGAAGGAGCGCACTATTTCTATTAAAGAGCCCCGACCCCTCCGACGATCATATGACCATGAGGCAGGTACTAGTACTCAACGTCAAGAGGAGCAGCAGACAACACCCAAGGCACCTCAGGCACCTGCCCCAGTTATTGACGAGGATTCAGTAGAGCACGGGATGAGGATGTCTCATTTTTGTATGATGCAGGATTTCCGCTACCAGTACGGGATTTCGGGTCGATATCTGACTCATCAGGAAGATTTGTGGACTGGAGCTCAGAGGTTTAGAGATAGGTTCGCTGGAGACCCCCCAGTACCTCACTATGGGCAGTTCACTTATCCTGGGTGGACTCACCCGGTTCAGATAAGAGGGCCGGTACCTCAGCCTCAGCAGCACCAGCCGTTCACCCCTCAGCACCAGCAGCCCACACCGCAGCCGCATCCTCAGAGTCCCTACATCCCTCAGCATCCGCAGCAGACACCATCCGGGCACTCTGAGGATATGACTCCGGTCACTGCCTTTGTTCATGGGCGATTAACTATTGATCCGACCGCACTCATCGACTTTGATGCTGACATGCAGGACAGAGATGATATAGCAGAGTCATGATTATTAGTTTTGATTTCTTTCCTTTTAGTATTTGTTTTTTTATTAGTTGTACTTTCTGTTATTTCTCTTTCGGTGTACTTTTTGGTTTATCTGATGTACTTTTCTTTTCCTTTTAGTTTGGCTTTATTCATTTTTTTTTGTGCTTGTAATTGCCCATTTTCGGGTTTTGGAAACTTAATGAATTTTGTTCTTGCATACAGTTTCTTGATTTATTTCATTAGATATGTGATGGTTACTGGCTATAGTGGATGATACTGATTACTTCCACCACATGCTTGAATGACCTCTCATTAAGTCACCCTGACTGTTTAATACTGTTGTATATGATTGGAAGCACTGGTTAAATAAAGTGTCAGAACCAGGAGCAAATGAGCCTTGAACAAAGAGACATTATGGACGCTGTCAGCTTTACCCGTTCCGGTGAGATCAGAAAAAGCCATACACATATATCATCATGAGAGAGATATCAGGTATGACTTTATCTATCATAGTTTGCATCCGTTCATTTTGAATATCAACTGTATGAGTACACACACCGAGGCACGTTTTTGTTTATCACCTAGAGCTTTTCCAGCCATCCCTATTATTATTATGTTTATCCTTTG
This sequence comes from Lathyrus tuberosus, assembly GCA_022829125.1. Classification (NCBI taxonomy): domain Eukaryota; kingdom Viridiplantae; phylum Streptophyta; class Magnoliopsida; order Fabales; family Fabaceae; genus Lathyrus; species Lathyrus tuberosus. The sequence goes on along the minus strand of JALAZF010000274.1, from coordinate 3,447,268 downwards.
TTTACCCCCGTTGAGCATGTATCCCTTTGTTTGTTATTTAACCGTTATTATTAACCCATAGCCACATTATTTCCCTACCTTGTTCAAAGTATGTTCCATTATTTTTGGATTTGTGTTCAATTTTAAGTTTAGGGTTGCTGTTGGAATAATAACCTTTGAGTTTGGGGTAGCTATGCAATAATTGAAGGATAATATCAGGTGGTGAGTACATAAATAAAGCATAATGAAAAAAAAAGAGAGAGAATGAAAAGAAGTTAAGAAAAAGGAAAATCTTTGTGCACTCATCAGATGGAATAAAGAGCACCCTACAAAGTATCATGAATGAACGCAGTGATAAGAATGATTTCACATACTCTAAACCAAAAACCCCTTGTTTTCCTTGTTTATATCCCACCTTAACCCTAGCCCCGTTACAACCTAAATACCTCAAAAAGTGTGTGTGTTGTGCATATTGATATGATTAGAGAATTTATTCAAACTGTTGATTTGATATTGTTTACCATGATTTAAGCTTTATAACACTTTAACCCCGAGAGACTTGGTGAGAGTGTGAGATAAGCTGACAGGTGAAGTAGTGTTTTCGAGTGAAACTGTTTCTAGCTTGCTGGCTTGGAAGGACAAAGAGAAAACCCAAGGCAACATCAAAGGGTCCAGTGCGAAAGATTTCAGCAGTATTGTGGTAAGAACTGTTTTTACAGCAAGTTTGGGGTGACGTGATCTATTTTCTATAGAGTGTTACTTGAGGACAATCAACAAGCTAAGTTTGGGGTTGTGATCAGTCACCATTTGTGCTATGTATTTCATTATTTAATCGTAAATAAGTCAGGTAAATTGTGTGAATTTGAGTTGTTTTAGTAGTAATTAGGTGTGTTTTGATTATGTTATGTGTGTCATGAATTATGAGTTTCTCGAGAATATTTTATGCCTTTGGTATGTCAGCAGGTCAAATACAAATTTGGAAGCTTAGAGGATCGAGCATTGGATGTAAAACCGAGCTGGAGCGAGAAAGCGGAAGAAAAATGCACGATTTGGAAGACCTGCTGCTCGTACGCGTAATACCCTTGATGATACGCGTACGGGCCTCTTTGCTACGCGTACCTTACGTATTCTGGCAGGGGGCGGAAAAAAAGAAGAAATGTGAAGCTTCTGCCCATACGCGTAAGGGTCCGATCATTACGCGTAATGGGTTCAGTATTGGCTGGCACATGGTGCTTTACGCGTAGAAGATCTGGTGCACAACATGCCATTACGCGTTACAAGCAAGGCATTACGCGTAATGAGGCCCAAAATTGCTGAAGGCCTAGAGTTCGACTATTTAGTCCGAGAACGCGATTTTTCAAGGGTGGGGACGATTTTTTAGAGCAAAATACAAGTTTTGAAGGCTGAAGACTCAGATTTTCGCAAGGGTTTCATATGTTCAAGAGTTTTTTGAAGATTGAAGATTTATTCCTCGAGATATTCTGTAATGACAACACTTTCATCTTTGATTTTATTTTCCGTTATAAGTAGCTAAACCCCCCATTGCTAGAGGGGTGATCCTGGATCTGATTGTAATGATTTCGAGTTTATGAATGCAATGACTATTTTTATTCCGTAATCGTTGATTTGTTCTTAGTACTGTGCTTAATGCTTAAACCGTCAGAAAAACAGATTTTGAACTTTTACATATAATTTGAGCTGGACAGCTGTTGTGTGTTGATCTGACTAAGAACATTCGATAATAAATATCACCTAGGACTAGGGATACTTTATCTTAGCCAGAAATTCTTGATATGTATATGCTTGATCATGAACGTAATTATCTATGGACATAGTAATTAGGTTATGTGACCAAAGATCTTTTCACTAAGGACTTAGGATTAGATGCCCTAGAGAACCGGTAATTAACTATTGTGGATTTTGTTATTGCATTGATAAGTCGTAATTGTTGCATGAAGATTCATTCACCGAACCCTAGCAATCTACTCCTATTTGTGAAATCGTTTAACTATTTTACTTTCTTTAATTGCATTTTTACACATAATCATATTAAAACCAAAGACAACCAAGGATTTTTGTTTAATTGAAATTGTCTCTGAACTCTGTATCGTAAAGCAGTCCTTGAGATTCGATACTTGGGATTTTCCCTTTATTACTACAATAGGAAAAATAGTACACTTCCTATTTTCCTATAAAAAACGTAAGAAGGTTCTGGTTCTCTTGGAGCTTGTGGTAGAAGTTCTAGGTTGAGGATGGAAGTATACCTTCTTTTTGGTGGATGAGATTTTATTTCTCTCTATCAAAAAAGTAAGGAGGTTATGGTTCTCTTGGAGCTTGTGGTAGAAGTTCTAGGTTGAGGATGGAAGTATACCTTCTTTTTGGTGGATGAGAGTTTATTTCTCTCCAGGTTTCTGAAGTTCTCTTTGTTCAAGCTGGTGGCGCAGTGTTGTGTGAAGATCTTCAGTTTGGATTACTATGCTGATAGTAAGTCCAGTGGTGGAGCATATCAAGAACCATGGTGTGCGGTGTCTATCATGTGTGAAGGATGTCCTAACTGATGTTAGAACATTTTCTGGGTTGGTTATCCTTGGTGGAGCATATCAAGAACCATGGTGTGCGGTGTCTATCATGTGTGAAGGATGTCCTAACTGATGTTAGAACATTTTTTGGGTTGGTTATCCTTGGTGGAGGATTCTTAAGTTCTGGTCTAGGAACTTGTTGACTACATCATGTCTAAGGAGTATCTATATTGTCATACGGGAGAATGATGAAGTAGAAGAACTGCCTTGGGAGGATGGTGTGGAGAAGACTGAAGTGGATCATGTGTTGATTGCATGGAAGTTTGAATATGGATATTCACCAGTTGATCAGAAGTATTCCAGGTTATCATATGGGAGAATGATGAAGGAATGATTGTCTTGGATTATGGGGTGTCTATCTCAGTTACTGGCCTTGGTAAGGTCAGTGGAAAATCTTGCGAAGGGGATACTGCCCCTGGCTGCAAGTCATGCTAGTAGTGGATCAGTTTAGCAGCTGTGAAGTTCTGGAGCATGTATACGATATCTGACATCGTTATAACAAACTAAGGGGCCTTGTGCGTCTCTTTGAGGAATGTGAAGCATTTTGATTCAATTGGGTTGTGCCTCAAGCAGCTGGAGGTCTATACATGAGAATTCAAGAGGAGTTCTTATGGTGTGTAGATGGTTGCAGGAAGAGAGGGATCAATGGGACTTTGATCTTAATCCAAGAGTTTGTTATGGTAGGATGGTGATCCTTATATTTCCTCACAGGTAGCATGATGGCGTTCATGTGTGAGTGATTATTGGTTCTTGTCAGAAGAAGCAATAAGAGAGTTGATGATTGTGTTCAGCAGGTAGTTTGGACTAAGGGTGCGCTCTTGAAGACATGAAGATGCGTCTTGTGTTTTCCATTCATCAGCATAGTGTTCATTGGAGGAGCACTGGTTATCTTAGATATGGGGAGTTGCTCCTTGATCTAAGATGGTTTGTTGTAGTGGTGCAAATTGCCTATCAAGATTGTTTGTGGCCTTAAGCAGTTTGTGATAGATGGTCTCAACTGTGGTTGAGATGTCAGACGAGATGTCATGACATTGCACTACTAGTACATGTTTTGATGAAAAGTGTCTTGGTTGCTATCTGGAAGAAATTGGTTTTCTGCTAATGGAAAGGTAAATAAACAAATTCTGCTGTAATCAATGCTGCTAAATCTGGACTAAGAAAATCCTAGTTTTGGGGACCATAAACCCGACAAAAGCAGCATAACACACTGTTTAGAAGTGGTTTCAAGGATAAGTCAGAAAAGGTGGGATCTCTCGAAACTAACTTTACCAGCAGTTATTGCTCTTTGACTAGTCTTTTGTCAGGATTTGCTCTACCCACATAACTTCTTCATATTTAAGGAAGATCGAGCTATAACATCTTACTTAGGGTAAGATCAAATGAGTTTTGTTTGTGTGCGGGTAAGCGTTATTTGGGTCAGGGTTTGCATGGGTCATTTTTGTCAATTTTTGGCTAAAAAGGGGGAGAATGGTTTGTTACTGCTGAGAAATATATGGTGTATGTGTATTTGTGCTACTGATCCGTAAAAATGTCTTAAAGGATGTATCAACATTCTGGGTACTTGCGTATTTGTGTTTTGTGATCAGAGTTAGGAAGCAAGTTGTGTCTTGTGATCTGAGTTACATCCTCTATGTATTCGGTATCATAAGGGAATGAAGAAGATAACTAGATCTTATCTTCTTCCTCTTCCTTAGCACTTGCTTCAAGTACTTTTCCACTGCATGCACCATCAGGCTGAAGGATGTTTTAGCCAAAAAATTTCAAAAGGGGGAGATTGAAAGCTCTGAGTGTTTGACTAAATTTTGGTAAACCATAATGTTGTGAAAGATGTTTCAACATGAAGGTTTTCAGCCCCAGACTAAAGATGTCGTGTAAAATGTCACAACATTAAGATTCGACATCATGACTGTTACAACAGGTTTTGGTTTTTAAATCTGTTCCAAGATTCAAGGTGATTGGCAATGGATCAAGGATCAAAGATATGAAGCCCAACTCAACAGAAGACTATAAAAGAAGACAAAGACCTAGACAGAAAAGAGAGAGAGGACAACATAGACTTAGGAATCCTATTTTGTAAAGTAGGGTTTAGGTTTTGAGAGTCGTAAGTTTCTCTTGTAAGTCTCCCTTTGTATCGATTTGATGCAGTGTGGTAGACATAGGAACTTGTACAGATTCAGAAGCCCTTAGGCAATGAATCGTGAGTGTTCTTGGATGAAGCTTTGAAGCAAATCCAAGTTAACTTGTTAGTCAAGGATGCTTGACTGAACTTTGTATTGGAAGAGGTGTCTTTCAATAGGGTAGATACAGTTATGGTGTAGTAACTGTTAGATAATCACATGTTGTGATTTAGGATGTGACTTCTAATGATAAAGTCTTCATTGGGTAGTGATAGGTTAGCGTGGGTGCTTTCTGCAAACCTGAGGTTGTTTGCATAAAACTATACTACTGATAGTGATTACTTCTTCCTGGATTGGTATCCCCCAGATGTAGGTGAGTTGCACCGAACTGGGTCATCATATTCTGTGTTGTTTATCATTCTGCTATTTTCAGTTCAATCTTGATTAACATGTTGGATCAGATGTCGTAACATCTGTGATTATGCAGTTCTGATATTCAAGGTATCAGTTTGTTGTTGCGCCTCTGAGTTTAAATGACTATGTAGCACAATGTCTTGACATGTGTTAGGACATCTGTTGTCTGCATATGCCAGAATTTCAATTTTCATCAATTTCTTCCTAATTATTAAGTCTTAATTCGTTAGTTCCACCTTCGATTTCAGATCTGGTGTATTCACATGTTCATCGCAGCAACAGAAATCATTCACACGAATTTCACAGAATTTACAGCAACATATACCAGATTCATATCAGAAAATCAACCAACACAGATGCACAAAAATTCACACAGATTCGTCACACGGAAATTCATCATAAAACACAGAACACACAAACTACTCTACCTTAAACCCATATCAAACATATGAACCCGGATTAACCCCCATACCTCGAGTTTTCCAGCAAAGATTCTTCCTTTCGGGGTTCTACGGTTGATTCCTTGTTCTAAGTGCTCTAGCCTCCTTTCCTTAGCTCTCTCTTCACTTCTTAGGGTTGCACAGACTAATTCTCCTAATTCCTTATTTTCTTTTTGTTAAACCTATCTTTTGGGCCCTAATCATGATTTACCCGTATTATCCTCCATTAACCTCCTCAATATTACCGTCTTACCCTTAATGGTTCCCCTAATTATTTCTAATAATAATAATGATAATCTAAATAATATTCTAAATATTTAAATTATTCTACTATTATTATTAATAAAATAATCTAATTAATTACCAATTCTAAGACACGTCCATATTCCCTTAACTCAAAGCTACCCCGCACAAAGTCACCAAGCGTCATAGTATTCACCGAAATTCACCAAAACACCGAATAATCATAATAATTCAATTAAACGAATATAATAATTATTTTGGGGTGTTACAACCACCACCTGCTTCAACATCATGCACTAACAGTCTAAGGCACACAACTCAGTTTGCATGCAATGCCCACAACGGGAGGCACTCTGAGATGAAGACCAGCACCCTTGCTCTTCTATACCAAAATCCTTTCACTGGTATGGATCATGAGGATCCCTTCACTCATCTTACAAAATTTTACAAAATTGCGGGTGCGACGGGAGCGCCTGAAGCTGAAGAGGAGTGATTGTTCAAGAGACTCTTTCCTCATTCCTTAATCAGGAAGGCTAAGGAATGGTATCTTGACCAATCGACTGTGATTATGATGGATTGGAATGTGTTGGAAGAAAAATTCCTAGAACGATTTTTTCCACATAATCGCTTTATGGAGGCAAAAACGGCGATCATGGTTTTCTCGCAAGGCGGAAATGAATCCCTTAATAAAGCTTGGGAGATATTTAAATCCATGCTAAGAAAATGCAAGGGACACGGTTTTGATGAACTTACACAAGTGCATATTTTCAGAAATGGTCTCCAACCGGTTCACAAGACCTTGTTGGATGCTAATTCGGGTGGTTCTTTAGTGTTGAAAAGCGCCGAAGATGCAATTTCTATTATTGATAAGATGGCACTTAATGATCATTAAGGGTGTCATAATCGTGGTACACTGCAAAAGAAACCAGGAATGCTTGAATTGGGGACTAAGGATGCTATTCTTGCTCAAAATAAATTGCTATCCCAACAAGTGGAATTATTGACTCAACAAATGTCAAAGCTTCCACAACAACTAAAAGAGATGTAAGATTTGCCAAGCAAGAATGTGCAAATAGACGTATATGAACTATACAAAGGAGATCACCCCATCGGCTATTGTCCCCCTGTTAACGAAGAAGCAAATTTCATGGGAAATTAAGGCTATCAAGGAAGACCACCTTATCAAAACAACACTCAACAATCTTATCAAAACAACCAAGGTTATCAACCAAGAGGGAATAATCCGGGTTATCAACAAGGTTACTGTCAAAATCCTTATTAACCGACACAACCTCAAGGTGGAAGTTCAAAGTTAGAAGAAACTCTCAATTAATTCATTCAAATGTCAATGGCCAACCAAAAGAGTAATGAGGCATAAATCAAAAAATCTTGAAAACCAAGTTGGGCAACTTGCGAAACAATTAGCCGATCAACAACCGGGGCCATTTTTTTCTGCAAACACGCAAACCAATCCGAAGGAACATTGAAAAGCCATTGTGACTAGGAGTGGAAGAGAGTTAGGTGGAGGAGAAGAAAATGAGAAAAATGTTGATGTGAGAAGCGGTGAGATTGTGGAGGAAGAAAAAAATAATGAGGTAGAAGTTGAAAAGAATGATGAGGTAGAAGTTGAAAATGAAAAGGAGAAATTAGTTGAAAATGAGAACCATGAGAAAGAAGATGTAGAGGAGAGAACGAAAAAAATCAAGAAAGTGAAGGAGAAAGTAAACCCAATTCCAATTCAAAACTTGCCTTATCTGCATGCTCCAACCAAGAAAGACAATGCTAGGCATTATGCTTGGTTTATGGATATTATTCAGCAATTACAAATTAATATTTCATTTTCCGAAGCTCTTGAGCAAATTCCCAAATATGCAAAGTTTATGAAAGACATCTGTCACACCCTAATTTTTGACCCTAAAATTTGGTACTTTTTCATGTCGTATATTTCGTATCAATCATTTTAGTGTATTTGATTTATTTATTTATTTTTCGATCACTTGCGCGTCCAATTTTTTATTTATTTGAGGTCTGTTTATTTTACTTTTTTTTAACTAATATTATTTAGAATAAATAATTATAATAATCAGCATTTTATTTTAATTTTATTTTAAATATTTATTTTCATTTTTATTCTTTTTTTAATTTTAATATTATTTAGAATAAACAAATAGGATAATTTAGTATTTTGTTTCGATTTTATTTTAAAAAAGCTTATTTTTATTTTATTTTAGATTTAACTAATATTTAGAAAAATAAATGGGATTCTATTTCTATCTTAGACTTATTTTAACTAATTAAGTTGTTTAAATTTTATTTAATTTTAATAATATTCATTTGGGTCTCAAATTGGATATTAGGGGGCATTATTGGCAACTAAAAGTTAACTCTAATTTTAGTCTCTATATATTGTTGTGTTGCTGAATGAAAAAGGGGGACGGAAAAAATAAATGGCTAAAATACAGTTTTGGTCCCCCTGTTTTTCAAAAAGGGGGACCAAAACTGTGAATTTTGAAAAACAGGGGGACTAAAACTGTATTTTAGCCTAAATAAAAAGAAGAGGATTGGCGGCTTACTTTTCTTCCTCCATTACCTGAGTAAACCAGTCGAAGATCTCATTGACGGTAAATCTACCGGTACGATCGTCTTTGTTTACGATAGTGCTTCATATATATATATATATATATATATATATATATATATATATATATATATATATATTTGTTTACATATTGATATGTTCATGCATATTACAATTAAAGTGTTTTGTCTGAACATAATAACTTAACAATTGTTACTAACATATACATATATATATTGATATGCCATGGATTTGCGCTACTGTTACTAATCCATGAATCTGCCGCCACGGTTGATTACATGCTCACGTTAAATGAATATACATATTACTTACTGTATGTTTGATGTTAATAGTAACTGGCGATTGGGTAACAGCGAACCGTCACCGTCACATATTGTTTTAATATATTTACATTGTTATATATTGATATTTATCTTATAATGTTAATTTCTTATACATATACAGTAATCGGAGTTTTTTGTTATATAATATATTTTATAATACAATATATTATAATGTTATATATTATATAGTGTTAATTCTTGTTTTTATTAAATTATTCGGATCGAATTATGTCGATACGCTGTTTTGCATATTGATTTGCATGACGCGTGACATTTTTTGTTGATTTGATCCGGTTGCGATGATCGCATTTTTGCGTTAGCAACATTATTGCTTTAAAATTTTTTAAAATTTATTTTTTTATGCATTCTCTATCTCTAAAAAATTTTAGATCCTTACGATTTAGATCCAGTTGCGATGACCGCGTTTTCGCGATAGCAATATTGTTGAGGTTTTTTATCAAAGTTAAATTTCTCTTTTTTTTAGTTGTTTTTTTTTTGTTATATTTAGATCCGTGCAATTCGGATCCGGTTGCGATGGCCGCGTTTTCGCGATAGCAATATTGTTGAGGTTTTTATCAAAGTTAAATTTTTCTTTTCTTTGAGTTGCTTTTTTTTGTTATATTTAGATCCGTACAATTCGGATCCAGTTGCGATGACCGCGTTTTCAGGATAGCAATGTTGTTGAGTCTTTTTTTTTTAATTATTTTTTTAATTTTCTTTTCTTTGTAATAATATTACAATTTTAAAACACTTTAAAATTTCTTTTTTATTTTTGTTTCATTTTTTATAAATTTAGATCCGCATAATTTGAATCCATTGCAATGACCACGTTGAGTGTAGCAAACCGTTTGTCGATTTTCATCGGTTTTTATGCGTATTTATATTTGTTTATCGTTGCATTTTGATTTCGGAGTTAAAATCTAATTTAACCTTCGAGAACCGCTTGAGTGCATATAGTCATTTGCTTGGCTTCTCATAGAGTGATTCTTACACGAATCCACTCTTAGTTAGATTCAAAGCTAAATTCAGTTGTCATTCGATTTCGGTTGGCTTTGGACCCTTATTGTTGGGCCTGGATCCCATTTTTTCTAAATGCACCCCACTTATTTGTTATTTCTCTTAAGCCCATTCCTTTTCTTTATTAATTTTTTATGTTTAATTTAATTTCTTATAATTTTATATTTTATTAAATAAAAAAAACTCAAAAAATAATTATTAAGTAAATTTTGATTAATTTTATTAAATTCTTTTAGTTAATACTAATTAATCCATTAAAGGATTAATTTTATTAAATATTTGACTTTAATTCAATTAATTATTTTAAATTAATTTTTTTCTTAATCCTAAAAATTTCAAAAATACTGCTTATTTAGTTCTCAGTTCTAAATTTTCTTTTTTTAGATATTACCTATTTTAATTTTAATTTTTAAATAACTTCTTCTCCTTATTTCAAGCGATAAATAACATAAATAATAACAAGAGGTTCCTGTAGAGTACTACAGACGTTTAGGATGCTAATACCTTCCCTAGACGTAACCAACCCCCGGACCTTAGATCTCTTAGGTTTTTTCGATCTTTAATCCTTTCCTTTGGATAAAATAAAGACGGTGGTAAAAAAATAGAAATGCGATTCAAGTTAATATAATAGCTTGGTATCCAATTCTCACCGCGACAACATCCATACTAAGAAGAGGAGATTTACGGACCAAGAAACAATCACGCTTGATGTGAGTTGTAGTGCAATCATTCAAAGAACTCTACCGATCAAAGAAAGTGATCCGAGTCGAGTCACTTTGTCGGTTACCATAGGCGATATTTATGTGGGTAAAGGTTTGATTGACTTAGGCTCAAGCATCAATTTGATTCTGTTATCTATTGTCAAGAGGTTGGGAAGCATTGAGATGAAAGCAACAAAAATAACATTGCAATTGGCCGACAAGTCTACAACTCATCCTTATGGAGTAGCTCAAGATGTGTTAGTCAAGGTGGATAAATTCTTCTTTCCAATTGATTTTGTTGTTATTGACATGGAAGAAGATCGTGATGCTCCATTGATTCTTGGGCGACCTTTTATGAAGATGGATAGAATGATGATTGATATCGATGATGGTCTAATGAAAGTAAGGGTCCAAGATGAGGAAGTTTCTTTTAACCTTTTCGAAGTAATGAAGCATTCCAAAGATACACATGATAGCTTTCGAATTGATGCAACAGAAGAAGCTATAATGGAAGTAACAAGGCAAGTCCACATTTCAACTCCCTTTGAAAAAGCCCTTGGAGATGCGTTTGAAGTTCTTACCGAAGAAGAAGAGAAGGAACTTGAAAAATGTTTAAATGAACTTGAGAAGTTGGAGGAATTGCAACCTTGGGAAAGTGAAGTGGAAGTGTTGAAAAAGAGGTGAATGATGAAAAATCACAACTTGAATTAAAGATGTTGCCTCCCCATTTGAAATATGCATTTCTTGATGATGATGGTAACAAACCGGTTATCATTAGTAATATTTTGACCAAGAAAGAGGAACACCTTTTGATTCAAGTTTTGAAGAAAAATCAAAGAGCGATAGGTTGGGTTCTCTCTGATTTGAAGGGGATTAGTCCGGCTTATTGCATCATAAGATATTTATGGACGAGGATTTCAAGTCGGTTGCTCAACCACAACGCCTCTTGAATCCTCTAATGAAGGAGGTTGTGAGGAAGGAAGTCGTGAAACTATTAGATACCGGGATGATCTATTTGATTTCTAATAGTACATGGGTGAGTCTGGTACAAGTAGTTCCAAAGAAAGGAGGCATGACCATAATAAGAAATGAAAAGAATGAATTGATCCCAATAAGGACTATAACGGGTTGGCGGATGTGTATTGATTACCAGAGGCTTAGCCAAGCAACACGAAAAGATCACTTTCCGTTACCGTTTATGGATCAAATGCTAGAAAGGTTATCGGGTCAAGTGTTCTATTACTTTTTAGATGGATATTTCGGGTATAACCAAATTAAGTTTAATCCGGAAGACCGTGATAAAATGGCGTTTACTTGTCCCTTTGGAATTTTCGCATATAGAAAGATGCCTTTTGGCTTGTGCAATGCACCGACCACTTTTCAACGGTGCGTGCAAGCCATCTTTTCTGATCTTATTAAGAAGACCATGGAAGTGTTCATGGATGACTTCTCCATTTTCGGGTCGTCTTTTGAACTATGCTTGAAAAACTTGGAAACCATGTTAGAGAGGTGTGTGGAAACTAATCTGGTTCTTAATTGGGATAAGTGCAATTTCATGGTTACGGAAGGAATCGTGCTAGGACACAAAGACTCCTCCAAAGGCCTTAAAGTTGACCAAGCAAAGATTGAAGTCATAGAAAAGTTGCCACCACCAAAAAATGTTAAGGGAATCCGAAGCTTCCTTGGTCACACATGATTTTACCAGAGATTCATCAAAGACTTCTCCAAAATAGCAAGACCATTGAGCAATTTTCTCAATAAAGATAAGTCTTTTCTCTTTGATGATGATTATTTAAAAGCTTTTTAAATTTTGAAAGAAAATTTGATCACCGCACCCATAATCATTGCTCCAAATTGGACTTTAAATTTTGAATTAATGTGTGACGCAAGTGATTATGCGGTCGGTGCGGTGCTTGGCCAAAGAAAGACAAAAAAATTTCATGTCATACATTATATGAATAAGGTTTTAAATGAGGCACAAGTGAATTACGCAACAACTGAAAAAGAATTACTCGCAATTGTGTATGCTCTTGAGAAATTTAGGTCTTATCTTATCGATTCTAGAGTTGTGGTGTATACTGACCACTCGGAGATTAAGTATCTTCTCACCAAGCCGGATTTAAAGCAAAGGCTTATCCGATGGATTCTTCTATTGCAAGAATTTGATTTAGAAATTCGCGACAAGAAGGTTTCTGAAAACTTGGTGGCGGATCACTTATCACACTTGGTCAATGTGGAAGTGACTAATCAAGAAAGTGAAGTGCGAGAAGAATTTCCCGATGAAAAATTGTTTATGGTCCAAGTTAGACCTTGGTTTGCTGATTTTTCCAACCACAAGGCAACCAGATTAATACCGGAAGATCTAACTTGGAACCAAAAGAGGAAGTTCTTGTCGGATGCAAATTTTTATGTTTGGGATGAACCTTACCTTTTTAAACTAGGAAGTGATAATCTTTTAAGAAGGTGTGTTACTAGTGAGGAAGCTAAAAGTATCCTTTGGCATTGTCATAATTCGCCGTATGAAGGTCATTACAATGGTTTCAGGACAACAACAAAAGTTCTCCATTCAGGCTTTAATTGGTCGTCCCTGTTTAAAGATACAAACCTACATGCGAAGAATTGTGACATTTGCCAAAGAAGTGGCGGAATTGGAAAACGAGATGATATGCCCTTACAAAGTATGTTGGAAGTTGAAGTTTTTGATTGTTGGGTATAGATTTCGTTGGACCATTTCCTCCATCTTTTGCTAATGAATACATTCTTGTTGCGGTTGATTATGTTTCAAAGTAGGTGGAAGCAATCGCTTCACATAAGGCCGATGGCAAAACGGTGATAAATTTTTTAAAGAAAAACATATTTTCCCATTTTGGCAGGCGTCGAGTGTTAATTAGTGATGGTGGTTCGCACTTTTGCAATGCACCACTTGAAAAACTTTTGGAACACTATGGTGTAAAGCATAAATTGGCAACCCCTTACCACCCACAAACGAATGGTCAAGCCGAGGTTTCAAATAGAGAAGTGAAAAGAATTTTAGAAAAAACCGTGTCAAGTTCGAGAAAGGATTGGTATCAAAAGCTTAATGAAGCTTTGTGGGCGTATCATACCGCTTACAAAGCTCCCATTGGTTTAACTCCGTTTCAATTAGTTTACGGCAAAACTTGTCATTTACTGGTTGAAATGGAGCATAAAGCTCTTTGGGCGTTAAAACTTTTAAACTTTGATCCTAATTTGGCCGGTGAGAAAAGAAAGGTCCAACTTCATAAATTAGAGGAAATGAGGAACAATGCTTATTATTCAAGCAAGCTCTATAAAGAAAATGTCAAAATGTATCATGACAAGAAGGTCCATCAAAAAGAATTCAAAGCTGGCCAAATGGTAATTCTATTCAATTCTCGGCTAAATTTTTTTCCGGGAAAATTGAAATCTAAGTGGTCGAGACCGTTCTTGATCAAAGAAGTGAAGCACTATGGGGCAATTGTATTAGAGGACCCAAAGATCAAAGAAAGTTGGACTGTGAATGGGCATAGGTTAAAAATTTATCTTGGAGGTGATTTTGATCGTGAAGTTCGTTTCGTTTCTCTTGATGATCCGTAAGTCACCACGGACTGTCGAGCTCAAACAAAGTTAAACAAAGTGCTTGTTGGGAGGCACCCCAACGCTGTAAGTATTTTCGTCCTTACTGTTTTGAGTTTTATTCGTGTGAAAAAAAAATTGTTGAATTAGAAAAATCTGCATTACAACATTGATAGCAGAAAATTTCTGCACCTGGTGTAATTCACCAGGCGAAGTCATGTTTCGCTGGGTGAAACCAAATTTTGCCAGCCCCTCGCTTCTACTTCGTCAGGCGAAGCTGGCGTGGAACTCCTGGCTGGGGTTTTAGAGAAGAAAAAAAAGAAAAAAGAAAAAAAATATTTTGCTTTAGGGTCCACGTGGGCCCATTTATGTTGACCCTTTTCTTATCTTTTACTTCCTTTCATTTTCATTTTCACTATTCTATTTCCATATCACTCATTCTCTCTCACACACTCTTTCACTTCAATTCCTAATTCCCCTAATCTTCACTCACTTTCACTCTCACTCCTAACTAAGGTATGTATTCAATTTCCCTAATCTCTTTTAGTTTAATTTGTTAATTTTTTATAGAATAGGGTTAGATTAACATGTTGTTAGGGTTGTTATTGAAACCTTAGAACTATGATAGTATTAGGTTCTATTCTGAGCTTTCTCCTTCCCTTTGTTGTTGTTGTTGTTGTTGTTGTTGTTAGGGTCAAAGATTATGGGTTGAAAAGCTTGAAAATGACCCCTGTTACTTTTCTTAAGTTCTAGGTGCGCAAAAATTCGCCTAGCGAGCTTGAGGCGAGTCTTCGCTTCTGCTTTGCCTGGCGAGCTTGAAGCGAGACCTTGCCCCCGCTTCGCCTGGCCGGCTTGTGGCGACTGGCATTTTTTATTATTAGTTTCCTACTGTTCTGTTTCCATTTCTATTCTGTTTTTTTTGCTTTGATCTTTTTCCTTCTTGGTTTTTGTTGTTTGAATGACGCTAACAAATGGAGAAATTCTTTTGCTTTGTGTGTATTGTCTAATTTTTCCAGATGGATCCCAAAACTAAGGTAACCGGAGGCAAGAAACAGAAGACTGCAGTTGGCAGCAGTTCCAAGCAGCAGTGTAAGCTTGATCTAACTCGTTTCTTGAGCGAGGTTCATACTTCCAAATACAGTATGCTTGAAGGCCGTCAAATTATTTCAGAGAGGAGATTTGAGATTCATCTAGAGGGACCGTATCGGAGGCTAGCTGCGATTTTCAAAAGTAAGAAGTGGGAGCATTTGATTAATCCTGTTGATCGAATTAGGTATGAGTTGGTTCGAGAATTCTATGCGAATGCTCTCTAGACCGAAGGGGAGACGATTCTGTTCCAGTTCCAAACCTATGTCCGAGGCAAAGAGATTAGATTCGACCGTGAAGCCATTAATGAATTGTTTTGAAAATCAAGTTCCTTAGGCATGTTTGAAAATGATGACTATACGAAGCAATCCAGTACAAAAGAGAAGACATGCCTCCGGATGTGCAAGTTATCCTTCTTCTGATTCTTTACAACATCAAGCCCAAAATGCACCGATCCACAGTTCTGGTTGATGTTGCCTTACTCTTGTACTACATCATGGAAGATAAGGAGGTCGATGTATCCCGGGTGACTGCAAATGAAATGAAGAATTTCATTGAGAACACAAGAAGACCTAAGGTGCACTATAATGCGCCTATCATCTTTCCTTACTTTGTCACTGGTCTTTGTCTTAAGTGGGTGCTGATGCCCGATGCAATATACGAGAAAGTGAGGGGAGTAGTCAATGATGAATATATCGAGAGGTATTGTAAAAATAAGCTGATTCAGAAGAGGAAGGGTTCTAATGTGGGTCAATCATCTCGTTCGCAAATAAGTGAGCCATCTGAGGCACTTGATTTTTCCACCTGGGGTCCTAGGATGCGAGTGACATTCAATTATTCTTGGGATATGGCCGAAACGTACCAACGATTATCATAATTTAATTTTAACGGTATGCAACAACTCTATCAATTTTAGACCACTCCATAGGAAGTTGCTCCATTTCCTTCTCGTGCTGATTATGATAGTTATACAAAATGGCCTGTGGGTAGGCGACCTTTCTTTTCAGAGGGAGGAGCAGCTGGAGCTGATGGTGGAGCTGATGATGATGGTGACGGAGATGATGAGACGCAGGATGATTTGAACGATATGATTAATTAGAGGCTGCAGACTACAAAGTGAAGAATTTCTTTGTTTTGTCATTTATTTTGTGTATTTTATTTTGAGTTATATAGTATTAGCAAGTACTTTTGGGTCGCTTAGACGAATTTTGTGGTTGTAGCATTTTGTCGCTTCGGCGAGTACATCTTCGATGTGTTTACACCATGACTTATAAAATTTCAGTTTGGTTTAATTTAAATTTTGTTTTTTTAGTATGTTTATGTCTGTGCAAAGAAAGTTTTGCTAGTGATGTTTGGCCTTAATTTTTGAAATTTTTTTGTGCTAGCACAAGAAGAAAAAGAGTGCTTTGTTAACTTTAAACATGTGATGGTGATGATAGAAATCTTATTGATGTGCACAATCAAAGTGTTGAATGTTTGTTTTGTAGATTTTTAGCATGATTGTGAGTTAGTGCTTTATATAAAATTATGGTAATGCATTGTGTTGTAAATACTTGTTCATGTGTGAATCAATTAGGATAAAACCACAAAAGTGATATGCTTTCCATTGTTCACCAAAAATAGAGTTCGAGTAATTGTTGTTTTACTTGTTTAGTTCATGTTAAATCTTGCGAGTTTGTTTTAAATGTTGGAAACATAGAAATGATCAAGGCAATTTTTGTGTACTATGAGAATAACCACCATTCCAAAAAGGCTTCATTTCACCTAGTTAGTGTGCGCGAATTTGTAACCCCTCTTGAGCCTTACAATGAATTTTTTGTATGAAAATGAATCAATTTTGATCCCAACAAATTATTAACCTTGTGTGAAGAGTATTTTTGTAAGAGAATGAAATGTTGAAAGTTGGGGAGAATTGTTTCATTGAAAAAGAGGAAAAATAATAGGTGGTACAATGCATTCTTTGAAAAGAATACAAAAAGAAAGAAAGAGTTAATAAAAAGAAAATCAAGGATGCGTTGTAAGAAAATAAATCAAAAGAAAGAAAAGAAATCAAAGGATTGAGCAAGAATGATTTTTTTGGAAATACTCTTCATAAATATTACCCGTTTTTGTTCAATGGCCGTGTAGATATGACCTTTGTTTTTAACCCAAGCCAAGTTACAACCATAAAAGTCCTTAGTGATCTTTGTTTCCATGATATTGTGATAACTTTGTGAGATGAATGCATGGATTATTCTGGATGTGGCACGATTACTTGTGAGAGTGTTTTGTCCCTTGTGAATTTATGTACACAGTGTGTTTGATAATAAGTGAATTTAGGTGATTCAACTTGAACTTGCAGGTACTTGATTTTGCATTGTGTGATGTTGTGTTTAGAACTTAATTCATAATCATGTTTTGCTTCTATGCAACTAAGTGAAAATATTTTGTGCATGCGATTGTCAAGTTTGAACTATGAATGTTTTTCGGTTGATTTGGTGCTTTGAAAACTTGCTTGTGGATGTTGAAACTTACCTTTGATTGAGGGCAAACAAAGATGCAAGTTGGGGAGAGTTTGATAGGTGTCTGGTTTAGAATGGTTTTCAGATCAATTTACGACATTTTTAAGCTCTTTTCCAGATGTCTGAATGCGAAACAACTTACTTTTTAAGTGATTTTTGAATCAATGTCTATATTTAGTGTTTTTGATGTCATTGTTAGTTTTGCAGCATATTTTGTAAAAAGGGTGTGGCAAAAATTGGAAGAAAAAGCAATGAAACGAAGAAAGTCGCGTGTCAGAAAAATTCAAGACCTTCGCTTGGCGAAGCAGTGGCGAGAGGAAGGTTTCGCCAGGAAAAATCCTGGCGAAGGATCAAACAAATTTGTTTTCAAATTCCAGTAGCTACTGGAAGTGCTTCGCTAGAAGATTCGCCAAGCGAAGATGAGGCGAAAGAGACTCTCCTGGCGGAGCTGAATTTCGCCTGGCGAATTCTGATATTTATTTCAGACTTCTCTGCATTGTTTGGTCACGTGGCTGCACTTATTGGTTTCGCCTGGCGAATTTTGGAGCTCGCCTGGTGAATTTGCCTGGGCTGAATTTGACTATTTTAGCACTTTGTAATATTTTTAGAATCATAACATACTTTAAGATATTTTTGTGACCTAAACACTTTTGTGAAGAGAGAAAAGCCATCTTCTTCATTTTTACTTGGAATCCAAAGCTTTTATGCTTCAATCTTTGATCCTTTGAAGTTTGATGCTCCAAAAGCTTTGTTTATTACTTGTTACTCAAGCTACCACGATTATGGGTAGCTAAACCTTTCCTTGTTTCAATATTGGAGGCAAATAATCCTTATTTTTGTATGTATTTCTCTTGATATATGTATGTCAACAAGTTGATGATGAATATATGGTGGAAAACCTTGTTTTTATTGTATATTTGTGTTGGATCATTATTGAGAAATATGTTTCAACCATTGAACTAGCTTTTTCATCTTTCAATAAACAAAGTCTAGAGATAATTTTGTGAGTTGATATTCACTAATATCAAGCTTTTAATGTTATCATATTGATAGTTAGGTTGATACATCATCTAAGGATCAATATGATAAAAATCACAATTTGTTTTAGAGATGAAAGATATTGAGAGGATACGTGAGTATATTTGTTGTTAATAAGTTCACATGCTTTGTTAATAAAATATGTACGAAATGGATTATTGAACCCTAAATTTGAAATTTGTAGAGAAAAATGCTTATCTTGGAAATCAAGTTTCAAGGGTTCAATATTCAATTACAACATCAATACTACATTACAAAGGCCAAGATTACAAAATTATACAAGAAAAAACCTAATTTGACCTAAAGTTGACTTTTGGTCAAGTGTTGACTAAAGTCAAACTGACCACTTAATCTTATTTTTCTCTTCATCGTCAAGGTTCTTCCATCTTTGTGCCTTGAAGCTCTTCAAGGTATCCAAATATCTTCATGATTCATACCAAGCATCCTTCTTTATGCAAAATTTTGATCGCGACTTGCAAAATACCTTCATGATGCCATGCCAAGCCTCCACCATGTTGAAATGCTATTTCTAGGGTTGTATTTGGACATATGGATCTGAAAAACCACCCGAGAACCGGTCCATTGGAACTAGACCATTGGACTGGCCAAAACGTCTTTTGGTCTGGTAATGGATATAATTTTAATCTGTATCCAGACTGAAGAACTGGACCAATTATCCAACGGGTACCCGATAAGCATTGATATAAATTCTTAAATTTTTTCATTTCCTTATTTTTTCTCTCTCTCCTTTAAGTCACTCTCTCTCGTCTCTCACACTTCCTCTTCCGTTCCGTCTCTCTCCCTTAGGGCTTCTTCTTCCTTGAGTTCCTTCCAAATTCCAATCAAGCCACAATGTTTACTTTCTGTTATACGCTTAGTGTGAATTGTTCAAGCCTGCAACAATTGTGTAATGTATCCAAACTCTATTCTTTTTTTATTTTTGTTCTATTCTTTTTTACAATGTTTGCATGTTTTAGTTGTTGAATAGTTCTCTACCTGATATCAATTTTGACCTAAATTTTGACATAAAATGTTGGAATTTTGGATTCGTTTGTGACTCTGTTTCAATTTTGAACAAAATTTTGACCTAAATTGTTTGAGTATTTGATTTGTTGTTTATATTGCGTGAGTTTTGATAAAAAAAATGTTTGAGTATTTGATTTTGTTGCTGAGTTTTGTTCTTCATTAGGGTTCGACCTAGGGTTTTGAATTGAGGTTGTATTGTGTAATTTGTGTTGCTGAGGTTGTATTTTAGCCTAATAATAATTGTTTGTCTTTTGTTCTTAATAAAAAGGTTGTATTGTGTTACTCAGTTTTGTTCATATTTCGTATTACATTACATTATTGTTTGATTGATATTGAATTTTATGCCATGTCTTTTCAAGATTCTTCATTGACTCCAACCATGGATGATCTTATTGATATTAACATGTTGCTTGATGGGACTGGGGAAGAGGAGACAATGGATGGAGGAAATATAGAGATCAGTGAGATGATTGATTTGGAACTTCTAGTTTCACTTCCAACTGATAACACTACTCAAAATACAACTACTACTCAAAATACTACTACTACTCAAAATACAACTACTGCTGATGATGGGGCAACCCGTCCAGTTGACACAGATCAGAGTTTTCATATCCAGATAAATGCCTTTGGTAAAGCTCCTTGTCCCAAGAAATTTGTTGTTCATATTGAAATGGTACTTATTGAAATGCCTGATGGTACCAAGAAGTGGAAATGCAGATGATGTGGCAAGCTTTACACTTATGACGTGAAATGGAAAAGTACTTCTAATGGTAAGAAACATTTAGAAAATTGCATTCAGAGAAAGTTGAGGCTGAAAGGTAATACTGACAAAGAGGTTGCACAGTCTAGGTTAAATGTAGGTAGTGATAGTACTCCTAGTTTGGCAACTTGGACATATAATCATGCTAGGGTTAAAGAGGTTGCAACTCATATGATTCTAGGTCATGAATTTCCTTTTTCTGTTATGGAAGGTGTTATCTTTATTGAGTTTCTTAGAGAAATTTATCCATGGTACAAAAAGATTACTAGACAATAGGTTAAGTTTAATTGTGAGACATTTTATGAGGCTGAGAGAGTTAAGATGAAAAAGTTTATGTCTTTGATTAACAGGATCAGTCTTACAACTGACCTGTGGTGGTCTGGTGAGCATAAAATTGGTTATATGACTGTGACTGGTCATTTCATTGATTCAAAATGGCAGCTTCACAAAAGAGTTTTATCTTTTAAGAATGTGCCACCACCACATTCTGGTGAGGTTTTGTGTATGGAATTAATTAAGGTCATGGATGATTGGGGCATAAGGGATAAAGTTGTTTCAATTTCAATTGATAATGCTAGTGCCAATGATAATTGCATTGCTAGATTGAAGAGAGATTGTTCTGGTAGGAAAAATCTATCATTGGATGGTAAACTGTTTCATGTGAGATGTTGTGCACACATCTTAAATTTGTTGGTTCAGGATGGTCTTGATATGATTAAGGTGTCTGTTGATAAGATTAGAAATGGGGTCAAATACTTGCTGAATTCTAAAACTAGATGCAAAGCATTCAAAAAAAATTGTTGATGAGTTGCAACTTGAAGGCAGAATGCAAGTGTTGGATACTAAGACAAGGTGGAACTCAACTTGGTTGATGTTGTCCACTGCATACCACTACAGAGAAGTCTGGCCAAGATATGCTGAAGAAAATGGAGCATTTCTCACCTTTTTGCCTGATGCAAATGATTGGGAAGATGTTCATGATATTTGCAAGTTTTTGGAGGTTTTTACTGATGTTACATCAATTATTAATGGCACCTCTTACCCTACTGCTAATTTGTTTTTGGTTGAGCTTTACAGGCTGAAGGTTCCACTTGATAAACCTTCAAGCATCTCAAATAATCCTCAACTACAAGCGCTTGCTAATGAAATGAAGTTGAAATATGACAAGTATTGGTCAGAGTCTAATACATTGATTTCTATTGGTGCAGTTCTTTCTCCAAGGTATGTACAACTTACAAGTGGATAGTTAATTAAGTTGTCATTGAATTGTACATTAGGTAGCTACTATTCTGCTTGGTATGTTGCCTTGTGATTAAACCTTGGCCTATGATGAATTTTGTTACCCATGAATTGGTATTTGAGGCCACTTCTGTCTGAACTGCTTGTGAATTCTGTTTAATCAACTGTTCATATCTTGCCTATGATGAATTATGTTTCCTTGTTGTGAGTTATGATGAAATTATGCCTATGATAAATTATAATTGATCTGAGGCCTATTCTGTTTGATCTGAGGCCAATTTTGTTTGAAATGCTTGTGAAATGATTCAATTATCTTACCTTGTGAGTTGTGACTCAATTGTGCCTAGGATTAAATCATGTTGCATTGTGAGTTGTGATGTAATTGTGCCTATGATGAATTCTGTTTGATCTGCCTGATATGATTATAGTAGTCTCTGAGGCCAATTATGTTACCTCCATGTGACTTTAGTTGTGTCTAAGGCCAATTCTGTTACCTCCTTGTGACTTTAGTTGCCTATGATGAAATCAAATTCTGAGGCCAAACATGTTGAAAATAAATTATGTAAACATGTATAGATGAATTTAAGTTGGTTGGCAACTCTACTTGTTCAAATAGGTATAAAATGATCTTCATCAAATGGATATATCCCTTCTTGTATCCAAATCCTACTCAAGCCACTGCCTATGAACAACGACAACCAACTTAAAATCTCTCTTCCAATTGTATCAAGATACCTATGGAACCAATGATGAGAATGTCCCTATATCTGAAACTCCAGAAGTAGGATCTAGTTATGGGTTGTGAAGGAGGAGTTTTTAGATGTTTTTAGAAACTGTTGTTGGTAATACTAATTCAAAATCTGATCTTGAATTATATCTTGAGTAGCCTCCCTTGTGTCATACCCCAAAATTTGACCACCAATATTTCCCATCATTGTGCAAATCATCATCACAATATGGATGTACACACGCCTCCTCAATCTCCTCAGAGATGGTTGAGCATTCACCACAATCAAGAATTAGGGTTTTTGAGCCCTCTCAGAACACTTAGACAAAGAATCAATCAAGGAATGACATGATCTTTAACTTGTCTGAACTTCTTAAACACCCACAAAGGATAAAGAGGACTCCTACATCAAGAACCAAGCACAAAGTTGCAACATTCCAAGTGGATCAAGCCTCAAGATCGCCAGTGTCACCAAATTAGGATTTTGGTCGACCAAGGCCTCCAGATGGAAATTTTTATCTGGGCATGAGCCAATGCTTCAAAGCACAACCCAAGATGTTCCAAGGGACCTCATGGACCCAATCATCAAGACCCATTAACCTCAGGGGATGCATTTACCAAAAATCAGGAATTAGGGTTTCTTTACCTAATTCACCCCTAAGTTGACTTTTGGGAGAAAGCATGAGCCAAGATCTTAAGACATAATTTGAGGGCCTCCAATATACCACATTGATCCATTTACAACAATGGATTGATCCAAGAAGCTTGATTCACAAGTTTCAATTTCATCTGGACCACAATTAGGGTTTTGAAGATAAAGTCAACTGTATCTTTGACTTTTGACCAAGACATGCTCCCAAACCATGGGACATGATTCAATACACCCTATATCACCTATGGAATCCACCCATTAGGTTTGATTTAGGTCAAGGACTTGATTTCATAAAGGATCGCACAGTTTATATTTCATTCGATAAAAAGTCAAATGTGCATAAAATCAAGTTTGACTTTTTGGATTTTTTTCACAAAAATGGTCCCCGTAAGTCAAAAATAATGTTAATGTATGGTATTGATCATAATTCATTAAGAAAAATCAAGAAAAGTGAGGTTTCTTGCAAAAGGGGCAACCATAAGAAACCAAAATTTTTCTAAGTTATGAAACAAAAGTGATTTTGGTACCAACTTCCAAGGATCATAACTTGAGATCCAAGCAACCATTTTAGGTGATCCAAAGCTGGATTTGTAGGTCTTGCTACACTCTACAAAAGCTTCAACTACCTCAGACTCCAATTCTTTATGGATTTTGAGTTATGGATTGATCAAAATCACAAAAAACATGAAAATGACACTTTTTCCAACACTTAGTGAAAATCTGCCTAAGTTGTCAGCCTTGAACATCAATGTTCATGATGATTTTTCACTTGGATCCAAATAGTTTCAAAACAAACTATGATAACACATATTTTGTATCATATGAGGGCTTTCTAAAAAGCACAAGAGCCTCCCATAACTCAACCTGAGCAGGGAGATATGAATCCCTCAAAATCACCATTTCCAACTGTCCTAAGCAAGGCAGAATTTGGTGTTTTGCTCTATTTGACAAATTTGGATAACTCCAAGCCTTGTCATCCATTTGGACACATCTGAGGATAAAACAAAAGGAGAATGATCTGATCCCCAAGCCTCCAAAGTCCAAGAATCTACACTTAGCCATAACAAACCTAAAAAGGCTAAAAAGGTGCCAAGACTCCAATTTTGTTTCCAAGCATTCAATGGATACACCAAGGTAGCATGGACTGACACATTCCTAACTGAATGAGTCAAGAATAAGCTCTGAATCAAAGGACCATAGGCCCGTGCCCTAACCTCAAGTCAATGGCTAGAGGAGACTTGAGATTCCTTTTGCTCAACATTGGCCAAAGGCCTGCTGCAGTTGCCATTCACTATTGCTTGCAAAACAAACTTACTCTACTATAAATAGTGCTCATTTGTACTCAGTTTGAGTACACCAAAGCACTACAACACTTGCTTTCCTCAAAATCTCTTTCTTTAGGCCAAAATGCCTTCTTTTGCAAGGTATCTCAGAGTTTTTGAGTTAGAGAGCAATTCCACCATAACTCATGATCCAAACACCTCTAATATGTTTTATATAAGCTGTTCAAACACTCACTTATGACCTGAAACACCAAAATCACAAAGTAAACCCCCAAAACCTCAAAATTTGACTTTTCTGCATTTTCCAAGCCATGCCTTGATTCAGTCACTTCCAAAACCAAACAAAGCCTCAAACACACTCCAAATATCATCCTCAAATTGTCCCAAATGGTTCCCCTCATCTAGAACAACATTTGAGAGAGCTGCCATATTGGTCATTTTTGCCCCTTTTGCAAGAAAATGCCAAAACTTGTTCCTGAGGATTCCACCTGGTTCTAATCATTCTAAAAGCTTCTAAGGGATCAATTGAGAGTGTCCAAAGCATTAAATTACTTCTGGCACAAGGAACTTGGCAGATAGCACAAAAAGCTCCAAGAGGTAAGTGCATGACAAGTTGAACTCTTTGAATTATGCATTGCTTTGAAGTCCACTGATCATTAACATCTCATACATGTTATATATGTTGTGTTTGAACCAATTGGCCATGCTATTAGTGTTTGTATGATGTGTTAGCCTAGAAAATGCAAATTGTGGCCTATTTCAAAACCATTATCGGGTTTTAAAATAGCGACCTCACCTGAAAAAACCAAGGGCACCATTGAATTCCTTGTAAAATTCTAGGAGAGGTGCACCTAAATTTTGTCTAAATCCATGGAGAAATGAGAAAGTTATAGGCTTCACGTAAATTGCCAAAACTTGCCTTGCCTTGCCTTGCCTTGACCAGGCCTGAAAACTTGGCACCCCTTATGTATTTATGGGGTGGTTTTGATACACGGATGTATCATCACCCCAGTGGTAGTGCGCATGTGTGTTTGGCTTGATGGTCGTGGGTTTAAACCCCACTCAGACCATTTTTCCATTTTTCTATGTTTTTGCTATTTTCCATATTTTTCATGTTTTTGTTAATTAATTGAAAAATTAATTTCTCTCTCAATTTTAATCATTTTTAGTTGATTCTTTTTTTGAAAATTCACAAAAATGTTAAAATATTTTATTCCATGAAAATTTCACAAAAATATTATTTATTTCATATATTTGGTATTTTTGTAAAGAATTATATTTTTATTTGTTTTTAAACATTAAAAATATTTCTTTCTCTTAGTTTTGCAAAATTCAAATGATTTTTAAATTATCCCATGAATGAAACATGATTTTTCCAAATATAAATCCAAGATCACAACCTTTTTTCACATGTTTTATTATTTTAATTGAATTTTTATTAAATTAAAATACATTTTAAAACCAAAAATTAGGGTTTTGATCACTATCACCCTAACAAATCTTTTCAAACATCTTTGGGCCTTTAATAGAGTGTAAGACCCAACCCCTTTTGTACATAAATAATTTTGGGCCTCAATCATTGTATAAGTCCCACTGTGTTTTCAAAATCTCGGCGCGATCGTCATTTTTCAAAACATTTTCATCTGGGCCTACCCTTGTGTTGTAAGTCCCATTTCTTTTCTTTTTCAAACCTTTGGGCCTCTCCTTGAGTTGTAAGACCCATCCCTTTGTACAGAAAACCTCTTTGGGCCTCGGTCATTGTATAAGCCCCAAGTACAGTTTATAAAACAACGGTACGATTACTGTTTTTCATCTGGGCCTCTCCTTGAGTATAAGCCCCAATTTTTTCAAAAACAACTTCCCCTTTTGATTTAGGTTTAAACTCATAGTTGTTATCAAAACTTTCTTTAATTTCTTGAACAACTAACCATACAGCTATTACAATGGAAGCTTGCTCGCCTGTAAGTTTTATCAGCTTTCATTTACTCGCTTTCATATATATAACTGTATTGCTAGAAGCTTGCTCACCTGTAAGTCCTTATTTCATATCCTTTTAAATGCTTGTCATATATCAACTGTATATATACTAGTATATCTGCTTAGAGTTTTCCCCGGCAACTAGGTCTATAACTAGGTAAAGCCAGTTGGTCACTCTTAAATACAGTCAAAACTAGATCCCCATTGGATTTCTAGATACAGTCTTGCCTTCTCTTGGGCTTAAACAATATGGAACAAAGAGAAAGGTATTATTCCCAGTGAAACTTTTCTCAGACTGTCACTATTAGAAATTGTCAAAGAAATTCATTTACCCAGAGATGATTAATTCCCGGTGAAAACTCTCTTGAATTTCTTCAAACCCTAGAATTATTCACTAAATGATTAATTCTCGGTGAAACCTTTCTTGAACTCTTCTTAGGTTTGGGACCCACAGGCTTCCTAAAAGCATCTTCGCCTCCTCTTGGGCTTTGTACAAGGACCCCTCGGCTTCTAAGAAGTTCTCATGCCTTCTCTTGGGCTTACTACAAGGACCCTGAAGACCTCTTAAAGGTATAGGACATAACTTAGTCATCCTTTGCTAGAGAAGTCTTTCCAGAGTCAAAATCTCAAACTAATCTTAGGGTTAATTCTCATCCCTTAAAACACCAGCCTCTTCTTGGGCATCATACAAAGATAAACTCTTCCATACCAGTAGACTTGGACAGTCTAATCCCCTCTTGGATCTCAAAGACATTCTCAAGTTCCCTACAAACACAGGAAAAACCCTGGTCATTTAACCAATCTCCAGTAGAGTTAAAACCCATGGGTTCTAAACCCAGTTTTTCTCCTAAAGATTCCCCAGTCAGGGTCAGTTTATCAATAGTATAACATTATCCCAAATCAGAACCTCAAGGCATCTGATATCTCAACTTTCTTGCAAACCCTCAGCAAGAGTTGATTCCCCATTTGGACCTGCCTCTGGATCTCAATAATCCTCAGCACAAGCTAGCCTCCTCTTAGGCTTTGTATAATGATTCTTCCTTTCCTCAACATATTTAGCCTCCTTTTAGGCTTTGTATAATGATTTCTTTCTTTGTTATCCCCTATAAAAGTCAGCCCCCTCTTGGGCTTTGTACAATGATTTTCCCCAGCTGAGTTAACCTCTTCAGACTCTCTTGTTGAGTCAATCATCTTTCCACACTCTCTTGTTGAGTCAATGGTATAAAACAAAAACCCGCTCTTGTTTAGTCAACCTTTTTTAGCCTCAATCTTGGGCTTCGTACAAGACACCATATTAGCACTCTCTTGTTGAGTCAGTCATCTCTTTAGCCTCATCTTGGGCTTTGTGTAAGACATATATGAGCTTTCTACAACAAAGTCAAAATATTCGTAACCTTCTCTTAAGCTCTGGATAAATATCTTCCCCAGCGGCGTCAATTCCTCCCAGCCTTCTTTTAGGCTTTGAGAAATAATATCCCTAAGCAGAGTCGATCCTGTTTTTAGCCCCAATCTTGGGCTTTGTATAAGACAGATAATACTCTCCAGCAGAGTCAAAATCTTTTCAGCCTCAATCTTGGGCTTTGTACAAGACACCTAAAATATCCTCAGTCGAGTCAGCAAAGCCTCATTTTAGCCTCAATCTTGGGCTTTGTACAAGACAGATAAAGATTTCTTTCCCACGGAGTTAGTCTTCTTTTTAGCCTCAATTTTGGGATTTGTACAAGACACATACAAACCCGCCTCACCGGAGTCAAAATCCATGTTAGCCTCAATCTTAGGCTTTGTACAAGACAGATAAAATATTTCCCCGGAAAAGTCAACTTTTAGCCTCCTCTTAGGCTTTGTATAATGATATCCCCAAAAGAGTCAGTCTCTTTTAGCCTCAATCTTGGGCGTTGTACAAGACAGATAAACACTCTCTTGTTGAGTCAGTCCTTTTCCAGCCTCCTCTTAGGCTTTGTATAAGGACTTTCCCAGTGTAGTCAATCAATCTCTTAGCTTCAACCTTGGGCTTTGATCAAGGCACACAAAAATCAATATTCCCTCAGAGGAAATCAAAATCTCTCTGTAGGAAAACATTTCTCTGTGTTATCACACAAATAAATGCAAACAAACCCTAATCCCAAATAACTGCTATAAGAGGCACACTTGTTGACTCAAATATCCAAGCTGTCGTCCATCTCTTATCCTGGTAAAACCCTTTCTTCCATCTAATTGCTGTAAGTGGCAAGCCTCTGGATTATTTACATCCACGCCACTGCCCATCTCTTAGCATGGAAGATTCCTAAGGAAAAATGGCATTGCTCAACATTGAGTTAAAGTTTTCCCCTTACGGATAAATCCCCTATAAAGGAAATTATGGCATTGCTGGATTCTCATATCCCAGTTAAAGTAACCCTCCTTTATAATCAGCCACCCAACAACTGTGATAAATAGACGAGATGTCTCCCTTTAGAGATGACAAATTCTCTCTCAGTTAAACCTTTTAGCTTTAATCTTGGGCTTTGAACAAGACACAAATGAACCTTTTAGCTTAAATCTTGGGCTTTGAACAAGACACCAAAACATCTTTTCCTCCCATAGAATAGGAGAAACTACGATTGCTCTAATTTCCCTGTTTCTTTAAACAGGAATACATAGGCATAAGATTGCGAAATCTTAGCGAGCATACCAATCAAAAACTCTAGGTCCAGTACCTTCAGACTGATCAAAACTGAAGTCCAGTACCTCACCAAAATCATCAAAAACTATCTCTCTCATATCTCCCAAAGAAGAAACTTTCCCAACCCATCAACAGATAAACACCATCAAGTACAAAGCAGAACCTAAAACTAATAACCTGTGGATAACCACATATAGGATGGGTAATTGACAACTCCCCATTGTATAACCTGACCCTGGACCCCCAAATCTCTTTAAGCGTTTGTTCAGTTAAACATTCGCGTGCAAGGTTAGTTTTAGATAGCTTCTCTTTCCCTTCCAGCTTCACGAGATAAATAAGAAATCAGAAAGTAACACTCATCCTCCTACCATTGTGGTGAGGAGGAACCCATTTTGCGATAAGGTGGTCGTGTCATCGACAAAAATCGCACGCTACAGGAAAATGGCGACTCTGCTGGGGACGTCTTTGATCTGTTTAGGATTATATACTAGAATTACTAAGAGGTCTAGGATGTTAGTTTTAGGAATCATAATATATATATATATATATATATATATATCGCTTTTCCTACTTGATATCCGTGTTTATTTTTCTGCTAATGGGAATGCGAGTGATGTCGCATGCGGAAAGTATGAGTGATATTTAAGATAGGTGATGGCAGAGACGAGCGGTCTTACAGGGAGTGAATCCCGAATAAGCTGTCCCGGTAGACCATCAAATCAGTGGAGATACCCTTTGCGAATTCAATGTCTAACGACTTCGATTGTGAAAGCCGATTGTCCGATTATGGTATCCATGAAACTGAGGATTTAGTAGACAGTAACCATGTGGCTATTTTGTAGTGTGGTAGATATCGGAAATAGTTGACACACGATACTACACTCAATTGAGATTACCCTAAGATGCTACAGCTTTCTCGGGTGAACCAACCTGTTATTGTCATCCCAAGGGGGGTCAATGATTTTGAGAACAGGTACAAAAATTCACCATAGTACAACCTTTGGGGATGGGTAGAGCCATGACTCCATGCTCGTGACGTTGAACCCTTGAACCCATGTTTTTTTAATGTTTTTGTGTGTTGCATTCATACATTCATTTAAAAAACTCTTAAACAAAGAAAAAATTTCTTTTCTCTTCTCTCTTTTTAAAAAATAAACTAAAACAATGATTGCAAATACCAGAGAAAAGGATTGCGTTATGGATTTCGGTAGAAGGAAGATGCACAAGTACACCTTCAAGGTTCCAAAACTAGAGGATTTGAGAGGGTTGGCAAGGACGATCACCAACCCTGATGCTTTCAGAGCTAAGTACGGAGGACTACTGTCTCTGTTAAGGGTCCATGTAGTTGAAGGAATCCTGTCTACGCTAATCCAGTTTTACGATCCGGTCTATCACTGTTTCACATTCCAGGATTATCAACTAGCACCAACGCTAGAAGAGTACTCTCATCTGACTGATTTACCTATCACTGATCGAGCTCCATTATTTGGACTGAAAGAAATTCCAAAGGATCAAACCATTGCAAGAGCAATCTATATGGACGAGTCAGAAGTCAGGACTCACATGACCACTAAAGATGGAATCCAAGGTTTACCGGCCAAGTTTTTGGTAGAGAAAGCCATGTACTTTGCCAGTATAGGAAACATTACTGCTTTCGAAGATATCTTTGTCCTACTCACATACAGGTTGTTCCTTTTTCCCAACATCAATAACTTCATTGATATCAATGTCATTAAGATATTTCTGATTGGAAACCCCGTACCGACCTTGCTCGCAGATGCTTATCATTATGTACATTTAAGGAATTTGTACAGCGAAGGAATGATCACATGTTGTGTACCCCTGCTATACAAATGGTTCACTTCCCATTTACCTAAGTCTACTGCATTTTGGGATCATAAGAGTACTCTGCGTTGGTCACAGAGAATCCTGTTTCTTACCAACTCAGACATAGATTGGTACAATATAATCTATGACGGGATAAGGATCATCGACCATTGTGGAAACTTCCCTAATGTACCCCTCATAGGAACTAAAGGAGGAATCGACTATCATCCAGTTTTAGTTCGTCGTCAACTCGGATACTCGATGAGACATATCCCGCGTAATGTTCATCTGGAAGGTCTTTTCTTCAAGGAAGGAGAAAATGACAAGGCACTAAAGACATAAATAGTGCATGCCTGGAAACATGTTCACAAGAAAGGAAGATAGTCTCTAGGAAAACTGGATTGTATCTCTGTGGAACCTTATCTTCACTGGGTACAAACTAGAGCCCTCAAGCTGAGGATGCCTTACCCTCGTCAAGAAGTTCTTCCGCTGAAGGAATCTGTCCTTTATTTTATGTCTGATACGGAAAAACTCCAGGTCACTCTCAACAAAGTTCGACGGGAAAAGAAATCTTGGAAGAACAAGTGTCGTATTCTCAATGTGGAGTGTACCAAAATTCAAGAACTGTTAAAAGAAAAGGATGCTCTGATCGAGATTCTAGAACAACATGCTATAGAAGATCAAAGGAACTTGCTCGCTCCTTTCACTTGGCAAATGACTGACAACCTGACAACGACTCAAGATCCCCGGTCAAAGAAAAGGAAAATACCAGAACCAGCACCTGAGCTCTCCTCAGAGAGGACTCAGGATCCATAAGCTTATACATTTCCTTTTACAGCACTTTATAAAATACTGTATTTCCTTTTCTGCAATCTTTCAAACTCAATAAAGCGGGGTCTCCCCACTGTATGATATTTGCAATCTATTTGTTGAAGTTTCTTTTTGATTAAAACAAAAATTAAAAAATATAAATATATCATTGCACTCATCATTCTCACATAACGCATTCTTCTTACCTTCGAATCTCACGTCTGTGTCACGATTCTAGAGTCAAACGGTCTCATTTGTACAATACTCGGGCCAATCGACAAAAGAAAATGGATGATCTCGAGGAAAACAGAGAGCTAAGAGAAGAAATCGACGCTCTGAAAGAAGATCTGAGGAAACTTCACAGTGACATGCAATCTCTGGTAGCAGCTCAGAGACAACAACAAAGGATTGTGATCTCAGATATCACATCTATGCCCATAGTGGAGACGTATGATCCTCGGTACAACATGCTTAAAGATCATCCCTCGGGCATGCCTATCAACTTTATCCCTGAAGGATACATCCGCCGGTCACGGAAGACCCGAAAACTGCAGCAAGAACCGCTGGGCCTGAAGGTTACAAACTTCGGGAAAGCGAATACGCAAGAGTGATGGTAGTAACTCCTGAAGGTTACAAACTTCGGGGCATAGAAGAACCAAGAGTCACCGTCGTAATGACTATACCACAACAGTGGTACACACTGTCCCGGAAGGACAGATTCCACAAGTAATCTGTGGTGGAAATGAAAGTATGTACGATAGGATGAATGAGTTCCAGGAACAATTTCTGGAGATGCAGAAGGAACTGCATGCCATTCGCGGTCAGGATTTATTCGGAAAGGACGCTGCAGACCTTTGTTTGGTCCCTAATGTGAAAATCCCACAAAATTCAAGGTGCCCGACTTTGAAAAATACAAGGGCGACTATTGCCCTCAAAGTCATTTAGTGATGTACGCTCGAAAGATGTCAACTCAGACAGAGAATCAACAGCTACTAATCCATTACTTCCAAGATAGTTTAACCGGTGCCGCACTCAAATGGTACATGAGGTTGAATCGCACTAAGATCGCCAC
This sequence comes from Lathyrus tuberosus, assembly GCA_022829125.1. Classification (NCBI taxonomy): domain Eukaryota; kingdom Viridiplantae; phylum Streptophyta; class Magnoliopsida; order Fabales; family Fabaceae; genus Lathyrus; species Lathyrus tuberosus. Next base: position 3,414,620 of record JALAZF010000274.1, on the reverse strand, counting down.
TTTCAGAGATCTTGGGGCAGCCTTCGTCCAATAATATAAATATAACCTGGACATGGCACCAGACAGAGATCAACTCAGAGCAATGTCGCAGAAGGACAAAGAAACCTTTAAGGAATATGCTCAGAGGTGGCGTGAAATTACCGCCCAGATTTGTCCCCCTCTTGAGGAAAAATAGATGACAGAGATCGTTTTGAAAACCTTGAGCTCATTCTATTACGACCGAATGGTCGCCAGTGTGCCCAGTGACTTCACCGAGATGGTGAACATGGGAGTACGCCTTGAAGAAGCAGTCCGAGAAGGACGATTGGTCAAAGATACCGGACCATCAAGCAGTACCAAAAGATACGGTAGTGCTTTCCCTAAGAAAATAGAGCAAGATATTGGTAATATCTCTCTCGGAAAGCAAAGACGAAGGTATCAACCAGTAGCAGCAGTAACTCCCGCTATCAACCCAATGCCAGCTCCAACGTATCAACCTCAGATTGCTCAGAACCAACCAAATCAACAACAATATCAGCAAAGGACACAACAACCTCTTCAGCAGGCTCGTCCACAGTACAAAAACAACCGTACAACACGACCGCCAGGGTTCGACCCTATACCTATGTTGTACGCAGAACTATTTCCACTACTACTGGTCAAGGGGTACGTCCAAACCAGGACCCCTCTTACAGTGCCAGAAAATCTTCCTTTTTGGTTTAAAGCAGATCAAACTTGCCTTTACCATCAAGGAAGACCGGGGCACAACATTGAAAACTGTCTCAGCTTCAAACCTGATGTGCAGAAGCTTGTCAGGAACAGGGTCTTATCCTTTAAGGATACAAATCTAAATGTTCAGACGAACCCGTTGCCTTAATACGAGAAGGCTGCAGTAAATTTGATAGAGGAAGGATCTAACCACATCTATCAAATTCACTATGTACTCCTATTAGGAGCCAATCTGGTTAGTATGCATTGCAGACAGAGCGGGTACGGCCATGTACCGTCTCACAATTATCACCAGTGTGATATCTATTCAAAGAGTAATCAAGGATGCTCCGTAGTGCAATCAGCTCTACAAGAACAGATGGATCTAGGATGGATCCAAGATCACCGAATCCGTGAGGTCAATATGGCCCATGTAAATCCCAACATTTTCCAGAACCACAAAATTCTGGCAATGAATCTCAACTTGGTGGCAATGCACTCAAGGCAAAGCCAACATCATGATCTGCCATGGCATGATTACAATTCCTTCCCGGTATTCTCAATAAATAATCAGGGATGCTCTTTTGTTCAAGAGGCCCTCCAGCGTCAGATGGATTCAGGACTATCGTGATAGAAGTCATTGTTATTTCTTTGATTCTGTGGTTGGCATTTATTTTGCTAAAACTATTCTAGCAGCAAGATGTTGAAACATGATGTTCTAATTTGCTGCATTCAACATGTCGAATGAAGATGTCCCATACCTGCTCATAGGACATCGCGTCTGGATTCAGTTTTTAAAGCAGATTCTGTTGCTATGAATTGTTACTAAATATTCTGTGAATATTTGGTTATCCTATGTGGCATCCAAAGCATTTTTGGATTGTGTTTATATGCTGGTTTTTTCGGATTTTTAGCTGTTTCTAATTATGGAGACATATTAGGAAACTTTGGATTGAAGACCTATTTTCTTAGAGTTTATTTTGCAGATTTGTGAGCAGTCTATTTGCTGCGTTTTTTAAGCCCAATTCAGTCCAGATTAAATGCTATATATTGACTGATGTAAACCTAGTTTAGGTGTGGAACTTACATGTGTTTTTGTTAGGGTTTTCGAGTGCATATTGTGAGCCTAACTGGTATCATTCTGATAACAGTATAAGGACTGGTTTTTGTGTTGTAAGTTCTGTCAGTTACTCATAAGCTTTTAAGCATTGAGTTTCTTGTGTGTCTATTCTCATAAGCTTTGAAGTATTGAGAATTATGTGTTTTGAAAGTGTGACTTTCGGTCTGTTACTTGTGTGGAAAGAAACCAATCACGAGTTGTGGTTGTAGAGGGATTTGAGGAAGGCCTCATACCTAGGTGAGTCTTAGGTAGAAGTCATAGGAATGGTAGTGATTAAGTGAGCAGATTATTCAGTAATTGTATGATCTGTGAATAGATACTATCGTATATTGGTTTCGTCCCTGGCTTGGTAGCCCCCAGAGTAGGATTGTTGATCCGAACTGGGTAAATATATCACTGTGTTATTTACTTTCTGCACTGTTATTCTTATTGTTATCTTGTTCATTGTGTTGGATATCAGTGTCTCAACATCTGTGTAGGACATCTGATATCTGTGCCAGAATTTCAGTCATTATCAAGTTAATATGATTCAAATCTTTGATATTCACTTGATGAATACCAGTTGTGTAGAATTACATGCTAAGCAAGTCAGGCTTGGCTTTCTGGCCTCACATGATTATCACGACTGTAAAGTGTGTCGTAAAGACGACCAAGGATGTGCACTTGTCCAAAGAACACTTCAACACTTGTTGAACCACTGGTGGCTTCCTATCTACTTAGATGAAGACACACAACAAGTCAGTATGATTGACGAGAACCCCACTAGGCATCAAAGTCAGGATGTTCGCGCGATGGAAACAGATCTAGTGAAGTTGCACTGCATACAAAGTGGACGTGGCCGGGTGCCACCACACAACTATGAGCACTGTAGAGTTTGCTCAGAGAACAACCAAGGATGTTATCTTGTACGATCAGCTCTTCAAAATCAGGTGGACCGAAAAGAGATTCGACCGGGTTCAAATTCTGGGTCGACCAACATAATGCCAGACTATTTCCCTAATCAAAGCAAAGATATTGTCATAATCTTTGATCATGAAAGGATCAAAGATGTATGCGCCATAATCCCTATACTCCATGAATCAAGAGTTCCTCTTGATAGTAGAAAGATTCTCAACCTCGAACCAATTGAGGTCGGCTACGATGGTCAGAAAAATCAAAAGGCTCTTGTAGTTATCTATCTACCGAGACCTATACCGTACAAATCAGATAAGGCTATCCCTTACAAATACGGTGCAACAACAATCGAAAATGGAAAGGAAACTCCATTACCCTCCGTCGTGAACATTGCAGACATCAGTCGAGTGACACGGAGTGGTCGGATCTTCAACAGAGGAGTTGGAGAACCCACCAGAGAAAAGGAACCTCAAACAGAAGTTCCAAACCAACCAGTCGGGCAATCCAGTAATCCCTACCTTTCAAAGAACAACGATAAGATGCTGAAGCTCATCCAGAAAAATGAGTACAACATTGTAGACCAACTGTTACAAACTCCTTCGAGAATCTCTGTGCTATCTCTTTTGCTCAGTTCCTAAGCTCACAGAGAAGCTCTACAGAAAGTCTTAGAGCAAGCCTTTGTGGAACAAGATGTGACGATAAAACAATTCGGCAGCATCATCTCCAACATCACTTCCTGCAACAACTTAGGATTCAGTGATGAAGAACTGCCAGAAGAAGGCAAAAATCATAACATGGCTCTTAACATTATGGTCAATTGTCAGGACGATGCTTTAGCCAGTGTACTGGTAGATACAGGATCAACTCTGAATGTTATGCCAAAATCTACTATGATGCGACTATCATTTCAAGGATCTCCGATGAGAGGCAGTGAGGTCATCATCAAAGCCTTTGACAGATCCAGAAAAACAGTTATCGGCGAAGTCAACCTTCCCATAACTATCGGCCCTTACACTTTCCAAGTTACTTTCCAGGTCATGGACATCTGGGCAGCATACAACTGTTTATTAGGAAGGCCTTGGATACACGAGGCTGGGGCAGTCACTTCGACACTTCACCAGAAGCTGAAGTTCGTCAAGAATGACAAGCTAGTCACAGTCTGTGGAGAGCAGGCCTTAATCTTGAGTAATTTATCATCATCATCCTATGTAGAACCAGAGGAGGTCGTTGGAACCCAGTTCCAAGCACTTTCGATGAGCAATGAGAATCAATCAGAAAGAGGGACGTCGATTTCCTCATACAAAGGTGCTCTCAAAGTGATCGAGAGTAACAACGCAAAAGGATGGGGATAACTTGTCATTCCTACTGATAACAAGACGAAGAAAGGTCTTGGTTTTTCCTCAACCTGTACCCAGACTGCTATAAACGATGAAAGTTTTCATCCCATTCTGGACTTCTTCCACAATGGAAGCTTCCTTCACCTAGTGTCTCAAGAAGTACATACCATCAATAAGGGTGATTCCTCTGATACAGATGAAGAGTGGAAGTCCTATCTCAACGAGGATGGTTATATGTCTCTGGAAGAAATGCACACGCCATTTTGCTTTCCCACGCAAAGTCTGAGGTATATACCTAGATCAGACGTCAAGATGATGTACGGAGATTATGATCCGGAAGGATGTCGTGCTCCACCCAACTCATTAGAGTAGGACACTCTGATGAAAGACAACTTTGACTATGACTATTATGACCCAAGGGATGACTTGCCTATCTGGCAGCTGTACCCAAAAGACTTGGGGAAAAGAGTCAGCCAAATGATACATATCAGCTGAACATCATTGAAAATAATACCTGCGTCCCCACCAAATCATGGGATCATTACTCAGGGCATTCAGAAAATATCCAACACAACGATGAATCTGCAAAGATTGCAGGACAAGAGTTCATCAACTATGCTTTTCTTGAGGCCAACGTCATCGAGAAGGATGACTCTTCTAGTTCCACAGAAGTATGGGACACTTTAGGACAACCGAGTGGAAAGTACGGCTTCTTGGTCAAGTTCACTGCTCCTGAAAGCTCTCGTATCAGGCTCGAAGACATCCAGCCAACTGGATGGGGAGATCTTCCTGAAAGTGAAAATACTGTACAAGATACAACATAAGAGTTCGTCTACGACAACTCCGCATGGGAGGAAGACTCCAACGATCCCGCTCTGCCAGAAATCAGTGTCATTTCTAAGGACAAGCCAAGAAAGAAGGTGCCGGACTTTGTGATTCACCGAGGAGTTCACCGCCAATAGGTTGATGTCGATGTCCCAAAAGTCGTTCATAAGTCTAAGTAATTGCCATCTTTATTTTGACCTTTCACCCTGCCCAGGTGAAACAGATGTTTTGATAGGGCTCACTTTCTCTGTAAATGTCTCTCTTCGCTTCACCCAAAGCGACAAAGTTTTGTTTTTATAGGCTGTAGTTTCAGGAATCGACCAAATCATAAATAAATAAACGTCATTATGTAATTTCCGCATTTATTTATGTTTTCACTTTTTTCTTTTTCAGAAAATGGTAATCCTAAAAACAACTCAAAAAAATAATAACAAGCATTTTTCAGAAAATACACTGCGTGCACTCTTGCATTCTCTCTATCTCTTCTAAAAATAAACCATCACGTCATACAGACTGCTTGTTTTAACCCCATTGAAACATACGATCCAATACCTTCTCCCTAATTTGAATTCCCGGTATTTGAAGCTGAAGAAGAAGAAGACAGAGAAATTCCAGAAGAGATCTCCTGATTACTCAGACAAGAGGAAAGGTCCATTGAACCTCACAAAGAGCCGTTGGAAACAGTAAACTTAGGTTCAAAAGAAGAGAGAAAAGAAGTCAAGATTGGGGCACTGCTCAGTATAACTATCAAAGAAGACTTGATAGAACTTCTTAAAGAGTTTCCAGATGTGTTTACTTGGTCCTATCAGGACATGCCAGGGTTGGATACCAGCATCATGGAACATCATCTACCGTTGAAGCCAGAATGTCCACCAGTAAAACAAAGACTGAGACAGACTCATCCGAACATGGCCATCAAAATCAAAGAGGAAGTGCAGAAACAGATTGACGCGGGTTTCCTCGCCACCTCAGAATATCCTTAATGGTTAGCCAACATAGTACCAGTTCCGAAAAAGGACGGAAAAGTCAGAATGTGTGTGGACTACAGGGATCTGAACAAGGCCAGTCCAAAGGATGACTTTCGGTTACCGCACATAGACATGTTGGTAGACAGTACAGCAAAGTTTAAAGTTTTCTCCTTCATGGATGGATTCTCGGGCTATAATCAAATCAAAATGGAGCCGGAAGACATGGAGAAAACTTCATTCATCACCCCATGGGGCACTTTTTGTTACAAGGTAATGTCGTTCGGTTTGAAGAACGTCGGGGCAACCTATCCAAGGGCCATGACTACTCTGTTTCCTGACATGATGCACAAAGAAATTGAAGTGTATGTCGATGACATGATTGCCAAATCTAAAACGGAAGAGGAGCATGTGACCCACTTGTCAAAACTATTCGAGCGTCTGAGAAAATACAAACTCCGCATGAATCCCAACAAATGTACATTCGGTGTCTGCTCAGGAAAACTGCTAGGGTTCATCGTCATCCAGAAAGGAATTGAGGTTGATCCTGACAAAGTCAAGGCCATTTAAGAAATGCCTTCTCCGAAGACTAAAAAACAAGTTAGAGGATTCCTGGGACGTTTGAATTATATTTCCAGATTCATATTCCTCATGACCACGACATGCGCGTCAATCTTCAAACTACTCAAAAAGAATTAAGACTGTGTATGGACAGAAGACTGCCAAAAAGCTTTGGACAGTATCAAAGAATATCTGTTGAATCCTCCGATTCTGTCACCTCCAGTAAAGGGAAGACCGCTGATCATTTATTTAACAGTCTTGGAAGACTCCATAGGCTGTGTACTTGGCCAACAAGACAAAACAAAAAGAAAAGAGTCTGCCATTTATTACTTGAGCAGGAAATTTGCAGACTGTGAAACTCGGTATACTATGCTTGAGAAAACCTATTGTGCTCTGGCTTGGGTAGCCAAATGTCTTCGCCAGTACATGATTTTTCACACTACTTGGTTAATTTCAGAAATGGATCCAATCAAGTATGTCTTTGAAAAACATGCTCTCACGGGAAGGATCGACCATTGGCAGATGTTGTTATCAAAATACGAAATCGAGTACCATGCTCAGAAAGCCGTCAAAGGAAGTATTTTAGCCGATCATTTGGCTTATCAACCGATTGACGATCGAGAATCAGTCGGATTTGACTTCCCAGATGAATATGTCATGTATTAAAAAATGAAAGATTGTGATGAACCGCTACCCAGTGAAGGGCCAGAGTCAGGTTCCCAATGGGGACTAATCTTTGACGGAGCTGTCGATCATTATGGAAATGGAATTGGGGCAATCATCATAACACCTCGGGGTACCCACATTCCTTTCACTGCCAGACTGACTTTCAAATGTACAAACAACGAGGCCGAATATGAAGCTTGTATCATGGGTCTCGAAGAAGCGATTGACTCGAGAATTAAGAACTTGGGTGTGTATGGAGACTCAGCCCTGGTTATCAATCAAATCAAAGAAGATTGGAACACATACCAATCATGACTGATTCCTTACAAAGACTACGCGAGAAGGTTGTTACCATTCTTCAACAGAATTGAGTTTCATCATATCCCTCGTGAAGAGAATCACATGGCTGATGCATTAGCCATGCTCTCTTCCATGATTAGTGTAGGAGATTGGAATGACATACCTAAGATTGACATAATACACCTGGAACGGCCCGCTTACATCTTCACGATTGAAGTAATCATAGACAATAAATCTTGGTATCACGATATCAAATGCTTCCTTCAGAAACAAGAGTACCCACCTAGGGCATCCAGAAAAGACAGAAAGACCCTCAGAAGATTGACGGGCAGCTTCTTTCTGAGCGGTGATACACTCTATAAGAGGAACTTTGACATGGTCTTGCTCCGATGCGTAGACAGACCTGAGGCAAACATGTTGATGAAAGAGATTCACGAAGGATCCTTTGGCACTCATGCCAATGGACACACGATGGCGAGAAAAATTCTAAGAGCAGGATACTACTGGTTGACCATGGAATCCGATTGCTACAAGTATATGAGGAGATGTCACAAGTGTCAGATATACGCTGAAAAAATCCATGTACCGCCAACACATCTCAAATTTCTCTCTTCCCCATGGCCTTTTTCCATATGGGGAATCGACATGATTGGCATGATCGAACCCAAAGCTTCAAACGGACATCGGTTCATCCTGGTAGCCATTGACTACTTCACCAAGTGGGTCGAAGCAGTGTCATACACCAATGTAACTAGACAAGTCGTGGTCTGCTTCATCAAAAACGATATCATCTGCCGTTATGGTGTTCCAAGCCAGATCATTACTGATAATGGATCTAACTTGAACAACAAGATGATGAAAGAGTTGTGCACTGAGTTCATGATCGAACACCATAACTCATCTCCCTACCGACCTAAGATGAATGGAGCGGTAGAAGCAGCTAACAAGAACATCAAGAAGATAATTCAAAAAATGGTTGTAACCTACAAAGACTGGCATGAGATGCTACCCTTTGCTCTTCACGGTTATCGCACATTTGTCCGCACTTCAACAGGGGCAACCCCTTTCTCTCTAGTATATGGCATGGAGGCAGTGCTCCACATAGAAGTAGAGATACCATCAATCAGGGTATTGATGGAAGCTAAGCTAACAGAGGCTGAATGGTGTCAAAGTCGACACGATGAACTGAACCTAATCGAAGAAAAGCGAATAACGGCTCTATACCACGGTCAATTGTATCAATAAAGAATGAAGAAGGCGTTTGACAAAAAGGTCCGACCTCGCGTCTTCAGGAAAGGAGACCTCGTGCTCAAGAAGATACAATCGTTCCTCACTGATTCCCGAGGCAAATGGACTCCGAATTACGATGGCCCTTATGTGGTCAAGAAAGCTTTCTCAGGCGGCGACTTGAGACTCACAACCATGGATGGAGAGGAATTTGCCTATCCCACGAACATTGACGTAGTCAAGAAATACTTCGCCTAAACAAAAAAAACGTCTCGGTGGATTGAAACCCGAAAGGGCGGTCCAGGCAAAAATTAGAGACACAAGCAAAAATCATCCCGATGGGTTGGAAATCTCAAAGTACAATCCAGGCAAAAGTTAGGGATTAATGGCAAGTAACTACGTTCGTCAAGGTTAAATCCCTCAGCAGTAATGCCCTACATTAGGAAAACTCTAGTCAAGGTCATCTTCGACAGAAGCTCAGGATGTCCGAAATTCAAAGTTGGTAGAAGGATAACGGTCGTTATGTTTCAATTTAGCCCTTTTCCCTTAAATTACCATTTTCTAACTTTGTAAATACTCCATGGGATCACGCGCTTGGCTGATTTCCATCCTATCAATAAAATTTGAGCCCTAGTGCTTTTGTTTGTAATTCTTATTTGTTTTAGCTTTACAGATTGACATTTTTTAACATGATCAACGATTCTTGAAATAAAACAAAAATGAATTTACTTGTCAAAATCTTTCTGCTTTTAAAATAAAGATGGCAATTCTTTTGACTGTTGAACATCGAAAGAACATCGATCGCTTCTTCGAAGGTGGTTGAACCTCAAAGTGCAGAACTAAAGTACTCCTTCTAAAACCAGATCATCTGAATAAAGGATCAACTGTGTCAGAAACCATGTTTCATCTAACATCCCCGACAGAGTATGTATCTCTTAAGACCGATTAAATAACTCTTTCTCCCAACAGGGACCGTCTCTCCTAAGCAAGGCATGATTGCTATCTTTGGAGCAATGGTACTTTTTATTCCCTGAAGTGGCCGAGTATCCAGTCGTGTTCATCTATTAGTCTGTATGTCGCGTCAGTTTTGTCAACATATGCATACATACATCATGCATTATTGATTCATACTCATATTCATATTGCATCACTATCACTCTGGTCAGTCTTATCCCCAAGTGATAAAGTCCTCGCAATCGAGTTGTCAGTTCTTTCCTCGTCAGGAAATGCAGCGTCTGGGCAATTTCTCCCCAGTTTATTTCTGGATTGGAGACGGTCCTCGACCACTTTGATAACTTGAACCTCTAAAAGGCAAGAAGACATTCGACAAACGTCACTATTTACTATTGAAGATGATGTTCTCACTTTCCAGGATTAATAAAAATCCCCAGAGAAAGCCTCGCAACTAAAGACTCTCGGCAACACATTGGTTTTTCTCTCCAGAAAGTAAATGTTAATGAAGTCATCAGCACCTCAAAATTGGATTACATCACATGGCATTTCTCCAAGAAGATCTCGAAGAAAAGTATGATGTAATGTTCCGAAGCAGGAAACAACCTCTCAAGAGACTCGTTTTCCCCAGTAGAGTCAATAAATGGCGTCTCCAACAGAGAAGTTTGAACACCTCTAAACTCAGATGAATGGGTTTCCCCAGCAGGTCTGACATCAAAACTTTTTTCCCATCAAATGGCATCTCCCTAGGAAAATTCGGCGAGAAGTTTGATGAAAACCGCTACACATAGCGTCCCTTGTCAAGGAAGAAACTTGACGAAAAAAACTGAGACCAGTTCCTTGGCTGAAGACTAGGATCGAGGGGAAGTTTATTGACAAAAGAAACTAACACCAGTTCCGTGGCTGAAGACCCGGATCGAGGGGAAGTATATATCAAAAACTGAGACCAGTTCCATGGTTATAGACCAGGATCGAGGGGAAGTTTATTTCAGAAACTTAGACCAGTTTCGTGGCTGAAAACCAGGATCGAGGGAAAGTTTTACCCTTTTCTAAGCATTATTGCTTAGCAAAAGAAGATGGATGAGCGAACTGCCATTCATAACCATTGTCAAAATTTTGGGTATTCCGATATTTATTCCTCTTGCACCCCGAAAGCCCAAATACCTTCGCCATTCACACGTTCGGGTCCAAGAAAATTAAATAGGGGCATCTGTCATACCCTAAATTTTGACCACCAAGATTTTGCATCATTGTGCAAATCATCATCACAATATGGATGTACACATGCCTCCTCAATCTCCTCAGAAATGGTTGAGCATTCACCACAATCAAGAATTAGGGTTTTTGAGCCCTCTCAGAACTCTTAGACAAAGGATTAATCAATGAATGACATGATCTTCAACTTGTCTGAACTTCTTAAACACCCACAAAGTATCAAGAGGACTCCCACATCAAGAATCAATCACAAAGTTGCAACATTCCAAGTGGATCAAGCCTCAAGATCGCCAGTGTCACCAAATTAGGATTTTGGTCGACCAAGGACTCCAGATGGAAATTTTCATCTGGGCATGAGACAATGCTTCAAAGCACAACCCAAGATGTTCCAAGGGACCTCATGGACCCAATCATCAAGTCCCATTAACCTCAGGGGATGCATTTACCAAAAATCAGGAATTAGGGTTTCTTGACCTAATTCACCCCTAAGTTGACTTTTTGGACAAAGCAAAATCCAAGACCTCAAGACATGATTTGAGGGCCTCCAATACATCACATTAATCCATTTACAATAATGGATTGATCCAATAAGCTTAATTCACAAGTTTCAATTTCATCTGGACCACAAATAGGGTTTTGAAGAAAAAGTCAACTGTATCTTTGACTTTTGACCAGGACATGCTCCCAAACCTTGGGACATGATTCAATACACCATATATCACCTATGAAATCCACCCATTAGGTTTGGTTTAGGTCAAGGACTTGATTTCACAAAGGATCGCACCGTTTGGATTTCATCCGATAAAAAGTCAACTGCGCACAAAATCAAGTTTGACTTTTTGGATTTTTTCACAAAAATGGTCCCCCTAAGTCAAAAATAATGTTAATGTATGGTATTGATCATCATTCATTAAGAAAAATCAAGAAAAGTGAGGTTTCTTGCAAAAGGGGCAACCATAAGAAACCAAAATTTTTCTAAGTTATGAAACAAAAGTGATTTTGGTACCAACTTCCAAGGACCATAACTTGAGATCCAAGCAACCATTTTGGGTGATCCAAAGCTGGATTTGTAGGTCTTGCTACACTCTACAAAAGCTTCAACTACCTCAGACTCCAATTCTTTATGGATTTTGAGTTATGGATTGATCAAAATCACAAAAAACATGAAAATGACACTTTTTCCAACACTTAGTGAAAATCTGCCTAAGTTGTCAGCCTTGAACATCAATGTTCATGATGATTTTTCACTTGGATCCAAATAGTTTCAAAATAAACTGTGATCACACATGTTTTGTATCATTTGAGGGTTTTCTAAAAAGCACAAGGGCCTCTCATAACTCAACCCGATCAAGGAGATATGAATCCCTCAAAATCACCATTTCCAACTGTCCTAAGCAAGGCATAATTTGGTGTTTTACTCGATTTGACAAATTTGGATAACTCCAAGCCTTGTCATCCATTTGGATACATCTGAGGATAAAACAAAAGGAGAATGATCTGATCCCTAAGCCTCCAAAGTTCAAGAATCTACACTTAGCCATAACAAACCTAAAAAGGCTAAAAAGGTGCCAAGACTCCAATTTTGTTTCCAAGCATTCAATGGATACACCAAGGTTGCATGGACTGACACATTCCTAACTGAATGAGTCAAGAGTAAGCTCTGAATCAAAGGATCATAGGCTTGTGCCCTAACCTCAAGTCAATGGCTAAAGGAGACATGAGATTCCTTTTGCTCAACATTGGCCAAAGGCCTGCTGCAGCTGCCATTCACTATTGCTTGCAAAACAAACTTGCTATACTATAAATAGAGCTCATTTGTGCTCAGTTTGAGTACACCAAAGCACTACAACACTTGCTTTCCTCAAAATCTCTTTCTTAAGGCCAAAATGCCTTCTTTTGCAAGGTATCTCTGAGTTTTTGAGTTAGAGAGCAATTCCACCATAACTCATGATCCAAACACCTCTAATATGTTGTATCTAAGTTGTTCAAACACTCACTTGTGACCTGAAACACCAAAATCACAAAGTCAACCTCCAAAACCTCAAAAATTGACTTTTCTGCATTTTCCAGGCCATGCCTTGATTCAGTCACTTCCAAAACCAAACAAATCCTCAAACACACTCCAAATATCATCCTCAAACTGTCCCAAATGGTTCCCCTCATCTGGAACAATATTTGAGAGAGTTGCCATATTGGTCACTTTTGCCCCTTTTGCAAGAAAGTGCCAAAACTTGTTCTTGAGGATTCCAGCTGGTTCTAATCATTCTAAAAGCTTCTAAGGGATCAATTGAGAGTGTCCAAAGCATCAAATTACTTCTGGCACAAGGAACTTGGCAGATAGCACAAAAAGCTCCAAGTGGTAAGTGCATAACAACTTGAACTCTTTGAATTATGCATTGCTTTGAAGTCCACTGATCATAAACATCTCATACATGTTATATATGTTGTGTTTGAACCGATTGGCCATGAAATTAGTGTGTGTATGATGTGTTAGCATAGAAAATGTAAATTGTGGCATATTTCAAAACCACTATCGGGTTTTAAAATAGGGATCTCACCTGAAAAAACCAAGGGCACCATTGAATTCCATGTGAAATTCTAGGCCAGATGCACCTAAATTTTGTCTAAATCCATGGAGAAATGAGAAAGTTATAGGCTTCACGTAAATTGCCAAAACTTGCCTTGGCCAGACCTGAAAACTTGGCACCCCTTATGTATTTATGGGGTGGTTTTGATACACAAATGTATCACCACCCCAGTGGTACCGCGCATGTGTGTTTGGCTTGATGGTCATGGGTTCAAACCCCACCCAGACCATTTTGCCATTTTTCTATGTTTTTGCTATTTTCCATATTTTCATGTTTTTGTTAATTAATTTCTCTCTCAATTTTAATCATTTTTGGTTGATTCTTTTTTTTGAAAATTCACAAAAATGGTAAAATATTTTATTCCATGAAAATTTCACAAAAATATTATTTATTTCATGTATTTGGTATTTTTGTTAAGAAATATATTTTTATTTGTTTTTAAACATTAAAAATATTTCTTTCTCTTGGTTTTGCAAAATTCAAATGATTTTTAAATCATCCCATGAATGAAACATGATTTTTCCAAATATAAATCCAAGATCACGACCTTTTTTTACATGTTTGATTATTTTAATTGAATTTTTATTCAATTAAAATACATTTTAAAACCAAAAATTAGGGTTTTGATCACTATCACCCTAACAAATATTTTCAAACATCTTTGGGCCTCTAATAGAGTGTAAGACCTAACCCCTTTTCTACATAAATAATTTTGGGCCTCAGCCATTGTATAAGTCCCACTGTGTTTTCAAAATCTCGGCGCGATCGTCGCCTTTCAAAACATTTTCATCTAGGCCTACCCTTGTGTTGTAAGTCCAATTTCTTTTCTTTTTCAAACCTTTGGGCCTCTCCTTGAGTTGTAAGACCCATCCCTTTGTACAGAAAACCTCTTTGGGTCTCGGTCATTGTATAAGCCCCAAGTACAGTTTATAAAACAACGGTACGATTACTGTTTTTCATCTGGGCCTCTCCTTGAGTATAAGCCCCAATCTTTTCAAAAATAACTTTCCCTTTTGATTTAGGTTTAAACTCATAGTTGTTATCAAAACTTTCTTTAATTTCTTGACAACTAAACATACAGTTGTTACAATGGAAGCTTGCTCGCCTGTAAGTTTTATCAGCTTTCATTTACTCACTTTCATATATATAACTGTATTGCTGGAAGCTTGATCACCTGTAAGTCCTTCTTTCATATCCTTTTAAATACTTGTCATATATCAACTGTATATATACTAGTATATCTGCTTAGATTTTCCCCGGCAACTAGGTCTAAAACTAGGTAAAGCCAGTTGGTCACTCTTAAATACAATCAAAACTAGATCCCCATAGGATTTCCAGATACATTCTTGCCTTCTCTTGGGCTTAAACAATATGGAACAAAGAGAAAGACATTATTCCCGGTGAAACTTTTCTCAGACTCTCACTATTAGAAATTGTCAAAGAAGTTCATTTCCCCATAGAGGATTAATTCTCGGTGAAACCTCTCTTGAATTTCTTCAAACCCTAGAACTGTTCACCAAAGGATTAATTCTCGGTGAAACCTTTTTTGAACTCTTCTTAGGTTTGGGACCCACGGGCTTCCTAAAATCATCCCCGCCTCCTCTTGGGCTTTGTACAAGGACCCATTGGCTTCTTAGAAGTTCTAATTCCTTCTCTTGGGCTTACTACAAGGACCTTAAATACCTCTTAAAGGTATAAGACAGAACTTAGTCATCCTTTACTAGAGCAGTCTTTCCAGAGTCAAAATCTCAAACCAATCTTAGGCTTGATTCTCATCCCTTAAAACACCAGCCATC
Organism: Lathyrus tuberosus; assembly: GCA_022829125.1. Lineage (NCBI taxonomy): Eukaryota > Viridiplantae > Streptophyta > Magnoliopsida > Fabales > Fabaceae > Lathyrus > Lathyrus tuberosus. The sequence continues at coordinate 3,399,488 of JALAZF010000274.1, read as the reverse complement.
TCTTTAGCATCATACAAAGATAAACTCTTCCATACCAATTGACTTGGACAGTCTAATCCCCTCTTGGATCTCAAAGACATTCTCAAGTTCCCTACAAACACAAGAAAAACCCTGGTCATTTAACTAATCTCCAATAGAGTTAAAACCCATGGGTTCTAAACCCAGTCTTTCTCCTAAAGATTCCCCAGCCAGGGTCAGTTTATCATCAGTATAACACTATCCCAAATCAGAACCTCAAGGCATCTGATATCTCAACTCTTCTGTAAACCCTCAGTAAGAGTTGATTCCCCATTTGGACCTGCCTCTAGATCTCAATAATCCTCAGCACAAGCTAGCCTCCTCTTAGGCTATGTATAATGATCCTTCCTTTCCTCAGCATATTTAGCCTCCTTTTAGGCTTTGTATAATGATTTCTTTCTTTGTTCTCCCCTAGCAAAGTCAGCCTCCTCTTGGGCTTTATACAATGATTTTCCCCAGCTGAGTTAACCTCTTCAGACTCTCTTATTGAGTCAATCATCTTTCCACACTCTCTTCTTGAGTCAATGGTATAAAACAAAACCACTCTCATGTTGAGTCAACCTTTTTTAGCCTCAATATTGGGCTTCGTACAAGACACCATATTAGCACTCTCTTTTTGAGTCAGTCATCTCTTTAGCCTCAATCTTGGGCTTTGTGCAAGACATATATGAGCTTTCTACAACAAAGTCAAAATCTTCGTAACCTTCTCTTAAGCTCTGGATAAATATCTTCCCTAGCGGAGTCAATTCCTCCCAGCCTTCTTTTAGGCTTTGAGAAATAATATCCCTAAGCAGAGTCGATCCTCTTTTTAGCCTCAATCTTGGGCTTTGTACAAGACAGATAATACTCTCCAGCAGAGTCAAAATCTTTTCAGCCTCAATCTTGGGCTTTGTACAAGTCACCTAAAATATCCTCAGTCGAGTCAGCAAAGTCTCATTTTAGCCTCAATCTTGGCTTTGTACAAGACAAATAAAGATTTATTTCCCACGGAGTCAGTCTTCTTTTCAGCCTCAATCTTGGGCTTTGTACAAGACACATACAATCCCGCCTCAGCGGAGTCAAAATCCCTGTTAGCCTCAATCTTGGGCTTTATACAAAACAGACAAAATATCTCCCCAGAAAAGTCAACTTTTAGCCTCCTCTTAAGCTTTGTATAATGATATCCCCAAAAGAGTCAGTCTCTTTTAGCCTTAATCTTGGGCGTTGTACAAGACAGATAAACACTCTCTTGTTGAGTCAGTCTTTTTCCAGCCTCCTCTTAGGCTTTGTATAAGGACTTTCCCAGTGGAGTCAATTAATCTCTTAGCTTCAACGTTGGGCTTTGATCAAGGCACACAAAAATCAATATCCCCTCAGAGGAAATCAAAATCTCTCAGTAGGAAAACATTTCTCTGTGTTATCACACAAATAAATCGAAACAAACCCTAATCCCAGATAACTGCTATAAGAGGCACACTTGTTAACTCAAATATCCAAGCTGTCGTCCATCTCTTATCCTGGTAAAACCCTTTCTTCCATCTAATTGCTGTAAGTGGCAAGCCTCTAGATTATTTACATCCACGCCACTGTCCCTCTCTTAGAATGGAAGATTCCTAAGGAAAAATGGCATTGCTCAACACTGAGTTAAAGTTTTCCCCTTCAGGATAAATCCCCTATAAAGGAAATTATGGCATTGCTGAATTCTCATATCCCAGTTAAAGTAACCCTCCTTTATAATCAGTCACCCAACCACTATGATAAACAGACGAGATGTCTCCCTTTAGAGATGACATATTCTCTCTCAATTAAACCTTTTAGCTTCAATCTTGGGCTTTGAACAAGACACAAATGAACCTTTTAACTTAAATCTTGGACTTTGAACAAGACACCAAAACATCTTTTCCTCCCATAGTATAGGAGGAACTACGATTGCTCTGATTTCCCTGTTTCATTTAACGAGAATACATAGGCATAAGATTACGAAATCTTAGCGAGCATACCAATAAAAAACTCTAGGTCCAGTACCTTCACACCGATCAAAACTGAGGTCCAGTACCTCACCAAAATCATCAAAAACTCTCTCTCTCTCATATCTCCCAAAGAAGAAACTTTACCAACACATCAACAGATAAACACCATCAAGTACAAAGCAGAACCTAAAACTAATAACATGTGGATAACCACATATAGGATGAGTAATTGACAACTCTCTATTGTATAACCTGACCCCGGACCCCCCAATCTCTTTAAGCGTTTGTTCAGTTAAACATTCGCGTGCAAGGTTAGTTTTAGATAACTTCCCTTTCCCTTCCAGCTTCACGGGATAAATAAGAAATCAGAAAATTGCACTCTTTCTCCTACCATTGCGGTGAGGAGGAACCCATTTTGCGATAAGGTGGTCGCGTCACCGACAAAAATCGCACGCTACACCTTGAAAGTTCCCCCTAAAGCTAAGATTAACAAAGGTTTCATTTTTAAAATTTTTAGTTTACTGCATGTCAATTTCATACTCATTTTGTTTATATTTCTACAACTTCTTCATCCATTTACTAATATATTATGTTTATATTTTTCAGGTTGTTCTTCTTCATCGATTTTCTTCAACAGTAGCCATCAAGATTAACAAAGGTTTCATTTTTAAAATTTTTAGTTTACTGCATGTCAATTTCATACTCATTTTTGCTATTTTTTTTTAGGAAAGATTTCACCTTTCCACCTTTTCATGTCTGTGTGTTAAAAAAATTACATTTTTACTCATTTTTGTTCCACTTCAAAATGCTTTCTAATGATTTCATGAAGATCTTACAGTTTTGTTGAGTTTCTGGGTTTTTTGTTTATGATGTTCTTGGGAGGGATGAGTTTCTGAATTTCGGTTGAATATTGAATGAATATGGTAGAATATTGTTGAGTTTTCAGGTTTGTTTTCTTGATTTTCTATGTTTCAATTGATTTTCTGAGTTATTCGTTGAAGGTGTTCAGGTTGTGAATCTACATGAAGACGTAAATTTGATTTCAAATTGTAAGTTTTATTGTTTTTTTATTTTTTCAGGTTGTAGATCTATATTAAAAGTGTAAGTTTTAACATAAAAGTTTTGTTTTTTCAAATTGTGGATCTACACAAGATGGAAATTGAATTTATAAGTGTAAGTTTTATTCTTCTTCTTCTTTTTTTGTTTTTGGTTTGATTTTCTGGTTTTTCTTAATGAAGTTGTTGTGTGCTCTTGATGTTTTGGAGTTTTAAATAAAAAAGTTCTTAGCAATAAAGTCGAGGATGGATTTTTGGAAAAAGTGCGTAGGAAATTTTTTTGAGTTATTGGGCTGAAATTCGTGATTTGGTAAAGAAGGTTTAAAAGACAATTCTTCAGTTGAATGTAAATCAATATGAAGTATGAACTGTTACATTTTCTGTTAATTCTGTGGAGTTTTGAATCATGACTAATTTTATGATATTTGTGAGAATAAATAAGTGGATTTGGTTTGTCAACATATCACTAGGTGAGGATTTATGATTTTATTTGGATTTAGTGTTGTTTGTATGTGGAAAATTTTACCCCATACCCCTACTATTATCCCTCTACCCCTACATTTTTTAAAATATTCCAATTTTACCCTTTTCAATAATCAAATTATTTTATTATTTAATATTTATTATTTTTTGGTATTTAATTTTTCTTCACCGGATAACTTACAATCAAGTTTTCCGGTATGTATTTTTTCTTCATCGGATAACTTGCAATCAAGTTTTCCGGTATGTATTTTTTCTTCTTCACCGGATAACTTGCAATCAGGTTTTCTGGTATGTAATTTTTCTTCAACGGATAACTTGCAATCAAGTTTTCCGGTATGTAATTTTTCTTCACCGGATAACTTACAATCAAGTTTTCCGGTATGTAATTTTTTTTCATCGGATATGTTTTATTATTTAATATTTATCATTTCACACCCCTATCAAAGTGTATCGATATGTATTCTAATTTTTCCCTTTTTCGATATGTTTTTGAAACTTATGAAAAATTGTATATCTCACACATAAAAAAACTGTAGCCTAGTATTTTAGACAACGATTTTATTTACTTTAGGTTATGGTTTTTATTGATTTTTCAACTTATGAAATATTGTATATCCCACGCATAAAAAACTGTTGCCTGATAGATTAGGCAACGATTTTATTTACTTTAGGTCACGGTTTTTGCTTGTTGCCTAAACTCAAGTTATTCGATGAATAAAAATTACATACTGGAAAACTTGATTGCAAATTATTCGATGAATACAAATTACATACCGGAAAACTTGATTGCAAGTTATCCGGTGAAGAAAAATTACATACCGGAAAACTTGATTGCAAGTTATCCGGTGAATAAAAATTACATACCGAAAAACTTGATTGCAAGTTATCCGGTGAAGAAAAATTACATATCGGAAAACTTGATTGCAAGTTATCCAGTAAAGAAAAATTAAATATCAAAAAATAATAAATATTAAACAATAAAATAATTTGATAATTGAAAAGGGTAGAATTGGAATATTTTAAAAATGTAGGGGTAGAGGGATAATAGTAGGGGTATGAGGTAAAATTTTCTTGTGTGTATTGATATTGCAAATAATGAATGTTTTTATATATTTTTAAAATATGTTGATTTTCTATTTTATATATATATATATATATATATATATATATATATATATATATATATATATATATATATATATATATATGTGTGTGTGTGTGTGTGTGTGTGTGTGTGTGTGTGTGTGGTGTGTGTGTGCGTGCCTGTGTGTGTTTTAAAACTAATGTTAATGGTTGAATATGTTGTTTTATGACTCCGATGTTCTTCTGGTTCTGTGCAGCCACAATTTATTTCCACCATTGGAAATCAAAGCCTTTCCCATACTCTTTTATAGTATAACTACATCTGTTAAGTTTCTTAAAAAAAATTTGTAATAGATTTTGTGAGGTTCCCAAGTATTCTTTGACTTATAGGGCATATTTTTACCTGAAGGTAGATTCATATCCCAAGTATTCTTTGATTGCAAGTTATCCGGTGAAGAAAAATTACATATCGGAAAACTTGATTGCAAGTTATCCAGTAAAGAAAAATTAAATATCAAAAAATAATAAATATTAAACAATAAAATAATTTGATAATTGAAAAGGGTAGAATTGGAATATTTTAAAAAATGTAGGGGTAGAGGGATAATAGTAGGGGTATGAGGTAAAATTTTCTTGTGTGTATTGATATTGCAAATAATGAATGTTTTTATATATTTTTAAAATATGTTGATTTTCTATTATATATATATATATATATATATATGTGTGTGTGTGTGTGTGTGTGTGTGTGTGTGTGTGTGTGGTGTGTGTGTGCGTGCCTGTGTGTGTTTTAAAACTAATGTTAATGGTTGAATATGTTGTTTTATGACTCCGATGTTCTTCTGGTTCTGTGCAGCCACAATTTATTTCCACCATTGGAAATCAAAGCCTTTCCCATACTCTTTTATAGTATAACTACATCTGTTAAGTTTCTTAAAAAAATTTTGTAATAGATTTTGTGAGGTTCCCAAGTATTCTTTGACTTATAGGGCATATTTTTACCTGAAGGTAGATTCATATCCATATATTTTGGATTACATTACAAGTCATATTTTATATGTCTCTTACTATTGTCTTTCTTTGATTTTAGTGTTTCTTCTCTTTCTTTGATAAGGAATATTTTATATGTGCTCTTTTTGACTTATTCATACCATATTTGAATATTTTCTATGTGTTAGATGTATTTGAAAACTATTGCAAGAATATCAAGTGAAGTATATATTTCTCTGGTGTGTCTTTTCATGCACTTGATAAAGATTTATTTTGAGTATGAGGAGTCAAAGATGGTTAAGCCTTGAATTAAATTTTAATTATTAACATTGATAAGAAATTATGAAAACCAATTTTAAAAATCGGTAACTATATACGAATAATTAATTAAGATTTTAAAGTGGAATGAAAAGTCAATAAAAAGATAAAATAAATCATTAAAATGAAGAATTTAGTCAAAATTTAAATCGGTAACTATATACAAATAATTAATTAAGATTTTAAAGTGGAATGAAAAGTCATTAAAAAGATAAAATAAATCATTATAAAGTATTATTCTCCGCTTTTAATTTTTAACTATTTTTTTATTATAAAGTAATTTTGATGAAATACTATAAAGTATTTATTATTTTTTACGTGAATTTTTGGTATTTTTCAATATTTTTTTGTTTTTTATTTTGAGAAACTAAAATTCAATTTTTCTATAATTTTTATTTTATTTTTTAATTCATTTTTGAAAAAATAAAATATAATTTGAATAATAACTTTTATTTAGATGGTAATGTAAATAAATATAATTGATCGTGTTGTCTGTGCAATCATTTTTCAAGAGTTAAGAGTTATTGAATTTATTATTGTTAATTATTATAATTATTAAAATCTCTTTTTTAGTGCATGAGATTTTTTTTCTTTTCCCACACCTATTAGAAAATGACACTTATGAATTCCATGCAAAAGAAGATTTGGCTAAAAAAAAGGATATCTTGCCACATTTATTGGGTCGGCTGCTTTGTTTATATATTAATGATACAACTAGATTTTGAATATATGGGACAAGTCATATATAGCAATTCAAGTATTACAAATAATAGGTTTGCTATGTTAAGACTCTCGAAAAAAGATACTCCATTTTACTAGATACACCACTACTATTAGAACAATATTGCATGCTGTAAAAAAATAAACGAAAATATCGTCCGTCATCTTGTATATTCTTTCTCGTGCATTAATAATGGTCAAATTATAATGATAATAATAATTTCAAATATAATGGTTAAATTATATTTGACTATTATTCAAATAAGCTATTGAATTATGTTTCTCAAATATGCAAATATAATAATCATTAATAAAAGAATTATATTTGAGAAATTATATTTGTTTATTTAAATAATATATTTTTCTCAAATATAATAGAAGTCATTAATAATGGAATTTGTGAAATTTTAATAATGAAATGTAAAAAAATAAAAGAATTTAAAAAGTCATTAATAATGGAATTTGAGAATTAAAGTTTCTATTATTTGAGAAATTTGAGAAATTTGAGAAATTAGACCATTAATATAATAATGGTATTTCTAATAATGGTAAAAGACAATATATGGAGAATTAAACAAGAAATTTGACTATTATTATTATTATTATTATTATTATTATTATTATTATTATTATTATTATTATTATTATTATTATCATTATTATTATTATTATTATAATTATTTAAATAAGCTATTGAGTAATGTTTCTCAAATATGCAAATATAATGGTCATTAATAATGGAATTATATTTGAGAAATAATATTTGACCATTATTTAAATAATATGTTTTTTTCAAATATAATAGTAGTCATTAATAATTGAATTTGAAAAATTTTAATAATGGAATTTGAAAAATAAAAGAATTAAAGAAGTCATTAATAATGAAATTTGAGAATTAAAATTTCTATTATTTAAGAAATTTGAGAAATTAGACCATTAATAATATTATTAATTTAATATAATAATGATATTTCTAATAATGGTATTTCTAGTATGGAGAATTAAAGAAGAAACTTTATTGTTGGTGATACCCTCTCTCAATATATTATCAATGAAATAAATTACAGAGTAAAAGATCACAAAATCAAACAAAACAAAAAAAAGTTGCTATATATATTTTTGAAAAGTTGTTTAATAATTTTTTGAAGTTTTATTTTAAAAGAATTGTATAATTTATTTTAATTCATATTAAATTATAAATGATTTATATTTGAACGAGCAATAAATTATTTTTGTCGAATATGATATCTCATAATTATTTAATATCTTTATTTTTATTTTTATTCCTTATAATTTACATGTGGTCGTGAGGGTAACTAATTAATTTTTTAGTTTTATATTTAATATATATATTTTTTTTGTTAATTTTAACAAACAATAAATCCTCAACTTTTATACTCGGCAATCAGAGATTGATTGAAAAAAAATATATTATTGATACAAATTTTTTTATAAACGAAAAAAAAAAGTATTTTTGATAAACTTATTTTTATGAATATGGAAAATTATATTATTGATACAAATGTGAAAATAATTAATATATTCAAATATTTGTGTAGTATATATACATATTTTACAAATATTTGTAGAGCTAATTAGGAAAATAATATTCATTTAAAACTTTAATAAATTTTGTTTTTTTTCCTAATATTTACTTTTGTTTCAAATATTTTTGGCAAAATACTCTTTTTGGTCCTTTAACTTTATCTCGGGGTTCATTTTGGTCTCTTATCTTTAAAAAGTGTCATATTGGTCCCTTAACTGTAATACCCCGTAAATTATTCCACTCGGGATAATATTATTATGATCAACTGAGTTCCGGTTTGCTCTGAGAATTTATTGGATAAAATAATTAGAGTAAACTGATGAGCTCAGAGCAGATCAAATTAATACTTTCTGACTCTGAGATTTTAACTTGTGGTGTTGTAGAGACTTATTGGACATTTAAGGTAGTCTTACTAACTAGATGATTTCTCTATGTATCATTTCTTTTCTTTTTCCTTTTCATTTTTGGTGAGAAAGATAGAAAGAAGAAAGAAGTAAGAAAGAAGGAAAAGGAAAGGAAAGAAAAGAAGAAGAAAACCTAAGAGAAGAAGAAGTTTGGAATCATCATCTAGTCTTCATCAAATCATCTCATCTTCTTCATCATCATCCTCTATTCAAGGTGGGTTATAGATAGAAACCTTTGTTTTAGATTTTCTTGAGTTCTAGAACCTAGGTTAGAATTGTGAGAAAATGAATAATCTTGCTAATTAAAGAATCTAACGGGTGAAATGCGGTATAAACTGTGTAGTATAATCATTAGCCATGTATGATCATCTGTTAATGCATGTTTGTATGTTTGGGTGAAGTTTTGGTTGGGGTTTTTTATCACAAAGCTCTGTTTTCACGCTGCTGGAAAACCCAGTTTTCGCAGGTTCGCACAGCGAACCCCTAACGAAGGGGAATGTGAGCATTCACTGGCTATTCGCACGGCGAAGGTGAGGGCGAACGTTCGCCAGAGGTTCGCAATGCAAACTTTACCTCCTTTCAGTTATGAGTTGATTCGCCAGGTGTTCGCAAAGCGAACTTTATGCCCTTTTCTTTCTGCCTTGGTTCGCTGGGAGCTTCGCAATGCGAATGGGAAAGTGAACATTCGCTGGTACCTCGCAGTGCGAACATGACAGATCCTCCAACTTGTTTCTTCTATAACTTTTGAACTGTGACTCCGATCGGGGCGTTCTTGGTACCGACGGAGAGCTTTGAGAATACTCTATCTAATGGAAGTGGAAATTATCGGTTTTAGTGCCCGATTAAATAATTGGAGGAAAACCGAGAGTGGTACCAATATGTTGAATTATCATATGTGATTTTATTGTGCCAATGTGTTATGTTGTGCTTACCCTACTGTTGTTTATCATAATTGTGAGTGAACATGCATGCTAAAATGAAATGAAATAGGTAGAGTGGGGATGATTGCCATAGAACAATATTGAACCTAGTATGGCTAGGAAATGGTTGAATAACATAGCGACGACGCTCGTGCAAGAGAGGCCGAGGCGTGCGTCTATTACCGAATGGTTGTATATGAAATCACGAAATCGTAACCACTAATCTATTAAGTGTCATTTCATGAGTAACGAGCTCCTTTGTAATGAATGCACGATTTCTTGGTAGGTTTGATTCCCAATGTTATAGTACGAATGGAGCCTACGGGTAAAGAGACTTGTGACGGTGTACGGGCCGTGTGAAGTGACGATTTAAGGCAATAATATGTCCCTTATTTCCGAATCCATTTCGTATGCCAAGAAATCTACGAGGGTCCATGACTCGTTCCTACTTCTAGACGTAGATGAGGGCGGGAGAAAGGGGATGCCTTGACAGGGTTAACGATAGTGATACCCTTCCGGATTAACGAACTCAATAGCGTGGATACATATAGTGTGTGTGAGTACTCAAAGTCACTTCCATTCCCTTTGACTTGAGTTAGGCTTGTCAGAACCTTGTAAAGCCGAGAGGACGTTTAAGATAGAGAACTCACTGAGATTTGATGTATCTCACCCCACGTTGTTGTTTACATCATAGGTACTACAGGTTCCGCGAAGGGTAAGGACAAAGTTGTTTGACTTTCCTTACTATCTTGGCTTTTTAAAGTGGCAAGGCTTCCGTTGTGGAGTTTATTTTGAGATTATTGTTAATCTAGTTCTTAGTTTTTATCATTTTGAACATCTTGTATATATAATGCCATAGTTTTTCTTATTAGGTATTTTGGGCATGCATATGTATAATGTGTTAACTAGGAACTTATATATTTCAGTACCAAATACTTGGATTCATGTATAGTAATTATGCTTTGATGTATGATTTTATATATGGGTGTTACAGTTGGTATCAGAGCAGGTCGTATCCTCGACCTAGCCATGAAATAGTATAAGTATTTCTTTCCGTTTCATATGCGTTATGTCGCCATTGGTCTTACGTGTTATATTTATGGTATTGAGTCTGATCAACTTAATCCTATCTGTATGACCTTAAGGAACATGGCGGACGGGCGCAGAAACACTTGTGGTAGACCTAGAACCACTCCGGTAGGGACAAATCCATCAGGTGGCGAGGAGAATGCCCCTTTGTATCAATTCATGCAACAGATGCAGCAGCAACAAAATCAGTTTGCTATGTTAAGACTCTAGAAAAAAGATACTCCATTTTATTAGATACTACTATTAGAACAATATTGCATGCTGTAAAAAAATAAACGAAAAGATTGTCCGTCATCTTTTATATTCTTTCTCGTGCATTAATAATCGTCAAATTATAATGATAATAATAATTTCAAATATAATGGTTAAATTATATTTGACTATTAATCAAATAAGCTATTGAATTATGTTTCTCAAATATGCAAATATAATATTCATTAATAAAAGAATTATATTTGAGAAATTATATTTGTTTATTTAAATAATATATTTTTCTCAAATATAATAGAAGTCATTAATAATGGAATTTGTGAAATTTTAATAATGAAATGTAAAAAAATAAAAGAATTTAAAAATTCATTAATAATGGAATTTGAGAATTAAAGTTTCTATTATTTGAGAAATTTGAGAAATTTGAGAAATTAGACCATTAATATAATAATGGTATTTCTAATAATGGTAAAAGACAATATATGGAGAATTAAACAAGAAATTTGACAATTATTATTATTATTATTATTATTATTATTATTATTATTATTATTATTATTATTATTATTATTATAAGTGATTGAGTAATGTTTCTCAAATATGCAAATATAATGGTCATTAATAATGGAATTATATTTGAGAAATAATATTTGACCATTATTTAAAGTAAAAGAGTGTTTTTGAATAATTTTAATAAAGTAAATGAGCATGTGTTATTTATATTATTATTATTATTAAAAATAAAATGAGAAAGGGCAAGGTGGTCTTATTGGAAAGTAAGTAAGGATGGGATGGGAAGTTCATAAGTTGGGACTTGTTAGTCAAAGAAAAGAACGATCATTTTCTCATTTGTCGTATCTTTTGTGAAGAACACTGAAGAAGAAAGGAGAAAGAGAACTAAGGCTTGAGCATTACTAGAGGAATCTTGAAGGGAGAAGGAAAAAGCTTCGGACTACTCTAAGGTATGGGGAGAGTTCATAATTTCTTATAGTTTTATAGGAATTGGAGATGAATAGATTAAGGATTGTATGAATTGTGTTGGTTTTGATGATTGTTGGTGTAGAATGAGTAAATTGATGAAAGTATGATGGATTTGATTGATATGTATTGCTATATGTGTGTTTTGTGAGTATTTTTTATCAAATTTCGTGGGAAAAACTGATTTTTGGGGTGATCGAAGTCAAAAATGCAGAAAAAGCACTTTTCGGGAAAAGTTGGGTTTTGTCGCATCCTGACACGGGCCGTGTCACACAACACGGGCACCCGTGTCAGCCTACTGGTTGGGGGAAATAAATATTTTTTTACAGAGCTTCTGACACGGGCCGTGTCACAGGACACGAGCGGCCGTGTCAGGCCTCTGTTCTTGCTGGAAATTTTTCTGTTTTGGGTTTTACGTGTAGGCCTCCTGACACGGGCCGTGTCACTGGACACGAGCGGCTGTGTCAGGCCACTGAGTATTTTTTTCCGTTTTTGCTGTTTTGACGTTTTCGTGCCGATCTTTGCTGTCTCGTTGCTTTGTCGCTGTATGGATGATAAAACAGGATTTTCTGATGAATATTGTTGAAAATGAAATGAATGATGCACATGTTGATATTTGGATGAAATGAGGAGCTTAGCATCATTGCATTTCATGGCATTTTATGTTGGGGCTTCGGCCTATTGGTAGCTTCAATCCCATAGTGCGGATTGGAGTGATGTGTTGTTATGTTGTGCTCCCTTGTGGAGGGTTGATGGCCAGTGTCCATCACATGGAGGAAAATCGGTACCACATGCATCCTTGCATACCATTATGTTTGACATGGCATTTTGTGAAGTAGTTGAGATTGTGTTGTGAATAATTGTTGATGATGATTCCGATGTTGTTGTTGCTTATTTATTTATTTTCCATGTCTTTGCATTACTATAATGAATTATGTTTTCTCACCCTGCCTGCTTGGAAATGTTGCCTCTTATGTGGGTAACTTGCAGATAACCAAGAATAGCTACGAGGTGACGAAGGAAGTAGCTTTGGAGTGTTTCATTATTACTGTCTAGTTAGAGGTGTCCTGCTCTGTGTCATGTAACATCGGGTTGGGAAGATTGTTATGAACCTCGTTTCTTTTAGTTTATGACTGAATTTTTATAATGTTGAATGATGGTGTTTGATTTGGACATATTTATTATGAAGTATTTTTGGAATGGAAAAAAAAGTTGATTTCCGCTGCGTAGTTGTTACTGTATGTTAATGATGATTGAGTAACCCGTGTTACGGGACAGGACAATGATTGTTACATGATGTCTTTGAATATGTGTGACACCCTTTATGTTGTTTTTACTCTGATAATATGAAATATTTTACTAGAAATTGTATGTGGGGTAAAAGGGTGTTACAAGGACAGGTACAAAATCTTCTGCATGCAACGCGTCCTGTGTGTGTCAGATTGTCTTGTTTGTATTTCGCACAGTCTTCGAGAATTTTAACGTTGTAATGTGGTACAGCTGTACAGTGTGGCAGTTTTTCTCGGCTTCTCAACATCAGAGGCTTTTTGTGAGCGTGAGTAAGAAGGGAAAACATTGTATGGTTCTTGTGATTATCAAGTCTTTGAATCATCAGCTCTGCGCTTCCAGAATCTTCAGAACTTGTCATTTGAACCTTGTTCTCTTAAATCCATTTTCTTCATATCCAGAGGCTTCTGATGTTAATTTGATGAAGCATGAGTGGATCTTTATAGCAGAATATCTGATGCTTCAAGTCTTTCATTGATTGAAGAAGTCCATTAGGAATCAGTCTTCAGAACTTCAGTACTTGGTTTTTTAAGAGCGTTATCTTTTTCTGCTTTAAGTCTTCCGAATCTTCAGAGCCTTCAGAACTTCTTGTGAGGCTTCAGCAATTTGACTTTGTTTCATCAGAACCCTTGTCTCATCTTCGAATTGAGTTCTGTTCTTCGAAGCATCTTACATTGAGCATTGCGCTAAATTACGGAAGCAGAACCTATTTTCTAGGTTCTCACACATAACAACATTAGTTGCACAAAATTGTTCATACAAATATTTATCTGTTATCATCAAAACTTAGAGATAATATTGCAGAACCAAATCTTGTTCTCACAATATCCCCCTTTTTGATGATGACAAAACTATATAATTTGATAACACAATTTTGATATATATAATACAAGGAAGATGAAAAGGTTTTTAGGATAGCTTATCCTTTTTATGAAGTGCTCCCCCAGAGTATTAGACTAAGGTTCTTGTTAGGGCTCCCCCTGACTTCATTAACCTTTTGAGTCTTTCTTCATCATCAGAATTCTGAGTTATCTGCACAGAGAAGAAAAAAATACAGAGAAACAGTCTAATATAGATGACAGATTTATCTGTTAGCATGTAAGCAGCATTGTTTTTAGAGAATGACTATTGGATCAAAATTATCACATTCATATTACTTTCTCCCCCTTTTTGTCATGAATCAAAAAGATAAACATAGGGTAGACCAAGAGTGAAAAACACAGAACTAAAGCTTAGAAGAAAAAACAGAGGTTTATTTGCTGTCAGAGGACAGTTTGTCCCGGATTTTCTTCATCATGATCTGAAGATTTTCATTGACAGTATCTTACTTGCCAAACCTTTCTGTGAAGTTCTTCTGTTTTGTTCTGATTTTATCAACAGCGTCTCCCAGACGCTTGATAATAGGATCAGAGGTGGAAGCAATCATAGCACTTTCTTTAGCTCTTTCAGCCTCTGCACCTTCTCGTGCCTTTCTAGTAGCTTGCTCTTCTGCTTCTTTAGCAGCCTTTTCTTCAGCTTCTTTCTGCTTAGCAGCTAAGAACTTGAGTACTCTGACTCTTTCTTCAGCTTCTGCTCTCTCCTTAGATTTTGCTAGTTCAGCAGTTATGGTTGTGTTTGAGAAACTTACAATTCTTGTAAGTTCCATGTCTAGCCATTTTTGAAAACTTTGACAGGCACTCTCAAGTTCCATGAGCTTTGTGCTTGTACAAAGTTCCGCTCTTAACCTAGCAAACTTCTCAAGTGCTTTGTCATAAAATTGACTTGTACATTCTTCAAAGGAAGTTGGAGGTGGAGTATTGTAGACAACCAGAGCGAGGTTGGATTTATCAAAGTTGTTTTCAGATGGTGGTTGTTGAGATAGGTTAATCTCAGTAGCAGCAGGTTCAGGTGGTTGTTGTTGATTGTTAGGAGAGGTGACTTCTAGATTGTCAGAGTTTATGAGGTTTTCTGGTAAGATAATTTCTAGAGACTCATAGGAGGTTCCTTTAGAGCTAGATTCAGTAATGGGAGCTAGAGATTCAGAGATTTGGTTTGTTGGTTCTAGTTTATTTGGCTAAATTGTTGAGGTAGTTGTTGTTGAAACAATCTCGGACAGGATTGGGGTAGTTATTGAAGGACTGTTGGTTGGTTGATTAGTGGTTGGTAAAGGAATAGAGAAAGATGGTGGTTTAAACCTTACTTGTGGATTGGAGGTAGAGGTGATTGATATAGATGGTATAGCCACAGATGGATTTGCATCAACTCTATTGATTTTCTCAAGAAGAAGGGCTTCTTTTCTGGAGATTTCAGTTTCATCATTTTTCTTCTTTTTACCCTCCGCATCCTCTTCGGCAAGCTTCCTCTTACTTCTGGTAATATGCTTTGACTAAGGAACAACTTCTTCAATTCTGGATTCTGCTTCTCTCATTATGGCAATGTAAGAGGCTATTGCTGTTGGATTATCTTCTTTGCGGTAGAATGGATAGTTTCCCACTGGATTCCTGATCTTTTTCACCATGTCAGGAGAAATAGGTGTTGGTTTCACCTCTACATTTGCAATCATCTTCATATGTTTAAGATTTACAGCATTGAAAACTTCTCCAACTCTTTTATTCAGATACTCCGTGAAATTTGCTTCCTTGGTCAGATAATCCACTAATCTGAATTCAACCAGGATGTCAGAGATCAGTCTTACAAAGGGAATGTAGTTGACAATCTTCTTTTCTGGTGAGGTTGTTGTTCTGGTTTTGCGCACCATATCCCTTAAATAGTAGAATAGAATGGAGGGAATGCATATTTTCTCATGTTTGTGCAGGTAGTACAACATGTGTTTTTGATTTGCGTTGGCAAAATCTGTAGCACTCTTTGCCGGTCTTGGATTGATGCATCCAAGAATGATCTTGTGCCAGACCCTTAGGTTGTCGCGCAAGTTTTTACTTTTATAGTCCGTTGTTCCTGATTGACAACTCTAGAAGATAGCTTTGTTGATGACTGACTCAGATTTCTCAGTTTTTCTGTACACCCTCCTTCCTTCCAAGAACTTCATTCCTAGTAATTCGGAGATAGATCTCTCAGTGATGATAATTTTCTGCTCCAGAACAAAAGATACCACATAGAATTCGTCTGTATCTGCATGTCTCCAGAATTCTTTCACTAGATCATCAAAGCATGGACCTCTTAGTCTATCAAAGTAATTCTTCCATTCTTGAGCGCCCAATTGATCAATTAGGTTAAACCCATTATCAGAGAGGTTGTCGAAATCGACATCTAGCTCTTTCAGAACAGTTAGGTCATTTGCATGTGTCACACATGTCACAGAGTGAGTTCTCTGGGTGACATGGTTTGCATCTATTGAAGGAAGATTTAATGGATCTGAACCAACTGGTTCAGCCGTTGATAGAGTAGTAGTGGGTTTGATTGATGAGGATGGTAGTTCTTGGGAGATTTGAATAGTGTCTTGTTGATGAGTGTTCATCTTTACGGTGGTAAGAAGGAATTGAGGATTGATCTTTAAGTTGATTTTTAGGGAGTGATAGATAGAGAGAGAATTAGATGAGAGTTGATTATCGTTTTAGGGTTTGTGAAAAATTCTCGAGGGTTTAAAGGACAGATACACTCTAGAGGGGATAAGCTAATAAATGCGATAGTTGAGTCAATCTCGAGAGAAATGTTGTTTATTTAATTTCAATAGTTAAAGTGACTTAATTTTTATTTAAATCACGTGCAAAGATAATTTTTCAGAAAATATGACATGTCACAAAATTATCAGAACTTGAGATGCGTTAAGAAAGTGGTTTTGATGAAAAATGCTTTTCTCATGAGGTTCTGAAAATATTTTATTCTGAACAGTATTTCATATTCAGGTGTTTTAAAATAATTAGAAATCTATCTTCAGCTAAGGGTTTTGTGAAAATGTCATCCCACTGATGGTCTGTACAATGAATTTTAAGCATAGAGTTTCCTTCTGAACACAGTCCCTAATAAAATGATGTTTTATTTCTATGTGTTTAGCCCTAGAATGCAAAATTAGATTTTTACTTAAACAGATAGCAGCAGTATTATCACAGAAGATATGAATGTTACTCTCATATATCTGATAGTCTTCCAGCTGATTTTTCATCCATAGCATTTGAGTACTGCATAGGGCCGATATGTATTCTGCTTCAGCTGTTGAGAGAGCAATTGTAGATTGTCTCTTGCTTGACCATGAGATTAAATTGCTTCCTAAGAACTGACAGTTCCTTGATGTGCTCTTTCATTCTAATCTGTCTCCCGCATAGTCTGCATCGCAGTAACCAGAAAGAGTATACTCTGATGTTTTCTTATACATCAGGCCAAGGTTAGTTGTTCCTTTCAGATACCTTAGAATTCGCTTGACAACGGTTAAATGTGATTCTCTTGGATCTGATTGGAATCTAGCACATAGATGTACACTGAATAATATATCAGATATAGAAGCAGTTAGATATAAGGGAGAACCTATCATACCACGATAGAGTTTTTGGCAAACCTTAACTCCTGTTTCTTCCTTGCCTATGACACACGTTGGATGCATTGGTGTTTGAGCAATGTTGCAATCCATCATATTGAACTTCTTCAGAAGTTCTTTTGTGTACTTGGTTTGTTGAATGTAAGTGGCCTCTGATCTTTGATCAATTTGAATTCCAAGGAAGAACTTTAGTTCTCCCATGAGACTTATTTCAAATTCGGCCTGCATTAACTTTGAAAATTCTTGACATAGAGAAGAGTTAGCAGAACCAAAAATAATGTCATGAACATAGATTTGAACAATGAGAATGTCATTCTTATATGTCTTGCAGAAAAGTGTTGTGTCAACCTTTCCTCTGGTGAAATTTTTTTCTAGTAAAAACTTTCTTAATCTTTCATACCAAGCTCTGGGAGCTTGTTTTAGACCATAGAGTGATTTTTTAAGTTTAAAAACAAAGTCTGATTTTTCTGAATTTTCAAAACCAGGAGGTTGTTTGACATAAACTTCTTCTATATATAGCCATTTAAGAATGCGCTCTTAACATCCATTTGATAGAGAGTAATGTCATGATTTACTGAAAAGGATATTAACAAACGTATTGCTTCAAGTCTTGCAATTGGAGCAAATGTTTCGTTGTAGTCAATTCCTTCCTGTTGACTGTATCCTTGAGCAACAAGTCGTGCCTTGTTTCTGACAACTTCTCCTTTCTCATTTAGCTTGTTCCTAAATACCCACTTGGTTCCTATGACATGAACATTCTTAGGTTTAGGAACTAGATCCCAAACATCATTTTTGGAGAACTGGTTAAGTTCTTCTTCCATAGCCAGAACCCAATCTTTGTCCATGAGAGCTTCTTCAATTGTAGCTGGTTCTATCGACGACACTAGTCCTACAAGTGTTTCTTCTGATGGTTTAAAGGTTGATCTGGTTCTGATAGGAGCATCTTTGTTTCCCAGAATTAGTTCCTCAGGATGGGATGTGGACAATCTTCTTCTTCGTTGAGATGGGGTAGTTGGAGTTACTTCAGTGGTTTCTGGTGTAGGATCTTGATGTTCTTTGACTTCCTCTACCTTTTCCTTAGATTCAGAGAATCTGATTTCTAAATCTGCAAGTTTCTCAACTAGCTCTGACTTTTCAGAGTCAGGCTTGTCATTGAATCTAACATGAATGGATTCCTCCACATATTTAACACCCCAATTCTCATCGCGAATAAATAATACATAAATAAAATCAGAGTAACTAAAAATTTATTTTTCCGACAGAAACAAGGATGTCACATTTAAATAAACAAAACATCATCCCTGCTCATAGATTTGATACATAGCATAAAATAGAGTACCCTCAAAGGGGAAACTTTTTCCATAATAAAGGAAATGTCAATCATGGAATAAAGCGGAAGATCCATAACCGACTTGTTTTACAAAATAAATGGTTTATAACTTCAAAGTACACATACACAAGTAATACAAAAATATATCCCACAATTATATACATATATAACATAATCGTTTCCCCGACTCCCGTGCTACGTATCAAAGCAGACACCAAGACCTAAGCAAACGAAGATCTAACTCTTCCACTTGCCTCCACGCCTCTAAAGCTGACAATCTGCACTATGCCATAAAAAGCATATTCCAGCAGAAGGGTGAAAAATAACAACTATAACAAGATTGCATAATAATATGCCACAACACAGATAATTCACATATATAATATTTCTCACCACATACATCACATACTAACACATATAGCATGGCACCAATACATAACATATCACACATAATAAATCGAATCATGATTGTCCACACATAACATATCCCTTCACAATTCTCACCACAATTCATCACAACTCACTCATATACATCACAATGTATATATCTATACAAAACCAAGCATATTCATCATGCACATTTTCACAATTCTTATCATTCCACATAAACATTCATATTCATGTTTATTTATCAATTCACAATTATAGAGATGATAAATGCAAATCATAGAGACCGACTCACGACTCTATGCAAATGCAATGCGGTACCGACTCAATCATTTCAAGTTCACTCAGGAACTTCTGCTGGAACCATCGCTCGTTACCAAAGTAACTCCCCGTCGGACCTACGATGTTCACCCGTTGCTCACACCCCACCTGGGCACACAATGTTTATGGATCGCTCACACCCCACCTGGGCACACGACTCGATCGCTCACACCCCACACGCGGGCACACGATCTGATTGCTCACACCTCACCTAGGCACACAATCCGATTGCTCACACCTCACATAGGCACACAATCGTTCGTAATCATCGCTCACACCTCACATAGGCACACGATGTTACCACGGATTCTCATTAGAATCGCTCAACACAAGAATGTATTTCATGATGCTTCACATGCAAAATGACACAAGACATTCTTGAAATGCATACATATTCACAATATATTCAGGCATTCATCTCATACAATTATATACCATCTACATACATTCACAATTCAACAATATGAATTATCTCCTCATCATTATTCATGCATTGAAAACAATTCAAACAATGTATTTCATCACATACCACATACCACAACAATCATACAATCACAATTACTTTCACAAGGGATTCACACCACAAAGGCTACCCACAATCCGATTGCTCACACCTCACCTAGGCACACAATCGTTTGTAATCATCTCATACGATCACATACAATCTATATACATTCACATCAATGCACTATTGTATGATTCCCATCCAAAACACACATTGAATTTCACATAAGCAATGCATATTATCACAAACCACAACAACAAACCACGAACCAACACAACATCATACCCACATACATTGATATTCAATCAAACAATGTATATTACTACACCACAACATCATTAATTCCTCACACAAGGGATTCACATATCAAATGCTACTCACAACAAATCATTATCGCACATTGAAATCAAAACCCAAAACACACATTTATTCCTCCATAACACCACATACCATCATCACCAACACTTATCATATATATTCACATCATATACCAGCACACAAGCCATACGATACATATTAAAAGCATATAGCACGGTAAAACACCGACCGCACGCGTTTAACGCGATAAAAAACCCGACAACCCAAGACTTTTCCAAAACCACGACCTAAATAAATCATCTACTGCCTTCCAACCCATTTTTATAAGAAAGAACATTTCATAAGCTTCCTAACGCTTCAAACGGGGACCAAAACGGACTTACGGTTCAAAAGTTATGGATTTTCAAAGTTTCAGAAATTTTCCCTTTCGCCCAGACCTGCGCGCTGAGCGCGAAACCTGCTACGAATTTCAACCTTAAAAACACCATTTTTAGACTTTCGGACATCCGTTTTCGATTCCGTAAAAAGCTGCGATCTCAGAATTCGACGTACTACAATATTTTCACTATTAAAAAGCCATCCAACACATTTTTCCATTTTTGACATATTTTAAAACATAATTTTATCATTGAATTCTAAATTCGAACTCGATCGAAACCGCGGGAAAACACGCAAACCACCATTCCCGATTAAACCCAAACCTTACCCGACTACACTACACAACTTATTCCGAATTTCAACCGTGGAAACATCGATTTCCACTCGAATTACCATTAATGCCCTAAACTCCAATTCTTGATAACTCGACACAAAACCCCTCAAATCTCACCAACATGCCTTTCCGATTAAACCCACTCCTCACTCGACTATTCTACGCGAACAGTTCCGAAATCTAACCGCGAAAACATCAATTTCTATCAATTGTTCACAATTCTAACCAAATGGAAAACATACATTTTTCAACCAAACAAACACATACATATACATATACAATCGAAATATAATTGAAACTTCTCACCCTTACCCGATTAATCGAAGTCCAAGCATTGATTTTGATGATTTTCCTCTTCTCCCTCTTTTTCTTCTTCTCTTCCTTTCTCTCTTCTCCTTTCCCTTCTTTCTATTTTTCTTTTTCTCTATTTTCTCTCTATTCTTTCTATTTATATAAAAACATAAAACTTACCTAAGCAAAAGACCAAAATACCCCTCAGCTCAAATATCTCCCAAACGCTCTCAAAATGCGATAAAACATCAACAACGATGAAAAATAATATATTGCCAAATAAAAGTCAATAATAAAATAATATAAAACCAAAACCAATTAAATCTACTCTATTAAATAAATCCAACAAAACTGGGGCGTTACAATTCTCCCCCACTTAGACATTTTCGTCCTCGAAAATCTAACCGATACGAACAACTCCGGATACGACTCTCGCATCCGACTAACAAACCAACATGCCAATAAAAGGCACACCACGAATAACACAACTGGCAAACCACCTTGCTAACTACCACAACGACACGACAACGACGACAACAACAACGACAAGATGCAAAGCCCATACAATGCACTTGACGACCAACTCACAACTCAAGGAATACCACGATACCAACACACAGGTTCACTCTAGAACCGAAATACAACAAGATCGTTACCCTACCATAGGTAACACTCCCCTAATTCCCCACACAGGAATTAGCTACACACACTCGAACCATCACCATGGAAACGAGGCACAACACAAACAAGAACATAAAGTCCCACGACACAACAACGTCTCAACAACATCAACAAAACCAGAATATCAAACATCCTCGTCACACAACCTTATTCCAACAATGCTACGATTCACCAATCGAACATATAACCAAAACATCCATCTACATAGTAGCCCATGGATAACATTTAACCTTTCACCTAACACTTCCATTCTGAAACGTCCAAAGGTCTCATCATTCATACATGTTTCCAATGTTCAACCTACGAACTCTTACAAGTTACACACGCATAAACGAATTGTACCATATCACACTTTCGCTGCGTACTCTGATTACTCGAAACCATCAAAACTACCAATTCCACGTCCAAAGTCTAACTCTTTCTCATATTCGCCAAAACTCAGTGTTCACTTTTAATATACCCAACTTCACACTCTACTGTGTTTCTCACACACCAGACACAAGTCTCTGAACTGCTCAACTAATTTTAACTCCCTAACCATCAAAACAGACATGCATAACAACTTTCGACTTAACTCATCAGGCACAACCTTTACTTTTCCCGAAGGATACTCCAAGCCAAATTCATAACTCGTCACGAATTCTAACCATCCTCGTTGTCTCATACTCTATTCCTTCCGACCAAACAGGTACTCAATATTCTTGTGATTACTAAACACTTCGAACCCAGAACCATAAAAATAATACCTCCAAATTTCCAACACAATACCACCGCAACCAACTCCAAATCCTGAATAGTATAGATCCTCTTATGAATCCCCAACCGTCATAAAGCATAAGCTACGACTTTACCCTCTTGCATTAACACACAGATTAAACTCATCAAAGACACATCACAATACCTTACAAACAGATTATTAGGATCACACAGAATCAAAACTGGAGCCGTAGACAATTTCTACATCAGTTCTCTGAAACTTTCCCCACAAAGAACATCCAAAACAAACAACTTACCCTTTGCGCGTCAACTGAGATAACAGAAGTACTAACTTAGCAAAGTCTTTCATAACCTGCAGTACAACCAACTAAACCCAAAAGTTTCTAATCTTCTTAACCAACTTCGGAGTCTCTCATTGTAGAACTAGATCTACTTCCAATAGATCCATAAAAATACCATCATCAGAAATAACATATCCAGGAAAACTAACCCTTTCCAACCAAAATCCTCACTTGAATAACTTAGCATAACTCTTTGTCTCATTTCGACACTTGTAATCCAATTCTCAAACACTCTACTTGTTCTTCCTCTGAGTTTATAACAAATCCAAATATCCTCAATTAAAACCACTACGAACTTATACAAATTCACGACACAATCAAATCGGCCACTAAATCTCAACACCATTTATATAAGAAAGAACATCTCAATCCGAGTTACGAATCCAAAGTTATGGATTTAGAGAAAAAAAAAACTCAAGCTTCAAATTTTTTTTTTTCAAGTCGCGCTAAGCGGGCTCTGTCCCGCGCTGAGCGCGCTCCTCACTGCCTGGAGAGGTTCAAAATTCTGCAGACCGCGCTGAGCGGGCATCTGCGCGCTGAGCGGGCACTGCGATTTTCAGAAAAAATAGCCCTTCGACAGTCCTTCCCAAAACTCACCATTTTCATCTCAAATCAACTCCAACCAACATAACAAGTATCAACAACCCACCAAAAGGAACTCTTAATATCAATATTGCATCCGCACATAAGGGTTTTCTCAAGATTTCCATTAATGCTTGAAAACTCCAAAGACTCCAAACCTCAAATCCTCACCTTCGTCCAATTTGAGTTCACACTCTTCTTTCTGAGAACAACCATAGTAATACCCTATCATTCTCTCTCAATGACCCCCCAACTTGACCAATATACAAAACCTCAATTCCGACTCATCTTCCGATACAAAAATCATCATCGACTCGTCAAAACAATCCATAATCACTTTCTTAATTCCAAACAATTCATTACACACACTATCAAGCCGGAAAGGCACGTCTATTCCATCCAACATAATTCCCGTCTACTATCAACAAGAGATTAAGGGTGATCAGTTCCTCAATTTGTCAATAGACAGCCGACAATCATGATGGGGCATAAATCGTCTTTAACAACTATAATAGCATTCCTTACATCATGTGCACCAAACTACCTAAGGCACAAATCCTTAGTTGACATAAGCCTTACCTCCGCATCCCCTCTTAAACCGGGAACCAACACGGCCCAAACAACACTTACACTCTTGCAACCAACGGCACACTGAGCCAATGCTCCCCACCTGAAGCAACATGGAGAAGTACAAGCTCCTCCCCCACTTATCACATTCTAACTCCTGCAGACAAGGATTAGAAAACCAGAAAGTACTGACAGTGTCCCACGCACATGTCACGTACTAAGAAACAAACAACCATGACAGTATTCAACTGTCACACCAACTGACTCAACAACTTGGCCGGACGAACCGACCTGCTATGATACCACTTATTTAACACCCCAATTCCCATCGCGAATAAATAATACATAAATAAAATCAGAGTAACTAAAAATTTATTTTTCCGACAGAAACAAGGATGTCACATTTAAATAAACAAAACATCATCCCTGCTCATAGATTTGATACATAGCATAAAATAGAGTACCCTCAAAGGGGAAACTTTTTCCATAATAAAGGAAATGTCAATCATGGAATAAAGCGGAAGATCCATAACCGACTTGTTTTACAAAATAAATGGTTTATAACTTCAAAGTACACATACATAAGTAATACAAAAATATATCCCACAATTATATACATATATAACATAATCGTTTCCCCGACTCCCGTGCTACGTATCAGAGCAGACACCAAGACCTAAGCAAACGAAGATCTAACTCTTCCACTTGCCTCCACGCCTCTAAAGCTGACAATCTGCACTATGCCATAAAAAGCATATTCCAGCAGAAGGGTGAGAAATAACAACTATAACAAGATTGCATAATAATATGCCACAACACAGATAATTCACATATATAATATTTCTCACCACATACATCACATACTAACACATATAGCATGGCACCAATACATAACATATCACACATAATAAATCAAATCATGATTGTCCACACATAACACATCCCTTCACAATTATCACCACAATTCATCACAACTCACTCATATACATCACAATGTATATATCTATACAAAACCAAGCATATTCATCATGCACATTTTCACAATTCTTATCATTCCACATAAACATTCATATTCATGTTTATTTATCAATTCACAATTATAGAGATGATAAATGCAAATCATAGAGACCGACTCACGACTCTATGCAAATGCAATGCGGTACCGACTCAATCATCTCAAGTTCACTCAGGAACTTCTGCTGGAACCATCGCTCGTTACCAAAGTAACTCCCCGTCGGGCCTACGATGTTCACCCGTTGCTCACACCCCACCTAGGCACACAATGTTTATGGATCGCTCACACCCCACCTGGGCACACGACCCAATCGCTCACACCCCACACGCGGGCACATGATCTGATTGCTCACACCTCACATAGGCACACAATCGTTCGTAATCATCGCTCACACCTCACATAGGCACACGATGTTACCACGGATTCTCATTAGAATCGCTCAACACAAGAATGTATTTCATGATGCTTCACATGCAAAATGACACAAGACATTCTTGAAATGCATACATATTCACAATATATTCAGGCATTCATCTCATACAATTATATACCATCTACATACATTCACAATTCAACAATATGAATTATCTCCTCATCATTATTCATGCATTGAAAACAATTCAAACAATGCATTTCATCACATACCACATACCATAACAATCATACAATCACAATTACTTTCACAAGGGATTCACACCACAAAGGCTACCCACAATCCGATTGCTCACACCTCACCTAGGCACACAATCGTTTGTAATCATCTCATACGATCACATACAATCTATATACATTCACATCAATGCACTATTGTATGATTCCCATCCAAAACACACATTGAATTTCACATAAGCAATGCATATTATCACAAACCACAACAACAAACCACGAACCAACACAATATCACACCCACATACATTGATATTCAATCAAAAAATGTATATTACTACACCACAACATCATTAATTCCTCACACAAGGGATTCACATATCAAATGCTACTCACAACAAATCATTATCGCACATTGAAATCAAAACCCAAAACACACATTTATTCCTCCATAACACCACATACCATCATCACCAACACTTATCATATATATTCACATCATATACCATCACACAAGCCATACGATACATATTAAAAGCATATAGCACGGTAAAACACCGACCGCACGCGTTTAACGCGATAAAAAACCCGACAACCCAAGACTTTTCCAAAACCACGACCTAAATAAATCATCTACTGCCTTCCAACCCATTTTTATAAGAAAGAACATTTCATAAGCTTCCTAACGCTTCAAACGGGGACCAAAACGGACTTACGGTTCAAAAGTTATGGATTTTCAAAGTTTCAGAAATTTTCCCTTTCGCCCAGACCTGCGCGCTGAGCGCGAAACCTGCTACGAATTTCAACCTTAAAAACACCATTTTTAGACTTTCGGACATCCGTTTTCGATTCCGTAAAAAGCTGCGATCTCAGAATTCGACGTACTACAATATTTTCACTATTAAAAAGCCATCCAACACATTTTTCCATTTTTGACATATTTTAAAACATAATTTTATCATTGAATTCTAAATTCGAACTCGATCGAAACCGCGGGAAAACACGCAAACCACCATTCCCGATTAAACCCAAACCTTACCCGACTACACTACACAACTTATTCCGAATTTCAACCGTGGAAACATCGATTTCCACTCGAATTACCATTAATGCCCTAAACTCCAATTCTTGATAACTCGACACAAAACC
Source organism: Lathyrus tuberosus (assembly GCA_022829125.1). Taxonomy (NCBI): domain Eukaryota; kingdom Viridiplantae; phylum Streptophyta; class Magnoliopsida; order Fabales; family Fabaceae; genus Lathyrus; species Lathyrus tuberosus. The sequence continues at coordinate 3,372,448 of JALAZF010000274.1, read as the reverse complement.
CCTCAAATCTCACCAACATGCCTTTCCGATTAAACCCACTCCTCACTCGACTATTCTACGCGAACAGTTCCGAAATCTAACCGCGAAAACATCAATTTCTATCAATTGTTCACAATTCTAACCAAATGGAAAACATACATTTTTCAACCAAACAAACACATACATATACATATACAATCGAAATATAATTGAAACTTCTCACCCTTACCCGATTAATCGAAGTCCAAGCATTGATTTTGATGATTTTCCTCTTCTCCCTCTTTTTCTTCTTCTCTTCCTTTCTCTCTTCTCCTTTCCCTTCTTTCTATTTTTCTTTTTCTCTATTTTCTCTCTATTCTTTCTATTTATATAAAAACATAAAACTTACCTAAGCAAAAGACCAAAATACCCCTCAGCTCAAATATCTCCCAAACGCTCTCAAAATGCGATAAAACATCAACAACGATGAAAAATAATATATTGCCAAATAAAAGTCAATAATAAAATAATATAAAACCAAAACCAATTAAATCTACTCTATTAAATAAATCCAACAAAACTGGGGCGTTACAGGCTTGTCATTGAATCTAACATGAATGGATTCCTCCACAATTCTTGATTCTGTGTTGTAAACTCTGTAGCCTTTCGAACGTTCAGAGTATCCCAACAACAGACACTTCTGTGCTTTGGAATCAAACTTGCTAAGATTTTCTTTAGTGTTAAGCATAAAACAGACACATCCAAACGGATGAAAATAAGAAATGTTGGGTAATTTATTCTTCCGTAATTCATTTGGAGTTTTATTCAAGATAGGTCTTATAGAGATTCTATTTTGAATATAGCATGATGTGTTGATTGCTTCTGCCCAGAAATGTTTAGCTATGTCAGTTTCTTGGATCATGGTGCGAGCCATTTCTTGCAAAGTTCGACTCTTTCTTTCTACAACTCCGTTTTGTTGTGGAGTTCTAGGGCAAGAAAAATCGTGAGATATTCCATGTGAATCAAAAAGTTCCTCAAAGTTTTTATTTTCAAATTCTCCACCATGATCACTCCTTACTATGACTATTTTACAATTTTTCTCATTTTGTACTTGAGTGCAGAAGGAAGCAAACACTGAATGTGATTCATCCTTGTGTTTTAAGAATTTTACCCATGTCCATCTGCTGTAGTCATCAACGATGACTAGTCCATATTTCTTACCATTGAGAGAGGCCATTTTTACAGGACCAAACAGATCAATGTGAAGAAGTTCCAACGGTCTGGAGGTGGAAACAACATTTTTAGCTTTGAAAGTGGTTTTTGAAAACTTTCCTTTCTGACATGCTTCACAAAGAGCATCTGAAGAATATTTCAGATTTGGCAAGCCTCTAATAAGACCAAGCTTATTAAGCTGAGAGATTCTTCTAAGACTAACATGGCCAAGACGTCTGTGCCAGACCCATTGCTCTTCGTTTACAGAAAGAAGACATTTTACATTTTGATGTTTTAAATCAGATAACTTAATTTTGTAAGTGTTGTTTTTCCTCTTTCCATTGAATAGGACAGATCCATCCTTCTGACTTACCGCTTTACAAGATGTTTGATTAAAAATGAGATCATAACCACTGTCGCTAAGTTGGCTTATTGACAACAGATTATGCATTAGACCTTCTACTAACAAAACATTTTTAATGGAAGGAAGCTTACCATTTCCAACGGTTCCGGAGCCAATGATTCTTCCTTTATGATTTCCTCCGAAATCGACAACGCCTCCAGGTTTAAGTTTCAGATCTTGGAACATAAGCCTTTCTCCCGTCATGTGTCGCGAGCATCCACTGTCCAGGTACCATGACTGGTGTTTCAATGGATCTATTAAGGATATCTGCAACATAAATTATCTTGTTTTTAGGTACCCATTTTGTGGGTCCTTTCACATTAGTTTTTCTAAAGGTTTTGACCCCTTTAGACTTCCTTACGTTAGCAAAACGGTGTGGAGTTTGTGCATAGTGTTTGTGTTTAGAGTACTTCTTTAGTGGATGTGTTCGTGTAATCTTAGAGTTTGAACCTTTTGGTTCTGAATGTTTAAGATTAGTACCAGAGGGAGTAAACTGTTTGGACAAAGGTATTATTTTGATGTTTTTGGTTTCATCATATGGTTGAGATGGTCCTGAATATCTCTGCTACCATTTCTACTGACTCCATAGATCAGTGAATCCATTTTGCTTTTATCTACGCTTTTGGCAAGAAAGTTTTTAAATGCGTCATCATATTTGTCTTCTTTACTAGTGTTAGCTGAGTTTGAGACCATTTCTTCTTCTACCTTAGATAATTTACATTTCCGGACAGAATTTGAGTTTTCTAAGATAAATATTTTCTCATTTTGCTCAGAGATGATTTTCTTATTTTTAGTAAGATCTTCTGAAGAAACTATAAAACATTTTTTTAGGATTTTGAATTTGCTTTGAAGATTTTGATATCTTTTGATAAGTTCAGTTAATCCTAATTCAAGTTCAGAACGTGATAAGGAAGAAAGTACCTCTCTTTCATCGTCGGAGTCTGATAGTTCTTCCTCTGACGAGTTGCTTCTGGTTTCTGCCATGAATGCCATGTTGACCCGACTTTCATCAGCATCATCTTCAGATTCTGAGTCATCCCATGTTGCCATGAGACCCTTTTTGGTTTCCCTAGGTCTTTCTTCTTTCTTGGCCTTTGGACAGTTATATTTGAGATGTCCAGGTTCTTTGCATTCAAAACACGTAACACCTTTTCCATAGTTTCTTCTTTGACCTGATGTAGATTCGAATCTTCTCCTTGGTCCTTTGAACTTGTTCCTTCTATACTTCCAAAGTTGACTTATCTTCCTTGATATGAGTGATATATCGTCTTCTTCTGAATCATCTTCAGATTCTTCCATCTCTTCTTCTGCCTGATATGCTTTCTTCTTTTCTGGCTTTGCTTTTAGTGCAATGGATTTGTTTTTCTTCTGAGGTTCATCTCCTTGAAGCTCTATTTCATGACTTCTTAAAAAACTGATAAGTTCTTCAAGACTGATATTATTCAAATCCTTTGCAACTTTCAAGGCAGTCACCATTGGTCTCCATTTTGCTGGAAGACTTCTGATGATTTTCTTGACATGATCAGCAGTAGAATAACCTTTGTTTAGAACTTTGAGTCCGACAACAAGCATTTGGAACCTTGAGAACATGGTTTCAACAGACTCATCTTCTTCCATTTTAAAGACTTCGTATTTCTGGATTAACGCAAGAGCCTTTGTCTCCTTGACTTGAGCATTTCCTTCGTGAGTCATACGAAGAGAGTCAAAGATGGATTTTGCAGTTTCTTTGTTTGTGATTTTCTCATACTCAGTATAAGAAATTGCGTTCAACAGAATAGTTCTTGCTTTGTGATGATTTTTGTAGGTTTTCTTCTGAGCATATGTAAACTCACTTCTTTCAATCTTTTTACCTACAGAATCTACTGGATGACTGTAGCCATCAAGTACTAGATCCCATAGATCTAGATCAAATGATAAGAAATAACTTTCAATTCTATCTTTCCAATAGTCAAACTTTTCACCATCAAAGATATGAGGTTTTGCAGTGTAAGATTCTCTTTCAATGACATTTGTTTCAGAAGTTGTTGATGGTGGTGTAGTCATTGTTTTTCACACTTGGATCAGTACTGAACACTGTTAAGTGCTTGATAAAAATTCAATATTTTTATCACTTTAGAACCGGAGCTCTGATGCCAATTGAAGGTGTGAAAAACACAAGAAAGGGGGGTTTGAATTGGTTTTTCAAAATAATTGTTTCTTTTGAGATTCTTTCTTTAAAAACTTTTTCCCTTTTCTAAATAACAACGGCTTAGTTAAACAACAAGATATAAACACGTTATGTTTATACTAGTTCACTTGAGAATCTCTCAAGTTAGTCTAGTCCACCCGCCAAGGTGATTTTGCCTCTCTCAACGAGGTCTTAATCCACTATTCAACAAAATAGTACACTGCACGAGCAACACAGCTGGTGACTAACAACAACCTCTAGAACTCACATGTTCTAGACTTCTCAAGTAATCCAACCACACAGGTCTTACTCAAGGCACAACCTCTAAGACACACGTCCTAGACTTCTCAAGAGATCTAATCACTAAGACTCTCTTAAGGAATACAACTTTAAGTTTAAACACAATGAGTTTACAAAGAATTTCTTCTTATCAAGCTGATAACGTAAACACGCTTTTAGACCAGAAATGACTTAAGAAATAATGGAGTTAGAAGGTATTGTCGTTGTACGCATGTGTATCTTTCTTCAAGTCTTTGAGCTTCCTTTTATAGCTGAGTGAAAAGAGCCATTTAAATGAAATCATGATAGCTAAGTAGGCTTACGGCTTGGAAGCGTGAGGACAGGTACAAAATCTTCTGCATGCAGCGCGTCCTATCTGTGTCAGATTGTCTTATTTGTATTTCGCACAGTCTTCGAGAATTTTAACGTTGTAATGTGGTATAGCTGTACAGTGTGGCAGTTTTTCTTGGCTTCTCAACATCAGAGGCTTTTTGTGAGCGTGAGTAAGAAGGGAAAACATTGCATGGTTCTTGTGAATATCAAGTCTTTGAATCATCAGCTTTGCGCTTCCAGAATCTTCAGAACTTGTCTTTTGAACCTTGTTCTCTTAAATCCACTTTCTTCATATCCAGAGGCTTCTGATGTTAATTTGATGAAGCATGAGTGGAATCTTTATAGCAGAATATCTGATGCTTCAAGTCTTCCGTTGATTGAAGAAGTCCATTAGGAATCAGTCTTCAGAACTTCAGTACTTGGTTTTTTAAGAGCGTTATCCTTTTCAGCTTTAAGTCTTCCGAATCTTCAGAGCCTTCAGAACTTTTTGTGAGGCTTCAGCAATTTGACTTTGTTTCATCAGAACCCTTGTCTCATCTTCGAATTGAGTTCTATTCTTCGAAGCATCTTACATTAAGCATTGCGCTAAATTACGGAAGCAGAACCTGTTTGCTAGGTTCTCACACATAACAACATTAGTTGCACAAAATTGTTCATAAAAATATTTATCTGTTATCATCAAAACTTTGCATAACCAAATCTTGTTCTCACAATAACTAATCAAGAATTCCAACCATCCTCGTTGTCTCATACTCTATTATTTTCGACCAAACAGGTACTCAATACTCTTGTGATTACTAAACACTTCGAACTCAAAACCATAAAAATAATACCTCCAGATTCCCAACACAAAAGTGACCGCAGCCATCTTGAAATCATGAATACTCAATTGTCGTAAAGCATAAGAAATGACTTTACCCTCTCACATTAGCACACAACTACATTCATCAAGGACGCATCCCAATATTCCATAAACAGTTTATTAGGATCAGGAAGAATCAAAATTGGAGCCGTAGACAAATTCTACTTCAGCTCACCCAAAACTTACTCACAACGAACATCCAAAACAAACGACTCACCCTTTGCAAGTCAACTGAGATAACAGAAATACTAACTTAGCAAAGTCTTCCATAACCTGCAGTAACAACCAACTAAGCCCAAAAGTTTCTAATCTCCTTAACCGACTTTGGAGTCTCTCAATGTAGAACTGCATCTATTTTGGATGGATACACAACAATACCATCATCGGAAATAACATAACCAAGAAAACTAACCTCTTTCAATCAAAATTCTCACTTCGATAATTTAGCATAAAGCTCCCTCACTTCCAACCCTTGTAACTCATTCCTCAAATACTCTACATACTCATCCTTTGATTTAAAATAAATCAGAATATCATCCAATAAACATCACTATAAACTTATCCAAACAAGTATGGAAGATACGATTCATATACTCCACAACCATAACATATACCACCTTCAAAATTCATTCTGAGCTCGAAACAACCTATCCAAAATAACTTAACAATCTCTGGTTACCACATTCCATATCAATCCTTCTTACGGGGTTCCAACTCACTCGAGGTTTCTGTTAACACGAGATCTCAACCCATAACAAAAGTAATACGATCAAGGAACTTCAAATCGTTCGTAATTCGTCACAATTCATAACTCCAGTTATCCAGAACACCACCGCAATTTTTCATATTACTCACTGATTAACACGCAACCGCATGCTATCATCCTTTTCCTTACCAGCCATGCTGGACTTCTTCAAGTCGACACACTAATGTTTCATCCAAAAACACATCTGAAAACCATGCAGAACTGACGGCCCATCACTGTGGCTTCCTGCCAATTTCCAGAACACTATCATCACAAACATGACAACCATCTGAGTTTCACTTCCTAAAAGTTCTTCTACTTACTTAGCAGATCCAAACCTCAAATCCTCACCTTCGTCAAATTTGAGTTCACACTCTACTCTCTGAGAACAACCATTAACGATACCCAATCGTTCTCTCTCAATGACTTCCCAACTGGACCAACATACCACAACCTCTAATCCGTCTCATCTTCCGATATTAGAATCTTCATCGACTCATCAAAACAATTCGTAATCATTTTCTTAATTCTAAACAATTCATTGCACACACTATCAAGGCCGAAAAGACACGTCTATTCCATCCAACATAATTCCATCTACTATCAACAAGAGATTAAGGGCGATCAGTTCCTCAATTTGTCAATAGACAGCCGACAATCATGATGGGGCATAAACAGTCTTTACCAAACTATAATAACATTTCTTACCTCTTGTGCACACAACTACCTAAGGCACAAATCCTTAGTTGACATAACCCTTACCTCCGCATTCCCTCCGGAACCGGGAACAACACTATCCAAACAACACTTACAATCTTACAACCAACGCTCCACAACTGAAGCAACTTAGAGAAGCACCAGCTTCTCCCCCACTTAACTCATTCTAAATCCTGCAGACAAAGGATTAGAAAACCAGAAAGTACTGACAGTGTTTCACACACATATCACATACTAAGGAACAAACAACATCGACAGTATTCAACTGTCACACCAACTGACTCAACAACTTGGCCGAACGGACTGACCTGCTCTGATACCACTAATGTAACACCCCAATTCCCATCGCGGATACATAATACATAATTAAATCAGAGTGAACTAAAAGAGTTTTTCGACAGAAATAAGGATGCCACATTTCCGAAAAACATAATCCACCTGCTCATAACTTTGATACATAACACAAAATTGAATAAATAATAACAGGGAACTTTTTCCAACAAAAGGAAAGTTCAATTATGGAATAAAGCGGAAAGATCCATAACTGACTTGTTTTACAAAATAAATTGTTTTATAACATCAAAATATTCATACAAAGGTAATACAAAATAGATCCAACAAATGTATACATATATAACAAAAGTGTTCCCCGACTCCCGTGTTACGTATCAGAGCAGACAGGCCGACAAAAGGATGGAGAACTAATCTTCACAAAAGCCTCCAAGATACTAATCTGCAATTGCCTCATAGGGAAACAAACCACATCATAAGGGTGAGAAATAACAACTAAATCAAGATTGCATAATAATATGCAACACATATAAATTCACATGCATAATTATTCTCACCACAAGCATCACATACTAATACATATAGCATGCCACAGATACATAACATATTTCTAATAATCCAACAACATAGCATATATCAATTATACCAACATAATTACATATTCACACATAAGGCACACCAAGGTTATGACATATGGAAACACACCACCACATCACATATATTCATATATAGCATATCAACGATAATCCAAACAATCTTTGTAATGTATACCGTCTCCACAAAACATAGCATATGTCCATTTATAAAACATATCATCCATAATCCATACATTTATCACGAATGCATATCAAATCACCAATGCTATCACGAGCTCAACACATAATCAATCAATTCACAATTTCCCACACATAATTAATTCATTCATGATTTATGCAAATGCACAGAGACCGACACAACGACTCTATGCATGCGGTACCATTCCATCCATCATTCTCATCATTAATTCACACAGGAATTATTGGAATCATCACTTGTTACTTAGTGTAACTCCCCGTCGGACAAACGATGTTCCCCGTCGCTTTAGGTCCTCTTTGTATAAGGCTCACGACGTTTATGAATCGCTTTAGGTCCTCTTTGTATAAGGCTCACGATCCGATCGCTTTAGGTCCTCTTTGTATAAGGCTCACGATCGTCTATAATGTCGTTTTAGGTCCTCTTTTTATAAGGCTCACGACCGTTACAGCAGATTCCCTCTGGAATCGTTTCGTCGCTCACACCCCACAAGGGCACACGACATCACAAGATGCATATCATGATGCTTGGCATACTAATGACTCATGACAATCAAATGCATATTCATAAATCAACAATATGAATTATCTCATCGTCATTATTCTTGCATTGGAAATCAATTCAAACAATGCCTTTACTTGCCATAAGGCCACCAAATAACACACATTGAATTTCACATAAACAATGCATTTCATCATAATCCACAAGCCATAACAATTAGCATTTTAGCATATACACCCATATCAATTCACATCAAGAATTACTCACTATCAACCACAACAATCCTGCAATCATACAATGATACTTACAACACTAGGACTCACGCCACGAAGGCTACCCACAACAACATACATTAATACCATACATTTGTATTCAAGTCAACAAAGTATTTTGCCATAAGGCCATAACAATTACAACAACTTATCACATGCTTCAACATCATATAAACTACATAAAAGCTCCACGTCATATAACAATAGCACAACACACTGTAAAACACCGACCGCACGCATTTAACGCGATAAAAACCCGACAACCTAACACTTTTACACAACCACGACTTAAATAAATCATCTACTGTCCTCCAAACCATTTTTATAAGAAATAACATCTCATTAGCTTTCCAACGCTTCGAACGGCGGCCAAAACAGACTTACGGTTTGAAAGTTATGAAGAAAACAAAATAGAAAATCTGTCACGTTCGCTCTAGTATTCGCTAGGCGAACCCCAACGAACCGTGGCATAGAAAAAATAGCATAAAGTTCGCTAGGCGAATCAACTTGGCGAATATTCGCCTTCCTTCGCTGCCGGGTTCGCTAGGCGAACCCTCGAAAGCTGTTCGCTGGACTTCGCCCCAGGTTCGCTAGGCGAACCCTGGAAAACTCAGAATCTCAGCAGCGCTGTTGTTCACCCCAAATTCAATATTCCCTCCACCAAAACACTACCAAACCATAACATAACAACCAAAACATACCCCAATCATAACAACAAGTATTCTACAACATTTATATCGCATTCCAACTGTGAAAACATCGATTCCAATCAATTGTTCATCAATTTATCAAATGTAAAAACATTATAAAAACAAGAAAACATTCACACAATCACACACATACACATATACAATCGCAATATAATTGAAACTTCTCACCCTTACCCGATTAATCGTGCTTGAAACGGAGTATTGAAGATTTCCTCTTCTCCTTTCTTTCTCTCTTCTTCTTTCCCTTCCTTTCTCTTTCTCTTCCTTTCTCTTTTTCTTTCCCCTCTATTTCTACTTATATAAAAATATGTATTTCTAAAAAAATATCTAACCTCCCAAATGACCATTTTGCCCTTTCGCTCAAATATCTCCCACACGCTCTCAAAATGCAATAAAACATAATAACGATGAAAAATAATATGTTGCCAAATAAAAGTCAAGAATAAAATAAATTAAAAACGAAAATAATTAAATTGACTCGATTAACTAAATCTAATAAAAATCGGGGCGTTACAGGATTAGGCGGAGTATTGATGCAGGATGGTAAGGTCGTGGCTTATGCCTCACGAAAATTGAAGGTACATGAAAGAAATTATCCTACTCATGATCTTGAGTTAGCTGCAGTGGCTTTTGTGTTGAAAATTTGGAGACATCACTTGTACGGATCAAGGTTTGAAGTGTTCAGTGATCACAAGAGTCTAAAATATTTATTCGACCTAAAGGAATTGAATATGAGACAGAGAAGGTGGTTGGAGTTCTTGAAGGATTACGATTTTAGCTTGAGTTACCATCCAGGTAAAGCTAATGTCATGGTGGATGCTTTAAGTCGGAAGACTATTCACATGTCAACATTAATGATTAAGGAGTTAGACTTAATTGAACAGTTTAGAGACTTGAATATGGTTTGTGAACTGACTCCTGAGAGTGTGATGTTGGGTGTGCTGAAAGTTAATAATGATTTCCTTAATGAAGTTAGAGAGAGTCAAAAACTCGATTTGAAGCTAGTGGATTTGATGTCTGCATGAGGGTCAAATACAAAAGGTGATTTTAAGGTAGATTATTTTGGTGTGTTGAGGTTTCGGGGCAGAATTTGTGTGCCAGATATTCCTGAGCTGAGGAGAATGATCTTAGAGGGGACCCACAGGAGTAGCTTGAGCATTCACCCAGGAGCTACGAAAATGTATTAGGACCTTAAGAAATTATTCTGGTGGCCAGGTATGAAGAAAGATGTAGCTCGGTTTGTGTATGCTTATTTGACTTGCCAGATGTCAAAAGTGGAACATCAGAAACCTTTCTGTTTGATGCAACCAATGGAAATACCGGAGTGGAAGTGGGATAGTATCGCGATGGACTTTGTGACTGGTTTACCAAATACGGCGAGAGGCTTTGATGCTATTTGGGTGATTATGGATAGATTGACGAAATCGACACATTTTATACCGATTAACATCAGTTTTCCTTTGCATAAGATAGCAGAGATTTATATCAAAATAATAGTGAAGTTGCACGGGGTTCCGTCAAAAATAGTGTTTGACAGAGACCCAAGGTTTACTTCCGGAGTTTGGAAGAGCTTGTAGGAGGTTATGGGTTCTAGTTTGAAATTGAGTTCTGCTTATCATCTGCAGGGAGGTGCAATCTGAGAGGACTATTCAATCATTAGAAGATTTATTGAGGGCTTGTATACTCGAGCAGGGAGGTGCTTGGGATACCCATTTACCGTTGATTGAATTTATATACAATAACAGTATTCTAGTATCAGAATGGCGCCTTTCGAAGCGTTGTATGGTAGGAGGTGTAGAACACCTCTATACTTGTATGAGTCAGATGAAAGCACATTACTTGGACCCGAAATCGTGCAACAGACTAATGAGATGATCCAGATGATCATAGAAAAGATAAAAGAATCCCAGAGTAGACAGGAAAGCTATCATGATAATAGAAGGAAAGATTTGGAATTCAGCGAAGGCGACCATGTGTTTCTAAGGGTCAATCCTATGACAGGTGTGGGTCGTGCACTAAAATCGAAGAAGCTGAATCCTAAGTTCATTGGACCATATCAGATTTTGTAGAGAGTTGGAGTTGTCACATATATAATGGCTCTTCCACCCGAACTTTCAAATTTACATGACGTGTTTCATGTGTCGCAACTTTGGAAATACATTCCTGATCCATCCCATGTCCTTCAGAGGGATGAAGTGAAAATTTGGGATAATCTTACCATGGAGACATTGCCGATAAGGATTGAGGATTGCAAGATGAAGCAGTTAAGAGGCGGGGACATTCATTTAGTGAGAGTAGCTTGGGGAGGAGCTGTTGGAGGAAGTGTGGCCTGTGAATTGGAGACAAAGATGCGAGATTCGTATCCAGAATTGTTCTCATTAGGTATATTTTTTAGGACAAAAATATTCTAAGTGGGAGAGGTTTGTAACACCCTATTTAAATATTTTGTCATTTTGTGATCTTATTTGTGTAATTATTTTGGCATTGGTTTAGTTAAGGGTATGTGTGTAAGGGTGAGTGTGAGAACTTTGTTGTAAGGACTTAATGTGAATAAATCTTAGAATAATATTATAATAATAATGATATAAATGATGGTAGATGAAATATTTCATTATTATTATTATTATTATTATTATTATTATTATTATTATTATAAGTAGTTTTATTAGTGACATGGAATATTTATCCATAGTAATAATTGTATTAATAATATTATTATAGTTACTATAATTAAGGAAAAATAAACTTAATTTGGGAGTAGTGGTAAAGAGGTTATAATAACCGTTACACGTGAAAAGAGAAAAAGAGAAGAAAGCAGAGCTAGGGCTAGAGGAAATCAACAGTTTTCCACCATTGTTAGAGATATCAAGCTTGGAATTAAGGTAAGAGGGAGAATGAGTTCTTTAATGGAGATTAGAACATGAGAGGGTAGTGAGGGTTCCTTTCCCTCTTAGGATTTTATGTGTATTCTTCTTCTTTCTTGCTTGATTTCCATATTTGTGTGATTGTTGTTGTGAATTTGTGTTTGTGTACTGATATTGATGTGAATTTCGTGTAAATTGTGTATTGTTGTTGTGTTTTACCATGAAAACGGATTTGGGAAAAATGGGTTTTGGGAAATGACGAAAATGTGGTTCAAATTGTAGAAAACCTTGATAGAATGATAGATTAATGAAGTAGAGTAAAGACTTTTGGAATATACTGGAATGAATGCTATTTTTTTTTCAAAAATAGGAGGTTGAAGGTGCTCTAATGGGTGAAAAATCGCACTGATGTGAAATTTGAAATTTTCAGTTGCAGACTGCCCATACGCGTATGCAGGGGGCATTACGCGTATGAGGGGACATCCCCAGGGGCGATAAGCGTGTGATACGCACCCTGTCCCCATGGCTAGCCCGCTCATCTACTGGTACACATAAGGTACGCGTAAGTGAGAGGGAAATATGCGTATGGTGGAACCATTACGCGTATGGGAAGTTCTGAGAAGGATTTTTATGGGAAATCCCTCTCTAGTCATAAGCGTAAGGCATGTGGCAGTACGCGTATGATGTCTGGGCACTTTGGGCCCTATGCGTAGTATACGCAGGAATGAGGCGAGGGAACCAGGACATACGCGTATATGGCAGTGCCATACGCGTATGAGTAGAGATGTGTTGTGATTTTTTCAGTTTTCGCGATTTCTTTCCCGATTTCGCGTGCAATGCAATTCCTATTGGTTCGTAAGACTAATATGACGTAATTAGACATAGGATAACCAGTAATGATATTAAATGTGGTAAAACTTGGAATTTCTAGGTGGATTTCTATATAATGTGTGATTGATGCCTATGTTGATAAGATTGTTGTTATGTGGACAGTCTTGGGCAAAGAGGGTAATTCCAAAGGGAATTACGGTGAGTATGTGGCTCACGTGTGATCATTATGGATCGTGTGTTATGCATTAATGGTATTAGTATTATGTATAATTGTATGTCATGTATTTCATATCGTGTCATGTGGAGATGAGCCTCGGTGGGAATCCATGATGGGTGCCTAGTCTCATCCGGACTCCGTGTGGGAGTCGAGTTAGAGATAAGTTGTAGTTCAGAGGAACGTATATAACTTATCTGGATTCCGACGAGAATTGGGTTCCAAGAATGAACCGTATGGACTGTGTTGATACCACATGCATGGTGTAGTATCTTTTATGTCACGTTGCATACATGTATGACTGAATGTGGATTGAGTATGGTGAATGTTATGGTAGCACTTGTATGTGTGGTATAATTGTGTGATTAGTGTGGATTGTGTGATTAATACTCCTTAGCATGTGATTTTCACCATATAATTATTAAATGTAATTCTCACCCCTTTTCTGTTGTTGTGTCTGTGCTCCTCGAGGAGTACAGATAATCAGGTACCTGAGTAGTGCTTGGAATGCGTGTTGCTATTGATCGAGTCTTAGGAGTCGCTCTAATATGTAACACGGGAAGAATGGGAATTTGTTTTAGTTTGTGGTGTTTTTCATTTGTTACGTATCTTGTTTCCAAATTATGTTGAACCACGAGTTTGGTGGAGGTTATGTGTTGTTAAAGTCGTAGTGCTGTCGAATGAAGAATTTAATTATTCCGCTGTTTAATTATTTTTTTTATGAGGAATAAAGATATGAAGTAACTTGATACTACATAAGTTTTTAAGGATGTGGCATCCTACTTGTGTATTTTTCGATTATTCCGCAACTATTTTTATAATTAAATGAATGGGGAGAGTATGGTGTTACACTAAACCTTCAACCGTCTTCTTCTTCCACATGTATTGCTTGACGAAAAGGCGATTCGCAAGCTTAAGCTCAAAATCTTTCTCATACTTCTTTGAAATCAAGGAAAATGAATTCTTAGATGCAGGAGTAGATGAGAAGGTCTTGCCTTTTCCTTTGGATGCATTCTTTGACTTAGAGGCCATTGAATTCGTGACAAACCAACTCGCACACAAAGTGTTTGTGGAAATGTTTAAATAAAACTCGTGAGAGAATGAGTGGTACAATAACAGCCACACACTCAACCACAAGCAATAGCAACAAACTAACACAAATAGACAGCTGCAGACTCACAACAATGGAAAATTTGGAATTATGATGAGATAGAGTGAGTTTTTGGTGATGGATTAATGATGGCATTAATGAGGAATAAGATAAAGATTTGATGATGAAAGAGGACTTTATGATGTTGGATTCAAGCACAAAACACAAGTAATGGTAAATGTTGACGGTTTGAGTGGATTTGAAATGATGGGTATTTTGTGCATGCAAGAACAATAGTAGGAGTGTAGAGAAATGAAAAAAATGTTTCAAGAGTTGCTTATGAGTCGACCTCAGGTCATATGTGTCTGCCTATTGTTCGCACACGATTTTCGCATGAACAACCGATGGCCTCCTATCACAGGTTTACTTGTGGGATCGGCCACAAAATCCCAGAAGAAATGGTTGGAGTACGTGTGACGTTGGTAGGATGGTTCTGACTTTTATGAAGTTGGACACAACTAAAAAAAATAAAGGGATGCGAATTGATGAATAAAACAAAGAAGAAAAACAAATAAGTAAATGGCAAGATAACTTAAACTTTCGAAATGTAAATTGCTTTAAAAAGAAATGTGGACGCTATCATACATCTTGTCGGAAGAAACTCTTTTCTCTTAACGCTTGGTACTTAGAGTGTATCCCTTTTACAATGTTACAAAATGCGACCTCCAAAATGGAAATGGCTATTGCATTAAATAGGAAGAGAAAATAATTGTTTTCCTCCCAATGTTGGCCCTGGTTATGACATGTGTCGCCCCACCATCTTTGTAACTTCCCCACGTTCTCAGCATTTCAAATTTCTCCCCGCTCAAAGATTCCCACACTTTGTGTCGGTTTCATTGGCCATCAGTCAAAAACCCTTCGACAGCATGGCCTTTGGGTTGACCTCCGACGCTTCTTCCATGGATGTCGGCCTGCTCTTTGGCCTCCTCACCATTTCCCCTCTTAAAGTCGACCCATTTGTTGGCTTTCTCATCCTCTCTTCATTCTCCCTGCCTATTCGAAACCTCCCAGCAAACAAATTTCTCCCTCAAACGACCAGTTTAGACTGAGTACCATGTCGATCGAGAAACTTGGCCTTTTGTTTTTCTTGCGAGGTTTCGATTGTACCTGTGTTTTGACCTAGTAACTTAATCGCTTTGTCTTCTGTCGAATCTCAAGAACGTGTCACACGCAGTCTGATGTGATGATGGCACCTTCCTGTGCCACGATTTCCAAGAAATGTCATTATGGCTAGTCTTGTCCTAAGTCATGGGCTTTGAAACGACTCCCACGACCTATAGAATCAGAACAATTATTTCCCTTGTCCTTTCAGTTGCATGCCACTTGCCTATAAATACTCTTCACCCACACTTAGTCTTCTTTTCCACATTTTCTCACAATTTCCTCTTCTTCCAAATATTCTTTCTCCCGAAGTTCCTTTGATTTTTACTTCCACTGCAATGGCTTCTTCAACATCCACTGCTTCTGCTACTCACACCACCAAAAACAACCCCATTTCCTTCGTCCTCTCTGAAAAAGAATCTCTCAGACCCCTTCCTCAACCAACATCCGCTGATGATGCAATGATAGCGAACTAGCAACGCCAGATGATCATTCCCTTTATGGTGGCCGACAAACTACATGCTTTCCATGGGCAGTATCCTGATAAGAAACCAAATCATCAAGAACTTTCAAGTGTTTTTTCCCTGTTACGCTCCTACCATACCACCTGCTTTTGAGAAAGATGGCACCTTAGACCTCAAATTCATGGCGCCCAAAGCTAGGGTCTTTCGATCTATTCCTACACCTGGCAACAAGGACTACATCTCTTGGCTCAACAAGGTCTAAGGCCAGCGTCAGAAGCAATGGAAGACAACTGGCATCTTCGACACTATCCAACTCAAGGAATGCTCACAGGGTTAACCCTTGTTTACTGCTGGCATCGATGTGCTTCTGGGAAGAGTCGACCAACACATCCCACTTCCCTTGTGGATGTTCATACCGACACTCTTCAATATGGCGGCCATCACTGGCCTTTCACCCTTGGGCGAAA
This sequence comes from Lathyrus tuberosus, assembly GCA_022829125.1. Classification (NCBI taxonomy): domain Eukaryota; kingdom Viridiplantae; phylum Streptophyta; class Magnoliopsida; order Fabales; family Fabaceae; genus Lathyrus; species Lathyrus tuberosus. The sequence continues at coordinate 3,356,115 of JALAZF010000274.1, read as the reverse complement.
CTTTCGGCCCAACTCTGGAAATGACCCCACTTTCGACTTCGAGCGTGCTGATTTCTAGAACTACATCGAAGATCATCACGACAAAGGTCTTTTCTCTAACCTTATTATTATATGCTTTGGCAACTCGTGCCTTTTGCCGTAGCAACACATTTAACGCTTCCATCCTTTCCTCGTCTAAGTCCACGATTTCGTCTAGCATCATGTTGTAGTATTGCTCCAGCAGAATTTCATTTTGACGTTGCACCCTAATCGATTGTAGACAAATCTCCGCTGGTAATACGGCGTCGTGGCTAAAAGTCAAATGAAATGGAGTCGAGTTGGTCGACTCCTTAGGGGATGTTCGACAAGCCCATAAAATCTAATTTAGTGTCTTGTGCCAATTTTTCGGCTTCCTAGCCACGTGTTTCTTGATGAGTCCAATCACTACTTTATTGGCTGCTTCGACTTGACCGTTTGCTTGGGCATAATATGGTGTCGAAGTAACTAACTTGAAACCCGTTTTTGCTGCGAATTCTTGCATTTTATGGCAAACGAACACAAAACCATGATCTGTAGTGATAGTTTCATGGAGCACAAGCCTATATAAAATATGATTCTGGATAAATTCAATCACAAGCTCCTGATCTACTTTTTCTAGAGGCACAACCTCTATCCATTTTATGAAGTAGTCTATACCCACCAGGATGAATTTCTGTTGTTTCTACGAGGCTGGTCGAATTTCTCCTATGACCTCCAATGCCCATCCTCGAAAGGGCCATGGCTTGATAATTGCATATAATTCGTTGGCTGGTACATGCTGGATGTTTGCATGCTTTTGACAATCTTGGCATCCATTTGCAAAGTCTATGCAATCCTTAAGCATGCTTGGCCAATAGACACCCTGTCGAAATAACAACCATTTCATCTTATGGCCAACTTGGTGGCCCCACATGTCCCACTATGGACTTCAGAAATTGCTAGGTATGCATGGTGTTTCCCAGACACTTGAGCAACACTCTTTCGGGAGTCGTTTTCATCAAATCATTTCCTATTAGAACTTAACTTAGAGCTCTGTATTTAGTCTTCCTATTAGTATATCCCACCGAATCCTACAAGTACTCGATGATTGGTTTTCTCCAATCTGACGGTGATAGATTGCTGATAGCGAAAACTTCATAATTTCCAAAACTCTCGATTAAGGTATCTGCCGAGGCGTTTCCACCCCAGCTTTTGGGATTACTGAGCTTGATGATGGTAGCACGTTCGACACCATTTTCTCCTTAATATCAATGAAGTCTTTCAACTTTTCTTCTGACACCTTGTACTCAGAGGCAATCTGCGCCAAATCGTTAGCCTCTTGATTTTCTATTCTGGGTACGTACGTAATGCCGACAACCTCGAAGCACTCTAACAGCCGCTTCGCCATTGCGAAGTACATCAAAAAATGTTCTTTGACGCATTTATATTCTCTCGTGATCAGTTTAATTACAAGTTCAGAATCACCCTTTATCTCAACTTTCCTGGGCCCCAAATCCTTGAGTATTCTGAGGCTAGTTATTAAAGCTTCATATTCTGCTTCATTATTGGAACATTTTCCATCGACTTTACACTTGAATTTAGTCGGAATGCCCTGTGGGGACATTATTAAAATTCCAATACTTGTCCCCTTCTTATGGCTCGACCCATCAAAGTATAACTTCCAAGGGTCGACGCCGACCATCCATATCAACGGTTCGACTACTGCGTGATTGACAATAAAGTCTTCCACTATTTGACCTTTCATAGCCCTTAAAGGGACGTATATCAAGGAAAACTCAGTTAATGCTAGTGCCCATTTCCCAATTCGACTATACAGAATAGGTTTAGACAACATATGCTTAATAACATCAAAATGCAATGAAACATAAACATGAACTGGTTTGATATATTGCTTCAATTTCATACATGAGAAGTACAAGCACAGGCACAACTTTTCAATCATAGTGTACCTAGTTTCAGCATCTATTAATATTCGACTAAGGTAATAAATGGGTCTTTCGACGCCACTAATATCCTCTTGTGCTAACATGCTTCCTATGGTCGTGTCTGATGCAACAATGTACAACTTCATGCTTTTATTCATACTAGGTGGCAATAAAATAGGAGGCCTTGTAAGGTACTCTTTGATGGCGTCGAAAGCCTCCTGCTGCACCCGTTCCCAGTGAAAATCACTTTCCTTCCTGGTTTTGAGCAATGGCGAGAACACCTTCATCTTGCCACTTATATTTGATATAAACCTTCTCAAGAAGTTTATCTTCTCCAACAAAGATTGGAGTTGTTTCTTTGTCGAAGGAGGCTTGAGATCCAAAATTACTTTTGTCTTGTTTTGGTTTATTTTGATGCCTTTCTTGTGGACCACAAATCCCAGGAAATCCCCTGCGCGAACACCAAAAGCACATTTCAGTGGATTCTTTTTTAATCCATATTTTCTCATTCTTTCAAATGAACGTCGAAGGTGGTATAAATGACCATTTTCCTATGAAGACTTTATCATAATGTCGTCAATATACACCTAAAAAAATTTCTCAATAAAATCGTGAAATATAGCATTCATGGCTCTTTGATAGGTTGCCCCAGTATTTTTTAACCCAAACGGCATTATAACCCATTTGTAGGTTCCCAAAGCCCCAGGGCATCGAGACGCAGTTTTGGGGACATCCTCTTCGGCTATGAGAATTTGATTATAGCCAGAATAACCGTCGAGCATACTCAAATATTTGAAACCTGCAGCTAAGTCGACTAGCATTTCTGCCATTGGCATCGAATACTCAACTTTTGGGGTAGCGTTGTTCAGATCCCTAAAGTTTATATAGACTCGAAGGGTTCCATTTTTCTTGGTAATGAGCACTATGTTCGCTATCCATTCGACATACCTTGCAGTTCTGATGAACCGGCTTTTGAGCAGTCTCTCGATCTCCTGCTTGATCTTTAGAATAATCTCTGGAGCGAATCGTCGAGGCTGCTGCTTTACTGGCCTTTTACCTAGCTGAATTGGCAGTCGATGCTCCACTACACTTCGACTCAAACCAGGCATTTCGCCATAATCCCAGGCGAAGCAATCTTTGTACTCTTTCAATACCTCGATCATCTTGGTCTTCATTCTTGACCCAATTTTAGTACTCACGTAGGTAGGTCTCTTTGTAACCCCATCTCCTAAGTCAATCTCTTCGAGTGGGTCTTGCGCTTGCATTCTTTGCAGCTCATTGGATGGGTCTTTCTCAACCCAACGGGAGATTGAAATTAGCCTTCAAATTTATGACCATGAAGAGCGTTGATCTAGTGGTTGTACCCACAGCTAGGTCGACTTGGAAAACCCCAAGAATGTTGCTAATTTTCCCTTCATAATTGGATAGAACCATATTGTGTTGTCGGAGGTCAGCGTCAGTCTTCCCAATCTTCTTAAATAAAGTATGAGGCATTAAATTGACAGATGCCCCTCCATCCACGAACATTTTGTTGACCGCCACTCCGTCGACCTTTGCCTTTATGAATAATGGCTTCAAATGGTACATCATTCCAGGGTTAGGTCTCTCAAACACGGCCCTTTGCTCTTCTACTACGCCACTGTTCATAACATAGTAACATAGCGGCTTGTCTTCTGCCGATTCTTATGGTACGAAATCTTCGTCCCCTTCAGAGACTTCTGATACCATATCATTCTCTGCTGGAAATATTGACACGATACCGCAGTTTACGATGAAATCTTCACCGTATGTATCATCATTGGTGTCATCATACATGTCTTCGTCGAAGTCGTTTTTTGGTGACGGAGTATATTCTCCCTCTAACTGAGGAGAATACTTTGGTTCTTATTTATCCGACTGGGGAGTGTACTCCGGTTCTTTCTTACTCTCCACTAAGGATGTGCACTTCGAGCTTTGGGTTGACACCACCCCCCTCTTCTCCTGAAGCTTCCACAGTCACCGCCATTATTTGATTTGTCATAACTTTTTCCTTCTCGACCCACCTTCATTTCGGGTACTCCCTTTTCTGTCCAGAGGTCTCGATAGATTTCAATTGTGAAGTCGAAGCCTATTTTCCAGCCTTTTTGTTTCGTTGGTAACGTCTCCATTGGGTCCTTGTCATAGACTGAGTACCGTGTCGATCGAGAAACTTGGCCTTTTGTTTTTCTTGCGAGGTTTCGATTGTACCTGTGTTTTGACCCAGTAACTTAATCGCTTTGTCTTCTGTCGAATCTCAACCACGTGTCACACGCGGTCTGACGTGATGATGGCACCTTCCTGTGCCATGATTTCCAAGAAATGTCATTATGGCTAGTCTTGTCCTAAGTCATGGGCCTTGAAACGACTCCCACGACCTGTAGAATCGGAACAGTTGTTTCCCTTGTCCTTTCAGTTGCATGCCACTTGCCTATAAATACTCTTCACCCACACTTAGTCTTCTTTTCCACATTTTCTCACAATTTCCTCTTCCTCCAAATTTTCTTGCTCCCGAAGTTCCTTTGATTTTTATTTCCACTGCAATGGCTTCTTCAACATCCACCGCTTCTGCTACTCACACCACCGAAAACAACCCCATTTCCTTCGTCCTCTCTGAAAAAGAATCTCTCAGACCCCTTCCTCAACCAACATCCGCTGATGATGCAATGATAGCGAACTGGCAATGCCAGATGATCATTCCCTTTGTGGTGGCCGACAAACTGCATGCTTTCCATGGGCCGTATCCTGATAAGAAACCAAATCATCAAGAACTTTCAAGTGTTCTTTCCATGTTACGCTCCTACCATACCACCTGCTTTTGAGAAAGATGGCACCTTAGACCTCAAATTCATGGCGCCCAAAGTTAGGTTCTTTCGATCGATTCCTACACCTGGCAACAAGGACTACATCTCTAGGCTCAACAAGGTCCAAGGCCAGCGTCAGAAGAAATGGAAGACAACTGGCATCTTCGACATTATCCAACTCAAGGAATGCTCACAGGGTTAACCCTTGTTTACTGCTGGCATCGATGTGCTTCTGGGAAGAGTCGACCAACACATTCCACTTCCCTTGTGGTATGTTCATGCCGACACTCTTCGATGTGGCGGCCATCACTGGCCTTTCACCCTTGGGCGAAACTTTCGACCCAACTCTGGAAACGACCACACTTTCGACTTCGAGCGTGCTGATTTCCAGAACTACATCGAAGATCATCACGACAGAGGCTCCAAAGAAGTGTCTGATGAAGAACACATCGCTTTTCTGACTCTGTGGCTGTCGTATTATCTTTTCTGCCCTACCTCTCTGCAAATAACCAAAAGCCACATCAACCTGGCGATCCAAATTCACGAAGGTCGACAGGTATCTTTGGGTAAGCTCTTATTAGCCTCCCTCTATCACTCCCTTGGTCTATCAGCCTTGCGGTTAAAACTCCTCCATGAGACTACCAAAGCCTTGAATATCTCAGGGCCTATGTGGCTGTTGCAATATTGGTTTAACGCCATCTTCGAACACCAACTGGGCTACCCCGCATCTGTAACGATAGAGCATTTAAACAAAGAGCGTCCCATAGAGGGCGTTCGACTTTCCCTGATGACCACTCAGGAAACCCCCAATAAAACTCTCTTTATGAAGTATCTTAACATATTTGTGGAAACCACGTCTTTCGTCCCAAGCATGGTACCCTTCGTGGATCGAAAGTTTGGTCCATCGTGGTTCAAAAATCAGTTCCCTGGTGTTTCCCCCAAAGCAGCAGCACAGTCAAATTCTGTATGGAGGGCGTTTCTAACTCCCATCATGCTATCCTTCCAAATTGAGGCGGGGAATACAGGTTATGGGTTTATGAACTACCAACCCAACTTGGTGGCCTGCCAATTTGGCCTGAGCCAGACGCTGCCTAAGTCCTTAGTGCGACATTCTTCTGAAATTGTGCGGGCTGGTCGACGGCTGAACTTGGCAGGTCATAAGAACTGCCTTAAATTTTCCAGGTCGACTCAACATCTCGAGTTGCCTGTCTTTGCATTCCAACCATCCTTCTTTACTACATAAGACTTTGATGCCTGGTGGTCAGAATACCAAACTCAATGTTTTCAACGTGACCTTTTCCTAGAAAACATGGTCGATGCTTTTGCTACCCTTGCTAGCGAAGCTCCTACTCTGACAGTTATTGTGCCTGTCGAGAACACCCAAGGGGCTGATGCCACAGAAGACCCACCAAAGAAGGTAACTCCTAAACTCTTCAATTTTATTTCATTAGTTGTCTTTAGCTAATCATTTGTGCTTATCTCCCAGGGTCTAAAATGGGAACCATCTGCCCCATCGACCTCCACAAGGCTTGCAAAGAAACCGAAAATCTTGAAACCACAGGTATAACATGTTTCGACGTTCCTTTGCACTTGTTTCTGCTGTTTATCTTACTTTGTTGTTTGCTAGGCTTCTGAGAAAATACCATCTTCTGAGGGGGACGTGTCAGATTAAAGTACCCAATCACAGATCTTTCCCTCTGAAGCCTCAGCATCCCCTCCAGCTACTCCATTGGTGAAGAAGAAGAAAGTACCAGTCAAGAAAACGCCTTCTAAAATGGTTGCTTCGACCGTGAAACCTGATGTCCCTATAAATCTTGCTTAAGTCTTCAAGCCTGTCGACTCTGAAGCACCTCCCCCCAAACACATTACTGAGGTATTCATCGTCCTTATTTTCTTGGCTCATATATCACTCGGGTATTTTCTTACTACACCTCCTCTTGCAGGAAACTGTGGCCGATTCAACCACTACTGAGAAATATAACACTGCAATGGATACCTCTGGAAACCCGCCTTAGACGGCAACCATTTTCATTCCTTAAACAGTTGACGAGTGTCAAAGAGCCTCGACAGAAGAGGATCCAGCGGCGAAAATGCCTCCAATTCAAAACACCACAATTGAGGCTATCAAGGACGGTGTAGCCACCAGTGATAATGAAACCCCTTAGATTATTGCTACTGCTGCTGAGGACAACATGAATCCTAAAGTTTCTGCTGAAGGTGTCCCTAACACACCTACGCCCAATGTCGACAAAACTCTTAATCTGGAGGAGCTTTTGGCGACGATGCAGACGAACCCATCAACAACTTTGAAGGCACTACACAAGCTTCGCCAGGAGTCCATGGACGTCCAACCTGCTAGTTCGACGGCCATCCCTACCCCAGAAATGGATGCTTCTTTCACCCTCAAGCTCCAACAATTGAGGACGTATCTGTTTGAGGACGAATTTCTGGATGCCTTTGCAGAGGAAGCAATTTTAACCTGTGATGTTTTCAAGATATTAGACGAACTTTCCCGGTTTCAAGTTCCCGCTCCTATGGCCAAGTACTTAATTGAATTCGAGGCTTTCTTTACCCAACTGGCCAAAGACCTCGCAATTTGCAAACAGACCGACGCTCAGATCTGGATGAAAACTAATGAGATGAACCGTGAGTGGTACCTCAGTTCACTCTGTGAAAAGAAACTTGGGGATTTCGAGGCCAAAAAACAAGAGTGTTCTGATAAGCACCGTGCTTTCAACCAGCAGATATCCGACTATCAGGCTCAGATAGCTAAACTTACAAGCAAAATTGATGAGGTCGAGGCACAGAAAGCCTCTTTGGATTCCGCTGAGCCTCCGTCTACTAAAGAGACCATTGACTAAGAAGTCACCCAAGGCATTGCTCATATTGAAACGACCCTTGCACTGAAAGGTACAATCAGCCAGATGCGGAAAAAGAAAGCCCTTCTCGACAACAAGGTTGTTTATGAGAAGACCCTTTTTGAAGACTTTAAATCCAGATTCCCTGTTTCATCTTAATCTGCATTTTAAGTTATCGAACTTTTGTAACTTTATTTGGATATTTTGTAAGTCATTTTGGCCCTCAGCCCATTTTGCTAATTGTTAATGAAAATTTACTTTTTGATTCGAATCTCTTGTAGCATAGGTTATATTTTTCCAAATATTTCCCATTTACTCTTAATACTCGTTGGTCCATACCCATTTCTTGAATTTCGTATGCATTGTTGCTGAACACTTAGGTTACTTGGAATGGTCCCTCCCAATTTGGTGACCATTTCCCTAGCATTCGATCCCGTCGATCCATAGGCAACACTGCTTTCCAAACATAATCATTGACTTCAAAGATCTTTTCTCTAACCTTCTTATTATATGCTTTGGCAACTCGTGCCTTCTGCCGTAGCAATGCATTTAACGCTTCCATCCTTTCCTCGTCTAAGTCCACGATTTCGTCTAGCATCATGTTGCAGTATTGCTCCAGCGGAATTTCATTTTGACGTTGCACCCTAATCGATTGTAGACAAATCTCCGCTGGTAATACGGCGTCGTGGCTGAAAGTCAAACGAAACGGAGTCGAGTTGGTCGACTCCTTAGGGGATGTTCGACAAGCCCATAAAATCTAATTTAGTGTCTTGTTCCAATTTTTCGGCTTCCTAGCCACGTGTTTCTTGATGACTCCAATCACTACTTTATTGGCTGCTTCGACTTGACCGTTTGCTTGGGCATAATATGGTGTTGAAGTAACTAACTTGAAACCCGTTTCTGCTGCGAATTCTTGCATTTTCTGGCCAACGAACACGAAACCTTGATCTGTAGTGATGGTTTCATGGATCACAAGCCTATATAAAATATGATTCTGGATAAATTCAATCACAAGCTCCTGATCTACTTTTACTAGAGGCACAACCTCTATCTATATTATGAAGTAGTCTAGACCCACCAGGATGAATTTCTGTTGTTTCGATGAGGCTGGTCGAATTTCGCCTATGACCTCCAATGCCCATCCTCGAAAGGGCCATGGCTTGATAATTGCATGTAATTCGTTGGCTGGTACATGCTGGATGTTTGCATGCTTTTGACAATCTTGGCATCCATTTGCAAAGTCTATGCAATCCTTAAGCATGCTTGGTCAATAGACACCCTGTCGAAATAACAACCATTTCATCTTATGGCTAACTTGGTGGCCGCACATGTCCCACTATGGACTTCAGAAATTGCCAGGTATGCATCGGTGTTTCCCAGACACTTGAGCAACACTCTTTCGGGAGTTGTTTTCATCAAATCATTTCCTATTAGAACTTAACTTAGAGCTCTGAATTTAGTCTTCCTATTAGTATATCCCACCGGATCCTACAAGTACTCGATGATTGGTTTTCTCCAATCTGACGGTGATAGATTGCTGATAGCGAAAACTTTATAATTTCCAAAACTCTCGATTAAGCTATCTGCCGGGGCGTTTGCACCCTAGCTTTTGAGATTACTGAGCTTGATGATGGTAGCACGTTCGACACCATTTTCTCCTTAATATCAATGATGTCTTTCAACTTTTCTTCCGACACCTTGTACTCGGAGGCAATCTGCGCCAAATCGTTAGCCTTTTAATTTTCTATTATGGGTACGTGCGTAATGCCGACAACCTCGAAGCACTCTAACAGCCGCTTCGCCATTGCGAAGTACATCAAAAGATGTTCTTTGACGCGTTTATATTCTCTCGTGATCAGTTTAATTACAAGTTCAGAATCACCCTTTATCTCAACTTTCCTGGGCCCCAAATCCTTGAGTATTCTGAGGCGAGTTATTAAATCTTCATATTCTGCTTCATTATTGGAACATTTTCCATCGACTTTAAACTTGAATTTAGTCGGAATGCCCTGTGGGGACATTATTAAAATTCCAATACCTGTCCCCTTCTTATGGCTCGACCCATCAAAGTATAACTTCCAAGGGTCGACGTCGACCATCCATATCAACGGTTTGACTACTGCGTGATTGACAATAAAGTCTTCCACTATTTGACCTTTCATAGCCCTTAAAGGGATGTATGTCAAGGAAAACTTAGTTAATGCTAGTGCCTATTTCCCAATTCGACTATACAGAATAGGTTTAGACAACATATGCTTAATAACATCAAAATGCAACGAAACATAAACATGAACTGGTTTGATATATTGCTTCAATTTCATACCTGAGAAGTACAAGCACAGGCACAACTTTTCAATCATAGTGTACCTAGTTTCAACATCTATTAATATTCGACTAAGGTAATAAATGGGTCTTTCGACGCCACTACTATCCTCTTGTGCTAACATGCTTCCTATGGTCGTGTCTGATGCAACAATGTACAACTTCATGCTTTTATTCATACTAGGTGGCAATAAAATGGGAGGCCTTGTAAGGTACTCTTTGATGGCGTCGAAAGCCTCCTGCTGCTCCCGTTCCCAGTGAAAATCACTTTCCTTCCTGGCTTTGACTAATGGCGAGAACACCTTCGTCTTGCCACTTAGATTTGATATAAACCTTCTCAAGAAGTTTATCTTCCCCAACAAAGATTGGAGTTGTTTCTTTGTCGAAGGAGGCTTGAGGTCCAAAAGTACTTTTGTCTTGTTTTGGTTTATTTCGATGCCTTTCTTGTGGACCACAAATCCCAATAAGTCCCCCGCGTGAACACCAAAAGCACATTTTAGTGGATTCATTTTTAATCCATATTTTCTCATTCTTTCAAATGAACGTCGAAGGTGGTCTAAATGACCATTCTCCTATGAAGACTTTATCATAATGTCGTCAATATACACCTACATAAATTTCTCAATAAAATCGTGAAATCTAGCATTCATGGCTCTTTGATAGGTTGCCCCAGCATTTTTTAACCCAAACGGCATTATAACCCATTCGTAGGTTCCCAAAGCCCCAGGGCATCGAGACGCAGTTTTGGGGACATCCTCTTCGGCTATGAGAATTTGATTATAGCCAGAATAACCGTCGAGCATACTCAAATATTTGAAACCTGCAGCTGAGTCGACTAGCATTTATGCCATAGGCATCAAATACTCGTCTTTTGGGGGTAGCGTTGTTCAGATCCCTAAAGTCTATATAGACTCGAAGGGTTCCATTTTTCTTGGTAACGAGCACTATGTTCGCTATCCATTCGACGTACCTTGCAGTTCTGATGAACCGGCTTTTGAGCAGTCTCTCGATCTCCTGCTTGATCTTTAGAATAATCTCTGGAGCGAATCGTCGAGGTTGCTGCTTTACTGGCCTTTTACCTAGCTGAATTGGCAGTCGATGCTCCACTACACTTCGACTCAAACCAGGCATTTCACCATAATCCCAGGCGAAGCAATCTTTGTACTCTTTCAATACCTCGATCAGCTTGGCCTTCATTCTTGACCCAATTTTAGTACTCACGTAGGTAGGTCTCTTTGTAACCCCATCTCCTAAGTCAATCTCTTCGAGTGGGTCTTGCGCTTGCATTCTTTGCTGCTCATTGGATGGGTATTTCTCAAACCCCAAAGGCTCATTGTCATAGATGCAATCAAACCTTCGACTTTCTGAAGTTGTTGTTTGGCCTTGTCGGTCATTTATCTGTGCATTGTTGTCGGCTTCACTAGCTAGATTTTGTTGTTTCTCTGCTTCTAGTGCCGACTCTCTTTTATTTTCGGCCAAATAGGATGAAATTCGAGTCAAGCTTTCTGATTAAGTAGTCATTTTCATTGACTGTTGGCCACCCTGTGGGTGGATTTTCCTCTGTAGGCTCCATTGTCTCGTCAGCAGTATCCCAAATAAACCCATAATCAGGGTCCAAATTCAAGACGCGCCCCGTATCGCCAGAGGTATAAGACCCTGATCCATCGTCACAAGGTGCCACATTTGCCAGGTGCTGATCAAAAGACTTCTTAATACCCTTTGTTTCGTCACTCTTGTAATAGCTCTGATCAGCCTCAATATTCTCGACAATGCCATCTTTCTTCCAAATACTTAATCTCTGATGTAAAGTTGAAGACACTGACCCTATCCCATGGATCCATTCCCGACCCAACGGGAGATTGAAATTAGCCTTCAAATTTATGACCATGAAGAGCGTTGATCTAGTGGTTGTACCCACAGCTAGGTCGACTTGGACAACCCCAAGAATGTTGCTAGTTTTCCCTTCGTAATTGGATAGAACCATATTGTGTTGTCGGAGGTCAGCGTCAGTCTTCCCAATCTTCTTAAATAAAGTATGAGGCATTAAATTGACAGATGCCCCTCCATCCACGAACATTTTGTTGACCGCCACTCCGTCGACCTTTGCCTTTATGTATAATGGCTTCAAATGGTACATCATTCCAGGGCTAGGTCTCTCAAACACAGCCCTTTGTTCTTCTACTACGCCACTGTTCATAACATAGTAACATAGTGGCTTGTCTTCCGCCGATTCATTTGGTACGAAATCTTCGTCCCCTTCAGAGACTTTTGATACCATATTATTCTCTGCTGGAAATATTGACACGATACCACAGTTTACGATGAAATCTTCACCGTATGTATCATCATTGGTGTCATCATACATGTCTTCGTCGAAGTCGTCTTCTAGTGACGGAGTATATTCTCCCTCTGACTGAGGAGAATACTTTGGTTCTTATTTATCCGACTGGGGAGTGTACTCCGGTTCTTTCTTACTCTCCACTAAGGATGTGCACTTCGAGCTTTGGGTTGACACCACCCCCTTTTCTCCTGAAGCTTCCACAGTCACCGCCATTATTTGATTTGTCACAACTTTTTCCTTCTCGACCCACCTTCCTTTCGGGTACTGCCTTTTCTGTCCAGAGGTCTCGATAGATTTCAACTGTGAAGTCGAAGCCTCTTTTCCAGCCTTTTTGTTTCGTTGGTAACGTCTCCATTGGGTCTTTGTCATAGGATTCTTCCCTTTGTAATTAGGGGATACCACATAGCCCCTAGGATCGGTCCTTTTGTCAGAGAATTTTGCCTCTTTTTCCAAATCCAACACCTTCCATTTCGGCCTCTTGCTCCCCTTCTGACTCACGGGTTCCACCCACTTCTCCTGTGGAGTGTCTGATGGTGGCACAAAGGTCTTGGGTCGTGCCTGCTGGAACAGCTTCCTGTACTCCTCATTTCGACGAGGGGCGCCATTCTGGTCGAACACAAACCTTGGGACATGTGGCTTGCCATCTCGCGGTGTCTCTTTCTTGCCAACTTCGTATTTCTCAGCAGCCTTTTCATCAAAGACAGCATTACATCTTAAGCATAACACAACCTTCGAACCACTCACCCTACATTTCTCTTGGAAATCCGTCAAGCTTTCGCCAACATGGGGGTAAACTGCCTCGAGTTCTTCCTCAGTCTTTTTGTCGGAACCATTAGTAGTCTCGACCATCATGCACTCAAAAGTCTCGGTTATTAACTGTTTGTTAAGACCCTTAATAGCCTCAACCATCATGCAGTCATACAGCTCAGAATAGAAGGCTTCTTCGACCTTCAGAGGGTCTGTGTCAACTTGCATCTTTGGCCTTTCGCCAAATTGAAGCCGACCTTCCTTCAAAGCTTTCTGCACCAGATTCCTGAAAAGAACACATTGAGCTGTTTTATGCCCAAGAAAATTATGAAACTTACAAAATCCCTTTTTTTTCTTTTTTTTCTAAGGGGGGTCTTTCAAACCAGGAGGAACAATAATTTGACCATCTTTAACTAATAAATCAAATATTTTGTCACACTTAGATACATTAAAAGTATAAATTTTAGCAACGTATTTATCTATTTTTCCAGTTTCGGTGGGATTTTTCCCGTTTGATGGTTTTAATAATTTACACGTGTACGGAGGCCCTCGCTTGAGTTCAGCCACGTTAACCTTGCTTTCTTCCACGAGCTCTTCGTCGCCAGAGGAGCATTCATCAGCGGCTACATATGAAACTTTATTTTTCTTACGGTATCTGCTAGTCTGAGTTTTTTTAGCTTTCAATCGTTCAACCTGTCGGACCCTATCGGCTAGCTGCGCCATATCCCTGAGATATTGCGTGTCTAACTTTTTCCTGATTGAATAATCTAGGTCTCCAGCTGCCATCTCGACTAGCTCATGTTCAGGGACTTGAGTAAAGTATCATGCTTTCAAAAGTCTTGTTAAGATATTGCTCAATCGACTCTGTGGCCTTCCGTTTGACACTGGCCAACTCTTTCAGACTAATTTTCGATTGTGTCGCTCCCGGGATTTTCATCCAAGTACAAACGCGAAAGTGGCACCGAAACAGAGTCGCCAACAATGTGTATTTATCCCAAGAAAGGAAAAGGAAACACTGCGTAAACCTGAGGAAAGGAAAGAGCATGGTCTTGCGACCAAGAGAACTGGGTTCGGGAGTCGGTTACGCGAAGGGAAGGTATTAGCACCCCCACGCGTCCATCGTACCCGATGGGATCCATGCTTGCTTGTCTCGATCAAAGGGTGTCGTCGTCTGGAGCTCCGCTGCTAATGGAAAGGAAAAGGAACAAGAACGGAAAGGAACGAAGAAAAAAATCTAGGGAAAATAAAAGAAGTGCTCGAATGGGCCCTACCCCGCTGCCTACGTATCTCATCGGGAACATGAGAATTAGAGCGACGTAGTTCCCCTCAACGAGGGAAAGTTGTTTGTGTTTTTTAGTGGAAACATCAGAGTGCGCGTTCCAACAGTTAGGTGTTGCAGCTCGCTGTTGGGAGACTTAGGCGTTACCTATTTGCGGTAGAACGGACATGACGAATCCTTAAGAAATGTGTGAAGAGATGAGAGAAGAATTGTTTGTTTTTGTCTTTTAGAAAGAAGTGTTTTTTGCAGTTATTTGTAACTTGCATTGCACCTATGTCTACAACATAGGAACTAATACGTCGCATATCGTCCCCAATAGGACGTACACTAGGTACCCTAGAAGAATGAAGGGAAACCCCCCCCCCCCATTATTCACTTCCCACATTTAAGGCTCATGCGCAATACTCGTTTAACCTTTATTAAGTGTTTTTTACTTTTGCTTTGAGATGAGAAAAGAAGAGACTCAAAAGAGGAAGAGGTGAAAACTAAGGGAGACTAAGACTCAATCTTAATGTTAGCATGCTTGGAGATCCTATGGTTAATGTGGTTTAGCAAACCTACTCCTAAAAGAAAGAAGAAGAAGAACAAAAGAAGCAACTTACTTCCAAAATGGAAGTTAAGTTGATCTTAAAGAGGGATGAAGAAGAAATTACTCAAGGAAAGCATGTACATGCTTATCAAACACAAATTTGAATTATTAAAAGCAATAAGAGAAGAGGATGGAGAGAAGTGTATGTGGAACTAGGTCCACACACTTACTTACCTTTAGCACCTACATGAAAATGCTAGTTCAAAACAATTTACAAGTAGTGCAATAAGAAAAGGAATAACAAGTAGTGAACAAACAAGTTAAGAATTAAAGCATAAAGATCCTAAGAGATGAAACTCAATCAAGGTCAGAACCTAGGCTCTAAGGGTGTTCTCTAATGTTAATTGATCAATCAAGAACAAACTATGCACAACTAAAGATCTTAAACATCAAAGAAGTGAATCATGGAAGAAATAGATGACTAATGAGTGGATATGCAAGGTGATCATGCATTAATGCTTCAAATAATGTCAAAGTCAAAATGTGGATGACCTAAACATGTGCCTAAACATGATGTATAAATGTCACATAAGGCAAACAATCAAGTATCCAAGCATTAGGAGTGACAAAGAGAAGAAGTGAGAAGATATGAATATGAATTAAACATGGAAAGAAATTACTTAAGGCATAAGTCAAACCTAAAAAGACTCAAGATGAAATCAAGTATCAAAACCCGAAATGATATGACATGTTAAAGATGCACAAATGATCATGGCAAAAGCACATAGCAATCAAGTCCATACAACTTAGCAAACATGTATGAAGAAGTCATATAAAAGAATGAATGCCTCATACTTGAAAAGAAATGCAAAAGATGCAAAATGGCATACAAGTATGAATGGTTATGGATAGGTCAGTAGCTAATCATGGATCAAAATGCAAATGAGATGATAATATGATCATGTTAGAAGCACACAACCAAACATGCAAAGCATAAGATGAAGACATAAGGAAAATTAGGTCAAAAAGTCCCATAAGATGCATCATATAAAACAAAGGATCCACATATGCCAAATGGACTTAACAATGATCAAACAAAGTTTCTAAGAGTCTAAACATGTTACCTAAATCCAAACAAAATACCTCAAATAATGGCATAAATGCCTCATGCAATGAAGGTTAAAGAAAGGCACATAAAGTTCAAGCAAAACTTCCTTCAAACACAAGCACACAAACATATGTCAAAGTGCATTAAAAAATTATGGAATTAGAATACAAATGACCTCAACCAGGGACTAATCACATATCCAAATCCTATACAAAAATTCAGAGAGGAGGGACCTCAAACAATCAAGCCATAGTCACTTATGAATCATGAACCAAAATGCAAAGATGGGGGACCTAAATGCAATAAAAGAAAGTTATAAAAATGAAAAAAAAATATTTTTATGAAGTTTTGGATGTTACTGAATGGATTCAAAAAGATTGATGCAAAAATGTTTAAGGAGCTATGAGAAATAAATCTTTGAAATGAAGATATAAAAATAGAAACAAGTTTCAAAAGAAATAAAAGAAAAATATGGAAGAATATGCAAATATTCACAAAATAAAAATTAAAAAAAAATTAAAAATTATTTAAACATGTTAAGATATCACATGAATTTTTGTAGAATTTTTCATGATGTTTTGGTATTTTTAAAAATCAATTATGAAACAAGTATAAAAAGAAATTAAAAGAAAGAAAGAGAAAGCAGGGGGTGCAGAGAAGTAAAATATCACGTTCAAAAACAATAATGGGCTCAGTGTGGGGTGCAAACAAAAATTAAGTCCAATCCAATTACACTTGTGATTGTGTGTGATGAGTGTACATGCAGTTAACGTGCGCAATCAACAATGACCATAGGATGCAGTCAACAGTCAAACATGGCAAAAGCATTCAAAATGAGAGGCTCAGATACATCACACCATGATAACAACCATGTACACACGCGCGTGGAATCACTCAGGTTAAAGTTCAAGACATGTGACTGGCACATGTGTCATTAATGTGCTGGCACAATATAGAGCGTTGGATCAAAGTGCACATAAGATCATCAAGCAAGTCAAAGAATCAAACAATCCACAATGCAAGTACACTAAAACCATCATGCACGCGTACACATAAGATCAACCTGAAGTTCAAAATAATGCACATGCAAGTCACATGGATTTTAATGCGTTGTCACCTTAATAACCACACGATGCAAATGATCAAACGGTCCTGATTTAAAATTGCTAAACCCTAACGTTAAAACCTCACCGGCCGGAGAAGGACCTCCGGTCATCTTCTCCGGCGAGCAACCACCACCTGCAACCTCACATATGTCCAGAAATCCATAAAAATGGTACTAAAATGAAGAGGAACTCACGTAGATCAATAATATAGGTTCAACTTTCACATATCACACGCATATAATGAGAATCGAATGCAACAACATTGCCCTAATTTTTTGAAACTAAGCATCTAGCATGCCTATCATCTAGCCAGATACTTCAGAGCTCCTAATGAGCTAAAATCAACAAAAACAAGTAATAAGGAAGAGAATTCATGCGAGAAAAGTTTGAGAAATCAAACTTGAAACTGATGAAGCTTTGGATCTACAAGAATACCAGAGAAAGATGTTTCTTCCTTGAGCTTCAATTGGCCAAATAAAGGCTTGAGAACTCTGAAAGATGGAGGTGAATATGGATTTGCAGTGTAGTTGAGCTTGAATAGATGAAGATATTCTTGAGTGTTCTTGCTCATAAATGTAACAATGATGATGATGCAGATGAAATGTAGTTGAAAATTGTTGATGTCGTGTGAAATCAGAGAGAGGGTAGAGAAAAAAGTGAGAAGAATTCTTGGAGAGAGAATGGAAAAATGAAGTTGAAAATGGATTTGTAAGTGAGATTCAAATATATAGGTTGGGTTAAGTGTTTAAACTATGGTTAACTGAGTTGGTTAAGGTGAGTCAACTGAGTGCACCCTAACTAACTGAGTCAAGTTAGTTAGGGGCGAGTTGCTTGGCTGTGATGTAGTGAGGTTGAGGTTTATGGAGTTTATGGTGAGGTTAAGTGAAAAGAATGGTGGTGATGGCACGAATCAGTGGTAGAAGAAACTTGTTGAGCGAGTTTAACTCATTTCCTCTTTGGTGCATGATAGCATGGTGTGTGTATGATGTAAGGAAAGTGTTTAGTTAAAAGGAGAAAAGAGAAATGTGGAGAAGTGTGCGTGTAAACTGGTGAAACAACAACCACAATGTTATACTTTTTCTGGTTTTATAGCAACAACACATTCAATACAACAGTGGATGTTTGAGGGTGAATATCTCTCATGTTAATGCATGGTTTAATGGGGGTTTTGATGTCAAATGAAAGAAGACTCATAATAGAACAAGATTGATGTGAGAATTGGATTGAATTGAGGTGTGTAAGATAGTGTAAAGTTGCTTGGAACATCAAAGTTTGAAACTGGTTCATGGGCGAGGCAAGGTTGTGACATGGCATGGCAATGTGGTGCATGGAATTCAGCATAATCACACCAACTTGGTACCACCATAACTATCTCATAACTTGCTCAAATTAAAAAACGTCCAACATCAACATTGAAGAGGGCATGGAAAGGAACAACTTTGATGTTGGAAAGTTTTCCATTTGAAGCTTCCTTCTTGGAGAAATTAAGCTTGACATTCTACCCACCATGTGTTTGTCAAAATTATGGCAGGTGGGCTTGGTCACGCTTGGTCATGACTTGGTTTGTGACCTAGTTTTGCCAAACTTTGGTTGATCATATCTCCCTCAATATTGATCCAATGGAGATGTTATTTATATGGATTTGAAGCTTAGAACATGAACTTTAATTGGCTCAACTTGGGCCTGAAGTTTGGAGATTTTATCATAGAGAAAGAGAGCCTCAAAGTAGGGTGCAAAATGGTCCAAACTTGCCATTTTTGGAAACCCTAAAGTTTCTATTTTTGGCAGTTTTGTGATTTCTTGATTTTTCATAATTCCTCCATCATTTCTTGATCAAATCTTGTCCAATGAACATATATAACATGAATTTCATGAATTTGACCTTAAAAAGTTAGGAGTTAACTTTTTTCACTGCACAGTTGACTTTTTCCCCAATTTCTTGACTATCAAGCAACTGATCAATTGAAACCCTTCTGAAACCAATTGATAAGCAATTTTCCATCTATATACACTTAAGAACATAAGGAATACCATGAGATCAAGTCTTGCCCAAAAAATCAGAGATAAACTGATTTTAGGTCAAACCCTAATTTTGGCACCCTCTGGTTAGAAGGAAATATCACATCCTCCAAATCCACATTCCTCTGAATATGGTGTATATCCCATCTAACAAAGAAGAGATATGGCATTTGGAGGTGATGAAGACTTAAAGAGCTTGCCCATTTGAGGGTCAGGTCCCAATTTTTTACTGCCTTGTGTAGGAGATGGTGCACTGCCCAATCTTCTTGATGAATTCTCCTTCTTTCAATGACTTGTGAGATCAAGTAGGGATGATATATGATGTAAGAGACCTTTGAGGCTTGTGAGAGACCCTTGGCTCTTGTTCCTTTACTTTGGATGATCAACACCTTAGAGAACCACCTGATCCCATGCCCATATGCAAGATGCAATGCTAAATGCTTAATGTTTTATTTTTCTATGCTTGAATGCAATGCAATGAAATAAAAGCTCATGCTAAATGATATGAAGAAATGAGAGGGCAAATTTTGGGGTATTACAGATTGTCCCATGTAAAACTGTTCATGAAACAATCTTTCTAATTGTGCTCAGGTATGGGCAGACTGTGGGGGAAACGTGGTGAACCACGTAAACGCGTTCTTTGTGAGGGAACTTGGAAAATACTTCATCTTTAAGTCCTCATTATTTGCTATGTCACCAGCTTTGGTTTGATATCTGGAAACGTGTTCGACGGTGGACTTTTCGGTCTCTCCGACGAACTTGGTGAACTTTGGAACCTTCCATCCCCTAGGAAATTCTGTCTACAAAACAAAATCTGGTAGTGGGGACGTATACATTGTCCGTCGAAGGCCTGGATTCACTCCATTTCAAACCATGATCCGTTCAACCATAGCTTCCAAGTTGGGTTTGCCAGCCACGACATCCTGTCGAACTTGCCTGACCACGTAGTTTGGATCTTGGTTTCTATAAACTAACACAACGGGAGGCCTTTGGGCCACCCTAGGTGTGTGCTCGACCTCATGGGTTGATAAATTGTTTCGCCGAAGACTTTATCTTGACGAACTGGTGTCTCTGGCCTAGGAGGAGGCGTCTGTCGACACGGTGTCCTAGGAGCCCCTAAGAAATCACCTATTCGTGTCATCAGAGTTGCCAATTATTGGTAACTCTGTGTCGAATGTTGTATTAATGGTCTTAATATGGTGCCCATTTATTGAGTCAACATGTGCACCATTTCGTGATTACTCTCATCCATCTGCTGTCTCATGATTCCGATGGAACTTGAGGTGAAAGTTGGAACTGATTGAGATAAAAGATTGAACCCTGGGGGTCGAGTAACTTGGTTTTACAAAGGCCCTAATCCTTGGTACGGTGAGAAAACTGGAGATGAACTTTCCCCAAACACCGGACCACTAGAATGCAGACTCGACATGAACTCGGTCGGCATCCCAAAAGCTCGAGGTATGTGCATTGTGAGACTAGGCACATGCTGCCCTGTAGTCCCTGTCATCGCCGGCCTAGGTTCAGACCGACGTGGTGTTGCGGCTGGCCCACTATGGACGGTCAAAACCGCAAACACAGTTCCAGAGCCAACATCAGTTGTTTGCGTTACAACCGTACTTTCCGCCGAAGACGGTTCTTCGTTCGGACGTGGTGTCACCATCTTACCACTACGTAAATGCATACACTCAACTCAAACGGGTCCCACTGGGCGTGCCAATTTGTTCGCACACAATTTTCACGCGAACAACCTCTGGCCTCCTATCGCAGATTTACTTGCGGGATCGGCCACAAAATCCCAGAACAAATGGTTGGAGTACATGTGATGTTGGTAGGATGGTTCTGATTTTGATGAAGTTGGACACAACTTAAAAAAATAAAGGGATGCAAATTGATGAATAAAACAAAGAAGAAAAACAAATAAGTAAATGGCAAGATAACTTAAACTTTATCATACATTTTATGGGAAGAAACTCTTTTCTCTTAACGCTTGGTACTTAGAGTGTATCCCTTTTACAATGTTACAAAATGCAACCTCCAAAATGGTAATGGCTATTGCTTTAAATAGGAAGAGAAAATAATTATTTTCCTCCCATTGCTGGCCCTGGTTATGACACGTGTCGCCCCAACATCTTTGTAACTTCCCCACTTTCTCAGCATTTCAAATTTCTTCGCGCTCAAAGATTCCCACACTTTGGTCAGTTTCATTGGCCATCAGTCGAAAACCCTTCGACAGCATGCCTTTGGGTTGATCTCTGACGCTTCTTCCATTGATGTCGGCCTGCTCTTTGGCCTCCTCACCATTTCCCCTCCTGAAGTCGACCCATTTATTGGCTTTCTCATCCTCTCTTCATTCTCTCTGCCTAGTCGAACCCTCCTAGCTAACACCTATTCATGCTACAGGTCGGCACATACTGAAGCAAAATTTATGGAAATTAAAAGGACACAACATGAGCCGACCTGAAATCGAACTTGTCGACCTATACTGAAACATTGACTTGCACATGTCGACATGTAATGGTTCGTGTCGACCCGAAGACTCCAATCTTCAATAGTTTTTTACTCAATTGATTCTTAGTGACCTTGAGATACTTATGATGAATCATGAATAGTAGATTTATGAGGTATGCATACATATAATCAAATGTATGGTTTGTTTGCTTGACAAAAAAAACATGTCTTAGTTTAAGATATGGATGAATCATGATGGCATTTATGTATGGTTACTATAAAACATGTAAAATGCAACATACAACAGTCACATTTGATTTTTTGGAAGTAGACACATATCACAAGCATCATACATAGTTCATCACATATTCTTAAGAAATAAACAGGTAAAAGAAACACTCAAGTACACAATAAGAAATAGGGCTAAAACGATATAACCTCCCCGTACACAAGACAGAGGATGCACTTGTATTCCACGAGTAACTTTCGAACGAAAGTGGAAGTGAATGCAACATGTGCCATGAAACACAAACAGAACCAAAATGTTCTTACCAATTTCTTTCTTGTACAAGTATTTAAATGTGAGATTAATAATGTATTCAAGAAGTACACTTGATGATTGTTGAATAATCTTTCAACTTGAAAGGTAAATTTCCGTTGCAGCTAGGGGTGGGAATAGGCCAGGCCAACTAACAGGGGCCTATGGCCTAGCCTACATAGGCTTAGGCCAGGTCAGGCTTTTTCTTAAATAGAAAGGCCTATGCTTTTTTATAAGCCTATTTTGCTAAAGAGGCTAGGCCACAGGCTGTAAGAAAAGCCTTTTAAGCCTATCAAGCTGGCCTATTTAAGAAAAAATCAATAAATTTATTATTATTATATTCTATTATGTACTTTTAATTAAAAAGGAAAATAAAACTTAGTTATCTTGAAGAACTTATGAAAATAAGTTGAACAAACATTATAAACAATGTCATAAGTTATTGTCATAAGTTTTTCTCATAAGTTCTCTTCAACAAATAGTACCACCAAACTTATGCTAATAAGAAAACTTGAATGAGACAATGAAAACAAACATTTAAACTAATTGATCTTCTAACTTGTTAGTCTATTTAACATTAGTTGAATTTCTTATTTACAGATGTTTAAATGAAGTAGGCTCTTAAATAGGCTAGTAGGCCAATCAGGCCTTCAAAAAGGCCAGACTTAGGCCTAAAAATAAGCCTATGATAGGCTACAGGCCAGTCTTAGGCTTTGAATTTTTTAGCAGGCCAGGCTCAGGCTTGGCAAAGCCTAGCTCGGCCCAGCCTATTACCACCCCTAGTTGCAGCTGGACTTTTCATCTTGCTCAATTATGATATTTATCTTGCTTCTCATGTTTCATCAATTTAGGTTGATCACTCCTAGTTTGATGTTCTTGAGCAAGTTTAGTCAAAGATATCCTACACAGTTAAACATAATACCTTTCTGATACTTCTCGAATAACTTATTAGTAATCATTCACATACTTTTACCACTTAAACGAAAAACAAAAAGAGTTAACCTAGTTGGTAACAAAATCCTCCTTGTTAGTCACATAGATCAAAACGATAAGGACATGTTACCGTATTGTGCCTTGATGCTCTACGAACAAGATCTCATACTCTTTCCATAGAGTCAAGACATTTTTCCTACATGATTAACAACTTGTACTAGGTACCCAATCTTCATTGGGTCCTTGGGGATTAGTAAAACCTTGATTGCATCTAGGGATCCATTGAAATACATCATTAGAAACATGAAGTTTCCTAATTATGTATTTTACAATAGTGTGTCCCTTTTTGCAACAGTGTGACAATACAAATTTATAGAAGATAACCTTTTACTATTTGGTTCCTTTTTAACGTAACTATACCTCCAATATGGATTTTGACCTGGTAAGTCATACTTGGAAGTATCTATAGAAAAAGTGACCTTGGGTTGCAAAGCCTTATCAAGTTTAGCTTTAAGATTCTTTGACTCCTTTTGCCAAAAGCGACATGTTTCACAACCAAAATTCCATAAAGATCTAGGATCCTCATCTTGTCCTTCTAGAATATTTGACATAGATTTCCTTAGTGCTTCCACATGTCTTTCATTTTCAGCAATATTAGCTTCCAAATGAGAGAAATTTTTCTTGTTTGAGGCTAATCTCTTGAAAGCATCTATGGCTTGTCTTTGTAGATTCTCAAAGGATTCTTGAAGTTGAGAAAAAGCTAAGTCACGAAAAACTTGAAGTTTAGAGTGACTTACAACCTTTTTCTTTCATTTGTTTGCCATATTGCAAAGCTTGGCCGATTCCTCACTTGAAGTAGAGCTATTATCACTTGATGAGTCACTTTCTTTTTCCCAAGCGGCATAGGCTTTTCTTCCTTTTCTAGAAGTTTTGTGACGGCCTTTTTCATTCTTGATTTTTAGCACCCCAGCTTAAAGTGACTGGGTTTACCATAGTTATAGCACGTACTTCGTGACTTCCCCTTTTTGGTTTCATCTTCTTCTTTTGAGGAACTTGATAACCTTCTTGATTTATCACGATACTTATTGGGATATTTGTCACCATGTTTTAGCATGTATCTAGACTCGCTTTATGAACAATCCCATATCTTCTTCGTCAGATTCATTGTCATCTTTAAGCTAATTATCCCTTTGCTCATCTTGAGAAGGCCTTGAACTAGAAGTCTTTAGAGAGATGGACTTCTTCCATTCTTCTTTGTCTTTCCCTTTTTCACTCTTTGTTGCTTATCATATTCCTTCTCGTATTTTGCAAAGCAAGTAAGCTCTTGCTCATGCTCTTCCTACTTACCAAACAAAGTTGTAAGATCAAGCGACTTAAGATCATTTGCTTCTTTTATAGCGGTGACCTTTGGTTGCCATTTCCTACTTAAACACCTCAAAACTTTGTTAGTAGCAATTTCATTGGAAACAGGATTACCTAGTACATTTTATCGATTTATAAGATGAATGAATCATTTTCGTATATCCTCAATGGTTTCACCATGCTTAATACGGAACAGCTCAAACTCTTGATTCAATGTCTTGATCCTAGATTGTTTGACATCATTAGTACCCTCATGGGCAATCTCTAATGCGTCCCACATAGCTTTGGCGGTCTCACAATGATAAACGCGATAAAACTCATCAACTCCCAAGGAAGAAGTGAGGATGTTTTTCACTTTCCAATCATGTGACCATAATTTCTTATTGAATACTCTAAAGATTTGACTAAATTTTGGTAAAAACTCATTGCCAAACAAAAAGATTCAACACCAAGATATCTGCCAAACACAAAGATGTCGAAGGAGATGTCATAGCATGAAGACTCGACATTTGGACTGTTTAAATCTGCTTCAAATCTGCTCCAAGTTTCTAGGCGTGTGTAGCAGTGGATCAAGGAAATATTTGTTTAAAGATTCGAAGCCCAAGGATACAGAAGCCTATAAATAGAAGACTTAGACCTAGGATTTGACATGCCTATTGTAACCTAGTTCTCTTGCGTAAGAAACAAGGGTTTAGGGTTTTGAGAGACGTTGGCTCTTTAGGTTGTAAGTCTCCCTTTGTATCAGTTGATGCATTGTGGCAGATATAGGTGTCACACAGATCCATAAGCCTTGAGGTATTGGACTGTGTTATTCTCGGATGAAGCTTTTAAGCAAATCCGAGTTAGCTTGTTTGTCAAGTACGCTTGACAGAATTCTGTATTGACAGGGATGCTGTAGAAATCACAGTTGGTGATTAAGGGAAGTGAGTGGGGTATCTCGTATCAAAGAGGTTGTTCTTTTATAAAGTCTTCATTGGGTAGATGTTAGGATATAAAGTTGTAAACAGGGGAGTTTAGCTTTGTAACAGTTCTACAGATAGTGGAGTCTTCTTCCTGGATTGGTATCCCCTAGATGTAGGTGAGTTGCACCGAACTGTGTTAACAATTGATGTGTTCTTTATTATTCTGCAGATTTACTTTTCTGTTAGGTTTCATGATAAACATGTTGGATCAGATGTCGTAACATCTGTGATTTTGCAGTTCTGATATTCAAGGTATCAGTCTGTTGCAGTTCTGTTCTATGTTTAAATGTTTATGCAGAACAATGTCTTGACATGTGTTAGGACATCTGATGTCTGCATTTCCAGAATTTCAATTAGTATCAGAGCAGGCATCCTGTCTATTTCTGGATGAGATCTTTAGGAGATACTTTCTGGCATTTAAACAAGGAGGAGTTTTGAAGATCAGATCAATCAACTCAGACATACTCAAGGGTATTAATGGATGGGATGGATGTTCTAGATCGAAGGTAACAACCCAGAGGTTATTCATGTTGCTTCTACAACAACTGTAGCAGAAGTGGCTAGTTCTCTTGTTGGGTTGTCTTATAAGATGTTCTGACATCTTATTAGGGCAAGCAGGATCTGTTCCTTGGTGGTTCTGCTGCATATGTTTCTCATGGAAGATCTCTAGAATTATGGGATTCTGGAGTTGTTGCTGAAGACAGATGGTGGAAGGTCTAAATCGTCATCCTCTATAGTTGAAGATATCTGCATTCTTTTATTCCAAAGTCACGAGCGATGGAATGAAGGGAGTTGTTAGAAGATGTTTGGTGACTTGGTACTTGGAAGCTTGGTTCCATAGTACAGTTTGAAGTCAGTTGAAGAGGAGAGAAGTTGAGTTTAAGTTTATCAAGTTCTTGCTCTAGGAGTTTGATAGATTGTTGATTGGCTAGGTTGTCAAAGATACTTGAGAATTCTCTCAAGTCCACTCATAAAGGCGTCTCAGTCGTGCATCTGGAGTCTTCTAGTTATTCTTCTGACTAGAAGATGTTTCTATGAAACACAACCTGAAGAAAGTGGAGGTAATTTATTTTCACTCTCCAAAACAGCAAGGAAGGATTCATCTTTCTTAACCCTAAGTGTGGATCCAATCTGATTGAAGTTCTCAGAATCTTTGAGGTAAATAGGATTCTTCAGAGAGAATCTTAGTTACTTGAGTCAAGGGTGGCAGCCTTGGTATCTCAACTATTTGTGTCAAAGAAGATACTTGCAAAAGATTGAATACTTGATAAGTGTTCATGAAGTGATTTGGTGGAGCTTAGCTACAACAGTGAAGAAGGGTTATTGGACAAGGATTTAAGATCAATTGTTATTTATGGAATTCACAAGTATTTAATTAATTATCCTTGAAAGCCAAGATTGCTGATGTTCAACAAGATGTTGGAACATCTCATCATCAGAGTTTGTGTAGAATCATGGGAGGGGTACTGCATATGCTTTATCATTTGTTTTAGTCTTGGGTGTTGACCTAAGAATTGGCTTTAGTCTAGGTGTGACAGAAGCATGTGATCTCTAGAGAGTTTCCTGGCAAGAAACTGGTCTAGATTTTGATGCTGTTGAAGATGAAGATGAAGACATCATAATCTTGATGATTACTTCTTGGATCAGTTTATTTCTGATCTAGGAGGAATTGAGTGCTAGTGATGGCATAGCTTGGATCAGTTTATTTCTGATCTAGGTACTTGGGAGCATGGGATCTTGCTCAGCTTGAAGGTCAAGGTTAAGTGGCAGTTTTCTCTGACTTTCTACAGACTGCTCTACCAAGGAAAGTGGTATTCTTTGGTATGGCTATGGTGTAGTCTAGGACTACTTTATCTTCTGAAGATTCAGACGTAGCAGGTGTGAAGTCTTTGGAGTTTCTAAGCAGGATGGAGATTGTCAACTCAAACTTGGTTGCTGAATCAAGTCTATGAGAGCATGGAACTCTTGTTCTATAATAGGGAAGAGGTTCTTCTAAGTTGCAGAAGAAGGAGCTGAATTCAGCAGCTGGATGTCGTATCAGAATGTTGTGACATCTAGCTTATCATCAGGATCTCAGCTGGTGATGTGGCACATCAACTTAAGATAAGGTGATCTACAGGAGAATGGAAGTAATGGATGCTTCAAAAAGCTCTATCTCATGCAGTTTGCGGGAGCTGTGGATGGGAAGATGTTACATGTCTAAAAGGCTTGGTGGATCCAAGATGTCTTACTAAGGAGCAAGTAGTTCATGTGACTTGAAGATCATATTTCATTGGTGGATCAGTGTATCTTGTGGGAGTTCTAAAAAAAATGAGATCAATCAAAAGGTGGCATTTGGTTGGTTTTATACTGTGCATTCAAGCAGGATGCTTGAAACTGATTGCTCTTGTGCAGAAGGGTAGTTAGTTGAAAAAGTAAGGAGAATCTAGTTCATTTTGGAGCTTGTGGCAGAAGTTCTCAGTTTATGGAAGATTTCCTTCTTTTGGTGGATGAGAGTTTATTTCTCTCTGGATTTCTAAAGTTCTCTTTGTTCAAGCTGGTGGCGCAGTGTTGTTTGAAGATCTTTAGTTGGATTACTATACAAATAGTAAGTCCAGTGGTGGATCATATCAAGAACCATGGTGTATGGTGTCTGTGATGTGTGAAGGATGTCCCAACTGATGTTAGAACATTATCCGGGTTGGTTATCCTTGGTGGAGGATTCTTAAGTTCTGATCTAGGAACTTGTTGGCTACATCATGTCTAAGGAGTATCTATCTTGTCATACGGGAGAATGATAGAGTAGAAGAACTGCCTTGGGAGGATGGTGTAGAGAAGACTGAAGTGGATCATGTGTTGATTGCATGGAAGTATGGATATGGATATTCACCAGTTGATTAGAAGTATTCCATATTATCATATGGGAGAATGATGAAGGAATGACTGTCTTGGATTGTTGGGTGTCTATCTATTGACCTTTCTAAGGTCAGATAAAATCTTGTGGAGGGGATATCGCCCCTATTGGTAAGTCATGTTAAAGGGAAGTGGATCAGTTTGGCAGATGTGAAGTTCTGAAGCATGTATACGGTATCTGACACCGTTGGAAGAAAACAAACTAAGAGGTATGGTATCTCTTTGAGGAATGTGGATCATTCTAGATCAATTGGATTTTATCTCAGGGAACAAGGAGATTTATACATGAGAATTCAAGAGGAATTTGTTTGGTGTATGGATAGTTTCTGAAAGAAGGGGATCAATAGAGCTTTGATCTTAATCCAAGAGTTTATTAATATAGGATGGTGATCCTAATGAGTCCTCACGGGAAGCATGATGGTGTTCATGTGTGAGTGATTATTGGTTCTTGTCAGAAGAAGCAATAAATGGAGTTGATGATTGTGTCCAGCAGGTAGGTTGGACAGAGGGTGCGCTCTTGAAGACATGAAGATGCGTCTTATGTTTTCCATTCATCAGCAGAAGTGTTCATTTGAGGAGCACTAGTTATCTTAGATAGAGGGAGTTGCTCCTTGATCTAAGGTATATTACTGCAGGGGTGCAGTTCAGTTTGTATTGTGCGTCAAGCAAACTGTGATTATGTTTCCATCCTGCGAGGATGAGATGTCAAGAAGGATGTCTTGACATTAGTGTACTATTGCAAGTTGAGGGAAACTTGACAGTACAAATTACATGGTTCTTAATGGATGCTTAAGAAACATTGGTTAGGTCAGAGAGAATTTACTTTTCTCTGCAGAATGTGCTCTTAAAACTGTGAAGGTATTGGTCAATACAGAAGTTTTATTTGGTGGACAATGTCTGACATGATGTTAGAACAATATTTAGGATAAATCTCTCTGGTTATGTGCTTGTGTGGATGGTTTGGACGGTGGAGAATTTGCGTGTGCAAAACATGTTCTTCGCCCTTGGAATTCCTTTTGGACGGTGCTCTAAAAATGCTTTATTTGACTTGACTGGTGTAATTTCCAATGGTTCGATGATTCTTATGTGAGCACCTGGGTATGTAAAAGGACATTTTTGGCTATGAAGCTGCTCTAGTTACTTTTGTCAATTTTTGGCTAAAAAAGAGGGAGAAAGGAGTTTCTGCAGTGTCGTTTGTGTCTTGTGCCCTGAGTTAAGAACACAGGCATGTGTTCAAGGGGAGTTTTAGGATTTCTGGATCTCATGAGTCTTAAATTATTACTTATGAGTTGGTTATTCAGGTTGACACAAATACAAGAGAATCCTGCTGGTTTTATTGTACAAAATGAGTTTTAGCCAAAATTTGTCAAAAGGGGGAGATTGAAGACTCTAAAGATTTGACTAAATTTTGGTAAAACTCATTGCCAAACAAAAAGATTCAACACCAAGAAATTTGCCAAACACAAAGATGTCGAAGGAGATGTCATAGCATGAAGACTCGACATTTGGACTGTTTAAATCTGCTCCAAGTTTCTAGGCATGTGTAGCAGTGGATCAAGGAAAGATTTGTTTAAAGATTCGAAGCCTAAGGAGACAGAAGCCTATAAATAGAAGACTTAGACCTAGGATTTGACATGCCTTTTGTAACCTAGTTCTCTTGCGTAAGAAACAAGGGTTTAGGGGTTTTGAGAGTCGTTGGCTCTCTAGGTAGTAAGTCTCCCTTTGTATCAGTTGATGCATTGTGGCAGATATAGGTGTCACACAGATCCATAAGCCTTGAGGTATTAGACTGTGTATTGTTCTTGGATGAAGCTTTTAAGCAAATCCGAGTTAGCGTTTTTGTCAAGTATGCTTGACAGAATTCTGTATTGACATGGATGATGTAGAAATCACAGTTGGTGATTAAGGGAAGTGAGTAGGGTATCTAGTATCAAAGAGGTTGTTCTTTGATAAAGTCTTTATTGGGTAGATGTTAGGATATAATGTTGTAAACGGGGAATTCTAGCTTTGTAACAGTTCTACAGATAGTGGAGTCTTCTTCCTGGATTGGTATCCCCCAAATGTAGGTGAGTTGCACCGAACTGGGTTAACAATTATTTCGTTCTTTATCATTCTGCAGATTTACTTTTCTGTTAGGGTTCATGATAAACATATTGGATCAGATGTCGTAACATCTGTGATTTTGCAGTTCTGATATTCAAGGTATCAGTCTGCTGCAGTTCTGTTCTTTGTTTAAATGTTTATGCAGAACAATGTCTTGACATGTGTTAGGACATCTGTTGTCTGCATTGCCAGAATTTCACTTATCATTATCATCCCATTGTGCTTCCAGATTAGGTATTGTGACACCATTCTCATTGGTCATAGTTATTTCATTTGGACCATTTTGAATAGCATCCAAATACCTTTGTCAACAGAGTTGACATGAATACGCATAAGTGTTTTCCAATAGCCATAATTTTCGTCGGTGAATAATGGTGCTCTATTGTATGCACCTTTAGGTTCAGTAGCCATTCTTCTAAGAAATTTATCTCAAGCACAGAATGTACCGGACCTCTTGATGCCACTTGTTAGACGATAGGCTTCGATCTAGAGAGGATGGAGTGAATAGATCACAAATTTTACAACCAAAAACTTTTGCCAAAAATCTGTTTTCAAAAATGTGGTGCAGCGGAAAAAATGACCCGGATCGAATCGTCTAGCCGAACCTACTATCGAAAAGCAATATATGTATCACAAATCAAACAGAGTGATAACGAACATAAATGTTTAACAATGATCAAGCTACTAATCAATTAAATGCAATGCTAATTGTAACTCGTATATCTAATGAGTCAAAATATACACAAATAATTTATCGAACACTTGATGTGCGATCAATAACAATTGGAAATATAGTTTGTTTTGTTGACATTAAAACCTATCACAATCAAAGTGATTGTGATTATATCAACAACAACACCTTTAGAAGATAATAGAAAATAATTTCCAATCGAATTGATCCAACAACGACGAAATCGATAAATTACATAATAAAAAATAAAAAAATAAAGAGATGGCAAGAGAAAGATAGAGAGAGAGAGAGAGAGAGAGAGAGAGAGAGAGAGAGCGAGAGACCAAGATTTGTTTAGGCAACTCCCTAACCGCCCTCGCTATGGGTACGCCTGCCCTCAATTCAAAATTGAATTGAGATAGTGTTATTAACTTTTTCTTTGCAATAATTTTTATACAAGAGATGAAGAATGCAAACCCCAAAAACCCAATTATTTTGTGTTGATTCTTCCACCTCCAACCCTTTATCAAAGCTTGATCAAGTGACTGATAATGCGGCTGCAATCCTCCGATTATCCTGATCATGCAACTTGTTGAAACCCGAGATTCCCAAACACAATTCACTATCTCGCGCTACTCCCTTACAAGGAAACGACCTTGTCCCAAGGCTTTCACTCGGTCGAATCTACGTTGACGTGATCTCATCCAAAACCTTCAAATCAACCCAATCTTGAAGGAAAATCCCACCTTGGTTTTCTTATTTGAAACACACAAAGCCTCCAACCCAATATTCTTGGTTACACCAAACCTAATTGGACGTTATCAACCCTAATCTAGATGGCCACCCAATCGAAAAATGATTATGTGTAGTTCAATTGTGTGTATGCATAGAAGAAGGGATGAAGATAATGAGAATCTTTGTAATCTGGTTTCGTTTAGGTTTTATTCACTAGGAAACCTTACCTAGAAGAAGATGCATGTATGAGTATATATAGTTTATTTTGAAACGAGGAGAAACCTCCTTTATATTGAAACGAGGAGAAACTCGTTTAGGTTCTATCAAGAAACTAGTTTATTTTGAAACGAGGAAAAACCTCCTTTATATAGTAAAAAATTTAGCTCAAAAAGAAAACAATCCATGTACCATTTTAATGAGTTAATCAATGATAAGTTATGTATTAATCAGTTAACCAAGCTAAATTAAGAAAAAATGATTTTCTATGTCACTTAACTGATTATCATCTTCCTTAATCGATTAGGAGGTGTTACACTTTAATTTAATCTCATAAAGGGACGTCTTAATCAATTAGTCAGTGTATTTTTTAACTTCTGAATTAATTAAAAAAGCTTCTAATCAATTAAGCGTACTCGCCCAGGTTGGTTTTAAAATGTTTTATCAAAACATAAGAGATTTAAATGTGTGTATGCGTATTGCCTTAGAACCTCAAGACTTACTCTTGTTCTTTTAGAATAAACCGAATGACACTAAGCGCAAAACCAAACTAGCTTTCACACTTTCACATCTTTGAGGTCACATCTTCAAGATCCTTTGCTTTATATAACAATGTTTGGAACTTTTAACTAGAACTTGAATCATTTGATTGATGATACTAGAGATATCTCTTCATTGTTCATATGCCATCATCAAGAACCTTGGTGATCAAAATCATTTGACAGATGCCATTAATACTTTAACAGTTGTCATCAACACCTTGACAATTATCATCAACACCTTGACAGTTGTTATCAACACCTTGCAAATTGTCATCACCAAATTGACAATTGTCATAATCAAAACCATTTGACGATATTGCATGCACATACTTGCATTACATATAGAACCATAGTATTATCATATTCCTTAAAGGAAATGACAACTACAATAAAAACTATAACTTTATGATGTATCTTGAAAGTCTTCTTCTGAGCATCATCCATAGCAAAAGGATATTTTTCCTTTTGCGTCTTTAGGATGCTCTTAAACTTTCTTCACAAAAACCGATAGCTCTAAATCTTGGGAGATAGGGAAACAATATGGTTTATATTTCTACTATTCAACTCTTTCTCTATCAAACATAAGAGACTTGATTGAGTAAGAAGTACTAGTTCCTTCATCATTAAGGTTTGAGTGTTCAATCATTAAGGTTTGAGTGTTCAATCAAAAAAATTTCAACGGTCTTTACTCTTCCATGATTAAGTGTTTAAATAAGATATCGCAACTCCGATGTTAACTGAAGATGATAAAAACACAAAAGAGTTGGCTCAACTACCACCTTATAAAGAGGTTATTTCAATGTCTGAGAGAAAGCAAGACGACAATTCTAATGTATGTTTTTACAATGAATAGGGTTTCTTGGATGACTATTTCTAACAACCTTGTATCCAAAATCATTTCCTCCCTTGCACTAAGGGTATCAGGATCCTTTGCATATGATTTTAAAATACCTACAATGTGGCTTTCAACCTTACTCGTCCCATGAGTAATATGGACCTAAGCATTGAAAAGATGACATGCACGACTCTTAACATGAATATTCGTACATCTTCCACACACATTACTCTACCACCTTAAAATACTCCCCCAACACCATAAACAAACTCTGATTACTCTCAATGGCATTCCATAATGCATTGTTTTCTTACTACTTATGTGTAACGTCTTAAGATGATACATCATAGAGAAACATCATTGCACTCTTCTCATCCATTTGAGCAAAAAACGCATAAAATGGCTCTCAAAAAACGCATAAAATGGATTTGAGAGCCTCTTATCAAAATAGAAACCATTGACAATAAAAAAAATTGTGTTTCTTCTCCATGCAATACATATGAATTTTGACATGCAAAAAAGTAACGTGTTCCATGAAACAACGTATGATTAAGAAATTTAAGCAAATAAATTATGGATATCAAATAAACGACAAAGAGGATTATACATTTTGGATGGAGAATAACAATAGTTTTAAGAAACAAATAAAAATGTTAAAGAATATCTTTAGTCATGGGCATTGTTACAAATTACGAACTCAACATTCTAAATAAAATATACTAATATGAAATACAAATTCAAAAAATATATATTAAAATAAAAAACCATATTGAAATAAGAATTAAATTTAATGGACTGCATTCTTAATTTCTTCTAGTGCTGAGTTAAATTTTTGTGTTAAAGAAATATTATCATACTATAATATTCACACCAGCAATTATTAAAAAACACATTTGTAAAACTTACTTGGCTAAAATACAGTTTTGGTTCCCCTGTTTTTCAAAATTCACAGTTTTGGTCCCCCTATTTTTTTTTTTAACAGTTTTGATCCCTCAGCCCTCACTTTTCATGTACGGACGTGTACTGTTCATGTATGGACATGTACGGACAAGTTACTGTTCATCACTTTTTTTGGACCAAAATTAGGGTGGGGGACCAAAACTGTTAAAAAAAAAACAAAGGAACCAAAACTGTAAATTTTAACAAACAGGAGGACCAAAACTGTATTTTAGCCAACTTACTTTTACTAAAAAAATGGTTGAAATATATGTTAAAATGTACGATATTATGTACTTTTTCATAATTACCATCATCATCATTTAAATTTTAAGAATGAAAAAAATATAAAGTTAAATATATTTTTGGTCCCTATAAATATCTCACATTTAATTTTTAGTTTATATTAAAAAAAACATATTTTAGTTCCTACAAAAATTCTACATATGCAGTTTTAGTTCTTGTTATTTTCTAAAATTATAAAATCTATTTAATTATTTCTAAACTTTTAAATTTTTGAATAATTTTTCTCATACATACTATAAAATATTTCTTTACCAAATTATATAATTTTTTAAAATGAGAAGAATTAAATATGAATTTTTTTATTTTCAAAAGATAATGATAAAAATAATGAAAATCTCGACTTATAAATTAAATTTCGATTTGCTTTTTTTTCTAGAAACTTTTTATAATGTTTTAAATATATCTGAAAAATAATCATTCAAAAATACACATTAGTTTAACAATAAAGATTAAAACTACGTGCATAATTTTTTATAGAGACTAAAACACACTATTTTTTCTATAGAGACAAAAAACAAAATTCGATAATTTTATAGGGACAAAAAACATATTTAACCTAAAAATAAATAATTGTTGTTAAACAAGTAGAATCGTCATAAATTCATTAAAACAGTATTACTCGATGAATTTATTTAGAAAATGAAAAGTGATGAAACAGTCAATTAATTGGAGAGGCAGAAGAGGTTGTTGGGATGAAGACATAATTTTCATATTAAGATGATGAAGTTGGAAAGTCATAGTAGTCAGAAACTGAGAAGTTATATTCCATTCTCAATCAATTAATTCTATGCCATGCGCGTATAGTAAATGAGAGCTTCAGCCTCACCTCACCTCACCTCGAAGATGCAGCCAAGTTGAGGCAACCAGCAAAGCAAGAAATTTACCATTATTCATAATATATGATCAGAAATTAAGCAGGGCTAGCTATAAATAGGTATATAGCTATGTTATTCAATTATGTAATGTAAATATAGTAGCAGCAGCAGATATAGGTTATAGCTACAGATGAATCAGACACATTGACAGATAAGGTTAGAGATAGAAGCAGGAGAGACTAGGGACTAGAGAGCAGTACTAGACCTACCAGCATTCTGTCTATCTCTCTTTGTCCTTCATTTATTCTCTCTACTTTTTTTACATTTTTTTTACTACCCAAACAAGAACTACCAAAAATCTCAAAAAATTTGACATTATTATGTGCTATTACGATTAAGTATAAATCTTAAATCTCTATTCTAAAATATATAAAAATAATTTATTTTCCTGCAACCTTACACAAATGCAGTGTCCTTTTCATTAGTTACGTAATGCACAGTATTTGTCATGAATTTAAGAATAATATCTACTTCCCTGGAGTAATAGAAACATAGTTATAACCAACATGTATAGAATGAAACCAAAATTTGTACTAATAAATATACATTATTGTACTCTAAAAACAACTGTACTTACATTAAATTAAGTTAGATGGCTATTTTAAATTGACCCACACAGAACCAAAAATAAAGAATAATGGTGGTATAATGTACTAGTATGGCAGTATCATACTTTGACTCAGTGCTCTCTGAATTGAGATTTGAATCAGAAGATATACAGTTTGAATCGTAATATATATATATATATATATATATATATGGCAGAACAAGTTTTGGTTAAGTTGTGTTAGAATTATACATGACATGACTATGATACCATGCTAATCAATCTCAATTTGAAATTTTGTAAAGTCTCTATGACCCATCACTTCTTATATCTATATATATGCACGAGTGAGTATATATAGATATGAAAATGATCAAATCAAAGCATGCTTTCAAAACAATTTTTCTATTTCATTGCCCAAGAAAAGCGTGATCACAACGGTCATTGCCATTTGACTGTAAAGAAACTATACTATATTAGTAAAACCAAAAACCTATATAGTTCAATATTCAATGACAAATTATAATCTCTTTTAATTATTGTTTTTTGTAGTATTTATTAAGAGTGAAAAATCTATCTATCTATCGTTAATGATCTCATTTCATTTTAAAATAAATATTATTTTAACGAATAGTTGTTTTAAAAAAGTGAACTTCATCATCAAATTTTTTAAAATGTATTCTTTAATCACTAAGTATATGCTTCTTTCAAATTGTAAATAAAGATATTGAGAAAATTTTAAAATTTTTGACAACTATTTTGTATTTTTTTAATTTAACAAAAAATTAAATGATATTCATATTGAATATCCTATTGTCATTAATGTAAATAAAATTTATTTTAAAATTTTATAAAAGAATCAATATATATTATTTATATATAAATCAGACTAATAAATTATTTAATGAATTTAAGAAATACTAACATTTTGTTAACAAGAAAAATATGTATTTTTAAAGATCATGAAAATATTTTATCATTATAAAAAAAATATTATAGCAGGTCTAAGTCACAGATTATTTTATACGGCAAAAATATTAGTGACTATTACAAGGGTCACTAAATCTTAAGAATTTGAACATTTTGAAGTCTGAAATTTAAGGGTTGTGCTTATAATTTTAACAGATTGATATTATTCTCTTTCAATTTGTTTTTAATTCTAACATAACTATTTGGCAGAGACACTAGTAATACATCAATTAGTAACTCATTTTATGAATAGCATTGAAATATTAGCAACAAAAAACTCTCATGGTCAAATTCAAAAAACTCTGATAGTAATATTAATATACTAAAAAATAGAAAACGATAAACTTAAGAAATGAACAAAGTAAAATGACAACAATAGATGTGATTTTTGAGATATTAGACACTAAAAAAAAGGAATATTAAAGTTTAAATGAATGTGAGGATATAATAATCCTCCTCTCCTAATATAACAATAATGAGACAAAATAAATTATCCAAATGTTATCACTGTACACTAAAATCCAATAAATGTATCGAAGAGTCGTTAGATGCAATAGCCACATGAGTTTGATTAGCAACCATACTATTCGCATGAACTTGTCCTTCTCCATCTTCTCTAACACCGAGCGTGATGCACAACCGCGCCGCAGGCTCGTGAATATCCCAAACTCTCAACAAACCAGACCCTCCAGAATACGTTATAACATATCCCAAATTCATGCACCCCAACAAACCTCTCAACCACGAACCTCTTAATCTAAACCTACTCACGCGCTCGAAGCTTCCCACGCGCCTAACCGTTCCAACACCGTTTCTTTCCACTACCACGAAAACCTCATGACAAACATCCAATGAACCAACAACAAAACCTGAAGTGGACCCCACGTCGCGTAATAAAATCTCTGGGTTTCTTAGGCTGAAACAAACCAATCTCGAACTTGTGCATGCTACAACATATTCTCTTTCGGTTACTCGTACTCGACCCACCGGTTCGACCAACTCGGTTAACATATGCCATCCTTGAACCGTTTCTGGATCGGTTAATGAACCGCCAACAAACACGCGTTGTTCCGTTAGCGCGTCCCATATTTGAAAAGCACTGCCGGCGTGACCGGCAAATAAACCAATCCACCACCGGCTACATCCCGCGAATTCCACCAATACTCCGTTATTAACAACATCTCCAGAGATTGCACGTCGCGCTGCAATGGGTCCGGGCATTATCTCGGATCCATTCATAATCGCGACGTACACATCTCCGTCTAACCTCGCAAACGCAATAGTTGCGAGGTTGGAATTCGCGATTACTATCCCCGAAACAGATTGTGAAAACGGACCGAAGAGATGACCGTGGTTCGACCAGAATGTTGTGATGTGTGCGCCGGTGATGAGGTCGAAGAGACGAACCGTGCCGTCGACAAAGCCGCAGGCGAGGTGAGTGTCGGAGAGAGTGAGACAACGGCAGATGAGGGTTTGGTGAGGATCTCCTGGATCGTATTGTGGGACAACTAAAGCGTGTCTACCTGTTGTGAAGTTCCTAGCCGTTCGATGCCAGTAGATATACTCTAGTTGCCACGTGTCTCTCAAACGATAGGTTCTGCGCCAGATGCGTCTCGTGAGCCTCTGCCACAGTAGATCCGAGCGTGACACTTCTCTCCATGTTAAACAAACCTGCATGCATTTTTCCAATCATATAGAAAAAACATCAAAATTTTGCTCAATGAATTATAATAGATTATTAATTCGTATTTTTTTGATAATTATATGATTTAGATACTATAAAAAAAATGAGTATATCTGAAATAAGATGATTGAATGATGAAGTATATCCTAGAATCTGTTGTATTAAGAAGGAAAAAGTGACATTGTGACAGATAAAATTGAAGTTGCAACATGTGAGTATATAAATATATATTTGGAATCATAAGATATGAAAAAGATATTCTGTATTGTTATATGATCAAAAGTAGGGGTTTGGATGAGATTGTTCAATGCATGAGCTATGATATAGCCCTAGAAAATAAGAATAGTACATTTTAATTTTAGTATAGAATATGATATATGATGTGGTCCATACTCATAGTATAGGTCAAAATTAAATCTTAGTTACTGTTTGTTTGATGTAGGCGTGTGTATGAAAATGAAATGAAATATTAAAACTATATGGTGTAGCTGATTATTATGAAAAGAAAGGTAAGCTATATGGTGTGGTTCCCCAGAAATATTTCACTTTCATTTCCAATAAAGGTATGGTCAAAGTTCTGTGTTGTTTCAACCATCGAATCTATCTACTTCAACAAAAACACTTCCAACAAGCCAAAAGACAAATATCCAGTCATGTTGCTAGTTACATGTTCCACAAACAGACATCTTTTAATTAATGTATTTTATAGTAAAACACTAAAACAATGTTAGGTAAATTTCAAAATTAGTAGGGTAAATATTGTGTGTTTTTATTACTAAATTATTATTTATTTCTAGTAAGAATTTATAAGGAATATATTTTTTTAGATAATTATAAAGTATATTAGAAGTAATTTGCAAATGGAATTATATTTGCAATTTTCTAAGAATTCTAAGAAAATTCTTAGATAGAATTTCTAAGAGTATTTCTCAGAGTTTCCGCAAGATATTTTTTTCAAAGTTCTATATTTATTGACAAAATTTTAATATTTTTCATATCAATATCACACTTTTTAATTTATTGGGAAAGAACCCAATGAGAAGGAACTTCTAAGTAGTAGACACAAAAAGAATGGGTTTATCATTAGCATGAATTGGACTCCATGTGACTTTTGTATTTTATACCTATTCTAAACAAATGTCCATAGTATGCTATTATTATTATTATTAAAAAAACGTATTATTGTACTATTTTCATATATAAAAAAACTAGTAATAAACATTGGATCTTATTATTTTTAATAAAAATTAATCTTTGTTTTTTATTCATTATTTTTTAAATTAATTTTTAAGGAAATATGGTACAGGTTAATTTGAACATTTTTAAGAATTTAAGTATTAAATTTACCTGTAAATTTAATGTATTTATTTTATATGTTGATCTTCTTAAATACCATCTTCTTTATAATTATTATAAAGGTAATATATTTACCTTATAAAAAATAATAACTGAAGTATTCTTCTCTCTTTCATTGAGACATGATAAAAGAAAAATTGATCGATGCTCTTTTGGCAAAAATATTTACCTATAATTTTAAATTTATTTATACATTTATAGAAGGATGGGTAAATAATAATATTTAGGATAACCATTGAACACTGAATCTAACTTCTTTTTACCAGATCCAACCCAACTACAGATTTCTACGAAGAATATAATCTTAGGGAAAAATCCAAGCAGCTATAGAAAAGTATTATTTAAAAAATATTATTTCAAATATTATTTAAAATGTGGTCACTAATTATGCAACGTGACAGAAACTATAGCTGAACCAAAATTTACATATTTTCAATGCTCTAACTTAAAAAATAAAAAAATAATAAAAAGATAAATAAAATGTAAATAATATGAAATATTCTTTTCTTTCAGATTGGCTTATAATTATATAACCTATTATTAAAAAAACAAAAATAGAATATAGTTGTAAGGAAGCTATAGTATCTTGAGACATGAATCACTATTCCTATGTTCCCTCCTTGTGTAATTTAAGAAAACAATAGTTCTGAAACAAAGTAAAAAGCTACTAAGAACATGGTTTTAGATAGAAAAAAGGCATACCATGGATTTGTTAGCCTATATAGCTAGAATATTTAAAAAGTTGAGTCAAAAAAAGATCCATGCCAAGAAAGGGTAACATCAAAATTCAAAGCCAATATAACCTCTTTTCAATATACTTGAGACAGAACAATAACAAGAAAAAAACCCTTTTCATGAAAGGGACACACATTTAGTTTAGAAAATGACCCACGTAAAAGTAGCCGTTTTTCAGGAACAGTTTCTTCTAGGATGCTTCAAAGCATCTTCAAAACCATAACCTCTTTTTTTTCTTCTTCTTAATCTATTCTCATACTTTTCTTCCTATCTTTTATAATGGGTTTGAGTATTCTCTCATTCTACTGATTGATACTATTTTGTTTATCAAAAAATTTATTAATTTAATTTATATTATATTTTTGAAAAATAATATGGTTGGGTCAACAAAATAACTTTATATATAACTTTTTGAATATTTTATTGATTAAATAGAATAATTTCTATATATTATATATATACCAAAATAAAAAAGGATCTGCGTTATCTCTGCAGGTTGCATTGCATAATGTTTGACTTGACCCATAATTTGTCCATTTTCGAACTGAAAAAGCTAGCACTTACACATGCTTGAGATTCCATTATTTGAAATATTTTCATTAATAGATTCAACAAAACAAACCAAAATATTATTCAAAGAGAAAGAAGATGAAGAAAGAAAATGTGACCTGAAAAATAATGGCGAGAGCAGAAGCAGCAGAAAGACGACCATGGGAATGAGAAGCATCAATGGCAACTTGAGTGGCTAATGCTTCAACAACAGGCTCAAGCCAGACTTCATTATTCATGGAGCGTTGACGAGAGGAAGAAGGGGCATCGATATTTTCAGTAGGAGGAAGAGAAGGTTGGATGTGAGCAGTAACATTTGGTTGTGATGATGAGGAAGAAGAGGAAGAGGAAGAAGATGATGAAGAAGAAGACATGAGTGAAGCAAGTGGGGGAGTGTTAAAGGTATAAAAGTGGAGAATGAAACAAGTAGAAACCAGACCAGAAAGGAACAAAGACAAAAAGGTAAGAGATAAAGACACAAAATGAGGGACCCAAAACCAACTGTCTCTCTATTTTATTTTGCTTAAATATTTGTGTCTCTGCTGTAATAAACTTTTAAATATTGCATTAAATTTATTTTAATGGAAAACTGTTTTTGAATCAATTCTGATAGGAGTAATGTATTTTCAGAACATTTATATGAGATCATAGATCTCTTTATGTAATTTTCTTATAATACAATTCTATTAAAAAAAATTATTCAATGTTTTCTTTATAAAAACTGAATATTCATTACGCATTGTAGAGATTAATCATTCAAGTGAAATAGAATTTTAATTGATTATAAAACATTCTCTTAAAAGAATTTAACATTATTGCGTGTCTATAGTCAAATTCAAATTCAAAATTTTGATTAAGTTGAAAGAAATCTCTTACCAATTTTTAATACAATTCTATTAATATATGTATATCCATATTTGAATAGGCGAAACAATAATTTATTTTTAATATTATTAGTCTCAACATTTGTGTGTAAAAGGATTATGTTAATATAAATTAAACAAGTTGGTTGTGATTTTAAAATCCCTTTAATATAGTTGATGATTTATAAGTTTTTTATAGAAGGATAATGTTTCCACTTGAGTACTTTTTACATAATATAAAAAAATTAAAATATATTGGCAAAGAAATAACTAAGAGTTAAAAATTGAGAGAAAATTTATAAAAAGAATAACAAAAACTAAATAAAGTTCTTAATTTAAAAGCAGAAAAGGTAGAAGTAATTACTTATAATATTTAATATAGAATTAAACATAAGCAAATTTTTGTAACCAAAAACAATTCATTTTAATTACTTATTTAATCTCAAATTAATTGTCTTTTTTAATAAAAAAAAGAGGTTTATTATAAAAAAAATTATTTTAATATTTAATATAAATTGTTATTTTTTAATTGTACAATCTAATTAATATTATTTACATCACTCTAAATTTGATATTGTCAATTTTACATTTATGATGAAAGTTAATATATTGATATATGATAAAATATTTTAAGAAAAACACTACTATTTTATTTATACATTGTTTCAAATTTGTGTGAATTAGTCAACTATTTTTTTTTCTTTATTAATTTGTGTGAATTAGTCAACTATTTTTTTTCTTTATTTGTAAGCAAAAGTCTTAAAATTGTTTGATCAGTAAATATAAACAAATTTAGACACATTTTATACATATTTATTGCAAAACAATCATGTAATATCAATTTTTTTATTTCATATTTGTAGGCATTAGCTTGTATGTATATAATTTGCAGTTTTATGCTATTAACTTATATTCTGTGAATTTGTTAGTAGTTTCATCCTTTTTGTTTTTAGTAAAGTTTGTACGACTATTAACTTTTAACAAATGTATTTTATTAATTTAGTTATATTTTAATGAAAAAAATCTTGTCTAATTGTAATATATTAAAATTTTTAAGGATAATGCGAAAGTGTCTTAAACACGAATTAAGAGTTATATGTAAAAAAAGAAATTTTAACAAATTATACATTGTTTTAATTAAAATTTTATAATTAATTTCTCCATTACTTTTTTTAACATAAAGTTTCTGTTTTTAGATTTATGTGATCTTAAAATACATATTAACATTACCCTTAAAATACTCTCATTGAACTTTCATTTTATATTTTCAAAGAGCAAAATTATTATTCATAAAGAGTACTCCCTCCGTTTCAAATTATAAGACGTTTTGGGTTTTTCACATAAATTAATAAACTTAATTATTATTTTATGAGAAAAACAAATTATGTATAACTGTACAGTAATGCCCCTATAATTATATAGGAGAGAGAAATTAAAATAGTTGAAAGAATAAATAATAATAAATATTTGAGGGTATATTGGGGAAGATGTCATTTATATTGCATTGGAAATGTAAGGTGACTTATATTTGAGACAAATTTTTTTGACAAAGTGACTTATAATTTGAGATGGAGTGAGTAATTTAGTACATGAAGTTAAATATTTATTGGGATTATCATAATTAATTAGGTAAAAATACTACTTAGTATTAATT
The DNA here is from genome assembly GCA_022829125.1 of Lathyrus tuberosus. NCBI lineage: Eukaryota > Viridiplantae > Streptophyta > Magnoliopsida > Fabales > Fabaceae > Lathyrus > Lathyrus tuberosus. The sequence continues at coordinate 3,312,334 of JALAZF010000274.1, read as the reverse complement.
TTGCATAGTAAAAAATTATGAAATATTTTACGAAATTATCACTAACTATTAAATGAACTTTAGATAATTTGTATGATGGTCTTCAGGTGTTTTTTCCAAGGTGTACTTACATCTCTAATTTGTGGTCCTCCTGAAACTCTCCCCTCCTCCAATACGTTTTCATCCCCTTGTTTTTATGTTCCATATTTTTGTCTTCAACCGGACTTTTATTCACTTCACTCCTGCCATCCATCGAATTGAATTAGTTAGAGAGGTAAATTTTGACCAACCCAATAGAGATATGATTTCGATTGGACTAAACTTCTCAACCATGGACCCACCAGTATTATTATATATTTGGGTTAAACATATATGAGGTTCTTATAAATAAGTCATCTTTCAATTTTAGTTCTTTTAATAAATTTCTTTAAACAATGATCCTTGCCAAAATTTTCGTTTGTAATTTTGGTTCTTGCCTACAACTTTCACTAACGGAAGCTGACGTGACGTGCCACGTTGGACACCGTGTCACTTAAAATAAATATTACACTTAATTACAAATAAATGTGTTATATTGTAGGGTTTCAAATCTCCCTTAATTTCTTCGAAAATGATGAAATGCCAAGAATAAATTTTGTTTCTTAGACGGTTCTCATTTTTGGACGTACTTAATTTGATTTATTTATAGGATGTAACATTATTTCCCCAATTAAAGCAAGCAATTAAATAAAGGTAGGATTAATGAAAGTTGCATATCTAAGATGCTACATGCATGAAGTAATAAATATGATATATACAGTTTTGGCATGTAGCTTTGTATTAGTGAGGAAAATATAAGCTTGTAATAGTGAAGAAGAATGGTACAATATTTATAACAAACAAGATGTATATAGTAGTGAGGGCAAATACGAACTTGTAGAATTGAAGAATAAAGTGAAAGAAAAACTCTGCTTATGATAAACATAAAAGAAATTATATTCTTACACCCAATTTTTATACTTACATTATATTTTACTGTTTACCAATACGGTGAACAGTAAAATATTATAATAATATTTTTTTTTTTTTTATTTAGAAGTGCAGATAATAAATTGTGTGATTAATCAAGTTCATAACTTTATTAATTAATATTTTACGTTGTATTAACCAACTTTGGTGACTGCTCAAAATTATTTTTAATATCTGGACGTTTATTAACCAACTTTATAACTTCATTAACCAACTTTTTACTTTTTATTAACCAACTTTGTTTTACTACTAAAAATTATTTTTAATATCTAAGAGTTTATTAACCAATTTTATCACTTCATTAACCAATTTTTTACATTTCATTAGCCAACTTTATTCATTCTTAAAAAGCCATTGTTCATATATTGCACGTGAACACTGTTTACGCTACTGTTCACAGACGTATGCACTGTTTATATGGTACTGTTCATGTACTGTATGACACTGTTCACCGTATTAGTGAATAATGCATACGGTGTAGTGTATAGTTTTGGTGTAAACATAGCATTCCTGTAAACTTAAACCAAACATGAATGTAAAGTGAGAAATGGAGGAAAGTGTAAATGACATGCAACGTATAAAACAACATCCATGCAGCCATAAACAAAACATCACCATGTTGTTTACCCTTAATGCAATGGCATGATGTTTACCCTTAATTCAGCCATAAACCAAACATCATCATCTAGTGTTAATATTTTTTAGTTTTTTATGCTACAATAGAACAAATAACGTGTTGAGTTCTCTATCATTAAGAGTTAGATGCATCACACTACTGCATCTTGACATTAGGTGGAACACTTCAATTCTATACAGCCTTCAAATTTTGCTTTGAATATACTTTGTTACGGTGAGAATCGGATATCAAGCTATTGATTAACTTGAATCACAAATATTTGAATATTCACCACAGAGCTTTGATTTATCCAAAGGAAAGGGTAAAGATCGAATAAAATCCTAAGTGCGCTATGTAACAACAAAGCTAAAAGAATCTAAGATTCGGGGGTTGGTTATACATAGGGAAGGTGCTAGCATCCTAAGTATCTGTAGTACTCTACAGGAACCTCTTATTTGTATTTGTGTTATGTTAAAGTTTGCTGGCTAAGGAGACAGTGTTAAGGTAAAGACCTAGGGGTTTATTTCTAAGTATGATCGCCAAGATATCGCATCTCGTGCCTACGTATCCTAACTAGGATGGAATCAGAGCATTCGTAGTTCACCTCGCAAAGGGTGAAGAACTCTTGACTTTGGTCAAGGTTTCAGAGGGAAGTAAGTGTGCATAATCATGACATTTACATAAAGTTTACAAACTCTACTAAATCTAAGTTGAAAAACTAACTAACAGGGTTGACTCTAACAAAGTCAAAAGGAAGAGTGAATACTCATAACAATGGTACTCACATAGTGTTTACAAAATCTATACTTAATTCTAAGTAGAAAGATCAATTGGCTCTAACAAGGCCAAGAAGGGAAGGTGAGTACTCATAAAAATGGCACTCACATAGGGTTTACAAACCATAACCTATAGCTAGGTTAAAGAGGTAAGGTGACTTTAACAAAGTCAAGGGAATGATTCTAACAAGGTCATGAGGTGGGTATGAGGTAGACTAAGTTATCCTAAATGTTACATGGCAGCCAACATGAGATCATTTCCTTTGGAATTGGGAATAGGCAAACAGTATCAACGGGGAGCCAAAAGGTAAAGCTTGAAGCAACAAGATAACAATCATGAATGAATGGCAATAATTAACAAGGAAACCTCAAGAACTAATCTCAATTCTTCAAGAATGAAATCAAGTCCTAACATTAATTATCTAATATTCTAATGAGGTTCAAGATCAAGACCAATCACATACACCGACATGAAAAATAACTATTAACCAAACTAAATACAAATTATTTAAAATAAATAATAATTATGAACATGTATTTTTTTAGATTTTTATTATTAATACAAATTTAACATTTTATTAAAACTAAATAAAAAGGGGAAAAATAATAAATAATAATAAAAAACTAAGATTAAAAATTAATCAAAACCTAAAAAAATCATTAAGTAATAATATAATCCAAATATTATGAAGAAAACAAAAGCCAACAACAGGAAGTAAAGCCCAAAGGACGATGGCCCATGTGCTGCACTTGGAGTGGGTGGGTTGAAGGTATGGGTCGGTTGACCCAGTTTAGGTGACTTTAATACCAAGAGGAAACTAAACCTAAGAAGAAGTGGCCATATTCAGAAAAACACGCTACTTGGAAATGAGAAACAGAACACGCACGAGGTCACAGAAACACTCAGGAAGAACGAAGCATCTCAAGAATCGCAAATCATTCGTCTTTTAATCACTCAAACCCTTTCGATTTTCTCTCTCTTTCTCGATCTCTCTTCTTTACTCACTCTTATATGATTCTCGCTCGCCACCTCTTTCAATCGCAGTTCACGGTGGTAATAGCCTTAAGGGCTACGGGAAGAAAAGAGGAATCACCAATACTGAATTGTGTTCACTGCAGAAACGTCGCTGGTGAAAGGGAGATAGCGTTGCTTTGACAGAAGGAAAACATGCACAAATTGAAACGATGGAAGTGAAGAGGTGTGTTTCAACGAAATTTAAAAGGTTTTTTTTTTCATTTTTGTGAATCATTTCCTTACTTTGATAATCAGGACTGGCAGAACGCGATTCGAGTAAAAAAAAAAGAAAAAACAAAACGATGGCGTTTGTCATTAAGCAAAACGCAGAGCTGTGAGCATAATTAATAGTATGTTGCTTTAGTGTTCATCACTGGTTTTCATTGCAGAAAAATTCTTTCATTTTATTTTGCTACTGTAGTGGAAAAACTCGTGAGTGTAAGTTATTGATTAACTTAACTCGTATAGCAAGAGTCGCCACCGCACTTTTATTTTTATCCAAAAGGAAAGGAAAAAAAGTGAACAAAACCTAAACAAGTCTTAAATAAGAACAAGTAAACAGAGACTGGGTAAAGGGGTTGGTTACGCTAAGGGAAGGTGTTAGGACCCAAAACGTCTATAGTACTCTATAGGAACCCTTTAAAATATCTACGCTTTTGGTTTGAAAAGGTTTGTTTGAAAAGAGATTTGGCAGATGATAAGATTTTTGTGTTTGGAGAGACTTCGCCTCATGCCTACGTACGCACAAAGTGCAATATAGGATCAAAATCTCGTAGTTCGTGGTACAAATAACAAAATAGGTTTGTTATGGTTGTTTTTAAATGTAAAGACAAGTCGTCATTTTTAAGCGAATAAATCCACTTAAAGAGATAACTAATGTTTAAACTTGTGAAAAAGTTTTAAAAGAAAAAGTGCATAAGGCACAAAAAGAGTTTGAATGAGTTTGAGTGTTTTTTAAAGTCTTTTGAAAAGAGTCAAGTATGGTTAACATTTATTGACATTTATTAAAAAAAAGAAGTTTGGAAAAACACTTGACAAAAGTCAAGGTTTATTATGAAAGAGGTTATGGTTTTGAAAACAAGAAGGTTTTGAAAAAGAGATGAGATTTTGAAAATTGAAGAAAGGGTGGAAAAGAAGTGATTATCCTAAAGATAAAAAGATAAAAAGCTAAGGATAAGAACGGTCTAACCACACAAGTAAGCTCCATAGCATGAGCATTCTTCATTTGGATTAGGCCTTGATCAAAATATGTCTTCAAAAGAGAACTTCAAGCACCAAAAATCCAAGGTTCGACATCACAAGCTTCCAAGCATAGGTTAAGATCCTAATTCTAGGTCCAAAGTTCCATGTCCAATGCAAAGGATAGTAACCATAGTCCAAGATTAAGAGAACTATTTTTTAGGGGTTTAAGCCTTTATAAATGTTTTTGGTCCAAATGGACAAAAGAAAAAAAAAATCATAAACATAAACAAATGGTCCAAGTGGACAAAGGAAAAAAAATAGCGGAAGCATAAACAATATATGATATGATATGATAAAGCATAAAAAAAAGAGATAAGGAGCAAGAAGGAAGCATAAACTAAATTAGTACAATAATATTGTTAGTGAGTTAGTGATTAGTTGTTAGAACAAATGATCAACGATGGTTAAATAATGAACTTAAGCCAAAGTTAATGAAGACTCATTAGAGGATTGATAAAATCAAAGCCTCCTAACAACAAGTTTCATAAGTAATGGACCCAAGACAAATAATCAACCATACTTGGACTTTCAAAAATAAGTTTGGGCCACGAATGATTATTTTCCGATACGGGACACATGTAGCGCTATGTTAAGCAATCGTAGCACAATTTATAAGGAAGATCATACTATGGGAGACCGGTCAATAACAATCTTAGTGCTAATGCATGCTAGAGAAGGGATATGTAGATCACTCTCCGAAAGCAATACCGCACAAAAAGAAAAGAGGTAACGATCTCACCTTCATCAAGAACTTAAAATAAGTTCCAATGATATTGAAGATGTTCATCGATCTAAAGAAAATAAGAAATAGATGACGAAATGCCTAATTGAACCACACAAAGATGTAATCCAAGGCAAAGAACTAAAGGAAATGGAAGGAAAAGGAACTAAAACAGTCCCAAAAACAAGCAAAAATCACATTCTGGACACTAGTTAACAGATTAACCATTTGTAGTGCAAAATTGGTTAATCGATTAACTAGTGTAAAATTGTAGTTCTTGGCGCAGAAACCAACTGTTAATCGATTAACCAGATTGTGCTTGTTTTTGGTTAATCGATTACACTGTAAAAACAGAAGCAAATCAATTTGAAATTTGCAAAATCCTTGATCAATTATTTCTTCAAACACCTCATGATCAAGGATGCAATTGTGCACGAAAATTCAAGTAAAATAACAGCAAATAACACCAATGGATCATAATTTGTAAGATCCAAAGATCAAGCAACAAGAACCAATAATATATCACATTGTGGAAGATGGGTCAAGAACAACAATGGTGGATCAAGAGTTTACCACTTCAAATATGAAAAATGCTTCAAATCAATTTCAAGAACGACACTCTAAAGCCTTGATCTACAAAAATTGATGATGAAAAAGTGTTTGGATGGAGGTTTAGCTCAAAGATTAGTAAGTTATAATGATGAACTTACTAACTATCAATGGAAGAAAAAGCTTTGGTAAATTTGGTAGTTGGAGAAAATTGAGAGAGTCAAGAAGAATTTTGACAAGGTGAATTTGGCTATCAAAAGCTTGAAGAATGAATGAAATGAGGCCTATATTTATAGAATTTAGGCTTGGAAATTTTGGTGGCTTGGAGTTTAGTTTGGAGCCAAAGTTAGGACTGGAATTTGAATTTGGAGGCAAAATCAAGATCAAGTGGTGATTAGTAAAGGTGTATGGTGGGAATTAATTGTGAATATGTAGGGGAATTATTTGGAAGTGATCTAGAATATTCTCATGATGAAATATTTGAAACTTGGTGCCAAATTGCTGCAGAATTTGAATTTGCTGTTTTTAGACAAAAATTGCACGTGTTAATCGATTAACCCATTTTAGGCAAATTTTGGTTAATTGATTAGCACATTAAAAAAAATGAGGAAAATTGCTTTTTACTGTGTTATCTTGGCTCTGGCTCGATTCTTTTAACTTGTCAAAGAAGGCATGGAAATAAACACATGAACCTTGTAATCTCTTGAATAATAATCAATTAAATCTTGGAAACTCTTGATCAGATGATTTTGAATTTTTTGCATATCAACTTTGACTTTGTTCAGGTGAAATTCATTCGAGCTGAGGGACTGATATTTGACATTCTTGATTCAAATCCTTCCTGAAAAAGTTAGTAAAGGGGAAAACAAACATATTTTTGGATTTTGATTAAAGGGTTAGTAAACATAAGCAAATAAAGGCAAATAAAAAAACATACAGTTGCTCAGTGATTCCTGCAAAGCATAAACCCAAATATGAGAGGGATAAAGGAACCAAAGCATGATCTTGTTTATGGTAAAGATGCAAATGAGATGTGAAATCTTAGGGGTAAAAATTAGGGTGCAACAACTGCTCCTATTTAAGTTTCTTCTATCAGGAGATATGAAGGTTGAAAACTTCGTCTCGACAAGATTGAAGATACTTAAATACAGAAAACCATATTTTTTATCCCTAAGATGCCACAAGATGATATGAATGCAAAGGATAAAACACTCTGCGAGGAAACTTAAAATAAGGGATTTATGGTAAATTGAGTGAGATGCCGTGAAAAGACACGCCGGGGAACACAAGTTATTTCTAGAGATATGTCAAGGTGACAAAAAGTATCCATCAATAGTTGGAAAGAGAGGTACAAGACCCCGGGAAGACAAGTAGTGACATCCAAGAATAGCATTGGATGGAAACTACGAACGAGACAAAAATATGTCAATAGATGTCCAAGAATGGCATTGGACAACAACAAGAAAGTTTCTGGTAAAAACAACGACGTCATCCAAGAATAGCATTGAATGGAGGTGAAAAACACTCTATTGGGGATAAGATATCCAAGAATGGCATTGGATGAAAGGGACTACAACATTCAAGAATGGCATTGAATGAAGTGAGAAAAGTTCTGGATAATATGTCAGAAGTATCCAAGAATGGCATTGGATAAAAAAAGTTCACGATATCCAAGACTGGCATTGAATAAAGTGAGAAAGAACTTTCAGGAATGACACTGAAAGTAAAGGTAAATCACTACATTCAGGAATGGCATTGAATGATAGTGAGAAAGACATCCAGGAATGGAATTGAATGTAAAGGAGAAAACTCATCCAGGAATGGCACTGAATGAACAGATTTCAGGAATGGCACTGAAAGATATCCAAGAAAAAATGATGGGGATTACAGAAGAGAGGTAAAACTTCCAGGAATTGCACTGGGAGAAACAAAAGGAACAAGATATCCAGGAACGACACTAGAGGTCAAAAGAGACAGACATCCAGGAATAAAATTGCAGTGAAAGAATACAAAGATCCAAGAATAAAACTGAAAGGAAAGAAGATAAAATATACAACAACAACACTAGATGCACAGAGAAACAATAACATTCAGGAATGACACTGAATGAAAAGACAGGTAATTATTTCTGGTAGACGCCAAGTAAGTTGGACTTTGATCACAAGGTAATATGTTGATAGCAACAAGGCCTCGGGAAATTCACATGAGCGCGAAACATGTTTCGAGTTATGCGAATCTTTTTCTATGCATGATATGTGAATGATATATGCATGTAATGCAAATGATTGGGATAACTGAGACATACTCTTGTGTAAGGGAATAATGGAACTCTGATTCCTCAACACAGGGAACACTCCCCACTCTGCTTGGAGAGAAGATGTTGAACACATCTCTATCACACTTATGAATTATATCAGGTTGATGGTCCTTTGAGGAAAGACATGAAGAGTTGCTCGGGTATTCTTGAAGAAGACTGCCCCATATTGGTTGACTGTTGCAGGGGAAAAAATAATCATGGCTTTAGTTCTTGAAATGAATGCTGAGGATAAAGTGATCATGGCTTCAATTCTTGAAATGAATATTGAGGAGGCTAAACTCAGTATGAGTCTTGAAAGAGATCTTCTGGTTAACTAATTCTGAAAATAACTTGCACTGAGCAACAAATCTTAGACTAATTCACAACCGGTTCTGGAAGTAATGTGCCCCTGATAGGATCACTGACCAAGTTTCTCAATTGTTTGAAATTTCTTGATGAGGAAAGTTTGTCTGCAAATAAAATCATTCATTCATGGTAATTTTAATGCAAAGCTCATACAATTTTGAAATCAAAAAATAATTTTTGGAATGATATTATTGATGTAAAGCAAAATGAATCACTTGTCAAAACACATTGGTTTAGACATTCAAAATGAAAAAGAAAGCAAATGTATGACATCAAAACAAATGATTGGCAATAAACTTATGAGTCAATTTACGCAACCTTGTTGTAGTATTCTTTCAAAAGAAATCTGGCTTCAATTAGGTCTTTTGAGGGGTTTAACGTGGTATGATTCACGACTTTCGAAATAAAGGATATAGGCTCAAAGTTTATTTGTACCCAACCCATTATTCGTGGTGATCTTCAGTCCTATGCTCAGTTAATTCAACCTATGCATTTATATTCCAAGCGATCATGGAATTGCTACATTGTTATGAGGATGAGCCAAGGAATTTTTAAGATGGCAGTCACTTTCTCTTACAACATTTTGTTGTTTTTGATGAGGACTTCAGTCAACTCGTTTTGTCATTGAGGATTTTGGTAACCTCTTGATTGATTTTTTTTTATCCCTAACTTTTGCCTGAACTGTGTCATTTGGGCTTACAGTCAGCGGGATGCCCCAATTTTTGCCTAAGTCTCCTTCATAGGTTTTGACTTAGCGGGCTTTTCATTTGATTTTTTTTCCATTCTCTTTTTTTTTTTGAAAGATTGTGACTGCCTGGCTTAATGATTACAGTGAACCATCATTGGCTTTTGATTTGAAAGAAATCTTCGACATTTATTTGATGTATTCGAAGGAAAGCTTGTGAACTACCCATCCCCAGGTTAAGATTGCGGGTTTTTTCGTACAGAAAGAAACTCCAACTTCTAGGCTCAAAGGGGTTGACAAAGGATTAACTTCCTTATTTCTCCAGTGTTTGGGAGTTGAAACAATGAATGTACATCATCAGCCAAGTTTTAATTAAAAGCATACAATTCAGCAATTTTGGGTATTTCGTTTTCATCACCCTCCCTCCAATCTTTGCATAAACAAAAGCTTGATAAAGAAAGTGAACAAGAGATATATTTTTGTTCATGTGAAAAAGAAAACATAAAGATGCACACAATGGATGTAAATGAATTGAATTAAAACATTGCAGTGCTCAATTCATTAAAATTAACTATGAAAGTACAAACAAAATTTGAAAGCAAGCAGTCAATATAATCAGAGGAAAATGTAAACAAAAAGAAACAATACCTAGTGACTAATCAGCAAGAAGCATGAGCTGTCCTGTCTAAAACACTGGCTTTAGGAGATGATCTATCTGAACTGACTCAAACTTCACTTGGCATGTTCTGGAAGAAGATTATTGACAATATTGGGATTGGTATCATGAAAGGTGAGGATCTTGTCTCTGATCAGTTCTTGTACTATTGCCTTTAATGCATAGCAACCTTATAAGTTATGGTCTGCCCCACCTTGATGGAACTCACAATGAAGATCAGCCTTATAGCCGAATGGGAGAGGATTTGGAGGAGGAGGTAGAGCCCTCGTTGTAATCAAACCTTTTTGAACAAGACCTGGATACAGCTCAGTGTAGGACATCGGGATAAAATCAAAGTTAACTCTATTGCGATTCTGGTTTTGTCTAACAGCCTGACGAGGAACTTGAACTAGTTAAGCATTAACAACATGAGCAAATGCAACTACATATTGTTGTTGCCTACCATGAGGTTTCCTTTCAACTGAAACAGCATGGGTATCGCCATCCTTCTTCTTTTGAAAATTCCCAGCGGATTTTCTAGCACCATTAAAGGCTTCAGCATTAGTAATCTTTCCTTTCTTGATACCTTATTCTAGTCTTTCTCCAATAGTGACTAGGTCAGCAAAACCAGATGATACACTGCCTATCATCTTTTCCTAAAAGAGTGGCTGAAGAGTGTCCATGAACAATCCAGTCAATTCCTTTTCTGCTAAGGGTGGCTTCACCTGAGCTGCTAGTTCTCTCCAGCGCTGAGCATACTCCTTAAAATATTCTTTTTCTTTTTAAGACATGTTTTACAGTTGACAGCGGTCAGGTGCCTTGTCCAGGTTGTACTTATACTACTTCAAGAAAGCATCAGCCAAGTCCTTCCAGCTTTGGATACTTTTCTTCTCAAGTCCCATATACCATTTCAGTGAAGCCCCACTCAAGCTGTCTTAGAAACAATGAATGAGCAATTTGTCGTTGTTTGTATAGGCAGCCATCTTGCGGTAGTACATCACCAAGTGGCTTCTGGGATAGGCGTGCCCCTTGTATTTCTCAAATTCAGGAGTTTTAAATTTGGCAGGCATAACCAAGTCTGAAACCAAGCACATGTCCATTGTGGCAGCACCAAAGACATCACTTCCTTCCACGACTCTTATCCTTTTCTCCAGAGTTTACCATTGCTCTCTGACTTCCTCAATGTATCCAGGTTCTCCATGACTTTTGAATTGTGGACCACAACATGGTACGCTAAAGGAGGATTCTCAAGAGTAGCTTGAGCAGCAGTATGCATAACAGGCTAAGGTTTAGTGAACAATGAAGGTGAAGATACTGGCAGTACATCTGGGCCAACCATTAGAGTAGTTGCAAAGGGTGGCGAGTAATTCAGAGGTAACCCAAATTCTGTCCAAGTAGACGCTGGTTGTTGGATTAGTGGAGGGGTAATAGCAGCAGTTGAGATTTCAGAAATCACGGTCCTCTGAGGTGGTTCACCTCTAGCAATCAAAACTTGCATAATTTTTGTGAGCTTGGTCATGCTGGCCTTCAACTCATCAATTTCCATTCTGACTTTGGCGTTGTGTTGTTCTTGGTTTTCCATTCTCAATCTGACAGCAGCTCTAGTTCTGTAGTTGTGTTAAGGAAACAACTTGACGGTGAACTAATAACTGAAGAAGGAGACAGTTGAAATGAGTTTCTTTGGCAACTTGAATGAATGCAGATGTATGCTCATGAATGCAAGAATGCATGGATGTCACAACCATAAACAAGATCACTCAAAGCACACGGGTTCAAGGGTTCGAGTCACGAGCATGGAGTCAAGGTTAAGAACCAATCCACAATGGTATGTACTAAGGTTATATCACCTGTAGAACAAGGTTCTAAAAAAGTGCCCAGAGTCGTAGATCCATCTTTCAGATATTATCGGCTTAAACGACTACTCGTCAGTCAACAATATTCTTAAGAGAAACTCGTCTGAGTATGGTATCGCGTAACAACTAATTCAAGTTTGTAGCGCGATTTTTGTGGTTTCAAATCATTATCGCTTTGGTACTACAGTTCGATTCATTTTTTATCCTGTTGAGCTGATTAAGGAAGGGAAATAGATGTCTCCAATTAACCCTGCTTGCATACTGAGGTTAAACAGTCAAAATTGTTGGTTTACAGATGCTATCAAAAGAGGGGGTATGTCTTGGGTTATTTGCTTAAAAACAGTTGCTAGACTATTTGCTAGGTTTCTGGTAAGGTGTTAGGTCTGATGCTTTTGATGGATGTATGAAGGTACGGGATTTTGGGTTTTTTGATTAGTATGCTCGCTATGATTTTTGCAATCTTATGCCTACGTATTCCCGAAACAGGGAAATCAGAGCGATCGTAGTTCCTCCTATTCTATGGGAGGAAAAAGGTTGTTTTGGTGTCTTGTTCATAGCCCAAGATATGAAGCTAAAGGTGGTTTGTATCTTGTTCAAAGCCCAAGATGTGAAGCTAAATGGTTTTGGATGAGAGAGAATTTGTCATCTCTAAAGAGGAGTTGTTGATGTTTGTATGCTGTGAGCAAGGCACAAATTTGATGGTAAAAGGTTGATTGACTCAATCGGGGGTTTCTTTATACAAAGCCTAAGAGGAGGCAGGACGTTTGACTTTTCCGGGGAAAATGTTCTTTCTGTCTTGTACAATGCCCAAGATTGAGGCTAAAAGGGATTTTGACTCCGTTGGGGAGAATGTATCTTGTATAAAGCCCAAGATGGAGGCTGAAATGGTTTGACTCAACAAGAGAGTACTTTTATCTGTCCTAAATAAAGCCCAAGACGGAGGCTAAAAAGGCTGACTCAACAAGAGAGTCTTGAACAGGTGATTGACTCAACAAGAGAGTATGAAGGTTGTTTAACTCAACAAGAGAGTCTTTTATACTCAACAAGAGAGTGATTTGTTGTCTCGTACAAAGCCCGAGATTGAGGCTAAAAGGAGATTGACTCAATAAGAGAGTCTTTTATACTCAACAAGAGAGTGTTTTGCTGTCTCGTACGAAGCCCGAGATAGAGGCTAAAAGGAGATTGACTCAACAAGAGAGTCTTCTATACTCAATAAGAGAGTGTTTTATATGTCTTGTACAAAGCCCAAGATGGAGGCTAAAAGGAGGTTAACTCAACAAGAGAGTCTTTTATACTCAACAAGAGAGTGTTTTATATGTCTTGTACAAAGCCCAAGACGAAGGCTAAAAGTGATTGACTCAACAAGAGAGTCTTTTATACTCAATAAGAGAGTGTTTTATATGTCTTGTACAAATCCCAAGATGGAGGCTAAAAGTGATTGACTCAACAAGAGAGTCTGAAAAGGTTAGCTCTGCTAGGGGGAATCATTTGTACAAATCCCAAGAGGATGCTAACTTACTGCTGAGGATTATTGAGATCCTGAAGCAGGTCCAAGTGTGGGAAACTCTCATGAGAGAGACCGGGTTTCTGCTGGAGATTGATACAGAGTGATCGGTGTTTTTTTCCTATGTTTGAAAGGAACTTTAGAATGTCTTTGAGACTCAAGAGTTTTAAACTGTCCAAGTCTAGAGTTTTATCTTTTGTACAATTCCCAAGAGGAGGCGCGGGCATTAAGGGATGAGTATCAACCCTAAAATGGCTGGAGTTTTGACGCTGGAAAGACTGCTCTAGCAAAGGATGACTAAGTTCTGTCTTATACCTTTAAGAGGTCGTCAGGGTCCTTGTATTAATCCCAAGAGAAGGCATGAGAACTTCTAAGAAGCCGAAGGGTCCTTGTACAACGCCCAAGAGGAGGCGGTGATGCTTTCAGGAAGCCCGTGAGTCCCCAAACCAAGAGAAGTTCAAGAAATGCAATTCACATAGAAGAGATCATTCCAGGAAAGTTCGAGAATTTGGAAGAAACTCAAGAGATACCATTCACGGAGAAAAGATCATCTCTGGGGAGTTAGAGTTTCTTTGACAATTTCTAAGGGTGACAGTCTGAGAAAAGGTTCACCGAGAATACTGCCTTTCTCTTTGTTCCATATTGTTTAACCCCAAGAGAAGGGAAGACTGTATCTGGAATCCTACGGGGGATCTGGTTTTGTTTGTATTTAAGAGTGACCAACAAGGCTTTACCTAGTGCTAGATGTAGTTGCCGGGAAAAACTCTAAATAACTATACTAGTATTACACAGTGGATATGTGACAAGTATATAAAAGGATGTGAAAGAAGACTTATAATGAAGCAGCCCCACAATACAGTTATATACATATGAAAGTGGTAAATGAAAGCGGATAAACACTTACTCGTTGTAGAGCTTCCATGCTATTTTGTTAGTTGTTCAACAAAGAAAGTTTTGATAACAACATATATTTGAATTCAAAATCAAAGGAGAAAGTGCTTTGAAAAGATTGTTGGGGCTTATAGCTCAGGAGAGGCCCAAATTTTAATGATGATCGCACAGTTGTTTTGAAAACTGTACAGATGGACTTATACAATATGTGTGGCCCACACCATTTTGGTTTCAAAAAAGGGTTTGGGTCTTACACTCTATTAGAGGCCCAAAGATTTATTTTTGTGCAAGAGATGGGACTTACAACTCAAGGAGAAGCCCATGGTTATTTGTCTGGCAACGGCGATCGCGCCGAGGTTTTTGAAAACACAGTGGGTCTTATACAATATCTGAGGTCTAAATCATTTTGGTTTCAAAAAGGGGTTGGGTCTTACACTCTATTATAGGCCCAAAGGAATTTAAAGAAAAGAAATGGGGCTTATAACACGGGGGTAAGCCCAGATGATTTGATTTTTGAACTGGCGATTGCGCCGAGATTCTTCTTTTAACGCATAGGGACTTATACAATATCTGAGGCCCAAAATTGTTTTGGTTAAAAGTGGATTGGGTCTTACACTCTATTAAAGGCCCAAGAGTGTTTGGAAATGATTGGTGAGGGTGAAATCAATCAAAACCCTAATTTCATCATTTTTAAAAGTGAATTCTTAAAGAAAATCAATAAAAAAATGATAAAACACCAAATAAGCTTGAATAAACATCTTATGATTTTTGGTTAAGGTTTTAAAAATGATGTTTTAATCACAAGATGAATTAAAACTCATTTGGTTTTGATTTTTCAAGATGAATATTCACTTGTAAAATGTTTAAAACAATTAAAAATGAATTTATTCATAAAAATACCAACTATATTAAATAAATAATATAAATTTGATTTTTTGGTGGAATAAAATATTTCAACATTTTTTTTATTTTTTGCAAAAAGAACCAATCAAAAATAATTAAAATTGAGGGAGTTATTAATTTTTCAAATCATTAAAAATAATAAGAAAAATAATAAAATATGAAAAAGTGGTAAAAAAGAGGATCTGGGGCGAGGGGGATTCGAACCCCAGACCTCTTGTGTGTAGTGCGCGCGTCCTACCACTAGGGTGGTGATACATCCGTGTATTAAACCCCAGCCACAAATATACAAGGCTTGCCTTGTTTTTGGCCTGGCCAAGGCAAGGTAAGGCAAGATTTTGGCAAAAAACGTGAAGCTTGTAACTTTCTCATTTCTCCATGGATTTGGATAAAATTTAGGTCTATCCTGCCTAGAATTTCATAAGGAATCCAATGGTGGTGGTGGTTTTCTCATATGAGGTCCCCATTTTAAAACCCAATAGTGGTTTTGAAATAGGTTTCCCTTTACATTTTCTGTGCTACCTCTTGTTGCAGGTATGAATTACATGATGAATTGGTTCAAACACAACATACACAACATGTAGAAGATGTGCATGATCAATGGACCTCAAAGAAATGCATATTTTAAGGAGTTCAAGTTGAGATGCTTACCTCTTTAGGAGCTTTTGGGGCAATCTATCAATGGCTTTGTTCCAGAAATGTTTTGATGCTTGGTGTCGCTCTCGGGATTTTCATCCAAGTACAAACGCGAAAGTGGCGCAAAATAGAGTCGCCAGCAATGTGTATTTATCCCAAGAGAGGGAAATGAAACACTGCATAAACCTGGGAGAAAGGAAAATCATGGTCTCGAGACCAAGAGAAACGGGTAAGGGAGTCGGTTACGCGAAGGGAAGGTGTTAGCACCCCACGCGTCCATCGTACTCGATGGGATCCACGCTTGTTGTCTCGATCAAAGGGTGTCGTCGACTGGAGCTCAACTGCTACTGGACCGGAGAAGGAACGAGAACGGAAAAGAATGGAGAAACGAAGAAGAAAAGAAAAATAAGTGACTCGATAGGACGTCCTCGGAGTCCTAGGCCTACGTATTCCCTCGGGAACGGGAAAATCAGAGTCAACGTAGTTCGAACACGAACTAAGGGGGGAGGTTGCTCGCCAAGACATCGCCGTCTCGTGCCTACGTATCCTCAATCTAACCAGAAAGAGGAAATCATAGCAGTCGTAGTTCGACTTAACGAAGTAGGTGTTTTTTATGAGCGACGTTAAATTCGCGTCCGGCAGTTAGGGTCGATGCCTGTTTGCGACGAGACGGAAGTAACATGCCCTTTTTCTGAAAATGAGGTTTAAAGCTTAACGATCCCGAAGGATGAAAGAGGTTTGAATTTGTTTTGTGTGTTTTAGACAAGAAGTGTTTTTGAAGTTGTTTGTTTTTTGTAACACGGATTGTATTTAAGTCTCTCATGTAGGATCGAATGCCTCGCATATCGACCCAAGACGGGACGTACGCTAAACATTCTAAGAAAATGAGAGAAGACCCCTCATTATCTTATTTTCACATGAAAGGCTAAAATACAATACATGTTATGCCTTTTGGTTAATGTGGTTTAAAAAACCTAATCCTAAGAGAAAGGAGAAGAAGGGTGAATTAAACAACTCACTTCTAAAGTAGAAGATAAGTTATAACTAAAAAGGGAGAAGAAAGAAGTTATGCAAGGAAAGCATATAAATGCTGATCATGATCACAAGTTGAATGATTAAAGGAGATAAGAGAAGATGAAAGAAATAAATATATGTGGAAGCATATCCACACACATACTTACCATTAGCACCTACATGAAAAGGTTAGTTCAAAATCTATTTACAAGTAGTGAAATAAGGAAAGAATAACAAGTAATGATCAAACAAATTAAGAATCAATGGATAAAGATTATAAGAGTTGAAAATCATTAAAGGTCAGAACCTATGCTCTAAGGATGTTCTCTAATGTTAAGATATTAAACATGAACAAACTATGCACAATCAAATGTCCTAAACATCAAAGAAGTGCACTATGGAAGTAAAAGATGAAGAATGAGTGAATATGCAATGTAATCATGCATTGATGCTTTATAAAAGATCAAGATCAGAATCATATATCATTTAAAAATGTCTTATAATGCATATGAATCATCATACAAGTCATGGATGCAATGATATAAGTAAGAGAAATAAGATGAAGAAGAGATAAGAACGAAAGAAACAATTTCCAATTAGATGCACAAAGTAACATACCAAAAGTGCATAACATGTGAAATTATTAATGAATGCATATGGGAAGTGGCATAATATTGATGAGATACAAATGGGATGAATGAAAAGTCATACAAAATGCACACATGAAACATGTAGACCTTAAGAAGAGAAGATGCAAGAATTAGGACAAAAATATTCATGTAAGGATGACATTTAGAACAATTATGTACAAATGACAAAGAATGAAAACAAATGACCTATAATCATGGCTCAATATGACCTATAATATCATACAAATGACCTATAATATCATACAAAGTAAACACAAGAGGTGGCACAAGTGCCTCAACAAAATCATATGAGAATGAAGTAGAAGAATGTGCATACATGTAACTTCAAATGCAAGGCATCAAACAAATATCAAAGCACATGAGAAAATTGTAAAAATAGGTCCTAAAAAATACAAGTAAGAAGCAAAAACATGTACCAAAACTCATAGAAAAACTCAAAAGAAAACATAACCAAAGAATTTCACAAAATCACATGAAACAAACCAAAAGGAAGTGCAAAGATGAACATGAAAACATGTGATAAAATGACTTTAAAAATCAAAAGAAAAATGTTTTAGATGCTTCAAGATGTCCTTTAACCAATGCAAAAATAATGGATGAAAAAAAGTGTATGAGATAAGAAAATAAAATGTGCAAATTCAAGTGTTCATGAAGAAACTCACTCAAAAAGAAATTAAAAAGAAATTATGGAAATATGTGCAAAAATTCATGAAATCAGAATTAAAAAATATGAAAAATTATTTAAATGTGTCAAGAACACCTATGAATTATTTTGGAATTTTTCTATGTGTTTTGGTATTTTTAATAAAATAAAATCAAAACTATGTGTGAAAGAAATTAAAAAAAAACAAAGAGCAAAAAGAGGGGTGCAGAAAAAGTAATTTCCACATTGAAAAGTGTTTGGGCTCAAGCAAGGAGGTTGGAAAAAGCAATCTGAGCCCAGACCAAAATTTGCGCGTAGCACATGGTAACTAGGGTGGAATCAGTCAACACATTGACTCCATCATATCCATACGATTCAGTCCACAAGATCAATCAAACAAAGTATGTAAATCCAACGATCCTCAATGCAAGCACACAGAAACAATCATGCATACACACACGTACAATGAGTCAAAGGTCAAATATTCAGAGAGAGAGAAGCACGTGAGGCACAACCTCCTCATTAATGTGCTGGCAATGCATAAGCCTTTGGATCAAAATAATCTAACGGTCACGACTTAAAGTTGAAAAACCCTAGCCTTAAACCTCACCGGCCGGAGAAGGACCTCCGGTCATCTTCTCCGGCCACCTCCGGCTAACTGTAAATCTCACATCTCTCCAGAAATAAGCAAACCAGGCATCCAACGAAAGAGGAACTCAAGCAGAACAAGAATCTGGTCTCAGAATTTTCAAATCACAAACACACACAGAGAATCGAACGCAAGAAGTTAGCCCTAATTTTCAATCTAAACTCCTAAGGAGCTCTATCAACTAGCCAGATACTCGGGATCTTCTACTAATCTCAAATCAACACAAAATTAGCAAAATAAATAAGAAATCGTGTGAGTGAATTTTGAATCAAAACCTGGAATGTAGAGCTACTTATATCACAAGAAGACCAGAGATGAGGATACTTTGCTATTGATATTCCAAATAGCAAAATAAATGCTCTGATGCTTGAGAAATAGAAGACAACTGAAACTGCACTTGAGGATTTCACACTTGTTCTTGATCAGAAACTCACACTGATGAAGATGAATGATGAAGATGATTGATGAAGATGATTGAACCGTGTGAGATCAGAGAGTGAGAGCAGAGAGAGTTTGAGATGAAAAATGTGTGAGAAAATGGAAAGTGAAGTAAACTCTATTGTGATGAACTTATATAGGTGTGGTTAATATGTAACTCATGTGGTTGATGGTTGGAAAATGAGTTAACTAAGCTGGTTAAATGAGTTGCATCTAACTAACTGAGTCAAGTTAGTTAGTGGCGAGTTGGTGAGGTTTGGATATGGTGAGGATGAAGTTTATGATGTCTATGGTGGTGATTAGAATAAATGGTGTTGATGATGTTATGCTGCAGAAACTTAATGAACAAGTTTCTTTTGTTTTTCCTCTTTGATGTATAGTGGATGGTATGGTACAATATGTAAGGGAACGTGTTTGGCTTAAAGAAGTAAAGAGTGGATGGGGTAGTATACATGCGTGTAAACTGATACAACAACACTAATGTCATAACATTCTCAACTTGTCATCAAAACAAATCAGTGGAAACTATAGATGTTTAGGGATGAATTTCTCTCAATGTAGTGCATGAAAGATGAGTTTTTGGTAGCATTAGAAAGAGGAAACATCATGGAACATATTTGATGTGGGAATTGAATTGAATTGAGGCTTGGAAGTTGATGAAAAATGGCTTGGAATGTCAAGGTACAAAACTGGTGCATGGGCGTGTGACCTGGTGCGTGCATGGCAACGTGACTTGTAAAATTTTCAACATGAAACCATCAACTTGGGACCATCATAACTCTCTCATAACTTGCTCAAATTGAAAAATGTCCAACATCAAAGTTGAAGAGGACATTGACAAGAACAACTTTAATGTTCAACATTTTTTCATTTGAAGCATCCTTCAATAAGAAAAATGGCTTTACATTTGGCACACCAAGTGTTTGATGAAATTATGGCCTAGAGGCCTGAACTTGCCTTGCCATGACTTGGTTTTTGCCTTGATTTTACTAAACTTTGATTGATCATAACTCCCTCAATTTTGATCCAATGGAAGAGTTCTTTATATGGATTTAAAGCTTAGGGTGTGAACTTTAATTAGCTCCACTTGGGCCTGAAGTTTGAAGCTTTTATCTTGAAGGAAAGAAGCCTCAAAGTGTAGTGTAAAATGGTCCAAACTTGCCATTTTTGGAAACCCTAAGTTTCTAAAAATGGAAACTTTGTACATCTCTTGATTTTTCATGATTCCTCCATCATTTCTTGATCAAATCTTGTCCAATGAACATATGTGACTTGAATTTCATGAATTTGACCTTGAAAAGCCAGGAGATGACTTTTTCACTGCACAGTTGACTTTTTCCCCAATTTCTTGATTCTCAAGCAACTGACCAATTGAACTTCTTCTGAAATGAACCAATGGCTAATATTCCATAATTAGATACTTGATATCATGTAGAAAACATTGAGATTAAGTTTGAAGCAAAATTTCATCAGGAGAATGCTTGGATCACAAACCCTAATTTGGACTGTTTTTGGTTAGGAGATGATGAAATGTCCAACTTTCTTGATGAATTCCCCTCTTCCAATGACTTGTGGGATCAAATGAGATCATATATGATATAAGAGACCCTTGAGACTTGTTGGGAGACCCTTGTCTCTTGTTCCATGACTTGGGATAGTCCATGCTCTGCAATCCACTGATCACATGCCCTTATGCAACATGAAATGATATGTGAGATGAAATAAGATCTAAATGCAATGCAATGAAACATAAGCCAGTAAAAGCTAAAAGCAAGAGGGAAAATTTTGAGGTGTTACTGCTGCTCCTATTCAAACTTCTTGGATCCGAGGGTATGATAGCAACGCCTTTCAGACAAACGGGATACACGGGGTTTGAATACCACAATAACCTGGAAATTTGCAAACTGTGGGGATAACGAAATAGAGTTGTTTACAAGGATGGCCACAGACGAACTCGAAAAGGAAGACCGGCCACAGACGGGTTACCTAACAAAGGATAAAAATGAGGACGGCCGCAGACGAACTCGAAAAGGAAGACCGGCCACAGACGAGCTACCTAACAAAGGATAAAACGAGAACGGCCGCAGACGAACTCGAAAAGGAAGACCGGCCACAGACGGGCTACCTAGGAAAGGAATACGAGGACGGCCGCAGACGAACTCGAAAAGGAAGACTGGCCACAGACGAACAACCTAACAAAAGTAACACGAGGACGGCCGCAGACGAACTCGAAAAGGAAGACCGGCCACAGACGGGCTACCTAACAAAAGCAACACGAGGACGGCCGCAGACGAACTCGAAAAGGAAGACCGGCCACAGACGGGCTACCTAGCAAAGGAACACGAGGACGACCGCAGACGAACTCGAAAAGGAAGACCGGCCACAGACGGGCTACCTAACAAAGGAATACGAGGACGACCGCAGACGAACTCGAAAAGGAAGACCGGCCACAGACGGGCAACCTAACAAAAGCAACACGATGACGGCCGCAGACGAACTCAAAAAGGAAGACCGACCACAGACGGGCTACCCAACAAAAGAAAACGAGGACGACGGCAGACAAAATCAAAAAGGAAGACCGGCCACAGACGGGCTACCCAGCAAAAATAATACGAGGACGGCCGCAGACGAACTTGAAAAGGAAGACCGGCCACAGATGGGCTACCTAGCAAAAGAATACGAGGACGGCCACAGACGAACTCGAAAAGAAAGACTGGCCACAGATGGGCTACCTAGCAAAAGAATACGAGGACGGCCGCAGACGAACTCGAAAAGGAAGACTGGCCACAGACGGGCTACCTAGCAAAAGAATACGAGGACGGCCGCACCCAAACTCGAAAATGAAGACCGGCCACAGACGGGCTACCTAGCAAAAGAATACGAGAACGGCCGCAAACGAACTCGAAAATGAAGACCGGCCACAGACGGACTACCCAAAGATTAGTAGAATCAATAGATCTACAAAAAAGACTCCGCTGGGGAAAAGAGAAATCTATACAAACCACTCTGAAGGGGAGTATATGAAGGAGTAGGAAGGACGGATCCACTAGTTGTTGTGTACTGTTAAACAACATCTCCCAAGTTATATCTCTTTCTGCTGGGGAAATATATTGGTAAAAGAGCTCAAACCTGGCTTATGCTTCGAATGCATATGTTTGAATTTTCTATGGCGTAATGCTCCATACGAAATGGAAATGCTACGCGTTTGGGAGGATGCCATGCAAAAATGATTATGAAATGCAAAAGAGGTGTCTCAGCAAAATAAATGTTGAAGACCAAGGCAGCTCCACTAGGGATAACAAACTAAATTGTCTTCGAGAATAAAACCCTGTTGAGGAAGACTTCCATGAACGACTTCCTAATCACAAGCTCTGTTGGAGATGGAAACTCCGAGAGAAATTCCACCCTGTTGGGGATTATACATACTCTTTGGAAAGGAAACCAAGACCTGAATCAGAAGAGTGCCAAATATCACTTGGACTTAAAACCTACTGGGGATATTAACCATCGTTGAACAACCGCTGCGAGGATTACCACCAAACCTCGCTTGGGGAGACAAATCACCAATACTAGACCCGCTGGGGACACCATTAGACTTAACCCGCTGCTGGGGAAATAACATCGCCCTTATCCTGCTGGGGAATGTCAGCCACTATTAGCAAAACCTGCTTGGTGATTAACGACATCATCTCTGCTAGGGGATGTCCTCAAGCTTAATCATCTGTTGGGGATCAGACCAAATTATTGTTGGTGAGAAAACAATTCTTGATTAGCTGAGGAAAATGGGTGTTCAGACTCTGTGGGGAAACAACATCTTTGTCCAAAGGAGATATCCCCTCAGTCTCTTACGGAAGATGTAGAAATATCAACTTCTGGCTACTTGCTCGGAGAGTAGTGGACCAACCAACACTCCAGCTGGGGATATAATCCTCTGTACTCTGGCTGGCGAGAGTAATAACCTGCTGAGGAAAAGATTCACCTAAACCTGCTGGGGATTAGAGCACACAGCTGCTAGTGAAACATATGTTTCCTGTCCTTGAAACAAACCACTTCTGACTATTTTGTCGGGGAGTAATAGATCAACCATGACTTCGGTGGGGGACACACTCCCCTGTACACTTACAGGGAAGAGTAAGCTCTGTTGAGGTTGATGATCTTTCAAATACTGAGGAGAGTAACTCTACTGGGGAGAAATCCTGTTACCCTGCAAACAAAATCAATAGACAACGCAAAATGGCTATCTAGATTATCATCCTAATGACTATTTCATGAGCAATTTCCACTATTTTCTGATATGCTTCGCAAAGCTTAACATCTTGCATGCAATGTCTTATCAAAATATCAGACTTTTCCACAAACAAAACAGTAAAAATAAAACAAAAATGGAAAGCTCTTTGACTGAAGTGAAAATTTTATTGAATGAATTGGCCTGTAAATAGGCATTTACATTCGGAGGCAATTCCTGAAAAGAGGTAATTGCGCAAAAAAGTAAAAGAAAATACACATATCGGCAATGTGGGGGGAACAGATATCCACCATGATTTAATTCAGCTATGACCAATATGTCTCACTTATCCGCATATGTTTTGACCTTCGAAGAGGCTGATTGGGCTGATTCTTTTCCTTCAGAATTCCCATGTATCAAAAGTGTTCACAGATCGAACGCAGATCGTAACCTCTTGCTTTCAAATCCCTAAATTTTACCTGGATCGCCCTTTACGGGTTTTTAATCCACCGGGATACCTATTTTTGTCAAAGATGCCTTGTCAGGTTTTGAACTTTGCGGGTTTATTATTATTTTTCTTTTTCCCCCTAACTTTTGCCCGAACCTTTTCTTTTTATGGTTCGCCGGGATGCCCCTTTTTTGCCTGGATCTTCTTTTTATGTCCAGCGGGTCTCTTTTATGCAAAGTATTTTTTGACTACGTCTGCGTTCACAGGGGATGTAAAATTTTCTCCATCCATAGTTGAGAGTAATAAGGCTCCGCCAGAGAAAACCTGTCTTACTACATATGGACCTTCGTAATTTAGAGTCTATTTGCCCCTGTGATCTGTTTGAGGAGGAAGGATCCTTTTCAAAACCTATTCACCAGCCTGGAAGCACCGAGGACATACCTTTTGATCAAATGCTTTCTTCATCCTGCTCTGATACAATCGAATCTGCGCAATGGCTGCCAATCTCTTTTCCTCGATAAGGTTCAGCTGATTCAATCTGGCCCGCACCCATTCAGCTTCGTCAAGCTCCACATCTTCCAGAATCCTTAATGAAGGAATCTCAACCTCTACTGGCAGAACTGCTTCCGTACCATATACAAGCGAGAAAGGTGTTGCCCCAATTGATGTACGCACCGAAGTACGATAACCGTGTAAAGCATAAGGCAGCATCTCGTGCCAGTCTTTATACGTTACCACCATCTTCTGCACAATCTTCTTGATATTCTTATTTGCTGCTTCAACAACCCCATTCATCTTCGAACGATAGGGAGAAGAATTGTGATGTTCGATTTTAAAGTTCTGACATAGCTCCTTCATCATCTTGTTATTCAAATTTGAACCATTATCAGTAATGATTATCTCCGGGACTCCATACCGGCAGATGATGTCCTTCTTTATAAACCTGGCTACCACTTGTTTGGTAACGTTGGCATATAAGGCGGCTTCCACCCACTTCGTGAAGTAATCAATAGCAACCAAAATGAAACGATGCCCATTGGAAGCAGTCGGCTCAATCTTCCCGATCATATCAATGCCCCACATGGCAAAGGGCCTGGGTGACGACAACACATTCAGAGGAGTAGGCGGTACGTGTACCTTATCTGCATAGATCTGGCACTTATGACACTTTCGGGCGTATTTGAAACAATCAGACTCCATAGTCATCCAATAATACCCCGCTCTCAGCAGTTTTCTGGCCATAGCGTGCCCATTGGCATGAGTACCGAACAAACCTTCATGAACTTCCTCCATCAACAGGCTTGCCTCGTGTTCATCAACACAATATAGCAAGACCATGTCAAAGTTCCTCTTGTACAACACATCATCTTTGTTCAAAAAGAAGTTTCCCGCCAGCCTCCTCGGAGTTTTCTTATCTTTGGTGGACACGTCAACCGGATACTCTTGAATCTTCAGAAAGACCTTAATATCATGATACCAAGGCTTGCCATCTGATACCCCTTTGACTGCAAATACAAAAGCGGATCTATCTAGACGCATGATGCTGATCGAGGGAATTTCATTCCAACGGTTCACCTGATACATCGAAGATAACGTTGCCAACGCATCTGCCATCCGATTCTCTAACTGGGGTACGTGATGGAAATCAACTATGTCAAAGAAAGGTAACAACCTTTTGGCATAGTTGTTATAAGGCACCAAATTCGCTTGATGAGTTTCCCATTCACCTGTGATCTGATCAACCACCAACGCGGAATCACCATAATCATCGAGGTTCTAGATTCTCAAATCAATTGCTTCTTCTAACCCCATGATGCATGCTTCATACTCCGCCTCATTGTTGGTGCATATGAATGCTAACCGGACAGTAAGGGTATGTGAGAACCCTGTGGAGTCGTAATGACTGCCCCGATTCCGTTACCATATGAATTGACAGCCCCATCAAAGACTAGCTTCCACTGGGATCCAATTTCAGGTCCTTCATCATGTAGAGGCTCTTCACAATCTTTCATCTTCAGATACATAATATGCTCATCTGGGAACTCAAACTTCATCGGTTGATAATCCTCAATTGGTTGTTCATCGAGATATTCTGATAAAACACTTCCCTTAATGGCTTTTCGGAAAACATATTGAATATCGTACTCTGTCAGAACCATCTGCCAATGGGCTATTCTTCCAGAAAGCGTCTGCTTTTCAAACACATACTTGATCGGATCCATCTTCGAAATCAAGAGGGTTGTGTGGTTTAACATATACTGCCTCAAACGCTTAGCTGCCCAAGCGAGTGCACAACATGTTTTTTTCCAGCATTGAGTATCTCGAGTCACAATCAGTGAATTTTTACTCAGGTAGTATATGGCATGCTATTTTCTACCTGACTCGTCGTGTTGACCGAGCACACACCCCATTGAGTTCTCAAGAACCATAAGATACATAATCAATGGCCTTCATGGCATTGGCGGCATAAGGACCGGAGGTTCCTGCAAATATTCTTTTATTTTTTCGAACGCCTTTTGACACTTTTCATTCCACCTGATCGCTTGATCTTTTCTTAGCAATTTGAATATTGGTTCACAAGTGGCTGTAAGATGAGATATGAACCTAGCAATGTAATTCAACCTCCCCAGAAAACCACGAACCTCTTTTTCTGTTCTCGGCTCAGGCATTTCTTGTATGGCTTTTACTTTAGTAGGATCAACCTCGATACCTCTTTCGCTGACAATAAACCCCAGTAGTTTTCCCGATCTCACCCCGAAGGTGCACTTGTTCAGATTCAACCTCAGTCTGAACTTTATCAACCTATCAAAAAGCTTCTGAAGATTCACTAGATGCTCTTCCTCCGTTTGTGACTTCGCGATCATGTCATCAACATATACTTCGATCTCTTTATGAATCATATCATGAAAGAGAGTCACCAATGTCCATTGATAAGTTGCCCCAGCATTTTTCAATTAAAAGGGCATTACTTTGTAACAGAATGTTCCCCACGGTGTTATGAACGTTGTTTTCTCCATGTCCTATAGGGCCATTTTGATTTGGTTATACCCAGAGAAGCCATCCATGAAGGAAAACACAGAGTATTGAGCAGTGTTGCCCACTAACACGTCGATGTGAGGGAGCGGGAAATCATCTTTTGGGCTTGCTCTATTCAGATCTCTGTAATCAACACACATCCTTACCTTTCCATCCTTCTTAGGTACAAGCACAATGTTAGCAACCCACGGAGGATAACTTGTCACAGCCAGAAATCCAGCATCTATCTGCTTCTGAACCTCCTCTTTGATCTTGACAGACATATCAGGTTTTGTTCTTCTTAACTTCTACTTAACCGGAGTACATCCCTCTTTGAGCGGCAACCGATGTACCACGATGTCAGTATCAAGCCCATGCATGTCTTGGTAAGACAAGGCGAATATATCCACATACTTTCGAAGCATTTCAATCAATCTTCCCTTTACACTGTCTTCCAAAGCAGCCCCAATTTTTACCTCTTTCTTTGCATCCTCGGTTCCCAAATTAACAATCTCAATCTCCTCCTGATGAGGCATGATTACCCTTTCCTCCTGTTTTAGTAGTCTGGCCAATTCCTCGGGAAGTTCACAGCCTTCCTCAACCTCTTCTTCAGCCTGATATATGGGATTATCTAAATCATACTGAGCCATAGCCGAATCATGAGGGATGGAATCTGAACAAGGTAACCTGCATGATAGATGATTCACGTTTTATTATGTATGCAACAAACAAAACACATTTCCATTTTGATATGATTTTATGCACACAAAAAAATAGAAAAAACAGGGATCAGAAATATTTGAATGCGAAAAGTCCTTTATTATTGATAAGGAAAAGCATACAAAATGTTCAAGCCCTACAAACAAGAATCACTACGCCTTGGGCAGAGCGCAGGATCTAACATAACAGAAAAAAAAATAGAGACAATTACTCTGGGCCAGTCACTTGGATGATCTTCTCCGATGACCAGTTGCATAGACTTTGACCAGGCATGCAGGGGTGGATCCAATTATCCATGTCGCAATCACTGTCCCCGTACTCTTCAATTGCATTGACTCTATCAAAAAATACCCCAGCACTGGTAAATCGAACCGGGCCATAAAACTTCGGAGGCTCTTCAGGACGCCTGGGTGGCTTGTAACCCAGCCTATAAGTATCTTGCTTCTTCTGCACCTCAATAATTTGACCCCATTTTTGTGAGCTTCCAGCTTCAACTACAGCCCGTGCATCCTTGAGGGATGACATAGAAATCTCTGGCTGATCAACCACTGTAAGCTACCTAACCATTTCAGATGGGCTAACCTCCTTAGGAACTTCTTTATGAACTTTTACCGTTTCAAAAGCTTGACATAACGTTTCCTGTATCTCGTCATCTACCTCCACATATTTGAAAGTAGATAGATGGCTTATCATAATGTCCTCCTCTCCGCAAAATGTCACCACATATCCATCCACCATATACTTCAGCTTCTAATGGAGTGTAGACGTTACAGCCCCAACACTGTGAATCCACGGCCGACCCAGTAGACAACTGTAAGCGGGCTGGATATCCATTATATAGAATGTGGCGTCAAAGACCTCCGGGCCAACCTTAATTGGCAGCACAACCTCTCCAAAAATAGCCCTTTTAGAACCATCAAATGTGCGCACCACCAAATCACTTGGCGTGCATATCAACCCTCGAGTATCTAACTTCATCAATTCCTTCTTAGGCAACACATTTAAAGATGACCCTGTATCCACAAGCACATGAGACAACAACGACCCACGACACTCAACAGAAATATGCAAGGCATTATTATGGTTTCTCCCAGCTGGAGTCAAGTCAGCATCAGTAAACCCCAAACCGTTGCCTGCATTAACATGGGCTATCACCTCCTCAAGCTGATTGACCGAGATCTCTTGGGGCACATAAGCAACATTCAATACTTTCAACAATGAGTTTCGGTGAGCTTCCGAACACAACAACAAGGATAAGATGGATATCTTGGACGGTGTCTGATGCAAATGATCCACAATTTTATAGTCACTTCTTCGAATCAACCTCATGAATTCCTCTACATTCTCGGAGAAGGGACTATCAGCTGGCCTAACTACGGGGTCAGTCACTGCCAGGGTATACACAGAATTATCTACGGCCTGTTTACCCTTGTCCTGTCTGGAATTATCAGCCTGTTCATCGGAAGGAGTGAAGATTCTTCCGCTTCGGGTAATAGCTCCTACTTCCTCAAGACTGGAACTTGCTACCGATGTTCCCATTAACTCTTTTTTATAGTTCCAAGGAATGGCCTTAGTACTCTCATAAGGAATGGGTCCAGGACTTGTAATTATAACCGGCGCTAGTCTTGCCGCCACTGAAATTGTGATTGTCTTGAATGGAATAGTGATGGTAGCCACATCGCTGCTAATAACCTCTTTTCGTTGGTCACACCTGTCAAACTGCAACCTACCTTCATCGATCAACTTTTGAACTCCTGATTTCAACAAATCGTAACCATTCATCTGTATCATACATTATGAACAATTCTTGTCACACCCGGGGTCCACTCCACCCATCAATAATTTCTCCTTTACCACCATCAAAGGAGTCCTTAATTCATTCACATCCATAACCAGATTCAAAGATTCGTTCTCTTTTAACACTGCGTTAACCCTTGGCCCGCCATGATCAGGCATTGAGTTCTGGATAACATTCGGCACGTCATTTGAAAAATTGATGGCTTTAGAATCCACCAAATCTTGAACGGTGTGGTTAAAAGCTTTACAGTCCTCGATATGATGTCTGGGTGCCCCAGAATGAAAGTCCCAATTGGCGTTAGGATTATAACCCAGAGGTGGATTACCAGTGATAGGAGCTAGAGTCCTCTTTTGAATTAGCTGCAGTTGAAGTAAGTGTTGGAATAATTATGAATATGGTAGAGGCGGAGTATCAAAATGTCTATCCCGTTTGGGCTTGTACTGTTGTTGGCGAGGAGCCTGATTTCGCTGCTGAGGAGGCGCTGCAGGAATTGTCATTGAAGCTACTTGCTGATTATAATTCTGGCGTTGCTTCCCTTTACCTTGGTAAGACGAGACAGAATTGGTTTCCCCAATCTTTTTGTAATTCACATATGGTTTCTTCCCCTGACTAGAAGATGACCCATCATTACCCGAAACTTTCCTAGCTTTGATTCCACCTTCTAACATCTCCCCAACCATGATCAAGTCAGCAAACTTGTCCGACATGCAAGGTAACAACTTTTCATAATAATGTCCCGGCAAAGTATCCATAAACAAATTTAGCATTTCCTTCTCCAGCATGGGTGGTTGTACCCTTGCCGCCAACTCGCGCCATCTCTGCGCGTACTCCTTAAAACTTTCACCACTTTTGAGACTTATTTTGTAACTTTGTACGATTGGGAGCCAAGTCGGTATTATATTGATAGTGTTTCACAAATGCTTCCACCATCTCTCTCCAGTTGTGTACATAGCTCCTCTCAAGCTGCATATACCATTCCAGGGACGCTCCAGACAAGCTTTCCTGGAAGAAGTGCATCAGCAATTTTTCATCACGAGAGTACGCAGCCATCTTTCTTGCGTATGCCCGAACATGTGTCCTGGGGCAAGTAGTGCCATTGTACTTCTCAAAAGTGGGGACTTGAAACTTATGAGGAATTCTCACATTAGGAACCAGCCCTAGGTTATCCAGATCCATTCCCATATAATTTTGATTTACCACCCCTCTTAGCTGTTCTTCAATCATTCTAATCCTTTGGTCATCAACAACCGGGAGACCATCATATCCACCTGGTACAGAGAAAACATCGTCTTCTTGGTCATCAAAATGATGGCCATGAACTGCATGAATACTGTTTCCCCCTCCAACCACTGAAGGAATCACCACATTCTCTCCTTCGCCCGGAGGGAAAACAACAGTGGGAACTGGAACTCTGCCCGGAGGTCCATTCTGAATATTGTGTCCATTAGCACCTCTGCCTGGAGGAATAACATTGTTCTGGAGACCTCCATGAAGTACCCCATTCTCATCCACCCTTGCTACCAAGGGCTGAACGAGAGTCCTGAGTTGCTCTTGTCCCTGCATGACCCCTTGCATCATTTCCTTGAATTGGGTGATACGGGCTTGCATGGCGGACATCTCTCCTTGCATTTGCTCCATTGCTCTTTTCTGGTTGAGTCGAGTAGAATATTGATGAATCGGTTGATCAGCTATCCTACCTGGAACCAAATAAAGGTTAGGAAAAACTGAAACAAGTACCTGTTATGCAAAAATGCTTATGATTATGAGAATGCAAATGTCATGTTTATCCCAGGGCATTTTACACCCTGATTCCAGTTTTAATCACAAGGAGCTCAATAATAGTCACATGATGTTAAGAGAAAAATATTGAGAAGAACTGTGCTGTGATAAAATGTTGTGGTAATGTGCTGGTGAATAGAGCGATGCCGAAGAAACCCCTTTGAATAAGTCATTCATTGAATTCAACAGAAAACTAATAAGTGCCGAAGCATTTTACAATGAATCCGTAAATGAGAATTACATCAAGGAAATGGCTCCATCAACAAGCCTGATGGTAGCCAACATTACATCAACAAAAATACATTAAGAAGATGGGAAAGCAAGATCAAACATCTAACTCCAACTCTTTCAATTTGTCACTAGAATACTTGATTTCTTCAAAAAGGATTCTGGTGCGCTGATGACCTGGCCTTTCAATCATCTCTTTGATCAAAATGTCTCTCTTCTTCAGAGCTTTGGCTAGTGAATTCACGTGCATCAAGAGAGCTTCATCAGTACTCACTTCCTTAAATCTTTTCACCCCGGTTTGTATCTTGAGTCTTCCCATCTCTGCCATGGCATCCTCAAGCTTTTTCTTGGAAACTTTCAATTAATCGTTAACATTCTTTAGCTGCTCTTGGCTTTTTCCAAAGTCTTCCCGATGCTTTCTCTGTTGTTCATGTGCCTTTTTAAGCTCGTCATCCTTGATCTTTAGCTGTTTCTGCAACTCTGTGTTCTCGATTCTGACCTCATCCCAGGCTTACTGAAGCTTGGCTAGCGTGTCTTTAGTATGTGCTAAAGCCTGTTTGGTATTCTTATGAGCTTGAGTGACGGCATTGGCACCTTTACTAATTTTCTGGAAATGTTGAGCTCTTTCGGCGAAATCCTTTTCTCTTGCAGCTAAGATTTTTCTGGCGTCTTGGGCTTTATGCTCCAACTCTTTGTTGGCATGCAGAGCATTTTGAAGAAGGCTACTCAAGTCTGAATTCTCCACCCGAAGCTTCTTCACCAACTCTGCAGCTTGTCAAACTCCTCGATGGCTACCGTAGTAGGCTGCTCTGGCATTACGGGATATAAGGGGGTTCCTTTGAAAAAGGCAAGAGTAATTCGTTCACCTTCATTTCAATACATCTTTCATACTCAGGATAAGATCTGCAATCTATTTTTCCAAAGACTGTTTTTCCTGTTTTACGCTGGTGCCCCCAAGCATTCACAAATTCTCGCAGCATTTCCTCATTTTCAGTCCCTGTAAAGAACAAAGATTTCTCAACATCCCGATCTGTGGGAGGATACCTGGAAGCGTATCCAAACTGTCTAATGGCCAGGATCAAGTTATAGTTGATTCCCCTTTTCCTGCCAATTAGAGGCACATTGGGAAAATTCCCACAACTGGTGATAACCTCTATTCCCATCAACTTACCATCAAACTAGACAATGTTATTAGCAGTTAGTCCCATTATCCGCTTGGACCACTTTAAAGAATCTTTTGTATCTACAAAAGCACCTGTCTTAGGTAAATGCTTCAAAAAACAATGAGATAAAAGTGGAGTGCAACAATTGACAGATCCTCCCCTTCTTTTTTCATTCTTGAAGTGCATAGAATAGTAAAAATCCCCTAACAAAGTGGGAATCAGATTTTTGAGAACAAAAACTCTTATAGCCTGCATATCCACAAAATCCTATTGATTAGGGAAAAGAACAACGAAATATATGCACAAAGCCAGGATGGAATTGTAAACTGCCCAATTCTTTGCTTCAGCAGCCTCCTGAGCTTGGTCAGCAAGAAAGGCTAAGTGAAAACCTTTGACCCCACTTTTGATAGCCACGTTTCCTTTTAGCACTGAATCTTTCACCTGTACCGCAGCTGCAATTTCCTCTATGCTAGGATGATTACCAGAAAAGAATGGCAAAGCTGATTCGACCGAAATTCCCAAAATAAATGAGAACTCTTCCAAAGTAGGCATCAAAATGTAATCAGGAAAAATAAAGCATCTCAGCGACGGCTCATAAAATTGTAGCAACGTGTGAAGAGCATCATGTTCATACTGTGTGATTCTGCGGACCATCTCAACCAATTTCCCATATTTTTTCTGGAAGTGGACAAGAACACCCGGGTCAGCCATAGCTATCATCTTATGCAATAAATCCAAAGTAGGTTTTGGGAACTTGTAGGCAACATTGCTCTTTCTCTTGAGAACTGTCTCTGTCGAGCCCATTGATTGGAATCAGAAGTGTAATAAGCACCTGTAAATGACAAACATGAATGTTATGATATGATAATGGAATGCAAGAGGGCATGGTATCAGCGTGCTCTGTGTCTGTGCTGAACTGTGTGCACGGTGTCTGTACAAATCTGGGAATAATATTGTATGTAGAAACCCACTGACTGTAATAAGTTACATCATCTGTCTGTGAAAATACCAGCATATCAGGGTATGTGGGAGGCATGGTCACCTGCAAACTTGTAAACACCCGCCCATACTCACATGTGGGTACTAAAACAGCGGTTCCTCAGTTTTGGATTCTCCATTTTGAGAAGTAATAGCACATTTAGCCCGTAGGATATAATGCTATCGCAAAACAAAGAGATCATTCACTGATTCCTCAAAAATAAAGGCCATCCTATGCATATTCCAAAGTGGGCCCTCGGGTGCGAATGGGTTTGCCACAGAATGTGGGCTGCCACTGTCACCACTAAAGAGGTATGTTTCCACTAAGGTCCTCAATGATCGGTCACCAGCGTCAACAGTTTCTAGGTTAACACTCCGAAATGTACAAGACGCGCAAATCAAAGCATCTTCCAAGAAAACCTCGTCTGGTTTTGAATTTCGTGTAAACCATACATAACAAGACGCTACGTAGGCCACACTACCGTCCACTCTAGTCCTATGTATGTACTCAAGCCTGTGTAATGGGCTTATCTCTCAGAATACCCATCCCGCCAAACAGAAAACCAGCACAGCACAGTCCAGTATAATAATGATATGTAATGTAATAAATGCAATAAATACAGTAATACAGTAAATCAATAATGCAGTAAATAACAATACAGTAAAAACAATAAATACAATATCAAAGTAAACACCCAATGAAAGAAAAAAAACAGACAAGCGCTAGGATTGACTCGCTTAAAGAACCAGAGTCCCCAGCAGAGTCGCCAGCTGTCGCTCCTGGGATTTTCATCCAAATACAAACGCGAAAGTGGCGCGAAACAGAGTCGCCAGCAATGTGTATTTATCCCAAGAGAAGGAAAGGAAACACTGCGTAAACCTGAGGGAAGGAAAGAGCATGGTCTTGTGACCAAGAGAACTGGGTTCGGGAGTTGGTTATTCTCCCCAGGAAAATTAGAGTCAACGTAGTTCGGACACGAACTAAGGGGGGAGGTTTTCCTGTTCCCGAGGGAATACGTAGGCCTAGGACTCCGAGGACGTCCTATCGAGTCACTTCCTTTTCTTTTCTTCCTCGTTCCTTCGTTCTTTTCCGTTCTTGTTCCTTCTCCGGTCTAGTAGCAGTGGACCTCCCGACGGCGACACCCTTTGATCGAGACAGCAAGCGTGGATCCCATCGAGTACGATGGAAGCGTGGGGTGCTAACACCTTCCCCTTGCGTAACCAACTCCCGAACCC
Organism: Lathyrus tuberosus; assembly: GCA_022829125.1. Lineage (NCBI taxonomy): Eukaryota > Viridiplantae > Streptophyta > Magnoliopsida > Fabales > Fabaceae > Lathyrus > Lathyrus tuberosus. The sequence continues at coordinate 3,277,658 of JALAZF010000274.1, read as the reverse complement.
AATTCTCTTGGTCACAAGACCATGATCTTTCCTTCCATCAGGTTTACGCAGTGTTCCCTTTCCATCTCTTAGGATAAATACACATTGCTGGCGACTCTGTTTCCGCGCCACTTTCGCGTTTGTACCTGGATGAAAATCCCGGGAGCGACAGCTGGCGAAACTAGCTCAAACTTGGCTTATGCTTCGAATGCATATGTTTGAATTTTCTATGGCGTAATGCTCCATACGAAATGGAAATGCTACGCGTTTGGGAGGATGCCATGCAAAAATGCTTATGCAATGCAAAAGAGGCGTCTCAGCAAAATAAATGCTGAAGACCAAGGCAACTCCACTAGGGATGACAAACTAAATTGTCTCCGAGAATAAAAGCCTACTGAGGAAGACTTCCATGAACGACTTCCTGATCACAAGCTCTGCTGGAAATGGAAACTCCGAGAGAAATTCCACCCTGTTGGGGATTATACATACTCTTTGAAAAGGAAACCAAGACCCGAATCAGAAGAGTGCCAAATATCACTTGAACTTAAAACCTGCTGGGGATATCAACCATCGTTGAACAAAACGTTGCGAGGATTACCACCAAACCTCGCTTGGGGAGACAAATCACAAATACTAGACACGTTGGGGACACCATTGGACTTAACCCGCTGCTGGGGAAATGACATCGCCCTTATCCTGCTGGGGAATGTCAACCACTATTAGCAAAACCTGCTTGGTGATTGACGACATCATCTCTGCTAGGGGATGTCCTCAAGCTTAATCATCTGTTAGGGATCAGACCAAACCATTGTTGGTGATAAAACAATTCCTGATTAGCTGAGGAAAATGGGTGTTCAGACTCTGTGGGGAAACAACATTTTTGTCTAAAGAAGATATCCCCTCAGTCTCTTACGGGAGATGCAGAAATATCAACTTCTGGCTACTTGCTTAGAGAGTAGTGGACCAACCAACACTCTAGCTGGGGATATAATCCTCTGTACTCTGGCTGGGGAGAGTAATAACCTGCTGAGGAAAAGATTCACCTTACCCTGCTGGGGATTAGAGCACACAGCTGCTAGTGAAACATACGTTTCCTGTCCTTGAAACAAACCACTTCTGACTATTTGCCGGGGAATAATAGATCAACCACGACTTTGGTTGGGGACACACTCCCATGTACACTTACAGGGAAGAGTAAGCTCTACTGAGGATGATAATCTTTTAGATGCTGAGGAGAGTAACCCTACTGGGGAGAAATCCTGCTACCCTGCAAACAAAATCAACAGACAACGCAAAATGGCTATCTAGATTATCATCCTAATGACTATTTCATGAGCAATTTCCACTGTTTTCCCATATGCTTCGCAAAGCTTAACATCTTACATGCAATGTCTTGTCAAAATATCGGACTTTTCCACAAACAAAATAGTAAAAATAAAACAAAAATGGAAAGCTCTTTGACTGAAGTGAAAATTTTATTGAATGAATTGGCCTGTAAATAGGCATTTACATTCGGAGGAAATTCCTGAAAGGAGGTAATTGCGTAAAAAAGTAAAAGAAAATACACATGTCGGCAATGTGGGGGGAACAGATATCCACCATGATTTAGTTCAGCTATGACCAGTATGTCTCGCTTATCCGTATATGTTTTGACATTCGAAGAGGCTGATTGGGCTGATTCTTTTCCTTCAGAATTCCTATGTATCAAAAGTGTTCACAGATCGAACGCAGATCGTAAACTCTTGCTTTCAAATCCCTAACTTTTGCCTGGATCGCCCTTTACGGGTTTTCAATCCACCAGGATACCCATTTTTGCCAAAGCTGCCTTGCCAGGTTTTCAACTTTGTGGGTTTATTATTATTTTTCTTTTTATCCCTAACTTTTGCCCGAACCTTATCTTTTTATGGGTCGCCGGGATGCCCCTTTTTTGCCTGGATCTTCTTTTTATGTCCAGCGGGTCTCTTTTATGCAAAGTATTTTTTGACTACGTCTGCGTTCACAGGGGATGTAAAATCTTCGCCATCCATAGTTGAGAGTAATAAGGCTCCGCTAGAGAAAACCTGTCTTACTACATATGGACCTTCGTAATTTGGAGTCCATTTGCCCCTGTGATCTGTTTGAGGAGGAAGGATCCTTTTCAAAACCAATTCACCAACCTGAAAGCACTGAGGACGCACCTTTTGATCAAATGCTTTCTTCATCCTGCTCTGATACAACCGACCATACGCAATGGCTGCCAATCTCTTTTCCTCGATAAGGTTCAGCTGATTTAATCTGGCCCACACCCATTCAGCTTCGTCAAGCTTTACATCTGTTAGAATCCTTAACGAAGGAATCTCAACCTCTACTGGTAGAACTGCTTCCGTACCATATACAAGCGAGAAAGGTGTTTCCCCAGTTGATGTACGCACCGAAGTACGATAACCGTGTAAAGCATAAGGCAGCTTCCCGTGCTAGTCTTTACACGTTACCACCATCTTCTGCACAATCTTCTTGATATTCTTATTTGCTGCTTCAACAGCCCCATTCATCTTCGGACGATAGGGAGAAGAATTGTGATGTTCGATCTTAAAGTTCTGACATAGCTCATTCCTCATCTTGTTATTCAAATTTGAACCATTATCAGTAATGATTCTCTCTGGGACTCCATACCGGCAGATGATGTCCTTCTTGATAAACCTGGCTACCAGCTGTTTGGTAACGTTGGCATATGAGGCAGCTTCCACCCACTTCGTGAAGTAATCAATAGCAACCAAAATGAAATGATGCCCATTGGAAGAAGTCGGCTCAATCTTCCCTATATATCAATGCCCCACATAGCAAAGGGACAAGGTGACGACAACATATTCAGAGGAGTAGGCGGTACGTGTACCTTATCTGCATAGATCTGGCACTTATGAAATTTCTGGGTGTATTTGAAACAATCAGACTCCATAGTCATCCAATAATACCCCGCTCTCAACAGTTTTTTGGCCATAGCATGCCCATTGGCATGAGTACCGAAAGAACCTTCATGAACTTCCTCCATCAACAGGCTGCCTCGTGTTCATCAACACAATGTAGCAAGACCATGTCAAAGTTCCTCTTCTATAACACATCATCTTTGTTCAAAAAGAAATTTCCCGCCAGCCTCCTCAGAGTTTTCTTATCTTTGGTGGACGCGTCAACCGGATACTCTTGACTCTTCAAAAAGACCTTAATATCATGATACCAAGGCTTGCCATCTGATACCCCTTCAAATGCAAACACAAAAGCGGGTCTATCCAGACGCATGATTCTGATCGAGGGAGTTTCATTCCAACGGTTCACCTGATACATCGAAGATAACATTGCCAACGCATCTGCCATCTGATTCTCTAACCGGGGTATGTGATGGAAATCGACTCTGGCAAAGAAAGGTAACAACCTTCTGGCATAGTTATTATAAGGCACCAAATTCTCTTGACGAGTTTCCCATTCACCCGTGATCTGATTAACTACCAATGTGGAATCACCATAAACATTGAGGTTTTTGATTCTCAAATCAATTGCTTCTTCTAACCCAATGATGCATGCTTCATACGCTGCCTCATTGTTGGTGCATATGAACGCTAACTGGGCAGTAAAATGTATATGAGAACCCTGTGGAGTCGTAATGACTGCCCCAATTCCGTTACCATATGAGTTGATAGCCCCATCAAAGACTAGCTTCCACTGGGATCCAATTTCAGGTCCTTCATCATGTAGAGGATCTTCACAGTCTTTCATCTTCAGATACATAATATGCTCATCAGGAAATTCAAACTTCATCGGTTGATAATCCTCAATTGGTTGTTCGGCAAGATATTCTGATAAAACACTTCCCTTAATGGCTTTTTGGGAAACATATTGAATATTGTACTCTGTCAGAACCATCTGCCAACGGGCTATTCTTCCAGAAAGCGTATGCTTTTCAAACACATACTTGATCGGATACATCTTCGAAATCAAGAGGATTGTGTGGTTTAACATATATTGCCTCAAACGCTTAGCTGCCCAAGCGAGTGCACAACATGTTTTTTCCAGCATTGAGTACCTCGACTCATAATCGGTGAACTTTTTACTCAGGTAATATATGGCATGTTCTTTTCTACCTGACTCGTCGTGTTGACCGAGCACACACCCCATTGAGTTCTCAAGAACCGTAAGATACATAACCAATGGCCTTCTTGGCACTGGCGGCATGAGGACCGGAGGTTCCTGCAAATATTCTTTTATTTTTTCGAACGCCTTTTGACAATTTTCATTCCACCTGACCGCTTGATCTTTTCTTAGCAATTTGAATATTTGTTCACACGTGGCTGTAAGATGAGATATGAACCTAGCAATGTAGTTCAACCTCCCTAGAAAACCACGAACTTTTTTTTCTGTTCTCGGATCAGGCATTTCTTGTATGGCTTTTACTTTAGCAGGATGAACCTCGATACTTCTTTCGCTGACAATAAACCCCAGTACTTTTCCCGATCTCACCCCGAAGGTGCACTTGTTCGGATTCAACCTCAGTCTAAACTTTATCAACCTATCAAAAAGCTTCTGAATATTCACTAGATGCTCTTCCTCCGTTTGTGACTTCGCGATCATGTCATTTACATATACTTAAATCTCCTTGTGAATCATATCATGAAAGAGAGTCACCATTGCTCGTTGATAAGTTGCCCCAGCATTTTTCAATCCAAAGGGCATTACTTTATAACAGAATGTTCCCCACGGTGTTATGAACGTTGTTTTCTCCATGTCCTCTGGGGCCATTTTGATTTGGTTATAACTAGAGAAGCCATACATGAAGGAAAGCACAGAGTATAGAGCAGTGTTGTCCACTAACACGTCGATGTGAGGGAGCGGGAAATCATCTTTTGGGCTTGCTCTATTCAGATCTCTGTAATCAACACACATCCTGACCTTTCCGTCCTTCTTAGGTACAGACACAATGTTAGCAACCCACGGAGGATAACTTGTCACAGCCAAAAATCCATCATCTATCTGCTTCTGAACCTCCTCTTTGATCTTAACAGACATCTCAGGTTTCGTTCTTCTCAACTTTTGCTTAACCGGAGTACATCCCTCTTTGAGCGGCAACCAATGTACCACGATGTCAGTATCAAGCCCAAGCATGTCTTGGTAAGACCAGGCGAAGATATCCACATACTTCCGAAGCATTTCAATCAATCTTCCCTTTACACTGTCTTCCAAAGAAGCCCCAATTTTTACCTCTTTCTTCGCATCCTCGGTTCCCAAATTAACAATCTCAATCTCCTCCTGACGAGGCACGATTACCCTTTCCTCCTGTTTTAGTAGTCTGGCCAATTCCTCAGGAAGTTCAGAGCCTTCCTCAACCTCTTCTTCAGCCTGATATATGAGATTATCGAAATCATACTGATCCATAGCCGAATCATGGGGGATGGAATCTGAACAAGGTAACCTGCATGATAGATGATTCATGTTTTATTATGTATGCAACAAACAAAACACATTTCCATTTTGATATGATTTTATGCACACAAAAAAAATAGAAAAAACAGGGATCAGAAATATTTGAATGCGAAAAGTTCTTTATTATTGATAAGGAAAAGCATACAAAATGTTCAAGCCCTACAAACAAGAATCACTACGCCTTGGGCAGAGTGCAGGATCAAACATAACAGAAAAAAATAGAAACAATTACTCTGGGCCAGTCACTTGGATGATCTTATCCGATGACCAGTGGCATAGACTTTGACCAGGCATGCAGGGGCGGATCCAATTATCCATGTCGCAATCACTGTCCCCATCCTCTTCAATAACGTTGACTCTATCAAAGAATACCCCAGCACTGGTAAAATGAACCGGGCCATAAAACTTCGGAGGCTCTTCAGGACGCCTGGGTGGCTTGTAACCCAGCCCATAAGTATCTTGCTTCTTCTGCACCTCAATAATATGACCCCATTTTTGTGAGCTTCCAGCTTCAACTATAGCCCGTGCATCCTTGAGGGATGACATAGAAATCTCCGGCTGATCAACCACTGTAAGTTGCCTAACCATTTCAGATGGGCTAACCTCCTTAGGAACTTCTTCATGAACTTTTAGCGTTTCAAAAGCTTGACATAACGTTTCCTGTATCTCGCCATCTACCTCCACATATATAAAAGTAGATAGATGGCTTATCATAATGTCCTCCTCTCTGCAAACTCTCACCACATGTCCATCCACCATATACTTCAGCTTCTGATGGAGTGTAGACGTTACAGCCACAACACTGTGAATCCACGGCCGACCCAGTAGACAACTGTAAGCGGGCTGGATATCCATTATATAGAATGTGGCGTCAAAGACCTCCGGGCCAACCTTAATTGGCAGCACAACCTCTCCAAAAATAGCCCTTTTAGAACCATCAAATGCGCGCACCACCAAATCACTTGGCGTACATATCAACCCTCGAGTATCTAACTTCATCAATGCCTTCTTAGGTAACACATTTAAAGATGACCCTGTATCCACAAGCACATGAGACAACAACGACCCACGACACTCAACAAAAATATGCAAGGCATTGTTATGGTTTCTCCCAGCTGGAGTCAAGTTAGCATCAGTAAACCCCAAACCGTTGCCTGTATTAACATGGGCTATCACCTCCTAAAGTTGATTGTCCGAGATCTCTTGGGGCACATAAGCAGCATTCAATACTTTCAACAATGTGTTTCGGTGAGCTTCCAAACACAACAACAAGGATAAGATGGATATCTTGGATGGCGTCTGATGCAAATGATCCATAACTTTATAGTCACTTCTTCGAATCAACCTCATGAATTCCTCTACATTCTCGGAGAAGGGACTATCAGCTGGCCTAACTACGGGGTCAGTCAATGCCGGGGTCTGCACAGAATTATCTACGGCCTGTTTACCCTTGTCCTGTCTGGAATTATCAGCCCGTTCATCGGAAGGAGTGAAGATTCTGCTGCTTCGGGTAATAGGTCCTGCTTCCTCAAGACTGGAACTTGCTACCGATGTTCCCATTAACTCTTGTTTCTGCCCATTAACAAAAACCTTTGCCCCATAGTTCCAAGGAATGGCCTTAGTACTCTCATAAGGAATGGGTCCAAGACCTGTAATTATAATCGGCGCTGGTCTTGCCACCGCTGAAATTGTGATTGTCTTGAATGGAATAGTGATGGTAGCCACATTGCTGCTAATAACCTCTTTTCGTTGGTCACACCTGTCAAACTGCAACCTACATTCATCGATCAACTTTTGAACTCCTGATTTTAATAACTCGCAACCATTCGTCTATATCATACATTCTGAACAATTCTTGTCACACCCGGGGTCCACTCCACCCATCAATAATTTCTCCTTTACCACCATCAAAGGAGTCCTTAATTCATTCACATCCATAACCAGATTCAAAGATTCGTTCTCCTTTAACACTGCATTAACCCTTGGCCCGCCATGATCAGGCATTGGGTTCTGGATAACATTCGACACGTCATTTGAAAAATTGATGGCTTTAGAATCCACCAAATCTTGAACGGCGTGCTTAAAAGCTTTACAGTCCTCGATATGATGTTCGGGTGCCCCAGAATGAAAGTCCCAATGGACGTTAGGATTATAACCTGGAGGTGGATTACCAGTGATAGGAGCTAGAGTCCTATTTTCAATTAGCTATAGCTGAAGTAAGTGCTGGAATAATTGTGAATACGGTAGAGGTGGAGTATCAAAATGTTTATCCCGTTTGGGCTTGTACTGTTGTTGGCGATGAGCCTGATTTTGCTGCTGAGGAGGCGCTGCAGGAATTGTCACGGAAGCTACTTGCTGATTATAATTCTGGCGTTGCTTCCCTTTACCTTGGTAAGATGAGACAGAATTGGTTTCCTCCTTCATTTTGTAATTCGCATATGGTTTCTTCCCCTGACTAGAAGACGACCCATCATTTCCCGAAACTTTCCCAGCTTTGATTCCACCCTCTAACATCTCCCCAACCATGATCAAGTCAGCAAACTTGCCCGACATGCAAGGTAACAGCTTTTCATAATAATGTCCCGGCAAAGTATCCATAAACAGATTCAGCATTTCCTTCTCCAGCATGGGTGGTTGTACCCTTGCCGCCAATTCGCGCCATCTCTACGCATACTCCTTAAAACTTTCACCACTCTTTTGAGACATATTTTGTAACTGTGTACGATTGAGAGCCAAGTCATTATTATATTGATGGTGTTTCATAAATGCTTCCACCATCTCTCTCTAGTTGCGTACATGGCTCCTCTCAAGCTGCATATACCATTCCAGGGACACTCTAGACAAGCTGTCCTGGAAGAAGTGCATCAGCAATTTTTCATCACGGGAGTACGCAGCCATCTTTCTTGCGTATGCCCGAACATGTCTCCTGGGGCAAGTAGTGCCATTGTACTTCTCAAAAGTGGGGACTTGAAACTTATGAGGAATTCTCACATCAGGAACCAACCCTAGGTCATCCAGATCCATTCCCACAGAATTTTGATTTACCACCCCTCTTAGATGTTCTTCAATCATTCTAATCCTTTGGTCATCAACAACCGGGAGACCAGCATCTCCACCTGGTATAGAGAAAACATCGTCTTGTTGGTCATCAAAATGATAGCCATGAACTGCATGAATACTGTTTCCCCTCCAACCACAGAAGGAATCACCACATTTTCTCCTCCGCCCGGAGGGATAACAACAGTGGGAACTGGAACTCTGTCCAGAGGTCCATTCTGAATATTGTGTGCATTAGCACCTCTGCCTGGAGGAATAACATTGTTCTGGAGACCACCATGAAGTACCCCATTCTCATCCACCCTTGCTACCAAGGGCTGAACGAGAGTCCTGAGTTGCTCTTGTCCCTGCACGACCCCTTGCATCATTTCCATGAATTGGGTGATACGGGCTTGCATGACGGCCATCTCTGCTTGCATTTGCTCCATTACTCTTTTCTGGTTGAGTCGAGTAGAATATTGATGAATCGGTTTGTCAGCTATCCTGCCTGAAACATAATAAAGGTTAGGAAATACCGGAACAAGTACCTGTTATGCAAAAATTATTATGATTATGAGAATGCAAATGTTATTCTCCCTAGTAGAGTTATTCTCCTCTCCATACAGGTTCGGGGAGGATCTGTCAATTGTTGCACTCCACTTTTATCTCATTGGTTTTTGAAGCATTTACCTAAGACAGGTGCTTTTGTAGATACAAAAGAATCTTTAAAGTGGTCCAAGCGGATAATGGGACTAACTGCTAATAACATTGTCTGTTTTGATCGTAAGTTGATGGGAATAGAGGTTATCACCAGTTGTGGGAATTTTCTCAATGTGCCTCTAATTGGCAGGAAAAGGGGAATCAACTATAACCCGATCCTTGCCATTAGACAGTTTGGATACGCTTCCAGGTATCCTCCCACAGATCGGGATGTTGAGAAATCTTTGTTCTTTTCAGAAACTAAAAATGAGGAAATGCTGCGAGAAGTTGTGAATGCTTGGGGGCACCAGTGTAAAATAGGAAAAACAGTCTTTGGAAAAATGGATTGCAGATCTTATCTTGAGTATGAAAGATGGATTGAAATGAAGGTGAACGAATTACTCTTGCCTTTTTCAAAGGAACCCCCTTTATATCCTGTAATGCCAGAGCAGCCTACTACAGTAGCCATTGAGGAGTTTGACAAACTGCAAGCTTTGGGGAAGGAGTTTCGGGTGGAGAATTCAGACTTGAGTAGTCTTTTTCGAAACGCTCTGCATGCCAATAAAGAGTTGGAGCATAAAGCCCAAGACGCCGGAAAAATCTTAGCTGCAAGAGAAAAGGATTTCGCCGAAAGAGCTCAACATTTCTAGAAAATTAGTAAAGGTGCCGATGCTGCCACTCAAGCTCATAAGAAGACCAAACAGACTTTAGCTCAGACTAAAGACACATTAGCCAAGCTTCAGCAAGCCTGGGATAAAGTCATAATAGAGAATGCAGAGTTGCGAGAGCAATTAAAGGCCAAGGACGACGAGCTTCTTAGAGCGCATGAACAACTGAGAAAGCATCGGGAAGACTTTGGAAAAAGCCAAGAGCAGCTGAAGAATGTTAACGGTGAATTGAAAGTGTCCAAGAAAAAGCTTGAGGATGCCATGGTAGAGATAGGAAGACTCAAGATACAAGCTAGGGTGAAAAGGTTTAAGGAAGTGAGTACTGATGAAGCTCTCTTGATGCACGCGGATTCACTAGCCGAAGCTCTGAAGAAGAGAGATATTTTAATCAAAGAGATGATTGAAAGACCAGGTCATCAGCGCACCAGAATCCTTTTTGAAGAAATCAAGTATTCTAGTGACAAATTGAAAGATTTGGAGTTAGATATTTGATCTTACTTTCCCATCTCCTTAATGTAGTTTTGTTGATGTAATGTTGGCTACCATTAGGCTTGTTGATGGAGCCATTTCCTTGATGTAATTCTCATTTACGGACTCATTGTAAAATGCTTCGGTGCTTATTAGTGTTCTGTTGAATTTAATGAATGGCTTATTCAAAGGGGTTTCTTCGGCATCGCTCTATTCACAAGCACATTACCACAACATTTTATCACAACACAGTTATTCTCAATATTTCTCTCTCAACATCATGTGACTATTATTGAGCTCCTTGTGATTAAAACTGGAATCAGGGTGTAAAACGCCCTGGCAATGATAAACATGACATTTGAATTCTCATAATCATAAGCATTTTTGCATAACAGGTACTTGTTCCGGTTTTTCCTAACCTTTATTTGGTTTAAGGAAGGATAGCTGACCGACCGATTCATCAATATTTTACTCGACTCAACCAGAAAAGAGTAATGGACCAAATGCAAGCAGAGATGGCCGCCATGCAAGCCCGTATCACCCAATTCATGGAAATGATGCAAAGGGTCGCGCAGGGACAAGAGCAACTCAGGACTCTCGTTCATCCCTTGGTAGCAAGGGTGGATGAGAATGGGGTACTTCATGGTGGTCTCCAGAACAATGTTATTCCTCCAGGCAAAGGTGCTAATGGACACAATATTCAGAATGGACCTCTGGGCGGAGTTCCAATTCCTACTATTGTTATCCCTCCGGGCGGAGGAGAGAATGTGGTGATTCCTTCTGTGGTTGGAGGGGGAAACAGTATTCATGCAGTTCACGACCATCATTTTGATGACCAACAAGATGATGTTTTCTCTGTACTAGGTGGAGATGCTGGTCTCCCGGTTGTTGATGACCAAAGGATTAGTATGATTAAAGAACAACTAAGAGGGGTGGTAAATCAAAATTCTGTGGGAATGGATCTGGATGACCTAGGGCTGGTTCCTGATGTGAGAATTACTCATAAGTTTCAAGTCCCCACTTTTGAGAAGTACAATGGCACTACTTTCCCCAGGACACATGTTCGGACATATGCAAGAAAGATGGCTGCGTACTCCCGTGATGAAAAATTGCTGATGCACTTCTTCCAGGACAACTTGTCTGAAGCGTCCCTGGAATGGTATATGCAGCTTGAGAGGAGCCATGTACGCAACTGGAGAGAGATGGTGGAAGCATTTGTGAAACACTATCAATATAATACCGACTTGGCTCCCAATCGTACAAAGTTACAAAATAAGTCTCAAAAGTGGTGAAAGTTTTAAGGAGTACGCGCAGAGATGGCGCGAGTTGGCGGCAAGGGTACAACCACCCATGCTGGAGAAGGAAATGCTGAATCTGTTTATGGATACTTTACTGGGACATTATTATGAAAAGCTGTTACCTTGCATGTCGGGCAAGTTTGCTGACTTGATCATGGTTGGGGAGATGTTAGAGGGTGGAATCAAAGCTGGGAAAGTTTCGGGTAATGATGGGTCGTCTTCTAGTCAGGGGAAGAAACCATATGCGAATTACAAAAAGAAGGAGGAAACCAATTTTGTCTCATCTTACCAAGGTAAAGGGAAGCAACGCTAGAATTATAATCAGGAAGTAGCTTCAGTGACAATTCCTGCAGCGCCTCCTCAGCAGCGAAATCAGGCTCCTCGCCAACAACAGTACAAGCCCAAACGGGATACACATTTTGATACTCCGCCTCTACCGTATTCACAATTATTCCAGCACTTACTTCAGCTGTAGCTAATTCAAAAGAGGACTCTAGCTCCTATCACTGGTAATCCACCTCCGGTTTATAATCCTAACGCCCATTGCGACTTTCATTCTGGGGCACCCAGACATCATATCGAGGACTGTAAAGCTTTTAAGCACACCGTTCAAGATTTGGTGGATTCTAAAGCCATCAATTATTCAAATGACGTGCCGAATGTTATCCAGAACCCAATGCCTGATCATGGCGGGCCAAGGGTTAACGCAGTTTTAAAGGAGAACGAATCTTTGAATCTGGTTATGGATGTGAATGAATTAAGTACTCCTTTGATGGTGGTAAAGGAGAAATTATTGATGGGTGGAGTGGACCCCGGGTGTGACAAGAATTTTTTAGAGTGTATGATACAGACAAATGGTTGCGAGTTGTTGAAATCAAGAGTTTAAAAGTTGATCGATGAAGGTAGGTTGCAGTTTGACATGTGTGACCAACGAAAAGAGGTTATTAGCAGCGATGTGGCTACCATCACTATTCCATTCAAGACAATCACAATTTCAGCGGCGGCAAGACCAACGCCGGTTATAATTACAGGTCCTGGACCCATTCCTTATGAGAGTACTAAGGCCATTCCTTAGAACTATGGGGCAGAGGTTTTCGTTAATAGGCAGAAACAAGAGTTAATGGGAACATCGGTAGCAAGTTCCAGTCTTGAGGAAGTAGGAGCGATTACCCGAAACGGCAGAATCTTCACTCCTTCCGATGAACGGGCTGATAATTCCAGACAGGACAAGGGTAAACAGGTCGTAGATAATTCTGTGCAGACCCCGACAGTGACTGACCCCGTAGTGAGGCCAGCTGATAGTCCCTTCTCCGAGAATGTAGAGGAATTCATGAGGTTGATTTGAAGAGGTGACTATAAAATTGTGGATCATTTGCATCAGACGCCGTCCAAGATATCCATCTTATCCTTGTTGTTGTGTTCGGAAGCTCACCGAAACACATTTTTGAAAGTATTGAATGCTGCTTATGTGCCCTAAGAAATCTCGGTCAATCAGATTGAGGGGGTGATAACCCATGTTAATGCATGCAACGATTTGGGGTTTACTGATGCTGACTTGACTCCAGCTGGGAGAAACCATAACAATGCCTTGCATATTTTTGTTGAGTGCCGTGGGTCGTTGTTGTCTCATGTGCTTGTGGATACAGGGTCATCTTTAAATGTGTTGCCTAAGAAGGCATTGATGAAGTTAGATACTCGAGGGTTGATATGCACGCCAAGTGATTTGGTGGTGCGCGCATTTGATGGTTCTAAAATGGCTGTTTTTGGAGAGGTTGTGCTGTCAATTAAGGTTGGTCCGGAGGTCTTTGACGCCAAATTCTGTATAATGGATATCCAGCCCGCTTACAGTTGTCTACTGGGTCGGCCGTGGATTCACAGTGCTGGGGCTGTAACGTCTACACTCCATCAGAAGCTGAAGTATATGGTGGATGGACATGTGGTGATAATTTGTGGAGAGGAGGACATTATGATAAGCCATCTATCTACTTTCAAATATATGGAGGTGGATGACGAGATACAGGAAATGTTATGTCAGGCTTTTGAAACGGTAAAAGTTCACGAGGAAACCCCTAAGGAGGTTAGCTCATTTGAAGCGGTTAAGCAGCTTACTATGATTGATCAACCGGAGATTTCTATGTCCTCCCTCAAATATGCACGTGCTGTAGTTGAAGCTGGAAGCTCATAAAATGGGGTCAGATTATTGAGGTACAGAAGAAGAAAGATACTTATGGGCTAGGTTACAAGCCACCCAGGCGTCCTGAAGAGCCTCCGAAGTTTTATGGCTCAGTTCGTTTTACCAGTGCTGGGGTATTCTTTGATAGAGTCAATGCTATTGAAAAGGACGGGGACAGTGATTACGACAAGGATAATTGGATCCGCACCAACATGCCTGGTCAAAGTCCATGCAACTGGTCATCGGAGAAGATCATCCAAGTGACTGGCCCAGAGTAATTGTCTCTGTTTTTTCTGTTATGTTTGATACTACGCTCTGCACAAGGCGTAGTGACTCTTGTTTGTAGGGCTTGAACATTTCGTATGCTTTTCCTTATCAATAATAAAGGACTTTTTGCATTCAAATATTTCTGATCCCTGTTTTTTCTTTTTTTTTTGTGTGCATAAAATCATATCAAAATGGCAATGTGTTTTGTTTGTTGCATACATAATAAAACATGAATCATCTATCATGCAGGTTACCATGTTCAGATTCCATCCCTCATGATTCGGCTATGGCTCAGTATGATTTCGATAATCCCATATATCAGGCTGAAGAAGAGGTTGAGGAAGGCTATGAACTTCCTGAGGAATTGGCCAGACTACTAAAACAGGAGGAAAGGGTAATCGTGCCTCATCAGGAGGAGATTGAGTTTGTTAATTTGGGAACCGAGGATGCGAAGAAAGAGGTAAAAATTGGGGCTGCTTTGGAAGACAGTGTAAAGGGAAGATTGATTGAAATGCTTCGAAAGTATGTGGATATCTTCACCTGGTCTTACCAAGACATGCCTGGGCTTGATACTGACATCGTGGTACATCGGTTGCCGCTCAAAGAGGGATGTACTCCAGCTAAGCAGAAGTTGAGAAGAACGAAACTTGAGATGTCTGTCAAGATCAAAGAGGAGGTTCAGAAGCAGATAGATGCTGGATTTTTGGCTGTGACAAGTTATCCTCCGGTTGCTAACATTGTACCTGTACCTAAGAAGGACGGAAAGGTCAGGATGTGTGTTAATTACAGAGATCTGAATAGAGCAAGCCCAAAAGATGATTTCCCGCTCCCTCACATCGACGTTTTAGTGGACAACACTGCTCAATACTCTTTGTTTTCCTTCATGGATGGCTTCTCTGGGTATAACCAAATCAAAATGGCCCCAGAGGACATGGAGAAAACAACGTTCATAACACCGTGGGGAACATTCTGTTACAAAGTAATGCCCTTTGGATTGAAAAATGCTGGGGCAACTTATCAACGGGCAATGGTGACTCTCTTTCATGATATGATTCACAAAGAGATCGAAGTATATGTTGATGACATAATCGCGAAGTCACAAACGGAGGAAGAGCATCTAGTGAATCTTTAGAAGCTTTTTGATAGGTTGATAAAGTTCAGACTGAGGTTGAATCCGAACAAGTGCACCTTTGGGGTGAGATCGGGAAAACTACTGAGGTTTATTGTCAGCGAAAGAGGTATCGAGGTTGATCCTGCTAAAGTAAAAGCCATACAAGAAATGCCTGAGCCGAGAACAGAAAAAGAGGTTCGTGGTTTTCTAGGGAGGTTGAACTACATTGCTAGGTTCATATCTCATCTTACAGCCACGTGTGGACCAATATTCAAATTGCTAAGAAAAGATCAAGCGGTCAGGTGGAATGAAAATTGTCAAAAGGCGTTCGAAAAAATAAAAGAATATTTGCAGGAACCTCTGATCCTCATGTCGCCAGTGCCAGGAAGGCCATTGATTATGTATCTTACGGTTCTTGAGAACTCAATGGGGTGTGTGCTCGGTCAACACGACGAGTCAGGTAGAAAAGAACATGCCATATATTACCTGAGTAAAAAGTTCACCGATTGTGAGTCGAGGTACTCAATGTTGGAAAAAACATGTTGTGCACTCGCTTGGGAAGCTAAGCGTTTGAGGCAGTATATGTTAAACCACACAACCCTCTTGATTTCGAAGATGGATCCGATCAAGTATGTGTTTGAAAAGCAGGCGCTTTCTGGAAGAATAACCCGTTGGCAGATGGTTCTACAGAGTACGATATTCAATATGTTTCCCAAAAAGCCCTTAAGGGAAGTGTTTTATCAGAATATCTTGCCGAACAACCAATTGAGGATTATCAACCGATGAAGTTTGAATTTCCTAATGAGCATATTATGTATCTGAAGATGAAAGACTGTGAAGAGCCTCTACATGATGAAGGACCTGAAATTGGATCCCAATGGAAGCTAGTCTTTGATGAGGCTATCAACTCATATGGTAACGGAATTGGGGCAGTCATTACGACTCCACAGGGTTCTCATATACCCTTTACTGCCCGGTTAGCATTCATATACAACAACAATGAGGCGGAGTATGAAGCATGCATCATGGGGTTAGAAGAAGCAATTGATTTGAGAATCAAAAACCTTGATGTTTATGGTGATTCTGCGTTGGTGGTTAATCAGATCACAGGTGAATGGGAAACTCGTCAAGCGAATTTGGTGCCTTATAACAATTATGCCAGAAGGTTATTACTTTTCTTTGACAGAGTCGATTTCCATCACATACCCCGGTTAGAGAATCAGATGGCAGATGCATTGGCAATGTTATCTTCGATGTATCAGGTGAACCGTTGGAATGAAACTCCCTCGATCAGAATCATGCGTCTGGATAGACCCTCTTTTGTGTTTGCATTCGAAGGGGTATCAGATGTCAAGCCTTGGTATCATGATATTAAGGTGTTTCTGAAGAGTCAAGAGTATCCGGTTGACACGTCCACCAAAGATAAGAAAACTCTGAGGAGGCTGGCAGGAAACTTCTTTTTGAACAAAGACGATGTGCTGTACAAGAGGAACTTTGTCATGGTCTTGCTACGTTGTGTTGATGAACACGAGGCAAGCCTGTTGATGGAGGAAGTTCATGAAGGTTCGTTCGGTACTCATGCCAATGGGCACGCTATGGCCAGAAAACTGCTGAGAGTGGGGTATTATTGGATGACTATGGAGTCTGATTGTTTCAAATACGCCCGGAAGTGTCATAATTGCTAGATCTATGCAGATAAGGTACACATACCGCCTAATCCTCTGAATGTGTTGTCGTCACCCTGGCCCTTTGCCATGTGGGGCATAGCTGTCACTCCCGGGATTTTCATCCAGGTATAAACGCGAAAGTGGCGCGGAAACAAAGTCGCCAATAATGTGTATTTATCCCACGAGAGGGAAAGGAAACACTGCATAAACCTGAGGGAAGGAAAAGCATGGTCTCACGACCAAGAGAAACGGGTAAGGGAGTCGGTTACGTGAAGGGAAGGTGTTAGCACCCCACACGTCCATCGTACTCGATGAGATCCAAGCCTGTTGTCTCGATCAAAGGGTGTCGTCATCTGGAGCTCCACTGCAACTGGACCAGAGAAGGAACGAGAACGGAAAAGAACGGAGAAACGAAGAAGAAAAGAAAAAGGAAGTGACTCGATAGGACGTCCTCGGAGTCCTAGGCCTACGTATTCCTTCAGGAACAGGAAAATCAGAGTCAACGTAGTTCAGACACGAACTAAGGGGGGAGGTTGCTCGCCAAGACATCGCCGTCTCAAGCCTACGTATCCTTAATCTAACCAGAAAGAGGAAATTAGAGCAGTCGTAGTTCGACTTAACGAAGGTCGGTGTTTGTTTTTATGAGCGACGTTAGATTCACGTCTGCCAGTTAGGGTCGATGCCTGTTTATGAAGAGATGAAAGTAACGTACCCTTTTCTGATAATGCGGCTTTTAGCTTAACGATCCCGAAGGATGAAAAGGTTTGAATTTGTTTTGTGTTTTTTAGACAGAAGTGTTTTTGAAGTTGATTGTAACTTGCATTGCACCCAAGCCTACAACATAGGATCGAATGCCTCGCGTATCGACCCAAGATGGGACGCATGCTTAACATCCTAAGAAAGTGAAGGAAGATCCCTCACTATCTCATTTCCCATATATAAGGCTCATGCGCAATACGTGTTAATCCTTTATTAAGTGTTTTGTAAAGATTATGAGATGAGAAGAGAAAACTCAAGAGGTGGAGAAAGGTAAAGTCTAATGAGGGAGACTAAGACATCAAACCCTAAAGTTATCATACATGGATGTTCCTATGGTTAATGTGGTTTAAGAAACCTAATCCTAAGAGAAAGGAGAAGAAGGGTGAATTAAACAACTCACTTCTAAAGTAGAAGATGCGTTATAACTCAAAAGGGAGAATAAAGAAGTTATGCATGGAAAACATATAAATGCTTATCATGATCACAAGTTGAATGATTAAAGGAGATAAGAGAGGATGAAAGAAAGAAGTGTATGTGGAAGCATATCCACACACTTACTTACCATTAGCACCTACATGAAAAGGTTAGTTCAAAATCTATTTACAAGTAGTGAAATAAGGAAAGAATAACAAATAATGATCAAACAAATTAAGAATCAATGGATAAAGATCCTAAGATTTGAAAATCATTCAAGGTCAGAACCTATGCTCTAAGGATGTTCTCTAATGTTAAGATATTAAACATGAACAAACTATGCACAATCAAATGTCCTAAACATCAAAGAAGTGCACTATGGAAGTAAAAGATGAAGAACGAGTGAATATGCAATGTGATCATGCATTGATGCTTCATAAAAGATCAAGATTAGAATCATATATCATTTACAAATGTCTTATAATGCATATGACTCATCATACAAGTCATGGATGCAATGATATAAGTAAGAGAAATAAGATGAAGAAAGAAAGAATTTCCAATTAGATGCACAAAGTGACATACCAAAAGTGCATAACATGTGAAATGATTAATGAATGCATATGGGCAGTGGCATACCATTGATGAGATACAAATGGGATGAATGAAAAGTTGTAGAGCTTAAGAAGAGAAGATGCAAGAATTAGGACAAAAATATTTATGTAAGGATGACATTTAGAACAATTATGTACAAATGACAAAGAATGAAAACAAATGACCTATAATCATGGTTTGAGATGACCTATAATATCATATAAATGACCTATAATATCATACAAAGTAAACACAAGAGGTGGCACAAGTGCCTCAACAAAATCATATGAGAATGAAGTAGAAGAATGTGCATACATGTAACTTCAAATGCAAGGCATCAAACAAATATCAAAGCACATGAGAAAATTGTAAAAATAGGTCCTAAACAATCCAAGTCAGAAGCAAAAACATGTACCAACACTCATAGCAAAACTCAAAATAAAACATGACCAGAGAATTTCACAAATTCACATTGAAACATACCAAAAGGAAGTGCAAAGATGAACATGAAAACATGTGATAAAATGATTTAAAAAAAATAAAAAAAATGCTTTAGATGCTTCAATATGTACTTTAACCAATGCAAAAAGAATGGATGAAAAACAGTGTATGAGATAAGAAAAATAAAATGTCCAAATTCAAGTGTTCATGAAGAAACTCACTCAAAAACAAATTGAAAAGAAATTACGGAATTATGTGTAAAAATTCATGAAATCAGAATTAAAATATATGAAAAATTATTTAAATGTGTCAAGAACACCTATGAATTATTTTTGAATTTTTCAATGTGTTTTGGTATTTGTAATAAAATAAAATCAAAACTATGTGTGAAAGAAATTAAAAAAAAAACAAAGAGCAAAAAGATGGGTGCAGAAAAAGTAATCTCCATATTGAAAAGAGGGGTGCAGAAAAAGTAATTTCCACATGAATTGATATGTGAGATGAAGTAAGATCTAAATGCAATGCAATGAAACATAAACCAGTAAAAGCTAAAAGCAAGAGGGCAAATTTTGAGGTGTTACAGCTGCCCATATTCAAATTTCTTGGATCCGAGTGTATGATAGCAACGACTTTCAGACAAACGGGATACACGGGGTTCGAATACCAAAATAACCTGAAAATTTACGAACTGTGGGGATAAAAAAATAGAGTTGTTTACGAGGACGGCCGCAGACGAACTCAAAAATGGAGACCGACCACAGACGGGCAACCTAACAAAGGATAAAACGAGGACGACCACAGACGAACTCGAAAAGGAAGACCGGCCACAGACGACCTACCCAACAAAATAAAACGAGGACGGCCGCAGACGAACTCGAAAAGGAAGACCGGCCACAGACGGTCTACCCGACAAAAGAAAACGAGGACGGCCACAGATGAACTCGAAAAGGAAGACCGGTCACAGACGGACTACCTAGCACAAGAATACGAGGACAGCCGCAGACGAAATTGAAAAGGAAGACCGGCCACAGATGGGCTACCTAACAAAAGAAAACGAGGACGACCGTAGACGAACTCGAAAAGGAAGGCTGGCCACAGACGGGCTACCTAGTAAAAGAATACAAGGACGGCCGCAGACGAACTCGAAAAGGAAGACCGGCCACAGACGGGCTACCTAACAAAAGAATACAAGGACGGCCGCAGACGAACTCGAAAAGGAAGACCAGCCACAGACGGGCAACCTAACAAAAGAATACGAGGACGGCCGCATACGAACTCGAAAAGGAAGACCGGCCACAGACGGGCTACCTAATAAAGGATACACGAGGACGGCCGCAGACAAAATCGAAAAGGAAGACCGGCCGCAGACGAACTCGAAAAGGATATACGAGGACGGCCGCAGATGAACTCGAAAAGGAAGACCGGCCACAGACGGGCAACCTAACAAAAGAATACGAGGACGGCCGCAGACGAACTCAAAAAGGAAGACCGGCCACAGACGGACTACCCAACAAAAGGATAAAACGAGGACGGCCGCAGACGAACTCGAAAAGGAAGACCGGCCACAGTCGGGCTACCTAGCAAAAATAATACGAGCACGGCCGCAGACGAACTCGAAAAGGAAGACCGGCCACAGACGGACTACCTAGCAAAAATAATATGAGCACGGCCGCAGACGAACTCGAAAAGGAAGACCGGCCACAGACAGGTTACCTAACAAAAGAATACGAGGACGGCCGCAGACGAACTCAAAAAGGAAGACCGACCACAGACAGACTAGCCAACTAAAGGATAAAACGAGGACGATCGCAGACAAACTCGAAAAGGAAGACCGGCCACAGACGGGCTACCTAACAAAGGATAAAACGAGGACGGCCGCAGACGAACTCGAAAAGGAAGACCGGCCACAGACGGGCTACCTAACAAAGGATAAAACGAGGACGGCCACAGACGAACTCGAAAAGGAAGACCGACCATAGACGGACTACCCAACAAAGGGATAAAACGAGGACGGCCGCAGACGAACTCGATAAGGAAGACCGGCCACAGTTGGGCTACCTAGCAAAACTAATACGAGCACGACCGCAGACGAACTCGAAAAGGAAGACCGGCCACAGACGGGCTACCTAGCAAAAATAATACGAGCACGGCCACAGACGAACTCGAAAAGGAAGACCGGCCACAGACGGGCTACCTAGCAAAAATAATACGAGCACAGTCGCAGATGAACTCGAAAAGGAAGACCGGCCATAGACGGGCTACCTAGCAAAGGAATATGAGGACGGCCGCAGACTAACTCGAAAAGGAAGACCGGCCACAGACGGACAACCTAACAAAAGAATACGAGGGCGGCCACAGACGAAATCGAAAAGGAAGACCGGCCACAGACGGACTACCTAGCAAAGGAATATGAGGACGGCCGCAGACGAACTCGAAAAGGAAGACCGGCCACAGACGGACTACCCAAAGATTAGTAGAATCAACAGATCTACAAAAAAGACTCCGCTGGGGAAAAGAGAAATCTAGACAGACCACTCTGTAGGGGAGTATATGAAGGAGTGGAAGGACGAATCCACTGGTTGCTGTGTACTGTTAAACAACATCTCCCAAGTTATATCTCTTTCTGCTGGGGAAAAATACTGGTAAAAGAGCTCAAACCTGGCTTATGCTTCGAATGGATATGTTTGAATTTTTTATGGCGTAATGCTCCATACGAAATGGAAATGCTACGCGTTTGGGAGGATGCCCTGCAAAAATGCTTATGCCATGCAAGAGAGGCGTCTCAGCAAAATAAATGTTGAAGACTAAGGCAACTCCACTAGGGATGACAAACTAAATTATCTCCGAGAATAAAACCCTGCTGAGGAAGACTTCCATGAACGACTTCCTGATCACAAGCTCTGCTGGAGATGGAAACTCCGAGAGAAATTCCACCCTGTTGGGGATTATTCATACTCTTTGAAAAGGAAACCAAGACCTGAATCAGAAGAGTGCCAAATATCACTTGGACTTAAAACCTGCTGGGGTTATCAACCATCGCTGAACAAACCGCTGCGAGGATTACCACCAAACCTCGCTTGGGGAGACAAATACCCAATACCAGACCCGCTGGGGACACTATTGGACTTAACCCGCTGCTGGGGAAATGACATCGCCCTTATCCTGCTGGGGAATGTCGGCCACTATTAGCAAAACCTGCTTAGTGATTGACGACATCATCTCTGCTAGGGGATGTCCTCAAGCTTAATCACCTGTTGGGGATTAGACCAAACCATTGTTGGTGAGAAAATAATTCTTGACTAGCTAAGGAAAATGGGTGTTCAGACTCTGTGGGGAAACAACATCTTTGTCCAAAGGAGATATCCCCTCAGTTTCTTACGGGAGATGCAGAAATATCAACTTCTGGCTACTTGCTCGAAGAGTAGTGGACCAACCAACACTCTAGCTGGGGATATAATCCTCTATACTCTGGCTGGGGAGAGTAATAATCTGCTGAGGAAAAGATTCACCTTACCCTGCTGGGGATTAGAGCACACAACTGCTAGTGAAACATACGTTTCTTGTCCTTGAAACAAACCACTTTTGACTATTTACCGGGGAATAATAGATCAACCATGACTTCGGTTGGGGACACACTCCCCTGTACACTTACAAGGAAAAGTAAGCTCTGCTGAGGATGATAATCTTTCAGATGCTGAGGAGAGTAACCCTACTGGGGAGAAATCCTGCTACCCTGCAAACAAAATCAACAGCCAACGCAAAATGGCTATCTAGATTATCATCCTAATGACTATTTCATGAGCAATTTCCATTGTTTTCCGATATGCTTCGCAAAGCTTAACATCTTGCATGCAATGTCTTATCAAAATATCGGACTTTTCCACAAACAAAACAGTAAAAATAAAACAAAAATGGAAAGCTCTTTGACTGAAGTGAAAATTTTATTGAATGAATTGGCCTGTAAATAGGCATTTACATTCGGAGGCAATTCCTGAAAAGAGGTAATTGCGCAAAAAAGTAAAAGAAAATACACATGTCGGCAATGTGGGGGGAACAGATATCCACCATGATTTAATTCAGCTATGACCAGTATGTCTCGCTTATCCGCATATGTTTTGACCTTCGAAGAGGCTGATTGGGCTGATTCTCTTCCTTCAGAATTCCCATGTATCAAAAGTGTTCACAGATCAAACGCAGATCGTAACCTCTTGCTTTCAAATCCCTAACTTTTGCCTGGATCGCCCTTTACGGGTTTTCAATCCACCAGGATACCCATTTTTCCCAAAGCTGCCTTGTCAGGTTTTCAACTTTGCGGGTTTATTATTATTTTTTCTTTTTAGCCCTAACTTTTTCCCGAACCTTTTCTTTTTATGGTTCGCTGGGATGCCCTTTTTTTGCCTGGATCTTCTTTTTATGTCCAGCGGGTCTCTTTTATGCAAAGTATTTTTTAACTACGTCTGCGTTCACAGGGGATGTAAAATCTTCGCCATCCATAGTTGAGAGTAATAAGGCTCCGCCAGAGAAAACCTGTCTTACTACATATGGACCTTCGTAATTTGGAGTCCATTTGCCCCTGTGATCTGTTTGAGGAGGAAGGATCCTTTTCAAAACCAATTCACCAGCCTGAAAGCACCGAGGACGCACCTTTTGATCAAACGCTTTCATCATCCTGCTCTGATACAACCGACCATACGCAATGGCTGCCAATCTCTATTCCTCGATAAGGTTCAGCTGATTCAATCTGGCCCGTACCCATTCAGCTTCGTCAAGCTTCACATCTGCCAGAACTCTTAACGAAGGAATCTCAACCTCTACTGGTAGAACTACTTCCGTACCATATACCAGCGAGAAAGGTGTTGCCCCAGTTGATGTACACACCAAAGTACGATAACCGTTTAAAGCATAGGGCAACATCTCATGCCAGTATTTATGCGTCACTACTATTTTCTGCACAATCTTCTTGATATTCTTATTTGGTGCTTCAACAGCCCCATTCATCTTCGGACGATAGGGAGAAGAATTGTGATGTTCGATCTTAAAGCTCTGACATAGATCCTTCATCATCTTGTTATTCAAAATTGAACCATTATCAGTAATGATTATCTCTGGGACTCCATACCGGCAGATGATGTCCTTCTTGATAAACCTGTCTACCACCTGTTTGGTAACATTGGCATATGAGGCGGCTTTCACCCATTTCATGAAGTAATCAATAGCAACCAAAATGAAACGATGCCCATTGGAAGCAGTCGGCTCGATCTTTCTGATCATATCAATGCCCCACATAGCAAAGGGCCAAGGCGATGACAACACATTTAGAGGAGTAGGTGGCACGTGTACCTTATCTGCATAGATCTGACACTTATGACATTTCCGAGCGTATTTGAAACAATCCGACTCCATAGTCATCCAATAATACCCCGCTCTCAACAGTTTTCTGGCCATAGCGTGCCCATTGGCATGAGTACCGAAAGAACCTTCATGAACTTCTTCCATCAACAGGCTTGCCTCGTGTTCATCAACACAACGTAGCAAGACCATGTCAAAGTTCCTCTTGTATAACACATCATCTTTGTTCAAAAAGAAATTTCCCGCCAGCCTCCTCAGAGTTTTCTTATCTTTGGTAGACGCGTCAACCAGATACTCTTGACTCTTCAGAAAGACCTTAATATCATGATACCAAGGCTTGCCATCTGATATCCCTTCAACTGCAAACACAAAAGCGGGTCTATCCAGACGCATGATTCTGATCGAGGGAGTTTCATTCCAACGGTTCACCTGATACATCGAAGAAAACGTTGCCAACGCATCTGCCATCTGATTCTCTAAACGGGGTATATGATGGAAATTGACTCTGTCAAAGAAAGGTAACAACCTTCTGGCATAGTTGTTATAAGGCACCAAATTCGCTTGACGAGTTTCCCATTCACCTGTGATCTGATTAACCACCAACGCGGAATCACCATAAACATCGAGGTTTTTGATTCTCAAATCAATTGCTTCTTCTAACCCCATGATGCATGCTTCATACTCCGCCTCATTGTTGGTGCATATGAACGCTAACCGGGAAGTAAAGGGTATATGAGAACCCTGTGGAGTCGTAATGACTGCCCCAATTCCGTTACCATATGAGTTGACAACCCCCTTAAAGACTAGCTTCCACTAGGATCCAATTTCAGGTCCTTCATCATGTAGAGGCTCTTCACAGTCTTTCATCTTCAGATACATAATATGCTCATCAGGAAATTCAAACTTCATCGGTTGATAATCCTCAATTGGTTGTTAGGCAAGATATTCTGATAAAACACTTCCCTTAATGGATTTTTGGGAAATATTGTTGAATGCAGAATAGGGCAAGCAGCAAAAATATTTATTTTCGGAAAGAATTCCCTCCGGGATTTATGTCGTGTCCACAGAGATCGGTTCGAGGGAAAGAATGCCGTTCGACAGTCTCTCGCGTTTATGAGTTTGGATTAAAATAGTTTACAAGTAAAAAACAAACAGAAAAGTAAACATTAAAACAAAAAGAACTTCATTCTTCAACAAGAAAAACTCGTCCGACAATGCATACAAATCACTCTTCACAAACTTAAACTTACCGACCAGTTATACTCCACCTACAATACTCATCAATATCACCCAGCATTGCTCACAACACAGGTTATGTCTAACGCAAAGTTGAGAGAACAACCGTGTTACTCTCTTCGTCACTCTCGCGAGCGAAGCCTCGAAACACAGAAGACATTAAGCTTCGACGCCTATTGAAGATTGTTAGCCCTAAATCTATCTCTAGAATCCAGAAACTAACAGACAATCATCCCTAATCGAAGTTCGTGAGGGTTATGTCTAACGCAACCCAAACCCCGCGCATAAAGCAAAAATCAGAGACAATCACCAATAAATATTTGTAAAGCAGATATCATATAACGCCATGGGCGACAAATATACACGAGTTTAGAATAAATACATATACACAACCCAACATAGAAGAAAAACACAAAAAAGAAAAGAAATGAACCAAACATCTCGTGGTTTGTCAACGCCGATCGACGATCAATCCATCCCGGTTCACCCGCATGCAAGCTTCCATGTTGTTTTCTAAGCTAATCTATCAAAGAATGAGGTTTGATGAAGTTTGGAGACAAAAATCACCCCCAAAACAACATCCCTTAACAAAAATGAAGTCAAATGAATTAAATACAAAATTTTGGTTCAGACAAATTCGCCAGGCGGATTGAAAATTTGCCTGGCGGATTCCCCTTTTTCTCTCACACAGCTGCACAATCAAACCGACTGGCAGAAAATATCTAGATTCGCCAGGCGGATTGAAAATTCGCCTGGCGGATTGCCCAAAATTCGCCCGGCGAACATGACGCGAGCACAAGACAGTAACTTCTTGAATTTCCAACTTTTCACTCGCCAGGGCCTCGCCACAGACTCGCCCGGCGAAATTCTCAAATTCGCCCGGCGGATTGAAATTTGCCTGGCGAATTTGACAGAACAGCATTTTTCCCAACACTGTTTTATTCGTAACTTTTGAACCGCAACTCCGTTTTTCGCACGGTTTGAAGCGTTGGAAAGCTTATTCAATGCTCTTTATGAATATGGAAATATACCATTGCTGGAACACCTACAAAAATAAATGAAAATCGATTAAACTCAATGATATTTACACGGTAACGCACTATACACCGAAAACGTAAACTAAACGTATTTACAAACAAATTGGGTTTTATTCGCACGATATTTACCAAAAAGAATCGATAAGTGCAACAAAATATATATACAAAAATAGGTACAATTTGCACTTATCAAACTCTCCCCAACTTACCTACTTGTGTGTCCACAAACAAAAATCAAACAAACTTGAAAATGCAAAAGCGATATCCAAAGAAAGAAGAATCAACAGGTTTTGAAAAACGGAAAACAAATGTATGGTTCAAATGACAACGGTACACACAAAAAGTAAATACTTACCACTAAACTGCAACGATAACATAGTCACGAAACAAAAGCAAAGTACAAAAGTCATGCCAAAAATTCTAAAACAACACAAGTTCAAATGTGAATCACACCTAGCAAAAACAATCATCGGTAGATGAAAAACACAAAATGAGGTT
This sequence comes from Lathyrus tuberosus, assembly GCA_022829125.1. Lineage (NCBI taxonomy): Eukaryota > Viridiplantae > Streptophyta > Magnoliopsida > Fabales > Fabaceae > Lathyrus > Lathyrus tuberosus. The sequence goes on along the minus strand of JALAZF010000274.1, from coordinate 3,250,516 downwards.
CTTTCACTCACACAACAATCTTGCAAACAAAAGACTAAATTATGCATACATCCACAAATTCACATTGAAAATACAAAGGCAAGAATCACAAGGGCTTTTCAAGGTTGTAGCGTGGTCGGGTAAACAAACAAGGGGCAATTTCTAAAGGTAATTGAAACAAAAACTTGCCTAAACCTAAGGGAGTGAAAACTCACAAAGATTCACACACAAAATTTCAACCAACTTTTTCCAAAATCCCAAGTGTTACACAACACACAATACTTATTCAGCACCATTATTTGAACTCTTTTTGTTTCCTTTTTCAAGGATTTTTCTTTTTCTTCCTTTTTTCTTTCTTTTTCTCTTTCACAAATTTTTCTCTTTTTTCTTTTCTTTTTCAATCCGCATAGAATCCAACCAATGAGTATACAATCATCCTCTCCCCAACTTGAATTCAACCGCACCATCATGTGAATACTCCCTACTTTCTAAGGCAAGGAAAAAAATCCATACAACAACACAAAGTTGAGATCCAAGAAAAAAAAAAAATCCATTCAAAAATAAGTGAACTAAATACTCATAGACAAGCATTAAGTTCAAATAGAAACATGGATCAAAAAGCTCAAAGAGGTTACGAATTTTCACACACTCACAAGGTGAATGGACTATTTGGCTAAGGTAGTTGTGCTCAAAATGAAACAAGTGCCTTGATCCTTTTCATGCATTCATATAAACAACACAAACAACAGATTCAACATAATAAAATCCAGTTAAAACAAGAGAGTTGGTACTCCACGCATATATGATCAATAGAAGGCTACCTCACAAAAAGGTTGGGAACTAAAGTGATTCACAATAGAACAAGTATACAAAAGAATGGATGGCATGGAAGTTTGTAAAATGCCTAAGTATCATGAATATGCTAAAGTATAGAAAGCGATAAATACATACCTCGGACGTGTACAAAACTTAACAAGATCATTACCAAACATCCGCAAGTTGAAACGAACCAACTTGGAAAATCACCAAAGCATCCTCAAATAAGTCAATCAAAATCAGCGAGCAAACAACAACCAAAAACATTAGAAATGAAAAACAATAAAAACATGCTTGTTTTACGTCGTAAGCTCGACGCCTTTACGGTGCTTAATTAGAAACTTCCTCTCTTCATGCCATGGTGATGTCTCACCGCGCAACCAAAAGCAAGCGTCCTAACCAAACACTTGAACAAACGTAAAAAATGTACAAGTATCATAATAAACAAGTGAAAATATACAAAATGTACGATATTTACAAAACTAAAAAACAAAGAAACTATCGCAATGCGATTCAATATCAAAACCAATCCCCGGCAACGGCGCCATTTTGTTGAATGCAGAATAGGGCAAGCAGTAAAAATATTTATTTTCGGAAAGAATTCCCTCCGGGATTTATGTCGTGTCCACAGAGATCGGTTCGAGGGAAAGAATGCCGTTCGACAGTCTCTCGCGTTTATGAGTTTGGATTAAAATAGTTTACAAGTAAAAAACAAACAGAAAAGTAAACATTAAAACAAAAAGAACTTCATTCTTCAACAAGAAAAACTCATCCGGCAATGCATACAAATCACTCTTCACAAACTTAAACTTACCGACCAGTTATACTCCACCTACAATACTCATCAATATCACCCAGCATCGCTCACAACACAGGTTATGTCTAACGCAAAGTTGAGAGAACAACCGTGTTACTCTCTTCGTCACTCTCGCGAGCGAAGCCTCGAAACACGGAAGACATTAAGCTTCGACGCCTATTGAAGATTGTTAGCCCTAAATCTATCTCTAGAATCCAGAAACTAACAGACAATCATCCCTAATCGAAGTTCGTGAGGGTTATGTCTAACGCAACCCAAACCCCGCGCATAAAGCAAAAATCAGAGACAATCACCAATAAAGATTTGTAAAGCAGATATCATATAACGCCATGGGCGACAAATATACACGAGTTTAGAATAAATACATATACACAACCCAACATAGAAGAAAAACACAAAAAAGAAAAGAAATGAACCAAACATCTCGCGGTTTGTCAACACCGATCGACGATCAATCCATCCCGGTTCACCCGCATGCAAGCTTCCATGTTGTTTTCTAAGCTAATCTATCAAAGAATGAGGTTTGATGAAGTTTGGAGACAAAAATCACCCCCAAAACAACATCCCTTAACAAAAATGAAGTCAAATGAATTAAATACAAAATTTTGGTTCAGACAAATTCGCCAGGCGGATTGAAAATTTGCCTGGCGAATTCCCCTTTTTCTCTCACACAGCTGCACAATCAAACCGACTGGCAGAAAATATCTAGATTCGCCAAGCGGATTGAAAATTCGCCTGGCGGATTGCCCAAAATTTGCCCGGCGAACATGACGCGAGCACAAGACAGTAACTTCTTGAATTTCCAACTTTTCACTCGCCAGGGCCTCGCCACAGACTCGCCCGACGAAATTCTCAAATTCGCCCGGCGGATTGAAATTTGCCTGGCGAATTTGACAAAACAACATTTTTTCCCAACACTGTTTTATTCGTAACTTTTGAACCGCAACTCCGTTTTTCGCACGGTTTGAAGCGTTGGAAAGCTTATTCAATGCTCTTTATGAATATGGAAATATCCCATTGCTGGAACACCTACAAAAATAAATGAAAATCGATTAAACTCAATGATATTTACACGGTAACGCACTATACACCGAAAACGTAAACTAAACGTATTTACAAACAAATTGGGTTTTATTCGCACGATATTTACCAAAAAGAATCGATAAGTGCAACAAAACATATATACAAAAATAGGTACAATTTGCACTTATCAAATATATTGAATATCGTACTCTGTCAGAACCATCTGTCAACGGGCTATTCTTCCAGAAAGCGCCTGCTTTTCAAACACATACTTGATTTGATCCATTTCGAAATTAAGAGGGTTGTGTGGTTTAACATATACTGCCTCAAACGCTTAGCTGCCCAAGCGAGTGCACAACATGTTTTTTCCAGCATTGAGTACCTCGACTCACAATCGGTGAACTTTTTACTCAGGTAATATATGGCATGTTTTTTTCTACCTGACTCGTCGTGTTGACTGAGCACACACCCCATTGAGTTCTCAAGAACCGTAAGACACATAATTAATGGCCTTCCTGGCATTGGCGGCAAGAGGACCGGAGGTTCCTGCAAATATTCTTTTATTTTTTCGAACTCCTTTTGACAATTTTCATTCCACCTGACAGCTTGATCTTTTCTTAGCAATTTGAATATTAGTTCACACGTGGCTGTAAGATGAGATATGAACCTAGCAATGTAGTTCAACCTCCCTAGAAAACCACGTACCTCTTTTTATGTTCTTGGCTCAGGCATTTCTTGTATGGCTTTTACTTTAGCCGGATCAACCTCGATACCTCTTTCGCTGACAATAAACCTCAGTAGTTTTCCCGATCTCACCCCGAAGGTGCACTTGTTCGGATTCAACCTCAGTCTGAACTTTATCAACCTATCAAAAAGCTTCTGAAGATTCACTAGATGCTCTTCCTCCGTTTGTGACTTCGCGATCATGTCATCAACATATACTTCGATCTCTTTGTGAATCATATCATGAAAGAGAGTCACCATTGTCCATTGATAAGTTGCCCCAGCATTTTTCAATCCAAAGGGCATTACTTTGTAACAGAATGTTCCCCACGGTGTTATGAACATTATTTTCTCCATGTCCTCTGGGGCCATTTTGATTTGGTTATACCCAGAGAAGCCATCCATGAAGGAAAACACAGAGTATTGAGAAGTGTTGTCCACTAACACGTCGATGTGAGGGAGCGGGAAATCATCTTTTGGGCTTGCTCTATTCGGATTTCTGTGATCAACACACATCCAGACCTTTCCTTCCTTCTTAGGTACAGGCACAATGTTAGCAACCCATGGAGGATAACTTGTCACAGCCAGAAATCCAGCATCTATCTGCTTTCGAACCTCCTCTTTGATCTTGACAGACATCTCAGGTTTCGTTCTCCTCAACTTCTGCTTAACTGGAGTACACCCCTCTTTGATCGGCAACCGGTGTACCACGATTTCAGTGTCAAGCCCAGGCATGTCTTGGTATGACTAGGCAAATATATCCTCGTACTTTTGAAGCATTTCAATTAATCTTCCCTTTACACTGTCTTCCAGAGCAGACCCAGTTTTTACCTCTTTCTTCGCATCCTCGGTTCCCAAATTAACAATCTCAATCTCCTCCTGATGAGGTACGATTACCCTTTCCTCCTATTTTAATAATCTGGCCAATTCCTCAGGAAGTTCACAACCTTCCTCAACCTCTTCTTCAGCCTGATATATGGGATTATCAAAATCATACTGAGCCATAGCCGAATCATGAGGGATGGAATCTGAACAAGGTAACCTGCATGATAGATGATTCATGTTTTATTATGTATGTAACAAACAAAACACATTGCCATTTTGATATGATTTTATGCACAAAAAAAAAATAGAAAAACAGGGATCATAAATATTTGAATACGAAAAGTCCTTTATTATTGACAAAGAAAAGCATACGAAATGTTCAAGCCCTATAAACAAGAGTCACTACGCCTTGGGCAGAGCGCAGGATCATACATAACAGAAAAAAAACAGAGACAATTACTCTGGGCCCGTCACTTAAATGATCTTCTCCGATGACCAGTTGCATAGACTTTAACCAGGTATGCAGGGGCAGATCAAATTATCCATGTCGCAATCACTGTCCCCATCCTCTTCAATAGCGTTGACTCAATTAAAGAATACCCCAGCACTGGTAAAACAAACCGGGCCATAAAACTTCGGAGGCTCTTCAGGACGCCTGGGTGGCTTGTAACCTAGCCCATAAGTATCTTGCTACTTCTGCACCTCCATAATCTGACTCCATTTTTGTGAGCTTCCAGCTTCAACTACACATATTTCAGATGGGCTAACCTCCTTAGGAACTTCTTCATGAACTTTTACCGTTTCAAAAGCCTGTCATAACATTTCCTGTATCTCGCCATCTACCTCCACATATTTGAAAGTAGATAGATGGCTTATCATAATGTCCTCCTTTCTGCAAACTGTCACCACGTGTCCATCCACCATATACTTCAGCTTCTGATGGAGTGTAGACATTACAGCCCCAGCAATGTGAATCCACGCCCGACCAAGTAGACAAGTGTAAGCGAGCTGGATATCCATTATATAGAATGTGGCGTCAAAGACCTCTGGGCCAACCTTAATTGGCAGCACAACCTCTCCAAAAATAGCCCTTTTAGAACCATCAAATGCGCGCACCACCAAATCACTTGGCGTGCATATCAACCCTCGAGTATCTAACTCCATCAATGCCTTCTTAGGCAACACATTTAAAGATGACCCTGTATCCACAAGCACATAAGACAACAACGACCCACGACACCCAACAGAAATATGCAAGGCATTGTTATGGTTTCTCCCAACTGGAGTCAAGTCAGCATCAGTAAACCCCAAACCGTTGCCTGCATTAACATGGGCTATCACCCCCTCAAGCTGATTGACCGAGATCTCTTGGGGCACATAAGCAGCATTCAATACTTTCAACAATGCGTTTCGGTGAGCTTCCGAACACAACAACAAGGATAAGATGGATATCTTGGACGACGTCTGCTTCAAATAATCCACAATTTTATAGTCACTTCTTCGAATCAACCTCATGAATTCCTCTACATTCTCGAAGAATAGACTATCAGCTGGCCTCACTACGAGGTCAGTCACTGCTGGGGTCTGCACAGAATTATCTACGGCCTGTTTACCCTTGTCCTGTCTGGAATTATCAGCCCGTTCATTGGAAAGAGTGAAGATTCTTTCGCTTTGGGTAATAGCTCCTGCTTCCTCAAGACTGGAACTTGCTATCGATGTTCCCATTAACTCTTGTTTCTGCCCATTAACGAAAACCTCTGCCCCATAGTTCCAAGGAATGGCCTTAGTACTCTCATAAGGAATGGGTCCAGGACCTGTAATTATAATTGGCGCTGGTCTTTCCGCCGCTGAAATTATGAATACAGTAGAGGCGGAATATCAAAATGTCTATCCCATTTGGGCTTGTACTGTTGTTGGCGAGGAGCCTGATTTCGCTGCTGAGGAGGCGCTGCAGGAATTGTCACTGAAGCTACTTGCTGATTATAATGCTGGCGTTGCTTCCCTTTACCTTGGTAAGACAAGACATAATTGGTTTCCTCCTTCTTTTAGTAATTCGCACAAGGTTTCTTCCCCTGACTAGAAGACGACCCATCATTACCCGAAACTTTCCCTTCTTTGATTCCACCCTCTAACATCTCCCCAACCATGATCAAGTCAGTAAACTTGCCCGACATGCAAGGTAACAGCTTTTCATAATAATGTCCTGGCAAAGTGTCCATAAACAGATTCAGCATTTCCTTCCCCAGCATGGGTGGTTGTACCCTTGCCGCCAACTCACGTCATCTCTGCGCGTACTCCTTAAAACTTTCACCACTCTTTTGAGACATATTTTGTAACTGTGTACGATTGGGAGCCAAGTCGGTATTATATTTATAGTGTTTCACAAATGCTTCCACCATCTCTCTCCAGTTGCGTACATGGCTCCTCTCAAGCTGCATATACCATTCCAGGGACGCTCCAGACAAGCTATCCTGGAAGTAGTGCATCAACAAGTTTTCATCACGGGAGTATGCAGCCATCTTTCTTGCGTATGCCCGAACATGTGTCCTGGGGAAAGTAGTGCCATTGTACTTCTCAAAAGTGGGGACTTGAAACTTATGAGGAATTTTCACATCAGGAACCAACCCTAGGTCATCCAGATCCATTCCCACAGAATTTTGATTTACCACCCCTCTTAGCTGTTCTTCAATCATTCTATTCCTTTGGTCATCAACAATCGGGAGACAAGCATCTCCACCTGGTACAGAGAAAATATCGTCTTGTTGGTCATCAAAATGATGGCCATGAACTGCATGAATATTGTTCCCCCCTCCAACCACAGAAGGAATCACCACATTCTCTCCTCCGCCCAGAGGTATAACAACAGTGAGAACTGGAACTCCGCCCGGAGGTCCATTCTGAATATTGTGTCCATTAGTACCTCCGCCTGGAGGAATAACATTGTTCTAGAGACCACCATGAAGTATCCCATTCTCATCCACCCTTGCTACCAAGGGCTGAACGAGAGTCCTGAGTTGCTCTTTTCCCTGCATGACCCCTTGCAATATTTCCATGAATTGGGTGATACGGGCTTGCATGGCGGCCATCTCTGCTTGGATTTGCTCCATTACTCTTTTCTGGTTGAGTCGAGTAGAATATTGATTAATCGGTTGGTCAGCTATCCTACCAGCAATCAAAGAGTTGTCACCCTTTGCTTTCTTTGCATCCAAAGTATAAACTCGATCGATACTCCTCCCTTATGGTGGATTCTTATTCTGAGGACAATCCCTCGCCAAATGACCCATTATATGACACTGATGATACTCCACTCCTTCGAAGTGACATCTACCACCATGCATCTTTCCACAAAAACGGCACACAAGAGGTGCACTATTCTTAGAACTTTGAAATTGCTTCCCTTTGAAAGCTTGTTGTCTCGCTCTAAATTATTGATTTGATCTCCCTCGATCACTTTGATTCAACCTACTCACTTCTCCTTCTGCTTGCATCTTCTTCAAGCAGTGTTCTACCACGTAACACTGCCTTAGCAATTTGGCATAACTAGTGAACTCCCTCTGAGACACACTATGCGAAATTTCAGGCCTCAAACCAAAAAGAAACTAATCAATCTTCCACCTCTCATCCGGAGCATACAGCGCATGCCTAGAATAAGCAGCCATTACCTCAAACCTCTCAGCATATGCGGCTACAGTCAAAGTACCTTGTCTCAACTGTTGAAATTCAAATTCCTTCTGGGTCCTTAAGGAACTTGGAAAATACTTCTCCATAAAATTAATCTTGAACTGCTCCCATACCTTAGGTACCTCTTGAATAGTCATCAAGGTTGAGGCACTCTCCCACCACCTCATGGCCGGACCCTTCAGCAAATGAGAAGTGAAAATCACCTTATTTTCCTCACTACACTGGACTATTGAGAAAATTCTCTCCATGCCGGCTATCCATTTGTGAGCCTTTATAGGATCTAACCCTCCCTGAAATTCCAGAGGATTCATACAGATGAAATCCCTAAAGCTTCCCCCTGCAGCTTCTGGAACAACCACTGGAGGATACAGACCCCCAGTCACGACCAAGAGAAACGGGTAAGGGAGTCGGTTACACGAAGGGAAGGTGTTAGCACCCCACGCGTCCATCGTACTCGATGGGATCCACGCTTGTTGTCTCGATCAAAGGGTGTCATCGACTGGAGCTCCACTGCTACTGGACCGGAGAAGGAACGAGAATGGAAAAGAACGAAGAAACGAAGAAGAAAAGAAAAAGAAGTGACTCGATAGGACGTCCTCGGAGTTCTAGGCCTACGTATTCCCTCGGGAATGGGAAAATCAGAGTCAACGTAGTTCGGACACGAACTAAGGAGAGAGGTTGCTCGCCAAGACATTGCCGTCTCGTGCCTACGTATCCTTAATCTAACCAAAAAGAGGAAATTAGAGCAGTCGTAGTTCGACTTAACGAAGTCGGTGTTTTTTATGAGCGACGTTAAATTCGCGTCCGACAGTTAGGGTTGATGCCTGTTTGCGATGAGACGGAAGTAACGTGGCCTTTTCTGAAAATGAGGTCTGAAGCTTAACGATCCCGAAGGATGAAAGAGGTTTGAATTTGTTTTGTGTGTTTTAGACAAGAAGTGTTTTTGAAGTTGTTTGTTTTTTGTAACACGCATTGTATTTAAGTCTCTCATGTAGGATCGAATGCCTCGCATATCGACCCAAGACGGGACGTACGCTAAACATTCTAAGAAAATGAGAGAAGACCCCTCATTATCTTATTTTCACATGAAAGGCTCAAATACAATACATGTTATGCCTTTTGTTAAGTGTTTTTTATTTTTGTTTTGAGATGAGAAGAAGAGAGACTCAAAAGGTGGAGAAAGGTAAAGTCTAATGAGGGAGACTAAGACATCAAACCCTAAAGTTATTATACATGGATGTTCCTATGGTTAATGTGGTTTAAGAAACCTAATCCTAAGAGAAAGGAGAAGAAGGGTGAATTAAACAACTCACTTCTAAAGTAGAAGATGAGTTATAACTCAAAAGGGAGAAGAAAGAAGTTATGCAAGGAAAGCATATAAATGCTTATCATGATCACAAGTTGAATGATTAAAGGAGATAAGAGAAGATGAAAGAAAGAAGTGTATGTGGAAGCATATCCACACACTTACTTACCATTAGCACCTATATGAAAAGGTTAGTTCAAAATCTATTTACAAGTAGCGAAATAAGGAAAAAATAACAAGTAATGATCAAACAAATTAAGAATCAATGGATAAAGATCCTAAGAGTTGAAAATCATTCAAGGATAGAACCTATGCTCTAAGGATGTTCTCTAATGTTAAGATATTAAACATGAACAAACTATGCACAATCAAATGTCCTAAACATCAAAGAAGTGCACTATGGAAGTAAAAGATGAAGAATGAGTGAATATGCAATGTGATCATGCATTGATGCTTTATAAAAGATCAAGATCAGAATCATATATCATTTACAAATGTCTTATAATGCATATGAATCATCATACAAGTCATGGATGCAATGATATAAGTAAGAGAAATAAGATGAAGAAGAGATAAGAACGAAAGAAACAATTTCCAATTAGATGCACAAAGTGACATACCAAAAGTGCATAAAATGTGAAATGATTAATGAATGCATATGGGCAGTGGCATACCATTGATGAGATACAAATGGGATGAATGAAAATTCATACAAAATGCACACATGAAACATGTAGAGCTTAAGAAGAGAAGATGCAAGAATTAGGACAAAAATATTCATGTAAGGATGACATTTAGAACAATTATGTACAAATGACAAAGAATGAAAACAAATGACCTATAATCATGGCTTAAGATGACCTATAATATCATACAAATGACCTATAATATCATACAAAGTAAACACAAGAGGTGGCACAAGTGCCTCAACAAAATCATATGAGAATGAAGTAGAAGAATGTGCATACATGTAACTTCAAATGCAAGGCATCGAACAAATATCAAAGCACATGAGTAAATTGTAAAAATAGGTCCTAAAAAATCCAAGTCAGAAGCAAAAACATGTACCAAAACTCATAGCAAAACTCAAAAGAAAACATAACCAAAGAATTTCACAAAATAACATTGAAACAAACCAAAAGGAAGTGCAAAGATGAACATACAAACATGTGATAAAATGACTTTAAAAATCAAAAGAAAAATGTTTTATATGCTTCAATATGTCCTTTAACCAATGCAAAAATAATGGATGAAAAACAGTGTATGAGATAAGAAAAATAAAATGTACAAATTCAAGTGTTCATGAAGAAACTCACTCAAAAAGAAATTGAAAAGAAATTATGGAATTATGTGAAAACTTTCATCAAATCAGAATTAAAAAATATGAAAAATTATTTAAATGTGTCAAGAACACCTATGGATTATTTTAGAATTTTTCAATGTGTTTTGATATTTTTAATAAAATAAAATCAAAATTATGTGTGAAAGAAATTAAAAAAAACAAAGAGCAAAAAGAGGGGTGCAGAAAAAGTAATTTCCACATTGAAAAGTGTTTGGGCTCAAGCAAGGAGGGTGGAAAAAGCAATCTGAGCCCAGTCCAAAATTCGCACGTAGTACATGGTAACTAGGGTGGAATCAGTCAACACATTGACTCCATCATATCCATACGATTCAGTCCACAAGATCAATCAAACAAAGTATGTAAATCCAACGATCTTCAATGCAAGCACACAGAAACAATCATGCATACACACGCGTACAATGAGTCAAAGGTTAAATATTTAGAGATAGAGAAGCACGTGAGGAACACCATCCTCATTAATGTACTGGAAACGCATAAGCCTTTGGATCAAAATAATCTAACGGTCGCGACTTAAAGTTGAGAAACCCTAGCCTTAAACCTCACCGGCCGGAGAAGGACCTCCGGTCATCTTCTCCGGCCACCTTCGGCCAACTGTAAATCTCACATCTCTCCAGAAATAAATAAACCAGGCATCAAACAAAAGAGGAACTCAAGCAGAACAAGAATCTGGTCTCAGAATTTTCAAATCACAAACACACAGAGAGAATCAAACGCAAGAAGTTAGCCCTAATTTTCAGTCTAAACTCCTAAGGAGCTCTATCAACTAGCCAGATACTCAGGATCTTCTACTAAGCTCAAATCAACACAAAAGTAGAAAAATAAACAAGAAATCGTGTGAGTGAATTTTGAATCAAAACCTGGAATGTAGAGCTACTTAGATCACAAGAAGACCAGAGATGAGGATCCTTTGCTATTGATCTTCCAAAGAGAAAAATAAATGCTCTGATGCTTGAGAAATAGAAGACAACTGAAACTGCACTTGAGGATTTCACACTTGTTCTTGCTTGTTCTTGATCAGGAACTCACACTGATGAAGGTGAATGATGAAGATGATTGATGAAGATGATTGAATCGTGTGAGATCAGAGAGAGAGAGCAGAGAGAATTTGAGATGAAAAATGTGTGAGAAAATGGAAAGTGAAGTAAACTCTGTTGTGATGAACTTATATAGGTGTGGTTAAGATGTAACTCATGTGGTTGATGGTTGGAAATTGAGTTAACTGTGCTGGTTAAATGAGTTGCATCTAACTAACTGAGTCAAGTTAGTTAGTGGCGAGTTGGTGAGGTTTGGATATGGTGAGGATGAAGTTCATGATGTCTATGGTGGTGATTAGAATAAATGGTGTTGATGATGTTATGCTGCAGAAACTTAATGAACAAGTTTCTTTTGTTTTTCCTCTTTGATGTATAGTGGATGGTATGGTACAATATGTAAGGGAACGTGTTTGGCTTAAAGAAGTAAAGAGTGGATAGGGTAGTATACATGCGTGCAAACTGATACAACAACACTAATGTCATAACATTCTCAACTTGTCATCAAAACAAATTAGTGGAAACTATAGATGTTTAGGGATGAATTTCTCTCAATGTAGTGTATGAAATGATGAGTTTTTGGTGGAATTAGAAAGAGGAAACATCATGGAAAATATTTGATGTGGGAACTGAATTGAATGGAGGCTTGGAAGTTGATGAAAAATGGCTTGGAATGTCAAGGTACAAAACTGGTGCATGGGCGTGTGACCTGGTGCGTGCATTGTAACGTGACTTGTAAAATTTTCAGCATGAAACCATCAACTTGGGACCATCATAACTCTCTCATAAGTTGCTCAAATTGAAAAATGTCCAACATAAAAGTTGAAGAAGACAGTGAGCGGAACAACTTTGATGTTCAACATTTTTTAATTTGAAGCTTCCTTCAGTGAGAAAAATGGATTGACATTTGGCACACCAAGTGTTTGATGAAATTATGGCCTAGAGGCCTGAACTTGCCTTGCCATGACTTGGTTTTTGCCTTGATTTTACCAAACTTTGATTGATCATAACTCCCTCAATTTTGATCCAATGAAAGAGTTCTTTATATGGATATGAAGCTTAGGGTGTGAACTTTAATCGGCTTCATTTGGGCATGAAGTTTGAAGCTTTTATCTTGAAGGAAGGAAGCCTCAAAGTGTAGTGCAAAATGGTCCAAACTTGCCATTTTTGGAAACCCTAAGTTTCTAAAAATGGAAACTTTGTACATCTCTTGATTTTTCATGATTCCTCCATCATTTCTTGATCAAATCTTGTCAAATGAACATATGTGACTTGAATTTCATGAATTTGACCTTGAAAAGTCAGGAGTTGACTTTTTCACTGCACAATTGATTTTTTCCCCAATTTCTTGATTCTCAAGCAACTGACCAATTGAACCTCTTCTGAAATGAAACAATGGCTAATCTTCCATCCTTAGATACTTTATATCATGTAGAAAACATTGAGATCATGTTTGAAACAAAATTTCATCAGGAGAATGCTTGGATTACAAACCCTAATTTGGACTGTTTTTGGTTAGGACATGATGAACTGTCCAACTTTCTTGATGAATTCCCCTCTTCCAATGACTTGTGGGATAAAATGAGATCATATATGATATAAGAGACCCTTGAGACTTATTGAGAGACCCTTGGCTCTTGTTCCATGACTTGGGATAGTCCATGCTCTGCAATCCACTGATCACATGCCCTTTGCAACATGAAATGATATGTGAAATGAAATAAGATCTAAATGCAATGCAATGAAACATAAGCCAGTAAAAGATAAAAGCAAGAGGGGAAATTTTGAGGTGTTACACTTGGAACATCCTCAAATGATCCCTTAGAAGCTTTTAGGATGATTGGAATCAGTTGAAAACCTCAGGAATTGAAATTGGCCCTTTCTTGCAAAAGGGGCAAAAGTGACCAAAATAGTAACTCTCTCAAATAGTGTTCCAGATGTGGGGAACCATTTGGGACAGTTCAAGGATGTTATTTGGAGTGCGTTTGAGGCTTTATATGGTTTTGAAAGTGACTGAATCAAGACATGGCTTGAAAAATGCAAAAAAAATCTTATTTTGAGGTATTGAGATGGGACTTTGTGATTTTGGTGTGACAGGTCACTTGTGAGAGTTTGGACAGCTTAGATATGACATATTGGATGCGTTTGGATCATTAGCCGTGATGGAATTGCTCTCTAACTCAAAAACTCAGAGTTACCTTGCTAAAGAAGGCATTTTTGCCTACAGAAAGAGATTTTGAGGAAAGCAAGTGTTGTAGTGCTTTGGTGTACTCAAACTGAGCACAAATGAGCTTTATTTATAGTAGAGCAAGTTTGTTTTGGCTGTAATAGTGAATGGCAACAACTGTATAGGTTTGGCAAATGTTGATCAATAGGAATCCAAATCTCCTATAGCCATTGACTAGAGGTTAGAGCACAAGCCTTTGGTTCCCTAGTTCAGAGATCATCCTTGACTCATTCAGTTGGAAATGGCTCAGTTCATGCCACCTTGGTGCATCCATTGAATGCTCCAAAGCAAAATTGGAGTCTTGTCCCCTCTTTAGGGTTTTTTTCGGTTTGGCATGCTATTTTTAGTTCCAAAGACTTGAGAGGCTTATGGATCAGTGTTTGTCCCTCCTTGGTCTCTCCCTGAGGTGTTCAGATGGATAAACTTGTTTCTCATTTGCATAAATTGCTCAAATCGAACAAAATTCCCAAATCTGCCTAGTTATGACAGTTGCAGCAAGGCATATTGCCAGTGTCATAACTCTTAGCTCAAATGGAATTTCATGGGGTTCTTGGCCATTTTGGAAAGCTCTCATATGATACAACATATGTGTTATCATAGTTTATCTTGAAACTTTTTGGATCCAAGTGAAAAATTCCCTTGCATTTTGGAAAAAGTGAAACAGATTCTGACTTAGTGAAAATTTCACTAAGTGTTGGAAAAAATGACATTTCTTGTTTTCAGCCATTTTGATCCAACCATAACTAAAAATTCATGATGAATTAGAATGAGTTGTATTTGACACTTTTAAAGTATGCCATGAGAGCTACAAATCCATCTTTGGATCAACCCAAATGGTTTCTTGGATCTCAAGTTATGATCCTTGGAAGTTGGTACCCTAGCCACTTTGTTCCATAACTTAGAAAATTTCTAAGTTTTTTTTATGGTTACCCCATTTACAAGTTATCCCACTTTTCTTGATTTTTCTTGATGAATGATGATTCCAATCACACATTAACATCATTTTAGGGTTAGGGGACCATAATTGATCAAAAAATCAAAAAGTCAAACTTTGACTTTTGGGCACATTTGACTTTTTATCAAATGAATTCCAAACTGTGCGATCCTATATGAAATCAAGTCTTTGACCTAAATTAAACTTGATGGATTGATTTCATAGGTGTTATAGGGTTTATTGAATCATGTCTCAAGGTTTGGGAGCATGTCATGGTCAAAAGTAAAGGCACAATTGACTTTTTCCGCGAAACCCTAACTGTGGTTCTGATGAACTTGAAACTTGTGAATCAAGCTTCTTGGATCAATCCATTGCTGTAAATGGATTAATGTGGTGTATTAGGGACCCTTAAATCATGTCTTGAGGTCATGGCTCATGTTTTGTCCTAAAAAGTCAACTTAGGGGTGAATTAGGTCAAGAAACCCTAATTCCTGATTTTTTTTATGAATGCATCCCCTGAGGCTAAATTGAATTGATGATTGGGTTTATGAGGTCCCTTAGAGTATTTTGGGTTATGCTTTGAAGCATTTGCTCATTCCCAGAGGAAAAAATTCCATCTGGAGGCCTTGGTCGACCAAAACCCTAATTTGGTGACCCTGGCGATCTTAAGGCTTGATCCACCTGGAATGCTGCAACATTGTGCTTGATTCTTGATGTGGGAGTCCTCTTGATCCATTGGGGATGTTTGAGAGGCTTATACAAGTTGAGGATCATGTCATTTCTTGATTGATCCTTTGCCTAAAAGCTCTGAGAGGGCTTGAAACCCTAAGTCTGATTGCAGTGAGTGCTCAACAACCCTTGAGGAGATTGATGAGGCACAAAGGTACATCCATATTGTGCTGATGATTTGCACAATGATGGGAAATCTTAGTGGTCAAAATTTGGGGTATGACAGATGCCCCTATTTAATCTTCTTGGACCCGAAGGTGTGAATGGCGAAGGTATTCGGGCATTCGGGGTGCAAGAGGATTAAATATCGGAATACCCGAAATTTTGATGGTGGTTAGGAATGCTAGTTCACGCATCCTTATTATTTTGCTAAGCAATGATGCTTAGAAAAGGTAAACTTCCCCTCGATCCTGGTTTCCTACAAAGGAACTGGTCTTAGTTTCTGAAATGAACTTCCCCTCGATCCTGGTTTCCTACCAAGGAACTGGTCTTAGTTGCTGAAATAAACTTCCCCTCGATCCTGGATTCCTACCAAGGAACTGGTCTCAGTTTATGAAATAAACCTCCCCTCGATCCTGGTTTCCTACCAAGGAACTGGTCTCAGTTTCTGAAATGAACTTCCCCTCGATCCTGGTTTCCTACCAAGGAACTGGTCTAAGTTTCTTTTGTAAACTTCCCCTCGATCATGGATTCCTACCAAAGAACTGGTCTCAGTTTCTAAAATAAACTTCCCCTCGATCCTGGTTTCTTACCAAGGAACTGGTCTCAGTTTCTGAAATAAACTTCCCATCGATCCTGGTTTCCTACCAAGGAACTGGTCTTAGTTTCTTTTGTCAATAATCTTGACAAGGGACGCTGTTCGTAGCGATTTTCCTCAAACTTCTCGTCGAATTTTTCTGGGGAGATGCCATTTGATGGAAAAATTTTGATGTCAGACTTGTTGGATAACCCATCCGTCTGAGCTGTAGAGGTGTACAAACTTCTCTGTTGGAGATGCCATTCATTGACTCTACTGGGGGAAAATGAGTCTTTTGAGAGACTGCTTTCGCTTGGGGATATTACATCATACTTTTCTCGGGATCTTCTAAGAGAAATGCCATATGATGTGATCTAATTTTGAGGTGCTGATGACCTTTTCGACAGTGGATTTTTCGGAGAAAAACTGCTGTATTGCCGAATCTCTGATTAAGAGGCTTTCTCTGGGGATTTTCCTTAATCCGGGAAAGCGAAGACATCATCTTCAATGGCGAAGAGTGATGTTTGTCACAGGTCTTCTTGTTTTTCAGAAGTTCAAGTTATCAAAGTGGTCAAGGGACCAACTTCAATCCAGAAATAAATTGGAGGAAAGATCGTTTAGATGATTCACTTCCTGAAGAGGAAAGAACTGACAACTCGATTGAGAGGACATTTATCACTTGGGGATAAGACTGACCAGAGTGACAGTGATGCAATATAAATGTGAATGTAAATCAATAATGTATGATGTATGTATGTATATGCTGACAAAACTGACGCGACATACAAACTAGTAGATGAACACTACTGGATACTCGGCCACCGCGGGGGATGAAGAGGTACCACTGGGTTCAAAATAGCAATTCTGCCTTGCTTAGGAGAGGTAGTCACCGTGGGGAACACCATTGGTCAGGCTTAGGAGATAAGAACTCTACCGTGGGATGTCAGATGGAACATTCGCATCTGACACAACTGATCCTTCATTCAGGTGCACTAGTTTAGAAGGAGTACTTTGATTCTGCACTTTGAAGTTCGATTACTTTTGGAGAAGCGATCGATATTCTTTCGATGTTCAACTGTCAAAAGAAATTGCCATATTTATCTCGAAAAACAGAAAGTTTTTGACAAGTAAATTCATTTTTGTTTTATTTCAAGAATCATTAATCATATTAAAATGTCGTTCTGTAAAGCTAAAACAAATGAGAATTGCAAACAAAAACATTTAGGCTCAAATTTTATTGATAGGACAAAGATCAGCCAAGCGCGTGATTCCATAGAGTATTTACAAAGTCTAGAAAATGGTAATTTAAGGGAAAAGGGCAACATTAAAACATAACGACCGCTATCCTTTTACCAACTTTGAATTCTAGACATCCTGAGCTTCCATCGAAGATAACCTTGACTGGAGTTTTCCTTATGGATGGCATTATTGCTGTTGGGATTCAACCTTGTCAGACGTAGTTACTTGCCATTATCCCTAACTTTTTCCTGGATTGTACTTTGATATTTCCAATCCACCGGGATGATTTTTTGACTATGTCTCTAATTTTTGTCTGGACCACCATTTCGGGTTTTCAATCCACCGAGACTTTTTTTTTATTTAGGCGAATTATTTCTTGACTACATCAACATTCGTGAGGTAGGAAAATTCTTCTCCATCCATGGTCGCGAGTCTTAAGGTGCCGCCTGAGAAGGCTTTCTTGACCACATAGGGGCCGTCATAATTCGGGGTCCATTTGCCCTGGGAATCAGTGAGAAATGATTGTATCTTTTTAAGCACAAGGTCTCCTTTATTGAAGACGCGAGGTCGGACCTTTTTGTCAAACGCCTTCTTCATTCTTTACTGATACAACTCACCATGGCATAATGCCGTTATTCGTTTCTCTTCGATCAGATTCAGCTCATCGTGTCAACTTTGACACCATTCAGCCTCTGTTAGCTTAGCTTCCATCAATACCCGGATTGATGGGATCTCTACCTCTATGGGAAGGACTGCTTCCATGCCATATACTAGAGAGAAAGGAGTTGCCCCTGTTGAAGTGCGGACAGATGTGCGATAACCGTAAAGGCCAAAGGGTAGCATCTCATGCCAATCTTTGTAGGTTACAACCATCTTTTGAACGATCCTCTTGATGTTCTTGTTAGCCGCTTCTACCTCTCCGTTCATCTTGGGTCGGTAGGGAGATGAGTTATGGTATTCAATCTTAAACTTAGCGTATAACTCTTTCATCATCTTGTTGTTCAAGTTGGATCCATTATCAGTAATGATCTGGCTTGAAACACCATAACGGCAGATGATTTTGTTTTTGATGAATCGGACCACCACTTGTCTGGTTACATTGGTGTATGACGCTGCTTCAACCCATTTGGTGAAGTAGTCGATGGCTACCAGGATGAACTAATGTCCGTTTAAATCCTTGGGTTCAATCATGCCAATCATGCCAATTCCCCATATGGAAAAAGGCCAGGGGGAAGAGAGAACTTTGAGATACGATGGCGGTACATGGATTTTGTCTGAGTATATCTGACACTTGTGACATCTTCTCATGTACTTGTAGCAGTCGGATTCCATGGTCAACTAATAGTACCCTGCTCTTAGAATTTTTCTCGCCATTGTGTGTCCATTGGCATGAGTGCCGAAGGATCCTTCATGAATTTCTTTTGTCAGCATGTTTGCTTCTGGTCTGTCTACACATCGAAACAAGACCATGTCAAAGTTCCTCTTATAGAGGGTATCGCCACTCAGTAAGAAGCTGCCTGTTAGCCTTATGAGGGTCTTTCGGTCCTTTCTGAATGCCCCAGGTGGGTACTCTTATTTCTGAAGGAAGCATTTGATGTCGTGATACCAAGGTTAGTCGTCTATGACTGCTTCAATCGCGAAGATGTAAGCGGGCCGTTCAAGGCGTATTATGTCAATGTCAGGTAAGTCGTTCCATTGACCTACACTAATCATGGAAGAGAGAGTGGCTAATGTATCAGCCATATGATTCCCTTCATGAGGGATATGATGAAACTCAATTCTGTTGAAGAATGGTAACAACCTTCTCGCGTAGTCTTTGAAAGGAATCAGTCCTGATTAGTATGTGTTCCAATCTCCTTTGATCTGGTTGATAACCAGGGCTGAATCGCCATATACATCCAAGTTTTTGATCCTTAAGTCGATCGCTTCTTCGAGACCCATGATACAAGCTTTGTATTCGGCCTCGTTGTTTGTACACTTGAACGTCAGTTGGGGGGTGAAAGGAATGTGGGTACCTTGAGGTGTTATGATGATTGCCCCAATTTCGTTTCCATAATGATTGACAGCTCCGTCAAAGATGAGTCCCCATTGGGAACCTGGTTCTGGCCCTTCACTAGGTAGTGTTTCATCGCAATCTTTCATCTTTAGATACATAACATCTTCATCTAGGAAGTCAAACCCGATTGATTCCTGATAGTCAATCGGTTGATGAGCCAAATAATCGGCTAAAACATTTCCTTTTACGGCTTTCTGAGCGTGGTATTCGATGTCGTATTGTCATACCCCAAATTTTGACCACTAAGATTCCCATCATTGTGCAAATCATCATCACAATATGGGTGTGTCATTATGCTTCATCAGTATCCCCAAAGATGGGTGAGCATTCACTACTATCAAAATTAGGGTTTCAAGCCCTCTCAGAGTTCTTAGACAAATGATTAATCAAGAAATGACATGATCTTCGACTTGTCTAACCTCTCAAACATCCAAAATGGACCAAGAGGACTCCCACTTCAAGGATCAAGCACAAGGTTGCTCCCTTCTAGGTGGATCAAGCTTCAAGATCGCCAGTGCCACCAAATTAGGGTTTTGGTCGACCAGGGCCTCCAGTTGGAAATTTTCCTCTGGGCATGAGCCAATGCTTCAAAGCATATCATAATATACTCCATGGAACCTCATGAACCCAATCATCAAGTCAATTTGACCTCAAGGGATGCATACATCAAAAATCAGGAATTAGGGTTTCTTGACCTAATTCACCCCTAAGTTGACTTTTGGGGACAAATCATGAACCAAGACCTCAAGACATGATTTGAGGGTCTCTAATATACCATATTGATCCATTTGGAACAATGGATTGATCCAAGAAGCTTGAGCAACTAGTTTCAATTTCATCTGAACCACAATTAGGGTTTCGCGGGAAAAGTCAACTATAACTTTGACTTTTGACCAGGACATGCTCCCAAACCCTAAGACATGATTCAATATACCCTATAACACCCATGGAACATGTCCATCAAGTTTGATTTAGGTCAAGGACATGATTTCCTGGAGAATTGCACATTTTGGAATTCATCGGATAAAAAGTCAACTGTGCACAAAAGTCAACTTTGACTTTTTGAGATTTTTATCAAAAATGTATTTTTAACCCTAAAATGATGTTATTGTATGATTTGAATCATCATTCATCAAGAAAAATCAAAGAAAATGGGATAACTTGTAAAATGGGTAACCATAAAAACTTAGAAAATTTTTCTAAGTTATGAAAAAAGTGACAAAGGTACCAACTTTGGAGGATCATAACTCCTAAACCCCAAAGCCATTTTTTTCCATCCAAAGCTTGATTTGTAGATCTCATTGCCCTCTACAAAAGCTTCATACTGACCTATGTCCAAATTCCTCATGGATTTTGAGTTATGGAGTGATCAAAATCAAGAAAAGTCACTTTGTTCCAACACTTGGTGAAAATTTCACTAAGTCACATTTTGCCTTACTTTTTTCCAAATGTAGGGACATTTTTCACTTGGATCCAAAAAGTATCAAAACCAAATATGATCAAATAGTTGTTGTATCATATAAGAGCTTTCCAAAATGGCCAAGAACATCACCAAATTCAACTTGAGCCATGAGATATGACATTGGTAAGTTGCCTTGCTAAAATCTGCCAAGGCAAGGCAGAATTTTGCACTTTTGCTCGATTTGCCAAAATCAGCCAATTCCAAGCCTTGTCATCACTTTGGACACATCTGAGGATTGAATCTAAAGGGGACAATCACTGAGCCAAGCCTCCAAAGTCCTTGGAACAAGAAATAGCATGCTAAACCTAGAATTGCCCAAAATAGGGACAAGACTCCAATTTTTGATTGGAGCATTCAATGGAAGCACCAAGGTGGCATGGAATGAGCTATTAACAACTGAATTCAGTCAAGACTTATCCAAGACCAAGGGGACCAGCAGCCTGTGCCCTAATCTCTAGTCAATGGCTAGAGGAGACTTGGATTTTCATTTGCCAACATTGGCCAACCCTACTCAGCAGTTGCCATTCACTATTCCTTGCAAAACAAACTAGCTCTACCATAAATAGAGCTCAATTGTGATCGGTTTAAGTACACCAAAGGCCTACAACACTTGCCTTTCTCAAAATCCACTTCCCACTCTAAAAAATGCCTTTCTTAGCAAATCACTATCGGGTTTTTCATTATAGAGCAATTCCACTCAAACCAATCACACACATACCTCATATACATCATATGTGAGCTGATCAAACACTTAAACAACATCTAGAACACTGATTTCTCAAAATCACCAGTCAATTGCTCAAGGTTTTAACCAAGTTACAGTTGAGATCCATGAAGTGATCCAGCCAATTTCCATCAAGTCCAAGCATTCAAACACACTCCATAAGGTGTAGGGAAGCTGTTCAGATCATCACAATTCATCTGTAACACCTCCAACTCAGAAATCAATTTGCTCTTGCTGTCACGACCTAGAGGTAAGCCTAAACTTGGTCATCTCTCAATCTATGCATATTTCCTCGCACAATACTTTTGCCAAATGTTCATAATCATGCATGGAATGTTTCCCCTCAAGTAATTGCTTTGTTTGAATTGTGTATTAAAAATCCCAGCCTTCATGCAGAATTTAGGGTTCTTGAGGATTTATCGTGATTTCTTGTTTTATGCTTAATTTAAATGAAATTAATTGTCATAAACATGACCGTGAGGTGAAAACGAGCAGATTGATATGTGGATTCCATGATATAATCAAGTATTCAGTGAGATTGGATAGAAAATGCAAATTTGGGCAAAGCTGAAAAACGCGCGTGTTCTTCAACTGTTCTTGGCGCCCTTTTTGAAAATTCAAATATTTGAATTTTGTGATTTTCTTTAATTGATTCAAAAATTAATTTCTCTCTGAGTTTTAATGATTTTGAATTGATTCTTTTTTTAATAATTCACAAAAATGTTAAAATATTTTATTTTCCCAAAAAATCCCAAAAATATTATTTATTTAATATAATTGATATTTTTGCAAAGAATTAATGTTTTAATTATTTTTGACATTTTAAATATTTTTTCCTTATTGACTTTGAAAATTTTAATGACTTCTAATCATTTTGTAGGGCAAAACTTGATTTATGAAGCATTAATCCAAGATCACAATTTGTTTTCCACATGTTAAACAATTTTGATCATTTTTATTGAATATTTTATTCAATTAAAACACATTTTGAAAACAAATTAGGGTTTTTGATTAATTCAACCCTCATAAATCATTTTCAAAACCTTTGGGCCTCTTGAGAGAGTGTAAAACCCAAACCCCCTTGTACAAACAATTTTGGGCCTCACTTATTGTATAAGTTCCTCTGTACAAGTAAACGGCGCGTTTGTCGCCTTTTGAAAATCCATTGGGCCTCTCCTCGAGCTATAAGACTCATTCAAAACTTTTGGGCCTCTCAATAGAGTGTAAGACCCAAAACCCCTTTCTACAGGAAATAATTTTTGGGCCTCAGTCACTCGTATAAGTCCCTCTGTACAAAACAACAGTGCAATCACTGGTAAAACCTTGGGCCTCTCTTTGAGCTGTAAGCCCCAAATCTTTCTTTTTCAAAGCACTTTCTCCTTTGATTTTGAAATATACTGTTGTTTTCAATCTTTCTTTGTTGAACAACTAACCAAACAACATGGAAGCTCTACAACCGAGTAAGTGTTTATATGCTTTCATTTACCGCTTTCATATACATATAATTGTATTGTGGGACTGTTTCGCTGTAAGTCTTATTTCATAAACTCATATCAACTGTGTAATAATAGTATAGATATTTAGAGTTTCCCCGACAACTACATCTAGCATTAAGCCCGTTGATCACTCTTAAATAGTCAAAACTAGATCCCTATAGGATTACCAGACACAGTCTTCCCTCCTCTTGGGGTTAAACAATATGGAGATATGAAAGGCAGCATTCTCGGTGAACCCTTTCATAGATTGTCACTCGTAGAAGTTGTCAAAGAAACTCTATTCCCCAGAGATGATCTTTTCTCCGTGAATGGCATCTCTTGAGTTTCTTCCAAATTCTCGAACTCTTCTGGCTTGATCTATTCTTTGTGAATAGCCTGTCTTGAACTTCTCGGGGTTTGGGGACCCACAGGCTTCTTAAAAGCACTTGTCAAGAAACTCTACTCCCCAGAGATGATCTTTTCTCCGTGAATGGCATCTCTTGAGTTTCTTCCAAATTCCCGAACTTTCCTGGCTTGATCTATTCTTTGTGAATAGCCTGTCTTGAACTTCTCGGGGTTTGGGGACCCACAGGCTTCCTAAAAGCATCCCCGCCTCCTCTTGGGCATTGTACAAGGACCCGTCGACTTCTTAGAAGTATTCACAGCCTCCTCTTAGGCTTCGTATAAATGATTTCTTCCTCCAGGAATGATAGCCTCCTCTTGGGCTTAGTACAAATTGTCCCTCGGCTTCTTAAAAGTTTCCAGCCTCCTCTTGAGCTTCGTACAAATTGTCCCAACGACCTCCTAGAGGTATAGGAACAGAAATCAGTCATCTTAATAGAACAACCTTTCCAAGAGTCTGCTACTGTTTCTCAAAGCATAGTACGAAAGATGAAACTCTAGACTTGGACAGTCTAATTTCCTTGAGTCCCCAAGACATTCTCAAGCACCCTTCAAGAATAGGAAGGAACCCCGTGGACTCGGACAGTGTCAATACCCATTGGATTTCCCATTTCCTTAAAGAAACAGGAAATAACCCCGATCCTTGGAACAAATCCATGAGTACATTACTCATATAAGAAATGGTTTTCTCTTTGAACCAACATACTGGACCTATCACTCAACTGAAACAACACCCTTTAGCCTCCATCTCGGGCTTCGTATGAGATACAAAAACACTCTCTTGTTGAGTCAAACCTTTTAGCCTCCGTCCTTGGCTTTGTACAAGACACAAATCACTCTCTTGTTGAGTATAAAACCCTTGGCCTCCATCTCGGGCTTCGTACGAGATACCATAGAGGACTCTCTTGTTGAGTCACTTCCCTTTTAGCCTCTATCTAGGGCTTTGTATGAGACAAATCTAAAATACCCTCTTGTTGGGCCATTAGTCTCCTCTTAGGCTTTGTATAAAAAAACCATTAGCCTCCTCTTAGGCTTTGTATAAGAAAACCACTGGTTGATCCAATCAACCTTTTAACATCAAAGTTGTGCCTCGTTCACAGTACACAAACATCAACAACTCCTTCCCCTTCATCTAATCGTTGTAAGCGGCAAGCCTCTGGATTATTTACATCCACGTCACTGTCCCTTTTTTAGCATGATAAATTCCTAAGGAAAGATGACATTGCTCTACACTGAGTTAAAGTCTTCTCCTTCAGGTTAAAATCCCCTGTAAAGGAAGTTATGGCATTACTGGATTCACATATCCCAGTTAAAGTAATCCTCCTTTATAAATCAGTCACCCGACAGTTGTGACAAACAAACCCCTCTTTAGAGATGACGAATTCTCTCTAAAGACGAAACTTTGAGCTTCACATCTTGGGCTTTGAACAAGATACAAACTACCTTTCGCTTCACGTCTTGGGCTTTGAACAAGACACCAAAACATCATTTCCTCCCATAGCATAGGAGGAACTACGATCGCTCTGATTTCCCTGTTTCGAAAAAAACGGGAATACGTAGGTATAAGATTAAAAGAAAAATCTTAGCGAGCACACTAATCCAAAGCCCAAAATCCCATACCTCCACATATCAATCGAAAAGCATCAATCTTAACCTCCCACTAATCGACCGGACACCATTTTTAACAAAATAAACCAAAAAGAGACCCAAAATCTTTGTAGCATCTGTAAACCAACAGTCATCTGTTCGAACTCAGTTTACAAGCAGGGTTACTTGGAGACATCTATTTCCCTTCCTTCATCAGCATCAATAGGATAAAAAATGAATCGAGCTGTAGATACCAAAGAGCGGTAGTGCTTTACAACCACATCCAAAATCGCTCGCTACACGTATTCTGACAATAAAATCTGCCAACGGGTAATCCTTCCCGTGAGGTCAGGCTTTTCAAAGACACACTTGATTGGATCCATTTTGGAGATTAACCAAGTAGTATGACGAATCATGTACTGGTGCAGACGTTTGGATGCCCAAGCCAGAGCACAACAAGTTTTCTCAAGCATAGTGTACTGAGTCTCGCAGTAGGTGAATTTCTTGGTCAGATAGTAAATGGTAGACTCTTTCCTTTTGGTTTCGTCTTGTTGGCCAAGTACACAACCCATTGAGTCTTCCAAGAGTGTTAGGTAGATGATCAGTGGTCTTCCTTCCACTGGAGGTGATAGAATCGGTGGATTCAACAGGTATTCCTTGATATTGTCGAAGGCGGTTTGGAAGTCTTCTGTCCAAATGCAGACTTGATTCTTTTTGAGTAATTTGAAGATTGGCACACACGTCGCGGTCATGAGGAATATAAATCTGGAAATGTAATTCAAACATCGCAGGAATCCCCTGACTTGTTTTTCAGTCTGCGGAGAAGGAATTTCTTGAATGGCCTTGACCTTGTCAGGATCAACCTCAATTCCTTTCTGGCTGACGATGAACCCTAAAAGTTTCCCTGAACGGACACCAAATGTGCACTTATTGGGATTCAAGCGGAGTTTGTACTTTCTCAGCCTCTCGAACAGTTTTGACAGGTGGGTCACATGCTCCTCCTCTGTCTTAGATTTGGCAATCATGTCATCGACATATACTTCGATTTCTTTGTGTATCATGTCATGAAACAGACTAGTCATGGCCCTTGGATAGGTTGCCCTGGCGTTCTTCAAACCGAACGGCAATACTTTGTAATAAAAAGTGCCCCATGGGGTAATGAATAAAGTTTTCTCCATGTCTTTCGGCGCCATTTTTATCTGATTATAGCCCGAGAATCTATCCATGAAGGAGAAGACTTTGAACTTTGCTGTACTGTCTACCAGCATGTCAATGTGTGGTAAAGGAAAGTCGTCCTTTGGACTAGCCTTGTTTAGATCTCTGTAATCCACACACATTCTGACCTTTCTGTCCTTTTTCGAAACTGGTACGATGTTGGCTAACCATTGAGGATATTCTGATGTTACGAGGAAACCTGCGTCAATATGTTTCTGTACTTCCTCTTTGATTTTGATGGCCATGTCTGGGTGAGTCCGTCTCAACCTTTATTTTACTGGCGGACATTCTGATCTCAACGGTAGATGATGTTCCACTATGCTGGTATCCAACCCTGGCATATCCTGATAGGACCGAGCGAATACATCGGGTAACTCTTTGAGAAGCTTTGTCAAACTTTCTTTGATAGTTGAACTGAGCAGTGCCCCAATCCTGACCTCTTTTCTTTCTTTCTCTGAGCCCAAGTTGACCATTTCCAACGACTCTTTGTGAGGTTTAATAGACCTTTCCTCTTGTCTGAGTAATCGGAAGATCTCCTCTGGAATTTCTTCGTCATCTTCTTCTTCAGCCTCAAATACCGGGAATTCAAAGTTAGGAGAATGCATCAGATCGTACATATCAATGGGGTTTAAAACAAGCAATCTGCATGATGTGATGATTATTTTTTTAGAAGAGATAAAGAGAAATGCAAGAGTGTGTGCAGTGTATATTTTTTTTATTGCTTGTTTTTATTGTTCATTTTTTAGGATTACCATTTTCTGAAGAAGCAAAAAGAGAAAACAGCAATAAATGCGGAAATTATAGAACGACGTTATTTTATTTATGATTTTGTCCATTCTTGAAACTACAGCCCTATAAAACAAAACTTTGTCGCTTTGGGCGAAGCGAAGAGGGACACTTACAGAAAGTGAGCCCTATCAAAACATTTGTTTCACCTGGGCAGGGCGAAAGGTTAAAACAAAGATGGCCATTATTTTGACTTATGAACGATCTTCGGAACATCGACAACAACCCATTGGCGGCGAACTCCTCGGTGAATCACAAAGTCTGGTACCTTCCTTCTTGATTTGTTTTCAAATATAACACTGATTTCTGGTGGAGCAGGATCGTTGGAATCTGTCTCCCAGGCAGAGTTGTCATAGGAGGATTCTTCAGTTGTATTCTGCACAGTGTTTGCACTCTCAGGCAGATCTCTCTGCACAGTGTTGGCTGGATGTCTTCGAGCCTGATACGAGAGCTTTCAGAAGCGGTGTGCTTGACCATGAAGTCGTATTTACCACTTGGTTGTCCCAGGGTGTCCCGCACTTCTTTGGAACTGGAGGAGTCATCCCTTTCGATGACGTTGACCTCGGGGAAAGCATAGTTAATAAATTCTAGTTCTGCAAACTTTGCAAATTCATCGTCGTGCTGGATATTTTCAGAATGCCCTGAGTGTTGATCCCATTACATGGTGGGGACGCATGTATTCTTTTCGATGATGCTGAGATGATAAGCATCGTTGGGCTGATTCTCTTTCCCCGAGTCTCCTGGGTACGACTGCCACACAGGCAGGCCATCCATCGGGCCATAATAGTCGTGGTCAAAGTTGTATTTCATCGGAGTGGCCTCCTCTAATGAATTTGGTGGAGCACGGCATCCTTCCGGATCACAATCTTCATATATCATTTCGACATCTGACCTTGGTATAAATCTCGGACTTTGTACGAGATAGCAAAATGGTGTAGGTACCTCTTCCTGAGACATATAACCGTCCTCGTTAAGATAGGACTTCCGCTCTTCATCCGTATCGGAGGAATCTCCCTCGTTGATGGTATGTACTTCTTGAGACACTGGGTGAAGGAAACCTCCACTGTGGAAGAAGTTATGAATGGGATGAAAACTTTCAGCTTTAGTAGTCTGGGTACAGGTTGAGGAAAAGCCAAGACCTTTCTTTGTCTTGTTATCCGTAGGAATGACAAGCTGTCCCCATCCTTTTGCGTTGTTACTCTCGATTACTTTGAGAGCATCTTTGTACGAGGAAATGGATGTTCCTCTTTCTGATTGATTCTCATTGCTCATCGATAGCACTTGAAACAGAGTTCCAACAACCTCTTCTGGTTCTACACAAGTGGACGACGATAGGTTACTCACGATCAATGCCTGTTCTCCACAGACCGTGATGAGTTGGTCATTCTTGACGAACTTCAGCTTCTGGTAAAGTGTCAAAGTGACTGACCCAGCCTGGTGTATCCAAGGTCTTCCCAACAAACAGTTGTATGTTGCTCGGATGTCCATGACCTGGAAATTGAAAGTGTGAGGACCGATAGTTATGGGAAGGTCGACTTTGCCGATAACTGTTTTTCTGGACCCGTCAAATGCTTTGACGACGACCTCACTGCCTCTCATCGGAGATCCTTTGAATGATAGTCGCATTAGGGTGGACTTCGACATAATGTTGAGAACTAATCCGGTATCTACCAGTAAGCTGGCTAAAGCATCATCCTGGCAGTTAACTGTGATATTGAGCGCCATGTTGTGACTTGGGTCCTCTTCTGGCAATTCCTCATCACTAAACCCCAAGTTGTTGCAGGAAGTGATGTTAGAGACGATGCTATCGAAATGTTGTATTGACACATCCTGTTCCACAAAGGCCTATTCTAAGACTTTCTGTAGAGCCTCTCTGTGGGCTTCGGAACTGAGCAAAAGCGATAACACTGAGAATTTTTAAGGAGTTTGTAACAGATGATCAACAATGTCGTATTCACTCCTTTGGATGAGCTTCAGCATCTCATCATCGTTCTTTGAAAGGTCGGGATCACTGGATTGACCGACTGGTGGATTAGGAACTTCTGTGTGAGGTTCCATTTCTCTGTTAGGTTCTCCAACTCCTTTGTTGAAGATTCGACCGCTCCGTGTTACTCGACTAATGTCTGCAATATTTACGACGGAGGGTAATGGAGTTTCCTTCCCATTCTCAACTGTTGTTGCACCGTATTTGTAAGGTATGGCCTTAGTTGATTCATACGGTAACGGTCCCGGCAGATAGATAACTACAGGAGCCTTCTAATTTTTCTGACTGTCGTAGGTAACTTCAATCAGTTCCTGGTTAAGAACCTTCGATTCGTCAAGTAGAGGGATGATGGTACAAACATCTTTGGTCCTTTCGCGATCAGAGATCATGACAACATCCCTGATTTGATCAGCAAAATAGTCTGGCGTCCAGTTGATTAACCTAGAACTTGGGCATGGTCGAATCTCTTTATGGTCCAACTGACTCTGAAGGGCTGCTCGCACGAGGTAACATCCTTGGTTATTTTCCGAGCAGACTCTATAGCGCTCGTAGTTATGTGGTGGCACCTGGCCATGTCCGCTTTGAATGTAGTGTAACCTTACCAGGTCTATTTCTATAGATCGAACATCCTGACTTTGATGCCTAGTAGGGTTCCCATTAACCACATTGATTTGTTGCGTGTCTTCATCCATATAGATCGGAAGCCACCAGTGGTTTAACAAGTGTTGAAAATTTCTTTGCACGAGAGCACACCCTTGGTTACTCTCACGGCATACTGTACAGTTATGATATTATGCAAAGTCAGAAAACCGAGCTGGACTTGTGTAGCGTGTAACTCCACAAAGCTGGTATTCATCAAGCGAATATCAAAGATTTGAATCATATTCACTTGATACTGATTTCCATCGTGGTAATCCTGAATCCATCCAAGATCCATCTGACGCTGGAGGGCCTCTTGTAATAAAGATCATCCTTATTTACTTACCAAGCAAGTCAGACAGGAATTGTAATCATGCCGTGGCAGATTATGATGTTGGTTTTGACTTGAGTGCATTGCCACCATGTTGACATTCATCGCACGGATGTCATGGTTTTCCATGATGTTGGAATTCATATAAGTCATGTTGACCCCACGAACTCGGTGCTCTTGGATCCATCAGAGATCCAATTGTTCCTGTAGAGCTGATTGCACCACAGAACATCCTTGATTATTCTTAGAGCAGATATCACACTGGTGATAGTTATGTGGTGGCACATGGTCGTATCCACTCTTTCTACAATGCTTCTTGACCAAGTTGGCCCTCAATAAGAGTACATCATGAATTTGATAGTTGTTGCTAGACTCTCCTTCTATCAAATTTACCGCATCTTTCTCGTGTTGAGGCAGCGAGTACGTGAGAACATTCAGATTCATATCATTGAAATATAAGACCCCGCTCCTAACAAGGTTTTGCACATCGGATTTGAAACTGAGATAGTTTTCTATGTTATACCCTGGTCCTTCTTGATGATAAGGGCAAGTCTGATCCGCTTTGAACCAAAAAGGCGGATTCTCGGGTACTGTAAGAGGAGACTTGGTTTGGACATGCCCATTGACCAGTAAGAGTGGAAACAGTTCTGCGTACAACATTGGTATAGGATCAAACCCTGGGGGTCGAGTCGTACGATTGTTGTTATATGGAGGACAAGCCTGCTGAAGAGGCTGTTGTGTCCTTTGCTGATATTGATGTTGAATCGGTTAGCTCTAAGCAACCTGAGGTTGATACGTAGGAACAGGTGCATGGTTGATAGCAGGAGTTATAGCTGCTACTGGTTGGTACCATTGCTTTTGCTTTCCGAGAGAGATATTCCCAATATCCTGCTCTTTTTTCTTAGGGAGAGTACTACCGTATTGTTTTGTACTACTTGATGATCCAGCGTCTTTAATTAAACGTACCTCTCGGACTACTTCCTCAAGACGAACTCTCATGCCTACCATCTCGGTGAAGTCACTGGGCGCACTTACAACCATTCTGTCGTAGTAAAATGAGCTTAAGGTTTTCAAGAAGATCTTTGTCATCTCTTTTTCCTCAAGAGGTGGATAAATCTGGGCGGCAATTTCACGCCATCTCTGAGCGTACTCCTTAAAGGTTTCCTTGTCCTTTTGTGACATCGTTCTGAGTTGATCTCTGCCCGGTGCCATGTCCAGGTTATACTAATACTACTGAATGAAAGCAGCGCCAAGATCTCTGAAAGTGCCGATCTTAATGTGGTTTAAACCCATGTACCATTTGAGTGCGGCACCGGTTAAACTATCCTGAAAGTAGTGAATCAGTAGCTCCTGGTTTTTTGTCTAAGTTGACATTCTCTGAGCGTACATCACCAAAGGGCTTTGAGGGCAAGAGTTACCCTTGTACTTTTCAAATTCGGGCACTTTGAATTTGTGCGGAACTTTCACATTGGGTACCAAACAAAGGTTTGCAGCGTCTTTTCCAAATAGATCCTGACCGCGAAGGGCTTGCAGCTCTTTCTGCATCTCTAGGAACTGTTCTTGGAACTCATTTATTCTGTCGAACATACTTTCGTTACCACCAGAAGGTATCTGTGGAATCTGTCCTTCCAGGACAGTGTGTACCACGGGTGGTGGTATAGTCATCATGGCAGTGACTCTAGGTCCTTCCCTCTCCCAAATTTTGTAACCTTCAGGAGTTGCTGTCATGCGCCAGACATCTTTGCTTTCCCGAAGTTTGTAACCTTCAGGCCCAGCGGCTCCTGCTGCGGTTCCCTAATCCTCAGTGATCAACGGAACATATCCTTCCGGGATATAGTTAATAGGCATGCCCCAGGGACTATCTTTTGGCATTTTTTACCAGATCATACTTTTCCACTATGGGCGTTGACGTGATCTCTGAGATCACAGTCCTTTGTTGTTGCATCTGAGCTTCTGCTAGAGTTTGCATGTCGTTATGAAGCTTTCTTAGATCCTCTTTCAGAGTGTCGATCTCTTCCCTCAACTCTCTGTTCTTCTCCTTGTGATCATCCATCTTTTTTTGTCGATTGGCCTGAGTATCGTACGAATGAGACAGTCTGACTCTAGAATTGAGACACGCAAATGTGAGATTCGTAGGTAAGAAGAAGGCATTATGTGAGAATGATGAATGATATGCAATGATTATATTAATTGTAAATATTTTTGTTTATTCAAAGTAAACTTCGACAATTGGATTGTAAATATCAAACAGTGGGGAAACCCCGTTTTATTGAATTCAAAGATTTCGGAAATGGAAATACAGTAATTTACATAATGCTGTAAAAGAAAATCTAAACTTATGGGTCCTGAGTCCTCTCTGAAGCGAGCTCAGGTGCGGGTTCTGGTACTTTCCTTTTCTTTGACCGGGGCTCTTAAGCCGTTGTCGGGTTGTCATTCTTTTGCCAAGTGAAATGAGCGAGCAAACCCCTCTGGTCATCCTGATTTTCTACAGCATGTTGCTCTAAAATCTCGACCAGAGCATCTTTATCTTTCAATAGTTTCTGTATTTTCTTACACTCCACATTGAGAATACGATACTTGTTCCTCCAAGACCTCTTCTCCTGCTGAACTTTGTTGAGAGTAACTTGAAGTTTTTTTGTATCAGACATAAAGTAAAGGATGGGGTCCCTTAACGGAAGAATATCCTGACAAGGGTAAGGCATCCTCAGCTTGAGAGCTCTAGTTTGTACCCAGTAGAGATAAGGCTCCATCGAGACACAGTCTGGTTTTCCTAGAGACTCTCTTCCTTTCCTATGAACCTGTTTCCAGGCATGCACTATTTATGTCTTTAGTGCTCTGTCATTTTCTCCTTCCTTGAAGAAAATACCTTCCAGATGAGCATTACGCAGGACATGCCTCATCGGGTATCCAAATTGATGACGAACTAAAACTGGATAATAGTTGATTCCTCCCTTCATAGATTCGATTGTACCAATTGATGTTAGAGTTGGTAAGAGACACGAATCTCTGCGACCAATGTAAAGTATTCTTTTGATCCCAAAATGCAGCAGAATTTGGCAAATGGGAAGTGAACCATTTGTACAATAGGGGTACACAGCATGTGATCATTCCTCTGATGTATAAATTCCTTAAGTGTACAGAATGATAAGCATCGGCGAGCAAGGTCGGTACATGGTTTCCAATCAGAAAATTCTTAATGGCATTGATATCTACAAAGTTATCGATGTTGGGAAACAAAAATAACCCGTAGGTAAGCAAAACAAAGATGCTTTCGAAAGCGGCCACGTTCCCTATACTAGAAAAGTACAGAGCTTTCTTTATCAAAAACTGGGCTGGCAAACCCTGGATTCCACCCTTAGTGGTCATGTGAGTCCTGACTTCTTACTCGTCCAAGTAGATTGCTCTTGCAATGGTTTGATCCTTTGGAATCTCTTCCAGTCCAGAAAAAGGAGCTTGATCAGTAATATGTAAATCAGTCAGGTGAGAGTACTCCTCCAGTGTTGGTGCTAGTTGATAATCCGGGAATGTGAAACAGTGATAGACCGGATCGTAGAACTGGATTAGTGTGGACAGGATTCCTTCGATTATATGGACCCTTAACAGAGACAACAATCCTCCATACTTAGCTCTGGAAGCCTCAGGGTTGGTTATCATCCTTGCCAACCCTCTTAAATCCTCTAGTTTTGGAACCTTGAAGGTATACTTGTGAGTTTTCCTTCAACCGATATCCATTAGCAATCTTTTTTTCTGACATTTGCAATCATTGTCTTAGTGTAATTTGAAAAAAAGAGACTAGAAGAGAAGATTTTTTTTTTGTTTTTTAATGTTTTTTATGAAATGAATGCATGAATGCAGCACACAAAAACATAGAAAAAACATGGGGTCAAAGGGTCGGTGTCATGAAGTCAAGGCTCTACCCATCCCCAAAAGTTTATACTGGTGATTTTTCTGTACCTGTCTTCAAAATCACTGACCCCTCTTGGGATAACGACAACAAACAGATCGCCAGCGAGCTGTAGTATCTTAGAGTAGTCTCAAATAAGGGTAGTATCGCGTGACAACTATTTTCGATAGCTTCCGCACTACAAAATGGTTTCAGTCTACTAAAATCCTTAGCTTCTCGGATAACCCAATGGAATAATCTTCTTTCAACAACCGAAGTCGTATATGCATTGAATCCGCAAAGGGTATCTCCACTGATTTGATGGTCGATCGGGACCTCTTATTTGGGATTCACTCCCCATAAGATTACCCGTATAATGCCATCACTTATCTTAGGTGTATACTCAATCTTTCCAGATGCGGCATCACACGCATTCCCATTACCAGAAAAATAAACACAGATATCAATTAGGAAAAGCGATATATATATATTTGTCCTAACATCCTAGACCTCTAGCCTTATGATCCTATACAGACAATGACTCCTCAGCAGAGTCTCCATTTCTGTGGTATTTGGTGAATTTAAGGCTTTCACCCTAAAAGAGGCTAGAAAGAATGCCTCCCACTGTGGTCGCCATTCTTCTGTAGCGCGATTTTTGTGGTTTCAAATCACTATCGCTTTGGTACTACAGTTTGATTCATTTTTTATCCTGTTGAGCTGATTAAGGAAGGGAAATAGATGTCTCCAATTAACCCTGCTTGCATACTGAGGTTAAATAGTCAAAACAGTTGGTTTACAGATGCTATCAAAAGGGGGGGTCTGTCTTGGGTTATTTGCTTAAAAACAGTGTCTAGACTATTTGCTAGGTTTCTGGTAAGGTGTTAGGTCTGATGCATTTGATGGATGTATGAAGGTACGGGATTTTGGGTTTTTGATTAGTATGCTCACTAAGATTTTTGCAATCTTATGCCTACGTATTCCCGAAATAGGGAAATCAGAGCGATCGTAGTTCCTCCTATTCTATGGGAGGAAAAAGGTTGTTTTGGTGTCTTGTTCAAAGCCCAAGAAATGAAGCTTAAAATGGTTTGTATCTTGTTCAAAGCCCAAGATGTGAAGCTAAAGGGTTTTGGATGAGAGAGAATTTGTCATCTCTAAAAAGGAGTTGTTGATGTTTGTATGCTGTGAGCAAGGCACAAATTTGATGCTAAAAGGTTGATTGACTCAACCGGGGGGTTTCTTTATACAAAGCCTAAGAGGAGGCGGGACGTTTGACTTTTCCGGGGAAAATGTTATTTCTGTCTTGTACAACGCCCAAGATTGAGGCTAAAAGGGATTTTGACTCTGTTGGGGAGAATGTATCTTGTATAAAGCCCAAGATGGAGGCTGAAAGGTTTTGACTCAACAAGAGAGTACTTTTATCTATCCTGTATAAGGCCCAAGACGGAGGCTAAAAATGCTGACTCAACAAGAGAGTCTTGAACATGTGATTGACTCAACAAGAGAGTCTGAAGGTTGTTTGACTCAACAATAGAGTCTTTTATACTCAACAAGAGAGTGATTTGATGTCTCGTACGAAGCCCGAGATTAAGGCTAAAAGGAGATTAACTCAACAAGAGAGTCTTTTATACTCAACAAGAGAGTGTTTCGCTGTCTCGTACGAAGCCCGAGATAGAGGCTAAAAGGAGATTGACTCAACAAGAGAGTGTTTTATATGTCTTGTACAAAGCCCAAGACGGAGGCTAAAAGGAGGTTGACTCAACAAGAGAGTCTTTTATACTCAACAAGAGAGTGTTTTATATGTCTTGTACAAAGCCCAAGACGGAGGCTAAAAGTGATTGACTCAATAAGAGAGTCTTTTATACTCAACAAGAGAGTGTTTTATATGTCTTGTACAAAGCCCAAGACGGAGGCTAAAAGTGATTGACTCAACAAGAGAGTCTGAAAAGGTTAGCTCTGTTAGGGGGAATCATTTTTACAAAGCCCAAGAGGAGGCTAACTTACTGATGAGGATTATTGAGATCCTGAAGCGGGTCCAAGTATGGGGAACTCTCATGAGAGAGACCGGGTTTCTGCTGGAGATTGATCCAGAGTGATCAGTGTTTTTTCCTATGTTTGAAAGGAACTTGAGAATGTATTTGAGACTCAAGAGTTTTAGACTGTCCATGTCTAGAGTTTTATCTTTTGTACAATGCCCAAGAGGAGGCGCGGGCATTAAAGGATGAGTATCAACCCTAAAATGGTCGGAGTTTTGATGCTGGAAAGACTGCTCTAGCAAAGGATGACTAAGTTCTGTCTTATACCTTTAAGAGGTCGTCAGGGTCCTTGTATTAAGCCCAAGAGAAAGCATGAGAACTTCTAAGAAGTCGAAGAGTCCTTGTACAACGCCCAAGAGGAAGCGGGGATGCTTTTAGGAAGCCTGTGGGTCCCCAAACCAATAGAAGTTCAAGAAATACAATTCACAGAGAAGAGATCATTCCAGGAAAGTTCGAGAATTTGGAAGAAACTCAAGAGATGCCATTCACGGAGAAAAGATCATCTCTAGGGAGTTAAAGTTTCTTTGACAATTTCTAAGGGTGATAGTCTGAGAAAAGGTTCACCGTGAATACTGCCTTTCTCTTTGTTCCATATTGTTTAACCCCAAGAGAAGGGAATACTGTATCTGGAATCCTACGGGGGATCTAGTTTTGTTTGTATTTAAGAGTGACCAACAAGGCTTTACCTAGTGCTAGACGTAGTTGCCGAGGAAAACTCTAAATAACTATACTAGTATTACACAGTGGATATGTGACAAGTATATAAAAGGATGTGAAAGAAGACTTACAGTGAAGCAGCCCAACAATACAGTTATATATATATGAAAGCAGTAAATGAAAGCGGATAAACACTTACCCGTTGTAGAGCTTCCATGTTGTTTTGTTAGTTGTTCAACAAAGAAAGTTTTGATAACAACATATATTTGAATTCAAAATCAAAGGAGAAAGTGCTTTAAAAAGATTGTTGGGGCTTACAGCTCAAGGAGAGGCCCAAGTTTTAACGATGATCGCACCGTTGTTTTGAAAACTGTACAGATGGACTTATACAATATGTGAGGCCCACACCATTTTGGTTTCAAAAAAGGGTTTGGGTCTTACACTCTATTAGAGGCCCAAAGACTTATTTTTGTACAAGAGATAGGACTTACAACTCAAGGAGAAGCCCAGGTTATTTGTCTGGCAACGGCGATCGCGCCGAGGTTTTTGAAAACCCAGTGGGTCTTATACAATATCTGAGGTCCAAATCATTTTGGTTTCAAAAAGGAATAGGGTCTTACACTCTATTATAGGCCCAAAGGAATTTAAAGAAAAGAAATGGGGCATATAACACGGGGGTAGGCCCAGATGATTTGATTTTTGAACAGGCGATTGCGCTGAGATTCTTCTTTTAACGCAGAGGGACTTATACAATATCTGAGGCCCAAAATTGTTTTGGTTAAAAGGGGATTGGGTCTTACACTCTATTAGAGGCCCATGAGTGTTTGAAAATGATTGGTGAGGGTGGAATCAATCAAAACCCTAATTTCATCATTTTTAAAAGTGAATTCTTAAAGAAAAACAATAAAAAAAATGATAAAACACCAAATAAGCTTGAATAAACAACTTGTGATTTTTGGTTATGGTTTGAAAAATGATATTTTAATCACAAGATGAATTAAAACTCATTTGGTTTTGATTTTTCAAGATGAATATTCACTTTTAAAATGTTTAAAATAATTAAAAATGAATTTATTCATAAAAATACCAACTATATTAAATAAATAATATAAATTTGATTTTTTTATGGAATAAAATATTTCAACATTTTTGTGATTTTTTGCAAAAAGAACCAATAAAAAATAATTAAAATTGAGGGAATTATTAATTTTTCAAATCATTAAAAATAATAGGAAAAATAATAAAATATGAAAAAGTGGTAAAAAAATAGGATCTGGGGCGATGGGGATTTGAACCCCAGACCTCTTGTGTGCAGTGCGCGCGTCCTACCACTGGGGTGGTGATACATCCGTGTATCAAACCCCAGCCACAAATATACAAGGTTTGCCTTGTTTTTGGCCTGGCCAAGTGTCATACCCCAAATTTTGACCACTAAGATTTCCCATCATTGTGTCAATCATCATCATAATATGGGTGTATCATCATGCTTCATCAGTCTCCCCAAAGATGGGTGAGCATTCACTACTATCAAAATTAGGGTTTCAAGCCCTCTCAGAGTTTTTAGACAAAGGATCAATCAAGGAATGACTTGATCTTCAACTTGTCTAGCCTCTAAAATATCCACAATGGATCAAAAGGACTCCCACTTCAAGGATTAAGCACAAGGCTGCTCCCTTCTAGGTGGATCAAGTCTCAAGATCGACAGTGTCACCAAATTAGGGTTTTGGTCGACCAGGGCCTCCAGATGAAAAATTTCATCTGGGCACAAGCCAAAGATCCAAAACATAACCTAATATACTCCATGGAGCCTCATGGACCTAATCATCAAGTCAATTTTGCCTCTGGGGATGCATTCACTAAAAATCAGGAATTAGGGTTTCTTGACCTAATTCACTCCTAAGTTGACTTTTGGGACAAATCATGAACCAAGACCTCAAGACATGATTTTAGGGTCTTTAATATACTATATTGATCCATTTGGAACAATGGATTAATCCAAGAAGCTTGAGCAACAAGGCTCAATTTCATCTGCACCACAATTAGGGTTTCGCGAGGAAAGTCAACTATAAATTTGACTTTTGACCAGGACATGCTCCCAAACCCTAAGACATGATTCAATATACCCTATGACACCCATGGAACATGTCCATCAAGTTTGATTTAGGTCAAGGACATGATTTCTTGAAGAATTGCACAGTTTAGAATTCATCTGATAAAAAGTCAACTGCGCACAAAAGTCAACTTTGACTTTTTGAGATTTTTCACCAAAATGGATTTTTAACCCTAAAATGATGTCAATGTATGATTTGAATCATCATTCGTCAAGAAAAATCAAAGAAAATGGGATAACTTGTAAAAGGGGTAACCATAAAAACTTAGAAAAATTTCTAAGTTATGGAAAAAGTGACACTAATGTGCCAACTTTGGAGGACCATAACTCCTAAACCACAAGGCCATTGTTCCCCATTCAAAGCTTGATTTGTAGATCACATTGCCTTCTACAAAAGCTTCATACTAACTTATGTCCAAATTCCTCATGGATTTTGAGTTATGGAGTGATCAAAATCAAGAAAAGTCACTTTGTTCCAACACTTAGTGAAAATTTCACTAAGTCAGATTTTGCCTTACTTTTTTCCAAATGTAGGGGGATTTTTCACTTGGATTCAAAAGAGATCAAAACCAAACATGTTCAAACAGTTGTTGTATCATGTAAGGGCTTTCCAAAATGGCCAAGAACATTACCAAATTCAATTTGAGCCATAAGATATGACATTGGCAAGTTGCCTTGCTGAAATCTGCCAAGGCAAGGCAGATTTTTTCACTTTTGGTCGATTTGCCAAAATCAACCAAATCCAAATGCTCCTATCCACTTGGACACCTCTGAGGATTGAATCTAAAGGGGACAATCACTGAGCCAAGCCTCCAAAGTCTTTGGAACAAGAAATAGCATGTTGAACCTAGAATTGCCAAAATAGGGACAAGACTTCAATTTTGGAATGGAGCATTCAATGGAAGCATCAAGGTGGCATAAACTGAGCCATTCTCAACTAAAATCAGTCAAGACTTATCCAAGACCAAGGGGACCAGCAGCCTGTGCCCTAACCTCTAGTCAATGGCTAGGGTATACTTAGATTTTCATTTGCCAACATTGGCCAAACCTACTCAGCAGTTGCCATTCACTATTCCTTGCAAAACAAACTTGCTCTACTATAAATAGAGCTCAATTGTGATCAGTTTGAGTACACCAAAGCCATCTAACAGATGCTTTCCTCAAAATCTCTTATTTCACTCCAATTTTGCCTTCTAAGGCAAGTCACTATCGGGTTTTGAGTTTGAGAGCTTTTCCAATCAAACCAATCACACACACACACACCTCACATACATCATATAGAAGTGATCCAAACACTCACATAACATCTGGAACACAGATTTCACAAAATCAGCAGCCAATTGCTCAAGTTCTTGACATATTTGCAGTTGGGGTACCATCTCAAGTTCTAGATCATTTCAATCCATTCCAAGCATTCATACACACTCCATGGCACCTAGGGAAGCTATCCAGATCATTGGAACCTAGCTGTAACACCTCCAACACAAATCACGATCACCAGCTGCAAGTGGTAAGCATGAGCTCTTCTAACTCTATGATCCATGCAATTATAATTTGGCCATATGTTCATAATCATGCATGGAATGTTTCCCCTCAATTAATTGCATTGTTTGAATCGTGTATCAAAAATCCTAGCCTTCATGCAGAAATTAGGGTTCTTGAGGATTTTTCGTGATTTCTTCTTTTATGCTAAATTTAAATGAAATTAATTGTCATAGACACGATCGTGAGGTTGAAACGAGTTGATTGGTATGTGGATTGCATGATATAATCAAGTATTCAGTGAGATTGGAGAGAAAATGCAAATCTAGGCAAACCCAGAACACGCGCGCGTTCTTGGTGTGTTCTTGGCGCCATTTTTTGAAAATTCAAATATTCGAATTTTGTGATTTTGTTTAATTGATTCAAAAATTAATTTCTCTCTGAGTTTTAATGATTTTGAGTTGATTCTTTTTTTAATAATTCACAAAAATGTTGAAATATTTTATTTTCCCAAAAAAATTCCAAAAATATTATTTATTTTATATAATTGATATTTTTACAAAGAATTAATGTTTTAATTGTTTTTAACATTTAAAATATTTTTTCCACCTTGATTTTGCAAATTTTAATGCCTTCTAATTATTTTGTAGGTCAATACTTAATTTTTGAAGCATTAATCCCATATCACAATTTGTTTTCCATATGTTAAACAATTTTGATCATTTTAATTGAATTTTTATTCAATTAAAACACATTTTGAAAACAAATTAGGGTTTTTGGATTAATTCAACCCTCATAAATCATTTTCAAAACACTTTTGGGCCTCTAATAGAGTGTAAGACCCAACCCTTTGTAAATACAACCTATTTTGGGCCTCACTTATGGTATAAGTCCCGTTGTATTTCAAAAAAATTCGACGCGATCATCATCCGTTGAAAAACAAATATTGGGCCTACCCTCGAGTAGTAAGACCATTTCTTTTCTTTAAAACACTTTAGGCCTCTAATAGAGTGTAAGACCCAATCCTTTTTTTGACCAAATCATTTTTGGGCCTCAGTGTATTGTATAAGTCCTGATACCGTCAAAAACAAACGGCGCGATCGTCGCCTTTTGAAAAATCAACTGGGCCTCTCCTCGAGCTATAAGACCCATTCAAAACTTTTGGGCCTCTAATAGAGTGTAAGACCCAACCCCCTTTTAACCAAAACAATTTTGGGCCTCGCTTATTGTATAAGTCCCATCTGCGTTAAAAGAAATCCTCGACGCGATCGCCATTTTTAACGAAAAATCATATGGGCCTACCCTCGTGTTATAAGCCCCACTCTTTTTCTTTAAAAACTTTTTAGGCCTCTTGAGAGAGTGTAAGACCCATCCCTTTA
This sequence comes from Lathyrus tuberosus, assembly GCA_022829125.1. Taxonomy (NCBI): domain Eukaryota; kingdom Viridiplantae; phylum Streptophyta; class Magnoliopsida; order Fabales; family Fabaceae; genus Lathyrus; species Lathyrus tuberosus. Next base: position 3,208,882 of record JALAZF010000274.1, on the reverse strand, counting down.
TACAGAAAACCTTTTGGGCCACAGTCACTTGAATAAGTCCCTCTGTACAAATTCAACAGTGCAATCACTGGTAAAACCTTGGGCCTCTCCTTGAGCTCTAAGCCCCAAATCTTTTTTTTGCAAAGCACTTTCTCCTTTGATTTTGAATATACTGTTGTTTTCAATCTGTCTTTGTTGAACAACTAACCAAATAGCATGGAAGCTCTACAACCGAGTAAGTGTTTATACGCTTTCATTTACCGCTTTCATATACATATAACTGTATTGTGGGGCTGTTTCGCTGTAAGTCTTCTTTCATAAACTCATATCAACTGTGTAATAATAGTATAGATATTTAGAGTTTCCCCGGTAACTACGTCTAGCATTAAGCCCGCTGATCACACTTAAATAGTCAAAACTAGATCCCCATAGGATTACCAGACATAGTCTTCCCTCCTCTTGGGGTTAAACAATATGGAGATATGAAAGGCAACATTCTCGGTGAACCCTTTCATAGACTGTCACTCGTAGAAGTTGTCAAAGAAACTCTATTCCCCAGAGATGATCTCTTCTCTGTGAATTGCATCTCTTGAGTTTCTTCCAAATTCTCGAACTTTCCTGGCTTGATCTATTCTCGGTGAATGGCATGTCTTGAACTTCTCGGGGTTTGGGGACCCACAGGCTTCTTAAAAGCACTTGTCAAGAAACTCTACTCCCCAGAGATGATCTTTTCTCCGTGAATGGCATCTCTTGAGTTTCTTCCAAATTCTCGAACTTTCCTGGCTTGATCTATTCCTTGTGAATAGCCTGTCTTGAATGTCTCGGGGTTTGGGGACCCACGGGCTTCTTAAAAGCATCGGCCTCCTCTTGGGCATCGTACAAGGACCCACAGGCTTCCTAAAAGCAACCCCGCCTCCTCTTGGTCTTAGTACAAGGACCCGTCAGCTTCTTAGAAGTATTCACAGCCTCCTCTTAGGCTTCGTATAATGATCTCTTCCTCCGGGAATGATAGCCTCCTCTTGGGCTTCATACAAGGACCTCTCGGCTTCTTAAAAGCTTTCAGCCTCCTCTTCGGCTTCGTACAAATTGTCCTGACGACCTCCTAGAGGTATAGGAACATAACTTAGTTATCTTCATAGAACAGTCCTTTCAAAGAGTCTACTACTGTTTCTCAGAGCATAGTACAAAAGATGAAACTCTAGACACGGACAGTCTAATATCCTTGAGTCTCAAAGACATTTTCAAGTGACCCCTTCGTTAAATAGGAAGGAAAATCGTAGACTCGGACAGTCTCAATACCCTTGGATTTCCCGTTTCCTTAAATAATAGGGAATAACCTTGATTCTCGAATCAAATCCTTGAGTACAGTGTTACTCATATAAGAAATGATTTTCTCTTTAAAATCAGTATATTGGATCTGTCACTTAACTGAAACAGTTACAATAGCCTCCTCTTGGGCTTTGTACAATGATTCTTCCCAGCGAAGCAAATGTTTAGCCTCTCTCTTGGGCTTCATACGAGATACAAAAGACTCCCTCGTTGAGTCAACCACCCTTTCGCCTCCATCTCGAGCTTCGTACGAGATACAAAAGACTCCCTCGTTGAGTCAACCACCCTTTCGCCTCCATCTCGGGCTTTATACGAGATACAAAAAGGTTCTTATTGAGCCAAACAAATTTTAGCCTCCATCTCGGGCTTTGTACGAGATACAAAAACACTCTCTTGTTGAGTATAAAAGATCCTCTTGTAGGATCAACCCCTTTTATCCCCTCTCTCCTGGGCTTTGTACGAGACACATATTAGCCTCCTCTTAGGCTTTGTATAAGGAAAACCAATAGCCTCCTCTTAGGCTTTGTATAAGAAAACCACTGGTTGATCCAATCAACCTTTTAGCATCAAAGTTGTGCCTCGTTCACAGTACACAAACATCAACAACTCCTTCCCCTTCATCTAATTGCTGTAAGCGGCAAGCCTCTGGATCATCTACATCCATGCCACTGTCCCTCTTTTAGCATGAGAAATTCCTAAGGAAAGATAACATTGCTCTACACTGAGTTAAAGTCTTCTCCTTTAGGTTAAAATCCCCTATAAAGGAAATTATGGCATTGCCGAATTCACACATCTCGGTTAAAGTAATTCTCCTTTATAAACAGTTGTGACATACAACCCCCTCTTTAGAGATGACAAATTCTCTCTAAAGTCAACACCTTTAGCTTCACATCTTGGGCTTTGAACAAGATATAAACTACCTTCAGCTTCACGTCTTGGGCTTTGAACAAGACACCAAAGCCCCATTTCCTCCCATAGAATAGGAGGAACTACGAACGCTTTGATTTCCCTGTTTCGGTAAACGGGAATACGTAGGCATAAGATCGAAAGAAAAGATCTTAGTGAGCACACTAAACAAAAACTCAAAATCCCATACTCTCACGTATCTATCAAAAAGTATCAGTCCTAACATCCTTGTTCCCTGCCAGAAACCTGTCATTTTGTCAAAATAACACAAGAAAGGCCCCACCACATTGATCGCATCTGTAACTTAACAGACCGCTATTTAAACTCAGTATGCAATCAGGGTTAATTGGAGACATCTATTTCCCTTCCTTCATCAGCTTAATAGGATAAAAAATGAATTGACCTATAGTAAACAAACCCAAAGAGCGAGAGCGCTTAAGAACCGCGTTCAAAATTGCTCGCTACAGAAAAGTGGTGCCCACCGTGGGGCTTGATCTGTTCAGTAACCTTTTTTCTCTTCTCTTGTGTGAAAACCACAAATTGGGGCTTCCGTCGGGGAACCCATTTTCTGTCAGGAACATAGGATTCATAGCTTTAAAAGTCTAGGATGATTAGGACAAATATATATACTGCTTTTCCTAATTGATATCTGTGTTTATTTTTCCACTAATGGGAATGCGGGTGATGCCGTATGTGGAAAGATTGAGTATACACTTAAGATAAGTGATGGCGACGAGGTCGACCATCAACCTCAGTGGAGGCTGACCAATGCAACCCATTCCCTCTCATAGGAAATGGGCCCATTGTGATGTTTGAGAAGTTGAGGAGCCAAACCCTTTCATAGTGCGGAAGCTATCAGAAATAGTTGTCACGCGATACTACCCTCATTTGAGGCTGGTGATCTATTCTCGGTGAATGGTACTTACTCTAAGATTGCTCTACAACTCGCTGGAGATCCGCTTGTTGTTTTGCTTTCCTGGGAGGAGCTGATGATAATGAGTACAGGTACAAAAATCACCCTAGTATAAACCTTTGGGGATGGGTAGAGCCTTGACTTCATGACAACAACCCTTTGACCCCATATCTATGTTTTTTTGTGCTGCATTCACGCATTCATTTAAAAAACATTAAAACATTCAAAAGATTTTCTCTTCTAGTCTCTCTGTTTTTCAAAATTAAACTAAGACTGTGATTGCAAATATCAGAGAAGAGGATTATGCTAATGGATTTCGGTAGAAGGAGAACTCATAAGTACACCTTCAGGGTTCCAAAACTAGAGGATTTGAGAGGTTTGGCGAGAATGATCACAAACCAAGGGGCTTTCAGAGCCAAGTACGGAGGTCTGCTACCTTTGTTAAGGGTCCATGTGATTGAGGGAATCATGGACGCGCTCGTTCAATTCTACGATCCGGTTTATCACTGCTTTACATTCCCGGATTACCAGCTAGCACCAACGCTGGAGGAGTATTCTCATCTGATCGATTTACATATCACTGATCGAGCTCCATTTTCTGGACTGGAAGAAATTCCAAAGAATCAGACCATTGCAAGAGCAATTCATTTGGATGAGTTAGAAGTCAGAATTCACATGACTTCAAGGGTGGCATACAAGGTTTGCCAGCCCAGTTTCTGACAAAGAAAGCTTTGTACTTCGCTAGTATAGGGAAATGGACTACTTTTGAAAGCATCTTTGTTTTACACACCTACAGATTATTTCTGTTGCCCAACATTAATAACTTCGTCGATATCAACGCTATTAAGGTTTTTCTCATTGGAAACCCTGTACCGACTTTGCTCACAGATGCGTATCATTCTGTACACTTAGGGAATTTGTACAGCGGAGGGGAGATCACATGTTGTGTACCCCTGCTATACAAATGGTTTATCTCCCATTTACCTAAGTCTGCTGCTTTCAGGGATCATAAGAGTGCTTTACGCTGGTCGCAGAAGATCATGTCTCTCACCAACTCTGACATAGATTGGTGTAATAGGATTTATGATGGAATCATGATCATTGACCATTATGGAAGCTTCCCCAACGTACCCCTTATAGGAACTAAGGGAGGAATCAACTATCATCCGATATTGGTTCGCCGTCAGTTTGGATACCCGATGAGACACGTCCCACGGGGTGTTCATCTGGAAGGTCTTTTCTTCAAGGAAGGAGAAAGTGACAGAGCACTAAAGACGGAAATAGTGCACGCTTGGAATAACGTTCATAAGAAAGGACGAGAGTCTCTAGGAAAACCAGACTGTGTCTCGGTGGAGCCTTATCTCCACTGGGTACAAACTAAAGCTCTCAAGCTAAAGATGTCTTATCCTCGTTACAGAATTCTTCCGCCGAGGGAATCTGTCATGTACTTCATGACGGAAATTGAAAAACTTCAGGTTACTCTCAACAAAGTTCACCGGGAGAGGAGATCTTGGAAGAACAAGTACCGCACCCTTGATGTGACGTGCATCAAAATACAACAACTACTGAAAGAAAAGGATGCTCTGATCGAAATTTTGGAGCAACATGCTGTGGATAATCAGGATGACCAAAGGAATTTGCTTGCTCCTTTCACTTGGAAAAGGAATGACAACCCGACAACGGCTCAAGAGCCCCGGTCAAAGAAAAGGAAGATACCAGAATTAGCACCCGAGTTTTCTCGGGACCCATTAGCTTAGGTTTCTGTTTCTGCACTTTGTAATCTACTGTATTTCCATTTCCGCAATCCTTTGAATTTCAATAAAAAGGGGTTTCCCCACTGTTTGATATTTGCAATCTAATTGTCGAAGTTTATTTTGATTAAACCAAAAAACAATTAATATAATCATTGCATTCATCATTCTCACATCGCGTATTCTTCTTACCTACGAATCTCACGTTTGTGTCTCGGTTCTAGAGTCAAACTGTCTCATTCGTACAATACTCTGGCTAATCGTCAGAAAAAGATGGATGATCTTGAGGAAGAAAACAGAGAGTTGAAAGAAGAGATCGACGCTCTGAGGGAGGATATGAGAAAGCTTTGTAACGACATGCAAGCCATGGCAGAAGCTCAGCTACAAAGGACTGTGATCTCAGAGATCACCTCAGCACCCATAGTGGAGAAGTTTGATCCTAGGTATCAGATGCCGAAAGATCATCCCTGGGGCATGCCTGCAAACTATATCCCGGAAGGATATGTTCCGCCGATCACTGAAGATCAGGGAATCATAACAGATGCCGCTGTTCCTGAAGGTTACAAACTTCGGGAAAGCGAAGATGCCAGAGGCATATTGAAGGCTCCTGAAGGTTACAAACTTCGGGAAACGCCAAGACTCACTTCCGTAGTCACGGTACCACCCCCTGTGGTGCACACTGTCCCGGAAGGACAGATTCCATAGATACCTTCTGGTAAAAAGGAAACTATGTTTGACCGAATGGATGAATTCCAGGAACAGTTCTTAGAAATGCAGAAGGAACTGCAAGCCATTCGCGGTCAGGATCTATTTGGAAAGGACGCTGCAGACCTCTGCTTGGTCCACAATGTGAAAGTCCCGCACAAGTTCCAAGTGCCCAACTTTGAAAAGTACAAGGGTAACTCTTGCCCTCAAAGTCACTTAGTGATGTACGCTCGGCGAATGTCATCTTAGACTGAGAATCAGGACCTACTGATTCACTACTTTCAGGATAGTTTAACCGGTGTCACATTAAAATGGTACATGGGTTTAAACCGTACTACGATTAGTACATTCAGAGATCTTGGTACTGCCTTCGTCCAACAATACAAATATAATTTGGACATGACACCGGACAGAGATCAACTCAGATCAATGTCACAAAAGGACAAGGAAACCTTTAAGGAGTACGCCCAGAGATGGCGTGAAATTGCCGCTCAAATTTGTCCACCTCTTGAAGAAAAAGAGATGACAAAGATCTTCTTAAAGACCTTAAGCTCATTTTACTATGACAGAATGGTTGCCAGTGCGCCCAGTGACTTCACCGAGATGGTGGGCATGGGAGTTCGTCTTGAGGAAGCCGTCCGAGAAGGACGTTTGGCAAAAGAAGCTGGACCATCAAGCAGTACAAAACGATACGGTAGTGCTCTCCCTAAGAAAAAAGAGCAGGATATTGGGAATATCTCTCTCGAAAAGCAAAGGCGACGTTATCAACCGGTAGCAACTGTAACTCCCGCTATCAACCCTGTGCCTATTCCTACGTATCAACCTCAGGTTGCGTAGAGCCAACCTAATCAGCAAAGGACACAACAGCCTCTTCAGCAGGCTCGTCCTCCATATAACAACAATCGTACAACGCGGCCACCAGGGTTTGATCCTATACCCATGTTGTACGCAGAACTATTTCCGTTACTACTAGCTAAGGGGCACATCCAGTCTAAGTCTCCTCTTACAGTACCAGAAAATCCTCCTTTTTGGTTTAAGGCGGATCAGACTTGCCCTTATCATCAAGGAGGTCCAGGGCATAACATAGAGAATTGTCTCAATTTCAAATCCGACGTGCAAAAGCTTGTTAGGAGCGGGCTCTTATCTTTCAAAGATACGAATCCCAATTTTCTCACGAACCCGCTGCCTCAACATGAGAAAGCTGCAGTCAATCTGATTGAGAGAGAGTCTAACAATGTCTATCAAATTCACGATGTACTCTTATTGAGGACCAATTTGGTCAAGATGCATTATAGACAGAGTGGATATGGCCATGTGCCACCTCATAATTATCATCAATGTGATGTCTGCTCTAAAAGTAATAGAGGATGTTCGGTAGTGCAATCAGCTCTACAGGAACAGATTGATCTCGGATGGATCCAAGAGCACCGAGTTCGTGGAGTTAACATGGTCTATACGAACTCCAACGTCATTCAGAACCATGAAATCCGTGCAATGAATGTCAACTTGGTGCCGATGCACTCAAGGCAAAACCAGTATCATAATCTGCCGCGACACGATTACAGTTCCTGTCTGACTTGCTTGGTAAACAAATAGGGATGCTCTTTCATACAAGAGGCCCTCCAGCATCAGATGGATCTTGAATGGATCCAAGACTACCATGATAGGAACCCTTATCAGATCAACATGGTTCAGATCTTCGATATTTGCGTAATGAATACCAACCTAGTAGAGTTACATGCTGATCAGATCCAACTCGGATTCTTAGTATCACACGACTATCAAAGCTGTAAAGCGGGTTGCGAAAACGATCAAGGTTGTACCCTTGTCCAGGAGGCACTTCACCACTTGTTAAATCACTGGTGGATGCCAATCTACATGGATGAAGATACTCAGCAGATTAGTATCGATAACATGAATCCCACTCGGCGTCAAAGTCAGGATGTCTGATCTGTGGAAGCTAACCTAGTGAGGTTACATTGTATTCAAAGTAGGCGTGGCCAGGTGCCACCACACAACTATGAACATTGTGGAGTCTGTTCAGAAAGTAACCAAGGGTGTTACCTTGTGAGAGCAGCTCTTCAGGGTCAGGTGGATCGTGGAGAGATTCGTCCATATCCGGGTTCTGGACGCCGAACTACCTTGCCAATAAAGTCGAGGATGTTGTCACAATCTCTGGTCGTCACCAGACCAGGGATGTTTTTGCCATCATCCCTCTACTTGATGGATCTAGAATTCCCAACTGGGAACGGATCGAGATTACTTATGATGGTCAGAAAAATCAGATGGTTCCCATAGTCATCTATCTACCGGGACCACTACCATATGAATCAGCTAAGGCAATTCCTTACAAATACGGTGCAACGGTAGTTGAAAATGGAAAGGAAATTCCATTACCCTCCATCGTGAATATTGCAGACATCAGTCGTGTAACACAGAGCGGTCGAATCTTCAACCGAGGAAAGTCCACTTTGATGCAATTATCATTCAAAGGCCCTCCGATGAGAATCAGCGAGGTCATTGTCAAAGCGTTCGACGGATCCAGAAAAACAGTTATCGGCGAAGTTGATCTTCCCATAACTATCGGTCCTTACACTTTTCAAGTCACGTTCCAGGTCATGGACATTTGGGTAACACATAGTTGTTTATTAGGAAGACCTTGGATACATCAGGCTGGAGCGGTCACTTCGACCCTCCACCAAAAGCTAAAGATCGTTCAGAACGATCAACTTGTCACAGTCTGTGGAGAACAGGCCTTGCTCGTGAGTAACTTATCATCATCTGCTTGTGTAGAACCCGAGGAGGTTATTGGGACGCAGTTCCAAGCACTGTCAGTGCGCAAGGTGTCGCACCTCAAAAAATCGCTTGATCGAAGACACGACCCTCGCGCGAAAGGCTCAGAAAAAGGTTCGACAGAGTCGCCACCGAACTTTATTTATCCCAAAAGAGGGAAAGGAAAATATTGAGAAAACCTTTTAGTAGAAGGATAAGAACGTGGTTGTTGAAACCACATTCTAGGTTCGGGAGTCGGTTACGTGAGGGGAAGGTACGCGAACCCCCTCACGTTCGTTGTACTCAACGGGAACCTCTTAGTTCGAATTGTGAGGAATGTTATCTAAGCTTGTTTGTTCTCTTCTCAACGATATGTGCGAAAAGATAAGGTAAAAGGTTTCGATTGCTAGGGGAAATGGGGTGGTTAAAGGATAGGGTGCTCGGCAAGGTCATCGCGACCTCGGGCCTACGTATGCTCATTCGGACGAGAATGAGAAATCAGGGCAATCGTAGTTCGACTACGGGTTGGGATAGAGGGAAGACGGAAAATGGAGGGAAAAAGAAAAAAGTGTGCTCGCCAAGATCGTCACAATCTTGTGCCTACGTATCTTTACTCAGACGAGAATAAAGAATCAGAGTAGTCGTAGTTCATGGTACGCCCACGAAAAGAAGGGTTAGGGTTTGAATTTTAGGAGACGAAAGATTGAATGACATACAACCCAAGGGGTGTGCCTCGAGAGCAGTCACTCAAGAATAAAAGGAATGCTAGACTCCAAGAACTCAGTTCTTTCGTGATTTGATTGCAAAAAATGTTTGATAATGGTTAGGTGTTTTAAGACGAAAGGGTGAATGAATAACAACCCAAGGGGCGTGCCTCAAGAGTTATTCATTCGAAGACACAAGGAATGCTAGATTCCAAGAATCCCCTCCTTTCGTTAAGTGATTAAGAAAGCATTTGAAAAAGATCGAATTGGATTGGTTGAGAAAAGAGGTGAGGATCGATACTAGTCCCTAGGGGTGCTCCTAGTAACGAAACCTACGAAGTGTGCGAGTGTGCATTTGACGATGAGTCAAAAGGCACTCGACTTACGCGAATGTTTTGAAGGGTGGCTCGACGACGAGTCGAGAATTGGTTTGAAAATGGTATGATTTGTTAAATGTTTTAGGGAGAATGACGATTATTCGATAAACGAGACGTCGGCCTCGCAACCAATTAATCGGGGCATTATTGGGATGCTAGATCTAACGACACCTTTTTCATTCGATTGATTTATTAAATATTGTTTAATGAACAAAAAAAGTATCACGTAGAATGCTAGATTCCAATGGCATTCTTTTGTCCAAATAGTTTAGATGAGTGTTTTAAGAGCGAAAGGTCGAATGATCGCCACCTAAGGCGTGCGCCTCAATAGCGGTCACTCAAGAAACCAAGAAGTGCTAGACCTCAAGAATTCAATTCTTTCGCAATTTAATTAAGAAAAATGGTTTGAATATGCGTTGTAATCGGGAGTTAAATGCTTGAACAAACGATTAGATAAATGTCAATGTGAATATGATATGAATATGAATAAGAATGAACGATAATGTAATCGAGATAATATTCGACGGAAAATAAACAATAATATTGACAAGAGGTTAAAGTTGACATAAAGTAAAAACGGTCTCGTCTTAATCGGATTTAATCGGTAAATTGATAATCGACGATCTTTGACTTTCATTGACCCAAAATTGAATAAGAATATGTGAAATAGAAATTAGAAATTAAATCGAAAATATGAATAAGACATAAAGGTCTCACCTTTATCGAGATTTAATCGAGAATTCGATAAATCGATCGATATTTGGTTTTCATCGACCTAAAATAAATGTAAACAACAATGAAAATGAAAAGAAATCGAGAAAATGAATACAAAGGATAAAGGTCTCACCTATATCGAGATTTAATCGAGAAACCGATAAATCGACCGATATTTGGTTTTCATCGACCTGAAATAAATGTAAATGAACCAAAAATGATAGAAATAAAATGAAAATGACATGAAAAAAAAGTAAAGGTCTCACTTTTATCGAGATTAAGTCGAGAAATCGACAAATCGTCGATGTTTGGTTTTCACTGACTCGAAATGGATAAAAAATAAATAAATATCGAGAAAATGAATACAAAGGATAAAGGTCTCACCTTTATCAAGATTTAGTCGAAAAATCGACAAATCAATCGATATAGGGTTTTCATTGACCCAAAATAAATGTAAATGAAATAAACATAATAGAAATAAATTGAAATAAATATACATAAATATAAAATTAAACCAAAATGCTAAATAAGATTAGAATCTAAAAGAAAAAGGCATGTGAAATTGATATTCAGGGGTGTCAATATGGAGGAATCATATGGGCTCATGAGCCCATCATCCTCACACCCAAAAAAGCAATACGGGTTCAAAAACCAACAAGGGTGGGGTATATCCAAGGAGTTGTATGGCCCAGCAGAACTCATATCCTTCGGTTCACCCAACAATAAAAAGAAAACTAAATAAACTTGATAAAGACAAAAACAAAATTAAAAATGGCCATCAGAAATAAGCACTGCAGCGACGTGCATGACTATGACTGAAGCAAGAATAGGTTTCAACAACCCTCAAAATCAACATCAAAACATTTGTTCAAAAATCAACATCAACAGAATCGTCCAACACTGAACAACAACTTGTCAATATTCACGTCCGATCCAACCTTCGATTCTAATCGTGTTCTCGGTCGCTGTTTCACTTCCAGGTTTTTGGTCTTTTCTCAGTTTGAGTTTTAATCTATCTTCTTCATTTCTCTGTTCTGTTTCGTCTCTATTTTCTCGTCTCTCTCTGGACCGGTTTCTGATTTCGATTTGGGTTTGAAAATGGGTTATATGAAGCTGTTATTTGTGTCGTTTGATGGTGATGAAATAAGGTTAGTGGTTGATGGTGGTGGTTAAAGGAAGGTTTGGGTTCTTGAATGGTTTAATTTTGGTGGTAGGTGTTGTTGAAGGTTTGTGATGTTTTTGAGTTGTTGGGTTTTGAAGGAGGTTTAGTGAAGGGTGAAGGTTCGATTGGGTGAGGTTGAGAATTGGAGAAGAAGATGATGTGTTGTTTGGTGGAGGTATTTGAAATGTTGTCGCTGTTGACGGTGAGAGGGTTTGGCGGCCAAGTCCTCCTCTTTCGAGGAAGAGAATAAGTCGCTCTTTATAGAGTAAGATTGAGGGTAGTATAGGAATTGAATTGAGGGAGGATTTGATGAGCTGGAAATTGGTGTAGGTGTGCTGCGTTGTGAAACGGTTTTGTACGGACTGATTGGTTTTTGCGTAGGAAATGGTTTGCTGTGGAGGTTTGTGGAAAACTTGTGTAGTATGTACGTGAAACGCGAGTGGTATCTAGGTTTGTTTTTTCTTTTATTATCCTTATTTCACCGCTGCTTGGACGTTGTTGTTGTTGATGGTAAATTGTGTGACATGGTATAATTGATGCCTTTTGGAATGATAAAGCTACAGGTTGTTATCGAATGTTGTGTTGGTAGGGTCACTTTTTTATTTTTGTGCAGGCTTTGCAAGGAGTGAAAATTGAAATTGAAGTGGGCCATGGTCGTTATACGTTGCTCGACAACGTGGTGTCGTGGCTGATGTTATTATGAGGATGATGCTGAGAATTGTGGTAGTTTTTTTTATGAATGGTGGTGTAAAGTCTCGTGTGAGATAGAGGCAATTTGGAAATTTCAAATGTAGCATGTGAATTGGAATAGCAAAGACTTGTTGTAGCTGGGTTTTGTTTTTTTATTTTTTCTTTGAGCCTTTTTGTAATAGACTCATGGTTTTTTAGATAACAAAGATGGGTTATTAATAAACGTTAAATACGAAATAAAAAATGGAAAATGGCATATGAATGAAATTGGTTAAATTGTTAATTATATTGGACTTTAATATAGTGAACATGGGTATGGACTAAAAAAATGTGGACTTGGAATATGGAATAAAATTAAAGTGTAATGGGCTTGAACTCATGAAATTTGTGATGGGCTTTTCATTGTTGAAAATGAATTTGGAAATGATTTTTTGGATAAAAATGATACTAATAACATGGTTATGATCATGACACACGGATATTAAGAATGGGTATGAACATGGTTTAAAATAGATGATTTTTTTTTTGAATTTTCTGAATATCGGTTGGTGTATGGATGTACGGATGAAAATATACATAGGTAGGACAAATTTGGGGTATGACAGATGCCCCTATCTAATTGGCTTGAACCGAGTTAGATGAACTGATATGGCGTTCAACTTTCGAGGTAGAAGACAATTAGATATGAAGAAGCCACGAATTTGTCCGAAAGAAAGAAAAGGATTGAGAAATCGAAATACAAGAAATATGGCACCAAAAAGATGACAGACCTATCACCAAAAGGATGATAGTGAACACACACATAGACCTTTCTACCAAAAAGATGAAAAACGAGGTCAAAGCCTGCTATTACCAAAAGGATAATAGGGCACACACGCACACAGACCCTTCCACCAAAAGGATGGAAATGAGGTCAAAGCCTGCTATTACCGACGAGATAATAAGGCACACAACACAGCCTACTATTATTGACGAGATAATAGGCCACACAACACAGTCTGCTATTATCGACGAGATAATAGGGCACACAACACAGCCTGCTATTATTGACGAGATAATAGGGCACACAACACAACCTGCTATTATCGACGAGATAATAGGGCAAACAACACAGCCTGCTACTATCGACGAGATAATAGGGCACACAACACAACCTGCTATTATCGACGAGATAATAGGGCACACAACACGGCCTGCTATTACCCAAAGGATAATAGGGCACACAACACAGCCTGCTATTACCAAAAGGATAATAGGGCGCACACATACACACAGACCCTTCCACCAAAAGGATGAAAATAAGGTCAACGCCTGCCATTACCGACGAAGTAATAGGGCACACAACACGGCCTGCTATTACCAAAAGGATAATAGGGCACACAACACAGCCTGCTATTACCAAAAGGATAATAGGGCACACACACACATACCCTTCCACCAAAAAGATGAAAATGAGGTCAACGTCTGCCATTATCGACGAAGTAATAGGGCACACAACACGGCCTGCTATTACCAAAATGATAATAGGGCACACACACAGCCTGCTACTACCAAAAGGATAGTATGGCACACAACACAGCCTGCTATTACCAAAAGGATAATAGGGCACACACACAGAGGCTGTCACTCACCAAAAGGATGACACACAGACCAAGGGTTTATGGATCGACGACACCAAAAGGATGACGGATCAAAACAAGCTACTACCACCAAAAGGATGATAGGTACTTCTTATTTGTGAGGACCAACACCGAAAAGATGAAGGTTATATTGAGTTGTATGGGTTAGGCTATCACATAAAGGATGATAGTAAGGCAATTGACAAAAGGTCAAGTTTGCTGGGGATGTAATGAGATTTATTTGGAGACATCAATAAAAGGTTGAATTAAAGAATTCAATGAGGAAAGCCCACGAAAAGGAAAGGGAAACAGTGAAAAATGGAGAAGGTAAACAGCGAAAAAAGGAAAAGGTAACCCGCAAAGATCTACGCAATCTTGTGCCTACTTATCTTTACTCGAACGAGAATAAAGAATCAGGGCAGTCGTAGTTCGACCACAAAAAAAATATTCAATGAGGAACGCCCACTGACTCGGAGGAATGTTTATTGGTTGGGATAAGGACGACGACCTCAGCAACAAAAGGTTGAGGAACACAACTCAATGAGGAACACCCACTGACTTGTTTGGGAGATCACAACTTTATTAACAAAAGGTTGAAGCACTTCATGAGGAACGCTCATGAACTGAAGGAGATGCCCCTGACTGGGCTGAAGATTGCTTGAGCTTGATCAACAAAAGGTTAAATAACTTCGTGAGGAACGCTCACGGATTTGTAGAAGATTCCCCTGACTGGGCTGAGATTGCTTGGAATAACTTTGTGAAGAACGTCCACAGATTTGATGAAGATGCCCCTGCGTGGGCTGAAAATCATCTTGTAGTCTCGAGATTGATCCTGGATCTCACTCATGTATGAATGCTTGATTTTGTAATGATGAGCAATGCAAAGGCTGACGCGCGGAGATGCAAGTGCTGGGGAAGTATGGTTGGTTTTGGGATGCACATGATGCATATGATGTTTATGATGCATATGATGCGTATGATGCAGACGGGTGATTGAATAAGTTTGGAGGTGCCAGCATGGTGGACTTTTGGGTGATTGCCACTACGGATTGGACTTCTGGGTGGTGGGAGGGATTTGATTTCCTCGACACTCAGTTTGTTGAAGACGCCATGATTCAAGTAGACGAAGATGCTCTTGAAGCTTCAAGTTTGATCATTTGTTGACTTGTTCCTGAGAGGACCACCAGTTTGCTTGATGGTCAGGGTTACTTGCTACAACTGGTCTTGCCCCAGTCTGAGTGTAAGGGTTTGGACATCCGAAGGAAACTGCTACTTCTAGGCTCAAAGTGGTTTACTAGGGATTAACTCCTTTTCTCTCCAGTGTTTGGGGGATTTGAAACAATGCTTGTACATCATCGGCGGGATTTTATCTGAAAGCATACGGTTTGCAATTATGGGTATCTCGTTGTCATCATCCTCCCTCAAATCATTGCTAAAATAATAGTATGATATAGAGAGCGAAATGGAAATAAATGTGTCAGTGATGAGTGAAAATGAGTAAATACGACATAACTGATTCGAAACATGCATAGTCACTACATTAATAAAACCAAATATAAAGGCAATTGTTCAAATCATACAGTACTTAAACAAACAAAGACAAAATACAAGAGTGCAAATAACGGGATGGCAATATGACTGCCTTCTTCGGGGAAACTTGAACTTGACTTGACTTGACTTGCTGCTGGCACTAGTTTGGTGGAGGTAGAGGGGTGTTGATGACATTTGGAGCCCTCCCATTGAACGTGAGAAACTTTGAGTCGATCATGTCTTGAACTTTGGGTTTGAAAGCTCTGCAGTCCTCAATCGTATGCCTTGGAGCAACCTTATGAAACTCGCAATGAGCATTGACATCATAATCTGGGGGAATGACAGTTGGAGGAGCCAAGTCTCTGGGAGTAACAGCCCTCTTTTCCATCAATTGAGCAAAAATATGAGCATACGATGTTGGCAGACGATCAAAGTCTCTATCAGACCTCCTTGTCCTTTGTTGATTAGGCTGACGTTGTTGAGCAGCTCTCTGTTGTTGATGCTGAGGAGGATACTGATACCCCTACTGGTTGTAGGATTGTTGCTGAGGAACCTGTTGTTGAGACATTGGAGCTTGAACAGCTTGAACAGCCAGCTGATAAGGCATTGATGCATATTGCGCAACAGCAACAGACAGATACTGGAAGTATGGCATTTGGAAAGGCATTGGAGGGGGAGCTTGTTGAGCTTGCCCTTTCTGAGCAGAGATAGCATTTGCTTCGCCCTCTTTCTTTTTGTATCCATTGAAGGGCTTCTTAGCTCCAGCCTGACTACTAGAACCTCCTTGGATCTTTCCGCTCTTCAGACCTTCTTCAATTCTTTCACCAACGATCACCAGATCAGAGAATCCAGCTGAGACATTGCCAATCAGCTTCTCATAGTACTGGCCTTGCAAAGTACCCATGAAGATGTCAATCAGTTCACGATAAACAAGAGGTGGATGTACCCTTGCAGCTAGCTCTCTCCAACGTTGCGCGTACTCTTTAAAGGATTCGTTGTCCTTTTGAGCCATACTCTGAAGTTGAGTACGGTTTGGAGCAAGGTTGGTGTTGTACTTGTATTGCTTGACAAATGCATCAGCTAGATCATCCCAAGTGCGCACATTGCTACGCTCCAGCTACATGTACCATTCGAGTGATGCCCTAGACAAGCTGTCTTGGAAGCAATGGATCATCAGCTTTTCGTTTTTGGCATGGGCAACCATCTTGCTGCAGTACATCCTTAGATGCATGTGGGGACAACTGAGGCCTTTGTACATTGGGAAGTCTTGTACTTTGAAATTGGGAGGAATGACAACATCTGGCACCAAGCACATATCCAGAGCATTCAAAGAAGTTGAGTTGCGTCCCTCCATGATTCAGAGTTTCTCAGCTAGATCACGACACATCTTGATAGCCTCAGAATCCTGAGCAGCAGTAGGATTGACAACTGGGATAGCGGCATAATAGTTTTGGACCTCATCATACTGATCTATCAGATTCTCTTCAGCATGAGGAGTAGGAATCTGAGCGACAATAGGTTGAGCTTGCGGAATAGCACCAACAGTAACTCCAGATGTTAGAAGTGGTTGAGAAGTGGCAGGAGCGAAGTCCATTGGTATCCCATAAGTGATGGGGTTAGGAACAGGAACAGAGAGCCTTGAGGTAGATGCTTGACCAGGCACAGTGTTGTTGGCAGCAGTAGCTTCACGTAATTCTTCTTCTTTTCTATCCATCATGATGGCTTCGAGAATCTGGTCAATCTTTCCTTTGATAGAATCCAACTCTTCTCTGAAGGCGGCTTGCTCTTGTTGAATCTGCTCCATCATTCATCTGGTATTAGCTCGAGTTGCGTACCGGTGTCGAGGAATCAACTTGATTTACTGGAGAAGGAAGGAAGGTGAAATGAGATTCTGAGGTTGAAAATGCAATGCAAGATGCATAACAGATGCAATACAATGCAATGACATGAGATGCAATGCAAGATGCAAGATCCAGGATCGCAAATCACAGGTTCAAACATTTCAGAGGTTGGCCGTTCATGGGTAAATGACCAAAGTCTCTGATAAAAGAAACCCTATAGGTAGGCTCTATGAGGAAAGTTCTAGGTTCTTTACCCACAAACCCACTCACGGGATGGTTTCTACGTTGATGGATAAGGTTCCCAGGATTACGGACACAAATCGCATCAATGTCACGCAACAGGCTAGCTGCATTACGACGATAATGACAACAAGGTCTCCCCTGAGTGGGGTTTTCATGCTAGGCGCACAAGGAGCGGGTCCTTGGAGACTAACACTACACGACCACCAATATAGAACTTGGTTCTAAGAGTGGTTCATAGAGTCACAGACCCTTCATGAATCAAGTCGTGCGACAGGCTAGCTGTGTTACAACAGGATCTACGAAAAGGTCTACTCTAGGGGAGCTTTTATGCTAGGCACGCAAGGAGCGAGTCCTTGGGGACTAACACTACTCGACATCCAATTCTAAGCTATGTGTTCTCTCTGCTTTTACCAAAGCTCGGGTGTATAGCTTTACTCATGATATCGTCCTAAGATCCAACAGCCAAGAACAATAGGAGAAAGCAATAAGAGAACAAACACGTAAACGAGAAAAAAACATGCAAACAAAGATAACGCTCCTCACAAATCGCTCTAAGATAGGCTTGACTCTCTCTTGCATGGAGCAACTTCCCCAGCAAAGTCGCCAGCTATCGTACCTCAAAAAATCGCTTGATTGAAGACACGACCCTCGCGCGAAAGGCGCGGAAAATGGTTCGACAGAGTCGCCACCAAACTTTATTTATCCCAAAAGAGGGAAAGGAAAATATCGAGGAAACCTTTTAGGAGAAGGATAAGAACGTGGTCGTTGCAACCACATTCTGGGTTCGGGAGTCGATTACGTGATGGGAAGGTACGTGCACCCCCTCACGTCCGTTGTACTCAACGGGAACCTCTTAGTTCGAATTATGAGGAATGTTATCTAAGCTTGTTTGTTCTCTTCTCAACGATATGTGCGAAAAGATAAGGTAAAAGGTTTCGATTGCTAGGGGAAATGGGGTGGTTTAAGGATAGGGTGCTCGACAAGGTCATTGCGACCTCGGGCTTACGTATGCTCATTCGGACGAGAATGAGAAATCAGAGCAATCATAGTTCGACTACGGGTTGGGAAAGAGGGAAGACGGAAAATGGAGGGAAGGTAGTGTGGACGCAAACGGGGAAAAAGAAAAAAGTGTGCTCGCCAAGATCGTCGCAATCTTGTGCCTACGTATCTTTACTGGGACGAGAATAAAGAATCAGAGCAGTTGTAGTTCGTGGTATGCCCACGAAAAGAAGGGTTAGGGTTTGAATTTTAGGAGACGAAAGATTGAATGACATATAACCCAAGGGGCGTGCCTCGAGAGCAGTCACTCAAGAATACAAGGAATGCTAGACTCCAAGAACTCAGTCTTTCGTGATTTGATTGCAAAAAATGTTTGATAATGGTTAGGTGTTTTAAGACGAAAGGGTGAATGAATAACAACCCAAGGGGCGTGCCTCAAGAGTTATTCATTCGAAGACACAAGGAATGCTAGATTCCTAGAATCCCCTCCTTCCCTTAAGTGATTAAGAAAGCGTTTGAAAAAGATCGAATTAGATTGGTTGAGAAAAGAGGTGAGGATCGATACTAGTCCCTAGGGGTGCTCCTAGTAACGAAACCTACGAAGTGTGCGAGTGTGCATTTGACGACGAGTCAAAAGGCACTCGACTTACGCGAATGTTTTGAAGGGTGGCTCGACGACGAGTCGAGAATTGGTTTGAAAATGGTATGATTTGTTAAATGTTTTAGGGAGAATGACGATTATTCGATAAATGAGACGTCGGCCTCGCAACCAATTAATCGGGGCATTATTGGGATGCTAGATCCAACGACACCTTTTTCATTCGATTGATTTATGAAATATTGTTTAATGAACAAAAAAAGTACCACGTGGAATGCTAGATTCCAATGGCATTCTTTTGTCCAAATAGTTTAGATGAGTGTTTTAAGAGCGAAAGGTCGAATGATCGCCACCTAAGGCGTGCGCCTCAATAGCGGTCACTCAAGAACCCAAGAAGTGCTAGACCTCAAGAATTCAATTCTTTCGCAATTTAATTAAGAAAAATGGTTTGAATATGCGTTGTAATCAGGAATTAAATGCTTGAACAAACGATTAGATAAATGTGAATGTGAATATGATATGAATATGAATAAGAATGAACGATAATGTAATCGAGATAATATTCGATGGAAAATAAACAAAATAATATTGACAAGAGGTTAAAGTTGACATAAAGTAAAAACGGTCTCGTTTTAATTGGATTATTCGGTAAATTGATAATCGACGATCTTTGACTTTCATTGACCCAAAATTGAATAAGAATATGTGAAATAGAAATTAGAAATTAAATCGGAAATATGAATAAGGCATAAAGGTCTCACCTTTATCGAGATTTAATCGAGAATTCGATAAATCGATCGATATTTGGTTTTCATCGACCTAAAATAAATGTAAACAACAATGAAAATGAAAAGAAATCGAGAAAATGAATACAAAGGATAAAGGTCTCACCTTTATTGAGATTTAATCGAGAAATCGATAAATCGACCGATATTTGGTTTTCATCGACCTAAAATAAATGTAAATGAACCAAAAATGATAGAAATAAAATGAAAATGACATGAAAAAAAGTAAAGGTCTCACTTTTATCGAGATTAAGTCGAGAAATCGACAAATCGTCGATGTTTGGTTTTCACTGACCCGAAATGGATAAAAAATAAATAAATTTCGAGAAAATGAATACAAAGGATAAAGGTCTCACCTTTATCAAGATTTAGTCGAAAAATCGACAAATCAATCGATATAGGGTTTTCATTGACCCAAAATAAATGTAAATGAAATAAACATAATAGAAATAAATTGAAATAAATATACATAAATATAAAATTAAACCAAAATGTTAAATAGGATTAGAATCTAAAAGAAAAGGGCATGTGAAATTGATATTCAGGGGTGTCAATATGGAGGAATCATATGGGCTCATGAGCCCATCATCCTCACACCCAAAACAACAATACGGGTTCAAAAACCAACAAGGGTGGGGTGGATCCAAGGAGTTGTATGGCCCAGCAGAACTCATATCCTTCGGTTCACCCAACAATAAAAAGAAAACTAAATAAACTTGATAAAGACAAAAACAAAAGTAAAAATGGCCATTATAAATAAGCACTGCAGCGACGTGCATGACTATGACCGAAGCAAGAATAGGTTTCAACAACCCTCAAAATCAACATCAAAACATTTGTTCAAAAATCAACATCAACAGAATCATCCAACACTGAACAACAACTTGTCAATATTCACGTCCTATCCAACCTTCGATTCTAATCGCGTTCTCGATCGCTGTTTCACTTCTAGGTTTTTGGTCTTTTCTCAGTTTGAGTTTTAATCTCTCTTCTTCATTTCTCTGTTCTGTTTCGTCTCTCTTTTCTCGTCTCTCTGGACCGATTTCTGATTTTGATTTGGGTTTGAAAATGGGTTATATGAAGCTGTTGTTTGTGTCGTTTGATGGTGATGAAATGAGGTTAATGGTTGATGGTGGTGGTTAAAGGAAGGTTTGGGTTCTTGAATGGTTTGATTTTGGTGGTAGGTGTTGTTGAAGGTTTGTGATGTTTTTGAGTTGTTGGGTTTTGAAGGAGGTTTAGTGAAGGGTGAAGGTTCGATTGGGTGAGGTTGAGAATTGGAGAAGAAGATGATGTGTTGTTTGGTGGAGGTTTTTGAAATGTTGTCGCTGTTGACGGTGAGAGGGTTTGGCGGCTAAGTCCTCCTCTTTCGAGGAAGAGAATGAGTCGCTCTTTATAGAGTAAGATTGAGGGTAGTATAAGAATTGAATTGAGGGAGGATTTAATGAGCTGGAAATTGGTGTAGGTGTGTTGCGTTGTGAAACGGTTTTGTACGGACTGATTGGTTTTTGCGTAGGAAATGGTTTGCTGTGGAGGTTTGTGGAAAACTTGTGTAGGATGTACGTGAAACGCGAGTGGTATCTAGGTTTGTTTTTTCTTTTATTATCCTTATTTCACCGCTGCTTGGACGTTGTTGCTGTTGATGGTAAATTGTGTGACATGGTATAATTGATGCCTTTTGGAATGATAAAGCTACAAGTTGTTATCGAATGTTGTGTTGGTAGGGTCACTTTTTTTTTATTTTCGTGCAGGCTATGCAAGGAGTGAAAATTGAAATTGAAGTGGGCCATGGTCGTTATACGTTGTTGCTCGACAACGTGGTGTCGTGGCTGATGTTATTATGAGGATGATGCTGAGAATTGTGGTAGTTTTTTTATGAATGGTGGTGTAAAGTCTCGTGTGATATAGAGGCAATTTGGAAATTTCAAATGTAGCATGTGAATTGGAATAGCAAAGGCTTGTTGTAGCTGGGTTTTTTATTTTATTTTTTCTTTGAGCCTTTTTGTAATAGACTCATGGTTTTTTAGATAACAAAGACGGGTTATTAATAAACGTTAAATACGAAATAAAAAATGGAAAATGGCATATGAATGAAATTGGTTAAATGGTTAATTATATTGGACTTTAGTATAGTGAACATGGGTATGGACTAAAAAAATGTGGACTTGGAATATGGAATAAAATGAAAGTGTAATGGGCTTGAACTCATGAAATTTGTGATGGGCTTTTCATTGGTGAAAATGAATTTGGAAATGATTTTTTGGATAAAAATGATACTAATAACATGGTTATGATCATGACACATGGATATTAAGAATGGGTATGAACATGGTTTAAAATAGATGATTTTTTTTTTAATTTTTTGAATATCGGTTGGTGTATGGATGTACGGATGAAAATATACACAGGTAGGACAAATTTGGGGTATGACACAAGGACAATCAATCCCAAGGAGGAACCTCGATTTCCTCATACAAAGATGCTATCAAAGCAGTCGAGAGTACCGATACAACCGGATGGGGATAGCTTGTCATTCCTATTGACAATAAAACAAAGAAGGGTCTTGGTTTTTCTGCAACCTGTACCATGCAGCTGCCAGCGATGGAAGTCGTCATCCCATTCAGAACTTCTTCCACAGTGGTGGCTTTCTTCACCCAGTCCCTTAAGCAGTCCATGCTATCAATGAGGAGGATCCCTTCGACACAGAGGAAGAGTGGAAGTCCTATCTTAACAAGGACAATTATATGTCTTAGGACGAAACACAAACTCCTTTTTGCTTTGCTATAGAGAGTCCGAGATTTATACCCAAGTCAGACATCAAAATGATATACGGGGATTGTGATCCAGAAGGATGCCGTGCTCCGCCAAATTCATTAGAGAAAGACACTCCGATGAAAGACAATTTTGACTACACCTACTATGGCCCAATGGATGGTCTGCCAATGTGGCAACCTTATCCAGGAGACTTGGGGCAAGAGAGTAAGCCGAACAATGAAAATCAGCTGACCGTCATTGAACAGAATACCTGTGTCCCCACCATGTCATGGGATCAACACTCAAGTCATTCAGAAACTACTTAACACGACGATGAATTTGCAACATTTGCAGGACTTGAATTCATCAACTATGCTTTTCCCGAGGTCAACGTCATCGAGAGGGATGACTCCTCCAGTTCGAAATAAGTGTGGGACACCTTGGGACAACCAAGTGGAAAATTAGACTATATGGTCAAGTACACCGCTCCCGAAAGCTCTCGTATCAGGCTCGAAGATATCCAGCCAACTGGATGGGGAGATACAGCTGAGAGCACAAATGCTATACAAAATGCAACAGAGGAATCGTCCTACGACAACTCTGCCAGGGAGACTTTGTGATTTCTGAAGATAAATCAAGGAAGGTGCTAGACTTTGTGATTCACCGAGGAGTTCGCCGCCAATGGGTTGCCGTCGAGGTTCCGAAGATCGTTCATCAGTCAAAGTAATTGCCATCTTTCACCTTTCACCTTGCCCAGGTGAAACGGATGTTTTAATAGGGCTCGCTTACTATAAATTTTCCCTCTTCGCTCCGCCCAAAGCGACATAGTTTTGTTTTATAGGGCTGTAGTTTCAAGGATCGACTTGTTCATTAATAAAATAACATCGTTCTGTAATTTCCGCATTATTTGCTGTTTTCTCTTTTTGATTTTTCCAGAAAATGGTAATCCTAAAAAACAATTAAAAATAAAAACAAGCAGTAAAACAAATACACTGCACACACTTGCATTTTCTCTATCTCTTATAAACACGAATCATCACGTCATGCAGATTGCTTGTTTTAAACCCCGTTGAAACATACGATCCAATGCCTTCTCCCGACTTTGGGTTCCCGATATTTGGGGCTGAAGAAGAAGTTGACAACGAAATTCTAGAAGAGGTCTCCCGACTACTTAGACAGGAGGAAAGGTCCATTGAACCTCACAAAGAGCCGTTCGAAACGGTAAACTTGGGTTCAGAAAAAGAGAGAAAAGAAATCAGGATTGGGGCACTGCTCAGTCCAACTGCCAGAGAAGGTTTGATAGAGCTTCTCAGAGAATTTACTGATGTATTCGCTTGGTCCTATCAGGATATGCCAGGGTTGGATACCAGCATCGTGGAACATCACTTACCGTTAAGATCGGAATGTCCGCCAGTAAAGCAAAGGTTGAGACGGACTCACCCGAACATGGCCATCAAAATCAAAGAGGAGGTACAAAAATAGATTGACGCGGGTTTCCTCGCCACATCAGAATATCCTTAATGGTTAGCCAACATCGTACCCATTCCCAAAAAGGACGGAAAGGTCAGAATGTGTGTTGATTATAGGGATCTGAACAAGGCATGTCCAAAGGACGACTTTCCTTTACCACACATTGACATGCTGGTAGACAGCACAACAAAGTTCAAAGTTTTCTCCTTCATGGATGGATTCTCGGGCTATAACCAGATCAAAATGGCACCGAAAGACATGGAGAAAACTTCGTTCATTACCCCATGGGGTACCTTTTGTTACAAGGTGATGCCGTTCGGCTTGAAGAACGCCGGGGCAACCTATCAAAGGGCCATGACTACTCTGTTTCATGACATGATACACAAAGAGATAGAGGTATATGTCGATGACATGATTGCAAAATCTAAGACAGAAGAGGAGCATGTGACCCACCTGTCGAAACTATTCGAGCATTTGAGGAAATACAAACTCCGCTTGAATCCCAACAAATGCACCTTCGGTGTCCGTTCGGGGAAATTCTTAGGGTTCATCGTCATCCAGAAAGGGATTGAGGTCGATCCTGACAAGGCAAGGCCATTCGAGAAATGCCTTCTCCGAAAATTTAAAAACAAGTCAGAGGATTCCTGGGACGTTTGAACTACATCTCCAGATTCATATTCCTTATGACCACGACATGTGCGTCGATTTTCAAATTAATGAAAAAGAACCAAGATTGCGTTTGGTCAGAAGATTGCCAAACCGCCTTCGACAGTATTAAGGAATATCTGTTGAATCTGCTGATTCTATCACCTCCAGTGGAAGAAAGACCACTGATCATTTACCTCACAGTCCTAGAGGACTCAATGGGATGTGTACTTGGCCAACAAGATGAAATGAAACGGAAAGAGTCTGCCATCTACTATCTGAGCAAGAAATTCACCGACTGCGAGACTCGGTACACAATGCTTGAGAAAACTTGTTGCGCTTTGGCTTGGGCAGCCAAACGTCTTCGCCAATACATGATTCGTCACACTACTTGGTTGGTTTCCGAGATTGATCAAATCAAGTATGTCTTCGAAAAGCCTGCTCTCACGGGAAGAATTGCCCGTTGGCAGATGTTATTATCAGAATATGACATAGCGTACCACGCTCAGAAAGCCGTTAAAGGAAGTATTTTAGCTGATCATTTGGCTCATCAACCGATTGATGATCAAGAATCAACCGGGTTTGACTTCCCAGACGAAGATGTCATGTATCTAAAAATGAAAGATTGCGATGAACCGTAACCCAGTGAAGGGCCAGAACCAGGTTCCCAATGGGGACTTATCTTTGACGGAGCAGTTAATCATTACGAAAACGGGATTGGGGCAATCATTGTTACCCCTCAGGGTACCCACATTCCTTTCACTGCCAGACTTACATTCAAATGTACGAACAACGAGGCCGAATACGAAGCTTGTATTATGGGTCTCAAAGAAGCGATTGATTTAAGGATAAAAAACTTGGACGTATACGACGATTCAGCCCTAGTTATCAATCAGATAAAAGGAGATTGGAACACATACCAATCAGGGCTGATTCCTTACAAAGACTATGCAAGAAGGTTGTTACCCTTCTTTAACAGAGTCGAGTTTCATCACGTCCCTCGTAGAGAGAATCACATGGCTGATGCCTTAGCCACTCTCTCTTCCATGATTAGTGTAGGTCAACAGAATGAACTACCTAAGATCGACATAATGCGCCTTGAACGGCCCGCTTACGTCTTCACGATCGAAGCAATCATAGACGATAAACCTTGGTATCACGATATCAAGTGCTTCCTTCAGAAATAAGAGTACCCATCTGGGGCACTCAGAAAAGATAGGAAAACCCTCAGAAGATTGGTTGGAAGCTTCTTCCTGAGCGGTGACACTCTTTATAAGAGAAATTTTTTCTTGGTCTTGCTCCGATGCGTAGACAGACCAGAAGCAGACATGCTTATGAAAGAAATTCATGAAGGATCCTTTGGCACTCATGCCAACGGACACACAATGGCGAGAAAAATTCTGAGAGCCGGGTATTACTGGTTGACAATGGAATCCGACTGCTACAAGTACATGAGGACGTGTCACAAGTGTCAGATATACTCCGACAAAATTCATGTACCGCCATCACATCTCAAAGTTCTTTCTTCCCCGTGGCCTTTTTCCATATGGGGAATCGACATGATTGGCTTGATTGAACCTAAGGCTTCAAACGGACATCGGTTCATCCTGGTAGCCATTGACTACTTCACCAAGTGGGTCGAAGTAGCGTCGTACGCTAATATAACCCGACAAGTGGTGGTCCGATTTATCAAAAACAATATCATTTGCCGTTATGGTGTTCTGAGCTAGATCATTACTGATAATGGATCTAACTTGAACAATAAGATGATGAAAGAGTTGTGCGTTGAGTTCAAGATTGAACACCATAACTCATCTCCCTACCGACCCAAGATGCACGGAGCGGTAGAAGCGGATAACAAGAACATCAAGAGGATCGCTCAAAAGATGGTTGTAACCTATAAAGACTGGCACGAGATGCTACCCTTTTCTCTTCACGGTTATCGAACATCTGTCCGCACTTCAACAGGGGCAACCCCTTTCTCTCTAGTATATGGCATGGAGGCAGTTCTCCCCATAGAAGTAGAGATCCCATCAATCTGAGTATTGATGGAAGTTAAGCTTTCAGAAGCTGAATGGTGTCAAAGTCGACACGACGAATTAAACCTGATCGAAGAGAAGCGAATCACGGCACTATGCCACGGTCAGTTGTATCAGCAGAGAATGAAGAAGGCGTTCGACAAAAAGGTCCGACCTCATGTCTTCAGAAAAAGAGACCTCGTACTCAAGAAGATACAATCGTTTCTCACTGACTCTCGGGGCAAATGGACCCCAAATTATGATGGCCCCTATGTGGTCACAAAAGCTTTCTCAGGCGGTGTCTTGAGACTTGCAACCATGGACGGAGAGGAATTTGCCTACCCCAAGAATGTTGATGTAGTCAAGAAATACTTCGCCTAAACTAAAAAAAAAAAACGTCTCGGTGGATTGAAAACCCGAATGGGCGGTCCAGGAAAAAGTTAGAGACATGAAAAAAAATCATCCCGATGGATTGGAAATCTCATAGTACAATCCAGGCAAAAATTAGGGATAATGGAAAGTAACTATGTTCAACAGAGGCAAGTCCCTCAGCAGCAGTTACATCATCCATCGGAGGAAAACTCCAGTCAAGGCCATCTTCGACAGAAGCTAAGGATGTCCCAAATTCAAAGTTGGTAGAAGGATAGTGATCGTTATGTTTCAACGTAGCCCTTTTCCCTGTAAATTACCATTTTCAAACTTTGTATATACTCTTTGGAATCACGCGTTTGGCTGATCTCCGTCTTATCAATAAAATTTGAGCCCTTGGGCTTTTGTTTGTAATTCTTATTTATTTTAGCTTTACAGAATGGCGTTTTAACATGATTAGTGATTCTTGAAATGAAACAAAAATGAATTAACTTGTTAAAACTTCTTCTACTTTTAAATTAAAGATGACAATTTCTTTTGACTGTTGAACATCGAAAGAACGTCGATTGCGTCTCCAAAGGCGATCGAGCTTCAAAGTGCAGAATCAAAGTACTCCTTCTAGGCCAGTACGCCCGAACGAAGGATCAACTGTATGAGATGCGGCTTTCCCATCTGATACCCTCGGCCGAGTTCTTATCTCCTAAGCCCGATCAACGGTATTCCCCGCAGGGACTATCTCTCCTAAGCAAGGTAGAATTGCTACTTTTTTGACCAACGGTACTTCTTCGCCCCGCGATGACCGAGTATCCAGTTGTGTTCACTCGTCAGTCTGTATGTCGCGTCAGTTTTGTCAGCATAAACATACATACATCATGCATTTGATTTGCATTCATATTCATATTGCATCACTATCACTCTAGTCGGTCTTATCCCCTAGTGATAAAAGTCCTTTCAATCGAGTTGTCAGTTCTTGCCTCGTCAGGAAATGTTGCGTTTGAACAATCTCGCCTCCAGTGTATCTCTGGATTAGAGTCGGCACTCGACCACTTTGATAACTTGAACCTCTGAAAAGCCAGAGAAGCTTTCTACAAATGTCACTCTTTGCCATCGAAGATGATATCCTTGCTTTCCCGGATTAAAGAAAATTCCGAGAGAAAGCCTCATAATCAGAAAGATTCGACAATACAACAGTTTTTTCTCTCCGAAAAAGATCGCTGATGAAAAGGTCATCGGCACCTCAAAATTGGATCCCATCATATGGCATTTCTCCGGGAAGATCCCGAGAAAAGTATGATGTAAGACCCCAAGCAGAAGCAGTCTCTCAAGAATTTCTTTCATAGCCATCAAAATTTCGGGTATTCCGATATTTAATCCTCTTGCACCCCGAATGCCCGAATACCTTCGTCATTCACACCTTCGTGTCCAAGAAGATTAAATAGGGGCATCTGTCATACCCCAAATTTTGACCACTAAGATTTCCCATCATTGTGTCAATCATCATCACAATATGGGTGTATCATCATGCTTCATCAGTCTCCCCAAAGATGGGTGAGCATTCACTACTATCAAAATTAGGGTTTCAAGCCCTCTCAGAGTTTTTAGCCAAAGGATCAATCAAGGAATGACTTGATCTTCAACTTGTCTAGTCTCTAAAATATCCACAATGGATCAAAAGGACTCCCACTTCAAGGATTAAGCACAAGGCTGCTCCCTTCTAGGTGGACCAAGTCTCAAGATCGACAGTGTCACC
Source organism: Lathyrus tuberosus (assembly GCA_022829125.1). Lineage (NCBI taxonomy): Eukaryota > Viridiplantae > Streptophyta > Magnoliopsida > Fabales > Fabaceae > Lathyrus > Lathyrus tuberosus. The sequence goes on along the minus strand of JALAZF010000274.1, from coordinate 3,180,262 downwards.
AAATTAGGGTTTTGGTTGACCAGGGCCTCCAGATGAAAAATTTCATCTGGGCACAAGCCAAAGATCCAAAACATAACCTAATATACTCCATGGAGACTCATGGACCCAATCATCAAGTCAATTTTGCCTCTGGGGATGTATTCACTAAAAATCAAGAATTAGGGTTTCTTGACCTAATTCACCCCTAAGTTGACTTTTGGGACAAATCATGAACCAAGACCTCAAGACATGATTTGAGGGTCTTTAATATACTATATTGATCCATTTGGAACAATGGATTAATCTAAGAAGCTTGAGCAACAAGGCTCAATTTCATCTGCACCACAATTAGGGTTTCGCGAGGAAAGTCAACTGTAACTTTGACTTTTGACCAGGACATGCTCCCAAACCCTAAGACATGATTCAATATACCCTATGACACCCATGGAACATGTCCATCAAGTTTGATTTAGGTCATGGACATGATTTCCTGAAGAATTGCAAAGTTTGGAATTCATCTGATAAAAAGTCAACTGTGCACAAAAGTCAACTTTGACTTTTTGAGATTTTTCACCAAAATGGATTTTTAACCCTAAAATGATGTTAATGTATGATTTGACTTGCAAATTGATTTATCAATCTATCAATCTAAACGCAAATTGATTTAACTTGCAGGATCGATCACACAAATCCTAGGACATGTGCTAAGTTTGAGAGACAAGTGTAACTTAAAAAAAAAAAAATGTAAACTGAACTCCACGTTCGACAATGCTGAAAATAAAATCTAACTGAACTCCACGTTCGACTACAGGCAATAAAGTAAAGTGAGAACTTGAAATTTAAAGTAATGCAAGTAAAGGGTGCGAAAATTAAAGGCGTCGAATAGGTAAAAGCTTTGAAAGTAAAATGCGACGAACTCCACGTTCTTGGAAAGTAAAGGCTGGGAAGGTAAAAGTGATGTTGAAGATAAGGTGCTGGAAAGTAAAAGACTTTGAAAATAAATGCAGTTGATTTAAAGGAGAACTTCACGTTCTTGAAAATGAGGGACTTTGAAAAGTAAAGGTTTGAAGATTAAATGCTTGAACGTAAAATGCAGTCGAAAGTAAAACGCAGAAAACTTAAATGACTTTGAACATAAATTTGGCATGGAAGATAGATTTCAAGAAACTGTAAAGGCATGGAAAGTAAACATGCTGAAGATAAATTAGATTAATGAAGACAATGGTATTACATTACGTACATTCTCACGAACTCGTTTCTCTACACGCGGGTACTTTGAGTTTCTTAGAGTAACTTGTACAAAAATATGAACACCCCATTTACATAGAACCAACTCCTATTTATAGTGCTAGGAAATAACTACTCAGTGGTGGTTACTGCTTCGAACGTGTGGATTTTGGCGCCTTCACCTTAATCTCAACTGTTCCCACGTCCACAACTGCTCTTATTTAAATTTCAAATATTGGTAATTCCCTCCAATCTTAACATAACCGCTGCAGCGCTACATTCCCCCGGTCGAAGAACCCTTTCCATACTTAGCCATTTTTTAAGACTTCTCCACACTTATTCGACTCAGGCCTCCCAAAAGTTAGGTCGAAGCCTTTTTTATATTAAAAATAACTTTTTTAACATTAACATAACTTTGATTTTGTCTGGCGTCGAAATTGAGGGTTAACAAATTGCCCCCAAGGAATGTCCTTTCCCAGACTTGGTAGGAAGGCCATTTCTTGACATGATGCTTATTTCGACGCCTATTTGCATGGCCTTAAATTAACATCCCACTAATTCCCTAATGGCTAAACTGTTCAGTTCCTTTAAACCACGCCTCTGACGTCACGCCATCATGACAAATCCTTAAAACGTCTTTTCAGCCGTATTCATCATAACGCCTTTCTTGAAAACATACGTGATCAGTCTGCACATAATTGCTCCTTTCCATCACGCCTTCAGGAGGAAGCCACGTGTCCCACTAACTCCTTAGCTTCAACAGTGGATCCAAGTCCCTGAAGTTTTCAAACATCTATATATACCCATTTCCGCCATTTTGCGATCTTTCCAATCCTTTAGTACTCTCAAGAAACTCTTCTTCTCTTCAGTTTTTTGCGCAACCCAGTAAAGACACCATCTTTCCATCTTCTTCCACAATGGCATCCTCCCACATTAATCCTCAAGCAAAGAAGACCCAAAAGGGCAAAGTCACTCCGTTCAAGAAAACCATCCCACCGTTCGCTAACATCCCAGGCCCTCAACTGGTAGATAACCGTCGTTGTTTGCCGGAACCTACCTCTACAGAAGCAAGAGCCATCTACCAATCTCAGGTAATGATTCCCCTTGTTATGTCTAATAAAACTTATGCATTATCTGGTCCTTTGGCTGAGGTGGATATTTCCAACGAGAAGCTGAGTGAGTTTTTTCCATCGTACCGGAAATCCAAACCATTAGGGCAAAAGAGTTCCCCTAAAATTGATTCTGCTGCTGGAGCTTCCCCTGAAGAGATCCCTTTACCCAAACTCAATGTTGGCTATCTCACTGATGGCACTAGGTTGATGAGAGCCGTCCACCCTTTAAAAGAATTCGACCAATGGATGGCGAAGATGGAGAAAGTTAAAGTTGACCATTGGAAGGAGATAGGGATATATGACCTTCTGATACTGTCGAAGACCAACATACCCTATTGCTTGAACATGTTGGCAGCATCTTTGTACTTTTGGGACATCACCCATTATACATTCCACCTGCCATGTGGAATGGTCACTCTAACCCTCTTTGACGTAGCTGCCATCACGGGGCTTCGACCAGATGGCTTTGTCTACAATCCTGAGTTTGATGCTGATGATACCATCAACATTGCAGGCTCAAAATTGACCTACACCCTCTTTATCAAGCACCACTTCAAACAAGAAGATGATGAGGTGTCTGATGAAGAACACATCGCTTTCCTCACAGTCTAGCTGTTGAAGTATGTTTTTTGTACCAAGTCCCTGCAGGTGGCTAAGAAATACTTGCCCCTGGCGAACCAACTCCACCACAACAGAGGGACCTGTCTGAGTGAACTCATTCTGGTGAACCTTTACGAATCTATCAGTGAAGGGGCTTCTCGACTGAAGAATGTGGACGCCTAAGGTCCTATGCATTTGAGCGGTCCTCTTTGGCTACTTCAACTGTGGCTCAATGCTACATTTGAGGCCAGCCTCCCCAGAAGAGGCATAGTCGATGAAGCTTCTGCTGAGATCAGGGAGAGGAGCGTCGAAGGGATACGTCTAGCTAAGCTCACTCCTAATGATGATGGTGAAAACCTTCAAAGGGCTTTCACTAGTTATATAATGATGTTCGCCAAACGCTATGAATTTACTCCTAGCATGGCACCCTTTGTTCGACGAAGCCATGGTCCTGAGTGGTTTCAAAGGCCATTTCCAAATCCTCTCCAACCCCTTGATCCAGAGTCTGTTGCCATCTGGGAAGCCTTTTTAATTCCTAGATTTATTGTCCACAGGCTGAACCTAGGGAGAGGTTTATCAGCGTTGATTGCCTACCAACCCAACTTGGTTTCTCGACAATTTGGGCTGGCCCAGAGTTTCCCTCAGTGCTTATATGAGAAAAAGGGTCAAATGATTTTTCACACCGCCTACCTCGACGAGGAGAATGTCTCTGAAGCACTCAACATCAGGAACGAAAAAAGAAGCATCCTCTCCCCTGTGTTTTTCGAACCTTCCTTTTTATGCACTTCATCCTTCCACCAATGGTGGTTGAAGCATTATAATGAGCACTTCCTTGATGCGACTACGTTTTCTTCGTTACTTGACCAAGCTTTCCTCCATGTGTAGGACAAGACGAAAAAAAGTAAGTTCACTCACATCGAAGAAATACAGGCTTTTCAAAAATACTTCGAAACTATCTATCGACCAGGTGATCTTAGTCGAACCATTCATGAGGCTGCTGGTACTCTAAAGAGAAAATTTCTAGAAAAGCTGGATCAACTAAAAATTCCTCCCAACGTCCCCCGTGAGAAACGTTATGAGGTAGCTTTTAAATTTTTTCCCCCAAAGTTCCCCTGACTGCCTACTGCTGATTTTGGAGTGGCGCTTGCCCCTCCATTTCCAGATTGGTTTTTCTGTGGGGAGCATTTAAAGCTTCTTCGACAGCAGTCTCAGTCAAAAGCCCAACGAGTGGTTTCGACTAAGCATACGTTAGACAGTTTTAAAGGGCACCTTCATATAGGAATTCAGGACGTTCATGTCGAATCTGAAATATATAAAGGTTTGAGATCCTTACTCCATGGCCTTATGACTAGTCATGTAATCATTAACTTGTAACAATTGTGTGCTATCTTTCAGTTGTGCCTAGGAAAGCTGCTTCGACTAGAGCTGCCACCTTGCAAAGTGGCAAAGACCAAGGGAGTACACAGGTATACTTTGCACCTTTTGTTTTACTTATACTCTATGAATTTCTTCCTTATTTTCACCGCCTCTTCAGACTGGTCGAAGGCCTCAAACACCTTCCAAGAAAGGTAAGAAGGATACCCCAGCTGTGATTACAGTTTCAGAGGCCTCAGATGAATCTCCTGAAGAGGTTCTCACGAGGAAAAGGAAAAAACCCGCAAAGGCCTCTGGACCTGCTGGCCCACCTCCTTCGAAGGTCGCCAAAATACTCGAAAAGGCATCCACCACAAGTGGTGTCGAGAAGGAACCCTCCCAGGTAGCCTTGAGAACCCCTCTTGGTGACCATGGGGTAGAAGAATCAAGTCCTGCTGTTGAACAAACTCAGGTATGCCCACCATTACCTTTTCTATTATGCTTGACATCCTCCGCCTATTATTTCATTCTCCTTATCTCCACTTGTGTTCTTCAGGCATCCATCATCAACAATCCGGACCCTCGACCAACTCCAAGCAACTTTGCCGCCACCACACTTGACGAATCCGTTTCTCACCCAACTTCAGAAAGCCTCACTACCACGCTTCTCAACAGCCAAGGTGAGCCAACTTATCACCCATCTTCTGATATTGGCTCTGGTTTGAGTGAGATTAATCAACCTATTCCACGTGTTACAGCAGCTAATGCAGCACCAGTTCCAACCCCAACTCAGCATGCACAAGCAGAGGGAGCTAACTCTGATGAGGATGACGCTTCAAGCCCACCACTTATCAATCAGGGTACCTCCATGGATAAGGGCCAGATGGTTGAAGACGAAAGGCGTGAACCTGAGATCCAAACACACAATGCCACTCTTGATCAAACCCCACCGGCTGATCAGCAAGAGAATGTGTAACCAGCTGCGGATGAATCTGATGAGGAAATGGGAGGAGAAGAAGGTGAAGAGGAAGAGGAATCATCAGAAGAGGAAGAAGAACAAGCTGAGCCTCGCCCCCACCACACTCCTTCGCCTTTGGTCTCTCCACTATCTGGGGACTCACTGATAGCGCTCAAGTGGTCGAACCCACGTGAGTTTGCCAAATTAATTCTTGAGCAAAGGCACGGTTCTTCCTCTGTTTCTTCGACCTCAGCACCAGATGACTTCGCCCAATCAATCCTCCAAGCCATCAAGAATTTTTTTTTCAAAGGGGATATTTACAAAATTCTGGCCTCAGATCCAACTGCAACTGCTTACCTGAAGGACACCCTTGCAAAGATTGAGCTCACTACCCTCAATCCAGATGTCTCTGGTTTTCTGATAGAGCTAACTGCCGTGGTAAACCAAATAGCTACAGAAATAAAACTGCTTCCCTCGATCAAGGATACCATCGAGAGAACATCTGGCAGTGAGAGTGCAGCCTGGTGTAGTGCACAAGAGGCGTACGAAGAGATCCAACGTCTGGAGGCTAATCAAAAGAAAAAGCAAGACGAGATAACCTCCAACACGAAGGACATTGAAGCATGGAAGCAACAGATCACAGAGCTACAAGCCAAAATTGCAAATACTGAAAACCGCAACCGTGATCTGCGCCAACTCGACGACACTGAGATAGCTGAAGAGACGAAGCATGCTATTGATCGTATTGAGGCAGCCCAAAGATACGAGAAAGAGCTCGCAGACGCAAAACTTGACGAATCTTTGTGCAACGCTCGTCTCAAACATCACATAGAGTCTTTTTCTCAGTTGGCGTCGAGGCTTCCCTTCTGATACCTTCGACACCTTTATTTCATTTGTCTAATCATCACTTGTTTCTTGGCCTTTTCAGGCTTTTTATGTAATGACAATTTTATGCCTGTTGGCACTGATTTAATTTATCATTATTATTCTGCCTTTAACTGCTTTCGACCTATATTGCATGATGATGTTCTCTATCGTTATTTTTACCAGTCAAATTCGCAATTAAAGCGTTCTATCTTTTTCTTGGAAAGTCACCCTTCCAGCTTTAAATTCCAAGGCATAAGCTTCTAGCTTTAAAGTGACACTTATAGCATAGCCCTCAGGCCTGTTTCCAAGAATCACTCACGTATTTCCACCATTTGGCTGGCCAATCCAATCAACCCTTAGCCTCTATAAATCTCTTTCATCTGACCATGTTTTGCATAGAAGCAACCATGAATACTTCCGAGAAACCTCCAACCAAGAAGATGGCTGGAAAGGCCAAGGCAACTAAGGAAACAAAGAAAGTAGAGGCGCCTCAACAACCCAATGCCTCCATTGGAGCAGCCTCTTTAGCCAAGAAGAAGGAAACCAAAATGAAGATCTCCAAGAAAAGGCATTCCAGCCCCCAAGAATCTGATGATGAGCCAGATGTAGATTATATGGAATTCCTCAAATCCATAGATTGGAGAGATTATGAATAACCTTAGATTAATGAAGAAAAATGTTGTACTATTTTCTCTTCGCTTTGTATGCCATATTAGCCTGACTCGGCCCATTTTGGCTTTCTTTTATCAAATAAAGCTTATGTTTTTATATGAATCTCCTGCAGCATAGGCTTATATTTTTTCAAATACTTGCCATTTACTTTCAAGATTCTTTTATCTCTGTCTAACTCTTCCACTTCATAAGCTCCATTAGAGAATACTTGTATAACTTGGAATGGTCCTTCCCACTTAGGGGACCACTTGCCCAATGTTCTATCTTTTCGATCCATGGGCAAAATCACATTCCAAACCAATTCCCCACATGCAAAAGATTTAGATTTAACCTTCTTGTTGTAGGATTCTTCGTCCCTCTTCTTTTGTCTTCTCAGCAACTCCAAGGCTCTAAGCCTTTCTTCATCCAAATCCACTAATTCATTCATCATCATTTCCCAATATTTCTCAGAGGGAATCTCATGATGTCTTTGAACTCTTACAGACTGTAGATAAATCTCAACAGGTAATACTGTATCATGACCAAAAGTGAGTCGAAATGGGGTAGTGTTGGTAGCCTCTTTGGGGGATGTTCGACACGCCCAAAGAATTTAGTCTAACGTCTTGTGCCAATTTCTAGGCCTTTTTCCCACATGTTTCTTGATTAATCCAATCACTATCTTATTGGCCGCTTCGACTTGCCCATTGGCCTGAGCATAATACGGTGTAGAAGTTAACAACTTAAAACCTATCTCTTTGGAAAATTCCTGCATCTTTCGACCAGTGAACACGGATCCCTGATCTGTAGTAATTGTTTCAGGAATACCAAATCTATAAATAATGTGACTTTGGATGAACTGAATAACATCTTCCTGACCTATATTCACCAGTGGTATTGCCTCAATCCACTTGGTGAAATAATCAATTCCCACCAAAATATATCTCTGGTTCTTTGAAGATGCTGGTCGAATTTCTCCCACTATATCCAAAGCCCATCCTCTGAAAGGCCATGGTTTCACTATAGAATGCAATTCACTTGCAGGGATGTGCTGTATGCTAGCATGAATTTGACATTCTTGGCACCCTTTAGCAAATTCTATGCAATCCTTCAGCATCGTGGGCCAATACATGCCTTGTCGAAACAACAACCATTTCATCTTCTGGCCAACTTGGTGTGCTCCACATGCCCCACTATGTACTGTCGAAAGTGCCAAATACGCTTCTGCCTCACTAAGGCATTTCAATAAGACTCCCTCAGGGGTCTTTTTAAACAATTCATTCCCCATCAACACATAGCTCAAAGCTTGATACCTGACTTTCCGTTCTGTCTAAGCCGTTGGGTTTCGCAAATACTCAACTATGGGCTTTCTCCAATCTTCATATGTTAAATTATCTATGGCAAAAATTTCAAAAGTTTCGCCATCTATACACCCAAGCTTAGTTGTTTCTAAGTCTGATGGACATAATCCAACAGCCACCACCTTACCCCTTGCCTCAATTACTTCTTGAAGGTTCTCCTTTGACACCTTGTATCCAGAAGCAATTTGGGCCAAGTCGTTAGCAACTTGATTCTCTATTCTAGGTATGTGTTGAATGACCACTACCTCAAATTTCTTTAATAATCTATTGGCTATCACAAAGTACATAATGAGATTTTCTTTAACACATTTATACTCCTTTGTGATTTATTTTATAACCAATTCTGAATCTCCCATTATTTCGACTCTAGTTGCCCCCAATTCTAACAAAATTTCAAGGCCAGCAATTAATGCTTCATATTCAGCCTCATTGTTAGAACAAGGACCTTCAACCTTGTACTTGAATTTTGTTGGAATTTTATCAGGAGAAATAATGTATATTCCTACTCCCGTTCCATTTTTATGACTTGATCCGTCAAAGTATAATTTCCAAGATCTTAATTCGACGTAATTCAAATCATTTTCATTCATGGAATGGTCAACTATGAAGTCTGCAACTATTTGCCCTTTCACAACTTTTAAAGGTTGATATGTCAAGGAAAATTCTATCAATGCTAATGCCCATTTGCCAATTCAACTGTGCAAAATGGGTTTAGATAACATATGTTTTACAACATCAAAGTGAGACGAAACATAGACATCAACAGGTTTTATATATTGCTTTAATTTAGTACAAGAGAAATACAAGCATAAACATAACTTTTCAATCATGCTATACCTAGTTTCTGCATCATTTAAAACTCGACTAAGGTAATAAATGGCTCTTTCGACTCCATTTTCATCCTCCTGAGCTAACATGCTCCTTAGAGTTGTTGCAGTTATGTACAATCTCATACTTTTGTTTCTACAAGGTGGTGAAAGAATTGGAGGGTGACTTAGGTACTCCTTGATTTTGTCGAAGGCTTCCTGCTGCAATTGCCCCCACTCGAAACCATCTTTGTTAAAACGAAGCAATGGCGAAAAAGCTTGTGTTTTGCCACTCAGGTTAGATATAAACCTTCTTAAGAAGTTGATTTTGCCCAACAACGACTGCAACTCCGTTTTGGTTGATGGCGCTTTCGCCTCCAGTATGGCTTTGGTTTTATTCTGATTTATTTCAATCCCTTTCTTGTGGACCACAAAGCCTAAGAAATCCCCTGCCTGCACACAAAAAGCACATTTAAGAGGATTCATTATAAGACCATATTTTCTCATCCTTTCAAAGGATTGTCGAAGATGGTCAATGTGACTATTCCCAGAAATAGATTTTATAACAATATCATCAATATAAATTTGCATGAATGTGTCTATAAAATTGTGGAAAATTGAATTCATTGCCCTTTGATAAGTAGCACCAGCATTCTTAAGACCAAAAGGCATCACTACCCACTCATAGGTGCCTAAGGCTCCAGGGCATCTGAAAGCAGTTTTATGAACATCTTCCTCAGCAATGAATATTTGGTTATAGCCATAATATCCATCCAGCATACTAAGGTATTCATGTCCTGCTGCAGAATCTATTAACATTTCTGCTACTGGCATTGAATATTCGTCTTTGGGAGTTGCAGAGTTTAAATCCCTAAAATCAATGCACACTCTCAAAGACCCATTCTTTTTAATAACAGGTACTATATTAGCCAACCATTCGACATACCTTGCAGTGCGAATGAATTTGCATCGAAGCAGTCTTTCGACTTCCTCTTTGATCTTTGACAGTATCTCTGGTGCAAACCGTCTTGGATTCTGCTTGACTGGTTTTTTCCCAAGCGTCAAAGGCAATTTGTGTTCGACTAACTCCCTGCTCAGACCAGGCATTTCATCATAATCCCAAGCGAAGCAGTCTTTGAATTCTTTCAACAGCTGGACTACTTCGACTTTCAACTGGGGATCAAGATTGGCACTGATGTAAATAGGCCTTTTGGTTGCCCCCTCACTGAGATCCACTTCTTCCAAAGGATCTTGTGCTAGCATTTTTATATTGTTTGCCAACAGAACCTTTTCAAATCCCAAAGGCTCGTCTTCATAGATAGCGTCGAGCCTCTGGCTTTGCCCTCCAGTTTCAACCTTGTCTGGTGGTTTTGGGTCGAAATCCTTGCCAGGACCTTCTGGATACACTTCAGAAATGGCTTCACCAGCCATATAATGATTGGCGGCTTCCAAAGCCGCTTGTAGCTTTGTTTCGGCCACATAGGCCGAAATTCTTTTCATAGCATCGAACTCAGTCATGATCACTGAATTCATCTCCCCACCCTGTGGGCTCTATTGGAGGTGTGCCTAGGCATGGCAATCTTCCTCCTGGTACCTCCCTGTCCCATCTGAAACCTTCGACAGGGTGTAAGTACAACGAATAAAATGTTTCCTCGTCAGGTGTAAACTCAAAATCAGCTGGAGGACATGGAGCAATGTTCGCCAGATGTTTCTCAAATTGCCTACTGTCCACATGATTAACAGGCACCTTGAAGTACCCTTGATCAGCTTCAATGTTTTCCACTATCCCATCTGGTCTCCAGATTGTGATCCTCTGGTGCATAGATGAGGGTACTGCTCCTATACCATGAATCCACTCCCTTCCTAAGAGTAGATTATAGTTAGCCTTTGTTTCGACGACCATGAACACTGTTGGTCTGGTGATAGTTCCCACAGTGAGATCTACCTGAATCACTCCCAGAGTAGAACCAACTTTGCCTTCATAGTTCGACAGAACCATGTTGTGGGGTTTAGTATCAGTTTCAAATTTTCCAATCTTGCTCAACAGAAATCTTGGCATCAAATTAACCGTCGCACCACAGTCTACCAAAATCTTGTTGACAGGAACGTTCTCCACTTTTCCAGTAATATAAAGAGGCTTCAAGTGACCCTTCATTGCCTCCGTGGGACGCTCAAAGAAAGCATTCTGTTCTTCGACGCACCCATTGTTCATGATATAATAGCACACAGACTTGTGTGCCATCATTTCCAACGCAGCAGTTTGGTCTAAATCTTCGATCTCTGAGACTTGACCAAATTCTCTTGGCATTACTGACACCACATTTACCAAAATGTCTAGGGAAGCGGCTGACTCATTGTCGAAGTTATCAGTCATCTCATCATCCTCTTCGACCTTCTTTTCTGGCTGAATAGTAAACAACTTTCGTCGTATGGGCAGTTTCTCCATTGCCCCAGCCACATTGGTGCTTGACTCCCCTTGCACCTGGGCCTCCCTAACAGCTTTTCGCCTGCGCTGCTCTCTTCGCCATTGTGATCTAGACATTGGGTTGTTACCCTTGTAATTCTGCGAAATGTATGCTGATTTGTTTGTGGTGCGGTTCTCCTTCCTGTACTCAAATGACGCACCTCTTTCCACATCGAACTTCTCCCACTTTTTCTTCTGTCCTCTCCCTTCGACAGGTTTGATCCAACTACCTGTTGGTGCGTTCGCCGTTGGCTTGAATGTGCCTGGCCTAATTCCTGGTGTTTGGTTTTTTAGCCCTGTCGAAAGTCGCCTATGGTCAAAACCTCGGTGCCCCTTCACCACCTTCTGCCCCCAGCTTTTACCAGCTTTCTTAACATCTTCAAGCTTGTGGGCAGCCTTTTCATCAAAAATGGCGCTGCACCTGGGACACAGCATTACTCCTGAGTCTTTTTTCTGGCAACGATGTAAGAAGTCCACAATTGTCTCTTCTGGCTTAGGATAAGCCATTTTGTTGAGTTTCTCTTGCTCATCTACCTTAATCAATGGTTCATTCTTTCGATCAGTAATTTTGACCATGTTGACATCCATTCTGTCCTTCAGGCACATCTTGGAGAAGCTGGCTTCCAGATATTTCAGTGGTCTTTGCCAAGTAGCCACCACCTACTGCTGCTTTTGCAGCTCTTTGGGAAGGTTTTTCCCAAGCAGCTTTCTCAGCGTCTACCATCTCCGCAGTATTAACTCTCTCGACATCAAGAGATGTCTTGAAAAAAGTTTCAGCGGCCATACAGATCTAATTTTCCACCAGACAACCATCCATGTCCAGCATCTCTCCAACCAAGAGTATGTCATCTTCCAATTCCTTAACAACTTGAACTTTGGGGGCATTTCTACCCATAGCCTCATTGGTGTTGATGCTATCTGAACTAGAATCAGATTCCTCAGCCAACTCGACCATATTAATGCCTTCATTGACAGTTATCTTCCACCCACTCACGGTTACATCAAAACCCTTAGCAGCATTATCCATTTTCACAAACTTATCAGCAGTTTCTTTGGTCACCAACATCAAACTGGTGCCATCAACGTTTAGGCCACTTGTAGCCTTACTAGAACCTTCAATCTTCACAGCACTGATGGCGAAGTCTTCAGTAACTTCTACCTTGTTGACTGACTCGTCGAATCCCCCTGTGGCTTCCACCATCTGAACCTCATGAGGCTCTGTATAGTTGGCCTCTGCAACTTGCAACGGGTCAGAGTCAATCTTCATCTGGGCTTTGCCTTTTTCCCCAAACTTCAGCCTTCCTTCCTGGATAGAGTTTTGCACCAGATCCCTGAAAAGAAAACATTGAGAAGTTTTATGACCCAAAAAATTATGGTACTTACAAAAACCTCTTTTCTTTCTTTGTTCTAAAGGTGGCGTTTTAGCACCAGTAGACACTATCATTTGCCCATCTTTAACTAACAAATCAAAAATTTTGTCACATTTAGTGACGTCGAACGTATATGTTTTCTTAGGGAATTTGTCGTTAGATTCGACAGGATTTTTTCCTTCTGAAGGAGCCAATAATTTGCAAGCGTAAGGTGGACCTTGCTTTAACTCAGCAACGTCAACCTCATTTTCGTCGAAACAAGATGGCTCACCATACAGACTCTCCACCTCTTCCTTGCATTCGACAAACGCTACTTTTTTACCCCTACTGAATTTGGCTTTTTCTTCTTTTAGCCTCTCTAGCTGTCGAACCCTATCATCAAGCTGGGCCATATCTCTAAGATATTGGGTATCTAATTTCTTCCTAATGGAATAATCAAGACCCCCAGCAGCTATTTCGACCAACTCATGTTCTAGAACTTGTGTAAAGCACCTGGCTTTAAGAAGTCGAAACCTATTCAGGTAATCATCAATTGGCTCAGTGACCTTGCGCTTGATGCTAGCCAATTCTTTCAAACTAATTTTAGTTTGCCCCATGTAGAACTGTTCATGAAACAAATGTTCTAATTGGGTCCAATTGTATATGGAATTTGGAGGCAACGTAGTAAACCATGTGAAGGCATTCTTAGTAAGGGAACTTGGGAAGTATTTGATCCTAAGGCTTTCGTCAGTAGCAATCTCGCCCGCTTCAATTAAATATCTAGCCACATGTTCGACAGTAGACTCAGTAGTATCTCCTGAAAATTTGCTGAACTTTGGAACCTTCATCCTAGGGGGCAGTTCTGCTTGGAGAATGTAGTCCACTATAGGTGATGTATAATTTGGCCTGGTGAAGCCAAAATTCATCCCATTCCTAGTCATTATCCTTTCGACCATGGCTGCAAGATTATTTTCTTCTGCTTGATTCTGGTGTCGAACCTGCCTAAGTAGTTGGTCTGCGTTTTGGTTCCTGTTCACCATCACTACTGGTTCTACCTCCATCTGGTATGGCATCTGGTTTCTTGGTGGTTCGACTCTGAAATGGTCAACCATCTCTTGATCCTCTAGGTTAGCCTCAGGTATCTGATGTTGATGCCGCCTTGGGATATCTTCGACCATCGTCGCTCTTCGATCTACTGCTGGCACTCCCATGAAATCAACCATGCGTGCCACTTGTGCAGCCAGTTGTTGGTTAGTTTGAGTTGTATTTTGAATCAAAGGTTGAAAAACTTCTCCCATTGTCTGAGACAACGTATGTACCATTTGCATGTTACTTTCATCCATCTGCTGTCTCAAACAATTTATGGATGTATTTGTAAGACTAGGGGTTTGAACAGAGTAACCAACGCCTATACTCTGATTATTTCGTCCCCCTGATCCTGACCCTTGTAGTGGCGAAGACACAACAGTTTCTGAAGATACAGGTGGAGCATTCTGCAGGTTTTGCATCATTGATGTAGGCATACCATAGGGTTGACTCCTTGATCCTGGATGTGGGAAACCTGGTGGAGGAACGTGCCTATACATTGTATTTCCTCCTGGGGATGTTGGCGAATTAGAACTTTGTGGTCCTATATATTCTAACACAGGTTGAGTATATGATTTTGTATATGTTGATCCTGGTTCAGACACCACTAACGGAAGTGACGCTGATCCTCCTGTCGAAGATACTGGTGATGGAGTGCTTTGAGTCCCAATACTGCTACTGGACTGAGTGTTTGAAATACTCCCTTGAGGATCAACTTGTTGATTGCCATTAGTTTCCATCTTCTTAGTATATCTTCTCTTTGGTATCTCTTCGTTTGCTGTGGCTAACTTCCTACTTCTCAATAACATGCAACGAAAACACTTCTTCACCAAGAGAGATAAGGCTGACAAAAAGGTTTGACTTAGCACTGGGTCCCACTGGGTGTGCCAATTTGTTTACTGTGAATTTTGGTAAACAACCTCTGATCTATCAATCTAAACACAAATTGATTTAACTTGCAGGATCGATCACACAAATCCTAGGACATGTGCTAAGTTTGAGAGACAAGTGTAACTTAAAAAAAAATGTAAACTGAACTCCACGTTCGACAATGCTGAAAATAAAATCTAACTGAACTCCACGTTCGACTACAGGCAATAAAGTAAAGTGAGAACTTGAAATTCAAAGTAATGCAAGTAAAGGGTGCGAAAATTAAAGGCGTCGAATAGGTAAAAGCTTTGAAAGTAAAATGCGACGAACTCCACGTTCTTGGAAAGTAAAGGCTGGGAAGGTAAAAGTGATGTTGAAGATAAGGTGCTGGAAAGTAAAAGACTTTGAAAATAAATGCAGTTGATTTAAAGGAGAACTTCACGTTCTTGAAAATGAGGGACTTTGAAAAGTAAAGGTTTGAAGATTAAATGCTTGAACGTAAAATGCAGTCGAAAGTAAAACGCAGAAAACTTAAATGACTTTGAACATAAATTTGGCATGGAAGATAGATTTCAAGAAACTGTAAAGGCATGGAAAGTAAACATGCTGAAGATAAATTAGATTAATGAAGACAATGGTGTTACATTACGTACATTCTCACGAACTCGTTTCTCTACACGCGGGTACTTTGAGTTTCTTAGAGTAACTTGTACAAAAATATGAACACCCCATTTACATAGAACCAACTCCTATTTATAGTGCTAGGAAATAACTACTCAGTGGTGGTTACTGCTTCGAACGTGTGGATTTTGGCGCCTTCACCTTAATCTCAACTGTTCCCACGTCCACAACTGCTCTTATTTAAATTTCAAATATTGGGAATTCCCTCCAATCTTAACATAACCGCTGCAGCGCTACATTCCCCCGGTCGAAGAACCCTTTCCATACTTAGCCATTTTTTAAGACTTCTCCACACTTATTCGACTCAGGCCTCCCAAAAGTTAGGTCGAAGCCTTTTTTATATTAAAAATAACTTTTTTAACATTAACATAACTTTGATTTTGTCTGGCGTCGAAATTGAGGGTTAACAAATTGCCCCCAAGGAATGTCCTTTCCCAGACTTGGTAGGAAGGCCATTTCTAGACATGATGCTTATTTCGACGCCTATTTGCATGGCCTTAACTTAACATCCCACTAATTCCCTAATGGCTAAACTGTTCAGTTCCTTTAAACCACGCCTCTGACGTCACGCCATCATGACAAATCCTTAAAACGTCTTTTCAGCCGTATTCATCATAACGCCTTTCTTGAAAACATACGTGATCAGTCTGCACATAATTGCTCATTTCCATCACGCCTTCAGGAGGAAGCCACGTGTCCCACTAACTCCTTAGCTTCAATAGTGGATCCAAGTCCCTGAAGGTTTTCAAACATCTATATATACCCATTTCCGCCATTTTGCTATCTTTCCACTCCTTTAGTACTCTCAAGCAACTCTTCTTCTCTTCAGTTTTTTGCGCAACCCAGTAAAGACACCATCTTTCCATCTTCTTCCACAATGGCATCCTCCCACATTAATCCTTAAGCAAAGAAGACCCAAAAGGGCAAAGTCACTCCGTTCAAGCAAACCATCCCACCGTTCGCTAACATCCCAGGCCCTCAACTGGTAGATAACCATCGTTGTTTGCCAGAACCTACCTCTACAGAAGCAAGAGCCATCTACCAATCTCAGGTAATGATTCCCCTTGTTATGTCTGATAAAACTTATACATTATCTGGTCCTTTGGCTGAGGTGGATATTTCCAACGAGAAGCTGAGTGAGTTTTTTCCATCGTACCGAAAATCCAAACCATTAGGGCAAAAGAGTTCCCTTAAAATTGATTCTGCTGCTGGAGCTTCCCCTGAAGAGATCCCTTTACCCAAACTCAATGTTGGCTATCTCACTGATGGCACTAGGTTGATGAGAGCCGTCCACCCTTTAAAAGAATTCGACCAATGGATGGCGAAGATGGAGAAAGTTAAAGCTGACCATTGGAAGGATATAGGGATCTATGACCTTCTGATGCTGTCGAAGACCAACATACCCTATTGCTTGAACATGTTGGCAGCATCTTTGTACTTTTGGGACAGCACCCATTATACATTCCACCTGCCATGTGGAATGGTCACTCCAACCCTCTTTGACGTAGCTGCCATCACGGGGCTTCGACCAGATGGCTTTGTCTACAATCCTGAGGTTGATGCTGATGATACCATCAACATTGCAGATCACAATTTGTTTTCCATGTGTTAAACAATTTTGATCATTTTAATTGAATTTTTATTCAATTAAAACACATTTTGAAAACAAATTAGGGTTTTTGGATTAATTCAACCCTCATAAATCATTTTCAAAACACTTTTGGGCCTCTAATAGAGTGTAAGACCAAACGCTTTGTAAATACAACCTATTTTGGGCCTCACTTATGGTATAAGTCCCGTTGTATTTCAAAAAAATTCGTCGCGATCATCATCCGTTGAAAAACAAATATTGGGCCTACCCTCGAGTAGTAAGACCCATTTCTTTTCTTTAAAACTCTTTGGGCCTCTAATAGAGTGTAAGACCTAATCCTTTTTTTGACCAAATCATTTTTGGGCCTCAGTGTATTGTATAAGTCCCGATACCGTCAAAAACAAACAGCGCGATCGTCGCCTTTTGAAAAATCAACTGGGCCTCTCCTCGAGCTATAAGACCCATTCAAAACTTTTGGGCCTCTAATAGAGTGTAAGACCCAACCCCCTTTTAACCAAAACAATTTTGGGCCTCACTTATTGTACAAGTCCCATCTGCGTTAAAAGAAAACCTCGGCGCGATTGCCATTTTTAACGAAAAATCATCTGGGCCTACCCTCGTGTTATAAGCCCCACTCTTTTTCTTTAAAAACTTTTTGGGCCTCTTGAGAGAGTGTAAGACCCATCCCTTTGTACAGAAAACCTTTTGGGCCACAGTCATTTGTATAAGTCCCTCTGTACAAATTCAACAGTGCAATCACTGGTAAAACCCTGGGCCTCTCCTTGAGCTGTAAGCCCCAAATCTTTCTTTTTCAAAGCACTTTCTCCTTTGATTTTGAATATACTATTGTTTTCAATCTGTCTTTGTTGAACAACTAACCAAACATCATGGAAGCTCTACAACCGAGTAAGTGTTTATACGCTTTCATTTACCACTTTCATATACATATAACTGTATTGTGGGGCTGTTTCGCTGTAAGTCTTCTTTCATAAACTCATATCAACTGTGTAATAATAGTATAGATATTTAGAGTTTCCCCGGTAACTACGTCTAGCATTAAGCCCGCTGATCACTCTTAAATAGTCAAAACTAGATCCCCATAGGATTACCAGACACAGTCTTCCCTCCTCTTGGGGTTAAACAATATGGAGATATGAAAGGCAACATTCTCGGTGAACCCGTTCATAGACTGTCACTCGTAGAAGTTGTCAAAGAAACTCTATTCCCCAGAGATGATCTCTTCTCCGTGAATTGCATCTCTTGAGTTTCTTCCAAATTCTCGAACTTTCCTGGCTTGATCTATTCTCGGTGAATGGCATGTCTTGAACTTCTCGGGGTTTGGGGACCCACAGGCTTCTTAAAAGCACTTGTCAAGAAACTCTACTCCCCAGAGATGATCTTTTCTCCGTGAATGCCATCTCTTGAGTTTCTTCCAAATTCTTGAACTTTCCTGGCTTGATCTACTCCTTGTGAATAGCCTGTCTTGAATTTCTCGGGGTTTGGGGACCCACGGGCTTCTTAAAAGCATCGGCCTTCTCTTGGGCATCGTACAAGGACCCACAGGCTTCCTAAAAGCAACCCCGCCTCCTCTTGGTCTTAGTACAAGGACCCGTCGGCTTCTTAGAAGTATTCACATCCTCCTCTTAGGCTTTGTATAATGATCTCTTCCTCCAGGAACGATAGCCTCCTCTTGGGCTTCATACAAGGACCTCTCGGCTTCTTAAAAGCTTCCAGCCTCCTCTTGGGCTTCGTACAAATTGTCCCGACGACCTCCTAGAGGTATAGGAACATAACTTAGTTATCTTCATAGGACAGTCCTTTCAAAGAGTCTACTACTGTTTCTCAAAGCGTAGTACAAAAGATGAAACTCTAGACACGGACAGTCTAATATCCTTGAGTCTCAAAGACATTCTCAAGTGACCCCTTCATTAAATAGGAAGGAAACCCGTAGACTCGGATAGTCTCAATACCCTTGGATTTCCCGTTTCCTTAAAGAATACAGAATAACCTTGATCCTCAAATCAAATCCTTGAGTACAATGTTACTCATATAAGAACTGATTTTCTCTTTAAAATCAGTATATTGGATTTGTCACTCAACTGAAACAGTTACAATAGCCTCCTCTTGGGCTTTATACAATGATTCTTCCCAGCGAAACAAACGTTTAGCCTCTCTCTCGGGCTTCGTACGAGATACAAAAGTCTCCCTCGTTGAGTCAACCACCCTTTCGCCTCCATCTCGGGCTTCGTACGAGATACAAGAGACTCCCTCGTTGAGTCAACCACCCTTTCGCCTCCATCTCAGGCTTTATACGAGATACACAAATATTCTTATTGAGTCAAACAAATTTTAGCCTCCATCACGGGCTTTGTACGAGATACAAAAACACTCTCTTGTTGAGTATAAAAGATCCTCTTGTAGGATCAACCCATTTTAGCCTCTCTCTCGGGCTTCGTACGAGACACATATTAGCCTCCTCTTAGACTTTGTATAAGGAAAACCAATAGCCTCCTCTTAGGCTTTGTATAAGAAAACCACTGGTTGATCCAATCAACCTTTTAGCATCAAAGCTGTGCCTCGTTCACAGTACACAAACATCAACAACTCCTTCCTCTTCATCTAATTGCTGTAAGCGGCAAGCCTCTGGATCATCTACATCCATGCCACTGTCCCTCTTTTAGCATGAGAAATTCCTAAGGAAAGATATCATTGATCTACACTGAGTTAAAGTCTTCTCTTTCAGGTTAAAATCCCATATAAAGGAAATTATGGCATTGCCGGATTCACACATCCCGGTTAAAGTAATTCTCCTTTATAAACAGTTGTGACATACAACCCCCTCTTTAGAGATGACAAATTCTCTCTAAAGTCAACACCTTTAGCTTCACATCTTGGGCTTTGAACAAGATACAAACTACCTTCAGCTTCATGTCTTGGGCTTTGAACAAGACACCAAAACCCCATTTCCTCCCATAGAATAGGAGGAACTACGAACGCTCTGATTTCCCTGTTTCGGTAAACGGGAATACGTAGGCATAAGATCGAAAGAAAAGATCTTAGCAAGCACACTAAACAAAAACTCAAAATCCCATACTCTCACGTATCTATTAAAAAGCATCAGTCCTAACATCCTTGTTCCCCGCCAGAAACCTGTCATTTTGTCAAAATAACACAAGAAAGGCCCCACCACATTGATCGCATCTGTAACTTAACAGACCGCTGTTTAAACTCAGTTTGCAAGCAGGGTTAATTGGAGACATCTATTTCCCTTCCTTCATCAGCTTTAATAGGATAAAAAATGAATCGACCTGTAGTAAACAAATCCAAAGAGCGACAGCACTTAAGAACTGCGTCCAAAATCACTCGCTACACCAAGGCAAGGTAAGGCAAGATTTTGGCAAAAAATGTGAAGCTTGTAACTTTCTCATTTCTCCATGGATTGGGACAAAATTTAGGTCTATCCTGCCTAGAATTTCACAAGGAATCCAATGGTGGTGGTGGTTTTCTCAAATGAGGTCCCCATTTTAAAACCTGATAGTGGTTTTGAAATAGGCCTCCCTTTGCATTTTCTGTGCTACCTCTTGTTGCAGGTATGAATTACATGATGAATTGGTTCAAACATAACATATATAACATGTAGAAGATGTGCATGATCAGTGGGCCTCAAAGAAATGCATATTTTAAAGAGTTCAAGTTGAGATGCTTACCTCTTTAGGAGCTTTTTGGGCAATCTGTCAAGGGCTTTGTTCCAGAAATGTTTTGATGTTTTGAACACCCTCAAATGATCCCTTAGAAGCTTTTAGGATGATTGGAATCAACTAGAAACCCCAGGAATGGAAATTGGCCCTTTCTTGCAAAAGGGGCAATAGTGACCAAAATAGCAACTCTCTCAAATAGTGTTCCAGATGTGGGGAACCATTTGGGACAGTTCAAGGATGATATTTGGAGTGTGTTTGAGGCTTTATCTGGTTTTGAAAGTGACTGAATCAAGACATGGCTTGAAAAATGTAAAAAGTCACATTTTGAGGTTTTGAGAGGGGACTTTGTGATTTTGGTGTTACAGGTCATTTGTGAGAGTTTGGACAACTTAGATATGACATATTGGATGTGTTTGGATCATGAGCTGTGATGGAATTGCTCTCTAACTCAAAAACTCAGAGTTACCTTGCTAAAGAAGGCATTTTTGCCTAGAGAAAGAGATTTTGAGGAAAGCAAATGTTGTAGTGCTTTGGTGTACTCAAACTAAGCATAAATGAGATCTATTTATAGTAGAGCAAGTTTGTTTTGGCTGCAATAGTGAATGGCAACTGCTGCAGAGGTTTGGAAAATGTTAGAGCACATGCATTTGGTTCCCTAGTTCTGAGATCGTCCTTGACTCATTCAGTTAGAAATGACTCAGTTCATGCCACCTTGGTGCATCCATTGAATGCCCCAAAACAAAAATGGAGTCTTGTCCCCTCTTTAGTGTTTTTTAGCTTTGGCATGCTATTTTTAGCTCCAAAGACTTGGGAGGCTTATGGATCAGTGTTTGTCCCTCCTTGGTCTTTCCCTGAGGTGTTCAGATGGATAAACTTGTTTGTCATTTGCAAAAATTGCTCAAATCGAGCAAAATGCCCAAATCTGCCTAGTTATGATAGTTGCAGCAAGGCATATTGCCACTGTCATAACTCTTAGCTCAAATGGAATTTCATGGGGTTCTTGGCCATTTTGGAAAGCTCTCATATGATACAACATATGTGTGATCACAGTTTGTCTTGACACTTTTTGGATCCAAGTGAAAAATGCCCTTACATTTTGGAAAAAGTGAAACAGATTCTGACTTGGTGAAATTTTCACTAAGTGTTGGAAAAAGTGACATTTCTTGTTTTCAGCCATTTTGATCCAACCATAACTCAAAATCCATGATGAAATGGAATGAGGTGTAGTTAACACTTTTAAAGTATGCCATGAGAGCTACAAATCCATATTTCGATCAGCCCAAATGGTTGCTTGGATCTCAAGTTATGATTCTTAGAAGTTGGTACCCTAGCCACTTTGTTCCATAACTTAGAAAATTTCTAAGTTCTTTTATGGTTACCCCTTTTACAAGTTATCCCACTTTTCTTGATTTTTCTTGATGAATGATGATTCCAATCGCACATTAACATCATTTTAGGCTTAAGGGACCATAATTGATCAAAAAATCAAAAAGTCAAACTTTGACTTTTGGGCACAGTTGACTTTTTATCAAATGAATTCCAAACTGTGCGATCCTCTATGAAATCAAGTCTTTGACCTAAATCAAACTTGATGGATTGATTTCATAGGTGTTATAGGGTGTATTGAATCATGTCTCAAGGTTTGGGAGCATGTCCTAGTCAAAAGTCAAAGGCACAGTTGACTTTTTCCGCGAAACCCTAACTGTGGTTCTGATGAACTTGAAACTTGTGAATCAAGCTTCTTGGATCAATCCATTATTGTAAATGGATCAATGTGGTGTATTAGGGACCCTTAAATCATGTCTTGAGGTCTTGGCTTATGTTTTGTCCCAAAAGTCAACTTAGGGGTGAATTAGGTCAAGAAACCCTAATTCCTGATTTTTTATGAATGCATCCCCTGAGGCTAAATTGACTTGATGATTGGGTTTATGAGGTCCCTTAGAGTATTTTGGGTTATGATTTGAAGCATTGGCTCATGCCCTGAGGAAAAATTCCATCTGGAGGCCTTGGTCGACCAAAACCCTAATTTGGTGACCCTGGCGATCTTAAGGCTTGATCCACCTGGAATGCTGCAACATTGTGCTTGATTCTTGATGTGGGAGTCCTATTGATCCATTGGGGATGTTTGAGAGGCTTAGACAAGTTGAGGATCATGTCATTTCTTGATTGATCCTTTGCCTAAAAGCTCTGAGAGGGCTTGAAACCCTAAGTCTGATTGCAGTGAGTGCTCAATAACCCTTGAGGAGAATGATGAGGCACAATGGTACATCTATATTGTGCTGATGATTTGCACAATGATGGGAAATCTTAGTGGTCAAAATTTAGGGTATGACAAAGTCTATATCTGAACAACCACCGCACCACGTCCTAATAAGGCCAAGATGGGTTAAAAGGTTCTAAGGTCCTCAGCTTCTCAGGCTCCCAAGTTGGAAAAAGTAATGCCAAATACGACTACTCGTATGACATATGTAATCCCAAAGGGGCCTGCACTGAGTGGGGGATCTCAAGTCAGCTTTGTAAGGACTACTCCACGTAAGCCTAACAAGAATATGCCACCCTCCTATCATAAGTGCACTCAAATCCGGGTATAGGACTTATCTCACCACACAGAGATCACCCAAACAGAAAGACCAATAACAGTCAAATCAAACAGATAAAGCATAAATAAATCAAAGTAGGCCGAACCCACTAAGAACCAAGGTCCCTAGCAGAGTCGCCACTTTTCTGTAGCAGCAAAAATCGTGAGTGTAAGTTATTGATTAACTTAACTTGTAAAGCAAGAGTCACCACCGTGCTTTTAATTTTATCCAAAAGGAAAGGAAAAAGAGTGAACAAAACCTAAACAAGTCCTAAACAAGAACAAGCAAACAGAGACTGGGTAAGGGGGTTGGTTACGCTAAGGGAAGGTGTTAGCACCCAAAACGTCTATAGTACTCTATAGGAACCCTTTGAAATATCTACGCTTTTGGTTTGAAAAAGTTTGTTTGAAAAAATACTGAGGAGATGAGAAGAGAAGTATTTTTTAAGATTTTTGTGTTTGGAGAGACTTGTCGCCTCATGCCTACGTACCCACAAAGTGCAATATAGGATCAAAACCTCATAGTTTGTGGCACAAATAACAAAATAGGTTTGTTATGGTTATTTTAAATGTAAATACAAGTCGTCATTTCCAAGCGAATAATTTCGCTTAAAGAGATGACTCATGTCTAAACTTGTGAAAACGTTTTAAAAGAAAAAGTGCATAAGGCACAAAAAGAGTTTGAGTGTTTTTTAAAGTCTTTTGAAAAGAGTCAAGTATGGTTAACATTGATTGACATTTATTAAAGAAAAGGAAGTTTAGAAAAGCACTTGATAAAAGTCAAGGTTTATTATGAAAGAGGTTATGGTTTTGAAAACAAGAAGGTTTTGAAAAAGAGAGGAGATTTTGAAAATTGAAGAAAGGGTGGAGAAGAAATGACTATCCTAAAGCAAAAAGATAAAAGCTAAGGATAAGAACGGTCTAACCACACAAGTAAGCTCCATAGCATGAGCATTCTTCCTTTGGATTAGGCCTTGATTAAAATATGTCTTCAAAAGAGAACTTCAAGCACCTAAAATCCAAGGTTCAACATCACAAGCTTCCAAGCATAGGTTAAGATCCTAATTCTAGGTCCAAAGTTCCATGTCCAGTGCAAAGGATAGTAACCATAGTCCAAGATTAAGAGAACTAGTTTTTTAGGGGTTTAAGCCTTTATTATGTTTTTGGTCCAAATGGACAAAAGAAAAAAAACATAAACATAAACAAATGGTCCAAGTGGACAAAGGAAAAAAATAGCGGAAGCATAAACAATATATGATATGATATGATAAAGCATAAAAAAGAGAGAGATATGGAGCAAAAAGGAAGCATAAAAAATTAGTACAATAATATTGTTAGTGAGTTAGTGATTAGTTGTTAGAAGAAATGATCAACGATGGTTAAATAATGAACTTAGGCCAAAGTTAATGAAGACTCATTAGAGGATTGATAAAATCAAAGCCTCCTAACAAAAAGTTTCATAAGTAATGGACCCAAGACAAATAATCAACCATACTTGGACTTTCCAACATAAGTTTGGGCCACTAATGATCATTTTTCGATACGGGACCCATGTAGCGCTATGTTAAGCAATCGTAGCACAATCTATGAGGAAGACCATACTATGGGAGGTCGGTCAATAACAATGTTAGTGATAATGCATGCTAGAGAAGTGATATGTAGATCACTCTCCGAAAGTAACATCGCACGAAAAAAAAAGAGGTAATGATCTCACCTTCATCAAGAACTTAAAATAAGTTCCAATAATATTGAAGATTTTCATCGATCCAAAGAAAATGAGAAATAGATGAAGAAATGCCTAATTGAACCGCACAAAGATTTAATCCAAGGGAAAAAACTAAAGGAAAAGGAACCAAAACAGTCCCAAAAACAAGCAAAAATCACATTCTGGACACTGGTTAACAGATTAACCATTTGCATTGCAAAATTGGTTAATCAATTAACCAGTGTAAAATTGCAGTTCTTGGTGCAGAAACCAACTGTTAATCGATTAACCAGTTTGTGCTTGCTTTTGGCTAATCGATTAACACTGTAAAAACAGCAGCAAATCAATTTGAAAATTGCAAAATCCTTAATCAATCATTTCTTCAAACACCTCATGATCAAGGATGCAATTGTGCATGAAAATTCAAGTAAAACAATAGCAAATAACACCAATGGATCACAATTTGCAAGATCCAAAGATCAAACAACAAGAACCAACAATAGATCACATTGTGGAAGATGGATCAAGAACAACAATGGTGGATCAAGAGTTTACCACTTCAAATTTGAAAATGCTTCAAATCAACTTCAAGAACCACACTCCAAAGCCTTGATCTACAGAAATTGATGATGAAAAAGTGTTTGTATGGAGGTTTAACTCAAAGATTAGTAAGTTCTAATGATGAACTTACTAAATTTCAATGGAAGAAAGAGCTTTGATAAATTTGGTAGTTGGAGAAAATTGAGAGATTAAAGAAGAATTTTGACAAGGTGAATTTGGCTATCAAAAGCTTGAAGAATGAATGAAATGAGGCCTCTATTTATAGAATTTAGGCTTGGAAATTTTGGTGGCTTGGAGTTTGGTTTGGAGCCAAAGTTAAGATTGGAATTTGAATTTGGAGGCAAAATCAAGATCAAGTGGTGATTAGTGAAGGTGTATGGTGGGAATTCATTGTGATTATGTAGGGGAATTATTTGGAAGTGATCTAGAATATTATCATGATGAAATATTTGAAACTTGGTGCCAAAATGCTGCATAATTTGAATTTGTTGTTTTTAGCCAAAAATTGCATGTGTTAATCGATTAACCCATTTTAGGCAAATTTTGGTTAATTGATTAACATGTTGAAAAAAATGAGGAAAATGACTTTTTGTTGTGCTGTCTTGGCTCTGGCTCGATTCTTTTGACTTGTCAAAGAAGGCATGGAAATAAACACATGAACCTTGGAATCTCTTGAATAATAATAAATTAAATCTTGGAAACTCCTGATCAGATGATTTTGAATTATTTGCATATCAACTTTGACTTTGTTCAGATAAAATTCATTCGAACTGAGGGACTGATATTTGACATTCTTGATCCAAATCCTTCATGAAAAAGTTAGTAAAGGGGAAAACAAACATATTTTTGGATTTTAATTAAAGGGTTAGTCAACATAAGTAAATAAAGGCAAATAAAAAACATACAGATGCTCAGTGATCCCTGCAAAGCATAAACCCAAAGATGAGAGGGATAGAAGAACCAAAGTATGATCTTGTTTGTGGTAAAGATGCAAATGAGATGTGAAATATTAGGGGTAAAAATTAGGGTACAACAGCAACAAACACAAAAACAACAATGATCATGAGTTTTCAAGTACACAAAACAACATGTTCAATCTGTTTTTGTTTATTGCAGCAAAACAATATCAATCATGGCAAAGAAAGAATCTAGATAGAAGGTTCACAAAATTACCGAACCGAAGCCTCCGACGGAAATGCAAATTCTAGTAAGATTACTCTTCTTTCCCCACTTTTGCTTTCTCACATCCTCTTCCTTTGTACTATTATGTGAGTATATTAGTTTTTAGTGGTCACTGTTTTTTTGAATTTTTTTGATGCCACTGTTGTGTTGTGTGAAAGGAGGTTTTAAAATTCTTGATCCCCCCTCTCTACCGTCTTCTCTCCCCCTTTTAAAAAAATCCAAAACTTTTTTGCTAAGTTTCAAGTACATGTAATTTTTTTTGTCTTGATGTTTTTGGTATGTCCTTTTCATGTGCAATATTTGTGTCTTAGCTATTTTGATTGTAGGCTTTGGTTGGTGTGTTGCTGCAAAAATGAATCAATTGGAATTGCCTCTAAAAAACACTTTTTTGGTGCAAGTTTTCTTGTTACAAAAATGGGGAAGGAGTGGGAACACATGTATTGACCAAGGACACCATTTTGCAGTACTTTTGCTTTTGTAATTGCACTTTTTTTTACTTTGTCTTAACTTGTAAATGGGCCTAAATAACATCATGCGGGCTTGGTTCTTTTATTATGTCAAGACTTTTTGGAGAAAAATTTGTGATAGACTCAATTGTCTTTTTTTCTTGGATTATGATTTAATTGGTGGAAATGAGTAGAAAGAAGGTGAATAGAAACCAAACATAAAGAATAAAAAATAAAAGGATAAGTGGAAAGGTGACATTTGGATAATTAAAAATGGACACAAAAAAAATATAGTGGACATTTGAATATGGATTGGATGCTTGATTTGTTTTCTTAAACAAAAGGATAATGGTTTGGATAAGAAAAAATGTAAAATGGATATGAGAATGGAAGTGGATAAGTGTGATGGAAAATGGTATAGAAATTGGAAAATTGGACTTATTGGATAAGTATCGAAATTGGTTACGGGAACAGGTATGGGTAATGGTAATGCACCTCCACATTTGAGCAACCCCTAAAACCTTAGCAATTGAACTTGACATGCCACAATTCTTGAATTAAAACCCAAAGAGGATCAACTTGAATCAATCCTTAAATCTATCTTGCAATGATCAAAACCATATGACTTGAGGTAGAAAACCCTAATTTGACGATCTTCAGACATAAATTACTGATCCATGACAAAATCCATCATGAACACTACTGTACACACACCCTTAACTTGCTAACCTCAAGTGAAACCGAATTGAACCACACATGCCCATCTTAAACACAAAGCGTGAGAAAACCCTAATATTCGTGCCTTGGTTGCGCATTGATGAAACAATGACTTGATGAGAACCAAAACCCTAATTCAGAATCTTTGCCATAACCTGATAAACTGAAACTAAAATAAACACTTGTTTGACCAAGATTAGGTTAATCTTCCACCTAGTCTCAAACCACACCGCACTCACCCTTGGCGTGATAACCTTGCCTAATTCTTGATTCAGTCTTGCAAGACCTGAGCCTTGTGATGAAACCAAATTGCACTGGATTATTGAGGAAGGTAGGTTTCTTAGGAGTATGAGGACTTAATTGGTGAATGACCTATCCAAAACCTTTATTGATCAGCCCTTGAAGCCTTTTGAAGCAAACCCTAATTCACAAGTGAAGTAAAACAAAACAATGTCTGATAAATTGGTTAGCTATACATGAATGATTGACCTAAATGATATGCAAATGATGATGACATCTAAGGGGTATAATTTGGGGTATGACAGTTGCCCCAATTTAAATAACTTTATCGGATGGCATGAGCGATGACAATCCTCATAAAATCAAGGTGAAGGTTATTTAAATATAGCAAACCGAAAATTTTGCCCTTAGATGCAATGGTATGCTATGCTATGGACAAAAGAAACTATGGAAATGCTGACACGATATGACGATATGATGAATGCAAGATGCAGACAAGAACAGGAAACAAATGGTAAAGGTCAACAACTCATTGGGGATGACCAAATTGGAGAACATAAACAAATTGGGGAAATCCAAATTAAATGAGAAAAAGGTTCAGATATGACCAAGTGACACTTTAGAAGAAAGGGATCCTCACTGGAGATAGAACCAATAGATAGTCTCCACTGGGGAATATTCAAAGTAGTTGATCAATAGGTTCAGACATGACCAGATGACACTCTAGGATAAATGACAAGCAGAAAAGATCTTTATTGGGGATAAAAACCAGAAAGAAGTATGATCTCCACTGGGGATCAAGTTAAACAAAGGATTAATCTTCTAACAAGAGAATCAAACAAAATAAGAAATGATCTTCTAACAAGAGATCACACACACAAAAAATGACCTTCTAATAAGAGATCAAAGAAACTGAGAAATGGTCTTCTGACAAGAGATCAAACAAACATTAAAGTTTTCATAAGGGAATAAACATCCAAATTTTTGGAAATTCCCTAAAATGAAGAGTTCAAACGGGATCTTCAGGAAACGTTAGGAAGAAAACAGGGTAATTACAAACTCTGTGAGTGCCAAATGAATTGGATTTAGACTAGAAGCAAGGGTAACAACCGGCTTCTGATAGGTCGATGCTAGTAACTAATGGAATTCCAAGGGGACGTTGGTGACAACCAAACTTCAGGTACCAAACAAAGTTGGATAAGAGTGCCAATAACAATTGGACTTTAGGTACCAATAATAATTGAATTTTAAACAATGCTAGTAACAACTGGACTTTAGATACCAATAAAAATTGGATTTTAGTTAACGCCAGTAGCAACTGGACTTCAATGAGAGGATTGGTGACAACAAAAGACTCCAATACCAATAATAATGGGACTTTAGATAATGCCAGTAACAACTGGAATTTGAAAGAGGACTGGTGACGACCAGAAACTTCAATACCAATAACAATTGGATTTTAAACAATGCCAATAACAACTGGACTTCAGATACCAATACTAATTGGATTTTAAACAATGCCAGAAACAACTGAACTTTAGATACCAATGACAATTGGATCTCCGAAACGATACTAGTGACAAATGGATTTTAGGATACCAATAACAATTATATTTTAAATAGTGCCAATAACAACTGGACTTTAGATACCAATAACAATTGGATTTTAGCTTACACTAGTAACAACTGGACTTCAATGAGAAGATTGGTGACAAGCAAAGACTCCAATACCAATAAAATTGGACTTTAGATAATGCCAGTAACAACTAGACTTTGAAAGAGGACTGGTGACGACCAGAGACTCCAATACCAATAACAATTGGATTTTAAACAATGCCGATAACAATTGGACTTCAGATACCAATAACAATTGGATTTTAAACAATGCCAGTAACAACTAGACTTTAGATACCAATGACAATTGGATCTCCGAAACGATACCAGTGACAAGTGGATTTTAGGATACTAATAACAATTGGATTTTAAACAATTCCATTAACAACTAGACTTGACAAGGATATTGGTAACAACCAGATGAACAAAAATTGATAACAACAAACTTGAACATGCCAATGACAATTTTACTTGCAAACAGCAGTGTTAGTAATAACTAAACTTCATGGGAACACTGGTGACGACCAGACAAACAATATCAAAAGGTAACTAGTAAAAACTAGACTTCAAAGGGGAAACTGGTGACGACCAGACGAGCAATACCAATAACGATTGGATTTGCAACAAGTGCCAATAACAATTGGGCTTTCACCGGAGATTGCTAGTAACAACTAGACTTCAAAGACGTGGTAACAACCAGATTCAACAATACCAATGGCGATTGGGTTCAAAAATAGGGATGTTAGTGACAACTAGGCTTCAAGGAGATACAGGTAACAAACAAAATGCCAGTGACAACTGGACTTGGGTAGGAAATTGGTGACGACTAACGATCTCAACAAAGGTGCCAATTACAGTTGGGATTGGGGAATATATGGGTAACAACCAAAGATCTTAACAAAGATGCCAGTTACAACTGGACTTGGGGTCAAAGGGCTACAACCAACAACAAAGACCTGGAAAGATGCTAAATGCACATGACATGGCATGATACAGATGCTCAATGATATGTAAGAGCTGACTCTAAAGAGAGACAAAGAATCTAGAGACTAAAGGGGGAATAAATAAACATATCCACTTCATTGGGGAAACAAAGAGTCACAGTGAATCCAGGGAATAAGGAATCCAGAGATTCACTGGGAAGTACACCCACTTCACTTAGGGAAGTATGAACCCATGGCAGCTTGCTGGGGAGATATAGTATAACTTCAGTGAGAACAAAGGGGAACTCCACTGAGGATAAAATCTTCAACATTCAGACATGTATCACATGGAGGATACTGGGGAAATTCTCTTCAATCTTGGTAATCACTCATGACCGAAGGATCAATCCAAAAAAAAAAAGCATTGTTGGTTAATGCTTTAATGGGGATTTTGTTGAAATAGTCTATAGTGTTTATGCCACCTTAAGACTTCTTGGGGAATATGTGATTTCCACTAAATCCTTCCATAAGTCAGAACAAATTTATGTTTTTCATTATGTTTTCAAAAAACTATTTTTAATTCAAAACTTTCCACTTTCAAAATCATTATTAACAAATAAATGACATTTTGCATAACAAGGAAAAGTAGAGAAAACGGTAAATGACAAAAATTGAATGGTCCAAAATCTGATTTTATTCAAGAATGATAGCTCGCAAATGGCAAAGCTCCATGGAATATTACAATTTGAAAATGGTAATAGGGAAAGGTTACATTGGATCTAATGACAACTACTAGCCCTAATAACTAAGAATCCCCAAAACCTTGCTTCTGACGAGAGCGGCGAGCTTGAACTTTTGCTTGGATTCTTCTACAATGGTGACAACCAATCTGATGTAGTGAAATGCCTTTGGCCCCTAACTTTTTCCTGGATCACCTTTTCGGGTTTTCAATCCACTGGGACGCTAATTTTTGCCTAAGTCGCCCTTTCGGGTTTTTAACTTAGCGAGCTCTTTTTTTATCCCTAATTTTTGCCTAGATCTCCTTCATAGGTTTTGATCCACTGGGATAACCACTTTTTCCTAAGTCGTCTTTCCAGGTTTTCAACTTAGCGGGTTCTTTAGGCATAATATTTTCTTACTGCATCAGAGTTCACAGGGTATGCAAGCTGTTCACCATCCATCATTGCGAGAATTAGTGAGCCTCCTGTGAAGACTGTTTTCACAACAAATGGGCCTTCATATTTGGGCGCCCATTTTCCACGCATATCCTTATGAACTGGCAAGATTTTCTTGAGTACAAGTTCTCCTTCTCGGAATTCCCGGATACGGACCTTCTTATCGAATGCTCTTTTAATTCGCCTTTGATACAACTGACCGTGACACATTGCAATCATATGCTTCTCATCAATAAGGTTTAGTTGATCAAATCTTTCTCTAACCCACTATGCTTCATCAAGCTTGGTCTTCTTCAGGACCCTCAAGGATGGTATCTCAACTTCAATGGGAAGAAGTGCATCCATCCCATATACGAAAGAAAAGGGGGTTACCCCTGTCGAAGTTCGAACGAACATTCTGTATCCGTGCAAGGCAAATGGCAGTATTTCATGCCAATCCTTATAGGTATTCACCATTTTCTGCAAGATTTTCTTGATGTTTTTATTTGCAGCTTCAATGACTCCGTTCATCTTCGGACGGTAGGGAGAAGAGTTGTGGTGCTCAATCTTGAAACTTTCACACAACTCTTTCATCGTCTTGTTGTTCAAATTAGTCCCATTATCTGTTATGATTCTACTCGGGGTTTCATAACGACAGATAATCTCCTTCTTGATGAAACAGGTAACCACTTGTTTGGTTACGTTGGTGTAGGACACAACTTCGACCCATTTTGTGAAGTAATCAATAGCCACCAATATGAATCGATGACCGTTGGAAGCTTTAGGCTCGATTGTCCCAATCATGTTAATTCCCCACATAGAGAAAGGCCAAGGCGATGACAACACATTTAGCAATGTTGGGGGTACATGCACCTTGTCGGCATAAATTTGACACTTATGGCATTTTCTGGCATATTGGATACAATCAGCCTCCATGGTTAACCAGTAATACACAGCTCTCAAAATCTTCTTGGATATAGCATGACCATTGGCATGAGTGCCAAATGATCCTTCATGAATATCCTGAATCAAAAGGTTTGCTTCTCGTCTGTCAACACATTTAAGCAAAACCATGTCGTGATTTTTTTTATATAGCACATCATTGATGAGAAAGAATTTGGACGCCAATCTCCTCAGAGTCTTTTTATCAAGAGTTGTAGTGTTAGCTGGATATTCCTGATTTTGCAGATAATTCCTCATATCACGGAACTATGGATTTCCATAAGTTTCTTCTTTCACCACTTGAAAATGAGCAGGCTCAGTCTTCCTCTCGATTCGGATAAGAGGTGCTTTATTAATGAATTTGACTTTCCACATAGAGGCTAGCATAGCCAAGGTATCGAGTATGTGGTTTTTCGACCTTGGAACATGATGGAAAGTAATCTCATCAAAGTATTGGATCAACTCCACGATAGAGGCACAATATGGAATCAACTTTTCATCGCGGGTCTCCCATTCCCCTTTAACTTGGTAGATAACCAAAGTTGAATCTCCACTGACCTCAAGAATTTTTTCATTCGGAGATCAATA
The DNA here is from genome assembly GCA_022829125.1 of Lathyrus tuberosus. NCBI lineage: Eukaryota > Viridiplantae > Streptophyta > Magnoliopsida > Fabales > Fabaceae > Lathyrus > Lathyrus tuberosus. Next base: position 3,146,962 of record JALAZF010000274.1, on the reverse strand, counting down.
ACTGCTTCAATACCTAGAATTCACGCTTCATATTCGGCGATGTTGTTCGTACATTCAAAGCATAGCCTTGATGTGAACGGAGTGTAACCACCATCAGGATTCATCCAAACGGAACCTATACCATGCCTACTATAATTAGAAGAACTATCGAACATCATCTTCCAACGGGAACCTAGCTCGGGACCCTCATTTGGACCTAGCTCTTCATAATCTTTCTTCACCAACATAATGTCTTTGTCAGGAAAGTCAAACTTTAGAGGCTCATAATCTTCAACCGGTTGATCTGCAAGGTATTCTGATAAGATACTTCCTTTGATAGATTTTTGAGTTACGTATTGGATGTCGTATTCGGATAACAACACATCCCAACGGGCAAGTCTCCCAGTCTGAGTAGGCTTCTCAAAATTATACTTTATTGGATCCATTTTCGAGATCAACAAAGTAGTATGACAGATCAAGTATTGCCTCAGACGCTTAGCAGCCCATGCTAAAGCACAACAAGTCGTATCCAACAATGAATATCGACTTTCACAGTCAGTGAATTTCTTGGTTAATTAGTAAATGGCGTGTTCTTTACGTCCAGTCTCATCGTGTTGGCCCAACACGCAACCCATTGATCCTTCAAGTACAGTCATATACATGAAGAGTGGTTTTCTTGGGACAGGTGGGATCAAGATAGAAGGTTCTTGTAAGTAACCCTTAGTCTTGTTGAAGGCTTGTTGACAATCAGAATTCCAATCAGTAGTATGATCCTTGCGAAGCAACTTAAAGATAGGTTCACACGTGGAAGTCATATTGGAAATAAATCTGGAAATGTAATTCAAGCATCCAAGAAAGCCTCTGACTTGTTTCTCAGTTTGTGGAGCTGACATTTCTTGGATAGCTCAAACTTTATCAGGGTTTACCTCGATTCCTCATTGACTAACGATAAAACCAAATAGTTTTCCAGATCTAACACCAAAGGTACACTTTGCAGAGTTCAGCCACAAGTGGTACTTCCTGAGTCGTTCAAACAGTTTTAGCAGATGATCCAAGTGGTCCTCTTTGCTTTGAGACTTGGTAATCATATCATTAACGTACACCTCAATCTCCTTGTGCATCATGTCATGGAAAAAAGTGACCATTGCCCTCTGATAGGTGGCCCCTGCGTTCTTCTGACTAAAGGGCATAACCTTATAACAATAGGTTCCCCAAGAAGTAATAAATATAGTATTTTCCATATCATCAGGATCCATCTTGATCTGGTTATAACCAGAGAAGCCATCCATAAATGAGAAAATTACGAAGCGGGTGATATTGTCCACAAGAGTGTCAATATGTGGTAGAGGGAAATCGTCTTTCGGACTTGCTTTGTTCAAATCCCTATAATCTACACACATTCTGACTTTACCATCCTTCTTCGGTACATGCACAATGTTGGCCACCCACTCAGGATACTTTGCTACTGTCAGAAAAACTGTATCGAGCTGTCTTTTAACCTCGACACGAATCTTCCGAGCCATATCTGGTCTGGTCCTTCAGAGCTTTTATTTTACAGGCGGGCATTCTGGTCGAAGAGGTAATTCATGAACCACTACGCCTGTGTCTAAACCAGGCATATCTTGATACGACCATGCAAACACATCGACATATTCTTCTAGAAGCTTCACCAATATCTGTCTGATCTCTGCCCCAAGTGTAGTACTAATCTTGACCTCTTTCTTTTCTTCATCAGTGCCAAGATTACTGATTTCCACCTGCTCTTTATGTGGCTGAAGGTCTGTATACTCATACTTGTCGCTCCCAGGATTTTCATCCAAGTACAAACGCGAAAGTGGCGCGGAAACAGAGTCGTCAGCAATGTGTATTTATCCCAAGAGAGGGAAAGGAAACACTGCATAAACCTGAGGAGAAGGAAAGAGCATGGTCTTGCGACTAAGAGAACTGGGTTCGAGAGTCGGTTACGCGTGAGGAAAGTATTAGCACCCCCACGCATCCATCGTACCCGATGGGATCCACGCTTGCTTGTCTCGATCAAAGGGTGATAGAAAAGATACTGGAAAAGGATCTGCTAGCTGGAGAACTGGAAAAGGAAAGGAGAGAAAAGGAGAAACAAATGTAGGGAAAATAAAAGAAGTGCTCGAATGGGCCCTACCCCACTGCCTACGTATCTCATCGGGAACATGAGAATCAGAGCGACGTAGTTCCCCTCACCTAGGGAAAGTTGCTTGTGTTTTTTAGGGAACAACTAATGTTCTAGCTCAGGTGTTGCAGCTCGATGTATGGAGACTTAGGAGTTACCATCTTGCGAGAGAACGACGAGAAGCACATTCGTACGTCGAGAGTGAGTGAGATGAGAAGAGAATTCCCGAAGGAAAGACGTTATTGTTTGTTTTTGTCTTTTAGAAAGAAGTGTTTTGATTATCTTTATGTTAATAACACGTATTGCATTCAAGTTTATCGTATAAGATCGAATGCATCGCATGGTCGTCCTAACAGGCAGTATGCTAAACAATCTAGGAAGGTGGAGAGAAACCCTCCTCCTTCCATTTCCCATACTTTAGGTTTAAGTGCTATACATGTTATGCCATCATTAAGTGTTTTTTTATACTTTTGTTTTAAGATGAGAGGAAGAGACTCAAAAGAAGGAGAAAGGTAAAATCTAATGCGGGGGACTAAGACTCAATCCTAATGTTATCATATATGGTGATCCTAAGGTTAATGTGGTTTAAAAAATCCAATCCTAGAAGAAAGGAGAAGAAAAGCAAAAGAAGCAACTTACTTCCAAGATGGAAGTTAAGTTGATCTTAAAGAGGGATGAAGAAGAAGTTATTCAAGGAAAGCATATAAATCCTTAACATGATCACAAGTTGAATTGTTAAAAGTAATAAAAGAAGATGAGAGAAAGAAGTGTATGTGGAAGCATATCCACACACTTACTTACCATTTGCACCTACATGAAAAAGTTAGTTCAAAAACCAATTACAAGTAGTGGAATGAAGAAAGGATAACAAGCAATGATCAAAACAATTAAGAACCAATGAAATAGGATCCTAAGAGATGAAACTCAATTAAGGTCAGAACCTACATCTAAAGGTGTTCTCTAATATTAAGTCATCAAACGCATACTAAATATGCACAATTACATGTCCTAAACACCAAAGAAGTGAATCGTAGAAGAAATAGATGAAGAATGAATGAACATGCAAGGTGATCATGCAATAATGCTTCATGAAAGCTCAAAGTCAGAACCAAATTCAAGTCACCAATGTCTTAGAAATCATATGAAATATCACACCAACCATGTTTAAAAGATTACAAGTAGAAGGGATAAGATGAAGAAGAAGAAAGGAGAAGAAACATGTTCAATTAGATGCACAAAATGACATATCAAAGATGCATAATATGTAACATGATTAGAGAATGCATATAGGCAGTGGCATACTAATGATAAGATGCTAATGGAATGAGAAAAACATCATACAAAAAGTAAGCATAAATCAAGTAGAGCACAAGAAGAGATAAGGAATGAAAACATGTCAAAGTTTCAAGTTATAACACATAAACTTATACCAAATGCAAATGCAAGTCAATGTGACCTACAATGGAACTAAAATGACTTAGAATATCATGCAACGGATCTATAAAAGATGCACAAACAAACATTAAAGGGTGGCACAAATGCCTCATCAAAAACTAAAGCTTAGATGCTAGCAAGATTTCACAAAAGTTACTCTAATCTAACATGCATAAACAAATAGAAAATGAATTTGAAAAATTATGAAATATAGAGCACCAATCAACTAGGTCAGAATAAGAATCAAATATAAAAAATATAGCACCAAACTCAACAAGAATCATGCTCAATTAAGCTCACAAATTCACTTTAAAACACATCCATAGAAAGCTCAAATATGAACATCAAAACACAAATAAAAATGAGTCAAAAATGCAAAAAAAAATATTTTTATATGCTTCAGTGTGTTATCTAATCAATGCAAAAAGAAAGAGTAAAAAATGGTGTGTGAAATGAGAGAAAGAAATCATACAAGTTCAAGTGTCCATAAGAAGGATCAATCAAAAGGAAATTGAAAAGAAAATATGGAATAATAGGAAAAAACTCATAAAAGCAGAATAAAAAAATATAGAAAATTACCTAAATGTGTTAAGAACACTTGTAAATTAATTTGGAATTTTCTGTTTGGTTTTAGTATTTTTATTAAGATGAAAGTGAAACTATATGTGAAAAAAATAAAACAATAAAAGAAATGGAAAAGGGGGGTGCAGCGTTAGTAAGTTTCCAGCTCAAAATTAACATTGGGCTTAACATGGGGGTGTGAAAAATAAGTTAACCCAGTCCATCAGGCTTGTGTAATCGTGTGGTGACGGTGCACAATCAGTTCCATGTAAATTCAATCCAAACCACACGATCAGGTCAAGATGATCAAGTAACAAGATTAAACCAAATCAACAGATTACAACGCACGCACACACAAGCTACTATGCACGCGCACACACTCGAACAATTGAAGAGATAACATACGTCACGTGAGAAGATAGTGGTACTCATTAATGCGGTGTTGCGCTCTCATTGGCCAGCCGAAAAGTGCAATGGCTGCACCAACCAAATTGCGCCACACGCGGTATTCTCTCTCACCATCATTCATCCATCATTGTTTAATCATTGATTAATCATTAAAATGCAAGAACATGGCCAATGATATTCGGACACCTCATCGCCTTCATAATTAACTCATGCAAATGAAATTAAACTCATACAAAACCAGAAAAACGCAGAATTTTTTTACCAATCTTCTACCTCAAATATCTCCATCAATTCTTAACGAAAATTAACGAAATAAAATACCAAACTGAAGCCCAAACTTCATAGATCATGAATATGCTAATTAAATCTCAAAAATATCATTCTAACATCAAGAAAAATGGCACGAAAGTGACATGTTCAACATGAATTTCACAAAATCACAAAATCACATAAAATCCAAATTGAACAAACAATGGCGTGCCATCATTTCAGGACTTCCAGATGCAATGTATGATTACTAATTTCACATTATAAATCTCTAAAATCATGATGAAATAAAAGAAAAGTTTTAAGATCCCTAACCTTGTGAGATGCAATTTTTTGGTTTTAGAAACCCAAGAACTTCTTGCAAGATCTTCAAATCAACACTTTAAGCCAAATAAAGGCTAAAACCAGATCCTATACTTGCTTGGAGTAGAAATTTGGAGTAATGATTGAAACTTGCGATTCCTTCAATGGTGGATTCAAGCAAATCCAATGCATACAGTAGAAAGAGTAGGCTATGGAGATGATGCTGCTCCAAAAATCTTCGAAAATGATGAAGAAACGAGAGAGAAATCTTGATCTGAACTCTTGAGAGTGAGAGAGAAACTTGAAGTTTTTGAGAATGATTATAATGAAAAAGTGAAGAAAACGTGTAGGATTAGAGAGAGAGTAGAGAGAATGATTGAGAATGATTTCTGAGAATGTGAAAAAAAAATGAGAGAGAGCTTGAAATTGTATGTAAATTTGTTTATATAGTTAGGGTTAAATGTGTTTAACCATGGTCAACTGAGTTGGTTAAGTGAGTTAGTGTGAGGTTAACTGAGTAGACTCTAACTAACTAAGTCATGATAGTTAGAGGTGAGTTGGGAAGATTAGCTATGGTGTGGAGGGTTCATGGTATTGTATGGTGAAGTTTAAAGTGGATGGTGGTGATGTAAGGAAATGTTTAGCTTAAAGAGGAAAAGGCGAGCTGGTGTGTAGCATGCGTGTGAATATTTGAATTATTTTTTCTGATTTTATAGCAGCTTGATATCAATTAAAACAAGGAAGTTTGGTGATAAAATTCTCTCATGTTAGTGCATGAAATGATGAGCTTTTGTGTCATTAGAAAGAGGAACTATGATAGAACATGATTGGTGTTGGAAATTGGATTGAATAGAGCTTGCAAGATGATGAAAAATGGCTTGGAACATCAAGGTTTGAAACTGATCTCATGGGCGAGTAGGTTGGTTGGTTGGCAAGGCAACATGGTTTGGAAAATTCAGCATGAACATACCAACTTTGGACCTCTATAACTCTATCATAACTTGCTCAAATGGAAAAATGTCCAACATCAAAGTTGAAGAGGACATTGAGATGAACAACTTTGATGTTAAACATTTTTTCATTTGAAGCTTCCTTCAATGAGAAAAATGGGTGGAAATTTGGCACAACAAGTGTTTGTCAAAATTATGGCGCATGGGCCTGGTCATGCTTGGTCATGACTTGGTTTTTGACCTAGTTTTACCAAACTTTGATCAACCATAACTCTCTCAATATTGATCCAATGGAGGAGTTATTTACATGGATTTGAAGCTTGGAATGTGAACCTTACTTGGCTCAACTTGGGCTTGAAGTTTGGAGATTTTATCATGGAGAAAGAAAGCCTCAAAGTGTGGTGCAAAATGGTCCAAACTTGCCATTTTTGGAAACCCTGAATTTCCAAAAATGGAAGCTTTGCACATTTCATGATTTTTCATGATTCCTCCATCATTTCTTGATCAAATTTTGTCCAATGGATACATGTAACTTGAATTTCATGAATTTGACCTCAAAAAGTCAGGAGTTGACTTTTTCACTGCACAGTTGACTTTTTCCCCAATTTCTTGATTTTGAATCTTCTGACCAATTGAAACCCTTCCGAAACCAATTGATGAGCAATTTTCCATCCATATACACTTAGGAACACAAGGAATACCATGAGATCAAGTTTTGTCCAAAAAATCAAAAATAAACTGATTTTATGTCAAACCCTAATTTTGTACCCTCTGGTTAGGAGGAAATAACACATCCTCCAAATCCAAATTCCTCTGAATATGATGTATATCCTATCTAACAAAGATGAGATATGACATTTGGAAGTGATAAAAACTCAAAGAGCTTGTCCATTTGAGAGTCAGATCCCAGTTTTAGACTGTTTTGTGTAGGAGACGATGCACTACCCAACCTTCTTGATGAATTCCCAACTTCTAATGCATTGGGGGATTAAAGTGAGAGGATATATGATATAAGAGACCTTTGAGGCTTGTTTGAAGACCCTTGTCCCTTATTCTCTTGCTTTGCTCTGGCCTTCAATTGTTCACACCTTGCAGCACAAGATACCATGCCCTACAACCCATGATATGCAATTTATGACCTACTATGGAATGCAAATGAGTAAAGCATAAGCCACTTTATCGAGAAAGTATGAGGCAAATTTTGAGGTATTACAATACTCAACCATCCTTGCTAGTTCATTAGGGACCTCATAATATTCTTCATCTTCATCTTCAGTTTAGTAGATGGGTGAATCAAAGTTAGGAGTGAAAGCAGGGTCATTGAATTCAACAGGGTTTGGGATGGTTCTGCATGTTTTGAATGATTTGATTTATTAAAAGCACAAAGACAAATGCAAGAGGAAAATGTTTTTTTTTGTAGTTTTGATATTACCATTTTCTTTTAAAAATAAAAGCAAAAAATAGTAAATGAAATAATTAGAATTTAACAAAATGTCCTCATTGATTATAACAATTTTGAAAACACGGGGGCCTACAAAATAATCAAATAGCTTTGGGCATAGCTTTGGAATTTTTGAAAACAAAAACAAAGGACAAACAAATTACTTTGGCAAAGGAATAATCACTGGGATCTCTGTTGCTTCCCAGTTGTCTAATGCGGCATCACACCGAAACACCAAATGGTTCACATCTTCATCTTCTTTGTCTTCATCAACGGCGTTGACTTGGAAGCCTCTGCTAAGGAATACCTCGGATAGCCTTCAGATGTCCTTTAGCGGAGGTTGATGCTCCATCATAAGTTGGTCTGTAACCCAACCCATGGCGATCCAGCTCCGTCTTTACCTCAATGACTTCTCCCTAGCCTATAGGAGTGCCTTCTTCAATAGTCGACCTTATACTCTGGGCAGACGCAAAGGATGGCCCACTTTTAACCACAGGTTCTTCGACTTCCAACAAAACAGCATTGGCTATTTCAAGCGCTTGGAAAGAAGTTTCCAACGCGTCCTCATCAGCCTCGATATATCTGAATAAAGACAGATTACTCACCATCCGATCCACCTCACCATGAACGATTACCAACTTGTCATCGACAACAAATTTCATCTTCTGATGTAAGGTGGAGGTTACAACGCCAGCAACGTGAATCCACGGCCTTCCCGACAAACAACTGTAAGCTGGATTGATATCCATCACCTAGAATATGATATCAAAGACATGTGGCCCAAATAAGAATGGTAGTTTCACTTCCCCAATTACCATTCTTCGCGAACCATTAAAATCTTTAACGATAAATGAAGTAGCTCTCATTTCTGCCCATTAGTAAGCAAGTTTTGCAAGTGTTCTCTTGGGCATAACATTCAAAGAAGAACCTGTATCAATAAGTACTATAGCCAGAGCGTCATCTTGACATTTCACAAACACATGCACCGCACGGTTGTGATTTTGACCTTCTCTTGGTAACTCCTTATAGCTGAAGCTAAGGGTGTTACAAGCAGTAATGTTTGTGATTACAATATCAAATTGGCCGACTGTTATGTCTTGAGTGATGTGAGCCTGAGCCAACAGCTTCTGTAAAGCAACTCTATGACCAGGGGAGCTCATCAAGAGAGACAAGATGAATATTTTTTGCGGTGTCTGGTGAAGTTGGTCAATAACCTTGTAATAAAATTTTCTTATAATTCTCAAGAATTCTGCATCTTCGTCATTCAAGACCACTTCCTTATCCCTAGCAGGTACAACAACAACAATTTCCTTCGGGAGAGCTTCATTCACTCTGGGTTGATAAATACGACCACTATAGGTCATCTTGCTTGCCCCAACTATATTTGTAACATTTTAATGAACATCCTTCACATCTTCCTTCTGGATAACCTTTCCAGACTCTTGATCGATTACCGTTACATCATACTTCCATGACACGGCTTTAGTATCTTTGAAGTGGAATGGACTGGGCTTCTGAATAATCACCGATCTTGGTTGACTAACTGGTGGATCAACAGGTTTTTCAATGTTGAAAATTGGCTTCGGCACATTGAAAACTGGGGTTGTTGAGCTTGATCTTAGTAAGTTGAACACTGGTACTTTATCATTTGACTTTGGCAAATTAAAGATGGGTTCAATCACTGACACTTTATCTCTCTTCACCTTGCTACCTACTTGCAGGAAACCATTGTCAATCAAATTCTGAATGTCTCTCTGAACCAACAAACATCCCTTAGGGTTGATTGCACAATCTTCACATTCTAAATAACCATTTTTAACCAAACTAGCCTCTACCAACTGTGCACAAAAGGCTCAGAGCGGGGTTCTAATATCAGCAACATCAAGAATCAAAGTCTCATCAGATGCATCTTCAACAGCATTAACTGCCCCATGAGTTGGTAAAGGATTGTTTTTAACATTAGGCTGAGAATCACCAAAAGATAAATTCTTCTTCTCCATCAATTCCCTTACAATGTGTTTCAAAGCAATGCACCCTTCCAAATCATGGCCTGGCGCGCCTTCATGAAACGTACAATGAGCGTTTGGATTGTAATAAGGTGGAAGTGGATCTGGAGGTGGACCAAATGACCTCGTAGTTATTAACCCTTATTGCACCAAAGAAGGATATAGCTTGGTATAGGTCATTGGAATGGGTGGAAGAGGATGTTTTACACTCTGTCTTCTATAGCAAACACTCTGACGAGGAGCTAGAGTCCTTTGTTGTTGTTGATATGTAGGAGCGCTGGGCGCTCGTTGATAGGTTGGCGATTGTTGAAACGGCTGGTAAACAGGTGCTTGTGGTATGGGTGGATACATAGGAACTTGATTATTGAATGTAGGAGTGACGACGGCCACATATGGTTGCTGAGTGTATTAAATTGGATAAACAGGATGTTGAACATAGCTCTGTTGTGGTTGTTTTTTATGCTTCCAAGGGTGATTCTTCTTTCTGCTTGACATCACAACATTGGTTTCTCTTTCTTTTTTCTTGTGGAAACTGTTTGAGGGTTTCTTAGCATTGTTGTTGCTGCTTGAGCTACCAGTTCCACTGGTCATTTTTCCATTTTTCAGACCAAGCTCGAATTTAACGCTCACAACCACAATATCAGAGAAATTAGCAGTCACACTACTGATCATCCTTTCATAAAACTATGGTCTCACAGTATCAACGAACTAGTCTGCTAATTCCTTTCAGTTAAGGGTGGCTCTACTTGCGAAGCCGTTTCTCTCCAACGATGAGCGTATTCTTTAAATGAGTCGGAGTTCTTTTGGGACATACTCAAAAGTTGCCTTCTATCTAGAGCAAGATCTATATTAAACTTGTAATTCTTAATGAAGGCATCTGACAAATCTTGGAAGCTGTGGATATGAGACTAATCCAAACTTAAGTACCATTTGGCTGAGGCACCCTTGAGGCTATCCTGAAAATAGTGAACATCAGCTTGTCGTTGTTAACATAGGCAACCATCTTTTTGTAATACATAGTCAGATAAGTTCTAGGGCAAGTAGCACCCTCGTATTGGTCAAAACTTGGAGTCTTGAACTTTGGTGGAATAACCAACTCAAATACCACACACATCTCTCGTGCATCAACGCCAAATATATGATTGCCCTCCATGGCTCTCACTCTTCTTTCAATAGTCTTAACATTTTCTTTCAGCCTTTCATGGCACTCATCCCCCTCTTCAGACATGTCGGGGACGTCATATACTTGATACGAATCATGGAAGTAAGGACGCACTTGTGCTTGCACGACAACTGGTGTAAAGGTAGGAATTGCTTGAGGAACTTCAGATGTCAGAGGAACAATCTGTTGAGTAGTCTTCACTATAAATGGTTGTGGTAAAAAACCAAAGGGAGGACCATAAGGAGGCACACTGGTGGTAGTAACAGTTACAGGTGGAGGTTCTACTGTTGTGTTGACGATCTTGAAAACCACTGTGGTCTGAGTGTCCATCTTTGCACGTATAACTTGCAACATCTCCATAATTTGTTTTACGCTCCAACGTAGGTCTTCCAATTCATCACTAACTAGTTTAATCTCTTGATTTTATTTTGCCATCCTTCTGCGAGCTTGAGGTCTGGTGTTGTAAGGGTGGTGAGGATTCAGTGTGAATAGATGAAGATAAGACAACGAGATGAGTCAAGACAAAAGGAATGCACATGCAATGACATGAATGCAATGCTAATGCAAAACTAAATTCAAGAAACTCAAAATCATATTCGCAAACATTATATTAATGGAGAATATAACTTTTGAATAACAAAAAGGCTCATTTCATTAATTAAACTTGAAGTTTTACAAAACATCAATACACTTCGAAGAGCCAAATACAGAATAGTCAAATACAAAATAACAAGACAAAGGAAACTAGGAGCCTAATCCTTTTGACCAGGAGATCCTTCCCCTCCATGAGATCCCTTCATAAGATTGTCAATATGCTCCTGCATCTTTGCCTCCTCGAGGATAAGCTTACCCAAGTACAGCTTCCACGCCAATAAAGTCAGAGGAATGCTAGAGCTAGCAGCTGGCACTGGTGATACGCGAGAGGAAAATAAATCCTTTTGTGCTTTCCTTTTCTTAGCATATTCTTCCTTTTCTCTCTGTCTATGGAGCTTCAGGAGCTCTTCGTTCTCATGTCTGACGATGAAGTACTTGTTCTTCCAGGCTTTCCTCTCCCTTCTGGCTTTAGCCAATGTAATCTTCAACTTTTCCTCTTCACTCATGAAGATTAAAGTGGGGTCCCTAGGAGCCAAAGGTATAGGTTCATGGCGAGGATAGGGCATCTTTAGCTTAAGAGCCCTTTCTTGTACCCATTGGAGGTAGGGTTCCAAAGCAATGCATTCAGGATATCCTAACACAGTCATTCCCTTTCTGTGCAGGTTACGCCAGGCGTGCACAATCTTAGCCTTGAGTTCTGGATTCTCCCCTTCCTTGAGAAAAAAGTCTCTCCAAGAAGACTGTGTTAGGCCTCTCCTTCATTAGATATCCAAGTTGTCGGCAAGCTAAGATAAGAATATAACTTATGTATCCTTTCATGCCAAGAAGAGGCACGTTAGGAAACTCTCCATAACTATTAATCATAACTACCCATCCCTACACAGGATCATACCACTCGATGTCAGAATGCGTGAGTGACATGATCTTCTTCGACCAAAAAAGTCCATCCTTTAGATCCCAGAAGGTTGCTGACCTTGGCAAGCGCAAAACAAACCACTTGTAGAGGAGAGCAGGACAACAAGTTATCTAACCCCCTCCATGAGAGTTCCTCAGGTGAATAGAGTGATATGCATTAGCCAACAGAGTAGGAACGGGGTTCTTGAGCAGAAAGATCTTGATGGCGTCGATATCGACGAAGTCGTCAATATTTAGGAAAAGTAAGAGTCCATAAATCAGTAGTGCAAAGATGGCTTCAAAGGTTTCTGTACTCTTCTTATTAGCATGATACAGAGCCTTCTCTATCAAGAACTTGGTTGGCAATCCAGGGAGCCCTCCCTTGGTAGTCACATGGGCTTGAATATCATACAACTTCAGATGTATGGCTTCAGCAATGTTCTTCCCACTTGGTATATCTTCTAATCCAGAAAATGGAGGCTGAGAAGTGATATGCAGTCCCATCAAAGCAGAGTACTCTTCTAGAGTAGGAAACAACTGGTAATCTGGGAACGTGAAGCAGTGATATAGCGGGTCATAGAATTGTACAAGTGTAGCAAGCAAGCCATCAGGCATCTTAAGTTTCAGCAATGGTAAAACTCTCCCATGTTTGTCCTTGAATGCTAAAGGATCCTCTACTAGACTTCCTAGTTTCCTTAAAATTTCCAGCTTTGGACTCTTGAAGGTAAAGTTTTGGGTTATCCTCCTCCCAAAATCCATTCTACAATGTCTTGAAAATCATTTCCATTTCCTTGAAGGGGTTAGAAAAAAATGCACGAATGCATGAAAGGATGAATGAATATATGCACAAACACAGGTATACATGTCGCTCCCAGGATTTTCATCCAAGTACAAATGCGAAAGTGGCACGAAACAGAGTCGCCAGCAATGTGTATTTATCCCAAGAGAGGGAAAGGAAACACTGCATAAACCTGGGGGAAAGGAAAAGCATGGTCTTGCGACCAAGAGATCTGGGTTTGGGAGTCGGCTACGCGAAGGGAAGGTGTTAGCACCTAACACGTCCATCGTACCCGATGGGATCCACGCTTGCTAGTTCGATCAAAGGGTGATAGAAAAGATACTGGAAAAAGAGCTGCTAACTGGAGAGCTGGAAAAGGGATGGAAAGAGAACGAAAAACAAATGTAGGGAAAATAAAAGAAGTGCTCGAATAGGCCCTACCCCAATGCCTACGTATCTCATCGGGAACATGAGAATCAGAGTGACGTAGTTCCCCTCACCTAGGGAAAACTGTTTGTGCTTTTTAGGGAACGACTAACGTTTTAGCTCAGGTGTTGCAGGCTCGCTAAATCGAGTGCGTTACCGTCTTGCAAGAGAATGAGGAGAAGCACGTTCGTACATCGAGGGTGAGTGAGATGAGAAGATAATTCCCGAAGGAAAGACGTTATTGTTTGTTTTTGTCTTTTAAGAAGAAGTGTTTTGATTGTTTTTTTGTGTTTTGTAACACGTATTACATTCAAGTCTATGATATAGGATCGAATGCGTCGCATGGTCGTCCTAACAGGACATATGCTAAACACTCTAGAAAGGTGGAGAGAAACTCCCCTCCTTCTATTTCCCACATACAAGGCTCACATGCAATATGCATTAGTCTATTATTACATGTCTTTTAACTCTTTATTTTGAAGTAAGAAGAAGAGAGACTCAAAAGGGGAAGCAAAAGGTGAAATCTAACGAGGGAGACTAAGACTCAAACCATAAAGTTGTCATACATGGATGTTCCTATGGTTGATGTAGTTTAAAAAACCTAATCCTAAGAGAAAGGAGAAGAAGAGTGAATTAAACAACTCACTTCTAAAGTAGAAGATGAGTTGTAACTCAAAAGAGGAAGAAAGAAGTTATTCAAGGGAAGCATATAAATGCTTATCAGGACCACAAGTTGAATGATTAAAAGAAATAAGAGAAGATGAAAGAAAGAGATGTATATGTGGAAATATATCCACACACTTACTTACCCTTAGCACCTACATGAAAAGGTTAGTTCAAAAACTATTTACAAGAAATTCTAAGTAAAAGAACTTGGTCAAACAAGCAAATGGAAGGAAATAATGAAAACAACAGTTATTACAGCCCACATGCAATAGAACAACAGTAAATTTAGCTTCATATACCAAACAGCAAACAACAACTCATGTACAACATACAAAATGGGTGTAACAAACATTTGGCATCACATACTACAACATATATGTGTCCAGGCAGCACTGGAAGATTAGAGACAACATGCATTAACAAACAATTTCAATCATGAACAACCATTATCATGCATCAAGCCTTGCACATTCATCAAACAAACACGATCACAATCACATTACAAATCATGGTGAACAATCCTTGAAATCAAACATGTTATAATGCACATTACAAAAGAATACACATTGTCAAGAATATGAGCAAGTCAAAAACAAGTATACATCTCTTGAAATGGAAAGCAAATGAACATGCGCATAGTAATTCCAGCAACATAACATCAATTAGCAATTAATAAGCTCAAAGTGTGTGCATCATGTGTTCATCACATCAATTAATCTACAATGCAAACATTATGTTCAATGATGAAAAACAAAGGCACGCATGTCGTAAAATCAAGTTCGTACTATGGTGTGAGTTAAAATAGCTAAAAAATAATCCACCAATCATCAATGCATTGATCCATGAAGTTTAAACATGTTAAGGATGTCAAACAAACAAGAAAATGCAAGAAAATCACATTCTGCAGCAGTGTTAACCAGTTAACAAACGGTGAGTAACCGGTTAACAGTTCAAAATCAGCCAAAATATGCAAAAAGTACGCATGTTAACCGGTTAACATAATTACACTATTTTTGTGTTAACCGGTTACTATGGGACAGTAGCCAAAAAAAACCAGTTCCAAAAACACTTTTCAACAGCAAATCACTTATTCAAACTTCCAAATGAACATGTAATCATTTAGGCACGAAATTACATTAAATTACAGTCAACAAACATCAATTGGATTCAATTAACAACCACATCAAGAATCATATTCAAGCATATGAATCCAAATCGAAAATCCACAAAGATCTACATCGAATAAGTGGTGAATAAGCTAAAACAAGTGGAGACTTAGGGAAAACCAACCTACAAAGCGGAGACTTGCTTTGGTAATTGTTGCAAAGTAATCTTGGTGCAGAAAATGAAAGAAAACCAGAGATTCTTCAATCAATAGCCGAAACGCGTCGAAACCGAGCAAAAATCGCAAAAATCCACTCAAAATCCAACTTGCACCAAAATAAATGGTGAGAGACCCTTGGATTGAAGAAGAACAAGCTGAAATTCCAGAAAATCCAACCAATGCAAACCGAGAGATGAAGTTTAGCTCAAGAATTAATCACTTTTCAATGTAAAAAGTGATTATTCTTCAAGAAATAAGAGCTTTTGTGTGTGGTTTTGGAAGAGAGAAGTAGAAATTGTAGCAAAGTGAAGAGAGAAATGAGAGTGAAATGTGAGAAATTTGAGAAAATGGTTGAAGGTCCTTGAAAATGAGTGAAGCATCTCTTAAATAAATTTTAGGTTTGGAGTATGAGAGGTTTGGAATGAGGTTTGGGATGAGGTTTGGGATGAGGTTTGGGTTTGGAGCTAGGGTCGGAGTTAGTTAGACTTAACTCACCGAGTCAAGTTAGTTAATTCGGTTAGTTAAGATCAACTCGGTTGCTTGGAAAACAAGGAACCACAACTGGTGTATGGGTGTGTGACTTGGGCTGCAAGCAAGGCCTTGTGACTTGTGAACTTTCAGCATGAAACCACCATGTTCGAGCCCTCGTATGACCTTCATAACTTGTTCAAATGAAAAAATGTCCAACATCAAAGTTGAAGAGGGCATGGAGATGAACAACTTTGATGTTTAACAATTTTTCATTTGAAGCATTATTGATGGAGAAAATTGGCTTGACATTTGGCACGCCAACTGTTCGATGAAATTATGGCCTGGAGGCCTGAACTTGCCTTGCCATGACTTGAAATTTGCCTTGATTTTACCAAACTTTGATTGATCATAACTCCCTCAATTTTGATCCGATGGAAGAATTATTTATATGGATTTGAAGCTTAGAGTGTGATCTTCAATTGGCTCAACTTGGGCCTGAAGTTAGGAGCTTTCATCATGAAGGAAGGAAGCCTCAAAGTGTGGTGCAAAATGGTCCAAACTTGCCATTTTTGGAAACCCTAAGTTTCTAAAAATGGAAACTTTGTACATTTCTTGATTTTTCATGATTCCTCCATCATCTCTTGATCAAATTTTGTCCAATGAATATATGTAATTTGAATATCATGAATTTGACCTTGAAAAGTCAGGAGTTGACTTTTTCCTCTGCCCAGTTGACTTTTCCCCAAATTGCCTGATTCTCAATCAATTGACCAATTGAACCTCTTCTGAAATGAATTAATGAGCAATCTTCCGTCTCTAGACCCTTGAGGACATGAAGAATACCATGAGATCAAGTCTTGCGCAAGAAATCAGAAATAAACTGCTTTCATGGCAAACCCTAGTTTCAAACCCTTAGTCTAGGAGAAAATAGCAGATCCTCCAAATCCAAATTCCTCTGAATATGATGTATATCCTGTCTAACAAAGATGAGATATGACATCTGGAGGGGATAAAAGCTCAGAGATCTTGCCCATTGGGGCATTCCACTCAAGAATTCCAAAACTCTAGTTTTGCACCGATTAGGGTGATGTGATTCCCCACATTCTCTTGTCAAGCCTGATCATATGATGAGGTGAGGACCAATAAGACCTCTTGAGGCTCAAGGCTCCTTGGATTTGACTTAGGCACCCTGATCCCATGCCAAAGAACCAATGAAATGCAAATGATGATTATGCCAAAAATGCAATTCAACATAAGTCAGTAAAAGCTAAAAGTAAGAGGGCAAATTTTGAGGTGCTACAATACACATATTCACATATTCACATATATACATATATACATGCAAACAAACAAAGGGCCTAGGTTTGAAGATCACGAGCATGGAGCCATGGTCTACCCATCCCACGCTAATTAACTTGGGAGTCAATAATATTCTCAAGAGAGTCTCATTCGTGTGTAGCATCACATATAAACTATTTTGGATTTACACCCTCATAGTCATCGCACTACATCCTAAGAAGGTCAAAGTGGGGTAAGGAGGTAACTAAAGGTCCTCAGTCTCACGGGCTCCTACGTCGAAAGTAGTAGTGCATTCACGATGGCTCGTTCAACACTACTACTCCCAAGAGGGGCTCAACTGAGCGGGGGATCTCAAGTTGACTTTTTCAGGATTAACTCCCTCAAAGTCTCCTTGACTATACCATCCATCCTAAACATATGTGAACTCAAGTTCGGGTATAGGACTAATCCTCACCACTCATGGTAACAACCCTGCATACAGAAAAACCCAAGCACAACAGGCATATGTACATATATTTACAAATATATAAATATACAAGCAAGCAAACATAGAACATAGGGTTAATAGCTATTTTGCCCCCTGCCATATAGGCGCTTTTTGAAAAACCCCCCTATAAAAAAAAAACTTACAAAAAATACCCTAACATTTGAAGATTCTCTCAATTTTGACCTTCATCACATCCAGTCACTAAAAAAGCTGATGTGGCAGCGTTTTTTTTTTTTTTGATGTGGAAGGCCAGGTGGCTTTTTAATTTAATTTTTGATTTATTTAATTGCCACGTTGGCATTTTGTTTTTCATTTAGTTTTACAAACATGTTAAATGTTCAAAAAGTGTTGGAGATGGGAATAGAACCCATGATCTCTCAACACAAATCACCACTCACTACCATTAGGCCATGTTGTGTTTTGTGACATTGGTTGCAACTATAATATACATAATACATAATTAACTAGTTAATATTTTTACTAAACTAAAATCTATTAAATCATTTTAGTAATTATACTCTAGCAATTTTTAATTATTTTTTATTTATTTTTAATTATACTGTAGCGATTTTTGTTTATTAAAATGCTACAATTATTAAAATCTATTAAATCATTTTTATTAAACTATTTAATTTTTTTCTTAATATACTGTAACTATTAATAATATAGTTAAAATGTTAAAAAATAATTATTATTTATTTTAAAAATGTTAAAAATTAGGTTAGTTTAAAATTGTTTTAAAATGTTTTAGTATATTAATTTAGTAATAAAATGTTAATTTATTATGTTAATTTAGTATATTAATTTAATATATTAATTTAGTATATTAATATGGTACAGTAATTAACATTTTAATTAGATTAAATAGATTAAATAAATATTAAGCTACGGTAAATTAAATTAAATAGTTAAATAAATATTTTAATATAAGCTACAGTAAATTAATATTAATATTAACATAAATTAATATTTTAATATAAGCTACAATAAATTAAATTAAATAAGTAAATGAATATTTTAATATAAGCTACAGTAAATTAAATTAAATAAGTAAATGAATATTTTAATATAAGCTACAGTAAATTTAATTAAATAGGTAAATAAATATTTTAATATAATTACAGTATATTTACGTTATTACTATTAATATAAATTAAATTAAACTAAATTAAAAATTATAAATATAAATTAATAAACTGGAATTATTAATAAACTAATGTTAAATTAATTTTGAAATAAATTAGTATATAATTAAAAACGAAATTGCTACACAAAAACCGAAACTAGTACACAAATTAATAAACTAATATTAAAAAACAAAATTAAAATATACAAAAAAACTAAAGGTGACAATACACTAATTTGCAAAATTAATAATTGTAGCATTTTAATAAACTAAAATCCCTACAGTATAATTAAAAATAAATCAAAAATAATTAAAATTTACTAGAGTATAATTACTAAAATGATTTAATAGATTTTAGTTTAGTAAAAATATTAACTAGTTAATTATGTATTATGTATATTATAGTTGCAACCAATGTCATAAAACACAACATGACCTAAAGGTAGTGAGTGGTGATTTGTGTTGAGAGATCATGGGTTCTATTCCCATCTCCAACACTTTTTGAACATTTAACATGTTTGTAAAAATAAATAAAAAATAAATGAAAAACAAAATGCCAACGTGGCAATTAAATAAATCAAAAATAAAATTAAAAAACCACATGACCTTCCACATCAAAAAAAAAAAAACGCTGCCACATCAGCTTTTTTGGTGACTGGATGTGATGAAGGTCAAAATTGAGAGAATCTTCAAATGTTAGGGTATTTTTTGCAAATTTTTTTTATAGGGGGTTTTTAAAAAAGCGCCTATATGACAGGGGGCAAAATAACTATTAACCCTATAACATAACATAAATGCAAACAAGATAGGCTTAAGCCTCTTAGGGGAAAGTTTCCCCAGTGAAGTCGCCATTTCTGTTGCGGTGAGAATCAGATATCAAGTTATTGATTAACTTGAATCACAAATCTTTGAATATTCACCGCCGAGCTTTGATTCATCTAAAGGAAAGGGTAAGGATCGAAGAAAACCCTAAGTGCGCTATGTAACAACAAAGCTAAGAGAATCTAAGGTTTGGAGGCTGGTTATACCTAGGGAAGGTGCTAGCATCCTAAGTATCTGTAGTACTCTATAGGAACCTCTTATTTGTATTTGTGTTATGCTAAAATTTGTTGGCTAAGGAGAAAGTGCTAAGGTAAAGACATAGGGGTTTATTTCTAAGTATGCTCGCCAAGACACCGCATCTTGTGCCTACGTATCCTAACTAGGATAGAATTAGGGCATTCGTAGTTCACCTCACAAAGGGTGAAGAACTCTTGACTTTGGTCAAGGTTCCAGAGGGAAGTAAGTGTGCACAACCAAGACACTTACATAGAGTTTACAAAATCTACTAAATCTAAGTTGAAAAACTAACTAATAGGGTTGACTCTAACAAAGTCAAAGGGAAAAGTGAGTACTCATAACAATGGTACTCACATGGTGTTTATAAACTCTATACTTAATTCTAGGTTGCAAGATCAATTGGCTCTAAAAATTCTAAGAAGGGAAGGTGAGTACTCATAACAATGGCACTCACATAGGGTTTACAAACCCTAACCTATGGCTAGGTTAAAGAGGTAAGGTGACTTTAACAAAGTGAAGGGAATGATTCTAACAAGGTCATGAGGTGAGTAGGAGGTAGACTAAGTTATCCTAAATGTGACATGGTAGCCAACAGGAGATCATTTCCTTTGGAATCGGGAATAGGAAAACAGTAACAACGGGGATCCAAAAGGTAAAGCTTGAAGCAACAAGATAACAATCGTGAATGAATGGCAATGATTAACAAGAAAACCTCAAGAACTAATCTCAATTCTTCAAAAATGAAATCAAGTCCTAACATCATTATCTAATATTCTAATAAGGTTCAAGATCAAGACCAATCTCATATAGCACCGACATGAAAAAGAACTATTAACCAAAATAAATACAAATATTTAAAATAAATAATAATTATGAATATGTATTTTTTTTAGATTTTTATTATTAATACAAATTTAACATTTTATTAGAACTAAATAGAAAGGAAAAAAAATAAATAATAAAAAAACTAATATTAAAAATTAATCAAAACCTAAAAAAAAATATTAAGTAATAATATAATCCAAATATTATGAAGAAAACAAAAGCCAACAACAGGAAGTAAAGCCCAAAGGGCGATGGCTCATGTGCTGCACTTGAAGTGGGTAGGTTGAAGGCATGGGTCGGTTGACCCAATTTAGGTGACTTCAATACGAAGAGGAAACTAAACCTAAGAATAAGTGGCCATATTCAGAAAAACACGCTACTTGGAAATGAGAAACAGAGCATGTGCGAGGTCACAACAACACTCAGGAAGAACGAAGCATCTCAAGAATCACGAATCATTTGTCTTCTAATCACTCAAACCCTTTCAATTTTCTCTTTCTCCTTTACTCACTCTCATATGATTCTCGCTCACCACCTCTTTCAATCGCAGTTCACGGTGGTGGTGGTCGTAAGGGCTACAAGAAGAAAAGAGGAATCACCAATACTGAATGGTGTTCGCTGCATAAACGTTGTTGGTGAAAGGCAGATAACGTTGCTTTGACGTAAGGAAAACACGCACAGATTCAAACGATGGAAGTGAAAAGGTGTGTTTCAAAAAAATTTAAAAGGTTATTTTTTTTTATCATTTTTGTGAATCATTTCCTTACTCTGATGATCAGAACTGGCAAAACACGATTCGGGTAAAAAAAAAAAGAAAAAACGAAACGATGGCGGTTGTCACTAAGCAAAACGCAGATTTGTGAGCATAATTGATGGTATGTTGCTTTAGTTTTCATCACTAGTTTTCATCGCAGAAAAGTTCTTTTGTTTTATTTTGCAACAGACACAAAAATAACAATGATCATGAGTTTTCAAGTACACAAAACAATATGTTCAACCCTTTTTTGTTTATTGCAGCAAAACGGAATCAATCATGGCAAAGAAAGAATCGAGATAGAAGGTTCACGAAATTACCGAACCGAAGCCTACGACGGAAATGCAGATTCTAGTAAGATTACTCTTCTTTCCCCATTTTTGCTTTCTCTCTTCCTCTTCCTTTGAACTGTTATGTGAGTATATCCGTTTTTGGTGGTCACTGTTTTTTTGAATTTTTTTGATGCCACTATTGTGTTGTGTGAAAGGAGGCTTTAAAATTCTTGATCCCCCTCCCCCTTTTAAAAAAATCATAAACTTCTTTTCTAAGTTTCAAGTACATGGAATTTTTTTGTCTTGATGTTCTTGGTATGTCCTTTCCTGTGCAGGATTTGTGTCTTAACTATTTTGATTGCAGGCTTTGGTTGGTGTGTTGCTGCAGAAATGACTCAATTGGAATTGCCTCTAAAAAACACTTTTTTGGTGCAGGTTTACTTGTTGCAAAAATGGGGAAGGAGTGGGAACACATGTATTGACCAAGGACACCATTTTGCAGCACTTTTTCTTTTGTGATTGTACTTTTTTTGACTTTGTCTTAACTTGTAAATGGGCCTAAATAACATCATGTGGGCTTGGTTCTTTTATTATGTCAAGACTTTTTGGAGAAAAATTTGCGATGAACTCATTTGTCTCTTTTTCTTGGATTATGATTTAATTGGTGGAAATGGATAGAAAGAAGGTGAATATAAACCAAACATAAAGAATAAAAAATAAAAGGATAAGTGGAAAGGTGACATTTGGATAATTAAAAATGGATACAAAAAAATATATAGTGGATATTTGAATATGAATTGGATGCTTGATTTGTTTTCTTAAAAAAAGGATAATGGTTTGGATTAGAAAAAATGTAAAATGGATATGAGAATAAAAGTGGATAATTGAGATGGAAATTGGTTTAGAAATTGGAAAATTGGACTTACTGGATAAGTATCGAAATTGGTTACGGAAACAGGTATGGGTAATGGAAATGCGCCTCCACATTTGAGCAACCCCTAAAACCTTGGCAATTGAACTTGGCATACCACAATTCTTGAAATAAAACCCAAAGAGGATCAACCTTGAATCAATCCTTAAATCTATCTTGCAATGATCTGAACCAGATGACTTGACATAGAAAACCCTAATTTGACGATCTTCAGGCATAAAGTATTGATCCATGACAAAATCCATCATGTACACTACTGCACACACACACCCTCAACCTGCTAGCCTCAAGTGAAACTAAATTAAATGACACATGCCCATCTTATACACAAAGGGTGAGAAAACCCTAATCTTTGTGCCTTGGGTGCACATTGATGAAGCAATGACTTGATGAGAACCAAAACCCTAATTCAAAATCTTTGCCATAACCTGATAAACTGATACTGAAACAAACACATGTTTGACCAAGATTAGGTCAATTTTCCACCGAGTCTCAAACCACATCGCACACACCCTTGACGTGATAACCTTGCCTTATCCTTGATTCAGTCTTGCATGACCTGAGCCTTGTGATGAAACCAAATTGCACCGGATTATTGAGGAATAGGGGTCTCTTAGGAGTATGAGGACTTAATTGGTGAATGACCTATCCAAAACCTTGATTGATCAGCCCTTCAAGCCTTTGGAGCAAAACCTAATTCACAAGTGAAGTAAAACAAAACAACGTTTGATAAATTGGTTAGCTATGCATGAATGATTGACCTAAATGATATGCAAATGATGATGACATCTAAGGGGTAAAATTTGGGGTATTGTCATACCCCAAATTTTGACCACTAAGATTTCCCATCATTGTGTAAATCATTATCACAATATAGATGTACCTTCAGGCCTCATCAATCTCATCACAGATGGATGAGCATTCACTACAGCTAAGAATTAGGGTTTCAAGCCCTCTCAGAGCTCTTAGACAAAGGATCAATCAAGAAATGACATGATCTTAAACTTGTCTAACCTCTCAAACATCCATAAAGGATCAAGAGGACTCCCACAACAGGAATCAAGGACAAAGTTGCAGCATTCCAAGTGGATCAAGCCTCAAGATCGCCAGTGTCACCAAATTAGGGTTTTGGTCGACTGAGGCCTCCAGATGGAATTTTTCCTCTGGGCATGAGCCAATGCTTCAAATCATAACCCTAGATACTCCAAGGGGCCTCATAAACCCAATCATAAAGTCAATTTTACCTCAGGGGATGCATTCACCAAAAATTAGGAATTAGGGTTTCTTGACCTAATTCACCCCTAAGTTGACTTTTGGGACAAAACATGAGCCAAGACCTCAAGACATGATTTGAGGGTCTCCAACACACTAAATTGATCCATTTACAACAATGGATTGATCCAAGAAGCTTAACTCATAAGTTTCAATTTCATCTGGACCCCAATTAGGGTTTCGGGGAAAAAGTCAATTGAACCTTTGACTTTTGACCCAGGCATGCTCCCAACCCATCAGCAGATAAACACTATCAATTACAAAGCGAAACCTAAAAGCTAACATCCTGTGGATAACCACATATAGGATGGGTAATTAACAACTACCCATTGTATAACCTGACCCCGACTCCCTGAATCTCTTTAAAGCATTTGTTCAGTTAAACATTCGCGTACAAGGTTAGTTTTAGATAACTTCCCTTTCCCTTCCAGCTTCACTCTGCTGGGGAGTCATTTTATTTGTTAGGACTAGGATTATAGCTCTTAAGAGGTCTAGGATATTAGTTTAAGCATAAATATATATATATATATCGCTTTTCCTAATTGATATCCGTGTTTATTTTTCTGCTAATGGGACAGCGGGTGATGCCGCATCTGGAAAGATTGAGTATACACCTAAGATAAGTGATGGCACTATACGGGTAATCTTACAGGGAGTGACTCCCAAATAAGAGGTCCCTGTCGACCATCGAATCAGTGGAGATTATCGTAACCCGAAATTTGAGCTCCCATTTTTGCCTTTTACATAAGCATAAGCATTCCCATCGCTGGCATACGCATTCACATTTTTCTCTGGTGTTTTAATTGCAGGATATTCAGGTTTTCCAAGCCCGATTAATCATATCCTCACAAGGTCATCACCTCATCAAAACAAGCACAAAATGAAGGTTTCCATACCTATTCATCAATACAAGACGTGGAAAATCGAAATCGGGACCACAGCACCTTCTTTAGGGCAAATTGGGCATATTTTGGCCTGGTTAATTGATTAACCATTTGCAACGCAATTGTGTTAATCGATTAACACAGGCAAAATAGGCACAATTTGCTGCTTTTTCATGACAGCACCTTGCACACATTTTGGTCTTGGATTCTAGCAGCTAATGGAATATTCTAGACACCTCTAAACATTTCCAAGCTACTCAATTCATTCCAAGTGCATTTTCTATGATAGTTCACTTCAAGTCAAGTGCACCATGTTCCTTGTTCTCCAACTAACCGAGTTAACCGCCTTGACTCGGTGAGTCAAGTCCAACTAACTCCTAACTTAGCTCCAAACCCAAAGCTAATTCCAAACCAAATTCCAAACCATCTCATATTCCAAACCTAAAGCCTATATAAACACATCTCTACTCACTTTTCAATTCCTCAACCATTCCTCAACCATTTTTCACCAAGCTTCTCACACTTCACTCTCAATTCTCTCACTTTTTCTCTGATTTCTCTAATCATTCTTCATCTTCATCTCAATTCTTCTCCATCAAACCTCACCAAAAGCCCTTATTCTTGAAGATTAATCACTTTTCACATTGAAAGTGATTAATTCTTGAGCTTAACCTTCATCATTTGGCATTCTTTGGTCGGATTTCTGGAATTACATCTCCTTCTACTTCAATCCAAGAGTTTCACACCATTTATTTTGGTGCAAGTTCGGTTTCAGTGCATTTTCGCGTTTTTGATCGGTTTCGACGCGTTTCGTCTACAATTCAAGGATCCTCTGGTTTTCTTTAATCTTCTGCACCAAGGTCACTTTGCAACATTTACCAAGGCACATCTCAACCTTGTAGGTTGGTGGATTTCAGTCATTTTATCATTTCGATCGTTTTCGTATCGTTTGCGATGTAATTTTGATATTCTTGCATGTGAATTGATTACACTTTTGCTTGATCCTTGATCTTGATTGTTAATTGATTCTATTGTTGATCATTGGCTGTTTCTAAGCTTGATTTTTCGTGCATAATTGTTTGCCCTAGCATTGGAGTGATTACACAATCAAAAAGTTGGCCAAAAGCACTTTTCAAAACTGATTTTCTGCACCCTGTACAGTGTTAATCGATTAACACATTGTAGTGCAATTATGTTAATCGATTAACTAATGTTTTTTGCACTTTTTCACGTGTTAATCAATTAACACTTTGCAGTGCAATTATGTTAATCGATTAACACTGAACCAGAAGGCCATTTTCTTGCATTTTTAAGTATGTTTGCCATGCTTTCTTCATTTTAACTTCCATTGATTGTCATGCTTTATTTTATGGATGTTTTTAATGTCATTTCACTTCTGGTTGAAGCATGTACATGAACTTTCGATGCGCATTTTCGATTATTCATTTGTTTCATGTTCTTAGCATTGTATGAACATAACAATTCTTGCACTATCTTTGTTCACATGACACATGATTTTGTGTGGCATTTTGATGATCATTTGGCACTGTTTTGCACTTTCCATTTCAGTTTGCATTAAGTTTATTTTTCATGGATAAACTTAATATTGCATAATCAATAATTCACTTCTTTTTTCTTTAATGACTTTTCATCCTCTTTGGAAAGTTGTTAGCATGTTAATCCCTTGATTAATTGATCGAAACTTTGTTTCGATTAATCGATCTTCCCTTTTCCTCTCTATAGGCCTATTTTAGAGTTTTCTCTCTCTTTCCCCCTGTGGAGTTGGAGTTTCGCGCTGCGCCTTGCATCGGAGCACTGTACAAATTGACGTCGTTATGCTGTCCGTTTCTCTACGCAGGAGCACTGTACAACTTAGAGCTGTTGGGCTGTCCGATTCAACTTCTGCATTACACCCTGTGTGTGTTAGGGAAGGGATGAGAAGGGAGAATTCCTACTCTCATTCTGACTACTTCAGGTAGGGGACGAATGACTATGTGCTTGGCTTAGTCATCTCTATCTCCAGGCGGTAATGTGCTTTCCTTTCCCAGTCGAGTTGATCCTTGATCACTCTTCTCTTGTTCCGATCTCTTTCGATCCTTGATCACTCTTCTCTTGTTGCGATCTCTTTCGATCCTTGATCACTCTTATCTCTCTCAAGCTCTCTCTTGATCTATCACCATTCTTCTTGGTTACGATCCTTTGTTCCTTGGGTTAGCAAGCTATCTTCGTTTCAATACCCTATGTTCTTCTTGTAATCAATCATTGCTTTTGATTACCCAGAAGAGTTTCAATTCTCTCTCTTTGGTCCAACACAGTTTTCCTGTCACGACCATTTTTTCCCTGGAGTTCGCAACCTTCTCTTGGTTCTTCTCCTTTCTTGGGTTAATCACCTATCCTTGGTTAATCATCCGTCTCTTCAGTTAATCACAGTCCGTCTGTTAATCACTGAGCACCCCTTGGGTTAATCACCTCTTCTTGGTTAATCACCCGTCTCTTCAGTTAATCACAGTACGTCTGTTAATCATTGAGCATCCCTTAGGTTAATCACCTTCTCTTGGTTAATCACCCTTTTCTTCAGTTAACCATAGTCGGTCTGTTAAAATATTGAACCCTTTCGAGTTAATCACCTTCTTCTGGTTAATCACTCGCTTTTCCCTTCGGTTGGTCACAGTCCGTCTGTAAACACCGAATCCCCCGCAGTTGGCAACCTCCTCTTGGTTCGAATACTTACACCCTTGGGTTAGTAACCTTTCTTTGGTTCAAATACCCTTTCTTCGGTTGAGTACTGTTTGTTTAGTCAGTTTACCGAACCCCTTTGGGTCATGACCTTCGTTCGGTCCTGCGCCCGCCTTTCTGGTTAATCGCAGTTTTCTCTGCTAAAACCAATGCTTCTCTATTCCCACAGAGTTGCAACCCTTGTGTCCTCGGTTAGATTCTGTTTACCAGTTAATATACTGAGGCCCCTTCGGAGTTAAACACCTTCTCTCGGTTCAACACTCTCTCTTTTGGTTTATCACAGTCCATTTGTTGACACCAGCTTCTTTTTCCCGCCAGGGTCTTACTTTCTTTCCTCGGTTAACCACTGCCAGCCAGTTAATATACCGAGCCCCCTTTTCCTCTTGGTTTTGACACCATCCCTTTAGTTGGATCCCCATCGGAGTCCTTTCTATTCCCTTTGCTCTTACTCTCTTTGTTTCGACACCAATTCTCTTTTGCATCCCCAGCGGATATTTTTCCATCTTTTGCTCTTGGTTTTGACACCACCTCTTTCATCCCCTTGTTTCTCCCTTGTTTTGTTTTCTGTTCAGTTCCCCGAACTACGGAAGCTCTGATTCTGCATTCTTTTGAATGTATGATACGTAGGCACGAGACGCAATGTCTTGGCAAGCGCACTTCCACCGTCTTCCACTCTTCTTTCCTTCTCCCTTTCTTCCATCTTCCTCCTCTCTTTCTTTCTTCTTTGTCCTCTGGTTCCCTGAACTACGACACTCTGACTTCCTCATTGCACTATGAGGGTAAGTAGGCACGAGGACTTCGTTCCTCCGCGAGCACTTTCCTTCTTTTCTTTCTTTTTCCCCTTTCTCTCTCTCTCTCTCTCTCTCTCTCTCTCTCTCTCTCTTTCTCTCTCTCTCTCCTTTTTCCTTTAGCTAGATGCCTTTAGATAGAGAACCCATCCAAGCCTAGAAGCAAGTGAAATGGTTCCCGTCGAGTACGACGGATGTGTGTGGTGCTAGTACCTTTCTTTCGCATAACCGACCCCCCGTTCCCGTTTCTCTTCCTCTTGGGTTTTATCGATATTTTCCCTATCCTTTGGGACTAAATAAAATTCGGTGGTGACTTTGTTGTATCTTTGAGTGTGCGATTCACTTAGGTAGAAACCCGTCATCTTTAGAGATGCCCTTTGCGGATTCAATGCCTATACGACTTCGGTTGTTGAAAGCAGATTGTTCGATTGGGTTATCTGAGAAGCTGAGGATTTTAGTAGAATGAAACTGTGTTACTATTTTGTAGTGCGGAAGCTATCGGAAATGGTTGTCATGCGATACTACCCTCATTTGAGATTACTCTAAGATACATCAGCTCACTCGGGTGATTCCAGCCTGCTGTTGTTATCCCAAGAGGGGTCAATGATTTTGAGGACAAGTACAAAAAACCACCAGTATAACCTTTGGGGATGGGTAGAGCCATGACTTCATGACACCGAACCTTTAACCCCATGGTTTTTTTATGTTTTTGTGGGCTGCATTCATACATTCATTTCATAAAAAAAAACATTAAACAAAGAAAAATTTCTCTTCTAGTCTCTCTTTTTCAAATTAAACTAAGACAATGATTGGAAATGTCAGAGAAAAAGATTGCGTTATGGATTTCGGTAGAAGGAAGACTCACAAGTACACCTTCAAGGTTCCAAAATTAGAGGATTTGAGAGGTTTGGCGAGGATGATCACCAACCCTGATGCTTTTAGAGCTAAGTACGGAGGACTGCTATCTCTGTTAAGGGTCTATGTAATTGAAGGAATATTATTTACTCTGATTCAGTTTTACAATCCGGTCTATCACTGTTTCACATTCCTGAATTATCAGCTGCCACCAACACTGGAGGAGTACTATCACCTGACTGATTTACCTATCACTGACCAATCTCCCTTTTTCGGACTGGAAGAAATTCCGAAGGATCAAACCATTGCAAGAGCAATTTATTTGGACGAGTTAGAAGTCAGGACTCACATGACCACTAAGGGTGGAATCCAAGGTTTGCCAGTCCAGTTTTTGATAAAGAAAGCCCTGTACTTTGCCAGTATATGGAACGTGGCCGCTTTCGAGAGCACCTTTGTTTTGCTCACCTACGGGTTATTTGGTTTCCCAAGATTGATAACTTCGTAGATATCAATGCCATTAAGATATTTTTGATTGGAAACCCCGTACCAACCTTGCTCGCAGATGTTTATCATTCTGTACATTTAAGGAATTTGTACAGCGGAGGAATGATCACCTGCTGTGTACCCCTACTGTACAAATGGTTCATTTCCCATTTACCCAAGTCTGCTGCATTTTGGGATCCTAAGAATACTTTACGTTGGCCGCAGAGAATCATGTCTCTTACCAACTCTTACATCGATTGGTATAATCGAATCTATGACGGGATCAGAATCATTGACCATTGTGGAAACTTCCCTAATGTACCCCTCATAGGAATTAAAGGAGGAATTAACTATCATCCAGTTTTAGTTTGTCGTCAATTTGGATACCCGATGAGGCATGTCCCATGTAATGCTCATCTGGAAGGTCTTTTCTTCAACAAAGGAGAAAATAACAGGGCACTAAAGACAGAAATAGTGCATGCCTGGAAACATGTTCACAGGAAAGGAAGAGAGTCTCTAGGAAAACCGGACTGTGTCTCGGTGGAACCTTATCTCCACTGGGTACAAACTAAAGCTCTCAAGCAGAGGATGCCTTACCCTCGTCAGAAAGTTCTGCCGTTAAGGGACCCTGTCCTTTATTTTATGTCTGATATGGAAAAACTTCAGGTTACTCTCAAGAGAATTCAACAGGAGAAGAAGTCTTGGAAGAACAAGTACCGTATTCTCAATGTGGAGTGTAAGAAAATACAACAACTGTTAAAAGAAAAGGATGCTCTGATCGAGATTTTAGAACAACATGTTGTACAAAACCAAGATGACCAAAGAAATTTGCTCGCTCCTTTCACTTGGAAATGGAATGACAACCCGACAACGGCTCGAGAGCCCCGGTCAAAGAAATGGAAAATACCAGAACCAGCACCTGAGCCCTCCTCAGAGAGGACTCTGGATCGATTAGCTTAGACATTTCCTTTTACAGCACTATGTAAATTACTGTATTTCCATTTCCGCAATTTTGAATTCAATAAAACGGGGGCTTCCCCACTGTTTGATATTTGCAATCCAATTGTCAAAGTTTATTTTGATTAAACAAAAAAAAAATATATATATATAATATAATCATTGCATATCATTCATCATTCTCACGAAACACATTATTCTTCTCTGCGAATCTCACATTTGTGTCTCAATTCTAGAGTCAATCTGTCTCATTCGTACAATACTCGGGCCAGTCAACAAAAGAAAATGAATGATCCCGAGGAAGAGAACAGGGAGTTGAGAGAAAAACTCGACGCTCTGAAAGAGGTTCTAAGAAAGCTTCACAACGATATGCAAGCTCTGGCAACAACTCAGATGCAACAACAACGGACTGTGATCTCAGAGATCACATCGACACCCATAGTGGAAAAGTATGATCCTCGATATACCATGCCTAAAGATCGTCCCTGGGGCTTGCCACTCAACTATATCCCGGAAGGATATATTCCGCCGATCATTGAAGATCCAGAAACTACAACAGGAGCCGCTGGGCCTGAAGGTTACAAACTTCAAGAAAGCGAAGATGCTAGGGGCATGACAACAACTCCTGAAGGTTACAAACTTCGGGAAGCACCAAGAGTCACTGCCGTAATGGCTATACCACCACCCGTGGTACACACTGTTC
The DNA here is from genome assembly GCA_022829125.1 of Lathyrus tuberosus. NCBI lineage: Eukaryota > Viridiplantae > Streptophyta > Magnoliopsida > Fabales > Fabaceae > Lathyrus > Lathyrus tuberosus. Next base: position 3,115,724 of record JALAZF010000274.1, on the reverse strand, counting down.
CAGAAGGACAGACTTCACAGATACCGTCTGGTGGAAATGAAAGTATGTCCGACAGAATGAATAAGTTCCAGGAACAATTCCTGGAGATACAGAAGGAACTACAAGCCATTCACAGTCAGGATCTATTTGGAAAGGACGCCGCAGACCTTTGTTTGGCCCCCAATGTGAAAGTTCCGCACAAATTCAAGGTGCCCGAATTTGAAAAATACAATGGTAACTCTTGCCCTCAAAGCCATTTGGTGATGTATGCTCGGAGAATGTCAACTCAGACTGAGAACTAATAGCTACTGATCCACTATTTCCAAGATAGTTTAACCGGTGCCGCACTTAAATGGTACATGGGTTTAAACCCCACTAAGATCACCACTTTCAGAGATCTTGGCACTGCCTTCGTTCAACAATATAAGTATAACCTAGACATGGTACCCGATAGAGATCAGCTCAGAGCCATGTCGCAGAAGGATAAGGAAACCTTTAGGGAATATGCTCAGAGATGGCATGAAATTGCCGCCCAGATTTATCCACCTCTTGAGGAAAAAGAGATGACAAAGATCTTCTTGAAAACCTTGAGCTCATTTTACTATAGTCGTCAGTGCGCCCAGTGACTTTACTGATATGGTAGGCATGGGAGTTCGCCTGGAAGAAGCAGTCCGAGAAGGACGTTTAGTTAAATTCGCTGGACCATCAAGCAGTACCAAAAGATATGGTAGTGCTCTCCCTAAGAAAAAAGAGCAAGATATCAGTAATATCTCTCTCGGAAAGCAAAGGCGACGGTACCAACCAGTAGCAGCTGTAACTCCTGCTATCAACCCTGCACTTGTTTCTACGTATCAACCTTAGGTTGCTCAGAGCCAACCGAATCAACAACAATATTAGCAAAGGACACAACAGCCTCTTCTGCAGGCACGTCCTCCGTACAACAATAACCGTATAACTCGACCACCAGGGTTCGACCCTATACCAATGTTGTATGCAGAACTGTTTCCATTATTACTGGTTAAGGGGCACGTCCAAACTAGGTCTCCTCTTACAGTACCAGAAAATCCGCCTTTTTGGTTCAAAGCGGATCAGACTTGCCCTTACCATCAAGGAGGACCGGGGCATAACATAGAAAACTGTCTCAGGTTCAAATCCGATGTACAGAAGCTTGTTAGGAGAGGGGTCTTATCCTTCAAGGATATGAATCCAAATGTTCAGACAAACCCGCTGCCTCAACATGAGAAAGCTGCAATAAATTTGATAGAGGGAGAGTCTAACCACGGCTATCAAATTCATGATGTACTCTTATTGAGGGTCAACCTGGTCAAAATGCATCGCAGACAGAGTGGATGTGGGCATGTACCATCTCATAACTATCACCAGTGTGATATCTGCTCTAAAAACAATGAAGGATGTTCTGCGGTGCAATCATCTCTACAGGAACAGTTGGATCTCGGATGGATCCAGGATCATCGAATCCGTGAAGTCAACATGACTTATACGAATTCCAACATCATTCAAAACCACAACATTCTGGCCATGAATGTCAATTTGGTGGCAATGTACTCAAGGAAAAGTCAACATCACAATCTGCCTCGGTACGATTACGATTCCTGTCCTATCTGCTCAATAAATAATTAGGGATGCTCTTTTGCACAAGAGACCCTCTAGCGTTAGATGGATCTGGGATGGATTCAGGATTACCGCGATAGCAGTCAGTATCAAGTGAATATGATTCAAATCTTTGATATTCGCTTGATGAATACCAGCTTGGTGGAGTTACATGCTAAGCAAGTCCGGCTCGGTTTTTTGACTTCGCATAATTATCAGAACTGTAAGGGATATCGTGAGAGCGACCAAGGATGCACTCTCGTTCAAAGAACTTTGCAACACTTGTTAAATCACTGTTGGCTTTCGATCTATTTAGACGAAGACACACAATAAGTCAATATGATTAATGGGAACCCTACTAGGCATCAAGGTCAGGATGTTCGATCAATGGAAATAGATTTAGTGAGGTTACACTGCATACACAGCAGACGTGGCCAGGTGCCACCACACAACTATGAACGATGTCGAGTTTGCTCTGAAGATAATCAAGGATGTTACCTCGTGCGAGCAGCCCTTCAGAGTCAGTTGGACCACAAAAAGATTCGACCGTGTCCAAGTCTTGGGTCAATCAACTTGATACCCAACTATTTCACTGATCAAATCAAGGACGTTGTCGTAATCTTTGATCATAAGAGGACCAAGGTTGTTTGTACCATCATCCCTTTACTTGAAGAATCGAAAGTTCCCAACCAGGAACTGATTCAAATTACTTACAATGGCCAGAAGAATCAGAAGGCTCCTGTAATTATCTATCTACCATGACCATTACCGTATGAATCAACTAAGGTTATCCCTTACAAATACAGTGCAACAACAATTGAGAATGGAAAGGAAATTCCATTACCATCCGTCGTGAATATTGCAGATATCAGTCGAGTAACACGGAGTGTTCGAATCTTCAACCGAGGAGTTGGAGAACCTACCAGAGAAAAGGAACCTCAGACAGAAGTTACTGATCAACTAGTCGGTCAATCCTTCGATCCCGACCTTTCAAAGAACAACGATGAGATGCTGAAGCTCATCCAGAAAAGCGAGTACAACATTATGGAACAATTGTTGCAAACTCCTTCAAAAATCTCAGTGGTATCACTTTTACTCAGTTCCGAAGCTCACAGGGAGGCTCTACAGAAAGTCTTAGAGCAAGCCATTGTGGAACAGGATGTAACAATACGACAATTCGATAGCATCGTTTCTAACATCACTTCCTGCAACAACTTGGGGTTTAGTGATGAGGAATTTCTAAAAGAAGGCAAAAGTCATAACATGGCGCTCAATATTACAGTCAACTTCCAGGATGTTGCGTTAGCCAGCGTACTAGAAGACACCAGATCAGCTCTAAATGTAATGTCGAAGTCTACATTGATGTGACTATCATTCAAAGGATCTCCGATGATAGGCAGTGAGGTCACCGTCAAAGCATTTGACGGATCCTGGAAAACAGTTATCGGCGAAGTCGACCTTCCCATAACTATCGGTCCCCACACTTTCCAAGTCATTTTCCAGGTCATGGATATCCGAGAAACATACAACTATTTATTGGGAAGACCTTGGATACACGAGGTTGGGCAGTCACTTCGACACTTCACCAGAAGCTGAAGTTTGTCAAAAACTACCAACTAGTCAAAGTCTGCGGAGAACAAGCCTTGATCGTGAGTAACCTATCGTCGTCCACTTGTGTAGAACCAGAGGAGGTTGTTGGAACCCAGTTCCAAGCACTTTCCGTGAGCAATGAGAATCAATCAGAAAAAGGAACATCGATTTCCTCGTACAAAGATGCTCTCGAGGCTATTAAAAGTAACAATGCAAAGGGATGGCGACTGCTTGTCATTCCTACTGATAACAAAATAAAGAAGGGTCTTGGTTTTTCTTCAACCAGTGCACGGATAGCTACTAGCGATGAAAATCTTCATCCCATTCAAAACTTCTTCCGCGGTGGAGGTTTCCTTCACCCAGTGTCTCAAGAAGTACATACCATCAACGAGGGAAGTTCCTTCGATACAGATGAAGAATGGAAGTCCTATCTCAACGAGGACAGTTATATGTCTCAAGAAGAAGCGCCTACGCAATTCTGTTTCCCCACGCAGGGTCCGAGATATATACCAAGGTCAGATGTCGAAATGATATACGGAGATTGTGATCCAGAAGGGTGTCGTGCTCTACCCAACTCATTAGAGGAAGACACTCTGATGAAAGACAACTTTGGCCATGACTATTATGACCCAATGGATGGCCTGCCTATCTGGCAGCCGTACCCAGGAGACTCGTGGCAAAAGAGTCAGCCAAGCGATGCATATCAACTGAGCATCATAAAGAAGAATACCTGCGTCCCCACAGAATCATGGGATCATTACTCAGGGCATTCAGAAAATATCCAGTACAACGATGAATTGGCAACAATTGTAGGACAAGAGTTCCTTAACTATGCTTTTCCTGAGGTCTACGTCATCGAGAGGGATGACTCCTCTAGTTCCAAAGAAATATGGGACACTTTAGGACAGCCAAGTGACAAGTATGACTTCTTGGTCAAGTACACCGCTCCTGAAAGCTCTCGTATCAAACTCGAAGACATCCAGCCAACCAGATGGGGAGATATACTTGAGAGTGCAAACACTGTGCAAGATATAATTGAGGAATCCTCCTACGACAACTCTGCCTGGGAGACAGATTAAAATGATCCTGTTTTGCCAGAAATCAGCGTTATTTCTGAAGACAAATCAACAAAGAAGGTGCCAGACTTTGTGATTCACCGAGGGGTTTGCCGCCAATGGGTTGCTGTCAATGTTTCAAAAATTGTTCATAAGTCTAAGTAATTGTCGTCTTTATCTTAACCTTTCACCCTGCCCAGGTGAAACAGATGTTTTGATAGGGCTCACTTTTCTGTAAATATACCTCTTCGCTTTGCCCAAAGCGACTGAGTTTTGTTTTATAGGGCTGTAGTTTCAAGAATCGACAAGATCATAAATAAAATAACGTCGTTCTGTAATTTAGGCATTTATTGTTGTTTTCTCTTTTTGCTTTTTCAGAAAATGGTAATCCTAAAAAACAACTCAAATAATAAAAACAAGCATTTTTCAAAAAAACACACTGCACGCACTCTTGGATTCTCTTTATCTCTTCTAAAAGAAAATCATCACATCATGCAGATTGCTTGTTTTAAACCCCATTGAAACATACGACCTGATGCCTTCTCCCAACTTTGAATTCTCGGTATTTGAGGCTGAAGAAGAGAATGACGAAGAAATTCCAGAGGAGATCTCCCAATTACTCAGACAAGAGGAAAGGTCCATTGAACCTCACAAAGAGCCGTTGGAAACGGTCAACTTGGGTTCAGAGAAGGAGAGAAAAGAAGTCAAGATTGGGGTACTGCTCAGTCCAATTGTCAAAGAAAGTTTGAAAAAGCTTCTCAAAGAGTTTCCCGATATATTCACTTGGTCCTATCAGGATATGCCAGGGTTGGATACCAGCATCGTGGAACATCATCTACCGTTAAGATCAGAATGTCCGCCGGTAAAACAAAGGTTAAGAAGGACTCATCCGACCATGACTACTATGTTTCATGACATGATACACAAAGAAATCGAAGTGTATGTCGATGATATGATTTCCAAATCTAAGACAGAAGAGGAGCATGTGACCCACCTGTCAAAACTATTTGAGCGTTTGAGAAAGTACATACTCCGCTTGAATCCCAATAAGTGCACATTTGGTGTCCGCTCAGGGAAACTGCTAGGGTTCATCATCAGCCAGAAAGGAATTGAGGTTGACCCTGACAAGGTCAAGGCCATTCAAGAAATGCCTTCTCCAAAGACTGAAAAACAAGTCAGGGGATTCCTGGGACGTCTGAATTAGATTTCCAGATTCATATTCCTCATGACCGCGACATGTGCGCCGATTTTCAAATTACTCAAAAAGAATCAGGATTGCGTTTGGACAGAAGACTGCCAAACTGCCTTCGACAGTATCAAGGAATACCTATTGAACCCACCGATTCTATCACCTCCAGTGGAAGGAAGACAACTGATCATCTACCTAACAGTCTTGGAAGACTCGATGGGTTGTGTACTTGGCAAACAAGACGGAACCAAAAGGAAAGAGTCTGCCATCTACTATTTGAGTAAGAAATTCACCAACTGCGAGACTCGGTACACTGTGCTTGAGAAAACTTGTTGTGCTCTAGCTTGGGCAGCCAAACGTCTTCGCCAATATATGATTCGTCACACTACTTGGTTATTCTTCGAAATGGATCCGATCAAGTACGTTTTTGAAAAGCATGCTCTCACTGTAACGCCCCGATTTGGTTAATCATATTTATTTATTTCATTTATGTGAATTTTGTGAAATGTGTGAATTTATTGTATTTTACCTGCTAATTGAGTTAATTGGTTAATTTCCCTTATAGGTAAAATATTTGCAATAAATTATAATTTCTTTTCAACTTTTATTTCCCGAAATATATTTCATCGCTGTTTATGTTTTATCGCATTTTGGGAGCGTTTGCGAGAAAATTGAGTGTAGGGGTATTTTGGTAATTTTGGGTAGTTAGATATTTTGTTATAAAAAGGGAAAAGAGAGAAATAGAGAGAAAAGAAGAAAGAAGAGAAAGAAAAGAGAAAAGAAGAGAAGAGAAAGAAAAGGGAAAGAAGAGGAGAGAAAGAGAGGAGAAGAGAAAATCATCAAAACAAAGCTTGGATAATCGATTAATCGGGTAAGGGTGCGAAACTCGATTATCTTATCATTGTGTATGTATATGTGTATGTTTTCTTGGATTGTGTGGATTGTTTTCATATAGTTTACATTTAGGTTGGAATGATGAAAATGAATAGAAATCGATGTTTTTAGGGACGAAAGTAGGAATAGATCGTATAGTTTAGTCGAGTGATGTTAGAACGTGATTGGTTGAGTTTGTTTGATTGAATTTGGTTGATTTTGTAACTTTTGCGTTTTTGATATATATCGATGTTTTTGTGCGAATTGATGTTGTGATCGAGTAAAAGTGTTTGGATATGTCTGGTAACACTGATATAGGTTGATATTTAATCGGGTGGAATTGTTGGAATGAGTCTACGTGATTTAATCGGGTTTTGGTTGGATTTTCTGCCATTAAAACAGAGTTTTTGTGGTTCTGCAACAGTGGTAACCGGTTAACGCATATGTGTTAACCGATTAACACGTGAAAATCTGGGTGTTTTTACGTTAGTTTCAGCAGTTAACCAGTTAACCAAATGTGTTAACCGATTAACCAAAATACCTCTAGCCCCTGTAAGTCTCCGGTTAACCGATTAACCAAATGTGGTAACCGATTAACCAAGGCAAAATTTTAAAAATCCAATACTTTAAAAATTCATATCTTTCAAACCGTATGTCCGTTTTGGCCGCCGTTCGAAGCGATAGGAAACTAATGAGATGTTCTTTCTTATAAAAATGGTTTTGGGATTAGTGGCCGATTTAATTGTGTCAGGAATTTGGAAATGTGTCATTTTGTCGTCTTTTATCGTCGTAATTGTGTGCGATTGATGTGTTATCATGCGATATGTAACACCCCATATTAATTATTTAGACGTCCGGCATTATTTTTAATTGTTGGCTTTGGTAGGGTGCGTGTTTGAGTGCGTAGGGGGTAATATTAGTAATATGGAAATATTATTATTATTATTATTATTATTATTATTATTTTAATAGTATATTTCATATTATTATTATTACTATTAGTATTATTGTTGTTTTGGTTATTATTATTATTATTATCAAGATTATATAGTAAATAGGACCTAATATAATTAAGTGAATATTGGGTTAATGAGATTAGTGAGGGCAGTTTGGTAAATGGAGCTTAATTAGTGGAAAAATTGGTAATAGTAAGAATAATCAGAATTTTAGAGATAGAAAGAGAAAAGGCTAAGGAGAGGAAGAACAAGGGAACTCTAGGGCAAGGAATCTTCTTCAATTTTCACAGGAATTAAGCAAGAATTTGAGGTAAGGGGGAGAAACTGGTTAAATATTGGTGTTTATTTCATGATCGGGTAGTGGGGAGTCCTTAACCCCGTAGGAAATTGATGTGCACACTGTTGAATTGTTGATTGTTGAATATGCTGGTTGTGATTCTGAGAATCGTGCATGAGTTAATGACTATTTTCATGAATTTTGGTTGTTGTTGCTGTTGTATAAACATTGGTTGCAGATCTGTCATTTTTGAATCCGATTTGGGGGAAAGGAATTGAGGTTTTAGGCTCGTAATACCTGTAGTAATTTTAGATACAAGTATGAAGATGAAAATTGGACCTAAAATCAATGTAGAAACGATTATAGGACTGATTAGGAGTGAAAACATAAAAAATCATAGCAGAAGGCAGAAGAGGGAGGACTCTGGTGAAATGCGTAACAGATCTGGTAATACGCGTACCGTGAAGGGTGATACGCGTATGGGATGGTGTGATACGCAAAGATACGGGTATGGGGACTGGGCAGTACGCGTAATAGGAAGGCATACGCGTACGGTGTTGGAAATTGGGAATTTCAGTGTGAGGGAGTCTCTGTCCGTACGCGTACGGCACAAGGCATACGCGTATTAACATTGGGCATTGTGAGGCATACGCGTACGAAAGGGAGCAATACGCGTACGAGTTGGGCGAGGGAGCTGGCATACGCGTATGGCATGGGGCAATACGCGTATGGCCTGCAGAGTTGCAAAATTTTACCGTTTTGTGAATTCTTTCCCGTTTTCGCGTCCGATTCGGTTTCCTTCGGTTTCCTTCGGTTTGAGAGGTTGGGGATAGGTGCCAGGTGCTGGGAAATAAGATATTGGTATTGGAAATATTAATTTTAATAATTTTTAATTAATTAATTAATTAACTTACTATTTGGTGTATTTGAAGTAAATGGTGTAACGTTAGTATTATTGATATGTATGGTGTGATAAGGAGGATCGTGTGCATGTATTTATGTTGTATACATGTTTTGTTGTGCATTCTGAGTCTTGCATATTCATGGTGATTGGTGGGATGGATCGTTGCTCAGGAGGAGTGTTTGCGATTCATCCGTACTCCTATGTGGAGAATGGTGGGGATAGATCATTGCCAAGGAGAGGTGTATGTGATCTATCCTGGGTTCGATTGAATGAACTAATGAGTCGGTACCGCATGCATGGTGTTGTGTCGCATTACATTATTATTTAGTGTTGATGATGATATTGGGCAGTAGGTCGGGTTTGATGATTGATGATGCTTGTATGTGATGACTACCTGTTTATCATGTATTTATTCACCTATAATATTTTAACGTGATTTCTCACCCCTTTGTTTGTTGTTGTTGTGTCTGTGCTTCTTCGGAAGTACAGATAATCCAGGTACTTAGCTAACTTGGGTATTGGTGTTGCTGATCGAGTATATAGGAGTGCTCTGATACGTAACACAGGATTATTTTGGGGGTTTCAGTCATTTGTTATTTGTTATTCTTTTGTTACGTATCTTTATTTTTTTATGATTATTTTGGTGGACCACGATTTTATGTGGGATTTTGGTGTACTTGGCAGATGGCCGTGAATTAAATAAATGAATAAATATTTCCGCTGTTTATTCCATTTAATAAAGGAGTTTTTGGGTGTTGTTTTTTTCCAAATGTGGCAGCCTACTTGATTTTGGTGTAAAAACTCTGATTATTTCATTGATTATTTTACTAATTTTAAAAGTGGGAAAAGTGGGGTGTTACAATTGGTATCAGAGCAGGTCGGTCCGTCCGGCCAGGTGTTAGAGTCGAGTCTGTCCTTAGGATAGAAGTTGTTTGTGTGTTTTAACCTTGTGATGATTGTTGTCCAGTATGGCAGGAAGGAATGATGCTGCTCTTGCTGCTGCTATGCAAGCCATGGCATAAGCTATAGAGAATACCAACCAGGGTGGAGGTGCTCAGTTTCGTGACTTAGCACAGTTTCAGAGCAACAAGCCGCCTACATATGAGGGAGGTATCTTGAATCCAGAGGCTGCACATAAATGGCTGAAGGTTGTGGAGAAGATCTTCAGGACCATGGGATGCAGTGATGCTCAGAAGGTACGGTTTGGTACTCGAATGCTGGAGGGAGAGGCTGAGGCTTGGTGGGACAACAGTCGTCAAAGATTAGAAGCTGCAGGTACTAAGATTACTTGGGATGTGTTTCAAGCTAAGTTTCTGGAAAAGTATTTTCCGGAAGACATCCGTAGTGCTAAAGAGGTGGAATTTTTGGAGCTGAAGCAGGGTGACAAGACAGTGGCTGAGTATGCTGCTAAGTTTGAGGAGCTGGTTCAGTATTGTGCTCATTACAATACTGAAGAGGCTATGACTTCGAAGTGTTTGAAGTTTGAGAATGGGCTGCGTCCCGAGATCAAATTGGGGATTGCTTGTCAGAAGATAAGAAACTATCCAGAGCTGGTAAGCAGAAGCAGAATTTATGATAATAACAATAGGGCCAGAATTGCTCATTACAAAGTTGTGAATGAGAAGAAAAATAAGCAGAGATTTGGAGGAACTCCTTACAGTGCTCCAGCTGATAAGGGGAAGCAGAAAGCTGATGGGGGAAAGAAGCCAAAGGAGAAGGGAGCAAGTGCTGATACTCTCAAGTGCTACAAATGTGGTGGCGCGGGTCACCTACTAACAACTGTCAGACTGAGGTGAAGAAGTGTTTCAAGTGTGGCAAAGCAGGGCATGTTATAGCCGATTGCAGAGCCACGATGCCTATTTGTTATAATTGTGGTGAGAAGGGTCACATCAGCACTCACTGTGAGAAGCCGAAGAAGTCTCAGGCGTCTCAGACTAGTGGGAAGGTGTTTGCCTTAGTGGGAGCCCAATCCACTGAGGAGGAGCGTTCTGTCAAAGGTACTTGTTTTATTAATGATGTTCCTTTGATTGCTATCATTGACACGGGTGCAACGCACTCGTTTATTTCTGTTGATTGTGTGAAGAGTTTAGGGATTGTGCCATTTACTCTCGAGCAGAGGATGACGATTGAAACTCCATCTATTGGTTCTGTGGTTACTTCTTTGGTGTGTTTGAAGTGTCCGCTGACCGTGTTTGGTAGAGATTTCAGAGTGGACTTGATTTGTTTGCCACTCGGTAATCTTGATGTTATTTTGGGGATGAACTGGTTGGAGTTCAACCGGGTTTATATTGATTGCTTCAGGAAGACGTTACTATTTCTTACTCCTGAAGAGGAAGCGTTAGCAGATTCGCTATCTAGCAAGGAGTTGAGGGCGTTGTTGAAAGATGAAGCGAAACTGTTTGTAGTGTTTGCCTCGTTGTCTGTTGAAAGCAAGACTTCAGTTAATGAATTGCCGGTAGTTGATGAATTTCCTGAAGTGTTTCCAGATGACATTACAGAGTTGCCTCCGACAAGAGAAGTGGAGTTCGCTATTGATCTTGTACCGGGTACCAGACCTATCTCCATGGCACCATACAGGATGTTTGCATCAGAGTTGGCAGAGTTAAAATCTCAGGTCAGGGAATTGCTCGATAAGAAGTTTATCAGACCAAGTGTGTCGCCATGGGGAGCTCCAGTGTTGTTGGTGAAGAAGAAGGATGGTAGTATGCGTCTGTGCATTAACTACCGTCAGTTGAATAAAGTAACTATTAAGAATAAGTATCCACTTCCTAGGATTGATGACTTAATGGATCAGCTAGTAGGAGCTCGTGTTTTCAGCAAAATTGATCTGAGGTCGGGTTACCATCAGATTAGAGTAAAGGAAGGTGATATTCAGAAGACTGCTTTCAGAACTCGCTATGGACATTACGAATATGCAGTGATGCCTTTCGGAGTGTCTAATGCGTCGGGTGTATTCATGGAATATATGAATCGTATTTTCCATTCGTATCTGGATCAGTTTATTGTGGTATTTATTGATGATATACTGATTTATTCTAAGTCTGACGAAGAGCATGCAGGTCACTTGAGAATTGCATTGCAGGTGTTGAAGGATAATAAACTGTTTGCAAAGTTCTCGAAGTGTGAATTTTGGTTGAAGACCGTGAGTTTCTTGGGCCATGTGATTTCTGGTGATGGTATAGCAGTGGATCCCTCTAAAGTAAGTGCAGTACTTCAGTGGGAAACTCCGAAGGCCGCAACGGAGATTAGGAGCTTTTTGGGTTTGGCAGGTTACTATAGAAGATTCATTGAAGGGTTTTCTAAATTGGCGTTGTCGTTGACTCAGCTGACCAGGAAGAATCAAGCTTTTGTCTGGGATGCTGCTTGTGAGGAAAGTTTTGAGGAACTGAAGAAGAGATTGACTACAACGCCAGTGTTGGTTTTGCCAAGTCCAAATGATTCTTTCGTTGTGTATTGTGACGCGTCTAAGATGGGATTAGGTGGTGTGTTGATGCAAGATGGAAAGGTAGTGGCTTATGCTTCAAGACAATTAAGGGTGCATGAAAGGAACTATCCAACTCATGATCTTGAATTAGCTGCAGTGGTGTTCGTGTTTAAAATCTGGAGGCATTATTTGTATGGATCGAGATTTGAAGTGTTTAGTGATCACATGAGTTTGAAGTATTTGTTTGATCAGAAGGAATTAAATATGAGGCAGAGAAGATGGTTATAATTCTTGAAAGACTATGACTTTAATTTGAGTTACCATCCGGGCAAAGCTAATGTTGTGGTAGATGCTCTGAGTTGGAAGATAATCCATATGTCTGCGTTAATGGTGAAGGAAATGGAATTGATTGAACAGTTCAGAGATTTGAGCATGGTTTGTGAAACTACACCAGGAAGTATCAGATTGGGTATGCTGAAAGTGAATAATGACTTTTTGGATGTGATTAAGGAAAATCAGAAACTGGATGTGAAGTTAGTAGACTTGATGCCTACGGGAGGAGATGATACTGATAGTGACTTTAAGGTGGATAATGTTGGGGTGCTAAGATTCCGGGGCAGAATTTGTGTGCCAAATAATGAGGAGTTGAAAAAGGCAATATTAGAAGAAAGTCATCGGAGTAGCTTGAGTATTCATCCAGTTGCTACAAAGATGTATCATGATTTGAAGAAGTTGTTTTGGTGGTCCGGTATGAAGAGGGACATAGCTCAGTTTGTATATGCTTGTTTGACATGTCAGAAATCAAAAGTGGAGCATCAGAAACCTTCTGGACTGATGCAACCGTTGGAAATTCCTGAGTGGAAATGGGACAGTATTGCGATGGATTTTGTGACTGGTTTGCCAAATACGGCGAGAGGCTTTGATGCTATTTGGGTAGTGGTGTATCGACTTACGAAATCCGTACATTTTATACCAATTAACATCAGTTTCCCGTTGTCGAAGCTGGCGGAGATTTATATCAGAATAATTGTGAAGCTGCATGGTGTTCCGTCAAGCATAGTGTCAGATAGAGATCCGAGGTTTACTTTAGAATTTTGGAAGAGTCTGCAGGAAACCTTGGGTTCTAAGTTGAAGTTGAGTTCAGCATATCATCCTCAGACCGATGGTCAGTCAGAGAGGACCATTCAGTCGTTGGAAGATTTGCTGAGAGCCTGTGTATTGGAGAAAGGTGGTGCATGGGATACTCATTTGCCATTGATTGAGTTCACGTATAATAACAGTCACCATTCTAGCATCGGAATGGCACCTTTTGAAGCTTTGTATGGTAGGAGGTGTAGAACGCCTCTGTGTTGGTACGAAACAGGTGAGAATGTGGTGCTTGGACCAGAAATTGTGCAACAGACTACTGAGACAATTCAGATGATCCGTGAGAAGATGAAAGCATCTCAGAGTAGACAGAAAAGTTACCATGATAACCGGAGGAAAGAGTTGGAATTAAGTGAAGGTGATCACGTATTCCTAAGAGTTAACCCAGTGACCGGTGTGGGTCATGCTTTGAAATCCAAGAAGTTGGATCCGAAGTTGATTGGGCCGTATCAAATCTTGCAGAGAGTCGGTGTAGTTGCTTATAGAGTGGCGTTGCCACCAGAGCTTTCGAACTTGCATGGCGTGTTTCATGTGTCGCAGATTCGAAAGTATGTTTCAGATCCGTCTCATGTAATTGAGAGGGACGAAGTTCAGATCAGGGAAAATCTTACCGTAGAGACGATACCGTTGAGGATCGAGGATTGTAAGATGAAACAACTCAGAGGAAAGGAGATACCTCTGGTGAGAGTAGCTTGGGGAGGTGCTCCAGGAGGCAGTGTGACCTGGGAATTGGAAAGCAGGATGCGAGAGTCGTATCCAGAATTGTTTCCATCAAGTAATTTTCGAGGACGAAAATAATTTAAGTGGGGGAGAGTTGTAACACCCCCATTTTAATTATTTAGATGTCCAGCATTATTTTTAATTGTTGGCTTTGGTAGGGTGCGTGTTTGAGTGCGTAGGGGGTAATATTAGTAATATAGAAATATTATTATTATTATTATTACTATTAGTATTATTGTTGTTTTGGTTATTATTATTATTATTATCAAGATTATTTAGTAAATAGGACCTAATATAATTAAGTGAATATTGGGTTAATGAGATTAGTGAGGGCAGTTTGGTAAATGGAGCTTAATTAGTGGAAAAATTGGTAATAGTAAGAATAATCAGAATTTTAGAGATAGAAAGAGAAAAGGCTAAGGAGAGGAAGAACAAGGGAACTCTAGGGCAAGGAATCTTCTTCAATTTTCACAGGAATTAAGCAAGAATTCGAGGTAAGGGGGAGAAACAGGTTAAATATTGGTGTTTATTTCATGATCGGGTAGTGGGGAGTCCTTAACCCCGTAGGAAATTGATGTGCACATTGTTGAATTGTTGATTATTGAATATGCTGGTTGTGATTTTGAGAATCGTGCATGAATTAATGACTATTTTCATGAATTTTGGTTGTTGTTACTGTTGTATAAACATTGGTTGCATATCTGTCATTTTTGAATCCGATTTGGGGGAAATGAATTGATGTTTTAGGCTCGTAATACCTGTAGTAATTTTAGATACAAGTATGAAGATGAAAATTGGACCTAAAATCAATGTAGAAACGATTATAGGACTGATTAGGAGTGAAAACATGTAAAAATCATAGCAGAAGGCAGAAGAGGGAGGACTCTGGTGAAATGCGTAACAGATCTGGTAATACGTGTACCGTGAAGGGTGATACGCGTATAGGATGGTGTGATACGCAAAGATACGCGTATGGGGACTGGGCAGTACGCGTAATAGGAAGGCATACGCGTACGGTGTTGGAAATTGGGAATTGTTACGTATCTTTTTTTTTATGATTATTTTGGTGGACCACGATTTTATGTGGGATTTTGGTCTACATGGCAGATGGCCGTGAATTAAATAAATGAATAAATATTTCCGCTGTTTATTCCATTTAATAAAGGAGTTTTTGGGTGTTGTTTTTTTCCAAATGTGGCATCCTACTTGATTTTGGTGTAAAAACTCTGATTATTTCATTGATTATTTTACTTATTTTAAAAGTGGGAAAAGTGAGGTGTTACACGATATGCTTTTGATATATAATGTATAGCTTGTGTGCTGTTATATGATGTGAATGCATGTGATGAAATGTTGTGATGATGGTTTGTGGCCTTATGGCAAATAAATGCCTTGTTTTGGGTTTGATTGCAATGCATTATTATTGATGTTGAGATGGTTCACATGGTTATATATGTATATGCATTTGATTGTCATGAGTCATTACTATGCCATGCATCATGATATGCACCTTGTGATGTCGTGTGCCCTTGTGGGGTGTGAGCGACGAAACGATTCCAGAGGGAATCTGCTGTAACGGTCGTGAGCCTTATACAAAGAGGACCTAAAGCGACGTTATGGACGATCGTGAGCCTTATACAAAGAGGACATAAAGCGATCGGATCGTGAACCTTATACAAAGAGGACCTAAAGCGATCCATAAACATCGTGAGCCTTATACAAAGAGGACCTAAAGCGACGGGGAACATCGTTTGCCCGACGGGGAGTTACACTAAGTAACAAGCGATGATTCCAATAATTTCTGAGTGAATTAATGATGATGAGAATTATGGATGGAATGGTACCGCATTGCATAGAGTCGTTGTGTCGGTCTCTGTGCATTTGCATAAATCATGAATGGATTGATTATGTGTGAGAAATTGTGAATGGATTGATTATGTGTGGGAAATTGTGAATGGATTGATTATGTGTGGGAAATTGTGAATGGATTGATTATGTGTGGGAAATCGTGAATAGGATTGATGAGTTGATATACATTGGTGATAAATGTATTGAGCATGATTGATATGCCTATGTGATGGATGCATGAATTATGAATTGTTTTGTTTTGTATTTGAATTATGGTATACGTTGTGGTGAGAATGTTTTTGCATGCGTATTTCATGTTATTACATATTTGTATGCAATTATATTATAATTGTGTTTCTCACCCTTCTGCTGGAATATGCTTTTTATGGCATAATGCAGATTAGCCGCTGTGGAGGCAAGTGGAAGAGTTAGATCTTCATTTTGCTTAGATCTTTGGTGTCTGCTCTGATACGTAACACGGGAGTCGGGGGACGCTTTTGTTATTTATGTTTATATATGTGAACGTATATATTTTGATAACTCGTATGTATATTTTGATGTTATGAAACAACTTATTTTGTAAAACGAGTTAATTATGGATTATTCCGCTTTATTCCATAATTGACTTTCCTTTTGTTGGAAAAAGTGTCCTGTTATTATTTATTCCACTTTGTGTTATATATCAAAGTTATGAGTAGGTGGAATATGTTTTTCTCAAATGTGGCATCCTTATTTCTGTCGAAAAACTTTTTTTTATTCACTCTGATTTAATTATGTATTATTTATCCGCGATGGAAATTAGGATGTTACAAGTGGTATCAGAGCAGGTCGGTCCGTCCGTCCAAGTTGTTGAGTTAGTTGGTGTGACAATTTAATACTGTCGATGTTGTTTGTTCCTTAGTATGTGATATGTGTGTGAAACACTGTCAATACTTTTTGGTTCTTCTAAACTTTTGTCTGCAGGATTTAGAATAAGATAAGTGGGGGAGAAGCTTGTGCTTCTCCAAGTTGCTTCAGGTGTGGAGCGTTGGCTCAGTGTGTTGTAGATTGTAATATTGTAAGTGTTGTTTGGACAGTGTTGTTCCCGGTTCCGGAGGGAATGCAGAGGTAAGGCTTAGGTCAACTAAGGATTTGTGCCTTAGGTAGTTTTGTGCACAAGATGCAAGAAATGCTATTATAGTTTGGTAAAGACGGTTTATGCCCTATCATGATTGTCGGCTGTCTATTGACAAATTGAGTAACTGATCACCCTTAATCTCTTGTTGATAGTAGACGCAATTATGTTGGATGGAATAGATGTGTCTTTCCAGCTTTGATAGTATGTTTTGTGAATCGTTTGGAGCTAAGCCAAGTGAGTACAGATTGTTTTGTTGAGTCGATGAAGATTCTAATATCGAAAGATGAGACGGATTATAGGTTTTGGTATGTTGGTCCAGTTGAGAAGTCATTGAGAGAGAACGATTGGGTATCGTTAGTGGTTGTTCTCAGAGAGTAGAGTGTGAACTCAAATTTGACGAAGGTGAAGATTTGAGGTTTGGATCTGCTAAGTAAGTAGAAGAACTTTTAGGAAGTGAAACTCAGATGTTTGTCATGTTTGTGATGATAGTGTTCTGGAATTGACAGGAAAGCCACAGTGATGGGCCGTCAGTTGTGCATGGTTTCAGATGTGTTTTTGGATGAAACATTAGTGTATCGACTTGAAGAGGTCCAACATGGTTGGTAAGGAAAAGGATGATAGCATAAGGTTGCGTGTTAATCAGTGAGTAGTATGGAAACTTGCGGTTGTGTTCTGGATAACTTGAGTTTTGAATTGTGATGAATCGCGAACGATTTAAAGTTCCTTGATGGTATTACTTTTGTTATGGGTTGAGATCTTGTGTCAACAGAAACCTTGAGTGAGTTGGAACCCCGTAAGAAGAATTGATATGGAATGTGGTAACCAAAGATTGTTAAGCTATTTTGGATAAATTGTTTCGAGCTCAGAATGAATTTTGAAGGTTGTATATGTTATGGTTGTGGAGTATATGAATCCTATATTCCATACTTGTTTGGATAAGTTCATAGTGATGTTTATTGGATGATATTCTGATTTATTTTAAATTAAAGGATGAGTATGTAGAGTATTTGAGGATTGAGTTACAAGGGTTGAAAGAGAGGGAGCTTTCTGCTAAATTATCGAAGTGATAATTTTGATTGAAATAGGTTAGTTTTCTTGGTAATGTTATTTCCAATGATGGTATTGTTGTGTATCTATCCAAAATAGATGCAGTTCTACATTGAGAGACTCCAAAGTCAGTTAAGGAGATTAGAAACTTTTGGGCTTAGTTGGTTATTACCGGAGGTTATGGAAGGCTTTTTCAAGTTACCATTTTTGTTACTTCAGTTGACTTGCAAAGGGTAAGTCGATTGCTTTGGATGTTCATTGTGAGGAAAGTTTGAGAGGGCTAAAGTAGAATTTGTCTGCGGCTCCAGTTTTGATTCCGCGTGATCCTGGTAAATTGTTTATGGAATATTGGTATGCGTCCTTGATGAGTGTAGTTAGTGTGTTAATGCGAGAGGGTAAAGTCATTTTTTATGCTCTACGACAATTGAGGATTCATGATTTCAAGATAGCTGCGGTTACTTTTGTGTTGAGAATCTAGAGGTATTATTTTGAGGGTTTTAGGTTCAAGGTATTTGGTAATCACAAGGGCTTAGAGTACTTGTTTGGTCAGAAGGAATAAAGTAGGAAACAATGAGGATGGTTGGAATTCCTGATTAGTTATGACCTTGGCTCGAATTATCCTATTGGTAAAGTTAATGTCGTGCCTGATGAGTTAAGTCGAAAATCTTTGCATACGTCTGCTTTCATGGTTAAAGAGTGGGAACTTTTGGAAGAATTTAGAGATTTGAGTTTGGTGTGTGAATTGACATCTGATAGCGCGAGGCTTGGTATGTTAAAGGTCACTAATGATTTTCTGTTGACCGTTAGCGAGAAACAGAGGCTGGATGTGAAATTTGTTGATTTAATGACGGTTGGAGATAAAGGTGTGAATGGTGACTTTGAAGTGGGTGATCAGGGTGTTTTGAGATTCTGTGGTAGAATTTGTATTCCTGATGATTCAGAGTTGAAAAAGATGATTTTAGAGGAAGGACACCGGAGTAGTTTGAGTATACATCCGGGAGCTAATAAAATGTATCAAGATTTGAAGAAGATCTTTTGATGGTCAGAGAATTAGAGTTGGTTGAGCACTTCAGAGACTTGTGTCTGGTGTGTAAGCTAACACAGCAGAGTGTGAGGTTGGGTATATTAAAAGTGAACAGTGATTTTTGGCAAATATGAGAAAGAGTTAGACTTTGGACGTGGAATTGGTAGTTTTGATGGTTACGAGTAATCAGAGTGCTCAACGGAAGCGTGATGTGGCACAATTCGTATATGCGTGTGTGACTGGTAAGAGTTCATAGGTTGAACATTGGAAACATGTAGAAATGATGAGACGATTGTGTCGCTCTCGAAAGATTCGCATCCAACGGTACAAATACGAGAATGGCGCGGAAAACAGAGTCGCCAGCAATGTGTATTTATCCCAAGAGAGGGAAAGGAAACACTGCATAAACCTGAAGAGAGGAAGGAAAGAGCATGGTCTTGCGACCAAGAGATCTGGGTTCGGGAGTCGGTTACGCGTGAGGAAGGTATTAGCACCCCCACGCATCCATCGTACCTGATGGGATCCACGCTTGCTTGTCTCGATCAAAGGGTGTCGTCAACTGGAACTCCGCTGCTGCTGGAAAGGAAAGGGAACGGGAAAAAGGAAAAAGAAAGGAGAGAGAGAGATAGAGCAAGAAATAAATGAGGGAAAATAAAAGAAGTGCTCGCATGGGCCCTACCCCACTGCCTACGTATCTCATCGGGAGCATGAGAATCAGAGCGACGTAGTTCCCCTCACTAGGGGTGGATTG
Source organism: Lathyrus tuberosus (assembly GCA_022829125.1). Classification (NCBI taxonomy): domain Eukaryota; kingdom Viridiplantae; phylum Streptophyta; class Magnoliopsida; order Fabales; family Fabaceae; genus Lathyrus; species Lathyrus tuberosus. The sequence goes on along the minus strand of JALAZF010000274.1, from coordinate 3,096,213 downwards.
TGTTTTTCAGGGAACGACTTACGTTCTAGCTCAGGTGTTGCAGCTCGCTGGATCGAGACTTAGGCGTTACCGTCTTGCAAGAGAACGAGTAGGAGCGCGTTCGTACGCTGAGAGTGAATGAGATGAGAAAAGAATTCTCGAAGGAAAGACGTTATTGTTGGTTTGAAGTTTTTTAGACAGAAGTGTTTTTTTACAGTTATTTGTAACTTGTATTGCACCAAAGCCTATCATGCGGGAACGAGTGAGTCGCATGGTCGTACCCAAATGGAACGTATGCTAAACACTCTAGAAGAGGAGGGGGGACCCCTCGTTCTTCATTTCCTACATTTAAGGCTCGGACGCAATACACGCTAACCTTTATTAAGTATTTTTTACTTTTCTTTTGAGATGAGAAGAGAAACAACGCAAAGGAAACTCTAAAGGGAAACTAAGAGTCCTAATGTTATCATGCATGGATGTCCTATGGTTAGTGAGGTTTAGGAGAAAAGACTAACTAACACCTAATGCTAATCCTACTCCAAGCTTAATAAAAAATTAAGTTGGACTAGGTAGCTCTAAGGGGAAAGGAATCCAAGACTTGAACAAGTCTTGAGATTCATGGGATGAGAAAGAGTGAAAAAGAAGAAAAGAGAAAAGAAGAAAGAGAAAAGAGATGGGGCAGCAACTACACAATAATCATCATATCCAATCATAACATAGAACATGCTTCAAAGATCATACAAGCACATATCAAGTATACAAGTGAAGGCACACAGGAAAGGATGCAAGTAAACTTGCACAAGATTCACAATTTCACACACTAAGGTTTCATACAAAGATGACATGAACAAAATAAGATGAAAGTGAAACCAAGTCAGAATTCAATTCACATCATCATCATCTAATCCAAACATGCAAGAATGTTTCACATTATGATGCATTATGAGCCAAAGAAACCACAAAACCAATGATGATGATATGCATTATACAAATCAAACCATGATGATCAAGTGAGATAAAAACCAAGTAATGAACTCATGGGGCAGTAGCATATGTATCTACATCATACCAAAAATAAACTCAAGTCATGCAAGATGAATCCTTAAGCAACACATTCAAAACATGCATCAAAGTTAATCAAAACATCCACAAAACTCAAGTCAAAATAACATCAACTTAGAAAATCAAGAACAAATTGGAAAATGGTCAAATGAGGATGATTCCAAAGCCAAAAGTAAGCTCAAACATAACATGATCATACCATAAAAACATCTCAAGCATCACTCCATCACAAGTAAGCAAATGCATTCAAACCTTATCATGTATCAAAGTATACCTCAATCAAATTTACATCAAAAACAAATTCAACCAAAAATAGTAAAGTGGATCAATAAAATCCCAAAAAATATCCAAACAGAAGTTACCTCAGTCAAGTAAGATGTGCAAAAAGATCAAACCAAAATTCACAAATTAAGTACCTCAAACAATTAGACAAAGGTCAAGTAAGCACCAAGTATCAATATGCAAAAGAAAGGGACCAAAATGCAATATGGAAAAGTTTTAAAAATGATACAAAAATGTTTTTATGCAATTTAATATGTCACCTAATAGATGCAAAAAGAATGGATTAAAAATATGTTGTGGATGAAGAGAAATAAAATTTACAAGTTAGAGTGTGCAAGTGAAACAATTAAGAAAAGAAAATAAAGCAATTTATTAAATCAGATGCCAAAAAAAAAAATAATAAGAAAATAAAATATGGAAATATTTCAGAAAACTAAGAAGAGGTTTCATGATTTTTTGTATGATTTTTAGATGCACAAAAATAATTTTAGAAATTAAAAACCAAAACAAATAATAAAAATAAAATAAAATGAAATGAAAGAAGCAGGGGGGTGTAAACAGTAAATAAATGCGTGGAAGATAATAGAGGCCCAAAGGGGGGGGGGGAGGGGGTGCGAATAAGAAAGCCCAAAGGAAATAAACCCACTAGCGAAAGTCAAAGGAGCATGGAATTAGTCAAACGTTCTGATGCAATCCAAACCATTCAATAAATCCAACGCGTGAAAAAATAACTAATCAGGTCCACATGATCAAGTTTAATGAATATCAATGGTCACGATTTCCAAGCACAGCACAGTCCACATGTACACGCAACCACACGAACAACCAGTACACACCATACTCTCCCACGCGCCACGCACATGCCTTCATTAATTTGTTGTCAAAAAACTAACCGTATGATGAATCAGACGGACAAGATTAGATCACACGTTCAAAAATTAATTAAAATCAAATGGCTAATGATGAGGACGCGCGGTAGTACACTTGGAATGGCAAACACGTAAACACTAAATTAAAAACATAAGAAACAGCACACGTGGCATAACGATGGATGCAGGATCAAACGCATCAACGGTCCTACTTCATCTTCTTCCTTGAACACCTTGCCGGACTGGTTTTCAGGCAGCCGCCGGAGCTAGGGCTCCGGCCACCCTCTCCGGTGAGTTGTAGCGAAAAATTCTCCAGAAAATGCATATAGGTACACAATTTTGACCAGAAAAACGCAAGGATCTCAAATATGCAGTCCATTTTAACAAACAATCAACCAATAAGGAGAATCAAACAAAAACATAAATAGATCTAAAACTTTAAATCAACATATCTCACAAACCACACGTCCAAACTTCAAATAAAATATATCAACATGCTCAGGGAAGTTCACAGATCATTATGCATATCAAAAATTCAAGTTCTGTGAGTATGAAAAATTCACCAACCTGAACCTTGTAGAACTTGAAATCCTCCAAGAAATCCCTCCAAATACTGCAGATCCACTCCTTGGAACCTCTAGATGCAAAATAAATGCAACTAGAGCTTGAAATCGTGCTAGATCTTGAGATTTAAGTTTGAACCCTCTTGAATGGCACTTGATGAAATCTTCAATATGAGCTCAAAACAACAGTGGATTCTTGCTCCATTCTCTTCACTGATCAAGAATGTGAAGAGAAAACTCAAAAAAGCTCCAAGAAGAATGAGATTCAATGAGAGGAAGTGTGAGAGCAAAAAACCACAAGTGTGCAAATGAGAGCCTCTACCCTAGCTGTGAGGGCATGAGTAAGCATATATACCCTTCATTAGTTCACTGATTAGGATTAGGAAGTGATTAGAACTCTTGTTAATGAGATTTGGGTGAAATTGCAAAAATTCATTTTACACCATCACCACCAATTTACACGTGGGAAACCCTTGTACCCAGCATAATTCACCTCCAATCCACTCATGGATCACTTCTGAATTGATTTTGGGCCTTGTACTTTCTTGGTTTGCAAGTTTTGAATTAATTTGGCAATTTTGCACTTTGTGATAATAATAAGAAATATGGCCTGGCATGAATTGATTCAAAGGCCACAAATGATCTTCTTGACTTGTATTTTGATGTTGTAATATGGCATGAAGCAATTGGGAACATTACAAGTCCATTTGTGCAAAAATGCAAAAGGTGGAAAATTTGACTTATAAGGAATCCATGAAAAGTACCTTGCCTTGTTTTGACCATAACTAGAGTTCCACAAATGATATGGAAATGTTCTAGTACTTTTTGGAAATGGGAGAGAAATATATTCAACTTTCATGTTGGAGGAAAATTCATTTGGAGCTTCCTTGATGATGAAAAGTCAAGTTGAATGTGGTTGAAAAAATGCCAAAAATGGAAAGTTTTAATTATAGGTCATTTTCCAAATTTAGTAACTTTTGCACAACCTCTTGATTCTTGATGAATGGTATGAATCTTGACCAATGAAGACCATATGAGGATGTGAGACCTTGAAAACCATGAAAAGACCCTCAAAAATTCCACAGTTGACTTTCTCCTTTACAGTTGACTTTTGCTTATTTCACCAGCAACTGATCCAATGAATAGTCTTCACCATGAACCATCAACCAAATCCCCATCCATGAACACTTGTGAACATATGGAAGCCATAAAACATGCTTGAACCCCCAAAGTCTTCAAGAAACTCTCATGAAACCAAAAACCCTGATTGGTCTGTCTGGTTAGGAGGGAGAGATCCACTTGCAATCTTTTGCCATGCTTGATCTTAAGAAGACATGATGAACCCCATGAGCCACCTTGAAGTTTGAGACTTGAGAAAATGTACCAAGTGCCTTGATCCCATACCCTATGCTGAATGCCATGCTATGCAATATATGACCTACTAGGGAATGCAAATGAGTAAAGCATAAACCAATTATTGAGAAAAAATGAAGGTAAATTTTGAGGTATTACAGCTACCCCTATTCAATCAACTGTGAATCTGAATGGATGGAAGCAATGGCTATCAGGAATTCAAGATACATAGGGATTGAATACAAAAATAACCGAGAAAATTTGCACTGTGGTTAGAGAAGATGTTGTAAAGGTAAGGAAGAAAATTTGGTGAAGAAGACCTTGGAACCATCGGATCCTATAGGAAACCTGTCGGGAACTGGTGAAATACCTGTCGGGAACGGGTGAGATACCTGTCGGGAATGGGTGAAATACCTGTTGGGAATGGGTGAGATACCTGTCGAGAACTAGTGAGATACCTGTCGGGAACTGGTGAGCTTGGACCTGTTTTGTCTATCGGGAATGGGCAAGTGTACCTGTCGGGAATTGGCAAGGTTCAAACCAACGGGAGCTGTCGGGGACGACTACAGTTTATAACCAATGCTTACCTATCGGGAATGGGTAACTGGGCCTGTCGGGAACTGGCATGGTTAAAACTCAAAGGAGCGGTCGGGAACGGCGGTAGTTTATAACCAAGGCTTACCTATCGGGAATGGGTAACAGGGCCTGTCGGGAACTGGAATGGTTAAAACTCAAAGGAGCGGTCGGGAACGACTGCAGTTTATAACCAAGGTTTACCTATCGGGAATGGGTAACGGGGCCTGTCGGGAACTGGCATGGTTAAAACTCAAAGGAGCGGTCGGGAATGGCTGCAGTTTATAACCAAGGCTTACCTATCGGGAATGGGTAACGGGGCCTGTCGGGAATTGGCATGGTTAAAACTCAAAGGGAGCGGTCGGGAACGGCTGCAGGAATCCTATCGGGAATGGTTCCAAGAAACTTGCAAGTTGAGAGATATGACTCTGTGGGGAGAAAAAATGATGAAACCCTTTGTGTCGTTTCGCAATGTCTGTCGAGGAATGAACTAGGCATTCTTTCTGGCTTTGTCAATGATGTAAGGAGCAAAGTTCTGGACTCTCGCACGAGTTATCAAACTGGCCTATGTTTCACATGCACATGTTTGAATTTTTCCGTAATGCTCCATACGAAATGGAATGCTACGCATTTTAGAGGATGCTATGCGTACTACATGCAAACTGCAAAGAGGTCCTCGGCAAAATAAATGCTGAGGAAAGGAAAGACAACTCCGCTGGGGATAACAAGCTAGATTGACTCGCGGTCGCAAACCGTACTGGAGAAGACAAATTGACCTGACCTCCTGATCTGGGCATTGACCTGACAAACCCATTGAGGCTACTGTAGGAAATGATAACTTTGCTGAGGAGGCATCATCTGAACCAGTCTGCTTGGGGAATAACTATAACCATAGAACTCCGCTGGGGATTGATGAGCTTACAACAAACTCTGCTGGGGAGGTGTCCCTTGAGAGAATTTTACAGAAGACCACGCCTCTTCAAACTCTACTGGGGAAATAATATTTCAACAAACTCTGCTGGGGAGAATCACTTCAAAGTGTCTCATGCCAGGGAATGTTTCTTGAGAGAATTTTACAGAAGATTTGATATCTTCCAACTCTTAAACTAATACCGAGACTTGAGCTAGGATCCAGTAGTTGGGAGGCCACCCTGTTGGGGATAATAGGTCTGGAATACTCCTGCCCTGGAATTCATGATGCTCCATGCTTGAGATGGTCGACCATTTGATTTTGCCCCAAGATACAAGTCTGATCTGGAGAAAACGTCCCGAGAGGATTTTACAGAAGATTCGACATCTCCAAACTCCTGGACACTCGCTGAGTCTTGCACACTAACTGTAAGGCGTGTGAAGCAACTCTACTGGGGGCTTACAACCGTTATCAACACAGAAAAAGCTTGTAGCTGTCCGAAGTACTGAATAGGATACAATACTACCCTCTTGACAACGCTGTTGGGGATCATGAAGCTCCGTAAATACGCTGGGGATGACTACCTCCTAGAATAGCCTTCCTGCTGAGGAGCTATCTGCTTGGGGAGGAACGATCATTTGCACTTTGCAAAAGGATTCGGCTTGAAGACGTCATACATCTTTGCATAGCTATCCTGTGAAATCTCCACACCTGCAAACAAAAGAATGCGCACATATGCCCCAGAATAATATGAGGTTCGGTAGGATTCAACCAAGAACACGCATCATTTAAAGCAATTCTAAATGTTTTCTCCTTTATGCACATTATTGTAGAACCCCGGAGATTATCGCATGCAAATGTTTATCAAAAATTTGGATGTTTCTGTAAACAAAGCAAATATAAAAAAACAAAACAACAGGTAGAATTATTCTGAATAACGACAATTTTATTGATTGAAAAGCCTGAAAAATAGGCATTTACATCAAGAAACAATTCCTGGAAAGAGGTAATTGCCAAAACAGAAAAGAAACTGTCCTAATGGCAATGTGAAAATGGAACTTCACTGAGTTTCAACCCTGCTATGGTTCATATATCTTCAAGATTCTCCAACTGGTTTGCCTTCAAAGGGGGACGATTGCACTAATTCCTGACCTTCGGATTGCTTACTGATTGAGACGAGACAATACAGCTTACTCAGATCTCAGTTTCTGCTAAATCTCTCTTTTACCTGGATCGCGCTTTACGGGTTTTCAATCCACCGAGATACCCTTTTTTGCCTAAGTTGCCCTTGCGGGTTTTCAACTTACCTGGTGTACTTCCTTTTTTTTTTTTTATCCCTAATTTTTGCCCGTACCTTTTTCTTCTTCTTTTTTTTTTTGGTTCGCCGGGATGCCCTTTTTTGCCTGGACTCTCTTTTTACTGTCCAGCGGGTCTCTTTTTACGAAGTATTTTTTAACTGCGTCTGAGTTCACAGGGGACAAAAAATCCTCACCGTCCATTGTTGTAAGCATCAAGGCTCCGCCCGAGAAGACCTTCTTAACAACATATGGACCTTCATAATTAGGCGTCCATTTGCCCCTGTGATCTGTATTCGGAGGAAGAATCCTTTTCAATACCAAGTCGCCCGTCTGGTAAGTCTGAGGGCGCACTTTCTGATCAAATGCTCGTTTCATTCTTCTCTAGTATAGTTATCTGTAACAAACTGCAGCCAACCGTCTTTCTTCGATGAGACTCAACTCATTGAACCTTGCTCGAACACATTCAGCCTTGTCAAGTTTAACATCCATCATGACCCTTAAAGAAGGGATTTCCACTTCAACCGGTAGCACTGCCTCCATACCATATACAAGCAAAAACGGGGTTGCCCCAGTAGATGTACGAACAGAAGTACGGTACCCATGTAAAGCGAAAGGGAGCATTTCATGCCAATCCTTATATGTCACCACGATCTTCTGCACAATCATCTTAATATTTTTGTTGGCTGCCTCGACGACACCATTCATCTTCGGGCGGTAAGGAGAAGAATTGTGGTGTTCAATTTTGAAGCTCTGGCATAGCTCTTTCATCATATTGTTGTTGAGATTAGAACCATTGTCAGTAATGATCCTTTCAGGCACCCCATATCTGCAGATAATCTATTTCTTAATGAATCGGGCTACCACTTGCCTGGTAACATTTGCAAAGGAGGCAGCTTCTACCCACTTGGTAAAGTAATCAATAGCCACCAGAATGAATCGGTGTCCGTTGGAAGCTGTAGGCTCTATCTTCCCTATCATATCAATGCCCCACATAGCAAAGGGCCACGGAGAACTCATCACATTAAGGGGGTTTGGTGGCACATGCACCTTATCAGCATAGATTTGGCATTTATGGCATTTTCGGGCGTACTTAAAGCAATCAGCCTCCATAGTTAGCCAATAATACCCTGCTCGTAGTAATTTCTTCGTCATAGTATGCCCACCAGCATGGGTACCAAAAGATCCTTCATGTACTTCCTGCATTAACAGGTTTGCTTCCTGCCTATCCACACATCTGAGCAAGATCATGTCGAAGTTTCACTTGTACAACGCATCCCCATTCAAAAAGAAACTTCCTGCCAACCTCCTCAGAGTCTTTTTGTCATTGTTTGATGCCCCAGCTGGATACTCTTGACTCTCCAAGAAACGCTTGATATCAAAATACCAGGGTTTATCATCAGTCGTAGTATCAGCGGCAAACACATGAGCGGGTCTGTCTAATCTCATCACATCAATCTTCGGGATATGGTTCCACCAATTCACCTGAATCATGGAGGACAATGTAGCTAAAGCATCAGCCATTTGATTCTCATCACGAGGTATATAGTACAATTTCACTGTTGTAAAGAAGGTCAACAGTCTTCTCACGTAGTCTCTGTAAGGAATCAAGTTCTGCTGGTTGGTATGCCAATCTCCATTGATCTGGTTGATCACTAGAGCAGAATCACCAAATATCTCAAGAGTCTTGATCCTCAAATCAATGGCTTCCTCAATACCCATGATACATGCCTCATATTCCGCTTCGTTGTTGGTGACATTAAAAGTTAACCTGGCAGTGAAAGGTATGTGTGATCCTTTCGGAGTGATCAAAACTGCCCCAACACCACTTCCATTCATGTTAACGGCCCCATCAAACATCAGTTTCCATTTTTTGTCAGGATTCGGTCCTTCATCAACCGGAGGCTCTTCACAATCTTTAGCCTTGAGAAACATAATGTCTTCATCAGGAAATTCAAACCTCATTGGCTGGTAATCATCAATAGGCGACTCGGCAAGATAATCAGACAATACACTCCCTTTGATAGCCTTCTGAGACGTGTACTGTATATCATATTCAGTCAAAACCATATGCCACCGAGCAACCCTTCCATTAAGAGCTGGCTTTTCAAAGATGTACTTGATTGGATCCATTTTTGAAATCAGTAGGGTTGTATGAGTCAGCATGTACTGCCTCAATCGCTTAGCATCCCATGCTAGTGCACAGCATGACTTCTCAAGCATCGAGTACCTGGACTCACAATCAGTGAATTTCTTGCTCAGGTAGTATATAGCATGCTCTTTCCTACCTGTCTCGTCGTGTTGGCCGAGAACGCAACCCATTGATCCATCACGTACAGTGAGATACATAATCAGTGGCCTCCCAGGAACTGGAGGCATGAGAATCAGAGGATTTTGCAAGTATTCTTTTATTTTATCAAAGGCCTTTTGAAAATCATTGTTCCACCGGATTGATTGATCTTTTCTCAATAACTTGAATATTAGCTCACAGGTTATGGTAAGATGAGATATAAATCTTGCAATATAATTCAACCTTCCCAAAAACCCACGAACCTATTTTTCAGTTCTCGGCTCCGGCATTTCTTGAATGACTTTTACCTTTGCTGGATCCACCTCGATTCCCTTTTCACTGACGATGAAACCCAAAAGCTTACCAGATCTTACCCCGAAAGTACACTTATTCGGGTTCAGCCTCAGTCTGAAATGTCTCAACCGTTCAAACAACTTTTTCAAATTTACCAAATGCTCTTCTTCTGTTTGTGACTTGGCAATCATATCATCCACATAAACTTCAATTTCTTTGTGAATCATATCGTGGAAGAGCGTTACCATGGCACGCTGATATGTAGCCCCAACATTCTTTAGACCAAACGGCATCACCTTATAACAGAATGTGCCCCAAGGGGTAATGAATGTAGTTTTCTCCATATCCTTGGGCGCCATTTTAATCTGGTTGTAACCTGAAAACCCGTCCATGAAAGAAAACACAGAGAATTGAGCCGTATTGTCCACCAACACATCAATATGTGGTAACGGAAAATCATCTTTCGGACTAGCCTTGTTCAAATCTCGATAGTCCACACACATTCTGACTTTGCCATCCTTCTTCGGCACAGGCACAATATTAGCGACCCACGGTGGATAATTAGTAACAGCTAGAAACCCCGCATCCAACTGCTTTTGCACCTCCTCTTTAATCTTGATGGCCATTTCAGGCTTGGTTCTCCGAAGCTTCTGTTTGACAGGAAAACAACCCTCTTTCAGCGGTAATCTGTGCACCACGATGTCTGTATCCAACCCATGCATATCTTGATAAGACCAGGCGAAGATGTCGACATACTCTTGCAACATTTCAATCAGCTCTTTCTTTACATTCTCAGCCAGGCTTGCCCCTACTTTAACCTCTTTCCTTACCTCTTCAGTACCAAGATTGACAACTTCTACATCTTCCTGATGAGACTGAATGACTCTTTCTTCCTGTTTCAATAACCTAGCCAACTCCTCTGGCAGTTCACAGTCTTCTTCGTCCCCCTCTTCGGCTTGGTATATTGGATTATCGAAGTCATAATAAACCATAGCAGAGTCATCATCAATGAGATCCAGAGGACTACTTCTGCATGAATGATAATTCATGCCTTTAGAACTGCTCTTTGAAAGGAAAACGGAAAAAATGCAAGAAAACTGAAGAAAACATTGCCATTTTTTATTTAAATAATAAAAATAAAAAAGAAAGACAGGGAACACAATTTGAATACAAAACGTCCTTTCATTAATGATAAAAACTTGTATGAAAACAAACATGGGGGCCCTACAATGAAGTCACTATGCCTTGGGCAGAGCATAGGACTTTTGCATGCTTAATGAAAGAAAACAAAGAAAATTACTTATTTGGCAGAGTAACTTGGAAGAGATACTCCGAAAACCAATTGTTCAGCTTCACTCTTGGGGCACATGGACGCACCCAGTTGTCCAGGTCACAGTCACTATCTTCACCGTCTTCAGTTGCTGCACAGGTATGGCTTAGATATATGACCCCTCCACTTGAGAAGAAAACTGGCCCTTGGCACTCTTGACCCTGTTGTGGAACCCGAGGAGGCTTATAACCAATTCCATTCTTATCATCCTTGAAAGGTATCTCAACCATTTGTCCCCAACCTTCGGTATGATCAGACTGCACCACCTCCAAAGCCTGCTTATACGAAGTCATAGAGGCTCCCCCTCTTGCCTCACCAGACGGAGACGGAGAATCTTTCACCATATTCATAGTTTCAAATGCCTGACAGAGAGTTTCGTGGATTTCTCCGTCCATCTCTACATACTTGAAGGATGACAGATGTCTAACAAAAATATCTTCTTCTCCGCATACCATAACAACTTGACCATCAACTACAAACTTTATCTTCTGATGCAAGGTTGAAGATACGGCCCCAGCAGAGTGAATCCAGGGACGACCCAATAGACAACTATAGGCCGGTTGGATGTCCATCACATAAAACACTGTATTGAACACCTGGGGTCCTATCTGGACAGGCAACTCTATTTCTCTAAACACTGATCTCTTTGAACCATCAAACGCTTTCACAACTAGATCACAAGGTCTGAGTATCACCCCTTCCACATCCAGCTTGGCTAATGCCTTCTTAGGCAACACATTGAGGGATGAGCTAGTATCCACCAACACATGGGATAACATGGCACCTTTACATTCCATTGATATGTGGAGAGCCTTATTGTGATTCCTTCCTTCTGGCGTTAAGTTAAAATATGTGAACCCTAGACCATTTCCAGCATTAACATTGGAGATCACACCTTCAAGCTGGTTCCCTGATATTTCTTGCAGTACATACGCCATATTCAAAATTTTGAGCAGAGCATTCCGATGAGCTTCGGAACATAGCAACAGTGACAAAATGGAAATCTTAGAAGGAGTTTGATGTAGATGGTCAACGATCTTATAATCGCTTTTCCTGATTATTCTCATGAATTCCTCAACATCTTTCTCAAATGACTTATCAGATTCTGCCTCTGGCACCGGTTTAGCCCCTGGCGTTGGTTCATCATTCAGTACCCGCTTCCCTTTGGCCCTTTCTAATGCTTCAGTATTGCCTCTCCTGAGTGTCTGAGGAGCGAAACGCCTGCCACTGCGAGTAAAACCACCTACTCCTCCAACATTTCCGACCCTTGAACCACTTTCTTTAGGAGTCTGTACCTCCTGCCTCTGTCTTTGACTATTAGTCCCATAATACCACGGGATAGCAACCTTGTTCTCATTTGGGACGTAGCTGGGAACATTTACAGTTATAGGAGCCACTCGTTCAGGCTTAGATATCTGTACAGGAGCAGGCACCAGAATTTCCACAGGATCAAAGTAGATTGTAATAGTAGAAACCTCATCATCATTCTTTTTCAACTGATCAAATTGTAAACATCCTTCATCTATCATACTCTGAAGGCCAGTTCTCAACTTTACACAACCATTATCAGCAGTCAAGCAATCTTCACAACTCTCTGAACAACCAGGAAATATAGCCCCTTTCAGCAGGCGTTCCTTCACAACTTTCAGCGGAGTCTTGACATCATTAATATCCCTTACCAGATTTAGCCCTATATCCTCTTCAATGGCATGCACCCCCGGTCCACTATGCGGAGGCATGGGATTTTGAATTACATTAGGCCTCGGAGCAAAATTAATAGCTTTTAAATCAACAAGGTCTTGCACCACATGTTTGAAAGCCTTCTAGTTTTCCACATTGTGTCCTGGCGCATTGGAGTGAAACTCACACTTTTCATTTGCATCATATCCAGCGGGTAATCTGCCCGTTGGGGGAGCCAAAGTCCTTAACTGTACCAAATTCAAACGAAGTAAATTCTGTAGCATCTGTGAACAGGTCATAGGGAAAACATCAAAATGTCTGTCATTCATTCTCTTTCTTGGGTGATACTGCCTCTGAACTGCAGTTTGAGCCTCATTACCCGGAGTTGGAATAGTTATAGATGTTGCCTGGTGATGTACACCCTGTTGTCCTCTACCTCTCCCCCTTATGAATACACAACATTAGCGTCACCTTCACGCTTTCTGTTGTTGTTGCCAAAGAACTTGTTTGCAGGAGCTGAACTTGTACCACTTCCGTCCTAAATCTTCCCCATTTTTAACAAACTCTCAATTCTCTCTCCAGCAATTACTATGTCAGCAAACCCAGTAGATGGACAAGCGGCCAGCCTGTCAAGATACGGACCTTGCAAAGTATTCATGAACATGTCAGCCATCTCCCTATCTGCCAACGGAGGTTGCACCTGAGCAGCAAGTTCACGCCACCTCTGGGCGTACTGTTTAAAATCTTCCTTGGGGTTCTGTGTCATGCTTTGTAACTGAGTGCGATTCGGTGCCATGTCGATGTTATATTGGTATTGCTTTAAGAAAGCTAAGCACAAATCTTTCCAGCTTCTAACGCGGGCTCTGTCCAATTTTATGTACCATTCCAGTGAGGCTCCAGACAAGCTGTCCTGGAAAAAATACATCCATAACTTCTGATCATCAGAATAAGCTGTTATCTTCCGGTTGTAAGCCTGGAGGTGAGTTTTGGGACAAGTACTGCCATTGTACTTGTCGAAAGTAGGTGGTTTAAACTTCGGGGGAATCTTGACACCCTGTACCAATCCTATATCCTCGACATCAATTCCCAAAGGATTCTGACTTTCTATAGCTTTCACTCTCTCAGCCAATCCCTCGTATTTCCTTTCATCATGGTAGAATCCCATATCAGTATTAAGTACAGAAAACTGGTCATCTTGACGATCTTCCACCAGCCCAGCGTTGCTAAGAGTAAAACCCACATTAACCCCAACCGGAGGAGGAGTAACCACAGGAGGATTGACCACATGAGGGTTGACCACATGAGGGTTAACCCTAGGGGGATTAACGTGTTTACCAGTAGGAATCTCAGTCTCCAACCTCTGGATGGTAGCTCTCATGTCTTCTTGCCCTGCTCTCAGGTCCTGCTGCCCCTGAGCAACCCATTGCATCAGATTCATAAATTGTTGGGTTAAATATACAATACCCCCCTGCAATGTTAGCGATTTCTCATTTTAGCCCCTGGTAAAGTTTTTTTTTTAAAAACCCCCTCATCTTATTTAGATTCCCTCATTTAGGCCCCTGGCTGCCACATGGCAACAAAGATTCCTTTCTATTGCTTGCGTGGCAGCCACGTGGCATTTTTAATATTATTTTATTATTTTATTATTATTTTATTATTTTATTTATTTATTCATTTTTTTTTTTTTAATTTTTTTTAATTTTTTTTTAATTTTTTAAATTTTTTTTTATTTTTTTTAATTTTTTTTTTACTTTTTTGTTTTATTTTGTTTTATTTGTTTTTATTATAATTTTTATAATTTTTTTTTCTTTTTTTTATTTCTTTTTCGTTTTTATTTATATATTTTTTATTTTTTTTATTTTTTTTTATTTTTCGTTTTTGGACTTAATTTTTATTTTTCATTCTATTTTAAACAAATTTTTATTTTAAAAATTACACTAGTGCAGAAAAGACTTTTTACATCGGGCAAAAAATACATTTTACATCGGTTCTGGGTCCGATGTAAAGCCAAGCGATGTAGTAAATCAAAGACATTTTACATCGGGCCATAGTCCGATGTGAAAAATACATCTACTACATCGGTTGACTATTAAGTCCGATGTAAAATGTATGTTTTTACATCGGTTGCCTTTCTGGCCCGATGTAAAATGTATGTTTTTACATCGGTTGCCTTTCTGGCCCGATGTAAAATGTTTTTTTTTACATCGGTTTCCTTTCTGGCCCGATGTAAAATGTATGCTATCTTTCTTAAAATGTATGTTTTTACATCGGTTGCAAGGCGAAAAAGAAATAAAAAAAAAAGAAAAAAAAATTATAAAAATTATAATAAAAACAAATAAAACAAAATAAAACAAAATAAAAAAAATTTTAAAAAAAATTTTAAAAAAAAAATTAAAAAAAATTTTAAAATAAAAAATAAAAAAAAATAAAAAAAAATAAAAAAAAATAAAAAAAAAATAAAAAAAAATAATATTAAAAATGCCACCTGGCTGCCACGCAAGCAAAGAGAAAGGAATCTTTGCTGCCATGTGGCAGCCAGGGGGTTAAGTGAGGGAATCTGGATATTAAGAGGGGGTGTTTAAAAAAAATTTTTTTACAGGGGCTAAAATGAGAATTCGCTAACATTGCAGGGGGTTTTGTATATTTAACCCTAAATTGTTCCATACGTGCCCTTAGCTCAGCCAACTCTATCTGCATCTGATCCATAGCTCTAGTCTGGTTTCTTCTGGTTGCGTATCGGTGAATAGGAGATTCAGCTATCGTGCCTGAAACCAAATAAAGGTTAGAGAGCCCCTGCAGCAAGTACCTGTTATGCAAAAATGCTTATACTTATGCAAATGCAAATGCAAACATGTTTGTATATTCGCAGGGCGATCCACCCCTTGATTCCAGTTTAAAGATGAAATAGGATAAAACTGCTGCTCATATAAATCAGAGTGAATCACTGTCAGAAATTACAACCCAAGGTACCATAAATAGCCTGAAACAAAAAATAAGCAAAGGTCCCAGCCAACAATTCTGGTGGTGACCCAAAATACCAAGAAAGAACAAAGTACAAACTACTGAGTAGAGTTCCCTTCAAGGATCTTGCACCGTATAAGGGCCACTGCCTGAGCTAGAGCACTCCCACTTAGACCTCTTCACTCCTGCTTGTATTTTCAGCTCTTCCATGGTGGCTATGGTTTCTTTGAGCCGTTCCTCGACTGCCTGTCTTTGGAACATCCCTGACAAGATCTCCTCGTCCTTCCTCCTGAGCTTCAACTTCAGACTCTCAATCTGCTCCAAATACTTATCTTCTTTCTGCTTGTTGGCTGTGATTGCAGTATCTCGATAAGCATTGAACCTGTGAATCTTCACCCAAGCCTTGGCTAAGTCATCCTTCTTGGATTTGAGAGTCTTGCAAACACCTTTTAGAGCTTGTCCTACCCTTTTCCTAGCTGCTATCTCTTCAACCAGCTCCTTTTCTTTCTCAGCGAGACGTTCTGTCTTCAGCTTGGCAATATGAACAGCCTCACCTCGCTCATGCTTCAACTGGTAGATTTCCTTTTGCAACTCACGGTTTTCCTCTCGAAATTTCTCCTTTTCAGCCTATAATTTGTTATACTTCTCCATCTCAACCATGGTTGGAGGTTCAATCAGCAAAGGGTAAGATGGAGGCTCCCTGCAGAATGGCAAAAGTACACTCTCTACTCTGCTCTGAATCCAGTCTTCATACGCAGGAAAAGCTTTGTTGTTACACTTTCCGAAAGAAGTCTTCCCTTTCTTATGGCGATCTCTCCAAGCATTTGCAGCTTCTTTCAACACCTCCAGATTGGATTCCTCACCCAAAAATAGAGACTCTTGCACATCTTGGCCTCTTGGCGGCTCTTTCAAAGCATACCCAAATTGCCTAATAGCAAGAATGGGGTTGTAGTTAATTCCCCCCTTCCTTCCTATTAAAGGTACGTTTGAGTAACCTCCGCAACTAACCAGGATCTCTTGGCCCAACAAATCATGATTGATCCAAATCAAGTTGTCAGCCCTTAACCCCATTAATCTCTTTGCCCAATCTAAAGTTCCTTTAGTGTCTTCGAATGCCCCAGATTTGGGAAGACGATCAGCAAACCACTTATAGAAAATTGAAGCACAACAATAAAGAGGTTCACCTCTCCTTTTCTCATTCTTATAGTGCATTGAATAATATAGATCCCCAAGCAAGGTAGGTACCGGATTCTTCGTGGTGAATATCTGGACAGCATGCGCATCTACAAAATCCTTCACATTAGGGAATAATGCCGTTCCATAAACACACATAGCCAGAATTGCATTGAACACCGACCAACACTTAGCCTTAGCACAAGTAGCAGCCTGTTCGATCAAAAACTTCGTGTGAAAACCTTGATAACCCCCTTTACTAGCAATATTTTTCTTCAACAGTGACTGATCCAAACGTAAAGCAGCAGCGACCCTTTCCAGATCAGGAAACTCCTTAGAAGGATAGAAGGGAGCTCCTTCTTTGACTGAAACCTCCAAAATAAGAGCATATTCTTCCAACGTAGAAGCCAAAAGATAATCAGCAAATAGAAAACACCGAAGTTGAGGGTCATAGAACTGTGCCAGAGTGTGCAGGGCCCTGAACTCATTGTTGGTAACATTCCGGGCGAAACTCAGAATCCTCCCATATTCTCCTCTGAAATCTGCCAATACCTCAGGTTTTGCCATAGCCGAGATCTTGTGCACAACATCTAGATGAAGCTCTGGAAACTTGTACAGGATGATGTTCTTTCTTTCTTCAGTGCTAATACTCATCATGGACAGTCTTCAGACAACCGGAATCAAAGTTAGGATGCAACCCTACAAATGAACAAACATGTCAGAATGCAAAAAGATGATGCAAAATGCAGACATGGGATCAAGGTATCCAAAATGCTCAAACTGCTGTTGTTCTGCTGACTGAATAGGACCCTGAATACCAGAAACCCAGAAATCCAGAATAACAACCCAATCAAACTGCCAGAATGCCAGGATAATAATAGTACACTGATGAGAAACCCAGAAACCAGGTAGGTTGAAGGTCTCGGTTACCTGCAAACCTGCAAACACCCATCCCCTCTCACATGTGGGTTCTAGAAAGGCGAGGATCCTCAATATCCCGGGCTCTCAGGTCAAGAAATAATGATACGTTCACCATTTCTGGTTTGGCATCATCACCAATCGAGGAGGCCTCAACTGATTCCCCTCTAAAGAAAACATCCTATGGCAAGTCCTCAGCTTCGGCACTGAGGTCGAGAAGCAATAGTACATTCATCCCTCAGGGTACAGTACTATCGCCAATGAGGAGTGCTTCCACTGATTCCTTCCCAAAAGGAAACCTATAGCAAGTTCCCAATATTGGGTCCTCGGATCGATAAGCGTAATGGATTTGCCACAGAGCGTGGTCTGCCATTATCACGTCTCGGGAGGAGTGCCGTTACTGAGTTCTCGGGAAACGGTCGCCAGAGTCGACAGCTTTTCAGGTTATATTCCATTGTCTGCCCCAAATGGACAGGACAGAATATTACCAAGAAAACCTCGTCTGGATGTGGAGTTTTCATGTATACTTCGTCTGGCCAAATGCCAAACAAGTCACACTACTTTCCACGCTAATCATAGGTGTATGCTCAAGCCTGGGTATTGGGCTTTTCTCTCATGAATCCATCCCACCCTACAAACAGAAAAACCGGCAACAGAACAGCACAGCAATATCCAGTATGACAGTAATAAAAATGAAATGCAATACAATAAAACCTGTAAAAATAGTAAAGCAGTAAAGGAAAAATATAGTAAACAACAATACAGTAATATACAACAAAGCAAAGCACCACAGAAAAACACCCTACGAAAGAAAACAAACAAGCGCTAGGATTGACTCGCTAAAAGGGATGGACCAGTAAGAGGTCAACCAGAGTCCCCAGCAGAGTCGCCAGCTGTCGCTCCCGAAAGATTCGCATCCAATGGTACAAACGCGAGAGTGGCACGGAAAACAGAGTCGCCAGCAATGTGTATTTATCCCAAGAGAGGGAAAGGAAACACTGCATAAACCTGAAGAGAGGAAGGAAAGAGCATGGTCTTGCGACCAAGAGATCTGGGTTCGGGAGTCGGTTACGCGTGAGGAAGGTATTAGCACCCCCACGCGTCCATCGTACCCGATGGGATCCACGCTTGCTTGTCTCGATCAAAGGGTGTCGCCAACTGGAACTCCGCTGCTGCTGGAAAGGAAAGGGAACGGGAAAAAGGAAAAAGAAAGGAGAGAGAGAGAGCAAGAAACAAATGAAGGGAAAATAAAAGAAGTGCTCGCATGGGCCCTACCCCACTGCCTACGTATCTCATCGGGAGCATGAGAATCAGAGCGACGTAGTTCCCCTCACTAGGTGTGGATTGTGTTTTTTAGGGAACGGCTTACGTTCTAGCTCAGGTGTTGCAGCTCGCTGGATCGAGACTTAGGCGTTACCGTCTTGCAAGAGAACGAGTAGGAGCGCGTTCGTACGCTGAGAGTGAATGAGATGAGAAAAGAATTCCCGAAGGAAATATGTTATTGTTGGTTTGAAGTTTTTTAGACAGAAGTGTTTTTTTACAGTTATTTGTAACTTGTATTGCACCAAAGTCTATCATGCGGGAACGAGTGAGTCGCATGGTCGTACCCAAATGGAACGTATGCTAAACACTCTAGAAGAGGAGGGGGGACCCCTCGTTCTTCATTTCCTACATTTAAAGCTCGGACGCAATACACGCTAACCTTTATTAAGTATTTTTTACTTTTCTTTTGAGATGAGAAGAGAAACAACGCAAAGGAAACTCTAAAGGGAAACTAAGAGTCCTAATGTTATCATGCATGGATGTCCTATGGTTAGTGAGGTTTAGGAGAAAAGACTAACTAACACCTAATGCTAATCCTACTCCAAGCTTAATCAAAAATTAAGTTGGACTAGGTAGCTCTAAGGGGAAAGGAATCCAAGACTTGAACAAGTCTTGAGCTTCATGGGATGAGAAAGAGTGAAAAAGAAGAAAAGAGAAAAGAAGAAAGAGAAAAGAGATGGGGCAGCAAGCAAACCATAATCATCATATCCAATCATAACATAGAACATGCTTCAAAGATCATACAAGCACATATCAAGTATACAAGTGAAGGCACACAAGAAAGGATGCAAGTAAACTTGCACAAGATTCACAATTTCACACACTAAGGTTTCATACAAAGATGACATGAACAAAATAAGATGAAAGTGAAACCAAGTCAGAATTCAATTCACATCATGATCATCTAATCCAAACATGCAAGAATGTTTCACATTATGATGCATTATGAACCAAAGAAACCACAAAACCAATGATGATGATATGCATCATACAAATCAAACCATGATGATCAAGTGAGATGAAAACCAAGTAATGAACTCAAGGGGCAGTAGCATATGTATCTACATCATACCAAAAACAAACTCAAGTCATGCAAGATGAATCCTTAAGCAACACATTCAAAACATGCATCAAAGTTAATCAAAACATCCACAAAACTCAAGTCAAAAGAACATCAACTTAGAAAATCAAGAACAAATTGGAAAATGATCAAATGAGGATGATTCCAAAGCCACAAGTAAGATAAAACAGAATATGATCATACCATAAAAACATCTCAAGCATCACTCCATCACAAGTAAGCAAATGCATTCAAACCTTATCATGTATCAAAGTATACCTCAATCAAATTTGCATCACAAGCAAATTCAACCAAAAATAGCAAAGTGGATCAATAAAATCCCAAAAATTATCAAAACAGAAGTTAACTCAGTCAAGTAACATGTGCAAAAAGATCAAACCAAAATTCACAAACTAAATACCTCAAACAATTAGACAAAGGTCAAGTAAGCACCAAGTATCAATATGCAAAAGAAAGGGACCAAAATGCAATATGGAAAAGTTTTAAAAATGAAACAAAATTTTTTTTATGTAATTTAATATGTCACCCAATAGATTAAAAAATAATGGATTAAAAATGTGTTGTGGATGAAGAGAAATAAAATTTGCAAGTTAGAGTGTGCAAGTGAAACAATTAAGAAAAGAAAATAAAGCAATTTATTAAATCAGATGCCAAAATAAAAATAAAATGAGAAAATAAAATATGGAAATATTTGAGAAAACTAAGAAGAGGTTTCATGATTTTTTTCTATGATTTTTAGATGCACAAAAATAATTTTAGAAATTAAAAACCAAAATAAATAATAAAAATAAAATAAAATGAAATGAAAGAAGCAGGGGGGTGTAAACAGTAAATAAATGCGTGGAAGATAATAGAGGCCCAAAGGGGGGGGGGGGGGTGCGAATAAGAAAGCCCAAAGGAAATAAACCCACTAGCGAAAGTCAAAGGAGTATGGAATTAGTCAAACGTTCTGATGCAATCCAAACCATTCAATCAATCCAACGCGTGAAAACATAACTAATCAGGTCCACATGATCAAGTTTAATGAATATCAACGGTCACGATTTCCAAGCACACCACAGTCCACATGTACACGCAACCACACGAACAACCAGTACACACCATACTCTCCCACGCGCCACACACATGCCTTCATTAATTTGTTGTAAAAAAACTAACCGTATGATGAATCAGACGGACAAGATTAGATCACACATTCAAAAATTAATTAAAATCAAATGGCTAATGATGAGGACGCACGGTAGCACACTTGGAATGGCAAACACGTAAACACTAAATTAAAAACATAAGAAATAGCACACGTGGCATAACGATGGACGCAGGATCAAACGCATCAACGGTCCTGCTTCATCTTCTTCCTTGAACACCTTGTCGGACTGGTTTTCAGGCAGCCGCCGGAGCTAGGGCTCCGGCCACCCTCTCCGGTGAGCTGTAGCGAAAAATTCTCCAGAAAATGCGTATATGTACACTATTTTGACCAGAAAAATGCAAGGATCTCAAATATGCAGTCCATTTTAACAAACAATCAAACAATAAGGAGAATCAAACAAAAACATAAATAGATCTAAAACTTTAAATCAACATATCTCACAAACCACACGTCCAAACTTCAAATAAAATATATCAACATGCTCAGGGAAGTTCACAGATCATTATGCATATCAAAAATTCAAGTTCTGTGAGTATGAAAAATTCACCAACCTGAACCTTGTAGAACTTGAAATCCTCCAAGAAATCCCTCCAAATACTGCAGATTCACTCCTTGGAACCTCTAGATGCAAAATAAATGCAACTAGAGCTTGAAATCGTGCTAGATCTTGAGATTTAAGTTTGAACCCTCTTGAATGGCACTTGATGAAATCTTCAATATGAGCTCAAAACAACAGTGGATTCTTGCTCTATTCTCTTCACTGATCAAGAATGTGAAGAGAAAACTCAGAGAAGCTCCAAGAAGAATGAGATTCAATGAGAGGAAGTGTGAGAGCAAAAAACCACAAGTGTGCAAATGAGAGCCTCTACCCTAGCTGTGAGGGCATGAGTAAGCATATATACCCTTCATTAGTTCACTGATTAGGATTAGGAAGTGATTAGAACTCTTGTTAATGAGATTTGGGTGAAATTGCAAAAATGCATTTTACACCACCACCACCAATTTACACGTGGGAAACCCTTGTACCCAGCATAATTCACCTCCAATCCACTCATGGATCACTTCTGAATTGATTTTGGGCCTTGTACTTTCTTGGTTTGCAAGTTTTGAATTAATTTGGCAATTTTGCACTTTGTGAGAATAATAAGAAATATGGCATGGCATGAATTGATTCAAAGGCCACAAATGATCTTCTTGACTTGTATTTTGATGTTGTAATATGGCATGAAGCAATTGGGAATATTACAAGTCCATTTGTGCAAAAATGCAAAAGGTGGAAAATTTGACTTATAAGGAATCCATGAAAAGTACCTTTCCTTGTTTTTACCATAACTAGAGTTCCACAAATGATATGGAAATGTTCTAGTACTTTTTGGAAATGGGAGAGAAAGATCTTCAACTTTCATGTTGGAGGAAAATTCATTTGGAGCTTCCTTGATGATGAAAAGTCAAGTTGAATGTGGTTGAAAAAATGCCAAAAATGGAAAGTTTTAATTATAGGTCATTTTCCAAATTTAGTAACTTTTGCACAACCTCTTGATTCTTGATGAATGGTATGAATCTTGACCATTGAAGACCATATGAGGATGTGAGACCTTGAAACCCATGAAAAGACCCTAAAAAATTCCACAGTTGACTTTCTCCTTTACAGTTGACTCTTGCTTATTTCACCAGCAACTGATCCAATGAATAGTCTTCACCATGAACCATCAACCAAATCCCCATCCATGAACACTTGTGAGCATATGGAAGCCATAAAACATGCTTGAACCCCCAAAGTCTTCAAGAAACTCTCTTGAAACCAAAATCCCTGATTGGTCTGTCTGGTTAGGAGGGAGAGATCCACTTGCAATCTTTTTCCATGCTTGATCTTAAGAAGACATGATGAACCCCATGAGCTACCTTGAAGTTTGAGACTTGAGAAAATGGACCAAGTGCCTTGATCCCATGCCCTATGCTGAATGCCATGCTATGCAATATATGACCTACTATGGAATGCAAATGAGTAAAGCATAAACCAATTATTGAGAAAAAATGAAGGTAAATTTTGAGGTATTACAGATTGGACGTTTCAGAATGGAAGTGTTAGGTGAAAGGTTTAAATATTATTTATGGGCTACTATGTAGATGGATGTTTTGGTTATATGTTCGATTGGTGAATCGTAGCATTGTTGTCATGATGTTGTGTGACAAGGATGTTGATATTGTGGTTATGTAGAGGTTGTTAAGACGTTGTTTATGTCGTGGAACTTTATGTTCTTGTTTTTGTTGTTGCCTCGTTTCTATCGTGATGGTTCGAGTGCGAGTAGTTAATTCCTTGTGGGGATTTAGGGGAGTGTTACCTATGGTGAGGGTAACGATCTTGTTGTGTTTCGGTTCAAGAGTGAACCTGTGTGTTCTTACCTTGGGTATTCTTTGAGTCGTGAGTTGGTCGTCAATTGCATTGTATGGGCATTGCATCTTGCCGTTGTCGTGTCGTTGTAGTAGTTGCTGTTAGCAAGGTGTTTTATCGGTTTGTGTTATTCGTGGTGTTGCCTTTGATGGCATGAGATTGGGTTAGTCGGATACGAGAGTCGTATCCGGAGTTGTTTGCACCAAGTATATTTTCGAGGACAAAAATGTCTAAGTGGGGGAGAGTTGTAACACCCCGATTTGGTTAATCGTATTTATTTATTTCATTTATGTGAATTTTGTGAAATGTGTGAATTTATTGTATTTTATCTGCTAATTGAGTTAATTGGTTAATTTCCATGATAGGTAAAATATTTGCAATAAATTATAATTTCTTTTCAACTTTTATTTCCCGAAATATATTTCATCGTTGTTTATGTCTTATCGCATTTTGGGAGCGTTTGCGGGAAAATTGAGTGTAGGGGTATTTTGGTCATTTTGGGTAGGTAGATATTTTGTTATAAAAAGGGAAAAGAAAGAAATAGAGAGAAAAGGAGAAAGAAGAGAAAGAAAAGAGAAAAGAAGATAAGAGAAAGAAAAGGGAAAGAAGAGGAGAGAAAGAGAGGAGAAGAGAAAATCATCAAAACAAAGCTTGGATAATCGATTAATCGGGTAAGGGTGTGAAACTCGATTATCTTATCATTGTGTTTGTATATGTGTATGTTTTCTTGGATTGTGTGGATTGTTTTCATATAGTTTACATTTAGGTTGGAATGATGAAAATGAATAGAAATCGACGTTTTTACGGACGAAAGTCAGAATAGATAGTATAGTTTAGTCGAGTGCTGTTAGAACGTGATTGGTTGAGTTCGTTTGATTGAATTTGGTTGATTTTGTAACTTTTGCGTTTTTGATATATATCGATGTTTTTGTGCGAATTGATGATGTGATCGAGTAAAAGTGTTTGGATATGTCTGGTAACATTTGTATAATTTGATATTTAAACGGGTGGAATTGTTGGAATGAGTCTACGTGATTTAATCGGGTTTTGGTTGGATTTTCTGCCATTAAAACAGAGTTTTTGTGGTTCTGTAACAGTGGTAACCGGTTAACGCATATGTGTTAACCGATTAACACATGAAAATTTGGGTGTTTTTATGTTAGTTTCAGCGGTTAACCAGTTAACCAAATGTGTTAACTGTAACACCCCATTTTAAATTATTTAGACGTTTGTGTTATTTTATTTGTGTGACCTTGTTTGGAGGAGTGTTTTGAGTGTGTTTAAGGGTTGCCCTTAGTTAGGAAGGTGAGTTGGTGAGATAAAGCCTTTAGATTAATATTAATAGTGGTATAGTTAATAATAATGATGATTTAATTAATAATAGTAATATTATTATTTTAGTATTATTATTATTATTATTATTATTATTATTGTTAGTAATATTAATATTAGTGTGACAATTTTGTTGAATTAAAATAAAATAAGATAATTCATTATTGGGCTGTATGAACTTGTACTGATAATCTGTTGATTGGATTCAATTGGGAGAACGATTTGAGATTATAGACCTATAAAACATGTAGTAGTTCTAGGTACAAGAGAAAAGATGAGAATTAGGCCTAAACTCAAGTAGAAACGATTATAGGACTGGTTAGAAGTGAAGAAGTGTGGAAATCGTAGCAGAATGGTGAGGTCTCTGGTGATTTGCGTAATAGATCTGGCCATACGCGTATCAGGTAAGGCGATACGCGTATGGGAAAGCTGATACGCGATAATACGCGTATGAAAGTGAGGAAATATGCGTAATAGGAGGGCCGTACGTGTATTGTATTGGGATTTGGAAAATTAAGTGTGAAGAGGTCTCTGTCCATACGCGTACGGCATAAGGCAATACACGTAAGGACTTGGGCATTGTGAGGAGATACGCGTACAAAGGGAGTCAATACGCGTATGGGTTGGGCGAGTGAGCTGACAATACGCGTATGGCATGGGGCAATAAGCGTATGGCCAGCGAAGTTGCAGAATTTTACCGTTTCGCGATTTCTTTCCTGTTTTCGCGTCCGATTCGGTTTCTTTTGGTCTGAGAGGTTGGGAATAGGTGCCAGGTGCTGAGAAATAAGACATGGGTGATGAAAATATTAATTTTAAAAAAATTTTATTGATTAATTAATTAATTAGGTGTTTGGTGTGCATGAAGCAAATTACTTGACCATGGTGTTGATGATATGTATGATGTGATCAGGAGGATCGTGTGCATGTATTTACACTTGTATACATGTTTTGTTGTGCATAGTTGAGTCTTGCATATTCATGGTGATTGGTGGGATGAATCATTTCTCAGGAGGAGTGTATGTGATTCATCCGTACTCCTATATGGAGAATGGTGGGGGATAGATCATTGCCAAGTAGAGGTGTATGTGATCTATCCGGGGTTCGATTGAATGAACTGATGACACTGAATTTCACCGTATTTTTGACTCCGATTTCGCATGCATTCTTAGTCTTTTAATGTCATTTTATTATGTTATTATTATGTTTTTCTTTGTTTTCAGGTTTTTAGTTTAATCGGAGCCCCGAGCGAGAAAAGGAGCGGAAAAGGAGCCGAAATGAGCTAAAATAGAGAAAATCAGCATTTTGCACTTATGGCATCCACTATGGCGGCCGCCACAGGGTCTTCCATGACGTGGCCATGTCTCAAACTCCTCCCAACTGTTTTTCCCCACGTTCTCCAACTGCCCAAGCAACTTTACACTCATGGCGGGCGCCACAAGAACAAAACGAGTTCCCTCCCAAATTCAAATGCTAGGGGCATCCTTGTCTTTTCCACATGTTTCCTTGCCTATAAATAGGACTTTAGACTTTCGTTTTTCTTCATCCAAGCTTAGTTGTTCATAAGCATATATCAGTGTAATAGTGGTAATCGCTTCACATCGAGGTGTTACTACATTCGAGAGATCGAGTCTGTAAGAGCCTGTGAGATTGAGTCTTGGAGCACTCTGGAAGGAAGTTAATCCTGCCGCTATTTTACTTTCAGTTCGCATTTTATTCAACCACTCCGATTGGAGCAGGTTTTTATTACTTTACCTTTTGTCAACTTTATTTCTTGCACTGTCTTTTAATTTCATTTATTTTCCGCACTGCTTTACTTTCATTTACTTTCCGCACTCGCATTACTTTCATTTACTTTCCGCACTCGCACTACTTTCATTTACTTTCCGCACTCGCACTTAAATACCTTTTTTATGAAAAATCTAAAAATGAACTTTTACTTTACCATGTCTGGCTAATTTTATAAAGGTTAGAATGTGAAGATCATAACCGAACCGATAATCTGTACAATTGTTAGTAGAAACACTTAAGGGCTATTTTAACTTTCAATATAAGTTTTCCTGTTCTTAAATTCTGTTGGGTAAGATCGAAAGCCATCCAACGCCTATCTAAACTTAATTGTTTTTAAACTATTTCAAAAACAGCGAAAGCGCTTTGTTTAGTTTATTAGGAGTTTTTAATTTTAAAGGAAAAGAGATTTTAAAACCATTGTCGGACGCCTTAAGAAGTTTAAAGTCTGGTTCGTAAGAACCTCTTTTTTTTAGAAAATCCAGGTTAAAATACTTTTCAACTTGGTCAAGATACTATATTTCTTAAAAATAGGTTTACTACTCTAACGCAATGCGCGCCTTTTTTATCCGTGACAATAAGAGGGTTTGATTAGGGGGTACAACTCGGTTCTGAGTACGCGAAAGCGACAGTTCCTGTCAAATTAGTTCTTTTCAAAGTAGAAAACATTGCCCGTAAGTAGTTCTATTAGCAAGTACTTGGATTATCAATTGGTTATATGAATTGCATTCGAACCTGTCTTTATCAATTAATTTTAATTACTTTATTTACTACCGTGCACTCTTCGAAACTACTATTTTCAATCACCTTAGATACACACCTTAACAATAGATAGCGATAGATTGACACTTGGTCTCTGTGGATACGATAATCTTTTATATTACTCTGACACGTTCGTACACTTGCGAAAAAAACACGCATCATGAACCAATGAGTCGGTACCGCATGCATGGTGTCGTGTTGCATTACATTATTATTTGACGTTGTTGATGATATTGGACAGTAGGTCGTGTTGGTGTGTTGTTGACTTATATATGTGAATGCTACCTTGTTATCATGTATTTATTCACCGATAATATTGAATGTGATTTCTCACCCCTTTGTTGTTGCTGTGTCTGTGCTTCTTCGGAAGTACAGATAACCCACGTACGTAGGCCGCTTGGATGTTCGTGTTGCCTGTTTGAGTCTATAGGAGTGCTCTGATACGTAACACAGGGTGTCGGGATATTTTTGTAGTTGTTTGATTTTAATTACATTCTTTGTTACGTATTCCATTTTATTGAATTATTTTATGGAGAACCTTGTTTTAAGGAACTATTGGTGCATTTGGGCAGATGGCCGTGAATTTGAAACTAAATGATTCTTTCCACTGATTCTTTAGTTAATTTAATACAATAAATAGCTTATATAGGTTTTGACGATGTAACATTCCACTCTTGGTGAAAAACTCTGATTTTAAAGTCTTATTTAGTATTTTATTTTAAATTTGGAAAGTGGGGTGTTACAATTGGTATCAGAGAAGGTCGGTCCGTCCGGCCAGGTGTTATAGTTGAGTCTGTCCTTAGAATAGAAGTTGTTCGTGTGTTCTGACCTTGTGATGATTGTTGTCTAGTATGGCCGGAAGGAATGATGCTGCTCTTGCTGCTGCTATGCAAGCCATGGCACAAGCTGTAGAGAATGCCAACCAGGGTGGAGGTGCTCAGTTTTGTGACTTAGCACAGTTTCAGAGCAACAAGCCACCTACTTATGAGGGAGGTATCTTAGATCCAGAAGCTGCACAGAAATGGCTGAAGGTTGTGGAGAAGATCTTCAGGACCATGGGATGCAGTGATGCTCAGAAGGTACGGTTTGGTACGCATATGCTGGAAGGAGAGGCTGAGGCTTGGTGGGACAACAGTCGTCAGAGATTGGAAGCTGCAGGTATTGAGATTACTTGGGTTGTGTTTCAAGCTGAGTTTCTGGAAAAGTATTTTCCGGAAGACATTCGTAGTGTAAAGGAGGTTGAATTTCTGGAGCTGAAGCAAGGTGATAAGACTGTTGTAGAGTATGCCGCTAAGTTTGAGGAGCTAGTTCAGTATTGTGCTCATTACAATACTGAAGAAGCTATGACTTCGAAGTGTTTGAAGTTTGAGAATGGGCTGCGACCCGAGATCAAATTGGGTATTGCTTGTCAAAAGATAAGAAACTATCCAGAGCTGGTAAGTAGAAGCAGAATTTATGATAATGACAACAGAGCCAAAATTGCTCATTACAAAGTTGTGAATGAGAAGAAGGGTAAACAGAGATTTGGAGGTACTCCTTACAGTGCTCCAGCTGATAAGAGGAAATAGAAAACTGATGTGGGAAAGAAACCTAAAGAGAAAGGAGCAGGTACTGATACTCTCAAGTGCTTCAGATGTGGTGGCGCGGGTCTCCGTGCGAACAACTGTCAGAATGAGGTGAAGAAGTGTTTCAAGTGTGGCAAAGTAGGTCATGTTATAGCTGATTGCAGAGCCACTATGCCTACTTGTTATAATTATGGAGAGAAGGGTCACATCAGCACTCACTGTGAGAAGCCGAAGAAGTCTCAGGCCTCTCAAACTAGTGGGAAGGTGTTTGCCTTAGTGGGAGCCCAATCCGCTGAGGATGAGCGTTCCGTGAAAGGTATTTGCTTTATTAATGATGTTTCTTTGATTGCTATCATTGACACAGGTTTAACGCACTCGTTTATTTCTGTTGACTGTGTGAAGAGATTAGGGATTATGCCATCTACTCTAGAGCAGAGGATGGCGATTGAAACTCCATCTATTGGTTCCGTGGTTACTTCTTTGGTGTGTTTGAAGTGTCCGCTGACCGTGTTTGGTAGAGATTTTAGAGTGGACTTGATTTGTCTGCCACTCGGTAATCTTGATGTTATTTTGGGAATGAACTGGTTGGAGTTCAACCGGGTGTATATTGATCGCTTCAGGAAGACGTTGCTGTTTCTTACTCCTGAAGAGGAAGCATTAGCAGATTTGCTATCTAGCAAGGAGTTGAGGGCATTGTTGGAGGACGAAGCGAAGCTGTTTGCAGTGTTTGCCTCGTTATCTGTTGAAAGAAAAACTTCAGTTAATGAATTACCAGTAGTGAATGAATTTCCTGAAGTGTTTCCAGATGACATCACAGAATTGCCTCCGACAAGGGAAGTTGAATTCACCATTGATCTTGTGCCGGGTACTAGACCTATCTCTATGGCACCGTACAGGATGTCTGCATCAGAACTGGCAGAGTTGAAATCTCAGGTCGGGGAATTGCTCGATAAGAAGTTTATCAGACCAAGTGTGTCGCCGTGGGGAGCTCCAGTGTTGTTAGTGAAAAAGAAGGATGGTAGTATGCGTCTGTGCATTGATTCCCGTCAGTTGAACAAAGTAACCATTAAGAATAAGTATCCACTTCTGAGAATTGATGACTTAATAGATCAGCTAGTAGGAGCTCGTATTTTTAGCAAAATTGATCTGAGGTCGGGTTACCATCAGATTAGAGTAAAGGAAGGTGATATTCAGAAGACTGCTTTCAGAACTCGCTACGGACATTACGAATATGCAGTGATGCCTTTCTGAGTGTCTAATGCGCCGAGTGTATTTATGGAATATATGAATCGTATTTTCCATTCTTATCTGGATCAATTTATTATGGTATTTATTGATGATATACTGATTTACTCTAAGTCTGACGAAGAGCATGCAGGTCACTTGAGAATTGCATTGCAGGTGTTGAAAGATAATAAACTGTTTGCAAAGTTCTCAAAGTGTGAATTTTGGTTGAAGACCGTGAGTTTCTTGGGTCATGTGATTTCTGGTGATGGTATAGCGGTGGATCCCTCTAAAGTAAGTGCATTACTTCAGTGGGAAAATCTGAAGACTGCAACGGAGATTAAAAGCTTTTTGGGTTTGGCAGATTACTATAGAAGATTCATTGAAGGGTTTTCTAAATTGGCGTTGCCATTGACTCAGTTGACCAGGAAGAATCAAGCTTTTGTCTGGGATGCTGCCTGTGAGGAAAGTTTTGAGGAACTGAAGAAGAAGCTGACTACAGCACCAGTGTTAATTTTACCAAGTCCGACTGATTATTTTGTAGTGTATTACAACGCGTCTAAGATGGGATTAGGCAGTGTGTTGATGCAAGGTGGCAAAGTAGTGGCTTATGCTTCAAGACAGTTAAGGGTGCATGAGAGAAACTATCCTACTCATGATCTGGAATTAGCTGCAGTGGTGTTTATGTTAAAAATATGGAGACATTGTTTGTATGGATCAAGATTTGAAGTATTTAGTGATCACAAAAGTTTGAAATATTTGTTCGACCAGAAAGAATTGAATATGAGGCAGAGAAGGTGGTTAGAATTCTTAAAGGATTACGATTTCAATTTGAGTTACCATCCGGGAAAAGCTAATGTTCTGGCAGATGCTCTGAGTCGGAAGACAATCCATATGTCTGCGTTAATGGTGAAGGAAATGGAACAGATTGAATAGTTCAGAGATTTGAGTATGGTTTGTGAAACTGCGCCGGGAAGAATTAGATTAGGTATGCTGAAAGTGAATAATGACTTTTTGGATGTAATTAAGGAAAATCAGAAACTGGATGTGAAATTAGTGGACTTGATGCCCGCAGGAGGAGATGATCCTGATAGTGACTTTAAAGTGGATAATGTTGGTGTGTTGAGATTCTAGGGAAGGATTTGTGTGCTGGATAATGAGGAATTGAAAAAGGCAATCTTGGAAGAGAGTCATCGGAGTAGCTTGAGTATTCATCCGGGAGCTACAAAGATGTACCATGATTTGAAGAAGTTGTTTTGGTGGTCTGATATGAAGAGGGACATAGCTCAGTTTGTCTACGCTTGTTTAACATGTCAGAAGTCAAAAGTAGAGCACCAGAAGCCTTCGGGATTGATGCAACCGTTAGAGATTCCTGAATGGAAATGGGACAGTATTGCTATGGATTTTGTGACTGTTTTTCCAAATACGGCGAGAGGCTTTGATGCTATTTGGGTAGTGGTGGATCGACTTACGAAGTCCGCACATTTTATACCAATTAACATCAATTTTCCGTTGTCGAACCTGGCAGAAATTTATATCAGGATAATTGTGAAGTTACATGGTGTTCCGTCGAGCATAGTGTCGGATAGAGATCCGAGGTTTACTTTAGAATTTTGGAGGAGTCTGCAGGAAGCCTTGGGTTCTAAGTTGAAGTTGAGCTCGACTTATCATCCACAGACCGATGGTCAGTCAAAGAGGACCATTCAGTAGTTGGAGGATTTGCTGAGGGCCTGTGTATCGGAAAAAGGTGGTGTATGGGATACTCATTTGTCATTGATTGAGTTCACGTATAATAACATTCACTATTCTAGCATCGGAATGGCGCCTTTTGAAGCTTTGTATGGTAAGAGATGTAGAACGCCTCTGTGTTGGTATGAAACAGGTGAGAATGTGGTGCTTGGAACAGAGATTGTGCAACAAACTACTGAGACAATTTAAATGATCCGTGAAAAGATGAAAGCGTCTCAGAGTAGACAGAAAAGTTACCATGATAATCGGAGGAAGGAATTGGAATTCAGTGAAGGTGATCATGTGGTCCTAAGAGTTAACCCAATGACCGGTGTGGGTCGTGCTTTGAAATCTAAGAAGTTGGATCCTAAGTTTATTGGACCGTATCAGATCTTGCAGAGAGTTGGTGCAGTTGCCTACAGAGTGGCGTTGCCATCGGAACTTCCGAACTTGCATGACGTGTTTCATGTGTCGCAACTTCGGAAGTATGTTTCAGATCTGTCTCATGTGATTCAGAGAGACGAAGTGCAGATCAGGGAGAATCTTACAGTAGAGACGATGCCTTTGAGGATCGAATATCGTAAGATGAAGCAACTCAGGGGGAAGGAGATACCCCTGGTGAGAGTAGCTTGGGGAGGTGCTGCAGGAGGCAGTGTGACCTGGGAATTGGAAAGCAGGATGCGAGAGTCGTATCCAGATTTGTTTCCATCAGGTAATTTTCGAGGACGAAAATAATTTAAGTGGGGGAGAGTTGTAATACCCCATTTTTAATTATTTAGACGTCTTGTGTTATTTTATTTGTGTGACCTTGTTTGGGGGAGTGTTTTGAGTGCGTTTAAGGGTTGCCCTTAGTTAGGAAGGTGAGTTGGTGAGATAAAGCGTTTAGATTAATATTAATTGTGGTATAGTTAATAATAATGATGATTTAATTAATAATAGTAATATTATTATTTTAGTATTATTATTGTTATTATTATTATTATTATTATTATTGTTAGTAATATTAATATTAGTGTGACAATTTTGTTGAATTAAAATAAAATAAGATAATTCATTATTGGGCTGATGAGGGGCAGTTTGGTAATTAAGTGGTGATTAGTGAAAATTAAGGGTTTTAGAGTTGATCAGAATTTTGGGAGAGAAAGAAAAAGGCTTAGGAGAAAGGAAGACCAAGGGTGTGCTAGAGCTTGCATTTGATCAGGATTTTCGCAGGAATTCTTCAAGATTCGAGGTAAGGGGGAGAAAAGGGTTCAATATTGGTGTTTTATTCATGATAGGGTAATGGGGAGTCCTTAACCCCGTAGAATTTCATATGCAGAATCGTTGTGTTGTTGATTTGTTGTATATGCCTGTTATGAATTTGAAATTGTGCATGAATCGATGTGTGTTTTCGTGATTTTCTGTTGATGATGCTGTTGTGTATGAACTTGTATTGATAATCTGTTGATTGAATTCAATTGGGAGAACGATTTGAGATTATAGACCTATAAAACATGTAGTAGTTCTAGGTACAAGAGAAAAGATGAAAATTGGGCCTAAAATCAAGTAGAAACGATTATAGGACTGGTTGGAAGTGAATAAGTGTGGAAATCGTAGCAGAGTGCAGAATGGTGAGGTCTCTGGTGATTTGCGTAATAGATATGGCCATACGCGTATCAGGTAAGGCGATACGCGTATGGGAAAGCTGATACGCGGAAATACGCGTATGAAAGTGAGGCAATACGCGTAATAGGAGGGTCGTACGCGTATTGTATTGGGATTTGGAAAATTCAGTGTGAAGAGGTCTCTGTCCGTACTCGTACGGCATAAGGGAATACGCGTAAGAACTTGGGCATTGTGAGGAGATACGCGTACAAAGGGAGTCAATACGCGTATGGGTTGGGAGATCTAGCTGGCAATACGCGTATGGCATGGGGCAATACGCGTATGGCCAGCGAAGTTGCATAATTTTACCGTTTCGCGATTTCTTTCCCGTTTTCGCTTCCGATTCGGTTTCTTTTGGTCTGAGAGGTTGGGAATAGGTGCCAGGTGCTAAGAAATAAAACATGGGTGATGAAAATATTAATTTTAATAATTTTAATTAATTAATTAATTAATTAGGTGTTTGGTGTGTATGAAGCAAATTACTTTACGATGGTGTTGATGATATGTATGATGTGATCAGGAGGATCGTGTGCATGTATTTACACTTGTATACATGTTTTGTTGTGCATAGTTGAGTCTTGCATATTCATGGTGATTGGTGGGATGGATCATTGCTCAGGAGGAGTGTATGTGATTCATCCGTACTCCTATATGGAGAATGGTGGGGGATAGATCATTGCCAAGTAGAGGTGTATGTGATCTATCCAGGGTTTGATTGAATGAACCAATGAGTCGGTACCGCATGCATGGTGTCGTGTTGCATTACATTATTATTTGACGTTGTTGATGATATTAGACAGTAGGTCGTGTTGGTGTGTTGTTGACTTATATATGTGAATGCTACCTTGTTATCATGTATTTATTCACCGATAATATTGAATGTGATTTCTCACCCCTTTGTTGTTGCTGTGTCTGTGCTTCTTCGGAAGTACAGATAACCCAGGTACGTAGGCCGCTTGGATGTTCGTGTTGCCTGTTCGAGTCTATAGGAGTGCTCTGATACGTAACACAGGGTGTCGGGATATTTTTGTAGTTGTTTGATTTTAATTACATTCTTTGTTACGTATTCCATTTTATTGAATTATTTTATGGAGAACCTTGTTTTAAGGAACTATTGGTGCATTTGGGCAGATGGCCGTGAATTTGAAACTAAATGATTCTTTCCACTGATTCTTTAGTTAATTTAATACAATAAATAGCTTATATAGGTTTTGACGATGTAACATTCCACTCTTGGTGAAAAACTCTGATTTTAAAGTATTATTTAGTATTTTATTTTAAATTTGGAAAGTGGGGTGTTACATTAACCGATTAACCAAAATGCCTATAGCCCCTGTAAGTCTCCGGTTAACCGGTTAACCAAATGCGATAGGAAGCTAATGAGATGTTCTTTCTTAAAAAAATTGTTTTGGGATTAGTGGTCGATTTAATTATGTCAGGAATTTGGAAATGTGTCATTTTGTCGACTTTTAACATCGTAATTGTGTGCGATTGATGTGTTATCATGCGATATGCTTTTGATATATAACGTATAGCTTGTGTGCTGTATATGATGTGCATGCATGTGATGAAATATTGTGATGATGGTTTGTGGCCTTATGGCAAATAAATGCCTTGTTTTGGGTTTGATTGCAATGCATGAGTATTGATGTTGAGATGGTTCACATGGTTATATATGTATATGCATTTGATTGTCATGAGTCATTAGTATGCCATGCATCATGATATGCACCTTGTGATGTCGTGTGCCCTTGTGGGGTGCGAGCGACGAAACGATTCCAGAGGGAATCTGCTGTAACGGTCGTGAGCCTTATACAAAGAGGACCTAAAGCGACGTTATAGACGATCATGAGCCTTATACAAAGAGGACTTAAAGCAATCGGACCGTGAGCCTTATACAAAGAGGACCTAAAGTGATCCATAAACGTCGTGAGCCTTATACAATGAGGACCTAAAGCGACGGGGAACATCGTTTGCCCGACGGGGAGTTACACTAAGTAACAAGCGATGATTCCAATAATTCCTTAGTGAATTAATGATGATCAGAATGATGGATGGAATAGTACCGTATTACATAGAGTCGTTGTGTCAGTCTCTGTGCATTTGCATAAATCATGAATGGAATGATTATGTATGGGAAATTGTGAATGGATTGATTATGTGTGGGAAATTGTGAATGGATTGATTATGTGTGGGAAATTGTGAATGGATTGATTATGTGTGGGAAATTGTGAATGGGATTGATGAGTTGATATACATTGGTGATAAATGTATTGAGCATGATTGATATGCCTTTGTGATGGATGCATGAATTATGAATTATTTTGTTTTGTATTTGAATTATGGTATACGTTGTGGTGAGAATGTTTTTGCATGCGTATATTATGTTATTACATATTTGTATGCAATTATATTATAATTGTGTTTCTCACCCTTCTGCTGGAATATGCTTTTTATAGCATAATGTAGATTAGCCGCTGTGGAGGCAAGTGGAAGAGTTAGATCTTCATTTTGCTTAGATCTTTGGTGTCTGCTCTAATACGTAACACGGGAGTCGGGGGGACGCTTTTGTTATTTATGTTTATATATGTGAACGTATATATTTTGATAACTCGTATGTATATTTTGATGTTATAAAACAACTTATTTTGTAAAACGATTCAATTATGGATTATTCCGCTTTATTCCATAATTGAACTTTCCTTTTGTTGGAAAAATTGTCCTGTTATTATTTATTCCACTTTGTGTTATGTATCAAAGTTATGAGCAGGTGGATTGTGTTTTTCTCAAATGTGATCTCCTTATTTCTATCGAAAAACTTTTTTTTATTCACTCTGATTTAATTATGTATTATTTATCCACGATGGAAATTGGGGTGTTACACTCACGGGAAGGATAACCCATTGACAGATGTTGTTATCAGAATACGACATCGAGTACCATGTTCAAAAAGCCGTTAAGGGAAGTGTTTTAGCCGATCATTTGGCTCATCAACCGATTGACGATCAAGAATCAGTCGGATTTGACTTCCCAGATGAGGATGTCATGTATCTAAAAATGAAAGATTGCGATGAACCGCTACCCAGTGAAGGGCCAGAACCAGGTTCCCAATGGGGACTAATCTTTGATGGAGCTGTCAATCATTACGAAAACGGAATTGGGGCAATCATCATAACACCTCAGAGTACCCACATTCCTTTCACCACTCGACTGACATTCAAGTGTATAAACAATGAGGCCGAATACGAAGCTTGCATCATGGGTCTCGAAGAAGCAATTGACTTAAGGATTAAAAACTTGGATGTATATGGCGACTCAACCCTGGTTATCAATCAAATCAAAGGAGATTGGAACACATACCAATCAGGATTGATTCCTTACACAGACTACGCGAGAAGGTTGTTACCCTTCTTTAACAGAATCGAGTTTCATCATATCCCTCGTGAAGAGAATCACATGGCTGATGCATTAGCCACTCTCTCTTCCATGATTAGTGTAGGTAAATGGAATGACATACCTAAGATTGACATAATGCGCCTTGAACGGCCCGCCTACATCTTCACGATTGAAGCATTCA
Organism: Lathyrus tuberosus; assembly: GCA_022829125.1. Classification (NCBI taxonomy): domain Eukaryota; kingdom Viridiplantae; phylum Streptophyta; class Magnoliopsida; order Fabales; family Fabaceae; genus Lathyrus; species Lathyrus tuberosus. The sequence continues at coordinate 3,059,118 of JALAZF010000274.1, read as the reverse complement.
TAGACAACAAACCTTGGTATCACGATATCAAATGCTTCCTTCAGAAACAAGAGTACCCACCTGGGGCATCTAGAAAAGACAGAAAGACCCTCAGAAGACTGGCTGGAAACTTCTTCCTGAGCGGTGATACAATTTATAAGAGAAACTTTGACATGGTCTTGCTCCGATGTGTAGACAGACCAGAAGCAAACACGCTGATAAAAGAAATTCATGAAGGATCCTTTGGCACTCATGCCAAAGGACACACAAAGGCGAGAAATGTAACACCCCAATTCCCATCGGGAATAAATAATACATAAATAAATCAGAGTAAATAAATTTTTTATCCTTAGACAGAAACAAGGATGCCACATTTAAAGAAACAAAATACAATCCCTGCTCATACATTTGATACATAACACAAAATGGAATAAACATAAAAGGGAAACTTTTTCCAACAAAAGGAAGGTTCAATTATGGAATAAAGTGGAAAGATCCATAACTGACTTGTTTTACAAAATAAATTGTTTTATAATATCAAAATATACATACAAAGGTAATACAAAATAGATCCAACAAAGATATATATATAACAAAAGCGTTCCCCGACTCCCGTGTTACGTATCAGAGCAGACAGACCGACAAAAGGATGGAGAACTAATCTTCACAAAAGCCTCCAAGATACTAATCTAAAATTGCCTCATAGAGCAACAAACCACAGCAGAAGGGTAAGAAATAACAACTAAATCAAGATTGCATAATAATATGCAACACATATAAATTCACATGCATAATTATTCTCACCACAAGCATCACATACTAACACATATAGCATGCCAACAGATACATAACATATTCCTAATAATCCAACCACATAGCATATATCAATTATACCAACATGATCACATATTCACACATAAGGCATACCAAAGTTATGACATATGGAAACACACCACCACATCACATAACATATGTCTATACATAAAACATATCATCCATAACCAATGCGTTTAGTTCAAATGCATATCAAATCACCAATGCTATCACAAGCTCAACACATAATCAATCAATTCACAATCTCCCACACATAATCAATCCATTCATGATTTTTCACACATAATCAATCCATTCATGATTTTTCACACATAATCAATCCATTCATGATTTATGCAAATGCACAGAGACAGACACAACGACTCTATGCAATGCAATGAGGTACCATCCATCCATCATTCTCATCATTAATTCACTCAGGAATTAATGGAATCATCGCTTGTTACTTAGTGTAACTCCCCGTAGGGCAAAGGATGTTCCCCGTTGCTTTCGGTCCTCTTGGTATAAGGCTCGTGACGTTTATGGATCGCTTCGGTCCTCTTTGTATAAGGCTCACGATCCGATCACTTTCTATCCTCTTTGTATAAGGCTCATGATCCGATCGCTTTCGATCCTCTTTGTATAAGGCTCACAATCGTCTATAACGTCGCTTTCGGTCCTCTTTGTATAAGGCTCACGACCATTATAGCAGATTCCCTTGGGAATCATTTCGTTGCTCACACCCACTAGGGCACACGACATCACAAGAATGCATATCATGATACTTGGCATACAAAGACTCATGACAATCAAATGCATACACATATACAACCATGTGAACCATTCCAACATCCATAATCATGCATATACAATCAAACACAACACAATGCATTTACTTGCCCTTAGGCCACCAAATAACACACATTGAATTTCACATAAACAATGCATTTCATCATAATCCACAAACCACAACAATTAGCACTTTAGCATATACACTCATATCAATTCACATCAAGAATTACTCACCATCAACCACAACAATCCTACAATCATACAATGATACTCACAACACTAGGATTCACGCCACGAAGGCTACCCACAACAACATTCATAATAACATACACTTGTAATTCAATTCAACAAAGTATTTTTCCATTAGTCCATAAGCAACCACGACAAATTATCACATACTTCAACATCATATAAACCATATAAAAGATCCACGTTATAGAACAATAGCACAACACACGGTAAAACACCGACCGCACACATTTAGCGCGATAAAAACCCGACAACCCAACACTTTTACAAAACCACGACTTAAATAAATAATCTACTGCCTTCTAAACCATTTTTAATAGAAAGAATATTTTATTAGTTTTCCAACGCTTCGAACGGCGACCAAAACGGACTTACGGTTCAAAAGTTATGAAGAAAACAAAATAGAAAAATGTCACGTTCGCTCCAGTATTCGCTAGGCGAACCCTAGCGAACTGTGGAAGAAAAAAACCAACATAAAGTTTCCTAGGTGAACCTTTGCCTGGTCCTTCATTGTGGTTCGCTAGGCGAACCCGCAAAACCCAGAATTCGCAGCAGCGTCAATATAGGTCATTTTGGGCCAAAATCCATCATTTCTTCCACCCAAACCCTTCCAATTCATACCAGAACAACCAAAACATGTTCCAACATAATCAACAAGTATTCTACGCAGTTTATATCGAGTTTCACCCGTGAAAACATCGATTCCAATCAGTTGTTCACAAATTCAACCAAATGGAAAACATATATTTTTCAACCAAACATTCAAACAAATACATGCATATACATATACAAGCAAGATATAATCGAAACTTTTCACCCTTACCCGATTAATCGTGCTTGAAATGGAGCTATGTCGATTTCCACCTCTTTTCCTCTTCTCCATTTCTTTCCTCTCCTTTTCCTTCGTTATCTCTTTCTTTCCTTTCCCTTTCTTTTCTCTCTTTTTCTTTCTTATAATAACAAATATCTAAACCCCTAAAAAGACTATTTTACCCCTCAGCTCAAATATCTCGCAAACGCTCTCAAAACGCGATATAACATAATATAGATGAAAAATAATATATTGTCAAATAAAAGTCAAGAATAAAATAATATAAAAACAAAAATAATTAAATCGACTTGATTAAATAAATCTAACAAAAACCGTGGGGTTACAATTCTCCCTCACTTAGAAATTTTCGTCCTCAAAAATATAACTGATACGAACAACTCCGGATACGACTCTCGCATCCGACTAACAAACTATCATGCCAACAAAAGGCACACCACGAATAACATAAACTGACAAACCACCTTGCTAACAGCAGCTACAACAACAACACGACAACGACGACAACTACAACGACAAGATGCAAAGCCCATACAATGCACTTGACGACCAACTCACAACTCAAAGAAAACCCAAATTACAAATACACAGGTTCACTCTTGAACCGATACACAACAAGATCGTTACCCTCACCCTAGGTAACACTCCCCTAATTCCCCACACAGGAATTAGTTGTTCGCACTCGACCCAACCGATAGGAACGAGGCAACAACACAAACAAGAACACAAGTTCCATGACCCAACATCGTTTCAACAACCTCTACATAACCACAATACCAACATCCTTGTCACACAACATCATTACAACAATGCTACGATTCACCAATCAAACATATAACCAAAACATCCATCTACATAGTAGCCCATGAATAATATTTAAACCTTTCACCTAACACTTCCATTCTGAAACGTCCAATGGTCTCATCATTCCTACATGTTTCCAATGTTCAACCTATGAACTCTTACAAGTCACACACGCATATACGAATTGTGCCACATCACGCTTCCGCTGCGCACTCTGATTAATCGCAACAATCAAATCCACCAATTTCATATCCAAAGTCTAACTCTTTCTCATATTTACCAAAAATCACTGTTCACTTTTAATATACCCAACCTCACACTCTGCTGTGTTAGCTTACACACCAGACCCAAGTCTCGAAACTGCTCAAATAATTCTAACTCCCTGACCACTAAAACAGACATGTATAAAAGCTTTCGACTTAACTCATCACGCACGACATTAACTTTACCAACAGGATAATTCGAGCCAAGGTCATAACTAATCAGGAATTCCAACCATCCGACCGTGCTTCAATCCGAGTTACAAATCAAAAGTTATGAAGGAAACAAAATGGGACAAACTGCCATGTTCGCTAGGCGAACCCCTAGCGAGCGTTCGCTTCTGCCTTCGCTAGGCGAAGCTCCCAGCGAGATAAAAAACACAAAACAGAACTGAAACGACCTAAAGTTTGCTAGGCAAACGTCGTTGGCGAACATTCGCTGACCTTCGTTGCCGGGTTCGCTAGGAGAACCATGGAAAACTCAGAATCCCAGCAGCGCTATTACTCATCCAAAACCATTATTTTCTCCATCCAAACACCTTGAACCTAAAACCCTCAAAATAATACCTCCATATTCTCAACACAAAAGTAACCACATCCACCTTAAAATCATGAATCCTTAATTATCGTAAAGCATAAGCTACGACTTTACCCTCTTGCATTAACACACTGACTACACTCATCAAAGACACATCACAATACCTCACAAATAGTTTATTAGGATCACACAGAATCAAAACTGGAGCCGTAGACCACTTCTACTTCAGCTCTCTGAAACTTTCCTTACAATGAACATCCCAAACAAACAACTTACCTTTTGCAAGTCAACCGAGGTAACGAAAACGCTAACTTGGAAAAGCCTTCCATAACCCCCGGTAATAACCAACTAAAGTCTAAAAAGATTCTAATCTCCTTAACCAACTTCGGAGCCTCTCATTGTAGAACTGCATCTACTTCTGATGGATCCATAACCATACTCTCATCTGAAATAACATATCCAAGAAAACTAATCTCTTTCAATCAAAATTCTCACTTTGATAATTTAGCAGAAAGCTCCCTCTCTTTCAACCCTTGTAACTCAATCCTCAAATACTCTACATACTCATTCTTTGATTTAAAATAAATCAAAATATCATCCAATACACATCACTATGAACTTATCCAAACAAGTATGGAAGATACGATTTATATACTCCACAACCATAACATACACCACCTTCAAAATTCGTCCTGAGCTGGAAACAATTTATCCAAAATAGCTTAACAATCTCTGGTTACCACATTTCATATCAATTCTTATTACGGGGTTCCAACTCACTAAAGGTTTCTGCTGACACGAGATCTCAACCCATAACAAAAGTAATACCTTCAAGGAACTTCAAATCGTTCGCAATTCATCACAATTCAAAACTCAAGCTATCCAGAACACAACCGCAAGTTTCCATACTACTCACTGATTAACACGCAACCTCATGCTATCATCCAAAAACACATCTGAAAACCATGCACAACTGGCGGCCCATCACTGTGGCTTCCTGCCAATTCCAGAACACTATTATCACAAACATAACAAACATCTTGCTCTCACTTCCTTAAAGTTCTCCTACTTACTTAGCAGATCCAAACCTCAAATCCTCACCTTCGTCAAATTTGAGTTCACACTCTACTATCTGAGAACAACCTTTAACAATACCCAATCGTTCTCTCTCAATGACTTCCCAACTTGACTAACATACCAAAACCTCTAATCCGCATCATCTTCCGATATAAGAATCTTCATCGACTCATCAAAATAATCTGTAATCATTTTCTTAATTCCAAACAATTCATTGCACACACTATCAAAGCCAGAAAGACACGTCTATTCCATCCAACATAATTCTCGTCTGCTATCAACAAAAGATTAAGGGTGATCAGTTCCTCAATTTGTCAATAGACAACCGACGATCATGATGGGGCATAAACTGTCTTTACCAAACTATAATAGCATTTCTTGCATCTTGTGCACAAAACTACCTCAGGCACAAATCCTTAGTTGACATAAACCTTACCTCTGCATTCCCTCCGGAACCGGGAACATAACTGTCCTAACAACACTTACAATCTTGCAACCAATGCTCCACAACTGAAGCAACTTGAAGAAGCACTAGATTCTCCCCCACTTATCTCATTCTCAATCCTAAAGATAAAGGATTAGAAAACCAGAAAGCACTGACAGTGTTTCACACACATATCACGTACTAAGGGACAAACAACATCGACAGTATTTAACTGTCACACCAACTGACTCAACAACTTGGCCGGACAGACTGACCTGCTCTGATACCACTAATGTAACACCCAAATTCCCATCGCGAATAAATAATACATAAATAAATCAGAGTAAATAAACATTTTATCCTTAGACAGAAACAAGGATGCCACATTTAAACAAAGAAAATACAATCCCTGCTCATACATTTGATACATAACACAAAATGGAATAAACATAAAAGGGAAACTTTTTCCAACAAAAGGAAGGTTCAATTATGGAATAAAGCGGAAAGACCCATAACTGACTTATTTTACAAAATAAATTGTTTTATAATATCAAAATATACATACAAAGGTAATACAAAATAGATCCAACAAAGATATACATATAACAAAAGCGTTCCCCGACTCCCGTGTTAAGTATTAGAGCAGACAGACCGACAAAAGGATGGAGAACTAATCTTCACAAAAGCCTCCAAGATACTAATCTGCAATTGCCTCATAGAGCAACAAACCACAGCAGAAGGGTGAGAAATAATAACTAAATAAAGATTGCATAATAATATGCAACACATATAAATTCACATGCATAATTATTCTCACCACAAGCATCACATACTAACATATATAGCGTGCCAACAGATACATAACATATTCCTAATAATCCAACCACATAGCATATATCAATTATACCAACATGATCACATATTCACACATAAGGCATACCAAAGTTATGACATATGGAAACACACCACCACATCACATAGCATATGTCTATACATAAAACATATCATCCATAACCAATGTGTTTATCACAAATGCATATCAAATCACCAATGCTATCACAAGCTCAACACATAATCAATAAATTCACAATATCCCACACATAATCAACCCATTCATGATTTTTCACACATAATAAACCCATTCATGATTCTTCACACATAATCAATCCATTCATGATTTTTCACACATAATCAATCCATTCATGATTTATGCAAATGCACAGAGACCGACACAACGAATCTATGCAATGCAATGCGGTACCATCCATCCATCATTCTCATCATTAATTCACTCAGGAATTATTGGAATCATCGCTTGTTACTTAGTGTAACTCCCCGTCGGGCAAACGATGTTCCCTGTCGCTTTTGGTCCTCTTGGTATAAGGCTCACGACGTTTATGGATCGCTTTCGATCCTCTTTGTATAAGGCTCACGATCCGATCGCTTTCGGTCCTCTTTGTATAAGGCTCACGACCGTTATAGCAGATTCCCTCGGGAATCGTTTCGTCGCTCACACCCACTAGGGCACACGACATCACAAGAATGCATATCATGATGCTTGGCATACAAAGACTCATGACAATCAAATGCATACACATATACAACCATGTGAACCATTCCAACATCCATAATCATGCATATACAATCAAACACAACACAATGCATTTACTTGCCCATCGGCCACCAAATAACACACATTGAATTTCACATAAACAATGCATTTCATCATAATCCACAAACCACAATAATTAGCATTTTAGCATATACACTCATATCAATTCACATCAAGAATTACTCACCATCAACCACAACAATCCTACAATCATACAACGTGTAGCGAGCGATTTTGGACGCGGTTCTTAACCGCGGTCGCTCTCTGCGGTTTGAGCTTACTACAGGTCGATTCATTTTTTATCCTATTAAAGCTGATGTAGGAAGGGAAATAGATGTCTCCAATTAACCCTGCTTTGCATACTGAGTTTAAACAGTGGTCTGTTAGGTTACGGATGCTATCAATGTGGCAGGCCTTTGTACTGGTTATTTGTATTTTCGCCAATACTGGTTTCTCTCTTTTTATTTTGACAGAATGTTTCTGGCAGGGAACAAGGATTAGGATGTTAGGACTGATGCTTTTTGATAGATATGTGAGAGTATGGGATTTATGTTTTTTGTTGATTGCGCTCACTAAGATTTTTATTTCAATCTTATGCCTACGTATTCCCGTTTACCGAAACAGGGAAATCAGAGCGTTCGTAGTTCCTCCTATTCCATGGGAGGAAATGGTTGTTTTGGTGTCTTGTTCAAAGCCCAAGACGTGAAGCTAAAGGGTAATTTGAATCTTGTTCAAAGCCCAAGATGTGAAGCTGAAAAGTCGATTTGTATCTTGTTCAAAGCCCAAGATGTGAAGCTGAAAGGGTTTGACTTTAGAGAGAATTTGTCATCTCTAAAGAGGGGGTTGTATGTCACAACTGTTTATAAAGGAGGATTACTTTAACCGGGATTTGTGAATCCGGCAATGCCATAATTTCCTTTATAGGGGATTTTAACCTGAAGGAGAAGACTTTAACTCAGTGTAGAGCAATGCTATCTTTCCTTAGGAATTTCTCATGCTATAAGAGGGACAGTTGCATGGATATAGATGATCCAGAGGCTTGCCGCTTACAGCGATTAGATGAAGGGGAAGGAGTTGTTGATGTTTGTGTACTGTGAACGAGGCACAACTTTGATGCTAAAAGGTTGATTGGATCAACCAGTGGTTTTTTGATACAAAGCCTAAGAGGAGGCTATTGGTCCAACAAGAGAGTTTTTGTGTGTCTCGTACGAAGCCCGAGAGAGAGGCTAAAAGGGGTGGATCCTACAAGAGGATCTTTTATACTCAACAAGAGAGTGTTTTTGTATCTCGTACAAAGCCCGAGATGAAGGCTAAAATTTGTTTGGCTCAATAAGAACCTTTTTGTATCTCGTATAAAGCCCGAGATGGAGGCTAAACGTTGTTTGACTCAACGAGGGAGTCTTTTGTATCTCGTACGAAGCCCGAGAGAGAGGCTAAACATTTGCTTCGCTAGGAAGAATCATTTTACAAAGCCCAAGAGGAGGCTAGGGTAACTGTTTTGGTTAAGTGACAGGTCCAATATACTGATTTTAAAGAGAAAATCAGTTCTTATATGAGCAACACTATACTCAGGGATTTGATTTGAGGATCAGGGATATTTCCTTTTCTTTGAGGAAACGGGAAATCCAAAGGGTATTGAGACAGTTCGTGTCTGCGGGTTTCCTTCCTATTTAACGAAGGGGTCACTTGAGAATGTCTTTGAGACTCAAGGAAGTTAGACTGTCCAAGTCTAGAGTTTTATCTTTTGTACTATGCTTTGAGAAATAGTAGTAGACTCTTTGAAAGGACTGTTCCATGAAGATGACTAAGTTCTGTTCCTATACCTCTAGGAGGTCGTCGGGACAATTTGTACGAATCCCAAGAGAAGGCTAGAGACTTTTAAGAAGCCGACGGGTCCTTGTACTAAGCCCAAGAGGAGGCTATCATTCCCGGAGGAAGAGATCATTATACGAAGCCAAAGAGGAGGCTCTAAATACTTCTAAGAAGCCGTAGGGTCCTTGTACTAAGCCCAAGAGGAGGAGAGGATGCTTTTAGGATGCCTGTGGGTCCTTGTACGATGCCCAAGAGGAGGCCGATGCTTTTAAGAAGCCCGTGGGTCCCCAAACCCCGAGAAATTCTAGGCAAGCTATTCACAAAGAATAGATCAAGTCAGCAAAGTTCGAGAATTTGGAAGAAACTCAAAGATGTCATTCACGGAGAATACGTTCATCTTTGGGAGTAGAGTTTCTTGATGATTCCTAATGAGGACAGCCGAAGAGAAGACTGTATCTGGTGATCCTATTTGGGATCTAGTTGTCTATTTCTACGAATAAACGAAACGGCGTCACCTAGTTCTAGACGTAGTTGCCGGGGAAACTCTAAATATCTATACTATTATTACACAGTTGATATGAGTTTATGAAAGAAGACTTATAGTGAAACAACCCCACAACACAGTTATATGTATATGAAAGCAGTAAATGAAAGCGTATAAACACTTACTCGGTTGTAGAGCTTCCATGTTGTTTGGTTATTTGTTCAACAAAGAAAGATTGAAAACAACAGTATATTCAAAATCAAAGGAGAAAGTGCTTTGAAAAAGAAAGATTTGGGGCTTACAGCTCAAGGAGAGGCCCAGGGTTTTATCCGTGAGTGCACTATTTGAATGTGTACAGAGGGACTTATACAAGTGACTTAGGCCCAAAAATGATTTTTGTACAAGTGGGTTGGGTCTTACACTCTAATAGAGACCCAAAAAGTTTTAAAGAAAAAGAGTGGGGCTTATAACACGAGGGTAGGCCCAATTGATTTTTCGTTTAAAATGACGATCACACCGAGGTTTTCTTTTAATGCAGAGGGACTTATACAATAAGTGAGGCCCTAAATGTTTTGGTTAAAAGAGGATTGGATCTTACACTCTAATAGAGGCTCAAATGTTTTGAATGGGTCTTATAGCTCAAAGAGAGGCCCAACTGAATTTTTTGAAAAGGCGACGATCGCGCCGTTTATTTGAAAATGTACAGAGGGACTTATACAACGAATGAGACCCAAAATATTTTTGTACAAGGGGGTTGGGTCTTACACTCTAATAGAGGCCCAAAAGTTTTGAATGGGTCTTATAGCTCAAGGGGAGGCCCAACTGAATTTTTTGGAAAGGCGACGATCGCGCCGTTTATTTGAAAATGTACAAAGGGACTTATACAACGAATGAGGCCCAAAATATTTCTGTACAAGGGGGTTGGGTCTTACACTCTAATAGAGGCCCAAAAGTTTTTTGAAAATGATTTATGAGGGTTGAATTAATCCAAAAACCCTAATTTGTTTTCAAAAATGTATTTAATTAAATAAAAATTCAATTAAATTGATCAAAATTGTTTAACATATGGAAAACAAATTGTGATCTTGGATTAATGTTTTAAAAATTAAGTATTGACCTACAAAATAATTAGAAAGCATTAAAAGTTGCAAAATCAAGGTGAAAAAAAAAAATTTAAATGTTAAAAACAATTAAAACATTAATTCATTGCAAAAATATCAATTATATGAAATAAACAATATTTTTGGGAATTTTTGGGAAAATAAAATAAATTAACATTTTTCTGAATTATTAAAAAAAGAATCAACTCAAAATCATTAAAACTTAGAGAGAAATTAATTTTTGAATCAATTAAACAAAATCACAAAATTCAAATATTTGAATTTGAAAGAAATGGCGCCAAGAACACACCAAGAACACGCGCGTGTTCCGGGTTTGCCCAGATTTGCATTTTCTATCCAATCTCACTGAATGCTTGATCATATCATGTAATCCACATACCAATCAACTCGTTTCAACCTCACGATCATGTCTATGGTATTTAATTTCATTTAAATTAAACATATAACAAGAAATCATGAAAAATCCTCAAGAACCCTAATTTCTGCATGAAGGCTAGGATTTTTGATACACAATTCAAACAATGTAATTAATTGAGGGGAAACATTCCATGCATGATTATGAACATATGGCCAAATTATTGTGCAGCAAAAATTGCATGGATCATAGAGTTAGAAGAGCTCATGATTACCACTTGCAGCTGGTGATCGTGATTTTTGTTGGAGGTGTTACAACTAGGTTCCAATGATCTGGATAGCTTCCCTAGGTGCCATGGAGTGTGTATGAATGTTTGGAATGGATTGAAATGGTTTGGAGTTGAAGATGGCACCTCAACTGCAAATCTGTCAAGAACTTGAGCAATTGGCTGGTGATTTTGTGAAATCTGTGTTCCAAATGTTATGTGAGTGTTTGGCTCACTTCTATATGATGTATGTGAGGTGTGTGTGTGTGATTAGTTTGATTGGAAAAGCTCTCAAACTCAAAACCCGATAGTGACTTGCCTTAGAAGGCAAAATTGGAGTGAAAGAAGAGATTTTGAGGAAAACATCTGTTAGATGGCTTTGGTGTACTCAAACTGATCACAATTGAGCTCTATTTATAGTAGAGCAAGTTTGTTTTGGGATCCACAGTGAATGGCAACTGCAGCAGAGGTTTGGCCAATGTTGTCCAATGGAAATCCAAGTCTCCTCTAGCCATTTACTAGAGGTTAGGGCACAGAGCTGTGGTTCCCTTGGTCTTGGATAAGTCTTGACTGAATTCAGTTGAGAATGACTCAGTCCATGCCACCTTGATGCTTCCATTGAATGCTCCATTCCAAAATTGGAGTCTTGTCCCTATTTTGGCAATTCTAGGTTCAACATGCTATTTCTTGTTCCAAAGACTTTGGAGGCTTAGCTAAGTGATTGTCCCCTTTAGATTTAATCCTCTAAGGTGTCCAAGTGGATAGGAGCATTTGGATTTGGCTGATTTTGGCAAATCGACCAAAAGTGCAAAATCTGCCTTGCCTTGGCAGATTTCAGCAAGGCAACTTGCCAATGTCATATCTCATGGCTCAAATTGAATTTGGTAATGTTCTTGGCCATTTTGGAAAGCCCTTACATGATACAACAACTGTTGGAACATGTTTGGTTTTGATCTCTTTTGAATCCAAGTGAAAAATGTCCCTACATTTGGAAAAAAGTAAGGCAAAATCTGACTTAGTGAAATTTTCACTAAGTGTTGGAACAAAGTGACTTTTCTTGATTTAGATCACTCCATAACTCAAAATCCATGATGAATTTGGAAATATCTTAGTATGAAGCTTTTGTAGAGGGAAATATGATATACAAATCAAGCTTTGAATGGGGACCAATGGCCTTGTGGTTTAGGAGTTATGGCCCTCCAAAGTTGGCACATTAGTGGTACTTTTTCATAACTTAGAAATTTTTGTAAGTTTTATGGTTACCCCTTTTACAAGTTATCCTACTTTCTTTGATTTTTCTTGATGAATGATGATTCAAATCATACATTAACATCATTTTAGGGTTAAAAATCCATTTTGGTGAAAAATCTCAAAAAGTCAAAGTTGACTTTTGTGCACAGTTGACTTTTTATCAGATGAATTCCAAACTGTGCATTTCTTCAGGAAATCATGTCCTTGACCTAAATCAAACTTGATGGACATGTTCCATGGGTGTCATAGGGTATATTGAATCATGTCTTAGGGTTTGGGAGCATGTCCTGGTCAAAAGTCAAAGTTACAGTTGACTTTCTTTGTGAAACCCTAATTGTGGTGCAGATGAAATTGAGACTTGTTGCTCAAGCTTTTTGGATTAATCTATTGTTGCAAATGGATCAATATAGTATATTAGAGATCCTCAAATCATTTCTTGAGGTCTTGGTTCTTGATTTGTCCCAAAAGTCAACTTAGGGGTGAATTAGGTCAAGAAACCCTAATTCCTGATTTTTAGTTGATGCATCCCCTGAGGCAAAATTGACTTGATGGTTGGGTCCATGAGGCTCCATGGAGTATATTAGGTTATGTTTTGGATCTTTGGCTTGTGCCCAGATGAAATTTTTCATCTGGAGGCCCTGGTCGACCAAAACCCTAATTTGGTGACACTGTCGATCTTGAGACTTTATCCACTTAGAAGGGAGCAGCCTTGTGCTTAATCCTTGAAGTGGGAGTCCTCTTTGATCCTTTGTGGATTTTTGAGAGGTTTAGACAATTTGAAGATCAAGTCATTCCTTGATTGATCCTTTGTCTAAGCACTTTGAGAGGGCTTGAAACCCTAATTTTAATTGTAGTGAATGCTCAACAACCCTTGAGGAATTTGATGAGGCATGATGGTTCATCCATATTGTGATGATGATTGACACAATGATGGGAATCTTAGTGGTCAAAATTTGGGGTATGACAGATGCCCCTATTTAATCTTCTTGGACCCGAAGGTGTGAATGACGAAGGTATTCGGGCATTCGGGGTGCAAGAGGATTAAATATCGGAATACCCGAAATTTTGATGGTGGTTATGAATGGTAGCGCACGCATTCATCTTATTTTTGCTAAGCAATGATGCTTAGAAAAGGTAAAAACTTCCCCTCAATCCTGGTTTCCAGGCAAGGAACTAGTCTCAGTTTCTGATTTAAACTTCCCCTCGATCCTGGTTTCCTGCCCAGGAACTGGTCTCAGTTTCTGAAATAAACATCCCCTCGATCCTGGTTTCCTACCAAGGAACTGGTCTCAGTTTCTGAAATAAACTTCCCCTCGATCCTGGTTTCCTACCAAGGAACTGGTCTAAGTTTCTTTTGTCAATAAACTTTCTTGACAAGGGACGCTATTTGTAGCGGTTTTCCTCAAACTTCTCGCTGAATTTTCCTGGGGAGATGCCATTTGAGTGGAAAAAGTTTCGATGTCAGACTTGCTGGGGAACCCATTCGTCTAAGTTGTAGAGGTGCACAAACTTCTCCATTGGAGACGCCATTTGTTGACTCTATTTAGGGAATGCGAGTCTCTTGAGAGACTGCCTTTTCTTGGGGTCTTACATCATACTTTTCTCGGGATCTTCCCGGAGAAATGCCATATGATGTGATCCAATTTTGAGGTGCCGATGACCTTTTCATCAGCGGTCTTTCGGAGAAAGGCAGCTGTACAGCCAAATCTCTGCTTAGGAGGCTTTCTCTGGGGATTTTTCTTTAATCCGGGAAAGCAAGGATATCATCTTCAATGGCGAAGAGTGACATTTGTAGAAAGCTTCTCTGTCTTTTCAGAGGTTCAAGTTATCAAAGTGGTCGAGTGCAGACTCTAATCCAGAGATACACTGGAGGCGAGATTGTTCAAACGCATCATTTCCTGACGAGGTAAGAACTGACAACTCGATTGAGAGGACTTTATCACTAGGGGATAAGACCGACTAGAGTGATAGCGATGCAATATGAATATGAATGCAAATCAAATGCATGATGTACGTATGTATGTGCTGACAAAACTGACGCGACATACAAACTAATGGATTAACACAACTGGATACTCGGCCATCGCGGGGCGAAGAAGTACGACTGGGTTCAAAATAGCAATTCTACCTTGCTTAGGAGAAGTAGTCCTCGCGGGGAATACCGTTGATCGGGCTTAGGAGATAAGAACTCGGCCGAGGGTATCAAATGGGAGAGTCGCATCTCATACACTGTTGATCCTTCATTCAGGCGTACTGGCCTAGAAGGAGTACTTTGATTCTTCACTTTGAAGTTCAAACGCCTTTGGAGACGCAATCGGCACTCTTTCGATGTTCAACAGTCAAAAGAAATTTCCATCTTTATTAAAAGCAGAAAAAATTTTAACAAGTAAATTCATTTTTGTTTCATTTCAAGAATCTTTGATCATGTTAAAACGTCGTTCCGTAAAGCTAAAACAAATAAGAATTACAAACAAAAGCACAAGGGCTCAAATTTAATTGATAAGATGGAGATCAGCCAAACGCGTGATTCCAAAGAGTATATACAAAGTTTGAAAATGGTAATTTACAGGTAAAAGGGCTACGTTGAAACATAATGACCACTCTCCTTCTACCAACTTTGATTTCGGGACATCCTGAGCTTCTGTCGAAGATAACCTTGACTGGAGTTTTCCTCTGATGGATGATGTAAGTGCTGCTGAGGGACTTGCCTCTGTTGAATATAGTTACTTGCCATTATCCCTAATTTTTTCCTGGATTGTACTGTGAGATTTCTAATCCATCGGGATGATTTTTTTCCCATGTCTCTAACTTTTGCCTGGACCGCCCTTTCGGGTTTTCAATCCACCGAGACGTTTTTTTTTTTAGTTTAGGCGAAGTATTTCTTGACTACATCAACATTCGTGGGGTAGGTAAATTCCCCTCCGTCCATGGTTGCAAGTTTCAAGGCGCCGCCTGAGAAAGCTTTCGTGACCACATAGGGGCCATCATAATTCGGAGTCCACTTGCCCCGGGAATCAGTGAGAAAAGATTGTATCTTCTTGAGCACGAGGTCTCCTTTCCTGAAGATGCGGGGTCGAACCTTTCTGTCGAATGCCTTATTCATTCTCTGTTGATATAGCTGACCATGACATAGTGCCGTGATTCTCTTCTCTTCGATCAGATTCAGTTCATCGTGTCGACTTTGACACCATTCAGCTTCGGTGAGCTTAGCTTCCATCAATACTCAGATTGACGGGATCTCTACTTCTATGGGGAGCACTGCCTGCATGCCACATACTAGAGAGAAAGGGGTAGCCCCTGTTGAAGTGCGGACAGATGTCCGATAACCGTGAAGAGCAAAGGGTAGCATCTCGTGCCAATCTTTGTAGGTTACAACCATCTTCTGAACAATCCTCTTGATATTCTTGTTAGCCACTTCTACCGATCCGTTCATCTTGGGTCGGTAGGGAGATGAGTTATGGTGTTCAATCTTGAACTCTTTGCAAAACTCTTTCATCATCTTATTGTTTAAGTTAGATCCATTATCAGTAATGATCTGGCTTGGAACACCATAACGGCAAATGATATTGTTTTTGATAAATCGGACCACCACTTGTCGGGTTACATTAGCGTACGATGCTGCTTCGACCCACTTGGTGAAATAGTCAATGGCTACCAGGATGAACCGATGTCCGTTTGAAGCCTTAGGTTCGATCAAGCTAATCATGTCAATTCCCCATATGGAAAAAGGCCACGGGGAAGAAAGAACTTTGAGATGTGATGGCGGTACATGAATTTTGTCGGAGTATATCTGACACTTGTGTCACCTCTTCATGTACTTGTAGCAGTCGGATTCCATGGTCAACCAGTAGTACCCTGCTCTCAGAATTTTTCTCGCCATTGTGTGTCCGTTGGCATGAGTGCCAAAGGATCCTTCATGAATTTCTTTCATAAGCATGTCTGCTTCTGGTCTGTCTACGCATCGGAGCAAGACCATGTCAAAATTTCTCTTATAGAGAGTATCACCGCTCAGGAAGAAGTTTCCAGCCATTTTTTTTAGGGTTTTCCTGTCTTTTCTGAGTGCCCCAGAGGGGTACTGTTGTTTCTGAAGGAAGCATCTAATATCGTGATACCAAGGTTTGTCCTCTATGACTGCTTCAATCGTGAAGATGTAAGCGGGCCTTTCAAGGCGCATTATGTCGATCTTAGGTAGGTCATTCCATTGACCTACGCTAATCATGGAAGAAAGAGTGGCTAAGGCATCAGCCATGTGATTCTCCTCACGAGGGATATGATGAAACTCAACTCTGTTAAAGAAGGGTAACAACCTTCTTGCATAGTCTTTGTAAGGAATCAATCCTGATTGGTATGTGTTCTAATCTCCTTTTATCTGATTGATAACCAGGGCCGAGTCGCCGTATACATCCAAGTGTTGATCCTTAAATCAATCGCTTCCTCGAGACCCATAATAGAAGCTTCGTACTCGGCCTCGTTGTTCGTACATTTGAACGTGAGTCTGGCAGTGAACGGAATGTGGGTACCCTGAGGGGTAACAATGATTGCCCCAATTCTGTTTCCATAATGATTAACTGCTCCGTCAAAGATAAGTCCCCATTGGGAACCTGGTTCTGGCCCTTCACTGGGTAACGGTTCATCGTGATCTTTCATTTTTAGATACATGACATCTTCGTCTGGGAAGTCAAACCCGGTTGATTCTTGATCGTCAATCGGTTGATGAGCCAAATGATCAGCTAAAATACTTCCCTTAACGGCTTTCTGAGCATGGTACTCTATGTCATATTCTGATAACAACATCTGCCAACGGGCAATTCTTCCCGTGAGAGCAGGTTTTTCGAAGACATACTTGATTGGATCCATTTCGGAGACCAGCCAAGTAGTATGACTAATCATGTATTGGCGAAGACGTTTGGCTGCCTAAGCCAAAGCGTAACAAGTTTTCTCAAGCATCGTGTACCGAGTTTCGCAGTCGGTGAATTTCTTGCTTAGATAGTAGATGGCAGATTCCTTCCTTTTGGTTTTGTCTTGTTGGCCAAGTACACATCCCATCGAGTCCTCTAGGATTGTGAGGTAAATGATCAGTGGTCTTCCTTCCACTGGAGGTGATAGAATCGGCGGAGTCAACAGGTATTTCTTAATACTATCGAAGGCGGTTTGGCAGTCTTCTGACCAAACACAGTCCTGGTTCTTTTTAAGTAACTTGAAGATCGGCGCGCATGTCGCGGTCATGAGGAATATGAATCTGGAGATGTAGTTCAAACGTCCCAGGAATCCTCTGACTTGTTTTTCAGTTTTCGGAGAAGGCATTTCTGGAATGGCCTTGACCTTATCAGGATCAACCTCAATTCCTTTCTGGCTGACGATGAACCATAGTAGTTTCCCTGAACGGACACCGAAGGTGCACTTATTGGGATTCAAGTGGAGTTTGAATTTTCTTAGACGTTCGAACAATTTTGATAGATGTTCAATGTGCTCACTCTCTGTTTTTTATTTTGCAATCATATCATTGACATATACCTCGATTTCTTTGTGTATCATGTCATGAAACAGAGTAGTCATGGCCCTTTGATAGGTTCCCCCGGCGTTCTTCAAGCCGAACGACATTACCTCATAAAAAAAGGTACCCAATGGGGTAATGAACGAAGTTTTCTCCATGTCTTTCGGCGCCATTTTGATCTGGTTATAGCCAGAGAATCATCCATGAAGGAGAAAATTTTGAACTTTGCTGTGCTGTTTACCAGCATGTCAATGTGTGGTAAAGGAAAGTCGTCCTTTGGACTTGCCTTGTTCAAATCCCTGTAATCAACACACATTCTGACCTTTCCATCCTTTTTGGGAACGGGTACGATGTTGGCTAACCATTGAGGATATTTAGATGTAGCGAGGAAACCTGCGTCGATCTGTTTATGTACCTCCTCTTTGATTTTGATGGTCATGTCCGGGTGAGTGCGTCTCAACCTTTGCTTTACTGGCGGATATTCCGATCTTAACGGTAAGTGATGTTCCACGATGCTGGTATCAAACCCTGGCATATCCTGATAGGACCAAGCGAATACATCGGCAAATTTTCTGAGAAGCTTTATCAAACCCTCTCTGGCAGTTAGACTGAGCAGTGCCCCAATCCTGATTTCTTTTCTCTCTTTTTCCGAACCCAAGTTTACCGTTTCCAACGGCTCTTTGTGAGGTTCAATGGACCTTTCCTCTTGTTTGAGTAGTCGAGAGATCTCTTCTGGAATTTCGTTGTTAACTTCTTCTTCAGCCCCAAACATCGGGAACTCAAAGTTGGGAGAAGGCATCGGATCGTATGTTTCAACTGGGTTTAAAACAAGAAATCTGCATGACGTGATGATTCGTGTTTAGAAGAGATAGAGAAAATGCAAGTGTGTGCAGTATATTTATTTTACTGCTTGTTTTTATTTTTAATTGTTTTTTAGGATTACCATTTTCTTAAAAAGCAAAAAGAGAAAACAGCAATTAATGCGGAATTTACAGAACGACGTTATTTTATTAATGAACAAGTCAACTCTTGAAACTACAGCCCTATAAAATAAAACTCTGTCGCTTTGGGCGAAGCGAAGAGGGAAAATTTACAGAAAGCGAGCCCTATCAAAACATCCGTTTCACCTGGGCAGGGTGAAAGGTTAAAGATGGCAATTACTTTGACTGATGAACGATCTTCGGAGCATCAACAACAACCCACTGGCGGCGAACTCCTCGGTGAATCACAAAGTCTGGCACCTTTCTTGATTTGTCTTCAGAAATGATGCTGATTTCTGGTGGATTAGGATCGTTGGAATCTGTCTCCCAGGCAGAGTTGTCGTAGGAGGATTCCTCTGTTGCATTTTGCATAGCATTTGTGCTCTCAGCTGTATCTCCCCATCCAGTTGGCTGGATATCTTCGAGCCTGATACGAGAGCTTTCGGGAGCGGTGTACTTGACCATAAAGTCGAATTTTCCACTTGGTTGTCCCAGGGTGTCCCACACTTATCTGGAACTGGAGGAGTCATCCCTCTCGATGACGTTGACCTCGGGAAAAGCATAGTTGATGAATTCAAGTCCTGCAAATGTTGCAAATTCATCGTTATGTTGATTGGTTTCTGAATGACTTGAGTGTTGATCCCATGACATGGTGGGGACACAGGTATTCTGTTCAATGACGCTCAGCTAATTTTCATTGTTCGGCTGACTCTCTTTCCTCAAGTCTCCTGGATAAGGTTGCCACATTGGCAGACCATCCATTGGGCCATAGTAGGTGTAGTCAAAATTGTCTTTCATCGGAGTGTCTTCCTCTAATGAATTTGGCGGAGCACGACATCCTTCCGGATCAGAATCCCCGTATATCATTTCGATGTCTGACCTGGGTATAAATCTCGGACTCTCTGTAGGAAAGCAAAAAGGAGTTTGCATTTCGTCCTGAGACATATAACCGTCCTTGTTAAGATAGGACTTCCATTCTTCCTCTGTGTCAGAGGGATCTTCCTCATTGATAGCATGGACTGCTTGAGGTACTGGGTGAAGAAAACCTCCACTGTGGAAGATGTTCTGAATGGGGTGAATACTTTCATCGCTGGCAGCTGTCTGGGTACAGGATGCAGAAAAACCAAGACCCTTCTTTGTTTTATTGTCAATAGGAATGACAAGCTGTCCCCATCCGGTTGTATCGGTACTCTCGACCACTTTAATAGCATCTTTGTATGAGGAAATTGAGGTTCCTCCTTGGTATTGATCATCCTTGACCACCGACAGCGCTTGGAACTGGGTTCTAATAACCTCCTCGGGTTCTACACAAGTAGACGATGATAAGTTACTCACGAGCAAGGCCTGTTCTCCACAGACTGTGACAAGTTGATCGTTCTGAACGAACTTTAGGTTTTGGTGGAGGGTTGAAGTGACCGCTCCAGCCTGGTGTATCCAAGGTCTTCCTAATAAACAACTGTACATTGCCCGGATGTCCATGACCTGGACAGTGACTTGGAAAGTGTGAGGACCAATACTTATGGGAAGATCAACTTCGCCGATAACTATTTTTCTGGATCCGTCGAATGCTTTGACGACGACCTCGCTGATTCTCATCGGAGGGCCTTTGAATGATAATTGCATCAAAGTGGACTTCGGGATAACATTCAGGGCTGACCATGTGTCTACCAGTACGCTGGCTAAAGCATCATTCTGGTAGTTAACTGTAATGTTGAGCGCCATGTTATGACGGCGACCCTCTTCGGGTAATTCCTCATCACTAAATCCCAAATTATTGCAGGAAGTGATGTTAGAGACAATGCTATCGAACTGTCTGATTGTTACATCCTGTTCCACAAAGGCTTGCTCCAAGACTTTCTGTAGAGCCTCCCTGTGCGCTTCTGAACTGAGTAACAGTGATAATACTGAAATCTTTGAAGGAGTCTGTAACAGCTGATCAGCAATGTTATATTCGCTCCTTTGGATGAGCTTCAGCATCTCATCATTATTTTTCAAAAGGTCGAGATTACTGGATTGACCGATTGATGGATCGGGAGCTTTTGTCTGAAGTTCCTTTTCCTTGTTAGGTTCTCCAACCCCTCGGTTGAAGATTCAACCGCTTCGTGTTACACGACTGATGTATGCAATATTCACGACGGAGGGTAATGGAATTTCCTTTCCATTTTCAACTATCGTTGCACTGTATTTGTAAGGGATATCCTTAGTTGATTCATACGGTAGTGGTCCCGGTAGATAGATGACTATGGGAACCTTCTGTTTTTTTACCATCGTACGTAATTTCGATCCGTTCCCGATTGGGAATTCTTGATTCGTCAAGTAGAGGGATGATGGCAAAAGCATCCCTGGTCTGGTGACGACCAGAGATTGTGACAACATCCTCGACTTGATTGGTAAGGTAGTTCGGCATCCAGTTGATGGGTCCAGAACCCGGATATGGGCGAATCTCTCCACGATCCACCTGACCCTGAAGAGCTGCTCTCACAAGGTAACACCCTTGGTTACTGTAGCGAGCGATTTTGGACATGGTTCTTAAGCGCGGTTGCTCTCTGCGGTTTGAGCTTACTACAGGTCGATTCATTTTTTATTCTATTAAAGATGATGAAGGAAGGGAAATAGATGTCTCCAATTAACCCTGCTTTGCATACTGAGTTTAAACAGTGGTCTGTTAGGTTACAGATGCTATCAATGTGGGGGGCCTTTGTACTGGTTATTTGTATTTTCGCCAATACTGGTTTCTTTCTTTTTATTTTGACAGAATGTTTCTAGCGGGGAACAAGGATTAGGATGTTAGGACTGATGCTTTTTGATAGATATGTGAGAGTATAGGATTTTGGGTTTTTTGTTGATTGTGCTCGCTAAGATTATTCTTTCAATCTTATGCCTACTTATTCCCGTTTACCGAAACAGGGAAATCAGAGCGTTCGTAGTTCGTCCTATTCTATGGGAGGAAATTGGTTGTTTTGGTGTCTTGTTCAAAGCCCAAGATGTGAAGCTAAAAGGGTTTGACTTTAGAGAGAATTTGTCATCTCTATAGAGGGGGTTGTATGTCACAACTGTTTATAAAGGAGAATTACTTTAACCGGGATTTGTGAATCCGGCAATGCCATAATTTCCTTTATAGGGGATTTTAACCTGAAGGAGAAGACTTTAACTCAGTGTAGAGCAATGCTATATCTCCTTAGGAATTTCTCATGCTAAAAGAGGGACAGTGGCATGGATATAGATGATCCAGAGGCTTGCCGCTTACAGCGATTAGATGAAGGGGAAGGAGTTGTTGATGTTTGGGTACTGTGAACGAGGCACAACTTTGATGCTAAAAGGTTGATTGGATCAACCAGTGGTTTTCTTATACAAAGCCTAAGAGAAGGCTAATATGTATCTCATACAAAGCCCGAGAGAGAGGCTAAATGGGGTCGATCCTACAAGAGGGTCTTTTATACTCAACAAGAGAGTGTTTTTGTATCTCGTACAAATCCCGAGATGGAGGCTAAAATTTGTTTGGCTCAATAAGATCCTTTTTGTATCTCCTATAAAGCCCGAGATGGAAGCGAAAGGGTGATTGACTCAACGAGGGAGTCTCTTATGTGTCTCGTACAAAGCCCGAGAGAGAGGCTAAACGTTGTTTGACTCAACGAGGGAGTCTTTTGTATCTCGTACGAAGCCCAAGATGGAGGCTAAAATCGTTAGCTCCGCTGGGGAGGATCATTGTACAAAGCCCAAGAGGAGGCTAACTTCACTGAAGAAGGATCATTATACAAAGCCTAAGAGGAGGCTATGGTAACTGTTTCAGTTAAGTGACAGATCCAGTATACTGATTTTAAAGAGAAAATCAGTTCTTATATGAGCAACACTGTACTCAAGGGTTTGATTCAAGGATCAGGGATATTTCCTTTTCTTTGAGGAAATGGGAAATCCAAAGGGTATTGAGACTGTCCGAGTCTGCGGGTTTCCTTCCTATTTAACGAAGGGGTCACTCGAGAATATCTTCGAGACTCAAGGAGATTAGACTGTCCAAGTCTAGAGTTTCATCTTTTGTACTATGCTTTGAGAAATAATAGTAGACTCTTTGAAAGGACTGTTCTATAAAGATTACTAAGTTCTGTTCCTATACCTCTAGGAGGTCGTCGGGACAATTTGTACGAAGCCCAAGAGGAAGTTGGAAGCTTTTAAGAAGCCGACGGGTCCTTTTACGAAGCCCAAGAGGAGGCTATCATTCCCGGAGGAAGAGATCATTATACGAACCCTAAGAGGAGGTTGTGAATACTTCTAAGAAGCCGCGGGTCCTTGTACGAAGCCCAAGAGGAGGCGGGGTTGCTTTTAGGAAGCATGTGGGTCCTTGTACGATGCCCAAGAGGAGGCCGATGCTTTTAAGAATCCCGTGGGTCCCCAAACCCCGAGAAATTCAAGGCAAGCTATTCACAAGGAATAGATCAAGTCAGGAAAGTTCGAGAATTTGGAAGAAACTCAAAGATGCCATTCACGGAGAATACATTCATCTCTGGGAGTAGAGTTTCTTGACAAATCCTAATGAGGACAGCCGAAGAGAAGACTGTATCTGGTGATCCTATTGGGGATCTAGTTGTCTATTTCTACGAATAAACGAAACGGCGTCACCTAGTTCTAGACGTAGTTGCCGGGGAAACTCTAAATATCTATACTATTATTACACAGTTGATATGAGTTTATGAAAGAAGACTTACAGTGAAACAGCCCTACAATATAGTTATATGTATATGAAAGCGGTAAATGAAAGCGTATAAACACTTACTCGGTTGTAGAGCTTCCAAGCTGTTTGGTTAATTGTTCAACAAAGAAAGATTGAAAACAATAGTATATTCAAAATCAAAGGAGAAAGTGCTTTGAAAAAGAAAGATTTGGGGCTTACAACTCAAGGAGAGGCCCAGGGTTCTATCAGTGAGCGCACTGTTTGAATTTTTACAGAGGAACTTTTATACAAGTGACTGTGGCCCAAAAAGGTTTTCTGTACAAAGGGTTGGGTCCTACACTCTCTCAAGAGGCCCAAAAAATTTTAAAGAAAAAGAGTGGGGCTTATAACACGAGGGTAGGCCCAATTGATTTTTTTCGTTTAAAAATGGCGATTGCGCCGAGGTTTTCTTTTAACGCAGAGGGACTTGTACAATAAGTGAGGCCCAAATGGTTTTGGTTAAAAGGGGGTTGGGTCTTACACTCTAATAGAGGCCTAAAAAGTTTTGAGTGGGTCTTATAGCTCAAGGAGAGGCCCAGAAGGTTATTTTTCAAAAGGCAACGATCGTGCCGTTTGTTTGAAAATGTACAGAGGGACTTATACAATGAATGAGGCCCAAAATATTTCTGTACAAGTGGGTTGGGTCTTACACTCTAATAGAGGCCCAAAAGTTTTTAATGGGTCTTATAGCTCAAGGAGAGGCCCAAGGTTATTTTTTAAAAGGCGACGATCGCGCCGTTTATTTTTTACGGTATCGGGACTTATACAATACACTGAGGCCCAAAAATGATTTGGTCAAAAAAAGGATTGGGTCTTACACTCTAATAGAGGCCCAAAGTGTTTTAAAAATGATTTATGAGGGTTGAATTAATCCAAAAACCCTAATTTGTTTTCAAAATGTGTTTTAATTGAATAAAAATTCAATTAAAATGATCAAAATTGTTTTACACATGGAAAACAAATTGTGATCTTGGATTAATGCTTTAAAAATTAAGTATTGACCTACAAAATAATTAGAAAGCATTAAAAGTTGCAAAATCAAGGTGGAAAAAATATTTTAAATGTTAAAAACAATTAAAACATTAATTCTTTGCAAAAATATCAATTATATGAAATAAATAATATTTTGGGGATTTTTTGGGAAAATAAAATATTTTAACATTTTTGTGAATTATTAAAAAAAGAATCAACTCAAAATCATTAAAACTCAGAGAGAAATTAATTTTTGAATCAATTAAATAAAATCACAAAATTCAAATATTTGAATTGATGAAAATGGCGCCAAGAACATGGACCAAGAACACGCGTGTGTTCTGCCTTGCCCAGATTTGCATTTTCTATCCAATCTCACTGAATACTTGATCATATCATGTAATCCACATACCAATCAACTCGTTTCAACCTCACGTTCATGTCTATGGTATTTAATTTCATTTAAATTAAACATATAACAAGAAATCATGAAAAATCCTCAAGAAACCTAATTTCTGCATGAAGGCTAGGATTTTTGATACACGATTCAAACAATGTAATTAATTGAGGGGAAACATTCCATTCATGATTATGAACATATGGCCAAATTATTGTGCAGTAAAAATTGCATGGATCATAGAGTTAGAAGAGCTCATGCTTACCACTTGCAGCTGGTGATCGTGATTTTTGTTGGAGGTGTTACATCTAGGTTCCAATGATCTGGATAGCTTCCCTAGGTGCCGTGGAGTGTGTATGAATGTTTGGAATGGATTGAAATGGTTTGGAGTTGAAGATGGCACCTCAACTGCATATTTGTCAAGAACTTGAGCAATTGGCTGGTATTTTGTGAAATCTGTGTTCCAGATGTTATGTGAGTGTTTGGCTCACTTCTATATGATGTATGTGAGGTGTGTGTGTGTGATTGGTTTGATTGGAAAAGCTCTCAAACTCAAAACCCGATAGTGACTTGCCTTAGAAGGCAAAATTAGAGTGGAAGAAGAGATTTTGAGGAAAACATATGTTAGATGGCTTTGGTGTACTCAAACTGATCACAATTGAGCTCTATTTATAGTAGAGCAAGTTTGTTTTGGGATCCACAGTGAATGACAACTGCAGCAGAGGTTTGGCCAATGTTGTCCAATGGAAATCCAAGTCTCCTCTATCCATTGACTAGAGGTTAGGGCACAGAGCTGTGGTTCCCTTGGTCTTGGATAAGTCTTGACAGAATTCAGTTGAGAATGGCTCAGTCCATGCCACCTTGATACTTCCATTGAATGCTCCATTCCAAAATTGAAGTCTTGTCCCTATTTTGGCAATTCTAGGTTCAACATGTTATTTCTTGTTCCAAAGACTTTGGAGGCTTGGCTCAGTGATTGTCCCCTTTAGATTCAATCCTCTGAGGTGTCCAAGTGGATAGGAGCATTTGGATTTGGCTGATTTTGGCAAATCGATCAAAAGTGCAAAATCTGCCTTGCCTTGGCAGATTTCAGCAAGGCAACTTGCCAATGTCATATCTCATGGCTCAAATTGAATTTGGTAATGTTTTTGGCCATTTTGGAAAGCTCTTACATGATACAAGAACTGTTTGAACATGTTTGGTTTTGATCTATTTTGAATCCAAGTGAAAAACCCCCCTACATTTGGCAAAAAGTAAGGCAAAATCTGACTTAGTGAAATTTTCACCAAGTGTTGGAACAAAGTGTTTTTTCTTGATTTTGATCACTCCATAACTCAAAATCCATGAGGAATTTGGAAATAACTTAGTATGAAGCTTTTGTAGAGGGCAATGTGATCTACAAATAAAGCTTTGAATGGGGACCAATGGCCTTGTGGTTTAGGAGTTATGGTCCTCTAAAGTTGGCACATTAGTGGTACTTTTTCCATAACTTAGAAATTTTTCTAAGTTTTTATGGTTACCCCTTTTACAAGTTATCCCACTTTCTTTGATTTTTCTTGATGAATGATGATTCAAATCATACATAAAACATCATTTTAGGGTTAAAAATCCATTTTGGTGAAAAATCTCAAAAAGTCAAAGTTGACTTTTGTGCACAGTTGACTTTTTATCAGATGAATTCCAAACTGTGCAATTCTTCAGGAAATCATGTCCTTGACCTAAATCAAACTTGATGGACATGTTCCATGGGTGGTATAGGGTATATTGATGCATGTCATAGGGCTTGGGAGCATGTCCTGGTCAAAAGTCAAAGTTACAGTTGACTTTCCTCGCAAAACCCTAATTGTGGTGCAGATGAAATTGAGACTTGTTGCTCAGGCTTCTTGGATTAATCCATTGTTCTAAATGGATCAATATGGTATATTAAAGACCCTAAAATCATTTCTTGAGGTCTTGGTTCATGATTTATCCCAAAAGTCAACTTAGGGGTGAATTAGGTCAAGAAACCCTAATTCCTGATTTTTTATGTATGCATCCCCTGAGGTCAAATTGACTTGATGACTGGGTCCATAAGGCTCCATGGAGTATATTAGATTATGTTTTGGATCTTTGGCTTGTGCTCAGATGGAATTTTTCATCTGGAGGCCCTGGTCGACCAAAACCCTAATTTGGTGACACTGTCGATCTTGAGACTTGATCCACCTAGAAGGGAGCAGCCTTGTGCTTAATCCTTAAAGTGGGAGTCCTTCTGATCCATTGTGGATATTTTAGAGGCTAGACAAGTTGAAGATCAAGTCATTCCTTGATTGATCCTTTGTCTAAAGCTCTGTGAGGGCTTAAAACCCTAATTTTGATTGTAGTGAATGCTCAACAACCCTTGAGGCATTTGATGAGGCATGATGGTTCATCCATATTGTTATGATGATTTGCACAATAATGGGAAATCTTAGTGGTCAAAATTTGGGGTATGACAGATGCCTCTATTTAATCTTCTTGGACCCGAAGGTGTGAATGACGAAGGTATTCGGACATTCGGGGTGCAAGAGGATTAAATATCAGAATACCCGAAATTTTGATGGCTATGAATGGCAGCTTGCACATTCATCTTCTTTTGCTAAGCAATGATGCTTAGAAGAGGTAAAACTTCACCTCGACCCTGGTCTTCAGCCAACGAACTGGTCTCAGTTTCTGATTTAAACTTCCCCTCGATCCTAGTTTCCTACCAAGGAACTGGTCTTAGTTTCTGATTTAAACTTCCCCTCGATCCTGGTTTCCTACCAAGGAACTGCTCTCAATTTCTTCCGTCAATAAACTTTATTGACAAGGGACGCTATTTGTAGCGGTTTTCCTCAAAATTCTCATCGGATTTTCCTGGGGAGATGCCATTTGAGTGGAAAAAGTTTTGATGTCAGACTTGCTGGGGAACCTAGTCGTCTGAGTTGTAGAGGTGCACAAACTTCTCTGTTGGAGACGCCATTTTTCGACTCTATCTGGGGAAATTGAGTCTCTTGAGAGACTGCTTCCGCTTGGGGTCTTACATCATACTTTTCTCGGGATTTTCCCGGAGAAATGCTATATGATGGGATCCAATTTTGAGGTGCCGATGACCTTTTCATCAGCGGTCCTTCGGAGAAAGGCAGCTGTACTGCCGAATCTCTCCTTAGGAGGCTTTCTCTGGGGATTTTCCTTAATCCGGGAAAGTAAGGATATCGTCTTCGATGGCGAAGAGTGACATTTGTTGAAAGTTTTCTCTGGCTTTTCAGAAGATCAAGTTATCAAAGTGGTCGAGTGCCGACTCTAATCCAGCAATACACTGGAGGCGAGATTGTTCAAACACAACATTTCCTGACGAGGCAATAACTGACAACTCGATTGAGAAGATTGTTATCACTAGGGGACAAGACCGACTAGAGTGATTGTGATGCAATATGAATATGAATGCAAATCAAATGCATGATGTATGTATGTATATGCTGACAAAACTGACGCGACATACAGACTAAAATATGAACATGACGGGATACTCGGCTATCGCGGGACGAAGTCGTACCGTTGATCCAAAAGTACCAATTCTACCTTGCTTAGGAGAGATAGTCCCTGTGGGGAATACCGTTGATCGAGCTTAGGAGATAAGAACTCGGCCGAGGGTATCAGATGGGGAAGCCGCATCTCATACAGTTGATCCTTCGTTCAGGCGTACTGGCCTAGAAGGAGTACTTTGATTCTGCACTTTGAGGCTCGAACACCTTTGGAGACGCAATCGACGTTCTTCTGATGTTCAACAGTCAAAAGAAATTGCCATCTTTAGTTTAAAAGCAGAAAAAGTTTTAACGAGTAAATTCATTTTTGTTTCATTTCAAGAATCGTTGATCATGTTAAAATGTCGTCCTGTAAAGCTAAAACAAATAAGAATTACAAATAAAAGTACAAGGCTCAAATTTTATTGATAAGATGGAAATCAGCCAAACGTGTGATTCCAAAGAGTATTTACAAAGTTAGAAAATGGTAATTTACAGGGAAAAAGGGCTACATTGAAACATAACGACCACTATCCTTCTACCAACTTTGAATTCGGTACATCCTGAGCTTCTGTCGAAGATGACCTTGACTGGAGTTTTCCTCCGATGGATGATGTAACTGCTACTGAGGGATCTGCCTCTGTTGAACATAGTTACTTGCCATTATCCCTAATTTTTGCATGGACTGTACTATGAGATTTCCAATCCATCGGGATGATTTTTTTTCATGTCTCTAACTTTTTCCTGGACCGCCCTTTCGGGTTTTTAATCCACCGAGACGTTTTGTTTTTTTTTTTTAGTTTAGGCGAAGTATTTCTTGACTACATCAACATTCGTGGGGTAGGCAAATTCCTCCCCGTCCATGGTGGCAAGTCTCAAGGCGCCACCTGTGAAAGCTTTCGTGACCACACATGGGCCATCATAATTTGGGGTCCATTTGCCCCGAGAGTCAGTGAGAAACGATTGTATCTTCTTGAGCACGAGGTCTCCTTTTCTGAAGACACGAGGTCGGACCTTTTTGTCGAACGCCCTTTTCATTCTTTGCTGATACAACTGACCATGGCATAGTATCGTTATTCTCTTTTCTTCGATCAGATTCAGTTCGTCGTGTCGACTTTGACACTATTCAGTTTCTGAAAGCTTAGCTTCCATCAATACCCAAATTGATGGGATCTCTACTTCTATGGGGAGCACTGCTTCCATGCCATACACTAGAGAGAAAGAGGTTGCCCCTGTTGAAGTACGGACAGATGTTCGATAACCGTGAAGAGCAAAGGGTAGCATCTCATGCCAATCTTTATAGGTTACAACCATCTTTTGAACGATCCTCTTGATGTTCTTGTTAGCCGCTTCTACCACTCCGTTCATCTTGGGTCGGTAGGGAGATGAGTTATGGTGTTCGATCTTGAACTCAACACACAACTCTTTCATCATCTTGTTGTTCAAGTTAGATCCATTATCTGTAATGATCTGGCTTGGAACACCATAACGGCAGAAGATATTGTTTTTGATAAATCGGACCACCACTTGTCGGGTTACATTAGCGTACGACGCTGCTTCGACCCACTTGGTGAAATAGTCAATGGCTACCAGGATGAACCGATGTCCGTTTGAAGCCTTAGGTTCGATCATGCCAATCATGTCAATTCCCCATATGGAAAATGGCCATGGGGAAGAGAGAACTTTGAGATGTGATGGCGGTACATGAATTTTTTCGGAGTATATCTGACACTTGTGACACCTCTTCATGTACTTGTAGCAGTCAGATTCCATTGTCAACCAATAGTACCCTGCTCTCAGAATATTTCTCGCCATTGTGTGTCTGTTGGCATGAGTGCCAAAGGATCCTTCATGAATTTTTTTCATAAGCATGTCTGCTTCTGGTCTGTCTACACATTGGAGCAAGACTATGTCAAAATTTCTCTTATAAAGAGTGTCACCGCTCAGGAAGAAGTTTCCAGCCAATCTTCTGAGGGTTTTCCTGTCTTTTCTGAATGCCCCAGATGGGTACTCTTGTTTCTGAAGGAAGCATTTGATATCGTGATACCAAGGTTTGTCGTCTATGACTGCTTCGATCATGAAGACGTAGGCGGACCGTTCAAGGCGCATTATGTCAATCTTAGGTAGGTCGTTCCATTGACCTACACTAATTATAGAAGAGAGAGTGGCTAATGCATCAGCCATGTGATTCTCATCACGAGGGATGTAATGAAACTCAACTCTGTTGAAGAAGGGTAACAACCTTCTTGCATAGTCCTTGTAAGGAATCAATCCTGATTGGTATGTGTTCCAATCTCCTTTTATCTGATTGATAACCAAGGTTGAGTCGCCGTATACGTCCAAGTTTTTGATCCTTAAATCAATCGCTTCTTCGAGATCTATAATACAAGCTTCGTATTCGGCCTCGTTGTTCGTACATTTGAACGTAAGTCTGGCAGTGAAAGGAATGTGGGTACCCTGAGGGGTAACAATGATTGCCCTAATTTCGTTTCCATAATGATTAACTGCTCCGTCAAAGATAAGTCCCCATTGGGAACCTGGTTCTGGCCCTTCATTGGGTAACGGTTCATCGCAATCTTTCATTTTTAGATACATGACATCTTCGTCCGGGAAGTCAAACCCGATTGATTCTTGATCGTCAATCGGTTGATGAGCCAAATGATCGGCTAAAACACTTCCCTTAACGGCTTTCTGAGCGTGGTACTCTATGTCATATTCTGATAACAACATCTGCCAACGGGCAATTCTTCCCGTGAGAGCAGGTTTTTCGAAAACGTACTTGATTGGATCCATTTCGGAGACCAACCAAGTAGTATGACAAATCATGTACTGGCGAAGACGTTTGGCTGCCCAAGCCAAAGTACATCAAGTTTTCTTGAGCATCGTGTATCGAGTTTCACAGTCGGTGAATTTCTTGCTTAGATAGTAGATGGCAGACTCCTTCCTTTTGGTTTCATCTTGTTGGCCAAGTACACATCCCATCGAGTCCTATAGGACTGTGAGGTAAATGATCAGTGGTCTTCCTTCCACTAGAGGTGATAGAATCGGAGGATTCAACAGGTATTCCTTAATACTGTCGAAGGCGGTTTGGCAATCTTCTGACCAAACGCAATCTTGGTTCTTTTTTAGTAACTTGAAAATTGGCGCACACGTCGTAGTCATGAGGAATATGAATCTGGAGATGTAGTTCAAACGTCCCAAGAATCCTCTGACTTGTTTTTTAGTTTTCGGAGAAGGCATTTCTCGAATGGCCTTGACTTTGTCAGGATTAACTTTAATTCCTTTCTGGCTGACGATGAACCCTAGTAGTTTCCCTGAACGGAGACCGAAGGTGCACTTGTTGGGATTCAAGCGGAGTTTGAATTTTCTTAGATGTTCGAACAATTTTGACAGATGTTCAATGTGCTCACTCTCTGTTTTTGATTTTGCAATCATATCATCGACATATACCTTGATTTCTTTGTGTATCATGTCATGAAACAGAGTAGTCATGGCCCTTTGATAGGTTGCCCCGGCGTTCTTCAAGCCGAACGACATTACCTTGTAACAAAAGGTACCCCATGGGGTAATGAACGAAGTTTTCTCCATGTCTTTCGGCGCCATTTTGATCTGGTTATAGCCCGAGAATCCATCCATGAAGGAGAAAATTTTGAACTTTGCTGTGCTGTCAACCGGCATGTCAATGTGTGGTAAAGGAAAGTCGTCCTTTGGACATGCCTTATTCAGATCCCTGTAATCAAAACATATTCTGACCTTTCCGTCCTTTTTGGGAACGGGTACGATGTTGGCTAACCATTGAAGATATTCAGATGTAGCGAGGAAACCCGCGTCAATCTGTTTCTGTACCTCCTCTTTGATTTTGATGGCCATGTCTGGGTGAGTCCGTCTCAATCTTTGCTTTACCGGCAGACATTCCGATCTTAACGGTAAGTGATGTTCCACTATGCTGGTATCCAACCCTGGCATATCCTGATAGGACTAAGCGAATACATCGGGAAACTCTCTGAGAAGCTTTATCAAACTCTCTCTGGCAGTTGGACTGAGCAGTGCCCCAATCCTGATTTCTTTTCTCTCTTTTTCCGAACCCACATTGATCATTTCCAACGGCTCCTTGTAAGGTTCAATGGACCTTTCCTTTTGTCTGAGTAGTCGAGAGATCTCTTCTGGAATTTCGTTGTCAACTTCTTCTTCAGCCCCAAATACCGGGAACTCAAAGTTGGGAGAAGGCATCGGATCGTATGTTTCAACGGGGTTTAAAACAAGCAATCGGCATGACGTGATGATTCGTGTTTAGAAGAGATAGAGAAAATGCAAGTGTGTGCAGTGTATTTATTTTACTGCTTGTTTTTATTTTTAATTGTTTTTTAGGATTACCATTTTCTGAAAAATGAAAAGAGAAAACAGTAATTAATGCGGAATTTACAGAACGACGTTATTTTATTAATGAACAAGTCGACTCTTGAAACTACAACCCTATAAAACAAAACTCTGTCGCTTTGGGCGAAGCGAAGAGGGAAAATTTACAGAAAGCGAGCCCTATCAAAACATCCGTTTCGCCTGGGCAGGATGAAAGGTTAAAGATGGTAATTACTTTGACTGGTGAACGATCTTCGGAGCATCAACAGCAACCCACTGGCGGCGAACTCCTCGGTGAATCACAAAGTCTGGCACCTTTCTTGATTTGTCTTCAGAAATGACGCTGATTTCTGGTGGATTAGGATCGTTGGAATCTGTCTCCCAGGCAGAGTTGTCGTGCATTTTGCATAGAATTTGTGCTCTAAGCTGTATCTCCCCATCCAATTGGCTGGATATCTTCGAGCCTGATACGAGAGCTTTCGGGAGCGGTGTACTTGACCATATAGTCGTATTTTCAACTCGGTTATCCCAAGGTGTCCCATACTTCTTTCGAACTGGAGGAGTCATCCCTCTCGATGACGATGACCTCAGGAAAAGCATAGTTGATGGATTTAAGTCCTGTAAACGTTCCGAATTCATCATTATGTTGAGTAGTTTCAGGATGACCTGAGTGTTGATCCCATGACATGGTGGGGACACAGGTATTCTATTCAATGACGGTCAGCTGATTTTCATTATTCGGCTGACTCTCTTGCCCCAAGTCTCCTGGATAAGGTTGCCACATTGGCAGACCATCCATTGGGCCATAGTAGGTGTAGTCAAAATTGACTTTCATCGGAGTGTCTTCCTCTAATGAATTTGGTGGAGCACGATATCCTTCCGGATCACAATCCCCGTATATCATTTCGACGTCTGACCTTGGTATAAATCTCGGACTCTCTGTAGGAAAGCAAAAAGGAGTTTGCATTTCGTCCTGAGACATATAACCGTCCTCATTAAGATAGGACTTCCACTCTTCCTCTGTGTCAGAGGGATCTTCCTCATTGATAGCATGAACTATTTGAGAGACTGGGTGAAGAAAACCTCCACTGTGGAAGAAGTTGTGAATGGGATGAAGACTTTCATCGTTAGCAGCTGTCCGGGTACAGGTTGCAGAAAAACCAAGACCCTTCTTTGTTGTATTGCTAGTAGGAATGACAATTTGTCCCCATCCGGTTGTATCGGTACTCTCGACCGCTTTAATAGCATCTTTGTATGAGGAAATCGAGGTTCCTCCTTGGGATTGATTGTCCTTGCTCACCGACAGTTCTTGGAACTGAGTTCCAATAACCTCCTCGGGTTCTACACAAGCAGATGATGATAAGTTACTCACGAGCAAGGTCTGTTCTCCACAGACTGTGACAAGTTGATCGTTCTGAATGAACTTTAGCTTTTGGTGGAGGGTCGAAGTGACCGCTCCAGCCTGGTGTATCCAAGGTCTTCCTAATAAACAACTGTATGTTTCCCGGATGCCCATGACCTGGAAAGTGACTTGGAAAGTGTGAGGACCGATAGTTATGGGAAGATCAACTTCGCCGATAACTGTTTTTTTGGATCCGTCGAACGCTTTGACGACGACCTTGCTGATTCTCATCGGAGGGCCTTTGAATGATAATTGCATCAAAGTGGACTTTGGCATAATATTCAGGGCTGACCCTGTGTCTACCAGTACGCTGGCTAAAACATCGTCCTGGCAGTTAACTGTAATGTTGAGCGCCATATTATGACGGCGACCCTCTTCGGGTAATTCCTCATCACTAAATCCCAAATTATTGCAGGAAGTGATGTTAGAGACAATGCTATCAAACTTTCTGATTGTTACATCCTGTTCCACAAAGGCTTGCTCCAAGACTTTCTGTAGAGCCTCCATGTGGGCTTCTGAACTGAGTAACAGTGATAATACCGAGATCTTTGAAGGAGTCTGTAATAGCTGATTAACAATGTTATATTCACTCCTTTGGATGAGATTCAGCATCTCATCATTATTTTTTGAAAGGTCGGGATTACTGGATTGACCGACTGATGGATCGGGAGCTTCTGTCTGAAGTTCCTTTTCTTTGTTAGGTTCTCCAACTCCTCTGTTGAAGATTCGACCGTTCCGTGTTACACGACTGATGTCTGCAATATTCACGACGGAGGATAATGGAATTTCCTTTCCATTTTCAATTATCGTCGCACCGTATTTGTAAGGGATAGCCTTAGTTGATGCATACGGTAGTGGTCCCGGTAGATAAATGACTATGGGAACCTTCTAATTTTTCTGACCATCATAGGTAATCTCGATCCGTTCCCGGTTGGGAATTCTAGATTCATCAAGTATAGGGATAATGACAAAAACATCCTTGGTCTGGTGAGGACCAGAGATTGTGACAACATCCTCGACTTGATTGGCAAGGTATTTCGGCGTCCAGTTGATGGGCCCAGAATTCGGATATGGGCGAATCTCTTCACGATCCACCTGACCCTGAAGAGCTGCTCTCACAAGGTAACACCCTTGGTTACTTTTCGAACAGACACTACAACGGTCATAATTGTGTGGTGGTACCCGACCACGCCCACTTTGAATACAATGTAACCTCACTAGGTTAGCTTCCACATATCGGACATCCTGACTTTGACGCTGAGTGGGATTCCTGTTACTGATACTAATCTGCTGAGTATCTTCATCCATATAGATTGGCATCCACCAGTGATTTAACAAGTGGTGAAGTGCCTCCTGGACAAGGGTACAACCTCGATCGTTTTCGCAACCTGCTTTACAGCTTTGATAGTCATGTGATATTAAGAATCCGAGTCGGACTTGCTCAACATGTAACTCTACCAGGTTGGTATTCATCACGCGAATATCAAAGATCTGAACCATGTTGATCTGATAAGGGTTCCTATCATGGTAGTCCTGGATCCATCCAAGATCCATCTGACGCTGGAGGGCCTCTTGTATGAAAGAGCATCCCTGTTTGTTTACCGAGCAAGTCAGACAGGAACTGTAATCGTGTCGTGGCAGATTATGATACTGGCTTTGCCTTGAGTGCATTGCCACCAAGTTTACATTCATCGCACGGATGTCGTGGTTTTGAATGACGTTGGATTTCGTATAGACCATGTTAACTCCATGAACTCGATGCTCTTGGATCCATCTAAGATCCATCTGTTCCTGTAGAGCTGCTTGCACTACAGAACATCCTTGATTGTTTTTAGAGCAGACATCACATTGATGATAATTATGAGGTGGCACATGGCCATATCCATTCTGTCTACAATGCATCTTGACCAGATTGGTCCTCAACAAGAGTACATCATGAATTTGATAGACGTTGTTAGACTCTCTCTCAATCAGGTTGACTGCAGCTTTCTCATGTTGAGGCAGCGGGTTCGTGAGAACATTGGGATTTGTATCCTTGAAGGATAAGAGCCCGTTCCTAACAAGCTTTTGCACGTCAGATTTGAAATTTAGACAGTTCTCAATGTTATGACCTGGACCTTCTTGATGATAAGGGCATGTCTGATCCACCTTAAACTAAAAAGGCGGATTTTCCGGTACTGTAAGAGGAGACTTAGTCTGGATGTGCCCCTTAGCCAGTAGTAACGGAAATAATTCTGAGTACAACATGGGTATAGGATCAAACCCTGATGGTCGTGTTGTACGGTTACTGTTATATGGAGGACGAGCCTGCTGAAGAGGCTGTTGTGTCCTTTGCTGATTAGGTTGGCTCTGCGCAAACTGAGGTTGATACGTAGGAATAGTTGTAGGGCTGATAGCAGGAATTACAGCTGCTACCGGCTGATAACGTCGCCTTTGCTTTCTGAGAGAGATATTCCCAATATCTTGCCCTTTTTTCTTAGGGAGAGCACTACCATATTTTTTAGTACCGCTCGTCGATCCAGTGTCTCT
Organism: Lathyrus tuberosus; assembly: GCA_022829125.1. Classification (NCBI taxonomy): domain Eukaryota; kingdom Viridiplantae; phylum Streptophyta; class Magnoliopsida; order Fabales; family Fabaceae; genus Lathyrus; species Lathyrus tuberosus. Next base: position 3,022,100 of record JALAZF010000274.1, on the reverse strand, counting down.
TACCAAACGTCCTTCTCGGACGGCTTCCTCAAGATGTACGACCATGCCGACCATCTCGGTGAAATCACTGGGCACACTGGCAACCATTCGGTCATAGTAAATGAGCTTAAGGTTTTTAAGAAGATCTTTGTCATCTCTTTTTCCTCAAGAGGTGGACAAATTTGAGCGGCAATTTCACGCCACCTTTGAGCATACTCCTTAAAGGTTTCCTTGTCCTTTTGCGACATTGATCTGAGTTGATCTCTGTCGGGTGCCATGTCCAAATTGTATTTGTATTATTGGACGAAGGTAGTACCAAGATCTCTGAATGTACTGATCATAGTATGGTTTAAACCCATGTACCATTTTAAGGCGGCACCGGTTAAACTATCTTGAAAGTAGTGAATCAGCAGGTCCTGATTCTCAGTCTGAACTGACATCCGCCGAGCGTACATCACCAGATGGCTCTGAGGGCAAGAGTTACCCTTGTACTTTTCAAAGTCGGGCACTTGGAACTTGTGCGGGACTTTCACATTGGGGACCAAACAGAAGTCTGCGGCGTCCTTTCCAAATAGATCCTGACCGCGAATGGCTTGCAGTTCCTTCTGCATTTCCAAGAATTGTTCCTGGAATTCATCCATTCGGTCAAACATAGTTTCCTTTTTACCAGTAGGTATTTGTGGAATCTGTCCTTCCGGGACACTGTGCACCACAGGGGGTGGTACCGTGACTACGGCAGTAAGTCTTGGCGTTTCCCGAAGTTTGTAACCTTCAGGAGTCTTCAGTATGCCCCTGGCATCTTCGCTTTCCCGAAGTTTGTAACCTTCAGGCCCAGCGGCTTTTGTTGTGATTCCCTGATCTTCAGTGATCGGCAGAACATATCCTTCCGGGATATAGTTAACAGGCATGCCTCAAGGACGACCTTTTGGTATCTGATACCTAGGATCATACTTCTCCACTATGGGCATTGAGGTGATCTCCGAGATCACAGTTCTTTGCAGCTGAGCTTCTGCCATGGCTTGCATGTCGTTACGAAGCTTTCTCATATCCTCCCATAGAGCGTCGATCTCTTCTTTCAACTCTCTGTTCTCTTCCTCAAGATCATCCATCTTTTTCTGACGATTGGCCTGAGTATTGTACGAATGAGACAGTTTGACTCTAGAATCGAGACACAAACGTGAGATTCGTAGGTAAGAAGAATACGCGATGTGAGAATGATGAATGTAATGATTATATTAATTGTTTTTTGGTTTAAATAAACTTTGACAATTAGATTGCAAATATCAAACGGTGGGGAAACCCCTTTTTATTGAATTAAAAGGATTACAGAAACGGAAGTACAGTAGATTACAAAGTGCAGAAACAGAAACCTAAGCTAATGGGTCCCGAGTCCTCTCTGAAGAGAAATCGGGTGCTGATTCTGGTATCTTCCTTTTCTTTGACCGGGGCTCTTGAGCCGTTGTTGGGTTGTCATTCCTTTGCCAAGTGAAAGGACCGAGCAAATTCCTTTGGTCATCCTGATTCTCTACAGCATGTTGCTACAAAATTTCAATCAGAGCATCCTTATCTTTCAATAATTGCTGTATTTTGATGCACTCTACGTCGAGGGTGTGGTACTTGTTCTTCCAAGACCTTCTCTCCCATTGAACTTTGTTGAGAGTAACCTGAAGCTTTTCAGTTTCCGTCATGAAGTACATGATAGATTCCCTCGGCGGAAGAATTCCGTAACGAGGATAAGGCATTTTTAGCTTGAGAGCTCTAGTTTGTACCCAATGGAGATAAGGTTCCACCGAGACACAGTCTGGTTTTCCTAGAGACTCCCGTCCTTTCTTATGAACATGTTTCCAAGCGTGCACTATTTTTATATTTAGTGCTCTGTCACTTTCTCATTCCTTGAAGAAAAGACCTTCCAGATGAACACCCCATGGGATGTGTCTCATCGGGTATCCAAATTGACGAAGAACCAATACCGGATGGTAGTTGATTCCTCCCTTAGTGTCTATTAGGGGTACGTTGGGGAAGTTTCCACAGCGGTCAATGATCTTGATTCCATCATAAATCCTATTGCACCAATCTATATCAGAGTTGGTAAGAGACATGATCTTCTGCGACCAACGTAAGGCACTCTTACAATCCCAAAAAGCAGCAGACTTGGGCAAGTGGGAGATGAACCATCTGTAAAGAAAACGTACACAACATGTGATCTCCCCTCTGCTATACAAATTTCCCAAGTGTACAAAATGATACGCATCTACGAGCAAAGTCGACACAGGGTTTCCAATGAGAAAAACCTTAATGGAGTTAATATCGACGAAGTTATTGATGTTGGGGAACAAAAATAACCCGTAGGTGAGCAAGACAAAGATGCTTTCAAAAGCAGTCACGTTCCCTATACTGGCAAAATACAGGGATTTCTTCGTCAAGAACTGGGTTGGCAAACCTTGGATGCCACCCTTAGTGGTCATGTGAGTCCTGACCTCAGACTCGTCCAAATAAATTGCTCTTGCAATGGTATTATTCTTTGGAATTTCTTCCAGTCCAGAAAATGGAGCTTGATCTGTAATGTGTAGATCGATCAGATGAGAATACTCCTCCAGCATTGGTGCTAGCTGGTAATCCGGGAATGTGAAACAGTGATAAACCGAATCGTACAATTGAATGAGCGCATCCATGATTCCCTCAATCACATGGACTCTTAACAGTGGTAGCAAACCTCCGTGCTTGGCTCTGAAAGCCTCAGGGTTAGTGATCATCCTTGCTAACCTTCTCAAATCCTCTAGTTTTGGAACCTTGAAGGTGTACGTATGAGTTCTCCTTCTACCGAAATCCATTAGCGTAATCCTCTTCTCTGATATTTACAATCACAGTCTTAGTTTAATTTTGAAAAACAGAGAGACTAGATGAGAAAATATTTTGAATGTTTTAATGTTTTTTTAAATGAATGCATGAATGCAGCACACAAAAACATAGAAAAAGCATGGGGTCAAAGGGTCGTTGTCATGAAGTCAAGGCTCTACCCATCCCCAAAGGTTTATACTAGGGTGATTTTTGTACCTGTACTCATTATCATCAGCTCCTCCCAAGAAAGAAAAATAACAAGCGGATCGCCAGTGAGTTGTAGAGCAATCTTAGAGTAAGTGCCATTCACCGAGAATAGATCACCAGCCTCAAATGAGCAATATTCCCGATAGTTTCCGCACTACGAAAGGGTTTGGCTCCTCAGCTTCTCAGGCATCACAACCGACCCATTGTCTAGGTGAGAGAATGGTTACTTTAGTCAGCCTCCACTGAGGTTGATGGTCGACCTCGTCGCCATCACTTATCTTAAGTGTATACTCAATCTTTCCACATGCGGCATCACACACATTCCCATTAGCAGAAAAATAAACACGTATAGAAATTAGGAAAAGCAGTATATATATTTGTCCTAAACATCCTAGACCTTTAAAGCTATGAATCCTAAGTTTCTGACAGAAAGTGGGTTCCCTGGCGGAAGCCCCAATCTGTGGTTTTCACACAAGTGAAGAGAAAAAAGGTTTGTCCAAGGTTTTCACCTTAAACGTTTAAGAAAGAATTTTAGGGCCCCACGGTGGGCGCCACTTTTCTGTAGCGAGCGATTTTTGAGCTTACTACAGGCCGATTCATTTTTTATCCTATTAAAGCTGATAAAGGAAGGGAAATAGATGTCTCCAATTAACCCTGCTTTGCATACTGAGTTTAAACAGCGGCCTATTAGGTTACGGATGCTATCAATGTGGGGGGCCTTTGTACTGGTTATTTGTATTTTCGCCAATACTGGTTTCTTTCTTTTTATTTTGACAGAATATTTCTGGCGGGGAACAAGGATTAGGATGTTAGGATTAATGTTTTTTGATAGATATGTGAGAGTATGGGATTTTGGGTTTTTTGTTGATTGTGCTCGCTAAGATTATTCTTTCAATCTTATGCCTACTTATTCCCATTTACCGAAACAGGGAAATCAGAGGGTTCGTAGTTCCTCCTATTCTATGGGAGGAAATTGGTTGTTTTGGTGTCTTGTTCAAAGCCCAAGACGTGAAGCGAAAGGTGTTTGTATCTTGTTCAAAGCCCAAGACGTGAAGCTGAAGAGTATATTTGTATATTGTTCAAAGCCCAAGATGTGAAGCTAAAAGGGTTTGACTTTAGAGAGAATTTGTCATCTCTAAAGAGGGGGTTGTATGTCACAACTGTTTATAAAGGAGAATTACTTTAACCGGGATTTGTGAATCCGGCAATGCCATAGTTTCCTTTATAGGGGATTTTAACCTGAAGGAGAAGACTTTAACTCAGTGTAGAGCAATGCTATATTTCCTTAGGAATTTCTCATGCTAAAAGAGGGACAGTGGCATGGATATAGATGATCCAGAGGCTTGCCGCTTACAGCGATTAGATGAAGGGGAAGGAGTTGTTGATGTTTGGGTACTGTGAACGAGGCACAACTTTGATGCTAAAAGGTAGATTGGATCAACCAGCGGTTTTCTTATACAAAGCCTAAGAGGAGGCTAATATGTGTCTCGTACAAAGCCCGAGAGAGAGGCTAAAAGGGGTCGATCCTGCAAGAGGGTCTTTTATACTAAATAAGAGAGTGTTTTTGTATCTCGTACAAAGGCCGAGATGGAGGCTAAAATTTGTTTGGCTTAATAAGAACCTTTTTGTATCTCGTATAAAGCCCGAGATGGAGGCGAAAGGGTGATTGACTCAACGAGGGAGTCTCTTATGTGTCTCGTATAAAGCCCGAGAGAGAGGCTAAACGTTGTTTGACTCAACGAGGGAGTCTTTTGTATCTCGTACGAAGCCCGAGATGGAGGCTAAAATCGTTAGCTCCGCTGGGGATGATCATTGTACAAAGCCCAAGAGGAGGCTAACTTCACTGAAGAAGGATCATTATACAAAGCCTAAGAGGAGGCTATGGTAACTGTTTCAGTTAAGTGACAGATCCAGTATACTGATTTTAAAGAGAAAACCAGTTCTTATATGAGCAACACTGTACTCAAGGGTTTGATTCAAGGATCAGGGATATTTCCTTTTCTTTGAGGAAACGGGAAATCCAAAGGGTATTGAGATTGTCCGAGTCTGCGGGTTTCCTTCCTATTTAACGAAGGGGTCACTCGAGAATGTCTTCGAGACTCAAGGAGATTAAACTGTCCAAGTCTAGAGTTTCATCTTTTGTACTATGCTTTGAGAAACAATAGTAGACTCTTTGAAAGGAATGTTCTATGAATATTACTAAGTTCTGTTCCTATACCTCTAGGAGGTCATCGGGACAATTTGTACGAAGCCCAAGAGGAGGCTGGAAGCTTTTAAGAAGCCGATGGGTCCTTGTACGAAGCCCAAGAGGAGGCTATCATTCCCGGTGGAAGAGATCATTATACGAAACCTAAGAGGAGGCTGTGAATACTTCTAAGAAGCCGCGGGTCCTTGTACGAAGCCCAAGAGGAGGCGGGGTTGCTTTTAGGAAGCCTGTGGGTCCTTGTACGATGCCCAAGAGGAGGCCGATGCTTTTAAGAAGCCCGTGGGTCCCCAAACCCCGAGAAATTCAAGGCAAGCTATTCACAAGGAATAGATCAAGTCAGGAAAGTTCGAGAATTTGGAAGAAACTCAAAGATGCCATTCACGGAGAATACATTCATCTCTGGGAGTAGAGTTTCTTGACAATTCCTAATGAGGACAGCCGAAGAGAAGACTGTATCTAGTGATCCTATTGGGGATCTAGTTGTCTATTTCTACGAATAAACGAAACGGCGTCACCTAGTTCTAGAGGTAGTTGCCGGGGAAACTCTAAATATCTATACTATTATTACACAGTTGATATGAGTTTATGAAAAAAGACTTACAGCGAAACAGCCCCACAATACAATTATATGTATATGAAAGCGGTAAATGAAAGCGTATAAACACTTACTCAGTTGTAGAGCTTCCATGCTGTTTGGTTAGTTGTTCAACAGAGAAAGATTGAAAACAACAGTATATTCAAAATCAAAGAAGAAAGTGCTTTGAAAAAGAAAGATTTGGGGCTTACAGCTCAAGGAGAGGCCCAGGGTTCTATGAGTGAGCACACTGTTTGAATTTGTACAGAGGGACTTATACAAGTGATTGTGGCCCAAAAAGGTTTTCTGTACAAAGGGATGGGTCTTACACTCTCTCAAGAGGCCGAAAATGTTTTAAAGAAAAAGAGTGGGGCTTATAACACGAGGGTAGGCCTAATTGATTTTTTTCGTTTAAAAATGGCGATCGCGCCGAGGTTTTCTTTTAACGCAGAGGGACTTGTACAATAAGTGAGGCCCAAATGGTTTTGGTTAAAAGGGGGTTGGGTCTTACACTCTAATAGAGGCCCAAAAAGTTTTGAGTGGATCTTATAGCTCAAGGAGAGGCCCAGAAGGTTATTTTTTAAAAGGCAACGATCGTGCCGTTTGTTTGAAAATGTACAGAGGGACTTATACAATGAATGATGCCCAAAATATTTCTGTACAAGTGGGTTGGGTCTTACACTCTAATAGAGGCCCAAAAGTTTTTAATTGGTCTTATAGCTCAAGGAGAGGCCCAAGGTTATTTTTTAAAAGGCGACGATCGCGCCGTTTGTTTTTGATGGTATCGGGACTTATACAATACACTGAGGCCCAAAAATGATTTGGTCAAAAAAAGGATTGGGTCTTACACTCTAATAGAGGCCCAAAGTGTTTTGAAAATGATTTATGAGGGATGAATTAATCCAAAAACCCTAATTTGTTTTCAAAATGTGTTTTAATTGAATAAAAATTTAATTAAAATGATCAAAATTGTTTTACACATGGAAAACAAATTGTGATCTTGGATTAATGCTTCAAAAATTAAGTATTAGCCTACAAAATAATTAGAAAGCATTAAAAGTTGCAAAATCAAGGTGGAAAAAATATTTTAAATGTTAAAAAAAATTAAAACATTAATTCTTTGCAAAAATATCAATTATATGAAATAAATAATGTTTTTGGGATTTTTTGGGAAAATAAAATATTTTAACATTTTTGTGAATTATTAAAAAAACAATCAACTCAAAATCATTAAAACTCAGAGAGAAATTAATTTTTGAATCAATTAAATAAAATCACAAAATTCAAATATTTGAATTTATGAAAATGGCGCCAAGAACATTGACCAAGAACACGCGCGTGTTCTGCCTTGCCCAGATTTGCATTTTCTATCCAATCTCACTGAATACTTGATCATATCATGTAATCCACATACTAATCAACTCGTTTCAACCTCACGATCATGTCTATGGTATTTAATTTCATTTAAATTAAACATATAACAAGAAATCATGGAAAATCGTAAAGAACCCTAATTTCTGCATGAAGGCTAGGATTTTTGATACGCGATTCAAACAATGTAATAAATTGAGGGGAAACATTCCATGCATGATTATGAACATATGGCCAAATTATTGTGCAGCAAAAATTGCATGGATCATAGAGTTAGAAGAGCTCATGCTTACCACTTGCAGCTGGTGATTGTGATTTGTGTTGGAGGTGTTACAGCTAGGTTCCAATGATCTGGATAGCTTCCCTAGGTGCCATGGAGTGTGTATGAATGTTTGGAATGGATTGAAATGGTTTGGAGTTGAAGATGGCACATCAACTGCAAATCTGTCATGAACTTGAGCAATTGGCTGGTGATTTTGTGAAATCTGTGTTCCAAATGTTATTTAAGTGTTTGATCAGCTCATATGTGATGTATATGAGGTGTGTGTGTGATTGGTTTGATTGGAAAAGCTCTCAAACTCAAAACCCGATAGTGACTTGCCTTAGAAGGCAAAATTGGAGTGAAAGAAGAGATTTGGAGGAAAGCATCTGTTAGATGGCTTTGGTGTACTCAAACTGATCACAATTGAGCTCTATTTATAGTAGAGCATGTTTGTTTTGGGATCCACAGTGAATGGCAACTGCAGCAGAGGTTTGGCCAATGTTATCCATGGAAATTCAAGTCTCCTCTAGCCATTGACTAGAGGTTAGGGAACAGAGCTGTGGTTCCCTTGGTCTTGGATAAGTCTTGACTGAATTCAGTTGAGAATGGCTCATTCCATTCCACCTTGATGCTTCCGTTGAATGCTCCATTCCAAAATTGGAGTCTTGTCCCTATTTTGGCAATTCTAGGTTCAACATACTATTTCTTGTTCCAAAGACTTTGGAGGCTTGGCTCAGTGATTGTCCCCTTATGATTCAATCCTCTGAGGTGTCCAAGTGGATAGGAGCATTTGGATTTGGCTGATTTTGGCAAATCGACCAAAAGTTCAAAATCTGCCTTGCCTTGGTAGATTTCAGCAAGGAAACTTGCCAATGTCATATCTCATGGCTCAAATTGAATTTGGTAATGTTCTTGGCCATTTTGGAAAGCCATTACATGATACAATAACTGTTGGAACATGTTTGGTTTTGATCTCTTTTGAATCCAAGTGAAAAATCCCCCTACATTTGGCAAAAAGTAAGGCAAAATCTGACTTAGTGAAATTTTCACCAAGTGTTGGAACAAAGTGTTTTTTCTTGATTTTGATCACTCCATAACTCAAAATCCATGAGGAATTTGGAAATAACTTAGTATGAAGCTTTTGTAGAGAGCAATGTGATCTACAAATCAAGCTTTGAATGGGGACCAATGGCCTTGTGGTTTAGGAGTTATGGTCCTCTAAAGTTGGCACATTAGTGGTACTTTTTCCATAACTTAGAAATTTTTCTAAGTTTTTATGGTTACCCCTTTTACAAGTTATCCCACTTTCTTTGATTTTTCTTGATGAATGATGATTCAAATCATACATAAACATCATTTTAGGGTTAAAAATCCATTTTGGTGAAAAATCTCAAAAAGTCAAAGTTGACTTTTGTGCACAGTTGACTTTTTATCAGATGAATTCCAAACTGTGCAATTCTTCAGGAAATCATGTCCTTGACCTAAATCAAACTTAATGGACATGTTCCATGGGTGGTATAGGGTATATTGATGCATGTCATAGGTCTTGGGAGCATGTCCTGGTCAAAATTCAAAGTTACAGTTGACTTTCCTCGCGAAACCCTAATTGTGGTGCAGATGAAATTGAGACTTGTTGCTCAGGCTTCTTCAATTAATCCATTGTTCCAAATGGATCAATATGGTATATTAAAGACCCTCAATAGATGTCTTGAGGTCTTGGTTAATGATTTATCCCAAAAGTCAACTTAAGGGTGAATTAGGTCAAGAAACCCTAATTCCTGATTTTTTATGTATGCATCCCCTGAGGTCAAATTGACTTGATGATTGGGTCCATGAGGCTCCATTGAGCTCAGATGGAATTTTTCATCTGGAGGCCCTGGTCGACCAAAACCCTAATTTGGTGACACTGTCGATCTTGAGACTTGATCCACCTAGAAGGGAGCAGCCTTGTGCTTAATCCTTGAAGTGGGAGTCCTTCTGATCCATTGTGGATATTTTAGAGGCTAGACAAGTTGAAGATCAAGTCATTCCTTGATTGATCCTTTGTCTAAAGCTCTGAGAGGGCTTAAAACCCTAATTTTGATTGTAGTGAATGCTCAACAACCCTTGAGGCATTGGATGAGGCATGATGGTTCATCCATATTGTGATGATGATTTACACAATGATGGGAAATCTTAGTGGTCAAAATTTGGGGTATGACAATTACTTTCCGAACAGACACTGCAACGGTCATAACTGTGTGGTGGCACCTGGCCACGCCCACTTTGAATACAATGTAACCTCACTAGGTTAGCTTCCACGAGTCAGACATCCTGACTTTGACGTCGAGTAGGATTCCTGTTACTGATACTAATCTGCTGAGTATCTTCATCCATATAGATTGGCATCCACCAGTGATTTAACAAGTGCTGAAGTGCCTCCTGGACAAGGGTACAACCTCGATCGTTTTCGCAACCTGCTTTACAGCTTTGATAGTCGTGTGATATTAAGAATCCGAGTCGGACCTGTTCAGCATGTAACTCTACCAAGTTGGTATTCATCACGCGAATATCAAAGATCTGAACCATGTTGATCTAATAAGGGTTCCTATTATGGTAGTCCTGGATCCATCCAAGATCCATCTGACGTTGGAGGGCCTCTTATATGAAAGAGCATCCCTGTTTGTTTACTGAGCAAGTCAGACAGGAACTGTAATCGTGCCGTGGCAGATTATGCTACTGGCTTTGCCTTGAGTGCATCGCCACCAAGTTGGCATTCATCGCACAAATGTCGTGGTTCTGAATGACGTTGGAGTTCGTATAGACCATGTTAACTCCACGAACTCGGTGTTCTTGGATCCATCCGAGATCCATCTGTTCCTATAGAGCTGCTTGCACTACAGAACATCCTTGATTGTTTTTAGAGCAGACATCACACTGATGATAGTTATGAGGTGGCACATGGCCATATCCACTCTGTCTACAATGTATCTTGACCAAATTGGTCCTCAATACGAGTACATCGTGAATTTGATAGACGTTGTTAGACTCTCTCTCAATCAGATTGACTGTAGCTTTCTCGTGTTGAGGCAGCGGGTTCGTGAGAACATTGGGATTCGTATCTTTGAAAGATAAGAGCCCGCTCCTAACAAGTTTTTGCACGTCAGATTTGAAATTTAGACAATTCTGAATGTTATGCCCTGGACCTCCTTGATGATAAGGGCATGTCTGATCCACCTTAAACCAAAAAGGCGAATTTTCCGGTACTGTAAGAGGAGACTTAGTCTAAATGTGCCCCTTAGCTAGTAGTAACGGAAATAGTTCTGCGTACAACATAGGTATAGGATCAAACCCTGATGGTCGTGCTGTACGATTGTTGTTATATAGAGGACGAGCCTGCTGAAGAGGCTGTTGTGTCCTTTGCTGATTAGGTTGGCTCTGCGCAACCTGAGGTTGATACGTAGGAATAGGCGCAGGGATGATAGCAGGAATTACAGCTGCTACCGGCTGATAACGTCGCCTTTGCTTTCCGAGAGGGATATTCCCAATATCTTGCTCTTTTTTCTTAGGGAGAGCACTACCGTATTTTTTAGTACCCCTCGTCGATCCAGTGTCTCTTACCAGACGTCCTTCTCGGACGGCTTCCTCAAGACGTACGCCCATGACGACCATCTCGGTGAAATCACTGGGCGCACTGGAAACCATTTGGTCATAGTAAAATGAGCTTAAGGTCTTTAAGAAGATCTTTGTCATCTCTTTTTCCTCAAGAGGTGGACAAATTTGAGCGGCAATTTCACGCCACCTTTGAGCATACTCCTTAAAGGTTTCCTTGTCTTTTTGCGACATCGATCTGAGTTGATCTCTGTCTGGTGCCATGTCCAAATAGTATTTGTATTATTGGACGAAGGCAGTACCAAGATCTCTGAATGTACTAATCGTAGTACGGTTTAAACCCAAGTACCATTTGAGTGCGGCACCGGTTAAACTATCCTGGAAGTAGTGAATCAGCAGGTCCTGATTGTCAGTCTGAGCTGGCATTCCAAATGGCTTTGAGGGCAAGAGTTACCCTTGTACTTTTCAAAGTCGGGCACTTGGAACTTGTGCGGGACTTTCACATTAGGGACCAAGCAGGGGTCTGCGGCGTCCTTTCCAAATAGATCCTGACCGCGAAAGGCTGCAGCTCCTTCTGCATTTCCAAGAACTGTTCCTGGAATTAATCCATTCGGTCGATCATAGTTTCCTTTTTACTAGAAGGTATCTGTGGAATCTGTCCTTCCGGGACAATGTGTACCAGAGGAGGTGGTACCGTGACTACGACAGTAAGTCTTGGCGTCTCCTGAAGTTTGTAACCTTCAGGAGTCTTCAGTATGCCTCTGGCATCTTTGCTTTCCCGAAGTTTGTAACCTTCAGGACTAGCGGTATCTGTTATGATTCCCTGGCCTTCAATGATCGGCGGAACATATCCTTCCGGGATATAGTTAACAGGCATGCCCCAAGGGCGATCTTTCGGTATCTGATACCTAGGATCATACTTCTCTACTATGGGCGTTGAGGTGATATCTGAGATCACAGTTCTTTGTAGCTGAGTTTCTGCCATGGCTTGCATGTCGTTACGAAGCTTTCTCATATCCTCTCTCAGAGCGTCGATCTCTTCTTTCAACTCTCTATTTTCTTACTCAAGATCATCCATCTTTTTCTGACGATTGGCCCGAGTATTGTATGAATGAGACAATTTGGTTCTAGAATTGAGACACAAACGTGAGATTCGTAGGGAAGAAGAATACGCAATGTGAGAATGATGAATGCAATGATTATATTAATTGTTTTTTGGTTTAATCAAAATAAACTTCGACAATTAGATTGCAAATATCAAACGGTGGGGAAACCCCTTTTTATTGAAATTCAAAGGATTACGGAAACGAAAATACAGTAGATTACAAAGTGCAGAAACAGAAACCTAAGCTAATGGGTCCCGAGTCCTCTCTGAAGAGAAATCGGGTGTTGATTCTGGTATCTTCCTTTTCTTTGACCGGGGCTCTTGAGTCGTTGTCGGGTTGTCATTCCTTTTCCAAGTGAAAGGAGCGAGCAAATTCCTTTGGTCATCCTGATTCTCTACAGCATGCTGCTCTAAAATTTCAATTAGAGCGTCCTTCTCTTTCAGTAATTGCTGTATTTTGATGCACTCTACGTCGAGGGTGCGGTACTTGTTCTTCCAAGACCTTCTCTCCCGTTGAACTTTGTTGAGAGTAACCTGAAGCTTTTCAGTTTCCGTCATGAAGTACATGACAGATTCCCTCGACGGAAGAATTCCGTAACGAGGATAAGGCATTTTTAGCTTGAGAGCTCTAGTTTGTACCTAATGGAGATAAGGCTCCACCGAGACACAGTCTGGTTTTCCCAGAGACTCTCGTCCTTTCTTATGAACATGCTTCCAAGCGTGCACTATTTCCTTCTTTAGTGCTCTGTCACTTTCTCCTTCCTTGAAGAAAAGACTTTCTAGATGAACACCCCGTGGGATGTGTCTCATCGGGTATCCAAACTGACGGAGAACGAGAACTGGATGGTAATTGATTCCTCCCTTAGTTCCTATAAGGGGTACGTTGGGGAAGTTTCCACAACGGTCAATGATCCTGATTCCATCATAAATCCTATTACACCAATCTATATCAGGGTTGGCAAGAGACATGATCTTCTGCGACCAACGTAAGGCACTATTCCAATCCCAAAAAGAAGCAGACTTGGGCAAGTGGGAGATAAACTATTTATAAAGGAGAGGTACACAACATGTGATCTCCCCTCCGCTGTACAAATTCCCTAAGTGTACAGAAGGATACGCATCCGCGAGCAAAGTCGTTACAGGGTTTCCAATGAGAAAAACCTTAATGGAGTGAATATCGACGAAGTTATTGATGTTGGGGAAGAAAAATAACCCATAGGTGAGCAAGACAAAGATGCTTTCAAAAGCAGTCACGTTCCCTATACTGGCAAAATACAGGGCTTTCTTCGTCAAGAACTGGGTTGGAAAACCTTGGATGCCACCCTTAGTGGTTTTGTGAGTCCTGACCTCAGACTCGTCCAAATGAATTGCTCTTGCAATGGTCTGATTCTTTGGAATTTCTTCCAGTCCAAAAAATGGAGCTTGATCCGTAATGTGTAGATCGATCAGATGAGAATACTCCTCTAGCGTCGGTGCTAGCTGGTAATCCGGGAATGTGAAACAGTGATAAACCGGATCGTAAAACTGAATGAGCGCATCCATGTTTCCCTCAATCACATGGACTCTTAACAATGGTAGCAAACCTCCGTGCTTGGCTCTGAAAGCCTCAGGGTTAGTGATCATCCTTGCTAACCTTCTCAAATCCTCTAGTTTTGGAACCTTGAAGGTGTACGTATGAGTTCTCCTTCTACCGAAATCCATTAGCGTAATCCTCTTCTCTGATTTTTGCAATCACAGTCTTAGTTTAATTTGAAAAATAGAGAGACTAGAAGAGAAGTTTTTTGAATGTTTTAATGCTTTTTAAATGAATGCATGAATGCAGCACACAAAAACATAGAAAAAACATGGGGTCAAAGGGTCGTTGTCATGAAGTCAAGGCTCTACCCATCCCCAAAGGTTTATACTAGGGTGATTTTTGTACCTGTACTCATTATCATCAGCTCCTCCCAGGAAAGCAAAACAACAAGCAGTTCGCCAACGAGTTGTAGAGCAATCTTAGAGTAACTGCCATTCACCGAGAATAGATCACCAGCCTCAAATGAGGGTATAACAACAATTCCCGATAGTTTCCGTACTACGAAAGGGTTTGGCTCCTCAGCTTCTTAGACTTAACAATCGGCCCATTGTCTAGGTGAGAGAATGGGTTGCATTGGTCAGCCTCCACTGAGGTTGATGGTCGACCTCGTCGCCATCACTTATCTTAAGTGTATACTCAATCTTTCCACATGCGGCACCACACGCATTCCCATTAGCAGAAAAATAAACACGTATATCAATTAGGAAAAGCAGTATATATATTTGTCCTAAACATCCTAGACCTTTAAAGCTATGAATCCTAAGTTCCTGACAGAAAATGGTTCCCCGGCGGAGGCACCATCCTGTGGCATTCACACAAGTGAAGAGAAAAGAAACAAGCAGGCCCCAAGGTGGGCGCCACTTTTCTGTGGTGGCCACCGCCATGAAAAATATTTGTCCAAGGTTTTCACCTTAAACGTTAAGAAAGAATGAGACGGCCCCACGGTGGGCGCCACTTTTCTGTAGCGAGCGATTTTGGACGCGGTCCTTAAGCGCGGTCGCTCTCTGCGGTTTGAGCTTACTACAGGTCGATTCAATTTTTATCCTATTAAAGCTGATGAAGGAAGGGAAATAGATGTCTCCAATTAACCCTGCTTTGCATACTGTGTTTAAACAGCGGTCTGTTAGGTTACGGATGCTATCAATGTGGGGGGCCTTTGTACTGGTTATTTGTATTTTCGCCAATACTGGTTTCTCTCTTTTTATTTTGACAGAATGTTTCTGGCAGGGAAGAGCAAAGATGTCTCCAATTAGGACTGATGCTTTTTAATAGATATGTGAGAGTATGGGATTTAGGTTTTTTGTTGATTGCGCTCGCTAAGATTTTTCTTTCAATCTTATGCCTACGTATTCCCGTTTACCGAAACAGGGAAATCAGAGCATTCGTAGTTCCTCATATTCTATGGGAGGAAATGGTTGTTTTGGTGTCTTGTTCAAAGCCCAAGACGTGAAGCTAAAGGGTAATTTGTATCTTGTTCAAAGCCCAAGATGTGAAGCTGAAAAGTCGATTTGTATCTTGTTCAAAGCCCAAGATGTGAAGCTGAAAGGGTTTGACTTTAGAGAGAATTTGTCATCTCTAAAGAGGGGGTTGTATGTCACAACTGTTTATAATGGAGGATTACTTTAACCGGGATTTGTGAATCCGGCAATGCCATAATTTCCTTTATAGGGGATTTTAACCTGAAGGAGAAGACTTTAACTCAGTGTAGAGCAATGCCATCTTTCCTTAGGAATTTCTCATGCTAAAAGAGGGACAGTGGCATGGATATAGATGATCCAGAGGCTTGCAGCTTATAGAGATTAGATGAAGGGGAAGGAGTTACTGATGTTTGTGTACTGTGAATGAGGCACAACTTTGATGCTAAAAGGTTGATTGGATCAACCAGTGGTTTTCTTATACAAAGCCTAAGAGGAGGCTATTGGCCCAACAAGAGAGGTTTTGTGTGCCTCGTACGAAGCCCGAGAGAGAGGCTAAAAGGGGTGGATCCTACAAGAGGATCTTTTATACTCAACAAGAGAGTGTTTTTGTATCTCGTACAAAGCCCGAGATGAAGGCTAAAATTTGTTTGGCTCAATAAGAACCTTTTTGTATCTCGTATAAAGCCCGAGATAGAGGCTAAACGTTGTTTGACTCAACGAGGGAGTCTTTTGTATCTCGTACGAAGCCCGAGAGAGAGGCTAAACGTTTGTTTTGCTGGGAAAAATCATTGTAAAAATCCCAATAGGAGGCTAGGGTAACTGTTTCAGTTAAGTGACAGGTCTAGTATACTGATTTTAAAGAGAAAATCAATTCTTATATGAGCAACACTGTACTCAGGGATTTGATTTGAGGATCTGGGATATTTCCTTTTCTTTGAGGAAACAGGAAATCCAAAGGGTATTGAGACTGTCCGAGTCTGCGGGTTTCCTTCCTATTTAACGAAGGGGTCACTTGAGAATGTCTTTGAGACTCAAGGAAGTTAGACTGTCCAAGTCTAGAGTTTTATCTTTTGTACTATGCTTTGAGAATACTTCTAAGAAGCCGTAGGGTCCTTGTACTAAGCCCAAGAGGAGGCGGGCATGCTTTTAGGAAGCTTGTGGGTCCTTGTACGATGCCCAAGAGGAGGCCGATGCTTTTAAGAAGCCCGTGGGTCCCCAAACCCCGAGAAATTCAAGGCAAGCTATTCACAAAGAATAGATCAAGTCAGGAAAGTTCGAGAATTTGGAAGAAACTCAAAGATGACATTCACGAAGAATACATTCATCTTTGGGAGTAGAGTTTCTTTACGATTCCTAATGAGGACAGCCGAAGAGAAGACTATATCTGGTGATCCTATTGGGGATCTAGTTGTCTATTTCTACGAATAAACGAAACGGCGTCACCTAGTTCTAGACGTAGTTTCCGGGGAAACTCTAAATATCTATATTATTATTACACAGTTGATATGAGTTTATGAAAGAAGACTTACAGCGAAACAGCCCCACAACACAGTTATATGTATATGAAAGCAGTAAATGAAAGCGTATAAACACTTACTCGGTTGTAGAGCTTCCATGCTGTTTGGTTAGTTGTTCAACAAAGAAAGAATGAAACCAACAGTATATTCAAAATCAAAGGAGAAAGTGCTTTGAAAAAGAAAGATTTGGGGCTTACAGCTCAAGGAGAGGCCCGGGGTTTTATCAGTGAGCGCACTGTTTGAATGTGTACAGAGGGACTTATACAAGTGACTGAGGCCCAAAAATGATTTCTGTACAAGTGGGTTGGGTCTTACACTCTAATAGAGGCCCAAAAAGTTTTAAAGAAAAAGAGTGGGGCTTATAACACGAGGGTAGGCCCAATTGATTTTTCGTTTAAAATGGCGATCGCGCCGAGGTTTTCTTTTAACGCAGAGGGACTTATACAATAAGTGAGGCCCAAAATGTTTTGGTTAAAAGAGGATTGGGTCTTACACTCTAATAGAGGCCCAAAAGTTTTGAATGGGTTTTATAGCTCAAGGAGAGGCCCAACTGAATTTTTTAAAAAGGCGACGATTGCGCCGTTTATTTGAAAATTTACAGAGGGACTTATACAACGGATGAGGCCCAAAATATTTATGTACAAGGGGGTTGGGTCTTACACTCTAATAGAGGCCCAAAAGTTTTGAATGGGTCTTATAGCTCAAGGAGACGCCCAACTGAATTTTTTGAAAAGGCGACGATCGCGCCGTTTATTTGAAAATGTACAGAGGGACTTATACAACGAATGAGGCCCAAAATATTTCTGTACAAGGGGGTTGGGTCTTACACTCTAATAGAGGCCCAAAAGTGTTTTGAAAATGATTTATGAGGGTTGAATTAATCCAAAAACCCTAATTTGTTTTCAAAAATGTATTTAATTGAATAAAAATTCTATTAAAATGATCAAAATTGTTTAAGATATGGAAAACAAATTGTTATCTTGGATTAATGCTTCAAAAATTAAGTATTGACCTACAAAATAATTAGAAAGCATTAAAAGTTGGAAAATCAAGGTGAAAAAAAAAATATTTTAAATGTTAAAAACAATTAAAACATTAATTCTTTGCAAAAATATCAATTATATGAAATAAATAATATTTTTGGGATTTTTTGGGAAAATAAAATATTTTAACATTTTTATGAATTATTAAAAAAAGAATCAACTCAAAATCATTAAAACTCAGAGAGAAATTAATTTTTGAATCAATTAAACAAAATCACATAATTCAAATATTTGAATTTGAAAGAAATGGCGCCAAGAACACACCAAGAACACGCGCGTGTTCTGGGTTTGCCCAGATTTGCATTTTCTATCCAATCTCACTGAATGGTTGATCATATCATGTAATCCACATACCAATCAACTCGTTTCAACCTCACGATCATGTCTATGGTATTTAATTTCATTTAAATTAAACATATAACAAGAAATCATGAAAAATCTTCAAGAACCGTAATTTCTGCATGAAGGCTAGGATTTTTGATACACGATTCAAACAATGTAATTAATTGAGGGGAAACATTCCATGCATGATTATGAACATATGGCCAAATTATTATGCAGCAAAAATTGCATGGACCATAGAGTTAGAAGAGCTCATGCTTACCACTTGCAGCTGGTGATCGTGATTTGTGTTGGAGGTGTTACAACTAGGTTCCAATGATCTGGATAGCTTCCCTAGGTGCCATGGAGTGTGTATGAATGTTTGGAATGGATTGAAATGGTTTGGAGTTGAAGATGGCACCTCAACTGCAAATCTGTCAAGAACTTGAGCAATTGGTTGGTGATTTTGTGAAATCTATGTTCCAGAAGTTATGTGAGTGTTTGGCTCACTTCTATATGATGTATGTGAGATGTGTGTGTGATTAGTTTGATTGGAAAAGCTCTCAAACTCAAAACCCGATAGTGACTTGCCTTAGAAGGAAAAATTGGAGTGAAAGAAGAGATTTTGAGGAAAGCATCTGTTAGATGGCTTTGGTGTACTCAAACTGATCACAATTGAGCTCTATTTATAGTAGAGCACATTTTTTTTGGGATCAACAGTGAATGGCAACTGCAGCAGAGGTTTGGCCAATGTTGTCCAATCGAAATCCAAGTCTCCTCTAGCCATTGACTAGAGGTTAGGGCACAGAGTTGTGGTTCCCTTGGTCTTGGATAAGTCTTGACTGAATTCAGTTGAGAATCGCTCAGTCCATGCCACCTTGATGCTTCCTTTGAATGCTTCATTCCAAAATTGGAGTCTTGTCCCTATTTTGGCAATTCTAGGTTCAACATGTTATTTCTTGTTCCAAAGACTTTGGAGGCTTGGCTCAGTGATTGTCCCCTTTAGATTCAATCCTCTGAGGTGTCCAAGTGGATAGGAGCATTTGGATTTGGCTGATTTTGGCAAATCGACCAAAAGTGCAAAATCTGCCTTGCCTTGGCAGATTTCAGCAAGGCAACTTGCCAATGTCATATCTCATGGCTCAAATTGAATTTGGTAATGTTCTTGGCCATTTTGGAAAGCCCTTACATGATACAACAACTGTTGGAACATATTTGGTTTTGATCTCTTTTGAATCCAAGTGAAAAAGGTCCCTACATTTGGAAAAAAGTAAGGCAAAATCTGACTTAGTGAAATTTTCACTAAGTGTTGGAACAAAGTGACTTTTCTTGATTTTGATCACTCCATAACTCAAAATCCATGAGGAATTTGGAAATAACTTAGTATGAAGCTTTTGTAGGGTGAAATGTGATCTACAAATCAAGCTTTGAATGGGGACCAATGGCCTTGTGGTTTAGGAGTTATGGCCCTCCAAAGTTGGCACATTAGTGGTACTTTTTCATAACTTAGAAATTTTTCTAAGTTTTATGGTTACCCCTTTTACAAGTTATCCCACTTTCTTTGATTTTTCTTGATGAATGATGATTCAAATCATACATTAACATCATTTTAGGGTTAAAAATCCATTTTGGTGAAAAATCTCAAAAAGTCAAAGTTGACTTTTGTGCACAGTTGACTTTTTATCAGATGAATTCCAAACTGTGCAATTCTTCAGGAAATCATGTCCTTGACCTAAATCAAACTTGATGGACATGTTCCATGGGTGTCATAGGGTATATTGAATCATGTCTTAGGGTTTGGGAGCATGTCCTGGTCAAAAGTCAAAGTTACAGTTGACTTTCCTTGTGAAACCCTAATTGTGGTGCAGATGAAATTGAGACTTGTTGCTCAAGCTTTTTGGATTAATCCATTGTTGCAAATGGATCAATGTAGTATATTAGAGATTCTCAAATCATGTCTTGAGGTCTTGGTTCATGATTTGTCCCAAAAGTCAACTTAGGGGTGAATTAGGTCAAGAAACCCTAATTCCTGATTTTTAGTGGATGCATCCCCTGAGGCAAAATTGACTTGATGGTTGGGTCCATGAGGCTCCATGGAGTATATTAGGTTATGTTTTGGATCTTTGGCTTGTGCCCAGATGAAATTTTTCATCTGGAGGCCCTGGTAGACCAAAACCCTAATTTGGTGACACTGTCGATCTTGAGACTTGATCCACTTAGAAGGGAGAAGCCTTGTGCTTAATCCTTGAAGTGGGAGTCCTCTTTGATCCTTTTTGGATGTTTGAGAGGTTTAGACAAGTTGAAGATCAAGTCATTCCTAGATTGATCCTTTGTCTAAGCACTCTGAGAGGGCTTGAAACCCTAATTTTGATTGTAGTGAATGCTCAACAACCCTTGAGGAATTTGATGAGGCATGATGGTTCATCCATATTGTGATGATGATCGACACAATGATGGGAATCTTAGTGGTCAAAATTTGGGGTATGACATAATGATACTCACAACACTAGGATTCACGCCACGAAGGCTACCCACAACAACATTCATAATAACATACACTTGTAATTCAATTCAACAAAGTATTTTGCCATTAGGCCACAAGCAACCATGACAAATTATCACATGCTTCAACATCATATAAACCACATAAAAGATCCACGTTATAGAACAATAGCACAACACACGGTAAAACACCGACTGCACGCATTTAGCGCGATAAAAACCCGATAACCCAACACTTTTACAAAACCACGACTTAAATAAATCATCTACTGCCCTCTAAACCATTTTTAATAGAAAGAATATTTTATTAGCTTTCCAACGCTTGGAACGGAGACCAAAACAGACTTACGGTTCAAAAGTTATGAAGAAAACAAAATAGAAAAATGTCACGTTCGCTCCAGTATTTGCTAGGCGAACCCTAGCGAACCGTGGCAGAAAAAACCAACATAAAGTTCGCTAGGCGAACCTCTAGGCAAACCTTCGCCCGGTCCTTTGTTGTGGTTCGCTAGGCGAACCCGCGAAACCCAGATTTCGCAGCACCGTCAATATAGGTCATTTGGGGCCAAAATCCATCATTTCTTCCACCCAAACCCTTCCAATTCATACCAGAACAACCAAAACATGTTCCAACATAATCAACAAGTATTCTACGCAGTTTATATCGTGTTTCACCCGTGAAAACATCGATTCCAATCAATTGTTCACAAATTCAACCAAATGGAAAACATATATTTTTCAACCAAACATTGAAACAAATACATGCATATACATATACAAGCAAGATATAATCGAAACTTCTCACCCTTACCCGATTAATCGTGCTTGAAACGGAGCTATGTCGATTTCCACATCTTTTCCTCTTCTCCATTTCTTTCCTCTTCTTTTCCTTCTTTCTCTCTTTCTTTCCTTTCCCTTTCTTTTCTCTCTTTTTCTTTCTTATAATAACAAATATCTAAACCCCTAAAAAGACTATTTTACCCCTCAGCTCAAATATCTCGCAAACGCTCTCAAAACGCGATAAAACATAATAACGATGAAAAATAATATATTGTCAAATACAAGTCAAGAATAAAATAATATAAAAATGAAAATAATTAAATCGTCTCGATTAAATAAATCTAACAAAAACCGGGGCGTTACAAGAAAAATTCTGAGAGCAGGGTACTACTGGTTGACCATGGAATCCGATTGCTACAAGTACATGAGGAAGTGTCACAAGTGTCAGATATACTCAGACAAAATCCATGTACCGCCAACACATCTCAAAGTTCTCTCTTCCCCTTGGCCTTTTTCCATATGTGGAATCGACATGATTGGCATGGTTGAACCCAAGGCTTCGAACGGACATCGGTTCATTCTAGTAGCCATTGATTACTTCACCAAGTTGGTCGAAGCAGCGTCATACGCCAATGTAACCAGACAAGTGGTGGTCCGATTTATCAAAAACAATATCATCTGCCGTTATGGTGTTCCAAGCCAGATCATTACTGATAATGGATCCAAGTTAAACAATAGAATGATGAAAGAGTTATGCGCTGAGTTCAAGATCGAACTCCATAACTCATCTCCCTACCGACCCAAGATGAACGGAGCTGTAGAAGCAACTAACAAGAACATCAAGAAGATTGTTTAGAAGATGGTTGTAACCTATAAAGACTAGCACGAGATGCTACCCTTTGCCCTTCATAGTTATCGCACATCTGTCTGCACTTCAACAGGGGCAACCCCTTTCTCCCTAGTATATAGCATGGAAGCAGTGCTCCCCATAGAAGTAGAGATCCCATCAATCCGGGTATTTATGGAAGCTAAGTTAACAGAAGCTGAATGGTGCCAAAGTTGGCACGACGAACTGAACCTAATCAAAGAAAAGCGAATCATGACTCTATGCCATGGTCAGTTGTATCAACAGAGGATGAAGAAGGCATTTGACTAAAAGGTCCGACCTCGCGTCTTCTGAAAAGGAGACCTTGTGCTAAAAAATATACAATCATTCCTCACTGATTCCCGGGGCAAATGGACTCCGAATTATGACGACCCCTATGTGGTCAAGAAAGCTTTCTCAGGCGGTGCCTTGAGACTCGCAACCATGGATGGAGAAGAATTTTCCTATCCCACAAATGTTGACGTAGTCAAGAAATACTTCGCCTAAATAAAAAATAAAAATAAAAAAAAAGTCTCGGTGGATTGAAAACCCGAAAGGGCGGTCCAGGAAAAAATTAGAGACATAATCAAAAATCATCCCGATGGATTGGAAATCTCAAAAGTATAATCCAGGAAAAAATTAGGGATTCATGGCAAGTAACTACGTCCAGCAAAGGGGCACATTCCCCAGCAGCAGTAGTACCATCTGTCAGAAAGACTCCAGTCAAGGTCGTCTTCGACAGAAGCTCTGGATGTCCCGAATTCAAAGTTGGTAGAAGGATAATGGTCGTTATGTTTCAATGTAGCCCTTTTCCCTTAAAATTACCATTTTCTAACTTTGTAAATACTCTATGGGATCACGCGTTTGACTGATCTCCATCCTATCAATAAAATTTGAGCCTTAGTGCTTTTGTTTGCAATTCTCATTTGTTTTAGCTTTACAGAACGACATTTTAACATGATTTACGATTCTTGAAATAAAAAAAAAATGAATTTTTACTTTTCAAACTTTTTCTGCTTTCAAAATAAAGATGGCAATTTCTTTTGAGTGTTGAACATCGAAAGAACTTTGATCTCCAGAAGTAATCGAACCTCAAAGTGCATAATCAAAGTACTCCTTCTAAATCAGTAGCTTGAATGAAGGATCAACAGTCAGGTACCATGTTCCATCTGACACCCCCGACAGAGTTCTTATCTCCTAAGCCCGACCAACGGTTTTCCCCACAAGGACTATCTCCCCTAAGCAAGGCAGAATTGCTACTTTTGGATCAGTGATACTTTTCATCCCCTACAGTGGTCGAGTATCCAGTCATGTTCATCCACTAGTCTGTATGTCGCGTCAGTTTTGTCAGCATATACATGCATACATCATGCATTATTGATTTACATTCATATTCATATTGCATCACTATCACTCTAGTCGGTCTTACCCCCTAGTGATAAAAGTCTTCTCAATCGAGTTGTCAGTTCTTTCCTCGTCACAAAGTGAATCATCTAAGCAATCTCTCTCCCAGTTTATTTTTGGATTAGAGACGGTCTTCGACCACTTTGATAACTTGAACCTCTAAAAAGCAAGTAAACTTTCGACAAATATCACTCTTCGCCATTGAAGATGATATCTTCGCTTTCGCGGATTATGGAAAATCCCAGAGAAAGCCTTTCAACCAAAGACTCTTAGCAACACATTGATTGTTCTCTCCAGAATATCAATGTTAATGAAATCAGCAGCACCTCAAAATTGGGGTACATTGTATGGCATTTCTTCGAGAAGGTTTTGAAGAAAAGTATGATGTAATATCCCCAAGCAGAAAGCAGTCTCTCAAGAGACTCATTTTCTCCAGTAGAGTCGACAAATGACATCTCCAAACAGAGAAGTGTGAACACCTCTACAACTCAGACGAATGGGTTTCCCCAGCAAGTCTGACATCAAAACTTTTTTTCTGTCAAATGGCATCTCCCCAGGAAAATTCGGCGAGAAGTTTGAGGAAAACCGCTACAAACAGCGTCCCTTGTCAAGAAAGTTTATTGACAAAAGAAATTGAGACCAGTTCCTTGGTAGGAAACCAGGATCGAGGGGAAGTTTATTTCAGAAAGTGAGACCAGATCCTTGGTAGGAAACCAGGATCGAGGGGAAGTTTACATCAAAAACTGAGACTAGTTCCCTGGCTGAAAACCAGGATCGAGGGGAGGTTTAGTCCAAAAGAAAACTGAGACCAGTTCCTTGGTAGGAAACCAGGATCGAGGGGAAGTTTACATCAGAAACTGAGACCAGTTCCTTGGTAGGAAACTAGGATCGAGGGGAAGTTTACATCAGAAACTGAGACAAGTTCCTTTATAGGAAACCAGGATCGAGGGGAAGTTTATTTCAGAAACTGAGACTAGTTCCTTGGTAGGAAACCAGGATCGACGGGAAGTTTTTACCTTTTCTAAGCATTATCGCTTAGCAAAATAAGATGAATGCGTAAGCTACCATTCATAACCACTGTCAAAATTTCGGGTATTCCGATATTTAATCATCTTGCACCTCGAAAGCCTGAATACCTTCGCCATTCACACCTTCGGGTCCAAGAAGATTAAATAGGGGCATTTCTCATACCCTAAATTTTGACCACTAAGATTTCACATCATTGTGTAAATCATTATCACAATATAGATGTACTTTCAGGCCTCATCAATCTCCTCGCAGATGGATGAGCATTCACTACAGCTAAGAATTAGGGTTTCAAGCCCTCTCAAAGCTCTTAGACAAAGGATCAATCAAGAAATGACATAATCTTTAACTTGTCAAACCTTTCAAACATCCATAAAGGATCAAGAGAACTCCCACAACAGGAATCAAGCACAAAGTTACAGCATTCCAAGTGGATCAAGCCTCAAGATCGCCAGTGTCACCAAATTAGGGTTTTGGTCGACTGAGGCCTCCAGATGGAATTTTTCCTCTGGGCATGAGCCAATGCTTCAAAGCATAACCCTAGATACTCTAAGGGACCTCATAAACCCAATCATCAAGTCAATTTTACCTCAGGGGATGCATTCACCAAAAATTAGGAATTAAGCTTTCTTGACCTAATTCACCCCTAAGTTGACTTTTGGGACAAAATATGAGCCAAGACCTCAAGACATAATTTGAGGGTCTCCAACACACTACATTGATCCATTTGCAACAATGGATTGATCCAAGAAGCTTAACTCACAAGTTTCAATTTCATCTGGACCACAATTAGGGTTTCGGGGAAAAAGTAAACTGAACCTTTGACTTTTGACTCAGGCATGCTCCCAAACCTTGGGACATGATTAAATACACCCTATAACACCTATTAAATATGTCCATAAAGTTTTATTTAGGTCAAGGACTTGATTTCACAAAGGATCACACAGTTTGGAACTCATCTGATAAAAAGTCAATTGTGCACAAAAGTCAAAGTTTGACTTTTTGAGATTTTTCATAATTATGGTTCCTCAACCCTAAAAAAATGTTAATATGTGATTTGAATCATCATTCATCAAGAAAAATCAAAGAAAGTGGGATAACTTGTAAAAGGGGTAACCATAAAAACTTGGAATTTTTCTAAGTTATGGAACAAAGTGGCTAGGGTACCAACTTCCAAGGATCATAACTTGAGATCTAAGAAACCATTTCGGATGGTCCAAAGATGGATTTGTAGCTCTCATGGCATACTTTAAAAGTGTCAACTACACCTCATTCCAAATCCTCATAGATTTCAAGTTATGATTGGATCAAAATCACTAAAAACATGAAAATGCATCTTTTTCCAACACTTAGAAAAATTCTGCTCAAGGCAGATTTCAAGTGAAACACCAAAACTTGGAGGGCTGTTTCACATAGTTTTAGGCTGAATCAATTCAATATGTAAATATCAAAGTTGTTGTCTGTTATTTCTATGCTTATGTGGTTGGCATTTATTTTGCTAAAACTATTATAGCAGCAAGATGTTGAATCTTAATGTTCTAAGTGGCTGCTTTCAACATGTCGAATGAAGATGTTCCAAGCCAGCTCATAGGACATCGAGTTGTGGATTCAGTTTTAATGCAGTTTCTGTTTGTGTGAATTGTTACTGAATATTCTGTGAATATTTGGTTATCCTATGTGGCATCCAAAGCATTTTTGGATTGTGGTTATTTGTTGGTTTTTCGGATTTGCTGCTGGTTCTAATTATGGAGACAAAATAGGAAACTTTGGATTGAAGACCTATTTTGTTGGAGTTAATTTAGCAGAATTGTGTGCAGTCTATTTGCTGCGTTTTTGAAGCCCAATTTAGTCCAGATTAATTGCTATATATTGACTGATGTAAACCTAGTTTTAGGTGTGGAACTTACTTGTGTTTTTAGGGTTTTCGAGTGTGTTTTGTGAGCCTAACTGGTATCATTCTGATAACAGTATAAGGACTGATTTTTTGTTGTAAGTTCTGTCAAGTTACTCATAAGCTTTTAAGCATTGAGTTTCTTGTGTGTCAATTCTCATAAGCTGTGAAGTATTGAGAATTGTGTGTCTTGAAAGTGTGACTTTCAGTTTGTTTCTGGTGTGGAAAGGTACCAATCACGGGTTGTGGTTGTAGAGGGATTTGAGGAGGGCCTCATACCTAGGTGAGTCTTAGGTAGAAGTCATAGGAAGGGTAGTGATTAAGTGAGCAGATTATTTAGTGTTTGTATGATCTGTGAATTGATACTATCGTATATTGGTTTCGTCCCTGGCTTGGTAGCCCCCAGAGTAGGATTGTTGATCCGAACTGGGTAAACATATCACTGTGTTATTTACTTTTTGCACTATTTTTTTTATTGTTTCTTGTTCATTGTGTTGGATATCAGTGTCTCAACATCTGCGTAGGACATCTGATATCTGTGCCAGAATTTCAATTGGCATCAAGTGCTTGCACGCTTATTTGGTTCTGGGTGAGATTCAGGGAAGGTACTTTCTGGTACAATGGACAAGGATGGAGGATTTCTGAACAAACCACCTCTGCTTGATGGTTCCAACTATGACTATTGGAAACCAAGGATGATAGCATTCATCAAATCCATGGATGATCAAGCATGGAAAGCTGTTATAAAAGGATGGGAGCCCCCTAAGGTTAAAGATGAAAAAGGTGCCCCTACTGATGTGGTGAAGGAAGAGGAAGACTGGGATGATGCAGATTACAAAGGGTCCGTAGGGAATTCCAAAGCCATGAATGCATTGTTCAATGGTGTTAACAAGAATATCTTTAGGTTGATTGAAAACTGCACCATTGCTAAAGAGGCGTGGGAGGTCTTGAAGGTTGCTCATGAAGGGACTTCAAAGGTGAAGATGTCAAAACTTCAGCTTCTCACTAGCAAGTTTGAGAGTTTGAAGATGAAAGAGGATGAGAGCATTCATGATTTTCATATGAACATTATTGAGATAGCTAATGCCTCTAGTGCCCTAGGTGAAAAGATGTCTGACAGCAAACTGGTCAGAAAGATCCTCAGATCTCTACCTAAGAGATTTGACATGAAAGTGACTGCTATAGAGGAGGCTCAGGATATAGACAAGATGAAAGTGGATGAACTCGTGGGATCTCTTCAAACTTTCGAATTAGGGATCAGTGAAAAGTCTGAAAAGAAGAAGAGCATAGCCTTTGTGTCAAATGCTGGTGACTCAGAAGATGAAGGTGACCTGGTCAGAGATGAAGGGGTGTCTAAAGATTTGATATTACTTGGAAAACAATTTAACAAAGTGTTGAAAAGGATTGACTGGAAGTCGAGAGCAAATGCTCAGAACAAGTCACTCGACATCAGTAAGAACCAGGATGGAGGCAGAAGATCCAGAACTGAAGAAGACTCCAATCAAGGGAAGAGAGTTCAGTGCTTTGAATGTGAGGGATATGGGCATATAAAGACTGAGTGTCCCACGTATCTCAAAAGGCAGAAGAATGGCCTATCAGTGTCTTGATCAGAAGGAGAGTCTGAGAGTGATCTTGAAGAAGAATAAGCAAAATTGGTGACAGCTTTGACTGGGATTTGTAAGGCTGAAGGAGAAACTACTTGTGAGTCTGACTCTGACAAAGAATCCTATGTTGGAGAACTCACTAAGGAAGAAGTATTCACATGGTTTTTAGAATTGTGTATCAAGAATGAAGAAAGGTGCCAGATAATATTGGAATAGAAGATTCTGATAGCTCAACTAGAAGCTGAGAAGGAAGAACATCTATCAACCATTGCTGATCTGAAGGAGGAGGCTGAATGGAAAAAGTCAAAACTTGACAATATGACCAAATCTATAAGAATGCTGAACAACGGTACCACGCAGCCGGATGAGATCCTTCAGAATGGGAAAGAAGCTGGAAATGTGCAAGGCCTAGGTTTTAACAATCAAGCAGAGACTTCCAAGAAGCCTGTACTGAAGTTTGTTCCTCAGAAAATAAAGCAAGAAGTGGGGATGTCAAATCACATGTTTCAACATCAGATGAAGCATCAGAAAAGAGTTTGTAGACCAAAGTATAAACCATGGAGATGCCATTACTGTGGAAAGATTGGTCACTTAAAGTCCTTTTGCTACAAGCTGCACGGCTATCCCAAAACTGCTCAGCAACAAAATAAAGGACATAGTTGGGGTGAAGTGAAGAGAAGATAGATTCCTAGATAAATGTTGGCTGGTCTCATAGCACATACCTCTCTTAGAGCATCTGCAAGAGAAGATTGGTACTTTGACAGTGGTTGTTCAAGACATATGACTGGTGTGAAGAAGTTCTTGTCAGATATCAGGCCTCACTCCACCAATTATGTCACCTTTGGGGATGGATCAAAGGGTGAAATAAAAGGGGTTGGAAAGCTAGACTACACAGGACAACCAAATCTGGATCGTGTTCTATTTGTCAAGGGGCTGACTGCAAATTTAATTAGTATAAGCCAACTGTGTGATGTAGGCCTCAAAGTAAATTTCACCAAATCTGAATGTCTAGTAACCAATGAGAAAGATGAAGTTGTTATGAAGGGAACCAGGTCTAAGGATAACTGCTATCTGTGGAATCCTCAAGAACCTAAAAGTCTATCTACTTGTTTGATATCAAAGGAAGATGTAACCAAACTGTGGCATCAGAAATTGGGTCACTTACACCTGAAAAGGATGAAGAAAGTTATGACAAGTGAAGTTGTTATAGGTATTCCCAAGCTGAAGATTGATGAGGATAAAATATGTGGTGAATGTCAAGTTGGGAAGCAAACAAGGGTGTCACACAAGAGGCTTCAACATCTTACCACAACTTCTAGAGTTCTGGAACTTCTTCACATGGACTTAATGGGACCTATGCAGGTTGAAAGTCTTGGTGGGAAGAAGTATGCCTATGTTGTCGTAGATGACTTCTCCAGGTTCACTTGGATATGTTTTATCAGAGAAAAGACTGAAGTATTTGCAGCCTTCAAAGAGTTGTGTCAAAGGATTCAACGGGAAAAGGATTGTGGTGTTGTTCGAATCAGAAGTGACCATGGGAAAGAGTTCGAAAATAGCAAGTTTGAAGAGTTCTTGTTATCTGAGGGAATCACTCATGAATTCTCATCACCAATCACTCCTCAGCAGAATGGTGTAGTGGAACGCAAGAACAGGACTATACAAGAGTGTGCAAGAGTCATGATTCATGCCAAAAAGCTTCCATATCATTTTTGGGCTGAAGCCATGAATACTGCTTGCTATATACACAATAGGGTGACTATCAGGTCAGGTACTTTTGTCACTCTTTATGAGCTATGGAAAGGTAGAAAGCCAAATGTGAAGTATTTCCATGTGTTTGGTAGTAAGTGCTATATCTTAGCGGATCGTGAGCAGAGGCGAAAGATAGATCCTAAGAGTGAGGAAGGTATATTCTTGGGATACTCTACAAATAGTAAAGCATATAGGGTATTTAATTACAGAACTCAGGTGATGATGGAATCCATAAATGTGGTAGTTGATGACTCTGGCAAAGATGAAGATGTCCCAGATGATGTTGGAGCATGTCTGCCCATGAACAATGAAATCTCTCAAGACATTGAGTCTGTAGAAGATAGTACTCAAGAAACCAACACTAGACCTGAGAATGAAGAGGTAGAGGATGCTAACCGGGGACCCTCTATAAGGATTCAGAAGGATCACCCTAAGGAATTGATTATTGGTGATCTGAATGAAGGTGTAAGAACCAGAACGAGGGAGACTGTGTCAAATGCGTGCTTTGTTTCAAAGATTGAACCAAAGAATGTCAAAGAAGCATTGACAGATGAGTTCTGAATAAGTGCTATGCAAGATGAACTTTGTCAGTTCAAGAGGAATGAAGTCTGGGAACTGGTACCACGACCAGCAGGAACAAATGTGATTGGAACAAAATGGGTTTATAAGAATAAGTCTGATGAGCAAGGAGTTGTTACCAGGAATAAAGCCAGATTAGTTGCTCAAGGATACACACAGATTAAAGGAGTAGACTTCGATGAAACATTTGCGCCTGTGGCTCGATTGGAATCCATCAGATTGTTGCTAGGAGTGGCATGTTTGTTGAAATTTAGATTGTTTCAAATGGATGTCAAGAGTGCCTTTCTGAATGGCTATCTTAATGAGGAAGTCTATGTTGAGTAGCCTAAAGGGTTTGTGGATCCAAACTTTCCTGATCATGTTTACAAGCTGAAGAAGGCTTTGTATGGGCTGAAACAAGCTCCACGAGCTTGGTATAAAAGACTGACTAAATTCTTAGTTAACAATGGGTACAGGAAGGGTGGTATTGATAAAACTCTTTTTGTCAAGGAGAAGGATGGGAAATTAATGATTGCTCAAATTTATGTAGATGATATTGTGTTTGGCGGGATGTCGGATGAAATGGTCCAACATTTTGTCACTCAAATGCAGTCTGAATTTGAGATGAGCTTGGTGGGTGAATTGACCTACTTCCTTGGATTACAAGTCAAGCAGATGGAAGACTCCATTTTTATTTGTCAAAGCAAATATGCGAGGAACATTGTGAAGAAGTTTGGACTGGATAATGCCAAGCATAAGAGGACTCCTACTCCTACTCACTTGAAGTTATCCAAAGATGAAAAGGGAGTGAATGTTGAACAAAGTTTGTATAGAAGTATGATTGGCAGTCTGCTGTATCTTACAGCAAGTAGGCCAGACATAACTTTTGCTGTTGGTGTGTGTGAAAGATATCAAGCAGAACCCAAGGTCAGTCACATCAATCAAATGAAGAGAATTCTAAAGTATGTGAGTGGTACATGTGATTATGGGTTGCTTTACTCCCATGACTCAAGTCCCATTTTATTAGGTTACTGTGATGCTGATTGGGCTGGAAGTGCTGATGATAGGAAAAGTACCTCTGGAGGATGTTTCTTTTTGGGAAATAATCTTATTTCATGGTTTAGCAAGAAGCAGAATTCAATATCCCTTTCTACTGCTGAAGCTGAGTACATAGCAGCTAGTAGTAGTTGTGCTATTAATATTTCCAAAAATCCCATTCAACATAGCAGGACTAAGCACATTGATATCGGGCATCACTTCATCAGAGAACTTGTGGAGGACAAAGTCATAACTCTTGAGCATGTGAGCACAAAAAATCAGCTTGCTGACATATTTACCAAGGCTCTGGATACAGTTCAGTTTGAAAACCTGAGGAACAGACTTGGGGTGTGCATTCATGAAGAGCTATAGCAATCAATGTTCCGTCTGGCTGCCAGATTGAAAAGACTAAAGGAGGTTCTGGTAGTGCAGTGTGTGAATGAAGGGAAAATGCTAAAGCTTGTGCATGACATTTGGGCATGTGATATGGTGTGCATCTCCTCTCTGATGCAGTTTACTCTGGTTTATTTTTACTTTGACTTGTTCTACTTGCCTTTGTCATATTTATGGCTAAAAAGGGGGAGTAATATGTTTGTGTGGAGAGTGCTTGTTGTTGTTGTTGAGGGGGAGTTTTGCCAGGCTGCTATGATGAGTTGTTTGTTGTTCTGAGAGTTAAATGTAGTTGAAGGAGAGTGCTGCTATGCTGGATGTTTTTTTTGCTGTGTGCTGTTGGTGTTTTCGCTGCGGTATGATATATGGATATTTTTTGTACTTTGTGCTTCTTTGAAAGGTTTTTGTGTGTGTGTAGTTTTAGCCAAAATAAGCCAAAGGGGGAGATTGTTATTTTTGTGCTTATGTGGTTGGCATTTATTTTGCTAAAACTATTATAGCAGCAGGATGTTGAATCTTAATGTTCTAAGTGGCTGCTTTCAACATGTCGAATGAAGATGTTCCAAGCCAGCTCATAGGACATCGCGTTGTGGATTCAGTTTTAATGCAGTTTCTGTTTGTGTGAATTGTTACTGAATATTCTGTGAATATTTGGTTATCCTATGTGGCATCCAAAGCATTTTTGGATTGTGGTTATTTGTTGGTTTTTCGGATTTGCTGCTGGTTCTAATTATGGAGACAAAATATGAAACTTTGGATTGAAGACCTATTTTGTTGGAGTTAATTTTGCAAAATTGTGTGCAGTCTATTTGCTGCGTTTTTGAAGCCCAATTCAGACCAAATTAATTGCTATATATTGACTGATGTAAACCTAGTTTTAGGTGCGGAACTTACTTGTGTTTTTAGGGTTTTCGAGTGTGTTTTGTGAGCCTAACTGGTATCATTCTGATAAAAATATAAGGATTGATTTTTTGTTGTAAGTTCTGTCAAGTTACTCATAAGCTTTTAAGCATTGAGT
Source organism: Lathyrus tuberosus (assembly GCA_022829125.1). NCBI lineage: Eukaryota > Viridiplantae > Streptophyta > Magnoliopsida > Fabales > Fabaceae > Lathyrus > Lathyrus tuberosus. The sequence continues at coordinate 2,989,270 of JALAZF010000274.1, read as the reverse complement.
TTCTTGTGTGTCAATTCTCATAAGCTGTGAAGTATTGAGAATTGTGTGTCTTGAAAGTGTGACTTTCAGTTTGTTTATTGTGTGGAAAGGTACCAATCACGGTTTGTGGTTGTAGAGGGATTTGAGGAGGGCCTCATACCTAGGTGAGTCTTAGGTAGAAGTCATAGGAAGGGTAGTGATTAAGTGAGCAAATTATTCGGTGTTTGTATGATCTGTGAATTGATACTATCGTATATTGGTTTCGTCCCTAGCTTGGTAGCCCCCAGAGTAGGATTGTTGATCCGAACTGGGTAAATATATCACTGTGTTATTTACTTTCTGCACTGTTTTTTTATTGTTATCTTGTTCATTGTGTTGGATATCAGTGTCTCAACATCTGCGTAGGACATCTGATATCTATGCCAGAATTTCATTGTCCATATTGCCTACAATCCTTGGAACTTATTCGCATGAAACAACTCAGCTTGAGCCAAGAGTTATGGCTGCTGCAAAACACCATGGCAAGGCTGTCATGAAAAAACCAGTTTGCATGTTTTCTTGCTTTACACGATTTCTGAGTCAAAGCCAAGGATCACTATGCCAAGTTCATCCAATCTTATCACAATGCATCTGATCCAACCAACAAACTTGGGCTAAAATCCAAGGGCTTGTCGTTGAGAATTGATGAGTTTTTGGCATATATGCCTTGAATTCAAAGGCAATTTAATGCAAATAGTGCACTTTCAAGATTCTGATCACTTGTAGTCAAGATACCCTAATAAACAACAATTAAAGTGACTGAGGAATGTGGAATCAGTCAAGGCATAACTGATCTATTTGGGGCAGCTGTTACACCTAGTGCAAGTGACATTTATGCCAAGCCAAATCTATTTGAATGTGATCTGATCTTGCATCCATTCACCATTCCTCCAAGACAAGAATTGATCCACTATAAATAGAGGTCCTAACTGATCATTCAAACCACACCAAAGCAGCTTGCAACATTGCTTTCTCTCATTCTCTCCTTAAGTGCCAAAACTCCATATTTTGAGCAAAAACTATCGGGTTTTGAGTTGGAGCCTCAAGCAACTCAAGCCAACTTCTCAAACACATAACATATGATATATATGAGATGTTCAAACACTTAAACCATCTCTGTAACACCTCTAGCCCAAAATCACTCTTCAACTAGTCCATTATGCATCCATTCTGCAAGTTGGATACCACAACTTGATCTAAGCAATTTCCATGAGGTCCAAAGGTTGAGATCTACTCCATAACATCCATTGGAGCTATAGAGATCCTCAAATCACTTCAGAAACACCTGAATCAAAATCTCAATCTTCAACCTACATGTTATGCAGTTGGATTCCTCCAACTTGATTCAAAGATTTTCAAAGTGTTCCAAGGCTTGCAATCCACTCAACAACATCCATTGAAGCTGTAGAGGTCATCAAATTACTTCTGAAACACCATTTGTGCAGAGATTCAATCTCACCTGCAACAAGGTAAGCCTCAAAACTCTCATAACATGATCCATGCATATTTCCTCGCATGATACTTTTGCCAAATATTTATTATCATGCTTTAAGTGTTTCCCCTCAAAAAATTTGATCATAGCACTCAAAAACATGTCTGCACGATTGCTTTTGCAAAATTAGGGTTCATGCATTCATGTTGATATAACTTGCGGCACACTAAAAATAAATGAAATCAAATATTGCCATCATGTTCCTTGTTAAAAAATGCATGAGTTTGGTGTTTGAATCATGTCAAATGATTGAGAAACGAGTGATATAGAGAGCTTCACGCATCTGAGCTTGAGGTTGAAGATGGCCATGGCGCCATGCTTCAAAAATCCAACCAAACTTGCCCTATATTTTTCCCTTGCCATGTATATTATGAATTGGCATTGCGCCCCAGTGGTTGATCAACTGGTTTGTGTGTACTAGCAAGTGGAAGGTCTAGGGTTCGAATCCCCCTCGCCCAGACCTCTTTTTTTTATCACTTTCTCCACTTTTTATTATTTTTCATATTATTTTTATTAATGATTTGAAAAATTTATTTCTCATTCAATTTTAATCATTTTTGGTTGATTCTTTTTCTGAAAAATCACAAAAATAATAAAATACTTTATTCTACAAAAAAATAAAATTTATATTATCTATTTAATAAAGTTGGTATTTTTGTGAATAAATTCATTTTTAATTGTTTTAAACATTTTAAAAATGAATATTCATCTTGAAAATCAAGACCAAATGATTTTTAAATCATCTTGTGATTAAAATCTCATTTTTTCAAACCTTAACCAAAAATCACAAGTGGTTTATTTAAACTTATTTGGTACTTTTATCATTTTTTATTAATTTTCTTTGAAAAATTACTTTTAAAAAGTGAAAATTAGGGTTTCTTTGATTTTTAAGCATACTCAAAATATTTCAAACTTTTTGGGCCTCTTGATAGAGTGTAAGTCCCACCTCTTTGTGCATAAATAATTTTGGGCCTCAGTGTATTGTATAAGTCCCGATACCGTTTCAGAAATTCTGACGTAATCGTTGTTTTCAAACTTTTTCAATTGGGCCTACCCTTGTGTTGTAAGTCCCATTTCTTTTCTTCAAAACTTTTTGGGCTTCCTAAGAGAGTGTAAGACCCATCCCTTTGTACGGAAAACCTTTTTTGGGCCTCAGTCACTTGTATAAGTCCATGTACAAATTCAAACCACGATGCGCTCACTGTTAAAATTTGGGCCTCTCCTTGAGTTGTAAGCCCCAATCTCTGTTTAAAATACTTTCTCCTTTGATTTTGAATCCAAATATATAGTTGTTATCAAAACTTTCTTTAATTTCTTTGTTGAACAACTAACAAAACAACATGGAAGCTCTACAACGGGTAAGTGTTTATCCGCTTTCTTTTATCTGCTTTCATATACATAGCTGTATTGTGGGAAGCTGCACATGGTTAGTCTTCTTTCATACCTTTTAGATACTCGTCATATATCAACTGTATATATACTAGTATAGTTATTTAGAGTTTTCCCCAGAAACTACATCTAGAACTAGGTAAAGCCCTGTTGGTCGCTCTTAAATACGAACAAAACTAGATCCCCATAGGATTTCCAGATACAGTTTTCCCTTCTCTTGGGGTTAAACAATATGGAACAAAGAGAAAGGCAGTATTCTCGGTGAACCTTTTCTCAGATTGTCACCCTTAGAAATTGTCAAAGAAATTCTACTCCCCAGAGTTGATCTATTCTCTGTGAATAACATCTCTTGAGTTTCTTCCAAACCCTCAAACTTTCCTGGAATGATCTTTTCTCTGTGAATTGCATTTCTTGAATTTATCTTGGTTTGGGGACCCACATGCTTCTTAAAAGCATCCCCGCCTCCTCTTGGGCGTTGTACAAGGGCCATTTGGCTTCTTAGAAGTTCTCATGCCTTCTCTTGGGCTTAATACAAGGACCCTAACGACCTCTTAAAGGTATAAGACAGAACTTAGTCATCCTTTGCTAGAGCAGTCTTTCCAGTATCAAACCTTAGGCCACTTTAGGGTTGATTCTCATCCCTTAATGCCCTTACCTCCTCTGGGAGGCATCATACAAAAGATAAAACTCTTCCACACCAGTAGACTTGGACAGTCTATATCCCCTCTTAAGTCTCAAAGACATTCTCAAGCACTGTAGAAACCCTGGTCACTCTGGATTAATCTCCAGCAGAAACCCAGTCTCTCTCATGAGGGTTCCTTAACCAGGGTCAGCTTATCTCAGATCAGAACCTCAAGGTCTCTGATATCTCAACTCTTCTGCAATGCTCAACAAGAGTTAATTCCCCACTTGGACCTGCCGAGGGATCTCAATAATCCTGCAGTAATATAACCTCCTCTTAGGCTTTGTATAATGATCCTTCCTCAGCGAAGTCCGCCTCTTCTTGGGCTTTGTACAATGATTCTCCCCAGCGGAGCTAACCTTTTCAGACTCTATTGTTGAGTCCATCACTTTTCAAGATTTTCTTGATAAGTAAACCTCCTTGTAGCCTCAATCTCGGGCTTCGTACGAGACATCAAATCGCTCTCTTGTTGAGTATAAAAGACTCTCTTTTTGAGTCAATCAACTTACAAATTCTCTTGTTGAGTCAATCACTTTTTTTGGACTCTCTTGTTGAGTCAACCTTTTTTCAGCTTCTGTCTTGGGCTTTATACAAGACAGATAAAATACTCTCTTGTTGAGTTAACCCTTTTAGCCTCCTCTTAGGCTTTGTATAATGATTATCCTCAATAGGCACTCTCTTATTGAGTCAAATCCCTTATAGACTCAATCTTGGGCTTTGTACAAGATAGATAAAAACACTCTCTTGTTGAGTCAAACCCTTTTATCCTCTATCTTGGGCTTTGTACAAGACATAAATCTCCCTCTCTTGAGCTTGGGACAAATATCCTCTCTAGCAGAGTCATTTCCTCCTAGCCTTCCTCTAGGCTTTGAGGAATGATTTTCCCCAAGCAGATTCAAACTCTTTTAGCCTCAACCTTGGGCTTTGTACAAGACAGATAATACTCTCCAGCAGAGTTAAACCCTTTTAGCCTCTGTCTCGGGCTTTGTACAAGACACGTAAAATATCCTCACCAGAGTCAGATAAATTTCCCATTTCAGTCTCCGTCTTGGGCTTTGTACAAGACACATACAAATTCTCCCCAATGGAGTCAAAAAGCTCTGTATAAGCATTTCCCCAATGGAGTCCATTCTTCTTAGCTTCCTTTAAAGCTTTGATAATTGAATTCCCTTTAAGCAGAGTCAAAACCCTTTTAGCCTCAATCTTGGGGTTTGTACAAGACAGATAGAGCATTTTCCCCGGAGAAGTCAAACTTTTACCCTCCTCTTAGGCTTTGTATAATGATATCCCCAAAGAGTTCGTCTCTTTTTTGCCTCCATCTTGGGCTTTGTACAAGACACCAATATATACACTCTCTTGTTGAGTCGGTCTTATCTAGCCTCCTCGTAGGCTTTGTATAAAGAAATCCCCCAGCCGGGTCAATCAACCTCTTAGCATCAAACTAGTGCTTTGATCAAGGCATACAAAAATCAACAATTCCTCTTTAGAGATGACAAATTCTCTCTCAGCCAAAACCCTTTAGCTTCATATCTTGGGCTTCGAACAAGATACAAATCACCTTTAGCTTCATGTCTTGGGCTTTGAACAAGACACAAAAATATCTTTTTCCTCCCATAGAATAGGGGGAACTACGATTGCTCTGATTTCCCTGTTTCATTTAAACGGGAATAAGTAGGCATAAAATTGCGAAATCTTAGCGAGCATACAGATCAAAAACTCTAGGTCCAGTACCTTCATATCAATCAAAACCCTTAGGTCTATTACCAAAAACAATTGGAAAAGAACCCGAGCATCAACAAAAACTCACTCACTCTCTCATCTTTCCCAAGAAACTTTCCCAATCCATCAGCAGATAAACACTATCAATTACAAAGCGAAACCTAAAAGTTAACATCCTGTGGATAACCACATATAGGATGGGTAATTGACAACTACCCATTGTATAACCTGACCCCGACTCCCCGGATCTCTTTAAATCATTTGTTTAGTTAAACATTCGCGTGCAAGGTTAGTTTTAGATAGCTTCCCTTTCCCTTCCAGCTTCACGGGATAAATAAGAAATAAAAAAGTAGCACCCTTTTTCCTCGAGGAGGAAAACCCAAACTTCAGCGATAAGGTGGTCACGTCACCGACAAAAATCGCTCGCTACAAGTATGACATACTCCAAGATCACTGAGTTGGTGAAGCCAAAAAACTTGATCTTATTTTTTTATCACTATCCCTCTAGAATTGCACCTAGAGAAAATAAACAGTAGACATGTGTGGGCTTGTTTAAGGATCCCCCACTGGTATTTCTTTGCAAATCGTGTGTGAGCTTGTTCAGGCATTTCGTCGAATAATTTGTGAGCGTTTTCTGGTTTTTTTATTGGCACTAAAAAGTTAACTTTTTAGCTTATTTATTATCATCTAAATGGGGCACTATAACTCTTCTTTCTATTTCACTCCCCTGTAGCAAGGCAGTTGCACTAGGAAATGGTATTAAGCTTACTGAAAAATTTCAATTCAACTTTTCTTAAAGTCAATGTTTATGGTATTTTGCAAATGGATTTTTGAATGAAATCAAGGAGAAGGAAGATATTGTGTACGAGGTAATCTAAACTTCGCAATGGATGAAAACTGTGACAATATCTTCTTCATGAAAACTGTGGGAATCTTTCTTTGCTTTTCAATGCAAACACATGAAATACACGTCACTATATTTGAAATAATTTAGGGAGATTTAAAACCCCTGTAATCTAACATGTTTTTCTATAGGCAATTATGATGTTGACTTTAAGTGATGTGGCGTGCCATGTGGTATGCCACGTCAGCTTCTGTTAAACCAAATAGACGGCAGAGATCAAAAGCGTGGACAAAAAACTTTAAAAGGACCATTATTTGAAGGAATTTTTTATAGGGACTAAAACTGAATGTTGAGTTATTTATAGGGACGAAAAACATATTTAACCCTATATGTTTTGCATCGAACTTCTCAACTATGGAACTAGATTTGATATGGATGGATGATATTAAATTCTTGAATTATGGTATTGATCTCAAATATGGTGGCGCGAGGTAGATCTATAAATTTATTATTACAATGCTCAAGTCAGTTACAAACTTCAAGATGAGTGGAGTGAAAAGTGGAGGAAATAAATGTACATTGAATTTCATGTGTGCTGACTATACATGTTGGACAATTTTTATTGGATTATGCATGGATGAGCAGAACATGTGGATGCCTCGTATTGGGCATTTTATTGGTCTAGAATAGTTGTCCCAAGGCTTGTCGTGTGTTCACCCACTAGGGAGTCTTTCAAGTCGTGTTCGACCCCTTATTATCACATACGACCATAGAGAGAAGTGGGAAGGTAATGGAGCAATTGAATAAGTAATGAGGGACAAAGAAATCAAATGTTTTTCTCATCATTGAGACGTTTTGCCGGTTTTTAGGTATGTCTTCTAGGTTCGTAGACTAGAGTGTTATGTTCCTACCTAGGACACTCGAGTGCGCATGGATCGCTTGTACTTTCAAGGAACGATCGAATTGTCACCTTTTTGTGTATCTATGTGCTTACATGTATAGTCAATAAGTAATCCAAGATGGTGAAGCTTGTTAGACTAGGGCTTGGACCTAGAAGGAGGGTTGAATAGATCCCACAATTTATTACACGCTTATGGCATTCCAAAAAATTGGTTTTAAAAATTTAATGCGGAAGCAGCCACTGAATCAATTCGTCTACAACGAACCACTACTAAAAAAATCGAATATGCGTAAAGCCACTAGGAATGATGTGGCGGAGGAGAAAAATTAAATTGAATCAACGATACATAATGTACTCAACTCAAATATATGCATGTTGCAAATTGTTTATACAAGAGAAAACATAAACACCAAACCCCAAACCAATCTTTGATGTCGATGTAAACTCTTCTCTCCCATTGATTCAAGATGAATCAAGTGCCTCGAATTTGTTCGAACAAATCACCGTCTCATGCTACTCGATTGCAAGAACCCGCAGCTCTTTAATCCCCCTCACTCGGTCGATTTCGATCTTCCACAATTCGATCCTAAATCTTTCTCCTACGATTCTCCGATTGTTGCTACTAGACTGACCGAACACTCCGTTCTTCAATCACCTTCGCACGGCTGAATTCTTATAGAGAAATGGTTTGTGCAAAAACCCCCAAAATCACCAAGATTCTTGGAGGACAAAACCCTAGGGTTTTATTCAAGAAAAACCCACTGATTCTCAACCCAACACGAAGGATACAACACACCTAAGTCTGGACGTTATCACTTCACAAAATGCACAACACTAACAAAAATGGTTATGTGTAATTGTTAGAGAATGCAAGGTTGAAGATCAAGATGAAGAGAAAAATCAGTGCCTATTTCACTTTTCTTGTTAATTTGTAAAAAGGAGCCAAAAACAATATATATACAATGCTAAAACCAAGTAACAAGAATAACAAACATTTGAAATCAAAACACATCAGAAAAATAGTGCACAACGAGCGAACGGTTGACCTATACAGATGGGGGGTCAACCTGAGCGAACCCGTCAACAAAACTACGCAGAAAAATCATGTTTGCATCGACCAGAACAGGACATGCGTCGACGCAAACCTCCCAATTTTTTATAATCAGAAATGCAATCAGTACGAGTCAACAGGAGGGTCGATACGAGCCCTCCAGCTGCTAATTCTGAGAAATACAACATCTTTGAGTCGACCAGAACAGTGTTGTGAGTTGACTCAAACCCTTGAAACTTGTAAAACTCAATAATTTGACATTTCTAAAGGTTCCTAACAACACCTAATGCACATACAACATTATCAACTTGATCAAACACATTTAAAAACACATATTATGCACTTCTATATGAACCTACATGTGTATTCTATATATGCTTGACATGATATACCATTCTACATATAAACTTTTTGACATCATTAAAACCGAGTATAGAGACAACTTGCCCTCACATACACCCCCTTTTTGATGATGGCAAAACAGTAGCAAAAAGTCACGCTTGGAGTATCATCCTCCCCCTAACTTCATGCATCCGTTGATGTTTGATCAATCACATTAGCTGTTATTGCTTGCGGTTTCTTCTCCCCCTTTGACAACATCAAAAAAAGAAAGAAATAATAGGCCAAAGATACAATATCGAATTTGGCATTTTTACAGAATTTGCAACACGTAACCATTAACACACATTCACATAAAATGATTGTTAATGAAAAACATAGTAAGATAAATAGAATCATGACAATAAAAATAACAAGCCAAAATGCTCAATAAACACATAATATGGTGCAGTAAATTGTCACGTCGTAGGAAAGCTTAACAAGCAAAAAATACAAAACCAATAGCCATTAAGAAGAAATGCGAAAAACAAAACAAAAGCATAGATGATATGAGATGCATCCAAAAATCCTCAAGGCCTCCTCCCCTAAAGTGATGGCATCTTCCGCGAAAATGATGATCTTGAGGTGGTGGTGGAGGTTGTGTGTCCAAGTGCTCAGTCAATTCCAACACAGATCAGTTCAGAACTTTGAAACTAGTTGTAAGGGAACGGTTTTGGCTAGCAGCTGTCTCAGCCATGGTGTTGAACCTTCCTATTACATTGTTGGCAAAAGATTTAAAGTTGTTGGCTTGAGCGTGAAGCTCATCGTGCAGTGTCGTGAAGCATTCATCTTGAGCTGTGGCAAATTGTTGTCATTGGACCTGCATGTTACTCATAAGCTCAAGAAGGTCCTCATTATTTTATTGAGGACGCGGAGGTGATGGAGGTACAAAGTAGGAGTCTTGGTGATCCCAACTATGAGTCGATGGCATATAATTAGGACCAAGAGAGGTCTAACCGGTATGTTGCCATTGACCCCAACCTTGGTCTTTCTCAGATTCCAAGGTAGATGATTGAGGCATCCAAGCACTGTTATCTTGATCATCAACACCTGTATCCATCGAATTTTCTTCTTCTTCTTCGTCTTCTGCTTCATCACTCTCATCAGATTCCTGCAAAAGTGAGGTGGTTGATTTCACAATATACCGATAGTTTTTCTCTTGAACATCCCAGACATGGCCCATCGCGGTCATAATCTTCTGACTAAATTCTTAGTCGGTGGTGTGGGATTTGTATGAAAGACCGGGAACACGGATTTCTACATGATTGAGCACAGTTTAGATGAAGGAGGCATAAAACAGCGCGGTCCCTCTACCGGAATCATGCAGAGCGAACATCCTGCTTGCAAAATAATAAGGCCAACTAATTTTGATTTTGTTTTTCAGAATATACATCAAGTGAACCTCAGCCTGATCAACCCTAGAATATCCGCCTTTCTTGGGTCGAAGGATGTGTGATACAATCCACTGCAGGATCATGTCAACGGGATTCAAACGCCCGGTTGTCACCGATTTCAGAAACAGACCACTATTCACAATTTGTTCCAATTACGGTTTCTTCAGCATAGAGTTCAAAGCACTTTTAAGGTTATAACCCTCAACAGTCTGCGTATCAGTTGCATGTTGTGAAGGACCAAAATTGAGCACAAACATACTAAACAAATCCCTCCAAGTAGAATCTTTTATCGCAACAACTTTATTCCCTATCTTACAGTTAAACTCATAACCTGAAAACTTACCCATCAAACTAGTGTAGAAAATGGGAAATATGTCCTCATTGTATTTAGTATCACATTCTATTTTTTTTTGAAGTTTTGAAAGTCCAACAGAGCAATGACTTCCTCTATATTCATTCTTTCAGCCATATGACGGTAGTAAGCAAATTGCTTAACAATAGAGCGTTTGCTCAAATTGTTCTCATATAGAGTAGTGAATTCGTCTGGTATAAGAGATAAAACTGTTACCAGTAAACTAGGAGGAGGTTGAGATGGACCAGCTTGAGATGATGGGTCCCTTGTGATTCTTTTGCGAGTGATCCTTCGAGAAGCCATTGAGATAGATGCTTGAGAGGGATGAATAGTGACTGATTTGTATCAATTTGATGAGAAACCTAAATGTGGTTGTTGAGAGATTTGGGGTTAGGGTTTTTTTATAGAGATTTAGGGAAGAGGAGAAGATGAGGAGAATGGAGACTTGATGCAATGAATACAATGTGATAATGACAATTAAAAGAATCATAAAATGCATAAACCCAATAAATGGGTCAAAGTACTTTGAAGGACAATCATCAAACCCAAGAAATTTTTCAAGATCCGTCAGTGACGCGTCGACCATTGGTCTGTGTGCGTCGACGCATACTGTTGTGTTTTCAACAATTACAAATATTAATGCTTTGAGTAAACCAAAGGGTCGACGTGAGCTTCCCAGTCTCTAAAACATGAATAATTAGCATTTTGGTGAGTCGATCGAAGTCCTGTTTAGGTCGACTCAACCAGTGAAACAATGTAAAAAGCATATTTATGTGTCATTTATGCAACAATTTTGGATAAATAAAAAGTCAACATAAATATCAAACATTTAAATGGATAAGACATGCTTAATTGTGCAATAAACATCAGTTTCAACACTCAACATGGTACAATCACCAAAAAAACTTGTTGAGAGAAACGATATTACCTTAATCACGATTGCCGATGAATGCTCTCACATATAGCTCAACAATTTTTTATATTGTTAGTCAAAGACATAAACAAGCACATATATGTGGAGAGCCAGTATATTTATGAATTCTCAAGCACGATCTGAGATGTCGAGAACGCCTAGTTCCCTACGGATGTGAAAGAAAGGCTCTGTAGCGAGTGGTTTTGTAAAAATGTCAGCAAGTTGATTTTTGGTGTCAACATGCTCGAAGACCACATCACCTTTCTCTACATGATCCCTAAGGAAGTGATGACGTATTTTGATATGCTTGGTGTGTGAATGCAATACGGGGTTCTTGGTTAGATTAATGGCACTTGTGTTATCGCATAAAATAGGAATACGCTCAAATTTTAAATTGAAATCGAGCAATTGTTGCTTAAGCCATAGGACTTGAGCACAACAACTATCGGCTGCAACGTATTCCGCCTCATCTGTTGACAAAGCAACGGAAACTTGCTTTTTGCTCTGCCAACTCACTAAGGAATTTGAGAAGAAATGACATATGCCACTAGTGCTTTTCTTATCCGATTTGCACCCGGCAAAGTTGGAATCAGAATAGCCAACCAAGGAATAATCACTACCCTTGGAATACCAAAGCCCATACTTTGGAGTACCGGAGAGGTATCTAAGTATGTGCTTAACGGATTTTAAGTGAGATTCCTTGGGACATGATTGATACCTCGCACACATGCAAACACTAAATATAATGTCGGGTCGAGATGCAATAAGATAGAGGAGAGAACCAATCATACCTCTATACTTCTTTACCTCTGCATCCTTACCATTCTCTTCACGATCAAGGTTAGCACAAGTAGGCATCGGAGTATCAATTACCTTGCAGTTTACCATGTCAAAACGTTTGAGAAGCTCAAGACAATATTTCGTCTGACTCACAAATGTGCCCTCTTCGAGTTGTTTGATTTGAAATCTGAGGAAATAGTTAAGCTCCCCCATCATGCTCATCTCAAACTCACCATGCATCAAACTAGAAAACTCCTTGACCAAGGTCATGTTAGTGACCTGAAAATGATATCATCAACATAAATTTGTACCAAAATTAAATGTTTTCCTTGACGTTCAATAAAGAGGGTTGTGTCAACCTTGCCTCTTGAATACCCTTGATCAAGTAGAAATTTGCTAAGACGTTTATACCAAGCCCTAGGGGCTTGTTTAAGTCCGTACAAAGCACGTTTAAGTTTGTAAACATGATCGAGATATTCATGGGATTCAAAACCCGGAGGTTGGGCTACATAAACCTCTTCATTGATGTATCCGTTAAGGAAATCACTTTTCACATCCATTTGAAATAATTTGAAATTTTTAGTGCAAGCGTAAGCAAGTAAAAGGCGTATAGACTCGAGTCGGGCAACCAGCGCATAAGTTTCCTCATAGCCGATTCCTTCCTCTTGGTTATACCCTTGCGCTACCAGCCATACTTTATTTCGAGTTATAACTCCATTTTAGTCTAGTTTGTTCCTAAACACCCATCGAGTGCCAATTACTCGATGACCTCGCGGAGGGGGGACAATGTCTTAAACCTCATTTCTCCTGAATTGATTTAATTCTTCTTGCATTGATAAAAACCAATGCTCATCGAGTAAGGCTTCTTTAGAGTTTTTAGCTTCAACTTGAGAGACGAAAGTAAAGTGATAACAAAAATTACTTATCTTGGATCTCGTGGTTACTCCTTTTGAGAAGTCGCCGAGTATGTTGTCAATCGGACGGTCCTTTGAAAACTTCCAAGCTGGAGGGAGATCATCGTTATTAGGTGGATGAACCTCCTAAATCTCCTCAAGAGGGTGATCTCTTTCCTCCTTAACTTTCATTGTTTCAGGTTGATCAGTCCCTTTTTCAGTGTCTTTGAGTATGTCTTCAGAAATACATTTTCCGACATTTTTCGGACAAGACTCATCAAAAGTAACATGTACGAACTCCTCGACAGTAAGTAATCTTTTGTTAAATATCCTATATGCCTTACTAGTTTGAGAGTATCTAAGAAAGACACCTTCATCGGCCTTCGAATCGAACTTACCAAGGTTCTCTTTACTATTATTCAACACAAAACATTTACAACCAAAAACATGGAGATGTGATACATTCGGTTTTCTTCCCTTTAAAAGTTCATATGGTGTTTTATTAAGAATAGGATGAATGAGCACCCTATTCAAAACATAACAAGCCGTATTAATAGCATCGGCCCAAAAATAATTAGGGATATTACTTTCATTGATCATAGTTCTTCCGAGTTCTTCTAAAATACAGTTTTTACGTTCCACAACTCCATTTTGTTGCGGAGTACGTGGAGCGGAAAAATTATGATCAATCCCATTTGTATCATAATATTCCTCAAAGAGATGATTTTCAAACTCACCTCCGTGATCGCTTCTAATTGTAACAATATTTGTGTTTAATTTGTTTTGAGAAAGCTTGGCAAATTTTTCAAAAGCAGAAAAAGTATCTCTCTTGCTTGCCAAGAAAATAGTCCAGCAAAACCTAAAGTAGTCATCAACTATCGCAAAACCATAGTAGTTACCACCTAGGCTTTTAATTATAGATGGCCCAAATAAGTCCATATGGAGGAGCTCAAGAGGTCTCGTCGTAGATACTATATTCTTAGACTTAAACGAGATCCTTGTTTGCTTCCTCATTTGACATGCATCACATAAGTGATCTTTGGAAAATTTGATTTTGGGTAATCCGACTACTAGATCTTTAGAGACTATCTTATTAAGAAAATCAAAATTGACATGTGCTAAACGTCTATGCCACAACCATGAATATTCACCCATGGTGATGAGACATTTAGTACTGTGCAACGTTACCTCACTCAAGTCAAGCATATATATACATTATTAACCCTCAGGCCTTGTTGACACGGGATTTCGACCATAGGTGGGCAACGAGGATTCCCATGTCGCATTGGCACAAAAGGCACATCAAGGTGTCGATTCGACACCAGCAAAGAAGCACGTCGGAGAGAAGGCGACAAGCCGCGGTGTCAGAGGAAAATAAGGCGAAGAGCTGATCCGAACTTCAAGGATAAATTATTAGGCGGGAAAAGTTTGAAACATCCAAGACTATGGGAATTTGAAAAGAAAGTGGGGTGCCACGTGCCAGCTTTAGAAGACATTTGGGTAGACAGACAGTTGCATTCTAGGCCTATATAAGCACTGTACTTTTCATTTTGAGAGGTCGCATTTTTTCACATTGTAAAGGGAAAACACTCAAAGTACCAAGCTTAGAGAGAAACGAGTTCACTCCCGCGAAAATGTACGTTTGCGTCCAAATTTACTTAATGCAATTTACTTTCAGCATCTAATTTAAATTATTGCCCTTTTTTGTTTTTGCTCAGCCTTTCTTTTCTTTATTTCTTCGTTTTGTATCCAAACTCGTGATCGTTAAGAAACTCTTTGCGTCACCAAGGTCACCCCAGAGTGACAACTTCCACTAAAAAATCGAGAAACTCAAACGCAGCATAAACGTACGCTTCCAATTCCTTGTTCTGGGATTTGTGTGGCCGATCCCGTGAGCGAACCTGCGATGGAAGGCCAGCGGTTGTTCGGGCCGGCGAACAAAGTGGTATGCCCGGTGGGACCCGTGTGAATTGAGTATATGTTTTTGCATAGTGGTAAGATGGTAATACCACGACTAAATGAAGAGCCGTCTCCGACAGAAAGTATGGTGGGAACACAGACAACTGATGTTGGCTTCGGTACCGTGTCAGCGGTGTCAACCACTCCTAGCGGACCATTCGCAACACCGCGTCGAAATGACCCAAAATCAACAATGGCAGGGACTACGGGGCAGTATATGCCTAGTATCACCATGTCGATACCTAGATCATATGGGATGCCAACGGAGTTTATGTCAAGTTTGCACTCTAGCGACCATTTATTTGGGGAGAGTTCGTCCCCAGCGTTTTCAACTTATCAGGGGACAAGACACATGTCAAACCAGATGATTCGACCCCTAGGTTTTAACCTTTTCCCACAATCCATACCGACCTTTACCTCTAGTTCCGTCGCGGTCATGAGGCAACAGATGGATGAGAGTAATCATGAGATGGTCCACATGTTGACTCAACAGATGGGTACCATATTAAGACCACTGATACAAGAGTCAACACAGAGTTACCAACAACAGGCGACTCAAATGACACGAATCGGTGATTTCTTAGGCGCTCCTAGGGCTCAGGGTCGACAGACCCCTCCGCCTCGACCGGAGACGCCCCTTCGTCAGGATGAAGTCTTCGACGAAACTATAGAGCAACCCCGTGAGTTTGAAGAGATTCCTAGGAGGGTTCAAAGGCCCCCTTTGATTGTCCATAGGAACCAAGATCCTGATTTTGTTGTCCAACAGGTTCGACAAGACGCCTTTGATGGAGAACATAACTTGGAGGCCGTAGTCGAACGTATCATGGTCCGTAATGGGGCGAACCCCGGCCTTCGACTGCCAACATATACATCCCCATTACCAGACTTCGTATTACAAAAAAAATTACCCAGGGGGTGGAAAGTGCCAAAATTTACCAAGTTCGCTGGGAAAGCGGAAGAATCCACCGTCGAACACGTCGTGCGGTATCAAACCGAAGCATGAGGACTTGAAAATGAAATATTTCCCAAGTTCCCTCACGAAAAATGCATTCACGTGGTTTACTACGTTGCCCCCTCAGTCCATCCATACGTGGGCACAATTCGAGAGACTGTTTCACGGACAATTTTATATGGGACAGTAAAAAATAAGTCTGAAAGAGTTGGCAAGCGTCAAACGCAAGGCCACAGAGTCAGTAGACCAGTACTTGAATAGGTTTAGGCTTTTGAAATCACGTTGCTTTACTCAGGTCCCTGAGCACGAATTAGTCGAAATGGCTGCCGGTGGCCTGGACTATTCAATCAGGAAGAAGTTAGACACGCAATATCTTAGGGATATGGCACAACTGGATGACCGGGTTCGCCAGGTCGAACGATTGAAAGTTGAGAAAGCCCAGTCTAACAAATATCGTAAAAAAGAAAAAAGTATCCTATGTGGCTGCTGACGAATACTCGTCCGAGGAGGAAGAATTCGTCGACAAAAGTGAGATCCATGTGGCTGAACTTAAGCCAGGACCTCCCTATGCATGCAAGCTGTTGAAACCGTCGAACTGGAAAAATCCCGCCGAAACTAACAAGACGGATAAATACGTCGCTAAAACCTATACTTTTGATGTTTCCAAATGCGATGAAATATTTGATTTACTGGTTAAAGATGGTCAAATAATTATTCCGCCTGGTTTGAAAGATCCCCCTCTAGAACAAAAGAAAAAGAGGGGATTTTGTAAGTTTCATAATTTCCTTGGTCATAAAACAGCTCAATGTGTTCTTTTCAGGGATTTGGTGCAGAAGGCTTTAAAGGAGGGTCGACTCCAATTTGGTGAGAAGCCAAAGATGCAAGTCGACACCGACCCACTGAAGGTTGAAGAGGCTTTGTATTCAGAAGTGTACGAATGTATGATGGTCGAAGCTACTGAGGGCATCGACAAGCCACAAATGGCTGAAGTGGTAGAATGTATGATGGTCAAAACTACTGAAGGTTCCGACAAGAAAGCGGAGGACAAACTTGAAGCAGTGTACCCCCAGGCTGGCGAAAGTTTGGAAGATTTTTAGGAAAAGTGCAGGATAAGCGGGTCAAAAGCCGCACTATGCCCCAGATGCAATGTTGTGTTCGATGAGAAAGCTGTTGAGAGGTATGAGGCAAGCAAGAGAGAAGTGCTTCCAAAGAGCAAGCCACCTGTCCTAAGGTTTGTGTTCGACAGGAGCGGGGCCCCTCGTCGAAATGAGGAGTACAGAAAGCTGTTCCAAGGGGCAAAGCCTAAAACTTTTGTGCCTCCATCAAACTCCCCACAGGAAAGATGGATGGCACCAGTGAGCCAAAAAGGGAGCAAAAGGCCAAAGTTAAAGGTGCTCGATCTGGAAAAAGAGGCGAACGTCGCTGATAAGGGGGTCGAACCAGCAGGATATAGGGTGTCCCCTAACTACAAAGGAAAAAACCCTATGACCAGGACCCAGTGGAGGGGCTATCAACGCAGTAAGAAGGCTGAAAGGGAGGCTACGACTTCAAAAGTAAAGCCTGCCGGAACGTCTGGACAAAAATGCCAATACCCAAGAGGAAGATGGGTAGAAAAGAACAAAGTAGTAATAAACCAGACCATGGAAGTAACTGTGAACGCATCAGGGGAGAAGGAAGTGGTGTCGACCCAGAGTTCAAAGTGTACACTAACGGAAAACAAGAAAGAGCCAGAGTATACTCCTCAGTCGGATGAAGAAGAGCCAAAATACTCTCCTCAGTCAGACGAAGAATATGATCCATCACCTGAGGGAGATTTTGACGAAGACATGTACGACGACAGCAACGATGACACCTATGGTGAAGACTTCGTATTAAACTATGGTATCGTGTCGGTCCTACAAGTTGAATATGACGTGGTGTCTGAAATCTCTGAGACTGGGGAAGATTTCGTTTCTGGTGAAAATGCGGATGACAAGCCGCTATGTTATTATGTAATGAACAGTGGTGTGGTAGAAGAACAAACAACTATGTTTGAACGTCCTAGCCCTGGGATGATGTACCATTTGAAGGCGTTATTCATAAAGGAGAAAGTTGATGAGGTGTCTGTCAACAAGGTGTTTGTGGATGGTGGAGCGACTGTGAACCTAATGCCTCACAGTCTGTTTAAGAAAATTGGAAAAACGGAGGCTGTCCTCCGACAGCACAACATGGTTTTGTCCAACTATGAAGGCAAGACTAGTAACATCCTAGGGGTTGTCCAAGTGGACTTGGCAGTGGGTACAACCAACATGCTGACACTCTTCATGGTCATCAAATCAAAAGCAAATTTCAATCTGTTGTTGGGACGGGAGTGGATCCATGGAATTGGGGCAGTACCGTTAACCATGTACCAGAGATTGACCATTTGGAGAAAGGATGGCATCGTCGAAAACATTGAGGCAGATCAAAGCTATTACAAAGTCGACGAAGCCAAGGGTAACAAGAAGTCTTTTGACCAACACTTAGCGAATGTGGCTCCGTGCGATGACGGGTCAGGGTCTTACACCTTTGTCGACATGAGTCATGTCCTGAACTTGGACCCCGACTATGGGTTCATCTGGACGCTTCCGACGAAGGCGTGGAGCCAATGGAAATGCCACCAACGGGGTGGCCCACTACTGGTGAAAATGACTGCTGAGTTAGAAAGCATGACTCGGATTTTGGCCTATCTGGCTGAAAACAGAAAGATGTCGGTACTTGAAAAAGACGAAACTCTCCAAATAGCTAAGGGAGCCAACCGTGACAAAAAAGTCAATGGCCAATAAGGCCAAAGGGAAGCTGTAGAAAATCAGAGGCTTGATGGTACTTATGATGATGAGCCTTTGGGGTTCGAAAAAGGCCCAGATCATGAGCTGCAAAGAATGCAAGCCTAGGACCTGCTTGAGGAAATCAACTTAGGGGATGGGACAACCAAAAGGCCCACATACGTGAGTGCCAAGGTAGGACCAGAAATGAAGGCCAAGTTGGCTAAAGTGTTAAAAGAATACAAGGACTGTTTTGCCTGGGATTATGGTGAAATGCCTGGTTTGAGTCAGAGTGTAGTTGAGCATCGGCTCCCAATTCAGCCAGGCAAGAGGCCAGTAAAGCAACACCCTCGACGCTTCGCCCCGAAAGTCACGTCGAAGATCAAGCAGGAAATTGAAAGACTGCTCAAAAGTCGGTTCATCAGAACTGCAAGGTATGTCGAGTGGATAGCAAACATAGTACCTGTTATTAAGAAAAATGGGACCTTTCGAGTTTGCATCGACTTTAGGGATTTGAAAAACGCTACCCCTAAAGACGAATATTCGATGCCCGTGGCAGAGATGTTAGTTAACTCATCCGCGGGCTTCGAGTGCTTGAACATGCTCGACGGTTATTTTGGTTAAAATCAAATTCTCATAGCCGAAGAGGATGTCCCCAAAACCGCATTTCGATGCCCTGGAGCTTTGGGGACATATGAATGGGTTGTGATGCCTTTTGGGTTGAAAAATGCTAGGGCAACCTACCAAAGGGCTATGAATGCTATATTCCATGATTTTATTAAAAATTTCATGCAGGTATACATCGATGATATAGTCATAAAATCGTCATCAGAAGATGATCATCTCGACCACCTTCGACGCTCATTTGAGCGAATGAGGAAATATGGATTAAAAATGAATCCACTAAAATGTGCCTTTGGTGTTCATACAGGGGACTTCTTGGGATTCATAGTCCATAAGCGAGGAATCGAGATCGACCAGAACAAAACGAAGGTGATCGTAGATCTCAAGCCTCCGACGACAAAGAAGCAGCTCCAGTCTTTGTTGGGGAAGATCAATTTCTTGAGGAGGCTCATCTCGAACCTAAGTGGCAAGACGAAAGTGTTTTCACCGCTGCTCAAGACCAAGAAAGAGAGTGAGTTCCGCAGGGGGCAAGATCAACAAGAGGCTTTTGACGTAATTAAGGAATACCTTATGAAGCCTTCAATCCTGTTACTACCTAGTATAAATAAAAGCATGAAGTTGTACATTGTAGCGTCAGATACGACCATAGGCAGTATGTTAGCAGAAGAGGATGATGGTGGCGTCGAAAGACCCATATATTACCTTAGTAGGATACTGATAGATGCTGAAACTAGGTACACTATGATTGAAAAATTGTGCCTATGTTTGTACTTCTCATGTATGAAATTAAAGCAATATATCAAACCAGTTAATGTTTATGTTTCGTCGCATTTTGATGTCATTAAGCATATGTTGTCCAAACCTATTTTGCATAATCGAATTGGGAAATGGGCACTAGCGTTAATTGAGTTCTCCCTGACATACGTCCCTTTGAGGGTGATGAAGGGTCAAATAGTGGCAGAGTTTATTGTCGACCACGCTGTAGTCGAAACGTCGATACATAGCATCGACGTCGCCCCGTGGAAATTATACTTCGATGGGTCAAGCCATAAAAATGGGGCAGGTGTTGGAATCCTAGTAATATCCCCACAAGATATCCCAACGACCTTTAAATGCAAAGTTGATGGGAAATGCTCAAATAACGAGGCAGAGTACGAAGCCTTAATCACTAGTCTTAAGATACTCAAAGACTTGGGAGCCAAAGAGGTCGAGATAAAAGGAGACTCAGAATTGGTGATTAAACAAATCACAAGGGAGTACAAGTGCGTAAAGGAGCACCTTTTAAGTTACTTCTCGTTGCCGAAGCGTTTGTTGGAACATTTCAAAATTGTCAGCATCTCGCATGTGCCAAGGATAGAAAACCATAAAGCTAATGAACTAGCACAAATTGCCTCTGGTTATAAAGTATCGGAAGGTAAGTTGAAAGGCTTCATCGAAACTAGGAAGAAGATGGTGTCAAACGTACACGCACCATCAAGTTGGTCGATATCCAAAGTCTCGATGAGCTTGGTCGAAGGTTTAGAAAGTTGTGAGGTTTTCGTTAAAGATATGTCACCAACAGATTGGCGAAGGCCAATTAGGGAATATCTGGAGAACCCGTTGGGCAGGACCGATCGAAAGACTAAGTACAGGGCAATGAGTTATGTCCTAGTAGGCAATGAGTTATTGAAGAAATCTCCAGAGGGGTGTTGCTCAAATGCTTAGGAGATACTAATGCCTATTTGGAAATTTCTGAGGTTCATAGTGGGACTTGTGGAGCTCACCATGTTGGCCAAAAAATGAAATGGCTTTTGTTTCGACAAGGTCTCTACTGGCCCAGCATACTCAAGGATTGCATAGATTTCGCGAAAGGATGCCAGGATTGCTAGAAGCACGCAAACATCCAGCATATCCTAGCCAGAGAATTACATGTGATTGTCAAACCATGGCCATTTCGAGGATGGGCTTTGGATGTAATAGGAGGGATTCGGCCAGCCTCGTCGAAGCAGCAAAGATTCATCCTCGTGGGAATAGACTACTTCACGAAATGGATAGAGGTTGTGCCTCTGGTGAAGGTGGACCAAGAGGTCGTGATATACTTCATCCAGAATCATATCTTGTATAGGTTTGGGATACCTGAGACAATCACGACAGATCAAGGCTCTGTGTTTTTGGGACAGAAGATGCAAGAGTTTGCGGCAGAAATAAGTTTCAAGTTGGTTACTTCGATGTCATACTATGCTCAGGCGAATGGTCAGGTCGAAGCAGCTAACAAGATGATAATTGGGTTAATCAAGAAGCACGTTGCGAAAAAGCCAAAGAACTGGCATAAGACGTTGGGTTAAGTGTTATGGGCTTGTCGGACATCACCCAAAGAGTCAACCAACTCTACTCCATTCCGTCTAACCTATGGGCACGACGTCGTGCTACCAGCAGAAGTATGCTTGCAATCCGTTAGAGTGCAACGACAATATGAGATTTCGTCGGAAAAGTATTAGAAAATGATGTTGGACGAACTCGTGGACTTAAATGAGGAAAGAATGGTAGCTTTAAATGTATTATTGCGCCAGAAGGCACGAGTCGCCAAGGCATACAACTAACAGGTCAAGAAGAAAACCTTTGTCGTGAATGACTATATTTGGAAAACGTTGTTGCCCATAGATCGACGAGATCGGACAATGGGAAAATGGTCACCAAACTGGGAGGGACCATTTCAAGTGACTCGAGTATTTATTAATAACGCGTATGAAGTACAAGAGTTAGGAATGGACCAACGAATCTTAAGAGTAAATGGGAAATATTTAAAGAAGTATAGACCTATGCTACAAGAGATTTACATCAAAACATAGCTTTCTCATTAATTAAAGGCCAAAATAGGCTAAGGGGGCCACAAATGGTTTACAAAATGTTTACATCAGTTCGACATACAAACTAAGGAAACTCAGGAGATCTAGCCTTAAAGTTGTCAAAGAGGGTCTTCTCATGAACAATCTTGCTCTCAAGAAGCACCTTTCGTCTCTGCATGAGGCTAATAGCATCTTTGATCTTCGTAGCTGCTTCGACGTGAACAAGTCCTTGAGCTACCTCGTGGTCGATGGTTTCTTGAGAAGGCAGAGGCTCTGCTGAGTCTAAGGAGGCTTTTTGTTGTTCAACACCAGCAATCTTTTTTGTCAGCTCCGTTATCTAGGCTTGATATTTGAATATCTGTCGGTCGAAAGCCTGGCGTTTGTTGGAGTGCTCCTGCTTTTTAGTTTCATAGTCCCTAAGTTTTTGTACACAGACGGAGCTAAGGTGCCACTCATGTTTCATGTCGTTGTGGCGGAACCGGATTTGGGCGTCGGCCTGGTGATTCAAGCAAGATCCTTGGCCAATTGAGTGAAGAAGGCTTCGAACTCGATCAGGTATGTGGCCATGGGGGCAGGAAGATGGAATTCAGAAAGTTCTTCCAGAAGTTTGAAGACGTCATTGGCTATGGCAGAGTCCTCGGCGACAGTCGCCAGAAACTATTTCTAAAAAAGATAGGACCGCAACTGTTGAAGTTTGAGATTAAAGGAAGCATCCACTTCTGAGTTGGGATTGTGGTCGAACTAGTAGGCTGAATCTCCTCAGCTACTTGACGAAGTTTGTTCAGCGCTTTCAGAGTCGCTGCTGGATCTGTTGCCTTGGCTGCTAAGAGTGCCTCCGGAGTAAGAGATTCCTCGACCATAGGTGAAACCCTATCTGGGTTGTGTTCAGGGGGTTGGAAGTTCTCTCTGACTTCAGTAGTGGTGAGGACAGGCGAAAGATTGATAGTCGCCCTAAGAGCTACATCATGATGCTCAAAGTTGTCGGTTGCAGCAGGAGGCGTCTTCGCTAAGTTTTCCTCGGGCATGAGTGTTTGGAATTCATCGATTTTTTGAGGACTTGGCATAATGGCGACACCAGCAGTGGTAGCGTCTGCGGCTGATTCGGTATCGCCATCACCAACAGTGGTCGAAGTAACCACATTTTCCTGCAAAAAACAAAATGCCAGTGAGCTTCGTCACCCCAAGGTCGTCTAGGAAACAAGTGAAAGTGGAAGTACCTGCACGGGATGAGTTATTGTCTTGGGAAGGGCGACATAAGGAATTGGTTCGAAAATGATATCTTGGGACGAATGGGGCCACCGTCGAAACGCCGATTTTTGAAGGTGTCCTCCGCGTTAAAACCTTTTTCTTCCTCACCAAAGGGGTGGATGGAGGAGACGTTGGAGCGGCTGTGGTGAAGACTCGAGAGTGAGTACTCTCATTTGATTCAGTCCTTTCTGGAGAAGGTACTTTCTCAGAAGCCTGTGCAGAAATAATGTCAGAACAAAGGAAAGACAAGGACGCAGGACAGGGAAATAAAAAATACCTGTAGAGGGTTGGTCCTGGGTTTTTTTGGCAGGTCTAGTGGAAGTCGACGCTGCAGCCGTTTCTCATTTGCGCCCCTAAAAACAAAGCTAAAACTATTTAGTTCAGACCTATGGGCAAACGAAATAAAAAACCAGGGCTTACCTTTGTCGAAGGATCTTCTGCAGGGTCAACATCTATGACGGGGGCAGTAGTCGATGGTTTAGGGTTGCCACCAGCCATGGAGGCAAAAGTGTCAACCACGTTCGCTAAGAAAAGATTTGGAGTGAAGGTTTGAGTTTGATACTCCAACCACCAGGCATCAAATTCTTGAGTGGTGAAAAAGGAAGGCTGGAAGGAAAAAAACGGCAGCTCCAGGTGTTGAGAGGCTCTGACGAACCTCATGCAAGCCCTATGACCTACTTGACTCAAGCGTCGGCCGGACCGTACTATGTCATCAGGATGTCTCACTAAGGACTTTGGCAACATCTAGCTCATGCCAAATTGTCGGGCCACCAAAATTGGGCAGTAGTTCATGAAACCATAGCCATTGTTTCCCATTTTGATGCGGAAAGAGATCATGGTGGGAGTAAGAAACGCCCGCCATATAGCATTCGGCTGCGCCGCAGCTTTGGGGGAGACTCCAGGGAATGTGTTTCTGAACCAGTCGGGGCCAAACTTATGCTCCACAAATGGATTCATGTCAGGGACAAAAGATGTGGTTTCCACGAACATACTGAGATACCTCGTAAAGAGGGCCTGTCTTGGAGCTTCTTGGGTGGTCATCAGGGCAAGCCACATTCCCTCGACAGAACGTTCTTTGTTTAGATGCTCCATCGTTGCAGAGGCTGGATATCCCAATTTGTACTCGAAAGTGGCGTTGAGCCAATATTGCAACAATCACATAGGTCCTGAGATGTTTAAAGCTTTAGTGGTTTGGTGGAGGAGTTTCAGCCTCATAGCCGATAGGCCAAGAGAATGGTAGAGAGAGGCCAACAGAAGTTTAGCCAGAGATATCTGTCGACCTTCGTGGATCTGAATAGCCAAACTGATGAAATTTTTGGCTATTTACAAGGAGCCAGGGCAAAACATATAATACGACAGCCATAGGGTCAGGAAGGAAATATGCTCCTCATCAAAGACTTCTTTAGAGCGTTTGTCGTGATGGTATTCGATGTAGTTTTGGAAGCTCGCACGCTCGAAGTCGAAGGCGTTGTCCGTCTCCAATGTCGGGTCAAAAGTCTCGCCTACTGGCGAAAGGCCAGTGATGGCCGCCACGTCGAAAAGTGTTGGCGTGAGCATACCACAAGGAAGATGGAACATATTTGTCGATCCTTCTCAAAAGTACATCGACGCCAGCAGCAAACAAGGGTTGACCCTGTGAGCGGTTCTGGAGAGTTGGATGGCGTCAAAAATACCGTATTCCTTCCATTGCCTTTGGCTCTGTCCTTCGACTTTGTCAAGCCAGGCAAGGTAGTCTTTGCTGCCTGGAGTAGGCATGGTCCTGAAAACTCGAGATTTGGGGGCCATGTATTTGAGGTCTAAGGTGCCACCTTTCTCGAAAGCAGGTGGGATCGTTTGGTCGAAGCAAGGAAAGAACTTATGGAGTTCTTGTGGATTAGGTTTGTTGTCTGGAAGGGGGCCGTGAAAACCACAGAGCTTGTTCTCCGCCACAAATGGGATAACCATTTGGTGGCACCAGTTGGCCACCACCGTCTCGTCAGCGGGGGATGGTTGAGGAAGAGGATGGAGTGTTTCCGTTGCAGAGAGTACGTACGCAACCAGATTGTTACCAGTGGTTTGAGGAATGGGAGTTGTAATGGTATTTGATGAAGCCATTGGGGAGAAAGAAATACAAAGGGTGCTCTGAGGCGACAAATGCTTTAGGAAGAGGAAATCAAAGTTTAGGTCTGAGCGAATAGCAGGTTTGTGAAGAAGGAGTTATAGAAAATGGCAAGGTTTCTTGAGAAAGTCTATTTATAGGGCACATGCAGAAAGGTGAAAGATCAAAACTTTTCAGCTTCTGAAAGTAAGTGGGGTTTGGTTTCGAGGCCCATAACTTGGACGAGACTAGCCATCATGGCGTTTTCTTAGAAATTGTGGGATGAGATTGTCATCATCATGTCAGAAGGCACTTGCCACGTGTTGTGAGAAAGAAAAAATGTTGGGCAAGTGCGTCAGAAGAAAAGCCGTTGAAATCCGGCAAGAAACCAAAAAAGCCAGATTTCTCCAACGACACAGTATTCAGTCGAAACTGGCCTTTTGGGGGGGGCAATTTGTTAACACGAGATTTCGACCATAGGTGGGCAACGAGAATTCCCATGTCGCGTCGGCAGAAAAGGCACATCAAGTTTTCGATTCGACACCAGCAGAGAAGCGCGTCGGAGAGACGGCGACAAGCCGTGGTGTCGGAGGAAAATAAGGCGAAGAGCTGATCCCAACTTCAAGGATAAATAATTAGGCGGGAAAAGTTTGAAACTTCCAAGACTATGGGAAGTTGAAAAGAAAGCGGGGTGCCACGTGTCATCTTCATAAGACATTTGGGTAGACAGACAGTTACATTCTAGGCCTATATAAGGCACTGTACTTTTCATTTTGAGAGGTCGTATTTTTTCACATTGTAAAGGGAAAACACTCAAAGTACCAAGCTTAGAGAGAAACGAGTTCACTCCCGCGAAAATGTACGATTGCGTCTAAATTTACTTAATGCAATTTACTTTCAATATCTAATTTAAATTATTGCCCTTTTTTGTTTTTGCTCAGCCTTTCTTTTCTTTATTTCTTCGCTTTGTATCCAAACTCGTGATCGTTAAGAAACTCTTTGCGTCACCAAGGTCACCCCAGAGTAACAACTTGCACTAAAAAACCGAGAAACTCAAACGCAGCATAAACGTACGTTTCCAATTCCTTGTTCTGGGATTTGTGTGGCCGATCCCGCGAGCGAACCTGCGACGGAAGGCCAGCGGTTGTTCGCGCCGGCGAACATGCCTTTAAACACATCACCCTTTTTATCATTATTTTCAATTATGCAATCATCCTTTGAAAATGAAACTTTGTAACCTTTATCGCATAATTGACTAATGCTAATTAGGTTGTGTTTAAGACCTTTAACTAATAACATGTCTGAGATAGTAGTAGAAGAGTGATTGCCTACACTACCTTTGCCGAGTATTGCTCCCTTATTGTTGTCTCCATAGGTCACAAATCCTTTCTTCTTCAGCACGAAGTCGATGAATAAGGAAATGTCTCTCGTCATGTGTCTTGAACATCCACTATCGAGAAACCATCTTCTCCCCGTGGATTCAAGACATTGTACCTACATATTTAGACAAAGGAAATAGGTACCCATTTCTTATTGGGTCCTAGGGTGTAAGTGAATCTTTGGTTGCATTTAGGCAGCCATTGAAAAATGCCTTTTGGAACAAGAAATCTTCTAAAATGACATTTAGCAATGGTATGACCCCTCTTGCAACAATATATGCAATTGCGGTTCACTTGAGATTTACCTTTGTTATCTCTATCTCGAATCACATACATATACCTTTGATACGGATTATTCATACTTTCTCGATAGTGTGATCGATCAATAGCAAAAGTAACTTTAGGCTTTAGAGCCTTGTCTAATTTGGCCTAAAGGGTTCTCACCTCTTTTTGCCAAATATGACAAGTATCACAACCCTTATTGAACCAAGAAGACTTGTCTTCTTCAAACTCAGCTTTTAATGTATCCACCATAGAGTTTTTAAGGGCTTCAAATTCCTTTTCAGAATCGAAAATCTTTTTCTCCAAATATGAAAAAATCTTTTTGTTCGAGGCTAAGCGTTGAAACGCTTCCTTAGCCTCATGGTGTAACATATCAAAAGCCTTTTGTAGTTCTAAATGAGACATATTATTAGAGTGAGTTTATTTAGAGTGTTTTACCACTTTCTTCTTATTTCGATGTGCCATAAGACAAAGATTGACATATTCACTTTCGTCACTTGAGCTGTCATCTTTTTCTGACTCGCTATCGCTCTCCCAAGCAATGTATGCTCGTCTAGATTTATTTGACTTTTTGTGTTGACGACTCTTATCCTTATCCTTGTCTTTCTTGAGTGATGGACAATCCGACTTGTAATGCCCAGACTTTCCACAATTGAAACAAGATCCTCTCGACTTGCCACTCTTGTTGCCTCATTTCTTGATTTCCTTCTAAATTTGACTAGATTTTTATCCGAGTGCTGAATTTCATTCTTTCGAATGTACCTATTGTATCTTTTCACAAACAGCTCTATGTCATCACTCGAGTCATCATCTTCATCATTGTTGGATTCATCTACACTTTGCTCTTGAGATGTGGACTTTGAACAAGAAGCCTTAAGAGCTATCGACTTCTTTTCCGTTTCCTTTGTTTTCTCTTTCTTTACACTCTTCTCATATTTTTCCAAGTTGATGAGCACTTGCTCATGTTCATCGAGTTTGCCAAATAATGTCGTGAGGTCTGGAGTAGTTAGATCGTTGGCCTCCTTGATCGCGGTGACCTTTGGTTGCCACTCCCTGTTAAGACACCTCAAGATTTTATTAGTAGTAACCTCGTTAGGAACTGGTTTACCAAGTGTATTTTGTTGATTATATGAGGGAAACTCTTTTGCATGTCAGCAATGGTTTCCCCTTCCTTCATGTAAAAGAGATCGAACTCTTGTATTAATGTGTTGATTCGGGCCAATTTCACATCATTAGTACCCTCGTGGGTTACTTGTAAAGTATCCCACATGGCTTTGGCCGTTGTACAATGAGAGACTCTATAATATTCGTCAACTCCCAAAGAGAAGATCAGAATATTTCTAGCCTTCCAGTCATAACTGTACTTTTTCTCATCCTTATCATTCCATTGTGCTTCCAGCTTGGGCAAAACAACATTATTTTCATCGGTCATGGTTATTTCCATAGGACCGTTTAAAATAACATTCCAAACCTTCCGGTCAATGGAATTTATATGCATGCGCATACAATCTTTCGAGTAGCTATAATTCTCACCTATAAAAACTGGAGCTCTATTATAAGTCCCTTTAGGTTCATTCGCCATTTTCTAAGAAATTGTATCGAAGCACCAGATAAATTGGAGCTCGTGATACCACTTGTTAGACGAAGTCTTGGATCTAGAAGGGGGGTTGAATAGATCCCATAATTTATTACACGCTTATGGAGTTCCAAAAAATTGGTTTTAAAAATTTAATGCGGAAGCAGCCACTGAATCAATTCGTCTACAACGAACCACTACTAGAAAAATCGGATATGCGTAAAGCCACTAAGAATGATGTGGCGAAAGAGAAAAATTGAATTGAATCAACAATACACAATGTAATCAACTCAAATATATGCACATTGCGAATTATTTATACAAGAGAAAATAGAAACACCAAACCCTCAAACCAATCTTTAATGTCGATGCAAAGTATTCTCTCCCCTTGATTCAAGATGAATCAAGTGCCTCGAATTGGTCGAACAAATCATCGTCTCACGCTACTCGATTGCAAGAACCCGCATCTCTTCAATCCCCTTCACTCGGTCGATTTCGATCTTCCACAATTCGATCCCAAATCTTTCTCCTACGATCCTCCGATTGTTGCTACTAGACTGACCGAACACTCTGTTCTTCAATCACCTTCCCACGGCTGAATTCTTGTAGAGAAATGGTTTGTGCAAAAACCCCCAAAATCACCAAGATTCTTGGAGGACAAAACCCTAGGGTTTTATTCAAGAAAAACCCACTGATTCTCAACCCAACACAAAGGATACAACACACCTAAGTCTGGACGTTATCACTTCACAAAATGCACAACACTAACAAAAATGGTTATGTGTAATTGTTAGAGAATGCAAGGTTAAAGATGAAGATGAAGAGAAAAATCAGTGCCTATTTCACTTTTCTTGTTAATTTGTAAAAAGGAGCCAAAAACAATATATATACAATGCTAAAACCAAGTAACAAGAATAACAAACATTTGAAATCAAAACACATCATAAAAATAGTGCACAACGAGCAAACGGTCGACCTATATAGATGGGGGGTCGACCTGAGCGAACCCGTCAACAAAACCACGCAGAAAAATCATGTTTGCATCGACTGGAACAGGACATGCGTCGACGCAAACCTCCCAGTTTTTGATAATCAGAAATGCAATTAGTATGAGTCAACCAGAAGGTCGACACGAGCCCTCCAGCTACTAATTCTGAGAAATACAACGTCTTTGAGTCGACCAGAACAGTGTTATGAGTCGACTCAAACCCTTGAAACTTGCAAAACTCAATCTTTTGACATTTCTAAAGGTTCCTAACAACACCTAATGCACATACAACATTATCAACTTGATCAAACACATATTATACACTTTTATATGAACCTACATGTGTATTCTATATATGCTTGACTTGATATACCATTCTACACATAAACGTTTTGACATCATTAAAACCGAGTATAGAGACAACTTTCCCTCACATACTCCCCCTTTTTGATGATGGAAAAATAGTAGCAAAAATTCACACTTGGAGTATCATCCTCCCCCTAACTTCATGCATCCGTTGATGTTTGATCAATCTCATTAGTTGTTACTGCTTGCGATTTCTTCTCTTCCTTTGACAACATCAAAAAGAAAGAAAGAAATAATAGGACAAAGATACAATATCGAATTTGGCATTTTTACAGAATTTGCAACATGTAACCATTAACACACATTCACATAAAATGATTGTTAAATAAAAACATAGTAAGATAAATAGAAACATGACAATAAAAATAACAAGCCAAAATGCTCAATAAACACATAATATGGTGCAGTACATTGTCACGTCATAAGAAAGCTTAACAAGCAAAAAGTACAAAACCCATAGTCATTAAGATGAAATGCGAAAAACAAAACAAAAGCATAGATGATATGAGATGCAATAGAAAATCCTCAAGGCCCCCTCCCCCTAAAGTGATGGCCTCTTCCGCGAAAATGATGATCATGAGGTGGTGGTGGAGGTTGTGTGTCCAAGTGCTCAGTCAATTCCAACACAACTCGGTTCAGAACGTTGAAACTAGTTGTAAGGGAAGGGTTTTGGATAGCAGCTGTCTCAGCCATGTTGTTGAACCTTCCCATTACATTGTTGGCAAAAGATTCGAAGTTGTTGGCTTGAGCATGAAGCTCATCGTGCAGTGCCGTGAAGCATTCATCTTGAGTTGTGGAAAATTGTTGCTGTTGGAGCTGCATGTTCCTCATAAGCTTAAGAAGGTCCTCATTATTTTGTTGAGGACGCGGAGGTGATGGAGGTATAAAGTAGGAGTCTTGGTGATCCCAACTATGAGTCGATGGCATATAATTAGGACCAAGAGAGGTCCAACCGGTATGTTGCCATTGACCCCAACCTTGGTCTTCCTCAGATTCTAAGGTAGATGATTGAGGCATCCAAGCACTGTTATCTTGATCATCAACACCTGTATCCATCAGATTTTCTTCTTCTTCTTCACGTTGTTCTTCTTCTTCTTCGTCTTCTGCTTCATCACTCTCATCAAATTCCTGCAAAAGTGAGGTGGTTGATTGCACAATATACCGATACCTTTTCTCTTGAACATCCTAGACATGCCCCATCATGGTCATTGTCTTCTGACTAAATTCTTGGTCGGTGGTGAGGGATTTGTACGAAAGACTGGGAACACGGATTTCTGCATGATTGAGAACAATTTGGATGAAGGAGGCGTAAGACAGCGCGATCACTCTACCGAAATCATGTAGAGCGAACATCCTACTTGCAAAATAATAAGGCCAACTAATTTTGATTTTGTTTTTCAGAATAGACATCAAGTGAACCTCAGCCTGATCAACCCTAGAATATCCACCTTTCTTGGGTCGAAGGATATGTGGTACAATCCACTGCAGGATCCTGTGAATGGGATTCAAATGCCCTGTTGTCATTGATTTCAGAAACAGATCACCATTCATAATTTGTTCCGAATACGGTTTCTTCAGCATAGAGTTCAAAGAACTTTTAAGGTTATAACCCTCAACAGTCTACGTATCAGTTGCATGTTGTGAAGGACCAGCATTGAGCACAAGCATACTAAACAAATCCCTCCAAGTAGAATCTTTTATCGCAACAACTTTATTCCCTATCCTACAGTTAAACTCATAACCTAAAAACTTACCCATCAAACCAGTGTAGAAAATGTGAACTAAGTCTTCATTGTATTTAGTATCACATTCTATATTTTTTTTGAAGTTTTGAAAGTCCAACAGAGCAATGACTTCCTCTATATGCATTCTTTCAGCCGTACGACGGTAAACTAGGAGGAGGTTGAGACAGACCAGCTTAATATGATGGGTCCCTTGTGATTCTTTTGCGAGTGATCCTTCGAGAAGCCATTGAGATAGATGCTTGAGAGGGATGAATAGTGACTGATTTATATCAATTTGATGAAAAACCCAAATGTGGTTGTTGAGAGATTTGGGGTTATAATTTTTTTAATGGAGATTTAGGGAAGAGAAGAAGATGAGGAGAATGGAGACTTGATGCAATGAATACAATGTGATAATGATAATTAAGAGAATCATAAAATGCATAAACCTAAAAAATGGGTCAAATTACTTTGAAAGACAATCATCAAACCCAAGAAATTTTCCAGGATCCGTCAGCGACGCATCGACTGTTGGTCTGTGTGCGTCGACGCATACTGTTGTGTTTTCAACAATTACAAATATTAATGCTTTGAGTCGACCAAAGGGTCGACGTGAGCTTCCCAGTATCTAAAACATGAATAATTGGCATTTTGGTGAGTCGACCGGAGTCCTGTTTAGGCCGACTCAACCAGTGAAACAATGTAAAAAAAATATTTATGTGTCATTTATGCAACAATTTTGGATAAATAAAAAGCCAACATAAATATCAAATGGATAAGACATGCTTAATTGTGCAATAAACATCAGTTTCAACACTCAACATGGTACATCCACACAAAAAAAAACTTGTTGAGAGGAACGATATTACCTTAATCATGATTGCCGATGAATGCCCTCACATATAGCTCAACAATTCTTTATATTGTTTGTCAAAGACATAAACAAGCACATATATATGGAGAGCCAGTATATTTATGAATTCTCAAGCACAATCCGAGATGTCGAGAACGCCTAGTTCCCTACGGATGTGAAAGAAAGGCTCTGTAGCGAGTGGTTTTGTAAAAATACCAGTAAGTTGATTTTTAGTGTCAACATGCTCGAACACCACACCACCTTTCTCTACATGATCCCTAAGGAGGTGATGGCGTATTTCGATATGCTTGGTGCGTGAATGCAATACGGGGTTCTTGGTTAGATTAATGGCACTTGTGTTATCCCATAAAATAGGAATACGCTCAAGTTTTAAATTAAATTCGAGCAATTGTTGCTTAAGCCATAGGACTTGAGCACAACAACTACCGACTGCAACTTATTCCGCCTCGGCTGTTGACAAAGCAACAGAAACTTGCTTTTTGCTATGCTAACTCACTAAGGAATTCAAGACAGTGACGCCTGCCATACCCTAATTTTTACCCCTAAGATTCCACCTATCATATCATTTGCATCTCACCAAGATCACAGGCATGGTTGTAACGCCCAAATATTTAATTATTTATTTAATTGGATATTTACTAATTGTTTGTGAATCATTCGGTTGATTTCGGTGTTGCGGTGAATTAAGTCGTTAAGTCGATATATTAAGTCGGTAAGTCGTAGAAATAATATTAAAAGTCGCGGAATAATATTGGTAGTAATATTATCGTAGTTGGAGTGTGCTCGGTCAAGTGGGCTTGGTTCGTGTCGGAATTAGTAAATTAGGAGGTGTATGATTAGGCCCATTAGACATTATAATTGAATAATATTATTTTAATAAAACAAAGAAAATAGAAAGAATAGTGAAGTTGTGGGTATCAGTTAGAGGGAAAAGAAGGACGTGAGAGAAGTTGAGAACGGAAGAGAAGAAGAAGTCGCGAGAGAAACCGCTGCCGGTATCGAGTTTCCGGAACCCGATCGATCATCGAGCTGCCTTCAATCCAAGGTAAGGGTGGGTTCGATTATTATAACCGGGTTAGGATGAATAGTATATGGGTAGGGGATTATATGATTGTTTTTCCCAATTGATTTCTTGATAAGTTATTGTTGATTTTGTGTGGTCGTTGATAATCTGGCTGATGTTGATGATTGAGTTAAGTTGATTTTCTTCGACGATGTGTTGTTGCTGAAGTTATAGGGATTAATTATACGAAATGTTAACTGTCAATTGTTGAGGAAAAATTGTTGCTGGACAATGTACCATGTTACGGTGAAATCTGGGAAGCGAATTTACAGACAATTGTATTTTGGGGAATTAACAGAGAATTGTATTTTTGGGGTGGAAAAGAAATTTGAGGCGGGGGCCTCACCAGGTGGGGGTGGGCGCCTCTAATGAAAGGGGGTGGGCGCCTCCATAATGCTTTTTTGGTGGGGGTGGGCGCCTCCAATGGGATTGGTTTTGGTTAAGCAGTATTAGTAACTCACTTTAACTAAACACTTTCCAACTAAATCCATTAAATAACCACTTTCTTTTATTTAATATAATGTATTTCTAACCATACTTTATTAAATCAAGTGGTTGGTATTAGTTTATTAGCATAAAGATAATATGATAATTATTACCTAGCAGAAACTTAACATGAACTCTAATTAAGTAGCAGTGGTGAATTTTGACAGAAAACTAGAAAATGTAGTAGTAGCAGTGTTAACAGAAAATAGAACAAGTAGCAGGAGCAGAATTTTGGCAGAAGCTTGGAAATGAATTTAAGAAAATCGTAACAGAAAGTAGAATTTGGAAATAAACTGGCATTAAATGACAGAAGTTAAAATAGTGCTGTTTTAGTCGGTTTAGCCGGTTTAGGCGAAAAACTTAGCTGTCCGGAATTTAACGAAAATTGTCGGGGTAAGTCGGGTAATTTAGTAGATGACTCTTGCTGAATTGTTTTATTGAAATAATGTCGAAAAACGTCGAATTGCCGGTACAGCTGCGTTGTAATGTTGTTCCGGGTTACGGATGAATTGTAAGTTGTAGGCTTGATAAGCCAACGTTGATATAAGTTGTTTATGTCGAAAAAGTTGCTATGTTGTTAAGTTGATTATGTGTGGATGTTGTTGAGTTGTTTATGTTGTTGAGTTAGTGCGTGTCATGAACATACATTGCATTTTGTGTCGGAGCGTTGCTCACACCACGTTGGCCTGGATTGGCATATGTTGAAAGTTGAAAGTTGAAGGCTTATGCCTTGATGCCTCGATAAACTGGCAATATTAAGTTGGGAGTTTTACTCCGATGGTACCACATGCATAACATTGTCGAGTCGCATTAAAGTTGCATTTTCTTATGTTGTTGTTGATTTTTATTTGTTGTTGCTGAATTCTTTTATTTGTTGGTTGTTGATGTGAAGTGGTGATTAGTTGTATGATTCTTGCCTATATAATATTTATCATACTCCGTTTATAATTTTCGGTAACTCACCCCTTCTGTTTGAATGTTGTCCCTATGTTGGCAACGTGCAGGTAATCAAGAGGAGTAGCCGGTTACCTTAGTTCGAGTCGGTGGTTGTCGCTCTGATATGTAGCACTCGGGGGGATAATCGCGTGTCTTTCTTATTGCTTTGATTAGGTTTAAGTTGCTGAATTTTATATTGATTTCGTTAAAGACTTGAATTTTGAAGTTGCTTTATATTGGATGAAGATACTTTAACTATTTGAAGTTAAAGACTTGTTGATTGGGAGTCATTATTTTGTTGAATTTTAAATCAAGAAAAATTTTATGTTGAACTTATTAATCCACTGCTTGAAAGTTAAAGTTGTTATATTTTAAAGAACTAAACAGGTTCGAATTAGTTATCCGGAAAGTTGTATCCGTTATGTATGATATACAGGTGATTGTAAGATATGTTTAAGTTGAAATGAATGTGACATCCTGTATGACGAAATTTATACTCTGATATTATATAGTTACGTTGGGTAGAATCAGGGTGTTACAGTATCCTCCTAGCCTCCACTTTTTTGGGGTTTG
This sequence comes from Lathyrus tuberosus, assembly GCA_022829125.1. Lineage (NCBI taxonomy): Eukaryota > Viridiplantae > Streptophyta > Magnoliopsida > Fabales > Fabaceae > Lathyrus > Lathyrus tuberosus. The sequence goes on along the minus strand of JALAZF010000274.1, from coordinate 2,953,749 downwards.
CCTTTGTAGGAGATCACCAACCACCCTTTGTGATCTCTTATTATCCTTTTGTTTGTTTACATTCTAATATCACTAACCTTATTCAAAATACAAAAATATGTGTTTCTTTCTCTTTCTTATTGTATAAGGTAGGGAGTTGCAATCAAATGATCAATTTTGGTTTCTAAATTAGGGTTTGGATTCTCCAAGTCAAGGTTTTGGTCAACAAATGGTTCAGAAGAGCTCCTACCTAAAGGAATGGCCTATAGTCTTAGATCATATTCATGTCAAGCTTCATTTAACATCATTGGATCAAGAGAGGTTCAAGTTTGGTGCATGGTTTCAAAATTGACTCAAGTATGGTTCATGTGTTTATTTACACACCATCTCCATCCAATTCTTAAGCAATCATCAAATATATTCAAAGGAAAATCAAGTTTCCCTCACTTGGTGTCCAAATGTTCATCAATGGGTCTTTGGATGCTAGAAATGGCAAGAAAGCTCAAGTTGGCACATGTTTGGTTGGAATAAAATAAAGTATGGCATGTCACATGGTCCAAATACCATAACTTTCTCATTTTTCAACATTTTTGGAATCTTCTTTGAGCCAAATGTCACATTTGAACTCCTTTACAACTTTGTTTCAAGGGTCAAACATAAATTCAACCTCTAAGCCCATCAATTTTGGGATTCGCTCAGCTGCCCATGTGTGCACAAAAGTAAGCCCAAGACCTGGTCGACCTAATTCCTGGCCTAGAATTTCAGGTCATGACCTCAACTTTGATTCAATGCCATTTTCAATCCAAGCATCCTTTTGATGTGATTATTTTTGCATTTTCTTCTTTTCCATGAGAAGATCATTTGGCACAAAGAAAATTCAAGAACGCATGAGTGGTTTCCATTTGGCATAAGTTCAAACATGGTGTCATGAACTTTATTCTCGACGCAAGTTTCAGGCCATGATTTTCACTTCAATCTAAATCTGGGACCACAAGCACATCTGAAACTTCTTTTTGAACCAATAACACGTGCAAACAAACACAAAACGACCAGGTTTCATGTCCAAGTTATGTTTTTCATCACTCATCTCACACGCTTTGCAAATCACCAAATTTCAACCCTAATTCACATGAATTTAGATTCATACCACATGTGTGAGCTTACCATTTCATTTTTTATAAATAGAGGAAGCATTTGCCTTCATTTACAAGCTTTGAAAGCCAAAGAAACTCTGCAATCATTTGACCTTGATACCTCCAAAAACCAAAAATCTATTTTCTCAATTCAAGCTTGTTTTGCTTCGTTTCTTCGCCCATAATCACTCATCGACACCTTCTGAAGCTAACTGAACCATTGTCGTGCCTTGAATCTTCCTGAATCAAGCTCTCTATTTCCACCATTGTTGACCTCTGGAGCTCCAACGCAAAAGGTAGCTACGAGTAACATTTATGAGTAAACAAGTTATCAGTCTCTTCATCTTGTTCCACTCATCAAACTCATTTTGTGTCTTTGTGCACTTTTCTTTAAGAGTTTTTTTTTCAAAAGATTGGATATCCGTCTATTCTCGTAATGATGCAAACCACTATGTTTCTGCAAGATGCTGAGAAATGATTGACATTTTCCACTTGAATGTTGAGACGTACTTGAGAGAAAGTCGAAGTGAAAGTTCTCCATATAAAGATGATGCAAATGTTCAATTTCTCATACTTGTAGGCAGTAAGTTGAGTTTTCCACTCGAATATGATAAAATATATTTTCCAATTAAAATCAATCAACAAAAACCCATCTTTTTATAACCACAGATTTACAAGTGGTTCCCGTTGAGTACAACGGATGTGAGGGGTCCTAATACCTTCCCATTGCATAACCAACCCCCGTATCCAGATCTTTCTTTTTTAGCATTTTACTTTTTGTGGGTTTTGTTCGACCTTTTCCCTTTTCCCTTTAGAAACAATAGAGTTCGGTGGTGACTCTTGCTTTTCAAAGTTAAGTTAATCAATAGCTTAATCTCAATGACTTTTTCCCGCCGTGACAACTGGCGACTCTGCTGGGGAAACCCCTAAGAGGGTTAAGCCTAGCTTGTTTATTTGTGTTTATTATTGCTTTTGTTTGTTGTTTTTGTTCTTGGGTGCTTGGTGATCTCTGTGTGGTGAGATAAGTCCCCTACCCGGACTTGAGTGTACTTAAGATAGGATGTTGGTATAGTCATGTCGACCTTATGGGCGTTAAGCGTTGTTAGGTTGAAATAAGAACCCCGCTCAGATGAGGCCCTTTTGGAGGTATTAATGTCATGCGAGTAGTCGTAATGGCGTTATTATTTTCGACCTGGGAGTCTAGGATTCTGAGAGACCTTTAGAACACTTTTAACCCCTATACCCTTTTAGGATGTACTGTGGTGACCTTCCTGGCGTAGGCCTGGTATGCTTGATACACGATACTACAGTTAAATGAGTTTCTCTTGAGAATATTATTGTTCTACAAGCAAGTTGTTAAAAAGGTAATATTTGAAAGTTGGATTTACGACTCTGGGAACTTTTTAGAACCCGATTACTGTTCAAGACATCCAAATCCATAGAACATACCCTGTGGGATAGTTGTTACCCTATCCACCTGGCTCCATGCTTGTGACCCTAAACCTTTGAACCTACCATATTTATGATTGTTGAATGATCATGCATCCATGCATTTATAAACATCTATTTTTTCACCTGGTTTTTAAGGAACTTAGGAATTTATTTGCAAATATCGTAGGTAATTTGATCATGGACTTTGGAAGGAGAAACACTCATCAATTCTGTTTCAAGCGTATTGAATTGAAAGAGTTGAGGAGGTTAGGATCTTTGGTGACTTGTCCTTCTGATTTCAAAGGCCGATATGGAAGACTTCTGACTATGTTGAATATTGAACGCGAAGACGGAGTTTTGAACATCTTGGTCCAGTTCTATGATTCATCATATAGGTGTTTCACTTTCCCTAATTATCAGCTTTCACCTACTTTAGAGGAGTATTCTTATCACATATGATTGCATGTATCAGATCAGATACTGGTTAGTGGTTTAGAGGAGATTCCTAAGTCTCACGTTATTAGAGGGGCTCTGCATTTGAGGAAATGGGAAATTGATGCTAATATTGTGACTAAAGGAGGTATTCTTGGTCTACCTACTAATTTCTTGATGGAGAAAACTGCTACTTTTGCTAATGTGGAGAGTATGGTTGCTTTCGAAGCTATTCTCACTTTGCTTATGTATGGCATATTTTTGTTCCCTAATGTTGACAACTTTGTGGATATCAATGATATCCATATTTTTCTGATTCGGAATCCAATTCCTACTTTACTCTCAGATACCTGTTATTCTGTCCATTATAGGACGGAAAAGAAAGGAGTAATTGTCATGTGTTGTGCATGTTTACCGTACAAGTGGTATATTTTGCACTTGCCGTAGTCTAGCTTATTCAAGGATAACAAGAAGGGTTTGAGGTGGTCTCAGCGGAATATGTCTCTCACCAACGCAGATTTGACTTGGTATTCTAGAGTTTATGATGACGTGAATAGTTGTGGTGAATTCTCTAATGTACCTCTTCTTAGTACAAAAGGAGGTACTAACTACAATCCGGTTTTTGCTCGACGTCAGCTTGGATATGCTATAAAGGATAAACCAAGCAACATTATTCCAGAAGCTTTCTTCATTCAAGAAGGAGTTGATAGCAAAGGATTGAAGGAGAAGGTAGTCCACGCCTAGCATAAGATTCAAATAAAAGGAAAGGATGAATTAGGAATGAAAGATTGTGTTGCTTGGGAGCCTTACACTCAGTGGGTGCAAGCAAGAGCTGCTAAGATCAAAATGCCTTATCCTCCTAAAAAACCTATGTTCACTAAAGTCATAGGATTCACTATGGTTTTAGTTGAATATATGGAAGGACTCCAAGTTGCTTTAGCTCAGATGAAGCAAGAAAGGGATGATTGGGAGAGTAAATTTCATGTTTCAAATGCAAAGAAGTTAGAGTTGCAAAGGCAACTGAAAGAGAAAGATGACCTGCTTGAGCAACATGGAAAGAAAAGGAAGAGAGAGCAAGGGGCTAGGTATGGAACTTGGAAAAGTGTTGTTGACAAGATCTTGAAAGAAAAGGTTAAGATGAAGACTTCTTTTCAAGTCCAGATTAGGAAGCTCAAGAGTAAGTTGCAGCATTGAGATGGATCTTCTTCAATTATAATCCCCTCAGATCCTAGGCCTTAGTTTATGTTTTGTTTAGGATACTTTAAAATTATGTACTGAAATTGTAATCCTTCCAGATATTTCAATGAAATGGAATTTCAAAATTTTCTTTCAATGTGTTATTATTTTCCTTTAATATGTTATTACTTATGATGTTTGCAATATGTTTATAATTATGTAGTTCCTTGGAAAGTTAAGTAAGTTTGCATATGCATTTCATGCATCAGTTGCATCATTTGGTCTTGTTTTTGCTAGTTTTTCGAAGTCTCGTTTATTTTCCTACCTCTTCGTAGAAGACAAGCTGACAAACTGGTACAATACTCATGCCAACTCAAGATGAAAGATGGAGACAATTGAGCAAGAGCAAAGAGAACTTCGTGAGGAAGTGAATTAATTGAAGACAATAATGGACATAATGACTGCTCTGTTGGAATCCTTGGTGGCATCTCAGAATTAACCACCAACTCTGTCTCAACCTCAAGTGACTGTTATATCTGAAATTGCAACACCTCTTGCTGTATCAGTTGTGCCTACTAGACCTCTGCGTCAGAATCTGATGCCTGCTGAAGCTAGCTTGATTATACCTGAGTGAATCGTACACTCAAAGATACAACAAAGTTTCCACCAAACTTTATTTAGTCCCAAAGGACAAGGAAAATATTGATATAACCCAAGGGAAGAGAAACGGGTAAGGGGTCAGTTATGCGAAAGGAAGGTACTAGCACCTTACGCATCCCTCGTACTAGACGGGAACCATTTCGCTTGCTTCTAGGCTTGGATGGGTTATCTATCTAAAGGCTTCTAGCTAAAAGTGGAAAGAGAAAAAGAGGAAGAAAGTGCTCGCGGAGGATTGGGGCCCTCGTGCCTACGTACCCTCATAGTGCAATGAGAAAATCAGAGCGCCGTATTTCATGGAACCTAGGGAAAAGGAAAAAGAAGGTTGCTCGCCAAGATCTCGCGATCTTGTGCCTACGTATCCTCATAGTGCAATGAGGAATTCAGAGCCTACGTAGTTCGGAAAACAAAGACAGGAAAAGAAAGGGAAATGATGTCAAAACTAGGAGCAAAAGAGGTAGAAAAACTCCACTGGGGAACGCAAAAAATTGGTGTCAAAACCAAGAAAGAAAGACACGGGAATAGTAACAACTCTACAGAAGAATACAAAAGAATTGGTGTCAAAACTGCGAGGATAAAGGAGCAAAAAAACATTAGTGATTTTACTGGGGAATAATCAAAGGGAATGGTGTTGAAACCAAGAGGATAAATGCAAGGGATATTGAATCGAGACAAAGTAAGATTTACTGAGGATTCGATATATTAACTGATAGGCAGTGGTTAACCGAAGAAAAAGAAATTAAGACTCTGGGGAAAAAGGGGTTGGTGCCAACAGACGAATTGTGATGAACCAAAAGGAGAGAGTACTGAACCAAGAGAAGATGTTTGACTCTGAAGGGATATTGGTATATTAACTGATAAATAATGGTTAACCGAAAGAACGGGTGTAGAACCAAGCGAAGGTTGTGACCCAAAGGATGGGTGTGGTACCAAGCAAAGGTTGCTAACCCAAAGGACGAGTGTGGAACCAAGCGAAGGTTGTGACCCATAGGACGGGTGTGGAACCAAGCGATGGTTACTAACCCAGAGGACGGGTGTGGAACCAAGCGGAGGTTGTGAACCAAAGGACAGGTGTGGAACCTAGTGAAGGTTGTTAACCCAAGGGACGGGTGTGGAACAAAACGGAGGTTGTAACCCAAAGGTGCGAGTGTTTGAACCAGAAGAAGATTGCTAACTCAAAGGAGTATTGGTTCTAACAGAAGGACTGCAATCAACCAAGAAAGAATGAGTGATTAACCAAGAGAATGTGATTAACTCAAAAGGAACTCAGTGTGTTAACAAATAAACTGTGGTTAATTAAGAAAGTGTGCAAATTAGTGTTTTAACTGACAGACGGTGGTTAACCAATCAAAAAGGGAGAGAGAACCAAGAGAAGGTTGCGAACTCCACTAGGGATTCAATGTTTAACAGGAAGGCTGTGATTAACCGAAGAAAAGAAATATGTCTTCGTTGGGGGAAGTAAAAGAATTTGGTAATTAACAGAATGATTGCGATTAACCAAAGAGAGAAATGATTACAACTCTGATGGGGCGTGAACAAGCAATGATTGACCTAAAGAAAGGGTGTTGAAACACAAGTGTGAGAGCAAGAATTGTCTCTACAAGTCAATCTATGTTTTGATGATAACAATAAGTATTTGTGAAAGAACCATTTTATGGTCTAACGTGTGTTGTGTGCAGATCATAAGAACTAAAGACATCAGAACCAACATACACCAGCTAGATGTACTATGATTGAATATATGTATATGCGAAGTTACTATGTGTGACTAAAGTCGCAAGAAGCAGGAACGCTTGTTTATCTAGTCATAATCAGCCAGATCCAAGGATGCCAAGATTGCTGTTGCAATGCTCTTGTGGATGCTCTCTGAAAGTGATTAAGATTCTAAAAGATATCGAAGCTTCTGAAGAAGTACACTAAAAAAGAACCAAAGTTCTGAAGACTCCTATGACTTGAAGTTCTGATGGCTAAAGGCGCTGAAGACCAAGTGCAGAAAGAATCTAAAGACTGACGAGTTCTGAAGATCAAGGTTTCAAACAAGATGTTCTGAAGACTCTGAAGACAAGCTCTGAAGATTCGGAAGACTTAAAGCAGAAAAGGATAACGCTCTTAAAGGCCAAGTGCTGAAGTTCTGAAGATTGATTCCTAATGGACTTCTTCAATTAACGGAAGACTTGAAGCATCAGATATTCTACTATAAAGACTCCACTCATGCTTCATCAAATTAACATCAGAAGCCACTAAAGTTTTGAAGTCTAAATATTACCGTTGTGAGTTAAATGTACACACTGCCCAAGAAAAGATCTCCTCTGCAAAAAGAAGATGTGTCAGTATAACTCATTATATCACAACGTCTATTTTCCAAACAGCCAACAGTATTCTCTAATGGCTATATTTCTACTGGCTATTTAATGGAAAGGGTTTTTGCTTCTGATGTGTCGATCACTTGTAGAATTACGAACTAAATGTTCATCTACAAAATTGACCAAGTCATTGTGTGAAGATAGCAACAACGATGAGTTCTCGTTGTAACACTTAGAATATTCAAAGCTGTCATTAATTCACTCATGGCAATTGTTGTTGAATCTCCAAAGAACAAATTAACACAACAACAACAACAATCAAACAGAAGCTGTTGATGAAGAAGACAACAATTGAAGATCAGTCAAGTCATCAACCTACCTTCTCGTCAAAGCTACATTGAAGATCTGAAGCAAGGAGTTGCTGCTCAAAGCTTGCTCAACCAGAAGACGAAGAAGAAGAAGATCTACAAGATGTCAATAGTTGTAATATCTAAACACATCTCTGTAGTTTCTTAGGAAAGCAAGGAGCTGATTGCTCAAAACTTGCTTGAACACATGTGTGTGTTCTTTGTACTTAAACTTAGGAGAAACTTGCTTATTAAGAAGCACAATTTGTAATCTCCAGTTTACCAATTCAACTAGATGAATTGAGACTCCTTAAGTGAATGTTATATCTTGATGGGATCCCTGAACGGTTCAGCTGTGAGTTGAGGCCCTTAAGTAGATCACGTGGTGATCAGATACTTGAGATGGCAATGGCTGGGTGTCATTGTGGAAAATCCTAAAATAGGGTCAGTAGAGTTATATTCATTAAGTTGAATCCCTGAACGTCTAGCTGCGAAAGCCTAGCAGTAGATCTTAGAGAGGTTAGAACCTGTAGGTCAATGTTCGTTATATTCATTAAGTTGAATCCCTGAATGGTTCATTATGTTGTTAGTCACAGTGCGGCTGTGCAAGTTGTTAGTCACCGGCTTGGCCCGTGAAAGTGTAATCATGATTTTATTATAGTGGATTAAGTCCTTGTGTTCAAGGCGAAATCACCTGAGGAGGGTGGACTGGATTAGCCCGCGTGGTGAACCATGATATATCGTGTGTCCTTTACTCTCTTGCTTAGTATCTCTATTAATGTTTCTGCATTGTCTATCAGAACCTCATATTAAGCAAAGTCAAAACCTTGCAGCCTATCTTTGATAAGCTTCCGCACTGCATGTTCTGAGTATCGTATCCCATGATCAAAACCTGTATGGTTCTCATGTTCCATAGTTAAGAGATCAGAATCTCTCAACGAACATTGAAGGTTCTTGAGGGTCTCTTTAACAAGATGCAAAAAGTTACAAAAAGAGTACATACACAATTCAAACCCCCGCTTTCTTGTGTCTTTCTCGCACCTTTAATTGGTATCAGAGCTCCGGTTCTGTTATTGATTTACATCAAACACTTAACAGTGTCAAAAAAAGATCCAGATGTGGTGCGTAGAAGTACTCTTGGTGTGATTGAAATCCACTTACAATTTTTGTAACAGTTCAGCAGTTGACTGTGTACAAAATTGTAATCAATCTAATTACTTCGTAAGCAGTTCACTGATTCTAGATGAAACCTCTCTAAAATTGAAGAATCAACTGATAAGATAAATTCATCAGATAAAAGGCAGTATCTGTTGAATGCTCATCCTGGAAATTACGTGTGGATAAAACCACGCATTTTCTTAAAGGACAAATCATCAGAAAGCAAGAAATCTTGTTTGCTGAAGATTAATTCTTTATGAGTTTTTGAGATGTTTTCAAGAAACGGATTAGGTCCACCCTTGACTTTCTCATTTTAAACTCATTCTGAATCTCTTCATGTAAACAAGAAAGATTGTTGTTCTAAGACTTTGAATTTCATAAAGAAATCTGTTAAAATCAGAATATGAAAAATTCAAATTAATAGAAATGAATCAATGTCAGAATCTGGAGTGATCAAAAGATTCAATGAAGAACTGAATCCCAAAGACTCAGTAAATACTTGATTCTAAACGAACTCTTAAGCTTTAAACTGGCTCAGTAATAAACTCCAATAACTTGAGATTATCCTGGTAAAAATAAAATGTTGATAATCTGATTTTCATCAAATCAAGTGTTCTCAGAACCACTTGAGCTATGAAATTAGATGCTATCATTCCAGACATCTAGGTTCTCCAACTGATGTCTTAAAAGATTACGTTAATGATGTTCTTTTAAATAAATCAGTTAACTCATAGATATGTCTGAATAACTCCAAATAAGTTGATCAACATTGTGAGAACAAGAAGGTTCATATAAACCATGTCTAGTATTGTACACACGGGGCGTGATGATGTTTTGGTTCTGAACAAGTTCTGAAACAACCTTGAGGAACAAAGTCAGATATTGATATGTCAATTCCTCCTTGAATAACCTCCCAAAGGTTCTCACTAATCTTGTGAAATCAATCATCTTTCAAAGACAAGAAACTCTCACAAACGCAAACTGAATTCAGGTTATGAAAGGAGAACTCAACCAATTCTCAAAGTTTGTCGTTTAAGATTCAGATCCATATCTTAAGAACTCTATCGGAACTAAACAGGTTCTATGGATCAAGGAAATGAGAAGTGAGAAGCAATCAAAAACAGATGTAATCTATTCTCTATGAATGGGGTCATCAAATGGAATTTATTGTTCACTCCGTACTGCTCCCGCGCATATGAGTGTCAATTTTTCCTTCAGAACATTCGTTACATCGCCTTACCAAAAGGATTGCATGTAATTGGCTGAGTTCGGATAAAGTGGTCTCTCTAATCATGCTAAGTCTTAATCTCGGTTATTATAACATAGAGAACTGACGGACAAGGTTGAACAAGAAAAGAGAGAAAGTCGTAGTTCAATTAGGATCACATTCCAAGAAAATATTCATTTTTCAACACAAGCGTATCTTGAAAAATCCAAGAACCCTCAGTAGTTCACTCAGAAAAGGAAAGATCAGAGTCAAGATGAGAATGCATTCAGATTAGTCTGTAAAAATTTCCAGGTACCATCCTTCCCTCACTTATCACTTGCTTTCATAATAACAACCAGAATCACTTTATCAAACCCCCTTGATTATGATGTGTTAAGTTTAGAGAAAGTAATTAGAAATTCTTTTATATGTCTGCTTAGAAATAGCTATAGTATAAACAGCCACACATGTAAGATTCTCCGCATCATGTCATTCACCATGCTTAATTTCTTCCTATAACTCATTAATACACTCCAACTAGTACTCCTGTTCCAGACCTAACTCTCTCTCTCTCTCTCCCCTAGAGCCCCTTTATCTGACCTAGTTAGTCTACGAAACCTGAATGTTCAATTAAATGGTTGCACACTTTTGCATCCTTCTAAATCTCCTTGGTTTACTCACATTGAATGATATATGTTCAGTCTCGGAATACAGAAACATGCTACCTTGACCAAAATAGCTCTTCACCTAAGCTACTGACCTTAAGCCAGAATAATTATGCTCTGACAAGTCAGGATTCCCCTTAAGTATTGGGAACAGTGGAAAACCCTCTTTTCCTACATTCTTAACTATACGCCTTTCAAACCTTGAAATTCGAAAGCGTGTCGTCTAGAATTAATGACCTCATAAAAGCAGTTACTGCATCCACCTAACTCCTGCTAAGAATAGAGTGCGTATATATCTTTTTGATCTTCCCTAGAATTATAAACTACTTAGTTGTCCTCACTCTTTAGACTTCTCCTAGGTATTCCAATCTTCTTAAGTCATTCTTAGCTACTGACTTATTCTGCTCAAACTCCTCCACTTGTCTATTTAAAACCATAGTTGTTCCGAAAGAATTCATCACTATCCTTTAGTCCTAACCTTCCTTTCATCCTCAATCTAAAATGACTCCAAGAACATTTTATGGCAATGATGATCTTCTTGAAGTCGTCAATGAAAAACGACCAAATCCAATAGATACTAATAGTGACTTTCATCTTAGTATCCACTTCCAAAAATGGAATAGATACATTCATATGCTTGGAGGCTCAATTTATCCGACCCTCTTAAAATCCTTTTGGATCAATTCCTCCGTTAGCAGAAATGGTATGACTATCTCCTCTAACATTTATGGTCTTCCAGTCACCATCAACGTCACAAAAATCTCTGAAGCCATTAATTGTCCACTAGGAGGTGTCACTCCCAACCATGCATCCATTCGATGTACCTCTGATGCTAAAATGCAATATATGTTTGATAAAGGATCGGTCCTTGAACCTACAAATCCTAAAAAACTTGTGCCAATTGCTATCTCAAATTCATCTTTGATTATCTAAAGGAATCAATTCTTATATCAAGAACAATGGATAATTCATTCATTCCCTATGGAAGAGTTCTGTCTGAAGTTCTCTTCAAAGCTGGTATTGTACAAACGATTTGCAGAATTCGGTGTGGACCAGACACTGCTCTAAATAGGAATTTTTGTGAAACCTTCGACAGCAGATGGTTCTCATAAAACTAGAAGACTATCTGACTTACTTAGGCAAAGTTATTAGTATGCAATAGTTTATCAAGATCACATGCTCATTTTGTAACTGCACATTAAACTAATGAAGTATGTATTACGTCATTTCTTTATGCCTACTCCTATATAAGTGCACTTATAAAATAGATAAGACAAATCTCTTGAAAGAAGAAAATATGTTTTCAACACTAGAGAATGTTAATACTCTCAGATACGCATTTATTACGAATCTTTGACTACCGTCAAAAATCAATTAGAGCATCCTACGCGTGATCTCTTGTCTCTTTTTTTCAAGACTAGTAATCTGTCAGACTCTGTGCTAGTCCTAATTCACAACCTAAGATGTCTAGAAAATGACAAACCTAACGATTGTAGTCATTAGCATTTAATTGACTCTCCATTCATTGCCTACTTAAGGCACCACGTTCTCTCCTCTATTCATTATTCCAAACCATCCCAGTCAGTACCCTTCCTTAGTATTTTCTCCATGATGTCCACCTCTCGTCCTAAACCTACCAAATGTGAAATTGCTAAGTTAAGAGTCCTGAATGAATTCTCCGTGAGTACCAGCTCTCTCAAGGAACTTGGCTTCACTAGAACTTCTTCCGAATTAAGATGTCAGAATTGGGAAGGCTATCTTGAGAAGCTTCCAGGTCTCATTTACACAAATCTTGTTAAAGAATTCTGGGCAAATGCTGATGTGTTTTCTAACGAATATAACCAACACATCATTCAATCAGCTGTCTCTAAAATTCCAGTGGTAATTAAACCCTCAGTCATTGCGGAAGCAATCAAGTGCGATGAAAACGGCGACACCACTGAAGACTACAAGGAAAGGAAAATCTTCAATGATCTCATCTACAATATTCATTGTGGAAATGGTCCCTCCAACTGCGTCTTCACACTTAAACCCTCGGCTAAAGTCCGACACAGAATAATGGAAACAAACCTTCGACCTAGAGAGATAGGAGAACAAGTGCTAACTTATTCAGATAGACTATTCATCTTCTGTCTGATCTACAGAAGAAAAATAAACCTTCCCCTAACTATGTTTAATCATTTAAAAGAACAAATTCTGTTGTCTAAAAATAAACCCTCTCTTAGCATCCCGTATGGAAGAGTCATATCTAGAGTCCTAAAAATTCAAGATGTGGTTACCAGGCTAAACCACTTAGGAGAAACCACTAAATGTTCACCCATAGATCTTACAAATCTATCTGGAAATTCCTAAATAGAAATTAAGTTATAAGATTTCTGCCTTGATATGCTATTTCCTACTCTTATTAAGATTATAAAATAAAATATCTATGTTTTGATTATTTTGAATTTGTCAAGATAAAGCTCAACCTATGCTCTGCATTTTAAAACTATGCTATGTTGATTCACAAATGAAATGCTATAATTAATCTCTACAGATACTTTAATCCTTCAATTAAGTAATAAGTTGATTCCATCTATTAACCTTCAATTAAGTAATCAGTTGATTCAATTAAATACATGTTGATTATCAATGTGATTCACTAAAATTAGTCAAAATGCTTCTAAATGTTTAAATGACTCTATGACTCTATGCTCCTTGTCATGTCAAATATTCAATATACTCAAATAGGAGAAATAAAGTTTTAATATGTAGGAAACTAAATATAAGAGATTATATGCTTAATTGCTCATATGCTCTAGCACTTTTTGATGATGTCAAAAAGGGGGAGAAATATATTGATTTTGATTGAAAGAAGGAAATCTTAAAGCATGCAGAACTCAAACAAAGTACTCATATAAAACGTGTTGCTACTAACGTTTGTTGTTTGATGTTATCCGAGGAACTCTAAACAAGTTCACTAGGCATTCTAAGAAATAGGTTAAGCTAGAAGAATCAGATTTATCGTAATCCTTATCTCACTTAGCTCAGAAAAGAAGTAAGAAAACTCTGAAAGCAGTCAGGACAAAGCATACAATTCAAGATGCTCACTCAGAAGATCTGTGCAAATCAGAAGTCAAGAACTGTCTGAAGATCCGGATTGAAGATCCAAGAACAAGTAGTTCTGATGTTTACCAAGAACCATTAGAAATGAAAACGATCTGGTATCAGACTAAATCAACAATTGGTAATCAGACTCAGTACACAACGATCAGTATCAAACTCATCAATCAGAGCAAAGTTGTGGATTACTGTCTAAAATACCTTCATTGGTATCAATATCAGCACTCTAATGAATTACCTCTCAAGCGTATGAGAAGAAATTCTTCACTTGGTATCAGACTCAACATACTCTGGTATAAGACTCAGCACGTCACATGAAATCAAGCTTTGATAAACTACTAAGTAATACTTTAACAAGGTTCTGAGATGAAGACCTGTGTTCAAAAGTCAAAACAGTCATGATCTACATTGGTGTTTAAAATCTTATCATCCAGAATTATAATTCTGAAGATCCCAATATCTGACGTATAGGAATTAGGGGGAGACTGCCCTGAAGATCAAATTGAAAAATCTCAAATCTTCACAAAGTCTGAAACTCAGGGGGAGTTTCCTTTAAAGATAGTGTATGTCTCTGATAGATAGCAAGGCTACGACTATCAGTCAAGAACTGTTCTGATCTTATGCTTAATCGAATCTGCTGAAAAGTAGAAATGTTTCAGATGTCTCTGAAGATAATAATAAGCTCTGATATGACAACAAAGAAAACTGAGTTCTGAAGATCTGAAGATGGAAGTTCTGATGAACTAGTCCAGATGCGCAAGACTCTTCGTTTTCCTAAAGACAAGATAGAGAAGTAACTCTTTTCTATTTCTGTTCTGGAAACTCAAGTTGTTACTCTGTATATCTTTGGATTATATAAAATCCTATATGATCTCAGATAAAGCTATGAGGATAACTCATTCAAGGGGAGTTATTGTTCCACACTCTGAATTTGTTTGCTTTGGTGATTACCTTGTATAAAATGTTCAATCAAAATACTTGGTTTTGTCATCATCAACAAGGGGGAGATTGTGAGAGCAAGAATTGTCTCTACAAGTCAATCTATGTTTTGATGATAACAATAAGTATTTGTGAAAGAACCATTTTATGGTCTAACGTGTGTTGTGTGTAGATTATAAGAACTAAAGACATCAGAACCAACATACACCAGCTAGATGTACTATGATTGAATATATGTATATGCGAAGTTACTATGTGTGATTAAAGTCGCAAGAAGCAAGAACGCTTGTTTATCTAGTCATAATCAGCCAGATCCAAGGATGCCAAGATTGCTGTTGCAATGCTCTTGTGGATACTCTCTGAAAGTGATTAAGATTCTGAAAGATAGCGAAGCTTATGAAGAAGTACACTCAGAAAGAACCAAAGTTCTGAAGACTCCTATGACTTGAAGTTCTGATGGCTGAAGGCGCTGAAGACCAAGTGCAGAAAGAATATGAAGACTGACGAGTTCTGAAGATCAAGGTTTCAAACAAGAAGTTCTGAAGACTCTGAAGACAAGCTCTGAAGATTTGGAAGACTTAAAGCAGAAAAGGATAACGCTCTTAAAGACCAAGTGCTGAAGTTCTGAAGACTGATTCCTAATGGACTTCTTCAATTAACGGAAGACTTGAAGCATCAGATATTCTGCTATAAAGACTCCACTCATGCTTCACTAAATTAACATCAGAAGCCACTGAAGTTTCGAAGTCTAAATATTACCGATGTGAGTTAAATGTACACACTGCCCAAGAAAAGATCTACTCTGCAAAAAGAAGATGTGTCAATACAACTCATTATATCACAATGTCTCTTTTCCAAACAGCCAACAATATTCTCTAACGGCTATATTTCTACTGGTTATTTAATGGAAAGAGTTTTTGCTTCTGATATGTCGATCACTTGTAGAATTACGAACTAAATGTTCATCTACAAAATTGACCAAGTCATTGTGTGAAGATAGCAACAATGATGAGTTCTCGTTGTAACACTTAGAATATTCAAAGCTGTCATTAATTCACTCATGTTAATTGTTGTTGAATCTCCAAAGAACAAATTAACACAACAACAACAATCAAACAGAAGTTGTTGATGAAGAAGACAACAATTGAAGATCGGTCAAGTCATTTACCTACCTTCTCGTCAAAGCTACATTGAAGATCTGAAGCAAGGAGTTGCTGCTAAAAGCTTGCTCATCCAGAAGACGAAGAAGAAGAAGATCTACAAGATGTCAACAATTGTAATATCTAAATACATCTCTGTAGTTTCTTAGGAAAGCAAGGAGCTGATTGCTCAAAACTTGCTTAAACACATGTGTGTGTTCTTTGTACTTAAACTTAGGAGAAACTTGCTTATTAAGAAGCACAATTTGTAATCTCCACTTTGCCAATTAAACTAGATGAATTGAGACTCCTCAAGTGAACGTTATATCCCGATGGGATCCCTAAACGGTTCAGCTATGAGTTAAGGCCCTTGAGTAGATCACGTGGTGATCAGATACTTGAGATGACAATGGCTGGGTGTCATTGTGGAAAATCCTGAAATAGGGTCAGTAGCGTTATATTCATTAAGTTGAATCCCTGAACATCTAGCTGCGAAAGCCTAGCAGTAGATCTTAGAGAGATTGGAACCTGTAGGTCAATGTTCATTATAGTCATTAAGTTGAATCTCTGAACGGTTCATTGTGTTGTTAGTCACAGTGTGGCTGTGCAAGTTGTTAGTCACCATCTTGGCCCGTGCAAGTGTAATCATGATTTGATTATAGTGGATTAAGTCCTTGTGTTCAAGGTGAAATTACCTGAGGAGGGTGGACTGGATTAACCCGCATGGTGAATCAGGATATATCGTGTGTCCTTTACTCTCTTGCTTAGTATCTCTATTTATGTTTCTGCATTGTCTATCAGAACCTCATATTAAGCAAAGTCAGAACCTTGCAGCCTATCCCTGATAAGCTTCCGCACTGTATGTTCTGAGTATCGTATCCCATGATCAAAACCTGTATGGCTCTCATGTTCCATAGTTAAGAGATCAGAATCTCTCAACGAACATTGAAGGTTCTTGTGAGTCTCTTTAACAAGATGCAAAAAGTTACAAAAAGAGTAAATACACAATTCAAACCTCCCCTTTCTTGTGTCTTTCTCGCACCTTCAACAAGAAGGTTGTAAACCCAAAGTGATAAAGATCTTTAACTAAGGACATAGTGATTGATCAAAGGAGAGATGGAAAGGGACAAGAGTGATCAAGGATCTACTCGGCTGGGGATTAGGAAACACTACAGTCTGGAGATAGAGATGATTATTCCAGGCACAGGGTCATTTATACCCTACCCAAAATAATCAAGATGAGTGTAGGAATTTTCCACTCTCATCCCTTCTCTAGCACTTAGAGTATAGTGCGAAGATTGAAACGGACAAAGTAACAGCGCCGACTTGTACAGTGCTCCAATGTGTTGTGCAGACTTCCGACTCGGCAGGGGATTAAAAGAACAAGGCTCTAAATATCCTAAAGAGAAGAAAGGGGGGAGATTAACTAATTGAAACAAGGTTTCGATCAATCGATCAAAGGGGAAGAGCAAGCCAACAATTTTCCAAACGAATAGAAAGACCGTCAAAGCCACCATGCAAAGTATTGATTATACAAAATTAAATTTGCTCAATAATGAACAAGCTTAATGCAATCAAGAAATGAAATTGCAAGGCAGTACCAAATGTCAATTAGCATGCATCACAAATCATGTTATCATGTGAACAGAAAGTGTGCAAGAATCAACATGATCATACAATGTCAAAAATGCAAACAATTCCATAATTGATAAATCGTACATTGAAAGTTTGCATACATGCTTCAAACAGAGGTTAAACGGCTCATAAAACATCCACAAATATAAAGCATATTAATCCATGGAAATTAAATGGCAAAAGGATATCAAACAAGCTTGAAAATGTACAAAAATGGAGCAGTGTTAATCGATTACCCACATATGGTTAATCAATTAACACCTTGAAAAGTTCAAAAAAACACGTAAAACGAAGGTGTTAATTAATTAACCAGTTTATATTAATTGATTAATACTGCACCAGAAGCAGAAAAATAGCTTTCAAAAGCACTTCCAGTAACTAATCACTTATCCAATCATCCACATGTTATGGCATGCATTTGTGCACAAAAATTACATCAAGTAGAAGCAATTAATCATCAATTGAAAGCATCAAACATCAAGATCAACAATCAAACAATTACATGATTAATTAACACCGAAAAGCTATCGGAACTACATTGTGAACATGCGAAAGTGATCGAAAACAGTAAATCGAGCAAGAATTACCAACCTAAAAGGCAGAGAATTACCTTTGTGATTGTTGTGAGTAAAATGTAGTGAGAATAAGCTAAGAAAACCAGAGAATTCCAAGCTTGAGATCAAATCGTAGCGAAACTGGTCAAAACGCGATAAAAGCTCCGGAATGGAATTTGCACCGAAACGATTGAAGCGATCACTTGAATTGAAGTAGAATCTACTGTAAAATCCAGAAATCCAAGTAGAAATGGAGTAGTATGAAGGTTTAGGTAAAGAGAATTACAATTTCGATGTGAAGATTGTTACACTCTAATGGTGGAAATTGAGCTTTTGTGTGTGGTTTGGGAAGAAGATGAAGATGAATGTGAAGAGATTGCAGAAAAATCAGAGAGGATTGAGAGAAATGAAAGAGTGATCAAGTGAAAATAGTGAGAATGGTTGAATCCCCCTTCACAGATATGAAGGTTTCTTTATATAGAGTGGAGGTTTGGAGTGGGCTAGATTTGGAGTTTGCTTTGGAGCTAGCTTTAGAGTTAGTTACATCTAACTCACTGAGTCGGAAGTTGACTCAGTTAGTTAATTATTAACTCGGTGGAGCAATCCAATTGCAAATCCAAAATCCAATGGTTCACATACTTGGAAATGAAGTTACATGGTCGTCTTGATTGAAAATGATGTATTGGAATAAATGTAAGTGGATTCTTGGAGTGTCTTGAAGTGTCTAGAACATTCCAGATGATGTTAGAACTAAGTAAACCCCAAAGAAGTAGAGGAAAAGTTGTTGTCGTGAAAATGCCACAAAATCTTCCAAATTACATGTGTTAATCGATTGACAGATTTTGCCTAGCAAAGTGTTAATCGATTAATACAAGCAAAACTTGCCCAATTTGCTTGAAAAAAATGTGATATGGACATGATTCTGATTTTCAACCTTTTGCTTTGATTAATAGGCATGGAAACCCTTATATTTTGCTTGTGTTGATGATGTGATGACTTTGTGAGGATGTGATTAATTGGGCTTTGAGAACCGGCATATTCCTGCAACAAAAACACCGAGAAAAAGTGCTAATGTGTATACCAGCGATGCGAATGCACATGCTTATGCAAAAAGCAAAAGGGGAGGTTAAATTTCGGGTTATGACAGTTGTCCCTATTTAATCCTCTTGAAGTTGGATGTTCGAATTGCGCCAACTTTTCGATTATTCGAGGTGGAATGGGGATTAAATAAAAGAGTAGCTCGAAAATTTGGCCGACGGCGAAAAAAGAAAAGGGTGAATGTTTTGAGAGCTTTGGTTAGGTGAGAAATCTGGTTGAATATCTGCTGGGGAGATGAATCAGTCGACAGGGAGTATGCTTGATGCATATGCTATGTATGATTGATCTTACATGATGCTTAATATCATGTCATGCAATGGTACATGTTAAGGTACTGTGTTGTGGGCAGGCAAGGATTGTAGCAAAACAAACTCGACATCCTCAGCTGGGGAAAGAGTACCACAGATGGCAACGACTCCGCTGGGGAAATAGTCTAGAAATCTAAGATTTCTAAGCTATTACCATTAATGTTGTTAGGATGAAGGAATTCGAATGATCTTCCAGCCGTGACTGATGCTGCTCAGGGAAGAACAAGGTTCAGATGATCCCTACTGCTTGGGGAACAGGAAAACCAAAGCATTACCTCTGTTGGGGAATGATGGTCTCGACCTACTGGGAAGTATTGTGAGGATCTCACTCTTGCTGGGGACAAGAGGACAAACATGTTTCTGTTTGGGGATCAATCATGGTACTGCTGGGGAAATGGAAGGCAAACAGCCTCGCCAAACAACCATGACGATACTTGCTGGGGATCAAGCTTACAATGGAGACTAACGATCATCCCCTAGGGATTTTCGGTAAGACATGCAATGCATAATGCTTTCTCGATTGATTTAGCTTTTTATTATTCTCAACGCTTTATAGTATTATGTGATCAGAAATAATTGTTTATTTTGTAAACAAAATACTGAAAAGAGATAATTGAGAAATCAAATGATGAATTTTATTGAGTATGAAAATATTTGTACATAAGGTGTGTACAAGGATGCAAAAATCCTTGATGAGGAAAATTGCAATAAATTGAAAAACAAAAGCAAATGGCAATGGGAAATTGGAATTTGCATTGATTACAACATTGGCTACCATCCACTGTAAGCCTAGGTTCCAACGCCTTACACCAGTTGATGATTATTTAATTACTCTGTTACTGTCTGAGGTCCAGCTATGGTGAAGATAGGATCAAGTGTTCACAGTCAAGTGCCTTTATCCCTAAGTTTTTCCTGGACATTTTTCTATATTTTTTCGCCCACCGGGATACTCATTTTTGCCTAAGTCGCCCTTTTGGGTTTTCAACTTAGCGGGGTATAATTTTTTTGCTTTTGTCCCTAACTTTTGCATGGACATTTCTTTTTTTGATCCATCGGGATACCCATTTTTGTCTAGATTTTGCTTGAGGATGTCAATCTAGTGGGCTCTTATTCATCATTTTTTCCAGGCATAATATTTTTTGACTGCGTCGGAGTTCACGGGTAGTGGCAACTCCTCCCCATCCATGGTTGTGAGGATTAGGGCTCCGCCTGAGAAGGCCTTCTTGATAACAAAGGGTCCTTTGTAGTTGGGAGTTCACTTGCCTCAGGGATCTGAGTGAATAGGAGAATACCTCTTGAGCACGAGTTCACCTTCTTGGAACGCTCGAGGGAGAAATTTCTTGTCAAAAGCTCGTTTGAGGCGTCTCTGATACAATTGATCATGTCAAATGGCAGTTAGGTGTTTCTTTTCAATGAGATTTAGCTGGTTGTATATGGATTGGACCCATTCAGCTTCATCAAGATCTGCTTCCATTATGACTCTGAACGATGGGATCTCGACTTCAATGGGCAGAACAACCTCCATACCATAAACAAGCGAATATGGAGTTGCCTTAGTGGAAGTACAAACTAAAGTTCTGTAGCCATACAATGCAAAAGGAAGCATTTCATGCTAATCCTTGTATGTTTTGACCATTTTCTGGACAATCCTCTTGATGTTTTTGTTTGCTACTTCGACGACACCATTCATCTTGGGCCGATATCATGAAGAGTTGTGGTTCTCGATCTTGAATTCTTGACACAACTTTTTCATCAACTTGTTGTTCAAGTTGCTTGCATTGACAGTGATAATATTGCTAGGAATACCATAGTGACAGATTATCTCTTTCTTGATGAATCTGGAAACCACTTGTCGTGTAACATTTGCGTAAGAAGCAACTTCAACCCACTTGGTGAAGTAGTCGATAGCGACTAGAATGAAGCGATGGCTATTGGAAGCTTTCGACTCGATCATCCCAATCATATCGATACCCCACATAGAGAAGGGCTAAGGAGAAGTTAAAACATTCAATGGAGTTTGAGGCACATGGATCTTGTCACCATAGATTTGGAATTTGTGACATCTTTTGGTAAAGTTGTAACAATCGACCTCCATTGTTGTCCAGTAATAACCATCTCGAAGGATCTTCTTAGCCATGGCAGGCCCTTTGGCATGTACACCCTCACAACCTTCATGTACAGACTTTATGATCGTGTTTGCTTCGTGTCTATCCACGCATCTGAGCAACACGGAATCATAATTCCTTTTGAACAGTACACCACTACTCAAGAAGAATTTGGCGTAGAGCCATCTAAGAGCTTTCTTGTCAGTGATAATGATACCCTTGGGATATACCTTTTTTTTCATATATCTCTTGATGTCATAGAACTAAGGCTTGTCGTCAGACTTGTCTTCGAATGCAAAATAATGTGCTGGTCCGTTCAAGTGATTAATACGGATAGCAGGAGCTTTATTCTTCCACTTGACCTTGAACATGGATGCCAGGGTGGCAAGAGCATCGGCTAGTTGATTTTCTTCCCTTGGAATATGATGAAAAGATATTTCATCAAAATAGGGAATCAACTTCGCGATGTGCTTTTGATACATAACCAGCTTGGAATCCCGAGTTACAAAGTTCCCTATGACTTGGCCAATCACCATAGCAGAATCTCCATAGACCTCAAGAATCTTGATCCTCATGTTAATTGCCGCTTCAAGTCCATAGATACATGCTTCGTACTCAACCATATTGTTGGTGCATGCAAAGCATAATCTAGCGGTGAAGGAAAGATGAAAACCTGGTGGAGAGATGAGGATAGTACCAATTCCACGACCTTTAGCATTGGAGGCACCGTCGAACACGAGCGTCCATCGCACCCCTGGTTCGGGTCCTATGTCAGGGTCTGGAGTCTCATAGTCTTTGATAAACAGAACATCCTCATTGGGAAAGTCAAACTTCATTTGTTGATAACCCTCCACAGGTTGATGAGCAAGGTAGTCAGACAAGACGCTCGCTTTTATTACTTTCTGGGTAACATGTTGGATATCATACTCAGTTAACAACATTTGCCACCAAGCAATTCTTCCACAGACAGCAGGCTTTTTGAATATGTACTTTATCGAATCCATTTTGGATATCAATAAAGTAGTATGTCAAATCATGTATTGTCTTAGACGTCGAGCGGCCCAAACCAGAGCACGACAAGTTTTTCCAAGAGTGAGTATCTAGTCTCATAATCAGTGAACTTCTTGCCCATATAGTAAATTGCATGTTCTTTTCTGCCAGTGTCGTCATGCTGACCCAATACACAGCCTATAGATTCATCTAGAACAGTGAGATATATGATTAAAGGCCTAACAAGAACCGGCGGCACTAAGATCGGTGGTTCTTGCAAATATTTTTTTATTTTGTCAAAAGCTTCTTGACAATCATTGTTCTATTCAACCAATTAGTTTTACTTAGTAATTTAAATATCGGTTAACAGGTAGCCGTCAAGTGAGAAATGAATCTTGAGATGTAATTAAATCTGCCCAGAAAGCCACCGACTTCTTTTTTGTTTTGGGAGGTGGCATGTTCTGAATTGCTCGAACCTTGTCGGGATCAACTTCAACGCCCTTCTGACTCACAATAAAGCCCAACAGTTTACCAGATCGAACCCTAAAGGTGCACTTTGCAGGATTTAACCGCAATATGAACTTTCAGAGTCTGTCAAATAGTTTCTTCAGATGGTCCAAGTGATCTTCTTCAGTCTTGGACTTGGCAATCATATCGTCCACGTAAAACTCAATCTCTTTATGGATCATATCATGAAAGAGTGTTGTCATGGCACTTTGGTATGTTGCCCCTGCGTTCTTCAAACCTAATGGCATGACTTTGTAGCAATATGTACCCCATGGTGTGATGAAAATGGTCTTCTCCATATCAGTTGGAGACATCTTGATCTGATTATATCCTGAGAAACCGTCCATGAATGAAAAGACAGAGAATTGCACGGTGTTGTCTATCAGGACATCAATATGAGGCAAAGGAAAATCATATTTCAGGCTTGCCTTATTGAGATCTCGATAATCCACACACATTTTGACCTTCCCATCTTTCTTAGGAACCAGGACGATGTTAGCAATCCATTCAGGATATTTGGAAGTGGCAAGGAACCCAACATCAAATTGTTTCTTTACCTCCCTCTGATTTTAAGTGCCATGTCGGGTCTGGTCCTTCCGAGTTTCTGTTTGACAGAAGAACACTCGGGCTTGAGTGGCAAGTGATGTTCAATGATGTTGGTATCCAACCCAGACATATCTTAATAAGACCAGGTGAAGATATCATCATACTCTTTGAATAACTTGACCAAATCAGAGTGTACATGCTTAGCGAGGGATGCCCCAACCTTGACTTCTCTTCTGACATCATCAGTACAAAGATTGACAACTTCCACTGGCTTTTTGTGTGGCTGAATCTCTTTCTGCTCGTGCTCAAGGAGCCTTGCTAGTTCAGCCGGTAATTCACAATCTTCCTCACCATCTTCTTCGGCTTGATTGATTGGAATTCCAAAATTATAATGGATGTTTGCCATGTTGTTATCAATGCATTTATTTGTTCTGCATGTTTATGAATTTGTTTAGAATGAGCTTTTTTGAAAGGTGAAAATAAAATAAACTTTTTCCATTTTTTATTTGTGAAAAAGTAAAATAAAGAAAGAAAATAGAGTACGATTTTGAATGCAAAAAACTTTTATTTATTGATCACATAAAATTTCAAAAAAGGGAGGCCCTTTACAAGCTATCCACTCGTCTCGGGCGAGGACGAGGGAACAAGAAAGAAAAATGCATTACATATTTGTAGGAAAAACCACGGGAACCACATTAGATGTCCAATTGTTGAGCTTGAAGCCAGGCGGACACTTGCGTACAAAGCTTTCACTCTGGTTGCTAGAACCAGCATCATCAACAACTGCCACGCTGTCACCTTTCTGGAAATCGGCGCTACTGAAATTGATCAAATTGCACTGCTTCTGACCTCACGAGCTAGCTTGTAGACCAAGACAGTAACCTAATCCAAAGTGATCATGCTTTTCTACCACATCCAACACATGCCCCCAGCCAGGCAAGGCAACCTTCTCAATGGTCTCTTTGGCATTTCTTGGCAGATGATAAAGTCATTTTCGGGGATCTACTTTGACTTGTTGAAGCAGAGCTAACATCTTCGAGTTCAAGACATTACAATGGCACCTCAGCTACGCCCTCGTCAGTCTCGACATATCGGAAGGATGATAACTCGCTTACTAGCAAATCCTCTTCACCATAAACGATGACCAGTTGATCGTCAATCCTGAATTTTAGTTTCTGATGTTGTGTGGAAGTAACTGCCCCTACGGTATGAATCCAAGGTCAACCCAATAAGCAACTATATGAAGGATTGATATCCATCACTTGAAAAGTAATGGTAAATAGACGCAGTCCTATCTTAATGGGAAGATCCACTTCGCCAATAACTTGCCTTCTGGAACCGTCAAAGGCTATGACAATCAAAGAGTTCAGCCTCATCTCGCTCCCTTCTACCAGTAATTGACTCAAGGTGCCCTTAGGCATCATGTTGAGAGAAGAACCGACATCCACAAGGACACGAGATAGCAAGGCATCCATGCAAGTCACTGATACGTGCAAGGCTCGATTGTGGACAATTCCTTCAGGAGGCAACTCTGATTCATTGAAACCCAAATACCGACTTAACATTATGTTTTCGACCACGTTATCAAACTGCTCTATGGGGATATCGTACATTACATGGACAATATTCAAAGCCTTCAGCAAAGCCAATCTGTGCGCGGGCGAACTCATGAGCAAGGATAATATTGAAATCTTTGAGGGTGTCTGCCCTGCTGATCCACAATCTTAAAATCGCTTTTCTTGATCAGCTTGAGAAACTCTTGATCATCAATCACCTCTTTACTTTTTGCAGCATCCACAGATGGAGTGACTGGTACTGATGCAGCGGTAGATTCCCCTTATTGCACAACAAGGGTTGTTGAAGCAGATTTCTCCTTGGGAGGCACAACAGTTGGAACTTGCATGGGCTTAGATGTGACCTTTGGAGTAAACACTCGCCCACTACGAGTCATGCCTCCGGCGATGGTTACATTCACAATCTCGGATTCAAAGAACTAAATCTCTTGACCCCTAGAAAACACGGTAGAACCATACTTCCAAGGTACCTCTTTTGAATTCTGATACGGGAAAGGCCTTGGCACACAAACAATGATAGGTTGTATCTTCTTTTTAGGAGCTTCCACAGGAACCTTCCTATATACGATTGTGAATAGCTCAATGGTAACTACCTCTTCCATAGACTTGGATTTGGCAAATTGAACCACACCTCAATTCATCAAGATCTAAACACAGCCCTTCAACCTTCGACATTGATTAGAATTATCATCATAAATCTGGCACTTACCATGAAGACCTTTCAATAACCCTTGCTCGTTCAACTTCTTGAACACAAAGGTCATCGGATTTTTCACTTTGTCGATATCTCTGATCAACTCAACCCCTTGATTATCTTCGACCATGTTAACCCCTGGTCCACCATGAGTAGGCAGGGGACTAGTCTGTATGTTAGGTTGATTTTCAGCAAATGTCAGGATTTTTTGATCAATAAGCTCTTAAACTTTGGTCTTTAAAATAATGCAATCTTCGGTAGCATGTCCTATGTACCTGTCGCTCCCGGGATTTTCATCCAAGTACAAACGCGAAAGTGGCACCAAAACAGAGTCGCCAGCAATGTGTATTTATCCCAAGAGAGGGAAAGGAAACACCGCATAAACCTGAAGAGAAGGAAAAAGCATGGTCTTACGACCAAAGAACTGGGTTCGGGAGTCGGTTACGCGAGAGGAAGGTATTAGCACCCCCTCGCGTCCATCGTACCCGATGGGATCCACGCTTGCTTGTCTCGATCAAAGGGTGATAGAAAAGATACTGGAAAAAGGAACTGAAAGAAAGAAAGGAGAAAGAATGGAAAGAGAAAGAGAAACAAATGTAGGGGAAAATAAAAGAAGTGCTCGCATGGGCCCTACCCCACTGCCTACGTATCTCATCGGGAACATGAGAATCAGAGCGACGTAGTTCCCCTCACCTAAGGGAAAGTTGTTTGTGTTTTTTAGAGAACGACTTACGTTCTAGCTCAGGTGTTGCAGGCTCGCTGGTCCGAGTGCGTTACCATCTTGCAAGAGAACGAGAAGGAGCACGTTCGTACGCTGAGAATGAGTGAGGTGGGAAAAGAATTCCCGAAGGAAAGACGTCATTGTTTGTTTTTGTCTTTTAGAAGGAAGTGTTTTGGATTTGTTTGCATATGACAGTGTATCTGGATCTTAGTCATTGGAGTGTATACATTCTCACACACTCCAAGATGGAATGAATAAGAAAGTACACTAAGTGTGAAGAAGACCCTCACACTTATTTCCAATTATCAAGGTTCAAACACAATAGCATACTTGTGTTTATTAAGTGTTTTTGTTGATTAAGAAATGAAGAAGTGTTTTTTATTATTTGCACCTTCAACAAGTATTGCATTTAAGTCCCTCATACAAGATCAAATATGTAACACATTGACCTAAGATGGGCCATATGCTACACATTCTAAGATTACAAGAGAAGACCCCTTATAATCTTTTCTTTATATGAAAGGCCTAAATGCAATAAATGCCTACCTTTATTATATGTTTTGAATTTTCTTTGAGAGATGAGAAGAGAGACTCAAGAGAGGATCAAAGGTAAAAATCTATGTGAACTAAGACTCAATCCTAATTGATTAGTTAAGGGGAGTGATCCTAAAGGTTGGTGAGGTTTAAAACCTAAAGTCTAAAGAAAGAAAGAATTAAACAATTCACTTCCA
Source organism: Lathyrus tuberosus (assembly GCA_022829125.1). Taxonomy (NCBI): domain Eukaryota; kingdom Viridiplantae; phylum Streptophyta; class Magnoliopsida; order Fabales; family Fabaceae; genus Lathyrus; species Lathyrus tuberosus. The sequence goes on along the minus strand of JALAZF010000274.1, from coordinate 2,926,618 downwards.
AAGTAGAAGATGAATTGTAATTCAAAAAGGGAAAGTAATGAGTTATTAAAAGAAAGCACATAAGTGCTTAGCAAAACACAAAATGGAATTGTAAAAGAGAAAGGATAGAAGTTGAATGTGGATTCCTTATCCACACTCAATTGAAACTTACCGAAGCCCCTACATGGTTAGTAAACATGTATAAGAAGTATAAGAAGCAAAAGAACATGTAATGCATCATAAAACTCAAAAGAATTAAATGAGAAAACAAATCCTAGAACCACAACCAGAATGGGCATCATATGGACAACAAATGAATATCATCATACAAGTGCAAGTGAATAGGCAACAAACATCATCCATTAGCATTTAAACATGTTACAAGAAGAAAGGGTAGATGAAAGATGGAAAGAAATGAAAAGGACATGCATAAATGGAACATGTAAATCAACAACCAGAATTGAAACTAAATGGAAAATGGTTTATAAACATCTCAAAAGTATTTATGAGATAACTTCAAGACATTCAAGAAGTAATATAAGAAGAATTGAAATGAAAGTTCAAAAGGAAAGGGCAAACAATACATGTTAATGATGCACAAAGTTCAAATTGAAATGAACATGTAAAGATGACCTATAATGTGTATCAAAGACCTATAATATCATATGAATGGCTCATAACATATGCAAATGCTCATACAAATGTGCACAAAAGAATTCATGCAAACATGCACTAAAGATTACAATGATATAACATGTCATAATGCCTTAAATGAAATGCATCAAGCAAAAATCAAATGTCCTCATGAAAATTATGAAAACATGGTATTGGAGTTCACTAATCAGAGATAAATCACATATCAAAATAGCATATCAAAATTCAAAGCAAAATGACTTCAAACAAAGCAATTAGGTCAAATTGAAACATCATGCAAAGTGGTACAAATATAGGCATCAAGACATGTAATAAAGTGACCTAAAAAAATCAAACAAAAATCATATAACATGCTTCAATGTATTAGTGAATCAATGCAAAAAGAATCATGTCAAAACAGTTGGTAATGAGCAAGAACAAAATTAAACAAATTCATGTATCATGCTTAGAATGCATCTAAGTGGAAATTCAAAGAAAATTATGGAACAGGGGCAAAAAGGTCATAAAATCAGAAAATAAAATCATGAAAAATTTCCTAAATGTCTTGAGAATGTTCATGAATTTTTGTAGAATTTTCTTATGTAATTTTGAAATTTTAAAAATTAGAAATGAAATGTGCACAAAACAAATAAAAATAAAAGAAATGAAATGAGAGAGGGAGGTGCAAGCATAGCAAATATTCAGTTCTACATGTTTGGGCTTTGGAAATGAGAGGTGCAAATAGTAATTTGGCTTAAGTCCAATTACGTGCAGAACACACTAACAAGCTTACTCTCTCAGTCAACAAAATGTCAAAGCAATAATCGTCATTGGATTAAGTCTAGTCAACCAAATAGTCAAAGTAGTCATAATCAACACACACGCGCGAGGGAACACATTCATTAACATGCACTGCACCACACGTTGCATAAGTGAATTCAGAAAATAGGCACGTGAGGTGCATGCTCCTTTTAATGCGCTGGCAATGTTTCACGCGTTGGATCAACAAGATCAAATGGCTGTAATTCCAACTGGCAAGAAAAACCCTAGAACGAAGCTACCGGCCGGAGAGGGACCTCCGGTCACCTTCTCCGGCGAGAACCACCACCTGCAACTCTCACATCTCACAAAAATCCACAAATATGGTACCAAATTGAAGCTGAGCTTATGTAGGTTAAGAATTCACTTCCAAAAACAACATGTCATGCACTCATAGCAAGAACAGAGGAGATGAATTTGTGCCCTAAGTTTTGCAACTACGCCTTTAAAAGGCCTATCAACTAGCCGGAGTTAGGAATGCTCCTATTGAGCTGAAACCAACAAGAAACAAGTGATAATGAAGAGAAAACGTGCAATCAAAGTTCAAGAACTCAAACCTGAAGTTGATGAAGCTTTGAGTACACAAGAATACCAGAGGAAACTGCTCCTTCCTTGAGCTTCACTTGGCCAAATAAAGGCTTTCAACTTTTGAAAAATGATGATGGATATGGATTTGCAATGATGCTAATCTTGCAGAAATGGAGTTGCTCTAGTTGTTCTTGATTCAACCACACCAAAACAATGAGCAATGGAAGCACAATGGAGTTGAGATCGTGGAGAAGAAAATGAGCAAAATCAGAGAGAGTGAGAGAAAAATTCTGAAGTGAGTGAGAGAAATGAGTGTTGTTATGAGAAATGTGAGTGAGATTTGATTTTATAGTGTGAGTTAGAAGTGAACCATAGGTGGTTAAGTGAGTGAGTTGTGGTGAGTTATCATGGTTAAAGTGAGTCCATCCTAACTAACTGAGTCAAGTTAGTTAGGGGACGAGTTATCAATGGCTGTGCTAAGGTGAGGTGGATGTTTAGAGTGTTATGGTGGAGATTAATTGAATAAAGAAAACTCATATATGCTGCAACAACATAAACTTGTTCTACAAGCTTTCTCCTTCCATTTCCATGTATAGTGAGGCACGTGATGTGGTGTTCATGAAAAGTGTTTGGTTTAAAAGGGCAATGGATGAATGGTATGAGTAATGCACGTGCAAGCTTGGTAATAACAACATCAACAACATTTGTTTTTTCTGGTTTTTTATGGCAGTTTGGAACAATGGAGATATGTTGGTTTTGGTGATGATTTTGTCTCTACCCAATGGGTGGTTTGATGTGTTTTTGAGGTCATTGGAAAGAAGAATCATAATAGAACAACTTTGGTATGAGAAATGAATTGAATTGAGGCTTGGAATAGGTTGAAAAAAGGATTGGAACACACAAATTTGGAACTGATATAAGGGCGTGGCACATGGTCGTTTGACAAAGCAACATGGCACTTAGGTTTTCAGCATGATCATAGTAAATTGGACCCATCATAACTTCTCAACCTTTGATCAAATGAAAAAATCATAAACACCACTTTTGAAGATCTCACATAGAGGAACAACTTTCATGTTGAAAGATTTTTCATTTGAGGCCTCTAACCATGAGTAATTGATCAATACATTTGGCCCACCATGTGTTTGTGAAAATGACTGCGCGCGTGCCCTGAAAATCTTGGTCATGACCTAGTTTTGAACCTACTTTGCTCAAACTTTGATCAATCATATCTCCCTCATTTTTTATCCAATGGAGATGTTCCACACATGGATTTGAAGCTTAAAGCAAGGCCTTTCATTGAGGCAGAGTGGAATTTTCATTTGGTACTCCAAATTTGAATGGCCTTGGTTCAAATTCTGATGCAAAATGGCCAAAACTTGCTATTTTTAGTAACCCTTCCTCTTCCAAAAATGGCAACTTTCCACATCTTGATTTTTTCATGATTCCTTTGGAGTTTCTTGACCAAATTTTGTACATTGGACATATGTAACATGAATTTCATGAATTTGGCCTCAAAAAGTCAAGAGTTGACTTTTTCCTCTGATTATTTGACTTGGCCCCAAATTCCCTGATTTTTTATCTTTCTTCCAATTGAAACACTTCCAAAACCAATTGAGAGGCAATTTTCCATACACATACACTTAAGAACATGTAGAATATCATGACAACAAGCTTTGTCCAAAAAATCAGAGATATCCTGATTTTATTAGAAACCCTAATTTTGACCCTCTCTGGTTAGGAGGAAATTGCACATCTTCCAAATCCAAATTCCTCAGAGTATGTTGTGTATCCTCTTAAAGGATGATGAGAAATGCCACTTGAGAATGATTTTGAATCAATGAGCTATCTCTTTTGAGGGTTTTCCTTCAATTTTTGAACCTCTTGCATAGTGAAAGATGTAGTGCTTCAATCTCCCATTGAATCTCACTTCCTTGAGGTTGTGGATGATTAATTGAGATAGTATGAGACATGAGAGACCTCTTGGCTTGCTTAGAGCCAACTTGATTGAACTTTTTGTGCTTTGAATGATTCCTTGATTGTCCACCTTCCACCTGATCACATGCCCTGATGGTAAGAAGGATGCCATGCTTCATTTTTCTATGTTAAATGCAATGTAATGTTAATGAGGTGGATATGATATGATAAATGATAATGCCATGTTATGAAGCCAAAAGGGGAGAGCAAATTTTGGGGTATTACAGCTGCCCCTATTCAAGCGCTGTAGACCTGAAGGCCTGAAAGCAAATGCTTTCGGACTTTCAAGGTATATAGTGATTGAATACCAAAAATAACCAAAAATTTGCTCTGGGTGAAGAAGAAAAGGGATATAAACCCAACGAGACTGCTGGATTGAATCCTCGATGAAACGTCGGAGAGATCTGTCTTTTGAACGATGCCAGACGACTACTGGCTTGCCACGCTGATGGTGGACTTTAATACTGTCTTTTAGGCAATTCCAGACGACTACTGGCCTGCCACACTACTGGTGGACTTTGGAAATGTCTTTTTGAACGACGCCAGACGACTATTGGCTTGCCACACTACTGGTGGACTTTAATACTGTCTTTTATGCAATTCCAGACGACTACTGGCCTGCCACACTACTGGTGGACTTTGGAAATGTCTTTTTGAACGACGCCAGACGACTACTGGCTTGCCACACTACTGGTGGACTTTGCAGCTTCGTGCCACCCGAAGATGGACTTTTGCCAATCCACTGTTGGACTTTTAGAATATGCCACCCTTAGATGGACCTTTCGCCAATCCACTGTTGGACTTTTGCCACCCGAAGACGGACTTTTGCCAATCCACTGTTGGACTTTTAGCTGCTTTGCCACCCGAAGATGGACTTTTGCCAATCCACTGTTGGACTTTTAGAATATGCCACCCTTAGACGGACTTTTGCCAATCCACTGTTGGACTTTTGCCACCCGAAGACGGACTTTTGCCAATCCACTGTTGGACTTTTAGAATATGCCACCCTTAGATGGACCTTTCGCCAATCCACTGTTGGACTTTTGCCACCCGAAGACGGACTTTTGCCAATCCACTGTTGGACTTTTGCCACCCGAAGACGGACTTTTGCCAATCCACTGTTGGACTTTTGCCACCCGAAGACGGACTTTTGCCAATCCACTGTTGGACTTTTGCCACTCGAAGACGGACTTTTGCCAATCCACTGTTGGACTTTTGCCACCCGAAGACGGACTTTTGCCAATCCACTGTTGGACTTTTAGAATTTTAAAATCGAATTACTCTCTGCCTCTGCGCCAGACATCTCTGCCGACTCTGCTGAGGAACCACAATCAATGATTTAATCTCGGAGACTCCTAAAAGGATAATATCTCTGCTGGCGAATGGATGAACAATCCGTCTGCTTCGAATTGTCAAGCTTGCCAAAAATAAATTGGACTTTAAGATATGAGGGAATGACGACTCTGCCAGGAATTATTCCATCTGTTTGGGGGAACGAATTCTGGTCACAGCGATTCCGCTGGGGATGAGAATTTTTAAATGACGTCCTGCTGGGGAAATGAGCCATTAAAACTCTGCTTGGGGATTTATTCAACCCAAGATCCTTTATAGGGATTATCAACCTTCTGACCCGGCTGGGGAAAGGCTGTACCATCCTTGTTGAGGAATAGATTCTGTCGATCTGATAAACCTCTGCGGAGAGAACAACAACTCAGCTGGAAGTTGCTGACAAGATTCGATGCTGACCTCTGTGGGGATACCATGACCAGAGATACGATCTTGCTGGGTATCAGGGCTACTCTGCCAGGGATATGCAAATCCTGGTTAGAACATTCCACTGCAACTTGCTAGAAAGAGTCCTTAGAGATCTGTTGGGGAAACCCAAAGCAAATCCACAGTAGTCTGCTGAAGAATGTGACTGTCGAGCTTAGGATAAGTACTACAATGCCCCATGTTAGGCGAGCTTCCCTTTAGACAATTCCGTTAGGGATGACGGGTTTATAACAAACTCTGCTGGAGAAAACTGCTTTAAAGCGTCTCGTGTTGGGGAATGCCTTTTGAGAGGATTTTACAGAAGACCAACTGTCTTCAAACTCTACTAGGGATGATCAACACTTCATGCTGGGGAAACAAACATGCCCCATGCTTGGACAACACAACAATTCGTCCCCGCAGAGGATGTCATAAGAGGATTTTACAGAAGATCTAGCCTCTTCAAACTCTTGTGACTTCGCTGGGGATAATGACCATCAGTTTCGGTGTCGACGAGACCACTCCTTTGGGGAACCTGTGACCGTTATCGACATAGAAAAGCTTGTAGCTATTGGAAATACTGTATGAGAGAATCGACTTAATAAGATGCAACGGTACCCAGTTAAACTTAATTCACTGATATCGACCCGTTATGAACAATCATCGACCGAACGATGAACGCCGATCTCCTTACCCATAATTGCCCCAGTCTTTTGCGTGGGGTGATTTATTGCTAGTCTTGTGCTTAAAATCATCTGCACCTGCTACCTGCAACAAAAGAATATGCCCACATGCCCCGAATATTGCGTGGCTAGAATCCACCATCCGGGAGTATTCAACATTCGAAGTAATTTCAAATATTTTTTCTGCGCATGTTATTGCAAGGCTGCCATGTTTTCAAATGCAATGTTTTATCAACAATTAGGACATTTTTGCAAACAAAGCAATAAAACAAAAATAGAAAGCTTTTTATTGAAATTCAATTTATTGACTGAGAGCCCAGAATAGGCAATTACATCTGGAAGCAATCCCTGGAAAGAGGTGATCGCTGAAAATTGAGAAAAGAAACTATCCTAATGGCAATGTGAAAACGGAATTCCACTGATTTTCCATTCTGTTATGACCAGTATGTCTTCAAAACTCCCCGACCTTGCCTTCTGAGGAATGATCGGACCGATTCCTATCTTTCAGAACGTCAGTTGTTCAAACGGTAATGGGTACAGATAACTCAGACTGTAGTCATTCGCTTAAATCCCTCTTTTGTGTGGACCGCCCTTTCAGGTTTTCGATCCACCAGGATACCCTTTTTTGCCTAAGTTGCCCTTTCGGGTTTTCAACTTACCGGGTGTACAAATTTTTTCAATTATATCCCTAATTTTTGCCCGAACCTTATTCTGTTTTTGGTTCGCCGGGATGCCCTTTTTTGCCTGGATTTTTTTATTTTTATTATCCAGCGGGTCTATTTATGCGAAGTATTTTTTGACTACGTCCGAGTTGACAGGGGATGAAAAGTCTTCGCCATCCATGGTTGTAAGCAATAAAGCTCCGCCCGAAAAGACCTTTTTAACCACGAATGGACCTTCATAGTTAGGAGTCCATTTGCCCCTGTGATCTGTATTGGGAGGAAGGATCCTTTTGAGTACCACATCTCCGACTTTATAAACCCGAGGACGCACCTTCTGGTCAAATGCCTGCTTCATTCTGCGCTGATATAGTTGCCCATGACATACAGCCGCCAATCGCTTTTCCTCAATAAGGCTCAGCTGATCAAATCTGGCTCGTACCCATTCGGCTTCATCTAGCTTAACATCCATCATAACTCTGAGGGACGGAATCTCTACTTCAACCGGTAGCACTGCCTCCATACCATATACAAGTGAGAATGGGGTTGCCCCAGTGGACGTGCGTACCGACGTTCGATACCCATGCAAAGCAAATGGTAACATCTCATGCCAATCTTTGTACGTGACAACCATCTTCTGTACAATCTTCTTGATATTTTTGTTGGCCGCTTCGACCGCGCCATTCATCTTTGGGCGGTACGGAGAAGAATTGTGATGTTCGATTTTGAAGTCCCGGCATAACTCAGCCATCATCTTATTATTCAAATTAGAACCATTATCAGTAATGATTCTTTCGGGAACTCCATATCGGCAAATGATATCCCGTTTTAAGAAACGAGCGACCACTTGCTTTGTAACATTGGCATAGGATGCGGCTTCAACCCATTTGGTGAAGTAATCAATTGCCACCAAGATGAAACGATGACCATTGGAAGCTGTAGGCTCAATCTTTCCGATCATATCAATGCCCCACATGGCAAACGGCCAAGGCGACGACATGATACTCAACGGATTTGGAGGCACATGCACCTTGTCTGCATAGATCTGGCATTTATGGCATTTGCGGGCATATTTGCAACAATCTGACTCCATAGTCAACCAATAATATCCCGACCTTAACAACTTTTTAGCCATTTCCTGCCCTCCGGCATGAGTACCGAAAGAGCCTTCGTGCACTTCAATCATCAACAAGTCTGCTTCATGTCTATCCACACATCTAAGCAGGACCGTGTCAAAATTTCTTTTATACAGCACGCCATCTTTGTTCAGGAAGAAACTACCAGCTAACCTTCTCAACGTCTTCCTGTCTTTGGACGATGCCCCGGACGGGTACTCTTGACTTTTCAAGAAACACTTAATGTCATGAAACCATGGCTTGTCATCAGACGTTGCATCGACCGCAAACACAAATGCTGGTCTGTCAAGGCGGGATACCTCAATCTTAGGTACATGGTTCCATCCTTGCACTTTGATCATGGAAGACAAAGTGGCCAAGGCATCAGCGAACCTATTCTCATCTCGAGGAATGTGGTACAGTTTCACTGTTGTGAAAAATGTCAGCAATCTCCTCGTATAATCTCTATACGGCACTAGATTTGCTTGGTGCGTGTACCAACTCCCCTTCACTTGATTGATTACCAAAGCTGAATCACCGAATATATCAAGGGTTTTAATCCGTAGATTAATCGCCTCCTCGATCCCCATTATACAAGCTTCGTACTCTGCTTCATTGTTGGTGCACCCGAAAGTTATTCGTGCAGTGAAAGGCATATGAACACCTTCCGGCGTGATAAGAACTGCTCCAACTCCGCACCCATTCATATTGACAGCCCCATCAAACATCAGACTCCATTTGGATTCAGGGTCTGGCCCCTCCTCCGGAAGTGGTTCCTCGCAGTCTTTAGCTTTGAGAAACATGATGTCCTCATCAGGGAAGTCAAACTTCATGGGTTGGTAATCATCAATCGGCTGTTGCGCGAGATAGTCGGACAAGATACTTCCTTTGATGGCCTTTTGTGAAGTGTACTGAATGTCATACTCTGTCAAGACCATTTGCCACCGTGCAACTCTGCCTGTCAATGCTGGTTTCTCGAAAATGTACTTGATAGGATCCATTTTTGAAATCAACAAGGTCGTGTGCCTAACCATATATTGCCTCAATCGCTTAGCGGCCCATGCAAGCGCACAGCATGTCTTTTCAAGCATTGAGTATCGGGACTCACAATCATTGAACTTTTTGCTCAGGTAGTAAATAGCATGCTCCTTCCTACCTGTCTCGTCATGTTGACCGAGAACACAACCCATGGAACCTTCAAGCACTGTCAGATACATTATCAGCGGTCTCCCTTCAACTGGAGGCATTAAAATCGGAGGTTCCTGCAAGTATTCTTTTATCTTATCGAATGCCAATTGGCAATCGTCATTCCACCTGACCGTTTGATCTTTCCTTAACAATTTAAATATTGGCTCACACGTGGCTGTTAGGTGAGATATGAACCTTGCAATGTAGTTCAATCTACCCAAGAAACCACGAACCTCTTTTTCTGTTCTCGGTTCAGGCATTTCTTGTATTGCTTTCACCTTGGCAGGATCAACCTCGATTCCTCTTTCGCTCACAATGAAACCCAGTAACTTTCCAGAACGCACCCCAAACGTGCACTTGTTTGGATTTAATCTCAGACGGAACTTTCTCAACCTTTCAAACAGCTTTTTCAGGTTAACCAGATGTTCCTCTTCTGTTCTCGACTTGGCAATCATATCATCTACATAACATTCGATCTCCTTATGAATCAAGTCATGAAACAATGTCACCATCGCCCGTTGGTACGTTGCCCCTGCGTTTTTCAACCCAAAAGGCATTACTTTATAACAATATGTACCCCACGGAGTAATGAACGTGGTCTTCTCCATGTCTTCAGGTGCCATCTTGATCTGGTTGTACCCGGAGAACCCGTCCATAAATGAGAACACTGAAAATTGAGCTGTATTATCGACCAGCACATCAATATGAGGTAGTGGAAAATCATCTTTCGGGCTAGCTTTATTAAGATCTCGATAATCCACACACATTCTCACTTTTCCATCTTTCTTCGGTACTGGCACGATGTTGGCTACCCATGGAGGATACTTTGTCACAGCAAGAAAACCAGCGTCCCACTGCTTCTGGACTTCCTCCTTAATCTTTAAGGCCATGTCGGGGTGAGTCCGACGAAGTTTCTGCTTGACTGGCGGACATTCTTCTCTCAATGGTAGCCTATGCACGACAATATCCGTATCCAACCCCGGCATGTCTTGATACGACCAGGCGAAGACGTCAACATACTCGCGCAACATTTCCGTCAGAGTTTGCTTCACATCTGCTTGCAAGCTGGCACCAATCCTGATCTCTTTTTTGGCGTCCTTGGTACCAATATTGATGATGTCTACAGTCTCCTGATGAGGCTGGATGACCCTTTCCTCTTGTTTCAACAATCTGGCCAGTTCTTCAGGAAGTTCACAATCTTTCTCATCCCCTTCTTCGGCTTGATAAATCGGATTGTCAAAGTCATACATGGCCATATCAAAATCGTTATCAGTGGTATCCGGAGGATCAAGTCTGCATGAACGGGTTCATGCCTTATTTTAGACTTTATTTTTAAGCAAAACAAAAGAAAATGAAACATTGCCATTTTATATTTTTTGTGCAAAAATAAAAACTGAAAGACAGAGAACAAAATTTGATTGCAAAACGTCCTTTATTAATGATTAAACATTGCAAATGCAACCATGGTGGCCCTACAAATGAATCTATACGCCTTGGGCAGAGCGCAAGATTTTGTCATGCATTATGGTTAGAAAAAACAAAGAAAAATTACTCTGTCTGAAGAGTAACCCGGATGACTTCTTCAACGAACCAGTTTTGCACTTGTTGTCCCGGAACATGAGGGCGTACCCAGTTGTCCAGGTCACAATCACTGTCAACACTATCCTCCGTGGCTGCACAAGACTGGTCCATGTAGATAATTCCCCCACTATTGAAAGTAATGGGTCCCCTGCTCCCCGCATCTGAAGTTGTAGAGGGATGATAACCAATACCAAATTTGTCTTCCTTCATTGGGGTCTCTATCAACCTGCCCCAACCTTGGGCGTTGCCTGCCCTGACGACTTCGACAGCTTGTTTGTAAGATGAAATGGAGGTACCAGCCCCAACTGGTACAGAAGAAGACTCAGGTGCATCGTCAATATTGACTGCTTCAAATGATTGGCACAGCATCTCATGAATTTCCCCATCCATTTCAATGTACTTGAATGTGGACAAGTGACTCACAAAGATGTCTTCCTCCCCACACACTGTCACAACCTGCCCTTCAAACTCATACTTCAGCTTTTGATGTAGAGTAGAAGTAACAGCCCCGGCTCCGTGAATCCAAGGGCGTCCCAATAGGCAGCTATATGCAGGTTGTATGTCCATTACATGGAACGTGGATTTGAATACCTGTGGTCCAATTTGTACGGGCAATTCCACCTCACCAAACACAGATCGTCTAGTTCCATCGAATGCTCTGACCACCAATTCACTAGGCCTTAAGATCAAACCATCAACTTCCAGCTTCATCAATGCCTTCTTGGGCAAGACATTAAGTGATGAACCAGTGTCTACCAGTACATGAGACAACACTGCGCCCTTACACTCCATCGTGATATGCAAAGCCTTATTATGGTTTCTTCCTTCAACAGTCAAATCTCTACTTGTAAAGCCCAAGCCATGGCTGACATTAACATTGGAGATTACGCCCTCGAGCTGATTAACAGTAATTTCTTGTGGCACGTACGCACTCTTCAACACTTTCAACAACGCCTGCCGGTGCGCATCAGAGCACATCAATAGTGACAAGATTGAAATCTTTGAAGGGGTCTGATTCAGTTGGTCCACAATCTTATAATCGCTTTTCTTGATTATCTTCATAAATTCTTCCATTTCCTTATCAAAAGTAATCTTTGTCTCTGCTTCAGGTGTAGGCGCACTTTCAACCACCTGTTTACCCTTAGCCTTTGCTGCAGCTTCTACCTCCTTATCACTTCTCAAGGTTTGGGGAGCGAACAACCTTCCACTCCTTGTAAAACCCCCTACACCTCCTACATTATCAATATTTGGGCTGACTGACGGCTCAGCTTCCTGCTTTTTACCTTCGTAATATACATCTGCCCCATAGTGCCATGGGATAGCTTTCGTGGATGTGAACGGAATTGGTCCTGGCACCGTGATAGTGACAGGACTGGGCCCTTCTGGCGCAACACTCGCCACGGGAACTGCATTGACCGGCATTTGAATCTCAGCGGGAGTGTAATAGATGGTCACGGTTGATATCTCATTAGTGTCTTTCACGACTCTGTCGAACTGTAGACATCCTTCATCGATCAGATTCTGTAAACCCATCTTCAACTTATCACAGCCGTTCTCCTGATTCATACACTCAGAGCACTCTTGATTACAGCCCGGGAACACCCGTCCCTTCAATAAACGATCTTTTACCACCAACAAAGAAGTTTTCACTTGATGGATATCTGTCACCAGATTCAATCTCCTCCCATCTTCAATAGCGTACACATTTGCTGCACTATGATCAGGCATGGGATGCTGAGTAATATTAGGAGCGGGAGAAAAATTGATGGCTTTAGCATCAATCAAATCTTGTACTTTATGATGGAAAGCCCAACATTTTTCAATGGAATGCCCCTGAGCACCTGAGTGGAACTCACAACGAGCATTAGCATCGAAGTTAGGTGGCAGGTTTCCAGCAACCGGAGCTTTCATAGTACGGAGTTCTACCAACTTTAACTCGAGTAGCCGGGGCAACAGCGCGGCATAAGTCATAGGGAGAGGATCCATCTTACGATCCCTCTGTCTAGACCTTTGCTGGAAAAAAGGTTGTTGCTGTTGAACTTGTTGTTGGGGTTGTTGTTTCTGAACAGACGGTGCGGGGATTGTTACAGCATCTACCTGATAATAAGCTCGAGAACGCCCTCTGCCTCGTCCTCTAAACACAGCATTCGTATCACCTTCTCTTCTTTTCTGGTTACTAGCAAACGGTTTCTTCGTCCCCGAAGAGCCAGCCCCACTCACATCCTGGATCTTTCCAAGCTTTAACAGACTTTCTATTCTTTCTCCCGCAATCACAATATCAGCAAATCCAGTCGACGGACAAGCAGCTAATCTATCCAGATAGGCCCCTTGCAAGGTGCCCATGAACATATCTGCCATTTCTCTGTCTGACAAGGGAGGTTGAACCTGGGCAGCCATTTCCCTCCACCTCTGTGCATATTCTTTGAAACTCTCCTTGGCATTTTGTGACAATCCCTGCAATTGGGTGCGGTTGGGCGCCATGTCAATATTATATTGGTATTGCTTCAGGAACGCTTCTGCCAGATCTTTCCAATTCTTCACAGCAGCTCTATTCAACTTCATGTACCAGGTCAAAGACGCCCCCGCCAGACTGTCCTGAAAATAGTGCATCCATAGCTTCTCGTCATCCGTATGGGCTGAAATCTTCCCAAAGTAAGCTTGAAGATGCGTTTGGGGACACGCATTGCCGTGATACTTATCAAAAGTGGGAGGTTTGAATTTAGGGGGAATTCTGACTCCTGAGACCAGCCCCAAGCTGGTAACATCAATACCCATAGAGTTCTTGCATTCTATGGCCCTGATCTTTTCTGCTAACTCATCATACCTTCGATCACCTTGATTACCCACATCAGCATCCAGCAGAGTAAATTGGTCTTCCAGCGTATCTTCAAGAGTAACACCAGCCTGCCTACCATTTCCATTACCCCGATTGTTACCACCAGGAGGAGGGTTGCCACCGGGAGGAGGAATGCCATGTCCCTGTGAATTGTCATGATGATCACCTTCGGGCCCATTGTCGGGACGCTCTACCAGAAGCCTCAGTCTCTCCTGATTTTGCGCCATGCCAGTCATGAGGGTCATGAACTGGTCCATACGCGCCCTCATTTCCGCCAAATCACTTTGCACTTGATCCATGATTCTTACTTGATTCCTTCGCGTCGAATATCGGTGAATATGACTCTCCGCTATACTGCCTGAAACCAAATAAAGGTTAGAGACCCCGCAACGAGTACCTGAAAAGCAAGTAACAAAAAATGCAAAATGATATGCAATGCCATGCAATGCCATGTTTGTCATTTCCGAGGTGCTTTATACCCTGATTCCAATCCAACCACAGAAATCTGAAGACCAGAAATTGTGATATAAAGAGACGTGTCGTGGTCATGTGCTTGTGTGCAGCTATCTGATAAGGAGTAATTCTGAATAAAACTGCTCATACTCATTCAACAAAGTATTCAAGTACATTTAAGAAAGGCTCATCCGCAAATGCAATACAAGGAAAAATGGATCCATCAACAAGCCTGATGGTAACCATTAATAACAAAATATAAGGAAAAGAAACATCAGTCTGACAATTCCACACCCTTCAGCTTATCACTTGAGTATTTGATCTCCTCAAAAAGTATACGGGTACGCTGGTGATTCGGCTTTTCAATCATTTCTTTGATCAAGACATCCCTTTTCTCAAGAGCTTCAGTTAAAGAACCCATATGCAGCATCAGAGCCTCGTCATCACACACTCCTTTGTGTCTCTTTATGCCAGCTTGCGTCTTGAGTATCTCCCTTTCTATCATGACTTCCTCAAGCTCTTTCTTGGTATTCCTCAGCTCACCTCTAGCTTCTTCTAGCTGTTCTTGACTCTTACTGAGGCTTTCCCGATACTTTCTCCTCTGCTCATGCGCCTTTTCAAGCTCTTCGTCCTTAATCTGCAACTGTTCCTGTAATTCAGCATTCTCTATCCTAACTTCGTCCCAAGCGTGCTGAAACTTTGTTAACTTTTCTTTGGTCTGTGCTAACGCCTGTTTGGTTTGCTTGTGGGCTTGAGTAGCATCATCAGCACCTTTACTAATCTTCCGGAAATGTTGGGCTCTTCCAGCAAAGTCTTTTTCTTTTGCAGTTAGGATTTGTTCAGCATCTTGGGCTTTCCGCTCCAGCTCTTTGTTGGCATGTAGAGCATTCTGAAGACGGCTACTCAACTCGGAATTCTCTCCTTGGAGCTTTTTCACCAAGGCTTGCAACTTGTCAACTTCTTCCACAGTAGCAGTGCTTCTTGCTTTCTCATTCTCCGGATACAAAAGGGGTACCTTACCAAAAGGCAAGAGAAAATCTTCAACTCTTTTCTTCACCCACTCTTCATATGCTGGATAAACCCGGTTGTTAGGCTTTCCTAGAGTAACTTTTCCCTTTTTCAGTATGCTACCCCAGCTTTCAGAAGCTTTCTGTGCTGCTTCCCATCCTTCTGATGTATGAAAATAGAGGGACTCCTCCACATCTCTCTTAATAGGCGGACCTGTCAGGGCATACCCAAATTGTCGAATGGCCAAAGAAGGATTGTAGTTAATCCCACCCATTCTTCCTATCAGTGGAACGTTAGGGAACTTACCACAGCTGTGGATAATATTCTTGCCAATCAGCCCATGATCTACCCATACGATGTCCTTGGCCACCAATCCCATTAAACGCTGTTTCCACTCTAGAGAATCTTTGGAATCCACAAAAGCCCCTGATTGTGGTAAACGGCCCGCAAACCACTTATAGAACAAGGGTGCACAACAACGAATTATCCCTCCTCTTTTCTTTTCGTTTCGGTTGTACAATGAGTAGTGAAGATCTCCCAGTAGCGTTGGCACCGGGTTCTTCATCATGAATATTCGTATAGCGTCCGTATCAATAAAATCCGGCTCGTTGGGAAACAACATTATGCCGTATATACAAAGGGCTAGCAAAGCATTAAAAACAAGCCAATTCTCGCCTTTAGCTGCTTCCTGGGCCTTCTTAATCAGATATTCCAGCTTGTAACCACGAATCTTTCCTTTGTTGGGGACATTGTCACTTAGCTCTGATTTGCTCAAATAAAGAGCACCAGCCAACTTCCCAAAGTCAAGATCCCCCACCGATCCAAAGAAAGGGGGCTCCTCCTTGATAGCAATCCCCAACATGTTGGAATACTCCTCCAGGGTAGGAACCAACACATAGTCTGGAAATACAAAACATCTCAGAGGCGGATCATAGAACTGCATCAACGTATGGAGACCTCTGGCTTCATAATCACTGACATTACTGACCATAGATAAAATCCACCCATATTTCTCTTCAAAAGCTTCTCGTGCTGCCGGGCTCGCCATTCCCTTCAGCACAACAATAGGGCCCAAAGTAGGCGTAAGGAACTTATAGTTGATGATATTCTTCCTCTCTTTAGTGTTCATCTTTGCAGGGACCTGATGACTGGAATCAAGGGTAATATATGCACCTGGAAATGAATAAACATGTATGTTAGGATATGATAATGCAATGCAAAGGGCAATGTGATCAGGTAATCAGGTGTCTGTGCTGAACTGTGAACGGTGTCAGTGTAGCTCTGAGACTAATATAGAACCATAGATAAGAACCATCTGAATACAATAGGATGAAACTTCCTTTTTGTGCAATGATGATAGAAAACCGGGTATGTAGGAGGTCATGGTTACCTGCAAACCTGTAAACAACCCGCCCTTCTCACATGTGGGTACTAGGATGTTCAATATCCCGGGCTCTCAGGTCGAGAAATGATGATACGTTCACCATTTCTGGTTTGGCATCATCATCAATCGAGGAGGCCTCAACTGATTCTCCAAAACAAAAAGGTCCTCAGCTTCTGGCACTGAGGTCGAGAAGCAATAGTACATTCATCCCTCAGGGTACAGTACTACCGCCAATCGAGGAGTGCCTCCGCTGATTCTCTTTCAAAAAGGGATGTCCTATAGCAAGTTCCCAGCATTGGGTCCTCGGATCGAGAATGTGCAATGGGTTTGCCACGGAATGTGGTCTGCCACTGTCACAACTCGGGAGGAGTGCCGCAACTGAGTCCTCGGGAATGGTCACCAGAGTCGACAGTTCCTCAAGAGAATAACCACTGGCCTGCATAACATGCAGTAGCAGAAAGCTCCTGATAGAACCTCGTCTGGTTGTGGGTCTCATGAACAACAATACGCGGTCACCACCACGCAAGCGTCATGACTATCCACTCTAATACCTATGTGTGTACTCAAGCCTGTGTAGTGAGCTTATCTCTCAGAACACCCATCCCGCCAAACAGACAAAACAGTGCAACACAATATAATATATGATATGTAATGCTAAAATGCGGTAAATACAGTAAAATAAATAAACAACAACATATAGCACAACATTAAACACCCAATGAAAGAAAAGCAGACAAGCGCTAGGATTGACTCGCTAAGGAAACCAGAGATCCTCAGTTCCCCAGCAGAGTCGCCAGCTGTCGCTCCCGAGATTTTCATCCAAGTACAAACGCGAAAGTGGCACCAAAACAGAGTCGCCAGCAATGTGTATTTATCCCAAGAGAGGGAAAGGAAACACCGCATAAACCTGAAGAGAAGGAAAAAGCATGGTCTTACGACCAAAGAACTGGGTTCGGGAGTCGGTTACGCGAGAGGAAGGTATTAGCACCCCCTCGCGTCCATCGTACCCGATGGGATCCACGCTTGCTTGTCTCGATCAAAGGGTGATAGAAAAGATACTGGAAAAAGGAACTGAAAGAAAGAAAGGAGAAAGAATGGAAAGAGAAAGAGAAACAAATGTAGGGGAAAATAAAAGAAGTGCTCGCATGGGCCCTACCCCACTGCCTACGTATCTCATCGGGAACATGAGAATCAGAGCGACGTAGTTCCCCTCACCTAAGGGAAAGTTGTTTGTGTTTTTTAGAGAACGACTTACGTTCTAGCTCAGGTGTTGCAGGCTCGCTGGTCCGAGTGCGTTACCATCTTGCAAGAGAACGAGAAGGAGCACGTTCGTACGCTGAGAATGAGTGAGGTGGGAAAAGAATTCCCGAAGGAAAGACGTCATTGTTTGTTTTTGTCTTTTAGAAGGAAGTGTTTTGGATTTGTTTGCATATGACAGTGTATCTGGATCTTAGTCATTGGAGTGTATACATTCTCACACACTCCAAGATGGAATGAATAAGAAAGTACACTAAGTGTGAAGAAGACCCTCACACTTATTTCCAATTATCAAGGTTCAAACACAATAGCATACTTGTGTTTATTAAGTGTTTTTGTTGATTAAGAAATGAAGAAGTGTTTTTTATTATTTGCACCTTCAACAAGTATTGCATTTAAGTCCCTCATACAAGATCAAATATGTAACACATTGACCTAAGATGGGCCATATGCTACACATTCTAAGATTACAAGAGAAGACCCCTTATAATCTTTTCTTTATATGAAAGGCCTAAATGCAATAAATGCCTACCTTTATTATATGTTTTGAATTTTCTTTGAGAGATGAGAAGAGAGACTCAAGAGAGGATCAAAGGTAAAAATCTATGTGAACTAAGACTCAATCCTAATTGATTAGTTAAGGGGAGTGATCCTAAAGGTTGGTGAGGTTTAAAACCTAAAGTCTAAAGAAAGAAAGAATTAAACAATTCACTTCCAAAGTAGAAGATGAATTGTAATTCAAAAAGGGAAAGTAATGAGTTATTAAAAGAAAGCACATAAGTGCTTAGCAAAACACAAAATGGAATTGTAAAAGAGAAAGGATAGAAGTTGAATGTGGATTCCTTATCCACACTCAATTGAAACTTACCGAAGCCCCTACATGGTTAGTAAACATGTATAAGAAGTATAAGAAGCAAAAGAACATGTAATGCATCATAAAACTCAAAAGAATTAAATGAGAAAACAAATCCTAGAACCACAACCAGAATGGGCATCATATGGACAACAAATGAATATCATCATACAAGTGCAAGTGAATAGGCAACAAACATCATCCATTAGCATTTAAACATGTTACAAGAAGAAAGGGTAGATGAAAGATGGAAAGAAATGAAAAGGACATGCATAAATGGAACATGTAAATCAACAACCAGAATTGAAACTAAATGGAAAATGGTTTATAAACATCTCAAAAGTATTTATGAGATAACTTCAAGACATTCAAGAAGTAATATAAGAAGAATTGAAATGAAAGTTCAAAAGGAAAGGGCAAACAATACATGTTAATGATGCACAAAGTTCAAATTGAAATGAACATGTAAAGATGACCTATAATGTGTATCAAAGACCTATAATATCATATGAATGGCTCATAACATATGCAAATGCTCATACAAATGTGCACAAAAGAATTCATGCAAACATGCACTAAAGATTACAATGATATAACATGTCATAATGCCTTAAATGAAATGCATCAAGCAAAAATCAAATGTCCTCATGAAAATTATGAAAACATGGTATTGGAGTTCACTAATCAGAGATAAATCACATATCAAAATAGCATATCAAAATTCAAAGCAAAATGACTTCAAACAAAGCAATTAGGTCAAATTGAAACATCATGCAAAGTGGTACAAATATAGGCATCAAGACATGTAATAAAGTGACCTAAAAAAATCAAACAAAAATCATATAACATGCTTCAATGTATTAGTGAATCAATGCAAAAAGAATCATGTCAAAACAGTTGGTAATGAGCAAGAACAAAATTAAACAAATTCATGTATCATGCTTAGAATGCATCTAAGTGGAAATTCAAAGAAAATTATGGAACAGGGGCAAAAAGGTCATAAAATCAGAAAATAAAATCATGAAAAATTTCCTAAATGTCTTGAGAATGTTCATGAATTTTTGTAGAATTTTCTTATGTAATTTTGAAATTTTAAAAATTAGAAATGAAATGTGCACAAAACAAATAAAAATAAAAGAAATGAAATGAGAGAGGGAGGTGCAAGCATAGCAAATATTCAGTTCTACATGTTTGGGCTTTGGAAATGAGAGGTGCAAATAGTAATTTGGCTTAAGTCCAATTACGTGCAGAACACACTAACAAGCTTACTCTCTCAGTCAACAAAATGTCAAAGCAATAATCGTCATTGGATTAAGTCTAGTCAACCAAATAGTCAAAGTAGTCATAATCAACACACACGCGCGAGGGAACACATTCATTAACATGCACTGCACCACACGTTGCATAAGTGAATTCAGAAAATAGGCACGTGAGGTGCATGCTCCTTTTAATGCGCTGGCAATGTTTCACGCGTTGGATCAACAAGATCAAATGGCTGTAATTCCAACTGGCAAGAAAAACCCTAGAACGAAGCTACCGGCCGGAGAGGGACCTCCGGTCACCTTCTCCGGCGAGAACCACCACCTGCAACTCTCACATCTCACAAAAATCCACAAATATGGTACCAAATTGAAGCTGAGCTTATGTAGGTTAAGAATTCACTTCCAAAAACAACATGTCATGCACTCATAGCAAGAACAGAGGAGATGAATTTGTGCCCTAAGTTTTGCAACTACGCCTTTAAAAGGCCTATCAACTAGCCGGAGTTAGGAATGCTCCTATTGAGCTGAAACCAACAAGAAACAAGTGATAATGAAGAGAAAACGTGCAATCAAAGTTCAAGAACTCAAACCTGAAGTTGATGAAGCTTTGAGTACACAAGAATACCAGAGGAAACTGCTCCTTCCTTGAGCTTCACTTGGCCAAATAAAGGCTTTCAACTTTTGAAAAATGATGATGGATATGGATTTGCAATGATGCTAATCTTGCAGAAATGGAGTTGCTCTAGTTGTTCTTGATTCAACCACACCAAAACAATGAGCAATGGAAGCACAATGGAGTTGAGATCGTGGAGAAGAAAATGAGCAAAATCAGAGAGAGTGAGAGAAAAATTCTGAAGTGAGTGAGAGAAATGAGTGTTGTTATGAGAAATGTGAGTGAGATTTGATTTTATAGTGTGAGTTAGAAGTGAACCATAGGTGGTTAAGTGAGTGAGTTGTGGTGAGTTATCATGGTTAAAGTGAGTCCATCCTAACTAACTGAGTCAAGTTAGTTAGGGGACGAGTTATCAATGGCTGTGCTAAGGTGAGGTGGATGTTTAGAGTGTTATGGTGGAGATTAATTGAATAAAGAAAACTCATATATGCTGCAACAACATAAACTTGTTCTACAAGCTTTCTCCTTCCATTTCCATGTATAGTGAGGCACGTGATGTGGTGTTCATGAAAAGTGTTTGGTTTAAAAGGGCAATGGATGAATGGTATGAGTAATGCACGTGCAAGCTTGGTAATAACAACATCAACAACATTTGTTTTTTTTGGTTTTTTATGGCAGTTTGGAACAATGCAGATATGGTGGTTTTGGTGATGATTTTGTCTCTACCCAATGGGTGGTTTGATGTGTTTTTGAGGTCATTGGAAAGAAGAATCATAATAGAACAACTTTGGTATGAGAAATGAATTGAATTGAGGCTTGGAATAGGTTGAAAAAAGGATTGGAACACACAAATTTGGAACTGATATAAGGGCGTGGCACATGGTCGTTTGACAAAGCAACATGGCACTTAGGTTTTCAGCATGATCATAGTAAATTGGACCCATCATAACTTCTCAACCTTTGATCAAATGAAAAAATCATAAACACCACTTTTGAAGATCTCACATAGAGGAACAACTTTCATGTTGAAAGATTTTTCATTTGAGGCCTCTAACCATGAGTAATTGATCAATACATTTGGCCCACCATGTGTTTGTGAAAATGACTGCGCGCGTGCCCTGAAAATCTTGGTCATGACCTAGTTTTGAACCTACTTTGCTCAAACTTTGATCAATCATATCTCCCTCATTTTTTATCCAATGGAGATGTTCCACACATGGATTTGAAGCTTAAAGCAAGGCCTTTCATTGAGGCAGAGTGGAATTTTCATTTGGTACTCCAAATTTGAATGGCCTTGGTTCAAATTCTGATGCAAAATGGCCAAAACTTGCTATTTTTAGTAACCCTTCCTCTTCCAAAAATGGCAACTTTCCACATCTTGATTTTTTCATGATTCCTTTGGAGTTTCTTGACCAAATTTTGTACATTGGACATATGTAACATGAATTTCATGAATTTGGCCTCAAAAAGTCAAGAGTTGACTTTTTCCTCTGATTATTTGACTTGGCCCCAAATTCCCTGATTTTTTATCTTTCTTCCAATTGAAACACTTCCAAAACCAATTGAGAGGCAATTTTCCATACACATACACTTAAGAACATGTAGAATATCATGACAACAAGCTTTGTCCAAAAAATCAGAGATATCCTGATTTTATTAGAAACCCTAATTTTGACCCTCTCTGGTTAGGAGGAAATTGCACATCTTCCAAATCCAAATTCCTCAGAGTATGTTGTGTATCCTCTTAAAGGATGATGAGAAATGCCACTTGAGAATGATTTTGAATCAATGAGCTATCTCTTTTGAGGGTTTTCCTTCAATTTTTGAACCTCTTGCATAGTGAAAGATGTAGTGCTTCAATCTCCCATTGAATCTCACTTCCTTGAGGTTGTGGATGATTAATTGAGATAGTATGAGACATGAGAGACCTCTTGGCTTGCTTAGAGCCAACTTGATTGACCTTTTTGTGCTTTGAATGATTCCTTGATTGTCCACCTTCCACCTGATCACATGCCCTGATGGTAAGAAGGATGCCATGCTTCATTTTTCTATGTTAAATGCAATGTAATGTTAATGAGGTGGATATGATATGATAAATGATAATGCCATGTTATGAAGCCAAAAGGGGAGAGCAAATTTTGGGGTATTACAGTACCCAGAATGGTAAGAACAGGATGCATTCGGATTATGCTTTGGGCTAAACAGAGGAATTGTAGGCGCGATCTCTTTTAGAACGATTGCCCCAAGATAAGGGAACAACTCTGTATATGGAATAGGAATTTTGTTAAATTCGGACGCTTGTGATTGTTCTGATTGTTGTTGTTCTATCTATTTTGCTGATTACCATTGTTTTGTTGAGACCGTTGACGTTGTGGTTGTTGCTTTTGAGAATTCCGAGCTTGTTGTTATGGATGATATTGATATGGCGGTTGTTGATACTGGGCAGTAGCGATGTAAGGATACGGATAATATGGCATGAGAGCCATAAGAGCCTGATACTGAGGAGAGGCTTGTGCCATTACAGCATTCGCCTCGCCTTCTTTCTTCTTCAAATGACAGCTCTGAGGTTTCTTGTTTGTTGACTATTGACTCACGGAACCAACAATCTTACCAATTTTTAAACCATTCTCAATTCTTTCACCAATAGTCATGACATCAGTGAAGTTTGAAGAAAAACTGCCCACCATCTTTTCATAGTACAACCCTTGTAAAGTTCTCATAAAGATATCAACCAACTCAGTGTCAGAAAGTGCAGGTCGCACACGAGAGGCCATCTCGCGCCACCTCTGCACATATTCTTTAAAGGTTTCAGTTGTGCGTTGGGACTGATTCTGCAGTTGCAATCTGGTAGGGGCCAAATCAAGATTATACTTATATTGTTTCAAGAAAGCCTCGGAAAAGTCTCTCCACGAGCGAATCTTGCTACGCTCTAGACCCATATACCAATCCAAAGAAGCTCCATACAAGTTATCTTGGAAGCAATGCACTAGCAATTCATCGTTGTCAGTGTAGGATGCCATCTTCCTACATTACATTGTCACATGACTGCGAGGACAACTCAACCCTTTGTACTTTGGAAGCTCTGGAATCTTGAACTTTTGTGGCAACACAACATTAGGAACCAAACACAAATCCTTGGCGTTCGTGCCAAAAGCAAAATAACCATCAATGGCTCCGATCCTTTCATCTAACAGCTTATAATCAATAGGTCTGTTATGATCAGTAGGCCTGACAAGAGTCTGTGGATTTGGAAGTTGTGATGCAGCTGGAGCAGGTACATGTGAGGAAGCAAACTGAGATGGGTATACCAACCCATGATTTATCATCTGACCAGAATTCTGACCCATCTGAAAACCATACTGATAACCCAGAGGAGGTACCATGGCGGTTGAGGATGCCCTAGGATAAGGCATTCCAGAATGAACATTTTGAACAGCAGTTTGGGTAGATTGAGACAAAACCGGAACATGAATCAGAGGACCTTTATAAACATGTTCATCTTTATTATGGGTCTCAACATCAGTAGACACAGGAGTCTGACGAGTCTGCGCTTGAGGAATTTCATGATCATCATGGTTCACCACAAGAGGTGGAGTCGGAGTTGGCATGCCCCATGGGTAAGCAACAGAATTCCCATTGGGCATAGGTGCAACAAAAGATTGATATGACACAAAGGTATTACCACCGACAATCTGAGGAGTGAAATTCGAGGGCATTCCCCAAGGAAAAGCAGCAGGCATCCGATCCGGACCAGACTGAAAGCTAGGTAAATTGACAGTAGGTTGAACAAGAGTATCAATTGGCACTTCAACAGCATCAGGAGAAGAAGTAACAACAGGAGGAGAAATCACCACAGGAGTGACAACAGTTGCATCAGTAGCAGTTGCAACAACAGAAGAAGCAGCAGTGACGTCTTTCTGAGTGTGAAGGAACTCTATGATAACATCCATGTTAGTCTGGTACTGATCCATCTGACCTTGAAATTGAGCCAGAGTTTCCTCATAGGCACCATTCTCAGCTTCAAAATCAACCTTGATCTTGGATTTGCTTGAGCGAGTGAAGTAGCGTTGTCGAGTCGTCGTCTTGCTACAAGGCGAAGACAGACAGTGTGAGCATTTTGTTTTCTGGATGAGGGATGTGCATATGTGTGCATGAATGAATGAAATGCATGCAAAAATAAAGTTTTAAATTCCAGGAATTCGTAAGCTCATTTTATTGTTAACAATAATCATAAAGCATACAAGTAAAGGTGCAAAGATAAAACTGGCAAGAAACTCCTCATTCATTCAATAAAGGGAAAGAAGTACAAGTCAAATATCTACCTTTTGGGCTACAACCAGATCAGCCTGGATCCAATCAAAGACCACCCTACAAACAGATAAGAAGTGAAAAATTTCCCAAGGAGTCTTGTGCGGCAGCACATCAGCATATGCACCCTTCAACAAACCCGGTATGTCCTCTAGTGCGTGCTCGGCAAATCTAGCTAGACGGTCGTGTCTCTCACTCCAATACTTAGCATCCTTTATGAGGTTGCGTAGCAAAGAATGATTAGGTCCATGAAGAAGATCCTGTAGAAATGCCTCTTTCTGATCCAAGAGGACTTGCAAATGGCGGCTCAGGCGCTCCCACTGAGTACTCTCCAAGTTGAGCTGGTTGATCTCCTCTTGGCTCTAATGTGCTTGATCTTGCAACTTCTGAATCTCACCAAAGGCTTTTTCGAGCTTGGCTTGACACTGAGAAAAGTCACTTGCCAACTGGCCAGCACGGTCTTGTTCACTTTGCAGCTTTATCTTGTACTCTGATAACTTCCCTTGAAGTTCGCCAAGTTGTTTCTTGTAGCTCAACTCATTGTAGGCTTGATATTGTGTGTTGGCGAGCTGTCTCTTCTTTGAAGTAAGTCCGTCATAGGTACTCTTCAAAGCATCACCCATTTTCCTCCGCTTGTTTTGTTTAACTTCCACCTCTTTGAGCATGTGCTCTCTCTTCTGATGAAGCTCAATCTGTAAGCCTTCCTTCTCGGATGTGACTCTATCAAGGTTGAGATGAAGATCATAATTCTCCTTCTTCAACACCTCTGTAGTCCACTTGAGTTTGTCGGCTTCAGATGGAGGAACAATGGCAAGTTCAGGAAGTTGGACATTCATGGAAAGCTCAAAAGGAAATGTCAACAAGACCTCTTTGACTCGTTCCTTCACCCATTGTGTGTAGGCTTCTTTTCCTATGCAATTCTACCTACCCAAGTCGTCTCTTCCTTCATGGTGAATTTGTGCCCAAGCAGCACTAAACCTCTTTAGTAATCCCATGAAAGATAAACTCTTCCACTACCTCAGGATCTGACTTGTCAACCATAGGATATCCCAACTCGCGGAAGGAAAGTTTTGAATTGTAGTCAATTCCACCCTTTGAACCCAAGAGAGGCACATTGGAGAATTTACCACAATGAAGAATGATATTAGTATCGTCGTAGACTCGAGAATACCAAGAGATGTCATTAGCAGTAAGAGACATGATCCGCTGAGACCATTTGAGATTTCCCTTATTCTCAACGAAGGGACCCTTCTACAGAAGGTGAGACATGAACCAACGGTATAATAGAGAGCACAACAGACAATAGTTCCTTTCTTCTTTTCATTCCTCGAATGAATAGAATAATAGGTATCAGCAAGAAGTTTAGGAACAGGGTATTTAGACAAGAATATATTGATGGCAGCCTGATCTACAAAATCCTCCATGTTTGGACATAAAACAATCCCATATATCAGCAAAGCAAGAACGGCGTTGAAAGCCTTCCAGCTTCTAGCTTCAGCAAAATAGATGGCCTTGTCTACCAGAAACTTTGAAGCAAACCCTCGAATACCATTCCCTTTAGTCTTGATATTAGCTTGCACATCCTTCTTACTAATGCAAAGGGATTCAGCAATAAGGGGAAACTTCGGACAACCACTGGTGTAGACAAAAGGAACCTGATCCTTGATCTCAACCCCCAAAATATGAGAGTACTCCTCAAGTATAGGTGCTAACTGATAATCCTGAAATGTGAAACACCTAAGTGGTGGGTCATAGAACTGAACAAGTGTATGAATGGCAGTGATGTTGACTTCAG
The DNA here is from genome assembly GCA_022829125.1 of Lathyrus tuberosus. NCBI lineage: Eukaryota > Viridiplantae > Streptophyta > Magnoliopsida > Fabales > Fabaceae > Lathyrus > Lathyrus tuberosus. Next base: position 2,899,935 of record JALAZF010000274.1, on the reverse strand, counting down.
TGTTGAGGATGACCAACAGATTACCATAATCATCCTTGAAAACCCCTTTGTTATCTTCAACCACCCGGGATATTAAACCTCTCAAAGTCTTTAGCTTTTGATCCATAAACTTGTAGCTAAAGATACCTCTGCAACTAGTACTCATCTCTATGATTATGTCAACAAAGAAAAAGCCTTTGAAGAACCTGGAAATGCACATGAAAAATTAATTTACATGATGAAATGATATGCAATACAAGAATCAAGAAGCCAAGCACAGTCTGAATAATCAATTCAAAATAATCTAGATATCTGCATATATAATTTTGTGTCGGTGCAAAAATCGAACGTGGGTGAGAGAACAAAGGTATGAAGAGTCTTAGTTTCCTGTGAAAACCCAATATCCCTCTCACAGGTGTGATCTAGACTCAACAAGGTGGTCCCTAGAAGGTCTCCCAAACCATAGGACTCAAGTTGAAATCCCCCCATCGTAGCGAATTCTCGTAGGAAGAAGCTATTCTCAAGCGAATCACAGTCTGGGATGTGGACCTCGTGACAACCCAACACGCGAAACGCAGGCGTCACGACTATCCACGTTCTATCCTATGTGCATGCTTAAGCCTGGTTGTTGCGGTGAGAATCGGATATCAAGCTATTAATTAACTTGCATCGCAAAACTTTGAAATTCACCACCGAGCTTTGATTTATCCAAAGGAAAGGGTAAAGAAGGAAAAACCTAATAAGAGAATCTAGGTTCGGCGGTTGGTTATACTAAGGGAAGATATTAGCACCCTGAGTATCTGTAGTATTCTACAGGAACCTCTTGTTTAGTTTGTGTTATGCTAAATTTTGCTTGTTAAGTGAACTGTGCTAAGGTAAAGACCTAGGGGTATATACACTAAGTATGCTCGCCAAGACGTCGCATCTTGTGCCTACGTATCTGACTAAAGAATTAGAGTAAATGTAGTTCACCTAAATACGGGGTAAAAGGGTGAGAAATAGAAAATGTGGAATCCGAGAAGGCATTGGGTGTAAAGGAAAAAGGAGGAAAAAAGAAAAAGGTGGAATCCAAGAAGGCATTGGATGGTATGAAAAATCGAGTTAAATTTGTGTGCAAATTAAGGGAAAAAAGCTGAAATTTCACTAAGTCCCCAAGGGTGATTTGTCTTCCAGGTCTTGTAACTTAAAAACCATGCACTTTTTGAAAGAGTATCCTCTAATATGTTTTGAAGATCATGGAAAGAGCTTCCATTTGAGCGTTGAGTCACTCAAATTAGATGTGTGGTTTGAAAGTTATGACTGTTTCAATTTTGGCACAAGTAGGGAAATCTCCACATTTGAAAAGTTTCATGAACCAAACTTTGCTTCCTTTGCAAGAAACTTCTTGAAACTTGATCTCTCATGTCTTAACTCATCAATGAGTCATGTCATGATTGATTGAGGACTTGGATGCTTCATTTTGGATCAAAATCTCATGGATTAGGGTTTCAGTCAAAACCCTAATTTCAACTGTGAATCTACTGGGATAATCTCTGATGATCTTGCTTCTTCCATCACATCTAAAGCTCGTAGATGGTCCTTAGGGATGTATATTATCTCATGGAGTCAAGTCCTAGGGTTTGAGAATAAATCTTGCTCAAAATCAAAGGCCATGATTAACTTGTCTTGACAAAACCCTAATTGGAGGCGGGGTGAACTTGTGGCTCAAGTTACTTGCTGATGAAAGTCAGTCACACTTGAATTCTTATTGAGTAAGACCTCTAAGATGTAGGTGAGCTCACATGGTTGCATTTGGAGCCTTAATTGTCCTTCTCTCTTTGAATCAGATGAAATCTTGGCTTAGGGGACTTTGCCCTCTTCTTTGTGTAAGTCCTGGCTTACACGAAAGAAGTAAACTTGTAAAATGAAATGGTTAGTTAACAATGCATAGATGATTGAACCTAAATGTCAATGCAAAATGTTATGACATCTAAGGGGTAAAATTTGGAGTACAACACCGATTATAGAGATTATCTCTCCAATAATATCCACCCATCCTATCAACAACAGAAAATATAGCCGATATCCAGAATATACAACATATGAATATTCAAAGTAGTAAAGAAATGTCGTAAATAAACATACAGATAAAGCAAGTAAAGCATAAAGATAAAGCGAGTAAAGCCTAAGGATAAACACCACAAACAAGCAAGAAAGCAACCAAAACTAAGCGAGACCCCAACTTGCAAGAGCAAGGATTCCCCAGCAGAGTCGCCAGCTGAAGCTAGCGGGATTATACCTGAGTGAATCGCACACTCAAAGATACAAAAGAGTTGCCACTGAACTTTATTTAGTCCCAAAGGACAAGGAAAATATCAATAAAACCCAAGGAAAGAGAAATGGGTAAGGGGGTCAGTTATGCAAAATGAAGGTACTAGCACCTTACACATCTGTCGTATTCAACGGGAACCATTTCGCTTGCTTCTAGGCTTGGATGGGTTGTCTATCTAAAGGCTCCTATCTAAAAGAGGAAAGAGAAAAAGAGGAAGAAAGTGCTCGCGGAAGATTGGGGCCCTCGTGCCTACGTACCCTCATAGTGCAATGAGGAAATCAGAGCGTCGTAGTTCATGGAACCAGGGGAAAAGGAAAAAGAAGGTGGCTTGCCAAGATCTCGCGATCTCTTGCCTACATATCCTCATAGTACAATGAGGAATTCAGAGGCTACGTAGTTCAAAGAACAAAGACAGGAAAATAAAGGGAAATGGTGTCAAAACCAAGAGCAAAAGAGGTAGAAAAACTCCACTGGGGAACGCAAAAAGTTGGTGTCAAAACCAAGAAAGAAAGACACGGGAATAGTAACAACTCTACTAAAGAATGCAAAAGAATTGGTGTCAAAACCGCGAGGATAAAGGAGCAAAAAAACATTAGTGACTATACTAGGGAATAAGCAAAGGGAATGGTGCTGAAACCAAGAGGATAAATGCAAAGGATATTGAATCGAGACAAAGTAAGATTTACTGAGGATTCGGTATATTAACTAACAGGCAGTGGTTAACCGAAGAAAAAGAAATTAAGACTTTGTGGGGAAAAAGGGGTTGTTGTCAACAGACAGAATGTGATGAACCAAAAGGAGAGAGTTTTGAACTAAGAGAAGGTGTCTGACTCTGAGGGGATTTTGGTATATTAACTGATAAAAAGTGGTTAACCGAAAGAACAGGTGTAGAACCAAGTGAAGGTTGTGACCCAAAGGACGGGTGTGGAACCGAGCGAAGGTTGCTAACCCAAAGGATGGGTGTGAAACCAAGCGAAGGTTGTGATCCAAAGGATGGGTGTGGAACCAAGCGAAGGTTGCTAACCCAAATGATGGGTGTGGAACCAAGTGAAGGTTGCTAACCCAAAGGACGGGTGTGGAACCAAGCGGAGGTTGTGACCCAAAGGTGTGAGTGTATGAACCAAAAGAAGATTGCTAACTCACAGAAGTATTGGTTTTAACAAAAGGACCATGATCAACCAAGAAAGAATGAGTGATTAACCAAGAGAAGGTGATTAACTCAAAAAGAGCTTAGTGTGTTAATAGATAAACTGTGGTTAACTGAGAAAGGGTGCAAATTGGTGTTTTAACTAACAGGCAGTGGTTAACCAATAAAAAAGGGAGAGAGATAACCAAGAGAAGGTTGCTCCCTCCGCTAGGGATTCAGTATTTAACAGGAAGGCTGGGATTAATCGAAGAAAAGAAATGCGACTTTGTTGGGGGAAGTAAAGGAATTTGGTAATTAACAGAATGACTGCGATTAACCAAAGAGAGAAATGATTACAACTCTGATGGGGAGTGAACAAGCAATGATTGACCAAAAGAAAGGGTGTTGAAACACAAGAAGGTTGTTAATCCAAAGTGACAAAGATCTTTAAGCAAGGACATGGTGATTGATCAAAGGAGAGATTAAAAGGGACAAAAGTGATTAAGGATCGACTTGGCTGGGGATTGGGAAACACTACAGTCTGGAGATAGAGACGATTATTCCAGGCACGAGGTCATTTGTCCCCTACCAAAAATAATCAAGATGAGTGTAGGAATTCTCCACTCTCATCCCTTCTCTAGTACTCAGAGTATAGTGCGGAGATTGAAACCGACAGAGTAGCAGCACCAACTTGTACAGTGCTCTAATGTGTTGTGCAGACTTCCAACTCAGCAGGGGATTAAGAGAACAAGGCTCTAAATATCCTTAAGAGAAGAAAGAAGGGGAGATCAACTAATCAAAACAAGGTTTAGATTAATCGATCAGGAAGGAATTATTGATTCCGTAGCGGATTCTTTTTTTTAAATTCAAATTTTGCATATGTCAATATTGATTAATGAGACAATATTGATATTTGGAATATTTCTATCCTGGTTATTCCTAATAAACACAGAATGTTCTTTCAAACAAATTTTGTGTTTATAAGGAATAAACACAATTTAGGAGTGTTGGTACTAAACTTCCTCACCACAGCTCTTGTATCCTGCATGAACAAGGCTAATTGTTATAATTCTTCAACAATGCAAATTCCAAGTTCTCCTCTTAATTTCTCAAATTGGTTTGCATCCAAATCTTTAGTGAAAATATAAGCCAGTTGCTTCTCAGTGGCTACATGGTCAAGACTAACCGCTTTTTCTTCAACAAGATCTCTGATAACGTGATGACGGATGTCAATATGCTTTGTCCTTGATAAAAGCCCAAAAGTCAATTTATCATTGGTCTAAACTTGAACGAACTGCTTTGTTCCATTGCATTTCTAATGAAAATTGACTAACAAAAGACCCAAAACGTTGGTACTTGTGAATATGTGTGGTTTTGCAGGATTTAGCCATGAAGAACAACAGTTGTACACAAAGAAAATCTATGCCCTACAGCTTTCGCATCACGACCAAATGCCTCGCTACGCGAAAGTCGCTATGCAAAAGTGGAGAGAGCACCAGCAAATCAAAACATAATCAAAATGACGATAGTTCGCTTGAAGCGAAGGAAGCAAGAAATAGCGAAGTATTTCGCTTGAAGATCGCGACGCGAGGAAAGGCTAACAGAAATAGAATAAAAAAGGCTAAACTTCGCTTGAAGCGGACAAAGCGAGAAGAAGCGAGCAAAGTTCACGTCGCAAACTATACTTCGCATAGCGAAGTCTGGCGGTTTCTAAAAGGCGGTTTGAAAGTTTAAATCTTAATGGAGAAGAAAAGGAAGATCGCATACCGAACTTTCTCTCGCTATACGAACTCAGGCGGCCAAAAACACTATAAAAAGAGATCAAAGGCAATGCAGAAAGGCATCTCATGTTATCTTAAACATAGTTTGTAATAGTTATTAAGAAAGGTTGTAATAGATATTTAAGGGAGAGAATCGAAGAATCGAGCTGGATACGCATCAAGGATCGAGAAATCGTCATTGATGCACATTCATCTCCAATTCTTCCTTTTTGTACCAGCTACCATGAAAATGGATAGTTAAACTCTCTCTCTTGTTGGGATTGGAAGAATCTATCGTAACTGTATGTATACGTATCGGTTTTAATTTCAATACAAGCATGTTTTCATTAGTATTGATTCTATCTTTTCCTTATTATCAAATCTTATGAATTCGGCGTATTAATGAAAATAGATCTCGACTTCAGGAATTGAAGATATGAATCTATTAAACTCTAATTTCTAAATATAGAATTAGGTTTAATATCCAAGTCAAATACTAGTTCTTCATACGGTCTATTTGTTTAATCGGTTGAGACATCATCGAATCAACAAACCGATTAGAATCTATGAACTTTTTATGTAGACATACATATTGTTTGGCAAAGTATATGGAAATATGAAAGAAAACATGATTGCATCCTAATTAATCGGTAAATTGCATACGTGATTTTCTTCTGTGACAGTCTCCTGAGGTGATGTTTCAACATCATCTTGAACATCTTTAAGCCTTTCCTGAGTTGAGTCATCTATTGCCACATTAATAGACTCCATTATTATTTTAGTTCTTGTGTTTAATACTCTATAGGCTCTGCAGTTTGTGGAATAGCCAAGGAAAATTCCTTCATCACTTTTAGGATCCATTTTCCTTATTTGTTCACGATCATCCAGAATGTAACACTTGCTTCCAAAGACATGGAAGTACTTGACAGTAGGCTTTCTTCCCATCTACACTTCATAAAGATTGGTTGAAGTACCAGTTCTTAAGGTAACCTGATTATGAATATAACATGTAGTATTCATTGCTTAAGCCAAAAAATGATATGGCAGGTGCTTAGCATGAAGCATAACCCTAGCAGATTCTTATAGAGTTATATTCTTCTTTCAACTACCCCATTTTGCTGAGGAGTGATAGGAGATGAAAACTCATGAATGATCCCTTTAGAAGAGCAAAAATCAGCAAACTTGCTATTTTCAAATTCCTTTCCATGGTCACTTCTAATTCTGACAATTTTACTTTCTTTCTCTCTTTGAAGCTTTTGGCATAATCCCTCAAAGACTTCAAAGACGTCTGACATTTCTCTGATGAATTGCACCAGATGAATCTTGAGTAATCATCAACAACAACATAAGCATACCTTTTTCCACCAAGGCTCTCAACTTGCATAGGACCCATCAAATCCATATGCAAAAGTTCCGACACTCTTGAAGTGGTCAGATGTTGAACCTTAGGATGGGACATCTTGGTTTGCTTTCCAATTTGACACTCTCCACAAATTTTTCTTTCCTCTATCTCGAGCTTGAGAATTCCTCTAATTGCTTCTGCTGAAACAATTTTCTTCATTCCTCTTTTTCGTAACCCAAAATTTGACCCCCCCCCCCTTTTGCCTTTTGCATAAGCATGTGCATTCGTATCGCCGGCATACGCATTTGCACTTTTCCTCTATGATTTTGTTGCAGGAATATTCAGGTTTTCCAAGCCCAATTAATTGCATCCTCAAAAAGTCACCACATCATCAAAACAAGCATAAAACAAGGGTTTCATGCCTATTCATCAAAGCATGAGGTGAAAAATCGAAATCGGGGCTCCAACACTTGTTCCTAAGCAATCTGGGCAAATTTTTCCTGTGGTAATCGATTACCATTTTGCTAGGCAAAATAGGGTAATCGATTACCCTGTGCAAATTTGCAGTTTCTGCTGCATTTTCATGACAGTGGCTTTGCATCCTCTTTTCTCTTGTGTTCTACTTGGTTCTAGCATTGTGTGGAACATTCTAGACAGTTCAAGACCATTCAAGACGCTCCACTTACATTTATTCCAATACATCACTTTGAATTAAGTCCACCATGTTACTTAATTTCCAAGCATGTGAGCCATTGATTTGGATTTGCATTGAGATTGCTCCACCAAGTTAACTAACTAACTAACTGAGTCAACTTTTGACTCAGTGAGTTGAGTGTAACAAACTCCAAAGAAAGCTCCAAAGCTCACTCTAAAGCATGTTCCAAACCTAGCAACTCCAAACCTAGTTTCCATATAAGCAAACCTCCACCATTTCACAAAGGATCCACAATCATTTTCACAATTACTCACTCTTTTCACTCTCAATTCTCCAATTTCTCTCTGCATTTTCTACAAGTTATACACATTCATCTTCATATTCTTCCCCAAACCACACTAGAGCTCAATTCCACCATTGAAGAGAAGCAAATTTCACAATGAAATTTCTTATCTCTTGAGCTTACGCCTTCATTCATCTTCAATTTTGTTTGGATTCTTGGACCTAAGGTAGCTTCCACTTCACTTCAAGTAATCTACTCAAGCAATTCGGTGTTATAGGTTGGTCAATTCTCACTCAATTTCCTTTGCAACAACATCCAAGGTAAATCCCAGCATTGTAGGTTGGTCAATTCTCACTCAATTTAGTGTTTCGATCACTTTCGTGCGTTTACGATGTAGTTTCGATAGCTTTTCGGTTCGATGAATCATGTGATTGTTGGATCTTTGTTCTTCATGTTTAATGCTTTCAATTTGTGTTTAAATGCTTATACATGATGTAATTTTCATGTTCATCGAGTTTAAATGCTTCTTTACACTCTTTTCATGTTAATCCAAGCTAATGAGCACTTGCTCATGCTCATCGAGTTTGCCAAAAAGTGTGGTGAGGTCTAGGGTAGCTAGATTATTGGCCTCCTTGATCGCAGTGACCTTTGGCTGCCATTCCCTGTTAAGATACCTCAAAATCTTATTAGTAGCAACTTCGTTTGGAATTGGTTTACCAAGTACATGCAATTTGTTGATAATGTGAGTAAATTGCTTTTGCATATCCGCAATGGTTTCCCCTTGCTTCATGTAAAAAAGATCGAAATCTTGCGTTAGTGTGTTATTACGAGCCATTTTAACATCATTAGTGCCTTCGTGGGCTACTTGTAAAACATCCCACATGGCTTTGGCCGTTTCACAGTGAGAGACATGATAATATTCGTCAACTCCCAAAGAGGAGATCAAAATATTTTGAGCCTTCCAATCATAGCTGTACTTTTTCTCGTCCTCCTCATTCCATTGAGCTTCGGGTTTGGGAACGACAATGCCTTCGGCATTGGTCATTGTAATTTCCATGGGACCATTTAAAATAATGTTCCAAACCTTCCGATCTATGGAATTTATTTGGACGCGCATACAATCCTTCCAGTAGCTGTAATTCTCGCCTGTAAAAACTGGAGCTCTATTATAAGCCCCTTTAGGTTCGTTCGCCATGATCCAAGAAGTTTTACCGAAGCACCAGATAAACCGGAGCTCGTGATACCACTTGTTAGACGATGGCTATGGATCTAGAAGGGGGGTTGAATAGATCCCTTGAGTTTTACACGCAAATGGTTACCAAAAATTTGGTTTTAAAAATGTTTAACGGAAGCAACCACTGAATCACACGTCTACAACGAACCTTCTACTAAAAGGATCGGATATGCACGACAATATTGGGAATGAATTATGGATGAGAAAAATTCAATTTGATTAACACAAGTTAAAATGCAATCAACAAAGTATCGCTTGCTTGATATTTGATCCAAACCAACGAGGTCAATTGACAAACACTAAATTTCAAATGTGTTCGATTTTTGCTTTGAAACAAATTATCAAACACTTGGTGTGCGTAAACACACTAAGTGCAGAATTTCTATGGAATGTAAAGTCAAAATGCTCCTAGATACAATTCAAGGAATTGTATCAATTTTTGACAAACAGTTTATCAGCTCAAGATTACGCAACCTCAGAAATTTCGATACGTTGAGACTTTGCAAATTCGAATAAACTGAAATGTAAAAGAGTTAAGGGAAAGAGAGAACAAGCAAGATTTGATTAGGCAGTTCCCCAATCGTCCTCGCTTTGGGTACCTCTGCCCCCAATTCCACAATTGGAATTTATATATATATATATGCAGCTGTTGCAAATTGTTTATTACAAGAGAAGAACTATGAACATCCAAACTCCCAAACGTATTTGATCGTTGATGCAGAGCCTTCTCTTCCCTTGATTCGAGACGAATCAAGTGCCACGAATTCGGTAGAATAAGTCACCGTCCCACGCTACTAAACTGCAAGAAACCACCATTCTTCAGTTACCTTCACTCGACCAACTTCAATTCTCCGTAATTCGATCCCCAAACCTTTCTTTTATGATCCTCTAACTGTAGCTACTAAATCGAAAGAAAACTCTGTTCTTCAGTTACGTTCGCACGGCTGAATCCCTGTAGTACAAAACGGTTTGTGCCAAAAACCCCCAAAATCTCCTTTGATTCTTGGAGGGTAAAACCTAGGGTTTTATTCAAGAAACACCTACCAATTCTCAACTCAGAAATTAAGATCACAACACTTCCTAATTCTGAACGTTATCACTTCACACCAATGGACAACACTAGAAAAAATGATTATGTTTAATTGTTTGGTTAACTCAAGGATGAAGGTGAAGATGAAGAGAAAGATTGGTATAAATTTTCACGTTTCTTGTTTTTTGGATAATGAGATGACCAAACTATTTATAGAGAATGAATTGACTCACGAAAAGTTATAACAAAAATAACAGAAAAAATTTAAGTGAAAAATCAGTTCAGGCGCGTTTGGGTCGACTCATACTTTAATGAAGGTCGGCATGCGCTGACCCGTAGAAAATACTGTGAAAATTTGACAAGTATGCGTCGACCCAAAGGCATCATGCGTCGATGCAAGAATGCAATTTTTGCATTCCCAGAATCATGCGTTTTCCTGGTCATTTCACCAGTTTTGCACTAGTAAGCACGAGTCGACTCATGCATAGAGTAGGTAAGCGCATAACCTGTATTTTTGCATAAAACTCAATTTTTATGCACATTTTAACTGACCAAGACCCAGACAAACATACTAGACAGTAATATAATGATCATGCACATGCATTAATGGATAAGACAAAGTCCTATATGTCTAGACACATGAACAACATTGATTAGATGCAATTTGCCCGACAAGTGAATTGATACCGCTCAAATTACAATCTAATACGTAGCATATTTGTTGACATCATTAAAACAAAGTAGATGAAAGATCTTAGCCCTCACATACTCCCCCTTTTTTATGATGGCAACACTATTTTAGCTTTCACGTGATTTGTAATTTGAGAACGAACAAGCTCAAGCTCCCCCTGTCTTTAACACTTGGTTAATTTCTGCTAATTTTCTGCTTGCTATCCTTCTCCCCTTTGTCAACATCAAAAAGATGAGAAGAATGTGGTCAAAAGAATTACACTATAACAAGTAAAGATGCATCCACATATTTGCAACACAACAACACTAACACGCATCCACATATGATGCAGTTAATGTAAAATTTGAAACGAATAAATACGGAACATAAGACGCAAGGACAATTCATTCCATAGGTAAAAAGAATCAAAATAAACTAAAGAAAAATTCAAAGTTAAACAACAGGAAAGAACAAGCAATCCAAACAGCAAAACATAAATGCAAAACACAAGTAATATGATGCACTAAGCTCTATGGTCTCCTCCCCCTAGTTGGATGACCTCTTCCCTCATGGTATTATCCTGGTGGTGGCAAATCCTCTAGGTGCAAGTTAAGTTCGAGTAGCAAGCGATTGAGCAATCTAAGACTGTTTGCAAGATTCTGATTCTGTTGAGTCAAATTCTCGTCCATTTGGGTGAAGCGAGTCATAGAGGCGTTAGCAAACCTGTTGAAGTTAGTGATGTGAGCCGAGACTTGTGAATCTTTCTTCCTGAGCATTGTAGTGGATTTCTTGCAATGCTTGGAATTCTTGATGTTGAAGATTCTTCTGGTACAACCTGTCTAGAATCTCTTCAGATGCCTGGAAATCATGTTGAGGCTGTGGAGTTGGAGGTGTAGAATAATCAGGTTGCCGCCAATCATACTCCTCGCCATAGGTGGGAGGAACATATGCGTCTCCAAGAGCAGTCCAGCAGTTGTTTTACCAATCTCCCCAACCCTGATTATCAGAATTGTCCTCAGGTTGATAGCTCATCCATGCTTCGTTGTCTTCCTCTTGCATAACCACATCAGCATTGTTAACATCTTGATTGTCACTATCATGTACTTCCTTATCATCATTTCCTTCGTCATGATTAGTTTCTTCAGGTTCATGTGGAAAAGGATGAGTTGATCTGTGTCGGTACTTGAACTCCTTCTTAACAGGATCCCAAGTGTAACCCATCATGGTGAATGTTTTTGGTTGAAACTAATGTTCGGATGAAATCTGGATGTAACTGATATCTGGAACCAAGATGCCAGCCTTGTTCAAAATGTTCTGAATGCAGGATGCATAACCTAAAGCCATACTTTTTGTGGAGTCGCGGGTAACAAACATCCGATATGAAAAATAGTGTGGCCAGTTGATTTTGATCCGATTCTTCAATATGTAAATGAGATGGACTTCTGCCTTTTCAAGTCTTGCGTACCCGCCTTTCTTAGGTCTTAAGATACGAGCAACAATCCACTACAAAACTCGGTCAACAAATTTCAAATGACCGGTGGTAACATTTTTTGGAAAGAGGTCACTTGCCACAACATCGTCGGATATGGTTCCCGCAACATAGAGTTCAGAGCAGATTTAAACTCAAAGTTTCAAACAAACTTAGTGTCGGTTACTTTGGGGAGACTTTCATCAGTATCCATATGAAAAAAAGTATTCCATAACGCATTGTTTACAGGATGACGTACATTATTCATGGAAAACGAAAACTCAGCATCCTTAAATTTTCCCTTAATTCCATAATAGAATAATCTAATCAAATCACTATTGAACTGATCATCACATTCAAGAAACTCACCAAAATTTTGAACACTAAGAATTTCAGTTATCTCAGGAATTTTGTAGTCTGGATCCATCAAAACATAGAAACCATGTTGTGGAATAACAAAACGAAGACCAAACTCTACCTCAAAAGGACCAGGCAGTTCATCAGAAAGTAAAGAGTTAATAGTTACCGGTGTTGAAGAAGTTCCGACAGATGAAGCTCTGGTTTTTTGTTTACCGGTTGTTCATCTAGAAGCCATTTTTGATGAAGGTGATGAAGAAGATGAACAGTGCACGATTTTTGGAGAGAGATGTTGATCTTGCTGTTAGAAACTCTTATTTTATAACCTTGAGGATTCACACTTTATGGGTTTTAATCTTATGGGTTTGAATGAGGATTTGATGGAGGTTAATGGGTATTTGATGGAGTTTGATGGAAGAGATAGAGAGAGGGAGACCACAAAATCGATATGTTTACATACAATGAACAAGAAATTAAGAGTAATGAAGATATGTAGTGGGAATAGGTAGCATTAGGTCGGCGCACACATTCCCATTAAAGTAGGGATTCTGAGCGTGCCAGTTATGCGTCGACCTATAGACAGGGTGCGTCGGCGTACACTTACTGGGACTTGAAAAAATTTTAAAAAATAAGATGCGCCGACCGCTGGTGATCCTGCGTTAACCCATGTATTTCCCTTTGAAATTGCATCAGCTCATGAGTCGACCCATAACATGGTCCGGTCGACTCATCCAAGGCAAAAATGAAACAAAATTGAAATTTTTGCAATCATAAGTTCCAAAAAGATAAATAAGCATACACACACATAGAGCAAACATCCAAGTGAACAATATATGCACAACATGTAATAAACATCAAGTTTAAAGTAGTTAACATGGCACAAAATATGTTAAACATATATGAATCAGAACGATATTACCTTGATTACTATGACGATGAGAGCCCTCACATATAGCTAAATATCTCTTTGCATTGTTAGTTAAAAGAATAAACAAGCATGTAAAAATGTGAAGATCACTATCTTAAAGGATTATCAAACGCGATCCGAGATATCGAGAATGCCAAGTTCCCTACGGATCTGAAAGAAAGGCTCAGTGGCTAACGGTTTTGTAAAAATGTCAGTAAGTTGATTTTTAGTATCAACATGCTCAAAGATCACATCACCTTTCTCGACATGATCCCTAAGAAAATGATGGTGTATTTTGATATGCTTGGTGCGTGAATGTAATACAGGGTTCTTAGTCAGGTTTATTGCACTAGTGTTATCGCACAAAATGGGAATACGCTCAAGTTTTAAATTGAAATCAAGCCATTATTATTTAAGCCATAAGACTTGAGCACAACAACTGCCTGTGGCAACGTATTCCGCCTCGGCTGTTGACAAAGCCACCGAAACCTATTTCTTGCTATGCCAACTCACCAAGGAATTTGCAAAAAGGTGACACGTGCCACTAGTACTTTTCCTATCCAACTTGCACCCGGCAAAGTCAGAATTGGAATAACCAACTAAGGAACAAACGCTACCTTTGGAATACCACAGCCCATACTTTGGAGTACCGGAAATGTATCGAAGTATGCGCTTAACTGCTTTTAAGTGGGATTCCTTGGGACGCGCTTGATACCTCGCACACATGCATACACTGAACATAATGTCGGGCCGTGATGCGGTAAGATAAAGAAGAGATCCAATCATACCTCGATACTTCTTTACCTCTACATCCTTGCCATTTTCGTCACGATCAAGATTGGCATAAGTAGGCATTGGAGTATTTATTGCTTTGCAGTTTAGCATGTCGAAACGTTTGAGAAGCTCAAGACAATATTTCGTTTGACTCACGAATGTGCCCTCTTCGAGTTGTTTGATTTACAATCCGAGGAAATAGTTAAGCTCCCCATCATGCTCATTTCAAACTCCCCCTGCATCAAACTAGAAAACTCCTTGACCAAGGTCATGTTAAAAGACCCAAAGATAATATCATCAACATAAATTTGTACCAAGATTAAATGTTTTCCTTGACGTTTAATAAAGAGGTTTGTGTCAACCTTCCCTCTTGAATAACCTTGATCAAGTAAAAATTTGCTTAGACGTTCATACCAAGCCCTAGGGGCTTGTTTAAGTCCGTACAAAGCACGTTTAAGTTTGTAGACATGATCAGGATATTCATGGGATTCAAAACCCGGAGGTTGGGGAACATAAACCTCTTCATTTATATATCCATTAAGGAAAACACTTTTAACGTCCATTTGGAATAATTTGAAGTTCTTAGTGTAAGCATAAGCCAGTAAAAGGTGTATAGCCTCGAGTCGGGCAACCGGCGCATAAGTTTCCTCATAGTCGATTCTTTCCTCTTGGTTATAGCCTTACGCTACAAGCCGCGCTTTGTTATGTTTTATAACTCCGTTTTCATCAAGCTTATTTCTAAATACCCATCGGGTGCCGATTACTCGATGATCTCGCGGAGGGGGACAAGGTCCCAAACCTCATTTCTCCTGAATTGATTTAGTTCATCTTGCATTGATAAGAACCAATGCTCATCGAGTAATGCCTCCTTTGCAATTTTAGGTTCAACTTGTGACACAAAAGCGGAGTAATAACAAAAGTTACTAAGTTTAGAGCGAGTGGTTACTCCCTTAGAGATGTCACCGATGATATTGTCGATTGGATGGTCTTTGGAAGACTTCCATGTTGGAGGAAGGTCATCTTCATTAGTTGGATGATCTTCCTCACTCTTCATTGGTTGGTGATCCTTTTCCTCCTCAATACGCACTACTTCAGGCTGATCAGTTCCCTTATCAGTGTCCTTGAGTATGTCTTCAGAAGATGCACCTGCACCATGAAAAGAACTACCTTCTCCGACATTTCTCGGATAAGACTCATCAAAAGTAACGTGTACCGATTCTTCAACAATTCGTAACCTTTTATTATATATTCTATAAGTTTTACTTGACTAAGAGTATCCAAGAAAAAAACCCTCGTTGGCCTTGGCATCAAACTTACCAAGTGTCTCTTTTCCATTGTTCAACACAAAACACTTGCAACCAAAGACATGAAGGTGAGAGATATTTGGCTTATTCCCTTTTAAAAGCTCATATGGAGTCTTGTTTAGAATAGGCCGAATGAGCACCCTATTCAAAACGTAACAAGTCGTACCTATGGCGTCGGCCCAAAAGTATTTTGGAAGTCCACTCGCATTGATCATAGTCCTTCCTAATTCTTCCAAAATTCTATTTTTATGTTCCACAACCCCGTTTTGTTGAGGGGTACGTGGTGCGGAAAAATTATGATCAATTCCATGGGATTCACAAAATGCTTCAAATAAATGGTTTTTAAACTCACCCCCATGATCACTTCTAATTGACACAATGTTCGTGTTTAACTTGTTTTGAGATAACTTAGCAAATTTCTCAAAGGCCGAAAAGGTATCACTCTTATTTGCTAAGAAAATGGTCCAGGAAAACCTAGAAAAATCATCGACTATTACAAAACCTTAATAGTTACCACCTAGGCTTTTAACCCAAGATGGTCTAAAGAGGTCCATATGGAGGAGCTCAAGGGGTCTCATAGTTTAAACAATATTTTTATATTTGAATGAGATCCTTGTTTGCTTCCCCATTTGGCAAGCATCACAAAGGTGATTCTTTGTGAATTTGATTTTGGGCAAACCGATGACTAGGTCTTTAGAGACTATTGTGTTAAGAAAATCAAAGTTGATGTGAGCCAACCGTTTATGCCACAACCATGAATCTTTATTCATAGTGACTAGACATTTGTCTCCATTCAACGATACCTCATTTAAGTCTAGCATATAGACGTTGTTCACCCTCAAGCCCTTAAACACATCCTTTTTGTCACTATCTTCAACAATGCAACAATCTTTTGAAAAAGATACTTTGTAATTCTTGTCACATAGTTGACTAATACTTAAAAGGTTGTGTCTAAGGCCTTCCACAAGCATCACATCAGAGATAGTAGTAGATGAGGGGTTACTTACACTACCTTTGCCGAGAATCTGTCCCTTATTGTTATCTTTGTAGGTGACAAAAAACCTTTTTCTTTGCCACAAAGTCGATAAAAAGAGATATGTCTCCTATCATATGTCTTGAGCAGCCACTATCCAGAACCCATCTTCTTTCGGTGGTCTCAAGACTTTGTACCTACAAAAACAATCAAGGGAGAGTAGGTACCCAATTCTCATTGGGTCCTTTGCGGTAAGTGAAACCAAGATCGCACTTGGGCAACCATTGATAAATGCCTTTTGGAACAAGAAATCTTCTAAAATGACATTTAGCAATAGTATGACCAGGCTTGCAACAATATAGGCAATCACGGTTCATTTGGAACTTACCTTTGCTATCACTATCTCGAATCACATACGTATACTTCTGATACGAATTATTCATACTTTCTCGATAATGTGATCGATCAATAGCAAACGTAATTTTAGGCATAAGACCCTTGTCTAATTTGGCCTTAAGGGTTCTCACCTCTTTTTGCCAAATATGACAAGTATCACCTAAACTTGAACCATGGAGACTTATCCTCATCAATATCAACTTTTGATGCATCCACCATGAAGTTTTTAAGATCTTCCAATTCCTTTTCGGAATCGGAAACCTTTTTCTCCAAGTATTTAAAAATCTTTTTGTACGATGCTATGCGCTGAAAAGCTTCCTTAGCCTCACGGTGCAACATATCAAAAGCCTTTTGTAATTCTAAATGAGACATGGTATTAGAATGATCATATTTAGAGTGTTTTACCTCTTTCTTCTTGTTGTGACGTGCCATAAGACATAGATTAACGGATTCACTTTCATCACTTGAGATGTCCTCATATTTTGGCTCGCTATCACTTTTCCAAGCGATGTATGCTCGTCTAGATTTGTTTGACTTTTTATGTTGACGGCTCTTCTCCTTGTCCTTATCCTTGTCTTTCTTAAGTGATGGACAATCTGGCTTATAGTGCCCGGATTTTCCCCAGTTGTAACACGTCCATTTAACCTTGCCATTCTTATTTCCTTCATTTCTAGATTGTCTCTTAAATTTAACAAGATTTTTATCCGAGTGTTGAATCTCATTCTTCCGAACATACCTATTGTATCTCTTCACAAATAGACTCATATCATCATCAGAGTCATCATCTTCGTCGTTGTTGGTTTCATCATCACTTTGCTCTTTAGATGTGGACTTTAAACAAGAAGTCTTAAGAGCAATCGACTTCTTTTCCGTGTCTTTCGTTTTCTCCTTCTTTACACTCTTTTCATGTTTATCCAAGCTAATGAGCACTTGCTCATGCTCATCGAGTTTTCCAAAAAGTGTGGTTAGGTCTAGGGTAGCTAGATTATTGGCCTCCTTGATCACGGTGACCTCGGCTGCCATTCCCTGTTAAGACACCTCAAAATCTTATTAGTAGCAACCTCGTTTGGAATTGGTTTACCAAGTACATGCAATTTGTTGATAATGTGAGTAAATTGTTTTTGCATATCCGCAATGGTTTCCCCTTGCTTCATGTAAAAAAGATCGAACTCTTGCGTTAGTGTGTTAATACGAGCCATTTTAACATCATTAGTGCCTTCGTGGGCTACTTGTAAAGCATCCCACATGGCTTTGGCCGTTTCACAGTGAGAGACACGATAATATTCGTCAACTCCCGAAGAGGAGATCAAAATATTTCGAGCCTTCTAATCATAGTTATACGTTTTCTCGTCCTCCTCATTCCATTGAGCTTTGGATTTGGGAACGACAATTCCTTCGGCATTGGTCATTGTAATTTCCATGGGACCGTTTAAAATAATGTTCCAAACCTTCCGATCTATGGAATTTATATGGACGCGCATACAATCCTTCCAGTAGCTGTAATTCTCACCTGTAAAAACCGCAACTCTATTATAAGCCCCTTTAGGTTCGTTCGCCATGATCCAGGAAGTTTTACCGAAGCACCAGATAAATTGGAGCTCGTGATACCACTTGTTAGATGATGGCTATGGATCTAGAAGGGGGGTTGAATAGATCCCTTGAGTTTTACACGCAAATGGTTACCAAAAATTTGGTTTTAAAAATGTTTAACGGAAGCAACCACTGAATCACACGTCTACAACGAACCTTCTACTAAAAGGATCGGATATGCACGACAATATTGGGGATGAATAATGGATGAGAAAAATTCAATTTGATTAACACAAGTTAAAATGCAATCAACAAAGTATCGCTTGCTTGATATTTGATCCAAACCAACGAGGTCAATTAACAAACACTAAATTTCAAATGTGTTCGATTTTTCCTTTGAAACAAATTATCAAACACTTGGTGTGCGTAAACACACTAAGTGCATAATTTCTATGGAATGTAAAGTCAAGCTGCTCCTAGATACAATTCAAGGAATTGTTTCAATTTTTGACAAAACAGTTTATCAGCTCGATATTACGCAACCTCAGAAATTTCGATACGTTGAGACTTTGCAAATTCGAATAAACTGAAATGTAAAAGAGTTAAGGGAATGAGAGAACAAATGAGATTTGATTAGGCAATTCCCCAATCGTCCTGCTTTGGGTACCTCTGCCCCCAATTCCACAATTGGAATTGAGATATATATATATATATATATATATATATATATATATATATATATATATATATATATATATATATATATATATATATATATATATATATGCAGCTGTTGCAAATTGTTTATTACAAGAGAAGAACTATGAACATCCAAACTCTAAAACATCTTTGATCGTTGATGCAGAGCCTTCTCTTCCCTTGATTCGAGACGAATTAAGTGCCACGAATCCGGTAGAACAAGTCACTGTCCCACGCTACTAAACTGCAAGAAACCAAAGTTCTTCAGTTACCTTCACTCCGCCGACTTCAATTCTCCGTAATTCGATCCCCAAACCTTTCTTCTACGATTCTCCGACTGTAGCTACTAAATCAAAAGAAAACTCCGTTCTTCGGTTACCTTCGCACGGCTGATTCCCTGTAGAACGAAATGGTTTGTGCCAAAAACCCCCAAAATCTCCTTTGATTCTTGGAGGATAAAACCTAGGGTTTTATTCAAGAAACACCTACCAAATCTCAACCCAGAAATGAAGATCACAACACTTCCTAATTCTGAACGTTATCACTTCACACCAATGGACAACACAAGAAAAAATGATTATGTGTAATTATTTGGTTGACTCAAGGATAAAGATGAAGATGAAGAGAAATACTAGTATAAATTTTCACGTTTCTTGTTTTTTGGATAATGAGATGACCAAACTATTTATAGAGAATGAATTGACCCACTAAAAGTTATAACAGAAATAACAGAAAAAATTTAAGTGAAAAAATCAGTTCAGGCGCGTTTTAGTCGACTCATACTTTAATGAGGGTCGGCGTGCGCTGACCCATGGAAAATACTGTGAAAATGTGACAAGTATGCGTCGAACCAAAGGCATAATGCGTCGACGCAAGAATGCAATTTTTGCATTCCCAGAATCATGTATTTTCCCGGTCATTTCACCAGTTTTGCACTAGTAAGCATGAGTCGACTCACGCACAGGGTAGGTTAGCGCATAACATGTATTTTTACATAAAACTCAATTTTTTTCACATTTTAACTGACCAAGACCCATACAAACATACTAGACACCAGTATAATGATCATGCACATGTATTAATGGATAAGACAAAGTCCTATATGTCTAGACACATGAACCACAATGATTAGATGCAATTTGCCCGACAAGTGAAGTGATACCGCTCAAATTATAATCTAATACTTAGCATATTTGTTGACATCATTAAAACAAATTAGATGAAAGATCTTAGCCCTCACAAAATATCTTTGTCACTTTGGGTGAGCAACCTCCTTTTGGTTCAATACCTTTTCTTCTGATCAACAAATTGTGCTTTGATTCACCACTAGAGTCATGATCATTCGTCCTTTGGTTAATCACAGTCATACTGTTATTACCAATTCTCTTTTCCCATGCAGTTGCAATCTTGTTCTTTGGTTAAACACAACCTTTCTGTTAAACACCGAAACCCTAGCGGAGTTCGCAACCTTCTCTTGGTTCTTCTCTCTTTGATTGGTTAACCACTGCCTATCAATTAAAACACCAATTTGCACTCTTTCTCAGTTAACCATAGTCTATTTGTTAACAAACTGAGTTCTTCTTGGGTTAATCACCTTCTCTTGGTTAACCACCCATTTCTCAGTTAACCACAACATATTTGTAAATATATTGAGTTCTTTCCGAGTTAATCACCTTCTCTTGGTTAATCACTCGTTTCTTTTCGGTTAATAGTAGTCTTTCTATTAACACCGAATCCCCAGCAGTTAGCAACCTTCTTTTGGGTCAAATACCCCTTTTATTGTTGGTCGAATACTGCTTGTTCAGTCAGTACCAACATCCCCAGTGGGTCACAACTTTTGCTTGGTTCCACACCCGTTCTTTGGGTCAACACCTTCGCTTGGTTCTACACCCGTTCTTTTGGTTGATCACAGTCTATCTATTAAAACCTTTCTCCCCACAGAGTTTCAATCTTTTCTTTTCTCGGTTAACCACTATTTATCAGTTAATATACTTAAATCCCTTCAGAGTCAAACACCTTCTCTTGGTTCAGTACTTTCTCCTTTTGGTTCATCACAGTCTGCCTATTGACACCAAACCCCCTTTTCCCCACAGAGCCTTGATCTCTCTTTTTTTCGGTTAACCACTGCCAGTCAATTAACATACCGAATTCTCATTCTCTTGGTTTCAACACCGTCTCCTTTGTCTGGTCCCCAATAGGGTCGTTAACCCTCTGATCCCCAGCACGGTCACTTTGTTCTTCTACACCCCAGTAGAGTCACGTTTATTATTCTGTTCCTTTACCTTCTTGGTTTCTACACCATTCTTGCACTTTATCCTCAACACAGTTACTACTCTTTTCCTTTGCCATTCTTTCTTGGTTTTACCACCAATTCTTTTGAATCCCCAGCGGATTTTTCTTCCCTTCTTTTGCTTTTGGTTTTGACACCACGTTCTTTTTCCTGCCTTCGTTCCCCAAACTACGTAGGCTCTGAATTCCTCATTACACTATGAGGATATGTAGGCACGATATTGCGAATTCTTGGCGAGCCACCTTCTTCCATTCTTTTTTCTCTTCCCTAGTTCTATGAACTACGATGCTCTGATTTCCTCATTGCACTGTGATGGTATGTAGGCACGAGGGCCCTAATCCTCCGCGAGCACTTTCTTTCTCTTTATTTTTCTCTTATCTCTCATCCTTTTTTTAGCTAGAAGCCTTTAGATAGATAACCATCCAAGCCTAGAAGCAAGCGGAATGGTTCCCGTCGAGTACGACGGATGCGTAAGGTGCTAGTACCTTCCTTTTGCATAACCGACCCCCTTATCCGTTTCTCTCCCTTTGGGTTTTTATCGATATTTTCCCTGTCCTTTGGGACTAAATAAAGTTTGGTGGCGACTTTGTTGTATCTTTGAGTGTGCGATTCACTCAGGTATAATCCCGCTAGCTTCAGCTGGGGACTCCTTGCTCTTGCAAGTTGGGGTCTCACCTAGTTTTGTTTGCTTTCTTGCTTGATTGGGTGTTTATCTTGTGTGCTTTACTCGCTTTATCTTTATGCTTTATTTACAGCATTTCTTTACTGCTTTTAATATTCACACGTTGTATACTCTGGATATCTGATATATTCTCTGTTGTTGTTGGGATGGGTAGATATTATTGGAGAGATAAGTCCTAACACTGGGCTTGAGCATGCACATAGGCTAGAACGTGGATAGTCGTGAGGCCTGCGTTTTGCGCATTGGGTTATCACGAGAGCCACATCCCAGATCGTGATTCGCTTGAGAATACTTCCGTCATGCAAGAATTCGCTACGGCGGGGGTTTTTCATTTTGAGTTCTATGGTTTGGGAGACCTTTCTAGGGACCGCCTTGTTGTGTCCAGATTACACCTGTGAGCAGGATATGGATTTTTCCAGGAAAACAAGCCTCTTCATACCTTTGTTCTCTCACGCACGCTAGATTATTTTGCACCGACACAGAATTATATATGCAGATATCTAGATTGTTCAGATTTGATTGTTCAGATAGTCCTGGCTTCTTGTTTCTTGTGTTGCATATCATTTCATCATGTAAATTAATTTTTGCATGTGAATTTCCAGGTTATTCGAAGGCTTATTTTTTTGTTGACATTATCATATAGATGAATACTGGTTACAGAGGTATCTTTAGCTACAAGTTTGTGGAGCCTAAGCTGAAGACTTTGAGAGGTTTAGCATCCCGTGTGGTTGAAGATAACATAGGGGTTTTCGAAGATTATTATGGTAATTTGTTGGCCATCCTCAGCACTGAAGTCAACATCACTGCCATTCATACACTTGTTTAGTTCTACGACCCGCCACTTAGGTGCTTCACATTTCAGGATTATCAGTTAACACCTACACTTGAGGAGTACTCTTATATCTTGGGCGTTGAGACAAGAAGCAGGTTCCTTTTGTCTATACCAGCGGTTATCCGAAGTTTCCCCTTATTGCTGATGCTCTTTGCATTAGTAAGAAGGATATGGAAGCTAATCTCAAGACTAAAGGGAATGGTATTCGAGGGTTTGCTTCAAAGTTTCTGGTTGACAAGGCCACTTCCTTTGCTGAAAAGGGAAACTGGAAGGCTTTCAACGCCGTTCTTGCCTTATCGATATATGGGATTGTATTATTTTCGAACATGGAGGATTTCGTAGATCAGGCTGCCATCAGTATATTCTTGTCCAAGAACCCTGTTCTGACACTTCTTGTTGATACCTATTATTCTATTCATTCGAGGAATGAAATGAAGAAAGGAATCATTGTCTGTTGTGCTCCTCTGCTATACCGATGGTTCATGTCTCACCTTCCACAGAAGGGTCCCTTTGTTGAGAATAAGGGTAATCTCAAGTGGTCTCAATAGATCATGTCTCTTACTGTTGATGACATCTCTTGGTATTCTCGAGTCTTCGACGATACTAAGATCATTCTTCATTGTGGGAAATTCTCCAATGTGCCTCTCTTAGGTACAAAGGGTGTAATTAACTAGAATCCGAGACTTGCCTTCCGTCAGTTGGGATATCCTATGGTTTCCAAGCCAGATCCTGAGGTAGTGGAAGAGTTCATCTTTCATGAAGGGGTTGATGACATCGTATTACTGAAGAGGTTTAGTGCCACTTGGACTCAGATCCACCTTGAAGGAAGAGCGGATTTGGATAAGAAGAATTGCATAGCCAAATAAGCTTACACACTTTGGGTCAAAGAATGTGTCAAAGAGATCTTGTTGCCATTTCCCTCAGAGCCTTCCATGAATGTCAAGCTTCCTCAACTTGTTATTGTTTCTCCATCTGAAGCCGACCAACTCAAGCGGACTATTAAGATGTTGATGAAGGAGAATGTTGATCTTCGTCTCAACCTTGATATAGTCACATCCGAGAAGGAAATCCTACAGATTAAGCTCCATCAAAAGCGAGAGTGCATGCTCAAAGAGGTGAAAGATGAACAGAACAAACAAAGGAAAGTGAGTAATGCTTTGAAGAGTACCTATGATGGAGTTACTTCAAAGAAGAGACAACTCGCCAACACTCAGTATCAAGCCTACAAGGATGAGTTGAACTACAAGAAGCAACTTGAAGTGCTTCGAGGGAAGTTATCAGAGTACAAGACAAAGTTACAAGGTGAACAAGACCGTTCTAACCAGTTGGCAAATGACTTTTCTCAGTGTCAAGTTAAGCTCGACAAAGCCTTCGGTGAGATCCAGAAGCTGTAAGATCAAGTACATCAAAGCTGAGAGCAGTTCAGCCAGCTCAACTTGGAGAGTACTCATTGGGAGCACCAGAGCCGTCATCTGCAAGTCCTCTTGGATCAGAAAGAGGTATTTCTTCAGGATATGCTTTAGAGACCTAACCATTCTTTGCTGCGCAACCTCACAAAGGATGTGAAGTATTGGAGTGAGAGACACGACCATCTAGCCAGACTTGCTGAACACGCACTTGAGGACTTACTAGGGTTGTCGAGGGATGCATATGCTGATGTGTTGCCGCACAAGACTCCTTGGGTTATTTTTTACTTCTTGTCTGTTTGTCGGGTGGTTTTTGATAGGATCCAGGCTGATCTCGTTGTAGCCCAGAAGGAAAATATTTAATTTGTACTTGACTTGTACTTCTTTCCTTTGTTGAATGAATGAAGTTTCTTGCCAATTTTATCTTTGCACGTTTACTTGTACGCTTTATGATTATTGTTAACAAAGATAAGTTTACAAATTCCTGGAATTTAAAACTTTATTTTTGGAATGCATTGCATACATTAATGCACACATATGCACATCCCTTCATCCTTGGGGTATGCCTACTCTGGTTCCATCTCCAGTGGTGAATGATGATCATGAGAATCTTCAGGTTCAGACTCGTCAGACTCCTGTGTTGGATGACATAGAAAATCCCGATGACGATGAACACATGTATAGGGGTCCTCTTATTCATGTTCCGGTTTCATCCCAAGCGACTCAAACTGTTGTTCAGAATGTTCATTCTGGAATGGTTTACCCCAAGTGAGTTTCCAAAGTATAAAGGTTTGAGTTGCCCACGTAGTCACGTCATTATGTACTGCAAGAAGATGGCATCCTATATTGATAACGATGAATTACTAGTTCATTGTTTTTAGGATAGTTTGTCTGGTGCTTCATTGGATTGATACATGGGCTTAGAACGCAACAAAATCCGTACTTGGAGGGATCTGTCCGAGGCATTCTTAAAACAATACAAATATAATCTTAACTTAGCGACTACCAGATTGTAATTGCAAAACCAGTCCTAGTGCTCAACTGAAACATTCAAAGAGTACGCACAAAGATGGTGTGAGATGGTATCGTTATGGGTACATTGCAGGGATCCTACTATGAGAAAATGGTGGGTAGTTCCTCATCAAACTTTGCTGACATTGTAACAATCGGTGAAAGAATTGAGAATGGGCTAAAGACTGGAAAGACTTCAGGAGCTGCTTCCCTATAGCCGGTCAACAGAAAATCTCAGAAAAGTCATTCAAAGAAGAAGGAAGGTGAGGTCAATGTTGTGATAGCTAAAGTCTCTCCTTAGTATCAAGCACCCATGTCTCCCATGCCTTATTATCCATATCCGTACATTGCTGCTGCACAATATCAACAACCGCCATACCAGTATCACCCACACCAACCAGTTCAGAATGCTCAGAATTAGCAACAACCGCAACATCAACAACAGTCCCAACAAAATAATAGAAATCAGCAGAATCAAAATCGGTAAAACAACAATAATCAGGGAAATCGGAAGCGCCAAAACTTAGACAATATTCCGGTGCCATATACTGAGTTGTTCCCTTATTTGGTTCATCAAGGGGCAATTGTCCGCAAAGAAATTGCACCTGCAAATCCGCCTTACAATCCAAAGCATAATCCAAATGCGTCTTGTGCTTATCACTCTGGATACATAGGACATGCGAAAGAAGACTGTATTGTTTTCAAAACCAAGGTTCAGGAGCTCATTGATCGAAAGATTTTAATGTTTACTGAGGAAGGTCCTAACATTCAGCATAATCCATTGCCCAATCACGGTGGACCTGCAATTAAGATGATTGAGGATAACTCAAGGGCTGAGTTGATCATGGACGTTGATGAGGTAAAGACCCCGATGACCGTGGTTATCAAGAGATTGAATGAACATGGGTTGTTGAAAGGGCTGCACGGAAAGTGTCGAATTTGTGATAGTAATCCCAACCAGTGCCTAAAGCTGAAGGGTTGTGTCCAATTTTTGATAAACCGAGGTGAAGTTCAATTTGCAAGATCAAAGCTTGTTAAAGAAGTCGCTGCTATCGAACCATTCACCATCATTTATAAGAAGGTTCCAGTTGAATCCCCCAAAAAGAAAATACAACCTATTGTTGTTTGCTTGCCAAAGCCTTTTTTGAATCAGAATTCTCAGGAGGTACCTTGGAGGCAGTGTTTTAAAAACCAGACCGAACCGGCCCGTCGGACCGGTCTGTGAGAGCAAGAGTTGTCTCTACAAGTCAATCTATGTTTTGATGATAACAATACGTATTTGTGAAATAACCATTTTATGTTCTAACGTGTATTGTGTGCAGATCATATTCATAGAAGTTATCAGATCCAACAAGCACCAGCCAGATGAGCGTAATTGATAATATGCGAAGTTACTATGTGTGACACAAGTCGCAAGAAGCAAGAATGCTTCTGTATCTGATCTTGATCAGTTAGATCCAAGGATGTCGATATTGCTGTTGCAATGCTCTTATGGATGCTCTCTAAAAGTGGTCGAGATTCTGAAGATTGCGAAGCTTCTGAAGAAGAGAACCGAAGTGCTGAAGACTCTCATGACTTGAAGTTCTGAAGGCGGAAGGCTCTGAAGACCAAGTGCAGAAAGACTCTGAAGACTTATGTGTTCTGAAGATTACGGTTCCAGAAGTCAAGTGCTGAAGACGGATTCCTAATGGATGAGTTCTGAAGTTTCAGAAGACTTGAAGAAGTAAAGGATAAAGTTCTTAAAGACAAGTGCTGAAGTTCTGAAGACTGATTCCTAATGGACTTCTTCAAATGACTGAAGACTTGACGTATCAGATATCCTATTAAGAAGACTCTACTCATGCTTCATCAATTTACCATCATAAGCCTCTGAAGTTTGGAAGTCAAATGTTACCGTTGTGAGTAACTGTACACGGCGCCCAAGAAAGATATATATCGTCACTTCTCCCACAGTAAAAAGGAGATATATCAGTACAGCTAGTTATTACTCAACGTCTCTTTTCCAACAACCAACAATATTTCAAACGACTATATTTCTACTAGGCTATTTAAAGGAAAGAGTATTCGCTTCTAAATGACGACGAAGTCCATGAATCAATTCACACCACAAACCTCCACAAAAAGATGAATTAATCAAGTCATTGTGTGAAGATAGCAACAACGATGAGTTCTCATTGTAACACTTAGAATATCCAAAGCTATCACCATTTACACATGGCCATTGTTGTTGAAGCTCAAAGATCATCATTCAACACAACAACAATGAATT
Source organism: Lathyrus tuberosus (assembly GCA_022829125.1). NCBI lineage: Eukaryota > Viridiplantae > Streptophyta > Magnoliopsida > Fabales > Fabaceae > Lathyrus > Lathyrus tuberosus. Next base: position 2,872,647 of record JALAZF010000274.1, on the reverse strand, counting down.
TATATAGAAGTTATTGATGAAGAAGACAACATTGAAAATCAGTCAAGTCATCAACCACCTTCTTGTCAGCGCTACATTGAAGATCTGAAGCAAGGAGTTGTTGCTCAAAGCTTGCTCACCCAAGAAGACGAAGAAGAAGAAGATCTACAAGATGTCAATAACTGTCAAATCATTATACATCTCTGTAGTTTCTTAGGATAGGCAAGGAGCTGTTGCTCATATCTTGCTCGAACACTTGTGTGCTCTTTGTACTTAAACTTAGGAGAATCTGCTTATAAGGAAGCACCATACTCATCACCAGTCTGCCAGTTTGACTTAAAGAATTGAGATTCCTCCTGGGGAAGTTATATCCTGATTGGATCCCTGAACGAGTCACTGTTGATGGAAGCCTCAAGTAGATTACGAGTTGATCGGAATACTTGGGGAGACTGTGGCTGCTGGTCATCGTGAAATCCTGGCTAGAGATCTTAGAAGATCTTGGAATGTTGGGTCAATGATAGTCATATCTTAAAGAGGATCATGTGTTGATCAGACTCTTATGGGATCCCTGATGGAACTCATTGTGATTCCTCCAGTGAACATTATATCCTGATTGGATCCCTGAACGGTTCACTGAGAGAGATGCCTCAAGGGATCATGTGATGATCTGGGTACTTGAGATGACATTGACGTAAGTCAATGTGGGTTAGTCACAGTGCAGCTGTGCAGGTTGTTAGTCACCGGCTGTTGCCCGTGCATGTGTAATCGAGATTGATTATAGTGGATTAAGACCTTGTGTTCAAGGCAAAATCACCTGAGGAGGGTGGACTGGATTAGCCTTTGTGGTGAACCAGGATATATCGAGTGTTCTTTACTCTTATGCTTAATGTCTTGTTCATATTTCTATATTAAGTATCAGAACCTTACACTAGCAAGTCAGAACCTTACAACTCTGATAAGCTTCCGCTCTGCATGTTCTCAATGCTACGCATAATGTTCAGACTCTTGTTGGTTCTCATGCTTCATACATTGCAAGTGTGAACGTAACTTTGTTAGTCAGAGTCTCCCAATGAAATATGATGTTATCCTAAGTGCTTTAATGACAAGAAGCGAAAAGTTGTTAAAAAGAGTAAATACACAATTCAAACCCCCCTTTCTTGTGTCTTTCTCGCACCTTCACGGTCAAACCGGGAATCAGGGAGTTCACCGGTCTGGTCTGATTGCTGGATCAAATATGCTATTGAACCAGTAGAAACCAGCCAGAACCGATCAAAACCGCTAAAAATCAGTGAACCGGTGGTTTTAGAAAACCGGCGGTTTAAACGCATGTCTTTTTCTTTTCTTCATAATAACGACGCCGTTTTGATAATTTTTTTTTAAATAAAATTAATATAAGTAGACTTTATTCAAAACTTATTTGGAATAATTTTTCTTCGTTTGTAATCCGATATTGTTCAAAATTTATCTGGATTTGTATTTTGTACTATTTTGTCGTGCGTGATGACTGCGTCAAGAGTTTGAATTTAAAGATTGAACTTGTGAAATTATGATATTTTGAAATTTTGTTGGTGTCGTGATATTTTTTAGAGACCGAGGCATCTGGTTTGACCGATTTATTAAATATTTTTTTATAGAAATCAGTTTATTCACCCAAGTTATCCAGTTTAATCTGGTTTAGTCATGCGGTTCGACTTGTGACCCAGTGGTTCGACCAATGAACCAGCAACCCAGTACCTTTACCGGTTTGATGATTAGTCTAGTTTTTAAAACATTGCTTGGAGGTATGGGTCAACTGTGTTTTATGGAGGTCAAGAGATAAGGTTTGCAGAATCTGAGATTGTGAATGTAACCACCGCAGGGGGTATGACTCATAGTGGGTGGGTATTCGCTCCGAAGGTTACGTTAAAGCCTATACAGGTTCCCATTGTTGTTCTTCCCAAGGAAAAGCCTGCAACTACAACCTCTGTTGTTCAACAAGGAGCATCTACTACCGTATCAGTGCCAGCCGTTCCGTCTGAGGATGCCACAAAGACCAAGGAGACAATTGATGATCAAGAATTCCTTAAGCTGATCAAGAAAAGTGACTTTAATATTGTGTATCAGCTGGGGCAGATGCCCTCAAGGATATCGATCTTGTCCTTACTCATGAGTTCCCCTGCGTACAAATCAGCTTTGTTGGAAGTCTTGAACACGACTCACGTGATGCATGATATATCTGTTGTCGAGTTCGATAATGTAGTGGCTAACATAACTACAAGCAGACACTTGGGCTTTAATGAATCAGAGTTGCCTCCGGAAGGAACTACCCACAACCGAGTATTACACATATCCGTAACCTGTATGGACGCCTTATTATCTCGTGTTCTGGTGGATACCGGTTCTTCTCTCAACGTGATGCCTAAGGGTACACTGAGTCATCTACTGGTGGAAGGAAGCGAGATGAGGTCGAGGGCTTTAATTGTCAGAGCCTTTGACAGTTCTCGAGGCAAGTTATTGGAGAAGTGGATTTACCCATTAAGGTGGGACCGAATTTGTTTACCATTACTTTTCAAGTGATGGATATCAATCCTGCATACAGTTGCTTATTGGGTCGCCCGTGGATTAATGTCGCCGGGGCAGTTACTTCCATTTTGCATCAGAAATTGAAATTCATTTTTGACGATCAGTTGGTCATCATTTACGGTGAAGAGGATGTGATTGTAAGCGAGTTGCCATCTTTTCAATACGTTGAGACCGATGAAGGCATAGCTGAAGTGTCGTTGCAGTGTCTTGAGTTTGAAGATGTCAGCTCCACTTCAAATAGTCAAAGTAGATTACCAAAAGTGACCTTGTCATGCACCAAGAGTGCTAAAAAGACCATCGAGAAAGGTGCCTTGCCTGGCTGGGGGCATGTGATTGATGTGGTTGAGAAGCATAATCGTTTAGGATTGAGTTATCATCCTGGTCAACAATCTAGTTCACATGGTCAGAAGCAGTGCAACTTGATCAAGTTCAGTAGCGCGTGTTTTCAAAAGGATGACATCGTGGTTGCCATTGATGATGCTAGACCTAGCAACCAAATTTCAAGCTTTATGCGCAAGTGCCCGCCGGGTTTCGAGCTCAACAATTGGACATCTACTGTGATTCCTGTGGTTTTTCCCATAAACATGTAATGCATTTTGCTTTCTCATTCCCTCGCCCTCGCCCGAGACGAGTGAATAGCTTGTAAAGGGCCTCCCGCTTTTGCAATATTATGTGATCAATAAATAAAAATTTTTGCATTCAAAATCATGCTCTATTCTCTTTCTTTATTTTACTTTTTCACAAACAAATGGAAAAAGTTTCTTTTATTTTCACCTTTCAAAATAGCTCATTCTAAACATATTCATAAACATGCAGAACAAATAATTGCATTGATAATAACATGGAAAACATCCATTGTAATTCTGGGATTCCAATTAACCAAGCCGAAGAAGATGGTGAGGAAGATTTTGAATTACCGACTGAACTAGCAAGGATCCTTGAACACGAGCAGATAGAGATTCAGTCGCACAAAGAGTCAGTGGAAGTTGTCAATCTTGGTACTAATGATGTCAGAAGAGAAGTCAAGGTTGGTGCGTCCCTCGTAAAGCATATACACTATGAGTTAGTCAAGTTATTTAAAGAGTATGTCGATATCTTTGTCTGGTCTTATCAAGATATGCCTGGGTTGGATACCAACATCGTTGAACATCACTTGTCACTCAAGCTCGGATGTCCTCCTGTCAAGCAGAAACTCAGAAGGACTAGACCCGACATGGAGCTTAAAATCAGAGAAGAGGTAAAGAAACAACTTGATGCTGGGTTCCTAGCCCCTTCCAAATATCCTGAATAGATTGCCAACATCGTCCTGGTTGCTAAGAAAGACGGGAAGGTCAGAATGTGCGTGGCTATCGAGATCTCAACAAGGCAAGCCTGAAAGATGATTTTCCTTTGCCTCATATTGATGTCTTGGTAGACAACACGACGCAATTCTCTGTCTTTTCCTTCATGGACGGTTTCTCAGGATATAATCAGATCAAGATGTCCCCAGCAGATATGGATAAGACTACTTTCATCACACCTTGTGGTACATATTGCTACAAAGTCATGCCATTCAGTTTGAAGAACGCATGGGCAATATACCAACGTGTCATGACAACCCTCTTTCATGATATGATCCATAAAGAGATTGAGGTTTACGTGGACGATATGATTGCCAAGTCCAAAACTGAAGATGATCACTTGGTCCATCTGAAGAAGTTGTTTGACAGACTCTGAAAGTTCAGATTACAGTTGAATCCAGCGAAGTGCACCTTTAGAGTACGATCTGGAAAACTGCTTGGCTTTATTGAGTCATAAGGGCATTGAAGTTGATCCCGACAAGGTTCGACCAATTCAGAACATGCCGCCTCCCAAAATAGAGAAAGAAGTTTGTGGCTTTCTGGGCAGACTTAATTACATCTCAAGATTCATTTCGCACTTGACAGCTACCCATGAACCAATACTCAAATTACTTAGAAAAAATCAATCAGTCGAATGGAACAATGATTGTCAAGAAGCATTTGACAAGATAAAACAATATTTGCAAGAACCACCAATCTTAGTACCGTCGGTTCCTGGTAGGCCTTTAATCATGTATCTCACTGTTCTCGATGAATAAATGGGATGTGTATTGGGTCAACACGATGACACTGGCAGAAAAGAACATGCAATTTACTATCTGAGCAAGAAGTTCACTGATTGTGAGACCAAATACTCACTCTTGAAGAAAAATTGTTGTGCTCTGGCCTGGGCTACTTGACGCCTAAGATAATACATGATTTTCCATACTACTTTATTAATATCCAAAATGGATCCGATAAAGTACATATTTGAAAAGCCTGTTGTCTCTGGAAGGATTGCTCGGTGGCGAATGTTGTTGACCGAGTATGATATCCAACATGTTACCTAGAAAGAAATAAAAGGGAGCGTCTTGTCTGACTACCTTGCTCATCAACCTGTAGAGGGCTATCAACAAATGAAGTTTGATTTTTCCAATGAGGATGTTTTGTTTATCAGAGATTATGAGACTCCAGACCCTGACATAGGACCCGAACCAGGGGCATGATGGACGCTCGTGTTTGATGGTGCCTCCAATGCTATAGGTCGTGGAATTGGTGTTATCCTCATCTCTCCAACAGGTTTTCACCTTCCTTTCACTGTCAGATTATGCTTTGTATGTACCAATTATATGACTGAATACGAAGCATGTATCTATGGCATTGAAGTGGCAATTGACATGAGAATCAAGATTCTTGAGGTCTATGGAGATTATGTTTTAGAGATTGGCCAAGTCAGAGGGAACTTTGTAACTCGGGATTCCAAACTGGTTCCGTACAAAAAACACATCGCGAAATCGATTCCCTACTTTGATGAGATCTCTTTTCATCATATCCCCAGACAGGAAAATCAACAAGCTGATGCTCTTGCCACCCTAGCATCCATGTTCAAAGTCAAGTGGACGAATGAAGCTCCTTCTATCCGCATTGATCATTTGAATGAACCAGACTATTTAGCAATCGAGGATGAGTTTGATGACAAGCCTTGGTTCTACGACATCAAGAGATATATGGAAAAATAGGAATATCCCAAGAGAGTCACTATCACTGACAAGAAGGCTCTTAGACGGATTTGCGCCAAATTCTTCTTAAGTGGTGGTGTACTGTACCAGAGGAATTATGATTCTGTGTTGCTCAGATGCTTGAATAGACACGAAGCAAACACAATCATAAAGTCCATACATGAGGGTTGTGAGGGTGTACATGCTAAAGGTCCTAACATGGCAAAAAAGATCCTTCAAGCTGGGTATTACTGGATAACAATGGAGGTCGATTGTTACAACTTTGCCAAAACATGTCACAAGTGCCAAATCTATGGTGACAAGATCCATGTGCCTTCTACTCCATTGAATGTTTTGACTTCACCTTGGCCTTTCTCCATGTGGGGTATCGATATGATTGGAATGATCGAACTGAAGGCTTCCAACGGTCATCACTTCATCGACTACTTCACCAAGTGGGTTGAAGCTGCTTTTTACGCAAATGTTACACGATAAGTGGTTGCCAGATTCATCAAGAAAGAGATAATATGTCGCTATGGTATTCCTAGAAACATTATCACTGACAACGCCAGCAACCTGAACAACAAGATGATGAAAGAGTTATGTCGAGAATTCAAGATCGAGCACCACAACTCTTCACCATATCAGCCCAAGATGAATGATGTCGTCGAAGCAGAAAACAATAACATCAAGAGGATTGTCCAGAAGATGGTCAAAACTTACAAGGATTGGCATGAAATGCTTCCTTTTGCATTACATGGCTACGTAACTTTAGTTCGTACTTCTACTGGGGAAACTCCGTATTCACTTGTGTATAGTCTGGAGGTTGTTCTTCCCATTGAAGTCGAGATTCCATCGCTCAGAGTCATCATGGAAGCAGATCTTGATGAAGCTGAATGGCTCCAATCCAGATACGACCAGATGAATATCATCGAAGAGAAATGCCTTACCGTTGTTTGCCATGGTTAATTATATCAGAGACATCTCAAGTGAGCTTTTGACAAGAAAGTCCTCCCTCGAACATTCCAAGAAGGCGAACTCGTGCTCAAGAGGTATTCACCTGTTCACTAGGATCCACATGGCAAGTGGACTCCCAATTACGAAGGACCCTTTATAGTCAAGAAGGCCTTCTCAGGCGGAGCCCTGATCCTCACCACCATGGATGGGGAGGAGTTGCAATCGCCCGTGAACTCCGAAGCAGTTGTTGCACCCTAATTTTTGACCCTAAGATGTCATCTTAATTTGTGCGTCTTAGGTCAAGCGTCTCTGCATTTTGCAATCATATTAACCCATTAATCATAGTCGCGCATTTTTATCTAATTTTTGGCACTTTTTCTCTTTTATTTTATTTAATTGTTTCATGAGATTTAGATTTTTCTCCTTTAAATTAAAATTCTGTTTATTTTTATTACTGTTAAATCACATATTTAATTTTAAAATTTATCTCCTCTTTTTCTTAATACATTTTATTTTTAGTTATTTGTTTCTTTTTATCATTTATTTTTTTATTTTATTACTATTATTTTCATCCATTTAATATTGTTATTTTGTCATTATTATTATTATTATTATTATCGTTGTATTATTATTATTTTTATCGTTTTTATTATTATTATTATTATTTTATTATTACTATTATTGTTATTATTAGTTATTTATTTTATTATCATTACTATATTTATTATCTTTTCTTTTTATTTATTTTATTTTATTTTATTTATTTTATAATTAATATTATCATCATTATTTTTTAGCATTTATTATTGTGATTAGTATTATTATTAATGTTATTATTATTTATATTATTGTTTTTTATATTATTATTATTATTATTATAATGTTTATTTTATCATTATACTATATATCAATACTCAAGGTCTGTTAGCTTTCCCAAAAAAAACACTTCTCTCTGCTCACACGTTTCTACAATGTTACACGTAAAAGCTGCTACCCAAGACCTTTCCTCCACACCAGACAGCCTGTCTGTCAGTAAAAACAAAAAATCTCTACCACGCCAGACAAACCCTCTGCTGCACCTCGTACCACCACAAAAACCAATTCCTGCAAAAGAAAACAAAAGGAACTTCACTGTGGGGGAAGCCTAAAAAAGGGACGATAATACACCTTCATCATTTTTCGGTTTTTCACGGAAAAAACAACAAAAAACTCCATTTTTCCTACTCATCATACCATAACCTTTGCTCCTTCTTCTTTCATAAACCACACGACCCAACCTTCAACAACCGTGAACACCAATCTTTAACCAACCTTCATCAACAAAACCCAAACCCGTAAAGCAGAACCATTTCAATCATAAACCAGAAATCGCACCCAGAGATTGAAGAAGAAGACAGAGACGAAGTTGAAAAGAGGAAAAGATTGAGAAGCCTTAGATTTTAAGAGAGAAACGAGAGGACGATGTTGTGGTTTCGTTGGATTTTGTTCGTTTGAGGTAGAAGGCCTCTTTTCTGAAAAAAAGCGTGTTTCTGTTTTGTTCTATGCATAGCCGTTTTTAGATTAGGTTTTGCTTTGTGTTAGACCCAAGCGGGTTATCTCTTTCCTACCCGACCCGTTTTGCATTGTGTTCATGGACTCCCCTCATTGTTTTTGTTTTTCAGCTCAACATCCATTTTTTTTCTTACAGTTTTAGAATTTAAGTAGATTAACTATTTGTGTTTATTTAACTAGACTTTTGTTAAATACATTTTGTTAATAATTTTTAACAATACTGTTAACTTTTTATTAATATCGTTCATTTTAACATATAGAATTTTATATTATTTAGTTAACATTTTAATTATTAATTTGATAAAAAAATTTATTAATATTTTTAGTTTATAATTTTTCCTTAAGAAAATTGTTTTAAAATATCGTTAATTTTCTTTTTAAAAGAGTTTTTATTTTGTTACTACTTTCGTTTAAATTATTCTTATTTCCACAAACATTTTTTGATTATATTTTGGTTATCATATTGTTTATACCTTATTTCTTGATTTATCTTCACTTTTCATTTCTACTTTGATTTTCATGTTCGACTTTATTCCAATTTTATTTTGGGCCTATGATATTAAAAAGCCACGATTTTTATTGATTTACTTTACCAAAAAAAATCGTGATGACTATGAGGCCGTTTTTTTTTAATTGGTCAATGAAAATCTAATAGAAAGGTATTCGATTTATTAATCTAAATCCTTATTTAAATGAGACCGATTTTATTTTTCATTTCGAGTCCATTTTCTTTCATTTGGGCCGATGATATCCCAAAAATCATGACTTAGTCGATTTATTTAAATTACTAAAAGTCGTGATATGTGTGAGGCCACTTCTCTTTTTTTTTATCGGTCGATGAAAGTCGAATATCATAGATTATCGGTTTCTCGATTAAATCATGATTAAGACGAGACCGACTTTATTTCTACTTCATTCTGTATTTTCCTATATCTTCATCTTCATTTTCTGACCGATGAAAGTCTTTCTATTCATGAACGTTGTTAGCGAAGCGACGAACCTTCATTATTTCAAATCTGTAGTGAGTAATCATCGAGATTGCTTTCTATACTTTGAGATCGTGATAGGTTACCTTTGACTAATCAACGAGAGTTTGTGACTCAAGACGAGGTCTCCACCTTTCTTTTCGTGTGGCACGATCTCATCGGAGAATGATCTTCTACATCATTTCTCTATCGTGTCTTAACACACAGATCAAATTGTGCATCCTCCTATAGTATGGTCTTCCTCATAGACCGTACTACGACGGATCAGTACTACATTGGACCCGATTCATCGATACAATAAATTAATCAACAATCACTAAATTTACTTTCATTCAATATATATATATATATATATATATATCTTGATTTATTATTTTATGTTGATTATTATCCTTGTAAATATTATCATTTGTTCATATTTATATCTTGCGTATATTGTTCATTTTATTTGTACATTTAAAACACATTAATAAATATCGAAACCCCTAAAAGACTCAATTGACCGGACTGTGGTTACTATTGTGTTTTGGACTGAGGACTTAGATTTAGGACTTTTACCCTATGCTCTTGGACTGAGGACTTAGATTTAGGATTTTTACCCTATGCTCTTGGAGTTGGTATTCCGGTCTTCGGATTTTGCTTGACTGGTCAGTGGCCTATCAATGAGAAGTATTTATACACTATTCTGGTCAGATCTTTCTATCTCTTGCTCATTTACATTGATGCATTTTTTGTCTGCAAGTATATATGTTTTCCTGACACAGTCTTTTAGCATGTCAGCCTGATACTGTGTGGATACTATCAATCTTTGATTTATTATCACTTGACTTTAATGTCACGGTACATACCATGTTCATATCTCATTCATTCTATCTTGATCATTAAAGCATATTTAGTCTATTACCTCTGCTTAGGCTATCAGGTTTGATAGTAGGTAATATGTCTATCCTCTTGTCAGATACCTCTGCTTAGGCTACCATGTATGGTAGTAGGTCATCTTTCCTTTTGTTTTTACCTCTGCTTAGGCTATCATATGTTGGATAGTAGGTAACACACCTTTTCTTTCACCCTTAGTTAGGTGAACTACGGTTGCTCTGATTCTTTAGTCAGATACGTAGGCACGAGATGCGACGTCTTGGCGAGCAAAACTAGTGTACATACTCTTAGGTCTTTACCTTAGTACAGATACCCTTAGCAAGCAAATATAGAATAACATAATGAAACAAGAGGCTCCCGTAGAGTACTACGGACGTTTAGGGTGCTAATACCTTCCCTAGGCGTAACCAACCCCCGAACCTTAGATCTCCCCCCTTTAGGTTTTTTAACGATCTTGAACCTTTCCTTTGGATAAATCAAAGTCAGTTGTAAAAGAAAGAGATGCAAGTTAATTAATAGCTTGTTGTCCAATTTTCACCGCGGCAGAAATGGCGACTTCACTGGGGACAATTAGGAAAGTTAGACCTATTGCTGGTCCTTTCCTCAGAGGGTTAAGCCTATCTTATTTTCATGCTTGTTTATTCTACTTGTATATTTACTTGTATGTTATATTTGCTTGTATGTTATATTTGATTGTATGTATATTTGCTTGTATATCTGTATATATCTGTATATCTGTCTGTGCTGGGATTTTTCTGTGTGCAGGGTGCCATTATTGAGTGGTGAGAGTCCTAGACCCAAACTTGAGTGAAATATAGGAGATGATATGGTCAAGGGTACTTTGACGGACTCGATTCCTGAAAAGTCGAATTGAGAAAATCATCGCTCAGTTTAGGTTCTTTTGAACTTAATATTGTTTGAACGTGTTCATTCGTGAAAACGGTATTAACTTCGACCAAGAATCCTTAAGACTGAGGACCGTAGCACCTTTAAACCCACTTGGCCTTTTAGAATATAGTGTGGTGACTATGCGGGAGTCTATTTCCAAATAGTTGTCACGCGATACTACACTCAGACGAGATTCTCTTGAGAATATTATTGACTAACCGAGTAATTTGGGAAGTCAATAATACTCGAAAGATGGGTCGTAGACTCTGGGAACTTTTAGAACCCGTTCGGCAGGTACATTTGGAAACCAAACTACCTTATGGGATGGGTAGACCATGGCTCCATGCCTGTGACCTTCAAACTTAGGTCCTCCCTTGTTTGTGTGTGAATACCAAGTGTACATATGTTTGTGCTTGTGTGCTTTTTGCGTGTGCATATGTCTATGTTTTTGTGTGCCCGTGTTTGTGCATTGCATACATCTCATCGCATCCATTGATGATTTCAAGGAACTCATACGTTCTTTTCTTTGCGAAGATCCTTAGAGATCACGGATTTTTAAAACAAAACTCTTCAGTTTTTCAAAAGTTTGCAACTTGCTTTTGAGTTCCTTGAAACCATTTGGCTTGCATTAGCATTGCATTCTCATTGCATGTCATTTGCATTGCATTTGCATTTCTCAGCCTTGAGTCTTGTCCGTCCTTTGTCTGTAACCCAGCCGGCTTCCTGAAGCTATCTTTGGACCTGAAGTAGCTTTTGAAGTTGTTTTTTTTTTCAGACTCGTCTGTTGTGACTACCATGTTGGGGCACTGAGGCATGCAACTGAAGACTTAGGGTACTCAGAGACGAGGCCCAGACTCTGCTTGATTACAAGAGGTTCTCATTCACGCCTCAAGGAATTCGGATCAACAAACCTTCGCCTAATCAGGCAGGTCTATCAGACTCCGAGAGGAAGAAATTTCCAAGGAATATATGTGAAGATGATTCTCAGACGGATCTCGACAATTAACTTCGAGGATGACTATCACAGCTTGGCAGATCAAGGAGGAATGTCTAGTCCCCTGAAGTTGACCATCTTTTGGCTATTTCAGCATTTTGTTGTATTTTCTTTGCATGTTTGAATCTATTTTCGCTTATAAGCATTGTTGTACTTTCAAATTGGCAAGATTAATGAAATGTTTGTGTGTCTTTTGATTAAGTCCATTCGTTTCACTTATTTACTTTTTTTTGTGTTTGAAAAAAAACCAAAAAAACAAAAAAACAAAAAAAAAACAAAAAGAGCAAATTATTTCTTCCCTTCCACTTATCAAACTGTTTGTTTAAGCAAAGATTGGGGAGAATGACGAAAATGTTATTCATAATTGCTGTGGTATGCTTTCGATTAAACCTTTCCGAGGATGTAAGGCATTGTTTCAATTCCCAAACACTGGAGAAATAAGGGAGATAAACCCTCGTTAATCCCTCTGAGCCTTGAAGTAGAAGTTTTCTTTTCCAAAATAAAATTAAAAAACCCTCAATCTTAATCTGGGGCAGGGTAGTGTTCAGTTAAGCTGATCAAGCGCCCAAACTTTCAAAAAGGAGTAAACATCCGAGAATCCACTTTATCTATCCCTTACAAGTTAAGAGGCTGGAAGTCAAATCCACAATGATTTTCCCTTGACTATCTAAAGAGTGAGGCAGTCGCAATCCTTTCAAAAAAGTCAAAATAACTTAGAGTCACACGACTTGTTCATGAATGAAAAAAGAAAAAGAGGAAAAAACCCGCTAAGTCAAAACCTATGAAGGAGACTTAGGCAAAATTGGGGCATCCCGTTGGACTTCAAATTCAAATCCAAAAGATTTCGTCCAGGAAAAAGTTAGGGAATAAAACAAAGAATGTGAAAGCGAAATAAAGGATCACAAAGAAAAATCTTCAGTAAAGAACAGGGTCGTGTGATCAAACACCAAAAGCAAATAAGTGAGTGACTGTCATGTCCAAAGCCTCAGTGGTTTCGCAACCATATCAAAAAGACTCCTTTTGAGAGACGAGTGTTTGTGTCAGGTTAACTGAACGTAGGGCCGAAGAACATCACGAAGAATGGGTGGGTACAAATAAACTTTGAGCCTTTATCTTTTGTTTCGTAAACCGTGAACCAGGCCACGTTACAACCCTTAAAAGACCTAATTGAGGTAAAGGTTGTTTTGAAAGCATACTACAATAAGGTTGATTAACCTGACTCCTAATGATCTTTGCTAGTTGCGTGTGTTGATCACTTCATCTGTCATTCTGTAAATCACCAGATCCACTCTGTTTTTGATCACTTAATCATTCCACTGTGCGTGTTCCATCAATAAAACTTGATTTCAAAAGCTTGCATAAATTTTTGCACTGAAATTGCCAATTTTAAATGAACAATACTTGTTTGTGAAATGATTCAACATCAAAGGAATCCCGACAAATGCTGTCAGCTAGGGAATTTGATTTGATAAAGGAAGCTCAGTCAAGGGGCAACTAAGCAGGAGGTTCTGCCGATCCATCATTTCAAGAATTATTGAACCAGGGGCAGAACTCTTCAAGGTTCAGAATATTGGGGCAAGCCTTCTTGAGGTCGTTTTATGACAAGTTTGGACTCCAATGACCCATCAACAGGGGCAAGTTTGTTCCCCAGTTGTTTCTACCACAGTTTAAAGGACTTTGTATTGCGAATGCAGTTGAACTGGGGCAGTTATGTCAAGACTCATGGATCTCCTCAAGAGTTTGAAGACATTGAAGCACCTGCCATTTCAATTCTTCTGTAAAATCCTCTTGGTGACTTATCATCACAAGACCAATTAATCAGGAGCAGTCAAGTCGAGATCTGCAAACCTCTAAGAAAACAACTAGTCTGGGACATCTTCTTCACAGATTAACCAAGATGACAGGGGCAAGTTTATTCCCCAGTTGTCAACAACCAGACTGGATAATTAACTCAAGGATTGTGTTGTGCAGACGCTGTTAATCTAGGCTTTGTACAAGACACTCCGTGATGAGTATAAACTATCAGACAACCTCCTCTCAGGCTTGGTATAAGGATTCTCCCATGCGGAGTCAGTCAGTCAACAGATAGCCTCATCTTAGGCTTTGTACAATGATTTCCCCAAGTGGAATCCAGCCTCCTCTTAGGCTTTGTATAATGATTTTCCCCAGCGGAACCCAATTAACCTCCTAGCTTCAATCTTGGGCCTCGATCAAGACTCCCGACTAGCTCAAGAACTTTGTCGTACGAAGCAGTCAATCAGGGGCAGTTATGTCGAGATTCGGTAAACCTCTCAAGAGTCGGAAGACATTGGAACATTTTGGGATGCCAATTTTTCTGTATAACCCTCTTGGAATGACTTCCACATGATACAGTCGATCTGGGGCAATTATGTCGAGATTGGATAAATCTCTCCAAATTCGAAGGCTTGGTTGTATAGAACACCATCAGTCTGGGGCAATTACGTCGAGATTCTACAAGTCTCCCTGAGAGTTTGAAAATATTGTGACAGTTGGATGTCAATTTTTCTGTAAAATCCTTTTGGGATGACTTCTTCTCTTAAAACATGTAATCTGGGGCATTTGAGAATCGAGGATTATTTCATCCATTCACAACAACTGTTGTTTGAAATGGCGGCTACCACGCGGTTCATCAATGCAAAACTACTTTCTCCACTCATGCCCAAAGAGCTTCTGTCTCAAGTGGTGCGATGATTCCCCAGCAAGCCTCTACTACATCAATCACAACCATCCACCGGTGAATCTCTACTTCAGCGGTTATGGCAGGTTTGATGCAAGATTTCCCCAGTTGGTGACCTAAGAATTCCCTTGGCCTCAACCTCCCCTTAATGAAGTAACTGTTACTTCATCCAACGAACTTCTTACAACTTCAATCTTCCCCAACGAAGTGGATGTTTATTTCATCCCCATGAAGTCTCAACCCTGACGTCTTCAGTTTGCAACTTTGATCTGAGCTTCCCCCAATGTAGTGGATATTTATTTTATCCCCTGGGTGGCCTCAGTTCTGGAATCTCCAATTACAATTTCATTTTAGGCTACTTCGGTTTGCAGTGGATATTTATTTTATCCCCCAAGAAGTCTTTCCAGTCATGAGTTCGATCCTTTCCTAGTGGATCTTTCTCATTCTCAACAGAGTGATCGGATTCGTCTTGACAATTCCCTAAGTGAAGTCATGTTGTTTATCCCCAAGTAGAGTGCTCTTTTCCTCAGAGAAGTTTGAAACCATGAAGCAAGACTTTGTTTCCATATGTAGTTTTCCATTCCCCAATGATGCTTCTATCTTGTAAAGTTTGGCTGAGTATCCGGGTTGAGATGTTTATTTCATCTCCAGTTTACTTCTCTCTGTCTGTTTTGTCTGCATAAGCATAACATACATTTACATAGACACATGGCATTTATGCATTTTGCATTTTGTGATGTTGTTTGTTCTTTCACTTTGGTTGCGTTTATCCCCAAGTGATCGGGTTTGTCTTCTCCCTCCAAGTAGAGTCGTCAGCCCTAAGTAGGAAGAGTACACCCTTTCTAAATTCCCCACTGAGTTTGATTCTCGTGGACGATGGTTGCTTTAGTTTTCTTTTCCATCTTTTGGATAAAGATAAACCCCAGTTGAGTTCATCCCTCACTGGATAGAGTCTTGCTTGACCGTTTCTTTTTAGCTATTTCCTGAATTGAACTTTGGTCCCTGACAATCACAATTTTAAATCTCTCTAGGCTTGTGAACCTGGACCGAGTGTGCATTTATTTTGCACTTCGCCTCCCCAAGTAGAATCTGTTTGAAAGATTACCATTGAAAACAAGATCTTTCTCCAGCTGTGTTATTACAACATTTTCTTGGAATTCATACCCAGACGACAAATGGCAGCTCTTTATATAAGCAGTTTGTTTTGGTCTCGGATTTTCTATTAGGATTACAAATGGCAGTCTCTTTTCAAGACAGTTTGTCTATCCTCAGAAGTTATCAAGATCATCAACTTGTCTTCCATCAAATAACATCTCTCCGAAAATCCGTCAGAGAAGTTTGTTGAAGACTTTACAGGTTTTCTCTTTATTTGAGAATTCCTATTACAAGGATTTTATTTCAAACTACAACAATATTGCTCCTCAGTGATGCTCTCCCAGTGAGCCTACTATTCAACTTACTTCCATCAAATGGCATCACTTCGAGAAGTTTGGTGAAGATTCAGATGATCTTTCTCTTTATTTGAGAAGACATTATTTTGCAAGTCAGCCGACCTGCATCCTTTTTGAAGATCCCCGGGGAAATTTCCTCATCTCCAATGAGTTATGGATTCCCGTTGAAGTCTTCAATCTCCAGTAAAAATTCCAATCCCCTGTGAAGTTATTTTCCAACAAGTATTCACCTTTCTAGGAGGAATTCAAGACTTTCGCTCGAGGCAGACAACCTCGTAGCTTCCATTTCAAGACTTTGCTCGAGGCAGACAACCTCGTAGCTTTTACTTCAAGACTTTGCTCGAGGCAGACAACCTCATAGTTTTTATTTCAAGACTTTGCTCGAGGCAGACAACCTCGTAGCTTTTATTCCTAGACTTCGCTCGAGGCAGACAACCTCGTAGCTTTTAATTCAAGACTTTGCTCGTGGCATGCAACCTCGCAGCATTTTGTTCAATAACCCGTTCATGGCATACAACCTTGAAGCGTTGGGGAAGTTTATTTACCCTTTCTAAATTAAACATTTAGTTAAAGAAGAAGCTGAATCATATTGTGATCATCGGAAGCTTATTTTGGTTATTACCTTTGCTTAGGCTATCATATGTTTGATAGTAGGTAATATACCATATGTTTTGGTCTGATACGTGCTTAGGCTCCCGTGGTGGTAGTAGGTCATCTTTCCTTTTTGTGTTTACCTTTGCTCAGGCTATCATATATTTGATAGTAGGTAACACATCTTGCTTTTGGATCGAGCACCTGTGCTTAGGCTGCCACAAGTTGGCAGTAGGTGATCCTTACTTTCAAATCTATTACCTTTGCTTAGGCTATCATATGTTTGATAGTAGGTAATATGTCTATCCTTTTGGTCAGATACCTTTACTTAGGCTACCAAGTTTGGTAGTAGGTCATCTTTCCTTATGTGTTTACCGTTGCTTAGGCTGTCATATGTTTGATAGTAGGTAACACACTTTTCTTTGGGGTTGGACACCTATGCTTAGGCTACCGTGTTTGGTAGTAGGTGATCTCTCCTCCCAAGTTTATTACCTCTGCTTAGGCTATCGTGTGCGATAGTAGGTAATGTACGTCCTGTCATTTCAACTGGATACCTTTGCTTAGGCTGCCACAAGTTATTGGTAATAGGTTATCTTTCCTTTCAAGTTTCTTGCCTGATGTTTAGACTACCATATCCCTGGTAGTAGGTAATACACACCTTTGTTCTATTTTGGAAATACCACGTGTTTAAGCTACTTTGTGATTGTCAGTTGGTAGTCTATTCCCCAGTGGAGTTGATTCCATTCCCAATGGAGTTGGATCTTTCCCCAGTGGAGAACACCCCTTTGGTGTCCTATCTCGAGTAAGAACTTATAGGGTTTCCCCTCAGTTTTTTCTATCCCGAGTGTTTCCTTGGAGTCTCCCCAGTAAGTCTCTTTTGTCGGTTAGCCTGTATCCCCAGTGAGTTTTCCTCGTGGATATTAACCTTCATCCTTCCACTGGTGTTACTCACCTGCGGTTGTTTGCCTGTTTGTCTGCATTTTTGCATCTATCATGGAATCATATCATCATACTAGAGTTCATGACATGTTTGCATCTTAGTTTGGTTCATATCATGTGCATTTGGCGGCATCTTAGGGCCAAAATTTTTGTGCATGTTTGTATTTAAGTCTCTCCTATCTCGTTCAGACGAAGATTCCAATCTTCATATCTCCGAATAGGAGAAACTTAAATAGGGGCATCTGTTGCACCCTAATTTTTGACCCTAAGATGTCATCTTAATTTGTGCGTCTTAGGTCAAGCGTCTCTGCATTTTGCAATCATATTAACCCATTAATCATAGTCGCGCATTTTTATCTAATTTTTGGCACTTTTTCTCTTTTATTTTATTTAATTGTTTCATGAGATTTAGATTTTTCTCCTTTAAATTAAAATTCTGTTTATTTTTATTACTGTTAAATCACATATTTAATTTTAAAATTTATCTCCTATTTTTCTTAATACATTTTATTTTTAGTTATTTGTTTCTTTTTATCATTTATTTTTTTTATTTTATTACTATTATTTTCATCCATTTAATATTGTTATTTTGTCATTATTATTATTATTATTATTTTTATCGTTGTATTATTATTATTTTTATCGTTTTTATTATTATTATTATTATTTTATTATTACTATTATTGTTATTATTAGTTATTTATTTTATTATCATTACTATATTTATTATCTTTTCTTTTTATTTATTTTATTTATTTTATAATTAATATTATCATCATTATTTTTTAGCATTTATTATTGTGATTAGTATTATTATTAATGTTATTATTATTTATATTATTGTTTTTTATATTACTATTATTATTATAATGTTTATTTTATCATTATACTATATATCAATACTCAAGGTCTGTTAGCTTTCCCAAAAAAACACTTCTCTCTACTCACACCTTTCTACAACGTTACACGCAAAAGCTGCTACCCAAGACCTTTCCTCCACACCAGACCGCCTGTCTGTCAGTAAAAACAAAAAATCTCTACCACGCCAGACAAACCCTCTGCTGCACCTCGTACCACCACAAAAACCAATTCCTGCAAAAGAAAACAAAAGGAACTTCACTGTGGGGGAAGCCTAAAAAAGGGACGATAATACACCTTCATCATTTTTCGGTTTTTCACGGAAAAAACAACAAAAAACTCTATTTTTCCTACTCATCATACCATAACCTTTGCTCCTTCTTCTTCCATAAACCACACGACCCAACCTTCAACAACCGTGAACACCAATCTTTAACCAACCTTCATCAACAAAACCCAAACCCGTAAAGCAGAACCATTTCAATCATAAACCAGAAATCGCACCCAGAGATTGAAGAAGAAGACAGAGACGAAGTTGAAAAGAGGAAAAGATTGAGAAGCCTGTGATTTTAAGAGAGAAACGAGAGGACGATGTTGTGGTTTCGTTGGATTTTGTTCGTTTGAGGTAGAAGGCCTCTTTTCTGAAAAAAAGCGTGTTTCTGTTTTGTTCTATGCATAGCCGTTTTTAGATTAGGTTTTGCTTTGTGTTAGACCCAAGCGGGTTATCTCTTTCCTACCCGACCCGTTTTGCTTTGTGTTCATGGGCTCCCCTAATTGTTTTTGTTTTTCAGCTCAACATCCATTTTTTTTCCTTACAGTTTTAGAATTTAAGTAGATTAACTATTTGTGTTTATTTATCTAGACTTTTGTTAAATACATTTTGTTAATAATTTTTAACAATACTGTTAACTTTTTATTAATATCGTTCATTTTAACATATAGAATTTTATATTATTTAGTTAACATTTTCATTATTAATTTGATAAAAAAATTTATTAATATTTTTAGTTTATAATTTTTTCTTAAGAAAAATGTTTTAAAATATCGTTAATTTTCTTTTTAAAAGAGTTTTTATTTTGTTACTACTTTCGTTTAAATTATTCTTATTTCCACAAACATTTTTTGATTATATTTTGGTTATCATATTGTTTATACCTTATTTCTTGATTTATCTTCACTTTTCATTTCTACTTTGATTTTCATGTTCGACTTTATTCCAATTTTATTTTGGGCCTATGATATTAAAAAGCCACGATTTTTATTGATTTACTTTACCAAAAAAAATCGTGATGACTATGAGGCCATTTTTTTTTAATTGGTCAATGAAAATCTAATAGAAAGGTATTCGATTTATTAATCTAAATCCTTATTTAGATGAGACCGATTTTATTTTTCATTTCGAGTCCATTTTCTTTCATTTGGGCCGATGATATCCCAAAAATCATGACTTAGTCGATTTATTTAAATTACTAAAAGTCGTGATATGTGTGAGGCCACTTCTCTTTTTTTTTATCGGTCGATGAAAGTCGAATATCATAGATTATTGGTTTCTCGATTAAATCATGATTAAGACGAGACCGACTTTATTTCTACTTCATTCTGTATTTTCCTATATCTTCATCTTCATTTTCTGACCGATGAAAGCCTTTCTATTCATGAACGTTGTTAGCGAAGCGACGAACCTTCATTATTTCAAATCTGTAGTGAGTAATCATCGAGATTGCTTTCTATACTTTAAGATCGTGATAGGTTACCTTTGACTAATCAACGAGAGTTTGTGACTCAAGACGAGGTCTCCACCTTTCTTTTCGTGTGGCACGATCTCATCGGAGAATGATCTTCTATATCATTTCTCTATCGTGTCTTAACACACAGATCAAATTGTGCATCCTCCTATAGTATGGTCTTCCTCATAGACTGTACTACGACGGATCAGTACTACATTGGACCCGATTCATCGATACAATAAATTAATCAACAATCACTAAATTTACTTTCAGTAAATATATATATATATATATATATATATATATATATATATATATATATATATATATATCTTGATTTATTATTTTATGTTGATTATTATCCTTGTAAATATTATCATTTGTTCATATTTATATCTTGCGTATATTGTTCATTTTATTTGTACATTTAAAACACATTAATAAATATCGAAACCCCTAAAAGACTCAATTGACCGGACTGTGGTTACTATTGTGTTTTGGACTGAGGACTTAGATTTAGGACTTTTACCCTATGCTCTTGGACTGAGGACTTAGATTTAGGATTTTTACCCTATGCTCTTGGAGTTGGTATTCCGGTCTTCGGATTTTGCTTGACTGGTCAGTGGCCCATCAATGGGAAGTATTTATACACTATTCTGGTCAGATCTTTCTATCTCTTGCTCATTTACATTGATGCATTTTTTGTCTGCATGTATATATGTTTGCCTGACACGGTCTTTTAGCATGTCAGCCTGATACTGTGTGGATACTATCAATCTTTGATTTATTATCACTTGACTTTAATGTCACGGTACATACCATGTTCATATCTCATTCATTCTATCTTGATCATTAAAGCGTATTTAGTCTATTACCTCTGCTTAGGCTATCAGGTTTGATAGTAGGTAATATGTCTATCCTCTTGTCAGATACCTCTGCTTAGGCTACCATGTATGGTAGTAGGTCATCTTTCCTTTTGTGTTTACCTCTGCTTAGGCTATCATATGTTGGATAGTAGGTAACACACCTTTTCTTTCACCCTTACTTAGGTGAACTACGGTTGCTCTGATTCTTTAGTCAGATACGTAGGCACGAGATGCGACGTCTTGGCGAGCAAAACTAGTGTACATACTCTTAGGTCTTTACCTTAGTACAGATACCCTTATCAAGCAAATATAGAATAACATAATGAAACAAGAGGCTCCCGTAGAGTACTACGGACGTTTAGGGTGCTAATACCTTCCTTAGGCATAACCAACCCCCGAACCTTAGATCTCCCCCCTTTAGGTTTTTTAACGATCTTGAACCTTTCCTTTGGATAAATCAAAGTCGGTTGTAAAAGAAAAAGATGCAAGTTAATTAATAGCTTGTTGTCCAATTTTCACCGCGACAGCAGTCAACAAATATTATGCCTGAAAAAAAAGGAGTATAGAGCCCGCTAGATTGACATCCGCAAGGACAATCTAGGCAAAAATGGGTGTCTCGATGAACTAAAAAAAAGAAATGTTCATGTAAAAGTTAGTGTTGCGGTGAGAATCGAATAACAAGCTATTAATTAACTTGCATCACATTTCTTTGAATTCACCACCGACTTTGATTTATCCAAAGGAAACGTTCAAGATCGAGAAAAACCTAAAGGGGGGAGATCTAAGGTTCGGGGGTTGGTTAGGCCTAGGGAAGGTATTATCATCCTAAACGTCCGTAGTACTCTACGGGAACCTCTTGTTTTAGTTTGTTATGTCTCACTCGCTTGCTAAGGGTGTTATGCTAAAGGTTGAAACCCTAGGGGTTAGTATCTAAGTATACTCGACAAAGTATCGCACTTTGCGCCTACGTATCCTGACGGGAGTGGAATCAGAGTATCCGTAGTTCACCGATCTAAGGGTGAAGAAGGAACCATTGACTATGGCCAAAGTTCCAAGGGGAAATGAGTATGAGCTCATTTTAGAGTTCACGATAACTCTCTAAGTCTAAGTTATAAGGGGAAAGTGAGTTCTCAAGATGGTGAGAATCACGTAGAGTTCAAAACTCTAACCTATTTTTAAGTTATGATTTCATTGGCTCTCATGAGGCCAAGAAATGGGATAAACCTAAAAGGATAAGGTAGGGTGGTTGTTTAGTGACTCATAAGTCAATTTTAGGATGATCTCCCTTTGGAATGGGGGGAAAGAGAACAGTTTTAAATTACTATGAAATAAAGAGGTTATATGAATTCAATATGATGATGTAAAAAAGACATGAACAAGATAATGAGATGAAACAAAATTTATGAAATCATGCAAGGTTAGAATCATACATATTAGACAATGTTTAGACAAGGTGAACAAAGATAACATGGTAAGATGAATAAAGAAGTGCAATAAAACTCTAAAAGGTACTTCCAAACCTAACTTGAATAAATGCCTCAAGATTAAATATTTTCATCAATTTCTCTTTATGCCCAACAAGTAAATTTAATTAGAAGCATTTAGCAAAAAGAATGGAAGGAAAAGGATTAAAAAACAAACAAGTTATGACATTTTGAAATTAAGACATAAAATTGAAAATAAATAATACAACCAAGTATTAAAAAGGAAGGAAAGGGCACTCCTAGGGATTGAACCCAGGACCCTTTGCGTACAGGCTAAAACCAAGGCCAACTGAGCTGAACGCACGTCTGAACATACAAAGATGACACACATATATATGTAAAATAAGCGAAATTCAGAAAAATAAAACAAAAGGACTGGGGCGAGGGGGATTCGAACCCCAGTCCTATAGGTGAAAGGGCGCGTGCTTGTGTGTGCTTACCACTGGGGTGGCTGTTACATCTGGTAACAATCTCAACTCAATAAATATATAAGCCTCACATGCATGTATATTTCAAATTAACAAAGCAAACCAACCAAATACACGATCTGCTCATGAAGGAAAAACATCAAAGCCACGCCATCCAAACATCAACCATTGCCAAATAAAATGAAGCAGAACACATGATTATCATCTCAAAACCATGAATTGTTACATACATTAAATACCAAGTAAGTGCTTATCATATAAATCCATGAAGTAAGAACATTTGAATGTATAAAGTAACAAATTCGCACAGTCATAGCAGCAAGCATGGAGCATATTCAAAAGGGGTTCAATGAAATGAAACATCTTGGAATACAACTAATAAACAAACATGTAGTTCAAGGATCCAAATCAGCATGGCAATTAGGTTTAGTTTCATGTATATCAAGACATTCTCAAGACTTTAGCATGCTTAATGAAGTGCAGCAGAGCTATTTAGGACTTAAATCACACGATTGACAAAGTTATTTGTTCAAAATGCAAGAAAACAAGAGATGGGTTAAGGCATGATGCAGCCAGTTCTAATGACACATTCTCAAAGTTCAAAAGCAATTCAAATATGTCACAATGAGTGGTGAAAAATAGGGATAGGTCAGATCAAGGTAAAGGCATATTCTAACACTACCCTAACTGTTAGTGACAGTTCCTAAGATATATTAAAAAGTGCTAAGGAAATAAAGGCAGCAACCTCAACAACATAAGTAGTCAGCAGCATACAAGTAACATGCAATTAGGGCAAATACATTCTACAAGGTAGTGAGCTCATAAGATTAGATACACACAATCAATGCTAGCACACCAGTCAGATAACAAGCTTCAAAAAGTTAAGATTCATTGTGGTTATCAAGCAATGCAGCAGATAATTTTCACAAAGATAGCATACAAGCAACATGATGATAGTCCATACAACTCAACTGTTCATCAAGGCAAAATATAGTCACACCAGTCAAACATAATGTCAAGGAAAAAAAGTAATCAGTCATAGTGGTTGAGGGCATAGTGATAATTCATACATCAAAGCCAGATTAAAGGCACACCAATCACATATAATGTCAAGGCAAGTTTACTTAGATTCATGGCATTTTGATACATCATAAGGCATAGGTCAAACAGAATTGTGCATATATGAGCAGTGAAATCCCAAATCAAAAGTAGTTTAGCAAAATGAATTACACACAAAAGGTTACAAACTCATCATGTTGGTACAAGTACAAATTAGTCATGTTTAGAGTGATAAGTACACAAACATCATGATGGTCAAGAGCCTCTATAAATCATACACTTGTATTCAAGACAGAATAGGACATATCACAAGACAACATGGCAATCAAGTTCAATCAAGTGGTATCACTTAAAACAGACAGTAGCATATGACATGACAAAAACCAACTTGGGCAAGAATCATACAAACACATACATAAAACACACATTGACTAGGTTCAGAATAGGCTGGCACATATTAGAAGCACAAAGTGATATCAAACATCCATAGCTTAGGAGTATTGTCAAAAAAACACATCAAAGCTAGCAACACATATCATGAATACATAATTTAACATGTAGAACAAAAGCATGATATCACAAAACATAACTTTCTGAAGTCAACAGTTTCAACAAGATTGCTTTAGCATGTACAAGGTGAAATAACATGGTATGACAGGTCATGGAACATTGAGGCACATGATTAAATAGGAACAACTCAAAGCAAACTGACAACAACACAATTCTTATCCTAAGTTCAATATTCATGTACATGAACCTTACACCTATATTACCAATATCAAAACAATGGACTGCATCACAAGAAACTAAAAACACTAAGCAACACAACCAAATAAACCAAACTCAGGCATATGATTCAAAAGCAGTTCCATGTTAAGGATAAGATTCAACAAAATATCACACCTATGCAAGACTTTAGATACAGGGCAAGGCAACAAGCTTAAGCATACAAGATGATTATCCATTAGTGATGACAAAATGATAATACCAATGACATTTAATGCAAACACCTCTGAAACAAGCATGGATAGATAGGTTTGCTGAGCATATCAGGAACAAGTACGGAGCTGAGATTCAAGAATCTCTCATCTTAAAAATCACAAACACATATGACATACATAAATGGGTTAACAAATTCAACCATCTAAACTTGACAGTGCAACAACCAAAACGAAATCTTGTGAACTTGCAGCCACCCTTGAACAAAACCAAAGGTATTATAACTTAACACAACAAGCATACATGTATATCATATCAATAAACAAAATCATCTATTTTATGATATCAAGCCATGAACAAACAAACAACATACTTAAGCACATGTTAGCAAGCTACATAATGTAAAGAACAACAAAAATGCACATGACATAATGATCAGCTGAGCATGATTATTAAAAGGAAAAGAGTGTGATACCAAGTGGAGTAATGTCCACTGCACCTTCAAGTGGGTTGAATGATTTCCTTCAGAACTGACCAAAGCACTCCAAAGCAAGTCTTTCTCTTTTCTTGCTCGAAAATTAGAACTCAGAAGCTATTTAAGTGTTTTTGTGGGAATTGTTGGTGAATTGAAGTGTAGAAGCAAGCTCCTTTTATAAGCTGAGCCAATGGGCCTCGGTTCTTTGAGTCCAAAGAGAAAACAGTTGGTATGCTGAGTAGAAACTAGGGTTTATAATGTCTCTTTTTGAATTCAAATATTGGTCCATTTCTTGGAGACAAATGCACTCTTCTGCTGCACAAAATCTCAGAGGTTGCAGGGTCAATTTTCACATCTTCGTGCATTGCTTAAGTGCTCCTCCTTTGTTGTCATATGAGAGGGTATCAGATGAGGTAAAGATTGGGATTGCATGAGGGGATCTGCAGGTGAGAGCAGGTTGTATGCTGAAACGAGTAATGCCTCAGAAACACTTTTAATGAACTAAACCTTGAAAGCTCAAACGGGAAGTGTTTGGAGAATTCAAAAATAAGAAAAATGCGCCAAGGGATTGGATTGTGAAACGATTTGGATGAATTTGATTCAATTCTATTTTGAATTTCCTTCTTCTTCTGCAATTCGCAAGCACAACCAAGGAAACGAATCATGTTTTGGATTGTTTTGCTTTTGCTAGCCACGCGGCGTCCTTCCATTGGTTAGAGAGGCAAGGTTGAAAAGTCAAAGCATATTGCATACTTCCTATTGGTCCACAGCCAAATGAATTTCAATTCAATACAAATTGTGACATGAATTTGGTGACGATGGGCCTATTGATGATGGGCTTCTTGAACAAATATTTGAATTGGTTTTCTTTCTTTTATTTTTATTTTTTTGGTACAAAAAGAAATGGCTTAGAAAAAAAAAGATAAATAATAGGTGATCTTGGTAATTGGAATGGTTATGGTTTAGGAGAATTAATATTGACAAATGGAGAAATTGGATAAAATTGGTTAATAGAGGACTATTGAAATTGGTTTGGGATTAAAAATGACAATTGAGGGTAGATAAGGTGGGTAGAAATTTGGTTAAGGAGAGGATCATGGAGAGGGTTATAGAGATATCTCTTTGAAATGAGAGACTTGCTTGATTCAATGCTCCATCCGAGATCTTGATTAATCACCTCTTGCATCTTCTTAAGATAAACCTGATTCAAAAATGAAACAAACACAAACAAAACTTGGCAAAAAAAAGGTTAGCTATGCAATATGATTGACCTAATGTGACATGCAAGAGATCAATGGATCTAAGGGTAAAATTTGGGGGTACAACAGTTAGGGACAATGCAAAAAAACAATAATAGCTCGCTAAGTTGAAAACCCGAAAGGGTGACTTAGGCAAAAATAGGTATCCCGGTGGACGAAAAAAATGAAAAAAATGTCTAGGCAAAAATTAGGGATAAAGGCATTTGACTGTGAACACTTGAGCCTTTCTTCTTCATAGTTGTACCTTAGACGGTAACAGAGCATTCAAATCATCATCAACTGGTGCAAGGCGTTGGAACCTAGACTTACGGTGGATGGTAGCCAATGTTGTAATCAATGCAAAACATGTTTTCCCTTTTCCCTTTACATTTGTTTTTCAATTTCATTGCAAATTTCCTCATCAAGGATTTTTGCATCCTTGTACACTCTTTATGTACAAATATTTTTCAAATTCAATAAAATTCATCACTTGATTTCTCAATTGTCTTCTTTTCAGTATTTTGTTTGCAAAATAAATAATTATTTATGATCACATAATACTATAAAGCGTTGAGGATAATGAAAAAGCTAAACCAATGGAGAAAGCATTATGCATTGCATGTTTCATTGATAACCCCTATGGGATAATCTGTTGTCGCTCCCGGGATTTTCATCCAAGTACAAACGCGAAAGTGGCACCGAAACAGAGTCGCCAGCAATGTGTATTTATCCCAGGAGAGGGAAAGGAAACACCGCATAAACCTGAGGGAAGGAAAAAGCATGGTCTTACGACCAAAAGATCTGGGTTCGGGAGTCGGTTACGCACGGGGAAGGTGTTAGCACCCCCACGCGTCCATCGTACCCGATGGGATCCACGCTTGCTGTTTCGATCAAAGGGTGTGAAGAAAGGATACTGGAAAAGGAACTGAAAGAAAGAAAGGAGAAAGAAAAGAAAAGGAACGGGAAACAAATGTAGGGAAAATAAAAGAAGTGCTCGCATGGGCCCTACCCCACTGCCTACGTATCTCATTGGGAGCATGAGAATCAGAGCGACGTAGTTCCCCTCACTAGGGATGGATTGTTTGTGTTTTTTAGAGAACGGCTTACGTTCTAGCTCAGGTGTTGCAGGCTCGCTGGTCCGAGTGCGTTACCGTCTTGCAAGAGAACGAGTAGAAGCGCGTTCGTACGCTAAGAGTGAATGAGGTGAGAAAAGAATTCCCGAAGGAAAGACGTTATTGTTTGTTTTTGTCTTTTAAGAAGTTTTGTTATTTGTTTGCATATGATAGTGTATCTAAATCTTAGTCATTGGAGTGTGTACATTCTCACACTCCAAGATGGAATGAGGAAGAAAGTACACTAAGCATGAAGAAGACCCCCACACTTATTTCCAATTATTAAGGTTCAAACACACTAGCATACTTGTGTTTATTAAGTGTTTTTGTTGATTATGAAATGAAGAAGTGTTTTTCTTTATTTGTATTTTCAACAAGTATTGCATTTAAGTCCCTCATACAAGATCAAATATGTAACACATTGACCCAAGATGGGCCATATGCTACACATTCTAAGATTATAAGAGAAGACCCCTTATAATCTTTTCTTTATATGAAAGGCCTAAATGCAATAAGTGCCTACCTTTATTAGATATTTTGAATTTTCTTTGAGATGAGAAGAAGAAAGACTCAAGAGAGGAGAAAGGTAAAAATCTATGTGAACTAAGACTCAATCCTAACTGAAGATTAAAGGGAGTGATCCTAAAGGTTTGTGAGGTTTCAACCTAAAGTCTAAAGAAAGAAAGAATTAAACAATTCACTTCTAAAGTAGAAGATGAATTGTAATTCAAAAAGGGAAAGTAATGAGTTATTAAAAGAAAGCACATAAGTGCTTAACAAAACATAAAATGGAATTGTAAAAGAGAAAGGATAGAAGTTGAATGTGGATTCCTTATCCACACTCAATTGAAACTTACCAAAGCCCCTACATGGTTAGTAAACATGTATAAGAAGTATAAGAAGTAAAAGAACATGTAATGCATCATAAAACTCAAAAGAATTAAATGAGAAACCAAATCCTAGAGCCACAACCAGAATGTACATCATATGGGAACAAATGGTCATTATCAATCAAACTCAAGTGGATAGGCAACAAACATCCTCCATGACATTAGAACATGATATCATAAGAAAAGGAAGAATGAAAGATGAAAGAGAAAAGAAGAAATATGCACAAATGGAACATGTAATCCATGGATCAGAATTGAAATGAAATGAAAAATGATTCACAAACATCTCACAAGTATTCATGCATGACACATCAAAGCATTTAAGAAGTAATAGAAGAAGTAGAATTGAAATGGAAGTTCAAAAGAAAACACAAGCACAAACACCACATGTTAAAGGTGCACAAGGTTTAAATGAAAGTCAACATGCAAGGATGACACATAATATGTACCAATGACCTATAATGTCAAGTGAATGGTTCACCAAATATGCAAATGATCATGCCATTATGTACAAAAGAAAACATGCAAACATGCACAAAAGATTACAATGATATAACATGTCATAATGCTTTAAATGAAATGCATCAAGCAAAAATCAAATGGCCTCATGAAAATTATGAAAACATAGTATTGGAGTTCACTAATCAGAGATGAATCACATATCAAAGTAGCATGCAAGGAACCAAGGCAAAATGATGTCAAACAATGCACTTAGGTCACATAGACATATCATACAAAGTAGCACAAAAGTGAACACCAAACATGCCATAAAACTGACCTAAAAAATCAAATAAAAATCACTTAACATACCTCAAGATGATAATGACTCAATGCAAAAAGAAGAGAATCAAAACAATTTTTAATGATCAAGAACAAAATTAAACAAGATCATGTACCATATTAAGAATGCACATCAAAGAAATTCAAAGAAAAATATAGAACAGGGGTAAAAAGGTCATAAAATCAGAAAATAAAATCATCAAAAATTTCCTAAATGTTTTAATGATACTCATGAATTTTTGTGGAATTTTATGATGCTATTTGATATTTTTAAAAATTAAAAAGTAAACGTGTATAAAAAATAGAAAAATAAAATGAAATGGAACTAAAGAAGGGGGTGCATGCATAGCAAATTAACAGTTCAATTCATTTGGGCCTTAAAAATAGGGAGGTGTGAATAACATTCTGGCTAAGTCCAATAAGCGCGCAGTACACATTAATAACCATGCACTTCAGTCAAACCAAGTCAACACAATAACAACCATCGGATTGAGTCATAGTCAAACTATAGTCAAAGTAGCCAAAATCAATACACGCGCACGAAGGATCACACAACATATAGTGTACCACACCACATAATGTTCACTCTGATTAAAATAAAACATGTGCCGCGCATGTGACATTTTTTATGTGTTGGCACAATCTTATCCGCACGATTTACAAATCCAACGACCAATATTCAAACTGAGAAAACCCTAGGAGTTAAAGCTACCGACCGGAGAGGGACCTCCGGTCACCTTCTCCGGCGAGAACCGCCGCCTGCGAATCCACATCTTCACAAAAATACGCAATGCACACATCAAAATGAAGCTCATGCTAAGCACAATACGAATCCACAATTATCTTTCACATATCATGCGCACACGTAGAAAACAGAGGAGACAAAGATATGCCCTAACTTTTGGATCTAAGCTTCTAAGAAGCTCTATCAACTAGCCGGAGTTCAAATGCTTCTATTAAGCTCAAATCATCATAAAAACAACAAAATAATCCAGTAATCGTGAGGAAAAAGTTTGTGAGCTTTGGAACCTGATCTTGCAGTTCTTGTATAATTTGAGAAAACCAGAGGAAGTACTTGTTCTTCAACCTGGGAGCTTCACAAACTAAGCAAAATAAATGCTATATATATGGCTGTCTTGAGAGCAGAGATTCACTATTGAACAATGCTTGAAACAACCTTCAGAACTATGCTCAAACCGCCTTCAATCAAGTGCCATTGATGATGATGAGGGTGAAGTATCGTGTGCTTGGAAAAGGATTTTTGAGAGAGTTGATGACAGAGTGAGAGGATTAGAGATAGAGTAGAGAGAACTTTGGAGTGAAAAATGAGAAAATGAAGCTCAAAATGAAATTGTGAAGTGAGATTTTGTTTTATAGTAGGCTTTAACCACGGTTAAACTGAGTGAGGTTAACTGAGTTAAAGTGGTTATGCTGAGTCCACCCTAACTAACTGAGCCAAGTTAGTTAGGGCGAGTTATCCATGGCTGTGATATGGTGAGGTTAAGCTTATGACAGTTGTGGTGAGGATGAGAGTGAAGCTGGGATGATGAGGTTATGTTATGCAGCATGTCATGGCATTGCTTATGGTACAAGTTTCTCCGTTGAAAACCTTCCTTCACAATGTATGCTGGCTGATATGCATAAGTATGGTCATAAGGATGTTTGTTCAAATGAGGAAATAAAGTACATGAAGTGTTTGTGGGATGACTGGACCAAATCGTGTACACAGCCTACTAACATCATTTACTGCATCAGTGATAATTATGGTACTTTGCCAATGAAATTCTCCCTACTTAATGGATGATTTGATGAATTCTTGGGGTCATTGGAGAGAGGACACATAGTAGAACATGTTTGGTATGAAAAATGAATTGAAATGAGGCTTTAAATAAGTTGCAAAATGACTTATAACATCCACATTTGGGACTGATAGAAGGGCGTGGCAACTGGTTGGTTGACAAGGCATCTTGGCACCTGGATTTTCAGCATGATTACCATGACTTGAGGCCACTATTTCTCCATCATAACTTGATCAGATGAAATTTTGCCCAACATGAACATTGAAGAGGACATTATAGGGAACATTTTTTATGTTGACAAGTTTTGAAAATGAAGCCTCTAACCATGAGAAAAATAGGTGTACATTTGGCCCACCAACTGTTTGTTAAAATGACTGCGCGCGTGCCCTGAAAATCTTGGTCATGACCTAGTTTTGAACCTACTTTGCTCAAACTTTAATCAATCATATCTCACTCAATTTTTATCCAATGGAGATGTTCCACACATGGATTTGAAGCTTAAAACAAGATCTTTTGTTGTGGCCGAGTGGAATTCTCATTTGGTGCTTCAATTTTAAATGGCCTTGGTTCAAACTCTGATGCAAAATGGCCAAAACTTGCTATTTTTAGTAACCCTTCCTCTTCCAAAAATGGCAACTTTCCACCTCTTGATTTTTTCATGATTCCTTTGGAGTTTCTTGACCAAATTTTGTACATTGGACATATGTAACATGAATTTCATGATTTTGGGCTCAAAAAGTCAAGAGTTGACTTTTTCCTCTGATTATTTGACTTGGCCCCAAATTTCCTGATTTTTTATCTTTCTTCCAATTGAACCACATCCAACACCAATTGAGGGGCAATTCTCAATACACATACACTTAAGGACATGTAGAATACCATGACATCAAGTTTTGTTCAAAAAATCAAAGATTCCCTGATTTAATGGGAAACCCTAGTTTTGGTGCCCACCTCCTAGGAGAAAAATGTGCAGTCTTCAATTTCAAATTCCTCAGAGTATGTTGTGTACCTTCTTAAAGGATGATGATATATGCCTTTTGAGGATGATTTTGGATCAATGAGCTATCTCTTTTGAGGGTTTTCCTTCAGTTTTTGAACCTCTTGCATAGTGAAAGATGTAATGCTTCAATCTCCCATTGAATCTCACCTTCTTGAGGTTGTGGAAGATCAATTGGGATAGTATGAGACATGAGAGACCTCTTGGCTTGCCTTGAGGGCACTTGATTGACCTTTTGTGCTTTGAATGATTCCTTGATTGTCCACCTTCCACCTGATCACATGCCCTGATGGTAAGAAGGATGCCATGCTTCATTTTTCTATGTTAAATGCAATGTAATGTTAATGAGATGGATATGATATGATAAATGATAATGCCATGCTATGATGCCAAAAGGGGAGAGCAAATTTTGGGGTATTACATCTGTAACAACCATTTGCAAGCTTGATCCACGGTAAGCACTATCATGGTTCTTTGGAGAGGTTGTCATTTCCTCAGCAGAGCCATGATTTCCCTAGAAAGCGCCATTTTGGTTCTTTGGAAAGGTTGTTTACCTTCCATTTCCTTGGCAAATCCATAATTTCCCCAGTAAAGTCGCCATGATGTGTCCTCAGGAAGAGACGTGCTCGTTATCTTGTCCCCGGCAAGAGTCTTGTAACATCTTCAACAAGATTCGTGCAACATTATTCCCCAGCGGCAATGGTGTGCTTCGTTTTCCTGTTCTCCCCAAGCAGAGAGGATCATTCAGACCTTAGAGTGCCCCTAAGCATAATCAGTCAAGGTGGAAAGTTATCCAAGTAGCAATGTTGGTAATAGCTTGGAAGTCAGAGATTTCTAGGCCCTTTCTCCAGACAGAGTTAGCCATGGTTTGAAGATCATCCTGGTTCTTTCATCCATAGCAATGATAACGGCAGTACTCTGAAAATTTGAGATTCCTCGGCTTCTTCCCCAACGGAATCGTTATCATCTGTGGTTTCTTTCCCTAGCCGAGGATTTCGAATTCGTTTTGCTACAATCCTTGCCTACCACCGCACAGTACCTTAACCTTTGTCGTTGCATGACATGATATCAAGCATCATGTAAACAACATACACATAACATATGCATATAGAATACTCCTTTTTTCCTAATTCATCTCCCAACAGATATTGAGCAAAACCTCTCACTTATCAGAACTCTCTACACCATTCACCTTTTCTTTTGTCGCCGTCGGCCAAATTTTTTAGCAACTCTTTTATTTAATCCCCTTCCACCTCGAATCATGGAAAAACTAGCGCAATTCGAACATTCAGGTCCAAGAGGATTAAATAGGGGCAGCTGTCGTAACCCGAAATTTAACCTCCCCTTTTGCCTTTTGCATAAGCATGTGCATTCGCATCGCTGGCATACGCACTCGCACTCGCACTTTTTCTCTGTGTTTTTGTTACAGGAATATTCAGGTTTTCCTAGCACGATTAATCACATCCTCACAAGGTCATCACATCATCAAAACAAGCATAAAATAAGGGTTTCCATGCCTATTCATCAAAGCAAGAGGTGGAAAATCGAAACTGGGACTCTAACACTTGTTCCTAAGCAATCTGAGCTAATTTTTCCTGTGGTAATCGATTACCATTTTGCTAAGCAAAATAGGGTAATCGATTACCCTATGAAAATTTGCAATTTCTGCTGCTTTTTCTTGACAGTAACTTTTCACTCTCCATTCTCTTGTGTTCTACTTGGTTCTAGCATTGTGTATAACATTCTCGACAGTTCAAGACCATTCAAGACACTTACATTTATTCCAATACATCACTTTGAATTAAGTCTAGCATGTTACCTAATTTACAAGCATATGAGCCATTGATTTGGATTTGCATTGGGATTGCTCCACTGAGTTAACCAACTAACTAACTGAGTCAACTTCTGACTCAGTGAGTTGAGTGTAACTAACTCCAAAGCAAGCTCCAAAGCTCACTCCAAAGCACATTCCAAACCTAGTAACTCCAAAGCTAGTCTCTATATAAACAAACCTCCACCATTTCACAAAGGAACTTCAACCATTTCAATCATTTCTCACTCTCTTCCCTCTCAATTCTCTCATTTTTCTCTGCATTTTCTGCAAGTTCTACACATTCATCTTCATCTTCTTCCCCAAACCACACTAGAGCTCAATTCCACCATTGAAGAGTAGTAAATTTCACATTGAAATTGCTTTCTCTTGAGCTTAAACCTTTATTCATCTTTAATTTTTCTTGGATTTCTAGAATTTACATCAAGTTCTACTTCAATTCAAGTGATTACTTCAATCGTTTCGGTGCAAATTCGATTTCGGAGCTTTTATCGCATTTTGCTCGGTTTCGCTACGGTTCGAAGTGCAAGTGCAGAATTCTCTGGTTTTCTTCACTTATTTTTATCACATTTTCTTTGCAACAACATCCAAGGCATATCTCCGCCTTGTAGGTTGGTTATTCTTTGCTCAATCTACTGTTTCGATCACTTTCGCGCATTTACGATGTAGTTTCGATGGCTTTACGGTTCGATAAATCATGTGATTGTTGGATCTTTGATATTCATGTTTAATGCTTTAAATTTATGTTTAAATGCTCATACATGATGTAATTTTTGTGCACAAATTCATGCCATAGCATGTGGTAGTTTGAGTTTTGTAAAATCTTTGAACACTTAGAATTTTTTCAAGGCAGATTTTGGTCCTTAGAAGTAACAATCTTTGGAGCCAATTTTCACTATGATCCTTTGAGATTCAAGACTTTAGCCAAACATGAAAGTTTTAGAGCACACTTGGGGATTTCCAAAAAGTACAATAACTCCCCAATCCCATTTGTGAGCTAGGAGATTCGAAACCATGAAGTTTGGGTTTTGTAACTTGAAATTCAAGGTTTTGTACATGATGAGCTTGATGCAAATACACTTCCATGCTGCATATCTTTGTTTTTCCGAGGCTATTACTTGAAAATCTCCATTTGATCAGAATTTTACACAAATTTAGGGTGCATTATCCATTAAATTGAGCCATTAACCACTTGATCATTCCATTTTTGGCAGAAAGGTGAGACTTTCACTTTGATAAAGTTAACTTTAATCATAAAGTCAACTTCTTGAGCCTCTTTATTGTTCCTTATACACTCAAACAACTTTGTGGATCAGAAGCAACACCTCTAAGCCTCTCAACCACCCTACAACAGGTTGTCCTTGGCATTGGAACTCAAAAATCCATGAAAACCTCCATTTGATCTCAACCAAACCAAAACTCTTATGCTTGTGATTTCTGACCAGAGTTTTTCTCCACTCTTTCCCTATTAATAGAGGAACTCACAAGGCTTCAAAACACACAAGAACCTCACACTAAAAACCTCAGTATCCTTTCTTCCCACAGTTTTTTCAAAAACACTCCAAATTTGTAAAACCTCTGGCCAAACACATTTCCCTCGAGCAAACTCCAAAGAAACTCTACAAACCATCCCTAAACACTCCTTAGATCTTGTTCCAATCATCAAATAAGTTATGTATCAAGCCCTACCACATTCACCATTTTCACACCTTCATCTTGCAAGAAGGCACAGGTTTGATTCTTGAAGTTGTTTACAATCCCTTTAAGCATTCAAACCATCTCTCTAAGGGTCAACAAAGCTAAAGAGGTTGTATTTACACTTCTAGAAGATCATTTGAAGAAGCCTTGGACTGACTCCAAGAGGTAAGAACCTTGAATCTTCAAACTCATAATCCATGCATTTTTAATGTCTCATGTTTGAAGCAAAAATGTAGTCTACACTATGCACAATCTGTTTGAAGCTTTGGTTGCATTGTATGAGTTGAATGTGTGACGTTTTAACATCTTGAAGTTCATGTGGGTTGCAATGTTGTAGAGTAATTTGTGAATTACATAGTTGGTTTTAGGTTGAGTTAGTGACATATTTGGAATCCTTGTAAAAAATTCTTTAATTTTGATCTTTACAAAATTAAAAATGGTTGGGAAATGAGAGAGATATGGGAGGTTGAAGTTTTGATGATGGTGAGAAACTATGGCTCAGGGAGAGAGAAAGAGAAGAAAAAGAAAATAGAGAAGAAGAAGGTGAGTTGGTGTTGACTTGGTGCATAGGTGGTGCTGACTTGGTCATTTCAGTGTGTACTTAAAATACATATTATTAGAGTTAGTATAGTTATTGGATGAGAGCGTAGCACTGCTGGTCCAAAAGGAGGGTTTGTGTGTTTTTGCAAGCAAGAGTCGCCACCACACTTCTATTTTATCCAAAAAGGAAAGGAAAAGAGCGAACAAAACCTAGCAAGTTCTAAAACAAGAACAAGTAGACAAAGACTGGGTAAGGGGGTTGGTTACGCTAAGGGAAGGTGTTAGCACCCAAAACGTCTATAGTACTCTATAGGAGCCCTTTGAAACATCTACGCTTTTTGGTTTGAAAAGGTTTGTTTGAAATGAGATTGAGGAGATGAGAAGAGAATTATTTTTTTAATATTTTTGTGTTTGGAGAGAATTGTCGCCTCATGCCTACGTACCCACAAAGTGCAATATAGGATCAAAACCTCATAGTTCGTGGTACAAATAACAAAATAGGTTTGTTATGGCTGTTTTGAAATGTAAAGACAAGTCGTCATTTCCAAATGAATAATTCCGCTTAAAGAAATGAATCATGTCTAAACTTATGAAAAAGTTTTAAAGGAAAAGTGCACAAGGCACAAAAAGAGTTTGAATGAGTTTGAATGTTTTTTAAAGTCTTTTGAAAAAAGTGTCAATATTTTTATGTAGTTTAGCATTTATTAAGAAATGAAAAGAAAAGAGTAAAATCACTTGACAAAGTCAAGGTTTGATTATGAAAGAGGTGAGAGTTTGAAAACAAGAAGGTTTTGAAAATTGAAGAAGGGGTGGAGAAGAAGTGACTATCCTAAAGCATAAAGTAAAAGCTAAGGATAAGAAAGATCTAACCACAAAAGCAAGCTCCATAGTCTTCAAACCATATTTCTAAAGAAAAGGGAGAAAGTTCTAGTTCTAAGTCCAAGGGTCCAAGAATATCATTGGATGACAAAGGTCTAGGTGCAAAACTCCATGTCCAATGCAAAGGATAGTAACTATAGTCCAAGATTCAGAGCACGAGGTTTTTAAAGGTTTTGGCCTTTATTAATGTTTTTAGTGCAAGTGGACAAAGAGAAAAAAGCATAAAAAAAGCAATTTGTGTGGACAAAGTGAAAATGACGGAAGCATAAACAATGATATGATATAATAAGCAATGAGCAATAAAATAATGAGGGATATGGAGCAATAAGGAAGCATAAAGGTAAGGTTAGTAATTAGTGATTAGTTGTTAGAGAAAATGATTAATAATGATTGAATAATGCACTTAGGTCAAGGTTAATGAGAACTCATTAAAGGATTGATAAGACCAAAGCCTCCTAACAACAAGTCTCATAGGTATTGAGCCAAAAGACAAATAATCAACCATCCTTGGGCTTGCAAACATAAGTTTGGGCCACGAATGATCATTTTCCGATACGGGACACATGTAGCGCTATGTTAAACAATCGACAAGTGACTTATATAGAAGTCACCCTACTCGAGGCAGGTCAATAACGATGTTAGTGCTAATGCATGCTAGAGAAGTGATATGTAGATCACTCTCCGAAAGCAATACCACACGAAAAGAAAATAGGTAGTGATCTAGTCTTGATCAAGAATTCAACAAAGAAATTCTAAGATCCATAAGACTTTCATCGATCCAAACAAAAAGAAATAGAGAGAGAGGTGAAGAGAAAAACCAAATTGAATTACACTTTCAAGATCCTTTCATCTTCAAGTTCAATCACCTTTAATTGATAGGTCTAAGTGTGAAAACATATCACTAATTCAAAGTACCTCAAATGAATTCAATAATTCATTTAAAGATAGATTTGATCGTATGAATGTTTAATTACTTTAACCACATTCAAAGTCCATTGAAATTGAAGAGAAATTAATCTCAACAATGCACTTCAAGGCCATAACAACAAGAAATGGGAAGAAAAAGGAGGAAAAACCAAAACAGTCCCAAAAACAAGTGAAAATCACATTCTGGACACTGGTTAACCAGTTAACCAAAATGAACTGCATTTGGTTAACCGATTAACACTGGCAGGACAGTAACAAAATTTTGAAAAAATTTAGCATTCATGATCCAATCATTTCTTCAAACACCTCATGGTCATGGATGCAAATTAGTATGAAAATTCAAGTAAAACAACAACAAATAACACCAATGGATCACAATTTGCAAGATCCAAAGATCAAACAACAAGAATTATTAAAAGATCACATTATGGAAGATGAATCAAGAACAACAATGGTGGAAAATGAGATTACCACTCCAAATCTAAAAATTGCTTCAAATTACTCCAAGATCCAAACTCCAAAGCTTTGATCTACAAAAATTGATGATGAAAAAGTGAATGGATGAAGGTTTAGCTCAAAGTTGAACAAGATTCAATGTGAAAACTTGTTAACTTTCAAAAGAAGAAAAGTGAGCTTTTAGTGAATTTTGTGGTTGGGGAGAGAATTTGCAAGAGTTTTCTTGGCTATCAAAAGCTTGTGAAATGAATGAAATGGGGTCTCTATTTATAGAGTATAGGCTTGGAAATTTTGGGGGTTTGGAATTTGGTTTCGAACCAAAATTAGGCTTGGAATTTGAATTTGGAGGGAAAATCATGATCAAGTGGTGACTAGTGAGGGTGTATGGTGGGAATTAATTGTGATTATGTAGGGGAATTATAATGAGGTGATCTACAATATTGAAATGATTGAAAATGGTGCGAAAATGGTGCAGAATTTGAATTTGGATCATTTTTTTCAAAAACGCACTGGTTAACCGGTTAACCAAAATGAACTGCATTTGGTTAAACGATTAACACAGCAAAAATTGAGAAAAAATTGCTTTTTGATGTGTTGTCTGGGCTCCGACTCGATTCTTTTGATTTGTCGAAGAAGGCATGGTAATAAACACATGAACCTTGGAGTCTCTTGAATAATAATCAATTAAATTTTGGAAACTCTTGATCAGATGATTTTGAATTGCTTGCAGATCAACTTTGACTTTGTTCAGATGAATTTCATTCGAGCTGAGGGACTGATATTTGATATCCTTGATCCAAATCCTTCTTGAAAAAGTTAGTAAAAGGGAAGCAAACATATTTTTGGATTTTGATTAAAGGTTAGTAAACATAAACAAATAATAAAGCAAGTAAGAATAATATATAGATACTCGGTGATCCCTGCAAGGCATAAACCCAAAGAAGAGAGGGATAAGGAACCAAAGCATGATCTTGTTTGTGGTGCAAAGATGCAAATGACATGTGAGAAATCTTAGGGGTAAAAATTAGGGTACAACACCTATTTTTGTTATGTTTCTTCACAGCTTTGAAACCTCATAACTTCCTCATTTTTTAGGCATTTTGACCCATTCTTTTTACTACATGTTCATGTTGCTACCTATTTTACTGTGATAAAAGAGTTTCCTAAAAATATTTATTTTTATGGCACTTATTCATGTTTAAATTATGTGAATTCTTAGGGTTTTCTTAAGGACCATTTTGATTCTTTGTTTGGTTCCTTTGTTTTTCTTTGCACATATGGACATGTTTGAACCATTTGCAACTTATGTGAATCTTGTGTGATGTTGTGGACTTGTACATACTTGTTGCTACTTAATTTAATGCATTTTCATGTGTATGTTTATGTGTAAATGTATGTTGAATTTCCAACCATGCCATGAAATTTAGCTTGGTTATTTTGCCTCTAACATGTGATTCTCTCATGAGTACATGACTTTGATGTGTATACAAACCCTAGTTTTAGTCATACTGTATTTAGGTATCCTTAAAACCTTTGATTTTTGTCTTAAACATGACTTTGTATACATGATTGTATGTATGGACCTTTGTGAAGTTTCCATTTTGTTTAAAGACCATGTTGAACCCTAACATGCATGTTTGGTCATTACCTACTTGTCTTAACTTGTTCCATGCTTAATTGTTCAAGTAATGCCTTAACTTGTTCACATGATGTTTGAACTTTAAACATGTCATCTTTAAGCACTCTCACATGCCATCCTTTGTATGCTTGCATATTCACCCATCATTTTATTGTCATAAACATGTCTTGATGTTCAAGTATGATTGTTTGCTACCATTACTTGTTTTGAATTGTATTCATGATTAAGTAATATCTTAACTCATCCATGTTTGCTTTGAACTTTGATTGTTATCATGACTTGCATATGCCTTGCTTTCATCCATGTTTAAGTGTTGTCATAAATTTCACATGTTAACTTGAACTTTGAACCTTACCGTGCTTAAGTATTGTAATGAATTATTCATGTTGAAATGCTTAAATTGTATTCATGATTAAGTGTTGTTAAAACTTATCCT
The DNA here is from genome assembly GCA_022829125.1 of Lathyrus tuberosus. Taxonomy (NCBI): domain Eukaryota; kingdom Viridiplantae; phylum Streptophyta; class Magnoliopsida; order Fabales; family Fabaceae; genus Lathyrus; species Lathyrus tuberosus. The sequence continues at coordinate 2,832,080 of JALAZF010000274.1, read as the reverse complement.
CCTTTGTCTTGTATTCATGATTAAGTGGTGTTAGTAAACTCTAAAGCATGCTTGCCTTAATTATGTACTTGAACCTATCATCCATGAAATTTTTTTCTTGTTAGAACTGTATCTCATGATAGTTTAGATGTTGTAACATATTTGTTTGATTAGACTTACCTTGGTTGTCACCATGTTGATTTAAAACTTCTTTGAATCTTTGAACATGTTAGGTAATTACCTTGTCTAATCTGTGACTTTGTCAAAATGTTGTCACACTTATCTTTATGTTTTGGTTGTAACCACATGTTTACCTTTGTGTTGCTTCCATTAAACATCATGTTTGAATGTCACTTTGAATACTTTTAATTGATATCATGATTGAATATCATACTTTCTCATATCATCTATCTTTTCATACCTCCATTAACTTTGTCAAGTTATTCCCCAAGTGACGTTAGCTTCTTAGCTTCCATCTTCAAGTTGCCTTTTATTCCTTAATCCAAGGGAAAATCTCTCTATTTACTCCATGTCATAGATAGCTTAGCATTACCCATTCCCTTTGACCTTGTGGGAGTCATTAGGTTTTTATGGTTTAGACTTAAGTTAGAATAGACAAATCTTTTGACTTTGTCAAGTCAAGAAAGTGTTAAAACATTTCACTTAATCCCCTTGAGGCTTGATCATAATCAAGAGTTCATTCATCCTTAGTGAGGTGAACTACAAGACCACGAAGTTTTGGCCAACATACTTAGTGACTAAACCCTTAGGTTCCTATCTCTCACCATAAACCCAAACACAAAACAAAAATAGCAAATAATACTAGTAAGAGGTTCCTATAGAATACTATAGATGCTTAGGATGCTAACACCTTCCCTAGGTATAACCAACCCCCGACCTCCAAAATCTCTTAGCATTGTTGTTACATTGCAAACTTAGGGTTTTTTTTACACTCTTTACCCTTTCCCTTGGATAAATCAAAGCTCGGTGGTGAATCTTTAAAAGATTTGTGATTCAAGTTTAATCAATAGCTTAATATCTAATTCTCCCCGCAACAGAAATGGCGACTCCACTGGGGATATATTTTAAGAGGGTTAAGCCTAACTTGCTTGTATTTGCTATATTATTGTTTGCTTGTTTGTTTAATACTTCATTGGGTTGTTGCCTTGTGGTAAAATAAGTCCCGACCTTGGACTTGAGAGAAAAATAAGATAGGAAGGTGGTATATTCAAGGAGGCTTATAGGGAGTTGATTCCCGACCAAGCCAACTTGAGAAATCACCACTCGGTGGAGGCAATTTTGAAAATAAGTATTGTTGATCAAGAGATTGTGAAAACAATATTATTTCTTGATTGAGCCTAAGAAGTTGGGAACCTTTAGTCACCTTTAACCCCACTTGGCCTTGTTAGGAACGTAGTGCGGTGACTATGAGGGTGTAGACCCAAAATAGTTTATACGCGATACTACACTCAAAAGAGGTTCTCTTGAGAATATTATTAACTACCAAGTAATTGGGAAATTGATAATATCTGAAAGATTGGCTGATGACTTTGGGAACTTGATAGAATCTGATATGCAGGTACAATAAACCCTAGTACATACCAAATGGGAGCGTTGAACCTTTGACTTCGTGCAAGCTTTACACCATGTTTGAGTGTGATCTTGTTATGTTTGTGCATACATGCATTCATAAGCATCATTTTTCATAAAAAGTTTCATGGAACTTAAGCACTTGTTTGCAAGCACCATAGGATCACCATGGATAAGGACAGAAGAAAAACTTTTAAGTACACTTTCAAGAGTCCTAGCTTGGGTGACCTAAGGAGATTAGGAGCATTGGGTGATCAAGAAGGGTTCAAGAACAAATATGGGAAGTTGTCACTACTATTTGATGAGTCTAAGCCCTTGAGGTTTGCGTCAATTTTGGTAAAAATAACTTAGCAGAATGATGTTGGACAAGATGTCCTGACATGATGATTTAACTGCAGATTAAAGATGTTAGACAAGATGTCCTATCAGGTGGATTCGACATCTTTGTCTGTTACAATTTTTGAATAACTGAATTTAGGTTCCAGGTGTGATTGAAATATGACTAGATTCCAGGTGGCATCTGAGATTGAGGAATCAGAGATTCTGATTCTAAAAGGAATATGCGGTTTCCATGTAAGGAGACATTTTTTGAAACTTGGGATTGAAGAAAAGAATAGGTCGCAGATTCTGTGGAGCAGAATTGCTGCGTTTTTGAAGCCCAAATCCAGTTCTGTTTTGTAATATAAATAGGATGGATTTAACCTATTATTGGTGTTGAATATTGCAGCTGTGATAGAGTACTAGGGTTGGTACTTTTGTGAGCCTCTCGTGTATTGTGTGAATACCAAAGAAGGACAGTTGTTGAGTTTTAATATTTTTAGTCACTGCTGTGATTGGAAGGGAATTGAGAAGGGTCTCATGCTTAAGAGTGTCTTAGGTAGAAATCTAGGAAGGGTAGTTTCTAGGTACTAAGTTGTAAACGTTGGAGTTTAGCTTAGAACCAATTCTACTTAGTTGATTTCATTCCTGGCTTGGTAGCCCCAGACGTAGGTGTTGTTGATCACCGAACTGGGTTAATAATTTATGTTTGATGTTTTTCTTTTTGCTGTTTGTTTCTATTCTTCCTTAATCCTTGTGAGAAGCAGAGATCAAGTGTCACGACATCTGGTCTGGCATCTTAGTGATCTGCTTAACCAAAATTTCAATTGGTATCAGAGCAGGCATCCTACTCTGTATCTGGGTGAGATTTAGGGACGTTACTTTCTGGTTCGATGGATAAAGAAAGAGGAATTCTGAATAGACCACCTATACTTGATGGTTCCAATTATGAATATTGGAAAGTACGCATGGTGGCGTTTATCAAGTCCATGGATGGTAAAGCTTGGAAGTCTGTGGTTAAAGGGTGGGATCCACCAAAGATCAAAGACGAAGACAGGAAGCTCACTGATGAGCTGAAACCTGAAGAAGACTGGGATGATGAAGATGATAAGCTTGCTCAAGGAAATTCCAAATCCTTGAATGCCTTGTTCAATTGTGTGGACAAGAATATCTTCAGACTCATCAAGAACTGCACTGTTGCAAAGAATGCTTGGGAAATTCTGAAGACTGCCCATAAGGGTACCTCACGAGTTAAGTCGTCACGACTTCAGCTTCTCACCACTAAGTTTGAGAACCCGAGGATGAGAGAGGATGAAAGTATACATGACTTTCATATGAACATCGTTGATATTGCCAACACATCTAGTGACCTTAGAGAGAAAATTCCTGAAGCCAAGCTGGTTCGGAAAATTCTATGGTCTCTTCCCAAGAGGTTTGATATGAAAGTGACAACTATTTAAGAAGCTCAGGACATAAATACTATTAAAGTAGATGAGCTTATGGGATCACTCCAAACCTTTGAGATGGCTATCAGCGAAAATGATGAAAAAAAGAAAAGTCTTTCCCTGGTGACCAACAAGAAGAGGGTGACACCAATGATGATCTGTCCAAAGCTGTAGGGTTCCTTGAAAAACAATTTCATCAACTGGCAAAGCAACTGGATGAGAAGTCTAAGACCAATTTTAAGGCTCAGACTTCTAACATCTATAGATCAAGAAACTTTGGAAGAAGACCTAGTGTCGCTCCCGGGATTTTCATCCAGGTACAAACGCGAAAGTGGCGCGGAAACAGAGTCGCCAGCAATGTGTTTTATCCAAAGAGAGGGAAAAGAAACACTACGTAAACCTGAGGGAAGGGAAAAGACATGGTCTCACGACCAAGAGAAATGGGTAAGGGTGTCGGTTACGCGAGGGGAAGGTGTTAGCATCCCACGCGTCCATCGTACTCGATGGGATCCACGCTTGTTGTCTCGATCAAACGGTGTCGTCATCTGGAGCTCCACTGCTACTGGAAACGAGAAGGAACGGGAACGGTGAAGAGCGAAGAAACGGGGGAGAAAAGAAAAAGAAGTGACTCGATAGGACATCACTCTTCCTATTCCTATGTATTCCCTCGTGCAATGGGAAAGTCAGAGTCAACAGAGTTTGGACACGAACTAAAGGGGGAAAATTTGCTCGCCAGGAATCGCGCATGTGCCTACGTATCCTCAATCTAACTAGAGAGAGGAAATCAGAGCAGTCGTAGTTAGACTTAACGAGGTCTTAGTGTTTTTTATGAGCCGCGTTAAGTTCGCGTCCGGCAGTTAGGGTCGATGCCTGTTTACGACGAGGCGGAAAATAGCGTGCTCTTTTCTGAAAATGAGTTTGAAACTTAACGATCCCAAAGGACAAAAAGGTTTGAATTTGTTTTGTATTTTTTAGACATGAAATGGATTGAACTTAGTTCATAACTTGCATTGCAACCAAGTCTTCAACATAGGAACGAATGCGTCGCATATCGTCCCCAACAGGACGTACACTAAGCATCCTAGAAGAATGAAGGGAAACCCCTCATTTCTCATTTCCCATATACAAGGCTCATGTGCAATACACGTTAATCCTTATTAAGTGTTTTAGAAAGGTTATGAGATGAGATGAGAAGACTTAAGGAAAAATAAAAGACTAAGGGGAAACTAAATTGTTCCTAATGTTATCATGCAAAAGGTGGCCCTAAGGTTGAGGTAAAGGGGAACATCTACCTAAGTTAGCATGCAAAACAAAAGCTTAATGCTAATCCTACTCCAAGCTTAATCGAAAATTAAGTTGCACTAGGTAGCTCTAAGGGAGCAAATCCAAGACTTAAACAAGTCTTGAGATTCAAGGGAAGAGAAAGAGTGAAAGAAAAGAAACAAACATCGGCTACAACAGTGCTTCAGCACCTGCACAACGATAAAAACCAGTAAACACACCACACAACATTCAACAGCTCATATTCAGCACAAGGATAGGTGTGAAAAGGCCAAACAGCAATACATATAACAACATGTATGCACATAGACAGCTGTAGAAAATTAGGGCAGCATGCATTCAAAAATGATTCGCTCATGGAAAAGAAAACATGCATCAAGCATTACATATTCTTCAATCAAACATGATCACAATCACATCATACATCATGTCGAAAGAATTTGAAGACTGTCATACCTCAAAAAATACGATCCTCGCGATGGACGCGGAAATAACTGTTCGAAACAGAGTCGCCACCGAATTTTATTCATTCCAAGGAAGGAATAGGAAAATATCGATAAAACCTTTGAAAGGGATAAGAAAATGGTCGTCGCAACCAAATTCAGGTTCGGGAGTCGGTTACGCAAAGGGAAGGTATTAGCACCCTCTACGTCCGTTGTACTCAACGGGAATCTCTTGATTCGATTCGGGAGATAAGTTAGCTTGGTTTGTTTGTTTTCTTCTAAGGTAGGTAGTGCTTTCTAAGGGGAAATGGGTGGTTTTTTATTAGGGTGCTCGGCAAGGATCGGAACCCTTGGGCCTACGTATTCCCTCGTGCAATGGGAAAGTCAGAGCATTCGTAGTTCGTGGGACTACGGTTGGTTTGTATTTTTTAGACGAACGAGTGTTTAATTCGCATTCAAACTGCTAAACGTTGGCTTATCTGCTCGTCAGGGAGGCTGAAGCACGAGTTTATATGTGCGGAAGAATGGACTAAACAATGTTCTTTTTTTGTGAAAAGTTGTTTGAATATGAATTAAGTGTGTTAATGATTTGATTGAGAAAAAGGTTTGATTTGGATGTATTTTAGGGTTTTGGTTGCGTAAGAAGCGTTTAGTTTGTTAAGTATTTTGAGCGAGAATGACGATTATTCGATAAACGAGACGTCGGCCTCGCAACCAATTAATCGGGGCATGACTGAGATGCTAGATCTCAACGACACCTTTTCATTCTATTAATTACGAAATTATATTTGTTGGACAATTGGCTTACTTGTCCATGTAATTAGGGCGAGTGTTTTGAGGAAGAAAGTTTGGAATGAACACAACCCAAAGCGTGTGCCTCAAGAGCATTCATTCAAGGGCCCAAGAAGTGCTAGACCTCAAGAGTCCACTACTTTCTTAGTTTGATTAAGAAAAAGATTTGAATTTGATGTATTTTAGACGCGTTAATTGGATTTGAAGTTGTTAAGATTTTAAAGATGATTAAGTATTTTGATCGGGTTGAAAGTTTTTAAGTTAGAAATGGAAGATCGAAACGATCACAACCCAAGGCGTGCGCCCTAAGAGCGATCGTTTCAAAACCCAAAGAGTGCTAGACTCTAAAAGCCCACTACTTCCAATAATTAATTAAGAAAATGGATTTTAGACCTATTAACTCAAGTATTTTTGTTTAAGAAAATATTTTAAGTATTTTAAAATGACTATGATTTTAATTCTTTAGTTAAAAGAGTATTTGTAAAAGGTTAAGTAGTTGCTTTTAAAATTTGAATTAAGAATATATTTTGAGGATTAAACAAAGTGGATTTTAATTTTGAGAAAGATGGTATTTTTAAGGTTAAGAAATTAATTAAATTAAATCCTTTAATTTGAGAAAACGTGGTGTTTTTAAGGGTTTGAGTATTTTGATTAAGATTAGAAATTTTTAAGTATTTTAGAAATGGAAGACGGAACGATCACAACCCAAGGCGTGCGCCCCAAGAGCGATCGTCCAAGGACCCAATGAGTGCTAGACTCCAAAAGCCCACTACTTCCATAATTAATTAAGAAAATATGTTAGAAGTATTAATTAGAATGATTTTTTATTTTTAATTTAGTTAAGAAAGTATTTTATGATTATTTTAGGGCTAGAGAAATTGAATTAATTAAAATCAAATATTAATTAATAAACCAATTAATTAACATTGTAATAAAAATTAGAAATGAAATTAGTAAATAGATTTTATGATTTTCTAAAAAAATAAATAATTAAATTTTTTTGGCTTTTTATATTAAAAATTGATATTAAAATGAAAACTAAAAGAACAAAATAAATTTAAAAAAAAAAAGAAAAAGGAATGGGCCAGACAGGTTAGTAAAATGGGGGTGTGGTAAGGAATAGTTTTCCAGGCCCATCAGAGGGACAAGGCCCACGCTGACAAGGGTACACCGTGTACCCTACCTGGCGTCCAAATATGGACCGCTAATTCTCCATGAGTCCAACGTTGACTCTTAATCTAACGGGTGGATAACGAGGGTGCAATGTAAGACCTACAGAGGCGCATACACACAGGATTAGGGGGAAGCTACCTTTGGCGGTGACAAGTGTCACGGTGGGGGACACTTGTCACCCCCACACCAGCCCTAACCAAGCAACGGTCAAGACATAAAACAAGGAAAAGAACCTCAGACTTCAATTTCAAATTCTTTTTCTCTCTGTTCTCTCACAAACGCTACTCACCGGAAACCTAAACATGGCAGGAGAAGCGGCGGCGCGCGGCGGCCGCCACCGTCTTCTCCGGCGACACCACCACCAACCTCAAAAGTTTCTACACAAACCCCCCCTCAACTCTTCCCCCTCTCTCCCAATCTAAACTCAGAGTTCTCTAAAACATCCTTAAACACTCAGATCGAACCCTTTCCTAATTTAAAACCCTAATTTCAAAACCTAACCAACATCAAGCAAAACAACAAGGAAAGGCGAGTAATTAAGTCATGGAACAACAAAAAGACGCAAATATTAGCAAGGGAGTTTCAGAAATGCTACATCTTGGAGATTCCTTCGGAAAAGATTTTAGGACGCGTCCAGGTATTGGTTTCTGATCCCTTCTCCTTCAACTCGTTTCCTTCCTCTTTCTTCTCTGCTTCTTAGTGTGTTGTTTACGATTGTATGAAAATATGAGGTCCAGCTCACCTATATCAGAGTTTCAGTGTAAAACTTTGATTAGGTTTCGATGGAAACGAGCTTTAGTGAGAAGGTGAGGATTTTCTTGATGTGAGTAGTGATTTAGGGTTTTTCAGCCATCCTCCCCCTGAACGAATGAACCATGTAGATTATATAGGAATTGAATTTGGTACGTGTGAGCAATGTAAAATACGTGTGAGAATGATGAGGTGTCCTCAGCTGAGAATTAATCCATTAGGAAAGTTTGTACTACCTTGATTCTGTGGGATATTCATGTGTGCGTGAAATATTCTTTGCTACTGAATTTTCATTCTTGTCTTTTCTGCCTTCTAGAAGAGTTAGCTATTGTGTGGTCCCCCTATGCTGACTTGTGATATCTGTGAATTCAATTCATACTACTATTGCTGACATGTTTGATGAATCATTGTACACTGCACTTTGACTTTTCTTCATATTGTTTTCGTTGATATTACTTGAATGTGACTTGTTTCTACACTGCACCTGAGCATTTCTTGGTTTTGAATTGTGCTTTTGTCCTTGTAAATTTATGTATGAACCGTATTTTCTTGTGGTTACCATTGTGTAATTATGGAATTTTGAATTGCTCATGTTTCTATACTAACCATTGCCCTGTTTTCTTTTCCATGTTTTGACCTTAGTATGAGGAAATTTGGCACGATGGATATTTGGTGAAAGCCTTGGCAGAAAAAACAAAATGAAGCTACCTTGGAGTTTGGTGATACTCAGGTTTTGGTAAGAGTCTAAATACTTCCATTACCATATTCTTCCTTCCACTTAGCTTCTGACTTCTTTAATGTTCTTCGCATATAGGGCTTTTGAACAATTTTGGAGGTCCTGGTGATGATTAAAGGATATCATCTTTGGAGTGGTTAGTATCTGGTGGTAATATTTGAATATGGTGTAGATGGGATTAAACCAGATAGGACAACTTCTGACTTTGGTTTTGAAAGCATATAGGTGTGTTTCAATATTTGATATCATTTAGTTATTCCTTGAAAGCTTACTTGTATTCTAGGAATGACCAAACTATTCAAGTCTTGTGCAAGCTATAGGTTGCTTTTCAACTACTCAAGAAGGTGATCCAAATAATACTCATGTCTTGGTAACAACCTAAGTACTTCCATCACTATATTCTTCCCTCCCTTTACTGTTAGCTTCTGACTTTCTCAATGAATATCTTGAGTATGAGATGGTTCTGTTATTGGCTTTTTATGAACATTACCTGGCTATATTGTTTTCAGGTATATTGGCTAGAATTTGGTAAAAGCTCATGAGTACCATATGGTGATTGCAACATGAAAGAGATGACGGTGAATTTCTAAGCACGTGAAGAGGTACTGCCCTTGTCTTAACTCATGATTCACAAGTTATGTTATGTAATTAGGAAATGTTTGACACTTTTGTAGGATCATTGAGAAAGGAAAATGAGCCTCGTTTTACTGCTAGAATCAATTTGTGCATGGCATTAGGATGATAACACTTGCTGAAGAGCTTGGAAATGATAGACTTGGCATGGAGAGTTGCACTTGGTGTGATTTTGAATCCAAAGTGATGGTTTTGAATAGTCTGCTTTCAATTCTTATTGTAACTTTGTAGGGCCATTTTTCCATGTGAATCCTAGTATAGTGCTTTAAAAGATTCACTGCTGGATGTCTGTACTTACTTTGTAACTGTTTTGGTAACTCTGAGCCTAAGGAATTCCACTTTTGGAGCTTTGTAACTTTGTGCCATGTAACCTTGATATTGGTATGATGTTGTATAAACTTTGAAATCTAATTGAAATAATATCACAGCCTCGAGCTTGAGTTGCATTTAGTGAGACAATTTGAAACCTTTCAACTTGGTTTCTTAGGCGTTGTAGGACTAGGGTGGTACTTAAACACAACTTGCAAATTGAAGTGCTTTGGTTGCACCTTCCATTCCAATTCCTTGTAATATGTGTTCTATCCTTTGTCTTTCTTTTGAGTATTTCAACCTTGCCTTGTATTTCTCCAATTCAAATGATTAGCTTTGTAGCTTTAAATCCAAATTGTGACGGTCTTGTAATTCCTTTGAAGTTAGATTGAAAATTCATTCATGGCGCCATTCTTGATTTTGAATTCTTGTATCTTGTATTTCAAGTTGGTAGCATTTTGGATTTTTTTATTTGTTCATGTACCAATTATGAAACTTTGCATTGCAAATAAACTCAGTTGTTGCAACATGTATCGAGTGTTATACACTTTTTCCTCTTTTTGAAAGTCGATCCCATCCTGAATATAGACAAGAAATATAAGTCTTTGGAACATGGTTCATGTCTTGCAACAGCTTGAAACAAAACAATTCAACTTATGATTTGGAATAATTCCCACATGACTTAAAATAATCCAAACATTGCACCAGTTGAAATGGCTTGATCAAAAATTGGTTATGCTTTGAAAATGAATAATCATAACTTGAAATCACTTATAATCATGGTTGAAAATAAACTTGAAACAAATCAAGACAAAGCTTGAAACAATTCTTCCAACCATGGCTTGTAAATGGGCTTGAACCACTTGAAACATGACTTGAATATTGGCCTAAAATCTTCTTGAAATATGCCCTAGAATCATTTTGGAATATGGCTCAAAATCAACTTGAAGTCACTTGATCATATCTTGACCAGTTGACCATGATAATTAGTACATATCTTTTCTCTTGTTTCCACTTGAATTCAACACCCTTGCGAGAAACTATATACACAACGCACAAATAAGACCTACATAACCTAAGTTTTAGAGGATTATGGTCAAAGGTCAAATAATTACTCTGAGAAAGATCGTGAAGCAACAACATTCTTGGCATAAGAAAAATGATAGGGTAGGACAAATTTGGGGTATGACAGATGCCCTTATCTAATTGTCTTGGACCCGAGAGAATGAACTGTTGCATGGCGTTCATTTTTAGGGAAGAAGTCAATTAGATATAAGAAGACCCCAAAATTTGTCTGACAAAAGATAAGGTGTAGTAGAGTAAGAGCTGACAGAATGAGGTAACGGGGTTCATACTGAATAACTTGAGGCTCTTTGGAGTGGTCGAAGCAGACCCTTATCCATTAAGGTTCCTCGATGGTACCAAAGCAGTATCTCTGAAGGCAAATGATTCTCTGGGTCGTCGAAGCAGTCCCTTATCCGTTAAGGTTCATCAATGATACCAAAGCAGTATCTCTGAAGGGCAGACGATTCTCTGGGTCGTCGAAGCAGTCCCTTATCCATTAAGGTCCCTCGATGATACCAAAGCAGTATCTCAGAAAGGCAGACGATTCTCTGGGTCGTCGAAGCAGTCCCTTATCCATTAAGGTTACTCGATGATACCAAAGCAGTATCTCTGAAAGGCAGATGATTCTCTCGGTCGTCGAAGCAGTCCCTTATCCATTAAGGTTCCTCGATGATACCAAAGCAGTATCTCTGAAAGGCAGACGATTCTCTGGGTCGTTGAAGCAGTCCCTTATCCATTAAGGTTCCTCGATGATACCAAAGCAGTATCTCTGAAAAGCAGACGATTCTATGGGTCGTCGAAGTAGTCCCTTATCCATTAAGGTTCCTCGATGATACCAAAGCAGTATCTCTAAAAGGCAGACGATTCTCTGGGTTGTCGAAGCAGTCCCTTATCCATTAAGGTTCCTCGATGATACCAAAGCAGTATCTCTGAAAGGCAGACGATTCTCTGGGTCGTCGAAGCAGTCCCTTATCCATTAAGGTTCCTCGATGATACCAAAGCAGTATCTCTGAAAGGCAGACGATTCTCTGGGTCGTCGAAGCAGTCCCTTATCCATTAAGGTTCCTCGATGATACCAAAGCAGTATCTCTGAAAGGCAGACGATTCTCTGGGTCGTCGAAGTAGTCCCTTATCCATTAAGGTTCCTCGATGATACCAAAGCAGTATCTCTGAAAGGCAGATGATTCTCTGGGTCATCGAAGCAGTCCTTTATCCATTAAGGTTCCTCGATGATACCAAAGCAGTATCTCTGAAAGGCAGACGATTCTCTGGGTCGTCGAAGTAGTCCCTTATCCATTAAGGTTTCTCGATGATACCAAAGTAGTATCTCTGAAAGGCAGACGATTCTCTGGGTCGTCGAAGCAGTCCCTTATCCATTAAGGTTCCTCGATGATACCAAAGCAGTATCTCTGAAAGGCAGACGATTCTCTGGGTCGTCGAAGCAGTCCCTTATCCATTAAGGTTACTCGATGATACCAAAGCAGTATCTCTGAAAGGCAGACGATTCTCTGGGTCGTCGAAGCAGTCCCTTATCCATTAAGGTTCCTCGATGATACCAAAGCAGTATCTCTGAAAGGCAGACGATTCTCTGGGTCGTCGAAGCAGTCCCTTATCCATTAAGGTTCCTCGATGATACCAAAGCAGTATCTCTGAAAGGCACACGATTCTCTGGGTCGTCGAAGCAGTCCCTTATCCATTAAGGTTCCTCGATGATACCGAAGCAGTATCTCTGAAAGGCAGAAGATTCTCTGGATCATTGAAGCAGTACCTTACCCGTTAAGGTTCTTGAACGATACCAAAGCAGTATCTTTGCGGTAAACTTGTTGAAGGACGGTCGATCAAGATCCTTATCAGCGAAAATGTGTTGGCTTTGCAGGGGGAAGACTCACAAGAAACTTTCTAGGATATCCTCTGTTTGGGGAGTAAGAATAACAATAGCTGCTGGAGATTGTCATTATTAATTGCCTGGTTGAAGAATGACTTGCTGGGGAATAGAATTCCTTGAGTATGGGTGGAGTAAAAACTTTTTTTCAGAATACTGCCGACTTTGATGGAGTACTGGCCAAGATGCTTATGAACTGATCCTGGATCCTGTTATGCTATGTTGCTGGGGATGGATATGCCATGCACTACTTGAGGCCCTGAAACATATACAAAAATGCAACTGCTAGGGAATCTAATGCACGTACGAATGCACAAGACTAATATGTTAATGTCAAATATGATTGTTATTCTAGCATGCCATGCATATGCAAATGATCGGACATGCTGGGGATAGGTTTCCTTGTTGAGGGTATCACTAGGGATTGGATTTGATAGTTGCCAATGGAATTTGGGCTTCAGTTGTTTTGTATTTGCCAATAAATTGGACTTTCAGGTATATTGAGGATGCCATCAACGGTGGATTTTTAGTGATTTCCAATGAAGACTGGACTTTAAAGGGTATTTTTGAAGTTACCAACGAGTGTGAACTTTTGATTAGTTGCTAATATAGGATTGGACTTTGGGTTTTATGGGGTTTGATTTCCCGACAGTTGGATTTTGACTATTTGATTGTCGCCAAATAGATGTGGATGAGCTTGGTGCCCCAAGTTTGATACTTTTTTCACAAGATGTGTATTCATTCATGAGAGGGCCTCAATCGTGGTGGCTTTCTATAAGCGTAGCGACGTGATCAATGCATGTTGACCGTATGAGCGTAGCGACTTAACAAATGCATGTTGATTGTGCTTTTGCTCTGCCCCAAGGCTTTTGACACTTGTCGACTCAACCATTGCTATCATTATGCACAGTCTGCTTGATGTACTTGAAAGCATGAAGGGAAACTTCCCATCTGCAACTCGTTTGCCCCAGTCCATAGGGTCTTTGTAGGAATACTCCTTGAAAGTGATCATATCAGGATACGATTGGAGACGATTAACCCCATTATTTGAATCTTACAGTGATTTGTCCTTCATCAAGCTTTAGAGTGATTTTACCCAGATGAACTGGACGTACTGAGTACAGGGGTTTGCCCCAGACGGGCTGAACACTGAAGTGGTCTTTCCTCCTTGATCTAATGATACTTGGAGATTTGTTTCATCCTGACCAGTTCCATCATAGTCATCGGACGTCGTGCCCCTGTCCCATAGGGTTATGAAGTGAACTGAATTTGGGTCAACATTGTTGAATGATCAAGTTCCTCTGACTATTGTTTGGAATTTCCTTGATGCCAAGTACTGACTTGCAGTCAAAATTATTCATTCACAAATGGTAATTTTAATGCGATGCTCATGCAAGTTTTGAAAATCAGTCATTATTATAATGATGTGACAGTGTGTGACGGATGAACCATTAGTCCAAACGTGGTGCTGATTTAGCTGGTGTGAAAGATATAGCCAGAATATGACACCAATTCAGAAGATTAGCAAATCTCTAGGAGTCAGTTTACGCAACCTTGTTGTAGTATGATTTCAGAATAAACTCCACCTCAATTAGGTCTTTTGAGGGTTATAACGTGGTCTGGTTCATGGTTATAGAAACAAAGGATATAAGGCTCAAAGTGTGTCTTGTACCCACCCTTTCTTCGTGATGCTCTCCAGTCCTACGTTCAGTTAAGTTAACACACACATTCATCTCCTAAGAGATCTTGACGGTATAATAGTGAAGATGAGGATTCAAGGTCTTCTTGAAATGGCAGTCACTTTATTTGCTTTTGGTGGATGTCAACGACCTTTTGGTTTTTGATATGGTGTCACTGAATCTTATTTTGTTTTTGCTGAGGATTTGAGGACCTCTTTTGCTTTTTTGATCCCTATCTTTTGCATGGACTGATTTTGCTTTTCGAGTCCATCAAGGTTGCCTTGATTTTTGCCTAAGTCTCCTTTAAGGTGCTTGACTTAGCAAGCTTTTGTTTTTTTTTTGTCAGAGGATTGTGACTGCCAAGTCATGGGTAAGTGATGAACAACCATCATGCTTTTGGATTTTGCTTTTGTGAACCGAGTACGTAATTAGGTTAACTGAACACTACCTTGCCCCAGGTTGAGTGTAAGGGTTTGAATATCCAAAGGAAACTGCTACTTCTAGGCTCGAAGTGGTTAACTGGGGATTAGCTCCTTATCTCTCTAGTATTTGGGGATTTGAAACAATGCCTGTACATCCTTGGCGGGATTCTATCCAAAAGCATACCATCAGCAATTATGGGTATCTCGTTTTCGTCATCCTCCCTCCAATATTTACTAAACAACAACTTGGTAAAGAAAGTGGACGAGAGGTATATGGATGTATATTTTTTTATTTTTTGATATAAGTGAAAAAATGAGCGAATGCAACGTGATTAATTCAGAAAATACATGATCATTTCATTAATATTACCATTCAAAACAACGATGTCTAAAACAAGTAGCATTTAACACAAAGAAAATTACAAATGCAAGATTATATGATTTAAAAGTTACCAGCATTGGGAACTGAGGTTTTCTTCCTTGACCCACTGTTGGTCTAGCATTCTTGTTCATCCAGACCAGTATGATAGCCTTCTTTACACCTACTCTCAACAACTTCTTCCATAACATGGGTAGATGGACCCACCTGATCAAATGAAGGACTGACATGGATTTGAAGACGTTGAGGTGTAAACAATATTTGCTTGGACTCAATCAGGTCTTGGACCTTGTTTCTGAGCTGTTTACAATCCTTAGTTGAATGCCCCATAGCGCCAGCATGGTATCCACATCGTGCGTTGGCGTCAAAGCCTGGTGGGTATGGAGGAATCACAGGATCCAAGCCCTTTGGCACTATTAGTTCGCTATTAATCAATCGTGGCAATATATGACTGAGTGGCAATGGCAAATGATCAAAATGCCTTTTTGGTCTTTGATTATAGTAGCGTCGGGGTTGTGAAGAATATTGTTGTGCAACTTGTTGTTGATGAGGGGGACCTCTATTGATTGGAGTATATTGACCATGTGGCAAGAATGGGAATGCACAGGGAGGCTCATAGGATTGCTGACTTTGAACATTTGAGATGCTGATACGCACAACCAAATACCCTTCTTGAAAGGATATGCACTTCTTGTCAATCAAGTGTTGCACCTTGGCTTGAAAAGCTTTGCAATCTTCAGTCGAATGCCCCATTGATCTAGCATGATATCCACAATGCGTATTGAGGTTGTACCTAGGCGAGTATGGTTTTGGCAAAGGCTTGATAACTTTGGGCTCTACCAGCGAGCTTCGGACCAGATGCGGCAGAAATTGACTGTACGACATAGGAACTGGATGAAGAGGAGCATTCCTTATTTCCAGGTTATTACGAGGCCTTATCTGATTCTGGCGTGGATTCTGATTTCCTTGGTTATGAGCTCGTTGATCTGCATTGGGAGCAGCCCAAGGTTTTTGGTACGGTGCCCTAGGCACCATTGATTTCCTTTTTGGGACCCAAAGGTTGATGTCATCATCGTCATCAATACCACTGGAATGCTCTCCAAAGTCCCTTTTCAGAGCCCCCTCAGATAATACAACATCTTTGGACTTCTCTACTTTCTTTCCTCTTTTTGAGGTTTCATCCCAGACCATGGTTTCAACATGATTAAAAGACGTTTCATCTTCCGTAAACTCGGCCTTTTCCTTGTGGTATATGATTCTGAGTGGTCCACAAGACTCTTGTATTTTCTCTTTGCCAGATCTTTGGGTTAAACCATTCATGCTAGGGTCTTCCTTTCTGGTTAGTTTTTGCAGTTTGTTTCGGAAGCTTTCACATTCTTTGACAGCATGCCCTATGGCTCCAGTGTGGTACTCACATTCTACCCCTGAGTTGTCTTCCTCAAAGACTAGACGTTTCTTGTTAATAAGTTCTTGAACTTTGTTCTTGAATGACCAACAACCTTCAATAAAGTGCCCTGGCGCCCCTTTATGGTATTCATACTGTGCATTAGGATCATATCCAGGTGGAGGAAGGGTACGAACTGGCCCAAGGGTTGTGGGTACCACTAAAGAATTCTGAATCAGGTATGATAGCAGTTGTCCATATGGTATAGGAATAGGGTCAAGAGTAGGGCGCGACTTAGGCTTCTTATGGATTTTCTGGTTTAGATTCTCATGCCCTTGGGACAGAATGGGTGCTGACCACTGATTCAGAGGTTGTGCATGGATTGGTCGGGGACAAGACCCAGGAGGGACAACACCCAATGGGTTATTTAGTGCAGCTTGTGGAGTAGAAGGAACTGTGGGAGCAACACTCCTAGTTGTGGAGCCTTCTTCAATCTTTTCTTTTCTTCTCCCCATAGTTGTCCTCTGCTCCATCTTGCCTTTCACGCTGTTCTCATCTTTTCTCAACTCAACTTGATTCTGCCTTAAGCGTTCCATGGTTCTCCCAGAGCAATCTTAAGTCCAATACACGTGTCGGGAAATCAACTGCAGGTTACAGACAAAGGATGAATGAGTTTGTGTTTTTTTTTTTGTTTTGAAAGATGATATGCAATGCCGATGGATGTAGGTGCAATTGTATGCAAATGAATGCAATATAGATAGCCAGGATCCAGGATAACGCAAGTAACTTCCCAACCCTCCTAATAGGTAGGCCTTATAGGGACAGTTCTAGATTCTTTACCCATAAACCCACTCATGGGATAGCTCTTATGTTGATGGATAGGGTTCCCAGGGTCTCGGACACTAATCGCATCAACATCACGCAACAGGCTAGCTGCCTTGCAATGGGGTATAGAGCCTTACTTGTGATATCAACCTAAATCCAACAGGTAAATATGACATAAAGCACGTAATAAAAAGAAAGTAACACAAAGCAAATAAAGAAATAATAGGAGAAACCAAACAAGAAATCCAACAAGCGAATCTAACACACTCGAATTGAGTCAAGTTAGGCTTGACTCCCTCTAGCATAGGGCAATGCAAGTCCCCAGCAGAGTAGCCATCTGTTGTACCTTGAAAAATACGATCCTCGCGATGGACGCGGAAATAACTGTTCGAAACAGAGTCGCCACCGAATTTTATTCATTCCAAGGAAGGAATAGGAAAATATCGATAAAAATTTTGAAAGGGATAAGAAAATGGTCGTCGCAACCAAATTCAGGTTCGGGAGTCGGTTACGCAAAGGGAAGGTATTAGCACCCTCTACGTCCGTTGTACTCAACGGGAACCTCTTGATTCGATTTGGGAGATAAGTTAGCTTGGTTTGTTTGTTTTCTTCTAAGGTAGGTATTGCTTTCTAAGGGGAAATGGGTGGTTTTATATTAGGGTGCTCGGCAAGGATCGGAACCCTTGGGCCTACGTATTCCCTCGTGCAATGGGAAAGTCAGAGCATTCGTAGTTCGTGGGACTACGGTTGGTTTGTATTTTTTAGACAAACGAGTGTTTAATTCGCATTCTAACTGCTAAACGTTGGCTTGTCTGCTCGTCAGGGAGGCTGAAGCACGAGTTTATATGCGCGGAAGAATGGACTAAACAATGTTCTTTTTTTGTGAAAAGTTGTTTGAATATGAATTAAGTGTGTTAATGATTTGATTGAGAAAAAGGTTTGATTTGGATGTATTTTAGGGTTTTGGTTGCGTAAGAAGCGTTTAGTTTGTTAAGTATTTTGAGCGAGAATGACGATTATTCGATAAATGAGACGTCGGCCTCGCAACCAATTAATCGGGGCATGACTGAGATGCTAGATCTCAACGACACCTTTTTCATTCTATTAATTACGAAATTATATTTGTTGGACAATTGGCTTACTTGTCCATGTAATTAGGGCGAGTGTTTTGATGAAGAAAGTTTGGAATGAACACAACCCAAAGTGTGCGCCTCAAGAGCATTCATTCAAGGGCCCAAGAAGTGCTAGACCTCAAGAGTCCACTACTTTCGTAGTTTGATTAAGAAAAAGATTTGAATTTGATGTATTTTAGACGCGTTAATTGGATTTGAAGTTGTTAAGATTTTAAAGATGATTAAGTATTTTGATCGCGTTAAAAGTTTTTAAGTTAGAAATGGAAGATCGAAACGATCACAACCTAAGGCGTGCGCCTTAAGAGCGATCGTTTCAAAACCCAAAGAGTGCTAGACTCTAAAAGCCCACTACTTCCAATAATTAATTAAGAAAATGGATTTTAGACCTATTAACTCAAGTATTTTTGTTTAAGAAAATATTTTAAGTATTTTAAAATGACTATGATTTTAATTCTTTAGTTAAAAGAGTATTTGTAAAAGGTTAAGTAGTTGCTTTTAAAATTTGAATTAAGAAAATATTTTGAGGATTAAACAAAGTGGATTTTAATTTTGAGAAAGATGGTATTTTTAAGGTTAAGAAATTAATTAAATTAAATCCTTTAATTTGAGAAAACGTGGTGTTTTTAAGGGTTTGAGTATTTTGATTAAGATTAGAAATTTTTAAGTATTTTAGAAATGGAAGACGGAACGATCACAACCCAAGGTGTGCGCCCCAAGAGTGATCGTCCAAGGACCCAAGGAGTGCTAGACTCCAAAAGCCCACTACTTCCATAATTAATTAAGAAAATATGTTAGAAGTATTAATTAGAATGATTTTTTATTTTTAATTTAGTTAAGAAAGTATTTTATGATAATTTTAGGGCTAGAGAAATTGAATTAATTAAAATCAAATATTAATTAATAAACCAATTAATTAACATTGTAATAAAAATTAGAAATGAAATTAGTAAATAGATTTTATGATTTTCTAAAAAAAATAAATAATTAAAAGTTTTTGGCTTTTTATATTAAAAAGTGATATTAAAATGAAAACTAAAAGAACAAAATAAATTAAAAATAAAAAAGAAAAAGGAATGGGCCAGACAGGTTAGTAAAATGGGGTGTGGTAAGGAATAGTTTTCCAGGCCCATCAGAGGGACAAGGCCCACGCTGACGAGGGTACACCGTGTACCCTACCCGGCGTCTAAATATGGACCGCTAATTCTCCATGAGTCCAACGTTGACTCTTGATCTAACGGGTGGATAACGAGGGTGCAATGTAAGACCTACAGAGGCGCATGCACACAGGATTAGGGGGAAGCTACCTTTGGCGGTGACAAGTGTCACGGTGGGGGACACTTGTCACCCCCACACCAGCCCTAACCAAGCAACGGTCAAGACATAAAACAAGGAAAAGAACCTCAGACTTCAATTTCAAATTCTTTTTCTCTCTGTTCTCTCACAAACGCTACTCACCGGAAACCTAAACATGGCCGGAGAAGCGGCGGCGCGCGGCGGCCACCACGGTCTTCTCCGGCGACACCACCACCAACCTCAAAAGTTTCTACATAACCCCCCCCCCCCCCCTCAACTCTTCCCCCTCTCTCCCAATCTAAACTCAGAGTTCTCTAAAACATCCTTAAACACTCAGATCGAACCCTTTCCTAATTTAAAACCCTAATTTCAAAACCTAACCAACATCAAGCAAAACAACAAGGAAAGGCGAGTAATTAAGTCATGGAATAACAAAAAGACGCAAATATTAGCAAGGGAGTTTCAGAAATGCTACATCTTGGAGATTCCTTCGGAAAAGATTTTAGGACGCGTCCAGGTATTGGTTTCTGATCCCTTCTCCTTCAACTCGTTTCCTTCCTCTTTCTTCTCTGCTTCTTAGTGTGAGCAATGTAAAATTCGTGTGAGAATGATGAGGTGTCCCCAGCTGAGAATTAATCCGTTAGGAAGGTTTGTACTACCCTGATTCTGTGGGATATTCATGTGTGCGTGAAATATTCTTTGCTACTGAGTTTTCATTCTTGTCTTTTCTGCCTTCTAGAAGAGTTAGCTATTGTGTGGTCCCCCTATGCTGACTTGTGATATCTGTGAATTCAATTCATACTACTATTGCTGACATGTTTGATGAATCATTGTACACTGCACTTTGACTTTTCTTCATATTGTTTTCGTTGATATTACTTGAATGTGACTTGTTTCTACACTGCACCTGAGCATTTCTTGGTTTTGAATTGTGCTTTTGTCCTTGTAAATTTATGTATGAACCGTATTTTCTTGTGGCTACCATTGTGCAATTATAGAATTTTGAATTGCTCATGTTTCTATACTAACCATTGCCCTGTTTTCTTTTCCATGTTTTGACCTTAGTATGAGGAAATTTGGCACGATGGATATTTGGTGAAAGCCTTGGCAGAAAAAACAAAATGAAGCTACCTTGGAGTTTGGTGATACTCAGGTTTTGGTAAGAGTCTAAGTACTTCCATTACCATATTCTTCCTTCCACTTAGCTTCTGACTTCTTTAATGTTCTTCGCATATAGGGCTTTTGAACAATTTTGGAGGTCCTGGTGATGATTAAAGGATATCATCTTTGGAGTGGTTAGTATCTGGTGGTAATATTTGAATATGGTGCAGATGGGATTAAACCAGACAGGACAACTTCTGACTTTGGTTTTGAAAGCATATAGGTGTGTTTCAATATTTGATATCATTTAGTTATTCCTTGAAAGCTTACTTGTATTCTAGGAATGACCAAACTATTCAAGTCTTATGCAAGCTATAGGTTGCTTTTCAACTACTCAAGAAGGTGATCCAAATAATACTCATGTCTTGGTAACAACCTAAGTACTTCCATCACTATATTCTTCCCTCCCTTTACTGTTAGCTTCTGACTATCTCAATGAATATCTTGAGTATGAGATGGTTCTGTTATTGGCTTTTTATGAACATTACCTGGTTGTATCATTTTCAGGTATATTGGCTAGAATTTGGTAAAAGCTCATGAGTACCATATGGTGATTGCAACATGAAAGAGATGACGGTGAATTTCTAAGCACGTGAAGAGGTACTGCCCTTGTCTTAACTCATGATTCACAAGTTATGTTATGTAATTAGGAAATGTTTGACACTTTTGTAGGATCATTGAGAAAGGAAAATGAGCCTCGTTTTACTGCTAGAATCAATTTGTCCATGGCATTAGGATAATAACACTTGCTGAAGAGCTTGGAAATGATAGACTTGGCATGGAGAGTTGCACTTGGTGTGATTTTGAATCCAAAGTGATGGTTTTGAATAGTCTTCTTTCAATTCTTGTTGTAACTTTGTAGGGCCATTTTTCCATGTGAATCCTAGTATAGGGCTTTAAAAGATTCACTGCTGGATGTCTGTACTTACTTTGTAACTGTTTTGGTAACTCTGAGCCTAAGGAATTCCACTTTTGGAGCTTTGTAACTTTGTGCCATGTAACCTTGGTATTGGTATGATGTTGTATAAACTTTGAAATCTAATTGAAATAATATCACAGCCTCGAGCTTGATTTGCATTTAGTGAGACAATTTGAAACCTTTCAACTTGGTTTCTTAGGCGTTGTAGGACTAGGGTGGTACTTGAACACAACTTGCAAATTGAAGTGCTTTGGTTGCACCTTCCATTCCAATTCCTTGTAATATGCGTTCTATCCTTTGTCTTTCTTTTGAGTATTTCAACCTTGCCTTGTATTTCTCCAATTCAAATGATTAGCTTTGTAGCTTTAAATCCAAATTGTGACGGTCCTGCAATTCCTTTGAAGTTAGATTGAAAATTCATTCATGGCGCCATTCTTGATTTTGAATTCTTGTATCTTTTATTTCAAGTTGGTAGCATTTTGGTTTTTTTATTTGTTCCTGTACCAATTATGAAACTTTGCATTGCAAATAAACTCAGTTGTTGCAACATGTATCGAGTGTTATACACTTTTTCCTCTTTTTGAAAGTCGATCCCTTCCTGAATATAGACAAGAAATAGAAGTCTTTGGAACATGGTTCATGTCTTGCAACAGCTTGAAACAAAACAATTCAACTTATGATTTGGAATAATTCCCACATGACTTAAAATAATCCAAACATTGCACCAGTTGAAATGGCTTGATCTAAAATTGGTTATGCTTTGAAAATGAATAATCATAACTTGAAATCACTTATAATCATGGTTGAAAATAAACTTGAAACAAATCAAGACAAAGCTTGAAACAATTCTTCCAACCATGGCTTGTAAATGGGCTTGAACCACTTGAAACATGACTTGAATATTGGCCTAAAATCTTCTTGAAATATGCCCTAGAATCATTTTGGAATATGGCTCAAAATCAACTTGAAGTCACTTGATCATATCTTGACCAGTTGACCATGATAATTAGTACATATCTTTTCTCTTGTTTCCACTTGAATTCAACACCCTTGCGAGAAACTGTATACACAACGCACAAATAAGACCTACATAACCTAAATTTTAGAGGATTATGGTCAAAGGTCAAATAATTACTCTGAGAAAGATCATGAAGCAACAACATTCTTGGCATAAGAAAAATGATAGGGTAGGACAAATTTGGGGTATGACAAAGACATCATAGAAGAAATGCCTATTATTTGGCATGTGAACAAGTTGAAACAAGTGTGCACCTCAATGAAAGGAAAAGTGAACAAGCACGCACATAACAAATCCAGTAACACAAGCATTAATCAACAATTAACATGCTCAAGGAGTGTGTGCTATGTGTTCATTGCATCAAGAACGCAACAACGCAAACATGTTCATAAACGATAAAAGTCCAAGAGTCACGTGTCGGAAAATTGTGTGCACACAATGGTGTGAGGTGCAACAGCATCAAAATAGTCCTTAGACGAGCATCATATCAATCCATGAAGATCAGGAATGAAACGGGATCGAAACATGCTCAAAAATACACAAAAAATTCACTCTGCAACAGTGTTAATCGGTTAACCAAGTGTGTTAACCGATTAACAACTCCAAAATCAGCAGAAACAGCAAAATACACTGGTTAACCGATTAACCAACTTCTATTGCAATTGGTTAATCGGTTAACCCTGTTACAGCAGCAAAAATTAATTTGAAAAATCAATTCCAACAGCAAAATCACTTATACAATCATCTCCAATGATCATCTAATCAATAATGCACGAAAATTAAGTTCAAACACAGTATTTAAACATTAGTTAGATCCAATAATCATCAACATCAAGAATCAAATTCAAGCAAGTGGATTAAAATGCATCAAAAGCCATGGATCTACATTGCATAAGTTGAAATTAAGCTAAATCAAGTATGGATCTGAAATTAACCGACCTACAAAGCTGAGATTTGCTTTGGTAAGATTTGTGAACGAAAATTGGTGGATCCAAACAAGAAAACCAGAGATCTATGAAGCTTTACCAAGAACACTTGAAGATCCAAGCAAGAACACCTCAAATAAGCAAAAACTCCTCCGAAAGTGATTCCAACAACTTAATTCAAGATCTAAACCAGTAGGTTTTGCAGAATTGAACCAAGAATGAGGATGTGATGAAGGTTTAGCTCATGAATTCACAAATTCCAATGAAGAATTTGTGAATCTAGGAATATGGAGCTTTGAGTGTGGTTGAAGATGAAAATGGAAAATGAAAAGGTGAGACAGAATTGAGAGTAAATTCTGAAAAATGAGAGTGAAAAATGATCTAGGGTCCTTGAGGTTTGGAATGAAATGATTTAAATAACCCCTAGGTTAGGAGTTAAGTTTGGGTTTGGAGTGAGGTTTAGTGGGTGGAATTTGGGGTGAAAAATGAATTATGAAAGGAAATTATGGAATTAGAGTGGAAAGAATTTAAATTTTTGAATGGAAAATCATACTCTCTAGATCCTTCTACTGATGTGTAGAATCAAAATGGTGATTAAAATTTGAAACCAAAAAAACAGTGCTGAAAAATGAGTTGTTTGGGAAACTTTCGCCTTGGTTAATCGGTTAACCAATGTGTTAATCGGTTAACACAAGGAAAATTTGAGTTATTGCGCCTTTTGGAGGGAAACTTGGAGAATGGCTTGGTTCCACCTGTTCTGAGCCACAATAGACCTCTGAAACTTGCCATTGGATATCACCGCCGAAACACTCTAGAAATATGCTAAGAAATGTATTTCGCACTCGGAATGAACTGTTGAAAATAACTGTTTGGTGCTGAATAACTGATCAAAAGTTGACTGCCGGAGCTTCTGATCATCAAATCATCTAATGAGCAAAATAAATGCTCAAAAAGATTTTGAAAGCTATCTGCTTGGCTCTGAACACTATTGGAGTCATACTGGAACTGATTACGCCTTGAGCTGCTGGAAAATACCTTGATCCCATGCCGAAAGAAACATGCAAATGCAGAAATGACGATGCAAAAATGAAAATGAAACATAAGCCAGTTAGAGTCAAAACATGGGGGCAAATTTTGAGGTGTTACAGCTGCCCCTATTCAAACTTCTTGGATTCGAGGGTATAATAGCAACGGCTTTCAGACAATCAGGATACACGGGGTTTGAATACCAAAATAACCTAGAAATTTGCAACCTGTGGGGGGCAATGAAATAAGGCAATTACAAGGGCGGCCGAAGGCGAACTCCAAAAGACAGACCGACCGAAGGAAGATTTTGCGGAGGGGACAAGATAATACAAGGACGGCCGAAGGCGAACCCGAAAAGAAATACCAGCCGAGGGAGAAATTTCAAACAAAGGTAGACCGGCTGAAGGCGAGCTACACTGGGGAGAAAGACAAGACCGGCCGAAGGCGAGCTAATCAACGAAAGGATACGAGAACGGCCGAAGCTGAACACGAAAAGAAAGGCCAAGCCGAAGGTGAACTTTCAAAGAAAGACTATGCCGAAGGTAGACTTTCAAACAAAGGATAAGAGGACGACCGAAGGCGAACTCGAACAGAAAGGACAAGCCAAAGTTGGACTTTCAAAGAAAGACTATGCCGAAGGTAGACTCTCCAACAAAGGAATACGAGACCAAGCCGAAGGTAGACTCGAAAAAGAAAGACCAAACCGAAGGTGGACTTTCAAAGAAAGACTATGCCGAAGGTAGACTTTCCATCAAAGGAATACGAGACTAAGCCGAAGGTAGACTCGAAAAAGAAATACCAAACCGAAGGTGGACTTTCAAAGAAAGACTAAGCCGAGGGTAGACTTTCCATCAAAGGAATACGAGACTAAGCCGAAGGTAGACTCGAAAAAGAAAGACCAAACCGAAGGTGGACTTTCAAAGAAAGACTATGCCTAAGGTAGACTTTCTAACCAAGGAATATGAGACCAAGCCGAAGGTAGACTCAAAAAAGAAAGACCAAACCGAAGGTGGACTTTCAAAGAAAGACTAAGCCGAGGGTAGACTTTCTAACCAAGGAATACGAGACCAAGTCGAAGGCAGACTCGAAAAAGAAAGACCAAATCGAAGGTGGACTTTCAAAGAAAGACTAAGCTGAGGGTAGACTTTCCCACAAAGGAATACGAGACCAAGCCGAAGGTGGACTCGAAAAGAAAGACCAAACCCGAGGTGGACTTTCAAAGAAAGACTATGCCAAAGGTAGACTTTCCAACATAGGAATACGAGACCAAGCCGAAGGTAGACTTGAAAAAGAAAAACCAAACCGAAGGTGGACTTTCAAAGAAAGACTAAGCCGAGGGTAGAATTTCCCATAAAGGAATACGAGACCAAGCCGAAGATGGACTCGAAAAGAAAGACCGAACCGAAGGTGGACTTTCAAAGAAAGACTATGCTAAAGGTAGACTTTCCAACAGAGGAATACGAGACCAACCCGAAGGTAGACTCGAAAAAGAAAGACCAAGTAGAATCAACAGATCTACAAAGATGACTCCGCTGGGGAAAGAGAAATATAAACAGACAACTCTGTAGGGGAGTATAGGAAGGAACCACAGTAAGAAGGACGAATCCAATGGTTGCGGTGTAATGTCAAACAACATCTCCTGAATTACATCTCTTTCTGCTGGGGAAAGAAACTGGTAACAGATATCAAGCCTGGCTTATGCTTTGAATGCATACATTTGAATTTTTCTATAGCGTAATGCTCCATACGAAATGGAAATGCTATGCGTTTGGGAGGATGCCATGCAAGAATGCTTATGCAATTCAAAAGAGGCGCTCCAGCAAAATAAATGCTGAAGACGAAGGAAACTCCACCGGGGATGGCAAACTAAATTATCCTCTAAATTAAAAGATCCTGCTGAGGAAGATTTCATTGAACGACTTCCTGATCATAAACTCTGCTGGAGATGAAAAACTCCTAGAGAAATTCCACTATGTTAGGGGATGGATAAAAACAAATATTGAAGGTGGAACCCAGAGAGAATTTTCTTCCTGGGGATTACCAATGACTTCTACCAAAGATAGAACTTAAAACCTGGATCTGAAGGATGCCAATAACAATTTGGACTTAAACTCTGCCGGGGATGTCAACCGCTGTTGAACAAACCACTGTGAAGATCACCACCAAACTCTGCTTGGGGGACAAGTCAATAATACCGAACCTGCTTGGGGATATTACTGAACTTAACCTACTGCTGAGAGATGTCTGTACCGCCACCCTGCTGGGGAATATCAGCCACTATTAGCAAACCTGTTTAGGGAATGGTGATTAACGACATCAACTATGCTAGGGGATACAACCAAGCTTACTCATCTGTTGGGGATCAGACCAAACTATTGCTGATGAGAAAACATTTCTTGACTAGCTGAGGAAAATGGGTGCCAAGACTCTGTGGGGAAATAACATCTTTGTCCAAGGAAGATATTCCATCAGTCCCTTGCTGGGGATGCAAAAGTATCAACTTCTGGCTGCTTGTTGAGAGAGTAATCAATCACAACTCTAGCTGGGGAAATAATCCTCTGTACTCTGACTGGGGAGAGTAACAACCGGGGGATATAATTGAGTTTAACCTGTTGTTGGAGGAAAGAATTTACCCTGCTGGGGATTAGAGCATGCCGTTGCAGATGGAACTACACTTTCTGACCTCCTAAAGAAAGTGATTACCAGGCTCTGTGGGGAAAATAAAGTCTTTTCAAAGACATCCAACACACCTCCTGCTGGAGACACAACCACATTCACCTCGGAGCGATCCACTTTAAACTGCTTGCTGGGGAAAATGAGTTCTGCTGAGGATGATGAAATTTCAATGCTGAGGAGAATAGCTCTACTGGGGAGAAATCCTGCTGCCCTGCAAACAAAATCAACAGTATATGCACAATGGCCATCTAGATTACCATCCTAATGACTGTTGTCTGAGCAATTTCCATTGTTTTTCAATATGCTTCGCAAAGCTTAACATTTTCGCATGCAATGTTTATCAAAAATATCGGACGTTTTCACAAACAAAAACAGTTAAAGTAAAAACACAAATGGAAAACTCTTTGAATGAAATGAAAGTTTTATTTAATGAATTGGCCTGTAAATAGGCATTTACATCCAGAAGCAATTCCTAAAAAGAGGTAATTGCACAAAAGAAGTAAAAGAAAATACACATGTCGGCAATGTGGGGAACAGATATCCACCATGATTCAATTCAGCTATGACCCGATATGGCTCATTTATCCGTAGATGCTTTGACCTTTGAAGAGACTGGCTAGACTGATTCCTTGCCTTCGAAATTTCCAAATATCAAAAGGGTTCGCTGATGGAACGCAGATCGTAGCCTCTTGCTTCCAAACCCCTAACTTTTGCCTGGATCCCCCTTTTCGGGTTTTTAATCCACCGGGATACCCATTTTGCCAAAGTTGCCTTTTCAGGTTTTCAACTTTGTTGGTTTATTCTTTTCTTTTCTTTTTATCCCTAATTTTTGCCCTAACCTTTTCTTTTTGTGGTTCGCCAGGATGCCATTTTTTGCCTGGATCTTCTTTTTATGTCCAGCGGGTCTCTTTTATGCAAAGTATTTTTTGACTACGTCTGCGTTCACAGGGACGTAAAATCTTCGCCATCCATAGTTGAGAGTAATAAGGCTCCACTAGAGAAAACCTGTCTTACTACATATGGCCCTTCGTAGTTTGGAGTCTATTTGCCCCTGTGATCTGTTTGAGGAGGAAGGATCCTTTTCAAAACCAATTCACCAGCCTGAAAACATCGAGGATGCACTTTCTGGTCAAAGGCTTTCTTCATCCTGCTCTGATACAACCGACCATGTGCAATGGCTGCCAATCTCTTTTCCTCGATAAGGCTCAGCTGATTCAATCTGGAACGCACCTATTCAGCTTCATCAAGCTTCACATCTACCAGAATTCTCAAAGAAGGAATCTCCACCTCTACTAGTAGAACTGCTTCCATACCATATACCAATGAGAAAGGAGTTGCCCCAGTTGATGTACGCACCAAAGTACGATAACCATGTAAAGCATAAGGCAACATCTTATGCCAGTCTTTATGCGTCACCACCATTTTCTGCACAATCTTCTTGATGTTCTTATTTTTGGCTTCAACGGCCCCATTCATCTTCGGACGATAGGGAGAAGAATTGTGATGTTCAATCTTAAAGCTCTGACATAGCTCCTTCATCATCTTGTTGTTCAAATTTGAACCATTATCAGTAATGATTCTTTCTGGGAATCCATACCGGCAGATGATGTCCTTCTTAATAAACCGAGTTACCACTTGTCTGGTGACGTTGGCATATGAGGCTGCTTCCGCCCACTTCGTGAAATAATCAATGGCAGCCAGGATGAAACGATGCCCATTGGAAGAAGTCATCTCAATCTTTCCAATCATATCAATGCCCCATATGGCAAAGGGCCAAGGTGATGACAACACATTTAGAGGAGTAGGCGGCACATGCACCTTATCAGCATAAATCTGGCATTTGTGACATTTTCGGGCATATTTGAAACAATCAGACTCCATAGTCATCCATTAATACCCCGCTCTCAACAGCTTTCTAGCCATGGCATGCCCATTGGCATGGGTAACGAAAGAACCCTTATGAACTTCTTCCATCAACAGGTTTGCCTCGTGTTCATCAACACAACGTAGCAAGACCATGTCAAAGTTCCTCTTGTACAGTACATCGTCTTTATTCAAAAAGAAGTTCCCCACCAACCTCCTCAGAGTTTTCTTATCCTTGGCAGACGCACCCTCGGGATACTCTTGACTCTTCAGAAAAACCTTAATATCATGATACCAAGGTTTGCCATCTGATACATCTTTAACCGGGAACACAAAAGATGGTCTATCCAGATGCATGATTCTGATCGAGGGAGTTTCATTCCAACGATTCACCTGGTACATCGAAGACAACGTTGCCAACGCATCTGCCACTTGATTCTCCAACCGGGGTATGTGATGGAAATCAACTCTGTCAAAGAAAGGTAACAACCTTCTGGCATAGTTGTTATAAGGCGCCAAATTTGCTTGACGAGTTTCGCATTCACCTGTAATCTGATTAACTACCAACGCGGAATCACCATAAACATCAAGGTTCTTGATTCTCAAATCAATTTCTTCTTCTAACCCCATGATGCGTGCTTCATACTCTGCCTCGTTGTTGGTGCATATGAACGCTAACCGGGTAGTGAAGGGTATATGGGAACCCTTTTGAGTCATAATGATTGCCCCGATTCCATTACCGTATGAGTTAACAGCCCCATCAAAGACCAGCTTCCATTGGGATCCAATTTCAGGTCCTTCATCATGCAACGACTCTTCACAGTCTTTCATCTTCAGAAACATGATATGTTCATCCAGAAATTCAAACTTCATCGGTTGATAATTCTCAATTGGTTGTTCAGCAAGATATTCTGACAAAACACTTCCCTTAATGGCCTTTTGGGAAACATATTGAATATCGTATTCTGTCAAAACCATATGTCAACGGGAAATTCTCCCAGAAAACGCCTTCTTTTCAAACACATACTTGATCGGATCCATCTTCGAAATTAAGAGGGTTGTGTGGTTTAACATATACTGCCTCAAACGCTTAGCTGCCCAAGCGAGTGCACAACATGTTTTTTCCAGCATTGAGTACCTTGACTCGCAATCGGTGAACTTTTTACTCAGGTAGTAGATGGCATGCTTTTTTCTACCTGACTCGTCTTGTTGACCGAGCACACACCCCATTGAATTCTCAAGAACCGTAAGATACATAATCAATGGCCTTCCTGGAACTGGCGGCATAAGGACCGGAGGTTCCTGCAAATATTCTTTTATTTTTTTAAACGCCTTATGACAATTTTCGTTCCACCTGACCTCTTGATCTTTTCTTAACAATTTAAATATTGGTTCACACGTGGCTGTAAGATGAGAGATGAATCTATCAATGTAGTTCAACTTCCCTAAGAAACCACGAACCTCTTTTTCTGTTCTCGGTTCAGGCATTTCTTGTATGGCTTTTACTTTAGCAGGATCAACCTCGATACCTTTTTCACTGGTAATAAACCCCAGTAATTTTCCAGATCTCACCCCGAAGGTGCACTTGTTCGGGTTCAACCTCAGTCTGAACTTTATCAACCTTTCAAACAGCTTCTGAAGATTCACCAGATGCTCCTCCTCTGTTTGTAACTACGCAATCATGTCATCAACATAGACCTCGATCTCTTTGTGAATCATATCATGAAAGAGAGTCACCATTTCCCGCTGATAGGTTGCCCCAGTAATTTTCAATCCAAAGGGCATTACCTTATAACAGAATGTTCCCCACGGTGTTATAAACGTCGTCTTCTCCATGTCCTCTGGGGCCATTTTGATTTGGTTATACCCAGAGAAGCCATCCATGAAGGAAAATACAGAGTATTGAGCAGCATTGTCCACTAACACGTCAATGTGAGGAAGCGGGAAATCGTCTTTCGGGCTTGCTCTATTCAGATCTCTGTAATCAACACACATCCTGACCTTTCCATCCTTCTTAGGTACAGGCACAATATTAGCAACCCACGGAGGATAATTTGTCACAGCAAGAAACCCATCATCTATCTATTTCTGAACCTTTTCTTTAATCTTGACAAACATTTCCGGTTTCGTCCTTCTCATCTTCTACTTTACCGGAGTACATCCCTCTTTGAGCGGCAGCCGGTGTACCACGATGTCAGTGTCAAGCCCAGGCATGTCTTGGTAAGACCAGGCAAAGATATCAACATACTTTCAAAGCATTTCAATCAATCTTCCCTTTACACTGTCTTCCAAAGCAGCCCCAATCTTTACTTCTTTCTTTGCGTCATCGGTTCCCAAGTTAACAATCTCCAATTCCTCCTGATGAGGTAGAATGACCTTTTCCTCCTGTTTCAACAGTCTGGCCAATTCCTCGGGTAAGTCACAGTCCTCATCAGCCTCTTCTTCAGCCTGATAAATGGGATTTTCAAAATCATACCGAGCCATAGATGAATCATGATTGGTGGTATCTGAACAAGGAAACCTGCATGATTGATGATTTATGTTTATTATGTATGCAACAAACAAAAACACATTGCCATTTTGATGTGATTTAATGCAAAAAATAAAAACAGAAAAACAGGGATCAAAATATTTGAATGGGAAAACGTCCTTTATTAATGATAAAGAAAACACACAAAATATTCAAGCCCTACAAACAAAAATCACTACGCCTTGGGCAGAACGTAGGATTGGCATAACAGGAAAACAAAGGCAATTACACCAGGTCGGTCACTTGAATGGCTTTCTCTGATGACCAGTTGTAAAGACTTTGACCTGGAATGCTGGGATGGATCCAATTATCCATATCACAATCGTTATCCCCTTCCTCATCTATAGCATTAACTCTGTCAAAGAACACACCAGCACTAGTGAAACGAACCAGACCATAAAACTTGGGAGGATCCTCAAGACGCTTGGGTGGCTTGTATCCCAGCCCATAAGTATTTTGCTTTTTCTGGACCTCGATAACTTAACCCCATTTTTGTGAACTTCCGACTTTAACCACATCCCGTGCATCCTTGAAGGAAGACATGGAAACCTCTGGCTGATATACCACTACAGGCTTAACCATTTCAGATTGGCTGACTTCCTTAAGAGGCTCCTCAGTGATCTTCACTGCCTCAAAACCTTGACATAAAGTTTCATGTATTTCGCCATCTACCTCCACATATTTGAAAGTAGATAGATGATTTATCATGATATCCTCTTCTCCGCAAACTGTCACTATATGTCCGTCTACCATGTACTTCAGCTTCTGATGCAGTGTGGACGTCACATCCCCAGCCCTATGAATCCATGGACGGGCCAGCAGACAACTGTAAGCTGGCTAAATGTCCATGATATAGAAGGTAGCATCAAAAACCTCTGGACCAACCTTAATCGGCAGCACAATTTCCCCGAAGACATATCTCTTGGAACCATCGAATGCACGCACCACCAAATCACTTGGTGTGCAGATTAACCCACGAGTGTCCAACTTCATCAGTGTTTTCTTCGATAAAATGTTCAAAGATGACCCAGTGTCAACAAGCACATGCGACATTAACGATCCTCGGCACTCAACTGAAATGTGCAAAGCATTATTATGATTTCTCCCAGCTGGAGTCAAATCAACATCCGAAAATCCCAAGCCATTTCCTGCATTAACATGAGCCACTACCCCCTCCAACTGATTAACTGAGATCTCCTGGGGTACATACGCAGCATTCAATACTTTCAACAGCGCGTTTCGATGCGCCTCTGAACACAATAACAGAGATAAAATGGATATCTTAGACGGTGTTTGGTGTTGTTGATCAATAATTTTATAGTCGCTTTTCCGAATCAGCCTCATAAACTCTTCTACATTCTCTGAGAATGAGTTGTCACCTGGCTTTGCTGCGGAATCATTCACTACCGGTGTCTGCACATAATTATCCATAACCTGTTTCCCTTTGTCTGGCCTAGAACCACCAGCCTGATCATCAGATGGGATAAAGACTCTACCAATAGCTCCTGCATCATCATTACTTACAACACTGGAGTTCATCACTGACGTTCCTATCAGTTCTTGCTTCTGCCCGTTAACAAACACTTCAGCACCGTAATTCCAGGGGATAGCTTTTGTGCTCTCATACGGAACGGGCCCAGAAGTGGTGATAATGACCGGCGCTGGTCTTGCCGGCGCTGAAATAGTTATCGTTTTAAAAGGGATAGTAATAGTGACAATATCATTCCTTCTGCCAGTAACTTCCTTCTTCTAATTGCACCTATCGAACTGTAACCAAACTTCGTCAATCAGCTTCTGAATTCCAGATCTCAACATATCACAACCATTTGCTTGCAGCGAACACTCTGAACAACTTTTATCACAACCAGTGAAAACTCCCCCCTTCAGCAGTCTCTCCTTCACTACCAACAAAGGAGTCCTCAGTTCATTCACGTTCTAAACCAAATTCAAAGATTTGCCCTCTTCTATAACAGCATTAACCCTCGGCCCATCATGGTTTGGCATTGGGTTTTGAATGACATTTGACACGTCGTTGGAAAAGTTGATGGCCTTCGAATCCACCAAATCTTGGACTTTATGCTTAAAAGCTTTACAGTCCTCAATGTGGTGCCCGGGTGCCCCAGAATGAAATTCACAGTGGGCATTGGGATTGTAACCCGGAGGTGGATTACCAATAATAGGAGCCAAAGTCCTCTTCTGAGTTAATTGCAATTACATCAAATGCTGAAACAACTAGGAATAAGGCAACGGTGAAGTATCAAAGTGCCTATTCTGCTTAGGCCTTGGCTGATATTGGCGAGGAGCCTGATTTTGCTGTTGAGATGGAAGTGGTGCAGGAATAGTTACTAAAGCCACCTGCTGATTATAATTCTGACGTTGCTTTCTCTTACTGTGGTATGACGAAACAGAATTCACTTCCTCTTTCTTCTTATAATTCACTTAAGGTTTCTTCCCCTTTCAGTTGTTCTTCAATCAACCTGATCCTATGATCATTAACAATCGGGGGAACATCATCCCGCCTTGCTCAGAAAATATGTCATCCTGTTGGTCATCAAATTGCCGACCATGAACAGCACATACACTTTTTCCTCCTCCTACAACAGAAGGAATCACAACCTGCTCTCCTCCGCTCGGAGGGATCACAACAGAGGGGCCATGAGCACCTCCGCCTAGAGGACCAATAGGAATACCATTACCCCAACACCTCCGCCCGGAGGAATGACATCATTATGAAGGCCGCCATGAAGAACGTCATCCTCGTCAACTCTCGCCACCAAGGGTTGGACAAGGGTCCTCAGCTGTTCTTGCCCTTGTGCCATGCCTTGCATTAATTCCATGAACTGGGCCATGCGAGCCTGCATGGCAGCCATCTCAGCCTGCATCTGTTCCATAGCTCTCCTTTGATTGGATCTGGTAGAATACCGATGAATCTACTGATCAGCAATCTTGCCTGTGGAAGAACACGATAAGAAAACCAGAGACAAGTACCTGCCATACAAAATGCAAAATGAACATGGAAATGCAAATGACATGTTTAACCACTTCCAGGTCATTACACACCCTAATTCCAGTCTTAACTACAAGAAGCTAAATAATATACACATTTTTGTTGAGAGAATTTTGTGGAGAAGAAATGTGCTGTGATAATATGCTGGTGAATATCAACATTGACAAGGAATCATCTCTGAATAAACCGGTCATTTTCAAATTAACAGAAAGCCAGTACGTGCCGAAGCATTCTACAATGAAATCATAAATTGGAAATACATCAAGAGAATGGCTCCATCAACAGGCCTGATGGTAACCACAGTACATCAACAAAAACTGCATTAGGAAAATGGAAAGAGAACTATCAATCATTTAGCTCCAAATCTTTCAACTGCTCGCTAGAATGCCTGATTTCTTCAAAGAGTATTCTGGTGCGCTGATGGCTTAGTCTTTCAATCATTTCCTTGATCAAAACATCCCTCTTCCCTAGAGCTTCAACTAATGAGTCCATGTACATTAAGAGAACCTCGTCATTACTCACTTCTTTAGGCTTTTTCACACCAGCTAATATTTTGAGTTCTTCTGTTTCTGCCATAGCATATTCAAGTTCTTTCTTGGAAGCTTTCAACTCATCTCTAACCTTCTTCAACTGTTCTTGGCTTTTACCGACATCTTCACGATGCTTTCTTCATTGTACATGCGCTCTCTGAAGTTCATCGTCTCTGGACTTTAACTGCTCTTGCAACTCTGCATTCTCAATTCTAACTCCGTCCCATGCTTGCTGAAGTTGAGTGAGCTTGGCTTTTGCTTCGGCCAAGGATTGTTTAGTCTGTTTGTGAGTCTGGGCGGAAACATCAGCGACCATACTTGCCTTCTGATAATGTCGGGCTTTGTCAGCAAAATCTTTTTCTTTCTCTGTCAAAATCTTCATTACATCTTGGGATTTCCATTCCAATTCTTTGTTGGTATGTAGAGCGTCTTGAAGACGGCTGCTCAAATCAGAATTCTCCACTCGAAGCTCTTTCACCAAGGCTTGCAATTTGTTGAATTCTTCCATGGTGGCAATATTTCCTTCTTTCTCATTCTCAGGATACAAAGGGGGTGCCTTATCAAAAGGCAAGTGAAAATCTTCAACCCTCTTCTTCACCCAATCTTCATATACTGGATAAGCCCGGTTGTTGGGTTTGTCTAGAGCGACCTTTCCTTTCTTTAGTACATTGGCCCAGGCCTCAGAAGCTTTTTGTGTCGTTTCTAAACCATCTGATGCATGGAAATACAACGACTCTTCTACATCCCTCTTAATGGGCGGACCTATCAGAGCTTACCCAAATTGCCTAATGGCCAAAGAAGAATTATAGTTGATTCCTCCCTTTCTTCCTATCAATGGAACATCGGGGAACTCACCACAACTATGGATAATGTTCTTTCCAAGTAGCCTATGGTCTATCCATACAATGTTTTTGGCGACCAGTCCCATCAAACGCTGACTCCATTCTAGAGAACTTTTTGAATCCACAAAAGCACCTGACTGCGGTAGACGATTTGCGAACCATTTATAAAACAAAGGTGCGCAGCAATGAACCACCCCTCCTCTTTTCTTTTCATTTCTGTTGTATAAGGCGTAATGAAGATCTCCCAACAGGGTTGACACTGGATTTTTCATCATGAATATCCTAATGGCATCCACATCAACAAAGTCGGGCTCGTTGGGGAACAATACAATACCATATATGCAAAGGGCCAATAATGCATTGAAAACAACCCATTTCTTACCTTTTGCTGCCTCCTGAGATTTCTTTATCAGATACCCCAACTTATAACCACGGAGCTTTCCTTTGTTAGAGATATTGGCCTCTAACTCTGACTTGCTCAAATAAAGAGCACCAGCCATTTTCCCAAAGTCCATATCGCCCTTAGACCCAAAGAATGGAGGATCTTCCTTGATAGAAATCCCTAGCATGTTGGAATACTCTTCTAAGGTAGGTACCAAAAAATAATCCAGAAACATAAAGCATCTCAGAGGAGGGTCGTAGAATTGCATCAAAGTATGAAGACCCCGGTATTCGTAATCACTGATATTGTGAACAAAAGATAAAATCCACCTAGATTTTTCTTTGAAAGCCTCCAACACATCAGGGCTTGCCATTCCTTTCAGAATAGTAATAGGGCCTAGAGTAGGCATGAGGAATTTGTAAATAATGATGTTCTTCTTCTCTTTAGTATTCATCCTTGTGAGAACCCGGTGACTGGAATCAAGAGTAGAATATGAACCTGGAAATGAGTAAACATGTATGTTAGGATATGTAAATGCAATGCAAAAGACATGGGATCAAAGTGTCGCGCGCCTGTGGTGGACTGTGAACAGTGTAGGTGTAGATCTGAGAATATCATAGAACTTTGGACAAGAGCCATCTGAATACAGTAGGATGAGCCATCCTTTTGTGTAATAACACCAGAAAACTGGGTATGTGGGAGGTTATGGTTACCTACAAACTTGCACCCGCCCATCCTCACATGTGGGTACTAAAATGAAGGTTCCTTAGTTTCAGATTCTCTATTTGAGAAGTAATAGTACATTCATCCCTCGGGGTACAATACTATCGCCAAACAAAGAGGTCGTCCACTGATTCCCCAAAAAAAAGGTCATCCTATAGCAAGTTCCCAGCATTGGGTCCTCGGATCAAGAAGTGTAATAGGTTTGCCAATTCTGGTCTGCCATTATCACATCTCGGGAGGAGTGTCGTTACTGAGTCCTCGGGAATGGTCACCAGAGTCGACATTTCCTCAAGAGAATATCCACTGGCCTGTATCAACATACAGTAGCAGATAGCTCCCGATAGAACCTCGTCTGGTTGTGGGTCTCATGAACAACAGTACGTGGTCACCACCACGCAAGCGTCATGACTATCCACTCTAATACCTATGTGTATGCTCAAGCCTGGGTAGTGGGCTTATCTCTCATATCACCCTGCCCACCAAACAGAAAAATACAGCACAGCACAACACAGTCCAACATAATAATGACATGCAATGCCATTAATGCGTTAAATATAGTAAAATAGTAAAATAGTAATACAGTAATACAGTCAAATAAAGCACAACAATAAACACCCAATGAAAACAAACAACCAAGCGCTAGGATTGACTCGCATAGGGGATGGACCAGTAAGAGGTCAATCTGTCCCCAGCAGAGTCGCCAGCTGTCGCTCCCGGGATTTTCTTCTAGGTACAAATGCGAAAGTGGCGCGGAAACAGAGTCGCTAGCAATGTGTATTTATCCCAAGAGAGGGAAAGGAAACACTGCGTAAACCTAAGGGAAGGGAAAATACATGGTCTCGCGACCAAGAGAAACTGGTAAGGGAGTTGGTTACGCGAGGGGAAGGTCTTAGCATCCCACGCATCCATCGTACTCGATGGGATCCACGCTTCTTGTCTCAATCAAAGGGTGTCGTCATCTAGAGCTCCACTGCTACTAGAAACGAGAAGGAATGGGAACGGAGAAGAGCGAAGAAACGGGGGAGAAAAGAAAAAGAAGTGACTCGATAGGACATCACTCGTCCTATTCCTACGTATTCCCTCGTGCAATGGGAAAGTCAGAGTCAACGTAGTTCGGACACGAACTAAAGGGGGAAAGTTTGCTCGCCAGGCATCGCGCCTATGCCTACGTATCCTCAATCTAACCAGAGAGAGGAAATCAGAGCAGTCATAGTTTGACCTAACGAGGTCTTAGTGTTTTGTATGAGCGACGTTAAGTTCGCGCCCGACAGTTAGGGTCGATGCATGTTTGTGATGAGACGGAAAATAGCGTGCCCTTTTTTGAAAATGAGTTTGAAACTTAACGATCCCGAAGGACAAAAAGGTTTGAATTTGTTTTGTGTTTTTTAGACAAGAAATGGATTGAAGTTAGTTCATAACTTGCATTGCAACCAAGTCTTCAACATAGGAACGAATGCTTCGCATATCGTCCCCAACAGGACGGACACTAAGCATCCTAGAAGAATGAAGGGAAACCCTTCATTTCTCATTTCCCATATACAAGGCTTATGTCCAATACACGTTAATCCTTATTAAGTGTTTTAGAAAGGTTATGAGATGTGAAGAGAAGGCTCAAGGAAAAAGAAAACACTAAGGGGAAACTAAATTGTTCCTAATGTTATCATGCAAAAGGTGGCCCTAAGGTTGAGGTAAAGGGGAACATCTACCTAAGTTAGCATGCAAAATGAAAGCTTAATTCTAATCCTACTCCAAGCTTAATCGAAAATTAAGTTGGACTAGGTAGCTCTAAGGGAGCAAATCCAAGACTT
This sequence comes from Lathyrus tuberosus, assembly GCA_022829125.1. Lineage (NCBI taxonomy): Eukaryota > Viridiplantae > Streptophyta > Magnoliopsida > Fabales > Fabaceae > Lathyrus > Lathyrus tuberosus. Next base: position 2,793,158 of record JALAZF010000274.1, on the reverse strand, counting down.
AAATAAGTCTTAAGATTCAAGGGAAGAGTGGGAGTGAAAGAAAAGAAACAAACATCGGCTACAACAGCGCTTCAGCACCTGCACAGTGATAAAAACCAGCAAACACACCACACAGCATTCAACAGCTCATATTCAGCACAAGGATAGGTGTAAAAAGTCCAACCAGCAGTACATATAATAGCATGTATGCACATAGACAGCGGTAGAAAATTAGGGCAGCATGCATTCAAAAATGATTCGCTCATGGAAAAGCAAACATGCATTAAGCATTACATATTCTTCAATCAAACATGATCACAATCACATCATACATCATGTCGAAAGAATTTGAAGACATCGTGGAAGAAATGCCTATTATTTGGCATGTGAACAAGTTGAAACAAGTGTGCACCTCAATGAAAGGAAAAGTGAACAAGCATGCACATAACAAATCCAGCAACACAAGCATTAATCAACAATTAACATGCTCAAGGAGTGTGTGCTATGTGTTCATTGCATCAAGAACGCAACAACGCAAACATGTTCATAAACGATAAAAGTCCAAGAGTCGTGTGTCGGAAAATTGTGTGCACAGAATGGTGTGAGGTGCAACAACATCAAAAAAGTCCTTAGACGAGCATCATATCAATCCATGAAGATCAGGAATGAAACGGGATCGAAACATGCTCAAAAATACACAAAAAATTCAATCTACAACAGTGTTAATCGGTTAACCAAGTGTGTTAACCGATTAACAACTCCAAAATCAGCAGTAACAGCAAAATACACTGGTTAACCGATTAACCAACTTGTACTGCAATTAGTTAATCGGTTAACCCTGTTACAGCAGCAAAAATTAATTTGAAAAATCACTTCCAGCACCAAAATCACTTATGCAATCATCTCCAATGATCATGTAATCAACAATGCACGAAAATTAAGTTCAAACACAGTATTCAAACATTAGTTAGATCCAATAATCATCAACATCAAGAATCAAATTCAAACAAATGGATCAAAATGCATCAAAAGCCATGGATCTACATAGCATAAGTTGAAATTAAGCTAAATTAAGTATGGATCTGAAATTAACCAACCTACAAAGCTGAGATTTACTTTGGTAAGATTTGTGAACGAAAATTGGTGGATCCAAACAAGAAAACCAGAGATCTATGAAGCTTTACCAAGAACACTTGAAGATCCAAGCAAGAACACCTCAAATAAGCAAAAGCTCCTCCAAAAGTGATTCCAACAACTTAATTCAAGATCTAAACCAGTAGCTACTGCAGAATGGAGCCAAGAATGAGGATGTGATGGAGGTTTAGCTCAAGAATTCACAAATTCCAATGAAGAATTTATGAATCTATGAATATGGAGCTTTGAGTGTGGTTGAAGATGAAAATGGAGAATGAAAAAGTGAGAGAGAATTGAGAGTAAATTCTCAAAAATGAGAGTGAAAAATGATCTAGGATCCTTGAGGTTTGGAATGAAATGATTTAAATAACCCCTAGGTTAGGAGTTAAGTTTGGGTTTGGAGTGAGGTTAAGTGGGTGGAATTTGGGGTGAAAAATGAATTAGGAAAGGAAAATGTGGAATTAGAGTGGAAAGAATTTAAATTTTTGAATGGAAAATCATACTCTCTAGATCCTTCTACTGATGTGTAAAATCAAAATGGTGATTAAAATTTGAATCCAAAAAAACAGTGCTGAAAAATGAGTTGTTTGGGCAAATTTCGCCTTGGTTAATCGGTTAACACAAGGAAAATTTGAATTATTGCGCCTTTTGGAGGGAAACTTGGAGAATGGCTTGGTTCCACATGTTCTGAGCCACAATAGACCTCTGAAACTTGCCATTGGATATCACCACCGAAACACTCTTGAAATATGTTGTGAAATATATTTCGCACTCGGAATAAACTGCTGAAAACAACTGTTTGGTGCTGAATAACTGATCAAAAGTTGACTGCCGGAGCTTCTGATCATCAAATCATCTAATGAGCAAAATAAATGCTCAATAATGAAACAGCGGCGCCTAGGCTCCACCATGGTCTTTACCAAAGTGTCGGTAAAAAGTATAACCTGAATGAACCGTAACTACTGTTAGCATGAAACATCATATGACATCAACAGGGCCTTCATTTCCATCAACTGGGATCACAGCAAAGGATTCAATCCAATTTCTAATGGCATCAGTGATATGTGGAACCACCTATTTCATCAAAACACCAACAATGTCAGCAATATAATATTTTAAACTTTAGAAACAACAAACTGTTGCAGCTAATTCTTCAGCCTATTTTAATTAATAGAAGCACAATAGCACATCAAAATATATAGCAAGAAACCATCATTGACGTCACAAATTGGTACGTGTAACATGACAGACAAAGAGATAGGATCAGACTAACCAAATTTATGACACAGACATAGAGATGAAACATGATTTCACACCAATCAAATTAATTACATAAAGATAGAATCATTACACACAATTTAGATTAGAATATGAAGAAAAAACAGATTTATAGGAGCCTAAAAAAAGTATAGAATCATAATAGATCCAATAAAATAGAATACCAAACAAAATGGAAAAACACACATTTGAAACAAATCCATCACAACAACAAATCTATTAGCAAAGATGAAAAAACACAAAAGTTGGTGTGCACCAACTATGTCATGATATAAACAAATGTGCTCTAGGAGCATACCTTCAAATAAATATCTATAGCACAATATAAACCCATCACCCAAAGGCCTAGCATAGTCTAGAACAACAGTTGCAAGGGTTTCAAACATGAGAAGTTTTACGTTAACTTCTGGAGCAACCTCTTCCAGGTATCTGTCAATCCGTCAATCTGGAAAAAGAAGTAGAAATAACATGTAATGGTAAATGATGTAAAACTGAGACACATATCTGGTGTTGAAAACTGATGTACAAAAATTATGTATGATTTTGCCATATCTGTTTTTACATCAATTAGGTATGCATCTGCTATATATATCTTTCCTCGTATCCGTTTCTTCATATGTTGTAAACCATAAAATCACTGAATATGGATGACATGTAACTGAGACTGCCCCGTGTTTCTTTCATCATGTCATTGCAATAGCATAAGAGCATTATGAGTCTGTGCATAAACATAAAACCAATTGTTCAACGCTATAGATTTTGTAACAGAGAACTCGATACAAATGTTTAAGAACAAAAATATTGAGTTGGTTAAAAACTTGGTTTTGAAGCACAAAAACTATATGAAGCATAAAAAATATATGAAGCACAAAAAATGCAGAACATGAAATATACCGAGTATCACAAAAACATAATGAAAAGAGAGTAAGTATGCATAAAACATAGAAACAGGAAACTTCTTTGGATCAAAACATAGTGGTTATGGATGCATAACAAAGTGATGAAAAAAATACCTCTGTCTTTACAAAACATAGTGGTTATATATGAAGAACAAATATTATTTAGGTTTCAAATAACGAAGAAACCGGTTTTAATACGTAAACCGTTCACCCTGCAGATTTATATCAGAGCAGTTCAAAAACAAATTGCAAACCGTTCACCCTACGATCTACAATTTTAGAGTAACAATTATCATAATAAGAACAAAATGAGTGAATGAATGATTGTCTAAAAAAACTTATGATATAAAAGGCATTTGATGAACAATCAGAGTTTCTTCTTCCATAAACCAGCCTCTATTCAGCAATGAAAGAACAAAGTACAAAGCATCAAACATAAAAGTGAAACAAAAATAAAACCTTTGTAAATATGACAAGATTAAAGAGCATGCAAATAAAAGACATAGTGAAGACAACAAACTTCAAAAATATGACAGTATTCTCCCTCTATAGCATCATTTGTAAAGTCTCATTAATCAAAAGAGTAGAGACTCATAACAGCCTCCATAACAGAAGCTTCTTCCTCGTATGATTCTTAAACCATAAACCAAAAGCTGAAAAAATAAAAAAAAATTACAACAAAAAATTGAAGAGATTCACAAATCTTACAATGGAAAGAAAAAGATGTTAATGAAGACGATGAAATCGAAAATGCAGTTTAGAATCAGAAAATGCTAAGTTTTAGGAGTTACAGGTGAATTCAAAGCATACACATTAATAATCAGAGCATGAAATCAATAGAGTGAAAGGAAAAGAGAAATACCCGTGTTGGATATGAACGTGGCGGCTTTCGCTTGGTCCCGCGCGGAGGAGTGACCGATGCTTCACGTTTTGATGGCGATCGGAAATAGAGACGTCGTTTGTGATGTGTGGCGGATCTAACCGAAATTAGGCGTTGTCTGTGACTTCGTCTGTGATGTGTGGAGGGAGAAGGGGCGGGGGGAGCGACGGTGGTTTAGGGTGAGGGGAAAGATAAATGAGAGAAAACGGGAGGGAGAGAGAAGTTTGGCAATATGGGAAGAAATTTGAAATGTAAATTTGAGAATGGGTGTGTGACATGTGTCATGAAAAGAGAGGTTTGTGACATTTGATTTTGGATGACTTAGCTAGTTACCAAAATAACCTTTTCGTAGTGTAATTTATTTTTGGGGGAATGGCAATTTCGTCAGTTCATGAGACCTATTTGTAATGGGTAGATAGTAGACTTTTTGTTTGTAAGTTGTAATTGAAAAAGCCTTAAGATTTCTTAAATATTGTATATCTTAGAATTCTTAAGTGCTTTAGGTCTTTGTTATGGTGATTTCTCGTACCTCTGATACTTGTATCATGTACACCTTGTTCTCTATCCTGCTGGGGCTGTTCAGCAGTTTAGATCAGAGTCTCTTGCTATGTGCTTGAGCAAAAGTCTTGTCTCATTGGGATTCAAGTAACAAGTCTTATGCCAAGATGCTTGAGCTACGTAAGTCTCCTGATATATATATGCTTAAGCTGTAAGAGTCTTAATCAGCAAGGCTGATTGAGCAGAAGTCTTGAGCCCAGATGCTTAATCCATATAAGTCTCATTGCTTAAGTGCTTGAGCTGTAAAAGTCTTATTCAGCTAGAATGATTGAGCAAAGGGAAAGTCTCTATTGAGGGGCGTGAGCAGGAAGTCTCAAGTGCTGCTTGAGCAAGGAAGTCTCAGTCTGGATGGCCAGAATAGCAGGTGGCTCGGTCAGAGGATGTGAGAAAGGAAGTCTCAGTCCGGATGGCGAGAAGAGCAGGTGGCTAAGTCAGAGGATGTGAGCAGAAGTCTTAGACATGTGCTCTAAGCAAGAAAGTCTCAGAAAGTTGGTCTGAGCAAGTGTAAAAGACTTATGCAGAAGTATAAGCGATTGTAATCATGAAGTGGTTATAATGAAAATCTCTCGTGAGGCAACGGGACTAGAGTACTTCCAGTTAGGGGAGGTGTAACACCCCCTTTCTATTCCCCCAAATAATCACATAATCATTTAGGCACATATTAAAAATTTCACCAGAGTATAATTATAAACATGGTATAAAAGAGGCACGTCACATTATTCATAAAATTAAAACATTCAACACCTGCTCAACAATTGATATGCAATAGTGGGGTAACTTTACAACAGAGGAACTTAGTCCTTGCACCCACATCTCAATATTTAGAATAAAAGCGGAAAATCTAAACATGGAAATACAGCAAATACATATACATCATCGAGTATAATCCAACACATAATTCATGTTTACGTAAACATTCATCAACAAGATACATGTACAAATGTATCACAAAAGAATCATATACATCCTAGCTACCCGGTGCTACATATCAGAGCCATCCGACCAAAAGAATGAAGACACGCTTCACAAAAAGACCTCCAGCATACCTACTCTGCAATGCCTCATAGAGCATCATAAAACAACAGAAGGGTGAGAAATATTATCATGATAACAATGCATATAATTATATACTTTAGTATAAAAATACACATATTCCACATTCTCACCACAATTCATTCATATACATCACATTGTATATATATATACACGACCAAGCATATTCATCATGCATACTTTCACAATTCTCAATCATTCCATATAAACATACACATTTATGTTTATTCACCAATGCATCATATAAAGATGATAAATGCAAATCATAGAGACCGACTCACGACTCTATGCAAATGCAATGCGGTACCGACTCAATCATCACTAGTTCACTCAGGAACTCTGCTGGAACCATCGCTCGTTACCAATGTAACTCCCCGTCGGGTATACGATGTTCACCCACCGCTCACACCTCCACCAAGAGAGGCTCACGGTGTTTATGGATCGCTCACACCTCCACCGAGAGAGGCTCACGACCCGATCGCTCACACCTCCACCAAGAGAGGCTCACGATCCTCTATAACCATCGCTTTAGGTCCTCAGGCTATTCATACCTCATATTTTCGAGGCACACGATGTTATAGCTGATTCCCCACCGGAACCGCCATCACACAAGACGCAACAACAATGCACATCATGATGCTTGACACACAAGAACTCATGACAACCATGCATTTTCATACATATATGCAACCATAAACATGCATATATAATCAAATACAACATATTGCATTTATTTGCCTTTCGGCCACAATTCATCACCACAACATGTCATCGCATGCATTCACATCATACAACGTCATACAAGTCGTACAATATCCATATCAAAAGCACATAGCATAATACACCTCATTTACACACCATTAAAACGGCAAAAGTCGACAAAACGACACTATTCACATTTCCGACATAGTTAAATCGGCTAACGATCTCCAAAACATCATAATCATATTGTACAGCTCAATAGCTTCACAACGATACCAAGAATATAAAAATCGGATGAACGGATCAAAAGTTACGGACGAAAACGAAAACGACATTTTGAAAAATCTCATTTTAACACTTCTCCTGCTCATACGCGTATGGACCTATGTCATACGCGTATGGCCAAAACCCCTTACGCGTACACTACGCAAATCACCAGATGGCCGGGAAAAAGGAAGGTTCATACGCGTATTGGCCCTGAAATGCGCCATCCATACGCGTATTGCCCAAGTCAATACGCGTATGGCCCTCCCCATTACGCATATGGCCAGGCAGAATGCAAAATTTTCCTGCAGAATTCTGTTCTGCGTTTTCCACCCAAACCACCCGCAAATTCATCATCTAAATTCAGAAAAATACCAATTTGATATTTAACAACATGTATCATTCGTGTAACAACCACAAGGGACACGAAAACATCATTTTCAACACGATTAAATCGATTTCTATCGTTTTCTATACAAATGGGTTTCCACCAAAATTCATAAAAATCAACAATAACAACAACACAATCATACATAATCATACACATTGATAAGATAATGATATTTCACACCCTTACCCGGATTCCAAACTTGCTAGATGATTGTTCTTGATGATTTCCTAAGTTTTCCTCTTTTCCCCTTCTTTTCTTTTCCTCCTCTTTCTTTCTCTCCTTTTTCTCTCTATTTCTCTTTTCTTTCTATTTTCCTTCTATTTTTCCTTTCTTATCTCTTTTTCTTTCTTTTCTATTTCTTTTCTCTCATTTTCTACACCAATCCAAATTAATTCATTTTCACTCACAAATCTATTTCTACTAAATTTTCTAACATAATATTAATTGAGAAATGTCTAAAATACCCTCCATTCTAATTTTCTCCGAAAACTCTCGAAAACGGTAAAATAACATAATACGCCAACATAGCATATTAACATACCAATTTCACAGATAAAATAATTTATCACTCAATTTAAATAAAAGACTCAACAAAATGGAAATAATCAAAATCGGGGCGTTACAACTCTCCCCCACTTTAGAAATTTTCGTCCTCGAAAATATTACCTGATTCAAACAACTCCGGATACGACTCTCGCATCCTACTCTCTAGTTCCCAAGTCATATTGCCTTCCGCAACGCCTCCCCACGCTACTTTCACAAGCGCAATATCTTTGCCTCGTAGCTTCTTAATTTCACGGTCCAAAATCCTAATCGGTAAAGCTTCAACCGTAAGGTTATCTCTCACTTCAACCTCGTCCATAGGAATAACATGGGACGGATCCGGAACATACTTCCGAAGTTGCGAAACATGGAATACGTCATGCAAATTCGAAAGGTTCGGAGGCAACGCCACACGGTAAGCCACAGCACCAACTCGTGAAGTAATCTGATACGAACCAATAAAACGAGAAGTCAACTTCTTCGACTTCAAAGCACGACCCACACCCGTAACCGGTGTAACTCTCAAAAACACATGGTCGCCTTCTTGAAACTCAAGATCTTTCCTTCTCTTGTCATGATAGCTCTTTTGTCTACTTTGAGAAGCTTTCATCTTCTCCCGAATAAACTTCACTTTCTCCGTCGTTTGTTGTACCATCTTCGGTCCAACTATCGTCCTCTCCCCCGTTTCATGCCAACACAAAGGTTTTCGACATCTCCGACCATACAAAGCCTCAAATGGTGCCATACTTATACTCGAATGAAAACTGTTATTGTAGGTGAACTCAATCAACGCCAAATAACTATCCCAAGCACCACCTTGCTCGAGCACACAAGCACGCAATAAATCCTCCAACGATTGAATTGTCCTTTCGGTTTGACCATCCGTTTGCGGATGATAAGCCGAACTCAATCTTAGCTTAGAACCCAAAGCCTTTTGTAAACTCTCCCAAAACCTCGATGTAAATCTAGGATCTCTATCCGATACAATACTCTTAGGAACTCCATGTAACTTCACCACCACAAGAACATAAATCTCGGCTAACCTCTCCAAAGGATAACTAATATCAATTGGAATGAAGTGAGCAGATTTAGTAAGCCTATCAACAATTACCCAAATAGCATTATGACCTCTTTGCGTATTCGGCAATCCTGTAACAAAATCCATCGATATACTATCCCATTTCCATTCCGGAATGTCCAACGGTTGCATCAATCCACTAGGCTTTTGATGCTCCACCTTAGACTTTTGACAAGTTAAGCATGCATACACGAATTGAGCTACATCTCTCTTTAATCCGGACCACCAAAAAATTTTCTTCAAATCTTGATACATTTTGTTCGCTCCCGGATGAATACTTAAGTTACTTCGATGTCCTTCCTCCAATATCATCTTTTTCAACTCCGCATCATCGGGAATACAAATACGACCACGGAATCTCAAAACTCCAAAATTATCAACCTTGAAATCCTCATTTTCATTCAACATCAAATCAACGAATTTCAAATCCAACTTTTGCTTTTCATATACGGTTGCAAGAAAATCATTCGTAACATGTAGCATACCAAGTCGCACACTTCTCGACGTCATTTCACAAACCAAACTCAAGTCTCTAAAATTCTCCAAAAGTTCCTATTCTATCATCATCAATGTGGACATATGTAACGATTTCTGACTCAAGGCATCGGCCACCACGTTTGCCTTACCCGGATGGTAATTCAAACCAAAATCATAATCCTTCAAAAGTTCTAACCACCTTCTTTGTCTCATGTCCAATTCTTTTTTATCAAATAAATATTTCAAGCTCTTGTGATCACTAAAAACTTCAAATCTCGCACCATAAAGATAATGCCTCCATATTTTCAAAACAAACACCACGGCCGCTAACTCCAAGTCATGTGTAGGATAATTCTTTTCATGCACTCTCAATTGTCTTGAAGCATAAGCCACAACTTTTCCATCTTGCATCAAAACGCCACCTAAACCAATCAACGAAGCATCACAATACACAACAAATGGTTCATTAGGATTCGGTAAAATCAAAATCGGAGTCGTTGTCAACCTTCTTTTTAGCTCATTGAAACTCTCTTCACAATGAATATCCCAAATGAAAACCTTTCCTTTACAAGTCAATTGCGTTAACGGAAGTGCCAACTTCGAAAATCCTTCAATAAACCTCCGATAATAACCCGCCAAGCCTAAAAAGCTTCGAATCTCCGTAACCGACCTAGGAACTTCCCATTGCATCACCGCATCAATCTTGGATGGATCCACACTAATACCACTACCGAAAATAACATGTCCAAGAAAACTTACTTCCGACAACCAAAATTCACATTTCGACAACTTAGCATACAATTATTTCTCTTTCAAAATTTGTAACACAATCTTCAAATGCTCTTCATGCTCCTCTCGAGACTTAGAGTAAATCAAAATATCGTCGATGAACACAACCACAAAACGATCCAACTGTTCATGAAAAATACGATTCATGTATTCCATAAACACACCCGGCGCATTAGAAACCCCGAATGGCATCACGGAATATTCGTAATGACTATACCGTGTCCTAAAGGCCGTCTTTTGAATATCCTCTTCTTTCACACGAATTTGGTGATATCCTGATCTCAAATCAATCTTACTAAAAACACGCGCACCAACCAATTGGTTCATCAAATCATCGATCCTTGGAAGCGGATACTTGTTCTCAATTGTCACCTTGTTCAATTGTCGATAATCAATGCATAACCGCATACTTCCATCCTTCTTCTTTACCAACAATACTGGAGCACCCCAAGGAGAAACACTTGGTCTTACAAATTTCTTGTCCAACAAGTCATTCAATTGCTTCTTCAATTCTACCAACTCCGATGTCGATATACGATACGGTGCCATCGAAATTGGTCTAGTACCCGGAACTAGATCAATAGAAAACTCAACTTCTCTTTCCGGCGGTACATCCGTAATATCCTCCGAAAACACTTCTGAAAAATCACACACCACTGGGAACCTATCAAGCTCCACTTTACTCTCCACCGACAATGATGCAAACAAACCAAACAATTGAGCTTCGTCTGCTAAAAGTTTCTTCAACTCTTTAGTGGATAGGAAACTCTCATCTTCGTCATCTTCCAAAGAAGGAAACCTTACTAACTTGTGATAGCAATCTATATGAACTCGGTTAAATTGCAACCAGTTTATACCCAAGATTACGTCCAACCCCTCCAACGGCAAACATACTAAATCCATAATGAAGTCTTTACCATACATGGTCAAAGGACAACTTACACACACCAAAGATGTAGTTACCGACCCTGAAGCAGGAGTCTCAATAACCATCTCAATACCCATCAAAGACAAAGCAAGATTTAAACGCTTCGCGCACCCAGACGAAATAAACAAATGAGTCGCTCCCGTATCAATAACAGCAACTAAAGGTGTACTATTAATAAAGCATGTACATTTAATCAAACGGTCTGCACTAGTGGTCTGAGTTCCCGCCAATGCAAACACCTTTCCGCCCGCTTGAGCTTGTTTTGGCTTAGTACACTTAGTACTAATGTGACCCACTTCTCCACAATTATAGCACTTCACTACATTCCTTCTACAATCAGTAGTAGCATGCCCTACTCCTCCACAGTTAGAACATTTCACCACACTCTTCCCACACTCAAATGACTTATGACCCATTCCACCACACTTGTAACACTTAACGGAACCGGAACTTCCTCCTCCAGATCTCCTATCAAAGCTTCCCCTATGCTTGCCTTATCAACGGGTGTCACATAAGGTCCACCTCTAGCTTGTTGCTTTCCCTTCCTCTCATTCAAACTTTTGTAATGTGTAGAACGAGCCTTGCTATCTTCCTCGAAGATTCTACAACATTCCGTCAAATCTGTAAACCTTCTTATCCTTTGATATCCCACAGCTTGCTTAATCTCGGGACGCAAACCATTCTCATACTTAATACACTTAGAGAACTCAGCAGTAATTGCAGCATAGTGAGGATGGAATTGAACCAACTCCACAAACTTAGCAGTATAGTCCACCACCGACATACTACCTTGTTTTAGTTCAAGAAACTCCATCTCCTTCTTCCCTTTCACACTTTCAGGGTAATACTTCCTCAAGAACTCGGTACGAAATAAATCCCAAGTTATCTCTTCATCGTCCACCTCAAGAACTTGACGCATACCGACCCACCAATCGTCGACTTCTTCCTTCAGCATGTGAGACCCAAGTCTCACCTTATTCTCCTCCACACAGCCCATAACTCTGAAGATTCTTTCAATCTCTTTCAACCACAATTGAGCTCCATCGGGATCAAATCTTCCTTTGAAAACCGGTGGTTGATTCTTCCTGAACTCGTCATTAGCATTGACGTTCGGTGCACCTTGCACCGCCCTAGCCATTGCTTCCAAAGCATCAGCCATCGCATTGTCGTTTCTACCAGCCATATTCTGATCATTCCCAAAAATTACAACAAGGTTAAACAACAGTTCAACCAACACAACAACAAGACAGACACAACTGACTCAACTCTGGCTCTGATACCACTTAATGTAACACCCCCTTTCTATACCCCCAAATAATCACATAATCATTTAGGCACATATTAAAAATTTCACCAGAGTATAATTATAAACATGGTATAAAAGAGGCACGTCACATTATTCATAAAATTAAAACATTCAACACCTGCTCAACAATTGATATGCAACAGTGGGGTAACTTTGCAACAGAGGAATTTAGTCCTTGCACCCACATCTCAATATTTAGAATAAAAGCGGAAAATTTAAACATTGAAATACAACAAATACATATACATCATCGAGTATAATCCAACACATAATTCATGTTTACGTAAACATTCATCAACAAGATACATGTACAAATGTATCACAAAAGAATCATATACATCCTAGCTACCCGGTGCTACATATCAGAGCCATCCGACCAAAAGAATGAAGACACGCTTCACAAAAAGACCTCCAGCATACCTACTCTGCAATGCCTCATAGAGCATCATAAAACAGCAGAAGGGTGATAAATATTATCATGATAACAATGCATATAATTATATACTTTAGTATAAAAATACACATATTCCACATTCTCACCACAATTCATTCATATACATCACATTGTATATATATATACACGACCAAGCATATTCATCATGCATACTTTCACAATTCTCAATCATTCCATATAAACATACACATTTATGTTTATTCACCAATGCATCATATAAATATGATAAATGCAAATCATAGAGACCGACTCACGACTCTATGCAAATGCAATGCGGTACCGACTCAATCATCACTAGTTCACTCAGGAACTCTGCTGGAACCATCGCTCGTTACCAATGTAACTCCCCGTCGGGTATACGATGTTCACCCACCGCTCACACCTCCACCAAGAGAGGCTCACGGTGTTTATGGATCGCTCACACCTCCACCGAGAGAGGCTCACGACCCGATCGCTCACACCTCCACCAAGAGAGGCTCACGATTCTCTATAACCATCGCTTTAGGTCCTCAGGCTATTCATACCTCATATTTTCGAGGCACACGATGTTATAGCTGATTCCCCACCGGAACCGCCGTCACACAGGACGCAACAACAATGCACATCATGATGCTTGACACACAAGAACTCATGACAACCATGCATTTTCACACATATATGCAACCATAAACATGCATATATAATCAAATACAACATATTGCATTTATTTGTCTTTCGGCCACAATTCATCACCACAACATGTCATCGCATGCATTCACATCATACAACGTCATACAAGTCGTACGATATCCATATCAAAAGCACATAGCATAATACACCTCATTTACACACCATTAAAACGGCAAAAGAAACGACACTATTCACATTTCCGACATAATTAAATCGGCTAACGATCTCCAAAATATCATAATCATATTGTACAGCTCAATAGCTTCACAACGATACCAAGAATATAAAAATCGGATGAACGGATCAAAAGTTACGGACGAAAACGAAAACGACATTTTGAAAAATCTCATTTTAACACTTCTCCTGCTCATACGCGTATGGACCTATGTCATACGCGTATGGCCAAAACCCCTTACGCGTACACTACGCAAATCACCAGATAGCCGGGAAAAAGGAAGGTTCATACGCGTATTGGCCCTGAAATGCGCCATCCATACGCGTATTGCCCAAGTCAATACGCGTATGGCCCTCCCCATTACGCGTATGGCCAGGCAGAATGCAGAATTTTCCTGCAGAATTCTGTTCTGCGTTTTCCACCCAAACCACCCCCAAATTCATCATCTAAATTCAAAAAAATACCAATTTGATATTAAACAACATGTATCATTCGTGTAACAACCACAAGGGACACGAAAACATCATTTTCAACACGATTAAATCGATTTCTATCGTTTTCTATACAAATGGGTTTCCACCAAAATTTATAAAAATCAACAATAACAACAACACAATCATACATAATCATACACATTGATAAGATAATGATATTTCACACCCTTACCCGGATTCCAAACTTGCTAGATGATTGTTCTTGATGATTTCCTAAGTTTTCCTCTTTTCCCCTTCTTTTCTCTTCCTCCTCTTTCTTTCTCTCCTTTTTCTCTCTATTTCTCTTTTCTTTCTATTTTCCTTCTATTTTTCCTTTCTTATCTCTTTTTCTTTCTTTTCTATTTCTTTTCTCTCATTTTCTACACCAATCCAAATTAATTCATTTTCACTCACAAATCTATTTCTACTAAATTTTCTAACATAATATTAATTGAGAAATGTCTAAAATACCATCCATTCTAATTTTCTCCGAAAACTCTCGAAAACGGTAAAATAACATAATACGCCAACATAGCATATTAACATACCAATTTCATAGATAAAATAATTTATCACTCAATTTAAATAAAAGACTCAACAAAATAGAAATAATCAAAATCGGGGCGTTACAGGAGGAACCAGGATAAATCTTGTGTCTTCTACTGTTATTTGCTTACTTCTACTATATCTGCTGCCAATGAATTAAAACAGAATATGAACACCAGTTCTGATTCTGAAACTCTGAACAGAAGTTAAATAAAAGAAAATGTGAAACACAATTCAACTCCCCCTTCTTGTGTACTATTCACACCTTCATGTTTTTCCCGCACTTTAGTGCGGGGCGAGCCAATGGTTTAAGCCCTCACCCTCTAATCTGTCCGCCCCACCCCGCCCCGTTTTCTTCGCGGGCTTTTGCGGCCACGAGCATTTGCCTAAAATTTTATGTTTTTAGGCTTAAAAGGTGCAATGTCTGCGGGCTTTTTCCACCCGCCCTCACATTTTTGCGGGGTAAGCATAGGCTTTAGACCCACATCCTTAACTATAACTGTCCTGCCCCGCCACGTTTTTTTCGGGCTTTTGCGTTGCGGACCTAAACGGGGCGGGCATGCCCGTTTGCCACCCCTACTTTTTTAAATAACGTGAGATTTTTAATTCATATTTGAATCACAACACTATTTTTGTAGTTAATATATTGAGAAGTCTCTACCCTCAACTCATATTTATATATTATGATTATTTTAATCCAATCGTATAAAACTGATTGACTCCATTTATAAATACATATTTATCTTATATATTGTCCGATATGAAAATCTTTACACATTCCCTCATGCTCAAACACATGTTTAGACCATATATTGATTAATATGAGAGTCTTAATACACCCCTCATGCTCAAGATTGAACATATGAAACATGTAAATAAATAGTGGGCGACCCGAATCTTAAATGAGACTCTTGATACCATATTAAATATTGTAATTGAGTCTAACTCAACTCTACAAAATCGACTTATCTAATATAAAACTTGTAACCATTCGACTAACCAAATTGTCCTACCAACCGTGAGGAAAAGCATTACAACTTCTTATAAACTCCTCTCCTTCTCTAAATCAATTGAACCAACAATATAAAATATACATATTTTCCAGTCTATGATTTTGACATCTTCCTTAATATTCCATCAATAATGAGCAATGGTCTTATAGAAGAATCCATTATTCTCAAATATTTATCAAAGGACAATTTGCAAATCTCACTAAATTCATTTGATGTACTTGAGAGTGCGATTTAGCCTTTGTTTTCCACCATATGGACAAAATCTAGGATGGTCACCACAATAATAAGCACTAAAACTAAAGTGAGCGTGAATTCACTGTCCCTCATTTTTGTGCCACTATCATGACAAGTGGAATATGATTTACAATCATTATCATCATCCAACCAAACCGACTATATCTAAAGTATAGAATCTAGAGAAAAAAGCAATAGTACTTTCCAATCATGCATTCAATTTGTTATATTAGGAAACTAAATTCTAGTTTATATATGTAATATTGATGGTCAAAGTACATAAGGTTTGTTAATTTGCAACCTTTATCCTAAAATGAGTGGTTAAATTAGGAAAATTACTTTGATGTTTGTTCATTATGTTTTGTAGCTTTTATTGAATGCAAAGTACACTGACAAAGTAAACAAAGGTGTCCTGGTTTATTGCAATGACCACCCTAGTATTGGGGTTTCAATTATCGAATGTATAGACCTTTAGAAATGAAAAAGACTTGGACCTTTTAACTTATTCAGGTCCCTTATTGGACCTGTCCTCTTCGCTTTACATCATTAGAAAATCTGGGTGAAGTCAAGATTCTCATCCCATCAACTTTAACTTTTCTTCTTTGAACCCTTCTATTACATTTTTTTATGTTCAAATAGCTAGTGACAATAAACTATCTATTAAATGTGGAGAAATTATAAATTACAAATTTAAAGTACATTTCAACACATCATATATATATATATATATATATATATATATATATATATATATATATATATATAGGGTTATGCTAATGCACACTCATGTAAGTGTGCATTAGAAACACACACCTTAATGTATTTTTTGCGTGGGGTCCACCAATTTTGGGTGGGACCCACATTAAAAAGATGAAGAAAAAAATAAAAAAAAATAGATGTAGTGTATTTTTGTGTGGGGCCTACTAATTTTTAGTGTATGTTAGCATTTTCTATATATATAATATAGAGAAATGCTAATACACACCTAAAATTGGTGGGTCTCACACAAAAATACACTACATATATTTTCTTTCTACTTTCTTTCCTTCATCTTTCTAATGTGGGTTCCACCTAAAATTGGTGGACCCCACACAAAAATATATTAAAATGTATGTTGCTAATGCACACCTACATGGGTGTGTATTAACATGACCCTATCATTTGAGAATTTAAATACCTCAATTGAGTTTTCTTAATTTCTTAATTTGTTTATTTAGGTATTATTCTTGAACTTTGAAGTTAGCATATGTATTGATTATAACTCTCAATTGCGATTTTTTTTCTTAGACAATTGCGTTGAAAAATAAACTATGTTTTCTTTTTCATAAATTTCTTAACTCTTCAAAAGAGTGTTAACTACGAACTAGTTAATGTTTTGAACTAGTTGATGTTTTGAGCTTCTAAATTTAGAAATATAAAAATGACGCAATATTTATAGACAAATTTTAGTCCTACGAATCAAAATGACGCACTTTATTAAATTTTGCATTGCTCAATTGAATACACAAACATTGTTTAATTTTCTCCAACTATTAGGAGTACATTGTGCATCACTTTGACTTACTCTTCCATCTTTCATGACATTTCTCTTTTCTCTAATCATAACACGTGTTATATCCTTAGAATGTAGTTTGTAGCAATATCAATTTTATTTAGTGACGTTATAAATGAGTAAATTCACAAATAGTCCAAATATATCAAGTTTTGATGGAATCTAACTCATCTACAACCTTTGTGGGCCATAGTCGATTTGAGAAAGACTCGATTGTCTTTGTAGTCGCTCAAACTTCATTTAGTTGAGGGAAATTGTTAGAAGTAATTCATATTCAATAGTAGTATTAGTTTTTTTGTTAAGGTTAACCTAGCTAGTGTAGGTTAGCGTATTTCCTACGTGACATTATTACTTGTTTATAGAAAAAAGTGTAGTTGTCAATAGTGTGAAGAGTAAGTAGTGGCGTAACCATTCATTCTAACCGTTTTGGAAGAGTAGCGGAAGTTTGTTATTTCAATTCTCTCTCTTCTTCCATTTTCATCTTCTTCATCTTGTGCACCAACGATTGGTATATAGAGCTCCGGTTCAGATCTACAGGGAAACACAGGGAAACACAAGCGAACGGTGAGGCGTTGTGTGATTGATTTCATTTCTTTAATTTGTGTTGAATTTTTTATCGAAATCGTAACAGAATCACATTTCTTTATTCTACGGGATTAGGAAACACTAGCGTTTGGTGAGATCTGAGTGAATTGCACAAGGTCAAAGATGAATGGAAACGGTAATCTGAGTACTAAGCTTATAGTGTTTGATGGCAAGAACTGAAATCGGTAGATGATTCATATGTGTGTGTTGTTTGGTGCTCAAGATGTTGTTGATATAGTTAACCACGATTACATTTTGGTTGCACTTCTGGCGAATGCAACGGATGCGCAGAGGAATGCTCAATGTGATCTGAGGAAGAAGGATCAGAAGCCGTTGTTCTACATCCATCAGTGTGTGGATGCGAACGTGTTTAAGAAGATCGTTGATTCGACGACGATGAAGGTTGCGTGAGACAAACTGGTACAGTGTTACAGCGATGATGCATCACTGAAGAAAGTGAAGCTCTAGTCTATATGTAAGCAATAAGAGAATCTCATCATGAAGAATAATGAAAAGGTACCTGACTACATCTCTAGAGTGATTCTGATCACAAATGAGATGAAGTCGTGTGGAGAAACTCTCTCTGATGAAAGGATCATTGAGAAGGTACTTAAATTTCTTACTCCTCAGTTTGATTGCATTGTGGTAGAAATTGAACATTCTAAGGATCTTAGCACCATGAGAATTGAAGAGCTGCAAAACAGTCTAGAAGCACAAGAGTTGCATCTAACTGAGAGAAACTGTGAAAGAGAGGTAGAGCGGTAAGCTCTAAAAGTAGCTTCTAGTAAGAAATATCAGAAGCAACCTTGGTCAAAAGTCAGGAAGAGATCTGATGGTGTTTAGAAGTCAGAAACCTCAACTTTTGAAAGGCAGAAGAGTTCTCAGAAGGGGAAAAAAGTATGATAAGAGGAAGATTTAGTGCTACTGTTGTAAGAAGTTTGGGCACTTCGCTGTTAATTGTTGGTCAAACAAGGAAAGGAAATCAGAAGAAGCAAACATATACAAAGGAGATTCTGATGATGAACTTGTGTCATTGATGGCTTCTGAGTCTAATAATGTGTCTTTAGAAGACTGGTGGTACATAGACACAGGTTGTTCAAATCACCTTATTGGAAATAAGAAATGGCTAGTTGAGTTTGACTCTTGTAAGAGGACCAAGATCATATGTGCTAATGATAAGTATTTGAATGCTGAAAGAATGGGAAATGTCATAGTAGTTCTGGATAATGGTAAAACTACATTGATTCATAATGTATGGTATGTTCCTGACATGAAAAGAAATCTGATGAGTGTAGGTTAATTAATTGAGAAAGGATTTTCAGTTACCATGACAGACAATCTTTTGAAGTTGTATAACTATAATCAGAAGCTGATTATGAAGTCAGAACAGGGAAGGAATAGAACATTAAAGTGAATATTAAAACTGCAGACTCTGAATGCCTTAGTGCAATAAGTGTTGTGAAGGAAAATGAGTTGTGGCACAAAAGATTTGGTCATTTGAACTTTAAAAGCTTAGGGTATCTTAACTCAAAGAAGTTGGTACATGAAATTCCTATAATTAAGAAGCTAGAGAAGTCATGCAATGTGTGCATGAGAGGGAAGCAACCAAGATTTCCATTTTCATATCAAATGCCTCCAAGAGAAAAGCATGTTTTGGGTGTGGTGCATTCTGATGTGTGTGGACCATTTCTAGTACCTTCACTTGGAGGGAATAAATACTTTGTGTCATTTGTGGATGAGTTCACAAGAATGACGTGGGTATCCCTTATAAAGTTCAAACACGAGGTGTTTGCTAAATTTAAGAAATTCAGAATTTCAAGGCTGAGAATCAGAGTGATCAGACTCTGAAGATTCTTAAAACTGATGATGGATGAGAGTATAACTCTACAGAGTTCAGAAGGTTATGTGAGGAGAATGGAATTGAGCATGAGGTGACTACTCCATACACTCCTCAACACAATGGTCTTGCTAAAAGAAGAAACCGAACTTTGCTTGATATAACGAGGAGCATGCTGAAGGAAAGGAATCTCCCTCACACCTTGTGGGGAGAAGCCGTTGTCACTGCAGCATATGTTCTCAACAGGTGTCCAACCAAGAAGCTGAAGGAACTTGTTCCTTTAGAGAAGTGAACTGGAGATAAGTAAAGTGTGAGCCATCTGAAGGTGTTTGGTTTTGTATGCTGCAAACATGTTCCAGATTCTAAGAAAAGGGAGTTGGATGACAGAAACAGAGTTATGTTGCTTGTAGGGTACCACAATACATGTGCTTATAAGCTATACTTTCTTGTCACTAACAAGGTTGAATTCAGCAGAGATGTTGTTGTGAAAGAATAAGAAGCATGGGATTAGAGTGAATTTTAATCCAACTCTGGTGCAGTGTTAACACCTGAGTTAACTTCCAAAGATGAGTCAGAATGAGAAGCCGATTTTGAAGGTGGGTCTGAAGATGAGCTAGAGTCTGAAGGTGACTCTAAATCTGAAGATGACTCTGAAGGTGAATCTGATTATGATCCAAATTCTGATAGTGATTCGGATTATGGTGGAGATCAAGACTCAGGGAATATTCTAGACTATGAAGGTGGTCATACCTTTGAAGATTGTACTTTTGGGGTTCCATCATTTGATATTGTTCCAACGTACAAAGAAGATTTTGAACATGTTCAGAGGCCACAAAGAATCAGAAACATACCAAGGAGATTTGCAGAGTTTGACATGTTGCAAGACACTGAAATAGACTCTGAATGGGAAGACATCCAGTGTGCTATGTTAGTAGACTCTAAACTAGTGAGTACAGAAGAAACTCTCAAGAAAAAAGTTTGGATGAAGGCCATGAAAGAAGAACTTGAGGCTACAGAAAGAAACAAGACTTGCAAGTTGATAGAGCTTCCAAAGAACAAGAAAGCCATCAGCGTCAGATGTCTTTTCAAGGTGAAACTGAAGCCAGATGGATCAATTGGAAAACACAAAGCAAGGATAGTAGCAAGAGGTTTTCTAAAGAAATGTGGGTTAGATTACTTTGAAGTGTTTGCGCCTGTAGCGAGACATGAGACAATCAGATTGGTGATTGTGATAGCTGCTAACAGGAATTGGCCTCTGATACATCTGGATGTGAAATATGCCTTTCTGAACGGTCCATTGCAAGAAGATGTATATGCGTCACAACCTCTTGTATTTGTGAAAAAGAATCAGGAAGGGGTGAAGTATAAGTTATATAAAGCGTTGTATGGACTGAAACAAGCTCCCGGAGCTTGGAATCTAAAAATTGATTTATTTTTCAAGCTCAAAGGTTTTAGAAAGTGTGAGATGGATTATGGCGTTTATGTTCAGCATACTTCTGAAGGGATTATGATTCTGGTGTGTCTCTATGTTTATGACATATTTCTAGCAGGGAGTTGTGAACATGAGATAGCTAAATTCAAGAAGGTGTTGATGAATGAGTTTAAGATGACTGATCTAGGAAATATGATATATTTTCTAGGGATGGAGATTATGTACTCTAAGAAGGGCATCATTTTGCATCAGCTGAAGTATGAATTTGAGCTTCTGAAGAGATTTGAGCTGCTGAATTGTAAGGTTGTTGTCACGCCTTCAGAAACAAATCACAAATTAGATTCTGATCCTAAGGCTGTTGTCACACCTTCAGAAACAAATCACAAATTAAATTATATGATTGCTAAGTGGCAGGATTCTCTCACTGATGTGTTTGCATTTTATCATCATGATATGTATTTCTTATGGGTGGTGCATTACTAATAGGTTAGTTTCTCCATTAATATGAGATAATTCAGTGTCTTAGTGAAACAGTATGTTTCCCCATTCATATGCGATACATATTGTCTGTATTAGTGACGGATTAATTATAGGCCTAATACCTCTTTTGGTCCCTTAACTTTACTCAATGTTTCGCTTTGGTCCCTTAATTAAAAAACGTTATATATTGGTCCATTAACTAACATTCCGTTACATATTTTGGTCCCTTCCGTTAATTTTTTTATGAAAAACGTTAAATGTAGCCTTGCTGGACAATTTAAAACTGACCTGGAATTTTTTATTTTATATTTATTTAAATATTATAAATAAATAAAATAAGAAGCTGAAAGGTCCATGGATACCCATCATCATTTTTGCCCCATTAATTTCTCTCAGTTTCCTTTACCCTAAACCCACAAACTTGTTTCCTACGTAAAGCTCATCCATTTCATCACTCCCACACTCTCCTTCCATGTTCAACCAATGTCATTTGTGTTTGTCATCTAGTCAAAACCACCCAACAATAAAGTTTTGATATTTAATCTCACCCTTTTGAGAAAGGGTTAAAGTTTGAAGTGTGGGTTAAAGTTTCAACAGCAACAAAAACAACCACACAAAGAAGAAAGCCAAAGAAGATGAATGCAGAAACCATAACCATTTCACAAACCTTCAATTGTTGGAATTTGTTTAAATCTAATGTTAGACCTAGCCAAGAGAGGGAAAAGAATAAAGATTGGATTTTTGAAGATACCCATAAGTTGAAAATGGAATCAGATGCTAAGAAACAATAATAGTGTTGAAGAAACAATTTCTTTCTTTGTTATTTCTTCGGGTAGTTGTTGAATTGAATATTTGTTAGAATGAAAGAGGGGGAGAGAAAGAGGGGTTTGCATTTGTTTGGATTGATGGGGACATGGAAACTATTGAGATCAATTTTGTGCATTATAAATTAAAACTTTATTATGTTCTTCAGTGATATAACAATATGGATTAACAATTTAATAATTTTATGTTTGTGTTGAAGTTTTTTTTTTAAGTTTATTTGCTAGATGGTGTATGATAAAAAAAAATTGGGTTTGTTTTAAAATTTTCTGGGTTTTGGTATGAATGTGTTGAAGGTGAGGATAAAGAAAAAGAAAGAGAAGATGGAAGGAGATGAAGAATTGTCTACCTGGTATGCCAATTCAGCCCTAATTAACATTTTTTCATCAAAACTAACGGAAGGGGCAAAATAGTTTAACGAAAGAGAAGTTAAAGGACCATTACGTAACGTTTTTTAGTTAGGGGACCAAAGCGAAACTTCGCTTAAATTTAAGGGACCTAAGAACTAATTATGCCTTAATTATATTTGAATTTTATATTGATAAGAGTATGTATTCGAAATAGTGTTGTGAATATATTTATATCCATATGGGTTATGATTTCTTGTGTTAAATGAAAGATAAATTTTTTTATGTTGTGAATATACATTTTTTATTAGAGATTAATTGTTATGTAATGTCAGTATAAAAAGTTTTACACTATCAATGCTTCACAATTATTTATATGTATTATTTTTCAAATAGTTAAAATAAAAGTTAAATTTTTCAAATAAATTAGCAGTTGTGATTAATTGACATTGTAAAAAATCTTTATACTGTTAGTGCATATCAATTAAATTCTTTTGATAATGTAGTAAGATGTTTATTATAATAATATTAATTAATGTTTATCATGTTTTGAATAATATGTGTATTGCAAAGATAAAATCTTAATATTAAAAATCTATTTATTTATGTAATAATATATTTTGTTAAATTATTATTGAATATTTATTTTGAATTGTGTGGATATATTTTTAGACTTTGATTTTAATATTTTTATTTTTTATTTTAATAAAATTTGGTAATAATTTTAATGCATTCTTGGCAAAAAAATAAATAAATAAATAGCGAATAAATCAACATTATTTGTATATTGCTATAAATGGAATATAATCCCTCTAAATAAGAACTCAATTTCTATTAAACAAGCTAGTAGAATACCCGTTTACACGCATTTTTCTCAAAATATAATAAAAATTAAATAAAAAAAATTAAATTGTTCAACCAAAAAAAATTATTATTTTTAAAAGAGATAATAAATAAGTGTCTATAATTCTTTTCATATATACAAATATTTGTAAAAAAAGTTGTCCCCATTTATAACATCTGTATTTTTTTCATTAATATTTTAACATATTAGAAAAAATGATAAAATAAATTTATATTATTTAATAATTAAAATAATTATTAAATAATTTTAATTATTATTTGATAACATTGCGAGGCCTCATGCTATTTTTACCATGTGGCTGGCGTGCTTGGATAGACTTGCAACGAAATTCAGGCTGGTTAAACATAACATGTTAGCTGATCCAAAGTGCACATTCTGCATTGAGAATGAATCTCTCCAACATTTGTTTTTTGAATGTCATATTATGCAGGAAACTTGGAAAAATATTCTTAACTGGCAGCAGCTGGATCATAATCCTAAGGGCTGGGAAAAAGAACTAAATTAGGTAGCAAAAGTTGGCAAAAGAAAGAATTGGAAAGCAATAGTTTTAAAGGCCTCGTTTGCGGAAACAATTTACAAGTATTGGAAGTATAGAAATGATATAGTGTTCAAAAAAGAGTAATAAGCATACAAGTATAGAGGAAAGAATTATAGAAAACATTGTATATAGATTGTGGATGAAGCCAAAGCTTCGTAACCATGTTGCTCACTTGCTTATGTAATAGCTTGGTGTTTTAGTCTTTTTTGTTTTGGTTTTAGCTGGACCCTAGGGGTCGCTTTGTTTTGTAACTGTTATTTATATATATATATTCTTATTTTCCAAAAAATAATAATTAAAATAAAAGTTTAAAGATAGTGCACTGTCAGTGTAAAACAATTTTACACATACAACCAATTAAAACTTTTATATTTGTCATGTCATTTCAGTATTTTAAAAATAAAATTGAGATTTATTCTGATGCATATCTTTCATTGGTTGACAGTATAAAAATTTTTACACTGTCAGTGCATTTCCTATTTTCTCTTAAAATAATTAAAAAATGTATTTATAACAATAATATATTTTCCCATGTATATAAATAAGTTAATCAGTAATGTATTATTTCCCGTAGAAAAATATTGTTTTTTGTTTTGACATTACTTATATATTTGAATCTATATACAAATATTTAATTCAACAATGTATTTTTGTATGTAAGTAAATATTATTTTGTTTAATGACAGACACTTTTACTTATATTTTATAAACTATTTTAATTGAAAATTTATGATTTTCCGTTTATAAAAATATTTGTAAGTTATTTTCGTTTATAAAAATAATTGTATCAACAATAGACTTTTTTTCGCTTATAAAAATATTTGTAACTTATTCCAGTTTATAAAAATAATTGTATCAACAATAGACTTTTTCTTGTTTATAAAAAAATTTGTAAGTTATTCTCGTTTTTAAAAATAACTCTAATTAAAATAAGTTGAAAAAAAATTAAAAATTATACTAAATTTTAATTGAAATTGTAATACATGTACAAAAATAAATATAAACAACAATGTTATGAATAATAAGACTATTATTTTATTCGTATAAATAGTAAAGTTGTTTCTCGTATAAAATTATTCGTAGGGTACACGAAAATAAAGATGATTGAGTAAAATTATTAGTCATAAAATCATTTAATTAAATTATAATGTTGGCTAAGTATATTTTCTCAAAAATAAATATTTTCAATTAGTGTCTTCATGGAAAATAAAAAAAATTGCAAAAAATTCTAATACTGCAGGGTTGTGTTCCCAAAAGAAATTCAGAGATTTCAATACTCAAGTAAATCTTGTTAGCCAAAAATTTATATTATAGATAATAGATAATAGATAATAATAATAATAAATAATAATAATAATAATAATAATAATAATTGTTCTGGACTGGGCCAACGCCTGCCCATTAGTCGGGCAGGCCCAACCCAATGATCTGAGGTGGCCCAACAAGGCCCACACTTACCCAGTGTAGAGCACGTCCAGGCCTCCACCCCGTCGAGCACGTGTTGGACAGGCACTGTTGAGCAGAGGCTTCAAGTCTTGGGGAACACGTCTCTCCTCGACCTCCACGTGTCCCTCCCCGCGAGGACACGTCATCCTGTAACCTCCCACCTCCGAAAGGATCGGTCTACCCACCTTCCGGAGATCTCGGGACCGTTACCCCAGGGCGAAGACCACGTGCTGGTCTTCCTTACGCCATGTAAGCCCTGGCAGTCACCTGTATTGGGCCTTGCAATCCAGCCCAATGCAAGTGACCGTTGGCCCCGCACTGGGGGCAGCCTATAAATACCCTCTCACTTGAGAGGGTCGGGTTAGGCAATATTCTCTAACTCACCCTTTGTTTTTCTGTACTTGCATACTTCCTTTTCCCGACTTTGACATCGGAGTACCTTACAGGTACACCACCTCCCCCCCCCCCCCCGGCTGTTTCACCATAACCGGAGTTGTTGATCTCACGACGTCGCTGGCCACTGGTTTCTTTCTGATCAGGTAAGATCAGTGGCGCTGTCTGTGGGAACGTTTGCTTCCCCGTTTCCCCCATCATAAAACCAAAGCAATCTCTACTATTTCTGACAACCATGGCCAGTAACCAGCCTGGGAACAAGACTCCGGACACCGCCTTCACGCAGCTCTATAACGGAAACCACCGCGAAGATAATGCGACCGTCCACGTCGAAGAAGGCGATGTAAGGGACGGGCAGATTGCCTCCCCTTTCTCTGACGACGCGGCGTACGACGCCGCCCAACAGGACAACCCGCCGATTGTCTACCAGCCAGTCGTTGCACCACCAAAAGTTGATCCGGGCACGGTGGCCCTGTTCAGTTTGATCAACCAAACCAACCAATTAATTGCCCAGCAGAACGAGAAGATCGAAGCCCTCGAGAGGGGGCGACCACGACACTCTTCCCCGCGAAGACATCGTCACCCACCTTCTCCCCGCCGGTCCCCTTCCCCGCAAAAGACACCCATGGCGGACTCTCGGAACACTTCCCCGTTGCCTACGGGCCGCCGACCGCGCCTGGAACGAACCCAGCCTATGGTCGCCCAGAAGCGCCCTCGCTCCCCTCCTCAGAAGGAGCCACGGAACTCCCCGACCCAGAAGAGGAACAAAGTTGGCGGCGAAAAGCCGAAGAGCCGTTCCAGGAACTCTCCTCGACGACATGGACCTGGTCGAGGCCACTACTCCCCATCACGGTCACCAGTCAGAAGTGATGAGGACGACCAAAGGACCCCTCTGTCCAGGGAGATTATGGACACCCCTATCCCGGTAGGGATGGAAAAGCCTCCACCCCTAGGGACCTACGACGGCACCTCCGACCCCGACAATCATGTCAAGAGCATCGAGGCCATGCTCGACTATAGGAACGTCCGGAGGGCTATTAAGTGCAGGCTCTTCCTGGCCACCCTCAGGAAGGGTGCCATGACTTGGTACAAAAGCCTTGCACCAGAATCCATCACGTCCTGGAAGCAATTGAAGGAACGTTTCTCTAAACATTTTACTACGAGCGAATCCTCTCCGAGTGCGCCAACTCAGAGTTTCAAAAAGGGGGTGTCAGCTTTCCAAAGTCGACACCCCCAAATCAAACACGAACAAGTCCAAGTACTGCAGGTTCCACCGGAGCCATGGACATGTCACAGAAGATTGCATCCACCTCAAGGATGCAATAGAGATCCTGATCAAGGAAGGGCATCTAAAGTAGTACGCCAAGAGGAATGACGCTCCTCGGTCAGATGCCCGAGACACTCAAAGCGTCAAGGAGACAACACCTTCCTCCGGGAAGAACCGACTACAAGTCGCCCTCAGCATCACTCTACCCGAGGACTTTCACGTCCCCGAGGGAATCGAGGACCCCGAGGCAATTCGCAGTATGTGGGCGAGCTTCCCCCCTAAAGACCCCTTCATTGCCCGCAGCACGTGGGAGAAATTCCCTACGGTGATGGTCATATACGGCGGAGGCTTCGAGAAGGTCTCTGTCGGGTCGATCAAGCAGAAATTTAACGAATTAGGGTCCGCGCCCAACGCCACCATCCCCCAATTAATCCAGGCGCAGATGGAAAATTTTGACATCCGCAGGATCTTGGTCGACCAAGGGAGCTTGGTGGACATAATGTACGCCCACCTCTTCGAGACCCTCTAGCTCGACGAGAAGCATCTGACCCCTTACGTGGGCTAGGATCTCCAACGATTCAACGGTACCACCACCATACCGTGGGGCTATGTTGAACTGATGGTCACTTTCGGGAGCGATGACACTGCCCGACAAGTCAAGACCTGCTTCCTGGTGATCGAATGCCTGTCCCTCTACAATTGCATCCTGGGGAGGACCACTCTGGTCGAACTCACGGCAGTACCATCTACAGTCCATCTGAAGATGAAGTACTACACGACTAGAGGTCGGGTCGTCACTATGCACGGGGACATTGAAGCGGCCAGGAAGTGCTTCGACGCTGCAACCAAGGGCCTGAATTCCATCAACACCAAACCCAAGGCCGGAGCGAAGCCATCCCCGGACACAGTACAGAAGCTGCTCCCGCGCATCAACACGGTCGACCTCGATAGCAGATTCCCCGACGAGCAGGAAGAAGGCGGAGCAGCTGACCATGACCTCCCAGCTGAAGGCAACGGGCAACCTCTCCATCCAACGCGCCCCATCCCAGACGAAGACTTCGAGCTCGTCGCCCTCGAAGACCATCCAGACCGGAGCGTAAAGATTGGCACCGGACTCCCCGACCTGGCGAAGAAGCAGCTCAAGGCATGTCTCAGGGAGAACGCTGATCTGTTCGCATGGAGTGCATCAAAGATACCTGGCCTCGACCCAGAGGTGGCCTGCCATCAGCTCACCGTAGATTTGACCGCTAGGGCCATAGTACAATGTAGACGTAGGTAGTCTCTCGAAAAAGCAGAGGCTGCTGAAAAGCTGTAAAAGACCTCTTAGAGGAAAATTTCATTTCGGAGGCCAGGTACATAACCTGGCTGTCCAACGTTGCACTTGTCAAAAAGAATAATGGAAAATGGTGGATGTGTGTTGACTATACCGACCTTAACCAGGCATATTCCTGAAAGATTCTTATCCTTTGCCTAACATCGACCAGCTGGTCGATAATTCTGCAGGTTTCAAACTATTGTCCTTCATGGACGCCTACTCGGGGTACAACCAAATCCCCATGGCTAAGACCGACAAGCAGCACCGTGCCTTCATGACCAAATCGGGCAATTACTACTATAACGTAATGCCTTTCGGCCTAAAGAACGTCAGCGCGACCTACCAATAGATGATGAACAAAGTCTTTCAGGGAGAGATCGGCGACATGCTCGAGGTCCACATGGACGACATGACCGTCAAATCCGCGGAAGAAGTCGACCACGCCGCCCATCTCAAAAAAGTCTTCGACACGGCGAGGAGATGCAGGATGAGGCAAACCCCGACAAGTGTAGGGCTTTCTCCGAGACTCCAACCCCAAACTCAAAGAAGTCGATACAATCGCTAAACGGGATGTTGACCGCCCTTTCCCGCTTCGTCGCCAAATCTGCACAGTACGCACTCCCATTTTTCAAGCTTCTACGATAGAAGGCCACGTTCGAATGGACCGAGGAATGTGAGCAAGTGCTCCTCCACCTCAAACAAGTCCTTTCACAACCCCCGGTTCTTTCCCGACCAGAGAACAGGGAGACGCTGTTCCTATGCCTCGCCATCACAAGCGAAGCAATCAGCGCTGTCCTTATCCTAGAAACCCCCGACGGGCAAAAGCCGATTTACTTCACCAGCAAGGATCTCCAAGGCCCCGAGCTCAGGTATCAACAGATCGAGAAAGTCACCCTGGCCCTCGTCACCGCGGCCAGAAGGCTACGACACTACTTTTTGGCACACACGGTCGTGGTAAGGACCGAGCAGCCCATAAGACAACTCCTCGGTCGACCATATATGGCGGGAAGGATGCTCAGATGGTCGCTCGAACTTGCCGAGTTTGACATTCAATATGAAGGAAGAAAGGCCCTGAAGGCTCAGGTGTTGGGCGACGTCGTGGCAGAAATGACCCTCCCAGAATCTTCGACCAATGGGTCCCAGAAGTGGACGATCTACGTCGACAGGGCATCTAGCTCGAAGGGAAGCGGGGCGAGCATCATCCTTGAAAACGAGGAAGGCATCCTGATCGAAGTTTCCCTCACATTGTCTTTCCCGACGTTGAACAACCAGGCTGAATACGAGGCCTTCCTCGTCAAGCTACGGTTGGCTGAGGACCTCGGCACCGAAGAAGTTAAATTTTTCACCGACTCCCAGCTAGTGGCCTCCCAGGTTCGAGGAGAGTACCGAGCCAAGAACGATATCCTCATCGAATACCTGGCCCTGGTGAAGGAAAAGATGAAAAACTTCGTCGCAGCAGAAGTCACCCACATCCCGCGCGAGCACAACAGCTGAGCAGATGTCTTGTCCAAACTGGCGAGCACAAAGAAGAAAGGTGGGAACAAATCTGTTATACAGGAAGTACTCTCACGCCCGAGCATTGACAAACCCGTCCCCGTGACGGACGTGAACGCCATCAGAGACGGAAGCTGCTGGATGACGCCGGTATACGAGTACCTCACCACTAGAAACCTGCCCGACGATCCCAAAGAGGCCGGAGTGGTTAAGCGACAGGCGTGCTCCTATACAATTGTTGAAGGCAAACTGTACCGACGTGGCTTCTCGATCCCCCTCCTCAGGTGCGTCAAAGAGTCCAAGGTCCCCGGCATACTCTAGGAAATCCATGAGTGGATCAATGCACAATACCTCGGCGGACGGTCCTTAGTCCACAAGGCGTTACGAGTAGAATACTACTGGCCCACCATGCAACAAGACGCCAAGGAACACGTCAAGAAATGCGATTGATTCCAACGACACGGGGACATACACCTGGCCCCGCCCAGCAAGCTCAAAACACTATCGTCCCCGTGGCCGTTTGCGTAGTGGGAAATGGATATCCTAGGGCCCTTCGTCGTGGGGTCATACCAAAACAAGTACCTGATCGTCGGCGTGGATTATTTCACGAAGTGGATCGTGGCGGAAGCCATGGCCAAAATCATGGCTCATATGATACTACGTTTCTACAAGACGAACATCCTCGCGTGGTTCGGCGTGCCCCAAGCGATTGTCGCCGACAACGGGACACAGTTCACCGACAAGAATTTCCAAGACTTCGTCACCAAGCTGGGCACGAAGCAGCACTTCACGTCGATCAAGCACCCTCAAACGAACGGGCAAGCTGAAGCGGCGAACAGAGTGATCTTGCAAGGACTGAAATGCCGACTAGGCGACGCCAAGCAAAGATGGATTGAGGAGCTGCACAACGTCCTATGGGCCTACCAGACAACCCCACATTCCACGACCGGGGAGACCCCTTCCGCTTAACTTACGGAACAAAAGCAGTGATCCCCGTGGAAATAAGGAACCCTCGAGGAGAACGGAATCTCCCCTCAATGGGGAGACAAACGATGAGGCCCTAAGGGAGGAACTTGACTTTGTCGAGGAGATAAGGTCTGTCGTATCCCTCCAAGAAGCCTCACTTAAACAGAAAATAACTCTACGTTATAACAACAAAGTTATTAAACGTGATTTTCAAGTAGGCACCCTCGTCCTACGAAGGAACCAGAAAGATTCGCGAGAAGGTAAGCTCGCCGCAAACTAGGAGGGCCTATACCGCATCCACGTGAAAATGGGGACAAGAGCTACTACCTCGAAAATCTACACGGGGTGGAACTTGCTCGACCATGGAACGCTGAGAAGCTTAAACAATACTACAGTCAAGCACTGCCCGCTGCACGACCATATCGCGATTACGGGGGCGCACTAAGGTACAAGCGCGACTCCCCTCTATGAGATAATAAGATCAAGTGTCGCATTGTGTGTACGCGAAGACCCTTAATCCGACGAGGATACCTCGACCGAGCTCCATCGTTGTCGTACCAGTCAGGCAGAACACCTAACTCGCGATGGGAAGTTCACGCCACGAGACTAGGACCTCGATCGAATTCCTAGCCTCGTTAAAGGTCGGAATACATCTCCAGTCACTCGACTAGTTCCCCACACAGTCGAGGACCAACAAAGTCGAGCAAACCCCCAAATTACTTAGGCAAAAAACAACAAATATATCAAACATGCAAATATCACACACACAGATAAGCAAAAACAAAGCATTAAATCGGGCAGAAGCCCATTGTGCGAATAGTACAAAGATGTCAAAAGGCCCCTGGCACATAGGCCGGGAAAAGTCACTACAAAAAATGGCTCACAGGCCCAAGCAAAGTAAACAAATGGAAAACTAGACAGATGCTTTTTTCTCAGGCTGCTCGTCTCCCGTGGCCTGGTCGTCATCATCCTCCTCAGACGCTGGCAAAATAATCTGACCTTCGACCACCTCATAGTACAGATCAGTCCCTTCAGTGACGAGGTTAGGGTTCACAATCCCGAGCTGCTTCATGGCTTATTAAAGCCCACCCCGGCAGCCACGAGGACATATTGCTCGGTCTGCCTGAGCTTCACGATCAGTTCTGCCCGAGAGGTCAATAGCCTGTCATCCTCGGTTTCCTCTTCAACACGACGGACAACTTGCTCCAACTCGGCGATTCTCGCCAAGAGATCCTTCCTATCAGCATCGGCCTTCTTCAGCTTCTCCTCCAACTGCCTCTGAAGCTCGACCTGGATTTTGTTTTGTATTTTGCACTCTGACAGGTCCTTGCCCACCTTCTCCATCTCGGCTGCGACCGACGTGAAGCTCTCCTGCAGCTTGGCCAGCTCAACTGTCGGGCAGGTCTCGTCATTCAGGACCAGGGCGGCAGCACAAACCCGCATCACCGCGGACACGTCTTCCACCAAAGCCTTTCTCCGAGAAGCCCGGTCAACGCCTAAGATGGTCTGAGCCTCAGGTGCACCAACATACAGGGAATTGGTCCCCGAAAATAAATTCAGCCTCGAGTGACAAGGCGGGAGCACGAACTTCACAGTGGGAGGGCTCTCAGTCTCGGTAAGATCGACGTTCACATGCTCGCTGAGTCGTGGTCTTTTTAGAGACCCTTGCGTGACAGGAGATTGGCTACCCTGGGGAGAGCTGGAAGAGTCCCCGTTTGCCGGGGTCGGGCCTGGGCGCTGTGACCGGACCTGCCCTTTTCTGTCCTTCTTCGAAACTCGAGTAGCTGCCACCTTCTTGATACGCTCCTCCGTGCTCGACATGGTGCCTGCAAAAGAAAATAGAAATACGTCAGTAAGTCGAAGAGAAAAATGCACGGGAGGATCTAATCAAAGAGGCATCTACCACCCAACAACTTGAGGGCATCCTCGTCGGAAAACATCTCGAGGAGGGCTCTCGTATTAATTAATCGAGCTTGCTCCAAGGCCCTCCCGTCGTCGCCACAGATAGGCTTCCTGTCCGGTGTCACGGGCTGTGCAGGGAAGAAACCAGCGATGAATTTAACTATCTCCTCGTGAGCCAGACGATCCCCTTCGTACAGTCTACCAGAACTGAATATATAACTGTCTGTGCTCTTCTTGAAGTGCTCCTCCGTCCAGAACAGGGGAAAATTCGCCTCGAAGACCTCTTTCTACTGCCCGTCTATCTCTCGGTGCACCTGTCTGTACACCGACTCTGCGGCCTCGAACGAGACAGGCTTCATGATGTAGTACCAGGACTTGAAGTGGCGAACAGAGTCCATGTAAGTCTGGAACAGCCTGCTCACCTGCTTGAAAGACACCCAACCATGTTTTCCATCAATTGTCTGCCTCTGCAAGTGGAATATACGGAAGAACAAAGGTATGGTCGCCCCGATGCGGAGATGCTGATAGACGAGCTCGAAGGCGCGAATGAAGGAGAGGGCGTTGGGGTGGAGTTGCGACGGTGCCAGGCGCAGCCAAATGAACACCTCTCGCTGAAAATCATTGAAGGGAAGGCGCCACCCCGCCTCGTCAAACATGAACTCGTACAAGGGAAACCTCATCCCTCTGAACGTCGAGCAGATGTGGTGGTGCTACATAGGTCTATACACCATCCAGGTCTTTGAGGAGCCCTCGAGGTAATGCTCGGCGGTGGCGAAGATATCGTTCTTGTCACCTATGAAAAACTGGGATGCGATGCTCAGAGGCTCCTCGCTAGCCCAATCCTCGGGCGGCCGTCCCTCGACACTGGTGATCGGCGTCATTGGGGAGTCAGGCTGGTCGTTAATATCTATCGATCCCACGGCCACGTCCTCTATTTACCTGAAAAGCGGAAGGAACTGGTGAATTCGATAATCCAGATCAAATTCACCTCTCCACCGCTGATCAAGTGAAAGGGGCGAAGAAAGGAAACGGGGAACTGCACGGGCGATGCCCTCCGCCCAGGAGCGTCAGGGATGCGCATCTATCTCGTGCACCTAACGTCCTCGGGACATCAAGCGAGTGTTCCCGGGACCGTCCTCAGGTCCCCGGTGCCTTCGTCCTATATCCCCCAGGGATTCATCCCACGTCCTCGGGATCTTCCTTAGGTCCCCGGGACATTCATCCCGTCTCCCCGCGAGATGCATCAAAAGCCTAAAGAAGTTCTGTTGTTTTCACCAGAAACTTCGTGACCTCCCCAAGAACTTCATCAGTTCACCGGAGGACCACCGTAAAAAACACAAACAGAAAGAAAAAGATCATAAACTTACTTGGAAACAGCGGTTACGAGAGTCCGGTTCGACGACGTGTGGTGGTGAGACGGTGGCGAAAGCAGAAAGAGGAAGGGAGAAATTCGGAGCAAAGAAGAGGGAAACATGCAAATGGCACGGGCTGACTCCTTTTTATAAGCCCCTAACGGGACTCGAGGCATCCCTAGGCACTCGAGGCGTCCCTAGGTATTCGAGTACCCTAGCCATAGCCTAGCCGCTCTAGGCAATAATGACGGGTGACATGTGTCATACAGATCCCCGCGTAAGTCCTTTTGTTTGCTTTGGTGCTCGAGTCGACAACTTCTCACCTACCCGCAACATCACCAACAGCGACGTACGAAATTAGAGCAAACTTCAAAATTCCTGCCCGTCTAGCATCCTTTGCTCATGGCCTTTCCGTTGCCTTTTCGGTGGTGCTCGACAAAGGATTATCTGCAGGTATCAGACAACTACCTTCAACCCGGTTCTTCGAACATTGCTCATTGTGTCCTCGACATGGGGGCTGACCCTTAAGTCATTACTCCGACACTTCGAAGCAACGACTTGGGGGGCTCAGATTCTGGACTGGACCAACGCCTGCCTATTAGTCGGGTAGGCCCAACCCAATGATCTGAGGTGGCCCAAAAAGGCCCACACTTACCCAGTGTCGAGCACGTCCAGGCCTCCACCCCGTCGAGCATTTGTTGGACAGGCACTGTCGAGCAGAGGATTTGAGTCTTGGGGAACACGTCTCTCCTCGACCTCCATGTGTCCCTCCCCGTGATGACACGTCATCCTGTAACCTCCCACCTTCGAAATGATCGGTCTGCCCACCTTCCGGAGATCTCGGGACCGTTACTCCAGGGTGAATACCACTTGCTGGTCTTCCTTACGCCACGTAAGCCCTGGCAGTCACCTGTATTGGGCCTTGCAATCCAGCCCAATGCAAGTGACTGTTGGCCCCGCGCTGGGGGCAGCCTATAAATACCCTCTCACTTGAGAGGGTCAAGTTAGGCAATATTCTCTAACTCACCCTTTGCTTTTCTATACTTGCTTACTTCCTT
Source organism: Lathyrus tuberosus (assembly GCA_022829125.1). NCBI lineage: Eukaryota > Viridiplantae > Streptophyta > Magnoliopsida > Fabales > Fabaceae > Lathyrus > Lathyrus tuberosus. The sequence goes on along the minus strand of JALAZF010000274.1, from coordinate 2,757,684 downwards.
TTCCTGACTTTGGTATCGGAGTACCTTGCAGGTACACCCCCCTGTCATACCCCAAATTTTGACCACTAATATTTCCCATCATTTTGAAAATCATCATCACAATATGGATGTACCAACATGCCTCAATCAATCTCCTCATAGATGTTTAGGCATTCACTACTATCAAAGATTAGGGTTTCAAGCCCTCTCAGAGCTTTTAGACAAAGGATCAATCAAGAAATGACATGATCTTCAACTTTTCTAACCTCTCAAACATTCATAAGGGATCAAGAGGACTCCCACATCAAGAATCAAGCACAAGGTTGCAGCATTCCAAGTGGATTAAGCCTCAAGATCGCCAGTGTCACCAAAATAGGGTTTTGGTTGACCAGGGCCTCCAGATGGAATTTTTCCTCTGGGCATGAGCCAATGCTTCAAATCATAACCCTAGATACTCCAAGGGACCTCATAAACCCAATCACCAAGTCAATTTAGTCTCAGGGGATGCATTTACCAAAAATCAGGAATTAGGGTTTCTTGACCTAATTCACCCCAAAGTTGACTTTTGGGACAAAACATGAGCCAAGACCTCAAGACATGATTAAAATGTCTCTAATAAACCATATTGATCCATTTGCAACAATGGATTGATTCAAGAAGCTTGACACAAATTTCAATTTCATTAGGACAACAATTAGGGTTTTGAGGAAAAATTCAACGACACCTTTGACTTTTGACCAGGACATGCTCCCAAACCTTGGGACATGATTCAATACACCCTATAACACCTATTAAATCAATCCATCAAGTTTGATTTAGGTCAAAGACTTGACTTCACAAAGGATCGCACAGTTTGGAATTCATCTGATAAAAAGTCAACTGTGCACAAAAAGTCAATGTTTGACTTTTTGAGATTTTTCATAATTATGGTTCTTTAACCCTAAAACAATGTTAATGTGTGATTTGAATCATAATTCATCAAGAAAAATCAAAGAAAGTGGGATAACTTGTAAAAGGGGTAACCATAAAAACTTAGAATTTTTCTAAGTTATGGAAGAAAGTGGCTAGGGTACCAACTTCCAAGGATCATAACTTGAGATCCAAGCAACCATTTTGGCTGGTACACAGATGGATTTGTAACTCTCATGGCATACTTTAAAAGTGTCAACTACTCCTCATTCCAATTCCTCATAGATTTCAAGTTATGATTGGATCAAAATCACTAAAAACATGAAAATACATATTTTCCAACACTTAGACAAAATTCTGTCCAAGACAGATTTTGTTGAAAACACCGAAATATCAAAGTTGTTGTACATATTGCCTACAATCCAAGGAACTCATTGGCATGAAACAACTCAGCTTGAGCCAAGAGTTATGGCTGATGCAACACACCATGGCAAGGCTGTCATGAAAAATCAGTTTGTAGGATTTCTTGCTTTACACGATTTTGATCCAAAGACCAATGATCCCTATGCCATAGTCATCTAATCTGATCTTAATCCAACTGATCCAACTTGTAAAGCTGAGTCAAAAAGCCAAGGGATCTTCCAACTTGAGATTAATGCATTTTGGCACATTATGCCTTGAATTCAAAGGCATTTACGTGAAATAGGGCACTTTCAACAAAGTCACTCTACTCAGTCAAGATGCTCACTTAAAAAACAATTAAAACATCTGAAGAATGTGGGTTTGGTCAAGACATAGCCCTGCTCTTGGGAGAGGCTATGTTGCCTTGCATGAGAAGAAATGCCATTAAGCCAAAGCCATTGAATGTGATCTGATCTTGCAGCCATTCACTATTCCTCCAAGACAAGAATTGATCCACTATAAATAGAGGTTCTAACTGATTATTCAAACCACACCAAAGCAACTTGCAACATTGCTTTCTCTCATTCTCTCCTTAATTACCAAAACTCCATATTTTGAGCAAACAATATCGGGTTTTGAATTCCAGCCTCAAGCAACTCAAACCAACTTCTCAAACACATCACACATGATGTATAGGAGATGTTCAAACATTTAAACCATCTTTGTAACACCTCTAGCCCAAAATCACTCTTCAACTAGTTCATTATGCATCCATTCTGTAACTTGGATACCACAACTTGATCTAAGCAATTTCCAAGTGTTCCAAGGCTTGCAATCCACTCAACAACATCCATTGAAGTTGTAGAGCTCATTAAATTACTTCTGGAACACCATTTGTGCAGAGATTCAATCTCACCTGCAGCAAGGTAATCCTCAAAACTCTCATAATATGATACATGCATATTTCCTCACATGATACTTTTGCCAAATGTTTATTATTATGTTTTAAGTGTTTCCCCTCAAAAAATTTGATCATAGCACTCAAAGACATGTCTGCACGATTACTTTTGTAAAATTAGGGTTCATACAGTCATGTTGATATAACTTGCTGCACACTAAAAATAAATGAAATCAAATATTGCCATCATGTTCCTTGTTAAAAAACGCATGAGTTTGGTGTTTGAATCATGTCAAATGATTGAGAAACGAGTGAGATAGAGAGCTTCAAGCATCTGAGCTTGAGGTTGAAGATGGCCCTGGCGCCATGCTTCAGTAATCCAACCAAACTTGCCTTATATTTTTTCCTTGCCATGTATATTATGAATTGGCCTTGCGCCCCAGTGGTTGATCAACTGGTTTATGTGTACTAGCAAGTGGAACGTCTGGGGTTCGAATCCCCCTCGCCCCAGACCTTTTTTTTATCACTTTTTCCACTTTTTTATTAATTTTCATATTATTTTTATTAATAATTTGAAAAATTAATTTCTCATTCAATTTTAATCATTTTTGGTTGATTCTTTTTCTGAAAAAAATCACAAAAATAGTAAAATACTTTATTCTACAAAAAAATCAAATTTATATTATTTATTTAATATAGTTGGTATTTTTATGAATAAATTCATTTTTAATTGTTTTAAACATTTTAAAAATGAATATTCATCTTGAAAATCAAGACCAAATGAGTTTTAAATCATCTTGTGGTTAAAACCTCATTTTTCAAACCTTAACCAAAAATCACAAGTGGTTTATTTAAACTTATTTGGTACTTTTATCATTTTTACTAATTTTCTTTGAAAAATTACTTTAAAAAAGTGAAAATTAGGGTTTCTTTGATTTTTAATCATACTCAAAATATTTCAAAACTATTTGGGCCTCTTAATAGAGTGTAAGTCCCAACCTCTTTGTACATAAACAGTTTGGGCCTCAGTGTATTGTATAAGTCCTGATATAACCAAAAATTTCGGCGCGATCGTCGCCTTTTTAACAGAACCCACTGGGCTTCTCCTTGAGCTATAAGTCCCACTCCTTTTCTTTTAAAATCATTTTTTTGGGGCCTCTAATAGAGTGTAAGACCCAATCCCTCTTTGAAACCAAAATAGTTTGGGCCTCAGTCATTGTATAAGACCCACGGGGTTTTCAAGAATCTCGGCGTGATCGCCAGTTTAAAATAAAACCACTTGGGTCTCTCCTTGAGTTGTAAGCCCCATTCTTTTTCCTAAAATAACCTTTGGGCCTCTTAATTGAGTGTAAGTCCCAACCTCTTTGTAAATAAAATAATTTTGGGTCTCAGTCACTTGTCTAAATCCCTGTACAAATTCAAAACAACGGTGTGACCACTGTTAAAATGTGGGCCTCTCCTTGAGTTATAGGCCCCAATCTTTGTTCAAAATACTTTCTCCTTTGATTTTGAATCCAAATATATAGTTGTTATCAAAACTTTCTTTAATTTCTTTGTTGAACAACTAACAAAGCAGCATGGAAGCTCTACAACGGGTAAGTGTTTATCCGCTTTCTTTTATCTGCTTTCATATACATAACTGTATTGTGGGAAGCTGCGCATGGTTAGTCTTTTTTCATACCTTTAAAAAATATACTTGTCATATATCAACTATATATATACTAGTATAGTTATTTAGAGTTTTCCCCGGCAACTAGGTCTAGAACTAGGTAAAGCCATGTTGGTCACTCTTAAATACAAACAAAACTAGATCCCCATAGGATTTCCAGATACATTCTTCCCTTCTCTTGGGGTTAAACAATATGGAACAAAGAGAAAGGCAGTATTCTCGGTGAACCTTTTCTCAGGCTGTCACTATTAGAAATTGTCAAAGAAATTCTACTTCCCGGAGTTGATCTATTCTCTGTGAATAGCATCTCTTGAGTTTCTTCCAAACCCTCGAACTTTCTTGGAATGATCTCTTCTCTGTGAATTGTATTTCTTGAACTTCTCTTGGTTTGGGGATCCACAGGCTTCCTAAAAGCATCCTTGCCTCCTCTTGGGCTTTGTACAAGGACCCTCCGGCTTCTTAGAAGTTCTCATGCCTTCTCTTGGGCTTAATACAAGGACCCTGATGACCTCTTAAAGGTATAAGACAGAACTTAGTCATCCTTTGCTAGAGGAGTCTTTTCAGTGTCAGACCTCAGTCCACTTTAGGGTTGATTCTCATCCCTTAATGCCTTTGCCTCCTCTTGGAGGCATCATATAAAAGATAAAACTTTTCCACACCAGTAGACTTGGACATTCTATATCCCCTCTTGAGTCTCAAAGACATTCTCAAGCACTGTAGAAACCCTGGTCACTCTGGATCAATCTCCGGCAGAAACCCAGTCTCTCTCACGAGAGTTCCCCAACCAGGGTTAGCTCATCCCGAATTAGAACCTCAAGGCATCTGATACCTCAACTCTTCTGTAATCCTTCGCAAGAGTTGACTCCCCACTTGGACCTGTCTAGGGATATCAATAATCCTCAGCAGTAAGATAGCCTCCTCTTAGGCTTTGTATAATGATCCTTCCTCAATGAAGTCAACCTCCTCTTGGGCTTCGTACAATGATTCTCCCCAGCGGAGCTAACCTTTTCAGACTCTCTTGTTGAGTCAACCACCTTTCCAGACTCTCTTGTTGAGTATAAAAGACTCTCTTGTTGAGTCAATACCCTTTTAGCCTCAATCTCGGGCTTCGTACGAGACACCAAATCACTCTCTTGTTGAGTATAAAAGACTCTCCTGTTGAGTCAATCAACTTTCAGACTCTCTTGTTAAGTCAATCACCTTTTCAGACTCTCTTGTTGAGTCAGAACCCTTTAGCCTCAATCTTGAGCTTTGTACAAGACATAAATTTCCCTCTCTTGAGCTGGGGATAGATATCTTCCCCTAGCCGAGTCATTTCCTCCCAGCCTTCATTTAGGCTTTGAGGAATAATTTCCCCAAGCAGAGTCAAACTTATTGCAGCCTCAATCTTGGGCTTTGTACAAGACACATAAAAAACATCCTCACCAGAGTCAGTTAAATTTCCCGTTTTAGCCTCAATCTTGGGCCTTGTACAAGACAGATAATACTCTCTAGCAAGAGTCAAACTCATTTTAGCTTCAATCTTGGGCTTTGTACAAGACACATATAAACCTCCCCGACGGAGTCAAAATCCTTTTTTAGCCTCCTCTTAGGCTTTGTATAATGATATCCCCAAAGAGTCAGTCTCTTTTTTAGCCTCAATATTGGGCTTTGTACAAGACAGATAAAACACTCTATCGTTGAGTCGGTCTTATCCAGCCTCCTCTTAGGCTTTGTATAAAGAAATCCATCAGCCGGGTCAATCAACCTCTTAGCATCAAACTGGTGCTTTGATCAAGGCATACAAAAATCAACAATTCCTCTTTAGAGATGACAAATTCTCTCTGAAACCTTTTAGCTTCAATCTTGGGCTTTGAACAAGATACAAATAACCCTTTAGCTTCATATCTTGGGCTTTGAACAAGTTACCCAAAACATTTCTTTCCCCCTTAGTATAGGAGGAAACTACGATTGCTCTGATTTCCCTGTTTCATTTAAACGGGAATATGTAGGCATAAGATTGCGAAGTCTTAGCGAGCATACCAATCAAAAACCCTAGGTCCAGTACCTTTATATCAATCAAAACTTTAGGTTTCATACCTTAAGCCATCATCATCATCATTTTTCCACTGAAAACAAAAACTCACACTCCCTGTCATACATTCCCAAGAAACTTTCCCAACCCATTAACAGATAAACACCATCAATTACAAAGCAGGAATCTATTTGCTAATATCCTGTGGATAACCACATATAGGATGGATAACTGACAACTATCCATTGTATAACCTGACCCCGAACTCCCCAATCTCTCTTAAGCGTATTGTTCAGTTAAACATTGTGCGTGCAAGGTTAGTTTTAGATAACTTCCCTTTCCCTTCCAGCTTTACGGGATAAATAAGAAATCAGAAAGTAGCACCCCCTTTCTCCGTTGAGGAGAAAAACCCCAGCGATAAGGTGGTCGCGTCACCGACGAAAATTGCTCGGTACCCAATCCCCGTCGCCGCCGTTTCACCATCACCAGAGTTGCTGATCTCAAGACGTCACTGGCACCGGTTTCTTTCTGATCAGGTAAGATCAATAATAATAATTGATAATAATAAAAATAATAATTATATTATCTAATAATAATAGATAATAATAATACATATCTCATCTTATAATAATAATAATAATAATTATTATAATAATAGTAATAATAATAATAATAAATGGTATTTGATTCTATTAAAAAATAATAATGGGCCTCGTAAGATTTGATTCAATATATTAATTAAAAGAAAATCAGAGAAATTAGAAGATCAAATCAAAGTTAGACATATTTTTACTTTTGTTTATAGATATGATAGTTTTAAAGATTTTTTATTATAATTTTGATTTCTTTCTATATTTAATTTTTGTCTTCCTATTATAGTGTTTCTTATGACTGATTCATTTTATTTTTGGATAACATTTTTCTTTCAACTTTAGGTAAATTTTGTTATATTAATTTATAATATTTGGTTGGATCTAATTATTTTATGTTTTGATTCTGAAAAATTTTCTTTCGTTAGATCTCAAAGAAAAACTTTTTTGTAATATGAATCTGACTATCTAAAATCATATTTTTCTACATATTTTATTTTATAAAAATATATTTTCAATAACATTTGCCATAATATTTTGTAAAAAATGACTTGTTTACAAAAACATAATGAAACTACAATCCAATAGAAGTTAAAAATTATTATTATTATTATTATTATTATTATTATTATTATTATTATTAGTCATTTACCCCCTGCAATATAGGCGACTTTTGATTTACCCGCCTTTAAAAAAATAATTTTGGATTACCCCCTTGAAATTTTGGGGTACCCCCTTAAGCGTGTAAAAACCAGGGGGGTAAATAAAATAAAAATTTACAGGGGGTAATTTTTCTACCTGGGGGGCAAAAGACTTAGAATTTTAAAATTTCAGGGGGGTAATCCAAAATTATTTTTTTAAAGGGGGTAAATCAAAAGTCGCCTATATTGCAGGGGGTAAATGACTATTAACCCTTATTATTATTATTATTATTATTATTATTATTATTAATTTAGACTTAATTTTTCTATTCTTATTTGTTAGTGAAAAAATATTATGTTAAGAATAAGAAAGAAAGAGTTTATTAAATATTTTCAAATTAAAAATTATATTAAAAAAAGGCTCTGCTAGGGTTTGGTGCACCATGGCCAAACGGGGCGTCGGAAGGCCAAAAACTCAGGCGGCCGCGCAACGGAAAGAAGTGGATAGGACAATCGTTACAAAAGCCATCACAGAAACAATCACGACGGAAGACGAACACCAAGGAGAACTCAGTCAACCCACCACTCCAAAAACTAACAATGAACTGATCAAAACAACGCAGAGATTGAAAGAGAAAAATCAAACCAGAAGGAAACAGACAACACGGCAGTGGAACCACCAAAAAATGGCGAACCCAATGCCAAACCATGGGTCGACGTCATCAAAGGAAATCAAACGATAAACAGAGGGATGGCAGTCGGCTTTGTGGCACCGGAAATCAGGGACGGAACAATGGAAATTACAATTGAGGCTAATGATGTGGAGGACGAGATACACTTCTGGAAGGATGCGATGATTCTATTCGCATTAGGGGACTCGCTTTCCATGAATGCAGTCAAAAAATTCATGGAAAACACTTGGAATTATGTTGTTATGTCGGACCTATACTACAATGACGAAGGCTACTTCATCGTCCGATTCAAAGAGACATTGGAAAGACAACAGGTTATGGCAGAGGGACCTTACTTCATCTACGGAAAACCAATCTTCCTACGAGAGTGGAGACCAAATTTTGAGATGAAACAGGATCTATTACGCGTCTTGCCCCTTTGGGTGACATTCTCAAACCTACCTCTACACCTATGGGGGGAGCGAAGCTTGTCGAAGATAGCAAGTGCTATAGGAAACCCAATAACAACGGATGAATGCACGGCGAAGAAGTTGAGAATTTCATATGCTCGAGTACTTATAGAAGTTGATATCACACAACGACCAAAGGATAAAGTCAACATCAGAGATCATCAGGGAAAGATAATTGAACAACGAGTGGAATACGAGTGGCGACCATTGTTCTGTTAAAAATGCTTGAAGATAGGACACGACTGTGAGCAACAAAAACAGCTGATCAAACCTACAAAAATATGGAAACCAGTGCAAAACAGTGGAAAACCAAACAATGGAACACAGAGCTTGAAGCTGGCTGAAAAGAAGAATCACACTACTCAAGAGATATTAGCAGAACAGAGCTACAACCAACAAAAGTAGATGACACCCCAGAAGAAACCAGATGATGAATGGATACTTGTCACAAAGGCGAATACAAATGAGAGAAGCAGGAAAGGTATTACCCTCACAAAGATAAATGAGGTTGTAGATTTTCAAAACCCTTTTACCCCCTTATGAATTGGAGAATGTTCTAAGGAGGACCCCCAACTAGTTCCATGATAGCTTCATGGAATGTTAGGGGCTTAAACAAGAAAGCAAGGCACAGAGAGATAAGCTCCTATATCTCTACATTCAATGTACCAATCTGTGCCCTCTTGGAAACTAGGGTTAAAAAAGAAAACTCATAAAAAGTTAGGAAAATGATGGGTAATAAATGGAATTTTGCTGATAATTATGCCAACCACCCAAATGGGAGAATATGGATTCTATGGCAGCAAACCAAAGTAGTTGTAAAGGTACTTAAGACTCAGGATCAGTTCATTCACATAGAGGTGGCTGCACTTGACCAATCAATGAAACAAACCATCACTATCATCTATGCCTTCAACCAGTTGGAGCATAGAAGGAAACTGTGGATGGAAATAGAGGATCTTGGAAAACAAATTAATGAACCTTGGATTACAATAGGAGACTTCAACAATGTCCTAACCACGAAAGATAGAATTGGTGGCAAGGCTATTGTGGAGGCAGAGTTTAGAGATCTCAAAACAATGATGAATAGAGCTGAACTATTTGAAGCTAGCACCAGGGGACCTCATTTCATTTGGACAAATAAACACATATCAGGCATCATCTGTTCTAGGATTGATAGGGTGATATGGAATGCTTTGTGGTTTCAAACTTTTCAGGATGCAGTAGTAGAGGTATTGGAGGCTAACATTTCTGACCACGACCCAATAAAGATAGCCATACCTGAGTCGCATACTAGAAGGCCTGCTATGTTCAAGTTTCTCAACTGCCTAACCAAGGGTGATGGATTTATGCAAAATGTGGTAACTAGTTGGAGTCAAGGAGTGGAAGGGAGCCACATGAAAAGATTGTGGATCAAACTCAAAAGACTGCAGAATCATCTGAAGCCCTTAACTAGAACATTCACAAATAATCAGATGCAACTGACCCAGGCAAGACAGAAGTTATTACAGACCCAAGACATGCTGCAGAAATACCCTCTGAATCAGAACCTATGCAATAGGTAACTGAATGTACCAATAATGTAATCCATCTCATTGATATTGAAGAAGACATGCTGAGACAGAAAGCAAAGGTCACATGACTCAAGTTAGGAGATAGTAATAATGCTTACTTTCATGCCTCAGTAAAGGAAAAGAATAAACAGGCAGGAATTTATAAGCTACAAACATTAACTGGGGACACACTAAGAAAACATGAAGACATAGAAAAGCAAGTGATGGAATTCTACACAAATTTGATAGGAACTCAGACTCAGAATCTCAAGAGTGTGGATGTCACAGTGTTAAGGGCTGGAAAGACTCTATCCATAGAGGAGGCACAAAGCCTGATTAAACCAGTTGTAGACACAGAAATATGGGAGGCTTTGAATGGTATTGGGGATAGTAAAGCACCTGGGATTGATGGCTATAATTCTTTCTTCTTCAAACATACTTGGGACATTGTTAAACATGATGTAAAGGAGGCTGTGAAGGAGTTCTTTGACAATAACAAGATCTACAAGGCTTTCAATTGTTCCTTGACTACTCTCATCCCAAAGAGTCCTGAGGCAAAGACTATTAAAGAGATGAGACCTATATCATGTTGCACCACTATATACAAGGTTATCTCTAAAATCCTTACTAAAAGGCTGAGCTCAGTGATTGGCTCCTTAGTATCTCAATCCCAATCTGCCTTCATGCCTGGGAGGGTGATCCATGATAACATTATGTTGGCTCAGAAGTTGGTAAGAGGATATGGTAGAAAGAATATCTCACCCAGATACATGGTGCAGCTTGACATCCAGAAAGCCTATGACACCATTGACTGGTAGGGTTTGTCACACATCCTGATGGAGTTTGGCACACCTAGAATATTTACTGATTGGGTTATGACTTGTGTGACATCAGTATCATATAGATTTTCTATTAATGGGATACCCTCAAAGATCCTTCAGGCTAGGAGAAGATTGAGACAGGGGGACCCTATCTCTCCCCTACTGTTTGTCATGACTATGGAATATCTCCATAGGATGCTGCAAACTTTGAAAGCCAATCCAAATTTCAATTATCATCCAAAGTGTGAAAGACTTAATATTACTAACATTTTCTTTGCAGATGATATTTTACTATTTACAAGAGGAGACAAAGTATCCCTGCAATTGATCATGGAAAAGGTGCAATAATTCTCAGATTCAACTGGATTATGTATGAGTGCTATGAAGAGTAAGCTCTACACAAGGGGTGTTAGTGACATTGAAAAGAGACAGATGTACAATGTAACTGGATTAGCAGCTGGCCAAATGCCATTTAAGTACATGGGTGTACCACTGACCAGCAGGAAGCTCACTATCAACAATTGCCAACCTCTCATAGACAAAATCATGGTGAGGATGAACCATTGGAGCACAATATTCTTATCTTATGCAGGGAGGCTGTAGCTTATTAAGAGTGTGATTTTTGCAATGGCAAACTACTGGTTACAACTATTTCCTCTCCTAAAAAAGGTGATAAAACATATAGAGATGATGTGCAGGGTTTTTCTTTGGACAGGTAAAGAGGAAAAGAGCAGGAAAGCTCCTATCTCTTGGGAGCAGATATGTAACAGAACTAGTGATGGTGGCTGTAATGTGATTGCTCTGCAGGATTGGAACAAAGCAACACTAGGTATATTGTTATGGAATGTTTGGAACAAAAAAGACGTTTTGTGGATCAAATGGATACATACATACTACATTAAATAGGTGGAAATGAGTCAATATTTTCCTAACCAAAATAGCTCATGGATAGTGAAAGCAATGTTCAAGCAGAGGGACAACATCACACAGTCAGAACCTTGGAAGAATGCAATGGAGAATGGTAAATACAATACGAGGAAAATCTATGAAGCACTGAGGGGTGAGCATCAAAAGGTGGAATGGAAAAATCTTATGTATAAGAGCAAAGCAAGGCCCAGGGCAATGTTCATACTATGGATTGCGTGCCATGGTAGGCTTATGACCAAAGACAGGTTAACCCGATTTGGAGTTCCAAATGATGGTCGTTGTTGCTTTTGTGACAACCAAGAGACGAGCCACCACCTGCTGTTTAAATGTGCAGGAACACAACATATTTGGGAGGAGGCCCTACATTTCCTAAAGATTAAGATGACTCGAAACCTCTCTATGGAATGGGTGGTACAAACTGCAAAGGGTAAAGGGACAAAGGCAGTCGTGCTTAGAAGTATATTTACGAAAATCGTCTATCACATATGGACAACAAGGAATAAGAACATCTTCCAAGATAAACCAAATGAAAAGCTGCAGTGGGATAAGGTCAAAGACATTGTGAAACATAGATTTGATCCTCATAAGAAAATTGTAGAGTACATTAATAGGTTGCAATAGATAGGTTTTGTCTGTCAATCTGTTATGAGACTAGTCATATCGAATCCTGGATGATCCATCGGCGTTGTACTATATCTGTTTTTTGGTAATATACTACTCTTATTCCAAAAAAAAAAAAAAAAAGAAAGAAAAATAATAATTAATATGTTGGATGGAGAAGATAAATTATTATATTATAGATTTGGAAAAATAAATTATTACAATAATTTTTTTCGAAAACTGAAAATAAATTGGAATTAATTTTCATTGCACCCCTTAAATTAATAATGCAATCTATCCATAATTGTAAGTAATTAAAAAATAATTATGAATCAAATAGTAAGCAAATCAATTTCAAAATATAAACCACAAACCGAATTTAGCATAATGTATACTATTTTTTACTAATGCACCAAAATTTCAATAAAATAGACTTTGATTTTTTTTTACATGATGGACTTACATAAAAATAATTTGATATTCAATTGCATTATAAAAACATATAATGCATGAATATCAATCTTCTATTTAAATTATAGTGAATTAAAGTCATTTATTATTCTTTTCTTTTTTTTCTATTTGAGAAAACATATCAGGTCAACTATAATTTTCCCCTTGATCATTCATTATCAATTTTCCCATCAAAAGCTTTTGCCATCACAAATGTATATTTGCTCAGTACATATCCTTTTGGCTCTATTTTGATATCATCATGTTTTCACAGTTAAAACATATTGAGTGACACAATACTTTAGGGCTGGAAATGAGTCGAGTCGAGTCGAACTCGCCTTAGCTCAGTTCGACTCGTTAAGAATTAGTCGAGTTCGAGTTCGAGTTCATCACGAACTTTTTTTTCAGCTCAAACTCGACTCGTTAAGAATTGGCCGAGTTCGAGTTCGAGTTCGAGTTCATCACGAACTTTTTTTTCAGGTCAAACTCGACTTGTTAGAAGTTCACGAATATCTCGGTTCAACTCGTTAGGTTTATCTTGTTAGGTTCAACTCGCTTATTTCACAGACTTAAAAGTAATTTTTTAAAGTCTATTTTTTATATATATATTTGACATTTTAAATTAATATTTTTTAAATAAAAAATATAGAAATAAAATAAAATTTATAAGATTGAAATTTATACGATGTTAATTTTATTTGTATAATTATTCGCAGAAATATTTTACTCACTTGAGAATATAAATTATCAATTAAAACCGTTAGATTAAAAGAAAATATGAGACTAAGATTTAGAATGAATCTTTAAACCTACTATTAAAGATAATATAATCTATTTCATATATAATCGAATTGATTCATGAACCTAACGAGTCGAACTGTGTATAGTTCAAGTTTAGATCATTTAGTTAACGAACTTAGTTTTTAGCTCATATTCAGCTCATTTGGTTCATGAACCTAGTTCAACGATTTAATTTTCGAATCGAATTTCGAACTATTTTCGAGTTGGTTTGGTTCATTGTCAGCCCTAAATGTATACTATTTTTAACTAATGAACCAAAATTTCAATAAAATAGACTTTGATTTTTTTTACATGATGGACTTACATAAAAATAATTTGATATTCAATTGCATTATAAAAACATATAATGCATGAATATCAATCTTCTATTTAAATTATAGTGAATTAAAGTCATTCATTATTCTTTTCTCTTTTTTTTTCTATTTGAGAAAACATATCAGGTCAACTATAATTTTCCCCTTGATCATTCATTATCAATTTTTCCATCAAAAGCTTTTGCCATCACAAATGTATATTTGCTCAGTACATATCCTTTTGGCTCTATTTTGATATCATCATATTTTCACAGTTAAAACATATTGAGTGACACAATACACCAAACATGGTAGAACAATGTAATGCAACTTATCTAATGACAATACTTTCAGAGCAACAATATTAGAAAGGAGTGCTGAAAATAAAGACATTATGAATACTAAGGGTCAATTTGGCTTGAGAAAACACATTTAAAGTAAGGTGAATATTTTATAACCAAAAGTGAAAACAGATAGTTAGAAACAAAATGTATTTAGACACCAAATAAGCCTTAAAAATTTAAGATGAAACTTACATACTGCAATTGTGTTATAGCTTCTCGCAACCGCTGCTTACCAACTCTGCATGGAACCAGTTTAGATTTGTACATTCACAAGCAAAATAAAGAAATTATAGATCTGAACAATAAAACATTTAAGTCATAGCACGGTCGTTGTCGGATCGTTGGTAAAACACAACAACCCTTTTGAATCCGACTACCACCGCACTCACCGCCAGACGAAAAAATATATTTAAGCCTTGTTATTATTAATGGACCAGAACCCTTGGTTTTCATTACCCATTATTGAAACATGATATTAAAACATGAAAAGGAATAATAGATTTTAATTTTAAATAGAAAACCTATGGTGTCATCCATCTATAAGTTCCAGTCTCTGCATTCATCACTCCCCTTGAATAAGGAACCGAGCAACTCCAAAATCTGCCACTTTAACAACCTAATAAAAAATGAAGAAAAAAACAACTTAAATGATATAGAATTTCATAAAATAACAAACATGCAACCAATTTTTCTTTGAAAACAAAATAAACGAAGTCATAATAAAAAAATTTAAAACTTTCTGATTCGTATATTGTGAGTATCCATCAGCAAATTGGTTGTCTTCAAATCCATGTGAATTATGTTATTTCCATGCAAATACTTCATTCCCTTACAGACATCAATTGAAAACTTGAGTAATTGAGACAGCAACAAGACATTACGATTTGTGTGCAAGTAATCATACAAACTTCCCTCAGTCATATACTCTGCCAGAACATACAGAATTTTGAAATGTCATTTGAATAAAACTAATGATTTCTTGCTTTTATTTTTATTTTTATGTTTATTTAATATTTTAATTAATAAAGGGATTCTCGTTTGTGTGAATAAAATGAGGATTAAATACATAACTCATCATCTTATATGATATCTCGTCAATTTTTTTATTGGTGATCAAATTCAAATAAATTTCATAGAACTCCCCTCCCATAGTCTTTAGTTACGTAAGACATATCTCAATAAAGGGAGTAATTTACAAATTACGCATTTAATTGGCTATTGTACAACATAACCAAATGAATAGATCTAATACTTGTTACTATGCACAAACGGGCCCTTAATGTCATCAATGTACATCAATCTACAATTTCATCCCTTATAGCACATAATTTAACTAACCACATAGCAAGAACATTTTCACAAACGCTTGGTATGCATATCTTGCCATAGTTCCTTATAGCAAAATGAAAGTTACCTTGAGGTTGAAGGAGTTTACCATCCTTATTTTTGGATCTGTTTCTTTTGTCGATCTTCTTCCTAAAAATATTTATAAAAAAATTTACGTTCAGTTATGAAGGAGACAGTGTAGAAGCAAGAATCATTTCGGTAAAACACAACAATTATTTAGGTTCCGACCACCACCACACTCAGCGCTAGAAATGCGTTGTCGCCGCCACAGATCTATCTCTGTGAGCTCTTCCAATTGCCTGCTCTGCCTACTCGAATCCTTAAACTTCTCCAGTTTCTGAAATCCATTTCTGCAGAAAAACAACAACAACGGTCCAAAAAAATCGAAACGGAAAACGGTAATATTTAAAGCATATGGAGAAAAGAGGAATCATATGGAGAAGGAGAAAAGAGGAAAGAGGAAGAATGGATTTTTTGAGTTGTTTCAAACCATTACAGTATTTCATGAACAAATGGTAGTGAGTGTTGAGAATCAAGTGTGAGGAAGAAGTCCCACATTGATTAGAAAAGGGAAGATTGAACACTATATAAGTGAGAGAACCCACACACCAATTACCTTAAGGTTTTAGGTGAGTATGTGGTGTGTCTCTCACAATGGTGTGTCCCAAATAAGAAATGCTCCCTCGTTGACCCCCCGAATCGCTTCTAACAATGGTATCATGAGCCTTTGGTTCGAGAAAGGGACCGACTTACTTGTATCGAAACACTTCCCGCAGGTGTGGGTAGAAGGTGTTCCGTTGAGTTCAACGGTGATACAAGTGTATGTGGAAGAGGGAGCTTCCACATGAGGGGGAGCATTGTGTATAAACTCACACTTGAGGGGGAGTGTTGAGAATCAAGTGTGAGGAAGAAGCCCCACATTGATTAGAAAAAGGAAGATTGAACACTATATAAGTGAGAGAACCCACACACCAATTACCTTAAGGTTTTAGGTGAGTATGTGGTGTGTCTCTCACAATGGTGTGTCCCAAATAATAAATGCTCCCTCGTTGACTCCTTCGATTGTTCCGCTAACAGTGAGATGTAGATCTTATCTCAAGCGATGTTATCAATCTTTTGTTGTCTTGGAAAATCCATTTTGGAACCATGTGATTTCTGAATAAATGCAGGTTTGGTATCTGTGCCCAAAAATCAAACTGTAGTCACACGAAAAGCAGAAAAGTGGTTCGGTTAGCCATTATTCATCAACTATATGGCAAAATAGTGGTATATGTAATGCTATTAGTATAGTTGGGTTGCATTCATACCATAATCTGTTTGGATTTAGTAGCAATTAGACACAAATTACCCCAAAAATGGTGAGTTGACATCATTAAAGAGAATATTATTTTTTGATTTCCAGAACAACAACATTTCTTATATTATAGATAATATCATAAAATATTTTAATTTATCATATTTTACACTTCATCAACCTAAGATCACATGAAAAATTTAAATTAATCAACCAATAAAATCATATAATAGTATCACTAATCAATTATTACATGTTTTTCATTATAATAAATTTATAAAGGTCAATCAAAACTCAAATAATAGATGATAAACTTATAAAGGGTAATATAATTAAAGTTAAACAATAGATAATTAATAATTTTCTTAACTACAAAACTTCATAAGAAAACTAAAGTAATATAGTTATTAATATTTATTATCAACAATTATTTCTGTTTTTAGTTATAATTAACTCAACTTTTACTCAATTTTTCGTTACAAAGAATTTCTTTTTAATCTTTCGTCAATAAATTCAAAATAAAATAAAAATTTTATTTTAGTTTTAAATCTCTTGAACTTGGCCAAGATTCTAACTCAGTAACTAAGCTTACTGTGCGAGATTCTTAACCACTGGCCAGAATTTATTTTAAATTTCTATAATTTCAAAAGACTTAATTAAACTCAAAAGAAATAGGGAGCTCGAATGGACGAGGGAGGGCGAAAAAGACGGCGCCACCGTCACCGAAAATCCGCAAAGAACAAGTGGAACAAATAGAAGATACTCATCAAGATGTAGCTGGAACCATGCCCAACTCAGAGGTTATTGGAAAACCAGATTCCATTTATGAAAAGGAGAGGGTAGATGAAATCCTAGAAAAACTTGGTTACCATAAATAGTAAAGTTTTGAAAGAAGGAAGAAAGGTGTAGGCCGATGTACTCAGTGATAATAGGAACCCGGTCAATGGCATGGTAATCGAGTACGTTTCACCAACATTAGTGGATGGGGAAATAGAAATCGAGATTGAAGAAGAAGATGTTGAATCAGAAATGAAATTCTGGGAGTCTTCCTCGATTATGTATGTGCTTGGAGGAGAATTGAGTATGAGTATGGTCAAATAGTTTATGATGAAAGCTTAGAATTTTGTTCAGTTGCCAGATTTATTTTACCATGATGAGGGATATTTTCTCCTCAAGTTTAGGTCGCACAAAGATATGGATATTGTGATGATGAAGGGCCTTTATACCATAAGAAACATGTATATGCTACTTAGAGAGTGGAAACCAGACTTTAACCTCAAGAAGGTCATGTTGAGAACTCTGTCGATTTGGATCAAGCTGCCTCAATTACCTCTCCATCTATGGGGACAAAGAGCCTTATCAAAATTGGAAGTGCAACTGGCAACCTGCTGGTTACAGTTGAATGTACTGCTAATAAATTGTGTGTCTCATACGCTAGGATTTTGGTAGAAGTCGATGTTACTCAAGAATTAGCTAAGGACAACACCATCAAAGATCGAGAAGGGGAAGCTAAAACAACTCGTGGAATATGAGTGGAAGCCTTTGTTTTGCGATAAATGTCAAAATTTTGGCCATAAGTGTGAAAAAGTGAAAACCAGTAAGGTGTGGATACTTAAACTTAAACAACCTGAAGAAACTAAGACACGACAAAAGCCCCAAGTTGGTACTTCTACAGATAGTAACATTGATAAAGGGCTTGAAGAGACCAAGTCTCATTGGACCAGAATCAACATGAGTGGAAGAGACAGAGGCAATGGAATTATTCTTGAAGGCACTCCAACAATAGTTCAATGTGTGAATGGTTTTGAGGTGCTAGGAGTTTTGAATAACTCCCTAGTGATTCAAGATGGTGACCCATGTTAGTTGCATGTAACGTCCGGGGGCTTAATAAGGCAGGTAAGTTTAGGGAGATTACTCCCTAAGCTTATACAATGATAGGGGTTACTCCCTATTTATAGATTTGGGTTTGTTTGTCCCTTAAACAAAGTCCAAAATACCTAATTTTGCTAACATTACAAAATTAGACCTAAGTCAAAACTTCAGTCGAGGTACACTACTTCGATGTTTTGACACTAACACAATTTCGACACTTCCTTACATCTGTCGAGCAACATGCTTCGACACAAGGAATTACAATTGAACATTTTCATCTCGATAGTGAGTTAAAAAACAAAACTATGTTTGTCGAGAGAGAGAGAGAGAGAGAGAGAGAGAGAGAGAGAGAGAGAAAGAGGATCAACTTATTTCAAGAGTATGTTTTTTTAACTTACTCCAAATCATAGCCTTTGATTTTAATTTAATCTAATAATTAAATTAGCCTTTTTACTTAATTAACTATTAGATTAGATTCAATTCAAAGGATATGATTTGGAGTAAGTTGAGCCCTACTTTTATATATATATATATATATATATATATATATATATATATATATATATATATATATATATATGGGTGACTGGAGGTGGAAGAGATTCTAAAACAAGTAATAAATTTATTTATTTAGTGGGCTTTTCTTTATTTCTATATTTATGTGTATTAGTTTGGGATTTTGTAATATAATTTAAAATATAAAATTAGAGTTCAACTTTGTTATTTTGGGGTTGGCATTTTAAGTTATATATGATTTAAATATTAAAAATATAGCTCTATTTAAATGTTATAATATAAGTGTTGTTGTTTTTGTTTTTTAAGTTGTTGACAATAAAATTATAAATCTGAAATAATGGACTAATACTTTCTATTATGTGTGCTATGTATTTTACTTAAGTGGTGGGATTGTATATCTTGAATGTATGTATGTATGTATTTGATTATTTGTTTCAGTGGTGTTTTCTTAAGTGGTAAGATTGTTTATTAAATAATTATGATTGTAATCATGTACACGATGATGTGTTATTATTTAAATTGTATGATTGTCTAAGCGGCATAATTGTCTTAGTGGCGTGCTTACATTTTATCATCATGACATATGTATTTTTGTATATATGGTGCCTTAGTGATAGATTATTTTCTCTATTGATATGAGATGAATTATATATGATGCTTTAGTGGCATATTATTTTTACATTCATATAGGATGAATTTTGTATGGTGTCTGAGTTGCAGGTTAATTATATATAAATCATATAGTGATAACAGCATGCATTGTGCATTTTTGTTTCTTGTTACTATTTATCCATTGATTTATGTTTTTGGGATGTATGTGTTAAATATATTTATAAATGTCAATATTTGTTTTGTTTAAGATCATAAATATTTATTTTGAGTTATGTGGATTTTTTTTTATTATTTTAATTTTGGGAAATTTTGAAAAGTAAAGAATAATATATTGGTATGTTTTTATTTTTTACTTTTTACTTTTTGTATTGTATGGTGGATTATGAAAGTTGACTTCTTACAAATTAATATTTTAGCTACAATCAATTTGAAAATATGAAATGAGGTTGATGTAATGGTGTAATGGCTCGTCGAAATAAAAAATCAAGTTTTTATCAGAATTTTAATTTAATTTTGCTTAAATTAAATATTTAAAATTTAAATTTTATTTCATTTTTCTTTGAAATGAATATATATATATATATATTATGAAGAATATTTATATTAGATTGACGTACCTTAAGAATACTATATAATATCTTTTAAATGAATAACACGTATTTTTTTTACTGTTTTGACTTATTGTAATAACGTGATATAAAGATTTTTCTTTTAGAATTGAATTATATATATATATATATATATATATATATATATATATATATATATATATATATATTACTGTCTTGAAGCAACTTATTACTCTCTCCGTTCCTTTATAAGTGTCACTTTTAGAATAATTTTTTTTGTTTATTTTTAATTGTCATTTGTAAAGTTAAAGGTAGTATTAAATGCATTTTTGTCAAAATTACTCCTATATAATTATTGCAGAGAGAAAAAGTAAAATGAATGTAATAAATAATTAAGGATATTATAGGTAAATGGATAATTATAGTATGAAAAATAACAATATTGATTAGCTTTTTTGGTATGTTTAAAAAATTAAAAAATGACATTTAAAAGGGAACAGGTGGAGTAATAAGTTGCTTCAACTTTAATGACTTATTACATAATTAATCAAAATAATAATATCATATAAAATCTAATTAAATATTTTTAACCCATGATATAATTATAAGGGTAAGGCAACATAGTCGATGAAATTAGAGGGTTTCTTATTGCTCTCTACGTGTTTCTTAAACACCGTGTAGATTTTTAAAAATACTCTTCGTTTTCGGAAATATATCTTCGGACGCATTTTAATATATATATTTTATTTGTTTTTTTGAGTTATACCTCAATTTTTATGATTAAATTTATCCCATAAATATATCTTAAAAAAATTCCGAAAATATATTTTCTGAAGCAACAAATTTTTTATAACTAAAATTTTGAATGAAACACTTCTTTTGTAGACTAATATTTAGTTACTTGAAGCATGAATATTGTAATGTTATTGGAATTCTTATACTATTGGATGATAGAAAAAAAAAAAGCTTTGTTAGAAAATTGTTTAATTTTAACATTTTTATTATACTTGAATCAGAAATAAGATTTGATGGTATTCATGTTGTAATAACTAATTTTCTCACATTTTCTGTTTTCGGAAATATATTTCTGAAAATTTTCTGAAAATATATTTTTAGAATAAATTTATCTATATAATTAAGAATTGATTCAAAAACAAATGAAATGTGTATATTAGACGCGTCCAAAAATATATCTGAAAATTATAGATATTTTTAAAATTTCACGAGATACTTACGAAATATATAAATTGCATTAAAAAATACTCTGAAAGTTAGGGTGCTACTCACTGGACAATGAATCTTACTCCTTGTCAAAAGAAAATGGATCCCAACTTATAGCCCAAAGAAAAATAATAGCCTAGATATCATTATTTCGAGATTTTATCTTGCCATCCTAGCCGTTTGTCCTTGCACCTTCACAATTACTTTTATCATAATATTTTTTGAAATTTTTTGTGTTTATAAATATTGTTTTATGCGTTTTTATCAAAGTTTTGAAAATTTTTATGAATTTATATAAACTATTTTAGGAATGTCATGAGTTTTTGCAAAAGTTTTTAAAATTTACCGAATTGAAACTACGAGATTTTTTAAATATGCTATTGAATTTTTCAAAACTCTAAGAATTTTATCCGCTTTTTCAAATACATTATTAGATTGTTTAAAAATCTATGAATTTTTATCAGATTTTTCAAAAGGTCTATTTTACCAGATTTTTCAAAAAAAAAATTTAAGTTTTTATTGAAATTTAAAAAAAAAAACTGAGTTTTTACCGAATTTTTTAAAAACTCCTAATATATATCGGATTTTTTTTAAAATTTATTAGTTTTATCGGATTTTCAAAAAATTAAGTATTGACCTAGATTTTTCAAAAAATCTGATTATATTAATGAACTATCTTAGTATTAAAAAAAAACAGACAATTACAAAATATAATTACAAAACATACCGGATTTATAAAAAAATTCAGAATTGTTAAATTCATTTTTTAGTAAAACCTATAAAAATGCATACTAGATTTTTTCAATTGCACTACTAAATTTTTCTATAAATTATAAAATTTTCAATTGCACTACTAAAATTTTCTATAAATGTAATACCCCGTATTTTTATTTTTGCTCTGGATAATATTAGTTGTGATCAACTGAGTTTTGGTGTGTTATGAGAGATTATCTGTTAAGATAATTAGAGTAACTGCTGAGCTCAGAACAGATCAAATTAATATTATCTGACCCAGAGGTTTTAGCAATTGATACTTTAGAGACAAATTGGACATTTAAGTTAGTGTTACTAACTTAATGATATCTCTACATATCATATTCATTTCCTTTCCTTTCCTCTTCATTTGGTGCCAAGTTAGAAAGAAAGATAGTAAGAGGTAGAGAGAAGGAAGAGCAAAGGGAGAAAGAAGAAAAACCTAGAAGAAGAAGAGGAAAGCTTGGATTCTTCTCCATTCTTCATCAAATCATCTCTCAATCTTCTTCATCTTATTCATAGGTGAGTTCTAGTTAGAACCTTAAGTGTAGAAACTTAGGTTAAAACTTTGAATAAAAATGGTAGATTTGGATAAATTGTGTTAAATGTGGTTTCTATGGTTAAAACATGAAATAGAATGCATAACATGATTGGGTTGTGTGAGAAATTGGTGTATAATACTTGTTATTGTGATGGATCATATTTTGGTTGGTTTTGGTTTGAGTTTACACCATTAAAAACAGGTTTTTGTGCTTCTGATTCAGTGGTAACCGGTTACTCATTTTGAGGTAACCGGTTACCTGAAGGAAATTTTGGGGTTCTACGTGAAAATGAACGAAGTAACCGATTACTCATTTTGAGGTAACCGGTTACCAAAATGTGGCTCTAACTATGATTTTGATTCTATTTTGAACAATGAAACTTGAGTAACCGGTTACTCCTTTTGAGGTAACCGGTAACCACTGTTGTGATTTTTGAAAAATGTTTAAAAATTCATATCTTTCGGATCGTGATTCCGATCGAGGCGTGGTAATAGTCGTTGGAAAGCTATGAAAATATCCTACGTGATTAAAGGGAAAAATATCGATTTCGATACCCGATTAAATAAATCGGAGGGAACCCAAGATTTGTGTTAATTTTATGGGTTAATTTATTATATGCATTTGGTTATTCTATTATATTGTGTTACATCTAATGTCTTATTGTGAAAGGAAATTGAGGGATAACTTGTTTAAAATATGGAATAGGAATAGTGAGGAAACTTTACCATAAATTTATAAATAGAACCTAGTAAGGTGACTAGGAATTTATAGATAATCTAGATGGCGATGCTCGTGCGTTCGATGCCAAAGTGTGTATCTTCGACGAGTAATGGTCTAGAGGAGAGTGAAACAGTAGTATGGAACATGTGTGAACCTTGTGTTTTGTGAAAAGGCGAATGTGGCCTTGTGATTATCGAATACAATCACGTTTATGTGTGAGATCATGTAATCGTAACCATTTCCCTTGAGTTGCCGTTTCATGAGCTTCGGGCTCCTCTGGAATGTTTGCATGAATTACTTGGTAGGTTTGATTCCCGCGGTTAGTACGAATGGAGCCTATGGGTAAAGAGACTTGTGATGGTTAACAGGCCATGAGAAGTGACGGTTCACGGTTAACAGGCCGATGGACCCGAATCCATTTCGTATGCCAAGTAAGTTATAAGGATCCATGACCCGGGTCGACTTCTAGACGTAGAAGCGGGCGGGAAAAGGGGATGCCTTGGTAAGGCTATCGATTAGTGATATTTTGAGTTAATGAACTCATGAACATGTTTCCATATAGTGTGAGATTGTGAACTCAAGGTCACTTCCCTTCCTTTTGACTTGAGTTAGGATGATAGAACCTTGTAAAGCCGAGAGAATCTATAAGATAAGGAACTTACTGAGATTTAATATCTCACCCCAATGTTGTTGATTATATTACAGGTACTTCAGGTTCCGCGAAGGGTAAGGATGAAGTCGTTTGATTATCCTTACGTGTCTTGGCTTTTGGGATGGCATGGCTTCCGTTGTGGAGATTTATTTTGAGATCATTGTTTAATCTAGTTCTTAGTACTTTGGAACATCTTGTATATATTATGCCATAGATTTTTTTAGTATATTGTATTTTGGGCACGTAATGTATACAATGTGTTAACTAGGAACTTACGGTATTTTAATACCAAAACTTGGATTCATGTATAATATATATACTTTGATGTATGTTGTTATATGTGGGTGTTACAGTTGGTAGCAGAGCAGGTCGTATCCTCGACCTAGCCATGAAATAGTATAAGTGTTTCTTTCTGTCCATATGCGTTGTGTCGCCTTTGGTCTTAAGTGTTATATTTATGGCATTGAGCCTGATCAACTTAATCCTATCTGTATGACCTTTAGGAACATGGATGACAGACTCAGAACCCGTGGTAGACCCAGAACTACTCTTGCAGAGACGAATCCGCCAGGCGGCGAGGAATATGTCCCATGACCTCAATTTTTACAACAGATGCAGCAGCAGTAGAACTAATTCATGCAGCAGATGGTACAACAGATGAATGAGAATCTTCATTCTCTAGTAGTTGTTCCACATACTGTAGGTGGAAGTTTTTAGGATTTCATCCGCATGAATCCTCCCGAATTTCATGGCGGATTAGATCCTGTGAAAGCTCATGAATGGGTGGCTGGTATGGAGAGAATCTTTCTGATAGTTCAATGTAGTGAAGAGAACAAAGTGGTGTTTACTTCTCACTCATTGAAAGGTCCTGCTATGAGGTGGTGGGAGAGTGCTTCAGCTCTAATGACTATCCAAGATGTGCCTAAGGTCTGGGAGCAATTTAAGATTACTTTTATGGAGATTATTTCCCTAGTTCTTTGAGGACCCAAAAAGAGTTCGATTTCCAACAGCTGAGGCAAGGTACTTTGACTGTGGCTGCTTATGCTGAGAAGTTTGAGATCATGGATGCTTACTCTAGGCAGGTCGTGTTTGCTCCGAATGAAAAATGGAAGATTGACCAATTCCTTTTTGGATTGAGAGCTGAGATTTCTCACAATGTGTCTCAAAGAGAGTTTACTACTTATGCTGAATTGTTAAGGCAATGTTATGTGGCTGAGAGCAGTTTGAAGAAAGTTCAGACAGAAGGGGATTTGAGTAGGTCGAATTAGAATGATCATGGGAGGTCAAACCAACAGTTTAGGCCTAGACAACAAGCTTTCAAAGGAAAACAGGTTCAGAATTCTAGAGCAAGTGCACCTCATGTGTGTCGTACTTGTGGTAAGATGCATTTTGGTAGATGTGGCTTCGAAGGAGTGAAGTGTTAGCAGTGTCAGAAAATGGGTCATGTGGCGAGGGACTGTCCTCAGAATAGGATTCATACGCAAGGAAAAAGTACCGGTTGAGTTTATACGTTGGATGCAAAGAAGACAAAGGATGATAACTCTTTGGTTGCTGGTACGTGTTTCGTTAATGGGAATCCTTATTTTTGTATTATTTGATTGTGGAGCAACACACTCTTTTGTGTCAATGCAATGTATGAAGCGACTTGGGTTGCAAGTTATTCTGTTGTCTCCACCCATGGTGGTTACTACTGTCATAGATGAGATGGTTGAAACACCTTTAATGTGTGAAAACTGTGTATTATCTGTGGATAAAAGAGTTTTTAAGATTGATCTTATTTGTTTGCCGCTTAAGAAATTAAATGTTGTTTTAGGAATGGATTGGCTTTCTGCTAATTCGGTATTTATTGGTTGTGAAGAGAAGCTAATCATCATTCTGTCCACTGAAACTACTCCGAATGACGTGTTAACTACTATTTTAGAAGGTACAGTTGGAATGATAAATTCTTGTTTGAGAAGGAAAAATATGTTCTTTTGGTTCTCACTAAGGAGGAGAGTATCGACCTTCAAGTTCTGAATATTCCTGTAGTTTGTGAGTTTTCTGAAGTTTTCCCCGAGGATGTCACTTCTCTTCCTCCGGAAAGGGAAGTGGAATTCTCTATTAACCTGACACCGGGAACGACTCCTATATCCGTTTCTCAGTATCGGATGGCACCACTTGAGTTAAGAGAATTGAAGGATCAATTGGAAGAGTTAATGGCTAAGCATTTTGTTCGACCCAGTGTTTCGCCCTGGGGAGCTCCAGTGTTATTGTTAGGCGATGGCTTAGATCTAGAAGGGGGGTTGAATAGATCCCACAATTTATTACACGCTTATGGTGTTCCAAAAATTGGTTTTAAAAATTTAATGCGGAAGCAACCACTGAATCAATTCGTCTACAATGAACCGCTACTAGAAAAATCGGATATGCGTAAAGCCACTACGAATGATGCGGCAGAGGAGAAAAACACAACAGAATCAACAATACACAATGTAATCAACTCAAATATATGCACTTGATATTATCCAATCACCAACGGGTGAATACAACAAACTTAATTCACAAAGTACTTTAGAAACTTGTGCTTAATCAATTTATCAAACACTTGGCGTGCGAGGCACTCCAAGTGTAAATTTCAAAGCAATGTGAGTGTAGAGCTAATTCAAATACAATCCAAAGGATTGTAGTGTTTTTACAAATCAATTATTCAGCTCTATACTACACTACACCCAAAATTTTCAATCAATTGATAATTCACAAGCTTAATCAATATAAAAAATGTAAAAGGATAGGGAAAGAGAGAACAAACACGATTTGTTTAGGCAGTTCCCCTATCGTCCTCGCTAAGGGTACCTCTGCCCCCAATTCTGAACATGGAATTGAGAAATGTATATATTACAGTTACAAATTTTTTATACAAGAGAAAACTGATACACCAAACCCTCAAACGTCTTTGATGTCGATGCAAAGTCTTCTCTCCCCTTGATTCAAGATGAATCAAGTGCCTCGAATTTGGTCGAACAAATCACCGTCTCACACTACTCAATTGCAAGAACCCGCAGCTCTTCAATCCCCTTCACTCGGTCTATTTTGATCTTCCACAATTCGATCCCAAATCTTTCTCGTACGATCCTCCGATTGTTGCTACTCGACTGACAGAACACTCCGTTCTTCAATCCCCTCCGCACGGCTGAATCCTTGTAGAGAAACGATTTGTGCAAACCCCCCCCCCCCAAATCACCCGGATTCTTGGAGGACAAAACCTAGGGTTTTATTCAAGAAACACTCACTGATTCTCAACCCAGCACGAAGGATACAACACACCTAAGTCTGAACGTTATCACTCACAAAATACACAACACTAACAAAAATGGTTATGTGTGGTTGTTAGAGAATGTAAGGTTGAAGATAAAGATGAAGAGAAAAATCAGTGCCTATTTCACGTTTCTTATTTATTAATGTAAAAAAAAAAGAGCCAAAACAATATATATACTATGCTAAAACCAAGTAACAAGAATAACAGACATTTAAAATCAAAACACAACAGAAAAATAGTACGAAAGTAGCGAACGATCGACCTATACAGATGGGAGGGTCGACCTGAGAGAAACCGTCAACCAAACTTCGCAGAAGACTCATGTTTGCGTCGACCGGAATAGGACATGTGTCGACGCAAACCTCCCAATTTTTGACAATCTAAAATGCAGACAGCATGAGTCGACCAGAGGGTCGACGCGAGCCCTCCAGCTACTAACTCTAAGAAATGCAACATAGTTGAGTCGACCAGAACAGGGTTGTGAGTCGACTCAAACCCTTGAAACTTGCAAAACTCAATATTTTGACATTTCTAAAGGTTCCTAACAGCACCTAATGCACATACAACATTATCAACATGATCAAACACATTTAAAAACACATAGTATACATTCTATATGAACCTATATGTGTATTCTATATATATGCTAGACATGATATGCTATTCTACACATAAATGTTTTGACATCATTAAAACCGAGTATAGAGACAACTTGCCCTCACATACTCCCCCTTTTTAATGATGGAAAAACTGTAGCAAAAAGGCAAGCTTGGAGTATCATCCTCCCCCTAACTTCATGCATCCGTTGTTGTTTGATCAATCTCAATAGCTGTTATTGCTTGTGGTTTCTTCTCCCCCTTTGACAATATCAAAAAGAAAGAAAGAAATAATAGATCAAAGATACAATATCGAATTTGGCATTTTTACAGAATTTGCAACACGTAACCATTAACTCACATCCACATAAAATGCTTGTTAATGAGAAACATAGTAAGATAAATAGAAACATGACAATAACAATAACAAGCCAAAATGCTTAATAAACACATAATATGGTGCAGTACATTGTCACGGCATAGGAAAGCTGGAAAGCAAAAAGTACAAGACCACTAAAAAGCGATAAACACATAATGAAAAACACATAATAAGGTCATTACAATGAAATGCGATAAACAAAACATAAGCATAGATGATATGAGATGCAACAGAAAATCCTCAAGGCCTCCTCCCCCTAAAGTGATGGCCTCTTCCGCGAAAATGATGATCATGAGGTGGTGGTGGAAGTTGTATGTCCAATTGCTCAGTCAATTCCAACACAGCTCTGTTCAGAACGTTGAAACTAGTTGTAAGGGCACGATTTTGGCTAGCAGCTGTCTCAGCCATGGTGTTGAACCTTCCCATTACATTGTTGGCAAAATAATCAAAGTTGTTGGTGTGCTTTTGAAGCTCATCATGCAGTGCCGTGAAGCGTTCATCTTGATCTGTGGCAAATTATTGTTG
The DNA here is from genome assembly GCA_022829125.1 of Lathyrus tuberosus. Lineage (NCBI taxonomy): Eukaryota > Viridiplantae > Streptophyta > Magnoliopsida > Fabales > Fabaceae > Lathyrus > Lathyrus tuberosus. Next base: position 2,728,762 of record JALAZF010000274.1, on the reverse strand, counting down.
TTGGAGCTGCATATTCCTCATAAGCTTAAGAAGTTCCTCATTATTTTGTTGAGGACGCGGGGGTGATGGAGGTGTAACGTAGGAGTCTTGGTGATCCTAACTTTGAGTCGATGGCCTATAATTACGACCAAGAGTGGTCCAACCAGTATGTTACCATTGACCCTAGCCTTGGTCTTCCTTAAATTCCATGGTAGATGATTGAGCCATCCATGCACTAGTATGTTGCCATTGACCCCAGCCTTGGTCTTCCTCAGATTCCAGAGTAGATGAGTGAGGCATCCAAGCACTGTTATCTTGATCATCAACACATGTGTCCATCTGATTTTCTTCGTCTTCTTCACTTTGTTCTTCTTCTTCTTCCTCGTCGTCTGCTTCATCACTCTTATCAAATTCCTACAAAACAGAGGTGGTTGATTTCACAATATACTGATACCTTTTCTCTTTAATATCCCAGAGATCCCCATCATGGTCAACGTCTTCTGACTAAATTCTTGGTCGGTGGTGAGAGATTTGTACGAAAGACCAGGAACACAGATTTCTGCATGGTTGAGTATAATTTGGATGAAGTAGGCGTAAGACAATGCCGTCCCTCTACCGGAGTCACGCAAAGCGTACATCCTGCTTGCAAAATAATAAGGCCAACTGATTTTGATTTTTTTTTTAGAATATACATCAAGTGGACCTCGGGCTGATCAACCCTAGAATATCCGCCTTTCTTGGGTCGAAGGATATTTGATACAATCCACTGCAGGATCCTGTCAATGGGATTTAAACTCCCAGTTGTCACCGATTTCAGAAACAGATCACTATCCACAATCTGTTCCGAATACGGTTTCTTCAGCATAGAATTCAAAGCGCGCTTAAAGTTATAACCCTCAATAGTCTCCGTATCAGTTGCATGTTCTACAGGACCATCATTGAGCACAGGCATACTAAACAAATCCCTCCAAGTAGAATCCTTTATTGCAACAACTTTATCCCCTAGCTTATAGTTAAACATATGACCCTCAAACTTACCCATCAAACCAGTATAGAAGATTCGAATTAAGTCTTCATTGTATTTAGTATCACATTCTAAAAATATTCTGAAAATTTGAAAATCCAACAACTCCATGACTTCCTCTATATGCATTCTTTTAGCCGCACGACGGTAGTAAATATATTGCTTAACAATAGAACGTTTGCTCGATTCGTTCTCATATAGAGAAGTAAATTCATCTAATACAAGAGATAAAAGTGTTACCGGTGAACTAGGAGGAGGTTGAGAAGTACCAGCTTAAGATGATGGGTCCCTTGTGACTCTTTTGCGGGTGATTCTTCGAGAAGCCATTGAGATAGATGCTTGAGAAGGATGAATAGTGATTGATTTCTTTCAATTTGATGAGAAACCCAAATGTGGTTGTTGAGAGATTTGGGGTTAGGGTTTGTTTATGGAGTTTTAGGGAAGAGGATAAGGTGAGGAGAATGACTTGATGCAATCAACATAATGTGATAATGCCAATTAAAAGAATCATAAAAAGCATAAAATCAATAAATGGGTCAAAGAAAATCGTGAAACCAAATAATTTTTCAGGATGCGTCAGCGACACGTCGACCGCTGGCCTGTGTGCGTCGACGCATACTTGTGTGTTTTCTACAATAACAGATATCAATGCTTTGAGTCGACCTAAGGGTCGACCTGAGCTTCCCAGCCTCTAAACGTGAACAATTCCCGTATTGGTGAGTCGACCGGAGTCTTGTTTAGGTCAACTCAACCAGCAAAACAATGCAAAAACCATATAGATGTGTCATTTATGCAACAACTTTGAATAAATAAGAAGCCAACACAAACATCAAACATTTAAATGGATAAAATATGCTTAATTGTGCAATAAACATCAGTTTCAACACTCAACATGGTACATCCACTTAAAAGAAACTTATTAAGAGGAACGATATTACCTTAATCATGATTGACGATGAATGCCCTCACATATAGCTCAATAATTCTGCATATTGTTAGTTAAAGACATAAATAAGCACACACACACACACACACACACATATATATATATATATATATATATATATATATATATATATATATATATATATATATATATGAAACATATCATATGAGAATGACATTTTTATATGAGAACATAAGAATGAATCTGAACCATTATATTTTAAAATAAATGGTGGAGATTATGTGTCAGTTTTTTTTCTGTCTCCTCCATCATTTATTTTAATAATGGAGGAGAGAGAAAAACAAAAACCACACATAATCTCCACCATTTATTTTAAAATTTTATGATTCAGATTATTTCTCACGTTCTTACATAAAAATGACATTCTCATATGATATGAACCCTATATATATATATATATATATATATATATATATATATATATATATATATATATATATATATATATATGGAGAGCCAGTATATTTATGGATTCTCAAGCACGATCTGAGATGTCGAGAACGCCTATTTCCCTACGGATGTGAAAGAAAGGCTCTGTAGCGAGTGGTTTTGTAAAAATGTCAGGAAGTTGATTTTTAGTATCAACATGCTTAAAGACCACATCACCTTTCTCTACATGATCCCTAAGGAAGTGATGACGTATTTCGATATGCTTGGTGTGTGAATACAATACGGGGTTCTTAGTTAGGTTAATGGCACTTGTGTTGTTGCATAAGATAGGAATATACTCAAGTTTTAAATTGAAGTCGAGCAATTGTTGCTTAAGCCATAGGACTTGAGCACAACAACTGCCGGCGGCAACGTATTCTGCCTCGGTTGTTGACAAAGCAACGGGAACTTGATTTTTGCTTGTAGCGCGATTTTTATGGTCCTGAGTCACGATCGCTTGGGTACTACAGTTCGATTCATTTTTTATCCTATTGAGCTGATTAAGGAAGGGAAATATATGTCTCCAATTAACCCTGCTTGCATACTGAGTTTGAACAGCGGTCTGTTAGGTTACAGATGCTATGTGGATGTGGGGTCCAATCTTTGGTTATTTTGTTAAGAACACAATGTCTGGATTATTTGTAAGATGTTAGGACTGATGTTTTTCGATTGATGTATGAAGGTACGGGATTTTGGGTTTTTTATTAGTATGCTCGCTAAGATTTTTCAATCTTATGCCTACGTATTCCCGTTTAACGAAACAGGGAAATCAGAGCGATCGTAGTTCCTCCTATTCTATGGAAGGAAAAAAAAGGTTGTTTTGGTGTCTTGTTCAAAGCCCAAGACGTGAAGCTAAATGTGGTTTGTATCTTGTTCAAAGCCCAAGACGTGAAGCTGAAGGGTCTATTTATATCTTGTTCGAAGCCCAAGATGTGAAGCTAAAGGGGTTTGACTTTAGAGAGAATTTGTCATCTCTAAAGGGGGTCTGTTTGTCGCAACTGTTGGGTGACTGATTATAAAGGAGGATTACTTTAACTGGGATATGTGAATCCAACAATGCCATAATTTCCTTTATAGGGGATTTTTAACCTGAAGGAGAAGATTTTAACTCAGTTTAGAACAATGCCATCTTTCCTTAGGAATTTCTCATGCTAAAAGAGGGACAATGGCGTGGATGTAAATAATCCAGAGGCTTGCCACTTACAGCAATTAGATGAAGGAAAAGGAGTTGTTGATGTTTGTATACTGTGAGCGAGGCATAGATTTTGATGCTAACAGGTTGATTGACTCACCCGGGGTTTTCTTATACAAAGCCTAAGAGGAGGCTATTGACCCAACAAGAGGGTGTTTTTATGTGTCTCGTACGAAGCCCGAGAGAGAGGTTAAAAGGGTTGACTCATCAAGAGAGTGTTAACCAGTGACTGACTCAACAAGAGAGTGCTTTTATATGTGTCTTGTACGAAGCCCAAGGCGGAGGCTAAAAGGCTTTAACTCAACAAGAGAGTCTTTTATACTCAACAAGAGAGTGTTTTTGTATCTCGTACGAAGCCCGAGATGGAGGCTAAAAGGCTTTAACTCAACAAGAGAGTCTTTTATACTCAACAAGAGAGTGTTTTGGTATCTCGTACGAAGCCCGAGATGGAGGCTAAAAGGCTTTGACTCAACAAGAGAGTCTTTTATACTCAACAAGAGAGTGTGAAAAGGTTAGCTCTGCTGGGGAGAATCATTGAACAAAGCCCAAGAGGAGGCTAACTTCACTGAGGAAGGATCATTATACAAAGCCTAAGAGGAGGCTATTGTGCTGGTGACTGTTTCAGTTTAGTGATAGGTCCAGTATGTTGGATAAAAGAGAAAATCAATTCTTATGAAGGGAACGATTAAGGGTATTGTTGTACTTTAGGATTGATCAGAGGATCAGGGTTATTTCATGTTCTTTAAGGAAACGGGAAATCCAAAGGGTATTGAGAATGTCCAAATCTACTAGTGTTTTGGAGAAATCGATTCTCGGGTAGTGAATGATCTTTGTATAATGCCCAAGAGAAGGCTGGTATGTTAAGGGATGAAGGTCAACACATTAACAGGTCTGACACTTGACTCAGAAAGACAGCTCTAGCAAATTGATAACTAGGTTCTGTTCCTATACCTGCAGAGGTCTTTGGGTCCTTGTACTAAGCCCAAGAGAAGGCATGAGAGCTTTTAAGAAGCCGAAGGGTCCATGTACAACGCCCAAGAGGAGGCGGGGATGCTTTTAAGAAGCCTGTGGGTCCCCAAACCCCGAGAAGTTCAAGACATGCCATTCACTAAGAATAGATTAAGCCAGGAAAGTCCGAGAATTTGGAAGAAACTCAAGAGATGCCATTCACGGAGAAAAGATCATCTCTGGGGAGTTAGAGTTTCTTTGACGATTTCTAAGGGTGACAGTCTGAGAAAGGGAAGACTGTGTCTGGTAATCCTATGGGGATCTAGTTTTGTTTGTATTTAAGAGTGACCAACATGGCTTTACCTAGTGCTAGACGTAGTTTCCGGGGAAAACTCTAAATAACTGTACTAGTATTACACAGTGGATATTTGACAAGTATATAAAAGTTTGTGAAAGAAGACTTACAGTGAGCAGCCCCACAATACAGTTATATATATATATGAAAGCGGATAAAGAAAGCGGGTAAACACTTACTCGGTTGTAGAGCTTCCATGTTGTTTGGTTAGTTTGTTCAACAAAGAAAGCTTTGATAATAATGTTATATTCAAAATCAAAGGAGAAAGTGCTTTGAAAAGTTTGTTGGGGCTTACAGCTCAAAGAGAGGCCCAAAGTTTTATCAGTGATTGCACTGTTGTTTTGTACAGGGACTTATACAAGTGACTGAGGCCCAAAAAGGTTTTTTGTACAAAGGGATGGGTCTTACACTCTCTCAAGAGGCCCAAAGGTGTTTAAAGAAAAAGAATGGGGCTTATAACACGAGGGTAGGCCCAGATGATTTGTTTTTTTGAATTGGCGATCGCGCCGAGATTTTCTTTAACGTACTGGGTTTTATACAATGCATTGAGGCCCAAAAAGTTTTGGTTAAAAAAGGGTTGGGTCTTACACTCTATTAGAGGTCTAATGATTTATTTTTGTACAAGTGGTGGGGCTTACAACTCAAGGAGAGGCCCAAAAATGGTTTTTGTTTGAAAACGACGATCGCGCCGTTGTTTTAAAAATGTACAGTGAGACTTATACAATAAGTGAGGCCCAAAATGGTTTATGTACAAAAAGGGTTGGGACTTACACTCTATTAGAAACCCAAAGTGTTTGAAAAAAGTTTGATGAGGGTTGAATTAATCAAAACCCTAATTTGTTTTCAAAATATATTTTAATTGAATAAAAATTCAATTAAAATGATCAAAATTGTTAAACATGTGTGAAAACAAATTGTGATCTTGGATCAATGTTTCAAAAATCATGTTTCTATCCACAAAATGATTGAAAATCAATTAAGTTTAGAAAATCATGGGAAGAAAATATTTTAAATGTTAAAAACAAATAAAACATTAATTCTTTGCAAAAATATCAAATATATGAAATAAATAATATTTTTGGGATTTTTTGGTAAAATAAAATATTTTAACATTTTTGTGAATTATTAAAAAAAGAATCAACTCAAAATCATTAAAACTCAGAGAGAAATTAATTTTTGAATCAATTAAATAAAATCACAAAATTCAAATATTCAAATGTTCAAAAATGGTGCCAAGAACATGGCAAGAACACGCGTCACCCTCTGTTTCTGCAGATTTGTGTTTTCTATCTAATCTCACTAAATACTTGATGATAACATGCAATCTACATATCAATATACTCGTTTTCACCTCACAATTATGTCTATGGTCTTTAATTTCATTTATTTTAAACATGGAGTAAGAAATCAAAGAGAAACCTCAAGAACCCTAAAATTTGCATGAAGGTTCAGAAATTCCATACACGATTCAAATAAAGCAATTGATTGAGGGAAAACACTCTATGCATGATTATGAACATATGGCCAAATTATTGTGCAGCAAAAAATGCATGGATCATAGAGTTAGAAGAGCTCATGCTTACCTCTTGTAGCTGGTGATCGTGTTTTGTGTTAGAGGTGTTACAGCTTGGTTCCAAGGATATGGACAGCTTCCCTAGGTGCTATGGAGTGTGTCTGGATGCTTGGAATGAATGGAAATGATCTGGAACTTGAGATGGTACCCCAACTGCAAATCTGTCAAGAACTTGAGCAATTAGCTAGTGATTTTGTGATTTTGGTGTTCCAGATGTTATGTGAGTGTTTGGATCACTTCTATATGATGTTTATGAGGTGTGTGTGTGATTGGTTTGGTTAGAATAGCTCTCAAACTCAAAACCCGATAGTGACTTGCTTTGGAAGGCAATTTTGGAGTGAAGAAGGAGATTTTGAGGAAACCATCTGTTTGATGGCTTTGGTGTACTCAAACTGATCACAAATGAGCTCTATTTATAGTAGAGCAAGTTTGTTTTGCAAGGAATAGTGAATGGCAACTGCTGCATAGGTTTGGCCAATGTTGATCAATGAGAATCCAAGTCTCCTCTTGCCATTGACTAGAGGTTAGGGCACAGGCTGCTGGTTCCCTTGGTCTTGGATAAGTCTTGACTGAATTCAGTTGGAAATGGCTCAGTCCATGCCACCTTGGTGCATCCATTGAATGCTCCAAAACAAAATTGGAGTCTTGTCCCCTCTTTAGGGATTTCTAGGTTTGGCATGTTATTTTTAGTTCAAAGGACTTGGGAGGCTTGGGATCAGAGTTGGTTCCTCCTTGGTCTCCCCTTGAGGTGTTCAGATGGATAAGTGTGTTTGTCATTTTCACAAATTTGGAAAATCGAGCAAAATGCACAAATCTGCCTTGCTTTGGCAGTTTTCAGCAAGGCATGTTGCCATTGTCACATCTCATGGCTCAAGTGGAATTTGATGGAGTTCTTAGCTATTTTGGAAAGCCCTCATATGATACAACAACTGTTTGATCATAATTGGTTTTGATACTTTTTGGATCCAAGTGAAAAATGCCCTTACATTTGGAAAAAGTGAAGGCAGATTCTGACTTAGTGAAAATTTCACTAAGTGTTGGAAAAAAGTGACATTTTTCACTTTTTGTGATTTTGATCATTCCATAACTTAAAATCCATGAGGAATTGGAATGAGTTATGTTTGAAGCTTTTGTAGAGGGCTATGAGAGCTACAAATCCAGCTTTGAATGGGGAAAAATGGCCTTGTGGTTTAGGAGTTATGATCCTCCAAAGTTGGTACCCTAGCCACTTTGTTCCATAACTTAGAAAAATTACTATGTTTTTATGGTTACCCCTTTTACAAGTTATCCTACTTTTCTTGATTTTTCTTGATGAATAATGATTCCAACCACACATTAATATCATTTTAGGGTTAAGGAACCATAATTATGAAAAATCTCAAAAAGTCAAAGTTTGACTTTTGTGCACAGTTGACTTTTTATCAGATAAATTCCAAACTGTGCGATTCTCTATGAAATCAAGTCCTTGACCTAAATCAAACTTGATGGATTGATTTCATAGGTGTTATAGGGTTCATTAAATCATGTCCTAGGGTTTGGGAGCATGTCTTGGTCAAAAGCCAAAGGCACAGTTGACTTTTCTCGCGAAACCCTAATTGTGGTTCTGATGAAATTGAAACTTGTGCATTAAGCTTCTTGGATCAATCCATTGTTACAAATGGATCAATGTAGTGTATTAGAGGCCCTCAAATCATGCCTTGAGGTCCTGGCTCATGTTTTGTCCCAAAAGTCAACTTAGGGGTGAATTAGGTCAAGAAACCCTAATTCCTGATTTTTGATAAATGCATCCCCTGAGGTTAAATTGACTTGATGATTGGGTCCACGAGGTCCCATGGAGTATCTTAGGTTGTGTTTTGAAGCATTAGCTCATGCCCAGAGGAAAATTCGCATCTGGATGCCCTGGTCGACCAAAACCCTAATTTGGTGACACTGGCGATCCTGAGGCTTGATCCACTTGGAAGGTTGCAGCCTTGTGCTTAATACTTGATGTGGGAGTCCTCTTAATCCTTTGTTGATGTTTGAGATGTTAGAAAAGTTGAAGATCATGTCATTCCTTGATTAATCCTTTCTCTAAAGCTCAGAGAGGGCTTGAAACCCTAATTATTATTTGTAGTGAATGCTCACCCATCTTTGGGGAGATTGATGAGGCATAATGGTTCATCCATATTGTGATGATGATTTACACAATGATGGGAAATCTTAGTGGTCAAAATTTGGGGTATGACAAATGCCCCTATTTAATCCTCTTGGACCCGAAGGTGTGAATGGCGAAGGTATTCGGGCATTCGGGCTGCAAGATGTTTAAATATCGGAATACCCGAAATTTTGACGGTGGTTATGAATGGTAGTTTTCCCATCCATCTTATTTTGCTAAGCAATGATACTTAGAAAAGGTAAACTTCCACTCGATCCTGGTTTCCTACCAAGGAACTGGTCTCAGTTTATGAAATAAACTTCCCCTCGATCCTGGTTTCCTACCAAGGAACTGGTCTCAGTTTCTGATTTGAACTTCCCCTCGATCCTCGTTTCCTACCAAGGAACTGGTCTCAGTTTCTGATTTAAACTTCCCCTCGATCTTGGTTTCCTACCAAGGAACTGGTCTCAGTTTCTTTTGTCAATAAAATTTCTTGACAAGGGACGCTGTGTGTAGCGATTTTCCTCAAACTTCTCGCCGAATTTTCCTGGGGAGATGCCATTTGATGGAAATGGTTTTGATGTCAGACTTGCTGGGGAAACCCATCCGTCTGAGTTGTAGAGGTGTACAAACTTCTCTGTTAGAGACGCCATTTGTCGGCTCTACTTGGGAAAGCAGGTCTCTTGGGAGACTGTTGTCGCTTAGGGATATTACATCATACTTTTCTTCGAGATCTTCTAGGAGAAATGCCATACAATGTATTCCAATTTTGAGGTGCTGATGACTTCATTAACATCGACTCTCCGGAGAGCAAAATCAATGTGTTGCTGAAAGTTTTTAGTTGCGAGGCTTTCTCTGGGGATTTTCCTTAATCCGAGAAAGCGAGATCATCTTCAATGGTGAAGAGTGACATTTAATGAATGTTTCTCTGGTATTTCAGAGGTTCAAGTTATCAAAGTGGCCGAGGACCGGTTCTAATCCAGAAATAAACTGGAGGAGAGATTGTTCAGCCGCAACATTTCCTAACGAGGAAAGAACTGATAACTCCATTGTGAAGACTTTTATCACTAGGGGATAAGACCGACTAGAGTGATAGTGATGCAATATGAATATGAATGTAAATCAATAATGCATGATGCATTTATGTATATGCTGACAAAACTGACACGACATATAGACTAGTAGATGAACACAACTGGATACTCAGCCACAGTGGGAGATAAAAAGTATCGCTGGTTCAAGATAGCAATTCTGCCTTGCTTAGAAGAAATAGTCCCTGTGGGGGGAACAATCGTTGGTCGGGCTTAGGAGATGAGAACTCGGCCGAAGATGTCAGATGGAGTATTCGCATCTGACATAACTGATCCTTCATTCAGGCGCACTAGTTTAGAAGGAGTACTTTGATTCTGCATTTTGAAGTTCGATTACTTCTGGCGAAGCGATCGATGCTCTTTCGATGTTCAACAGTCAAAAGAAATTGCCATCTTTATTTTAAAAGCAGAAAAGTTTGACAAGTAAATTCATTTTTGTTTAATTTTAAGAATCGTTGATCATGTTAAAATGTCGTTTTGTAAAGCTAAAATAAATAGGAATTGCAAACAAAAGCACAAGGGCTCAAATTTTATTGATAGGATGGAAATCAGTCAAACGCGTGATTCCATAGAGTATTTACAAAGTTAGAAAATGGTAATTTAAGGGAAAAGTGCTACATTGAAACATAACGACCACTATCCTTCTACCAACTTTGAATTCGGGGCATCCTGAGCTTCCGTCAAAGATGACCTTGATTGGAGTTTTTCTGAAGGATGGCATGACTGCTACTAGGGAATTTTCCCCTGTTGGACGTAGTTACTTGCCATTATCCCTAACTTTTGCCTGAATTGTACTTTGAGATTTCCAATTCACCGGGACGATTTTTTTAATTATGTTTCTAATTTTTGCCTGGACCGCCCTTTCGGGTTTTCAATCCACCGGGACGTTTTTTTTTTTTTAGTTTAGGCGAAGTATTTCTTGACTACGTCAACATTTGTGGGGTAGGCGAATTCCTCTCCGTCCATGGTTGCAAGTCTCAAGGCGCCGCCTGAAAAAGCTTTCTTGACCACATAGGGGCCGTCATAATTCGGAGTCCATTTGCCCCGGGAATCAGTGAGAAAGGATTGTATCTTTTTGAGCACAAGGTCTCCTTTCATGAAGACGCGAGGTCGAACCTTTTTGTCGAACGTCTTCTTCATTCTTTGTTGATATAACTGACCGTGGTATAGTGCCGTTATTCGCTTCTCTTCGATCAGGTTTAATTCGTCGTGTCAACTTTGACACCATTCAGCTTCTGTAAGCTTAGCTTCCATCAATACCCGAATTGATGGGATCTCTACTTCTATGGGAAGCACTGCCTCCATGACATATACTAGAGAGAAAGGGGTTGCCCCTATTGAAGTACGGACAGATGTGCGATTACCGTGAAGAGGAAAGGGTAACATTTCGTGCCAATCTTTGTAGGTTACAACCATCTTCTGAACAATCTTCTTGATGTTCTTGTTAGCCGATTCTACCGCTCCGTTCATCTTAGGTCGGTAGGGAGATGAATTATGGTGTTCGATCTTGAACTCTGTGCACAACTCCTTCATCGTCTTGTTGTTCAAGTTAGATCCATTATCAGTAATCATCTGGCTCGGAACACCATAACGGCAGATGATATTGTTTTTGATAAATCGGACTACCACTTGTTGGGTTACATTGGCGTATGACGCTGCTTCGACCCACTTGGTGAAGTAGTCAATGGCTACCAGGATGAACCGATGTCCGTTTGAACCCTTGGGCTCAATCATGCCAATCATGTCAATTCCCCATATGGAAAAAGGCCATGGGGAAGAGAGAACTTTGAGATGTGTAGGGTACATGGATTTTGTCTGAGTATATCTGACACTTATGACACCTCCTCATGTACTTGTAGCAGTCGGATTCCATGGTCAACCAATAGTACCCTGCTCTCAGAATTTTTCTCGCCATTGTGTGTCCATTGGCATGAGTGCCAAAAGATGCTTCATGAATTTCTTCCATCAGCATGTTTGCTTCTGGTCTGTCTACACATCGGAGCAAGACCATGTCAAAGTTCCTCTTATAGAGTGTATCAGCGCTCAGGAAGAAACTGCCTGCCAGCCTTCTGAGGGTTTTTCTGTCTTTCCTTAGTGCCCCAGGTGGGTACTCTTGTTTCTGAAGGGAGTATTTGATATCGTGATACCAAGGTTTGTCGTCTATGACTGCTTCAATCGCGAAGATGTAAGCGGGCCGTTCAAGGCGTATTATGTCGATCTTAGGTAGGTCATTCCATTAACCCACACTAATCATGGAAGAGAGAGTGGCTAATGCATCAGCCATGTGATTCTCTTCACGAGGAATATGATGAAACTCAATTCTGTTGAAGAAGGGTAACAACCTTCTCGCATAATCTTTGTAAGGAATCAATCCTAATTGGTATATGTTCCAATCTCCTTTGATCTGATTGACGACCAAAGTTGAGTCGCCATATACATCCAAGTTCTTGATCCTCAAATCAATCGCTTCTTCGAGACCCATAATACAAGCGTCGTATTCGGTCTCGTTGTTTGTGCACTTGAATGTAAGTCTGGCAGTGAAAGGAAAGTGGGTACCCTGAGGTGTTATGATGATTGCCCCAATTCCGTTTCCGTAATGATTGACAGCTCCGTCAAAGATTAGTCCCCATTGGGAACCTGGTTCCGGCCCTTCACTGGGTAGTGGTTCATCGCAGTCTTTCATTTTTAGATACATGACATCTTCGTATGGAAAGTCAAACCCGACTGATTCTTGATCGTCAATCGGTTGATGAGCCAAATAATCAGCTAAAACACTTCCTTTAACGGCTTTCTGAGCGTGGTACTCGATGTCATATTCCGATAACAACATCTGCCAACGGGCAATCCTTCCCGTGAGAGCAGGTTTTTCAAAGACATACTTGATTGGATCCATTTCGGAGATTAACCAAGTAGTGTGACAAATAATATACTGGCGAAGACGTTTGGCTGCCCAAGCCAAAGTACAGCAAGTTTTCTCGAGCATAGTGTACCGAGTCTCGCAGTCGGTGAATTTCTTGCTTAAATAGTAAATGGCAGACTCTTTCCTTTTCGTTTCGTCTTGTTGGCTAAGTACACAGCCCATGGAGTATTCCAGGACTGTGAGGTAAATGATCAGTGGTCTTCCTTCGACTGGAGGTGATAGAATCGGTGGGTTCAACAGGTATTCCTTGATACTGTCGAAGGCGGTTTGACAATCTTCTGTCCAAACGCAGTCCTGATTCTTTTTTATTAATTTAAAAATTGGCGCACAGGTCGCGGTCATAAGGAATATAAATCTGGAGATGTAGTTCAAACGTCCCAGGAATCCTCTAACTTGTTTTTTAGTTTTCGGAGAAGGCATTTCTTGAATGGCCTTGACCTTGTCAGGATCAACCTCAATTCCTTTCTGGCTGACGATGAACCCTAAGAGTTTCCCTGAACGGAAACCGAAGGTGCACTTGTTAGGATTTAGCGGAGTTTGTACTTTCCCAACCGCTCGAATAGCTTTGACAGATGGGTCACATGCTCCTCTTCTGTTTTAGATTTGGCAATCATATCATCGACATATACCTCGATTTCCTTGTGTATCATGTCATGAAAAAGAGTAGTCATGGCCCTTTTATAGGTTGCCCCGACGTTCTTTAACCCGAACTGCATTACCTTGTAACAAAAGATACCCCATGGGGTGATGAAGGAAGTTTTCTCCATGTCTTTCCGCGCCATTTTGATTTGATTATAGCCCGAGAATCCATCCATGAAGGAGAAAACTTTGAATTTTGTTGTACTGTCTACCAGCATATCAATGTGTGGTAAAGGAAAGTCTTCCTTTGGACTAGCCTTGTTTAGATCTTTGTAATCGACACACATTCTGACTTTTCCGTCCTTTTTTGGAACGGGTACAATATTGGCTAACCATTGAGGATATTCTGACGTGACGAGGAAACCCGCGTCAATCTATTTTTGTACCTCCTCTTTGATTTTAATGGCCATGTCCGGGTGAGCCCGTCTCAACCTCTATTTTACTGGCAGACATTCCGATTTTAATGGTAAATGATGTTCCACGATGCTGGTATCCAACCCTGGCATGTCCTGGTAGGACCAAGCAAACACATCGGAAAATTTTCTGAGAAGCTTTGTCAAACTCTCTTTGGCAGTTGGACTGAGCAGTGCCCCAATCCTGATTTCTTTTCTCTCTTTTTCTGAACCCGCGTTGATCATTTCCAACGGCTCTTTGTGAGGTTCAATGGAACTTTCCTCTTGTCAGAGTAATCGGGAGATCTCTTCAGGAATTTCGTTGTCAACTTCTTCTTCAGCCCCAAATACCGGGAACTCAAAGTTGGGAGAAGGCATTGGATCGTATGTTTCAATGGGGTTTAAAACAAGCAATCTGCATGACATGATGATTTGTGTTTAGAAGAGATAGAGAAAATGCAAGTGTGTGCAGTGTATTTTTTTTTTGAAAAACTGCTTGTTTATTTTGAATTGTTTTTTAGGATTACCATTTTCTGAGAAAAGCAAAAAGAGAAAACAACAATTAATGCGGAGATTACAGAACGACGTTATTTTATTTATGAACAAGTCAATTCTTGAAACTACAGCCCTATAAAACAAAACTCTGTCGCTTTGGGCGAAGCGAAGAGGGAAATTTACAGAAAGTGAGCCCTATCAAAACATCTGTTTCACTTGGGCAGGGTGAAAGGTTAAGATAAAGACAACAATTACTTTGACTTATGAACAATCTTCGGAACATCGACAGCAACCCATTGGCGGCGAACTCCTCGGTGAATCACAAAGTCTGGTACCTTCCTTGATTTGTCCTAAAAAATAACACTGATTTCTGGCGGAGCAGGATCATTGGAATCTGTCTCCCAGGCGGAGTTGTCGTAGGAGGACTCCTCAGTTGTATTTTGCATAGCATTTGTGCTCTCAGGTATATCTCCCCATCCAGTTGGCTGGATCTCTTCGAGCCTAATACGAGAGCTTTCGGGAGCGGTGTACTTGACCATGAAGTCAATTTTTTCACTTGATTGCCCTAAGGTGTCCCACACTTCTTTGGAATTGGAGGAGTCATCTCTTTCGATGACATTGACCTTAGGAAAAGCATAGTTGATGAACTCTAGTCCGGTGAACTTTGCGAATTCATCGTCGTGCGGGATATTTTTTGAATGACCTGAGTGTTGATCCCATGACATGGTGGGGACGCAGGTATTCTTTTCAATGATGCTCAGCTGATTTTCATTGTTCGACTGATTTTCTTGCCCCAGGTCTCCTGGGTACGACTTCCAGATAGGCAGGCCATCCATTGGGCCATAATAGTCGTGGTCAAAGTTGTCTTTCATTAGAGTGTCCTCCTCTAATGAGTTTGGTGGAGCATGGCATCCTTCCGGATCACAATCTCCGTATATCATTTCGACGTCTGACCTCGGTATAAATCTCGGACTCTGTGCGGGATAGAAAAATGGTGTAGGAACCTCTTCCTGAGACATATAATCGTCCTCGTTAAGATAGGACTTCCAATCCTCATCCGTATCAGAGGGATCTCCCTCGTTGATGGTATGGACTGTTTGAGGCACTGGGTGAAGGAAACCTCCACTGTGGAAGAAGTTCTGAATTGGATAAATACTTTCATCGTTAGTAGTTGTCTGGGTGCAGGTTGCAGAAAAACCAAGACCCTTCTTTGTTTTGTTATCAGTAGGAATGACAAGTTGTCCCCATCCTTTTGCATTGTTATTCTCGATCACTTCGAGAGCATCTCTGTATGAGGAAATCGAGGTTCCTTTCTCTGATTGATTCTTATTGCTCACCGAAAGTGCCTGGAACTGGGTTCCAACAACCTCCTCAGGTTCTACACAAGTAGATAATGAAAAGTTACTCACGAGTAAGGCTCACTCTCCATAGACCGTGACGAGTCGATCGTTCTTGATGAACTTTAGTTTCTGGTGCAGTGTCGAAGTGACTGCCTCAGCCTGGTGTATCCAAGGTCTTCCTAATAAGCAACTGTATATTGCCCGGACGTCCATGACCTGGAAAGTGATTAGGAAAGTGTGAGGACCGATAGTTATGGGAAGGTCGACTTCGCCGATAACTGCTTTTCGAGACCCGTCAAATGCTTTGACGATGACCTCACTGCCCCTCATCGGGGACCCTTTGAATGATAGTCGCATTAAAGTGGACTTCGGCATAACGTTGATGGTCGATCCTGTGTCTACCAGGACGCTGGCTAAAGCATCGTCCTGGCAGTTAACTATGATATTGAGCGCCATGTTGTGACTTTTTCCCCCCCTCTGGCAAGTCCTCATCACTGAATCCTAAGTTGTTGCAGGAAGTGATGTTAGAGATGATGTTATCGAACTGTCGTGTTGACACATCCTGTTCCACAAAGGCCTGCTCTAAGACTTTCTGTAGAGCCTCTCTGTGGGCTTCGGAACTGAGTAAAAGTGATAGCACAGAGATCTTTGAAGGAGTTTCTAACAGCTGATCAACAATGTTGTATTCACTCCTTTGGATGAGCTTCAGCATCTCATCATTTTTCTTTGAAAGGTCGGGATCACTGGACTGACTGACCGGTGGATTGGGAGCTTCTGTCTGAAGTTCCTTTTCTTTGTTAGGTTCTCCAACTCCTCGGTTGAAGATTCGACCGCTCCGTGTTACTCGACTGATGTCTGCAATATTCACGACGGAGGGTAATGGAATTTCCTTTCCATTCTCAATTATTATTGCACCGTATTTGTAAGGAAACGCCTTAGCTGATTCATACGGTAACGGTCCTGGTAGATAGATAACTACAGGAGCCTTCTGATTTTTCTGACTGTTGTAAGTAACTTAAATTAGTTCCTGGCTAAGAACCTTTGACTCGTCCGGTAGAGGGATGATGGTACAAACATCCTTATTCTGTTGATGATCAAAGATTATGACAACGTCTCTGATTTGATCTGCGAAGTAGTCCGGCGTCCAGTTGATTGGCTCGGGACTCGGACACAGGTGAATCTCTTTACGATCCAACTGACCTTGAAGGGCTGCCCGCACAAGGTAGCATCCTTGGTTATTCTCCGAGCAGACTCTACAGCGTTCATAGTTGTGTGGTGGCACTTGGCCACGCCCGCTCTGAATGCAGTGCAACCTTACCAGGTTTGTTTCCATAGATCGGACATCCTGACTTTGACGCCGAGTAGGGTTTCCATTAAGCACACTGATTTGTTGCGTGTCTTCATCCAGATAGATTGGAAGCCACCAGTGGTTTAATAAGTGTTGTAAAGTTCTCTGAACGAGAGCACACCCTTGGTTACTCTCACAACATCCTTTACAGCTCAGATAATCATGTGAAGTGAGAAAACCGAGTTGGACCTGCCTGGTATGTAACTCTACCAAGCTAGTATTCATCAGACGAATATCAAAGATTTGAATCATGTTGATCTGATAAGGATTTATATCATGGTCATCCTGGATCCACCCAAGATCCATCTGACGCTGGAGGGCCTCTTATATAAAAGAGCATCCCTGTTTGTTTACCGAGCAAGTCAGACAGGAATTATAATCGTGCCGCGGCAGATTATGATACTGGCTTTACCTTGAGTGCATCGCCACCAAGTTGACATTCATTTCACAGACGTCGTGGTTCTGAATAATGTTGGAATTCGTATAGGTCATGTTGACTCCACGAACCCGATGCTCTTGGATCCATCCGAGATCCATTTGTTCCTGTAGAGCTGATTGCACCACAGCACATCCTTGATTGTTTTTAGAGCAGATATCACACTGGTGATAAATATGAGGTGGCACATGGCCATATCCGCTTTGTCTACAATGCATCTTGACCAGGTTGGCCCTTAATAAGAGTACATCATGAATTTGATAGATGTTGTTAGACTCTCCCTCTATCAAATTGACCACAACTTTCTTATGTTGAGGCAGCGGGTTTGTGAGAACATTAGGATTCGTATCCTTGAAAGATAAGACCCCGCTCCTAACAAGATTTTGCACATCGGATTTGAAACTGAGACAGTTTTCTATGTTATGCCCTGGTTCTCCTTGATGGTAAGGACAAGTCTGATCCGTTTTGAACCAAAAAGGCGAATTTTCCGGTACTGTAAGAAGAGACCTGGTTTGGACATGCCCCTTGACCAGTAGTAAGGGAAACAGTTCTGTATACAACATGGGTATAGGGTTAAACCCTGGCGGTCGTATTGTACAACTGTTGTTGTACGGAGGACGAGCCTACTGAAGAGGCTGTTGTGTCCTTTGCTGAAGTTGCTGTTGATTCGGTTGGCTCTGCGCAACCTGAGGTTGATACGTAGGAACAAGTGTGGGATTGATAGCAGGAGTTACGGCTGCTACTGGTTGATATCATCGCCTTTGCTTTCCGAGAGAGATATTCCCGATATCTTGCTCTTTTTTCTTAGGGAGAGCACTACCGTATCTTTTTGTATTACTTAATGATCCAGCGTCTTTAACTAAACGTCCTTCTCGGACGACTTCCTCAAGACGAACCCCCATGCCCACCATCTCGGTGAAGTCACTGGGCACACTGGCGACCATTCTGTCGTAGTAAAATGAACTTAAGGTCTTTAAGAAGATCTTTGTCATCTCTTTTTCCTCCAGAGGTGGAGAAATCTGAGCGGCAATTTCACGCCATCTCTGAGTGTACTCCTTAAAGGTTTCCTTGTCCTTTTGTGACATCGATCTGAGTTGATCTCTATCTGGTGCCATGTCCAAATTGTATTTATATTGTTGAACAAAAGCAGCGGCAAGATCTCTAAACGTGCCGATCGTAGCACGGTTTAAACCCATGTACCATTTTAATGCGGCACCGGTTAAACTATCCTGAAAGTAGTGAATCAATAGCTCCTGGTTCTTTGTCTGAGCTGACATTCGCCGAGCGTACATCACCAAATGGCTCTGAGGGCAAGAGTTACCCTTGTACTTTTCAAATTCGGGCACTTGGAACTTGTGTGGAACTTTCACATTGGGGACCAAACAAAGGTCCGCGACGTCCTTTCCAAATAGATCCTGGCCGCGAAGGGCCTGCAGTTCTTTCTGCATCTCCAGGAATTGTTCTTGGAACTCATTCATTCTGTCGAACATGTTGTTGTTTCCACTAGAAGGTATTTGTGGAATCTGTCCTTCCGGGACAGTGTGTACCACGGGTGGTGGTATAGTTATTATGGCCGAGACTCTTGGTGTCTCCCGAAGTTTGTAACCTTCAGGAGTTGCTGTCATGCCCCTGGCATCTTCGCTTTCCTGAAGTTTGTAACCTTCAGGCCCAGGAGTTCCTGCTGCGGTTCCCTGATCCTCAGTGATCGGTGGAACATATCCTTCCGGGATATAGTTGATAGGCATGCCCCAGGGACGATCTTTCGGCATTTTGTACCTAGGATCATACTTCTCCACTATGGGCGTAGATGTGATCTCTGAGATCACAGTCCTTTGTTGTTGCATCTGAGCTTCTCCTAGAGCTTGCATGTCGTTATGAAGCTTTCTCAGATCCTCTTTCAGAGTGTCGATCTCTTCTCTCAACTCTCTGTTCTCTTCCTCGAGATCATCCATCTTTTTCTGACGATTGGCCCGAGTATTGTACGAATGAGACAGTTTGACTCTAGAATCGAGACGCAAACGTGAGATTCGTAGGTAAGAAGAATGCATTTATGAGAATGATGAATGCAATGATTATTAATTATTTTTGTTTATTCAAAGTAAACTTTGACAATTGGATTGCAAATATCAAACAGTGGGGAAACCTCGTTTTATTGAATTCAAAGGATTGCGGAAATGGAAATACAGTAGATTACAAAGTGCTGAAAAAGGAAATCTAAACTAATGGATCCTAAGTCCTTTCTGAAGAGAGCTCAGGTGCTGGTTCGAGTACTTTCCTTTTCTTGGACCGGGGCTCTTGGGCCGTTGTCGGGTTGTCATTCCTTTGCCAAGTGAAAGGAGCGAGGAAATTCCTTTGGTCATCCTGATTTTCTACAGCATGCTGCTCTAAAATCTTAATCAGAGCATCTTTTTCTTTTAATAGCTACTGTATTTTCTTACACTCCACATTGAGAATACGGTACTTGTTCCTCCAAGACCTCTTCTCATGCTGAACCTTGCTGAGAGTAACCTGAAGTTTTTCCGTCTCAGACATGAAATAAAGGGCAGAGTCCCTTAAGGGAAGAACTTCCTGACGAGGGTAAGGCATCCTCAGCTTGAGAGCTCTAGTTTGTACCCAGTGGAGATAAGGCTCCATCGAGACACAATCTGGTTTTCCTAGAGACTCTCGTCATTTCCTATGAACGTGTTTCCAAGCATGCACTATTTCCGTCTTTAGTGCCCTGTCATTTTCTCCTTCCTTGAAGAAAAGACCTTCCAGATGAGCATTACGCAGGACATGCCTCATCGGGTATCCAAATTGACGATGAACTAACATTGGATGATAGTTGATCCCCCCCTTAGTTCCTATAAGGGGTACATTCGGGAAATTTCCACAATGGTCAATGATCCTGATCCCGTCATAGATTCGATTGTACCAATCGATGTCAGAGTTAGTAAGAGACATGTTTCTCTGCGACCAACGTAAAGTATTCTTTTGATCCCAAAATGCAGCAGACTTGGGTAAATGGGAAGTGAACCATTTATAAAGAAAGGGTACACAGCATGTGATCATTCCTCCACTGTATAAATTCCTTAAGTGTACCGAATGATACGCATCTGCGAGTAAGGTCGATATGGGGTTTCCAATCAGGAAAATCTTAATGGCATTGATATCTACAAAGTTATCGATGTTGGGAAACAAAAATAACCCGTAGGTAAGCAAAACAAATATGCTCTCGAAATCGGCCACGTTCCCTATACTAGAAAATTATAGGGCTTTCTTTATCAAGAACTGGGCTGGCAAACCCTGGATGCCACCCTTAGTGGTCATGTGAGTCCTGACTTCTGACTCGTCCAAATAAATTGCTCTTACAATGGTCTGATCCTTTGGAATTTCTTCCAGTTCAGAAAAGGGAGCTTGATCAGTAATATGTAAATCAGTCAGGTGAGAATACTCCTCCAGCGTTGGTGCAAACTGATAATCCGGGAATGTGAAACAATGATAGACCGGATCGTAGAACTGGATTAGTGTGGACAGGATTCCTTTGATTACATGGACCCTTAACAAGGACAACAGTCCTCTATACTTGGCTCTGGAAGCCTCGTGGTTGGTGATCATTCTCGCCAAACCTCTCAAATCCTCTAACTTTGGAACCTTGAAGGTGTACTTATGAGTTTTCCTTCTAACGAAATCCATTAGCGCAATCTCCTTTCTCTGATATTTGCAATCATTGTCTTAGTTTAATTTGAAAAAGAGAGACTAGAAGAGAATATTTTCTTGGTTTTAATGTTTTTTAAATGAATGCATGAATGCAGCATACAAAAACATAGAAAAAACATGGGGTCAAACGGTCGGTGTCATGAAGTCAAGGCTCTACCCCCCCCAAAAGGTTTATACTGGTATTTTTTTACCTGTCCGCAAAATCATTGACCCTTCTGGGATAACAACAGCAAGCGGATCGCCAGCGAGCTGATGTATCCTAGAGTGATCTCAGATGAGGGTAGTATCGCGTGACAACTATTTCCGATAGCTTCCGCACTACATAATGGCTTAAGTCTACTAAAAACCTCAGCTTCTCAGATAACCTAGTCGACCACACTACTTTCAACAACCGAAGTCGTATAGGCAATGTATCTGCAAAGGGAGTCTCCACTAAGTTTGATGGTCGATCAGGGACTCTTAACTGGGATTCACTCCCCGCAAGATTACCCGCATTGCCATCACTTATCTTAGGTGTATACTCAATCTTTCCACATGCGGCATCGCACGCATTCCCATTAGCAGAAAAATAAACAAAGATATCAATTAGGAAAAGCAGTATATATATTAGTCTTAATCATCCTAGACCTCTAGTCTTATGATCCTATACAGACAATGAGTCCCCAGCAGAGTCGCCATTTCTGTGACATTTCGAGAACTCAAGGTTTTCACCGAAGATTGTAAGAAAGAGAAGACAGGGCCCCTTGGTGGGCGCCATTTTTCTGTAGCGCGATTTTTGTGGTCCTGGGTCACGATCGCTTGGGTACTACAGTTCGATTCATTTTTTATCCTATTGAGCTGATTAAGGAAGGGAAATAGATGTCTCCAATTAACCCTGCTTGCATACTGAGTTTGACCAGCGGTCTGTTAGGTTACAGATGCTATGTGGATGTGGGGCCCAATCTTTGGTTATTTTGTTAAGAACACAGTGTCTGGATTATTTGTAAGATGTTAAGACGGATGCTTTTCGATTGATGTATGAAGGTACGGGATTTTGGGTTTTTGATTAGTATGCTCGCTAATATTTTTCAATCTTATGCCTACGTATTTCGTTTAACGAAACAGGGAAATCAGAGCGATCGTAGTTCCTCCTATTCTATGGGAGGAAAAAAAAGGTTATTTTGGTGTCTTGTTCAAAGTCCAAGACGTGAAGCTAAATGTGGTTTGTATCTTGTTCAAAGCCCAAGATGTGAAGCTGAAGGGTCTATTTGTATCTTGTTCGAAGCCCAAGATGTGAAGCTAAAGGGGTTTGACTTTAGAGAGAATTTGTCATCTCTAAAGGGGGTATGTTTGTCGCAACTGTTGGGTGACTGATTATAAAGGAGGATTACTTTAACTGGGATATGTGAATCCAGCAATGCCATAATTTCCTTTATAGGGGATTTTTAACTTGAAGGAGAAGATTTTAACTCAGTTTAGAGCAATGTCATCTTTCCTTAGGAATTTCTCATGCTAAAAGAGGGATAGTGGCGTGGATGTAAATAATCCAGAGGCTTGCCGCTTACAACAATTAGATGAAGGAAAAGGAGTTGTTGATGTTTGTATACTGTGAGCGAGGCATAGATTTTGATGCTAACAGGTTGATTGACTCACCCGGAGTTTTCTTATACAAAGCCTAAGAGGAGGCTATTGACCCAATAAGAGGGTGTTTTTATGTGTCTCGTACGAAGCCCGAGAGAGAGGCTAAAAGGGTTGACTCATCAAGAGAGTGTTAACCTGTGACTAACTCAACAAGAGAGTGCTTTTATATGTGTCTTGTACGAAGCCCAAGACGGAGGCTAAAAGGCTTTAACTCAATAAGAGAGACTTTTATACTCAACAAGAGAGTGTTTTGGTATCTCGTACGAAGCCCGAGATGGAGGCTAAAAGGATCTGACTCAATAATAGAGTCTTTTATACTCAACAAGAGAGTGTTTTGGTATCTCGTACAAAGCCCGAGATGAAGGCTAAAAGGCTTTGACTCAACAAGAGAGTCTTTTATACTCAACAAGAGAGTGTGAAAAGGTTAGCTCCGCTGGGGAGAATCATTGTACAATGCCCAAGACGAGGCTAACTTTACTGAGGAAGGATCATTATACAAAGCCTAAGAGGAGGCTATTGTGTTGGTGACTGTTTCAGTTTAGTGATAGGTCCAGTATGTTGGATAAAAGAGAAAATCAGTTCTTATGAAGGAAACGATTAAGGGTATTGTTGTGCTTTGGGATTGATCAGAGGATCAGGGTTATTTCCTATTCTATAAGGAAACGGGAAATCCAAAGGGTATTGAGACTGTCCAAGTCTACTTATGTTTTGGAGAAATCGATTCTCGGGTAGTGAATGATCTTTGTATAATGCCCAAGAGAAGGCTAGTATGTTAAGGGATGAAGGTCAATCCATTAATAGGTCTGACACTTGACTCAGAAAGACAACTCTAGCAAATTGATGACTAGGTTTTGTTCCTATACCTGCAGAGGTCTCTGGTTCCTTGTACTAAGCCCAAGAGAAGGCATGAGAGCTTTTAAGAAGCCGAAGGGTCCTTGTACAATGTCCAAGAGGAGGCGGGGATGCTTTTAAGAAGCCTGTGGGTCCCCAAACCCCGAGAAGTTCAAGACATGCCATTCACCGAGAATAGATCAAGCCAGGAAAATCCAAGAATTTGAAAGAAACTCAAGAGATGCCATTCACGGAGAAAAGATCATCTCTGGGGAGTTAGAGTTTCTTTGACGATTTCTAAGGGTGACAGTCTGAGAAAGGGTTCACTGAGAATGCTGCCTTTCACGTCTCCATATTGTTTAATCCCAAGAGGAGGGAAGACTGTGTCTGGTAATCAACTCAAAATCATTAAAACTCAGAGAGAAATTAATTTTTTAATCAATTAAATAAAATAACAAAATTCAAATATTCAAATGTTCAAAAATGGCGCCAAGAACATGGCAAGAACATGTGCCACCCTCTGTTTCTGCAAATTTGCGTTTTCTATCCAATCTCACTGAATACTTAATGATAACATGCAATCTACATATCAATCTACTCGTTTTCACCTCACGATCATGTCTATGATCTTTAATTTCATTTATTTTAAACATGGAGTAAGAAATCAAAGAGAAACCTCAAGAACCCTAAAATTTGCATGAAGGTTCAAAAATTCCATACACGATTCAAACAAAGCAATTTATTGAGGGAAAACACTCTATGCATGATTATGAACATATGGCTAAATTATTATGCAACAAAAAATGCATGGGTCATAGAGTTAGAAGAGCTCATGCTTACCTTTTGCAGCTGGTGATCGTGTTTTGTGTTAGAGGTGTTACAGCTTGGTTCTAAGGATATGGACAGCTTCCCTAGGTGCTATGGAGTGTGTCTGAATGCTTAGAATGAATGGAAATGATCTGGAACTTGAGATGGTACCCCAACTGCAAATTTGTCAAGAACTTGAGCAATTGGCTAGTGGTTTTGTGATTTTGGTGTTCCAGATGTTATGTGAATGTTTAGATCACTTCTATATGATGTTTATGAGGTGTGTGTGTGTGTGTGTGTGTGTGTGTGATTGGTTTGGTTGGAATAGCTCTCAAACTCAAAACCCGATAGTGACTTGCTTTGGAAGGCAATTTTGGAGTGAAGAAGGAGATTTTGAGGAAAGCATTTGTTTGATGGCTTTGGTGTACTCAAACTGATCACAAATGAGCTATATTTATAGTAGAGCAAGTTTGTTTTGCAAGGAATAGTGAATGGCAACTGCTGCATAGGTTTGGCCAATGTTGATCAATGAGAATCCAAGTCTCCTCTAGCCATTGACTAGAGGTTAGGGCACAGGCTGCTGGTTCCCTTGGTCTTGGATAAGTCTTGACTGAATTCAGTTGGAAATGGCTCAGTCCATGCCACCTTGGTGCATCCATTGAATGCTCCAAAACAAAATTGGAGTCTTGTCCCCTCTTTAGTGATTTTTAGGTTTGTCATGCTATTTTTAGTTCCAAGGACTTGGGAGGCTTGGGATCGGAGTTGGTTCCTCCTTGGTATCCCCTTGAGGTGTTCAGATGGATAAGTGTGTTTGTCATTTGCACAAATTTGGCATATCGAGTAAAATGCACAAATCTGCCTTGCTTTGGTAGTTTTCAGCAAGGCATGTTGCCATTGTCACATCTCAAGGCTCAAGTGGAATTTGATGGAGTTCTTGGCCATTTTGGAAAGCCCTCATATGATACAACAACTGTTTGATCATAATTGGTTTTGATACTTTTTGGATCCAAGTGAAAAATGCCCTTAAATTTGGAAAAAAGGGAAGGTAGATTCTGACTTAGTGAAAATTTCACTAAGTGTTGGAAAAAAAATGACATTTTCACTTTTTGTGATTTTGATCATTCCATAACTTAAAATCCATGAGGAATTGGAATGAGTTATGTTTGAAGCTTTTGTAGAGGGCTATAAGAGCTACAAATCCAGCTTTGAATGGGGAAAAATGGCCTTGTGGTTTAGGAGTTATGATCCTCCAAAGTTGGTACCCTAGCCACTTTGTTCCATAACTTAGAAAAATTTCTAAGTTTTTATGGTTACCCCTTTTACAAGTTATCCTACTTTTTTTTTATTTTTCTTGATGAATGATGATTCCAACCACACATTAACATCATTTTAGGGTTAAGGAACCATAATTATGAAAAATCTTAAAAAGTCAAAGTTTGACTTTTGTGCACAGTTGACTTTTTATCAGATGAATTCCAAACTGTGCGATTCTCTATGAAATCAAGTCCTTGACCTAAATCAAACTTGATGGATTGATTTCATAGGTGTTATAGGGTGTATTAAATCATGTCCTAGGGTTTGGGAGCATGTCTTGGTCAAAAGGCAAAGGCACACTTGACTTTTCTCGCGAAACCCTAATTGTGGTTCTGATGAAATTGAAACTTGTGAGTCAAGCTTCTTGGATCAATCCATTGTTATAAATGGATCAATGTAGTGTATTGGAGGCCCTCAAATCATTCCTTGAGGTCCTAGCTCATGTTTTGTCCCAAAAGTCAACTTAGGGGTGAATTAGGTCAAGAAACCATAATTCCTGATTTTTGATAAATGCATCCCCTGAGGTTAAATTGACTTGATGATTGGGTCCACGAGATCCCAAGGAGTATCTTAGGTTGTTTTTTGAAGCATTAGCTCATGCACAGTGGAAAATTCCCATCTGGATGCCCTGGTCGACCAAAACCCTAATTTGGTGACACTGGCGATCCTGAGGCTTGATCCACTTGGAAGGTTGCAGCCTTGTGCTTAATACTTGATGTGGGAGTCCCCTTGATCCTTTGTGGATATTTGAGAGGTTAGGAAAGTTGAAGATCATGTCATTCATTGATTGATCCTTTCTCTAAAGCTCAGAGAGGGGTTGAAACCCTAATAATTATTTGTAGTGAATGCTCACCCATCTTTGGGGAGACTGATGAGGCATAATGGTTCATCCATATTGTGATGATGATTTACACAATGATGGGAAATCTTAGTGGTAAAAATTTGGGGTATGACATTAATTTGAGAAAAAATGACATGTGCCACTAGTGATTTTCCTATCCGATTTGCACCCGGCAAAATCAGAATCGGAGTAGCCAACCAAGGAGCAATCACTACCTTTGGAATACTAAAGCCCATACTTTGGAGTACCGGAGAGGTATCTAAGTATGTGCTTAACGACTTTCAAGTGAGATTCCTTGGGACGTGATTGATACCTCGCACACATGCAAACACTGAACATAATGTTAGGTCGTGATGCGGTAAGATAGAGGAGAGATCCAATCATACCTCTATACTTCTTTACCCCTACATCCTTACCATTCTCGTCACGATCAAGGTTAGCACAAGTAGGCATCGGAGTATTAATTGCCTTGCAGTTTACCATGTCAAAATGTTTGAGAAGCTCAAGACAATATTTCGTCTGACTTACAAACGTGCCCTCTTCGAGTTGTTTGATTTACAATATGAGGAAATAGTTAAGCTCCCCCATCATGCTCATTTCAAACTCGCTGCATTAAACTAGAAAACTCCTTGACCAAGGTCATGTTAGTAGACCCGAAAATGATATCATCAACATAAATTTGTACCAAAATTAAATGTTTTCCTTGACGTTTAATAAAGAGGGTTGTGTCAACCTTGCCTCTTGAATACCCTTGATCAAGTAAAAATTTGCTAAGACGTTCATACCAAGCCCTAGGGGCTTGTTTAAGTCCGTACAGAGAAAGTTTAAGTTTGTAGACATGATCGGGATATTCATGGGATTCAAAACCCGGAGGTTGGGCTACATATACCTCTTCATTGATGTATTCATTAAGGAAAGCACTTTTAACATCCACTTGAAATAATTTGAAATTTTTAGTGCAAGCGTAAGCAAGTAAAATGCGTATAGCCTCGAGTCGGGCAACCGACGCATAAGTTTCTTCATAGTTAATTCCTTCTTCTTGGTTATACCGCTGCGCTACAAGTCGCGCTTTGTTTCGAGTTATAACTCTATTTTCTTCGAGCTTGTTCCTAAACACCCATCGGGTGCCGATTACTCGATGGCCTCGCGGAGGGGGGACAAGGTCCCAAACCTTGTTTCTCCTGAATTGATTTAGTTCTTCTTGCATAGATAAGAACCAATGCTCAACTTGCGAAACGAAAGCGGAGTAATAACATAAGTTACTTAGCTTGGAGCGGGTTATTACTCCCTTAGAGATGTCAGCGAGAATGTTGTCGATGGGATGGTCTTTGGAAGACTTCTAAGCTGGAGGAAGGTCATCTTTATTAGACGGATGATCCTTCTCACTCTTCATAGGTTGGTGATCCTTTTCCTCCTTAATAGGCACTGCTTCAGGTTGATCAATTCCTTTATCAGTGTCCTTGAGTATGTCTTCTGAAGATACACCTGCACCATGAAAAGAACTACCTTCTCCGACATTTTTCAGATAAGACTCATCAAAAGTAACGTGTACCGACTCCTCAACAATATGTAACCTCTTATTATAAATCCTATATGCCTTACTTGACTGAGAGTATCCAAGAAAAATACCCTCGTCAGCCTTAGCATCAAACTTACCAAGTGTCTCTTTACCATTATTCAACACGAAACACTTATAACCAAAAACATGATGGTGAGATACATTGGGCTTTCTCCCCTTTAAAAGTTCATACGGTGTCTTGTTTAGAATAGGCCAGATGAGCACCCTATTCAAAACATAACAAGTCGTACTTATGGCGTCGGCCCACAAGTATTTTGGAATTCCACTCTCATTGATCATAGTCCTTCCTAATTCTTCCAAAATTCTATTTTTACGTTCCACAACCCCGTTTTTTTAGGAGTATGTGGTGCGGAAAAATTATGATCAATTCCATGGCTTTCACAAAATGCTTCAAAAAGATGATTTTCGAACTCACCCCCATGATCACTTCTAATTGATACAATGTTCATGTTTAATTTGTTTTGGGATAACTTGGCAAATATTTCAAAGGTCGAAAAGGTATCACTCTTGTTTACTAAGAAAATAGTCCAGCAAAACCGAGAAAAGTCATCGACTATCACAAAACCATAATAGTTACCACCTAGGCTTTTGATCCTAGATGGTCCAAAGAGGTCCATATGGAGGAGCTCAAGGGGTCTCATAGTTGAAATAATGTTTTTAGATTTGAATGAGATCCATGTTTGCTTCCCCATTTGACGAGCATCACAAAGGTGATCCTTTGTGAATTTTATTTTGGGCAAACCGATGACTAGGTCTTTAGAGACTATTTTATTAAGCAAATCAAAATTGATATGCGCCAACCGTCTATGCCATAACCATGCATCTTCACTCATGGTGACTAGACACTTGTTGTCATTCAACGATACCTCATTTAAGTCTAGCATATAGACGTTATTCACCCTCAAGCCCTTAAACACGTCCTTTTTATCACTATTCTCAATTATGCAACAATCCTTAGAAAAATATTCTTTATAGTCCTTGTCACATAATTGACTAATGCTTAAAAGGTTATGCTTAAGGCCTTCAACTAGAAACACATCAGAGATAGTAGTAGATGAGGGGTTACCTACATTACCTTTGCCGAGAATTTGTCCCTTGTTGTTGTCTCCGTAGGTAACAAACCCTTTTTTCTTTGCCACAAAGTCGATGAAAAGAGATATGTCTTTTGTCATATGTCTTGAGCAGCCACTATCCAGAACCCATCTTCTCTCGGTGGTCTCAAGACATTGTACCTACATAGTCAATCAAGGGAAAGTAGGTACCCAATTCTTATTGGGTCCTTTATGGTGAGTGAAACCATGGTTGCATTTGGGCAACCATTGGTAAATGCCTTTTGGAACAAGAAATCTTCTAAAATGACTTTTAGCAATAGTATGACCCCGTTTGCAACAATATAGGCAATTTTGGTTCAGTTGAGATTTACCTTTGCTATCTATATCTCGAATCACATACGTATACCTTTGATATGGATTATTCATACTTTCTCAATAATGTGATTTATCACTAGCAAAAGTAACTTTAGGCTTTAGAGCCTTGTCTAATTTGGCTTTAAGGGTTCTCACATTTTTTTGCCAAATATGACAAGTATCACAGCCCCAATTGAACCAAGGAGACTTGTCCTCTTCAATCTCAGCTTTTGATGTATCCACCATAGAGTTTTTAAGAGCTTCCAATTCCTTTTCGGAATCGGAAACCTTTTTCTCCAAATATGAAAAAATCTTTTTGTTCGAGGCTAAGCGTTGAAAAGCTTCCTTAGCCTCATGGTGTAACATATCAAAAGCTTTTTGTAATTCTAAATGAGACATATTATTAGAGTGGTCGTATTTAGAGTGTTTTACCTCTTTCTTTTTGTTTTGACGTGCCATAAGACATAGATTGACGGATTCACTTTCGTCACTTGAGCTGTCATCTTTTTCTGACTCGATATCGCTCTCCCAAAGCAATATATAATCGTCTAGATTTATTTGACTTTTTGTGTTGATGACTCTTATCCTTATCCTTGTCTTTCGTGAGTGATGGACAATCCGGCTTGCAGTGCCCGGACTTTCCACAATTGAAACAAGATCCTCTCGACTTGCCACTCTTGTTGCCTTCATTTTTTTATTGCCTTCTAAATTTGACGAGATTTTTATCCGAGTGCTGAATTTCATTCTTTCGAATGTACCTATTATATCTTTTCACAAATAGCCCCATGTCATCACTCGAATCATCATCTTCATCATTGTTGGTTTCATTTTCACTTTGCTCTTGAGATGTGGACTTTAAACAAGACGCCTTAAGAGCTATCGACTTCTTTTCCGTTTCCTTTGTTTTCTCTTTCTTTACACTCTTCTCATGTTTTTCCAAGTTGATGAGCACTTGCTCATGTTCATCGAGTTTGCCAAATAATGTCGTGAGGTCTAGAGTAGTTAGATCATTGGCCTCCTTGATTGCGGTGACCTTCGGCTGCCACTCCCTGTTAAGACACCTCAAGATTTTATTAGTAGCAACCTCGTTGGGAACTGGTTTACCAAGTGTATGTAATTTATTGATTATATGAGTGAACCTCTTTTGCATGTTGGCAATGGTTTCCCCTTGCTTCATGTAAAAGAGATCGAACTCTTGCGTTAATGTGTTGATTCGGGCCATTTTCACGTCATTAGTGCCCTAGTGGGCTACTTGCAAAGCATCCCACATGGCTTTGGCCGTTGTACAGTGAGAGACTCGATAATATTTGTCAACTCCCAAAGAGGAGATCAAAATATTCCGAGCCTTCCAGTCATAGCTGTACTTTTTCTCATCCTCATCATTCCATTGTGCTTTCAGCTTGGGCACAACAACATTATTTTCATCGGTCATTGTTATTTCCATAGGACCGTTTAAAATAATATTCCAAACCTTCCGATCAATGGAATTTATATGCACGCGTATACAATCTTTCCAGTAGCTATAATTCTCGCCTGTAAAAACTGGAGCTCTATTATAAGCCCCTTTAGGTTCGTTCGCCATTTTCTAAGAAATTATATCGAAGCACCAGGTAAACCGGAGCTCGTGATACCACTTGTTAGATGATGGCTTGGATCTAGGAGGGGGGGTTGAATAGATCCCACAATTTATTACACGCTTATGGTGTTCCAAAAATTGGTTTTAAAAATTTAATGTGGAAACAACCACTGAATCAATTTGTCTACAACGAACCGCTACTAGAAAAATAGGATATGCATAAAGCCACTATGAATGATGCGGCGGAGGAGAAAAACACAACAGAATCAACAATACACAATGTAATCAACTCAAATATATGCACTCGATATTATCCAATATCCAACGGGTGAATACAACAAACTTAATTCACAAAGTGCTTTAGAAACTTGTGCTTAATCAATTTATCAAACACTCGGCTGCGAGGCACTCCAAGTGTAAATTTCAAAGCAATGTGAGTGTAGAGCTAATTTAAATACAATCCAAAGGATTATAGTGTTTTTACAAATCAATTATTCAGCTCTATACTACACTACACCAGAAATTTCCAATCAATTAATAATTCACAAGCTTAATCAATATCAAAAATGTAAAAGGATAGGGAAAGAGAGAACAAACACGATTTGTTTAGGCAGTTCCCCTATCGTCCTCGCTAAGGGTACCTCTGCCCCTAATTCCGAACATGGAATTGAGATATGTATATATTACGATTGCAAATTGTTTATACAAGAGAAAAATGATACACCAAACCCTCAAACGTCTTTGATGTAGATGCAAAGTCTTCTCTCCCCATGATTCAAGATAAATTAAGTGCCTCGAATTTGGTCGAACAAATCACCGTCTCACGCTACTCGATTGCAAGAACCCGCAGCTCTTCAATCCCCTTCACTCGGTCGATTTCGATCTTCCACAATTCGATCCCAAATCTTTCTCGTATGATCCTCCGATTGTTGCTACTCGACTGACTGAACACTTCGTTCTTCAATCCCCTTCGCACGGCTGAATCCTTGTAGAGAAACGATTTGTGCAAAAATCCCCCAAAATCACCCGGATTCTTGGAGGACAAAACCTAGGGTTTTATTCAAGAAACACCCACTGATTCTCAACCCAACACGAAGGATACAACACACCTAAGTCTGAACGTTATCACTTCACAAAATACACAACACTTACAAAAATGGTTATGCGTAGTTGTTAGAGAATGTAAGGTTGAAGATGAAGATGAAGAGAAAAATCAGTGCCTATTTCACGTTTCTTATTTATTAATGTAAAAAAAAGAGCCAAAACAATATATATACTATGCTAAAACCAAGTAACAAGAATAACAGACATTTGAAATCAAAACACAATAGAAAAATAGTGTGAAACTAGCGAACAGTCGACCTATACAAATGGGAGGGTCGACCTGAGCGAACCCGTCAACCAAACTTCGCAGAAAACTCATGTTTACGTCGACTGGAACAGGACATGCGTCGACGCAAACCTCCCAGTTTTTGACAATCTGAAATGCAAACAGTATGAGTCGGCCAGAGGGTCGACGCGAGCCCTCCAGCTGCTAACTCTAAGAAATACAACATAGTTGAGTCGACCAGAACAAGGTTGTGAGTCGACTCAAACCCTTGAAACTTGCAAAACTCAAACTTTTGACATTTCTAAAGGTTCCTAACAGCACCTAATGCACATACAACATTATCAACATGATCAAACACATTTAAAATCACATAGTATACATTCTATATGAACCTACATGTGTATTCTATATATATGCTAGACATGATATGCTATTCTATACATAAATGTTTTGACATCATTAAAACCGAGTATAGAGACAACTTGCCCTTACAGTTATTAGTAAAGAAGAAGGATGGTGGAATACGGTTATGTATTGATTACCAGCAATTGAATAAAGTCACCATCAAGAACAAGTACCCATTACCCAGGATAGACGATCTGTTAGATCAATTGAAAGGAGCCTGTGTGTTCTCGAAGATTAATTTACGGTCGGGTTATCATCAAATTCGTGTGAAGAGTTCAGATGTACCAAAGACCGCATTTAGAACCCATTATGGCCATTATGAATTCTTAGTAATGCCTTTCGGTGTGACGAATGCTCCGACAGTTTTTATTGATTATATGAATCAGATATTTCAACCTTACTTGGATCAATTTGTAGTGATCTTTATTGATGACATTCTTATTTTTTTCTCGTACTTCTCAAGAGCACGGAGAACATCTAAGAATCGTGAAAGCTCTATTAGTTTGACTAAATTTTGGTAAAACTTATTATCAAAGAAGACGCTGAAATCTAAAGATCAAAACTGCAGAAGGCAAAGATGTCATTGAAGATGTCCTAACATCCAGATACGACATCCTGAACAGATGCAGTAGGTTTCTAATTATCATAAAGATTTGTTACGTGGATCCAGACAAAGATAGAAAGCCCAACAACAGAAGGCTATATAAGGAGACTTAGACCTAGGGTTAAAAACAACTTTTGTAACTTTGTATAACTTGTAACTTTGTAACCTAATCTTTTAGTAAAATAAGGGTTTAGGGTTTGAGAGTCATTGGCTCTCTTAGGAGTTGTAAGTCTCCACTCTGCAATATGGGATGCAGGGTGGAAGCCATAGGTACAAGGGGCACGACCAGAAGCCTTTAGGTAATGGTTTGTGTATTGTTCTTGGACGAAGCTTTGAAGCAAGCCCAAGATAACTTGAAGGTCAAGAAACCGCGACTGGTTCTGTATTGGCAGAAGACAGAGATATCACAGGTTGTGATTAGGATGTGAGTGGGGTATCTCATGTCAGGGTTGTAAACGTTTGAGTTTAGCCTTGGTAAAGATGTTCATTGGATAGATGTTAAGGATAAAGTTGTAAACAGGGGAGTTTAGCTTTGTAACAGTTCTACAGATAGTGAAGTCTTTATCCTGGATTGGTATCCCCCAGATGTAGGTGAATTGCACCAAACTGGGTTAACAATTACTGTCTTATTTAACATTCGGCAATTTACAGTTTTGTAAATGTTCTTGACTGACATGTTGGATCAGATGTCGTGACATCTGTGAGTGTGCAATTCTGATATTCAAGGTATCAGTCTGCTGTTGTACCTCCAAGTTTAAAAGATTATGTAGCACAATGTCTTGACATATGTTAGGACATCTGCTGTCTACATAGGACAGAATTTCAATTGGTATCAGAGCAGGCATCCTGTCTGGTTCTGGATGAGATCTTTGGGAGACACTTTCTGGCGTTTAAACAAGGAGGAGTTTAAAGATCAGATCAATCAACTCAGACATACTCAAGGGTATTAATGGATGAGATGGATGTTCTGGATCGAAGGGAGCAACTCGGAGGTTGTTCATGTTGCTGAGGAGATTCTACAAAAACTACAGGAGAAGTGGCTAGTTCTCTTGTTGGTGTGTCTTATAAGATGTTGTGACATCTTATTAGGGCAAGCAGGATATGTTCCTTGGTGGCTCCGCTGCATGAGTTTCTGATGGAAGATCTCTAGAATTATGGGATTCTGGAGTTGTTACTGAAGATAGTTGGTGGAAGGTCTCAATCGTTGGCCTCTATATTTGAAGATATCTGCATTCTTTTATTCCAAAGTCGGGAGCGATGGAGTGAAGGAAGTTATAATCAGATATCTGGTATGTTGACTTGGTACTTGGAAGCTTGGTTTCCTGGTGCAGTTTGGAGTCAGTTGAAGAGGAGAAGAGTTGAGTTAAAGTTTATCAGGTTCTTGCTCTAGGAGTTTGATAAATGTTTGGTTGGCTAGGTTGCCAAAGATACTTGAGAATCTCTTAAGTCCACTCATAAAGACATCTATGTCGTGTATCTGGAGTCTTCTAGTTACTCTTCTGACTAGAAGGTGTTTCCTTGAGACACAATCTGAAGAACGTGGAGGTGATTTATTTTCACCATCCAAAAACAACAAGGAAGGATTCATCTTTCTTGATCCTAAGAGTGGATCCAATCTGATTGAAGATTTGTTGAGGTAAATAAGACTTGTTCAGAGAAAGTCTTAGTTACTTGAGTCAAGGGTGGCAGCCTTGGTATCTCAACATTGTCATTGAAGAAGATACTTGCAAAAAGATTGAATACTTTACAAGTGTTCATGACATGATCTGGTGGAGCTCAGTTACAGCAGTGAAGAAGGGTTATTGTACAAGGATTAAAGATCAATTGATATTTGTGGAATCTACAAGTATTTAATTGATTATCCTTGAATGTCAAGATTGAGGATGTTCTATCAGATGTTCTAACATCTTTTCATCAGAGGCTTGGAGAATCATGGGAGGGGTTCTGCATTCGCTCATGAGTCTCCTAGGTGTTAACCTGGGCTTATTGGCTTAGCATCTGTTCCTAGAAAGTATTGTGAATGACTTGTCCAGATGGTGATGCTGTTGAAGATGGAGATGGAAGACTATGAAGACATCATAATCTTGATGGTTACAGCTTAGGTCAGTTTATTTCTGATCTAGGTGCTTTGGAGCATAGTGTTTGCTCTGGTTGTGAAGGTCGAGGATAAGTGGCAGTTATCTCTGGATTTCTACTGATGGCTCTACTAAGGGAAGTGGCATCTTTTGGTATTGCTATGGGGTAGTCTTGGAATACTTATTTTCTGAAGATTTAGACGTGGCAGGTTTGAAGTCTTTGGAGTTTCAATGCAGGATGGAGGTTGTCTACTCAAACTTGGTTGTTGAATCAAGTCTGTGAGAGCATGGAAATCTGTTTCTGCAAAGGGAGGAGGTTCTTCTAAGTGGCAGAAGGAGGAGTTGAATTCAATAGATGGATGTCATATCAAAATGTTTTGACATATAGCTTAACATCAGAAGTCTCAGCTGGTGGTGTGGCACATCAACTTAAGATAAGGTGATCTACAGGAGAATGGGAGTGATGGATTCTTCAAAAAGTTCTATCTCATGCAGTTTGCGGGAGCTGTGGATGAGAAGATGTTACATGACTAAGAGGCTTGGTGTATCTAAGATGTCTTGCTATAGGGCAAGTAATTCAAGTGACTTGAAGATCTGATTTCATTAGTAGATCAGGGTATCTTGTGAGAGTTCTGAAGATGAGTGAGTTCAATCAAAAGGTGGCATTTGATTGGTTTCACAAAGTGCGTTCAAGCATCCGATTGCTCTTGTGCACAAGAGTAGTTAGTTGAAATTGTAAGGAGGTTTTGGTTCTCTTGGAGCTTGTGGCAGAAGTTCTGGGTTGAGAATTGAAGCATACCTTCTTGGTGGTTGAGAGTTTATTTCTCTCTGGGTTTCTGAAGTTTTCTTTGTTCAAGTTGGTGGCGCAGTGTTGTTTGAAGATCTTCAGTGTGGATTACTATGTTGTTAGTAAGTCCAGTGGTGGAGCATATCAAGAACCATGGTGTGTGGTGTCTGTGATGTGCGGAAGATGTCCTAACAGATGTTAGAACATCCTTGGGTTGGATATCCTTGGTGAAGGATCTCAGGTTCTGTGATGAACGGGTTACTTGCATCATGTCCAAGAAGTGTCTACATAATCATCCGGGAGAATGATGGAGTAGAAGGGTTCCTTGGAAGAAGGATGTAAGTGTTTGTGAAGACTGAAGTGGATCATGTGTTGATTGCTTGGAAGTCTGTTTCCTGAATGCGTTCAGAAGTGGAGATTCACCATAAATCAGAAGTATTCCAGATTATTATACGGGAGAATGATAGGAATGACTGTCTTGGATTGCGAGGTGTTTATCTCTAATGCTGGCCTGGTGAGGTCAGTGGAAAGTCTTGCATACGCATTGGAGCCCTTGGAGCAAGTCATGCTAGTAGTGGATCAGTTTAGCAGCTGTGAAGTTCTGGAGCATGCATACGATAGCTGACATCGTGGTAACAAACTAAGGGACCCTGCGTGTCTCTTTGAGGAATGGGAAGCATTCTAATTCAATTGGTTTGTGCCTCAAGCAACGGGATATCTATACATGAGAATTCAAGAGGAGTTCGTGTGGTGTATAAGATGGTTGTGGAATGAGGGGGATCAATGGGACTTTGATCTCAAGCTAAAAGTTTGTTATAATTTGGATACACGTCCTCACGGGATGCATGACATTGATCATGTGTGAGTGATTATTGTTTCTTATCAGAGGGAACAATAAAGAGTTAATGGTTGCGTTCAGCAGGTGTGTTGAACAGAGGGTGCGCTCTTGAAGACATGAAGATGCGTCTTATGTTTTCCAGTCATTAGCTTGGGTGTTCAGTGGAGGAGCACCAGTTATCTTAGTCAGGGGGAGAGGCCTCTTGATCTGAGATGAAGTTACAGTTTGCATTTGTGCGTCAAGCAAACTGAGATGTCAAGATGGCTTGACATTATTGTTGAAGTTCCAGTTTGCATTTGTGCGTCAAGCAAACTGAGATGTCAAGGAGGATGGCTTTCCATTATTGTTGTAGTTCCAGTTTGCATTTGTGTGTCAAGCAAACTAAGATGTCAAGGAGGATGTTTTGACATTAGAGTATTGTTGCAAGTTGTGGGAAACTTGGCAATGCATACTTGAATGGATCTTATTGGATCCTTAAGAATCATTGACTGAGTCTGGGAGAATTTATTTTTCTCTTGCAGACTGGGATTATAATCTTGTGATGAAGTCTCTGTAAATACAAAAAAAAAAAACAGAAAAGCTCATACGAAGAATAGACAATGTCTGACACAATGTCAGGACATTGCTGTTAAACATGTTTGCATGTAATGGGTTTGTTGGTCAGTCTTGGCCGGTGAGCATTTAGTGGAGTTATTGGCTCTTTGAATTGACCAGCGTTATGTTCGGTGGTTCGTTACTTTCAAAGGCAATTACTTGCTATAAATAAGATTGTTGTGACACTTCTTGGTCTCATAAGTCTTTCTCTTTAAGTGAGTGTTCGATGGCATTTTTCAAGATCTGGATGAGTTGCATCTGGATATGGAGTTGTCTTGGTCACTTTTGCCAAGTTTTGGCTAAAAAGGGGGAGAAGAATAGTGTTCTGGTTTTGTTCTGGTTTTTGGGTTCATTCGTGCAGTGGTTGTGCAAGAATGTTGGAGGAAGATGTTCTATCATCTTAACTTTCTAATTTCTGTTTTTGTGGCTTGTGAGGGAGAAGTTTTAGCCAAAATTTATGAAAAGGGGGAGATTGAAAGCTCTCTTGGTTTGACTAAATTTTGGTAAAACTTATTATCAAAGAAGATGCTAAAATCTGAAGATCAAAACTGCAGAAGGAAAATATGTCATTGAAGATGTCCTAACATCCGATACAACATCCTGAACAGATGCAGCAGGTTTCTAATTATCATAAAGATTTGTTACGTGGATTCAGACAAAGATAGAAAGCCCAACAGCAGAAGACTATATAAGGAGACTTAGACCTAGGGTTAAAAACAACTTTTGTAACTTTGTATAACTTGTAACTTTGTAACCTAATCTTTTAGTAAAATAAGGGTTTAGGGTTTGAGAGTCGTTGGCTCTCTTAGGAGTTGTAAGTCTCCACTCTGCAGTATGGGATGCAGGGCGGAAGGCATAGGTACAAGGGGCATGACGAGAAGCCTTTAGGTAATGGTTTGTGTATTGTTCTTGGACGAAGCTTTGAAGCAAGTCCAAGATAACTTGTAGGTCAAGAAACCGCGACTGGTTCTATATTGGCAGAAGACAGAGATATCACAGGTTGTGATTAGGATGTGAGTGAGGTATCTCATATCAAGGTTGTAAACGTTTGAGTTTAGCCTTGGTAAATATGTTCATTGGGTAGATGTTAGGGATAAAGTTGTAAACGGGGGAATTTAGCTTTGTAACAGTTCTACAGATAGTGAAGTCTTCATCCTGGATTGGTATCCCCCAGATGTAGGTGAATTGCACCGAACTGGGTTAACAATTACTGTCCTATTTAACATTCTGCAATTTATAGTTTTGTAAATGTTCTTGACTGACATGTTGGATCAAATGTCGTGACATCTGTGAGTGTGCAGTTCTGATATTCAAGGTATCAGTCTGCTGTTGCACCTCCAAGTTTAAAAGATTATGTAGCACAATGTCTTGACATGTGTTAGGACATCTGCTGTCTGCATAGACCAGAATTCCAAATCGTTTTATCGATCTTACAAGAGGGACAACTTTTTGCCAAGTTAAGCAAGTGTGAGTTTTGGATGTCGGGGGTTAGTTTTCTAGGTCATGTCATATCTCAAGGAGGCGTGGCAGTGGATCCATCGAAAGTTGAAGCGGTAATTAATTGGGAGAGACCAAAGAATGTTTCTGAAGTTAGAAGTTTCTTGGGACTGGCGGGTTATTATAGAAGGTTTATCAAAGGCTTTTCCCAATTGGCTTTACCAATGACCAAACTTACTCGAAAGGATTGTCCTTATGAGTGGGATTCGGCTTGTGAACAAAGTTTTATGAGTTTGAAGAAAAGATTGATGACTGCTCCTGTTTTGATCATTCCTGATCCTAGCAAGTCGTATGAGGTATTTTGTGATGCGTCAAAGATGGGATTATGAGGTGTCTTGATGCAGGAAAGTCACGTGGTGGCTTATGCTTCTCGACAATTAAAAGTTCACGAGAAGAATTATCCAACTCATAATTTAGAATTAGTGGCAGTTGTATTTACACTGAAGGTGTGACGTCGTTATTTGTATGGGGTACGTTTCGAGATGTTCACCGACCACAAGAGTTTGAAATATCTTTTTGACCAAAAAGATGGATGAAGTATTTAAAAGATTACTATTTGGAACTAAAGTACCATCCAGGTAAAGCTAATAAAGTGGCGGATGCATTAATCCGAAAAGTGTTGCATAATGCCGAGTTGATGATGTTAGAGTATGCCTTATTAGAAAAGTTTCGAGATCTTAATCTTCAATTTAT
The DNA here is from genome assembly GCA_022829125.1 of Lathyrus tuberosus. Lineage (NCBI taxonomy): Eukaryota > Viridiplantae > Streptophyta > Magnoliopsida > Fabales > Fabaceae > Lathyrus > Lathyrus tuberosus. The sequence goes on along the minus strand of JALAZF010000274.1, from coordinate 2,689,004 downwards.
TTGGACTCCTAATGGTGTGATTATGGGAAACTTGAATGTTAATTCTACTCTTAGAGAGGAAATTCAACAAGGGAAAGTGTTGGATGAGAAGTTACAAGAAGTGTTAGCTCAACCGGGTTTCGTGCGAGCTATCGACATAATCATTTTGTTTAACCAAAGGATTTGTGTTCCGGATGATGTGATGTTGAAAAGAAGAATTTTGGAGGAAGCTCATAAAGGTGCTTTTACTATACATCCTGGTTCTTCAAAAATGTATCAAGACTTAAAGAGGGACTATTGGTGGTCCGGTATGAAAAGAGATAATGTGGTATATGTATCGGAGTGTGAGGTATGCCAACAAGTAAATATTGAACACCAAAGACCGGGTGGCTTATTGCAACCATTAGAAATTCCAAAATGGAAGTGTGATAGTATTTCTATGGACTTTGTAGTTGGATTACCCCGTGCACAAGGTGGTTACGATTCTATTTGAGTGATTGTGGATCGATTGACGAAATCTGCCCATTTCTTAGTCGTAAAGACTACTTACAAGGAAAGTCATCTTGCAAGGTTGTTCATTTCGGAAATTGTGAGGTTACATGGTATTCCCTCTAGTATTGTTTTCGATAGAGATCCAAAGTTTACTTCAAGATTTTGGAGAGCTTTTCAACAAGTTATGGGAACAAAGTTGTGTTTGAGTATGTCGAATCATCCTCAAATGATGGAAGATATGTTAAGGGCTTGTGTACTTGGAAGTGGAGGAAATTGGATAGAACTTCTACCGTTGATCGAGTTTTCGTATAACAATAGTTATCATGCGAGTATTGGTATGGCTCCTTACGAGGCATTGTATGGAAGGAAATGTAGGATGCCTTTGTGTTGGGCAGAAGTTGGCGAAGATAGAATTTTGGGACCTGAGATTATCCAAGAGACTACGGAAAAGATAAGAATGATCTGTGACAAAGTTAAACAAGCACAAGACCGTCAGAAGAGTTATGCGGATAACCCTAGGAGACCTTTAGAGTTCGATGAAGGTGATCACGTGTTTTTGAAGGTTACCCCGAGATTGAGGTTGAAAGGACCGTTCAAATCGCGGAAGTTAAGTCCGAGATACGTGGGACCGTATCAAATTTTAGAAAGGATTGATGAAGTAGCTTACAGATTAGCCTTACCGCCTTCTCTGTCAGAGATGCACGATGTTTTTCATGTGTCTCAACTTAGGAAGTTTGTCCCAGATCCTCTTCAGCCAATTCTACCAGATACAATTGAGATAGAAGCAGATTTGACGTTTGAACCTCAACCAAGCCGTATCACAGGAAGAGAAACTAAGGTACTAAGGAATAAAGAGATTCCTCTTGTGAAGGTTCAGTGGGATGAGACGCATCCGGTTGATGCAACTTAGGAACTCGAATCAGAAATGGGGGATGCTTACCCTCATCTTTTCATGTAATCTTTAAATTCGTGGACAAATTTCTATTTAAGGAGGGGAGGATGTAATACCCCGTATTTTTATTTTTGCTCTAGATAATATTAGTTGTGATCAACTGGGTTCCGGTGTGCTCTGAGAGATTATCTGTTAAGATAATTAGAGTAACTGCTGAGCTCAGAACAGATCAAATTAATATTATTTGACCCAGAGGTTTTAGCAATTGATACTTTAGAGACAAATTGGACATTTAAGTTAGTGTTACTAACTTAATTATATCTCTACATATCTTATTCATTTCCTTTCCTCTTCATTTGGTGCCAAGTTAGAAAGAAAGATAGTAAGAGGTAGAGAGAAGGAAGAGCAAAGGGAGAAAGAAGAGAAACCTAGAAGAAGAAGAGGAAAGCTTGCATTCTTCTCCATTGTTCATCAAATCATCTCCCAATCTTCTTCATCTTGTTCATAGGTGAGTTCTAGTTAGAACCCTAAGTGTAGAAACTTAGGTTAGAACTTTGAATAAAAATGGTAGTTTTGGATCAATTGTGCTAAATTTTGTTTCTATGGTTAAAACATGAAATAGAATGCATAACATGATTGGGTTGTGTGAGAAATTGGTGTATAATACTTGTTATTGTGATGGATCATATTTTGGTTGGTTTTGGTTTGAGTTTACACCATTAAAAACAGGTTTTTGTGTTTCTGGTTCAGTGGTAACCGGTTACTCATTTTGAGGTAACCGGTTACCTGAAGGAAAATTTGGGGTTCTACGTGAAAATGAACGAAGTAACCGGTTACTCATTTTGAGGTAACCGGTTACCAAAATATGGCTCTAACTATGATTTTGATTCTGTTTTGAACAGTGAAACTTGAGTAACCGGTTACTCATTTTGAGGTAACTGGTTACCACTGTTGTGATTTTTGAAAAATGTTTAAAAATTCATATCTTTCGGATCGTGATTCCAATCGAGGCATGGTAATAGTCGTTGGAAAGCTATGAAAATAGCCTACGTGATAAAAGGGAAAAATATCGATTTCGATATCCAATTAAATAAATCAGAGGAAACCCAAGATTTGTGTTAATTTTATGGGTTGATTTATTATATGCATTTAGTTATTCTATTATATTGTATTACATCTAATCTCTTATTGTGAAAGGAAATTGAGGGATAACTTGTTTAAAATATGGAATAAGAAGAGTGAGGAAACTTTACCATAAATTTATAAATAAAACCTAGTAAGGAGACTAGGAATTGATAGATAATCTAGATGGCGATGCTCGTGCGTTCGATGCCAAAGTGTGTATCTTCGATGAGTAATGGTCTAGAGGAGAGTGAAACACTAGTATGGAACATGTGTGAACCTTGTGTTTTGTGAAAAGGCGAATGTGGCCTTAAGGTGAATGTGGACTTGTGATTGTCGAATACAATCACGTTTGTGTGTGAGATCACGTAATCGTAACCATTTCCCTTGAGTTGCCGTTTCATGAGCTTCGGGCTCCTCTGAAATGTTTGCATGAATTACTTGGTAGGTTTAATTCCCGCGGTTAGTACGAATAGAGCCTACGGATAAAGAGACTTGTGATGGTTAACAGGCTATGAGAAGTGACGGTTCACGGTTAACAGGCCGATGGACCCGAATCCATTTCGTATGCTAAGTAAGTTACAAGGATCCATGACTCGGGTCGACTTCTAGACGTAGAAGCGAGCGGGAAAAGGGGATGCCTTGGTAAGGTTATCGATTAGTGATATTTTGAGTTGATGAACTCATGAACATGTTTCCATATAGTGTGAGATTGTGAACTCAAGGCACTTCCCTTCCTTTTGACTTGAGTTAGGATGATAGAACCTTGTAAAGTCGAGAGAACCTATAAGATAGGGAACTCACTTAGATTTAATATCTCACCCCGTATTGTTGATTATATTACAAGTACTTTAGGTTCCGCGAAGAGTAAGGATAAGTTCGTTTGATTATCCTTACGTGTCTTGGCTTTTGGGATGGCATGACTTCCGTTGTGGAGATTTATTTTGAGATCATTGTTTGATCTAGTTCTTAGTACTTTGGAACATCTTGTATATATTATGTCATAGATTTTTTTAGTATATTGTATTTTGGGCATGTAATGTATACAATGTGTTAACTATGAACTTATGGTATTTCAATACCAAAACTTGGATTCATGTATCATATATATGCTTTGATGTATGTTGTTATATGTGGGTGTTATAATGTTACTCTGGTGACAACTCCAGAAGGTGATGACCCACCACCGGAGCATGCTGGTGACGACGATGATGATGAGCCTGAGGGTTTCCCAGGGGGTCCCTCAGATATGTCCCTGCTAACAGGGTACGCTGACCATACTGCCAGACATGTCTGGAATGGAGAGGTAACATTACTATGATTGTTTCTTTTTTTCAATTGAAAATTTATAATTTGTACCACTGTTTCTTATTAACATTGTTTCTTATTTATGGAAATTTTCAGACTCGTCAACCGCAGAAGTTCTATAACCATGGGTGGTTGATATTATCTTTGGAGCACCCACAGGAGGCTTAGTTCCAGAATATCCTTGTCGCCTCTGGTTTGAAGGACCTTTGTGAGATCGGTTACCGCTGATCCATAACGAGATGCTGATGGGCTTTGTGGAGAGATGGCACCTTGAGACGTCCTCATTCCATCTACCGCACGGCGAGATCACGATTACACTGGACGACATCTCTTGTTTGTTACATATACCGATCAGGGGTACCCTCCTCCGTCACGGTAGAATGACAAAGGAGGATGCAAGAGAGATGTTGGTGGAGGAAGTTGGGGTTGATCCACCGGATGCGCTTGAGGAGATGGATAAGACCAAAGGGGCTCATGTGAGGTTCTCCTTTCTAACGCATAGATTTGGTGAGGTGCTCGCTGCTGCACGTCAGGCAGATGGTGATCCAGCTGAGGTTGAAATACACAGGAAGCGTGTGCTGAGGTGTTATTTTCTATTTTTAGTCGGCACTCAGCTATTTGTGGACACTTCCTCCACATATACCGATGTCGCTTACCTCAGGTACTTTTTGGATTCCACATTGATCCATGAGTACAACTGGGGGGCGGCTACACTAGTGTACACGTATTCGCGGTTGGGAGAGGGATGCCTGTGGAAGACCAGGACTGTGGCGGACAGCGTGTCACTACTTGTGGTAATAGTTGATTTCCATCTGCGACCAACAAAACTGGATTTTTTTTTTTTTTTTAAATCTATTCTAATAAGATTTCGAAGATGCATCTACGAAACTTTTTCCGTAGATGTGTCTCCGGAAGCATCCAACGTAAAGAAAAAAAAAGAGTGTATTCGGAGATACAGCTCCAAAAGCTAGGGATGACAACGGGTTGGGTCGGGTGCGAGTTTCACACTACCCAAACTCGCACTCGAAATATCGGGTGGCATCCGAACTCGAACTCAGTCAACTCAAGTTTTCACCCGTTGATTCGGGTTCGAGTGAGGGTGAGCCCCGCGAGTTTGGGTTTGCCTGCCATCCCTACCGAAAGCAGAGGGCATAAAAAAATGCGCTAAGTGGCTAAAAATATCAAAGAGTGAATTAAGAAATCATCTTAAATTATGGCAGGATAAAATCTGGATGGCACAAAGAGAACACATTGGATTCTAAAGTCCTACATTACCTAGACCTCTATGACGGAAATTTTTCTAGGTACACACTATTTTCATTACTTTCAAATTATGTACTCATATTTGTCACCCTGGTAAACAAATAGATTTACTTGTTTAGGAAAATTTTAAAATGAATTTTACTTTTCTTAATCCAATAATAAAGATTATAAAAATATATAATTACAACTTTTCATTAAAAAAAAAATCATGAGATGCTCATCATATACTCTGTCACATTCGGAATCGCAATTGCAATGGCCTATTAAAAATGTTCAAAATGAATGATGTTCCTAATCAAGCAAATGCGATATAACTCAAATCAGACACATTAGTCAGAAACATTTCGATAAATATTCGATTACAAAATGATATAGAACCTTGACAAATTAACATTCCAAAAAAATTTATTGGATTGAACCATGTTGCTAATTGGTATTGATCAATTCATCAATTGATTCAACCAATCATTCATTTTGGAGAAAATTTGCGGCGAAAACCCAACATTTGCTTGCAGAACAAGTCAAAGAAATTTAACCAGTTCGAGTGCAAAGCTTCAGTATTCATTGACCTAAAATATTCCAAAGATTACATGTTAGCCACATTATAACTCCGAAGATCGCTTGTTACCGAAGTGACAGATGCCACTTGCTGATGGACTGGGTAGTTATTCTGTTTTGGTTCGTTAAAATAACTACTAACCAAGGAAATTTCCTTTTGCATCCCACGGACGATTTTCAAAAGACTTTCCAACAAAACCACCTTTCTTATTTAACGTTCCTTCCTCGTCAAGGTAGTGTGAAAAATAGTCGTTAAATGTTTTGCTTCCTAGTTCATCGACTCCGTTAAAGAGAAAGCTTCTTAATAAATCCTATAGTACAAAACAAAAAGTGAGGATCTCTAGTACTAGATTGTACAGAAACAAAATTGACCTCAAATTCTTCTACCTTTGCAAGTGTATCCCCGATCAGCTTCTTCAAAACACCGTGTCCCGGATCCTACTTTCAAAATATTTCCGCGAACAAGAAATTTTCAAAAACAATTCATAGTTAAAAAAACAGACAAACACGCGTATTTCTCATGGCTAGATCGATCACCAATCATATGACTGCCAAATAGACAAAAGTTTAAGATATGAATCCAAACTACCTTTTCGTTTCTCCATGTCAGATATCTATGTTGTGCTTCAAGATTGCGAGAAATTTGATATTCATCTGTCTCTTCTACTGCTGTGTCTATCAATTCCAACCATACCTGAGAAACTATCAGTCAATTGTTTTAGAGCTTACTGAACAATTTAGAAAACTATGAATTTCCATGGTTGAAGGAATCGATACCTTGTAATAATCTCTGAAAGCCGAGTACAGAATATCGTATTTTTGCGGGCTTGAAGTAAACCTTGTCCAAATGACAATCGGTGAAAAAAATTTAATAGACTCACTTGTGAGCTTCCCTCCCCATGGAAAATGCTGCATGAAGTGTATGTTAAGTCAAACACACTAAGTCCTTTGAGAGAGAACTACTTTAGTTAATATAAAAACAGGTGCGTATATGACGGTGTATGCATGAGACCGTTAAAGAACTAATGAAAATATTTTTAGTTACCTCAGCATATTTTAGGCCAAGAGGAATTAAGCTTTTGAAGTACTTTTCCTTGTAATCTTCCTGATCGATGATATCATGCAAGGGGTTAAGGTCCCTGACAACATTAACACGAGTTTAGTGCTCTATCATTTATACAAAGGATTTCCAAAACTAAGGAAGAAGATGCTAACTTACAACACAACGATATTTGTTTTAGCAGACGTGAAAAAGTTGGCACAAAATATGGGGACATCATACTCAGCTTTTGGAAAGACAGCAAAGTCCAAAACCTGCATTTTTTCTGTCTCGATGATCAAACTACGCAGAAGCCTAATCTTGGCACCTTCAAATGATAGCATGTTAAGCGATCCTTTACCATCCGTAGAATTCATGGACTTGTACTTTTCCTATCAAGACAACATGAGAAAATGTAAATTGAAGCAGAGTATAAGGAAGCGCTTCGAGGCAAAAAAAATTACAATTAAGAATCTGTATAACAAAGTTTGAAATAATTTGATGCAAAAAACAAATATAAATGAAATTGCATATTAAGCAACTTAAAAACAAATAACAAGAAAAAACACAAACTACAAGATGTAACCATGTTTATAGCTCAAAAATCAAAGAACCAGCCAGAGTCGTCTCAACTTTTTGTAGGCTCTATGTAGATTAGCCGTATTTTAACCATGTAAAAACAAATAGAGACTCTATTTAACCACAATTTAACTCTGATAATATTTTATGAGGGTCTATTTAACTACGGCTTAACCGTGACAAATTTTGGACACTGTGCGAAAGCCCAACATACAGGCCCTCAAAGACGGCATTGGAAGTAGCTAATGCTCACAAACAGGATTGTATTATCAAAAGCAGAAGAAGCTTGAAGCAAATGACACATAATTTTAACAATTTTCTACATCAAAATATACATATACAAAAACATTTTTAGTATCAAAATTTGTTAAAAATTCTCTTATTGAACTCAAATATTTTCATAACTGAAAAAGCATCAACTTATTTTAACTGAGAACCTCCTGCAATCATACTAGAGAGTAGAAATTAACCAAACAGAACCTTGTAAAAACAATTAACTGCAAAAAGTTCACATTTGCTTAGATTTGAATGTCACAAACAAACCATAACTCATTACAATAATAAATACTCCCTTCCGTCTCATAAAAAATGTCCCGTTTGTATTTTTTCTATGTCGCAAAATAAATGTTTCTTTAAAATATTAATACAACATTTATTATTTTTTTTACTACTATATCTCTATTTATTAACTTTCACGTTTTTCAACTATTCCATTAACTATAAAGTAAGGGTATTTTAATACAAACATATAATTTTATCTTTAAAATTAACACTTCAAATCATTTTCTTAAGAACCGTACATATTCCAAATCAGAGACTTTTTATGGGACGGAGGGAGTAGTTTCTATAATTGTAAAACAGAATGAAACTAACTAACCCTAATCAATTTGCAATAAAGTAACACATGAACATAACAGAAGAGAGAAAAGAGTGATACAATGGAAACCTGTAAAGGAGAAGGGAGCAAGGGGGTATGGAGATTGGTTTCATCCAAAGCAAAATCAACAAACTTGTGATAAGATACTGAAAAGCAGGTTTGTAAGCAGTAATTTCTTCTCTTTAATGGTAGAACTGTGTGTTGCAAAGAAAAGCTTGAAGAAGAAGAAGATGAGAAGGAAAAGGAGGAACCGCCAAAACCCATTGAGCTTCTTCTTTTTCTTTTTCTTATTCTCAAACTCACTCAGTAATTAATTTGCTAAACCCTTTGCATTGTTTCTTCCATTTGTGTCTGTAAATTTACAGTTTACTGAGAAATTCAGCAAACAAGACAAGGCTCACGTGTTCGACACTGCACCTCACCTCTTCATTGTTTTCTCTTTGGTGTTTGGTTATGTTTTTTTTTTCATAGCAAGTATGGAAAACATTGGTCCAAGGACTTTGGGCCTCAATCATATGGCCCAAGTTATTTGGTTTTCTTATTTGGCAATTTATTTTCCCACCCTTATATGTTCTCTCATACTCTCATCGATAAGTTAAAAATATTTTTAGTTTTCGGAGATGTATATTCGAACGCACCGTTTTCTCACTTTTTTAAAAATTTAATTCGGAGATACATATTTGTATTTGTTTTAGAGTTTGTTCACAAATGCATTTCCGAAATAATCCTTAATTTTACAGTCAAAGGAAAATTCGGAGATGCATTTTCGAAAGTGTTTAATGTATATGTAAGTTGTGTCAGACCCTCCCTCTTCTCCTTGTTCCTTTTTTGAAATTTTTTTGAGATACCATTGGAGTTCGTGAGAAACATATATCCAGTTCATTTTTTAAACTTTTTCAAGGATAAACACTACTTCTACTTTAAGGATTTTAATCTCAACTAACTTAACTCATTCATCCTCAACACCTTTTTGAGTAAGTTTCTCATTTAACTTATTTTAAGTTTTGATTAATGTATTAGGTAAAATAGTTTGTTGTATTTGCATTAGGTAGTAGTCGAAATCGTAATATATAGCTTTTAGAGACATGCATTATGGATTTGGTTGTGTTTTTTGTTGTTAGGGAAAGACAGGTATCAGTTTCTGCCATTGTTGCACGCACGAGTTTTTTCAGAGATGCATCTCTGAATCACATCCTTACTTTTTTTTGGAGATGCATATTCGAAACTGTCCTCGATGCAAATTGATGTTTTTTCTCGTATTGTTTTAGGAGAAATTGCTGCAAACAACGACGACTGACTGAGACTCAGCCATGAAACCCATCACGCGTTCGTTTGACGTGAGAGGGCTAGGCTTTAGAGTGAGCAGGCCAAAATTAGGAGGGGAACCGTCCCTAGGCTTCATGAGGGGGTAGCATTGACTTCTAGGAGCTGTCTGTCATAGGGGTCCTCATCCTAGAGGCACGTCTCCCCTGATCACGTGGACTAGGAGGAAGCTCCTGCTGCTACACATGATGGTGTTTCTCCCCTTTCAGACCCTTTTACAGGAGGTCCCTCTGACACCTTCTTACAGATATACTATAGAGATCATGTTGATGGCCATGTCTGGGCTGTAGAGGTATTTTTGTTAACGATTGTTATATATATGTTTTAAACACTTTCCATGTGACTGATATTTTGTTTTTGTTTTTGTTTTAACATGAGCGTGATTGTTTGAAGTATGTTAACCACATCAGAAAGATTCTGAAGCTTTATCAACCTAAGGAGCATTGATTCTAGAGTGTCCCCTAGTACTCTAGTTGTGTACAGGCATGTGTTGCTCCGGGTACAAAATCATTAACCATGTCATGCAGGGGGCTTTTGCTAAGAGATGACATAAGGAAATGTCATATTTACATTTCCCCATTGGCGAAATGACAATCATCCTGGATGATTTTTTTTGTCTTCTACACCTTCCCATCAGGGGGAGGTTACTTGATCATTCCAGCATCAAAAGTGATGAAGCCTAGGAGATGATGGTCAATTATTTGGGAGTTGACCCAATGGATGCCATGATGTAGTGCGAGAGCACCAGAGGTGCACGTGAAAAAAAAAATTCTTACTTGGAGAAGCTTTATGGAGAAAATATGGAGTTGCCGAGAATGCCGACGTCGATGAGCTATAGGTTACTTACCACATGGAGTTTGCTTTACGGTGTTTCTTGCTATTCTTGGTTGACACATCCATTTTTGTGGACAAAAGTGCAACCCATGTTAATGTGGCATACCTTAAGTATTTCATCGACTTGTCGGTCATTCACGAGTGGAACTAGGGGATCTCCTATTTGGTATACATGTACTCCAAATTGAGTGAAGCTTCTCTTTAAACGACAAAGCAAATGGCAATCTCCTGCACCCAGTGTTAGACGATAGGCTTCGATCTAGATGGGGGTGAATAGATCACAATGATCAAGCTATAAATCAATTAAATGCAATGTTAATTGTAACTTGTATATCCAATGAACCAAAACACAATCAAAATACGCACAAACAATTTATCAAACACTTGGTGTGCAATCGATAGCGATTGGAAATATAATTTGTTTTTCTGATGTTCAAAGCCAATCACAATCAAAGTGATTGTGATTATATCAACAATAACACTTTTAAAAGATAATAGAAAATAATTTCCAATCGAATTGATCAAACAACGATGAAATCGATAAATCGCGAAATCAATAATAAAGGAGATAAAGAGAGAGAGAGAGAGAGAGAGAGAGAGAGAGAGAGAGAGAGAGAGAGAGAGAGAGAAGAGAGAGAGAGAGAGAGAGAGAGAGAGAGAGAGAGAGAGGGAGAAATTGTTTAGGCAGTTCCCCAATCGACCTCACTATGGGTACGTCTGCCCTTAATTCAAAATTGAATTTAGATATTTCTATTAACCTTTTCTTTGCAAAATCGTTTATACGAGAGATAAAGAATGCAAACCCCAAACACCCTATTGTTTTATGTTGATTCTTCCACCTCCAACCCTTGATCAAAAGCTTGATCAAGTGACAAAAAAATGTGGCTACAATCCTCCGATTATCCCGAGCGCGCAATTTGTTGAAACCTAAGATTCCCGTACACAATTCATCGTCTCGTGCTACTCTCTTGCAAGGAAACCACCTTGTCACAAGGCCTTCACTCGGTCAAATATGTGTTGACGTGATATTGTCTAAAACCTTCAAATCAACTCGATCTTGAAGGAAAACCCCACCTTGGTTTTCTTATTTGAAACACACAAAGTTCCCAACCCAATATTCTCGATTACACCAAACCTAATTGGACGTTATCAACCCTAATATAGATGGTCACCCAATCGAAAAATGATTATGTGTAGCTCAATTATGTGTATGCATAAAAGAATGGATGAAGATGATGGGGAACTTTTTAATCTGGTTTCGTTTATGTTTTATTCACTAGGAAACCTTGCCTAGAGGAAGATGCATGTATGAGTATGTATAGGTATGTAAAAACTGGACAAAAGGATGCAAGAAAAATAAGATGCAAATTTTTTTTTTCAAGTTTTAAGTTGCATAGGTCGGCCTATGAAGGTGTTAAGGCTGCCATGTGAGGCGACCTGAGAGGCGATCTATGGGCAGAGCCTACAGGCTTCGTTCTTGGAGCATGGGAATCGACCTGAAATATGGATGTGTTGGCCTATACTGAAGCTGAGGCTTCCATAGGTCAGCCTATGCAGTTATTTTGACACACAAACATAATTTTTGATGTGTATGACACACCTAAGACCTATCAAACTTGTTTAAAGACTCTTTTTATGCATCCTAAGGCTAAGGGGACAAATGAGCATCTAAATGAGGTTGATATCATCCAATATACAAAAGCTTTACGATATACCATACTACTTTATTCCTTGTTTGACATCATTCAAATCCCGGTTGAATTTGTAGTTAGCAATACTTAACACTCACATACTCCCCTTTTTTTATGATGGCAAACGTATATGATGTAGTCATAGCCTGTTGCATTTATCTTGGTACACAGAACAACTCCCCCTAAATTTATGCATTGTTCTTGATAGCTCTTTGATAGCTCCCTCTAAGTGTATGCATATATCATATATCATATATCATCATCTTCATTATCTTCTCCCCCTTTGACAACATCAAAAAAGAAAATTATCCATTAGAAGCATCATGCAGATGCACATTACACAAATAACAAATACTATACATAGGAAATTGTAATGAAAAGGTTGTGCACTCACACAAAGCAAAGAACACATGCTTAGTAAACAAACCACAAAACTCATATTAATTTTAATTAGTTAAGGTACAAGCATTGGAACATTACATAATTCAAAGCGATAAACATCAAACCAAATGCATAAAAAACATGGAAACAACCAAACAAAACACACTAAATGCAAGGAAAATCTTAAGACACACTAAGGATACACTAAAAACTCTCCTCATCACTCCCTTCCACGACCTTCAAGTCTTGCTCCATGAAACCAGTCTTGACCATCGTTTCCAAACTAACGATCCAAGAAATAACAAATTTCTTGATAGAATTGTGTGTAGTGACGATGGCCTTCATTTTGGGCAGCAATCATGTGATTGACCCTTGCGATGGTAGAGGCAGTATTAGCATCCATTTTCTCCTTCAAGGTGACTAGCTTCTCTGTGACGAATGAGAAAAAGTCCTCAAAATTTGTATCTTGAGTTCTTATATGTTCCTGCATACTCCGGAGCTGCGCCATCTGGGCATCTTGTTTGTGCAGCAGGTTTTGAAGAAGCGAGGTGATGCATGAATTGTTGCTAGCAGCATTGCCATCTTCCTGAACAGCAACATGTTCCACATCATGCATAGGCACATCATATTCAATATGTTGCTCAGCGGAGGGATCATCAAATGTTGTAAGATCGTTGAATTTGTATATCTTTCGACCATATTTTCCCAGCCTTAGATAGTATGTTTGATGCTCTTCATCCCAAAAGTATCCCATGTTAGTTAGAGTCCGTTGGGAGAATTCTTGAATTGGACCAGGTGAGATGAGTGGTAGATTTGGCACGCCGATGTCAAAGATATTTAGAATTTTTTAGATCATAAATGAATAACATAAGGATGTCTCATTGTTTCCATCCTTGATGGTGAACATTTTAGAGATGAAGTAGTGTGGCCAATTAATGCGAATTTTGTGCATCGGGATGTACACGAAATAAATCTCTGTGTTGTCCACTCGAGAGTATCCGCCTTTATTAGGATGCAGAATATGAGAAACGAGCCACAATAGGATTCTCGGAGTCATTTTAAATTGATTGATTGCTACAGCCTCAATTACAGTCTTTTGGCATTGGAGCCTTGAGCATTTCGTTGAGATGAATGTTCCACTCAAATTCTTTATGAACATGAGAATCCATTACTAAAGGATCAGCTTTCTCCTCTACATCAGGATCGCTTAAGGTAATGTAAAACGGCTGCTTCCAAACATCACCGGTGACTTCATAAATCTTGTTCCCAAAAGTGAACTTGAAAGAAAATTCATTATGCTCATGTAGTCCGCAATAAAATACACGAACTAAACCCTCGTTGTAATCTTGTGACAACTGTAGAAAATAGTTGATTTGTTGGGGTTCTACGAGTCAAGCAACAGTCAGGATTTCCAAATTTCCAACAACAGATGCCTTTCATACATGTTGTTTCATTGCAAGGCGGTGCAGAAATTTCTCTTTAAATTTTGCTACGTAGTTGTCCGAAACCAAAGATAACACGATGTCTAAAATGGTTGATGATGATGTGTTAGACTTATCACTCTTTTTTCTCGTAATTTTGGAAGCCATTTGGATTGATAGGAATTTTTGACAGAATTGAGGTGTTTGAAACATGACAGAAATTGATGCCAATTTATAGGAGTGAAAGAAAGAAAAAATTCAGAAGGTTCATTGTTATAAGAATGTGGAGAATTGAATGGTTTAATGTCATGAAATGAATGGCATTAGTGATAAATTTAGGACATAAAGAGGAGTTACATTGGTTGACTAAGATTTGAATAGCAAAGGACTCAGATTCATGAACCAACTATGAATGCATGAATATGAAAAATTCTGGTCAAATGAGCCAAAATTCGTCCACTTACTGCCATAGGCCGATCTATACGATAGCATGTGCCGACCTATACTGTTAGTTTTTTGTGAAAATATGAAATTATAATTCGCATAGGCCAACCTATACGAGGTCAGGTCGACCTATACTGAACCAGTCGGTAGAGAGATTTTAATTCAAATGACACATGTCAACCTGTTTAATTATGTGTCGACCTATAGACTTCTCATTTGAAAAATTAGAATCAAATGAACTTCTAGACACCACCAATGACTCGAGTTAGACTCATGCATACTAACTTGATTAGAGACACATGCATATGATAAGGTTTGATGATTTGTTTGCTTTAATCATGTAACATTTAATCATGCAAGCATGACTTGGTCCAAGATAAAAATGAATCATTATGGTATTTAGGTATGGTTACTATAAAAATGTAAAATGCAACATACAACAGTCACATTTGATATTTTTGGAAGTAAACACATATCACAAGCATCACACATAATTCATCATATATCCTTATGAAATAAACAGGTAAAAGAAACACTTACGTAGATAACAAGAAATAGTGTTGAAACGATATTACCTCACCGTACTCAGGACAGAGGATGCACAAGCATTCCACGAATAAATTTTGAACGAAATTTGAAATGAATGCAACACGTGCCACGAAACACAAACAAGACCAAAACGTTCTTACCACTTTACTTCTCGTACAAGTATTTGAAAGTGAGATAATTAATGTATCTAAGAACATCATTTGATGATTATTTGCTCAATTATGATGATAATTTGGCTTCTCCTCATGTTTCATTATTTTAGGTTGATCACTCCTAGTTTGATGTACTTGAGCAAGTATAGTAAAAAATAACCTGCATAATTGAATATGACATCCTTCCTACACTTCTCGGATAACTTATTAGTAATCATTCACGCACTTTTGCCACCTAAAAAACACAAAGCGTTAACCTGGTTGGTAACAAAATCCACCTTGTTATTCACATAAATATAAACAATAAGGACAGTTTACCGTGTTATCCCTTGATGCTCCACGAACGAGATCCCATACTCTCTGCATAGAGTCAAGACATTTTTCCTGGATGATTAACAACTTGTGCTAGGTACCCAATCTTCATTGGGTCGTTGGGGATTAGTAAAACCTTGATTGTATTTAGGCATCTATTGAAAGGTACCATTAGGAACATGGAGTTTTCTAACTCCGCACTTTGCAATAGAGTGTCCCTTTTTGCAATAATAGTGACAATACAAATCAAGAGAAGATAACCTTTTGCTATTTGGTTCCTTTTTAAAGTAACTATACCTTCGATACGGATTGGGAGATGGTAAGTCATACTTGGAAGTATCTATAGCAAAGGTAACCTTGGGTTGCGAAGCCTTATCAAGTTTAGCTTTAAGAGTTCTTGACTCCTTTTGCCATATGTGACATGTTTCACAACCAAAATTCCACAAAGATCCAGGGTATTCATTTTTTCCTTCTAGAATATTTGACATAGATTTTCTTAGTGCTTCCACATGTTTTTCATTTTCAACAATCTTATCTTCTAAATGAGAGATGATTCTCTTGTTTGAAGCTAATCTCTTGAAAGCATATATGGTTAGCCTTTGTAGCTTCTCAAAGGATTCTTGAAGTTGAGAAAAGGCTAAGTCATGAGAGGCTTGAATTTTAGAGTGACTTACAATCTTTTTCTTTCCTTTGTTTTCCATATAGCAAAGTTTGGCCGATTCATCACTTGAAGTAGAGCTATCATCACTTGACGAATCACTTTCTCTTTCCCAAGCAGCATAAGCACTTCTAGATTTTCTAGATGTTTTATGACGGCCTATTTCATTCTTGATTTTTGGACACTCCGGCTTAAAGTGATCGATTTATCACAATTGTAACACGTACTTCGTGACTTTTCCCTTTTGCTCTCATCTTTTTCTTTTGAGGAACTTGATAACCCTCTTGATTTATCATTGTTCTTGTTGGGAAATTTGTCACCATGTTTTGACATATATTTATTGACTCGCTTTATGAACAGTTTCATATCTTCTTCGTTGGATTTATTGACATCTTTAGGTTCACTATCCCTTTGCTCATCTTGAGAAGGCCTTGAGCTAGAAGTCTTTAGAGCAATGGACTTTTTCCCTTCTTCTTTGTCTTTCCCTTTTTCACACTTCGATCTCTTTTCGTATTCCTTCTCGTATTTTGCTAAGCAAGTAAGCTCTTGCTCATGCTCTTCCAACTTACCAAACAAAGTCGTAAGATCAAGCAACTTAAAATCATTTGCTTCTTTAATAGCGGCGGCCTTTGGTTGCTATTCCTCACTTAAACACCTCAAAACTTTGTTAGTAGCAAGTTAATTGGAAACGGGATTACCTAGTGCATTTAATCGATTTATAATATGAGTGAACCATTTTTGCATATCCGCAATGGTTTCACCATGCTCAATACGAAACAACTCAAACTCTTGATTTAATGTGCTGATCCTAGCTTGTTTTAAATCATTAGTACCCACATGGGCAATCTCTAATGCGTCCCACATAGCTTTGGCTGTCTCACAATGAGAAACGCGATAAAACTCATCAACTCCCAAAGCAAAAGTGAGAATGTTTTTCGTTTTCCAATCATGTGACCATAATTTCCTATCATTATCATCCCATCGTGCTTATGGTTTAGGTATTGTGACACCTTCCTCATTGGTAATAATTATTTCATTTGGACCATTTTGGATAGCATCCCAAATACCTCTGCCAACGGAGTTGACATGTATATGCATAAGAGCTTTCCAATAGCCATAATTTTTGCGGGTAAAAATTGGTGCTCTATTGTACGCACCCTTAGGTTCGATAGCCATTCTTCTAAGAAATGTATCTCAAGCACAGAATGAACCAAAGCTCTTGATGCCACTTCTTAGACGATAGGCTTCGATCTAGAGGGGGTGAATAGATCACAAATTTTAAGACCAAAAACTTTTGGCAAAAATCTGTTTTCAAAATATGATACAGTGGAAAAACGACCCGGATCGAATCGTCTATTCGAACCTACTATCGAAAAGCAATATACGTATTGCAAACCAAACGGAGAGATAATGAACGTAAATGTTCAACAAAGATCAAGCTACAAATCAATTAAATGCAATGCTAATTGTAACTCGTATATCCAATGAACCAAAACACAATCAAAATACGCAAAAAAAATTTATCAAACACTTGGTGTGCAATCGATAGCGATTGGATATATAATTTGTTTTATTGATGTTAAAAGACAATCACAATCAAAGTGATCGTGATTATATCAACAACAACACTTTTAAAAGATAATGGAAAATAATTTCCAATCGAATTGATCAAACAACAATGAACTCGATAAATTACAAAATCAACAATAAAAGAGATAGATTGATAGATAGATAGATAGATAGATAGAGAGAGAGAAGGAGATAGATAGATAGAGAGAGAGAGAGAGAGAGAGAGAGAGAGAGACCAATATTTGTTTAGGCATTTCCCTAATCGGCCTCGCTATGGGTACTTATGCCCTTAATTCAAAATCGAATTGAGATATTGCTATTAACTTTTTCTTTGCAAAATCGTTTATACAAGAGATGAAGAATGCAAACCCCAAATACCCTATTGTTTTAGGTTGATTCTTCCACCTCCAACCCTTGATCAAAAGCTTGATCAAGTGACCGACAAATGCGGCTATAATCATCCGATTATCCTGAGCGCACAACTTGTTGAAACTTAAGATTCCCGAAAACAATTCACCGTCTCACGCCACTCCCTTGCAAGGAAACCACCTTATCTTAAGGCCTTCACTCGGTCAAATCTGTATTGACGTGATCTTGTCCAAAACCTTCAAATCAACCCGATCTTTAAGGAAAACTCCACCTTGGTTTTCTTATTTGAAACATACAAATTTCCCAACCTAATATTCTCGGTTACATCAAACCTAATTGGACGTTATCAACCTTAATCTAGATGGTCACCTAATCAAAAAATGATTATGTGTAGTTTAATTATGTGTATGCATAGAAGAAGGGATAAAGATGATAGGTAACTTTGTAATCTGGTTTTGTTTAGTTTTATTCACTAAGAAACATTTCCTAGAGGAAGATGCGTGTATGAGTATATATAGGTATATGAAGAAAATGCACAAAAGGATGCAAAAAAAAGAAAATAAGATGCAATTTTTTTTTCAAGTTTTAAGTTGCATAGGTCAGCCTATGAAGGTGTTCAGGCCGGCCTGTGAGGCGACCTGTGGGCATAGCCTACAGGATTCGTTCTTGGAGCATGGGAGCCGACCTGAAATATGGATGTGTTGGCCTATATTAAAGTTGAGGCTTCCATAGGTCGTCCTGATCACGTATAGGTCGACCTATGCAATTATTTTGACACATAAACATGATTTTTGATGTGTATGACATGCCTAAGACCTATTAAACTTTTTTAAGCCTCTTTTTATGCATCTTAGGGCTAACGAGACAAATGAGCATCTAAATGTAGGTTGATACTGTCCAATATACAAAAGCTCTATAATATATTATATTACCTTGTTCCTTGTTTGACATCATTCAAAACCTGGTTGAATTTGTAGTTAACAATACATAGCACTCATATACTCCTCTTTTTTTATGATGACAAGCGTATATGATATAGCCATAGCTTGTTTCACTTATCTTGGTACACAGAATAACTCCCCCTGAATTTATGGGTTGTTCTTGATAGCTCTTTGATAGCTCCCCCTAAGTGTATGCATATATCATATATCATATATCATCCTCTTCATTATCTTCTCCCTCTTTGACAACATCAAAAAGATAAAATTATTCATTATAAGCATCAAGTAGATGCACATTACACAAATAACAAATACTATACAGAGGCAATTGCAATGAAAAGGTTGTACACTCACACAAAGTAAAGAACACATGCTTAATAAACAAACCACAATACTCATATTAATTTTAATTAATTAAGGTACAAGCTTGCAACATTACATAATTCAAAGCGATAAACATCAAACCAAATGCAAAAAAATAACATGGAAACAACCAAACAAAACACAGTAAATGCAAGGAAAATCTTAAGACACACTAAGGAGATACTCAAAACTCTGCTCATCACTCCCTTCCACGACCTCCAGGTCTTGGTCCATAAAACCAGCCTTGACCATCGTTTCCAAACTGACGGTCCAAGAAATCATACATTCTTGATAGAATTGTGTGTAGTGATAGTGGTCTTCATTTTGGGCAGAAATCATGTGATTGACCCTTGCAATGGTAGAGGCGACTCAAGAAAATGGTGGAGGTAAGGATAATGGAAATGCAACCATTGTTCAAGATGACTATGAATCATCTGATGTTCTTGTGGTTTCAAGCGGCGACTCAAGAAAAGAGTGGATTATAGATTCAGGTTCACTTGGCACATGACTCCAAACAGAGAATTGTTCGAGGAGCTATGTGATCAAGATGGTGGATCAGTGCTGCTGGGAAACAACAAAGCTTGCAAAATTGCAGGTATTGGATCTATGAGATTCGAGCTCCATGATGAGTCAATAAGGTTATTGACTGAAGTCAGGTATATATCTTATTTGAAGAGAAATTTGATTTCTCTTGGTGAATTCGACAAGAAGGGATATGTTTTTCATGGAGAGAAAAGTCTCCTAAGAGTCATGAAGGGGTCGAAGGAAGTCTTGAGAGGCGTGAAGAAACAAGGCTTGTATACCCTTGAGACTGAAGTTGTAAGTGGTTCGACAAATGTTGCATCCACGAAACCTTTGTTAAAGACATAAATTTGGCACATGAGATTAGGCCATGTCAGTGAAAGGGGTCTAGTCGAATTGGGGAAACAAAATATGCTTGGAGGAGACAAAGTCGAAAAGCTGAAATTTTGTGAACCCTGTGTACTTGGAAAATCTTGCAGAGTGAAGTTCAACAAAGGCAAACAAAGAACTCATGCGTCCCTTGACTACATCCATGCTGATCTTTGGGGGCCTGCAAGGTGTCCATCATATTCAGGAGCAAGGTATTTTATATCCATAGTCGATGATTATTCCAAAAAGTTATGGGTATTCATCCAGAAGACTAAGGATGAATCTTTTGAGAATTTCAAAGGTTGGAAGACTCTGGTCGAAAATCAGACTGGTAGAAAGGTGAAGAAGTTGAGAACCGACAATGGCCTTAAATTTTGCAATGAGGCGTTCGACAGCTTCTGTGCTGCCTTAGGTATTGCAAGACACAAAACTATTGCAGGTACTCCACAACAAAATAGGTTGGCAGAAAGGTTTAATCGAACTATTTTGGAAAGAGTTAGATGCATGTTGACTAGTGCTAGATTAAAGAAGGTGTTTTGGGCTAAGACTGTTTCGACAGCGACATAACTGATAAACAGATGTCCTTCGAC
Organism: Lathyrus tuberosus; assembly: GCA_022829125.1. Lineage (NCBI taxonomy): Eukaryota > Viridiplantae > Streptophyta > Magnoliopsida > Fabales > Fabaceae > Lathyrus > Lathyrus tuberosus. Next base: position 2,668,407 of record JALAZF010000274.1, on the reverse strand, counting down.
TGTGTTAGATATGAAGACACCTTAGAAGTTTGGTAGGGACATCCACCCAGTCTTGACAGACTGAGAGTATTTGAATGTGTGTCCTATGCTCACATTATGCAAGATAAGATCGAACCTAGAGTTCTAAAATACATGTTCATGGGATACCCTGAAGGAGTCAAAGCTTATAAGCTAAGGTGCCTAGAGCCAGGCACAGGAGGTGTATCACCAGTCGAGATGTAGTTTTCAATGAAGCTGAGATTACCTTCAAGAAAACTGATGATGTTGACAAAAAGCTGATACATGGAGAGATTCTTGTTGAGATGAAGCGTGTTGATGTTGAATTGCGTATCCCAGATGAAGTCGAAGAAGAAGCAGAAGCTGCTGTCAAAGATGAGGAGACTAATAATGACTACCTGCTAGCAAGAGACAAGTCGAGGAGAATCATCAAGCCACCTCAGAGACTTGGGTATCCAGATCTTATAGGTTATGCCTTAATCTCTGCAAGTGAGGTTCTCGACGAAGAACCTAGAGACTATAAGGAAGTTATGAGGAGTCGAAAGAAGACTGAATGGCTGAAGGCCATGGATGATGAGATGAAATCTCTTCATGATAATAACACCTAGGAACTGATCAAGAAACCTGTTGGAGCCACGTTAGTCAGTTGTAAATGGATTTTCAAAGTTAAGGAAGGAATCGAATGAGTGGTGTCGAAGAGATACAAGGAAAGATTGGTCGATAAGGGTTTCACTCAGAAAGAAGGTGTCGACTTCAATGATGTGTTATCTCTTGTTGTGAAGCACATATCCATTCAAATATTGATTGTCACGGTGGCACAGTTCGACCTTGAACTAGAACAGATAAATGTGAAGACTGCGTTCTTATATGGTGATCTAGATGAAACAATCCTGATGAGGCTGTCATACCCTAAATTTTGACCAGGCATTTTTATTTTTTTCATTTCATCTGTCTATATTTTCATACTGTGTCATCTGCATACAATATCATATATTTTCTTCATGAGTATTTTTTGAATTATCAGCCGGATTTAACGTATAAAATTTTCATGTATTTTTGGTCAAATTAAAAGTCAATTGTGCAAAAAAGTCGGTATCCGGGCAGTTTTTAAAATCGAACTTTCAGACATCATTTTTTATTTATTTTTCGCGTACTTTAACCCGGTGTGCTTATTTTAATTTTTTGACTTTCCGGTCATCATGTTTCTGACCCGTCTGAGCCTTTTTACCGGGTAAAATTTCACAATTTGATCGCGCAATGTATTTTTTCAATACTTAATATTTTGTACTGATCATTTTGGTGTGTCTATTTTTATTTTTCAGACGCATCAATATCGAACGGCTTTATCGTTTTTAACCGGTTTTGTTTCATTTTAATTGATAATTTTGTTTTTTACACGGTTTGTTTTATTAGTAGTGCATATGATGAGAATCCTAATTAACCATTATCTCATGTTTTCATTTCATCATCATTTTTTGTTATAATAGAATATTCTAACTAACCATATTTTTATTCCACCATCATTTTAATTTATTAGAATAGTTTATCTAATCATCTTATCTCATATTTTTATTTTTATTTTTATTTTTTTTCTTCTCACGTTTATATATATATATATATATATATATATATATATATATATATATATATATATATATATATATATATATATATATATATATATATATTTGTTTATTTGTTTATTTTTAGAAAAAATAATGTAAATTCATATATTTTTATACAATTTTGTTTTTTTTATGAATTTTTGTTTTTTTATATATTTTGTTTTAAATAACTTTTATTTTTAATACCATTTGTTTTTTGCCAAATTCATCTTTGTTTTATATATATATATATATATATATATATATTTTATTTTGTAACAAACTTTGAATTTTTGAATAAAAAACCATTATTAATTTTGAATTTTGAATCTTGTGCACCAAGTAATGAAGACTTGGAATTCAAACTTGAAAATTTTTATTATTCTATCTTTTTCTAACTTGATCACCAAGTTTCTTTTTCCTATAAATACCACATCAAATTCACTTTCAAAATCACACCAAAACAAGCATAGCCTTTGTTTTCTCTCTTCTTTCCCATCTTCAAATTTTGAGCTTCATAAGGAGTGCAAGGGTGGAATTTCAACTCCAAGCAACTTCCAATCCAATCAATCATTGTTTGGAAGGTAAGGATTCTCACTTTGAAACTTCATGAAATATGTATCATTTACATCCATTTAAATTCATGATATGCTTGTTATAATTACATATTTGAATTCCTCATGAAATTCCCTTCAAAATGGTATATTGGTACATGTGATTTGGTTAAAAAATGAGAGAGTTGTGTTTGGAAGAAGTTGTTGATCATGTAAAAATTCTGCTACTGTCGCTGCAATAGACACCGCTGCTGTACAACAAGCGCTGTTAAAACCTGTTGTTTTTGTTCCTCTACGCTGTGATACACACCGGTGCTGCCCAAGAGCGCTGTTAAAAGTCTGTTGCTTATTTTCCTGCGCCACAATTTACAGCTACCTTGCCAGGAGTGCTGTTAAAACTATTTGCTTTATATATTATTAATTTTTTTAGTATCTTTTATATTTATTTATTTATTTTATTTTCTTATTTATTTTTAACCAAATATTTATTTTAACTTCTTCTTTTTAATAATATTTTCTTTTATCTTAGTTATTTTAATTTCTTATTTATTTTCCTTTAAATCATTTATTTTATCTTTTTATTTTCCTAAAAATCATTTTAATCACTTTATTAAACTTTCTTTTGGTTACTTAAACTTTAGTCATTTAAAATATGATTATACTTTAGTTAAATTTTTCATTTATTATCTTTAATGAAAAAAAAAACCTTAAACATATTTATTACCTTTTAATTTATTAATTCCAAGTATTTTCTTCATTTCAAAGACACTTTGTTTATATTGTACTTTTATGAATTTTAGCTTGACATAATCATTGTACACAATGGGCATCCCTTAAGGTGTAAGCCCCAACCCTTTTGAGTATAAATAATTTTTGGGTCACTATTAGAGTGTAAGTCCCTCCACTTTTTTTATTCAATCATGTTTAAATATATTTGGGCCTCCACTTGAGTATAAGTCCCTTTACTTTTGTTTCACCACACGATGCTTTCCCGTGTATGTTTATTTATCAACACGATGTTCTTCCGTGTATGTTTTATTTCACATGACGTTCTTCCATGTATAATTGACTCTGATTTTATGGATATCCCTTAAGGTGTAAGCCCCAACCCTTTTGTAAAAAACCCACTGGGCCTCTCCTTGAGCTGTAAGCCCCAATTTACTTTCAAAATACTTTCTCTTTTGATTTTGAGATATACTGTTGTTTTCAATTTTTCTTTGTTGAACAACTAACCAAACAGCATGGAAGCTCTACAACCGAGTAAGTGTTTATATGCTTTCTTTACCCGCTTTCATATACATAATTGTATTGTGGGAAGCTGCGCATGGTTAGTCTTCTTTCATACCTTTTAAAAATACTTGTCATATATCAACTGTATATATACTAGTATAGTTATTTAGAGTTTTCCCCGGCAATTAGGTCTAGAACTAAGTAAAGCCTGTTGGTCACTCTTAAATACAAACAAAACTAGATCCCCATAGGATTTCCAGATGCAGTCTTCCCTTCTCTTGGGGTTAAACAATATGGAACAAAGAGAAAGGCAGTATTCTCGGTGAACTTTTTCTCAGACTGTCACCCCTAGAAATTGTCAAAGAAACTCTACTCCCCAGAGATGATCTTTTCTCCGTGAATGGCATCTCTTGAGTTTCTTCCAAATCCTCGAACTTTCCTGGAATGATCTCTTCTCGGTGAATTACATTTCTTGAACTTCTCTTGGTTTGGGGACCCACACGCTTCCTAAAAGCATCCCCGCCTCCTCTTGGGCGTTGTACAAGGACCCTTCGGCTTCTTAGAAGTTCTCATGCCTTCTCTTAGGCTTAATACAAGGACCCGACGACCTCTTAAAGGTATAGGAACAGAACCTAGTCATCATTTGCTAGAGCAGTCTTTCTAGAGTCAAAACATCAAACTAATTTAGGGTTGATTCTCATCCCTTAAAACATCAGCCTCCCCTTGGGCATCATACAAAGATAAACCCAGTAGACTCGGACAGTCTCATTTTCTCTTGGATTTCAAAGAACCCTTTTTATCTCTTTAAACACAGGAAAAACCCTTTACTCTTTTTTTAAAATCCGACGCTTTCCCAGATATTCCTTTTCTTTTCATCTGACGCTTTCCCAGATATTCCTTCTATTTTCATCCGATGTTTTTCCCGGATATTCATATCTCAATATTTAATCTTTTCACTCTTTCAATCAATTCCCACAAACACCCCTTTAGCTTCAATCTTGGGCTTTGAACAAGACACAAACAAACAAACCTTTTTTAGCTTCAATCTTGGGCTTTGAACAAGACACCAGACATATTTTCCTCCCATAGAATAGGAGGAACTACGATTGCTCTGATTTCCCTGTTTTCTTTAACGGGAATACGTAGGCATAAGATTGCAAAATCTTAGCGAGCACACTAAACAAAAAAACCTTAGGTCCAGTACCTTACCAAAAAACATCAAAAAACCCGAAAACAACAAAAATATCTTTTCAACATCTCTCAACATTCCCAAAGGAGAAACTTTCCCATTTACGACAAATAAACACCAGTAAGTAGAAAGCAGTAAGGAAAATTGCTAACAACCCATGGATAACCATGTATAGGATGGGTAATTGACAACTCCCTATTGTATAACTTGACCCCGAACTCCCCAATCTCTTAGCATTTGTTAAAGAAAACATTTGCGTGCAAGGTTAGTTTGAGATAGCTTCCCTTTCCTTTCCAGCTTTATAGGATAAATAAGAAATTAGAAAGTAGCACCCAATCCCATCCGCAGGCGGATGTGGGCGGTCAAAAAATCTGCGCTACAGAGGCAACCTGAAGGGTATGTCAAAAGGGGGAAGGAAGATTATGTTTGCAAATTGAAGAAATCTTTATATGGACTGAAACAATCTCCTCGACAGTGGAATAGGAGATTCGACAAGTTCATGGAACGCATAAGTTTCATTAGAGTTTAGTTCAACCACTGTGTTTACTTCAGATTTCGACCTGATAATTCATTTGTTACTTTATGTGGATGATATTCTAATAGCAAGCAATAAGATGTGATGAGGGTGAAGGTTGAACTCAATAAGGAGTTCAACATGAAGGATCTGGGAGCTACGTCCAGAATTTTTGGGATTGACATCCGAAGAGATAAAAAGCAGTCGAAATTATGCTTATCTCAAGAGACATACCTACGGAAGATTCTAAAAAAGTATGGTATGTCGAATTCAAAGCCTGTTGTGACTCCGACAAACCCTCAATTCAAGATGAGTATAGATCAGTGTCCCAATACTGATGTCGAAAGAGTTTATATGAATAACATTCCATATGCTAATATAGTGGGTTCTTTGATGTATGTTATGGTCTGTACTAGACTTGACATATCATATGCAGTAATTCTTGTTAACAGGTACACGGTGAATCCTGGAAAGGCTCACTGGTAAGCATTGAAGTGGATTCTAAGGTACATAAATGGGTCCCTGAACAGAGTCCTAATTTATGGTGGAGCCTTGGGTGAAGATAGTAAAGCAGCAATCAAAGGATATGTCGACTCTGATTATGCAGGTTGTATGTATTCTAGAAAATCTATTTTTGGATATGTGTTCACTATGTTTGGCACAACAATCAATTGGAAAGTAAAACTTCAAAAGGTTGTTGCCTTATCAACCACTTAAGCGGAATATATTGCCCTAATTGAAGCTGTGAAGGAAGCATTGTGGCTTGAAGGTTTTGCAAAGGAGATGGAACTTCAAGGTCGAGTTATCAGTGTTAAATGTGATAGTCAAAGTGTAATCCACCTGTCGAAGAATTCATCCTATCATGAGCAAACCAAGCACATCTATGTAATGTTGCATTTTGTCAGAGGGGTAATCGAGGGTGGATAAGTCCAAGTGCTGAAGGTTTCGATCCGATCATAATGTTGCTGATATGATCACCAAGACATTGCCCAGTTGCATGTTTTTCCACTGTATGCAGTTGATAAAGCTGCATGAAGAAAGCTAGTTTGTTTCTTGAGGTTATACAGTTTTTTCCAAGGTGGAGATTTGTGAGATATTATATCAAACTCTAGTATTCTCGACAGAGGTTTAGCATGTCGTCGAAGTCTGCTCACATGATGTTGTCGAAGACCTACATGCTGTAGTCGAATTGTGTTCTAGTATATAGTTGTCAAATTGGGCCTTGTGTTAAGGATCCAATTGTTTAAGTTAGCTTGTACCCTAAGTTAGCTTGTAATGGCTAATTGTTAAAAATCCCATTAGTTTAGTTTGTTAGGTTTATTATAAATAGCATACTAGTATTTCATTTTAAGTGTGGCAAATCCTAATTAGGGCGAGAGGGTTATTTGTTATTCTTTAGTACTTGTAATCTTATTCAAAGAGAAAGTAAAGAATATCAGTTATAACCAATCCTTGTTGTTCTTCTTGTTTTTCCTTTAAGCCTAACCCTTGTGTGTTTCTTGATCATAAAGAAACATATTATACTTTGTTTTAAGGCATCCTAATTCACCAAAAATTGGTGTGGTGAGCGTGGATCAAGATGCCTTCAACAAAGTATGAGATTGAAAAGTTCACCGGAGTGAACGATTTCGGTCTGTGGCGCTTGAAGATGAAAGCCCTAATGGTTCAGCAGGGTTGTTTGGAAGCGTTGAAGGGAGATGCAGCCGTGGATGCTGCATTAACGGAAAAAGAAAAGATGGTCATGGTAGAGAATGCCCACAACTCAATATTATTAAGCCTTGGTGATAAGGTTCTCCGATAGGTATTAAAGGAGACTATGACATCGGGATTATGGTTGAAACTTGAAAATTTGTACATGACCAAATCTCTGGTGAATCGACTCTACTTGAAGTAAGCTTTGTATTCATTCAACATAAGTGAAGACAAAGTGTTGGCTGAGCAGTTGGATATGTTTAACAAGCTGATTCTTGATCTTGAAAATATTGATGTGAAGATCGAAGATGAAGATCAAGCACTATTTCTGTTGTGCGCTTTGCCCATAACACATGCTTACTTCAAATAAACTCTCATGTATGGAAGAGAGTCCCTTAGCTATGAAGAAGTTCAACCAGTCTTGTATTCTAAGGACTTGAACGAACGAAAGGAGCATAAACCTTTGACGGTTGGTGAAGGTTTGGCCGTTAAGGAAAAATTCTTGCGAAAGGATGGTAAGTTCGACAAGAAGAAAGGTAAAAGTCAGCAGAAGTCTTATAGTGGTGAGGCATCTGGTATTCGATGCTATCACTGTAAGAAGGAGGGTCACACAAGAAAAGTGTGCCTTGAACGCTTGAAAGATAATGGAGGTAAGGATAATGGCAACACAACCATTGTTCAAGATGACTTCGAATCATCTGATGTTCTTGTGGTTTCAAGCGACGACTCAAGAAAAGAGTGGATTATGGATTCAGGTTGCACTTGGCACATGACTCCAAACAGAGAACTATTCGAGGAGCTATGTGATCAAGATAGTGGATCAGTGTTGTTGGGAAACAACAAAGCTTGCAAAATTACAGGTATTGGATCTGTGAGATTCAAGCTCCATGATGAGTCAATAAGATTATTGACTGAAGTCAGGTATATACCTGATTTAAAGAGAATTTTGATTTCTCTTGGCGAATTTGACAAGAAGGGATATGTTTTTCAAGGAGTGAAAAGTATCCTAAGAGTCATGAAGTGGTCGAAGGAAGTCTTGAGAGGGGTGAAGAAACAACGCTTGTATACCCTTGAGGCTGAAGTTGTAAGTGGTTCGACAAATGTTGCATCCACGAAACCTTTGTTAAAGACAGAAATTTGGCACATGAGATTGGGCCATGTCAGTAAAAGGGGTCTGGTCAAATTGGGGAAACAAAATTTGCTTGGAGAAGACAAAGTCAAAAAGCTGAAATTTTGTGAACCCTGTGTACTTGGAAAATCTTGCAGAGTGAAGTTCAACAAAGGCAAACAAAGAACTCATGCATCCCTTGACTACATCCATGCTGATCTTTGGGGGCCTGCAAGGTGTCCATCATATTCAGGAGAAGGGTATTTTATATCCATAGTCGATGATTATTCCAAAAAGTTATGGGTATTCATCTAGAAGACTAAGGATGAAAAGTTTGAGAATTTCAAAGGTTGGAAGACTCTGGTCGAAAATCAGACTGGAAGAAAGGTCAAGAGGTTGAGAACTGACAATGGCCTTGAATTTTGCAATGAGGCGTTCGACAACTTGTGTGCTGCCTCAAGTATTGTAGGGCACAAAACTACTGCAGGTAATCCACAATAACATGGTTTGGCAGAAAGGTTTAATCGAACTATTTTGGAAGGAGTTAGATGCATGTTGACTAGTGCTGGATTAAATAAGGTGTTTTGGGCTAAAGAGTTAGATGCATGTTGACTAGTGCTAGATTAAATAAGGAGTTAGATGCATGTCCACAACAACATATCTGATAAACAAATGTCCTTCGACTGCGTTAGATATGAAGACACCTAAAGAAGTTTGGTAGGGACATTCACCCAGTCTCGACAGACTGAGAGTATTTGGCTGCATGGCCTATGCCCACATTAGGCAAGACAAGGTCAAACCTAGAGCTCTAAAATGCATGTTCATGAGATATCCTAAAAGAGTCAAAGCTTATAGGCTTTGGTGCCTAGAGCCAGGTCACAGGAGGAGTATCACCAGTCGGGATGTAGTTTTCAATGATGTTGAGATGGCCTTCAAGAAAACTATTGATGTTGACAAAGAGCTGAAACAGGGAGATATTCTTATTGAAGTGGAGCATGTTGATGTTGAATTGCGTATCCCAGATGAAGTCGAAGAAGAAGCAGAAGCTGTTGTCGAAGATGAGGAGACTGATAATGACTACCTTCTAGCAAGAGACAGGTCGAGGAGAGTCATCAAGCCACCTCAGAGACTTGGGTGTGCAGATCTTATAGCTTATGTCTTAATCTCTGCAAGTGAGGTTTTCGACGAAGAACCTAGAGACTATAAGGAAGTTATAAGGAGTCGAAAGAAGACTGACTAGATGAAGGCCATGAATGATGAGATAAAATGTCTTCATGATAACAACACCTGGGAACTGATCAAGAAACCTGCTGGAGCCAGGTTAGTCATCTGTAAATGGATTTTCAAAGTTAAGGTAGGAATCGAAAGAGTGGTGTCGAAGAGATACAAGGAAAGATTGGTCGATAGAGGTTTCACTCAAAAAGAAGGTGTCAACTTCAATGATGTCTTCTCTCTTGTTGTGAAGCACATATCCATTCAAATATTGCTTGCCACAGTGGCACAGTTCGACCTTGAACTAGAACAGATGGATGTGAAGACTGCGTTGGTGATCTAGATGAAACAATCCTGATGAGGCAACCTGAAGGGTATTTCAAAAGGGGGAAGGAAGATTATGTGTGCAAACTAAAGAGATCTTTATATGGACTGAAATAATCTCCTCGATAGTGGAGTGGGAGATTCGAAAAGTTTATGGAATGCATAAGTTTCATTAGAAGTCAGTTCGACCACTGTGTTTACTTCAGATTTCAACCTGGTAATTCATTTGTTATTTTTTTGCTTTATGTGGATGATATTCTAATAGCAACCAACAATCTCGAAGATGTGATAAAGGTGAAGGCTGAACTCAATAAGGAGTTCAACATGAAGGATCTGGAAGCTGCATCCGGAATTCTTGGGATTGACATCCGAAGAGATAGAAAGCAGTTGAAATTATGCTTATCTCAAGAGACATACCTACGGATGATTCTCGAAAAGTATGGTATGTCGAATTCAAATCCTGTTATGATTTCGACAAACCCTCAATTCAAGATGAGTATATATCAGTGTCCCAGTACTGATGTCGAAAGAGCTTATATGAATAGCATTCCATATGCTAATTGTAATACCCCAAATTTTGACCACTTAGATTTCCCATCATTGTGAAAATCATCATCACAATATGGATGAACCATCATGCTTCATCAGTCTCCCCAAAGATGGGTGAGCATCCAATACAATCAAAATTAGGGTTTCAAGCCCTCTCTGAGTGCTTAGACAAAGGATCAATCAAGAAATGACATGATCTTTAACTTGTCTAATCTCTTAAGCATCCACAATGGATCAAAAAGGACTCCCACTTCAAGGATTAAGCACAAGGCTGCTCCCTTCTAGGTGGATCAAGTCTCAAGATCGACAGTGTCACAAAATTAGGGTTTTGGTCGACCAGGGCCTCCAGATGGAAATTTTCATCTGGGCACAAGGCAATGATCCAAAACATGACCTAATATACTTCATGGAACCTCATGAACCCATGCATCAAGTCAATTTTTCCTCAGGGGATGCATTCATCAAAAATCAGGAATTAGGGTTTCTTGACCTAATTCACCCCTAAGTTGACTTTTGGGACAAACCATGAGCCAAGACCTCAAGACATGATTTGAGGGTCTCTAATATGCCATATTGATCCATTTGGAACAATGGATTGATCCAAGAAGCTTGAGCAACAAGTCTCAATTTCATCTGCACCACAATTAGGGTTTTAAGGGAAAAGTCAACTGTAACTTTGACTTTTGACCAAGACATGCTCCCAAACCCTAATACATGATTGAATATACCCTATGACACCCATGGAACATGTCCATCAAGTTTAATTTAGGTCAAGGACATGATTTCCTGAAGAATTGTACAGTTTGGAATTCACCTGATAAAAAGTCAACTGTGCACAAAAGTCAACTTTGACTTTTTGAGATTTTTCACCAAAATGGATTTTTAACCCTAAAATGATGTTAATGTATGATTTGAATCATCATTCATCAAGAAAAATCAAGAAAAGTGAGATAACTTGTAAAAGGGGTAACCATAAAACTTAGAAATTTTTCTAAGTTAAAAATAAAGTGGCAAAGGTACCAACTTTGGAGGACCATAACTCCTAAACCACAAGGCCATTTTTTCTCATCCAAAGATGGATTTGTAGCCCTCATTATCACCTACAAAAACTTCAACTACAAGTCATTCCAATTCATTAAGGATTTTGAGTTATGGAGTGATCAAAGTGGCTGAAAAGTGAAAATGTCACTTTTTCCAACACTTAGTGAAATTTTCACTAAGTCAGATTCTGCCTCACTTTTTGCCAAATGTAGGGGGATTTTTCACTTGGAATCAAAAGAGATCAAAACCAAACTTGTTCAAACAGTTGTTGTATCATGTAAGAGCTTTCCAAAATGGCCAAGAACATTGCCAAATTCAACCTACACCATGAGATACAACATTGGCAAGTTGCCTTGCTGAAATCTGTCAAGGCAAGGCAGAATTTGCAACTTTGGTCGATTTGCCAAAATCAGCCAAATTCAATTGCTCCTATTCACTTGGACACCTCAGAGGATTGAATCTAAAGGGGACAATCACTGAGCCAAGCCTCCAAAGTCCATGGAACAAGAAATAGCATGTTGAACCTAGAATGGCCAAAATAGGGACATTACTTCAAATTTGGAATGAGGCATTCAATGGAACCATCAAGGTGGCATGGATTGAGCCATTCTCATCTGAAATCAGTCAAGACTTATCCAAGACCAAGGGAACCAAAGCTCTGTGCCCTAACCTCTAGTCAATGGCTAGAGGAGACTTGGATTTTCATTTGCCAACATTGGCCAAACCTACTTACCAGCTGCCATGCACTATTCCTTGCAAAACAAACTTGCTCTACTATAAATAGAGCTCAATTGTGGTAAGTTTGATTACACCAAAGCCATCTAACAGATGCTTTCCTCAAAATCTCTTCTTTCACTCCAATTTTGCCTTCTAAGGCAAGTCACTATCGGGTTTTGAGTTTGAGAGCAATTCCAATCAAACCAATCACTCACACACCTCACATACATCACATATGAGCTGATCAAACACTTAGATTACTTCTGAAACATCAATTTCACAAAATCACCAGCTGGTTACTCAAGGGTTTAACCAAAGTGCAGCTGAGGTACCACAAAATGATCCAACCAATTTCAATCAAGTCCAACCATCCAAACACAATCCATAGGGTGTAGGGAAGCTGTTCAGATCATCACCACTCATCTGTAACACCTCCAAATCAAAAATCACTTTGAACTTGCTGTCACGACTTGGAGGTAAGCACATACTTGGTCATCTCTCAATCTATGCATATTTCCTCGCACAATAATTTGGCCATATGTTCATAATCACGCATGGAATGTTTTCCCTCAATTAATTGCATTGTTTGAATCGTGTATCAAAAATCCTAGCCTTCATGCAGAAATTAGGGTTCTTGAGGTCTCTTCGTGATTTCTTGTTGTATGTTTAATTTAAATGAAATTAAAATACATAGACATGATCGTGAGGTTGAGACGAGCATAATGATATGTGGATTGCATGATATGATTATGTATTCATGGAGATTGGATAGAAAATGCAAATATGAGAAACCAAGAACACGCGCGTGTTCTTCAGCTTGTTCTTGGCGCCATTTTTAGAAATTCAAATATTTGAATTTTGTGATTTTGTTTAATTGATTCAAAAATTAATTTGTCTCTAAGTTTTAATGATTTTGAGTTGATTCTTTTTTTAATAATTCACAAAAATGTTAAAATATTTTATTTTCACAAAAAATCCCAAAAATATTATTTATTTCATATAATTGATATTTTTGCAAAGAATTAATATTTTAATTGTTTTTGACATTTTAAATATTTTTTCTACATTGATTTTGCAACTTTTAATGCTTTCTAATTATTTTGTAGGTCAATACTTAATTTTTGAAGCATTAATCCAAGATCACAATTTGTTTTCCATGTGTTAAACAATTTTTTATCATTTTAATTGAATTTTTATTCAATTAAATACATTTTGAAAACAAATTAGGGTTTTGGATTAATTCAACCCTCATAAATCATTTTCAAAACTCTCTGGGCCTCTTGAGAGAGTGTAAGACCCATCCCCCCTTGTACAAAAACTTTTTGGGCCTCACTCATTGTATAAGTCCCTTTGTACAAGTAAACGGCGCGATCGTCGCCCGTTTAAAAATAAAAAATCATCTGGGCCTCTCCTTGAGCTATAAGACCCATTCAAAACACTTTGGGCCTATATTAGAGTGTAAGACCCAATCCCCCTTTTAACCAAAACATTTTGGGCCTCACTTATTGTATAAGTCCCTCTGCGTTAAAAGAAAACCTCGGCGCGATCGCCATTTTTAAACGAAAAATCATTTGGACCTACCCTCGTGTTATAAGCCCCACTCTTTTCTTTAAACCTTTTTGGGCCTCTTGAGAGAGTGTAAGACCCATCCCTTTGTACAGAAAACCTTTTTGGGCCCCAGTCACTTGTATAAGTCCCGCTGTACAAAGTCAAACAGTGCGCTCACTGATAAAACCCTGGGCCTCTCCTTGAGCTGTAAGCCCCAAATCTTTCTTTTTCAAAGCACTTTCTCCTTTGATTTTGAATATACTGTTGTTTTCAATCTTTCTTTGTTGAACAACTAACCAAACAGCATGGAAGCACTACAACCGAGTAAGTGGTTATCGCTTTCATTTACTGCTTTCATATTATAAACTGTATTGTGGGGTTGCTCACTGAAAGTCTCCTTTCATAAACTCATATCTGCTGTGTAATAATAGTATAGATATTTCGAGTTTCCCCGACAACTACGTCTAGAACTAGGTGACGCCGTTTCATTTATTCGTAGAAATAGACGCCTAGATCCCCAATAGGAGCACCAGATACAGTCTTCTCTTCGGCTGTCCTCCTTAGGAATCGTCAAGAAGCTCTACTCCCCAAGATGAATGTATTCTCCGTGAATGGCATCTTTGAGTTTCTTCCAAATTCTCAAACTTTCCTGACTTGATCTATCCCTTGTGGATAGCTTGCCTTGAATGTCTCGGGGTTTGGGTATCCACTACGGTCATAATCTTGGACCTTAACTAAGGAACCCTCTTTAAAAGCTAAAAGTCGCTGGATAGTAAACCTCGCACGTTTACCAGTGGTTTTTATCTTTAAAAGAGTTATCTCTCCTAATGGAAAGGAGATGATAGACCCACGGGCTTCTTAAAAGCATCGGCCTCCTCTTGGGCATTATTCAAGGACACTACGGCTTCTTAGAAGAATTCACAGCCTCCTCTTAGGCTTCGTATAATGATCTCTTCCTTCGGGAATGATAGCCTCCTCATGGGCTTCGTACAAGGACCCGTAGGCTTCTTAAAAGTTTCCAGCCTCCTCTTGGGCTTTGTACAAATTGTCCCGACGACCTCCTAAAGGTATAGGAACAGAACCTAGTCATTCTCATAGAACAGTCCTTTCATAGAGTCTACTACTGTTTCTCAAAGCATAGTACAAAAGATAAAACTCTAGACTTGGACAGTCTAACTTCCTTGAGTCTCAAAGACATTCTCAAGTGACCCCTTCGTTAAATAGGAAGGAAACCCGCAGACTCGGACAGTCTCAATACCCTTTGGATTTCCCGTTTCCTCAAAGAGAAGGAAATATCCCTGATCCTCAAATCAAATCCCCGAGTACAGTATTGCTCATATAAGAACTGATTTTCTCTTTTAAAATCAGTATATTGGATCTGTCACTCAACTGAAACAAACCTTTAGCCTCCATCTCGGGCTTCGTACGAGATACAAAAACACTCTCTTGTTGAGTATCAAAGACTCCTTCGTTGAGTCAATCACCCCTTTAGCCTCCATCTCGGGCTTTATACGAGATACAAAAAGGTTCTTATTGAGCCAAATAAACAATAGCCTCTATCTCGGGCTTCGTACGAGACACAAAGACTCTATCGTCGGGTCAAAAACTTTTAGCCTCTCTCTCGGGCTTTGTACGAGACACAAAATAGCCTCCTCTTAGGCTTTGTATAATGATTTTACTAGCGGAAATTAGTCTCCTCTTAGGCTTTTGTATAAGAAAACCACTGGTTGATCCAATCAACCTTTTAGCATCAAAGCTGTGCCTCGTTCACAGTACACAAACATCAACAACTCCTTTCCCTTCATCTAATCGCTGTAAGTGGCAAGCCTTTGGATCATCTACATCCATGCCAATGTCCCTCTTTTAGCATGAGAAATTCCTAAGGAAAGATGGCATTGCTCTACACTGAGTTAAAGTCTTCTCCTTCTGGTTAAAACCCCTTTTAAGGAAATTATGGCATTGCTCGGATCCGCGTATCCCAGTTAAAGTAATTCTCCTTCTCCCTTTTTAGAGATGACAAATTCTCTCTAAAGTCGAGGTCTTTCAGCTTCACGTCTTGGGCTTTGAACAAGACACAAATAGACCTTTCAGCTTCACATCTTGGGCTTTGAACAAGATACAAACCACCTTTCGCTTCACGTCTTGGGCTTTGAATAAGACACCAAAACACCAAAAACACCTATTTCCTCCCATAGAATAGGAGGAACTATGAACGCTCTGATTTCCCTGTTTCGGTAAACGGGAATACGTAGGCATAAGATCGAAAGAAAAGATCTTATCGAGCGCAATCAACAAAAAACCCAAATCCCATGTCTCCATCAATCAAAAGCAGTAATTCAAAAACATCAGTCCTAACATCCTAATCCTTGTTCCCCGCCAGAAACCTTATGCCCAGGTAGAAAGAAAGAAAACAGTATTGGCAAAAATTCAAATAACCAGTACAAAGGCCCCCCCACATTGATAGCATCCGTAACCTAACAGACCGCTGTTTAAACTCAGTATGCAAAGCAGGGTTAATTGGAGACATCTATTTCCCTTCCTTATTCAGCTTTAATAGGATAAAAAATGAATCGACCTGTAGTCAAAGCTCAAACCACAGAGAGCGACCAGCGCTTAAGAACCGCGTCCAAAATCGCTCGCTACAGAAAAATGGCGCCCACCGTGGGGCTTTTCGTAGATAAATCTAGGCACGGTCTTCTTTTTCACCTCTTGTGAATACCACAGATTGGGGCTTCCGCCGGGGAACCCAATTTCTGTCAGGAACCTAGGAATCATAGCTTTATAAGTCTAAGATGATTAGGACAAATATATATACTGCTTTTCCAAATTGCTATACGTGTTTATTTTTCTGCTAATGGGAATGCGGGTGATGCCGTATGTGGAAAGATTGAGTATACACCTAGAAAAGCCAAACCCTTTCGTAGTGCGGAAGCTATCGGAAATAGCTGTTACGCGATACTACCCTCATTTGAGGTTGGTGATCTATTCTCGGTGAATAGCACTTACTCTAAGATTGCACACAACTCGCTGGCGATCCGCTTGTTGTCTGCCTTCCTGGGAGGAGCTGATGATAATGAGTACAGGTACAAAAATCACCCTAGTATAAACCTTTGGGGATGGGTAGAGCCTTGACTTCATGACAACGACCCTTTGACCCCATGTTTTTTCTATGTTTTTGTGTGCTGCATTCATGCATTCATTTAATAAAACATTAAAAAAAACTTCTCTTCTAGTCTCTCTGTTTTTCAAATTAAACTAAGATTGTGATTGCAAATATCAGAGAAGAGGATTACGCTAATGGATTTCGGTAGAAGGAGAACTCGCCAGTATACCTTCAAGGTTCCAAAACTAGGGGATTTGAGAAGGTTAGCAAGGATGATCGTTAACCCAGAGGCTTTTAGAGCCAAGCACGGTGGTTTGCTACCACTGTTAAGAGTCCATGTGATTAAGGGGATCATGGACGCGCTCATTCAGTTCTACGATCCGGTTTATCACTGTTTCACATTCCCGGATTACCAGCTATCACCAACGCTGGAGGAGTATTCTCATCTGACTGATTTACATATCACTGATCGAGCTCCGTTTTCTGGACTGGAAGAAATTCCAAAGAATCAGACTATTGCAATAGCAATTCATTTGGACGAGTCTGAGGTCAGGACTCACATGACCACTAAGGGTGGCATCCAAGGTTTGCCAGCCCAGTTCTTGACAAAGAAGGCTCTATACTTCGCTAGTATAGGGAACGAGGCTGCTTTTGAAAGCATCTTTGTCTTGCTCACCTACGGATTATTTTTGTTTCCCAACATCAATAACTTCATCGATATCAACGCTATTAAGGTTTTTCTCATTGGAAACCCTGTGCCGACTTTGCTCGCAGATGCGTATCATTCTGTACACTTGGGAAATTTGTACAGCGGAGGGGAGATCACATGCTGTGTACCTTTGCTCTACAAATGGTTTATCTCTCACTTGCCCAAGTCTGCTGCTTTTTGGGATTGCAAGAGTGTCTTACGTTGGTCGCAGAAGATCATGTCTCTCACCAATTCTGATATAGATTGGTGTAATAGGATTTATGAGGGAATCAGAATCATTGACCGTTGTGGAAACTTCCCCAGCGTACCCCTCATAGGAACTAAAGGAGGAATCAACTATCATCCGATATTGGTTCTTCGTCAATTTGGATACCCGATGAGACACATCCCACTGGGTGTTCATCTGGAAGGTCTTTTCTTCAAAGAAGGAGAAAATGACAGAGCACTAAAGATGGAAATAGTGCAAGCTTGGAAACAGGTTCATAAGAAAGGACGAGAGTCTCTGGGAAAACCGGACTGTGTCTCGGTGGAGCCTTATCTCCATTGGGTACAAACCAGAGCTCTCAAGCTAAAAATGCCTTATCCTCGTTACAGAATTCTTCCACCGAGGGAAACTATCATGTACTTCATGACGGAAACTGAAAAGCTTCAGGTTACTCTCAACAAAGTTCAAAAGGAAAGAAGATCTTGGAAGAACAAGTACCGCACCCTCGACGTAGAGTGTATCCAAATACAGCAACTACTAAAAGAGAAAGATGCTCTGATTGAAATTTTGGAGCAGCATGCTGTAGAGAATCAAGATAACTAAAGGAATTTGCTCACTCCTTTCACTTGGCAAAGGAATGACAACCCGACAATGGCCCAGGAGCCCCGGTCAAAGAAAAGGAAGATACCAGAATCAGCACCCGGTTTCTCCTCAGGGAGGACTCGGGACCCATTAGTTTAGGTTTCTGTTTCTGCACTTTGTAATCTACTGTATTTCCATTTCTGTAATCCTTTGAATGTCAATAAAAAGGGGTTTCCCCACTGTTTGATATTTGCAATCTAATTGTCGAAGTTTATTTTGATTAAACCAAAAAAACAATTAATATAATCATTGCATTCATCATTCTCACATCGCGTATTCTTCTTCCCTATGAATCTCACGTTTGTGTCTCGATTCTAGAGTCAAACTGTCTCATTCGTATAATACTCGGGCCAATCGTCAGAAAAGGATGGATGATCTTGAGGAAGAGAACAGAGAGTTGAAAGAAGAGATCGACGCTCTGAGAGAGGATATGAGAAAGCTTCGTAACGACATGCAAGCCATGGCAGAAGCTCAGCTACAAAGAACTGTGATCTCGGAGATCACCTCAACGCCCATCATAGAAAAGTATGATCCTAGGTATCAGATGCCGAAAGATCGTCCTTGGGGCATGCCTGTTAACTATATCCCGGAAGGATATGTTCCGCCGATCACTGAAGATCAGGAAATCGCAACAGAAGCCGCTGGGCCTGAAGGTTACAAACTTCGGGAAAGCAAAGATGCTAGGGGCATACTGAAGACTCCTGAAGGTTACAAACTTCGGGAGGCGCCAAGACTTACTGCCGTAGTCACGGTACCACCCCCTGTGGTGCACACTGTCCCGGAAGGACAGATTCCACAGGCACCTTCTGGTAAGAAGGAAACTATGTTTGACAGAATGGATGAATTCCAGGAGCAGTTCTTGGAAATGCAGAAAGAGCTGCAAGCCATTCGCGGTCAGGATCTATTTGGAAAGGACGCTGCAGACCTCTGCTTGGTCCCAAATGTGAAAGTCCCGCACAAGTTCCAAGTGCCCGACTTTGAAAAATACAAGGGTAACTCTTGCCCTCAGAGCCATCTGGTGATGTACGCTCGGCGGATGTCAGCTCAGACGGAGAATCAGGACCTGCTGATTCACTACTTCCAGGATAGTTTAACCGGTGCCGTACTCAAATGGTACATGGGTTTAAACGTACTACGATCAGTACATTCAGAGATCTTGGTACTGCCTTCGTCCAACAATACAAGTACAATTTGGACATGGCACCCGACAGAGATCAACTCAGATCAATGTTGCAAAAGGACAAAGAAACCTTTAAGGAATATGCTCAAAGGTGGCTTGAAATTGCCGCTCAAATTTGTCCACCTCTTGAGGAAAAAGAGATGACAAAAATCTTCTTAAAGACCTTAAGCTCATTTTACTATGACCGAATGATTGCCAGTGCACCCAGTGATTTCACCGAAATGGTCGGCATGGGTGTACGTCTTGAGGAAGCCGTCCGAGAAGGACGTTTGGTAAAAGACACTGGATCAACGAGCGGTACTAAAAAATACGGTAGTGCTCTCCCTAAGAAAAAAGAGCAAGATATTGGGAATATCTCTCTCGAAAAGCAAAGGCGACGTTATCAGCCAGTAGCAGCTGTTACTCCTGCTATCGGCCCCGCGCCTGTTCCTATGTATCAACCTCAGGTTGCGCAGAGCCAACCTGACCAACAAAGGACACAACAGCCTCTTCAGCAGGCTCGTCCTCCATATAACAACAACCGTACAACACGACCACCAGGATTTGATCCTATACCCGTAATGTACGCAGAGCTGTTTCCGTTACTGCTGGCTAAGGGGTACATTCAGACTAAGTCTCCCCTTTCAGTTTCGGAAAATCCGCCTTTTTGGTTTAAAGCGGATCAAACATGCCCTTATCATCAAGGAGGTTCAGGGCATAACATTGAGACTTGTCTCAATTTCAAATCCGACGTGCAAAAGCTTGTTAGGAGCGGGCTCTTATCTTTCAAAGATACGAATCCTAATGTTCTTACGAACCCGCTGCCTCAACACGAGAAAGCTGCAGTCAATCTGATTGAGAAAGAGACTAACAATGTCTATCAAATTCACGATGTACTCTTATTGGGGACCAATCTGGTCAAGATGCATTGTAGACAGAGTGGATATGGCCATGTGCCACCTCATAATTATCACCAGTGTGATATCTGCTCTAAAGACAACCAGGGGTGTTCTGTTGTGCAAGCAGCTCTACAGGAACAAATGGATCTTGGATGGATCCAAGAGCACCGAGTTCGTAAAGTTAACATGGTTTACACGAATTCCAACGTCATTCAAAACCACGACATCCGTGCGATGAATGTCAACTTGGTGGCGATGCACTCAAGGCAAAGCCAGTATCATAATCTGCCGCGGCACGATTACAGTTCCTGTCTGATTTGCTCGGTAAACAAACAGGGATGCTCTTTCATACAAGAGGCCCTCCAGCGTCAGATGGATCTTGGATGGATCCAAGACTACCATGATAGGAACTCCTATCAAATCAACATGGTTCAGATCTTCGATATTTGCGTAATGGATACCAACCTGGTAGAGTTACATGCTGAGCAGGTCCGACTTGGATTCTTAATATCACATGACTATCAAAATTGTAAAGCGGGTTGCGAAAACGATCGAGGTTGTACCCTTGTCCAGGAGGCACTTTAACACTTGTTAAATCACTGGTGGATGCCAATCTATATGGACGAAGATACTCAGCAGATTAGTATCAATAACAGGAATCCTACTCGTCGTCAAAGTCAGGATGTCCGATCAATGGAAGGTAACCTAGTGAGGTTACATTGTATTCAAAGTGGGCGTGGCCAGGTGCCACCACACAACTATGACAGTTGTAGCGTGTGTGCAGAAAGTAACCAAGGGTGTTACCTTGTGAGAGCAGCTCTTCAGGGTCAGGTCGATCATGGAGAAATTCGTCCATATCCAGGTTCAGGACCCATCATTTGGTCGCCGAACTACCTTGCCGAGCAAGTTGAGGATGTTGTCACGATCTCTGGTCATCACAGAACCAGGGATGTTTTTGCCATCATCCCTCTACTTGACGAATCTAGAGTTCCCAACCGGGAATGGATCAAGGTTACTTATGATGGTCAGAAAAATCAGAAGGTTCCCATAGTCATCTATCTACCGGGGCCACTACCGTATGAATCAGCTAAGGCAATCCCTTACAAATACGGTGCAACAATAATCGAGAATGGAAAGGAAATTCCATTACCCTCCGTCGTGAATATTGCAGACATCAGTCGTGTAACACGGAGCGGTCGAATCTTCAACCGAGGGATTGGAGAATCCAACAAAGAAAAGGAACTTCAGGCAGAAATTCCTGATCCACCAGTCGGTCAATCTGGTAATCCCGACTTTTCAAAAGACAAAGATGAGATGCTAAAGCTCATCCAAAGGAGTGAATATAACATTGTTGATCAACTGTTACAGACTCCTTCAAAGATCTCAGTATTATCACTGTTACTCAGTTCAGAAGCACACAGAGAGGCTCTACAGAAAGTCTTGGAGCAAGCCTTTGTGGAACAGGATGTAACAATCAGACAATTCGATAGCATTGTCTCTAACATCACTTCCTACAATAATTTGGGATTTAGTGAAGAGGAATTACCTGAAGGGGGTCGTCGTCATAACATGGCGCTCAACATTACAGTTAACTGCCAGGGCGATGCTTTAGCCAACGTACTGGTAGACACAGGGTCAGCCCTGAATGTTATGCCAAAGTCCACTTTGACGCAATTATCATTTAAGGGCCCTCCGATGAGAGTCAGCGAGGTCGTCGTCAAAGCATTCGACGGATCCAAAAAAACAGTTATCGGCAAAGTTGACCTTCCCATAACTATTGGTCCTCACACATTCCAAATCACTTTCCAGGTCATGGACATCCGGGCAACATACAGTTGTTTATTAGGAAGACCTTGGATACATCAGGCTGGAGCGGTTACTTCAACCCTCCACCAAAAGCTAAAGTTCGTCAAGAACGATCAACTTGTCACGGTTTGTGGGGAACAAGCCTTGCTTGTGAGTAACCTATCATCATCTACTTGTGTGGAACCCGAGGAGGTTATTGGAAATCAGTTCCGAGCACTATCGGTGAGCAAGAACAATCAGTTCAAAGAAGGAACTTCAGTTTCTTCATACAAAGATGCTATCAAAGCGGTCGAGAGTACCGATACAAAAGGATGGGGACAACTTGTCATTCCTATCGACAATAAAACAAAGAAGGGTCTTGGTTTTTCTGCGACCTGTACCCAGACAGCCGCCAACGATGAAAGTCTTCATCCCCTTCAAAACTTCTTCCACAGTGGAGGTCTTCTTCACCCAGTGTCTCAGACAGTTCATGCTATCAATGAGGAAGATCCCTCTGACACAGATGAAGAATGGAAGTCCTACCTTAATAAGGACGGCTATATGTCTCAGGAAGAGGTGCCTATGCCCTTTTGCTTTCCTACAGAAAGTCTGAGATTTATACCAAGATCAGATGTCGAAATGATCTACAGAGATTGTGATCCGAAAGGATGTCGTGCTCCGCCAAATTCATTAGAGGAAGACACTCTGATGAAAGAAAACTTTAATCACAATTACTATGGCCCGATGGATGGTCTGCCAATGTGGCAGCCTTACCCAGGAAACTTGGGGCCGGAAAGTCAGCCGAGTAATGAAAAGCAGCTGACCATCATTGAACAGAATACCTGTGTCCCCGCCATGTCATGGGATCAACACTCAGGTCATTCGGAAACTACTCAACATGAAGATGAATTCGCAACGTTTGCAGGACTAGAATTCATCAACTATGCTTTTCCTGAGGTCAACGTCATCGAGAGGGATGACTTCTCCAGTTCCAAAGAAGTTTGGGACACTTTGGGACAACCAAGTGGAAAATACGACTTTATGGTCAAGTACACTGCTCCCGAAAGCTCTCGTATCAGGCTCGAAGATATCCAGTCAACTGGATGGGGAGATACAGCTGAGAGCACCAATGCTATGCAAAATGCAACAGAGGAATCCTCCTACGACAATTCTGCTTGGGAGACAGATTCTAATGATCCTGCTCCAACAGAAATCAGCGTCATTTCTGAAGACAAATAAAGGAAGGTGCCAGACTTTGTGATTCACCGAGGAGTTCGCTGCCAATGGGTTGCTGTCGAGGTTCCGAAGGTCGTTCGCCAATCAAAGTAATTTCCATCTTTAAACCTTTCACCCTGCCCAGGTGAAACGGATGTTTTGATAGGGCTCGCTTTTTGTAAATTTCACTCTTCGCTTTTCCCAGAGCGAGTGAGTTTTGTTTTATAGGGCTGTAGTTTCAAGAATCGACTTGTTCATTAATAAAATAACGTCGTTCTGTAATTTCCGCATTAATTGCTGTTTTGTCTTTTTGCTTTTTCAGAAAATGGTAATCCTAAAAAACATTTAAAAATAAAAACAAGCAGTAAAATAAATACACTGCACACACTTGCATTTTCTCTATCTCTTCTAAACACGAATCATCACGTCATGCAGATTGCTTGTTTTAAACCCAGTTGAAACATACGATCCGAAGCTTTCTCCCAACTTTGAATTCCCAGTATTCGAGGCTGAAGAAGAAGTTGGCAACGAAATTCCAGAAGAGATCTCCCGACTACTCAGACAAGAGGAAAGGTCCATTGAACCTCACAAAGAGCCGTTGGAAACGGTAAACTTGGGTTCAGAAAAAGAGAGAAAAGAAATCAGGATCGGAGCACTGCTCAGTCCAACTGTCAAAGAGAGTTTGATAAAGCTTCTCAAAGAATTCCCCGATGTATTCGCTTGGTCCTATCAGGATATGCCAGGGTCGGATACCAGCATCGTGGAACATTACTTACCGCTAAGATCGGAATGTCCGCCAGTAAAGCAAAGGTTGAGACGGACTCACCCGGACATGGCCATCAAAATCAAAGAGGAGGTACAGAAACAGATCGACGCGGGTTTCCTCGCTACATCTGAATATCCTCAATGGTTAGCCAACATCGTACCCGTTCCCAAAAAGGATGGAAAGGTCAGAATGTGTGTTGATTACAGAGATCTAAACAAGGCAAGTCCAAAGGACGACTTTCCTTTACCACACATTGACATGCTGGTTGACAGCACATCAAAGTTCAAAGTATTCTCCTTCATGGATGGATTCTCGGGCTATAATCAAATCAAAATGGCGCCGAAAGACATGGAGAAAACTTCGTTCATTACCCCATGGGGTACCTTTTGTTACAAGGTAATGTCGTTCGGTTTGAAGAATGTCGGGGCAACCTATCAAAGGGCCATGACTACTCTGTTTCATGACATGATACACAAAGAAATCGAGGTATATGTCGATGATTTGATTGCAAAATCAAGAACAGAGGATGAGCACGTTGAACATCTGTCAAAATTGTTCGAACGTCTAAGAAAATTCAAGCTCCGCTTGAATCCTAACAAGTGCACCTTCGGTGTCCGTTCGGGGAAATTACTAGGGTTCATCTTCAGCCAGAAAGGAATTGAAGTTGATCCTGACAAGGTCAAGGCCATTAGAGAAATGCCTTCTCCGAAAACTGAAAAACAAGTCAGAGGATTCCTGGGACGTTTGAACTACATCTCCAGATTCATATTCCTTATGACCGCGACATGTGCGCCGATTTTCAAATTACTCAAAAAGAACCAGGATTGCGTTTGGTCAGAAGATTGCCAAACCGCCTTCGACAGTATCAAGGAATATCTGTTGAATCCTCCGATTCTATCACCTCCAGTGGAAGGGAGACCACTGATCATTTACCTCACAGTCCTAGAGGACTCAATGAGATGTGTACTTGGCCAACAAGACGAAACTAAAAGGAAAGAGTCTGCCATTTACTATCTAAGCAAGAAATTCACCGACTGCGAGACTCGGTACACAATGCTTGAGAAAACTTGTTGCGCTTTGGCTTAGGCAGCCAAACGTCTTCGCCAGTACATGATTCGTCATACTACTTGGTTGGTCTCCGAAATGGATCCAATCAAGTACGTTTTCGAAAAACCTGCTCTCACGGGAAGGATTGCACGTTGGCAGATGTTACTATCAGAATATGACATAGAGTACCATGCTCAGAAAACCGTTAAAGGAAGTATTTTAGCCGATCATTTGGCTCATCAACCGATTAAAGAACAAGAATCAATCGGGTTTGACTTCCCAGAAGAAGATGTCATGTATCTAAAGATGAAAGATTGCGATGAACCGCTACCTAGTGAAGGGCCAGAACCAGGTTCCCAGTGGGGACTTATCTTTGACGGAGCATTCAATCATTATGGAAACGGAATTGGGGCAATCATTGTTACCCTTCAGGGTACCCACATTCCTTTCACTGCTAAACTTACGTTCAAATGTACGAACAACGAGGCCGAATACGAAGCATGTATCATGGGTCTCGAAGAAGCGATTGATTTAAGGATCAAAAACTTGGACGTATACGGCAATTCAGCCCTGGTTATTAACCAGATAAAAGGAAATTGGAACACATACCAATCAGGATTGATTCCTTACAAAGACTATGCAAGGAGGTTGTTACCCTTCTTCAACAGAGTCGACTTTCATCACATCCCTCGTGATGAGAATCACATGGCTGATGCATTAGCCACTCTCTCTTCCATGATCAGTGTAGGTCGATGGAATGACATACCTAAGATCGACATCATACTCCTTGAACGGCCCGCTTACATCTTCGCGATTGAAGCAGTCATAGACGACAGACCTTGGTATCACGATATCAAATGCTTCCTTCAGAAACAAGGGTACCCATCCGGGGCACTCAGAAAAGACAGGAAAACCCTCAGAAGATTGGCTGGAAACTTCTTCCTGAGCAGTGACACTCTTTATAAGAGAAATTTTGACATGGTCTTGCTCCTATGTGTCGACAGACCAGAAGCAGACATGCTCATGAAAGAAATTCATGAAGGATCCTTTGGCACTCATGCCAACGGACGCACAATGGCGAGAAAAATTCTTAGGGCCGGGTATTATTGGTTGACCATGGAATCCGACTGCTACAAGTACATGAGGAGGTGTCACAAGTGTCAGATATACTCCGACAAAATTCATGTACCGCCATCACATCTCAAAGTTCTTTCTTCCCCGTGGCCATTTTCCATATGGGGAATCGATATGATTGGTATGATTGAGCCCAAGGCTTCAAACGGACATCAGTTTATCCTGGTAGCCATTGATTATTTCACCAAGTGGGTCGAAGCAGCGTCATTCGCCAATGTAACCCGACAAGTGGTGGTCCGAGTTTTCAAAAACAATATCATCTGCCGTTATGGTGTTCCAAGCGAGATCATTACTGATAATGGATCTAACTTGAACAATAAGATGATGAAAGAGTTGTGTGCAGAGTTCAAGATCGAACACCATAACTTATCTCCCTACCGACCCAAGATGAACGGAGCGGTAGAGGCGGCTAACAAGAACATCAAGAAGATCGTTCAAAAGATGGTTGCAACCTATAAAGATTGGCACGAAATGCTACCCTTTGCTCTTCACGGTTATCGAACATCTATCCGCACTTCAACAGGGGCAACCCCTTTCTCTCTAGTATATGGCATGGAAGCAGTGCTCCCCATAGAAGTAGAGATCCCATCAATCCGGGTATTGATGGAAGCTCAGCTCACCGAAGCTGAATGGTGTCAAAGTCGACACGACGAACTGAACCTGATCGAAGAAAAGAGAATCACGGCACTATGCCACGGTCAGTTGTATCAACAGAGAATGAAAAGGGCGTTCGACAAAAAGGTCCGACCTCGTGTTTTCAGAAAAGGAGACCTCGTGCTCAAGAAGATACAATCATTTCTCACTGACTCTCGGGGCAAATGGACCCCAAATTATGATGGCCCCTATGTGGTCACGAAAGCTTTCTCAGGCGGCGCCTTGAGACTTGCAACCATGGACGGAGAGGAATTTGCCTACCCCACGAATATTGATGTAGTCAAGAAATACTTCGCCTAAACTAAAAAAAAAAACGGCTCGGTGGATTGAAAACCCGAAAGGGCGGTCCAGGCAAAAGTTAGAGACATGAAAAAAAATCATCCCGATGGATTGGAAATCTCATAGTACAATCCAGGCAAAAATTAGGGATAATGGCAAGTAACTATGTTCAACAGAGGTAAGTCCCTCAGCAGCAGTTACAACATCATCTATCGGAGGAAATCTCCAGTCAAAGGTCATCTTCGACAGAAGCTCAGGATGTCCCGAACTCAAAGTTGGTAGAAGGATAGTGGTCGTTATGTTCCAACGTAGCCCTTTTCCCTGTAAATTACCATTTTCTAACTTTGTATATACTCTTTGGAATCACGCGTTTGGCTGATCTCCATCTTATCAATAAAATTTGAGCCCTTGTGCTTTTGTTTGTAACTCTTTACTTGTTTTAGCTTTACAGAACGACGTTGTTTAAACTTAATCAGCGATTCTTGAAATAAAACAAAAATAAATTTACTTGTTAAACTTTTTTTGCTTTTAAATTAAAGATGGCATTTCTTTTGACTGTTGAACATCGGTCGCTTCTCCCGAAGTAAGCGAACTTCAAAATGCAGAATCAAAGTACTCATTCTAAACCAGTTCGCCTGAATGAAGGGATCAACTGTGTCAGAGACCTTGTTTCGTCTGACATCCTCGGCCGAGTTCTCATCTCCTAAGCCCGATCAACATAGCTCCCAACGGGACTATCTCTCCCAAGCAAGGTGGAATTGCTATTTTGAACCAACGGTACTTCTTCGCCCCGCGATGGCCGAGTATCCAGTCATGTTCATCTCTTAGTCTGTATGTTGCGTCAGTTTTGTCAGCATATACATACATACATCATGCATTTTTATTTGCATTCACATTTCATATTGCATCACTATCACTCTAGTCGGTCTTGTCCCCTAGTGGTAGAAGTCCTCTCAATCGAGTTGTCAGTTCTTGCCTCATCAGGAAATACTGTGTCTGAACAACCTCGCTTCCAGTTTAATTCTGGAAAGAAGTTGGTCCTTGACCACTTTGATAACTTGAACCTCTGAAAAGCCAGAGAAAACTTTCAATAAGCATCACTCTTCGCCATTGAAGATGATATCCTTGCTTTCCCGGATTAAGGAAAATCCACAGAGAAAGCCTCGTGATCAGAGATTCGGCAGCACGCCAGTTTTGCTCCGAAAAACCACTGATGAGAAGGTCATTGGCACCTCAAAATTGGATCCCATCATATGGCATTTCTCCGGGAAGATCCCGAGAAAAGTATGATGTAACCCCAAACGAAAACAGTCTCTCAAGAGACTCACTTTCCCCAGTAGAATTGACAAATGGCGTCTCCAAAACAGAGAAGTTTGTGTACCTCTACAACTCAGACGTATGGGTTCCCCAGCAAGTCTGACATCAAAACTTTTTCCACTCAAATGGCATCTCCCCAGGAAAATTCGGCGAGAAGTTTGAAGGAAAGCCGCTACGAATAGCTTCCCTTGTCAGTAAAGTTTATTGACAAAAGAAACTAAGACCAGTTCCTTGGTAGGAAACCAGGATCGAGGGGAAGTTTAAATCAGAAACTAAGACCAGTTCCTTGGTAGGAAACCAGGATCGAGGGGAAGTTTGTTTCCACAACTAAGACCAGTTCCTTGGTAGGAAACCAGGATCGAGGGGAAGTTGATAAAAGAAACTAAGACCAGTTCCTTGGCTGAAGACCAGGATCGAGGGGAAGTTTTACCCTTTTCTAAGCATCATTGCTTAGCAAAAGAAGATGGATGCGTAAGCTACCATTCATAACCACCATCAAAATTTCGGGTATTCCGATATTTAATCCTCTTGCACCCCGAATGCCCGAATCCTTTCGTCATTCACACCTTCGGGTCCAAGAAGATTAAATAGGGGCATCTGTAATACCCCAAATTTTGACCACTTATATTTCCCATCATTGTGAAAATCATCATCACAATATGGATGAACCATCATGCTTCATCAGTCTCCCCAAAGATGGGTGAGCATCCAATACAATCAAAATTAGGGTTTCAAGCCCTCTCTGAGTGCTTAGACAAAGGATCAATCAAGAAATGACATGATCTTCAACTTGTCTAATCTCTTAAGCATCCACAATGGATCAAAAAGGACTCCCACTTCAAGGATTAAGCACAAGGCTGCTCCCTTCTAGGTGGATCAAGTCTCAAGATCGACAGTGTCACAAAATTAGGGTTTTGGTTGACCAGGGCCTCCAGATGGAAATTTTCATCTGGGCACAAGGCAATGATCCAAAACATGACCTAATATACTTCATGGAACCTCATGAACCCATGCATCAAGTCAATTTTGCCTCAGGGGATGCATTCATCAAAAATCAGGAATTAGGGTTTCTTGACCTAATTCACCCCTAAGTTGACTTTTGGGACAAACCATGAGCCAAGACCTCAAGACATGATTTGAGGGTCTCTAATATGCCATATTGATCCATTTGGAACAATGGATTGATCCAAGAAGCTTGAGAAACAAGTCTCAATTTCATCTGCACCACAATTAGGGTTTTAAGGGAAAAGTCAACTGTAACTTTGACTTTTGACCAAGACATGCTCCCAAACCCTAATACATGATTGAATATACCCTATGACACCCATGGAACATGTCCATCAAGTTTAATTTAGGTCAATGACATGATTTCCTGAAGAATTGTACAGTTTGGAATTCACCTGATAAAAAGTCAACTGTGCACAAAAGTCAACTTTGACTTTTTGAGATTTTTCACCAAAATGGATTTTTAACCCTAAAATGATGTTAATGTATGATTTGAATCATCATTCATCAAGAAAAATCAAGAAAAGTGAGATAACTTGTAAAAGGGGTAACCATAAAACTTAAAAATTTTTCTAAGTTAAAAATAAAGTGGCAAAGGTACCAACTTTGGAGGACCATAACTCCTAAACCACAAGGCCATTTTTTCTCATCCAAAGATGGATTTGTAGCCCTCATTATCACCTACAAAAACTTCAACTACAAGTCATTCCAATTCATTAAGGATTTTGAGTTATGGAGTGATCAAAGTGGCTGAAAAGTGAAAATGTCACTTTTTCCAACACTTAGTGAAATTTTCACTAAGTCAGATTCTGCCTCACTTTTTGCCAAATGTAGGGGGATTTTTCACTTGGAATCAAAAGAGATCAAAATCAAACTTGTTCAAACAGTTGTTGTATCATGTAAGAGCTTTCCAAAATGGCCAAGAACATTGCCAAATTCAACCTACACCATGAGATACAACATTGGCAAGTTGCCTTGCTGAAATTTGTCAAGGCAAGGCAGAATTTGCAACTTTGGTCGATTTGCCAAAATCAGCCAAATTCAATTGCTCCTATCCACTTGGACACCTCAGAGGATTGAATCTAAAGGGGACAATCACTGAGCCAAGACTCCAAAGTCCATGGAACAAGAAATAGCATGTTGAACCTAGAATGGCCAAAATAGGGACAAGACTTCAAATTTGGAATGAGGCATTCAATGTAACCATCAAGGTGACATGGACTGAGCCATTCTCATCTGAAATCAGTTAAGACTTATCCAAGACCAAGGGAACCAAAGCTCTGTGCCCTAACCTCTAGTCAATGGCTAGAGGAGACTTGGATTTTCATTTGCCAACATTGGCCAAACCTACTTACCAGCTGCCATGCACTATTCCTTGCAAAACAAACTTGCTCTACTATAAATAGAGCTCAATTATGGCCAGTTTGAGTACACCAAAGCCATCAAACGGATGCTTTCCTCAAAATCTCTTCTTTCACTCCAATTTTGCCTTCTAAGGCAAGTCACTATCGGGTTTTGAGTTTGAGAGCAATTCCAATCAAACCAATCACTCACACACCTCACATACATCACATATGAGCTGATCAAACACTTAGATTACTTCTGAAACATCAATTTCACAAAATCACCAGCTGGTTGCTCAAGGTTTTAACCAAAGTGCAGCTGAGGTACCACAAAATGATCCAGCCAATTTCAATCAAGTCCAACCATCCAAACACAATCCATAGGGTGTAGGGAAGCTGTTCAGATCATCACCACTCATCTGTAACACCTCCAAATCAAAAATGACTTTGAAATTGCTGTCACGACTTGGAGGTAAGCACATACTTGGTCATCTCTCAATCTATGCATATTTCCTCGCACAATAATTTGGCCATATGTTCATAATCACGCATGGAATGTTTTCCCTCAATTAATTGCATTGTTTGAATCGTGTATCAAAAATCCTAGCCTTCATGCAGAAATTAGGGTTCTTGAGGTCTCTTCGTGATTTCTTGTTGTATGTTTAATTTAAATGAAATTAAAATACATAGACATGATCGTGAGGTTGAGACGAGCATAATGATATGTGGCTTGCATGATATGATTACGTATTCATGGAGATTGGATAGAAAATGCAAATCTGAGAAACCATGAACACGCGCGTGTTCTTCAGCTTGTTCTTGGCGCCATTTTTAGAAATTCAAATATTTGGATTTTGTGATTTTGTTTAATTGATTCAAAAATTAATTTCTCTCTGAGTTTTAATGATTTTGAGTTGATTCTTTTTTTAATAATTCACAAAAATGTTAAAATATTTTATTTTCACAAAAAATCCCAAAAATATTATTTATTTCATATAATTGATATTTTTGCAAAGAATTAATATTTTAATTGTTTTTGACATTTTAAATATTTTTTCTATATTGATTTTGCAACTTTTAATGCTTTCTAATTATTTTGTAGGTCAATACTTAATTTTTGAAGCATTAATCCAAGATCACAATTTGTTTTCCATGTGTTAAACAATTTTTGATCATTTTAATTGAATTTTTATTCAATTAAATACATTTTGAAAACAAATTAGGGTTTTGGATTAATTCAACCCTCATAAATCATTTTCAAAACTCTCTGGGTCTCTTGAGAGAATGTAAGACCCATCCCCCCTTGTACAAAAACTTTTTGGGCCTCACTCATTGTATAAGTCCCTCTGTACAAGTAAACGGCGCGATCGTCGCCCGTTTAAAAATAAAAAATCATCTGGGCCTCTCCTTGAGCTATAAGACCCATTCAAAACACTTTGGGCCTCTATTAGAGTGTAAGACCCAATCCCCCTTTTAACCAAAACATTTTGGGCCTCACTTATTGTATAAGTTCCTCTGCGTTAAAAGAAAACCTCGGCGCGATCGCCATTTTTAAACGAAAAATCATTTGGGCATACCCTCGTGTTATAAGTCCCACTCTTTTCTTTAAACCTTTTTGGGCCTCTTGAGAGAGTGTAAGACCCATCCCTTTGTACAGAAAACCTTTTTGGGCCCCAGTCACTTGTATAAGTCCCGCTGTACAAAGTCAAACAGTGCGCTCACTGATAAAACCCTGGGCCTCTCCTTGAGCTGTAAGCCCCAAATCTTTCTTTTTCAAAGCACTTTCTCCTTTGATTTTGAATATACTGTTGTTTTCAATATTTCTTTGTTGAACAACTAACCAAACAGCATGGAAGCACTACAACCGAGTAAGTGGTTATCGCTTTCATTTACTGCTTTCATATTATAAACTGTATTGTGGGGCTGCTCACTGTAAGTCTCCTTTCATAAACTCATATCTACTGTGTAATAATAGTATAGATATTTCGAGTTTCCCCGGCAACTACGTCTAGAACTAGGTGACGCCGTTTCATTTATTCGTAGAAATAGACGCCTAGATCCCCAATAGGAGCACCAGATACAGTCTTCTCTTCGGCTGTCCTCCTTAGGAATCGTCAAGAAGCTCTACTCCCCAAGATGAATGTATTCTCCGTGAATGGCATCTTTGAGTTTCTTCCAAATTCTCGAACTTTCCTGACTTGATCTATCCCTTGTGGATAGCTTGCCTTGAATGTCTCGGGGTTTGGGTACCCACTACGGTCATAATCTTGGACCTTAACTAAGGAACCCTCTTTAAAAGCTAAAAGTCGCTGGATAGTAAACCTCGCACGTTTACCAGTGGTTTTTATCTTTAAAAGAGTTATCTCTCCTAATGGAAAGGAGATGATAGACCCACGGGCTTCTTAAAAGCATCGGCCTCCTCTTGGGCATTATTCAAGGACACTACGGCTTCTTAGAAGTATTCACAGCCTCCTCTTAGGCTTCGTATAATGATCTCTTCCTTCGGGAATGATAGCCTCCTCTTGGGCTTCGTACAAGGACCCGTAGGCTTCTTAAAAGTTTCCAGCCTCCTCTTGGGCTTCGTACAAATTGTCCCGACGACCTCCTAGAGGTATAGGAACAGAACCTAGTCATTCTCATAGAGCAGTCCTTTCATAGAGTCTACTACTGTTTCTCAAAGCATAGTACAAAAGATAAAACTCTAGACTTGGATAGTCTAACTTCCTTGAGTCTCAAAGACATTCTCAAGTGACCCCTTCGTTAAATAGGAAGGAAACCCGCAGACTCGGACAGTCTCAATACCCTTTGGATTTCCCGTTTCCTCAAAGAGAAGGAAATATCCCTGATCCTCAAATCAAATCCCTGAGTACAGTGTTGCTCATATAAGAACTGATTTTCTCTTTTAAAATCAGTATATTGGATCTGTCACTCAACTGAAACAAACCTTTAGCCTCCATCTCGGGCTTCGTACGAGATACAAAAACACTCTCTTGTTGAGTATCAAAGACTCCTTCGTTGAGTCAATCACCCCTTTAGCCTCCATCTCGGGCTTTATACGAGATACAAAAAGGTTCTTATTGAGCCAAATAAACAATAGCCTCTATCTCGGGCTTCGTACGAGACACAAAGACTCTATCGTCGGGTCAAAAACTTTTAGCCTCTCTCTCGGGCTTTGTACGAGACATAAAATAGGCTCCTCTTAGGCTTTGTATAATGATTTTCCTAGCGGAAATTAGTCTCCTCTTAGGCTTTTGTATAAGAAAACCACTGGTTGATCCAATCAACCTTTTAGCATCAAAGCTGTGCCTCGTTCACAGTACACAAACATCAACAACTCCTTTCCCTTCATCTAATCGCTGTAAGCAGCAAGCCTCTGGATCATCTACATCCATACCAATGTCCCTCTTTTAGCATGAGAAATTCCTAAGGAAAGATGGCATTGCTCTACATTGAGTTAAAGTCTTCTCCTTCAGGTTAAAACCCCTTTTAAGGAAATTATGGCATTGCTCGGATCCGCGTATCCCAGTTAAAGTAATTCTCCTTCTCCCTCTTTAGAGATGACAAATTCTCTCTAAAGTCGAGGTCTTTCAGATTCACGTCTTGGGCTTTGAACAAGACACAAATAGACCTTTCAGCTTCACATCTTGGGCTTTGAACAAGATACAAACCACCTTTCGCTTCACGTCTTGGGCTTTGAATAAGACACCAAAACACCAAAAACACCTATTTCCTCCCATAGAATAGGAGGAACTACGAACGCTCTGATTTCCCTATTTCGGTAAACGGGAATACGTAGGCATAAGATCGAAAGAAAAGATCTTAGCGAGCGCAATCAACAAAAAACCCAAATCCCATGTCTCCATCAATCAAAAGCAGTAATTCAAAAACATCAGTCCTAACATCCTAATCCTTGTTCCCCGCCAGAAACCTTATGCCCAGGTAGAAAGAAAGAAAACTGTATTGGCGAAAATTCAAATAACCAGTACAAAGGCCCCCCCACATTGATAGCATCCGTAACCTAACAGACCGCTGTTTAAACTCAGTATGCAAAGCAGGGTTAATTGGAGACATCTATTTCCCTTCCTTATTCAGCTTTAATAGGATAAAAAATGAATCGACCTGTAGTCCAAGCTCAAACCACAGAGAGCGACCAGCGCTTAAGAACCGCGTCCAAAATCGCTCGCTACACTAATATAGTGGGTTCTTTGATGTATGTTATGTACTAGACCTGACATATCACATACAGTAAGTCTTGTAAGTAGGTACATGGTGAATCCTGGAAAGGCTCACTGGCAAGCATTGAAGTGGATTCTAAGGTACATAAATGGGTCTCTGAATAGAGTCCTAATTTATAGTGGAGCCTTGGGTGAAGATAGTAAAGCAGCAATCGAAGGATATGTCGACTCTGATTATGCAGGTTGTATGGATTCATGAAAATCTATTTTTGGATATGTGTTCACTATGTTTGGCACAACAATCAGTTGGAAAGCAACACTTTAAAAGGTTGTTGCCTTATCAACCACTGAAGCAGAATATATTTCCCTAACTGAAGTTGTGAAGGAAGCATTGTGGCTTGAAGGTTTTGCAAAGGAGCTAAAACTTCAAGGTCGAGCTATCATTGTTAAATGTGATAGTCAAAGTGCAATACACCTGTCGAAGAATTCAGCCTATCTTGAGCGAACTAAGCACATCGATGTGAGGTTGCATTTCGTCAAAGGGGTAAATGAGCATGGTGATGTCTAAGTTCTAAAGGTTTTGACCGATCATAATGTTGCTGATATAATCACCAAGATATTGCCCAGTTGAAAGTTTTTCCACTGTATGTAGTTGATAAAGCTGTATGAAGAAAGCTAGTTTGTTTCTTGAGGTTATAGAGTTTTTTCCTAGGTGGAGATTTGTGAGATATTAGATCGAACTCTAGTATTATCGACAGAGGTTTTGCATGTCGTCGAAGTCTGCTCACATGTTATTGTCGAAGACCTACATGCTGTAGTCGAATTGTGTTCTAATATGTAGTTGTCAAATTGGGCCTTGTGTTGAGGATCTAATTGTTTAAGTTAGCTTGTACCCTAAGTTAGCTTGTAATGGGTAATTGTTAAAAATCCCATTATTTTAGTATGTTAGGTTTATTATAAATAGCATACTAGTCTCTCATCTTAAGTGTGGCAAATCCTAATTAGGGTAAAGGGTGATCTGTTATTCTTGAGTACTTGTAATCTGATTCAAAGAGAAAGTAAAAAAAGCAGTTATAACCAATCCTTTTTATTCTTCTTGTTTTTCCTTTAACCATAACCCTTGTGTGTTTCTTGATCATAAAGAAACCTGTTATACTTTGTTTTAAGGCATCCTAATTCACAACAAATTGGTGCGGTGAGCGTGGATCAATATGCCTTCAACAAAGTATGAGATTGAAAAATTCATCGGAGTGAACAATTTCAGTCTGTGGCGCTTGAAGATGAAAGCCCTACTGGTTCAGCATGGTTGTTTGGAAGCGTTGAAGGGAGATGCAGCCAGGGACGTTGCGTTAACGGAAAAAGAAAATACGAACATGGTTGACAAAGCCCACATTGCAATATTATTAAGCCTTGGTGATAAGGTTCTCCGACAAGTATCAAAGGAGACTACGACATCGGGGTTATGGTTGAAACTTGAAAATTTGTACATGACCAAATCTCTGGTGAATTGACTCTACCTGAAGCAAGCTTTGTGTTCATTCAAGATGAGTGAAGACAAATTATTGGCTGAGAAGTTGGATATGTTCAACAAGATAATTCTTGATCTTGAAAATATTGATGTGAAGATCGATGATGAAGATCAAGCATTGTTGTTGTTGTGCGCTTTGCCCAGAACACATACTCACTTCAAAGAAACTCTCCTGTATGGAATGGATTCCTTGAGCTTTGAAAAAGTTCAATCAGTCTTGTATTCTAAGGACTTGAAAGAATGAAAGGAGCATAAACCTTTGACGGTTGGTGAAGGTTTAGTCGTTGTAGCGAGCGATTTTGGACGCGGTTCTTAAGCGCTGGTCGCTCTCTGCGGTTTGAGCTTTAACTACAGGTCGATTTATTTTTTATCCTATTGTGAGCTGAATAAGGAAGGGAAATAGATGTCTCCAATTAACCCTGCTTTGCATACTGAGTTTAAACAGCGGTCTGTTAGGTTACGAATGCTATCAATGTGGGGGGCCTTTGTACTGGTTATTTGTATTTTCACCAATACTATTTTCTTTCTTTTTTACCTGGGCAGAAGGTTTCTGGCGGGGAACAAGGATTAGGATGTCAGGACTGATGCTTTTGAAATACTGCTTTTGATTGATGGAGATATGGAATTTGGTTTTTTTGTTGATTGCGCTCGCTAAGATATTTTCTTTCAATCTTATGCCTACGTATTCCCGTTTACCGAAACAGGGAAATCAGAGCGTTCATAGTTCCTCCTATTCTATGGGAGGAAATGGTGTTTTGGTGTCTTGTTCAATGCCCAAGACGTGAAGCAAAAGGTGATTTGTATCTTGTTCAAAGCCCAAGATGTGAAGCTGAAAGGTCTATTTGTGTCTTGTTCAAAGCCCAAGACGTGAAGCTGAAAGGCCTTAACTTTAGAGAGAATTTGTCATCTCTAAAGAGGGGGGAAGGAGAATTACTTTAACTGGGATACGCGGATCCGAGCAATGCCATAATTTCGGAAGAAAGGGTTTTAACCTGAAGGAGAAGACTTTAACTCAGTGTAGAGCAATGCCATATTTCCTTAGGAATTCCTCATGCTAAAAGAAGGACAGTGGCATGGATGTAGATGATCCAGAGGCTTGCCGCTTACAGCGATTAGATGATGGGAAAGGAGTTGTTGATGTTTGTGTATTGTGAACGAGGCACAGGTTTGATGCTAAAAGGTTGATTGGATCAACCAGTGGTTTTCTTATACAAAAGCCTAAGAGGAGGCTAGTTTCCGCTAGGAAAATCATTATACAGAGCCTAAGAGGAGGCTATTTTGTGTCTCGTACAAAGCCCGGGAGAGAGGCTAAAAGTTTTTGACCCGACGATTGAGTCTTTGTGTGTCTCGTACAAAGCCCGAGAGAGAGGCAAAAAGGGTTGACTCAACAGGAGAATCTTTTATACTCAACAAGAGAGTGTTTTTGTATCTCGTACGATGCCCAAGATGGAGGCTAAAAGTTTGACTCAACAAGAGAGTCTTTGATACTCAACAAGAGAGTGTTTTTGTATCTCGTACGAATCCCGAGATGGAGGCTAACGGTTTGTTTCAGTTGAGTGACAGATCCAATATACTGATTTTAAAAGAGAAAATCAGTTCTTATATAAGCAACACTGTACTCAGGGATTTGATTTAAGGATCAGGGATATTTCCTTCTCTTTGAGGAAACGGGAAATCCAAAGGGTATTGAGACTGTCCGAGTCTGCGGGTTTCCTTCCTATTTAACGAAGGGGTCACTTGAGAATGTCTTTGAGACTCAAGGAAGTTAGACTGTCCAAGTCTAGAGTTTTATCTTTTGTATTATGCTTTGAGAAACAGTAGCAGACTCTATGAAAGTACTGTTCTAGGAGGATGACTAGGTTCTGTTCCTATACCTCTAGGAGGTCGTCGGGACAATTTGTATGAAGCCCAAGAGGAGGCTGGAAACTTTTAAGAAGACGACGGGTCCTTGTACGAAGCCCAAAAGGAGGCTATCATTCCCGAAGGAAGAGATCATTATACAAAGCCTAAGAGGAGGCTGTGAATACTTCTAAGAAGCCGTAGGGTCCTTGAATAATGCCTAAGAGGAGGCCGATGCTTTTAAGAAGTCCGTGGGTCTATCATCTCCTTTCCATTAGGAGAGATAACTCTTTTAAAGATAAAAACCACTGGTAAACGTGCGAGGTTTACTATCCAGCGAC
This sequence comes from Lathyrus tuberosus, assembly GCA_022829125.1. Classification (NCBI taxonomy): domain Eukaryota; kingdom Viridiplantae; phylum Streptophyta; class Magnoliopsida; order Fabales; family Fabaceae; genus Lathyrus; species Lathyrus tuberosus. The sequence goes on along the minus strand of JALAZF010000274.1, from coordinate 2,629,983 downwards.
TTTTAGCTTTTAAAGAGGGTTCCTTAGTTAAGGTCCAAGATTATGACCGTAGAGGGTACCCAAACCCCGAGACATTCAAGGCAAGCTATCCACAAGGAATAGATCAAGTCAGGAAAGTTCGAGAATTTGGAAGAAACTCAAAGATGCCATTCACGGAGAATACATTCATCTTGGGGAGTAGAGCTTCTTGACGATTCCTAAGGAGGACAGCCGAAGAGAAGACTGTATCTGGTGCTCCTATTGGGGATCTAGGCATCTATTTCTACGAATAAATGAAACGGCGTCACCTAGTTCTAGACGTAGTTGCCGGGAAAACTCGAAATATCTATACTATTATTACACAGTAGATATGAGTTTATGAAAGGAGACTTACAGTGAGCAGCCCCACAATACAGTTTATAATATGAAAGCAGTAAATGAAAGCGATAACCACTTACTCGGTTGGAGTGCTTCCATGCTGTTTGGTTAGTTGTTCAACAAAGAAAGATTGAAAACAACAGTATATTCAAAATCAAAGGAGAAAGTGCTTTGAAAAAGAAAGATTTGGGGCTTACAGCTCAAGGAGAGGCCCAGGGTTTTATCAGTGAGCGCACTGTTTGACTTTGTACATCGGGACTTATACAAGTGACTGGGGCCCAAAAGGGCTTTCTGTACAAAGGGATAGGTCTTACACTCTCTCAAGAGGCCCAAAAAGGTTTAAAGAAAAGAGTGGGGCTTATAACACGAGGGTAGGCCCAAATGATTTTTCGTTTTAAAAATGGCGATCGCGCCGAGGTTTTCTTTTAACGCAGAGGGACTTATACAATAAGTGAGGCCCAAAATGTTTTGGTTAAAAGGGGTATTGGGTCTTACACTCTAATAGAGGCCCAAAGTGTTTTGAATGGGTCTTATAGCTCAAGGAGAGGCCCAGATGATTTTTATTTTTAAACGGGCGACGATCGCGCCGTTTACTTGTACAGAGGGACTTATACAATGAGTGAGGCCCAAAAAGTTTTTGTACAAGGGGGAATGGGTCTTACACTCTCTCAAGAGGCCCAAAAGTTTTGAAAATGATTTATGAGGGTTGAATTAATCCAAAACCCTAATTTGTTTTCAAAATGTATTTAATTGAATAAAAATTCAATTAAAATGATAAAACATTATTTAACACATGGAAAACAAATTGTGATCTTGGATTAATGCTTCAAAAATTAAGTATTGACCTACAAAATAATTAGAAAGCATTAAAAGTTGCAAAATCAATGTAGAAAAAATATTTAAAATGCCAAAAACAATCAAAATATTAATTCTTTACAAAAATATCAATTATATGAAATAAATAATATTTTTGGGATTTTTTGTGAAAATAAAATATTTTAACATTTTTGTGAATTATTAAAAAAAGAATCAACTCAAAATCATTAAAACTCAGAGAGAAATTAATTTTTGAATCAATTAAACAAAATCACAAAATTCAAATATTTGAATTTTTAAAAATGGCGCCAAGAACAAGCTGAAGAACACGCGCGTGTTCTTGGTTTCTCAGATTTGCATTTTCTATCCAATCTCCATGAATACGTAATCATATCATGCAATCCACATATCATTATGCTCGTCTCAACCTCACGATCATGTCTATGTACTTTAATTTCATTTAAATTAAACATACAACAAGAAATCACGAAGAGACCTCAAGAACCCTAATTTCTGCATGAAGGCTAGGATTTTTGATACACGATTCAAACAATGCAATTAATTGAGGGAAAACATTCCATGCACGATTATGAACATATGGCCAAATTATTGTGCGAGGAAATATGCATAGATTGAGAGATGCCCAAGCATGTGCTTACCTTTAGGTCGTGACAGCAAGTTCAAAGTGATTTTTGATCTGGAGGTGTTACAGATGAGTTGTTATGATCTGAACAGCTTCCCTACACCCTATGGATTGTGTTTGGATGGTTGGACTTGATTGAAATTGGCTGGATCATTTTGCGGTACCTCAGCTGCACTTTGGTTAAAACCTTGAGCAACCAGCTGGTGATTTTGTGAAATTGATGTTTCATAAGTAATCTAAGTGTTTGATCAGCTCATATGTGATGTATGTGAGGTGTGTGAGTGATTGGTTGGATTGGAATTGCTCTCAAACTCAAAACCCGATAGTGACTTGCCTTAGAAGGCAAAATTGGAGTGAAAGAAGAGATTTTGAGGAAAGCATCTGTTAGATGGCTTTGGTGTACTCAAACTGACCACAATTGAGCTCTATTTATAGTAGAGCAAGTTTGTTTTGCAAGGAATAGTGCATGGCAGCTGCAGCAGGTGTTTCCTCAATGTTGGCCAATGGAAATGCAAGTCTCCTCTAGCCATTGACTAGAGGTTAGGGCACAGAGCTTTGGTTCCCTTGGTCTTGGATAAGTCTTGACTGATTTCAGATGAGAATGGCTCAGTCCATGCCACCTTGATGGTTTCATTGAATGCCTCATTCCAAATTTGAAGTCTTGTCCCTATTTTGGCCATTCTAGGTTCAACATGCTATTTCTTGTTCCATGGACTTTGGAGGCTTGGCTCAGTGATTGCCCCCTTTAGATTCAATCCTCTGAGGTGTCCAAGTGGATAGGAGCAATTGAATTTGGCTGATTTTGGCAAATCGACCAAAGTTGCAAATTCTGCCTTGCCTTGACAGATTTCAGCAAGGCAACTTGGCAATGTTGTATCTCATGGTGTAGGTTGAATTTGGCAATGTTCTTGGCCATTTTGGAAAGCTCTTACATGATACAACAACTGTTTGAACAAGTTTGGTTTTGATCTCTTTTGATTCCAAGTGAAAAATCCCCCTACATTTGGCAAAAAGTGAGGCAGAATCTGACTTAGTGAAAATTTCACTAAGTGTTGGAAAAAATGACATTTTCACTTTTCAGCCACTTTGATCACTCCATAACTCAAAATCCTTAATGAATTGGAATGACTTGTAGTTGAAGTTTTTGTAGGTGATAATGAGGGCTACAAATCCATCTTTGGATGAGAAAAAATGGCCTTGTGGTTTAGGAGTTATGGTCCTCCAAAGTTGGTACCTTTGCCACTTTATTTTTAACTTAGAAAAATTTCTAAGTTGTATGGTTACCCCTTTTACAAGTTATCTCACTTTTCTTGATTTTTCTTGATGAATGATGATTAAAATCATACATTAACATCATTTTAGGGTTAAAAAACCATTTTGGTAAAAAATCTCAAAAAGTCAAAGTTGACATTTGTGCACAGTTGACTTTTTATCAGATGAATTCCAAACTGTGCAATTCTTCAGGAAATCATGCCCTTGACCTAAATCAAACTTGATGGACATGTTCCATGGGTGTCATGGGGTATATTTAGGTATGTCCTAGGGCTTGGGAGCATGTCCTGGTCAAAAGTCAAAGTTACAGTTGACTTTTCTCTTAAAACCCTAATTGTGGTGCAGATGAAATTGAGACTTGTTGCTCAAGTTTCTTGGATCAATGTGGTATATTAGAGACCCTCAAATCATGTCTTGAGGTCTTGGCTCATGGTTTGTCCCAAAAGTCAACTTAGGGGTGAATTAGGTCAAGAAACCCTAATTCCTGATTTTTGATGAATGCATCCCCTGAGGCAAAATTGACTTGATGCATGGGTTCATGCGGTTCCATGAAGTATATTAGGTCATGTTTTGGATCATTGCCTTGTGCCCAGATGAAAATTTCCATCTGGAGGCCCTGGTTGACCAAAACCCTAATTTGGTGACACTGGCGATCTTGAGGCTTGATCCACCTAGAAGGGAGCAACCTTGTGCTTAATCCTTGAAGTGGGAGTCCTTTTGATCCTTTGAGGATGTTTGAGAGATTAGACAAATTGAAAATCAAGTCCTTTCTTGATTGAGCCTTTGTCTAAAGCTCAGAGAGGGCTTGAAACCCTAATTTTGATTGTAATGGATGCTCACCCATCTTTGGGGAGACTAATGAAGCATGATGGTTCATCCATATTGTGATGATGATTTTCACAATGATGGGAAATCTAAGTGGTCAAAATTTGGGGTATTACAGATGCCCCTATTTAATCTTCTTGGACCCGAAGGTGTGAATGACGAAGGGATTCGGGCATTCGGGGTGCAAGAGGATTAAATATCGGAATACCCAAAATTTTGATGGTGGTTATGAATGGTAGCTTACGCATTCATCTTCTTTAGCTAAGCGATGATGCTTAGAAAAGGTAAACTTCCCCTCGATCCTGGTCTCCTACCAAGGAACTGGTCTTAGTTGTGGAAACAAACTTCCCCTCGATCCTGGTTTCCTACCAAGGAACTGGTCTTAGTTTCTTATTTAAACTTCCCCTCGATCCTGGTTTCCTACCAAGGAACTGGTCTTAGTTTCTTTTGTCAATAAACTTTACTGACAAGGGACGCTATTCGTAGCGGCTTTCCTTCAAACTTCTCGCCGAATTTTCCTGGGGAGATGCCATTTGAGTGGAAAAAGTTTTGATGTCAGACTTGCTGGGGAACCCATTCATCTGAGTTGTAGAGGTACACAAACTTCTCTGTTTTGGAGACGCCATTTGTCGATTCTACTGGGGAAAGCAAGTCTCTTGAGAGACTATTTTCGTTTGGGGTTACATCATACTTTTCTCGGGATCTTCCCGGAGAAATGCCATATGATGGGATCCAATTTTGAGGTGCCAATGACCTTCTCATCAGTGGTTTTTCGGAGCAAAACTGGCGTGTTGCCGAATCTCTGATCACGAGACTTTCTCTGTGGATTTTCCTTAATCCGGGAAAGCAAGGATATCATCTTCAATGGCGAAGAGTGATGTTTATTGAAAGTTTTCTCTGGCTTTTCAGAGGTTCAAGTTATCAAAGTGGTCAAGGACCAACTTCTTTCCAGAATTAAACTGGAAGCGAGGTTGTTCAGACACAGTATTTCCTGACGAGGCAAGAACTGACAACTCGATTGAGAGGACTTCTACCACTAGGGGATAAGACCGACTAGAGTGATAGTGATGCAATATGAGATGTGAATGCAAATAAAAAATGCATGATGTATGTATGTATATACTGACAAAACAGACGCGACATACAGACTAATGGATGAACACAATTGGATACTCGACCATTGCGGGGCGAAGAAGTACCGTTGGTTCAAAATAGAAATTCCACCTTGCTTAGGAGAGATAGTCCTGTTGGGAGCTATGTTGATCGGGCTTAGGTGATGAGAACTCGGCCGAGGATGTCAGACGAAACAAGGTCTCTGACATAGTTGATCCCTTCATTCAGGCGTACTGGGTTAGAAGGAGTACTTTGATTCTGCACTTTGAAGTTCGCTTACTTCGGGAGAAGCGATCGATGTTCTTCATATGTTCAACAGTCAAAAGAAATGCCATCTTTAATTTAAAAGCAGAAAAAGTTTAACAAGTAAATTTATTTTTGTTTTATTTCAAGAATCGCTGATTAAGTTTAAACAACGTCGTTCTGTAAAGCTAAAACAAGTAAAGAGTTACAAACAAAAGCACAAGGGCTCAAATTTTATTGATAAGATGGAGATCAGCCAAACGCGTGATTCCAAAGAGTATATACAAAGTTAGAAAATGGTAATTTACAGGGAAAAGGGCTACGTTGAAACATAACGACCACTATCCTTCTACCAACTTTGAGTTCGGGACATCCTGAGCTTCCGTCGAAGATGACCTTTGACTGGAGATTTCCTCCGATAGATGATGTTGTAACTGCTGCTGAGGGACTTGCCTCTGTTGAACATAGTTACTTGCCATTATCCCTAATTTTTGCCTGGATTGTACTATGAGATTTCCAATCCATCGGGATGATTTTTTTCATGTCTCTAACTTTTGCCTGGACCGCCCTTTCGGGTTTTCTCTCCACCGAGACGTTTTTTTTTTTAGTTTTTTAGGCGAAGTATTTCTTGACTACATCAACATTCGTGGGGTAGGCAAATTCCTCTCCATCCATGGTTGCAAGTCTCAAGGCGCCGCCTGAGAAAGCTTTCGTGACCACATAGGGGCCATCATAATTTGGGGTCCATTTCCCCCGAGAGTCAGTGAGAGATGATTGTATCTTCTTGAGCACGAGGTCTCCTTTTCTGAAAATACGAGGTCGGACATTTTTGTCGAACGCCCTTTTCATTCTCTGTTGATACAACTGACCGTGGCATAGTGCCGTGATTCTCTTTTCTTCGATCAGGTTCAGTTCATCGTGTCGACTTTGACACCATTCAGCTTCGGTGAGCTGAGCTTCCATCAATACCCGGATTGATGGGATCTCTACTTCTATGGGGAGCACTGCTTCCATGCCATACACTAGAGAGAAAGGGGTTTCCCCTGTTGAAGTTCGGATAGATGTTCGATAACCGTGAAGAGCAAAGGGTAGCATCTCATGCCAATCTTTATAGGTTACAACCATCTTTTGAACGATCTTCTTGATGTTCTTGTTAGCCGCTTATACCGCTCCGTTCATCTTGGGTCGGTAGGGAGATGAGTTATGGTGTTCGATCTTGAACTCTGCACACAACTCTTTCACCATCTTATTGTTTAAGTTAGATCCATTATCAGTAATGATCTCGCTTGGAACACCATAACGGCAGATGATATTGTTTTTGATAAATCGGACCACCACTTGTCGGGTTACATTGGCGAATGACGCTGCTTCGACCCACTTGGTGAAATAGTCAATGGCTACCAGAATGAACCGATGTCCGTTTGAAGCCTTGGGCTCAATCATACCAATCATATCGATTCCCCATATGGAAAATGGCCACGGGGAAGAAAGAACTTTGAGATGTGATGGCGGTACATGAATTTTGTCGGAGTATATCTGACACTTGTGACACCTCCTTATGTACTTGTAGCAGTCGGATTCCATGGTCAAACAGTAGTACCCTGCTCTCAGAATTTTTTTGGCCATTGTGTGTCCGTTGGCATGAGTGCCAAAGGATCCTTCATGAATTTCTTTCATGAGCATGTCTGCTTCTGGTCTGTTTACGCATCGGAGCAAGATCATGTCAAAATTTCTCTTATAAAGAGTGTCACCGCTCAGGAAGAAGTTTCCAGCCAATCTTCTAAGGGTTTTCCTGTCTTTTCTGAGTGCCCCAGATGGGTACTCTTGTTTCTGAAGGAAGCATTTGATATCGTGATACCAAGGTCTGTCATCTATGACTGCTTCAATCGCGAAGATGTAAGCGGGCCGTTCAAGGCGCATGATGTCGATCTTAGGTATGTCATTCCATCGACCTACACTAATCATGGAAGAGAGAGTGGCTAATGCATCAGCCATGTGATTCTCATCACGAGGGATGTGATGAAAGTCGACTCTATTGAAGAAGGGTAACAACCTCCTTGCATAGTCTTTGTAAGGAATCAATCCTGATTGGCATGTGTTCCAATCTCCTTTTATCTGGTTAATAACCAGGGTTGAATCGCCGTATACGTCCAAGTTTTTGATCCTTAAATCAATCGCTTCTTCGAGACCCATAATACAAGCTTCGTATTCGGCCTCGTTGTTCGTACATTTGAACGTAAGTCTGGCAGTGAAAGGAATGTGGGAACCCCGAGGGGTAACAATGATTGTCCCAATTCCGTTTCCATAATGATTGACTGCTCCGTCAAAGATAAGTCCCCACTGGGAACCTGGTTATGGCCCTTCACTGGGTAGCGGTTCATCGCAATCTTTCATCTTTAGATACATGACATCTTCGTCTGGGAAGTCAAACCCGATTGATTCTTGATCGTCAATCGGTTGATGAGCCAAATGATCGGCTAAAATACTTCCTTTAACGGCTTTCTGAGCATGGTACTCTATGTCATATTCTGATAGTAACATCTGCCAATGGGCAATCCTTCCCGTGAGAGCAGGTTTTTCGAAAACGTACTTGATTGGATCCATTTCGGAGACCAACCAAGTAGTATGACGAATCATGTACTGGCGAAGACGTTTGGCTGCCCAAGCCAAAGCGCAACTAGTTTTCTCAAGCATTGTGTACCGAGTCTCACAGTCGGTGAATTTCTTGCTTAGATAGTAAATGGCAGACTCTTTCCGTTTAGTTTCGTCTTGTTGGCCAAGTACACATCCCATTGAGTCCTCTAGGACTGTGAGGTAAATGATCAGTGGTCTTCCTTCCACTGGAGGTGATAGAATCGGAGGATTCAACAGATATTCCTTGATACTGTCGAAGGCGGTTTGGCAATCTTCTGACCAAACGCAATCCTGGTTCTTTTTGAGTAATCTGAAAATCGGCGCACACGTCGCCGTCATAAGGAATATGAATCTGGAGATGTAGTTCAAACGTCCCAGGAATCCTCTGACTTGTTTTTCAGTTTTCGGAGAAGGCATTTCTTGAATGGCCTTGACCTTGTCAGGATCAACTTCAATTCCTTTCTGGCTGACGATGAACCCTAGTAATTTCCCCGAACGGACACCGAAGGTGCACTTGTTAGGATTCAAGCGGAGCTTGAATTTTCTTAGACGTTCGAACAATTTTGACAGATGTTCAACGTGCTCATCCTCTGTTCTTGATTTTGCAATCAAATCATCGACATATACCTCGATTTCTTTGTGTATCATGTCATGAAACAGAGTAGTCATGGCCCTTTGATAGGTTGCCCCGGCATTCTTCAAACCGAACGGAATTACCTTGTAACAAAAGGTACCCCATGGGGTAATGAACGAAGTTTTCTCCATGTCTTTCGGCGCCATTTTGATCTGATTATAGCCCGAGAATCCATCCATGATGGAGAATACTTTGAACTTTGCTGTACTGTCTACCAGCATGTCAATGTGTGGTAAAGGAAAGTCGTCCTTTGGACTTGCCTTGTTCAGATCTCTGTAATCAACACACATTCTGACCTTTCCATCCTTTTTGGGAACGGGTACGATGTTGGCTAACCATTGAGGATATTCAGATGTAGCGAGGAAACCCGCGTCGATCTGTTTCTGTACCTCCTCTTTGATTTTGATGGCCAAGTCCGGGTGAGTCCGTCTCAACCTTTGCTTTACTGGCAGACATTCCAATCTCAACGGTAAGTGATGTTCCACGATGCTGGTATCCAACCCTGGCATATCCTGATAGGACCAAGCAAATACATCGGGGAATTCTTTGAGAAGCTTTATCAGATCCTCTCTGGCATTTGAACTGAGCAGTGCTCCGATCCTGATTTCTTTTCTCTCTTTCTCTGAACCCAAGTTTACCGTTTCCAACGGTTCTTTGTGAGGTTCAATGGACCTTTCCTCTTGTCTGAGTAGTCGGGAGATCTCTTCTGGAATTTGGTCGTCATTTTCTTCTTCAGCCTCGAATAACGGGAACTCAAAGTTGGGATAAGGCATCAGATCGTATGTTTCAACGGGGTATAAAACAAGCAATCTGCATGAGGTGATGATTCGTGTTTAGAAGAGATAGAGAAAATGCAAATGTGTGCAGTGTTTTGATTTTACTGCTTGTTTTTATTATTGAATGTTTTTTAGGATTACCATTTTCTGAAAAAGCGAAAAGAGAAAACAGCAATTAATGCGGAAATTACAGAACGACGTTATTTTATTAATGCACAAGTCGAATCTTGAAACTACAGCCCTATAAAACAAAACTCTGTCGCTTTGGGCAAAGCGAAGAGGGAAATTTATAGAAAATGAGCCCTATCAAAACATTCGTTTCACCTGGGCAGGGTGAAAGGTTAAAGATGGCAATTACTTTGACTGGTGAACGGCCTTCGGAACCTCGACAACAATCCATTGGCGGCGAACTCCTCGGTGAATCACAAAGTCTGGCACCTTCCTTGATTTGTCTTCAGAAATGACGCTGATTTCTGGTGGAGCAGGATCATTGGAATCTGTCTCCCAAGCAGAATTATCGTAGGAGGATTCCTCTGTTGCATTTTGCATAGCATTGGTGCTCTCAGCTGTATCTCCCCATCCAGTTGACTGGATATCTTCGAGCCTGATACGAGAGCTTTCGGGAGCAGTGTACTTGACCATAAAGTCGTATTTTCCACTTGGTTGTCCCAGGGTGTCCCAAACTTCTTTGGAACTGGAGAAGTCATCCCTCTCGATGACGTTGACCTCAGGAAAAGCATAGTTGATGAATTCTAGTCCTGCAAACGTTGCGAATTCATCTTCATGTTGGGTAGTTTCTGAATGACCTGAGTGTTGATCCCATGACATGGTGGGGACATAGGTATTCTGTTTAATGACACTCAGCTGAGTTTCATTGTTCGGCTGACTTTCTTGCCCCCAAGTTTCCTGGGTAAGGCTGCCACATTGGCAGGCCATCCATCGGGCCATAGTAATTGTGATCAAAGTTGTCTTTCATCAGAGTATCTTCCTCTAATGAATTTGGCGGAGCACGACATCCTTCCGGATCACAATCTCCGTAGATCATTTCGACATCTGATCTTGGTATAAATCTAGGACTTTCTGTAGGAAAGCAAAAAGGCATAGGCATCTCTTCCTGGGACATATAACCGTCCATGTTAAAATAGGACTTCCATTCTTCACCTGTGTTAGAGGGATCTTCCTCATTGATAGCATGCACTGCTTGAAACACTGGGTGGAGAAAACCTCCACTGTGGAAGAAGTTTGGAAGGGGATGAAAACTTTCATCGTTGGCAACTGTCTGGGTACAGGTCGCAGAAAAACCAAGACCCTTCTTCGTTTTATTGTCAATGGGAATGACAAGTTGTCCCTATCCTGTCGTATCGGTACTCTCGACCGCTTTGATAGCATCTTGGTATGAAGAAATTGAAGTTCCTTCTCTGAACTGATTGTTCTCGCTCATCGACAGTGCTTGGAACTGCGTTCCAATAACCTCCTCGGGTTCCACATAAGTAGATGATGATAGGTTACTCACAAGCAAGGCTTGTTCCCCACAAACCGTGACAAGTTGATCGTTCTTGACAAACTTTAGCTTTTGGTGGAGGGTTGAAGTAACCGCTCCAGCCTGATGTATCCAGGGTCTTCCTAATAAACAACTGTATGTTGCCCGGATGTCCATGACCTGGAAAGTGATTTGGAAAGTGTGAGGACCAATAGTTACGGGAAGATCAACTTCGCCGATAACTGTTTTTCTGGATCCGTCAAACGCTTTGACGACGACCTCGCTGATTCTCATCGGAGGGCCTTTGAATGATAATTACATAAAAGTGGACTTCGGCATAACATTCAGGGCTGACCCTGTGTCTACCAGTATGCTGGCTAAAGCATCGTCCTGGCAGTTAACTGTAATGTTGAGCGCCATGTTATGACGGCGACCCTCTTCGGGTAATTCCTCATCACTAAATCCCAAATTATTGCAGGAAGTGATGTTAGAGACAATATTATCGAACTGTCTGATTGTTACATCCTGTTCCACAAAGGCCTGCTCCAAGACTTTCTGTAGAGCCTCCCTGTGCGCTTCTGAACTGAGTAACAGTGATAATACCGAGATCTTTGAAGGAGTCTGTAAGAGTTGATCAACAATGTTGTATTCACTCCTCTGGATGAGTTTAAGCATCTCATCTTTGTCTTTCGAAAAGTCGGGATTACCAGATTGACCGACTGGTGGATCAGGAATTTCCGCCTGAAGTTCCTTTTCTTTGTTGGATTCTCCAACCCCTCAGTTGAAGATACGACCGCTCCGTGTTACACGACTGATGTCTGCAATATTCACGACGGAGGGTAATGGAATTTCCTTTCCATTCTCGATTATTGTCGCACCATATTTGTAAGGGATTGCCTTAGCTGATTCATACGGTAGTGGCCCCGGTAGATAGATGACTATGGGAACCTTCTGATTTTTCTAACCATCATAAGTAACCTTGATCCATTCCCGGTTGGGAACTCTAGATTCGTCAAGTAGAGGGATGATGGCAAAAACATCCCTGGTCCTGTGATGACCAGAGATCGTGACAACATCCTCAACTTGCTCGGCAAGGTAGTTCGGCGACCAAATGATGGGTCCTGAACCTGGATATGGACGAATTTCTCCATGATCGACCTGACCCTGAAGAGCTGCTCTCACAAGGTAACACCCTTGGTTACTTTCTGCACAGACACTACAACTGTCATAGTTGTGTGGTGGCACCTGGCCACGCCCACTTTGAATACAATGTAACCTCACTAGGTTACCTTCCATTGATCGGACATCCTGACTTTGACGACGAGTAGGATTCCTGTTATTGATACTAATCTGCTGAGTATCTTCGTCCATATAGATTGGCATCCACCAGTGATTTAACAAGTGCTGAAGTGCCTCCTGGACAAGGGTACAACCTCGATCATTTTCGCAACCCGCTTTACAATTTTGATAGTCATGTGATATTAAGAATCCAAGTCGGACCTGCTCAGCATGTAACTCTACCAGGTTGGTATCCATTACGCGGATGTCGAAGATCTGAACCATGTTGATTTGATAGGAGTTCCTATCATGGTAGTCTTGGATCCATCCAAGATCCATCTGACGCTGGAGGGCCTCTTGTATGAAAGAGCATCCCTGTTTATTTACCGAGCAAATCAGACAGGAACTGTAATCGTGTCGCGGCAGATTATGATACTGGCTTTGCCTTGAGTGCATCGCCACCAAGTTGACATTCATCGCACGGATGTCGTGGTTTTGAATGACGTTGGAATTCGTGTAAACCATGTTAACTTCACGAACTCGGTGCTCTTGGATCCATCCAAGATCCATTTGTTCCTGTAGAGCTGCTTGCACTACAGAACACCCCTGGTTGTCTTTAGAGCAGATATCACACTGGTGATAATTATGAGGTGGCACATGGCCATATCCACTCTGTCTACAATGCATCTTGACCAGATTGGTCCCCAATAAGAGTACATCGTGAATTTGATAGACATTGTTAGTCTCTTTCTCAATCAGATTGACTGCAGCTTTCTCGTGTTGAGGCAGCGGGTTCGTAAGAACATTAGGATTCGTATCTTTGAAAGATAAGAGCCCGCTCCTAACAAGCTTTTGCACGTTGGATTTGAAATTGAGACAAGTCTCAATGTTATGCCCCGAACCTCCTTGATGATAAGGGCATGTTTGATCCGCTTTAAACCAAAAAGGCGGATTTTCCAGAACTGAAAGGGGAGACTTATTGTACAGTAACGGAAACAGCTCTGCATACGTTACGGGTATAGGATCAAATCCTGGTGGCCGTATTGTATAGTTGTTGTTATATGGAGGACGAGCCTGCTGAAGAGGCTGTTGTGTCCTTTGTTGGTCAGGTTGGCTCTGCGCAACCTGAGGTTGATATGTAGGAACAGGCGCGGGGCCGATAGCAGGAGTAACAGCTGCAACTGGCTGATAATGTCGCCTTTGCTTTCCGAGAGAGATATTCCCAATATCTTGCTCTTTTTTCTTAGGGAGAGCACTACCGTATTTTTTAGTACCACTCGTCGATCCAGTGTCTTTTACCAAACATCCTTCTCGGACGGCTTCCTCAAGACGTACGCCCATGCCGACCATCTCGGTGAAATCATTGGGCGCACTGGCAACCATTCGGTCATAGTAAAATGAGCTTAAGGTCTTTAAGAAGATCTTTGTCATCTCTTTTTCCTCAAGAGGTGGACAAATCTGAGCGGCAATTTCACGCCACCTTTGAGCATACTCCTTAAAGGTTTCTTTGTCCTTTTGCGACATTGATCTGAGTTGATCTCTGTCGGGTGCCATGTCCAAATTGTACTTGTATTGTTGGACGAAGGCAGTACCAAGATCTCTGAATGTACTGATCGTAGTACGGTTTAAACCCATGTACCATTTGAGTGCGGCACCGGTTAAACTATCCTGGAAGTAGTGAATCAGCAGGTCCTGATTCTCCGTCTGGGCTGACATCCGCCTAGCGTACATCACCAGATGGCTCTGAGGGCAAGAGTTACCCTTGTATTTTTCAAAGTCGGGCACTTGGAACTTGTGCGGGACTTTCACATTTGGGACCAAGCAGAGGTCTGCGGCGTCCTTTCCAAATAGATCCTGACCGCGAATGGCTTGCAGCTCTTTCTGCATTTCCAAGAACTGCTCCTGGAATTCATCCATTCTGTCAAACATAGTTTCCTTCTTACCAGAAGGTGTCTGTGGAATCTGTCCTTCCGGGACAGTGTGCACCACAGGGGGTGGTACCGTGACTACGGCAGTAAGTCTTGGCGCCTCCCGAAGTTTGTAACCTTCAGGAGTCTTCAGTATGCCCCTGGCATCTTCGCTTTCCCGAAGTTTGTAACCTTCAGGCCCAGCGGCTTCTGTTGCGATTCCCTGATCTTCAGTGATCGGCGGAACATATCCTTCCGGGATATAGTTATCAGGCATGCCCCAAGGACGATCTTTTGGCATCTGATACCTAGGATCATACTTTTCTATGATGGGCGTTGAGGTGATCTCTGAGATCACAGTTCTTTGTAGCTGAGCTTCTGCCATGGCTTGCATGTCGTTACGAAGCTTTCTCATATCCTCTCTCAGAGCGTCGATCTCTTCTTTCAACTCTCTGTTTTCTTCCTCAAGATCATCCATCCTTTTCTGACGATTGGCCCGAGTATTATACGAATGAGACAGATTGACTCTAGAATCGAGACACTAACGTGAGATTCATAGGGAAGAAGAATACGCGATGTGAGAATGATGAATGTAATGATTATATTAATTGTTTTTTTTTTATTTAATCAAAATAAACTTCGACAATTAGATTGCAAATATCAAACGGTGGGGAAACCCCTTTTTTATTGAATTCAAAGGATTACAGAAATGGAAATACAGTAGATTACAAAGTGCAGAAACAAAAACCTAAACTAATGAGTCCTGAGTCCTCTCTGAGGAGAAACTGGGTGATGATTCTGGTATCTTCCTTTTCTTTGACCGGGGCTCTTGGGCCGTTGTCGGGTTGTCATTCCTTTGCCAAGTGAAAGGAGTGAGCAAATTCCTTTGGTCATCTTGATTCTTTACAGCATGCTGCTCCAAAATTTCAATCAGAGCATTTTTCTCTTTTAGTAGTTGTTGTATTTGGATACACTCTACGTCGAGGGTGCGGTACTTGTTCTTCCAAGATCTTCTTTCCTTTTGAACTTTGTTGAGAGTAACCTGAAGCTTTTCAGTTTCCGTCATGAAGTACATGACAGTTTCCCTCGGTGGAAGAATTCCATAACGAGGATAAGGCATTTTTAGCTTGAGAGCTCTGGTTTGTACCCAATGGAGATAAGGCTCCACCGAGACACAGTCCGGTTTTCCCAGAGACTCTCGTCCTTTCTTATGAACGTGTTTCCAAGCATGCACTATTTCCATCTTTAGTGCTCTGTCATTTTCTCCTTCTTTGAAGAAAAGACCTTCCAGATGAACACCTAGTGGGATTTGTCTCATTGGGTATCCAAATTGATGAAGAACCAATATCGGATGATAGTTGATTCCTCCTTTAGTTCCTATGAGGGGTACGCTGGGGAAGTTTCCACAACGGTCAATGATTCTGATTCCCTCATAAATCCTATTACACCAATCTATATCGGAATTGGTGAGAGACATGATCTTCTGCGACCAACGTAAGACACTCTTGCAATCCCAAAAAGCAGCAGACTTGGGAAAGTGGGAGATAAACCATTTGTAGAGCAAAGGTACACAGCATGTGATCTCCCCTCCACTGTACAAATTTCCCAAGTGTACAGAATGATACGCATCTGCGAGCAAAGTCGGCACAGGGTTTCCAATGAGAAAAACCTTAATAGGGTTGATATCGACGAAGTTATTGATGTTGGGAAACAAAAATAATCCGTAGGTGAGCAAGACAAAGATGCTTTCAAAAGCAGTCCCGTTCCCTATACTAGCGAAGTATAGAGCCTTTTTTGTCAAGAACTGGGCTGGCAAACCTTGGATGCCACCCTTAGTGGTCATGTGAGTCCTGACCTCAGACTCGTCCAAATGAATTGCTATTGCAATAGTCTGATTCTTTGAAATTTCTTCCAGTCCAGAAAACGGAGCTCGATCAGTGATATGTAAATCAGTCAGATGAGAATACTCCTCCAGCGTTGGTGATAGCTGGTAATCCGGGAATGTGAAATAGTGATAAACTGGATCGTAGAACTGAATGAGCGCGTCCATGATCCCCTTAATCACATGGACTCTTAACAGTGGTAGCAAACCACCGTGATTGGCTCTGAAAGCCTCTGGGTTAACGATCATCCTTGCTAACCTTCTCAAATCCCCTAGTTTTGGAACCTTAAAGGTATACTGGTGAGTTCTCCTTCTACCGAAATCCATTAGCGTAATCCTCTTCTCTGATATTTACAATCACAGTCTTAGTTTAATTTAAAAAACAGAGAGACTAGAAGAGAAATTTTTTGAATGTTTTAATGTTTTATTAAATGGATGCATGAATGCAGCACACAAAAACATAGAAAAAACATGAGGTCAAAGGGTTGTTATCATGAAGTCAAGGCTCTACCCATCCCCAAAGGTTTATACTAGGGTGATTTTTGTACCTGTACTCATTATCATCAGCTCCTCCCAGGAAGGCAGACAACAAGCGGATCGCCAACGAGTTGTGTGCAATCTTAGAGTAAGTGCTATTCACCGAGAATAGATCACCAGCCTCAAATGAGGGTAGTATCGCGTAACAGCTATTTCCGATAGCTTCCGCACTACGAAAGGGTTTGGCTTTTCTAGGTGTATACTCAATCTTTCCACATACGGTATCACCCGCATTCCCATTAGCAGAAAAATAAACACGTATAGCAATTAGGAAAAGTAGTATATATATTTGTCCTAATCATCCTAGACTTATAAAGCTATGATTCCTAAGTTCCTGACAGAAATGGGTTCCCCGGCGGATGCCCCAATCTGTGGTATCAACCAAAGAGGTGAAAAGGAGTAAAAAGGAAAAAGAAAGACGCGCCCCACGGTGGGCGCCACTTTTCTGTAGCGAGCGATTTTGGGCGCGGTTCTTAAGCGCTGGTCGCTCTCTGCGGTTTGAGCTTTGACTACAGGTCGATTCATTTTTATCCTATTGTGAGCTGAATAAGGAAAGGAAATAGATGTCTCCAATTAACCCTGCTTTGCATACTGAGTTTAAACAGTGGTCTGTTAGGTTACGAATGCTATCAATGTGGGGGGCCTTTGTACTGGTTATTTGTATTTTCGCCAATACTGTTTTCATTCTTTTTTACCTGGGCAGAAGGTTTCTGGCGGGGAACAAGGATTAGGATGTTAGGACTGATGCTTTTGAAATACTGCTTTTGATTGATGGAGATATGGGATTTGGTTTTTTTGTTGATTGCGCTCACTAAGATCTTTTCTTTCAATCTTATGCCTACGTATTCCCGTTTACCGAAACAGGGAAATCAGAGCGTTCGTAGTTCCTCCTATTCTATGGGAGGAAATGGTGTTTTGGTGTCTTGTTCAATGCCCAAGACGTGAAGCGAAAGGTGATTTGTATCTTGTTCAAAGCCCAAGATGTGAAGCTGAAAGGTCTATTTGTGTCTTGTTCAAAGCCCAAGACGTGAAGCTGAAAGACCTCGACTTTAGAGAGAATTTGTCATCTCTAAAGAGGGGGGAAGGAGAATTACTTTAACTGGGATACGCGGATCCGAGCAATGCCATAATTTCCGAAGAAAGGGTTTTAACCTGAAGGAGAAGACTTTAACTCAGTGTAGAGCAGTGCCATATTTCCTTAGGAATTCCTCATGCTAAAAGAAGGACAGTGGCATGGATGTAGATGATCCAGAGGCTTGCCGCTTACAGCGATTAGATGATGGGAAAGGAGTTGTTGATGTTTGTGTATTGTGAACGAGGCACAGGTTTGATGCTAAAAGGTTGATTGGATCAACCAGTGGTTTTCTTATACAAAAGCCTAAGAGGAGGCTAGTTTCCGCTAGGAAAATCATTATACAAAGCCTAAGAGGAGGCTATTTTGTGTCTCGTACAAAGCCCGAGAGAGAGGCTAAAAGTTTTTGACCCGACGATAGAGTCTTTGTGTGTCTCGTACAAAGCCCGAGAGAGAGGCAAAAAGGGTTGACTCAACAGGAGAATCTTTTATACTCAACAAGAGAGTGTTTTTGTATCTCGTATGAAGCCCGAGATCGAGGCTAAAAGTTTGACTCAACAAGAGAGTCTTTGATACTCAACAAGAGAGTGTTTTTGTATCTCGTACGAAGCCCGAGATGGAGGCTAACGGTTTGTTTCAGTTGAGTGACAGATCCAATATACTGATTTTAAAAGAGAAAATCAGTTCTTATATGAGCAACACTGTACTCAGGGATTTGATTTAAGGATCAGGGATATTTCCTTCTCTTTGAGGAAACGGGAAATCCAAAGGGTATTGAGACTGTCCGAGTCTGCGGGTTTCCTTCCTATTTAACGAAGGGGTCACTTAAGAATGTCTTTGAGACTCAAGGAAGTTAGACTGTCCAAGTCTAGAGTTTTATCTTTTGTATTATGCTTTGAGAAACAGTAGTAGACTCTATGAAAGGACTGTTCTAGGAGGATGACTAGGTTCTGTTCCTATACCTCTAGGAGGTCGTCGGGACAATTTGTATGAAGCCCAAGAAGAGGCTGGAAACTTTTAAGAAGCCGACGGGTCCTTGTACGAAGCCCAAGAGGAGGCTATCATTCCCGAAGGAAGAGATCATTATACGAAGCCTAAGAAGAGGCTGTGAATACTTCTAAGAAGTCGTAGGGTCCTTGAATAATGCCCAAGAGGAGGCCGATGCTTTTAAGAAGCCCGTGGGTCTATCATCTCCTTTCCATTAGGAGAGATAACTCTTTTAAAGATAAAAACCACTGGTAAACGTGCGAGGTTTACTATCCAGCGACTTTTAGCTTTTAAAGAGGGTTCCTTAGTTAAGGTCCAAGATTATGACCGTAGGGGGTACCCAAACCCCGAGACATTCAAGGCAAGCTATCCACAAGGAATAGATCAAGTCAGGAAAGTTCGAGAATTTGGAAGAAACTCAAAGATGCCATTCACGGAGAATACATTCATCTTGGGGAGTAGAGCTTCTTGACGATTCCTAAGGAGGACAGCCGAAGAGAAGACTGTATCTGGTGCTCCTATTAGGGATCTAGGCGTCTATTTCTACGAATAAATGAAACGGTGTCACCTAGTTCTAGACGTAGTTGCCGGGGAAACTCGAAATATCTATACTATTATTACACAGTAGATATGAGTTTATGAAAGGAGACTTACAGTGAGCAGCCCCACAATACAGTTTATAATATGAAAGCAGTAAATGAAAGCGATAACCACTTACTCGGTTGGAGTGCTTCCATGCTGTTTGGTTAGTTGTTCAACAAAGAAAGATTGAAAACAACAGTATATTCAAAATCAAAGGAGAAAGTGCTTTGAAAAAGAAAGATTTGGGGCTTACAGCTCAAGGAGAGGCCCAGGGTTTTATCAGTGAGCGCACTGTTTGACTTTGTACATCGGGACTTATACAAGTGACTGGGGCCCAAAAGGGTTTTCTGTACAAAGGGATGGGTCTTACACTCTCTCAAGAGGCCCAAAAAGGTTTAAAGAAAAGAGTGGCGCTTATAACACGAGGGTAGGCCCAAATGATTTTTCGTTTTAAAAATGGCGATCGCGCCGAGGTTTTCTTTTAACGCATAGGGACTTATACAATAAGTGAGGCCCAAAATGTTTTGGTTAAAAGGGGGATTGGGTCTTACACTCTAATAGAGGCCCAAAGTGTTTTGAATGGGTCTTATAGCTCAAGGAGAGGCCCAGATGATTTTTATTTTTAAACGGGCGACGATCGCGCCGTTTACTTGTACAGAGGGACTTATACAATGAGTGAGGCCCAAAAGTTTTTGTACAAGGGGGGATGGGTCTTACACTCTCTCGAAAGGCCCAAAAGTTTTGAAAATGATTTATGAGGGTTGAATTAATCCAAAACCCTAATTTGTTTTCAAAATATATTTAATTGAATAAAAATTCAATTAAAATGATAAAAAAAAAATTTTTAACACATGGAAAACAAATTGTGATCTTGGATTAATGCTTCAAAAATTAAGTATTGACCTACAAAATAATTAGAAAACATTAAAAGTTGCAAAATCAATGTAGAAAAAATATTTAAAATGCCAAAAACAATCAAAATATTAATTCTTTACAAAAATATCAATTATATGAAATAAATAATATTTTTGGGATTTTTTGTGAAAATAAAATATTTTAACATTTTTGTGAATTATTAAAAAAAGAATCAACTCAAAATCATTAAAACTCAGAGAGAAATTAATTTTTGAATCAATTAAACAAAATCACAAAATTCAAATATTTGAATTTCTAAAAATGGCGCCAAGAACAAGCTGAAGAACACGCGCGTGTTCTTGGTTTCTCAGATTTTCATTTTCTATCCAATCTCCATGAATACGTAATCATATCATGCAATCCACATATCATTATGCTCGTCTCAACCTCACGATCATGTCTATGTACTTTAATTTCATTTAAATTAAACATACAACAAGAAATCACGAAGAGACCTCAAGAACCCTAATTTCTGCATGAAGGCTAGGATTTTTGATACACGATTCAAACAATGCAATTAATTGAGGGAAAACATTCCATGCACGATTATGAACATATGGCCAAATTATTGTGCGAGGAAATATGCATAGATTGAGAGATGCCCAAGCATGTGCTTACCTTTAGGTTGTGACAGCAAGTTCAAAGTGATTTTTGATCTGGAGGTGTTACAGATGAGTTGTGATGATCTGAACAGCTTCCCTACACCCTATGGATTGTGTTTGGATGGTTGGACTTGATTGAAATTGGCTGGATCATTTTGTGGTACCTCAGCTGCACTTTGGTTAAAACCTTGAGCAACCAGCTGGTGATTTTGTGAAATTGATGTTTCATAAGTAATCTAAGTGTTTGATCAGCTCATATGTGATGTATGTGAGGTGTGTGAGTGATTGGTTTGATTGGAATTGCTCTCAAACTCAAAACCCGATAGTGACTTGCCTTAGAAGGCAAAATTGGAGTGAAAGAAGAGATTTTGAGGAAAGCATCTGTTAGATGGCTTTGGTGTACTCAAACTGACCACAATTGAGCTCTATTTATAGTAGAGCAAGTTTGTTTTGCAAGGAATAGTGCATGGCAGCTGCAGCAGGTGTTTCCTCAATGTTGGCCAATGGAATTGCAAGTCTCCTCTAGCCATTGACTAGAGGTTAGGGCATAGAGCTTTGGTTCCCTTGGTCTTGGATAAGTCTTGACTGATTTCAGATGAGAATGGCTCAGTCCATGCCACCTTGATGGTCTCATTGAATGCCTCATTCCAAATTTGAAGTCTTGTCCCTATTTTGGTCATTCTAGGTTCAACATGTTATTTCTTGTTCCATGGACTTTGGAGGCTTGGCTCAGTGATTGTCCCCTTTAGATTCAATCCTCTGAGGTGTCCAAGTGGATAGGAGCAATTAAATTTGGCTGATTTTGGCAAATCGACCAAAGTTGCAAATTCTGCCTTGCCTTGACAGATTTCAGCAAGGCAACTTGGCAATGTTGTATCTCATGGTGTAGGTTGAATTTGGCAATGTTCTTGGCCATTTTGGAAAGCTCTTACATGATACAACAACTGTTTGAACAAGTTTGGTTTTGATCTCTTTTGATTCCAAGTGAAAAATCCCCCTACATTTGGCAAAAAGTGAGGCAGAATCTGACTTAGTGAAAATTTCACTAAGTGTTGGAAAAAATGACATTTTCACTTTTCAGCCACTTTGATCACTCCATAACTCAAAATCCTTAATGAATTGGAATGACTTGTAGTTGAAGTTTTTGTAGGTGATAATGAGGGCTACAAATCCATCTTTGGATGAGAAAAAATGGCCTTGTGGTTTAGGAGTTATGGTCCTCCAAAGTTGGTACCTTTGCCACTTTATTTTTAACTTAGAAAAATTTCTAAGTTTTATGGTTACCCCTTTTACAAGTTATCTCACTTTTCTTGATTTTTCTTGATGAATGATGATTCAAATCATAAATTAACATCATTTTAGGGTTAAAAAACCATTTTGGTGAAAAATCTCAAAAAGTCAAAGTTGACTTTTGTGCACAGTTGACTTTTTATCAGATGAATTCCAAACTGTGCAATTCTTCAGGAAATCATGTCCTTGACCTAAATCAAACTTGATGGACATGTTCCATGGGTGTCATGGGGTATATTGAGGTATGTCCTAGGGCTTGGGAGCATGTCCTGGTCAAAAGTCAAAGTTACAGTTGACTTTTCTCTTAAAACCCTAATTGTGGTGCAGATGAAATTGAGACTTGTTGCTCAAGCTTCTTGGATCAATCCATCATTCCAAATGGATCAATATGGTATATTAGAGACCCTCAAATCATGTCTTGAGGTCTTGGCTCATGGTTTATCCCAAAAGTCAACTTAGGGGTGAATTAGGTCAAGAAACCCTAATTCCTGATTTTTGATGAATGCATCCCCTGAGGCAAAATTGACTTGATGCATGGGTTCATGAGGTTCCATGAAGTATATTAGGTCATGTTTTGGATCATTGCCTTGTGCCCAGATGAAAATTTCCATCTGGAGGCCCTGGTTGACCAAAACCCTAATTTGGTGACACTGGCGATCTTGAGGCTTGATCCACCTAGAAGGGAGAAACCTTGTGCTTAATCCTTGAAGTGGGAGTCCTTTTGATCCTTTGAGGATGTTTGAGAGATTAGACAAGTTGAAAATCAAGTCCTTTCTTGATTGAGCCTTTGTCTAAAGCTCAGAGAGGGCTTGAAACCCTAATTTTGATTGTAGTGGATGCTCACCCATCTTTGGGGAGACTAATGAAGCATGATGGTTCATCCATATTGTGATGATGATTTTCACAATGATGGGAAATCTAAGTGGTCAAAATTTGGGGTATTACAGTCGTTAAGGAAAAATTCTTGCGAAAGGATGGTAAGTTCAACAAAAAGAAAGGTAAAAGTCAGCAGAAGTCTTATAGTGGCGAGGCATCTGGTATTCAATGCTATCACTGTAAGAAGGAGGGTAACACAAGAAAAGTGTGCCCTGAACGACCGAAAGATCATGGAGGTAAGGATAATGGCAATGCAGTTATTATTCAAGATGACTTCGAACCATTTGATGTTCTTGTGATTTCAAGCGGTGTTTCAAGATTATGGATTCAGGTTGAACATAGCCCATGAATCCAAACAGAGAATTGTTCGAGGAGCTAGGTGATCAAGATGGTGGATCAGTGCTGCTGGGAAACAACAAAGCTTGTAAAATTACAGGTGTTTGATCTGTGAGATTCAAACTCTATGATGAGTCAATATGGTTATTGACTGAAGTCAGGTATGTAGCTGATTTGAAGAGAAATTTGGTT
Organism: Lathyrus tuberosus; assembly: GCA_022829125.1. Lineage (NCBI taxonomy): Eukaryota > Viridiplantae > Streptophyta > Magnoliopsida > Fabales > Fabaceae > Lathyrus > Lathyrus tuberosus. Next base: position 2,606,734 of record JALAZF010000274.1, on the reverse strand, counting down.
TCTCTTGATGAATTCGACAAGAAGGGATATGTTTTTTAAGGAGAGAAAAGTATCCTAAGAGACATGAAGGGGTCGAAGGAAGTCTTGAGAGGCGTCAAGAAACAAGGCTTATATACCCTTGAGGCTGAAGTTGTAAGTGGTTCGAAAAATGTTGAATCCACGAAACCTTTGTCGAAGAAAGAAATTTGGCACATGAGATTGGGCCATGTTAGTGAAAGGGGTCTGGTCGAATTGGGGAAACAAAATCTGCTTGGAGGAGATAAAGTCGAATAGCTGAAATTTTGTAAACCCTGTGTACTTGGAAAATCTTGCAGAGTGGATTTCAACAAAGGCAAACAAAGAACTCATGCATCCCTTGACTACATCCATGCTGATCTTTGGGGGCCTGTAAGGTGTCCATCACATTCAGGAGCAAGGTATTTTCTATCCATAGTCGATGATTATTCCAAAAATTTATGGGTATTCATCCAGAAGACTAAGGATAAAACTTTTGAGAATTTCAAAGGTTGGATGACTCTGGTCGAAAATCAGACTGGAAGAAAGGTCAAGAGGTTGAGAACCGACAATGGCCTTGAATTTTACAATGAGGCGTTCGACAGCTTCTGTGCTGCCTCAGGTATTGCAAGGCGCATAACTACTGCAGGTACTCCACAAAAAAATGGTTTGGCAAAAAGGTTTAATCGAACTATTTTGGAAAGAGTTAGATGCATGTTGACTAGTGCTGGATTTAAGAAGGTGTTTTGGGCTAAGGTTGTTTCGACAGCAACATATCTGATAAACAGATGTCCTTCGACTGCATTAGATAGAATACACCTGAAGAAGTTTGGTAGGGACATCCACCCAGTCTCGACAGACTGAAAGTATTTGGCTACGTGGCCTAGGCTCACATTAGGTAAGACAAGGTCGAACCTAGAGCTCTGAAATGCATGTTCATGGGATACACTGAAAGAGTCAAAGCTTATAGGCTATGGTTCATAGAGTCAGGTCATAGGAGGTGTATCACCAGTCAAGATGTAGTTTTCAATGAAGCTGAGATAATCTTCAAGAAAAACTGATGATGCTACTGAAGAGCTGAAACAGGGAGAGATTCCTGTTGAGGTGGAGCATGTTGATGCTGAATTGCGTATCCCAGATGAAGTCGAAGAAGAAGCAGAAGCTGCTGTCGAAGATGAGGAGACTGATAATGACTACCTTCTAGTAAGATATAGGTTGAGCAATGTCATCAAGCCACCTCAGAGACTTAGGTATGTAGATCTTATAGGTTATGCCTTAATCACTGCAAGTGAGGTTCTCGAAGAAGAACCTAGAGACTATAAGGAAGTTATAAGGAGTCGAAAGAAGACTGAATGGATGAAGGCCATGGATGATGAGATGAAATATCTTCATGATAACAACACCTGGGAATTGATCAAGAAACCTGTTGGAGCCAGGTTAGTCAGCTGTAAATGGATTTTCAAAGTTAACGAAGGAATCGATGGAGTGGCGTCGAAGAGATACAAGGAAAGATTGGTCGATAGTGGTTTCACTTAGAAAGAAGGCGTCGACTTCAATGATGTGTTCTCTCCTATTGTGAAACACATATCCATTCTAATATTGCTTGCCACGGTGGCACAGTTCGACCTTGAACAAGAACGGATGGATGTGAAGACTTCGTTCTTGTATGGTGATCTAGATGAAACAATCCTGATGAGGCAACTTGAAGGGTATGTCGAAAGGGGGAAGGAAGCTTATGTGTGCAAACTGAAGAGATATCTTTATATAGAATGAAACAATCTCCTCGACAGTGGAATAGGGGATTCGACAAGTTCATGGAACGCATAGGTTTCATTAGAAGTCAGTTTGACCACTGTGTTTACTTCAAATTTTAACCTGGTAATTCATTTGTTATTTTGTTGCTTTATGTGGATGATATTGTAATAGCAAGCAATAGTGTCGAAGATGTGATGAGGGTGAAGGCTGAACTCAATAAGGAGTTCAATATGAAGGATCAGGGAGCTGCGTCCTGAATTCTTGGGATTGACATCCGAAGAGACAGAAAGCAGTCGAAATTATGCTTATCTCAAGAGACATACCTACATAAGATTCTCGAAAAGTATGGTATGTCGAATTCAAAGCCTGTTGTGACTCCAACAAACCCTCAATTCAAGATGAGTATAGATCAGTGTCCCAATACTGATGTCGAAAGAGCTTATATGAATAACATTCCATATGCTAATATAGCGGGTTCTTTGATGTATGCTATGGTCTGTACTAGACTTGACATGTCATACGCAGTAAGTCTTGTAAGTAGATACATGGCGAATCTTGGAAAGGATCACTAGAAAGCATTGAAGTGGATTCTAAGGTACATAAATGGGTCTCTAAACAGAGTCCTAATTTATGGTGGAGCCTTGGGTGAAGATAGTAAAGCAGCAATCGAAGGATATGTCGACTCTGATTATGCAGGTTGTATGGATTCAAGAAAATCTATTTCGAGATATGTGTTCACTATGTTTGGTATAACAATCAGTTGGAAAACAACACTTCAAAAGGTTGTTTCCTTATCAATCATCGAAGCGGAATATATTGCCCTAATTGAAGCTGTGAAGGAATCATTGTGGCTTGAAGGTTTTGCAAAGGAGCTGAAACTTCAAGGTCGAGTTATCACTGTTAAATGTGATAATCAAAGTGCAATACACCTGTCGAAGAATTCAGCATATCATGAGCGAACCAAGCACATATATGTGAGGTTTCATTTCGTCAGAGGGGTAATCAAGCGTGGAAGAGTCCAAGTGATGAAGATTTCGACCGATCATAATGCTGTTGATATGATCACCAAGACATTGCCCAGTTGCAATTTTTTCCATTGTATGCAATTGATAAAGCTACATGAAGAAAGCCAGTTTGTTTCTTGATGTTATAGAGTTTGTTCCAAGGTGTAGATTTATGAGATATTGGATCGAGCTCTAGTATTGTCGATAGAGGTTTAGCATGCCATCGAAGTCTGCTCACATGTTATTGTCGAAGACCTACATGTTGTAGTCGAATTGTGTTCTAGTATGTAGTTGTCAAATTAGGCCTTGTGTTAAGAATCCAATTGTTTTAGTTAGCTTGTATCCTAGGTTAGCTTGTAATGGGTAATTGTTAAAAAGCCCATTAGTTTAGTATGTTAGGTTTATTATAAATAGCATACTAGTCTCTCATCTTAAGTGTGGCAAATCCTAATTAAGGTGAGAGGGTTATTTGTTATTCTTGAGTACTTGTAATCTGATTCAAAGAGAAAGTAAAGAATAACAGTTATAACTGTTCTAGACAAAAATGGTTAGACCACCAAAAGTGCTAGTTCTCCTTATTCTGGGCAAAGAGAGCTACGTTGTCTATACCATAGAGTATGTTTGGGGATTTGAGATCTATACAGGTGCTGTATATTGTCTCAAGATGGATGTGTCTTGCTTAACCCTCATGCGGGAGCCCCTTTTATAGCCTTCTTCTACCTTCATTTAAGACAGGTCATTAAAAGAAGCCTTTTGGCCTTCAGTCGTTGCATGGCCATCATTGCTGTAACTTTTCTTCATGAATGCACGCTTTGAAGATAGGATAATGCTTGCATTGATGTGACATCACCGTTACAACTGTTGGAGTGACGCAGGTTGAGCTCATGACCGGTATCGGTGTCGGGTTGGTGGGGTATGGTACCCTGCCTTGTAAGAACTCAGCTGATGGGAGTCAGGTTCCCTGACCGGGCCGGGTTGTGTATGATGCTTGTCTAGCTCTGTACTTTGTATAATCTTTCCTGCTACCACAGTCCAGTCCGTGCTTACCTTTATCTGACTACTCAACTTGGCATCAAATATATTTGGCATGTACATAAGCCCCCAGAGTACTATATCCATTTATAAGGGTGTTGTATTCGGCAATGACATAAGCCCGAATATATTTGCTAGGTGTCGTGCTATAGATCGGCCTTTTCTTCTTAGGTCCTTACGTGTCAAAAACTTCTTGGAGGGTCGTGTCCTTTCAGTTCCCCCAATATAATGATGACTATTAAAGGATACTCCCTAGCTACTCTCGAGTCTTTTATCAGAATCCCCCTTTCCCTCTTCTCATTTCTACATCCAAATCGTCTTCCCTCAACCAGAACGCTTTCCAATCTCTAAGGCTTCTTTAGTCAGATGTATCCTTTCATTACTTCTAATTTTATTCTTTTAATTTTGTTTTTAGAAAATATGGTAGTCTTTAGTAAATGAGACGGTGAGTATAGTTGTAGCGAAGACGGTATGAATGCCATGGAGAGAAAGGAGTTATGGGAACAATGCATGCGAGAAATAGAAAATGCTTTAGGGCCAGAGGAGTATAGACGAGTTATGAACGAAATCTATGGCGATGTTCTTACTTTTGGGAATAATTTTGATTTTGGCTCATCTTCCTCAGGTTTTGTAGAGGTTTGAATGACGACTGCTACTCCTTTTGATCTTGAGGTCATGAACCATAAGAATAGTACCTTTGATGATGTAGAAATCGCTAAGCTCCAGTCCCTAAGTCAAATATCTTCATCTGATGTTGTCTTGAAACCGTGTATTCCCGGAGAGTGCGTTTGTATACTCCTCCCCAAAGACGTTAAAGAAGACTTTTTCTACTTCTATGTCGGGGTTTTAGAAGACTTTAATATACAAATACCTTTTTCTGATTTTGAAGCGGACGTGCTGAAAGCTATGAACATAGCTCTCTCTCAACTTCGTCCCAATAGTTGGGGTTTCATAAAGTCATTCGAACGGGTTTGTAAGGTCTTAGATATCACCCCTATAATTGGTCTATTTTTCTTTTTCTTTGAAATGAAAGGTGTCGACAACTGTAGTTGGATACAAATCAGTGGGATTCCCGGGCGGAGTTTCCTCCATGCATATACTTCCAATTATAAAAATTATAAGAATCGTTTCCTACGGGTAAAGAGTGGGACGAGGTGTCCACAAGTGTTGTACTCTCTAGATAGCCGACCTCGTCTTCCCTTTTATTGGGCCGAGAACCCATTACCGATCACTGGTTTCAACTGCGAGAAACTGAGTGAATTGGAAACTCAAATTTGATTGTTCTTGATTCCTTCCGTATGATGAAGGTTAAGGAATTGATATCTTTAAATGACGAGCAACTACTCGCCTTCTTGGGTAATTGCTTGCTTATTACTTGTCCATATCTTTAATTATTCTCGTTCTAACACTTATGACTTTTTCTATAGATATCATGACTAAATTGACAGTAGCTTAACAGAAAAAATTAATGTTGGAAGCTCGTGCTGCTCGGAGAGGATCCGGAGGGGTTGCCTCTTCCAAGTCGGATATGGGTGGGTTGAAAATCCGACAACCAAAGCGGACCCGGGGTACTAGTGCAAAGGCGACCCCAAGTATAAATGAACCTCAGCCTTCTGCTCATCTCGTCCATGAAGAAACTTCACAAGGAGCTCCCAAGAGGTTAAAAACCCTCATGACTGATGAAGTCTGCCAGGCCGGCATGGAGATTAATTCTCTTATGCAATTTCCTGGGGAGAATGCTGCATCCGGGGAGTTTAAATTCTGGTCTAACAACTTTGTCGGGCTTAAGTTTCTGTACGACCATCTTAACGCCACTGAGGACGTTAACAAAGTAAAATCTACTGGTCGGCAGAAGATTATGCAGAATATTAGCTCTTACCTCATGCGGTGTGTTGTTCTTGCCAGGGGTCTATTTGAATCTAATGATGATTCTGAGGCAAAGAAGCTTAAGCTGAAAGAAGAGGTTACCCGATTACACGAAGCCCTCAAGGTTCAGTCTGAAAAGCTTTCCGGTTTAGAGAAAAACCTGGCTGATGAGAAGAAGAGAAAAAAGGCTCTTAAATTCGAACATAAGTCGGCTTTGTCCAAGGTTGCTGAGGAGCTGAGGCAAGTCAAAGTTTCTCACCAAGAGCTTTCAGTTTCCAATACCGAGATCACTGAGTCTCTTAAGAAGGCTCAGATTGAAGTTCTCTCCGCTGGTGACGAGGCCTTTAACAGAGTAAAGGAGCAAGTTTTGTGTCTCCATCCTGGGCTAAATCTGTCTGAAGTTGACTACTTTAAGGTGGTGCAGGATGACCTCCTTATAGATCTAGACGAGCTTGAAAAGAATAATCCGTAGAAGACTCTTACTCCTATCAATGGCGGAAATGAGACCCCGGATAATGCTGCCGCTAATGGCACCTCGGTTGTTGAATGATTTTTGAAATCCTTCTTGTATTAGTTAGTCATCCTTTTGGATGCATTTGTATTTTGGTGAGTGAGTGTTGTGTTATCCCTCCTTATGCTTATGAATTTTTAGCCTTCGGGCTTTATAATGTACAACTTTTTTCCCTTCTGAGGCTTTATTGCTTATGTTATTTCTGTTTATCGTGTTTTATTTCTTTGTAAAATAATCTCGTACATATATTCAGCCCCTCGAGCACTAAGTTAGATTAACTTAGGGTGTCCGATTATAGATTTCCAGGTATTATTTTTACTTTCCTTTTGCTTGATTTCCCTGACCTTTCAGGTAGCTTACTGTGAGGCTAATTATTAAGGAGCCTTTAGTTATCTTTTGTGTATAGTCTTTGTTAGTTCTTGCATTGGCTGGAATTTTGGTAAAACAATGGTGTTGTTAATGATGTCATATGTCTGATGTCTTAACATGAGTTCTTAACATTGAGTTGATGTTAAGTTCAGAAGGGTTGCAGTTTTGTATGCTGATGTTAAACCTGATGTCTTGACATCAGTTGACAGAACATCATAACATCAGTCTGATGTGTTTTCTAGGGCTGCATTTGTTTAAATGTGTTTTGAGAAGATCTGGTGGAGAGATTGCAGGCGAATATTATGGGACAAATATATTCTGTTGCAATCTTATATTGAGCAGATATTGTTACTATTTTCATGCAAAAAGATATGGAGAATAATTAGATTTAATTGAAGATTTAATTGAATATTTAATTGAATATTTAATTGAAGATTTAATTGAAGATTTGATTGAAGATCTATTTAGTAGCAGAATCTTTTGCAGGTTTGTAGCAGCTGATTTGTTGTGATTTGAAGGCCCAAATCCAGTTGGGAAATAGGTTATAAATAGAAGCATTGTAACCTAGTTTTAGTAAGCCAGCCATCATGTAAATTATAAGGGCTGTGTTGGTCGATGAACCACCCAGTTTGTGGGATGGTCATCGTGTTTATCTCGAAGCCTGTAGGTAAGAGATGTATTGTTCTTAGAGGAAGCTGTTAAGCAACTCTAAGCATTGTTCTTAGTCACGAGGGTCATGTCTAGGTATTGTTAAAGGAGTGTGTCTTCTATTTTTATGTGTTTGGAGAGTTGTTGGAAATCAAGTTGATGATGCAGTGACTGAGATGTTGACTGCTAGACATCATTGCGATGATTGGAAGTGAGATGGAGTCTCTTACCTAGGGAGAACCTAGGTAGAAGGGTCATTGGGAAGGGATTAAGTGAGTAGATTGTCAACTGGTATTGTTGAGTCTGTTATTTAATACTGCTAATAGTGGACTTCCTTCCTGGCTTGGTATGCCCCCAGATGTAGGTTGTTAGACCAAACTGGGTGAACAAATTCTGTGTGCACTTTTCTTTTCAGCAACTTATTTAATTGTTTAAATTCTGGTATCAGATGTGTGATGTTAAGTGTGATGTCACAACAACACACTCTGCTATATGAACAAGGTAAAAACAACAGTAAAAACACAATGAATTGTTCACCCAGTTCGGTCTAACTACCTACGTCTGGGGGCTACCAAGCCAGGGAGGAAATTCACTATTAGTAGTATCAAATTACAGACTCAACAATCCCAGTTGACATCTACCTAATTTAATCACTACCCAATGACAATTCTACCTAAGAAACCACTTAGGTATGAGAAACCACTCACTCCCTAAATCACCTCAGTGATACAATCCAATGAGTACAATTAATCACACAACTTGATTCTACTTAACAGCTTTGATCAAGAACAACACACTCTTGCTTAAAAGCTCTAGAGTGAATACACTTTTACAACTTAAAATAGTAACACCAATTCACACACGAATGGTTTACAAAACACCCACGAAGATACAAATGACACTCAGTCTTTAGCTCCCTTTCTTCGTTCTTTAACTTAGGGTTGAGTCTGCTTTAAATATCATTCTGACTTGGGCTTGGACTTCCTCCCAAGATTCTGATCTGATTTGTTTTTGAAATCAGAAATTAATGCAGATTTGATCTCCTAAATCTTTTCAAATCAGCCCTCATGTTAGTTACAAGATCTGCTCCATGATCTGTTCCATATCTGATTGCCAATATCTTCTCCAAGAAATTCGCATCCAATCTCTCAAACAGATCTCCTCAAAACATCCTAACATGCGCAGCCCTAAAATATCACAATCTGATGTTCTGATGTTCTGATATAGTTATGTCAAGACATCACTTATAACATCAACATATAACACTTCAACCCTGCAACAGCTAATGATAAGAACCAATGTTATGACATCAGACATATGACATCAACATTGTTCAAATTTGTTTTACCAAAATTCCAGCCAATACAAGAACTAACAATCTCCCCCTTTGGCTAATTTTGGCTAAAACAAACTCTGCCACCATCAGAGGTACCTGCAGCGGAAAAACTTCATACCAGCAGCAACCACAATCAAACTGCACAAATTTAAACTCCCCCTCAAAACAAGAACCAACATAGCAGCTGCACACTCCCCCTCAAGCCTAGAGCCATATCAGACAACTAGGCAACACATAGACTAACCTCTCCCCTTTTTTAGCCACAATTGGCCAACTATCAACAAGTTAAACCTTAACACTCTACTACAGTTAATCCTACTAGCTCTCCTTGTCAGTCTAAAGTCAGCACCACATGTCAAGACAAATCATAGAACAAAACCAAGATAAGCATAAAAGTACTATTATCCAAGATACACACCATGCACACAATGTGCAGAAACAAAAACTATAAACTACAAAAGCAATAAACAGAAAAAGCAGCACTTCAATCTTCATTAGCATCAGAACCATATGCATCATTCTCCTCACCTTCCTCTGAACCTGAATCTTTAGTGTTGGCACTCACATCATCTTCTCCCTGTTCCAAGGATTTGATCATCTGCTCAATTTTTAACTTCCTAGCAGTGCTAGTACTGATAACCATATCAAGATCCTTGTAGGTTGCCTTCAATTCTTCAATCAACTCAGTTTTAGTACTGGCCTTCTTAACACCAGAGCTTGATGTTACAACAATGTCTGGAACATGATTCCCAACAAACAACTTGGGATGCAATGATAGAGCTGACTCCCTCTTACATGCTACATATGAACTGGTTAGAATTCCAGAATGTTGATCTAAGATCATTCCACAGACAAGGGAAGGGAATGCTATAGGCATCTTGATAGCATTAGTGGCACCATACTTCACAACTTGATCAAATATGTAATTCCCATAATTGAACTTGACCTTTTTCCCAACAGCATAAATAAACCTTCCTAATCCCACAACTATGGTGGTTTTATGATTAGTAGGCACCCAGTTAGCAGCTCCAATTCTGTGCAAGATAGCATACTTGATACTGAGTTTGCTAGCTGTCAATTTACCTTTCAGTGGCCAAACCTTTACCTAAGTGGTTGTGATCTCTTTACATACATCATTATCAGTCACTTCCAGTTCACAACCCTCTTGATCATCTCTTCCCAGATACTTATTGATGGTACTAGGAGAGAAATTAATACATTTACCCCTAATAAACACCTTCATGAAGTTCACACTTCTTTTATCAGAAATTTCTATGGGAATGTTAACAACAAATTCCTTAACAAGTCCACCATAGCACTTAGAGAATTTTGTCACAGTCTTCAACAGTCCAGCAGCATGAATGAGCTCCATAATTTCTTTCATCTCCAATGCATCTTTGCCCAGCTCTCTTTCCAAAGCTAATCTCCTTTGGCACACAAATTTCCACATAGAAGCACTGCTAGCATAATGAAAAGATATGTTGTCTACTGGCACTTCAGGAACCTTATTAGAAATTCTCTTCAAAATGGACTTTCTGACAGGGATGATGTCTTGAACATCTTCCTCAACATCATACTCAGATTCAGATTCTTCTCTAACCTTCCTCTTTTTGGAGGACACAGCAACCTTGCTCCAAGATTTAGTTGGACCAACAACAGATGTATTTTTCTTCTTGCCTTCAGCAGTCATCTTAGGAGAAGATTCCACAGCCTTTCCTTTTCTTGTCTTCAATCTATTGGCAATCCCAGGAACAGCATTACCAATAACTTCATTATCAGACAAGTCAACAACATCCACCACATCAGCATTCTTCTTCCCTCTGGGACTAGGAGTAACATCCCTAGCAGGTGATGTTTCAACATCATGTTCAACATCAACTTCATCTTCAACATGAGTATCCCTTTCTCTTTCTGCCTCAGCTTCAGCTTCATCTTCAATCTCAGCATCTTCAATGACTGAAACAGCTAATCTATGAAGATTTGTTTCAGAAGTTTCAATGTCACCCTCTTCTCTAACAGATTCAGCAGGCCTTTGACTCAGAGGTCTAGATATTCCCTTCACAGGAATCCCTTTCTCAAATATTTTTGTGACAATCTGATCAATGCTCTTGTCCACATCTACCCTTTCTTCAACAGCTTGAGAAAGAGGGGTGGTAGTTCTAGGAGTAGGTTTGTCTCCAAACAACACACTAATGACAAAGGCCCTACTTTCGCTATCATCAAATTTACTACTCGCAGATTGATTAAAAGTATTACCTTTTGATGGTCCCTTGGGTTGATACTTCTCAGGTCTTGTCTTTACTGAAGCTGGAATCATAGAGATAGGAGCAATGTCCATAGCTTCATCCACAGATACCTCTTCTGTCGAAACCCTAGAATTTGCATGAGTGGAACTTTTGGACGCAACCTTCTTGGAAGGAGATGACTCTTGTTTAGACATCGTTTCTGTGCAACAACTGAAGGCCAAAAGTGTTTTGAACTTCCTGTTCTTAGGGAGGAGGATGAACGGACTTGGAGTGTTGAGATTGAAGAAGCGTGTGAGAGTGATAATAAGGAATGATAGCCTAAGGTAAGGGGACTGCTTTTGTTGGTCACTTAAAGGCCAATAAATGTATTTTCCCCACCAAAACAAATTTCCTTTTAAAATTTTGAAATTTAATAAATGCACACCATAATTCATTAACCTTTGAATCCTTTTCCAATTACCCAAAATTATACTTAACACTTCACAAATTTCAGCACACATATCTTTAGGGAAATCGTCATTACCCTTCATACCTGAATGACCAACCTTTACAACCTTGGTTTCTTCAATATTTCCTCTAAATAATTGCATAACACTTGGTTATTTGGTGATCCTTCTAATGTCACATTCAGATGTCATAACATCATCCTTGACATTACATGATAAGCTGGACTCTTGAGGAACCCATAAATAACAGTTATCTATGGATCTAACTCCCCTCATAACGATTTCACTCTTCTCATTAGTAACTAAACATTCATCTTTAGTGTAGCTAACCTTGAATCCTTCATCACATAACTGACTAATGCTAATCAAATTAGCAGTCAATCCTTTGACCAGAAGAACACTTTCAAGATTAGGTCCAGCCTCACAATTCAATTTTCCAATTCCTTTAACTTCCCCTTTTTCTCCATTATCAAAAGTTACATCCTTTGTGGAGTAAGTCCTGATATCTACCAACTGATTCTTGAAACCAGTCATATGCATTGAGCAACCACTGTCAAAATACCAACCATCCATAGCTGGGGTTCTAACTGATGAGTGAGCCAATAGACATGTGACAGCAGCTTTAGGAATCCATTATTTAATAGTCTGAGGCCTGTCCTGCTTCTGTCTAGGGTGAGGAACAGGCTTGGGATAACCATGCAGTTTAAAGCAAGAAGATTGTATATGGCCAACTCTACCACAATAGTAACATCTTACTCTTTGAATCTCTTCTCTGAAGTGAGTGAAATGTCTCCCCCCTTGAAGATGATTTCTGTCATAATGCTGAGGCTTCCATCTGTAGTGCTTAGGCTATCTTTTACCATGATGATGTGGCCTTCTTCTGCCATCACCATGAGGCACAACATTATTAGGTCCAAACTCATACATTTTCCATTGATGTTGAGACATTGGATGGAACATGTTATGTTTGAAATTATAATCCTGCATGCTCCTATGGTATTGGGGAGGCATATACTATCTAGCTCCAGGAAACTGAGGTTTTCCTTGAGGTTGAGACAAAAACTTCTTAGGAACATGACCATAGCCCTTTCCACTATTTTGTTGCCTAGGGTGAGGGACATCCTTTTTAACTCCAAAACCATGTCCTTTTTTATGCTGAAGAGGAATGTTGTGTTTAACCCCAGAAGAACTAGTCTCTGCAGATATCTTCTTCTCACCCTCATATCCTAGACCAGTCTTATCGCTTGCACCTTTTCCAGCTTCAAGTATTTTATCCAGAATGTCAGTTCCACTATTTAACATTCTGATGGATTTTGACATTTGATCAAGCTGGGATTTTAACAACAAAACTTCATTCTTAAGTTCAGCTTTCTCAGTCTCAAGCTGCACAATAATCTTCTTCAGCTTCTCCCCTTCTTGAAGGACCTGTTCACTTTTCAGACACAGCTCTTGATAAGAGGATGTCAGCTCTTCAAAGGTCAATTCATCATCACTAGACTCTCCATCAGAGGCATATAGTTCAGTCAATGCATTAACATGCTTGGAATTCTCTTCTTCACTTTCACTATCTGTATCAGACCAGGAAACAGATAACCCCTTTTTCTGCTTTTTGATGTATGTAGGGCATTCTTTCTTGACATGACCATAACCTTCACACTCATAGCATTGAACTCTTTTGTCATGATTGGACTTTTCTTCATCTCTTGTTTTCTTCACTTGATCACTAGACCTGTTGTTGTCAGATGTGATGTTCTTAACATTAGGTCTATAATTTCTATCCATCCTCTTTAACACCTTATTAAACTGTCTCCCAAGCATCACAACAGCATTTGACAGTTCCTCCTTAGTTTCAACATTACACTCCTTCTTACCATCTTCAGTATTGGACACCAAGGCTATGCTTTTGGTCTTCTTTTCAGGCTCCTCATTCAACCCCAACTCAAAGGTTTGAAGAGAACCAATCAACTCATCAACCCTCATCTTGCTGATGTCTTGGGCTTCTTCTATAGCCGTCACCTTTATTTTATATCTCTTGGGAAGAGATCTAAGAATTTTCCTCACCAGCTTCTCTTCAGTCATCCTCTCTCCTAGGGCACTAGAAGCATTTGACAGCTCCAGGATGTTCATGTGGAAATCATGGATAGTCTCATCCTCCTTCATCTTCAGATTTTCAAACTCTGTTGTCAAAAGTTGAAGTCTTGACATCTTGACTTTGGAGGTTCCTTCATGAGTAGTCTTCAAGATATCCCATGCTTCCTTAGCTACTTCACAAGTGTTGACCAACCTGAAGATGTTCTTATCAACACCATTGAATATGGAATTCAAGGCTTTAGAATTCCCAAGGGCAAGCTCATCTTCTTCCTTGGTCCATTCTTCTTCAGGTTTCAGTTTTGAGCTACCCTCTACTTCCTTCCCATTCTCATCCTTTTCCATAATAACAGGATGTTTCCATTCTTTCACAATAGCCTTCCAAGCCCTGCTGTCTAATGACTTCAAGAAGGTAACCATCCTTGGTTTCCAATAGTCATAATTAGAGCCATCTAGAATAGGGGGTCTATTCACAAATCCACCAGTCTCCTTGTCCATTGTACCAGAAAGTATCAGCCCTAGATCTCACCCAGATGCAGAGCAGGATGCCTGCTCTGATACCAATTGAAATTCTGGTATCAGATGTGTGATGTTAAGTGTGATGTCACAACAACACACTCTGCTATATGAACATGGTAAAAACAACAGTAAAAACACAATGAATTGTTCACCCAGTTCGGTCTAACTACCTATGTCTGGGGGCTACCAAGCCAGGGAGGAAATTCACTATTAGTAGTATCAAATTATAGACTCAACAATCCCAGTTGACATCTACCTAATTTAATCACTACCCAATGACAATTCTACCTAAGAAACCACTTAGGTATGAGAAACACTCACTCCCTAAATCACCTCAGTGATACAATCCAATGAGTACAATTAATCACACAACTTGATTCTGCTTAACAGATTTGATCAAGAACAACACACTCTTGCTTAAAAGCTCTAGAGTGAATACACTATTACAACTCAAAATAGTAACACCAATTCACACACGAATGGTTTACAAAACACCCACGAAGATACAAATAACACTCAGTCTTTAGCTCCCTTTCTTCGTTCTTTAACTTAGGGTTGAGGCTGCTTTAAATATCATTCTGACTTGGGCTTGGACCTCCTCCCAAGATTCTGATCTGATTTGTTTTTGAAATCAGAAATTAATGCAGATTTGATCTCCTAAATCTTTTCAAATAAGCCCTCGTGTTAGTTACAAGATCTGCTCCATGATCTGCTCCATATCTGATTGCCAATATCTTCTCCAAGAAATTCGCATCCAATCTCTCAAATAGATCTCCTCAAAACATCCTAACATGCACAACCCTAAAACATCATAATCTGATGTTCTGATATAGTGATGTCAAGACATCACTTATAACATCAGCATGTAACACTTCAACCCTGCAACAGCTAATGATAAGAACCAATGTTATGACATCAGACATATGACATCAACATTGTTCAACTTTGTTTTACCAAAATTCCAGCCAATACAAGAACTAACAATTGTCTATAATTTCCTTGCTATTTATGTCAGACCAGATGTCTCGACATCATGTAGGACATCTGGGATCTATTATACCAGAATTTCAATTGGTATCAGAGCAGGCATCCTGTCTGTTTTTGGATGAGATCTAAGGAAGATACTTTCTGGTTCATGAGCAAGGAATATAGTTTTGCTGAGTTATGGACTTGGTCAGTTCATATAGTTGTTTGTTTGATCCCTTGAAGTGAAGGATGGACTATTCATGACAGGGTATGTATTGGACCTGTCTGTTGTTATCAGGTGTGTAGCTTTGGTGGAGAACTGCTGTTGTGAGTTTGATTTATTTTCAAATTTTTTTTGGCACTTGGATTATGGTGATGGTGTGCAAGGATTATTGAGTAGTGCCTGAAGAGTGTTGAGGAGTTGTTGTGTGTTCTGCTGCATGGTATCTGATGTAACCCTGGTTGTTTCTTGTGTCTCTGGTGGTGAGACTTTAGGAAGGTATTTTCTTGGAAAGACTTTAGAGTTTGGTCTCCTCAGCAGAAGAAGAATATATTTCAAATCAGGTATTGAAGACCAATCTGTCCAGAACACTGATTCCTTCCTTCTCAATTTTCTTGATGATGAAAGAAGAGGGTGAAGCCAAAGTAAAAGAGTATCACTGTCAAATCTTTCATGCGGGAGTGAAGATCTTGATAAGTTATCTCTTAAGCGTATTTATGGTGTCCAATGTAGTTCTGGTATATCTAGAGATGAATTCTCTTGTAAAGATACATGTTTCTGATTTTCAAAATCATGAACTCTGAGCTTGATATGTCAATCCTAATGTCTCGACATCGCGCTACACATCAGCAGTTTATGGTAAATGATGAGTCAAAGTACTATTAGATTGTAGCTATTTTGAAGGATCACTGAAGCTGTGAAGTTGAATAATTTTTGAGATGTCGTTCATAATGTCATAGCATCTCAGCTGTGCTGGTTGAAGAAAAGGTAGTAATCTTGATAGCAGAAGAGAAGGAGATGATCCTTGTTTAAGCTAAAATGTCTGAGGACAATTTTATAAGGAAAATGCATCCAAGAGTTTGTGTGCAGTAGCAGTGTAAATCAGCCTGTGGTCAATTGGTGTATGCATGAGCTCTTTCAATTTGGTGGCTTGAAGGATTGGAAGTAGAAGATTGTCTATGGTATGTTATCACTCTTAAGTTAGACGAGAGGTCTGAACCTTGTGCTTATAAGAAGAAGCTTCTGGAAGAGTGTGTTATGCAAGTTACTGCAATTTTGTTGGTCTGATCTTGGGAGTAGATCAGATGTTGATATGTTCTCGTGTGTTCGCTGCAAGAGATATGTGTAGATTACTATGGTTGTAGTCTCCAAATCCTAGTAGATGTTTAATGTGATTTAGAATGATTTCGGAACTGATGTTGAAACATCACTTCAGTTCATTGCTCAGGGTGGAGTGAAAGATCAAGACATTGACCTAACCTGGAAGGCATTTGTGGTATGAATGGTTGTCATAATGGTTGTCATGAAGAAGATTCAGAAGATGCTAGAATCTGAAGAAGGGTTAAACCACAGGGATTTAAGATCAATTGCTATTTGTAATATTCACAAGTATTTAATTGATTATCCTTGAAAGACAAGATTAAGGATGTTCTGTCAATTATTTTAACATCTTTTCATCAGAGGTTTGGAGAATCATGGGAGGGGTTCTATATTTGCTCACAAGTCGCCTAGGTGTTGACCTGGGATTATTGCTTAGCATTTGTTCCTAGAAAGTATTGTGAATGACTTGTCCAGATGGTGGTACTGTTGAAAATGAAGACGGAAGACTATGTAGACATCATAATCTTGTTGGTTACAGCGTGGATTAGTTTATTTCTGATCTAAGTGGTCTGGAGCATGGTGTTTGCTCTGGTTGTGAAGGTCGAGGATAAGTGGCAGTTATCTCTGGATTTCTACTGACGGCTCTACTAAGGGAAGTGACTTTCTTTAGTATTGCTATGGGGTAGTCTTGGACTACTTATTTTCTGAAGATTCAGATGTGGTAGGTTTGAAGTCTTTGGAGTTTCTAAGTAGGATGGAGGTTGTCTACTCAAACTTGATTGTTGTATCAAGTCTATGAGAGCATGGAAATCTGTTTCTACAAAGGGAAGAGGTTCTTCTGAGTGGCAGAAGGTAGAGCTGAATTCAACAGTTGGGTGACATAATGTTCTGACATCTAGCTTAACATCAGAAGTCTCAACTGGTGATGTGGCACATCAGCTTTTGATAGGGTGATCTACATGAATGAACAATAGGATCGTTCTCATGGTAGTTTGCGGGAGCTGCAGGAAGGAGAAGATGTTACATGACCATGGCTTAGGGAGTCTAAGTGTGTTTGCTATTGAGCAATTGGAACATGTGACTTGAAGATCTGGTTTCCTTGGTGGATCAGGATATCTTTGTGAGAGTTCTGACAAACATGAAAAAGGTCAAAATGTGGAATTTGGTTGATCTCAGAAGTGAATTCGAAGAATCAAGATAATCAGAGTGTGGCAGCTGGTTATTATTGAGGATTGTCTTGGAACAAGTTACTCTTGGGCAGAAGGGTGATGAGTTGAAGACTCAAGGAGATTATTTTTCTTGAAGGTGGATGAGAGTTTATTCCTCTGGTTCTTTGGATTACTATGCTAGAGTAAGTCCAGTTGGTGGAGCATATCAAGAATCATGGTGTTGATGTTTTGGTGTGTGGAAGATGTTCTAACTTGTGATAGGACATTATCTGGGATGATTACCTAAATTGTATCTAAAGAGAATCTACCAAATCATATGGGAGAATGATGAAGTAGAAGGTCTGCTTTGGAAGGAGAATGTAGAGAAGACTGAAGTAGATCAGGTATTGATTGCTTGAAAGTCTGAATGTGGATATTCATCAATTGATCCAAATAGATAGTTGGATGCTCAAGCATTTTTGTCAGAAGAGATGTTTCTGAACTATGTGAATTAGAATGTGGAGATTCTGGTATTGTTTTTAATAGTTTTTTCTGGAAAAGCATGACTACTAATTTTGAAGACTTCACTAGTATCAACAACTACTGGTGGATGTAATGGTAGAGGGATTGTGATGTGATCTGATCAGAACATTTTTTTAGAGAGTTGTTCCTTCTTCTGCTATAAGTATCTCTTGAAGAGATTATATCTCAGTAAAGCAGAGAATTTGTGGAGTCTATGAGCAGTGTCAAACAAGTCAGGATACTTGGTTGTGTTCTCCAAAAGTGAAAGTACGGTATGTGAATGTGCTCAGCAAATGTGCTTAAATGTTCATCTCCATCTAGAGCATTAGTTAACCATGACAGGGGGAGTACTTGTCTATGGATTCTGTAGCAAAGGTGCATATATTGTGAAGCTTGCATGCTGATCAAGCTTGTGGAGATTGGTTGCCTCTTATGAGGAGATAATGTCAGATAACATGTTATGACATTAGGCTGTTGGTGTGGACATGAATGGTTCTAGCCATGTGAAGCTAATTGTTTGTATCCTGTGCGTACATGCTTCTAAGGAGAAGTCTGAAGACAATTTTATGCAGTTTTGGAAAAACTTTGTGAGGGTCTTTGTTGATGGGAGATGTCACACTTGTCTTGATGTGTGGTATTAATTCTAAGTAAGAGGAGTTTACTTAGAGTTCAGTGGAAGGCATTGTGAGTGTGCTTCAGAACTTGTAGATGATTGTGTGAAGCATTCCTGACTGGATGGATGAAGACTGTGTCTGGATTTTCCAAATGCTATGATGTACTAGTCAAGGAGCATCAGTTGTGAAATATAAGGGGAGAACTTCTGTCTGTACTAGTGTGGTACTTGGATTGTTTGAGGATTAAGCATTTTGTGAATGCGTTCAGCAGGTGTGTTAAACAGAGGGTGCGCTCTTGAAGACATGAAGATGAGTCTTATGTTTTCCATTCATTTAAGGTGTTCTTCTTACAAAGGAGCACTGGTTATCTTAAATAGGGAGAGTTGATCTTTTGTTGAAGAAGTTATTTATCCAGATTGTAATGTCAGACAAGATGTCGTGACATTGTGTTACTGGTGAAGTTCATGGTGTACTGGACAATTTAGACCTGGTTCTATAGATTTGTGTGTCAATGGATTGAATCAGAAGTATACATTTACACCAATGTTTGTCAATTTTTGGCCAAAAATGGGGAGAGAATGTACAGTAGTAGCTGTTGAGTCTGGATTTTGTTCTGAGTATGTTGGTTGGCAGATTCAGAGTTTGTCCAATTGTGGCTAAAAAGGGGGAGAGTTAGCCTAGTTGTTGCCTAGTTGTAAGTTGAGGTTCTAGGCTTGAGGGGGAGTGTGTAGTTTGTGCAGCTATTTTGCTGGTTGCAGTTTTGAGGGGGAGTTGCTACTGCTAGTTGTGTGCTGATGTTAGTTTGTATGGTGTTTTTCCGCGGCTGGTATCTCTGGTGTAGGCTGAGATTATTTTAGCCAAAATTAGCCAAAGGGGGAGATTGTTAGTTCTTGTATTGGCTGGAATTTTGGTAAAACAATGGTGTTGTTAATGATGTCATATGTCTGATGTCTTAACATGAGTTCTTAACATTGAGTTGATGTTAAGTTCATAAGGGTTGCTGTTTTGTATGTTGATGTTAAACCTGATGTCTTGACATCAGTTGACAGAACATCAGTATGATGTGTTTTCTAGGGCTGCATTTGTTTAAGTGTGTTTTGAGAAGATCTGGTGGAGAGATTGCAGGCGAATATCATGGGACAAGTATATTCTGTTGCAATCTTATATTGAGCAGATATTGTTACTATTTTCATGCAAAAAGATATGGAGAATAATTAGATTTAATTGAAGATTTAATTGAAGATTTAATTGAAAATTTAATTGAAGGTTTGATTGAAGATCTATTTAGTAGCAGAATCTTTTGCAGGTTTGTAGCAGCTGATTTGTTGTGATTTGAAGGCCCAAATCCAGTTGGGAAATAGGTTATAAATAGAAGCATTGTAACCTAGTTTTAGTAAGCCATCCATCATGTAAATTATAAGGGATGTGTTGGTCGATGAACCACCCGGTTTGTGGGATGGTCATCGTGTTTATCTCGAAGCCTGTAGGTAAGAGATGTATTGTTCTTAGAGGAAGCTGTTAAGCAACTCTAAGCATTGTTCTTAGTCATGAGGGTCATGTCTAGGTATTGTTAAAGGAATGTGTCTTCTATTTTTATGTGTTTGGAGAGTTGTTGGAAATCAAGTTGTTGATGCAGTGACTGAGATGTTGACTGCTAGACATCATTGCGATGATTGAAAGTGAGATGGAGTCTCTTACCTAGGGAGAACCTAGGTAGAAGGGTCATTGGGTAGGGATTAAGTGAGTAGATTGTCAACTGGTATTGTTGAGTCTGTTATTTAATACTGCTAATAGTGGACTTCTTTCCTGGCTTGGTATGCCCCCAGATGTAGGTTGTTAGACCGAATTGGGTGAACAAATTCTGTGTGCACTTTTCTTTTCAGCAACTTATTTAATTGTCTATAATTGCCTTGTTGTTTATGTCAGACCAGATGTCTCGACATCATGTAGGACATCTGGGATCTGTTATACCAGAATTTCAGTCTTCACACTTTTGGGAGTCCTGGACTCTTGTAGACTTAGGCGTCAATTATGGTATGTACTCGGGCGTCCCTTCAACAGAGACTTGCTCATTTCTTATTGGTATTTTGCCATATATGACTTTTTACTTACAAGCCCCAAGTATCTTTTGACGTGTTTTGCGCTTAGATGTTTTATCATCTTTATGTTAGATTGCCTGGCTTGTGTGTACGGGGCTATTTAGACATGTTTGTTCAACTCGTGTACGCGGAGCATTTTTGGGTGACCTATGTACGCGGAGCAAGTCGACACGTTTATAGGAGTTTAATCAACCTGTTTATGGGCGACCTATGTATGTGGAGCAAGTCGGCACATTTATAGAAGTTTAATCAACCCATTTATGGGCGACCTATGTACGTGGAGCAAGTCGACACGTTTATAGGAGTTTAATCAACCCGTTTATGGGCGACCTATGTACGTGGAGCAAGTCGACACGTTTATAGGAGTTTAATCAACCCGTTTACGCAGAGCGTTTATGGGCGACCTATGTACGCGGAGCAAGTAGACACGTTTATAGAATTTTAATCAACCCGTTTATGGGCGACCTATGTACGCGGAGCAAGTCGGCACGTTTATAGGAGTTTTTTGAGTTATAACTAATTATTTCCAGCCGATCACCTATAACAAGACATAACAATTTTTTAAGTCCGGGTACCTCATTAAAAATCCTTGCCCTTGCAAGGGAAAAAAGTGCAACCCGGATCTTTTATTCATTATTGGATTACATAAGATTTAGTTGAAGTACAACCTACGATTGGATACATTCCATGTCCTAGGTATTTCTATTCCTTATAATGTTTCCAGCTTATATGCTCCGTTGTTTAGCTTTCGAATTACCTTGAACGGGCCTTCCCAATTAGGGGCGAGCTTTCCTTTGTTTTTTGGGTCTGTGATTTTCTTCAAGACCAGGTCGCCTTCTTGGAACTCCCTCTGCCGGACTTTTAGGTTGTACCTTCTTGCCAACCTCTGTTTTGCAGCAGCTTCTCTAATCCATGCTATCTCTCTGACTTTGTCTATCTGATCAACCGAGATGTTCAAATTCTCCATGTTGGTATTTTCATCAAAGTGTTCTCGTCTCCAAGTCGGAGTGTTGATTTCCACCGTTATCATTGGATCAGCTCCATATACCATTCTGAAGGGTGTTTCATTAGTGGTAGAATGTGATGTTGTGTGGTATGATCATAAGATCTCTGGCAAGTACTCGACCCACATTCATTTTGCTTCCTCTAGCTTCTTTTTTATTCTGCCTAAGATAACCTTGTTGGCGGCTTCTGCTTGGCCATTGGTTTGTGGATGTTCTACCGATGTGAACCTGTTCTATATTCCATAATCCTTACAAAAGTCTATAACTGAAGTGCTTGCAAATTGAGCCCCGTTGTCTGAGACTATGACTCCTGGCAAACCAAATCAGCATATGATGTTCCTCCAATAAAACTTGCGAACCTTCTCGGCAGAGATCCGAGCAACAGCCTTGGCTTCTACCCATTTTGTAAAATAATCGACTGCAACAATTAGGAACTTGAGTTGTCTTGACGCAATCGGAAATGGCCCTAGGATGTATTCTCCCCACTGGTATAACGGTCATGGGGATGTAATCAGATGGAGCGACTCGGCTGGTAAATGTTTAAATGGAGCGAAGACTTGGTACTTTTCACACTTGCTAACATATTTGATGTAATCTCGCATCATATGTGGCCAGTAGTACCCGGCTCTTAGGATCTTTTCGGATAGCGTTTTCCCACCGATGTGGCTACCACAAGATCCTTAATGGACCTCTTTAATTACCAGTTCCATCTCATACTCTGACACACATCTGAGCATAGGTGTCGACCTGCCCATCTTATACAGTGTGTCCGAGATTATGATATACCGGGAAGCTATCCTTTTAATCTCCTGGGCTTCATTGACGTCTTTAGGTAATATTTCCTGAGTCAAATAGATGATAATAGGTCTTATCCACCCTTGGTATTCTCTATGGTCAATACTTCTTCTGATTGAATGTTGGGTGCCTCGAGAACTTCTTAAATCGCGGTCTTATTCAGTCCCGAATTCTTTGAGCTGGCTAGCTGGGCTAGGAGGTCGGCCCTGACATTATCTTCTCTTGGGATATGGACGACTTCAAATTCCGAGAACGCTTTGGATATTCCTGAAGCTTTTTGAAGGTACTTCATCAGGGTGGAATCCTTCGTCTGGTACTCGTTCTTCATTTGTCCGACCACTAGCTAGGAGTCGGTTTTTACCAACAAGTGTGTTACTATAACTTCTCTTGCGAATTTCATTCCGGCAATCAAGGCTTCGTACTCTGCCTGGTTGTTACTAACCTAAAAATTGAAACATAAAGAGTATTCTAATGTTAAATCTCCGGGTCCTTCCAAAATGACTCCGGCTCCGCTTCCCTTGAGATTTGAAGATCCGTCTACATAAAGGATCCATCTGTTTGAAATTTCTTCTCTGGCCGGTGCACTTAACTCAACCACAAAATTGGCCAGTGTCTGTGACTTAATACTGGTCCTTGGTACAAAGTTAATGTCGTATTCGGAGAGCTCTATTGCCCATTTGACCATCCGTCCTGCTAAGTCGGGCTTTCTTAGTATTTGTTTGATTGGGTAATTCGTCTTTATTGTGATGGGATGACCCTGGAAATAATGTCTCAACTTCTAGGATGTGATGACTATTGCCAGCGCTAAACGTTCAATCTTCTGGTACCTTAGCTCTGCTCCTTTTAGAACTTTGCTGATAAAGTATACAGGTCGCTCTCTATCTTCTCCATCTAGTACTAAAATCGAGCTCAGGGTTTTATCCATGACTGACAAGTATAAGACTAGAGGTGTATTTTCTTTGGGCCTTACTAGGATAGGAAACACTTTACTTCTTGAAAAGCTTCTTCACATGCCTCTGTCCATTCAAACTCCTTAGATTTCCTAATGGATGCAAAGAAATGTATTGACTTATCTCCTGCACATGATAGAAATCGCGACAATGCAGCTAACCTCCCTGTCAGCTGTTGGAACTCCTTTTTCGTGGTTGGACTTCTCATATCTATTATCGCCCGACATTTGTCCGGGTTTGCTTCTATTCCTTGGTTAGTGAGCATGAATCCGAGAAACTTCTCGGCTTGTACTCCAAAGGTACACTTGTCCGGGTTCAATCTCGTGTTGTAGCTTCTAATGGATGTGAAGGTTTCAATTAGATCCTTCACATGTGACCGGTTTTGACTCGTCTTGATCACCATGTCATCTACATAGACCTCCAAATTCCTCCCTGTCTGAGTAGCGAATACCTTATCCATTAACCTCTAGTAAGTAGCCCTAGCATTTTTTAGTCTGAAAGGCATGACCTCATAGTAGTAATTGCTCTGATGAGTCATGAAAGCAGCTTTTGGTGCATCTATTGGATTCATGTGGATCTGGTTATACCCGGAGTATGCACCCATGAAACTGAGTAGACGGAAACCTGATGTAGCATCTATTAGTCGGTCAATATTTGGCAATGGATATGGATATTTAGGACATGCCTTGTTGAGGTTCGTAAAGTCCACACACATTCTCCTTGATGAACTCGGCCTGTAATAACTTCTCGACTTCTTCTGCAATTGCCTTCCTCTTTTCATCTCCATCCTTTCTTTTCCTTTGAGAGACCGTCTTGATGTCTGGATCGATTTCCAAATGATGGCACATGAAATTGGGATCTATCCCTGGAATATCTGAAGGTTTCCATGCGAAAAGGTCCACCTTGTCCTTTAGCGCCTGGGGAACTCTTTCTCTTTTTTCGGGGACAAGTTGACTCCGATGTGTGTAACATGGGATGGTAGATGCCCAATTTGAACTTGCTTTGTTTCTTCGTTGGGCACTATATTATCTTCAACTGAATCATCATGTGGGTCTATGTCGACCAGGTTGACTTTAAGGAAATTCTTGGGATCTGCTTCTCCCGTGGGCTCCTTTCTTTTCAACTTCAAACTGTCCTTATAACACTTTCTCGCCAGCCCCTGGTCGTCCTTGACAATTCCAACTCGGCCATCTCCAAGTGAGAATTTCATTGTCAGATATAGAGTTGAAAGCGAAGCTTCTAGGGCATTGAATGATGGTCGGCCTATAATGATGTTATAGGGTGAAGCTGCATTGACTATCGAGTATCTTACTCGAACGGTCTTCGCATTTGCCGTGTTACCAAAGGTAGTCGGTAAGGCTAGATGTCCAAGACCTGAACCTGTTCTCTTGAGAATTCTACTAGACTGCCTTTGTATGGTAACAACTCGGTCGCATCAAGCCACATTCCTCTGAATGCATCCCAATACAATACATCGGCTGAGCTTTTAGGGTCTATCAGTACCCTCTTAACGCTCCAATATCTTATCTGTACTTTGATAACCATAGGGTCATTCTCATGAGCCAAGTCTCTTATGGAGTCTTGTTTGGAGAATGTTACAGCATCTAAGTTGCCCTCCGATTTCTCTGGGGATTTCTGGTCAATATGCATAACTGCTCTAGAATATCTTTTTCTGGCTGAACTTGTCTCTCCACCACTAGCAAACCCCCAAGAAATGGTGTTTAGGGTGTGCTGGGATGCCTTTGTCTTGTGACCCTCTTCAGCATCTGAACTTTTCTTCCGGGATGATTTTTATGGTCCCTGATCATCTCGACGAGGACTTCTTTTGTTATTTTATGGTCGAGAATCCTTCACGTATGCCAAGATGTGTCCCCTTTGGATTAGAACTTCAATTTCCTTTTTCAGCTGTTGACAGTCCTTGGTGTGATGTCCCCATACACGGTTGTATTTACACCAAGCCTCAAGTTGCATTCCCATGATTGCATTGGCTCTTTTGGGACGATGAGGATCTGGTAACAGATTCATGTGACCGACTTCTTTAAGGATATCTCTCCTGCTTGTATTTAGCAGGGTGAGGTTCCTGTCTGGCTCGTACGGCTGTCTGTATGGTCTAGGAGCATGTCGCTCGTGCGCAGCTCCCCGAGGATGCTCCTTCCTCACGTTTGACACCTCTTCTTTGCTATTTGTCTTTTCATTATTGTCTCGGGCTCTTTTCTCTTGGTTACTTTCTTCTCCTTTGATGTAACATTCAACCCAGGAAGTGATTTCGTCCATGCTGAAAGCCGGCTTCTGAGACAATGACCCATTAAACTGCCCGACTCATAATCCATGCTGAAAAGCCCCCACAAACAGCTCCTAATTTGGATGAGATACTTTGAGGGTTTCCTCATTGAAGCGAGCCAGGTACTCACGTAGTGATTCTGCCTGCTTCTGTCGAACACTGAACAATGCAGCCGTGGACACCTTCCGGCGCTTGCTTGCCGAGAAGTGTTGCACTAACTTCTTAGTTAGGTCTTGATAGCTTATGATGGAGAGCCGAGGAAGGCTCATGTACCATCTTAAAGCTACGTCCTTAAAGGTTCCGGCCATGAGTTAGCACTTCAGTGAGTCCGAAGGGGCAACTATGGCCATCTGATTGTTGATAGCGATGACATGCTCCCGTGGATCTGTCTTCTCATCATAAGAGGTTAATGATGGGGCTTTAAAGTTTTCTGGTACGTGGTCGTCCCAAATCTCTTGAGAGAGAGGTTGAGGTTCGAGAACCTCCTTCTCACTATCACCATCAGCTTGAATTTGCTTCTGCAACACTTGTATGCTGTCTTGCAGCGTTTCATTCTGTTGTCTCATGGTCTCCATCGTAGCTAGTAGTTGAGCCATGTCTGGAGGATCTCCATCAGAAGACATGTCGCCAATGTGGGTGTGGCCTGAGAAAGTTTTACTTAGGCCCCACGGTGGGCGCCAAATGTTCTAGCAAAAAATGGTTAGACCACCAAAAGTGATAGTTCTTCTTATTTGGACAAGGAGAGCTACGTTGTCTATACTATAGAGTATGTTTTGGGAGTTGAGAGCTATACAGGTATTGTATATTGTCTCAAGATGGACGTGTCTTGATTAACCCTCATGCGGGAGCCCCTTTTATAGCCTTCTTCTACCTTCATTTAAGCCAGACCATTTAGAGAAGCCTCTTGGCCTTCAGATGTTGCATGGCTATTATTGCTGTAACTCTTCTTCATGAATGCACGCTTTGAAGACAGGATAACGCCTGCATTGATGCGCCGCCGCCGTTACAATTATTGGAGTGACGCAGGTTGAGCTCATGACCGGTATCGGTGCCGGGTTGGTGAGTATGGTACCCGGCCTTGTAAGAACTCGATTGATGGGAGTCGGGCTCCCTGACCGGGCCGGGTTGTGCATGATGCTTGTCTAGCTCTTTACATTGTACAATCTTTCCTACTACCACAGTCCAGTCCATGCTTACCTTTATCCGACTACTCAACTCGGCATCAAATATATTTGGCATGTGCAATAATCATTCCTTGTTATTCTTCTTTTTTTTCCTTTAACCCTAACCCTTGTGTGTTTCTTGATCATAAAGAAACCTATTATACTTTGTTTTAAGGCATTCTAATTCACAACACTAATAAAATTAGGGCATTAATCTCGAATACATCCAAATAATTTACATTCACGACATTTAGTTCCTTTAGATATGTTAGGATAACTAGGGTTTGTATTTCACCATATCTACCTCTACGCTAAAAGCTACCACTTCATGGAGTTTGTTATTGATTGTCACTGGCATTGGGAGAAACATTGTTCACAAGTCTTCTAATTACCATACTCTTTTTTTTATCATTCGTAGCAATAGACTAAGTAAAATTTTCACCAATTACATTGAATACATTGTTTCCATGAGAAACAATATTGCCTTTAAACACTACTCATTTACTCCTTTTCTCATGTTTGTCATCAATAGTCATCTTAAATATAAGCAAGGATCCAAACAATTCATCAACTTTTATTGTGGAAACATATTGTGCTTCCTCAATGGTAGTGACCTCTATGTCAAACCTCTTGGGTAGATATCTCAAAATCTTTCTCATAAGCCACTTTTTTGACATTTTTTCACTATTAGCAAAAGAGTTATTAGAAATGTCACGGAGACGAACATTGAAATCCTCAATATTTCCCCCCTATAGCATCTTCAAGTTTTCAAATTTGGTAATGAGAAGTTAAAGCCTTAACATCCGAACTAATGCAAGTGTTAATGATCCTGAAAATATTCTTGTCGACTCCATTGTGAATAACATTATAAAGCAGGAGAATTTCAAAGAGCAACTTCATCTTCAATAGGGTTCCAATATTTATCAAGTTTATTTGATCCAGAAACATCATCAACTTTCCTCGTAAGAGGTGTCCATACATTTATAACAACTTTCCAGGTTTTATTGTCCATGAAATTGAGAGAAGCAACCATGTGAGTTTTTCAGTAGTCATAATTCATTCCATCAAGAACTGGTTGACGGTTAACAAATATTCCTTCCTTGATATTGTCCATTTTAAACCAAAAATGTTATTTACACTAGAAAACAACCAAATGGAACATGGTGCACTCCTCAGATTCCAATTAAAATTAAGTTTGATAAAAAACCTGATATCACACACAATGTTGAATCAATTTGTGAGACAAGATGGTTTGAAATAATAGATGAACCATAAAATAAAATAATAAATAAAATACATAAGAAATTGTTAACCCAGTTCAGTGCAATTGTCACCTACGTTTGGAGGTCACTAGCCTAGTGGAAAGGAAATTCACTAATAATATGTAGTTACTAGTACACGACGGTCTTATCTGAATTATCCTCAGTTCGTATCTATTTTTGTAATACTACCCGTGAATTTCATCTCAGGTCCCCTTTGAATATAAGATTCACTCACTTCTACTCAAACACTCTCCCAAGTGTTTGTAATTCTTTAGTAATAAGAACGTGATAAACTTCACGAAAGAAACCACAACTTTGTCTCTTAAGAAATGATAGAAAATAAATTGGACAAAGTTGAACACAACAAAGATACACATTGTTTCTTAAATAGAAAAATATCCACTACAAGTCCATGTGATAAGCGTGTGTTTTCTCTTTTTATATAGAGCTAATTCGGCTATCAGGCCCATTAATTTTTCAACAAAAAAAATCCATAGCATATCCAATATTGAACAAAACAAATCTTTCCAAAATAATTCATGTAAATTCTAAAACAAAATAAATATTTTCAAAAGAAATACTTCCAAAATAAATCACGCAAACTCTATAAAAAAAATACAACGCAAATATGATTAGTTCCCAAAAGATTGGGCAGAATTCGGAATCAAACAAAAAATATTCAAAAGTAATGCATTAGTGAATAAAAAAGCCAAAATTTATCAACAATATACGTGAGATATTTCTTAACAGACATCACTTAACATTTTGCAGATACAAATAAGCCAATATATATGCAATAACATACATGACCACCATGAGATATCACTCTAACTATCGTTGGTCACCACTCTTAACCATCACTTTAATCATTATTGATCTATGTCTTTGACCATATTTTTTTTACATATATAACTAATTGATGGCTCATCATGAGGGGGAACCATTCACATTGGGTCAAACATTCCCTAAAGGTCAAAGAACCACCCAAACAAGTGAGAGGGACACCACATATTCACCTAAAACCTTAAGGTGATAGGTGCATGTATCATCTTACTTATAAAGTGTTCAACCTCCACTTTCTAAGAAATATGATACTTAGAACTCACACTTGTTTCTCAACACAACTCACACTCGTTTCCCAACAATCTCCCCTCAAGTGTGAGTCCATCCATTATGTTCCCCCTCGAGTAGAAGCTCTTTAATCCACATACACTTGTACCGTCGTTGCGGACACTACAACGGAACATGCCTTTTGACCACCACCAACTACTATTATAACCACCATTATGATCACGATCATCTACCACACTGACATCACTGATCACCACATAAACCATTGATAATCACTACATCCATCTACGATCACCAATCTGACCACCACCTACCACCATTGGTCATCACTTTGATCATCACTAACCACTGTCAACCACCATTCTAACCATCGACCACCACTTCATCCACCTCCGATCAATGAAATAGCCATCTAGCAACAAATGATTACCAATCTAACCACCACTCAGACCATCGACAATCATTGTCACCAACTACTACCTTAACTACCATTTTAACAACCAAAAACCATCACTGTGACTAGCATCCACTACCACTCTTACCACCACCACAGTCGATTATCACTCTAAACAACGTCAACGGACAACTACCACTTTATTAAAATTACTATTAAATAAATACATTGTATATTAGTAAATGTCATGATTATTTTGCAAATTTAATGGCATGAATTTTTTAGATCAAGACATATTTATATTTATGGTAATTTTATTTTTATGCTAATGGTTGACATTGATTTTGGTTTTCCAAAAAAAATTAAACTCAAAACAAACTAATTTTAGTTATTAAAAATTTCAAAGCATAAAACAAAAAATCACCTTGAACGGTATATTAAGAAAATGAAAGAAATGTAGAGATTTACCTTTGTGTTTGAGACATAGATACTTTAGTTGCTAAGGAATTGTCGCTTCCTCGAGTATAGGAGCAAACTCTTGATACCAAGTCTAAAATTAACCTAGTCACATGTCTAAGAAAATAGATTCCAATACGCATAAATTGAAACCTAACATTATGAGGGGAAAGAGTAAGAAACACCCTATTACCATATTAGATTGGGTTGATGTGACAAGTCTTAAAAAATTCACATGCTTAAGGCTTCTTCTTTTCAACCTTATTTTCCTTTATTTTGTCAAGTCACTTTGGTCCATTTATGGGTGTACCTCAGTAGTAATGTTCTGTTGTCAATGGCATCATCCTTGCCTCTACAATTATTTTTCGCATGGTAGCAATTTGTATTCTCATATGCTTTAATTTCTTCACTGGCCATATATCATTATTAGGGCATAGAGTTCATACTCAATAAATAAGCTAGTAAAATATGTCTACAACCTACAACACAAACAAGACAAAAGCTAGAATAGAGAAAATGTACTATGTGATTTATGATAAGGTACTATTTGCTAAGATTTATACAAGCAAAAATTTTATGCTAAAAAATATATTTTTTAATTTAAAAAAATTAAATACACAACTTTTAAAATCTTCAGATTAAATTTATGAACATATATCTCATAGACACATATTAAAAAAAATAAAAATTACTTTTCAACATTATTTTACCTTAAAACGTATAAGTCATTTATTTAAATATCTCATTCAAAACAAATTTGTTATTTGTTAACAAAGTTGTAAGATAAGAATTGTCATTATTTATAAATATATATCCATATGATATATTATCCGACATGAAATTTTTAACATACTTCATCTCGCATAACAGTGTACATTTATAGCGTGGAAAAAAATATGAATAGTTCGATAACAAAAATCTAATAACACATCACCTAATAGATCTGAAACTAGACTTTAATACCATTGTTAAAAAATATGGTTAATCTTAATTCAACTTTATAAAACCAATTCATAAGATAAAGATTGTCATATTTATATCCTATATTATTTGATGTGTTAACATCATGATAATGATAATATATTTTAATTTTGTTATTTTGTGTTTGATTAGTTATTGTTTATTTGTTGTGCACACCTATAATATTCTTATATTAATATGCTTCTGTAAGTGTCAAGACATTTTAATTAATGTTAATATTAATGAAGTTTCTTTTCCACCCCGTAAAACAAGGAAAATAATGTCCTCAAATCCATGCAAAAACAAAGGCACAACAAGATAAATAAATAAATAAATAAAATAAAATCCATAAGCTAGAAAATAAAAATTTGAAAATAAATAAGGATCAGATTCTGTAGTTGCTCACTTCTAGCTAAGAGAGTGGTTAGGAGTTAGGAGAAAGATGTGATGATACATAAGGTTGATTTAGAAACCATGGCTGTCATGGCTATGTTGTTTGTTTTCATGTTCTTCTTTCTGTTTACCTTTTACCTTTTTGTTTGTTTGTTATATGGATGTTGTTTAAAGATTTTATCATAAGTACTTGTGCTAATTGGGAGAACCTTAATCATAATGTTGTATCTTTTGTCTAGACTTTGATTATAGTCTAGTATAATTGTGATGCAACAATTAAAATTGAATATTTTTCTTGGTTAAAATATTAAGGAAAAGGGTTTTTAATTAAGGAGTTGACTTTACACAAATATTTTTCAATGATAAATATTTGTAAGAACTTGAATTATTATCTCCATGAGTTCATCAGTATGAGTAAAAAGGTTATATAAAAAAGAAAATAAAATGATTTAAACTATCAAATTTAAGAACTCAACAAGTCATAGAGGTGAGAATAAATTAGATTAGTCAATATTGGGTCTAAGAAAAGCCTACTATTTTTAAACTAACAAGATTGAGATTTTTTCAGAAGCTTAGTCAGATAAAAATATCACACTATATACTATAAAATAATTAAACTTATTAAACTGACATATTTAAATAAATATGAAAAAAAATTGATTAGAATTATTATATTTTGTATTTTAAATTAAATTTGCTAATTTATTTTCCAACTAGTTTTGTTAGCCCATTTTAATATAGAACAAATTACTTACATAAAAATATGTTCATATGCAATAAATATTTAGTAGACTAACATGTCATTCAAGATCTTTAGGGTCTGTTTGGAAGTTTGGAGGGGATGAGAGATGAGAGTTAAAAAAAAATAGAATTTAGTAAAAAGAATAGAAGGATTTTGATTAAAAGAATTTTTGAGAGTTTGTTTTTATTCATAGTACTAAAAACCTATTTGGGAGAACTTGAAATTTTTATCGAATGAGTTTTGAAGTACGTTGAAGGGCTTACGTAAATCCTTCTATGCACGTAATTTTCATAGCTGATAGTAAAGTAATTTATTTGTATTTTGTCTACTTCTATGCAATCTATTCAAGTATATCTTCATTGAACTCATCCACACTCCACTGAGCTCCAATTAATTATTCAGATTCAATTTATCATATTTGATAACAGTGATGGTTACCGGTCCATCTTTTTTTTTTTTTATTATCATTCATTTAGGCCACTTAGTCCACTTTACAAAATGAATGAGACCTTTCTAAGATCTAAATGCCCAACTCTATAAAGGCAAAAAGAGCAAAGAAAGCACAAAAGACTAGCAAATTACATTATCCTCAAAAAATAAGGCAAGAGAAACTAGCACATAGATTAAGGATTGAAACCTATTAGCCATGACCACCTTGTTTCCACCAATTGTTACTTTCAAAGTAAAGCAAGTGGCTGCTTAAACCATTCATAGAAAGTCCCCACATAGCCCTTCCTCTTCAGTTTCTTCCTCCATTTCCAAGTTATCATTTGTATTTCAAATAACATATCCTTCACTGCAACTTCTGTCCCCTTGAATATAACTGAATTACGATTCCTCCATATGCACCAACAAGCTGACAGCCATATGACAGTTAAATTAGATTCAACACCACCCTCTCTTGCCCATATCAAGAACCTTTCAATGCAGCAGTTTCCAGAAGGAAGTTTAACACCTAACCAGTTTTCCAAATCTCTCCAAACTATCATGATTTTGTCGCATCCAATGAACAGGTGGTTGTTATCCTCAATGTTGTTAGCACAGAAAACACAATTCATACTGTTAGGGTCAGTGATAACACCTCTGTTTATAAGGTTTAAACGTGTAGGAATCTGTTCAACAAAAATCTCCACCCAAATATTAAAATCTTCAATGGTAATTTCAGCTTCCAAAGATGTTGGAGAGCTTCTATCACTTTAACTTCCAAACTGTCAGCCTCACTAGAGCGCATCCACCTGTCGTAGCATTCGTTAACACTAAATGAATTGTCTGGTTTTCTTGGCCAAACAATGACATCTTCTTCTGAACTAGCCAAATAACACTCTCTTAACAGAACCTGCAATTCCCCCACTGATTCATCAACTGCATTTGGACTGATAACATTTTTGCCCCTGATATCCCACGTCCACCCGTTTTCACACCAACTACCACAATCTTTCAGTAATATGTTCTGGTTTGGAGAGGAATAAAAAAGAGTTGGAATTTGTGTCTTGAGAGCCAAACCACCTAACCACCTTGATTGCCAGAACAAAGTTTTACCACCATTTCCAACCCTCCACAACAAATTATTAAACATGCCCTGATTATTGGAATGTGAAGCAAGACGACACAAATCCTTCCACCAACAAGAACTCAGATATTTTAAAGCTGTAGATTGGTTGAGGAACAGGCTGTTGAAATCACCATCATATCTTGCTTTTATTATCGTTTTCCAGATAGCCTCTTGTTCATAAGAAATTCTCCACAACCATTTGGCTACCAAGGCTTTGTTAAAAACACCCACATCTTTGACTCCTAGCCCTCTTTGGGCCTTAGATTTGCAGACTAACGACCACCTTACCCATGCGATACTCTCCCTCTCCCCCTTACCTGACCATAGAAACCTTCTTTGAATTGCTTTAATTTCCTTTATAACCTTCACTGGTGCTAGAAAAAGGGAAAAATAATGAACTGGCAAATTAGTTAAAACTGAGTTTAGTAAGACAACCCTTCCACCAATTGATATATTCTTGCTTCTCCATGCTGTCAACCGATTTTTAAAAGAAGCAATGACAGGTTTCCAAAATTCATATGCCTTATGTCTCCCACCAATCTTTAGCCCTAGGAATTTGAAAGGGAACTTGCCTACTTTACAATTCATAAAAGTAGAAACAGCTCCAACTCTATATTCTTCTAAACCAAACCCCAATATGCTGATTTTGTTATAATTTATTTTCAAACCAGATAAAGCTTCGAACCCCCTCAGAACAGATTTAATCCCCCATATATTTGTCCAAGATTCATCACAAATGAATAAAGTATCATCTGCAAACTGTAACAGACAACTTGTGGTATTACCTTCAATATTGATGCCCTTCATATAACCACACAATTCAACTTTCTTTACCATTTGAGCCAAACATTCAGTTATCAAGACAAAAAGAAAAGGTGATAATGGATCCCCCTGTTTTAATCCTTTCTTGATTTCAAAATCCTTTGAGGAGCTTCCATTGATCAAAACCGATCCAAAGCTCTTGCACACTAAACCCCTTATCCAAGCAATCCATTTAGGGCTAAATTTCATAGCAACTAGTACCTTGCATAAAAATTTCCAACTAACACAGTCGTATGCTTGTGCGAAATCAACTTTGAACATGAAACCTTTTTTCTTCTTCTTTTTAACATAATCAAATAACTCAATGGCAAACAGAACTCCATCCAAGATTTGCCTTCCAGGTACAAAGGCAGTTTGAGTGGTAGAAATCAGTTTACCAATGACTGTTTTGAGTCTAGAAGCCAACATCTTAGAGACAATCTTGTATAAACAGCCAATTAGTGCTATTGGTCTATAATCCTTTAGATTCTGAGGGTTGTCCAACTTTGGTATGAGGACGAAAAAAGCTGAGCTGAAAGCTTTTGGTAACTCTGGCCTATCATAAAACTCAGTAATACAGTTGAAAAAATCGTGTCCTATAACATCCCATGTCTTTCTAAAAAACTTGAAGTTAAAACCATCGGGTCCTGGACTTCTGTCACCTTCACACGATTTAACAGTTTCAAGCACCTCTTCAAACGAAAACTTATCAGTGAGCATCATGTTATCCTCCTCAGAAAGATGGTTTAATGAACTAAGATCCATATCAAATGGTTCATGAGCATTGCTGTGAAACTTGTCTTCGAAGTAATCATGAATGACGTGCTTAACCTTTTCGACCCCCTCCTCCACTTGTAGGCCGACATTCAAAGCAGAAATATTGTTCAGCCTCCTTCTTCTATTAATCACAGCATGGAAAAACTTTGAATTGCTATTCCCCTCCTCGAGCCATTTTAGCCTTAACTTTTGGTGTAGAATACTTTCTTTAGTGTTTAAATGATTCCACATTTCCTCCAAAGCCATGCCTCTTATCTTTAGAACCTCATCATTCTCCTCCTCTAAGTCTTCAGCCATACCATCTTCTATTTCATTTATCTTTTTGATGTTCTCGTCTATCTTTAGATCACATATGCTAAAGACATTGACATTCCACCATCTTAGCCTATTTTTTAGATGTCTCATTTTCTGCAATAGGATTGCACCTGCATTACCTGTAGTACTAATTGAATTCCAATTTTCTCTAATAAAATCCATGAAATTAGGATGATCCAACCATACGTTTAAACACTTAAATGGCTTGGGGCCCCAATTTAAGTCATTACAGATCAAAGATACTGGTCTATGATCAGACACATCCCTCATTCCAATCTTCTGATTTATCACTTTCCACGAGTCACACAGTTCTTCATTTATTAGGATCCTATCCAATAGACTTTTACATGATCCATTTGCCTTAAACCAGGTGAATCTATTCCCAACAGTGGGAAGATCAATTAGATCCAACTCCTCTATGAATGCTTTGAATTCCTCCATTTCATTCGAGTTATATCTCCCTCGACCTTGTCTTTCCTCTGAACATTTGATTGAGTTGAAATCTCCCCCTAGGATCCAATCTCCCCTTGGAAAACTGATTTCACATCAATCAGTTTCCTCCACAATACTCTTTTTTCAGCAATAGAACATGGTGAATATATATTGACCATATAAATAACTCCCCCCTCCAAGATCCACAAACTCCTAGATACCCATTCCCATAAAAACTGAAGTTTGAATTAAAAGACTTCTTGTTCCAAATTGATATCATGCCTCCTGATTGACCCTTGGAATCTGATGCTGACCATTCAAAATCCTCTCCTCCCCAAATACTATCTACGAATCCCTCCTCCACCTTTTTGCACTTGGTTTCTTGGATCATGCAGAATTCAAATTTATTCTTTACAATTAATTGTTTGAGTCTCCTTCTTTTTAACATCGAGTTACACCCTCTTATGTTGTATGTAACCAAATTCATTTGACTGTTGATGTTGCCTCCTTCAAATGAATCATTTTTTCATTATCTCTATTCTCCATTTTCCTTAGTATCCCTTCCAGAATTTCATCATCTTCTTCCCCTTCTATACCAATTTCTTTAAGGATAGACCAAACCATACCTGGAACATCTTCAAGATTTTTTTTAATTCTCGCATTTCTTGCCACTACATCCCCATCTGAGACCGAGTCACAACAAAGAATTGAGCCACCAGAATATCTAGATTCCTTTTCACCAGATTGGGTGGAACCCACCATACTTTCCTCAGCTACTCCAATCTCTGTTTTCTGAATTTTTTTGTCCAAAGAGGTAAGGAGCAAAGTGGAATAATAAAAAGGTTCGTATGGGATTTTCAGATTCTCATAGATACAAGGAAAGTATCTTTATTTTCTAAGTTCATTGGATACTTTTCAATAAAGATACAAAATTTATTGGATGAAAAACAATTCACACAAAATAGTAATTATATTTCTTTAAAAAAATTGTAGAAAAAGAAAAGGAAATTGTGGCTTGGTGTCATCGGCTGCTATCAATGGTGGTCAGGTGGCCGAGTTATGAAGAGACTGGCAGCACTCTAACAAGATGACAGTGTCGATCGACTGTCAATTGTGGTTTGATGGCCACACCACAAATTCATCTTTAGATTAATTAACTATGATGGCATTCAAAGCCACTTCCGTTCAACGGCAAACCGCCACTGCAACTATTGAAACTATTAAAACTCCACCTCATACCCTTTAAAGCAGAGGATGATATAGTCTTAGTGACATCTCTTTTCAATCCTTCACAATAAAATCCTGCTCCACCGAGAGTCGGTCAAGAAGTATTCCAAACTCTTATGTTTTTTGGGTCTACCCAACAGTTCCACAAGGTGAACCATTACATGGATCTTCCCTACACTATTACTTATGGTATATGGATAGAAAATGTTCAATGGTCTTCGGCATATCTTAGAATTCAAGGAGCTACCAATTTATTGAACAATATTTATAATATAGTGCACCAACAAAATTCACAATTCTTGACAGATAAGCTTTATAGAATTTAAAAGAGCTTGGAACACGTCACACCAATAAAATATAT
This sequence comes from Lathyrus tuberosus, assembly GCA_022829125.1. Classification (NCBI taxonomy): domain Eukaryota; kingdom Viridiplantae; phylum Streptophyta; class Magnoliopsida; order Fabales; family Fabaceae; genus Lathyrus; species Lathyrus tuberosus. The sequence continues at coordinate 2,569,314 of JALAZF010000274.1, read as the reverse complement.
TGTGTGAGCGGCGGGCTCCCAAGGAAATTAAGCCTCTGCTCCTGAACTGGCCTTAGTTAGGATAGTAACACTACAAGGAGAGACCCCAAAGTCGCCTTCTTGTAGCCTTCACCAAAGATATAAAACTCCTTCCCCTCCCTCCCTTAGTGTGACGAGGATGCTCCGGTTCCAAAGTAAAAAAGGAACCCCTCGTATGCTTACTTCCTTGATAGAAGGATTTTGAGATTAATAAAGAAGCCTCTAAAGCTACATAGTTATGACAGAACTGGAGGCCGAGATGAACACGTTTAGCATGTAGACAATTGGTTATACTATTTTCACGCCCATGGAATAGTAAACTAGAAGTTCTTTGCGTTAACCCTGATTGGATCTGCAATAACATAGTTCAAGACCTCTTAGATGAGATCATAAATTCATGGAAAGACCTTTGTGAAGCTTTCACCGTTCTAAAACGGCAAGCCATAATAATGGTCGTACTTAATGGGGTCACTCACTAGAAGAATGAAACCATATGCGAATACATTGACTACTTTAACAAATTGGAATTAGCTTATGAAATGTTGTATATTCGAGAAAGGGTTGAGACCATAATGCATGTTCCGAAAAGATTTAGGGCTCGATGGAGCTCGTAGCTTAAGTGATTTTCTAAGTAGAGCATAACCATACATCAATTATGAAGAAAAACTCATGGTCGAGGGAGGAGAAATAGACTGAGGAGCTGAGAACTCTTGACCTAATCGAGCACAAGAAAGGAAGAGCAACCATCATAGAGATGAATAAGAATGTGGTCTCAGATCCAAGTTCAATACTTATACCCTCTTGAATACTGGGAGGGAGAAAATTGGTAAGGAATGTGCCAACACTGATTTTAAAGAAGGGGGGATTAGGAACCCTTACCCAATCAAAGAATTTCTAAGAATGCACATATCCAAATATTTTCGTGTCCATAAGTATCACGACCACAACACGAATGATTGCTTTAAGGTGAAGGACACAATCGATGAATTAATTAAAAATGGTTGTCTATCTGAGAACACCCATGAAGGTGGCAGAGGAGATAGTCAAGAAAATAAGAAAGCGTATGGGAGCCATCGCGAGTCATCAAGGCAGAGGAGATACCCTCAAATGGAGAATTCGTCCCCCAAGAAAGTCATCGAAGTTGTGGTCGAGAGCAAAGAATAGAAAGGCAACATTGGTAGTAAAGAAGAAAATAGAGGGGAAAGCACAAGTACATTGCCTCTATTACAGATGGTATCGAGGCCAAAAAATCCCTTAATGGCCATTACATTGCTGAATTTATGGTCGTCGGTAAAGAGGGAAGAGAAACTTCTGCCGTGAAGCCCGAAAGACCTATCTTGGGGTTTCTAGTCACTGAAAAAGTGGAGGGAATCTTGAATGACATCATGCCCCTAGTGATAACGATCACCATGGTCAATTGTGACATGTTTTGAGTCTTGATCAACGACGAAAGTTCCTGCGATATTATGTACGTCGGGCTCTTTAAAAAACTCTAATTGAAGAAAGAAAAGTTATGACCTTATGAAGTATCCGACTAACAAGCCTTCAAAGACACGTTGACTCGCCCATGGAGGTACGTCGAGCTAATGGTTACTCTGGGGAATGGGAGTAACACAAGGACCGTCAACCTTAAGTTCTTAGTAGTTCTCTTCTAAAGTGTGTACAATTGCATTCTCGGAAGACCTTTTCCGAAAATATTGGATGCAATTGCCTCCCCGATACACCTTAAGTTGAAGTATCACAATGTTAATGATGAGTCTGTGGCCATTTGTGCTAACCTATATGAAGCATGGAGGATACATAAGGTCTTGCGATGCAACCAAAGCGACCAAGTAAATGAAAAATCCATGGAGATCAACGTGATCTCCCTCATCATGCACTTAAGGAAGATGACTATCAAACCTCCCAAGAAAGGGATCCAGGATCCCAGCAAGTTTGTCAGGGATAAAATTCATCTGAAAGTTATAGGGGACCATTCTGGATAAAGATTGTAGCCAGTCGCACCTAATCACTATGGCGAGTTAAAAAATGATAAGCGGTGGTTAAACCACTTGGTTATATTTTTTTATTAAAATTTGTCAATATTATGTAATGATGCCTTTTACAATAAAATGAGACTATTTTCACTTAGCATTTTTCCCTTGTGATCACTAAGGGCACTCGCGGACATGAGATGCTTTTCTGAAAACTTCAAGCGTATAGCCGAAGCAACTGAAATCCCAAGGCAAGCAATTGTGGAGTGCTTTTACGAATGCTTCAAGTGTATGACCAAAGCAATAAACACCACAGTGTAAGCACATAAGCAATGAAACACACTGTAAAATAGTAAAGGGTTCATCCACTTCTTGTTAGATAGCCTTCCAAAGGTCGACATTAACCCTTATGACATCAACCACAAATCAAGTTTTCACCTGGGGTAGGGAAGGGATATAGACCCTTGGCCGAGCACAGTCCCCAGCGACGTCCGGTAAATTTTGAGCATCACCTCAAGGAAAAGCAGTTACTCAGAGCAATGAACTCAAGATATAACACAAACAACATAATAGGTTACAATAAACGTACATGAAAATATGTTGTCAAAATAGGTATCACGGAGTTTATACAAACATTAAAGGCATATTTGGAAGATCAACCCGTGTAAAAAAAACAAGGATTTCGCGTTTGGATAATCTCGAAGGAAGACCAATTTCCCATCCTCCATTATCTTATCAACACAGACTTGCTCTCGTGAGATATGCATTATGAGATAAATATGTTCCACTTGCTGCAGGCAACCGAGTTAGAACCACTGCAGAACCTTCTATGGGAACATACGTCCTCAAGTTTCAACCAAGTATTCAGGAACGCTTGGAAAACGATCCATCTTCTTGGGGAACTTCGAGATGAGAGCTATGAGTAAAACCTTCTCTATCCTCGGGTTGTGACGAGTGTAGATCATCCTCAACCACAACTCGGTCAGAGGAGCCTTGAATTTCTACTTGCACCGGTGAAGCGGTAACCAAATTAACGACCCGAAGGAGACCCCCTAACAATGAGGTTCCCTCAGTGACAGAAGTATTAGGAGCACCCACCAGAAGAGAGATAGCACGAGAATCCTCCTTCATCCTACGAATTGTTTTCTCACACTTCTTATTACTTTCATGATCAAAACATTGAAATTAGGCAAGAGAGTAGCCAAAGAAACATTAAGAAGAAGATAAATGCCCATAAGGCTCACTAAAGATAATCTTTCAAGCCTCTTTTGTGCTAGTATTCACCAACAGGTGAGTCATAATGAACTGTATTAGTCGTTTCTTTGACGCTGCATTAGGAGGGGTAACTCCACCAACATAACTAAGATCCTTAAACAAAGAAACTAACGGCCTCTTTAGATACATCTCTTTGTCGGACAAGTCATCCTCCTTATAGACGTAAGACCCAAATTCTGCTAAAAAAAACTCTGGTGCTAGAGCTTGGAAAATATGTTTGTGCACGTATATTGAGACCCGACATCTATGTCACAAATATTTGCATGAACGTTTCATTAAGGGGGTAACTAGAAAGTATTGATCCTTAAAATACTTCATTCTATTCGAATAAGCCTTGAAATACTAATACATTGCCTCAGAGAAATAATGCCTTGACCCTAAGCGTGATGAGCGGAACTGCGTTGAGCCTTGAAAAGATGAAAGAAAATCCCCAAAGTCAACACACTTTTCTTATACTCACACCAATGTTGGAAGACCTTGAAATACACCCAGACCACTGGGTGCAATTATGAAGGATAAATTACCAAGTGATTAAGGACTCTTATCCCAAAGTCGTTGAAATGAAGGTGAAAATATATTAAAGAGAATAAGCATTCATAAAAGAGAATGAGACATTCGTCATATTTATGGCATATCCTCTTATTTTCATGTGGGTGGAACAACCCTCTAATCCAATGAAGGTCCCACTTTAGTAAAAGCATAGTCCAGACCATCCCCGCTGGCAAAGAAAGAGACGGTACCCAACGTCTCTCGATCTACCCAATCTAGTAAAATGTCTCATTTTTCCTTCCTTCGCATGGTTGGCGCTACCTCTATAGTGATGGACTTTGTCAGAAGGAATAACAAGGTCAAATAAGGAACTTGAAACAAGTTCAAACTTAAATCCAATGCTTCCTGTCAATGCATGCATAGGGCGGGGAAATTAATCGAGAACAAAATATGAATGTCAGCAACCCTAGTAAAGGAAATGACAAATGAGAAAATAGGAAGCTCGAGTATTACCTTAGAAAGAAGCGACGGGGAAGGTTTGTGTGATGAAGACGTGATACAAATAAACTTGAAACGAAGACCTGTGTAGAAAGTCTGACAGCGAGAGAGAAAGCTACAAGTGAAGAAGAAGAAGAAGAAGAAGAAGAAGAAAAAGAAAGATAGTTTCTTGAATACCGCAAATGGTGAAAAGAGGAAAGGGGAAAGTCGGAAGATCCTTAAGTGTATCCCCACTATGGAAAGCCACACGGTTTCCTATATTGGGATGCGAGAGATGCACCACTAACAATCCATATTGCCTCGAAAATTGGTCAATAGCACTTGAGTGTCCTAGGACAAAAAAGAAATCATTACTGAAAGTTAGATATGCGTGTCAAGACCTCCCTAGAAAATGTCACCTATTTCAAGGAAAACATTTAATGCATTTGCTCCCAACCTAGAAGTGACATACCATCAAAACTCTTCACTTACTTCTGTTGACGTCTGACCTGTGGTTGTAAACGTCAAAACCCTTATCCTACAGAGCAGAGACAATGGCTAGGGGAAACTGTTATGTGTTGTTCGCATCAAGACAATTCACTTACTTCGGTCGGCGTTCAACTTAAGAATGTACTCGGCAAAACCCTTATCCTATAGAGCAAAGGCAAGGGTTGGGGGCAACAGTTATGGGTCATCCATCCATAAGGCCCAAAATGAAAGCCTAGAGGTGATAGTGAGGAAATAAAATATAAGAAACATGTGCACTCTCGTTCTCATCTAAAGCAGATAACTCCACCCTCTGATTCATCACTCACTGTCTAAATCAATCAGACAGTTGTCCGCATAGTGTATCACATCTCTCACATGCGGTTTTAACCGTCCCCAATATATAAATTGGAAGGCGTGTCATTCTCAAATATTCAAATTCATTCTCACTCTGAAATTACTTTTTATTCTCGTACTGACTTAAGTATGAAAATATTAATATTACAGGTAATCTCCCATTTCCACCGCATCGGGAACGTACTTAAGTCATTATATAGCGAATCACTACTTCATCATTCATCAAACAACTTTATCTCCACCGCAAAACATAAACCTTTGAAACAAACAACCTCGTAGAATTTCTAGGAATTGCAATAAATTCTTCTCTAAATGAGTTTGTTCATTCTCATCTGAATTATGGTAAATCAAATGTTATCTACCTTTAAATTTACTTTATAATTTGATCTACCACATCAATAATAGAATTGCTGTATATATTTTATTTGTCTTTTTAAAAATAATTAAACCCGACAACTATTACATCAATACACTTGTAAATCTAGACGACCACCACATTAAATACTAGAAATATAAAATTAAAAATAAATAAAAAAATCATGTAAATAAATGGAATATGGAGTATGTATCATATACCACCGTATCAATATATCTTCAATAATGGAATGATCGATATGCAAGAATTTGATCCCAAAGATATGAACAATGGACCACAATTCAGAGTTGATTGATTCTATTATTGAACTCTGCTACCTCTCTTCTGGATATATGGACATGGGTGACAATAGTAGATTCTCTGATATATTCTACCTAGTTGACCAATTACAATGTGGCCACAACTTTACAACCACAAAGTACAAAGGATATATAATTGTTAGCTTAAATATATATTTTGATGAATTTATGGTTGCAAACTTCATAGGGTTATGAATCTACTTGTAGTTTTGCAATTATCATGTTCCTCAGAGCAAGAATAGGGAACAGTGTTTTCACAAGAGTGTGTCCAACTAACAAGGCCAATCTAATAAAAACAATACCTTAACACATACTCATGAAATTGCAGTGTGGGGTATAGTTCTTTCTTTATACATGAAACTTTTATTAATTAATAAATCAAATGTCAATTTCATACCCTAACTATATTATGTTTATAGTAGTATTTTATATGCTTTTTGTCTTAAATGACTTGGGGTTTTCCTTTATGTGGGAGAAAATTCAACCCCGTGAACCTTTTCAATTATATTTGTGTACATTTGTCTTTTTTTTCAAGAGAAAAAATATAATATTTTTAAAATATTCCATCTATTTGTTACAATTTTTTTTTTTTAAATTAAACATTACTTCAAATGAAAAACTATTTTGAGTCATTTTTCTTAAAAAAGTATTTTTGATAAACAAACACAACAACTTAAAAAAAAAAACTCTAATAATTAATCTCTGAATTATTAAAAAATATTTTTTAATTTTTTTACAAAAATTAATTTATAAATATCAATAACTTATTTACATTAGTACATAAATATAAATAAATATTGTTGTCATGGATTTTATATATATATATATATATATATATATATATATATATATATATATATATATATATATATATATATATATATATATATATATATATATATATATATATATAATCCTATCCACCTAAATTTCATTATTTAATAATTCATGACAAATATTTTTAATAAGTTTAATTTTATCATAATTGATTTTATATCTAAGACCAATTCAAATTTGAAGTTAATATTTATAGCTTTTGTTACATATAATTTTTATATTTCTAGTTATTAACCATATAATACGTTAGTGTATAAATTATTTTATATTTAATTCACTTTTAACTAAGTAAATCAAATTTTATCATAGTAGAACCATACAAATATTTTGCCTTGTATGATATGAAAGGTGTTGAATATGGTTCATATTAATGAGATAATTATGGGTTGTTGAGAGTATAATTTAGTGTTGAGATAAGTATGGGTTATTGAGATAATTATAGGTTGTTGAGAGTATAATTCATATTCTTGAGATAATTATGGGTAGAGGTAATGGTTTGTTGTGGGAAACTAGGGATTAGAATTTTAGATAAACTAAAATCTAGTATTATATATATGGTTTGTAACACTCTAATCAAATACAATTCACAAGATATAAATAAAGGAAACTATAGATACTATATAGTCACAGACGTAGGTAATTTGGCCGAACTGCGTGAACAAAACTTTTGTGTGTTTCTCTTTACTTTGATATGTATTTGCGTTTCTGTTCTAACAATTGGTATCAAATGACACTTAATGCATGAGGTGCGAAATTCGAAGTGACTCGGTTCGACGGAACATATAATTTTGGTTTATGGCAAAGGACGGTTAAGGATTTGTTGGCTCACCATAGTTTACAAAAGGTGTTTCATGAAGAGAAACCTAAGGACATCACAATCATTAATTTAAATGAGATAAATGAGAAGGTCGTAGGTTCGATAAGACTTTTTGTTTCTGATGACGTGATGAATGACATCCTGGACCTCACAACTCCGAAGGATGTTTGGAATAAATTGGAAAATGAGTACATGTCCAAGACGCTCATGAACAAATTGTTCGTGAAGTAGCGTATCTAGAACCTGAAGATGCAGGAGGAGGCGATTTACAGGCTCATGTCAACGCTTTCAACAACATCCTTGTTGATTTGACATGTTTTAGTGTGAAGGATGACGATGAGGATAAAATCATTATTTTGTTGTGCTTTTTACCAAGCTCTTATGATCACTTGATGACCACTCTCACATACGGGAAATAAACTTTCACGTTGGATTCTATTTCTTCTACTCTTTTGCAGCATGCCCAACGTCACCAAAGTGTAGAGGAAAATGGAGGAAACTCAGGTGAATGTTTTATGCAAAGGGAGGTCAAGATCGTGGAAGAAGAAATGGTAAGGTTGGGGTTCTAGAAAGAAAAATATGTTTAAGTCCAAGGATAGAAAAACAACAGAATGTTGTAGTTGCAAGCAAATTAGCCAAGAGGGACTGTCTAAACAAATCAGGGAACAATAGTTCTGAAAAATGTAGTTCAGGCGGATGGTTCCTGTAATGAAGAAGTTTTGCTTTGTGTTTCATCTGCAAAGTGCATTGATACATGGATTATTGATTCTGGGTGCTCATACCATATGATGTCGCATCGGGAGTGGTTCAAATATTTTAAATTGGTTGATTTTGGTTTTTTCTATTTAGGTGATGATAAAACGTGTACCATCACTAGAAAGGGGCGAACTAAAACTACTTTGGATGACAGTGGCGTGCGCACGCTGAGTGAGGTGCCTTATGTTCCAGAATTGAGGAAAATTTTGATTTCTCTATGAACTCTTCAAACGAATGGTTATTCATTCTGGTCAGATGAAGATAGAGATATCATGAAGGTTTGCAAGGGTGCAATAACAGTGATGACAACAAGAAGGATTGCATGCAACATTGATAAGTTGTTAGGTGGCATTATTATGAGTGATGTAACATTTGTTGAAACTGATAATGATGCAACCAAATTGTGGCACATGCACTCTGGTTATCTCGTTGAACATAGGATGATGGAACTACTTAAGAGTAATTTATTGAAGGGTGTTTGCAGTTGCACAATTGGATTGTGCAAGTATTGTGTTCTTGGGAAACATTGAAGAGTTCTTTTCAAGACTGGGAAACATAAGACCAATGGAATCTTAGACTATGTTTATTCTTAAGTCTGGGGGCCTATAAAAGAGCCCTCCGTTGAAGGTTCCAGGTACTTTTTGACATTCACTAATGATTTTTCTCGTAAGGTCTAAGTTTATTTTATGAAATATAAATTTGAGGTCTTTGCCAAGTTCAAACTGTGGAAGGTAGAGGCTGAAAACCAGATAGGGAAAAAATAAAGTATTTGCGGTCTGATAATGAAATTGAATACACTAACAAGAAGTTCATGAATTTCTGTGAGGAAAATGGAATCCAGAGGCACTTTTCTATAAGGAAGATATCACAACATAATGGTGTTGCAGAGAGGTGTTTCGTGAAGGCAAGGTGCCTTAAGTTGAATGCTGGTCTTTCAAAAGGATTTTGGGCACTAACACTCAATATGGTATGTTATCTAGTCAACAGATCACCATGAGCTTCATTGGATGACAAAGTTGTAGAGGAGGTGTGGACAGGCAACCCCATTGATCTGATTAATTTGAGGATTTTTGGGTGTCCGACATATGTGCATATTTCTAGTAGGATCACTCTAAACTTGACCCAAAGTCAAAACAATGCATCTTTATTGGCTACAATAAAGGTGTGAATGGGTACAAATTGTGGGATCCTGTTAAGAGGAAGGTGATTGTCAGCAGAGATGTTATATTTGATAATAGTCGATGTTGAAATAGTCAGATGTGATAGTTGTGCGAGACACTGAGGTAGAAAATTCCAGTCAGGATAAGATTCAGGTAGACATTTAGGAGCCACCAGTGAGTCCAAGGCAGGTTGTAGCCCAACAATAGGATGAACTAGGTTCAGATTCAAGTGGAGTGCAAGATTTAGATGGAGTACAAGATTATTCATTTGTGCGTGATATGGAGCCCCGTCGTATTACACATCCACTGAAATATGAGTTTGAAGACTTAGCTGCATATGCTCTTCTTATCAGTTCAAAAGACCCTCATACCTTTCGAGAGACTATGGCTAGCCATGAGAAAGATAAGTGGATGAATGTTATGGTAAAGAAGATAGAGTCCTTGAAAAAAAAGATATAGTTTATAACAATGTAATTCAATGCAATTTACAAGACATAAATAATAGAAACTATAATTATTCTATAGTCGCAGACGTAGATAATTTAGTCGAACTACGTGAATAAATTTTTTATATATTTCTTTCTACTCTAACCTGTATTCGCATTTTTGTTCTAACAAATAATCATACATTTTTCACTCATAAAAATTTTCAAATGAATTTTCCTTTTCAGTTGTAATGTCACAATTCTTAAATTAATTTTGCCTAGCTAGGGAAGGAAACAAAAAGTATATAGAGTATACTTTGGTGGAGCATTGTTCACATCACTTTTGTTACCATTTAGTGTGACGATTCATAGGCAAAAAATCAATGTAGTTTTGGTTGGTTCAATGCTTTCTCTTTTTGTTTCTAAAATGCACTGTTGGTACTCAATTGCCAACCCTAACAGAATGAGAAATAAAAATTCTTGTTGTTGTCTTTATGTAAGTGCAAGCATCTTTCTTTATCATCTAACATGCAAATATTAATAGCTAGCAATATCACATTAATTATGAGTACTATTTTTGTTGCATTATTCTACATGTACATCAAGTATTTGGTCCAAAAAGAAAGAAAAGAAGGATATGTAATGATCACTATAAGCCAGATATATAGATTTTCTCTGCATGTAAAGATATCTATATATAACATACCAGAGAAAAATATCTGTACATGTTAAGGATTTTGAACTTTAATTCGTATGAAAAAAATATCAAAATAATTATGGCTTTATGATTATGAAAATGAAAATGCATCATTCTCAATTATTTAAAATTAAAATGGAAAATTTATATTTAACATACTTTCCGTGACAATAAAACAATGGTATGAAGAAATGAGAAGAGTTCAATTTTATATAAGTTTTTAAATTAAATTAATATGCTAAGGTTGTTAAAATCAATGTTTTAAAAGTCAGCTCGATTATTTATCAGGAAAGATTACGGTATAAAGGGGTTAGCGGTCAAATTTAACTGATTAAACATATAACTAATTAGGATAAAATAGAATAATATCGATACAAATCATTTTTAATATAATAAAATTTTATCAATATAAATTTTAGTTTAATTAGATAATTCAATTCTTTAAAAATTCTAAAAAATAATAATAACGCCTAAAAATCTCAAAAATATTATAGATTAAATTGATTTTTTATATTTATTAAATATTTATTTTTAATTTTTTTGCGAATAAGAATAAAAGCATGATTAACAAATTTATTTATTTTCTATTATTTTTAATTTTATTTTAAAATTTTGTTAATTTTTTCTAAAAAAATACACCCTCGAGTCACTATTATAAACAACTTTTACTTTTTTTTTTTTTATATATATTTTATTGTTGATGTATCTAGTCCATATATAGACAAAATACATTAATAGTCAAATATACCAAAAAAATTAAATTTATTTATAATAGTGTCCAAAGGGTGTATACGTTATTAAACTACATTTTTTCTTTTAATAGAAAAGAAAAGAGAACAAGCATTTGTGTCTCCTTTGAAAAAACTTCAATAGTTTTTTTGTTATTTAATTTTAGTCAATTTATGTTGGTTTTCTCAGTCTGATTATATAATCAATCTAATAATTAATTAGATCAATTATGTTTTTGATTTTTTGTTGATCAATTCAATTTAATCGATCGATCTAAGTCGATTTACAAAACATTGATTTTCATCATGATATTTACATATCTCGTAATATTAAACATAAATTTAATTAGTAAAAATTTATCTTCTTCTAAAGTATAGTGTTTGTACACATAAATAGATTATTTGTAGAATCAGTCCAATATATAGAATTTTTTACCTAAATATCCCTAATTTTGGAAAAAATTTCCAAAATAACCCACATTTCAAAAAAATTCCCAAACTGCCCCAATTAGGGTTTGGGTTTGTATAGGGTCGCCATTGGAATTGACGACATCTCTTTAAGGCTAACAAGCTGTCGCCAATTGAACTGGAGACAGCATTCTAAGTCGCCAGTGCAATTGGCGACATAGTGTAAGACTATAACCCTGTCGCTAAATGATGTGAAGACAGGGTGTGTGTTGTTTTTTTTTTAGTATTGAAATATTACGTTGATTTTGTTTGCACAATGATATAAAATTTTCATTAATTTAATAAAATATTACATTAACCGAGTGCATTCAACCGGCCACCAGTTCCACATCCCCTAGGGACCCTCACTCATTGCACTCGTTGTACTCGGCCCCCTTGTTCCCCTTATTGTTGATTCACGCCTGGTGTTTGAGGAGTCGAAGTCTCAGGAACAGTCCGAGATGGTTCCCTTAGGATGTCTTGCATTCCCGTGAAGTCTCGGGGACTGAAACTGAGCGTGCGACCCATGCTAGTATAGTTTGAGGGGGTGATTGGTGTGCGGGCAGGCCGATTGAAGGGAGACATTGGTGTGAAAGATTCATTGATGAAAGGTTGAAATGGTGTTTGAAAGCCATAAGGATGTTGAGAAGGTTGATTGTGTTTGCTAGGGTATGATGTTTGGGCGTTTGGGCTATGAAAAGATGTTTGCCCAATTTGGCTATGGTATGATGTACCCTCGTTTTGGTTGTATCTTTGTGACATGTTGGGGGCATAGCCATATTGAGTCTCATGATAATAATCATTTTGTTGAAGATGATATGGGGGACGCTCTTGGTATTGTGGTTGGGTGTATGGCATGTTTGGATGGATAATGGGTTGGTAATTTTGCTGGGTAGGGGGTTGTGAGTAACATGGCCTTGGAGGTGAGTTAGAGGTTGAGGCTTCTTGAGTGTAGGTGGTCTGGCGTGGGTCGTATAAATACCTGTCTTCGGAGACAAACCCAGTTGCAACCGATCTGTACCAAGCCATGTAATTATTTGTTGGTATAGATGGTGTTGGCATCACCGGCTCACGTAAAACATAGTGGTTGCGGTTCATCTATTTACGACGCTCAGTCTTTGCAAAATCCTTCCAGTCCCTAAATTCCCATTGATCATTAACTCTTTTTAGATGCCATTTACTGATGTCAACAGGCGGATCTGGGATGTCTTGATGCATTCCAAATTGCAGTTTCTTCGTCGCTGACTTCATGTAGGTCTTTCATGCCTAGGTATGGACGTCATATGAACTGCATAATAGAAAAATATTAGGTAGTAAAATATATGAAATAAAAGAAGAGAAATGTTTAGGCGGACTTACATCTGCGGGTGTTAGGCGGGCTTACATCACACGAACCCATCCACGTAGCCGATCAAGTCTTTCGATACTTCAGATTTCTCTCCTTCCCCAATGTCTCCCTCCAACCACCGATTTAGCTCTCTCTTAAGTTGATTGATACCTTATATGTTCCAAAACATCATATCGATCGGTGGTTTGTCTCGCGAAAAAATAACTTGTCCCCAACGACGACGATACATTTTCTGAGTAAAACAAAGTTGTGAGAAGAGATGTGGAACAAACTGAGCTTAACACCCCTATTTATAGTGAAAAAAATTCAGTTTCTAGGGAGTCTCCACTTCAATTGGCGACTCCCTTTTACCATTACACTATGCCGCCAATTGCACTGGCGACTTGGAATGCTGTCTCCAGTTTAATTGGCGACATCTTGTTAGCCTTAAAGAGATGTCGCAAATTCCAATGGCGACATTGTACAAACCCAAACCCTAACTGGAGCAGTTTGAAAATTTTTTTGAGACGTGAGTTATTTTGGGAATTTTTTCTAAAATTAGGGGTATTTGGGTAAAAAATTCCAATATATAAATCAAATTAATTAAAATATATATATAGCTTTAACAAATCATGAAAAATGTTGGAATCCAAAGTTTTATTTGGATCATTAGTTAAAAAAATAGAGAGGTCCAATACCATGATATTTCTGCTGGAAATGCATTTGCCAAACTCATATTTTAATTGTCAATATTTTTTAAAAGAAAAATGATGATGCTCCATGCATTTCGTCAAATTATACTGAAAATTTTACTTATTTTATAACAGAATAATGACATTTTTACATTGTAGGTGCATAATAATTTTTTTTTTATAATAACACATTTTTTTTATTAATTTAATTATTTTGTACACCTATTTATAATTAAAATAATACTCTTAAAAATTGTAAGTAGGATTTTGGACAGTAATGGGGTCCATTTATAGACTTTAAGATTGAACATATCAGATTTTGGCCATAAAACATGCTTTATAAAAAGGTAGGTAGGTAGGTAGTATTAAATTTAATACATGTTTTTTGTTACTGTGTCTACTTACTTTAAAGTTTAAACTCTAAAAATTATTTTGGATTTAGATCTTCAAAGTTAGTGAATAACTCTTTTTTCTTCGATGATGTGAATGTGTCACAGTCACAACGGTAGTGTGTATTGGAAAGAATGCAAACAAGAACAAAAACAAGAAACAACAAATCCTGCTTCACCCAAAAACCTATTTACAATAGCAACATTACCTTCAGCATTGGTTCTAGTTCCTTGCATTTTGGACCTTTCTCTCTTGTCCCCTTCTCTCTCCCCTCGATACTCTCTCTCTAACATCTTCACATTTTCATTTCAATGTTAAAAAAAAAATTCATTATTTATGTTGAGTTAATTTTATAACAAATAAAAAAAATACTATATAATTTCTCAAAAAGTCAAAATATTTGTCACACACAAAAAATAAAATAAATATATTTGTGACAACCTTGAAACTTGAAAGTTGATTAAAACCCTACTCCACTTTCACATTCCATATTTCTTCTTCAACTCACCACTTTCCACATTCTCTGGTTACTTTCTTCTCGTGTACCACTATGGTGCACCAGCAACCCATGCATGAAGAAACTACAAGAAACACTTCAAGAGAACAAAACCATAAACGAACCAAGTTTTTCATAAACGACAACATTGACATTCTACGAGAAATCCTCAAACGCCTCGACGGTCCCTCGCTCGGTGTCGCGTCCTGCGTGTGTCGTCTATGGTGCAACCTAACAGCCAAAGACGATTCCATCTGGGAGCATCTCTGCTTTCGCCACGTGTCCACTCCACCTCCGGCGACCATTCGGCCTGTCGTGGTGGCGCTCGGCGGTTACAAGAGGCTTTACATGGTTTGTGTTAGGCCGGTGCTGAGTCGACTCGGTGAGTCGGAGCGAGTGAGGAAACGAGTTTGGACTCGGCATGAGGTTCAGCTTTCGCTTTCTTTGTTTTGTATTGATAGTTACGAGAGACTTGCTGCTGGGGGAATGATTGCCAGTGACGCGTCTGCATTGTCGCTCATGTTCCTCTGTAACCCTATCAACGTCTGATTCTTATTTTATTTATTTATTTATTTAATATTATATTATTTACCTTTTGCATTTTTTAATGCTTAATCTTTTTGCCCCTTTTTTTCTCGTCGTTCTATAAATGGTTTTAGTTTATTTATTATTTTATATATGGAAATAAAAAACACTTGATGAGTAGCAGTATTTCTTTTATTTATTACTATTTGCCCGCTTTTTGTAACGTGCACATGCGTCAAAATACGAACGGATTTTTTTTTTTAATTTTAATTTTAATTTAAATTATTTGTATAGTAGACTTTGTAATATGTATTTTCTTCTTTCCCTCCCTCCCCGTCTCTCTCTTATAAATTCGATGAAAGTGTTTAGAGAAGAGTTTGTAGAGGAAACTGGACAACACGTACATCCTCTGTGAACATGTATGCTTCACACACGACTCTTCTCGTGCCTGTTTGTCCACTCTTTTAATGAGTATATATACGTTAAAATATAAATGAATATTTTTTTATGTAAGTATGATTTAAATTTAAATTATTTGAATACTAAATTTTCTGATATTCATCCTTATGTTTGTAAGAAATTTTAAAATTCTAATTATTTAATTAATTAAAAGTTAAATTAGTTTTAAAATTAAATTAGTAAGTAATATGAGATTTATTGTGCATCTCTCTTTAATATCAAAAATAAAAGTCGTAAATAAAAATTAACAACAAAATTCAACTAATTTAAAACAAAAATTAATTAATGAGAAATTGAGATTTAAAACAAAAACTAATAAGAGTATAATTGAAAAAAAAAATAGGCTACACCAAAAACCATATTTTTCCTTTATATATAGTATAGATGATCAATTCTTCATTACAATATATATTAAATTCAAATATTAGCAGTTTTTTGGTTTGTTTATTTTTATTAAGTTGTTGTTCATTTGTTTTTCCTCTCAACTTTATTGTCATATTTATATATCGTCATTATTATTATTATTATTATTATTATTATTATTATTATTATTATAACTAAAGCTTATAATTAATAAGCATGGATTATTGTTCTATTAAAAAATTATGCATAGATTATTGTTCTTTTTATTTGAAACCGTGTGAAATTTTTAAATTTTTGTGGGCGTTCATATTAAATAGTATAGTGTACGTACTTATATTTTTGGAGATTCGGAAAATAAAATTGTTTAAAGGCTTATATATTGAAAATAAAAGAAGATACATGGAGATTGCAAAAAGGTAGCTAAGTTAGCCAGGGAATTTTAAAGTACGATGTATCATCTAAGGTATTCTTTACAAATCACTCTTAATTTCAATAGAGATGAAGTAAAAAAATGTGATGGAATTTGTGTTAGAGAACCATATTTGCAAAAACAATCAATAAAAGAGTTCTCTTCCTTATGTATTTGAGTGATGATGATTTTAGTGTTGTTAGCTGAATCCAAACACCTAAGCCACATATTTTTAAGTCTCAAGGGGAATAAAAAGGGGTCGGTGAAAGCTTGCAATCTATTTCAATTCATAGTTTAGGCCAACCACAATTTTTAGGTATCTCTATGAACTTTGTGTCAAAGATTATGGTCATAGTCAAATATTTTGGTCATGGTAAAAGATTATGGTCAAGGATTGTGATTGAATAAAGTCACAATTTGTGGACCAAGAAAGAAACAATCATGATTTTGCACCCATGGTTTTGTAACAACTCTCATGGTTTTGGGAAGATGAGGGCCTATACATAGAGGTGTATTTCTCATTCCTAACACAACAACACAAAGCATTGCAACATAACATAAGAGAAAAATTTAGAGAGAAAGAATATATTGTAGTTTCTCCTATAAGGTTCCTTTAGTGAGTGTTCTCCTATTACAAGAGAGAGTGTAATTTGTTCTCTCCTTGTATTTAGAGAGAAGTGTTGTAATTTCTTCCACTTAGTGAAAATCTTTTCTACCGGTGCCCGTGGTTTTTCCCTTATTTGTTGAGGGTTTTTCACGTAAATATTCTGTGTCAATTTTCCTACCCCTTAATCTCTTATTTTTGTGTTATTTATCTTGTTACTCTGATACCCAACAGTGGTATCAGAGTTGTTGGCGTCGGTCTTTATTTCCGCTGCGGCGTACAGTTACTATTCACACGTGTGGTTGTATACTTTTGCAGTGATTGTTAACGTATACTAGATTTATTATAGTGTGCGGTAAAAATATACAATATTGCTCACGTATACTGTGATATTCACGGTGAAATAAACCAGTTCAGTAAAAAAATGGCTGCAAAATTTGAGATTGAAAAATTCAGCAGGAGTAATTTCTCTCTGTGGAAATTAAAGATGCAGGCAATACTGAGGAAGGATAATTGCTCACCAGCAATTAAAGGTAGACCTACAGATATAACTGATGAAAAGTGGAGAGAGATGGATGACAATGTTGTTGCCAATTTGCACTTAGCAATGGCAGATTCAGTTTTGTCAAGTATAGCATAAAAGAAAACTGCAAAGGAGATATGGGATACTCTCATCCAACTGTACGAGGTCAAGTCACTTCACAACAGAATTTTCTTAAAGAGGAGACTCTACACTCTTGGAATGAGTGAATCCACTTCGGTGCCGGATCACATCAACAATTTGAATACATTATTTGCTCAGCTATCTGCATCAGATTTCACAATAGTGGAAAATGAACGAGCATAGCTTCTTCTTCAGAGTTTACCAGATTCGTATGATCAACTCGTCATCAATATTACAAACAATAATATTGTTGACCGTCTATCCTTTAATGATGTCGCCGGAGCTGTTCTTGAAGAAGAATCCAGGCGTAAAAATAAGGAAGATCGGCAAGAAAGCTCAAAATGAATAGAAGCTTTGACGATTACGAGAGGTAGATCAACGGAACGTGGTCCCAGTGGGAGTCAAAATTATGGTAGATTAAAATCTCAAAGAAGAATAAACCTCAAATGCTACAATTGTGGTAAGAGAGGGCACTTGAAGAAAGAATGTTGGTTCAACAAGAAGAATGGTGAGAAGTCTTCTGAAGCAAGTACATCTCAAGGATGTATTGCTAGTACCTCCGATGATGAAGAAATCCTTTACAGCGGAGCAGCAGTTAGTACCAAAGGCGAAATTCAACTCACTGATGGTTGGATAGTAGATTCGGGAGCAACATGGCACATGACTCCACGGCGAGACTGATTTTGCACTTACGAACCTATCTCGGAAGGACATGTATTGATGGGGAATGACTATGCTTTGGAAATTGCTGGAGTTGGTACTGTCAAAATAAAAATGTACAATGGTATTATCTGCACACTTCAAGGGGTACGACATGTGAAAGTATTGACGAAGAATTTGTTGTCTATTGGGCAACTAGATGACCTCGGATGCAAGACCCATGTTCAAGGTGGGATCTTGAAAGTGGTGAAAGGTTCGCTAGTAGTGATGAAAGCAGAGAAGGTCGCTGCAAATTTATACATGCTTTTGGGAGACACAATGAAAGGAGCAGATGCATTAGTAGCAGCTGGAAGCCAGGAAGAAACAACGATGATATGGCATCGCAGACTAGGCCATATGTCAAAACGAGGCTTGAAAGTTCTTGCAGAACTTAATCTCATACCCGGGCTCAAGTCGGTAAATTTACCTTTCTGCGAGCACTGTGTGATAAGCAAGCAGCATAAACTAAAGTTTGCTAAGTCAACTGCTAGAAGCAAACACATACTAGACTTGATTCATTTTGATGTGTGGGAGTCACCAGAAATGTCCATTGGAGGAGCAAAATATTTTGTATCATTCATTGATGATTACTCTAGGAGACTATGGGTGTACCCAATCAAGAAGAAGTCAGATGTGTATTTATTATTCAAGGAGTTCAAAGCGCAAGTGGAACTTGAAACTGGGAAAAGAATTAAGTGCTTAAGGACAGATAATGGAGGAGAATATACAGATGGTGATTTCCTGACATTCTGCAAGCAAGAAGGTATTAAACGGAAATTTAATATTTCTCATACACGTCACCAGAATGGTGTAGCAGAGCGGATGAATAGAACTCTCTTGGAGAGGACGAGAGCTATGCTGAAAACAACAGGATTAGCAAAGTCTTTCTGGGCAGAAGCTGTCAAAACTTCCTGTTACGTGATAAATCGATTGTTATCAACTGCGATTGATTTAAAGACACCAATGGAGATGTGGAAGGGAAAACTAGGTGATTATTCTTCTTTGCACGTATTTGGATGTCCTGTGTACGTGATGTACAACTCCCAAGAAAGAACAAAGTTGGACCCAAAATCCAGAAAATGCATATTCTTGGGTTACGCTGACAATGTGAAGGGGTATCGTCTGTGGGATCCCGCTGCCCACAAGATTATTGTTAGCAGAGATGAAATCTTTGTAGAAAATAAGCTACAAAAGGAGAAAAAAGATGACAAAACTATAAAGGAGACTACTACAGTGGAGATGGAGGAAAAGTTAGGAGAAAATTATTCTTTTGAAGCAGAGCCAGAGCACGAAGAACAAGATTCAACTGAAGTCAATAATGTAGATCCCAGAAGAACCACACGTCAGATAAGAAAACCATCCTGGCACTCAGAATAAGTGATGGCAAGTCGTGATGCATATTGTCTTCTATCAGAAGATGGAGAACCATCAACCTTTCATGAGGCATTAAATGGTCCAGATGCTTCTCTCTGGATGGTAGCAATGCAAGAGGAAATTGAAGCTTTACATAGAAATAACACATGGGAACTTGTTGAACCTCCTAAAGGTCGGAAAGCCATCGGTAACAAATGGGTGTTCAAAATTAAGCGAGATGACAACGATCAGGTGGAACTATATCGTGCAAGACTGGTGGTCAAAGGATATGCTCAGAAAGAAGGTATTGATTTCAATGAGATATTTTCTCCAGTGATAAGACTCACCAAAATCAGAGTGGTCTTGGCGATGTGTGATGCATTTGATCTAAATCTAGAGTAGCTTGATGTAAAGACTGCGTTTCTCCATGGAGAACTTGAAGAGGAAATATATATGCTCCAACCCAAAGGCTTTGAAGAACAAGGAAAAGAAAACTTCGTTTGTAGGTTGACCAAATCTCTGTACGGTTTAAAACAGGCGCCAAGTTGTTGGTACAAGAGATTTGATTCCTTCATCGTGAGCCTTAGATACAACAGATTAAGTTTAGACCATTGTACGTATTACAAAAGGTTTGATGATATTGATGATTTTATCATTTTGCTATTGTATGTGGATGACATATTGGTGGTAGGCCCCAACAAAGATCGAGTCCAAGAATTGAAGGCACAATTGGCTAGGGAGTTTGATATGAAGGACTTGGGACCAGCAAACAAGATTTTAGGGATGCAAATTCACCGAGACAGAACGGTTTGGCTTTCTTAGAAAAACTATCTTCGGAAAGTCTTGCGCCGCTTTAACATGCAAGACTGTAAGCCAATCTCTACCCCACTTCCTATCAATTATAAATTATCCTCAAGTATGAATCCTAACAATGAAGCAGAAAGGATGGAAATGTCTCGAGTACCGTATGCATCGGCGATGGGAAGCCTTATGTATGCTATGATATGTACTAGACCAGATATTGCTCAAGCAATTGGAACGGTCAGTCAATTTATGGCAGATCCAGGTAATGAACACTGAAATGTTGTTAAGAGGATCCTTAGATACATCAAAGGAACCTCAGGTGCTGCATTATGTTTTGGGCGATCAGAATTCACTATCAGAGGCTATGTTGATTCAGATTTTGCAGGCGACCTTGATAAAAGAAAATCTACTACTGGCTATGTGTTCACACTTGCAGGAGGAGCGGTAAGCTGGTTATCCATATTACAGACTGTTGTAGCTTTGTCTACTACAGAAACTGAATACATGGCCGCTACCCAAGCATGTAAAGAAGCAATTTGGATTCAAAGGTTATTGGAAGAACTCGGGCACAAGCAACAAAAGATTACTGTGTACTGTGACAGTCAGAGTGCCTTGCACATTGCAAGGAATCCAACTTTTCATTCCAGGAAAAAACACATAGGAGTTCAATACCATTTTGTCAGAGAGGTAGTAGAAGAAGGAAGTGTGGATATGCAGAAAATTCACACTAAAGATAACCTAGAAGATGCAATGACGAAGCCGATTAACTATGATAACTTTGCATGGCCAGTGTAGGTCTTCCTATGGCCTATTAGAGGCGTAATCAGCATGTATTTAGCAAAGTAGAGAAGATTTTGAAAGATCACAAATGTGACTTTAAGTGGGAGATTGTCAAAGATTATTGTCATAGTCAAATATTTTGGTCATGGTAAGAGATTATGGTCAAGGATTGTGATTGAATAAAGTCACAATTTGTGGACCAAGAAAGAAACACCCATGGTTTTGTACCCATGGTTTTGTAACAACTCTCATGGTTTTTGTGAAGATGAGCTCCTATAAATAGAGGTGCATTTCTCATTCCTAACACAACAACACAAAGCATTGCAACATAACATAAGAGAAAAATTTAGAGAGAAAGAATATATTGTAGTTTCTCCTATAAGGTTCCTTTAGTGAGTGTTCTCCTATCACAAGAGAGAGTGTAATTTGTTCTCTCCTTGTATTTAGAGAGAAGTGTTGTAATTTCTTCCACTTAGTGAAAATATTTTCTACTGGTGGCCATGGTTTTTCCCTTATTTGTTGAGGGTTTTCCACGTAAATATTCTGTGTCAATTTTCCTACTCCTTAATCTCTTATTTTTGTGTTATTTATCTTGCTACTCTGATACCCAACACTTTGAAATAGTTGAGAACTCACCGTAGATAGAGGACCCAATTAAAAGATTATCTGCGGTTGAAAACGAATTACAAATGCGTGTAGTGTGGATAATAGTCTCACATTGGATAAGAATGTGGTAACTTGAGTATTTATAAGTGAGAAAGCTCACCCATCTATTAGGTTAAGGTTTTGGGTGAGTATGTGGTGTGTCTCTCACAAAGGTGTTGCTCTGATACCATTGTTGGGGAATATTTTCAACTAGTGAGCATTGAATATTGTGGAACTTTCCTATCTGATACCAAATGTTAGAACACACAAATCAATCAAGGTGAATTAATAGAGAATTGGAGTAATTTGGAGAAGATGAAGTTAAGAATTGATATATATATATATATATATATATATATATATATATATATATATATATATATATATATATATATATATATATATATATATATATATATATATATATATATATAGGGAGCATATCAAATGAGAGTGATTTTAAATGAGAGATGAGAGGAACAAACAACAACCATTAGATCAAGTTAATAAGAGAGATGGAATGCAGGTTAATAAGAGAGAGAAACTAATAACCACATTAATGAATATGTTTAATCATAATTTTGATTGATCTAACGGTTGTTGTTTGTTCCTCTCATCTCTCATTTTAAAATCCCTCTCACTTGATATGCCCTATATATATATATATATATAGAGAGAGAGAGAGAGAGATAGACAGATAGAGAGAGAGAGAGAGAGTGAATGAAAATTGGCATTAACAATAATTGGGAGCACTAAAGGTCTTTTATACATCAGTTACAAAATAATGGAAAAAGCAAAAACAACTTTAAAATAAACTGAAAACTAAAAAACCTACAGTGGTATCAGAGCCTTTGGTTCGAGAAAGGGTTCGGCTTACTTGTATCGAAAGTATCCCCACAGGTGGTGGGTCGAGTGTCCTATTGAAGAGTGTCAACAGCGGTACAAGTGTATGTGGAAGAAAGAGCTTCCACTTGAGGGGGAGCATTGTGGTAGACTCACACATGAAGGGGAGTGTTGAAAAAAATTTACAAGTGTGAGTAGTGTGGATAATAGTCCCACATTGGATAGGAATGTGGTGACTTGAGCATTTATAAGTGAGAGAACTCACCCACCTATTACCTTAAGGTTTTGGTTGAGTATGTCGTGTGTCTCTCACAAAAGTGTTGCTCTTGAAAGGAAAGTCCCACAACAATGTTCAATGCTACCTAGTTGAAAACTTCCCCAATATCTGCAAAAGCTAAAAGAAACTCTCTTTTGCTATTTCTAAAGATACATCCACATTCCACAACATTGGTAATTGGGTTGAAAGCGTCATCGCAGTTGCATTTGATCCAATCTGTATTAGGTGGACTCCTGTTTACTGATATTTTTATTAAATCAAATCACAAATTTTAATTCACTTAAGGGATTAAACTCGAAAAAATTCTAAGGACAATTTGTATAGAAAAGTGTTCTGGACTGGGCCGGGGTCTGCTCCTCAATCGAGCAGGCCAACCCACACGTTCTGGGGTGGCCTAACAAAGGCCTCTTATCACAACCAACGTCGAACACATGCCCACTTCAACAGTGTCGGGCACATGCCACATCTCAGCGGTGTTCGGGCACACGCGGCATAGAGCGTCGGGAAGAGGCGCTAAGCCTCTCCGAGCTCGCTCCTCCTCGACACTCATGTGCTCCTCCCCGCGAGGAGCCATCTCCTTCTGCACATAAGAGTCCTCCCCGCTAGGACACGTCTCTCCCCGACACGCAAGATTCCTCCCCGCGAGGACACGTTCTCATGTAACCGCCCACTCCCGATGGAATCGGTCTGCCCTAATTTCGGAGATCTATGAGCGGTTACCCCAGGGCGAAGACCACGTGCTGGTCTTCACTACGCCACGTAAGCCCTGGCAGTTACTTGGATTGGGCCTGGCAATCCAGCCCAATGCAAGTAACCGTTGGCCCCGCGCTGGGGGATCTCTATAAATACCCTCTCACTTGAGAGGGTCAGGTTACACACTCTCTTACTCTCTAACCTTGTACTTTCTTTTACTTGTGACCTTTGCCTTACTTGAGCGTCGGAGTACCTTGCAGGTACACCCCCCCCCCCCCCCCCCCGCCGTCTTTCAACTTCACCGGAGCTAAAGTCCACAAGACGTTGCTGGCCACCGAATACTGTCTGATCCAGGTACGATCAGTGGCGCCATCTGTGGGAAACCTTGCTTCCCCGTTTTTCCTCCGATAAACCAAAGCAATCCTCCCGTTCATCACCAGCATGGCCGACAACCCGTCTGCTACCAAAGCTCTGGACACCGTCCTCGCGCAGCTTGAGAACAGAAACCACCATGAGGACGCTATCGCCCTCAACATCGAAGAAGGTGACGTCAGGGACGGGCAGACCGCCTCCCCGGACTCCCAAGACACGGCTTACGACGCCGCCCGCCAGGACGACCAGCAAGCCATCTTCCAGCCAGTTGCTCCTCCGTCCAATGTAGATTCGAGCATCGTGGCCTTATTTGTCCTGATCAATCAGACCAATCAGCTGATCGCACACCAAAACACCAGAATTGAAGCACTGGAGCGAGGGCGGACACGACGATCTTCCCCGCGAAGACATCGTCGTCCACCCTCACCTCACCGCTCTCCTTCCCAGCGAAGGACTCCTTCCGAAGAATCTCGAAACCTTCGTCGGTGCGCGAGGGCCGTCGGCCACGCCTTGAACGTCCCCAACCGGCGATCTCCCATAAGCGCCATCGTTCCCCGCCTAGGAAGGAACCCAGGCCCTCAACTACCAAGAAGTTCAAACCCACCGAGGAGAGACCGAGGAACCGTTCGAGGAATTCCCCTCCACGGCATCATCGATCCCCTTCGAGGTCCCCGGCCGGAAGCGACGACGACGACTAGAGGACCCCTCTGTCATGGGAGATCATGAACGCCCCAATTCCTACGGGCATGGAGAAACCCCCACCACTGGGGACCTATGACGGTCTGGCCGGCCCCGACGATCACGTCGAAAGTTTCGAAGCAATGCTCGACTTCCGAAACGTCAGGGGAGCCATCAAGTGCAGGCTTTTCCCCACCACCTTGCGGAAGAGCGCAATGACTTGGTACAAGGGTTTGGCACCTGGGTCGATCACATCCTGGAAGTAACTTAGACAACGCTTCGCCAAACACTTTACTGCGTCTCGTCGACACCCGAAGACGGAGGCTTCCCTGGAAAGCATATTCCAGGGGAAGAACGAATCTCTCGGGAACTACATTGAGAGATTCAACAGATAAGCTGTCGAGGTTCATACGACCAACGACATGAAGAAGTATTTGATCATCCAAGGACTACGTTTTGGATCTGATTTTGCTAAGTCCGTGGGCCTCCGCAGACCCCTCCGTCTCGAGGACCTCCTCCAACGAGCTCAGTCGTATATCAAGCTCGAGGAGTCCGAGGCAGCGCAGATCACCCTTGAGTCGAGGCGCAAAGAAGGCCCCCGCGGCCACAAAGATGAAGACTCTCCTCCCCGGCGAGGAGGAGAAAGAAAGAAAGAAACTCGCCCCCGTGATCCTCGGGAACCGCGCAGACCAGCTGGCCGGTTCACGGAGTACACCTCGCTCAACGCTCCCTGCGCGCGAATCCTCTCCGAGTGCCAAAACTCGAAATTCCTGAAAGGAGGCGTCCGTTTACCGAAGCCGACTACTCCCAAACCGAACACTGACAAGTTGAAGTACTGCAGGTTCCACCGGAGCCACGGACATGTCACAGAAGACTGCATCCATCTCAAAGATGCAATAGAGATCCTGATCAAAGAAGAGCACTTAAAGAAGTACGCCCAGAAGAACGATGCTCCTCGCCCCAGCTCCCGGGAAGCCCAGAACGTCGAGGAGGCGACACCTCCCCCCGACGAGAGTCAGCTTCAGGTCGCCCTCAGCGTCACCCGACCCGAAGACTTTTTCGTCCCTGTAATCATTGAGGGCGAAGAAGCAATTCGCAACATGTGGGTGACCTTCCCCCACGAGGACCCCGTCGCTGCCCGTAGCACCTGGGAAGGCTTCCCCAAAGCAATGCTCATCTCCGGGGGTGGTTACGAGAAGTTGTCCGTCGGATCAATCAAGCGGAAATTTGACGAACTGGAGTCCGCAACGTCGGCAAAGACAACTACTCTCGAGAAGGTGCAAGGGAGATCAAACCCTATCACCTTCTACCTCGAAGAACTCCCCGGCGGAGCGCCCAACGCCACTATCCCCCTCCTGGTCAGGGCCCAGATGGCGAATTTTGACGTTCGAAGGATCCTCGTCGACCAGGGAAGTTCGCTCGACATCATGTATGCCCATCTGTTCGGGACCCTTCAGCTCGACGAGAGACATCTGACCCCGTACGTCGGCTCAGATCTGCAGGGGTTCAACGGTACCACCACCAGACCATGGGGCTATGTTAATCTGATGGTCACATTCGGGGCCGCAGACACTGCCCGACAAGTGAAGACCCATTTCCTGGTGGTCGAATGTCCATCCCTCTACAACTGCATCCTCGGGAGGCCCACCTTGGCCGAACTCACAGCAGTGCCATCAACGGTCCACCTCAAGATGAAGTACTACACGACCCGGGGACGTGTGGTTATGATGCACGGGAACATAGACACGGCCAGGAGGTGCTTCGACGCTGCGATCAAAGGCATGAGTTCCATCGGCACCAAGCCCAAGACCGGAGCAAAGCCATCCACGGACGTCGTGCAGAGACCTCTCCCGCCCGTCAACACGGTCAACCTCGACAGCAGGTTCATGGACGAGCACAAAAAGGACAGAGCAGAGGACCTCAACCCCCAGGCGGAAAACAACGGGCGGCTTCTCCACCCAACGCGCCCCATCCCCGACGGAGACTTTGAGCTCGTTTCCCTCAGGGACGACCCAGACCGTAGCGTGAAGATTGGCACCGGGATCCCCGACCTGGAGAAGGAGCAGCTGAAGGCATGTCTTCGGGAGAACGCTGATCTGTTCGCATGGAGCGCCTCCGAGATGCTTGGCCTTGACCCCGAGGTGGCTTGCCATCAGCTCGCAGTAGATCCGACCGCTAGGGCCATAGCTCAACGTAGGCGTAAGCAGTCCCCCGAAAAAGCAGAGGCTGCTGAAAAAGCTGTAAAAGACCTCCTAGAGGCAAATTTTATTTCGGAGGCCAGGTACACAACCTGGCTGTCCAATGTTGTACTCGTCAAAAAGAATAATGGAAAATGGAGGATGTGTGTTGATTATACTGATCTTAACCGGGCTTGTCCTAAAGACTGCTATCCTTTGGCTAACATCGACCAGCTGGTCGACAATTCTGCAGGTTGCAAACTATTATCCTTCATGGACGCCTACTCAGGATACAACCAAATTCCCATGGATAAGGCCGACAAACAGCACACGGCTTCTATGACCGAGTCAGGCAATTACTACTACAACGTAATTCCCTTCGGCCTGAAGAACGCCGGGGCGACTTACCAACGGATGATAAACAAGGTTTTCTGGGCTGAAATCGGCGACATGCTCGAGGTCTACATGGATAACATGATCGTCAAATCCTCAGAAGAAGTCGACCATGCCACACACCTCAAGAAGGTGCTCGACACAGCGAGGAAGCGCCGCATGAGGTTCAATCCCGACAAATGCACCTTCGGCGTTCGGGCAGGTAAGTTCCTTGGCTTCTACCTCACAAAGCGAGGAATCGAAGCCAACCCCGACAAGTGTGGAGCTTTTTTCGAGATCCCTACTCCGGACTCAAAGAAGTCAATATAATTGTTGAACGGGATGCTCACCGCCCTCTCCCGCTTCGTCGCCAAGTCGGCGCAGTATGCACTCCCATTTTTCAAACTTCTCCGACAAAAAGCGGAGTTTGAATGGAGCGAGGAGTGCGAGCAGGCACTCTTCCACCTAAAACAAGTCCTATCACAACCCCCGGTCCTCTCACGGCCTGAGAGCGGGAAGACGCTTTTCTTATATCTCGCCATCACGAGTGAAGCAGTCAGTGCCGTCCTCATTCGAGAAACCCCAGACGGACAAAAACCAATTTACTTCACGAGCAAAGCCCTCCAAGGCCCCGAGCTCAGGTATCAGCAGATAGAGAAAGTCGCCCTGGCCCTCGACACCGCGGCCAGGAGGCTACGCCACTACTTCCTCGGCCACACTGTCATCGTAAGGATCAAATAACCCATAAGGAAACTCCTTGGACGACCGGATATGGCGGGGAGGATGCTCAGGTGGTCGCTCGAACTCGCTGAGTTTGACATCCAATACGAGGGAAGGAAAGCCCTGAAGGCTCAGGTATTGGCCGACTTTGTGGCAGAGATGACCGTCCCGGAACATTCGACCAACGGATCCCAGAAATGGATGATTTATGTCGACGGAGCATCCAACCCGAAGGGAAGGGGAGCGGGCATCATCCTCGAAAACAAGGAAGGCATCCTGATCAAGGTATCCCTCGAACTATCCTTCCCGACGTCGAACAACCAAGCGGAGTACGAGACTTTCCTCGCCGGAATTCGGCTGTCCGAGGACCTCGGCGCCAAGGAGGTCAAAATCTTCACCGACTCCCAGCTCGTGGCCTCGCAAGTCCGAGGAGAGTACCAGGCCAAGAACGACAACCTCATCGAATACTTGACCTTGGTGAAAGAAAAGATGAAAAAGTTCACCTCCGCGGAAGTAACTCACATCCCCCGCGAGCACAATGCCCGAGCGGATGTCTTGTCCAAATTGGCAAGCACAAAGAAGAAAGGCGGGAACAAATCTGTCATACAAGAAGTGCTTTCCCGGCCGAGCATCGACAAACCCGCTCCAGTGGTGGACGTGAACGCCATTGGTGACAGAAATTGTTGGATGACCCCCGTGTACGAGTACCTCACGATGGGCAAACTGCCCGAAGATCCCAAGGAAGCGGGAATGGTCAAGCGGCGGGCATGCTCATACACGATAGTCGAGGACAAGCTATACCGGCGAGGGTTCTCTATCCCCCTCCTTAGGTGTGTCGAGGAGACCAAGGTCCCCGACATCCTCCAGGAAATCCATGAAGGAATCAATGCACAGCACCTCGGCGGGCGATCGTTAGCCCGTAAGGCGCTTCGAGCGGGGTATTACTGGCCCACCATGCAACAGGACGCCAAGGAACACGTCAAGAAGTGCGATAGATGCCAACGACACTGGGACATGCACCTTGCTCCTCCTAACGATCTTAAAACACTGTCCTCCCCGTGGCCATTTGCGTGGTGGGGGATGGATATCCTCGGACCTTTCGTCCAGGGGTCGTATCAAAACAAATACCTCATCGTCGGGGTGGACTACTTCACGAAGTGGATTGAGGCGGAAGCATTGGCCAAAATCACGGCCTTCAACATACTACGTTTCTACAAGCGGAACATCCTCACCCGATTCGGCGTACCCCAAGCTATCGTCACCAACAATGGAACACAGTTCACTGACAGGAACTTCCAAGACTTCGTCACAAAGCTGGGCACGAAGCAGCACTTCACGTCGGTCGAGCACCCTCAAATGAATGGGCAGGCTGAAGCAGCGAACAGAGTAATCCTCCGAGGATTGAAACGTCGACTAGGCGACGCCAAACAACGGTGGTTCGAGGAGCTACACAGCATCCTCTGGGCCTACCGAACAACCCCGCATTCCACGACCGGGGAGACCCCTTTTCGTCTAACCTACAGAATGGAAGTGGTGATCCCCGTGGAGATTAGGGAATCCTCGAGGAGGATGGAAGCCCCCCTCGACGGAGACGTGAACAACGAAGCCCTGAGGGAAGAACTCAATTTCGTCGAGAAGACACGTTCGGGCGCTTCTCTCCGAGAAGCTTCACTAAAACAAAAAATAACACTGCGTTATAACGACAAAGTTATCAAACGTGATTTTCATGTGGGCACCCTCGTCCTACGGAGGAACCAGAAAGACCCGCGAGAGGGCAAACTTGTCGCGAACTGGGAGGGCCCGTACCGCGTCCGCGCGAAAACGGGGACAGAAGCCTATTTCCTCGAAAATCTGCACGGGGAAGAACTTGCTCGACCATGGAACGCTGAGAAGCTCAAACAATACTACAGTTAAGCACTGGCTGTGACTCACGAACACCACGATTACGGGGACGCACTAAGGTACGAGTGCGACACCCCTATACAGAACACGATGATCGAAGGCCGCGTTGTGTGTGCGCAAGGACTTTGATCCGAAGGGGATACCTCGATCGTGCTCCGCCGTCGTTGTACCAATTAGGCAGAACACCCAGCTCGCGATGGGAAGTTCACGCCACGAAGCTAAGACCTCGACCGAGCTCTTAGCCTCGTTGAAGGTCGGAATACGTCTTTGACCACCTGGCCGGCTCTCCATGCAGTCAGGGACTATCAAGGTCGAGCAAATCCCAAAGTCTGTATTACTTAGACAAAAACAAAGTATAGAAATCTCTATTACTTGGACAGAAACAAACAAAGTATAACAAATGCTATAACATCACACACAATATAAACCATACGAACAGCACACGAGCAGATAAGCAAAAATGCATTGAAGCGGGCAGAATCCCATTGTAAAGATATTACAAACAAGTGTCAAAAGCCCCTGGCACGCAGGCCGGACGTACGTATTGAAAAATAAATAAAATGGCTCGCAGGTCGAATAAGACGAAGAAGAAAAGCCTACTCGGTGACAGTCCCTTCAGGATCCTCGCGTTCATGAACCTCGTCCACCCGCATCGGCTGCACGATCTGACCATCGACCACCTCGGAGTCGGGGTCAATCCCGTCGGCTGTGAGGTCGGGGTTGAGAACCCGAAGCTGCTCCACGGCGTTCCTGAAACCTATGTCAGCCGATTAGAGGTTGTCCTCCTCGGATTCCCGGAGCTTCACTATCAGCGCTGCCCGCGAGGTCAGCAACCTGTCTTCCTCGGTTTCCTTATCAGCTGGGCGGACAGCCTCCTTCAACTCGGCATTCCTCGCCAAGAGACGATCCCTCTCCTCTTCAATCTCGACGAGACGTCTCTGCTCTTCCTCAGCATTCTTTAACTTTTCCTCCAACTTCCCTAGAAGCTCGACCTGGGCCTAGTTCTGGCTTTTGCAGTCGGCTAGCTCCTTGCCCACCTTCTCCATTTTGGCTGAGATGGACTGGAAACTCTCGCGCAACCTGTTCAGCTCGCCTTCTGGGCACGCCTCGTCTTTCAGAACCAGGGCAGCCGCATAGACCCGCATCACAGCGGACACATCCTCCACCAGCGCCCTTCTCTGAGAGACCTTGTCGACGCATAAGATGGCCTGAGCTTCGGGGGCACCCACACATAGGGAATTATTCCCCATGAAAAATTTCGGCCTCGAGTGACAAGGCGGGAGCACAAATTTTACAGCAGGGGGACCCTCGTTCTCAGTAAGATCGATGGCCACTGTGTCTGCAATCCGCTGCCTCTTCGGGGAGCCCTGGGGGCTGGGAGAATCACTATCCTGGTGAGAGCCAGAAGAACCCCCGGTTGTCTGAGTGGGAACGGATTCCTGCGCTCGGAGCTGCTCGAGACGGCTTTTGCCTCCCTTCTTCGTAGCACGGTTAGCCTTTAACTTTTTGAGGCGCTCCTCAGTAGTCGACATCTTACCTGCAAACAGAAAAACAAAGAGGTCAATAATTCGAAAAGAAGGACGAAGGGAGAGGCAGGTCGGGGAGGCCACCCAACCTAACAGCTCGAGAGCTTCCTCGTCAGAAAACGTCTCAAGGAGAGCCCTAGTGTTGATCAGTCGACGCTTCATTAAGACCTTCCCGTCGTTGCCCAGAAGGAAGTCCCCGTTTGGCGTCACAAACTTGGCCTTGTTAAACCCACTGACGAACTTGACTATGGCCTCGTGAGCCAAGCGATCCCCTTCACAGAGCTTACCGGGGCTGACGATATACCTGTCCGTTCCCCTCTTGAAGTGTTCTTCAATCCAGAACAACGGAAACCTGGGCACAAGGGCCTCCTCTCGCCGCCCATCTACTTCTTCGACGACCCGACGGTACACTGTATTTACGGCCTCATATGAGACCGGCCTCACGAGGTAGTACCGGTACTTGAAATCTCGCACGTGTCATACCCCAAATTTTGACCACTAAGATTTCCCATCATTGTGTAAATCATCAGCACAATATGGATGTACCTTTGTACCTCATTAGTCTCCCCAAAGATGGGTGAGCGTTCACTACAATCAAGCTTAGGGTTTCAAACCCTCTCAGAGCCTTTAGACAAATGATCAATCAAGGAATGATATGATCTTCAACTTGTCTAAACCTCTCAAACATCCACAAAGGATCAAGAGGACTCCCACATCAAGAATTAAGCACAAGAGTGCAACATTTCAAGTGGATCAAGCCTCAAGTTCATCTAATACAAAGTCAACTGACGCAGAAAGTCAAAGTTTGACTTTTGGTCAACTTTGAGCTTCACAAGCCATTACTCAAGAAAATATGATGGATGATTTAATTTGATCAAATTTAAATCAAGAAATCACGCAAAATTTCAAAATTGATCAAATTGAAAGAAACTTAGAAATTTTTTCTAAGTTAAAATCATGTTCAAGTGCACAACTTTTCAAGGTTGTAACTATTGATCCAAGCATCCATTGATTTTGAGTAAGAGCTACTTTTAAAGAGGGTATTTGATACTTCAACATTGTAGAAGGAATCAACTCAAAATATCATAAGGATTGAAAGATATAAGTGGTCAAAGTTGGGAATTCTTAATGTCCAATGTTCTGACATTGCATGGGACATCATTAATATTTTTCCAACAAGAATGTCCCAACTTCAAGGATGTTTTTCTCCATGATCCAAGTTGATTCAAGCCAAACCTTGAACATCAAAGTTGAAGTACATCATCTCAGCTTTCCAGAAAGTTGTAGAACGTCCTTGTAGCATACTCGAGCAAGGAGATATGATTTTTGCAAAAAACATTGATAAAGCAGAATTTTCATGACAGCTTTTAGGACAGATTGGACTACACAAGTTCAAGACCATTTTTGATGACTTTGCAAGCTGAACCGAGACCAAAGTCAAACATCAAAGTTAAAGTATGTCATTAGGGCTTTCCAAAATGTATAAGAACTCCCATTAATTCAACTTGAGCAAGGAGTTATGAACATCACAACAGGCCTTGCTCGAGCTGATTT
This sequence comes from Lathyrus tuberosus, assembly GCA_022829125.1. Taxonomy (NCBI): domain Eukaryota; kingdom Viridiplantae; phylum Streptophyta; class Magnoliopsida; order Fabales; family Fabaceae; genus Lathyrus; species Lathyrus tuberosus. Next base: position 2,536,373 of record JALAZF010000274.1, on the reverse strand, counting down.
TTTTGGGACAGATTTTGTGCACTTTTCTTGTGCCACCCAATTTTCAAACTTTTTCACCATGCAAGACAAGCATCAAAGAGGCAATTCACTTCAACTCAAAATATCATAGTGTATTAAAAGATACAAGTGATTGAAGTTTGGAATTATTAATGTTCTTAATGTCTGATGTTCCAACATTGCATAGGAGATCGCTAATATTTTTCCAGCAAGAATGTCCCAACTTTAAGGATGTTTTTCTCTATGACCCAAGTTGATTCAAGCCAAACCTTGAACATCAAAGTTGAAGTACATCATCTCAGCTTTCCAGAAAGTCCTAGAACGTCCATGTAGCATACTCGAGCAGGGAGTTATGGATTTTACAAAAAGGCTTGCTGCAGCTGAATTTTTCATGGGACAGATTTGCACATTTCTTATGCCACACGAATTTCCAAGCCTTGTCATCATCTTGGACACATCTGAGGATCAAATCTAAAGAGGACAATCACTTAGCCAAGCCTCCAAAGTCCTTGGAACAAGAAGTAACATGCTATTCCTAAAAATCCCTAAAAGAGGGACAAGACTCCAATTTTAGATTGGAGCATTTAATAGATGCTTAGAGGTGGCATGGACTGACATATTTGCAACTGAATTCAGTCAAGATTCCTCTAACAAGTAGGGAACCAAAGCTCTGTGCCCTAACCTCTAGTCAATGGCTAGAGGAGACTTGGATTTTCATTGGACAACATTGGCCAAACCTCTGCTGCAGCCACCATTCACTATTGCTGCGAAAACAAACTTGCTATACTATAAATAGAGCTCATTTATGCTCAATTTGAGTACACCAAAGCCATCAAATAGATGCTTTCCTCAAAATCTCTTCTTTCACCTCAAATTTGCCTTCCAAAGCAAGTAATTCTGAGTTTTTGAGCTTGAGAGCTTTTCCATCACAATCAATCACACACACACCTCATATATATCATATGTAAGCTGTGCAAACTATCACAAGTGACCTGTAATCACAAAATTACAAAGTCACTTCTCAAAACCTCAAAATGACACTTTTTTGCATTTTTCAAGCCATGTCTTGATTCAGTCACTTACCAAACCAGATAAAACCTCAAACACACTCCAAATATCATCCTTGAACTATCCCAAATGGTTCCCAACATCTGGAACACCATTTGAGAGAGTTGCTATTTTGGTCACTTTTAACCCCTTTTGCAAGAAAGTGACAGTTTGTGTTTTTGCAGGTACCAGCTGATTCCAACCATCCTAAAAGCTTCTAAGAGGTCATTTGAGGGTGTCCAAAGCATCAAATCATTTTTGGAACAAAACACTTGGTAGGTTGCACAAAATCTCCAAAAAAAGAGGTAAAATTCATAACTTAAATTCTTTGAATCATGCTTTCCTTTGATGTCCACATACATGCATCATATTGAACAATTCTTGAAGCAAAAATGTAGTCCTTAATGTGTATGTTATGATCCTCCTACTTTTTGCACTTTAACATGTTTATATGTGGAGTTTATGTTGTTTTAAACTTAAGGTGCAGATCTGATTTTTTGCCTTGTGTGTGCTGTACATTAAGTTTCAGTATGTATGAGTAATACCATTGGATTCCTTGCGAAAAATTGGTCAAGATAGGTTCTTACGGATTTCAATTTCGTTAAAAATTGAGAGAGTTATGAATGTTTGAAAATTTGATAAGCAAAGATGTTTAAACTTAAGGTGCAGATCTGGTTTTTTGCCTTGTGTGCGTTGTACATTAAGTTTCAGTATGTATGAGTGATACCATTGGATTCCTTGCGAAAAATTGGTCAAGATAGGCTCTTCCGGATCTTAATTCCGTTAAAAATTGAGAGAGTTATGAATGTTTAAAGTTTGATAAAAAGATGTTGAAAATCAAGGTGCAGTTCTGGTTTTTGTCTGATGTCGAATGTGATGTTGTGACATATTCCCTTGTTCTCTTATCTTCAAAACTCATGAGTGATGTCGAATGTGATGTTGTGACATCGCATTCCTCTTTTTCTTAGTTTATCTTCAAAACTCAACCAATTATTTCACATAGCAAAAATTATCATTTTCCAAATCTGTTTTACACACTTCTTATTCATACTCCATAATATTTTAATCCACCAAAAAATCACAAAAACTATTATTATTTGATATATTTTTAATATATTCAAAAATATTGTTTTAAATTGTTTTAAATGCTTTTAAAATGATTTATTTTTCTTGATTTTTAAAACCAAAATGATTTTAAATATTCATGTGGATAAAATACTTTTTCGTAAACCTTAATCACTGTTTATAATATGATTAATGATTTTATTTGAAATTTTTTATCATTTTTTACTTGATTTTTCTTTGAAAAATGTCCTTTAAAAAATGAAATTAGGGTTTTTGATTAATTCAACCCTCATCAAACTTTTTCAAACACTCATGGGCCTCTAATAGAGTGTAAGACCCAATCCCTTTGTAAATACCAAAATTTTGGGCCTCAGTCACTTGTATAAGTCCCACGGTGTTTCCAAAACCTCGGCGCGATCGTCGCCCTTTTCAAAATTAACCATTGGGCCTACCCTCGAGTAGTAAGACCCATTTCTTTTCTTAAAACTCACTTGGGCCTCTAATAGAGTGTAAGACCCAATCCTTTTTTTGACCAAATCATTTTTGGGCCTCAGTGTATTGTATAAGTCCCGATACCGTCAAAAACAAACGGCGCGATCATCGCCAGTTTAAAAATAAACCAACTGGGCCTCTCCTTGAGCTATAAGACCCATTCAAAACTTTTGGGCCTCTAATAGAGTGTAAGACCCAACCCCCTTTTAACCAAAATCATTTTGGGCCTCACTTATTGTATAAGTCCCTCTGCGTTAAAAGAAAACCTCAGCGCGATCGCCATTTTAAACGGAAAAATCAATTGGGCCTACCCTCGTGTTATAAACCCCACTCTTTTTCTTTAAAACCTTTTGGGCCTCTTAAGAGAGTGTAAGACCCATCCCTTTGTACAGAAAACAATTTTTTGGGCCACAGTCACATATATAAGTCCCTCTGTACAAATTTAAATAGTGCGCTCACTGATAAAACCCTGGGCCTCTCATTGAGCTGTAAGCCCCAAATCTTTCTTTTTCAAAGCACTTTCTCCTTTGATTTTGAATATACTATTGTTCTCAATCTTTCTTTGTTGAACAACTAACCAAACAGCATGGAAGCTCTACAACCGAGTAAGTGTTTATATGCTTTCATTTACCGCTTTAATATACATATGACTGTATTGTGGGGTTGTTTCACTGTAAGTCTTCTTTCATAAGCTCATATCCACTGTGTAATAATATTATAGATATTTCGAGTTTCCCCGGCAACTACGTCTAGAACTAGGTGACGCCGTTTCGTTTATTCATAGAAATAGACAACTAGATCCCCAATAGGATCACGAGATACAGTATTCTCTTCGGTTGTCCTCATTAGGAATTGTCAAGAAACTCTACTCCCAGAGATTAATGTATTCTCCGTGAATGGCATCTTTGAGTTTCTTCCAAATTCTCGAACTTTTCTGACTTGATCTATTCCTTGTGAATAGCTTGCCTTGAATTTCTCGGGGTTTGGGGACCCACGGGCTTCTTAAAAGCATCGGCCTCCTCTTGGGCATCATACAAGGACCCACAGGCTTCCTAAAAGCAACCCCGCCTTCTCTTGGGCTTAGTACAAGGACCCGCCGGCTTCTTGGAAGTATTCATAGCCTCCTCTTAGGCTTCGTATAATGATCTCTTCCTCCAGGAATGATAGCCTCCTCTTGGGCTTCGTACAAGGACCGATCGGCTTCTTAAAAGTTTCCAGCCTCCTCTTGGGCTTCGTACAAATTGTCCCGACGACCTCCTAGAGGTATAGGAACAGAACTTAGTCATCTACATAGAACAATCCTTTCAAAGAGTCTACTACTGTTTCTCAAAGCATAGTACAAAAGATGAAACTCTAGACTTGGACAGTCTAATTTCCTTGAGTCTCCAAGACATTCTCAAGCACCCTTCAAAAATAGGAAGGAAACCCGTGGACTCGGAGAGTCTCAATACCCTTCGGATTTCCCACTTCCTTAAAGAACATGAATGACCCGGATCCTCGAATCAAATCCTTGAGTACAACATTGCTCATATAAGAACTGATTTTCTCTTTAAATCAGTATACTGGACCTGTCACTCAACAGAAACGGTAACCATATCCTCCTCTTAGGCTTTGTATAATGATCCTTCTCCAGTGAAGTTAGCTTCTCTCTTGGGCTTTATACAATGATTCTCCCCAGCGGAGTCAAACAACGTGTAGCCTCTCTCTTGGGCTTTGTACGAGACACATAAGAGACTCCCTCGTTGAGTCAATCACCCTTTCGCCTCCATCTCGGGCTTTATACGAGATACAAAAAGGTTCTTATTGAGCCAAACAAATTTCAGCCTCCATCTCGGGCTTCGTATGAGATACAAAAAAACTCTCTTGTTGAGTCAAATAGCCTCCCTCTCGGGCTTTATACGAGATACCAAAAGATTCCATCGTCGAGTCAAAACCTTTTAGCCTCTCTCTCGGGCTTTGTACGAGACACATATTAGCCTCCTCTTAGGCTTTGTATAAGAAAACCACTGGTTGATCCAATCAACCTTTTAGCATCAAAGTTGTGCCTCGCTCACAGTACACAAACATCAACAACTCCCTTCATCTAATCGCTGTAAGCGACAAGCCTCTGGATCATCAACATCCATGCCACTGTCCCTCTTTTAGCATGAGAAATTCCTAAGGAAAGATAGCATTGCTCTACACTGAGTTAAAGTCTTCTCCTTCAGGTTAAAATCCCCTTCAAAGAAAATTATGGCATTGCCGGATTCACAAATCCCGGTTAATGTAATTCTCCTTTATAAACAGTTGTGACATACAACCCCCTCTTTAGAGATGACAAATTCTCTCTAAAGTCAAATAGACTCTTCAACTTCATATCTTGGGCTTTGAACAAGATACAAATCACCTTTAGCTTCACGTCTTGGGCTTTGAACAAGACACCAAAACAACCATTTCCTCCCATAGAATAGGAGGAACTACGAACGCTCTGATTTCCCTGTTTTGGTAAACGGGAATACGTAGGCATAAGATTGAAAGAAAAAAATCTTAGCGAGCACACTAAACAAAAACCCTAAATCCCATACTCCCATATACCATAATCTGAAGCAATATCCTAACAAAATCCCAGAGAGAAATCAGTATTGGCGAAAATACAAATAACCAATACAAAGGCCCCCACCACATTGATCGCATCCGTAACCTAACAGACCGCTGTTTAAACTCGGTATGCAAGCAGGGTTAATTGGAGACATCTATTTCCCTTCCTTCATCAGCTTTAATAGGATAAAAAATGAATCGACCTGTAGTAAACTGACTCCAGAGAGCGACAGCGCTTAAGAACCGCGTCCAAAATCACTCGCTACAGCACGGAGTCCATATAAGTGTGAAACAGGCTGCTCACCTGCTTAAAGGACACCCAGCCATGCTTGTCGTCGACAGCCTTCCGTTGAAGGTGGAAAATGCTAAAAAATAGGGGCACCGTCGTCCCAATCTTCAGGCATTTGCACACGAGCTCTAAAGCCCTGATGAAAGCGAGAGAGTTGGGGTGGAGTTGAGAAGGGGCCAAACGCAGCCAGACAAACACTGACTGTTGAAAATCTGTGAAGGGAAAACGCCATCCCGCCTCGTCGAACATAAACGCATATACGGGAAACTGCATCCCGCTGTATGTCGAGCATATTCGATGATGTGGCCTCGGCCTGAACACGTTCCACGTCTTTGCAGAACCCACTAGACGGTGCTCGACGGTGCAAAATATGTCGTCCTCGTCCCCGTCGACAAACAGGAACATCATGTTCACTGCCTCTTCGCAGGCCCACTCGTTGGGAAGCCTTTCCCCGGCAGTGGTTGTCTCCGCCATAGGTGAATCGGGTCCGTCGTAAATATCCAAGGATCCCTCGGCCACTGGCAATACGTTCATTTACCTGAAAAGCAGAAGGAAATGGTGAATTTGATGACCCATATCAAATCCACCCCTTCCACCGCTGATCAAGTGAAAGGGCGAGGAGGGAACGTCGGGGAACGCGAACCCGCGACCATCCTCAGGTCCGCGGGGAGCGAAATTGGGCGGGACCCCGGGGTATTCGACCCATATCCCCGAGATAAACGTCGGTTCCCCGGGGATTCCGTCCTTAATCCCCGGAATGTTCAACAAAAGAACTAAGAAACGTTCGTCTCATGACCCCGAGATATCCTTCGTGTCCACGGGGATTTCATCGTCTCTCCCCGCGAGATTCAACAACTAAACTATGAAATTCCGCCGTTTTCGCCGGATATTTCATGATTTCAATGAGAACTTCATCAGTTCACCATGAAACCACCCTAAAAAGGCAAATGAAAGGAGAAAAAAGAAAGAAACTTACTTGAAATAACTTCCGTTAGGGTTCCGGCACGGCAGTTGACGGCGGCGTACGACGGCAAAACAAGAGAAGGAAGAAAGAGTGAGTCTGAGCAAAGGGGGAGCCAAAAGTGCGAATGGGACGAGATGACCCTTATTTATAGGGCTCTCACAAGTTTCGAGGGCTCATAGGCAATCGATTACGCTACCCTAGCATAGCCGCCCTAGACAATAATGAGCTGCGACACGTGGCACACACTCTCCCAAACGCGTCGTTTCATTCCCCAACACGCGTCTTTTCATTCACCTCGTTTCAGACTTCTCATATCCCCGCGACGTCGCTCATCCGCGGCCAATCCAGCTGTAACGCCCCAGTTTTGTTAGATTTATTTAATAGAGTAGATTTAATTGGTTTTGGTTTTATATTATTTTATTATTGACTTTTATTTGGCAATATATTATTTTTCATCGTTGTTGATGTTTTATCGCATTTTGAGAGCGTTTGGGAGATATTCGAGCTGAGGGGTATTTTGGTCTTTTGCTTGGGTAAGTTTATGTTTTTATATAAATAGAAAGAAATAGAGAGAAAATGAGAGAAAGAAGAAAAGAAGAAAGAAGAGAAAGAGAAAAGAAGAGGAAGAAGAGAGAAAAGAGGAGAAAGTGGGAAAAATCGGGAAAAACTCTGTTTCAATCGAATTTAATCGGGTAAGGGTGTGAAATATTGTTATCCTAACTTTGTGTATGATTATGTATGTGTGATTGTGTGAAGGTTTTCTTGTTTTTCCATAGTTTTCCAATTCTAGGTCGAAATGAGAAAAATGGATAGAAATCGATGTTTTCACGGATGAAATTTGGAATAAATCGCGTAGTAGAGTCGTGTGATGTTGGGTCTTGATTTAGTGTGATCGTTTGATTGAATCGAGTTGAATTTATAACTTTTGAGTTTTTGGTATATATTGAGGTTTTTGTGTAAATTGATGTTGTGATCGAGTAAGAGTGTTTGGATATGTCTGGTAACATTGGTACAGGTTGATATTTCATCGGGTAAGGTTTGGGTTTAATCGGGAATGGTTGTTTGCGTGTTTTTCCGCGGTTTCGATCGATTTCGAATTTAGAATTCAATGATAAAATTATGTTTTAAAATATTTCAAAAATGGAAAATGTGTTGGATGGCTTCTTAATGGTGAAAATATTGTAGTACGTTGAATTCTGAGATCGTAGCTTTTTACGGAATCGAAATCGGAGGTCCGGAAGGCTTCCGACGATGAAAAATGCATTTTCTGGGCCCTGACACGGCCCGTGTCACACAACACGGGGGCCGTGTTAGACCACTGACTAGGGAGGGTGGAAACGTGAAAAAAATGTGAAATTTGGGTTTTTGAGTGACACGGGCCGTGTCCCACAACACGGGGGCCGTGTCAGGCCTGCTGTAGGTTTTTCTTTCAAAATTGTTTCGATCGTAACTTTTGATCCGTAAATCCGTTTTGGTCCCCGTTCGAAGCGTTGGAAAGCTTATGAAATATTCTTTCTAATAAAAATGGGTTGGAGGTCAGTATATGATTTAATTAAGTCGTGATTTTGAAAAAGTGTTGTATTGTTGGATTTTTACCGTCGTATTGGTGTGCGAATGATGTGTTATCATGCTACATGCTTTTGATATGTAACGTATAGCTTGTGTGCTGTTATATGACGTGAGTATATGTGATAAAATGTTGTGCATGATTGATATGTATTGGTGATGGATGCATGGTGTCTGAATAGTGTGTTTTGTCGACTTTTAACCGACTTTTCCGATGAACCGTAAATTGAATTATTTGGATAATTGTGTATGTTGTTATACAATTGATGTGAATGTATGTGGATTATATGTGATGGATGCATGACTATATTGCGAAATATGTGTGCATTGCATGAGTGTATGTGGTCATTTTGTATGAGAAACATCATGACATGCATTCATGTGTCGCGATTCGTGGAGAATCGGGTGTAATATCGCGTCCCTGTTGGGTGTGAGTGATTGATTACACAAATGATCATTTGAGGATCCTCTGAACATTGCGTAGTCAATGGGTGTAATCGTTGCGATGAGTTACACTTGATTCCGTGGGAATCTTCAGAATGATTGTGTGCCCTTATGGGGTTTGAGCAATCGGATTGTGTCTGCGTGAACAATCCAGAAACATCGGATGCCATGATGGTATGAGCGATGGGGAAATATCGTAGGCCCGGCAGGGAGGATATTTCCATTGAGTTCTTCAATTGAGCTCGGGTGATGAGTCGGTACCGCATGCATCTGCATAGAGTCGTGAGTCGGTCTCTATGAGTTGCATTTGTCATCCTTGTATTTGTGCATTGATGAATAAACATATATATGTATATGTTGATGTGGAATGAGTAGAATTGTGCCGGTGTGCATGGATGGATATACATGAATATGTGTGTTTATGTTGAATGATAAGCATTATGAGGAATATGCTTGGTTTTATATATATATATGCCTTGCGATATATATTGAGTGAGATGTGATGATTGTGACATAGTAGACATAATATGTATGTTTATGTGGAATGATGATAATGGTGAATGTATGCATAATGAAATGCTTGATGATATATCTATATTGTGATATATGATGAGTTGTGGTGAGAATATGTGTTATATGTTTATGTTGTAGTACATAATTATATGCAGTGTTATTATGATAATATTTCTCACCCTTCTGCTATTTTATGATGCTCTATGAGGCATTGCAGATTAGGTATCTGGCGGTCTTTTTGTGAAGCGTGTCTTCATTTTCCTTGTTGGTCGGTTGGCTCTGATATGTAGCACCGGGTAGCTAGGACGTTTTGATCTTTTTGTGATACATTTGCATATGTATCTTGCTGATGAATTTGTGTATATAAACATGATGTTGCTTGTGATTCATACTGGATGATGTATATATATGTTGATGTATATATGTGGTTGTTATTCAATATTTTAGATGTTTCCGCTTTTATTCTAAATATTGAGATGTGGGTATAAGGACTGAGATCCTTTGTTGTTTGAAAGTTACCCCACTGTTGCATATCATTTGTTGAGCAGGTGGTTTATGTTTTAATTTCAAGCATAATGTGACATGCCTTTTTATGCCGTGTTTACAATTATACTCTGATGAAATTTCCAATACATGCCTAAATGATTTATTTGATTATTTAGGGGTATAGAAAGGGGGTGTTACATTAAGTGGTATCAGAGCCAGTGTTGAGTCAGTTGTTGAGTCTGTTGGTGTGACAGTTGAATACTGTCGGTGTTGTTTGTTCCTTAGTACGGGATATGTGTGTGAAACACTGTCAGTACTTTCTGGTTTTCTAATCCTTTGTTTTCAGGAGTTAGAATGAGATAAGTGGGGGAGAAGCTAGTACTTCTACATGTTGCTTCAGGTGTGGAACGCTGGCTCAGTGTGTTGTGAATTGCAAGATGGTAAGTGTTGTTTGGACAGTGTTGTTCACGATTCCGTAAGAAATGCGGAGGTAAGGTTTATGTCAACTAAGGATTTGTGCCTTAGGTAGTTTTGTGTATGGGATGCAAGAAAGGCTATTATAGTTTGGTAAAGACGGTTTATGCCCCATCATGATTGTCGGCTGTCTATTGGCAAATTGAGGAACTGATCACCCTTAATCTCTTGTTGATAGCAGACGGAAATTATGTTGGAAGGAATAGGCGGGTCTTTCCGGCTTTGATAGTGTGTGAAATGAGTTGTTTGGAATTTAAGGAGATGATTACAGATTGTTTTGATGAGTCGATGAAGATGCTAATATCGGAAGATGAAATGGATTAGAGGTTTTGGTATGTTAGTCCAGTTGGGAAGTCATTGAGAGAGAATGATTGGGTTTTATTTAAGGACTGCTTCACAGAGAGTAGAGATTGAACTTAATTGGACGAAGGTGAATAGTTGAGGTTTATATCTGCTAAGTAAGTAGGAAACTCTTAGTAGATGGGAATAAGATGTTTGTTTTGTCTGTGATGGTAGTGTTCTGGGAATTGGCAGGAAGTCGCAGTGATGGGCCATCAGTTGGGCATAGTTTTCAGATGTGTTTTTGGATGGAACATTAAGGTGTTGTCTTAGAGAGCTCCAGTATTGTTGGTAACAAAAGGAAGGATGATGGAATGGAATAACAAGTATAATGGTATTGAGACTATGGACAGCAAACTTAGAGTTCTGGTGGGTTTGGAGTCTTTGGAGTTTTAAGGCATTAATGGAAATTATGAGGAAACCCTTGTGGGTGGATGTAACATTGTGTTTGAGAATTCTTTTTGGTTGGTTGTTGATACATGTTGGAATTGCGGAATTGGACGGTCAGGAGAAGAAATTGGGTATGGATTACTAACAGTTGAATAAGGTAATGATTGAGAATAAGTGTCCACTTTCATGAACAGATGACTAGAATGGTTTGGTTGAGTTTGAGTGAATTACAATTGTTTGGAATGTTTGATAAGAGTGGTGAATTGTGTGAGTTGAGGCTTTGATCGATTTAATGTGACTGGTTAGGTTTGTTATCCACGGAATAGGTTGTTATTTACTCGGTTAAGCTTGTATGTGAATAACCAGTTACCCAGTGAAAATTTTTGCAAAAGCTTTAAGGATTTATATCTTTTGGATTTTGGTTGGGAATTGCAACGTACGGTGATGGTATTTGGTGTTAGTAACGCGTCTCTAATGTTTATGGAGTAGAGGAATCGTATCTTCCATATTTAATGGGATAAGTTAGTAGTGGTTTCGATTGAGGATATTTGGATTTGTTATAAACTCAGAGGAAGAATGAGTAAAGTGTTTGAGATTTGAATTACAAGTGTTGAAAAGAGACGAAGTTTTATGCTAAGTTATTCGAGTGAGAATTTTGGTTGAAAAGGGTTAGTTTCTTGGAAATGTTATTTCAGATGAGAGTATGGTTAATGGATCCATCGGAAGTAGATGTAGTTCTACATGAGAGGCTCCGAAGTTAGTTAAGGAGATTAGAAACTTTTGGACTCAGTTGGTTGTTATTACAGGTTATGGAAGACTTTGTTAAGTTCGTACTTCTGGTATCTCAGTTGACTTGCAAAGGGTGAGTCGTTTGTTTGGATGTTCGTTGTGAGTAAGTTTTGGTGAGCTGGAGTAGAAGTTGTCTACGGTTTCAGCTTTGATTTTGTGTGATCCTAATAAACCGGTTGTGGGGTATCGTGATGTGTCTTTGATGAGTTTAGTCAACGTGGTAATGAAAGAGGGTAAAGTCGTGGCTTATGCTTTACGACAATTAAGGATTTATAAAAGGATCTGTATTATTATGGATTTGGAATTGGTTGCGGTGGTATTGTGTTGGAATAATTGGAGGTATTATCTTTATGGTTCTAGGTTCGAAGTGTTTGGTAATCGCAAGGATATTGAGTACTTGTTTGGTCCAAAGGAATAGAGTATGAGACAACAAGGATGGTTAGAGTTCGTGATGAGTTATGAATTTGGCTTGGATTATCCTTCGGGGAAAAGCTGTTGTTGTGCCTGAAAAGTTAAGTCGGAAGTTTCTATGCATGCCTGTTTTAATGGTCAGGGAGTTAGAATTATTTGAGCAATTCCGAGACTTGTGTATGGTGTATGAGATAACACAGGAGAGTGTGAGGTTGGTAATATTAAAGTGAACAGTGATTTTTGGCGAATATGAGAAAGAGTTAGACTTTGGACGTGAAATTGATAGTTTTGATGGTTACGAGTAATCAGAGTGTGCAACGGAAGCGTGAGGTGGCAGGATTCGTATAGGCATGTGTGACTTGTAAGAGTTCATAGGTTGAACATTGAGAACGTGTAGGAATGATGAGACCATTGGACGTTTCAGAATGGAAGTGTTAGGTGAAAGGTTTAAATATTATTCATGGGCTACTATGTAGATGGATGTTTTGGTTATATGTTCGATTGGGAATCGTAGCATTATTGTAAGAAGGTTGTGTGACAAGGATGTTGGTATTCTGGTTTTGTAGAGGTTGTGGAATCGATGTTGTGTCGTGGAACTTGTGTTCTTGTTTGTGTTGTTGCCTCGTTTCCATCGTGATGGTTCGAGTGTGTGTGGCTAATTCCTTGTGGGGAATTAGGGGAGTGTTATCTGTGGTGATGGTAACGATCTTGTTGTGTTTCGGTTCTAGAGTGAACCTGTGTGTTGGTATCGTGGTTTTCCTTGAGTTGTGAGTTGGTCGTCAAGTGCATTGTATGGGCATTGCATCTTGTCGTTCTAGTCATCATCATCGTTGTGTCGTTGTTGTAGTTGTGGTTAGCAAGGTGATTTGCCAGTTGTGTTATTTGTGGTGTGCCTTTTGTTGGCATGTTGGTTTGTTAGTCGGATGCGAGAGTCGTGTCCGGAGTTGTTCGTCTCAGTATATTTTCGAGGACGAAAATTTCTAAGTGGGGGAGAATTGTAACGCCCCAGTTTTGTTAGATTTATTTAATAGAGTAGATTTAATTGGTTTTGGTTTTATATTATTTTATTATTGACTTTTATTTGGCAATATATTATTTTTCATCGTTGTTGATGTTTTATCGCATTTTGAGAGCGTTTGGGAGATATTCGAGCTGAGGGGTATTTTGGTCTTTTGCTTGGGTAAGTTTATGTTTTTATATAAATAGAAAGAAATAGAGAGAAAATGAGAGAAAGAAGAAAAGAAGAAAGAAGAGAAAGAGAAAAGAAGAGGAAGAAGAGAGAAAAGAGGAGAAAGTGGGAAAAATCGGGAAAAGCTCTGTTTCAATCGAATTTAATCGGGTAAGGGTGTGAAATATTGTTATCCTAACTTTGTGTATGATTATGTATGTGTGATTATGTGAAGGTTTTCTTGTTTTTCCATAGTTTTCCAATTCTAGGTCGAAATGAGAAAAATGGATAGAAATCGATGTTTTCGCGGATGAAATTCGGAATAAATCGCGTAGTAGAGTCATGTGATGTTGGGTCTTGATTTAGTGTGATCGTTTGATTGAATCGAGTTGAATTTATAACTTTTGAGTTTTTGGTATATATTGAGGTTTTTGTGTAAATTGATGTTGTGATCGAGTAAGAGTGTTTGGATATGTCTGGTAACATTGGTACAGGTTGATATTTCATCGGGTAAGGTTTGGGTTTAATCGGGAATGGTTGTTTGCGTGTTTTTCTGCGGTTTCGATCGAGTTCGAATTTAGAATTCAATGATAAAATTATGTTTTAAAATATTTCAAAAATGGAAAATGTGTTGGATGGCTTCTTAATGGTGAAAATATTGTAGTACGTTGAATTCTGAGATCGTAGCTTTTTACGGAATCGAAATCGGAGGTCCGGAAGGCTTCCGACGATGAAAAATGCATTTTCTGGGCCCTGACACGGCCCGTGTCACACAACACGGGGGCCGTGTCAGACCACTGACTAGGGAGGGTGGAAACGTGAAAAAAATGTGAAATTTGGGTTTTTGAGTGACACGGGCCGTGTCCCACAACACGGGGGCCGTGTCAGGCCTGCTGTAGGTTTTTCTTTCAAAATTGTTTCGATCGTAACTTTTGATCCGTAAATCCGTTTTGGTCCCTGTTCGAAACGTTGGAAAGCTTATGAAATATTCTTTCTAATAAAAATGGGTTGGAGGTCAGTATATGATTTAATTAAGTCGTGATTTTGAAAAAGTGTTGTATTGTTGGATTTTTATCGTCGTATTGGTGTGCGAATGATGTGTTATCATGCTACATGCTTTTGATATGTAACGTATAGCTTGTGTGCTGTTATATGACGTGAGTATATGTGATAAAATGTTGTGCATGATTGATATGTATTGGTGATGGATGTATGGTGTCTGAATAGTGTGTTTTGTCGACTTTTAACCGACTTTTCCGGTGAACCGTAAATTGAATTGTTTGGATAATTGTGTATGTTGTTATACAATTGATGTGAATGTATGTGGATTATATGTGATGAATGCATGACTATATTGTGAAATATGTGTGCATTGCATGAGTGTATGTGGTCATTTTGTATGAGAAACATCATGACATGCATTCATGTGTCGCGATTCATGGAGAATCGGGTGTAATATCGCGTCCCTGTTGGGTGTGAGTGATTGATTACACAAATGATCATTTGAGGATCCTCTGAACATTGCGTAGTCAATGGGTGTAATCGTTGCGATGAGTTACACTTGATTCCATGGGAATCTTCAGAATGATTGTATGCCCTTGTGGGGTTTGAGCAATCGGATTGTGTCTGCGTGAACAATCCAGAAACATCGGATGCCATGATGGTATGAGCGATGGGTAAATATCGTAGGCCCGGCAGGGAGGATATTTCCATTGAGTTCTTCAATTGAGCTCGGGTGATGAGTCGGTACCGCATGCATCTGCATAGAGTCGTGAGTCGGTCTCTATGAGTTGCATTTGTCATCCTTGTATTTGTGCATTGATGAATAAACATATATATGCATATGTTGATGTGGAATGAGTAGAATTGTGCCGGTGTGCATGGATGGATATACATGAATATGTGTGTTTATGTTGAATGATAAGCATTATGAGGAATATGCTTGGTTTTATATATATATGCCTTGCGATATATATTGAGTGAGATGTGATGATTGTGACATAGTAGACATAATATGTATATTTATGTGGAATGATGATAATGGTGAATGTATGCATAATGAATATGCTTGATGATATATCTATATTGTGATATATGATGAGTTGTGGTGAGAATATGTGTTATATGTTTATGTTGTAGTACATAATTATATGCAGTGTTATTATGATAATATTTCTCACCCTTCTGCTGTTTTATGATGCTCTATGAGGCATTGCAGATTAGGTATCTGGCGGTCTTTTTGTGAAGCGTGTCTTCATTTTCCTTGTTGGTCGGTTGGCTCTGATATGTAGCACCGGGTAGCTAGGACGTTTTGATCTTTTTGTGATACATTTGCATATGTATCTTGCTGATGAATTTGTGTATATAAACATGATGTTGCTTGTGATTCATACTGGATGATGTATATATATGTTGATGTATATATGTGGTTGTTATTCAATATTTTAGATGTTTCCGCTTTTATTCTAAATATTGAGATGTGGGTATAAGGACTGAGATCCTTTGTTGTTTGAAAGTTACCCCACTGTTGCATATCATTTGTTGAGCAGGTGGTGTATGTTTTAATTTCAAGCATAATGTGACATGCCTTTTTATGCCGTGTTTACAATTATACTCTGATGAAATTTCCAATACATGCCTAAATGATTTATTTGATTATTTGGGGGTATAGAAAGGGGGTGTTACACCAGCCAGACCAGATCGATTTATTTCTCCCCGTTTGACCAACCGCTCCTCGTCTATAATCCCTTCCCAGACTGGACAAGTCCTCGACATGGCTGGCCCTTAAGTCATTACTCCGACACCTCAGAGCAACGACTTGGGGGGCTCCTGTTCTGGACTGGGCCGGGGTCTGCTCCTCAATCGAGTAGGCCAACCCACACGTTCTGGGGTGGCCCAAAAAAGGCCTCTTATCACAACCAACGTCAAGCACATGCCCACTTCAACAGTGTCAGGCACATGCCACATCTCGGCGGTGTTCGGGCACACGCGGCATAGAGCGTCGGGCAGAGGTGCTAAGCCTCTCCGAGCTCGCCCCTCCTTGACACTCAGGTGCTCCTCCCCGCGAGGAGCCATCTCCTTCTGCACATAAGAGTCTTCCCCGCTAGGATACGTCTCTCCCCGACACGCAAGACTCCTCCCCGCGAGGACACGTTCTCATGTAACCGCCCACTCCCGATGGAATCGGTCTGCCCTAATTCCGGATATCTAGGAGCGGTAACCCCAGGGCAAAGACCACGTACTGGTCTTCACTACGCCACGTAAGCCCTGGCAGTTACTTGGATTGGGCCTGGCAATCCCGCCCAATGCAAGTAATTGTTGGCCCCGCGCTGGGGGCTCTCTATAAATACCCTCTCACTTGAGAGGGTCAGGTTACACACTCTCTTACTCTCTAACCTTGTACTTGCTTTTACTTGTGACCCTTGCCTTACTTGAGCGTCGGAGTACCTTGCAGGTACACCCCCCCCCCACCGCCGTCTTTCAACCTCACCGGAGCTGAAGTCCACAAGATGTTGCTGGCCACCGAATACTGTCTGATCCAGGTATGATCAAAAAGTATAACAAAAAGTGTTTGTGCTTGAAAATTAAATATTTGAATAGTAAGAATTTGGATAAAAACTATGGTCGGAACAATGTAAAATTGTTTTAGGCAAAGAAAGTAAACGAAAAACATAGTAAATGTCATTAGGTTAAATATGTTTATAGTCCTCATAAATATTTCGATTTCGTTTTTAGTCCCTCAAAATATTTCCTTCAAAGAATGGTCCTCATAAAATTTTCAATCCACATTTTTGGCCCCTCTTGCAACTAAGCGACATTTTTTACAACTTAGCGACATAATTAATGACGGTTTTAGCGATGGTTTTTAACTTAGCGACATTTTTTACAACTTAGCGACATAATTAATGCCACATTCATCAAAACATCAACATGAAGTATTGAATCACTTCACATCTTATTCATTAAATAAAACCAAATACTTTAATTAAATAGCGGAAGTAAATCAACGGTATAGCATTAAAGCTTCAATTACATCAAAAACTCCACATTACACGTGGTTCATCAACAATTAAACAAAACCAGATGCGTAACAAATACAAAGTCAAATAGCATAAATATTTCACGAAATTCCCATCCTGCCCGTGTTACGTATCAGAGCGACTCCTAAGACTCGATTAAATAGAAACACAATGCTCCAAGCACTACTCAGGTACCTGGTCATCTGTACTCCCCAAGGAGCATAGACACAACAAACAGAAAAGGGGTGAGAACTACATTCAATAAATATACGGTGAAAAACACATGCTAAGGAGTAGTTCATACACAAAACACCAATCATATAATTACCACGCACATACAAGGGCCACATCATCATTCGACATAAACAGCCCATATTCAATCATATATATGCAATGCGACTCAACTGACATAACACAATGCGTGTGGTACCATCACAATCACATACGTTCACCCTAGAACCCGATTCCCGTCAGAATTCAGATAAGTCATATGCGTTCCTCTGAACTACAACTTATCTCCACACGACTCCCACATAGAGTCTGGATGAGACTAGGCACCCATCATGGATTCCCACCTAGCTCATCTCCATATCACATGACATGAATGCATGGCACAACATTATGCAAAATATAAGAATTATTCAAGCATAATTCACGATCATCAATGATTTCACGTGAGCCACATACTCACCTTAATTCCTTCCGAAATTACCACCACGGAACAAGACCGTCCACACACGACAATCTTGGCTCACACACATCCAACACGTCTCAACCAGACATTCTCATAAAATCCCAAGTTTTATCCTATTTACCATCATTACTAGTTTCTCCTACGTCCAATTATACCATCTTAGTCTTACGGGACAAGAGAAACTGAATTACACGCGAAATCTGGATAGAAATCGCGTAAACGGGAAATTTTCACCACAGCTCTGCCCATACGCGTATGGCCCTGCCCCATATGTGTATGGCCATCTCCCTACGCCCCAGGCCTGCGCATCCTACGTGTATGGACCCACTGCCCAGGCCTTCATAATCGTATTACCTCCTGCCGTACGCGTATGGCCAGAGCCCATTTCCCTCAGAATTCCCCTCAGAAACTCACCATACGCGTAAGGCTACTCTCATACACGTATGGACCCCTCCCTTATGCGTATCATACGCGTATGACCAGAAGGCCGTGCTAGCTTGGGGACGGGGTGCGTATCACACGCATATGGCCCCCTGGGTGTGTCCCCCATACGCGTATGGCGTCCCTCCATACGCGTATGACCAGAGAGCATGCCAAAATCTCAGAACTTGAATTTGCATGAGTTCTCACATATTGAAGCCCATTCCAACACCTAAATCAGATCCAAAATCATCTTTATTTCAGTCTAATCCCAGATGAGTTAAAAACCTATTCCCCAAATTTCCATATTTGTTCTACATCAGAACTCAGCAACACATAATCAATTTATTCAACATACCATACAGATTCACACATACATTTCATTACACAACTATTATCTAACAGCAGCAGTCACACAACAAATATCCCAAATACGAAATTGAAGCAAGAAGATGAAAAATACACAGAACCTAAGAGGGAAATGACCCATCACTACCCTCTCATGTTCAGATCGCCCATATTGAATCCCATTATCCCCCCTTACCTGAAATCTGAGCTTGATCCTTCAACAATGGTGGAAAATTCCTCTAGTTCTCTGGTCCTAGCTTTCCTTCTCTCTTTTCCTTCTCTTTTCACGTGAAACCAAAACTGACTGTAACTCCTCCACTAATTACTCTAATTATGTTTTATTTCTTAATTATCTTAATAATAATAATAATCCCAATAATAATAATAATAATAATAATAATGTGAATAATTATAATAATATTAATATTAATGATTATAATAATAATATTAATATTAATACAACTAATATTACATTAATATAATCTCTCCTTATTCATATTATTATTACCACATTATCCTAGCCTTTAATTCCGACTAAGTCATTCTACTAAGCGCTCTCACACCCCCTTAACACACCTACCCTTAACCAAGACAATAAAATCACAAACAACATACAAAATATTTACAACACACCAAAATAATTAAATGGGGTGTTACAACTCTCCCCCACTTAAAATATTTTCCTCCTCGAAAATGTACCTGATGAGAACAACTTCGGATATGAATCTTGCATCTTGCTCCCCAATTCCCAGGTCACACTTCCTCCGACAGCTCCTCCCCAAGCTACTCTCACTAAAGGAATATCTTTGCCCCTTAGCTGCTTCATCTTGTAATCCTCGATCCTTATCGGCATCGCCTCCACGGTAAGATTATCCTAAATATGTACTTCATCCCTCCCAAGCACATGGGAAGGGTCAGCAATATACTTCCGAAGTTGTGACACATGAAACACGTCATGAAAATTTGAAAGTTCAGGTGGCTGCGCCACTCTATAAGCAACAATCCCAACTCTCTGCAAAATCTAATACGATCCAATGAACTTAGGATCCAGCTTCTTCGATTTCAGCACATGAACAACACCGGTCATAGGATTGACCCTTAGAAACACATGGTCGCCTACGCTAAATTCTAAGTCTTTTCTCCTATTATCATGATAGCTTTTCTACCTACTCTAGGATGCCTTCATTTTCTCCCTAATCATCTGAATTATCTCAGTAATCTGTTGCACAATCTCGGGTCTGAGTACGATACTCTCGCCTGACTCATACCAACATAGAGGCGTTCTACACCTCCTACCATACAATGCTTTAAAAGGCGTCATTCCGATACTAGAGTGGCAACTATTATTGTAAGGTAATTTAATCAGCAGCAAATGAGTATCCCAAGCACCTCCTTGCTCGAGTATACAAGCTCTCAACAAGTCTTCTAGCGACTGAATAGTCCTCTCATACTGTCCATCTGTCTATGGGTGATAAACAGAACTCAACTTCAAACTAGAACCCAAAGCTTCCTGCAAGATCTTCCAAAATCTGGAAGTAAACCTCTGGTCTCTGTCAGACACAATGCTCGACGGAACCCCGTGCAACTTCACTATTATCCTGATATAGATCTCCGCTAACTTTTCCAGCGCAAAACTGATGTTAATCGGTATAAAATGTGTCGATTTCGTCAGTCTATCCACAATTACCCAAATAGCAATAAAGCCTCTCACCGTATTCGGCAACCCAGTCACAAAATCCATCGCGATACTATCCCACTTCCACTCTGGTATTTCCAGTGGTTGCATCAAACCGGAAGGTTTCTAATGTTCCACCTTTTACTTCTGGAAAGTCAAACAAGCATACACAAACTGAGCTATGTATTTCTTCATATTCGGCCACCAAAACAATTTCTTAAGGTCCTGATACATTTTCGTAGCTCCTGGATGAATACTCAAGCTACTTCCATGGCTCTCCGATAAGATCATTTTTCTCAGTTCAAAATTATCCGGCACACAAATTCTGCCTCAAAATCTCAACACACCAAAATTATCCACTTTAAAGTCACCTTCTGCATCCGACCCTCCTGCGGTCGTCAAATCCGCCAGCTTCAAATCCAGCTTCTGACTCTCTCTAATCTCACTAAGGAACTCATTATTAACTTTTAGCATACCCAACATCACACTCTCAGGAGTCAGTTCGCAAACCATGCTCAAGTCTCTAAACTGTTCAATTAAATCCAACTCTTTAATCATCAATGTCAACATATGAATTGTCTTCAGACTCAAAACATCTGCTACGACGTTAGCTTTACCAGGATGGTAACTCAAGCTAAAATCATAGTTCTTTAAGAATTCCAACCATCTTCTCTGCCTCATATTCAGCTTTTTCTGTTCAAATAAATATTTCAAACATTTATGATCGCTGAACACTTCAAACCTCGACCCGTACAAGTAATGCCTCCAAATTTTCAACACAAAAACCACTGCAGCTAACTCAAGATCATGGGTATGATAATTCCTTTCATATACCCTCAATTGTCGTGAGGCATAAGCCACGACCTTACCATCTTGCATCAATACCCTGCCTAATCCCATTTTGGACGCATCACAATACACCACAAAAGGTTCATCTGGCTTTGGTAAAATCAACACTGGCGCTGTAGTCAACCTCCTCTTCTATTCCCTGAAACTTTCTTCACACAAATATCCCACACAAAGGCCTGACCTTTTCTAGTCAACTGAGTCAGAGGAAGGGACAAATTAGAAAATCCTTCAATAAACCTGCGGTAATAACCTGCCAAACCCAAGAAACTCCTAATCTCCGTCACTGATTTCAGACGTTTCCACTGAAGTACAACGCTTTGGATGGATCCACTGCTATGCCATCACTAGAAATAACATGTCCTATAAAACTCACCTCATGCAACCAAAACTCACATTTTGAAAGTTTTGCAAACAACTTATTATCTTTCAACACTTGCAATGACGCAAAATTACAACCTCAAGGCTCCATCTTCTAGAAGTTCATCCACTTACTTAGCAGACAACAACATCATCTCTCTACTATCACCAAACCCAAATCCACACTCTGGATTCAAGTCACAGTTATCTTTAGGAAACATCAGGGATTACACACCACTGCCCTATCTCTAGCCATCACCTTGCTCTTTACTCCCTGAGAAGTAACCATCAACCATACCTGATCGTTCTCCCCCAGAGACACCCCAACTTGACCGACGGACATGAAACTCGAATTCACCTCATCTTTAGATATAAGAATTTGCATCGACATCGCCAAGACAATCTGTAAGCGTTTGGATTAACTCCAAACAATCCCCTATATACACCATCTAAGCTGGCAAGACGCATCCATTCCATCCAACACGATCCCGTCTACTATCAACAAGAGATTAAGGGTGATCAGTTCCTCAGTTTGTCAATAGGCAGCCGACAATCATGAAGGGGCATAAACCATCTTTACCCAACTATAATAGCGTCCACCGACACATTGAGCCATGACTCCACACTTGAGGCATCTTGGAGAAGCATAAGCCTCTCCCCCACTTATTCCATTCCCAACCTGCAAATAGAAGACAAAACAAGCACCGACAGTGTTTTCACACACATGTCGCCTAATAAGGAACAACCAACGATACATGTTAGAAAAATTACATGACTATATTCACTCTATAGTCAGACTCTACTACTACACTGTCCGGACGGACTAACCTGCCCTGATACCAATTGTAACACCCTACTCTACCCATTCGTATAAAAATAGAAAATACAAAAATATTATGGAAATAAATCAGAGTTAATACACGTAGGATGCCACATTCATCAAAATATCAACATGAAGTATTGAATCACTTCACATCTTATTCATTAACTAAAACCAAATACTTTAATTAAACAGCGGAAGTAAATCAACGGTATAGCATTAAAGCTTCAATTACATCAAAAACTCCACATTACACGTGGTTCATCAACAATTAAACAAAACCAGATACGTAACAAATACAAAGTCAAATAGCATAAAGATTTCACGATATTCCCATCCTGCCCGTGTTACGTATCAGAGCGATTCCTAGGACTCGATCAAATAGAAACACAATGCTCCAAGCACTACTCAGGTACCTGGTCATCTGTACTTCCCAAGGAGCACAGACATGACAAACAGAAAAGGGGTGAGAACTACATTCAATAAATATACGGTGAAAAACACATGTTTAGGAGTAATTTATACACAAAACACCAATCATATAATTACCACGCACATACAAGTTCCACATCATCATTCGGCATAAACAACCCACATTCAATCATATATATGCAATGTGACTCAATTGACACGACACAATGCATGCGGTACCATCACAATCACATACGGTTCACCCTAGAACCTGATTCCCGTCGGAATCCGGATAAGTCATATATGTTCCTCTGAACTACAATTTATCTCCACACGACTCCCACATAGAGTCCGGACGAGACTAGGCACCCATCATGGATTCCCACCTAGCTCATCTTCACATCACATGACATGAATGCATGACACAACATTATGCAAAATATAATAATTATTCAAGCATAATTCACGATCATCAATGATCTCACGTGAGCCACATAATCCCCGTAATTCCTTTCGGAATTACCACCACAGCACAAGACCGTCCACACACGACAAACTTGGCTCACACACATCCAATAGAGTCCGGAAGAAGAGACTAGGCACCCATCATGGATTCCCACCTAGCTCATCTCCACATCACATGGCATTAATGCATGACACAACATTATGAAAAATATAATAATTATTCAAGCATAATTCACGATCATCAATGATCTCATGTGAGCCACATAATCACCGTAATTCCTTTCGGAGATACCACCACAGCACAAGACCTTCCACACACGACAATCTTGGCTCACACACATCCAACACGTCTCAACCAGACATTCGCATAAAATCCCACGTTTTATCCTATTTACCATCATTACTAGTTTCTCCTATGTCTAATTATACCATCATAGTCTTACGGATCAAGAGAAACTGCATTACACGCTAAATCGGGACAGAAATCGCGAAAACGGAAAATTTTCACCACAGCTCTGCCCATACGCGTATTGCCCTACTCCACACACGCATGACCATCTCCCTACGCCCCAGGCATGCGTATCCTACGTGTATGTCCCCACTGCCCATGCGTATTGCCTCCTGCCGTACGCGTATGTGTTAGATGTCAAACATGTTATATATTTGCATGAAATACTTGCCATTTTTCATTTCTTTCCAACGGTAAATTGTGAATTTAAGCGGTAAATTGTGTTGTAATGCTTACATTGGAATATATGTGTGGAGCTTGTAATGTGTGTGTTAATGTGCAGGTATAGGCATGAAAGGAGCAAAAGTGTGAGACACATGGGGAGGATGCAAGTTTCCACTGAGTTTGTAGCAGTAACAGAGCATTCGCAGTGCGAAGGATCTGGCGAAGGCTCAGCGAAGGTTCGCACTGCGAACGTCAGCGAAGGCGCCAGCGAATGATGGCAGAGAGTTCCAATTTTGAAATGACAAAGAGTTTGCACTGCGAAATCCTGGCGAGGGTCCAGCGAAGGCTCGCTGGTTGTTTCGCAGTGCGAAGATGCTAGCGAAGGGAGGCAGTAAGTTCTGGAATTTGATTGTCCTGGCTCCCTAGTTTATTCGCAGTGCGAATGAGCTAGCGAATGATTCGCTGTGCGAAGGAATGGTTCGCACTACGAACACACGATTTTTGCTTCAGGCGGTTTAAGTCTCAGTGGCACTTAAGGTGCCATTTTCTCTCATTCGCAGTGCGAATGATGCACTCGCAGTGCAAATCATGCAGATTTCAGAATTGTATAAATAGAATTTCACTTTATGTGATTGGGATCTCTTGTTCATTTTTCACTAGAAAACATAGTTTACAGTATTTTGATCATCAAAGAGTGGATTTTCACTTGGAGAAGCTGAAGTCGCATCCATTCTCGATTATTCGTCGTGGATGCTCATTCATCTCCTCTCTTTACTTGTTATCCAATCTACCATGAGAAGTGGTAGCTAAACACTCAATGTTGAGGTTAG
Source organism: Lathyrus tuberosus (assembly GCA_022829125.1). NCBI lineage: Eukaryota > Viridiplantae > Streptophyta > Magnoliopsida > Fabales > Fabaceae > Lathyrus > Lathyrus tuberosus. The sequence goes on along the minus strand of JALAZF010000274.1, from coordinate 2,511,801 downwards.
AAGTAGTTGATTCTAATTTTATGTATTGTTGTTGATCTATTGTATATGAACAAAGTCTTTGATCAATATAGATGATGTTGTTTTCTCTTAATGATCCATGTGTGATTTGTTTTACTCTAGACATAGATTCTACAAATCATGACCTAACAATTTTATCTCTTAAAAACCAAACTCTAGACATAGATTTGGGATTTGTTATTCGCATTGTGTTGATCTTAATGATTGTTGTTTAGATTGTTAGCGTGAGACATCATCTAACAGTCTAAACACCGACACTCACGACTTCGCTTTAGACATAAACTTAGTCGGGAGGATACGCGGTTATATTGGTCGGAAACCGAGTTCATATGCTTGATTAATCGTTTATACGTGAAAAGGATTAGCGAAACCTAACCTTAACATGTTTTTATAAAAAATTTTATAAAATCGTTGTCACCAATTAATCTTTGCTACAAGTGAATGTTAACAACAATTGAGAAACTTTTGAAACCATTGAACTTAGAATATCACAACTATTGAAAGGCACGCATCAAATATCGAACAATCTATGTGGATACGATTAAAAACAACCCCCACTATTACTCTACTAACAAAATGGCGTCGTTGCCGGGGATTGTTAGGTGATATTGCAAGCATTGCGATAGTTGATCTATTTTAAGCTTGTTACCACTTTATCTTGAACTTGTTAATTTGTTTTGTTTAGTGTGCAGACTTAGTTTATGCGAGGGAAACTACCGGCGGACCAACTTCTTTTTGATCCTGAGATTGAGAGAACCGCTCGTAGTTTCAACAGCAGAACTAGACGAAGGAGGCAGCTAGCGAGACAGAAGCGAGAACAAGAGGAAAGTACTTCTACACCACCACCAGTTCCATAAATACTTCCAGTTATGGAGGCAGATCCACCACCACCACCACCACCACCTGCTTCTAGGCCATGCACAAATAGTCCGAGACACAATGCTCAGTTCGCTCGCCATGCACACAACGGTCGTCATGCTGAAATGAAGACCGGTATTCTCCAGCTGTTATATCTAAGTCCATTTACGGGTATGGATCATGAAGATCCTTTTACCCATCTTACAAAATTCTATGAAATAGCGGGAGCGACTGGTGCACCGGAAGCAGAAGAGGCATCGTTGTTTAAGAGATTATTCCCGCATTCTCTCATTGGGAAGGCAAAGGAATGGTATCTTGATCAGTCAACGGCCATAATGACGGATTGGAATGCATTGGAAGAGAAATTTTTGGAGATATTTTTCCCTTACACTCGGTTTATGGAAGCAAAGACCGCCATCGCGGTATTCACACAAGGAGCAAATGAATCTCTCAACGAAGCTTGGGAGAGGTTCAAATCAATGTTAAGAAAGTGCAAGGGCCATGGTTTTGATGAATTGTCACAAATTCATATATTTAGAAATGGTCTGCAACTTGTACACAAAATCTTGTTGGATGCCACCGCTGGTGGATCCTTGTTAAGCAAAACCGTAGCGGAAGCCACAGCTATCATTGATAAGATGGCCTTGAACGATCATCAAGGTAGTCACAACCGTGGACCTTCTCAACGAACTCCGGGGAGTGTTGGAATTGGGAACAAACGATGATATCCTTGCGCAGAACAAATTATTATAACAACAGGTTGAGTTATTAACTAAGCAAATGTCTAAATTGCCGCAACAATTCAAAGAGATTCATGATTCTTCAAGTAAAAATGTGCAAGTGTTAGTGTGTGAATTATGTAGAGGTGACCATCCGACCGATTATTGTCCTCCCGTTGTGGAGGAAGCAAACTACGCGGGAAATCAAGGATACCAACCCCGACCTCCGTATCAATAAGGCAACCAAGGTTACCAACAAAGGGCTAACCAAGGTTATCAACAACAATGGAGACCGCAAGAAGCCGGACCATCAAACCGTCAACAATACCAAAATTACACTCAACCTCCGCAAGCTCCCGTTGGAAATACGAAGATGGAAGACACTCTCACACAATTTATGCAAATGGCAATTTCCAACAAAAAGAACACCGATGCGGCCATAAGGAATCTTGAAACACAAGTCGGGCAATTATCAAAACAATTGGCCGACCAACAAAAAGGGCACTTTACGGCAAATACGCTTCCGAATCCTAAAGATTGCAAAGCAATTCTCACAAGAAGTGGAAGAGAGATTGACATGGGTGTAGGTAAAAGAGTAGTGGAGGAGGAGGTTGTAGTTGAAAATGAAAAAGAAAAAGATAGTGAGGAGATTGAAGTAGAAAAAAACGTTGAGGGTGTGTTAGTTGAAAATGAGAAGGAAAAAAGTGAGAATGAGAAAAAAATAGAGAGTGAAGAAAGAGTGAAGAGAACTAGGAAGGGAAAAGAGCCAATGAAGAATATTCTGATCCAACACTTACCATATCCTCATGCTCCTACAAAGAAAGATAGTGCGCGGCACTATTCTCGGTTTATGGATATTTTCAAACAATTACAAATAAATATTCCATTTTCCGAGGCTTTGGAGCAAATGCCTAAATATGCGAAATTCATGAAGGATATCCTCACGAAAAAGAAGAGGTATATGGATCAAGAGACGATTAAGGTAGATGCAAGTTGTAGTGCCGTCATTCAACGTACTCTCCCAAGGAAAGAATGTGATATGGGACGAGTTACATTGCCGGTTACGATAGGAAACATCTATGTTGGCAACGGATTGATTGATTTGGGCTCTAGTATCAACTTGATACCTTTGTCGATTGTGAAACGGTTAGGACACATGGAATTGAGGTCCACTCAAATGACGTTGCAACTCGCCGATAAATCCACTACCCGTCCTCACGGTGTAGCGGAAGATGTGTTGGTCAAAGTGGACAAATTTTTGTTTCCGATAGACTTTGTTGTCATTGAAATGGAGGAGGATGAGGATGCACCTTTGATTCTTGGAAGGCCTTTCATGAAAACTGCCCGAATGGCAATTGACATGGACGGTGGTCTCATGAATGTGAAAGTCCAAGATGAAGAGGTGTGTTTCAATCTTTATGATGCCATGAAGCACAAGAAAGATAAAAGTGATTGTTTTCGAATCGATGCAATGGAGGTAGCGAGTTTTGAAGTTACAAAGCAAATTCATGTCATTGATCCTTTACAAAGAGCTTTGGATGATTCCTTGGAAGTATTCTCGGTTGAAGAAGAGCAAGCTCTTGAAGAGTGTTTGTTAGAGCTTGAAGCTTTGGAAGAATTGCAACCTTGGGAGTATGAAGAGGAAATTCTAAAAAAAGTGGTTAATGATGAACCATCCAAACTTGAACTGAAAGTGTTACCGTCAACCTTGAAGTATGCTTTTCTCGATAACGGTGGTAATAAACCGGTGATCATAAGTAGTATTTTGTCTGAAAACGAGGAGAGCCGCTTAATTCAAGCGTTGAAAAAAAATAAGGATGCAATGGGATGGACGTTGTCCGATCTCAAAGGCATAAGCCCTTCATATTGCATGCACCGTATATTTATGGAGGAAGATTTTAAACCGGTTGCTCAACCTCAACGCCGGTTAAATCCAATCATGAAAGAAGTGGTGAGAAAAGAAGTGGTGAAAATGTTAGATGCCGGAATGATTTATCCCATTTCTGATAGCCCGTGGGTTAGTCCGGTGCATGTGGTACCGAAAAAAGGTGGATTAACGGTGGTCCGAAACGAGAAAAATGAGCTCATTCCGACAAAAACCGTTACCGGGTGGAGAATGTGCATTGATTAGCGTAGGTTGAACAAAGCTACGAGAAAATATCATTTCCCTCTACCTTTTATGGATCAAATGCTCGAAAGGCTTTCCGGTCAATAATTCTACTGTTTTTTGGATGGTTATTCGGGTTACAACCAAATTATTGTGAACCCGGAGGATCATGAAAAAACCGCTTTTACATGTCCTTTTGGAATCTTCGCTTATAGGAGGATGTCGTTTGGATTATGTAATGCACCGGCGACTTTTCAACGGTGTATGCAAGCTATATTCTCGGATTTGATCGAAAAGACAATTGAGGTCTTTATGGATAATTTCTCCGTTTTTGGACAATCATTTGATCTTTGTTTGAAAAATTTGGATACGGTGTTGGAACGGTGTGTGGAAACCAATTTGGTGCTTAATTGGGAAAAATGCAACTTTATGGTGAACGAGGGAATTGTGTTTGGTCACAAAGTTTCTTCAAAGGGACTTGAAGTTGATAAAGCCAAGGTGGACGTTATTGAGAATTACCACCACCGATGAATGTCAAAGGTATAAGGAGTTTTCTTGGACACGCGGGTTTTACCGTAGATTCATCAAGGACTTCGCAAAGGTCGCAAAGCCATTGAGCAACTTGCTCGTCCAAGGTAAGATTTTTGACTTTGACGAGTCTTGCCTTTTTGCTTTTAATTTTTTGAAGAAAAGTTTAACTACCTCACCGATAATCATTGCACCTAACTGGAAATTGGATTTTAAATTAATGTGCGATGCAAGCGATTATGCGGTTGGGGCTGTTTTGGGTCAGAGGAAAACGAGTTTTCCACGCGATACATTATGCGAGCAAAGTTTTAAACGAGGCTCAAATTAACTATGCAACAACTGAGAAAGAGTTGCTTGCCATAGTGTATGCGTTGGAGAAATTTCATTCCTATTTGATTGGTTCACAAGTCATCGTTTACACGGACCACACGGCTATAAGGTATCTGCTCACCAAGCCTGATTCTAAACAGAGGCTTATTCGTTGGATCCTTTTGTTACAGGAATTTGATCTTGAAATTCGTGATAAAAAAGGATCCGAGAATTTGGTGGCGAATCACTTATCCCGCCTGGTCAACATTGACGTGCCCAAGAATGAATTTGAGGTCAAAGAGGAGTTCCCGGATGAAAACACATGGCTAACCACAAAGCCACCGGATTGATACCGGACGGTCTAACGCACCACCAAAAAAGAAAATTTTTGTCGGACGCCAAGTCTTTCGTATGGGACGAACCTTATTTATTTAAACTTGGTGTCGACAACCTCTTAAGAAGGTGTGTCTCATTGGAGGAAGCCATGAATATTCTATGGCACTGTCATAACTCTCCGTATGGAGGACACTTTAATGGGTTAAGAACGGCCACTAAAGTCCTTCAATCGGGCTTTTATTGGCCGTCCTTATTTAAAGATGCGCATGCGCATGCCCTTAGTTGTGACAGGTACCAGAGAAGTGGAGGAATTTCACGGCGGCACGAGATGCCTTTACAGAATATGTTGGAAATTGAAGTTTTTTACTGTTGGGGGATCGACTTTGTCGGTCTATTCCCGTCTTCATTTTCCAATGAATATATTTTGGTCGCCATTGATTATGTGTCTAAGTGGGTGGAGGCGATAGCTTGTGCTAAAGCCGACGGAAAAACAGTTGTGAAATTTTTGAAAAAAACATTTTTGCGCGTTTTGGTACTCCTAGAGTGTTAATAAGTGATGAAGGGTCTCACTTCTGTAACACTCAGCTTGACAAAGCTTTGGAGCAGTATGGTGTGAAGCACAAGGTTGCCACACCATATCATCCTCAAGCTAATGGTCAAGCGGAGGTATCCAATCGTGAGATAAAATGCATTTTGGAGAAAACTGTTTTGGCCTCGAGAAAAGATTGGGCCAACAAACTGGATGATGCTTTATGGGCGTATCGGACCGCTTTTAAGGCTCCGATCGGTCTCACACCGTTTAAAATTATGTATGGTAAGAATTTCCATCTGCCCATGGAGTTGGAGCACAAGGCATTTTGGGCCTTAAAATTTTTAAATTTTGATCCAACTGTTAGCGGCGAAAAAAGAAAAGAGCAATTATATGAGTTGGATGAATTACGCCTTCAGGCGTACAATTCCAATAAACTGTACAAAGAGCGTGTAAAGTCTTACCATGAAAAAAAAAATAATCATCAAGCAATTTGAGGTGGGACAGCTGGTCCTGCTTTTCAATTCTCGGTTAAAATTGTTCCCGGGAAAGTTAAGGTCTAAATGGTCAGGTCCGTTTCGGATCCGAGAAATTAAGCCTTATGGAGCGATTACAATTAAAGACACAACAACCAAAGAGAATTGGACTGTGAATGGCCAAAGATTGAAAGTGTACCTTGGAGGTGATTTCGAGTGGAATCCCGCCATTGTTCCCTTCCGCGATTCGTGAGATTGCGGTGGATCGTCGAGCTTAGCCGACGTTAAACAAGCGCTCGTTGGGAGGCACCTGTAATACCCCAAATTTTGACCACTTAGATTTCCCATCATTGTGAAAATCATCATCACAATATGGATGAACCATCATGCTTCATCAGTCTCCCCAAAGATGGGTGAGCATCCACTACAATCAAAATTAGGGTTTCAAGCCCTCTCTGAGCTTTAGACAAAGGCTCAATCAAGAAATAACTTGATTTTCAACTTGTCTAATCTCTCAAACATCCTCAAATGATCAAAAGGACTCCCACTTCAAGGATTAAGCACAAGGTTGCTCCCTTTTTGGTGGATCAAGCCTCAAGATCGCCAGTGTCACCAAATTAGGGTTTTGATCGTCCAGGGCCTCCAGATGTAAATTTTCATCTGGGCACAAGGCAATGATCTAAAACATGACCTAATATACTTCATGGAACCTCATGAACCCATGCATCAAGTCAATTTTGCCTCAGGGGATGCATTCATCAAAAATCAGGAATTAGGGTTTCTTGACCTAATTCACCCCTAAGTTGACTTTTGGGACAAACCATGAGCCAAGACCTCAAGATATGGTTTGAGGGTCTTTAATATACCATATTGATCCATTTGGAACAATGGATTGATCCAAGAAGCTTGAGCAACAAGTCTCATTTTCATCTGCACCACAATTAGGGTTTTAAGGGAAAAGTCAACTGTAACTTTGACTTTTGACCAGGACATGCTCCCAAACCCTAATACATGATTGAATATACCCTATGACACCCATGGAACATGTCCATCAAGTTTGATTTAGGTCAAGGACATGATTTCCTGAAGAATTGCACAGTTTGGAATTCATCTGATAAAAAGTCAACTGTGCACAAAAGTCAACTTTGACTTTTTGAGATTTTTCACCAAAATGGATTTTTAACCCTAAAATGATGTTAATGTATGATTTGAATCATCATTCATCAAGAAAAATCAAGAAAAGTGAGATAACTTGTAAAAGGGGTAACCATAAAACTTAGAAAATTTTCTAAGTTAAAAACAAAGTGGCAAAGGTACCAACTTTGGAGGACCATAACTCCTAAACCACAAGGCCATTTTTTCTCATCCAAAGATGGATTTGTAGCCCTCATTATCACCTACAAAAACTTCAACTACAAGTCATTCCAATTCATTAAGGATTTTGAGTTATGGAGTGATCAAAGTGGCTGAAAAGTGAAAATGTCACTTTTTCCAACACTTAGTGAAATTTTCACTAAGTCAGATTCTGCCTCACTTTTTGCCAAATGTAGGGGGATTTTTCACTTGGAATCAAAAGAGATCAAAACCAAACTTGTTCAAACAGTTGTTGTATCATGTAAGAGCTTTCCAAAATGGCCAAGAACATTGCCAAATTCAGCCTACACCATGAGATACAACATTGCCAAGTTGCTCTGCTGAAATCTGTCAAGGCAAGGCAGAATTTGCAACTTTGGTCGATTTGCCAAAATCAGCCAAAATACAATTGCTCCAATCCACTTGGACACCTCAGAGGATTGAATCCAAAGGGGACAATCACTGAGCCAAGCCTCCAAAGTCCAAGGAACAAGGAATAACATGTTGAACCTAGAGTTGCCAAAATAGGGACAAGACTTCAAATTTGGAATGAGGCATTCAATGGAACCATCAAGGTGGCATGGACTGAGCCATTCTCATCTGAAATCAGTCAAGACTTATCCAAGACCAAGGGGACCAAAGCTCTGTGCCCTAACCTCTAGTCAATGGCTAGAGGAGACTTGGATTTTCATTTGCCAACATTGGCCAAACCTACTTACCAGCTACCATGCACTATTCCTTGCAAAACAAACTTGCTCTAATATAAATAGAGCTCAATTGTGGTCAGTTTAAGTACACCAAAGTCATCTAACAGATGCTTTCCTCAAAATCTCTTTCTCTTGGCAAAAATGTCTTTCTTAGCAAGGTAGCTATCGGGTTTTGAGTTTGAGAGTAATTCCAATCAAACCAATCACTCACACACCTCACATACATCACATATGAGCTGATCAAACACTCACATAACATCTGGAGCATCAAAATCTCAAAATCACTTGCCATCCACACAAGTTTGAAGTGAAGTTGCAGCTGAGATGCCATAAACTGATCCAGTCCATTTCAATTCAATCCAAGTGTTCAAACACACTCCATATGGTGTAGGGAAGCTGTCCATATCATCACAACTTGTCTGTAACACCTCCAACTCAAAATCACATCTGCTATTGCTGTCACGACTTGGAGGTAAGCCTAAACTTGGGCATCTCTCAATCTATGCATATTTCCTCGCACAATAATTTGGCCATATGTTCATAATCATGCATGGAATGTTTTCCCTCAATTAATTGCATTGTTTGAATCGTGTATCAAAAATCCTAGCCTTCATGCAAAAATTAGGGTTCTTAAGGATTTTTCGTGATTACTTGTTGTGTGTTTAATTTAAATGAAATTAATGGACATAGACATGATCGTGAGGTTGAGACGAGCATAATGATATGTGGATTGCATGATATGATTAAGTATTCATGGAGATTGGATAGAAAATGCAAATCTGAGAAACCAAGAACACACGCGTGTTCTTCAGCCTGTTCTTGGCGCCTTTTTTCCAAATTCAAATATTTGAATTTTGTGATTTTGTTTAATTGATTCAAAAATTAATTTCTCTCTGAGTTTTAATGATTTTGAGTTGATTCTTTTTTTAATAATTCACAAAAATGTTAAAATATTTTATTTTATCAAAAAATCCCAAAAATATTATTTATTTCATATAATTGATATTTTTGCAAAGAATTAATATTTTAATTGTTTTTGACATTTTAAATATTTTTTCTACATTGATTTTGCAACTTTTAATGCTTTCTAATTATTTTGTAGGTCAATACTTAATTTTTGAAGCATTAATCCAAGATCACAATTTGTTTTCCATGTGTTAAACAATTTTTGATCATTTTAATTGAATTTTTATTCAATTAAATACATTTTGAAAACAAATTAGGGTTTTGGATTAATTCAACCCTCTTAAATCATTTTCAAAACACTTTGGGCCTCTTGAGAGAGTGTAAGACCCATCCCCCCTTGTACAAAAACTTTTTGGGCCTCATTCATTGTATAAGTTCCTCTGTACAAGTAAACGGCGCGATCGTCGCCCGTTTTAAAAATAAAAAATCATCTGGGCCTCTCCTTGAGCTATAAGACCCATTCAAAACACTTTGGGCCTCTATTAGAGTTTAAGACCCAATCCCCCTTTTAACCAAAACATTTTGGGCCTCACTTATTGTATAAGTCCCTCTGCGTTAAAAGAAAACCTCGGCGCGATCGCCATTTTTAAACGAAAAATCATTTGGGTCTACCCTCGTGTTATAAGCCCCACTCTTTTTCTTTAAACCTTTTTGGGCCTCTTGAGAGAGTGTAAGACCCATCCCTTTGTACAGAAAACCATTTTGGGCCCCAGTCACTTGTATAAGTCCCTCTGTACAAATTCAACGGTGCGCTCACTGATAAAACCCTGGGCCTCTCCTTGAGCTGTAAGCCCCAAATCTTTCTTTTTCAAAGCACTTTCTCCTTTGATTTTGAATATATTGTTGTTTTTAATCTTTCTTTATTGAACAACTAACCAAACAGCATGGAAGCACTACAACCGAGTAAGTGGTTATCGCTTTCATTTACTGCTTTCATATTATAAACTGTATTGTGGGGCTGCTCACTGTAAGTCTCCTTTCATAAACTCATATCTACTGTGTAATAATAGTATAGATATTTCGAGTTTCCCCGGCAACTACGTCTAGAACTAGGTGACGCCGTTTCACTTATTCGTAGAAATAGACGCCTAGATCCCCAATAGGAGCACCAGATACAGTCTTCTCTTCGGCTGTCCTCCTTAGGAATCGTCAAGAAACTCTACTCCCCAAGATGAATGTATTCTCCGTGAATGGCATCTTTGAGTTTCTTCCCAATTCTCGAACTTTCCTGACTTGATCTATTCCTTGTGGATAGCTTGCCTTGAATGTCTCGGGGTTTGGGTACCCACTACGGTCATAATCTTGGACCTTAACTAAGGAACCCTCTTTAAAAGCTAGAAGTCGCTGGATAGTAAACCTCGCACGTTTACCAGTGGTTTTTATCTTTAAAAGAGTTATCTCTCCCAATGGAAAGGAGATGATAGACCCACGGGCTTCTTCAAAGCATCGGCCTCCTCTTGGGCATTATTCAAGGACACTACGGCTTCTTAGAAGTATTCACAGCCTCCTCTTAGGCTTCGTATAATGATCTCTTCCTCCGGGAATGATAGCCTCATCTTGGGCTTTGTACAAGGACCCGTCGGCTTCTTAAAAGTTTCCAGCCTCCTCTTGGGCTTCGTACAAATTGTCCCGACGACCTCCTAGAGGTATAGGAACAGAACCTAGTCATCCTCATAGAACAGTCCTTTCATAGAGTCTACTACTGTTTCTCAAAGCATAGTACAAAAGATAAAACTCTAGACACGGACAGTCTAACTTCCTTGAGTCTCAAAGACATTCTCAAGCACCCTTCGTTAAATAGGAAGGAAACCCGCAGACTCGGACAGTCTCAATACCCTTTGGATTTCCCGTTTCCTCAAAGAGAAGGAAATATACCTGATCCTCAAATCAAATCCCTGAGTACAGTGTTGCTCATATAAGAACTGATTTTCTCTTTTAAAATCAGTATATCGGATCTGTCACTCAACTGAAATAGTTACAATAGCCTCCATCTCGGGCTTCGTACGAGATACCAAAACTCTCCCCAGTGGAGTCAAACAATGTTTAGCCTCTCTCTCGGGCTTTGTACGAGACACATAAGAGACTCTCTCGTTGAGTCAACCCCCGTTTCGCCTCCATCTCGGGCTTTGTACGAGATACAAAAAGGTTCTTATTGAGCCAAACAAACAATCGCCTCCATCTCGGGCTTCATACGAGATACAAAAAACTCCCTTGTTGAGTCAAATAGCCTCCATCTCGGGCTTTATACGAGATACCAAAAGACTCCATCGTCGGGTCAAAACCTTTTAGCCTCTCTCTCTGGCTTTGTACGAGACACAAAATAGCCTCCTCTTAGGCTTTGTATAATGATTTTCCTAGCGGAAATTAGCCTCCTCTTAGGCTTTATATAAGAAAACCACTGGTGAATCCAATTAACCTTTTAGCATCAAAGTTGTGCCTCGTTCACAGCATACAAACATCAACAACTCCTTCCCCTTCATCTAATCGCTGTAAGCGGCAAGCCTCTGGATCATCTATATCCATGCCACTGTCCCTCTTTTAGCATGAGAAATTCCTAAGGAAAGATGGCATTGCTCTACACTGAGTTAAAGTCTTCTCCTTCAGGTTAAAACCCTTTCTTCGGAAATTATGGCATTGCTCGGATCCGCGTATCCCAGTTAAAGTAATTCTCCTTCTCCCCTCTTTAGAGATGACAAATTCTCTCTAAAGTCGAGGTCTTTCAGCTTCACGTCTTGGGCTTTGAACAAGACACAAATAGACCTTTCAGCTTCACATCTTGGGCTTTGAACAAGATACAAATCACCTTTCGCTTCACGTCTTGGGCTTTGAACAAGACACCAAAAACACCCATTTCCTCCCATAGAATAGGAGGAACTACGAACGCTCTGATTTCCCTGTTTCGGTAAACGGGAATACGTAGGCATAAGATCGAAAGAAAAGATCTTAGCGAGCGCAATCAACAAAAAACCCAAATCCCATATCTCCATCAATCAAAAGCAGTATTTCAAAAACATCAGTCCTAACATCCTAATCCTTGTTCCCCGTCAGAAACCTTCTGTCCAGGTAAAAAAGAAAGAAAACAGTATTGGCGAAAATACAAATAACCAGTACAAAGGCCCCCCCACATTGATAGCATCCGTAACCTAACAGACCGCTGTTTAAACTCAGTATGCAAGCAGGGTTAATTGGAGACATCTATTTCCCTTCCTTATTCAGCTCACAATAGGATAAAAAATGAATCGACCTGTAGTTTAAGCTCAAACCACAGAGAGCGACCAGCGCTTAAGAACCGCGTCCAAAATCGCTCGCTACAGCACCCCAACATTGTAAGTATTTTGCTTTTATTTGCTGTTTGAAGTCATTTTTGTGAGACTAGTATTGTACATTATAGTACGGAACCATATGCAGTGTGGCAGCAGGACAGACCTGAAAATTTTGAAAATCTGTCTTGTTCGCTGGCTTGTTCGCACTGCGAATCTGGTGCGAGCATTCGCTGGCCATTCGCACTGCAAACATCAGCGAACCAGACTTGGTGGTTTTGCTTCCACATCTTTAAAAATGAGGGTTTTGTTATGGGTGGGCCTGCACGTAGGCCCAAGACCCATGTTGAAGTGCTGATGACTTGGGGGACCAAACCCTAGTCGCTTGCCTCTCACTTTCAACCAAAAGGAAAATAAAAAAAAAAACCTCAAGTCTTTCTTCCCTCTCACGTGCATTTTCTGTCCATCTCTCTAATTTCTTTTACTCAATTGCCAAGTCCAAACAGGTTTGAATTCTTGTCTTTGCACTTTCTGATTAATTGGATTTTGTTTGTGAATTATGCATGAGAATGTGTAGAAAGTTTAGGGTTAAATTCTGTTTTGGGGCTGTTCAATGCATGTTAAAGTTTCTGCTAGTTTTAGGGTTAAGATGACATGTAGAATGATGCCATGTTGGGAAAATCTGGGTCTGCAATTTTTTTTCAAAGTTTTCGTGCATTCGCTGGCTTGTTCGCACTGCGAATCTGGGGCGAGCGTTCGCCAGGATTCGCAGTGCGAGTGTTTTAGCGAGCAGCCCAGATTTTTGTTTTTTTTTTTAGTGCAGGCTGATGTGTTTGTGTCCTAATCTATAATGATCTGTCTTGGTGTTTTTGTGTGGATTTGTTTGTCATTTGTGCAGATGGGTCCTAAAACTATGATGGCCAAGAAAAGGAAAGCATCAACATCCAGACAGGTACCGATCACTTTCGACGACACTCAATTCAAGGGTATTAGGCAGGCTCAGATATATGAGGTTTTAGAGACAAGAACCATCCTTGCAGAGAAGAGATTTATTCTGAATGATCAAGGGACTTATCGTTCGGTAGCTGCCCTCTTGCATGAAAAAAAGTGGGATCAGCTGATAACGCCCCTTGATTCGTACAATGTGGAGATGGTTCGAGAATTCTATGCCAACGCCCTTCTTGATGAGGGGGATCTGTTTAATTGGACTACTGTTGTTGGAGGGAAAACTGTGAGGTTTGACAGAAGGATAATTAATCGAGTGCTTGGAGACCCTCTTCCATTGCGTGCTAGTGAAGAGGATGATTACCACAGGAACCTTAACCGCAACAGGGATATCACACAAATGACCTCTGATTTGTTGCGCCCAGGTAAAAATGTGAAGTTCAACCATTCGGGAGTTGCTGTGAGGTATCATCGAGAGGACATGTTACCTTTGGCTCAGCTTGTTTTACTTTTGGTTGTCACCAATATTAAGCCAAAGTCATATTCCTCTACCGTTCCTATTCCTCTGGCCCATTTAGTGCGCAACATCCATACAAATGTTGAAATTGATGTCGCGAGGATAATAGCAGATGAAATAAGGTCCATTGTCGAGAGTGGATTAGGAGGGAGCGCTTCGAGGAAAAATTCCCCTCTTGCATTTCCGTGCCTGATTATGTCCTTATGTGCTGAAGCTGGTGTTAATTTGCCTTCGCGTCGTCAGGTCACTATCACGCCGGCTATCGATGATCGATATGTCGACAAATTTTGCAAACCAAAGGGTGTTAGGGCTGAATCTTCAGGGGCTGCTGCTGCTACAGGGGCTGGTACGAGTGGGGGTGATACTTTTGAGCCGCCGAATTTCTATCCTTATCAACAAGAGATCTGCCAGTATAACTGGGATTGGATGGCCGCTTCTCAGCGCGCCATGCTGGATTTACATGACTCTATGCAGGTACTCCAGCTGCAGATTCGGGATCCCACCGCGGAGCAGACTATGATGTCGAGGGAGCAGTTCCTCGGACATGCTGGATGGCCTGAGGCCAGGCCAGTTTTCGGTGAGGGAGAGGATTCAGTTGGTCCTGCTGGAGAGGACGCCGATGAGGATGGAGATGGTGATGATTTGGAGGGAGATGGCACCGATGTGGAGGTTTCTGGTAATACTTCTGATGAGGGAGATGAGGATGAGATGGTTACCGAGGTTTTGGAGACTGAGTCCGAAGAGGACTAATTTTGTGATTTTCAGATGTGTGTACTTCCTTTGGTCTCCAAAGTGAAGTTTTCTTATATTTTGTATTTTTCAGCTTTTACTAGTCTATTGTATCCACATAGTGGAATATTTTGATATTGGTGTACTTGTACCTTAGTGGTACCATTTTGGATATTGTAGGTGTTCTTACACCAAGCACTTTATTTATTATTATTTGTAATGTTAAGTGTTTTGAGTAAATTATTTTTGTTGCACTTCTACTTAAATTGTTAATATGTTTTCATGTTAATGTTCCTTCTTTTATGATGGAATTTTGGAAGTAGGTTGGAGACTCTTGATTTTTAAAGAAAGATTCCTCCATGATGTGAGGGCTATGATAGTACCTTAAGCATTGTGTTGCGACAAGGTACATCGTTACCTGGTTTGAGAATTTTGTATGTTTTAGAACTTTGTGTCTTGTGCGATTGATAATGTTGTTTCATGTTACAACTTCCTTTGAATGCATGTGTCATTTTAGGATCAAAAACCATTAAAGTGAGAAGCCTCCAAAGTGTTATTATATGCTAAGGATTGATGATGAATGTTGTTTTTACTTTTAATTCATGCCTTATCTTGTGACCATGTGATTTTGTGGAAGTAGGAGAAGTGATCAAGGCACTTTTTGAAAGTGAACACAACCATGTCCATATAATAATTCACCCGTGAGGAGTGAGCATTTGGTAGCCCCTTTGAGCCTAAACAGTTTAGAACTCAGTTTAGTGATGAACTTGTTTTATGTACATAATTTGTACGTTTGGTTCATCACTGAATTTGGTGAGTTTCTAACATTTTCTTCTTGAACCTTTGAAATTGTTTACTGTTACTTCCTTGCCTTAAAAAGCAAGGAACATTCACGTTAGGTTGAGTCGAAAACGAGTTGGGGAGAATAAAAAGAAGATGGGTGCATTACTCCAAATTTTGAAAAAATTCAAGTAAGCATGTAAAGAAAAGAGTGTGAATATGTTGTACAAATGAGAAAATGCTTGCTTGAATGAAAAAAAAAAAATAGAATCAATAATTGTGCACGGTAGTTTGTGAAGGTGGAATAAAAAATTGGTGAAATGAATTGTGTTGTGTGAATATGTGTATAGTGAATGTTCTTTTGCGTCGACAATTTCGTTTCATTGGCCATTAGAAATGTCCCTTTTTTGTTTACCCGACCAAGCTACAACCCTTGAAGTCCTTAGTGATATTTTACTTCCATGATTTCTTTTGTGTTCATTGAGATATGGTATGAATTGCTTAGTATTTGCATATTGGTCATTTGAGTGTAATTGTCCCATGCTTGTATGCACGTTTTCCTTCAATCCTTTTTCGAAGAGGAATGTAGAATGACATGTGCAGGATGAGTTAGTTGTTTCTTGAAACATTGTTTGAAATTGTTTAAGAGGCAAGTTCTTTTACATTATAGGTTCTTGAATTGTGTAATTGTTGCGTTGTTGTGATCGTTGTTTAGTTGAGCCGTTTTGCGCGTCTTGGTTGAATTGAATGCTCGAGCAAATCCTCTTTTGAGGCATACTTTGCTTGAGGACAAACAAAGAGTTAGTTGGGGAGAGTTTGTTAGATGTCAAACATGTTATATATTTGTATGAAATACTTGGCATTTTTCATTTCTTTCCAACGGTAAATTGTGAATTTAAGCGGTAAATTGTGTTGTAATGCTTACATTGGAATATATGTGTGGAGCTTGTAATGTGTGTGTTAATGTGCAGGTATAGGCATGAAAGGAGCAAAAGTGTGAGACACATGGAGAGGATGCAAGTTTCCACTGAGTTTGTAGCAGCAACAGAGCATTCGCAGTGCGAAGGATCTGGCGAAGGCCCAGCGAAGGTTCGCACTGCGAACGTCAGCGAAGGCGCCAGCGAATGATGGCAGAGAGTTCCAGTTTTGAAATGACAAAGAGTTCGCACTGCAAACTCCTGGCGAGGGTCCAGCGAAGGCTCGCTGGTTGTTTCGCAGTGCGAAGATGCTAGCGAAGGGAGGCAGTAAGTTCTGGAATTTGATTGTCCTGGCTCGCTAGTTTATTCGCAGTGCGAATGAGCTAGCGAATGATTCACTGTGCGAAGGAATGGTTCGCACTGCGAACACACAATTTCTGCTTCAGGCGGTTTAAGTCTCAGTGGCACTTAAGGTGCCATTTTCTCTCATTTGCAGTGCGAATGATGCACTCGCAGTGCGAATCATGCAGATTTCAAAATTGTATAAATAGATTTTCACTTTATGTGATTGGGATCTCTTGTTCATTTTTCACTAGAAAACATAGTTTACAGTATTTTGATCATCAAAGAGTGGATTTTCACTTGGAGAAGCTGAAGTCGCATCCATTCTCGATTATTCGTCGTGGATGCTCATTCATCTCCTCTCTTTACTTGTTATCCAATCTACCATGAGAAGTGGTAGCTAAACACTCAATGTTGAGGTTAAAAGTAGTTGATTCTGATTTTATGTATTGCTGTTGATCTATTGTATATGAACAAAGTCTTTGATCAATATAGATGATGTTGTTTTCTCTTAATGATCCATGTGTGATTTGTTTTACTCTAGACATAGATTCTATAAATCATGACCTAACAATTTTATCTCTTAAAAACCAAACTCTAGACATAGATTTGGGATTTGCTATTCGCATTGTGTTGATCTTAATGATCGTTGTTTAGATTGTTAGCGTGAGACATCATCTAACGGTCTAAACACCGACACTCACGACTTCGCTTTAGACATAAACTTAGTCGGGAGGATACGCGGTTATATTGGTCGGAAACCGAGTTCATATGCTTGATTAATTATTTATACGTGAAAAGGATTAGCGAAACCTAACCTTAACATGCTTTTATCAAAACTTTTATAAAATCGTTGTCACCAATTAATCTTTGCTACAAGTGAATGTTAACAACAATTGAGAAACTTTTGAAACCATTGAACTTAGAATATCACAACTATTGAAAGACACACATCAAATATCGAACAATCCCTGTGGATACGATTAAAAACAACCCCCACTATTACTCTACTAACAGTATGGCCAGAGGCCATTTCCCTCAAAATTCCCCTCAGAAACTCACCATACGCGTAAGGCTACTCCCATACCCGTATGGACCCCTCCCTTACGCGTATGACTAGAAGGCCGTGCTGGCTTGGGGATGGGGTGCGTATCACACGCGTATGGCCCCCTGGGTGTGTCCCCCATACGCGTATGGCCTTCCCCCATACGCGTGTGACCAGAGAGCATGCCAAAATCTCATAATTCGCATCTCCACGAGTTCTCACACATTGAAACCCATTCCAACACTTAAATCAGATCCAAAATCATCTTTATTTCAGTATAATCCCATATTTCTAACTCTACTTCATGGTTTCATCATTTTTATCAACATTTTATGAGTTAAAAACCTATTTTTCGTCAACCCCAAATTTCTAGATCTGTTCTACATCAGAACTCAACAGGACAATATCAATTTGCACGAATTTACCATTCTAATTCAACATACCATACAGATTCATACATACATTTCATTACACAACTATTATATATCAACAACAGTCAGACAACAATTATCCCAAATACGAAATTTAAGCAAGAAGATGAAAAATACACAGAACCTAAGAGGGAAAGAACCCCTCACTACCCTCTCATATTCAGATCACCTATATTCAATCTCATTCTCCCCCCTTACGTGAAATCTGAGCTTGATCCTTCAACAATGGTGGAAAATTCCTCTTGTTCTCTGGCCTTAGTTTTCCTTCTTTCTTTTCCTTCTCTTTTTACGTGAAACCAAAACTGACTGTAACTCCTCCACTAATTACTCTAATTATGTTTTATTTCTTAATTATCTTAATAATAATAATAATAATAATAATAATCCCAATAATAATTCCAATAATAATAATAATGTGAATAATTATAATAATATTATATTAATAATTATAATATTAATATTAATATTAATACAACTAATATTACATTAATATAACATATCCTTATTCATATTATTATTACCACATTATCCTAGCCTTTAATTCTGACTAAGTCATTCTACTAAGCTCTCTCACACCTACCCTTAACCAAAACAATAAAATCACAAACAACATACAAAATAATTACAACACGACTAAATAATTAAATGGGGTGTTACACACCTCCTTGGGAGAAATTTATGCGATGAAAGGATGATGAAGATTATTTCTTGATTATCCAACCTATTTAAACTTGCCTCTTCTTCAAGAATTCAAAAACTTTGACATGTAAGTGGTTTTTCTTCAAAGATGATCAAGCAATTTCCTCTTATCTCTCTCCCGTATCTTGCTCACCTCTCTCTCACTCTAGATTCTCTCTAAAAGTATGAATTTGTGCAAGAAGAATGGAGATGAAAATGTAATTTTCTTTTAAGACTTGTGTTTATATACTTGCTAGGTGCAATGGCCTTATTCCCTAGACATCTGAGCCTAATTTACTAATCATGCCACCATGTGATATTAGCATTAAACCTTGATTAATTAACTCAATTCACTCCTAATCTTAACTCATTTAGCATAATTAGGGTTAGGAAAGAAAGGATATTACATTCCTTCCTTACATAAAATTCCGCCCTCGAAATTTTATGAATTACCTAAAGAGATGAGGATAGTTTGCTTTCATTTTGGATTCCAACTCCCAAGTAGTTTTGCCATGGTGAAACTCCTCCCACAACATGTTCACTAGTGGCATCCCTTTATTCCTTAGGCATTTGATTGCATAATCCACAACACGAATGGGTTGCAGTTGAAATGTGTCATTTGTTACAGCTTTAATCGTATCCGTAAGGATGGGATAGAAAGGATCTAGTATGAATTTATTGAGTTGAGATACGTGGAACACGTCATGAAGTCTGGATAGGGAAGACGGCAACATCAACTGATAACCCATTTCACCTACCCGACTTATGATCTGGTATGGACTAATATATCTTGAACTTGGTTTCTTCGCCTTGAACGATCCCTTTAGACCTAGCTTTGGGGTAACCTTCAAGAATACACGATCTCCCTCATCAAATTCCAAAGGCTTCCTACGTTGTTCCAGATAACTCTTCTCTGGATCTTGAGCTTTTTTTATCTTTTCCTGGATAATCCTTATCTTTTTCATAGTCTCTTGGATTATCTTTGATCCTAGAATTCTTTTGTCTCCGACTTCTGCCCAACACAAAGGTGTCCTACACTTCCTTCCATACAATGTTTCATATGGTGCCATTCCAATACTCGAGTGATAACTATTGTCATAGGCGAATTCAATCAAAGGCAAATGGTGATTCCAACTTCCTTCACTTTCTAAGACCCCCCCCCCCCCAACATGTCCTCGACGATCTAAATGGTTCTTTATGTATTCCCACAGGATTGAGGATTATTAGATGTAATGAGATTCTATCTAGTTCCCATTGCATGGTGGTAAGCCTTCCAACACCTAGAAGTGAACTTTGGATCTCGGTCGGACACGACATAGGTTGATACACCATGCAATCAAACTATCTCTGCAATGAAGGGTCTTACCAGTTGAATAACCTTATATGTAGTCTTGACGAGTAGAAAATGAGCCGGCTTGGTTAATCTCTCATTTATTATACAAATCAAATCATGGTCGCCAAGCATACAAGGTAAACCAACTATGAAATCCATAAAGATGCTCTCCCACTTCCATTCAGAAACTCGAAGGTTGCAATATACCACCCAAAAGCGTACTGAGATCAGAAGTTTTATGGGTTTGGCTGGTTATTACAGAGGGTTTATCAAAGGCTTTTCGAAGTTTGCATTGCTTTTGACTCAATTGAGTCGAAAGGGCCAAGATCTTTTTGTGGAATATCCAATGTGAAGAGAGTTTTCAAGAACTAAAGAGGAAGTTGACGTCTGTTCCAGTTTTGATTTTCCCGAATCTATGTGAGTCTGTTGTTGTGTATTATGATGCTTTGTAGATAGGTATAGGTGGTGTGCTATGCATAATATTCAGGTTATGGCTTATGCTTATAGACAGTTGAAGGTTCATGAGAAGAATTATCGTGCGTATGATCTAGAGTTGGCAGTCGTGGTATTTGTGCTGAAATTTTGGAGGCATTATTTGTTCGGCTCCATATTTGAAGTGTTCATCAATCACAAGAGTTTGAAGCATTTGTTCGATCAGAAAGAGTTGAATATGAGATAGAGGAGATGGCTCGAATTTATGAAGGATTATGATTTTGGCTTAAGCTACCATCTGGGTAAAACTAATGTTGTGGACGATGCATTGAGTATGAAGTCGTTGCATATGTCGATGCTGATGGTTTGAGAGTTGGAATTGATTGAGCAATTTAGAGACATGTGTTTGGTGTGTGAAGAAACTTTTAACAATGTGAACTTGGGCATGTTGAAGTTGACCAGTGGTATCCTTGAAGAAATTAGAAAAGGTTAGAAAATTGACTTGGGATTGATCGAATGGTTAGTGTTAATCAATCAAGAAAAAGGAGGTGAGTTCAGGATCGACGATAATGGTGTGATGAGATTCAGAGACAGGGTTTGTGTACCAAATGTACTAGAACTCAAGAAGAGTATTCTTAAAGAAGTTCATAGAAGTGGTCTGAGTATTTATCTCGTTTCCACTAAGATGTATCAAGACTTGAAGATAATGTTTTGGTGGCCAGGAATGAAGAAAGAAGTAGCTGAGTTTGTTTACGCTTGCTTGACTTATCAGAAATCGAAGATTGAACATTAGAAGCCATTGTGTATAATGCAACCGTTGGGTATCTCTAAGTGGAAGTGGGACAACATTTCCATGGATTTTGTGACAAGTTTGCCGAAGATAACGAAAGGATGTGACTCCATCTGGGTTATTGTTGATAGACTGACTAAATCAGATCATTTCATTCTGATTAAAATCAGTATCCTCTACATAAATTAGTTGAGTTGTATATTGAGAAGGTTGTTAGCTTGCATGGTATTCCTTTGAGGATTATTTTTTATAGAGATTCGAGATTCACATCGAGGTTATTGGGGAGTTTACAAGAATCCATGAGTACTAAGCTGAAGTTGAGTTCTGCTTCTCATCCGCAGACGGGCGGTCATACTGAGAGGACTATCCAATATTTGGAGGATTCTCTGAGAGCTTGTGTTTTAGAGAAGGGAGGTGATTGGAACATCTACTTTTCGTTGGCTGACTTCACCTACAAAAACAATTTCCATTCTAGTATTGGAATGACACCATTTGAGACGTTGTATTATAAGAGGTGTATGACTCTGTTGTGTTGGTATGAATCAGGTGAGAGTGCAGTACTTGGACCTGAGATTGTTTAGCAGACTACCGAGAAGATCAAGATGATCCAAGAGAAGATGAAAGCTTTATAGAGTCGCTAGAAGAGCTATCATGATAAGAGGAGGAAATCACTTGAGTTCCAGGAGGGAGATCATGTGTTTTTGAGAGTCACTCTGGTGATAGGTGTTGGTCGTGCTTTGAAATATTAAAAACTCATGCGGCGTTTCATTTGTCTTCATCAAATTCTGAAGCGAGTAGGATAAATGGCCAAAAAAATTGCTTTACAGCCATTTCTTTCAATTATTCATGGTGTTTTCATGTGTCTCAGCTGAGGAAGTATATTTAAGATCATCTCATGTGATTCAAGTGGACGATGTGTAAGTTAGAGAGAACTTGACCATTGAGTTATCTCTATTGAGAGTAGAGGATCGCGAAGTGAAGCACTTGAGTGGAAAAGAGATTGCGCTAGTGAAAGTGGTGTGGGAAGGAGCTGCTGGTGGAATCATGACGTGGGAGTTGGAGAGTCAGGTGAGAGAGTCGTATCCGACTCTGTTCCCTTCAGGTAATTTTTTTGGGCAAAAATTCTCTAAGTGGGGAAGAGTTGTAACACCCCGGAATTTGATTAATCTATTTAATTAAATTATTCGTGTTTTTATTTAATTATTTAATATGTGGTGTGCTTTTAATTAAATATACTATGAGTTGTATGTGTATGTGGTGTATGGTGGGGTATAATGAGAGTATTGGTGGGGTGGTAGAATGATTAAAGTAATTAGAATAATTAGAATTAATAATTGTTTTTAATTAATTAAAATAAAAATAAAAATAGAGATTTTAGGTGGAAAATAGGAACTAAGGAGAAATAAGGGAAATGGTAAGAAAAATAAAAAGAGTTGAGCCTTAGTGTAATTATTAAGAGATGAAATTAGGTTTTTAGAGATAAAAAGGGGTTAGTGGAGCCTTGAGAAAAATAATACACAAAGTGAGAGCTTTTGTAAAAAAGGATGCTAGGGCTTGAAGAGGGAAGAACACGAACCACCAACCTTCATCAATTTTCTGAATTTTGGCTAGGAATTTGAGGTAAAGGGGGAAAGAGCTTCTATATGGGTGTTTAACATGAAAGGATAGAGAGAATAGACCCTTACTCTCTTTAGAGATTGTGTGCAATCTTTTATGAATCATTGTTGTGATGTGTTGATGTGAAAATTGATGATTGAAGATCTGATTATTTAATTTCTGTGACTAAATTCGTGTGTGTATTATTCTATTTATGTGTATGTAATTCTATGCCATTGTTGAAATTTTGAAGCTTTGAACATAAACATAAATTTGATGAAAATGATGAATAAATTGTGTGTCCAGTTGTTATGATTCATGATTTAATCTGTGCACTATAGCATGTTCAATTGTGATGAGTTTGTTATATGTTGTTAATTTCATGATATGGTGTGTTTGGTAATTAGAATTGGTTTGGTGTATGAGGGTTAGGGAATGGGGAAGGTGAAGTTAACGTGTGAAATTGAGATTTTTGAGATTTTGGCTGATGTCAATTGATTGCACACGTGAAAAATTAGAAAAATCTGAAAAATTAAACCATGTCAATCGATTAATTCTCTGAATCAATTGATTGCTCTTAGCCAAAATTTGAAAAATTGGAAAGGCAAAATGTAATGAGGACTAATGTCAATCTATTTCCCCCAGATGTCAATCGATTGATGCTAGTTGAATTTTGAAAAAATGCTTAGCTGAATCATATTATTTTATCTGATTGTTTTTGCCATAAGTTTAGTTTTGTAAGTTCAAATGAGGTGCAGTTTGAAGCTTTAGAAAGCTAACGTGTATGACTATCCCGTAGTGATGTATTAAGAGGATAGATGGGTGATGGAATTTATAAAAATTAATAGTTTTACTTGTTACATAATAGTTAACGATAACGAACAAATAGTTAATCGATGCAAACGAATATAATTAATGATAGTAGAATTATCGTTGTTGAACAAAGGGTTGAATTACTTACATGTTGAGCTTTTACATGATTTAGCTATTGTATGAAATGCATATGATGTTGTTTGGGGATGTTATATGATGTGAATATGACTCGTATTGTTATGAAATGTATGATTATACAGTGATTAATTGTGTATTGATTGTGTGTATTTTTTTGACGGGTTGATTGTGTGCACTATTGTTGTTATTATTGGTGGATACTAATTCATAAAGGGGAATTATTATTATGTATCAATGCATGTTTTTTAGAGTCAGAAGGGGGCCGTAAGCATTATTATTGTTGTTGCATTTATTTGTATGGACATGCATCATTGTATTGTGTCGTTGAAAAAGACATGTTCGCTAGTTTAAAAGAGGCACTAGTGGCCTGTCCCAAACTCAAAAGGGGGATTGAAGCTCAGAAGGGGGCTAATGGGTTCAAAAGGGGGGAGTCGTTTCCTGAGATAACCAAACGTTGAGTTAGTACCACATGCATAGTGTCACGTTGTGTCGTGAGTCGTATTACATATATTTGCATATTGTTGTGAACGGGTGTGAGATTACGGTGATGTTGGGTGTGTATTGAATGTATGATATGTTGTATGTTTCTCTACCTTTGCATTCTTTACACCATTTATATCGAAGTTTATTTTTCACCGCTTTTGCTTAATGTTGTCCACCATGGACATGTTGTAGATAATCAGGAGTAAAGTTGTTGTTGTGTGTGGAAGGTGGCTTGTTGGAGTTATTCTTCGTTTTATTTATTGCTTCATCGCAATTTAGTGATTTTAGTGCTCTGATCTTGTAACATCGGGAACATGAAATTTTTGTTATGCTTTGAGTTAATGCTAAATTATGTATTTTAAAGTCAAATACTTTATTTACGAAGTTTAACATGAAGTTGTTATGATATGAATTTTCGTCGCGTGTTGTTGTCACATGTTTTTTATGAGTTTTTGGTGTTGATCATTGGTGACACTTTAAATTATCGATTAAACCATCTATTATAATAATTCAATAAATCTGAGACGCAGTTTATTTTATTGACAAATCATCATCTAACTTGCCACATCAATTAAAAGTCGATGTGCCACGGTTCAAAATATAATAATCTAAAACTTATAATATTCATTTCATTATAATGTGTAATGTTTCATTCTTAAAATCTAAAAAAATCAGATTTCTATATTCCACTAAAATTGTAAATAAAATATTTTTATTGAAAGTATAACAATTCATATTTAACCATTTTAAAACTATAGTAAAAAAAAAATCTTATGACAATGTTTAAAATTAAAATGGTCGTACAATATTAATAAGTTTATTTTTATAACTTTCAAATAAACATACAAATACTTCAAATTCTTTCTAAAATATAATTTTTAATTGTATACACAATTACATGTTACAAAATTAAAGTCAAAATATGAAATTAGACAAACATTTTTCTGGTATAATATATATTTATTACATATAAATTTTCTACAATATATTAATAAATTATACTTAATTAACATTATAAAAAAATTCAATTGAATTAAATAATTTATATACATATTAAAAATAAATGACATAGTCAAATACACACAAAAATAATATTATTGTACTTAGTTTAAAAGCCATACTCAATTTCTTCATAACTATCAAAACATATTAAAATATTTCATTTTAAATTGTAATATCGATCATAATGATTATTTGTATAATGTTTAAATTATTAGAATATAGAATGTCTTCAATCCACAAAATAATTAAGAAATATTTTTAGAGTATAAAAAAATAACTAAATTTTATACACTTATTTTACATTTTCAATTTTAATTTTAATATTTTATCTTGGATTTACATGATTCTAATATATTTCTTTTTTCACTTAAAATTATATTAATTTTTTTTATCTTCTTCATCATATTGTCTTAATAACAAAGCTTTTTTTACTAAAAAAAATAAAATTCTATCAAATCTAATACTACTAACATAATTCATCTAAGCTCCGCACAAACTAGTCTCGTCATTTTTCAGTCGAACCGATGTCTCCCTTCCTACTCCTCTGTCATCCGCTCTTGCATCATAATTCAAAATTATAATATCATTTATTTGTCCGCTCTTGCATCATAATTCAAAATTATAATATCTTTTATTTGCTTGGTTAAAAATAAAATATATATCGATATTATGTTTGGATCTAATTATGTTTTGGTGAATAAGAAAAAATTTAATGTGATGAAATTTTATTGTTAAATTAAAAGCGAATTGTATGAATGTTATGTGATAATAATTTTTTTTGTCTTTAAAAGAAGTTAAAAATATTTTTTTCAAATAATATTTTTTATAAAAAATTTAGGATTAATTGCAACATTGGTCCCTTAATTTTTTCTTTTTTTGAGTTTTAATCCCTCCATTTTAAAAATTACGTTTTTGATCTTTTTTGAAGTTTTGTTTTGGATTTTAGTCCCCGTAAAAATTTGGAACCAATTTTTAGTGACATGTCACTTATTTTGATGATGTGGCAAATCTAGATTGATTATTTTTATTTAACATTATATTAATTCATTTAAAATGGTTTTTTTTAATTAAATTTAATATTAACTTATTAAAACCATGTTTTTTCATTAAAAGAAAGGAATTAACTCATTAAAGTGTGGGGAGAGCAAACAATTGAAAAAAAAAGAGGTTATAGTGGATAGAAAATAAAAACAGAAGAAAAATCAACAAAGAAAAAAAATGCATTAATTTTTGTTCTTCGTGTTTCTTCTTCATTGATCCTTCTTCTCCTTACCATTCCTTCATCATCAAAACTCCACCTCTTTCTTTTTCATTATCATTCAATAATTATCAAAACTCTTGCTTCTTTATTATCAACACAATATCACCAATAATAACAAGTCATCAACTACAATTTATCTTCAACAACTCACAATAAAAAAGCATACACTTAGCAAACTTCATTCACCAAAACAAAACATTCTCCCTCATCCATTATTCAAATCAACAACAACTTACACAACCATGAGGAACATCAACATCAAACCCATAACTGAAAATTGGAACTAAACAAAAGAGAATAGGGAAGAAGAGAGAAACCCACGAACCGCACCGCACATACCCATCACCACACGCGGCCACCTCTACTTCGACCACCACCACCTGACACAAAAACTACCGTCGGATTCCGAAAAATATGTCGATCTAGCATAACTACCACGACCATCTTTCAAATTTGAATGCAAAATCTAATTTGTTTATGCATTCTATTGAATCCAAAATCCAAACCGATCTGTTGATCCTAATACCAAATTAGAAAAAAGAGAATAGAACAACAAGATCAGAAGAAGAGAATAAAACAACAAGATTAGGTTACAGATCTGAAGATTAGTAGAAGAGAATAGAATGACCAAAGTTGCAATTAAGTCAAAAATTTATTATCCATGAATATCTGTAAATATCCGCGAATATCTTAAAATTTACAGATTATCCGCTTAACGAATACCCGCATAATATGCCGGGAATATAGATATCATATTTATTCAACGGAACAGATACGAATATCATAATATCCGTTCCAAGATATCCATTTACGTCCATAATTTTAGAAACCTCCAACCCAGATCAGAAATATCAAAAAAAAATTATAGTATTAAAATTGCCAAAAAAAAATATTGCATTACTTTTACAGTTACCCCTGTCATCGTTCGAGTAAGAGAAAAAGTCTATAAACTAACTAAAAAAACAGTAAAAAAAATGTGCAATAGCTAATGCTTAAGCATGTATTTGGATTTACGTAAATAAAAATTAAATTAAATCATGTTGAAAAATCACATTCCAATGGAGTTTTTAAGAGAAAATACATGCTTTACAAAGATGGCTATTACATTACATTACATCTATTATTATGAATAAAAAGATAACCATGCTTCAGCTTTTACACTCATAGCACTAAACAGAACCTGTATAAAAAACCTGCAATTCATAGCTAGATCCATTGGATTTACTTTGGCTTCTGGAAAAAGGAGGATGAGTCAGATCAAATAAACAATTTTTCTAGCTAAGTTTACACCTCTTTTCCTTCTCTTAGAAGTTGCTGGATTTAAAATTGGTTTCAGCCTTTGATTGAATCAATTCTTTACCAGTAAAATACTGGTCAGAAATACAGTTACAATGCCAATGTGTCCTGAAGTCTCTTACAACAAGCAATCACTAGATCTTACAGTCTAAGACAAATGTTACAAACTAAAATATGACCCTTTTCCTAAAACATCTTCTGTTAATCTCACATCACATTGGTATGTAACAACCAAGTGTGACAGTGTACAGTTAAAGCTAAAATATCATGAATGCTAAATGCATAATCCAAGTAATTGTTTCACACCAATTTATAACCTACAAAGCTTTTGCTTCTGTAGCAGTATGAAGAAGCTCGTCCGGAGTTGCAGCTGGATCAAGATCAAAACACCGATCCGGCAATTTGCTTTCCTCCCCTTTCAGCAACCAAGAAGGAACTTGATGTGAAAAACGTACCATTTCTCTTCTCGGTATCCATCTTTCGGCACTTTGGTCAGGATTCCTTTTGTATACTGTTTTGAATCCAGATAGCTTGATAAGAGGAGAAACACAGACACCGAGATCCTCGGAGTAATCATACAGCACCTCCACCATGTCATATTCATGTCTTACTTTGTCCGGTGTAGTGTGGTTCCAATCTGGCGACCAATTTCGATAAACAGCCCAAATATCTCCACTTCTTGGATATATGCGAACACAACCACCTCGACCTGCCTTCTCACGGCTTAGAACGTGAGAAAATATGTTGACTTGGTCAACAACATCTGAAGTCCAAGCCCTGAAATTTCCGCAAGATTTGGTAAAACCTGATTCAAGCCAGTTTACTGAGCCAAACTCAGTATCAGTTTTGGAATTTAAGTAACTGATATGGATCTTAAAAGGATTAACAGATATAACCTCGCGGATCAGACAATACAATCGCGGCATTCCGTCTTCCTCATCATATAAGGCCCATATTTGCTTTGGCTGGAAACATTCCTCTGTCCTATCTTTGTCGAAGTCGTGAAAGTCAGAATCCGGGACAGTTATTGAGATCGGATTGACTTTCCCGTGTTCAAATGTTAGACCAGAAACATTCAGAGGTGCTTTCCTACATGTCTGTCTTTTGACTTGACAAACATCAAGGTGCGCCTTTTCTTTCTCTTTTAGACCTGCAGCTTCAGATGACAACTTCATTTCTTCGAGTTTCTTCCTAATAACTGTCCTTGCTTTCTCAATCAATAATTTTCTCGCGTCAAATGCAGGTGGAGTGAAACAGTGTTTGGTTTGAACTTCATTTACACCGGAAAGCTTCTGGCCAAGTCTGCTAATTCCAGCGCTATCGTTTCCATTTGACATTACTGCTTCTGAAGCACATTTTGACCCTTTTTCATCATATCCGTTTCTGAAACTGGCTCCCACTGTAATTTTAGGTTTCTTGTCAGGTCTACCTAGCTTAACTTCATGCAGTTCATTACACGAGAACGATACATGTGAGTTTATGTTGACCATGGTCTCTGCCATAGGATGCCTTCCATTAGCTACTTCTGGTTTGACCTTTGGTCTTCCCCTCTTTGCATGTCCATTGACCTGATAAACAGAACCAGCAGGTAGAGCAGTAGGTGATCCATTTTGATGGATATAACCAGCAGATCCCATCTGAAACGAAACATTTGAAACATACTCGTAACCGTGTCCAGAATGATATCCAGGGACTCCATTCCCATTAAAATAGGGGGCATTAGACGGAGCATATGCAACTCCGTCAATTGGTTGATTTCCATACCCATTTCCTGGCACATATGGCACAGGTTGATACGGAAATGAACCATTTGCTGGGGCTGCACCAGTTTCAACCGCAATAAAAACGCCGCGGCAGTTCTTACAAGAGAGTTTTTTATTCACATACTTGCGCATATACTCATACTGAACCTTACAAGCGGTACAGATTGTCCAAAAGGTGTCAAGTTTACTACAAGAGGTCGGCGGCATATTAGAACAGTTGTTATAACCTGTAGCCTGAACAACAGAAGAATAATTTCTCTTGATATCATACGAACTACGCATAGCATTGTCGAGACAAGTCCACGCCTCGGAAACAAGCTTAAACGCCCCATCAGCTCCAACACATTTGTTCTTATCTGGATGAAGCAACACTGCCAACTTCTTGTACTTTCTTTTGACAGCCGCTTCATCTGCAGTAGGTTTCAGTCCAAGAACCGAGTAATAATCAAGTTTGCCATTATGTCTGAACTCAGAAGCAAGATAAACTTCAAACGTCGCCACCATTTGAGATACACCATCCAACTCAGGACAAAGTGTTTTAGCCTTTAAAGCAAAGTTTTTCGCACCTTCAAAGTCTCTCTGAGAAAATCTCTTCTCAGCAATCTCTATCGCCTTAAGCGCTTCCTCTTTATTTTCTTCCATCCCGAAACCAAATCACTTCACAACCAAACTTAAAAAACAATCTACAAACAGCCCAACATCGTTTCCAATATCATACACAACCTCATTTCCATGCCTTCTGACAGATTTAGAATAAGAAAAAAGTGAGAAACTTCAATTTTGAAGTTTGAATCCAACACAACTTTCATCGAGAACCATACTATTCATAAACATTTTCACAAAAAAGAAACTGAACAAACAAACTCAAATTATGAACTACAATAAACTAAACAGATCAAGGCATTCAATTGATTGAAACTGAACCAAACCCTAAACACAATTTTCAATCTTGCATATAAAATTAGTAAAATCACAAAACTTCACTTACTATTTCCATCTATTTCCTAAATCATACAAGCAGCCAACATTTCCAAATCCAAAATCAAGTAGCAATAATTCATAGTTCATTATTCTTAGCAAAAAAAAACTAAATCTAACCAAAAAAAAAACAAACTTTTTTATCAGCAACTAATTCACCTAGATTTAACAAACAAACAAAATAAAAATTAATTTTTT
Source organism: Lathyrus tuberosus (assembly GCA_022829125.1). Lineage (NCBI taxonomy): Eukaryota > Viridiplantae > Streptophyta > Magnoliopsida > Fabales > Fabaceae > Lathyrus > Lathyrus tuberosus. The sequence continues at coordinate 2,481,168 of JALAZF010000274.1, read as the reverse complement.
TTCACAAAGATTGAAACCCCATAACCAAAATCTCAAAAAAAAAAAAATCTTATATTAAATTCAAAAAATGAAAACCCTAATCCAGATGCAGAAAAATAAGCGCTAACTATAACATTCAAATTTCAAAAATAAAATACCTCACTGGTGTTGAAGATGACCTAGATCGCCACGTGTAGTTGAAAACCGAAGCAAATCTAAGCTGAAGTAAGAACGAATCTAACTCTAACTGAACCAAAAAAAAAAGGGAAAAAAGTGAGATTAGTGTGAGAGTGAAGAAATTGAAAAAAAGTTGAAAATGGGATCTGAAATTGAGAAGAAATCGGAGAAGGAAAGTGCGGCGATGAATAGGAGATTCCGACAGAAAATCGCCGAGATTAGAAAAAAAATTAAAAAGGAATTAATAGAAATAAAAATTTTCAAACGCTGTTATTATTATTACTGTGAGGTGGTTGGAACTAACTAACGTGCACCGTTGGTGCGTAATGGAAATTGTAATTTCATCTTTTTTTTTCTTTACTTTATTAAAAGTATTTATTTATATATTTTCACTTGTTATTTTTATTTATTTATTACTTTTATTATTATTAGTATTATTGAAGTATAAATTTATGTGTTTTTTGGTGGGAGTTAGAAGTTAGAGATAGGTGTGTTGTGTAGTTGGTGCTAGGTTGGATGATGGTTTGGAGTAATATTAGTGACACTTTTATTGCAAGTGGATTTTAGCTAGATTTTTTAACTAATTTATTTGGGTTGAATTTAAAAAAATAAGATAACTCATTTGTTAAAAACAAATGGGTTATCTTATCTTAAAGCATGTATCAGGTTTTTTTATACTTAGATCAAAAATGACATTTGAATTTAAAAGGCGGTGTTCATTTCTTCTATGTAATGTTTATTAATTTTTAAAAAAATTATAAATGAAAAAATCGCATCGTGTGGAGATGGAAATTTGGATTCATTAATTATATAGTAAATTTCTTTATTAGAAAGACACCTTCCTTCAAGTTAAAAATGTGTTTGGATTTTGGAATTCGGATATCCTATTTAAATTATGGAATTCATAAATATCAGAAGAAAAAATGAATGTTACTTTATTTTGCATGAGTAGTAGTACTTTTTGTGATCATAACATAAAAAATCTCAAACCCTTTTAAAGTCTCCTTCCATTCTTAATTAATATTTTCACTTGCAAACAACATTTAAGTGTATTTTGATATTAAAAGACGCAAAATCATCTAGAATTACATTTATATCATTGATCATCATATTGATAATCTATTTTTTCTTTTTGTACTATGAACGCGTAATCTAAAGATTGAACTCTGAATTCATGTAGGATTGGTTTAGAAATTCAAATTCAAATTCGTTTATTGTTGATTGAAATTGTCTTATTTTTTTATTCACTGTAGTTATGTTTCACTTTCGTGTTGTGATAAAATACTCTGAAGTTGGGATTAAACACCGTGGTGTTGTGATTTAAGCTAATGTATCTAAGAATGGTGATCTGAAACTACCCTCAACAAGTTGTTGTCCACATTAATGTTCGAAAAGAATTTTCCAATAAATAGAGTTTACTTTATGTAAACATATCTTTGAATAGGTTCGCATAAAGGTTGTTAAATTAGGGTTTAGCATGGTTATCGGGAGGTTGATTTTGGTTCTAATTGAAGACAAGCATTTGTTCCGATGAGATTCAAAAGAAGTGACCGGTATAAAGAACCTACCCAAAAGTTGAAATGTGATGACACTAGAAGAAGGAAATGTAAATGTCCTTTTAAATTGTGCAAGTACCACAAGGTGAATAATAGATGGATATTTAATGTGATTTGTGTTGTACATAATCATGGATTGGGTCACAAGTTAGTTGGTCATCCGAACGTATGTCGTCTGAATGATGAAGAGAATAAACTTGTTTCTGACATGATATTAAACATGGTTCAAGTCAAAAACATACTCGCAACTTTGAAAAGCAAAATACCCTAAAGTGTCTCAAATATTAGTCTAGTATACAATGTTCACAAACGACACACACACAAGGAGATAAGAGGTCCAAGATCTAAAATGCAACAATTGTTGAAACTGTTGGATAATGATCGTTATGTATTTACGTAAAAAGTGTGTGAGGATGGAAAAATTATTTGAGATATATTTTGAGCTCATCCCGATTTCATGAAGTTGTTCAATACATTTCTCATTGTGGTGATAATTTATTCAATAAGTACAAATTTTCTCTTCTGGAAATTGTTGGTGTTAGTTATATAGAGATTACTTATTCAGTTGGCTTTGCGTTTTTGGAATGTGAAAAAGAGAATAATGTTACATGGGCTTTGGAAGTGAGTCGAGAATTGTTGAAAGATTAAGAAAATATATCACGGGTGATTGTCACTGATCGAGATACTGCACTATTGAATTCAATTGCAAAGGTGCTTCATACATCATATGATTTACTATGTAAGTATCATATAACAAAAAATGTGAGAGGTGGAGTTAAGCTTGCGGTAGGGACCAAAGATATCAAGGGTGAAGACAGGAAAATGTTCAAACCTAGTTAGATTTTGGAAAGCATAATTGATGTCTGAAATGTTATAATAATTATTCTACGAAGAATTATATGTCAATATGTCATACAATTTGTTCTGGACTGGGCCTGGGGATGACTTACTGTCGGGCACAGCCCAGTTCAGCCCCGCGTCGAAGAAGGCCCAACGCAAGGCCCAATCCCTTATAGCTGTTGGAGAGCACGTTCCCCACGTGCTCCTCACCCGAGGACACATGGTCAGCTACTCCCGCGTATCTCGCAGAAACGTTCTGCCCCTCGTAACGGGCACGTCTTCCATTTCCCGGAGAATGCAGAGCGGTTGACCCAAGATGATGAGAACGAGCTACTCATCCCTATATCCACGTAGGAATCCTGGCAGTCATCCATTATGGGTCGGATAATCCATCCCATAATGGAGACCGTTGGCCCAGCGCTAGAGACTATATAAATACCCTCTTATGATAGAGGGTCAGGTATTCTATTCAATTTCCACTTCTTACTTCTATACTTGCCTTTTTTCACTTTGTACTTACTTTAGCATCGGAGTGTCTTGCAGGTACACCCCCTCAGTTTTCCTCACCTGACGTTGAAGACCACGACGTGTTGTTGGCCACTGAATATTCTTTTGATTCCGGTAAGATCACAATTCATATGGGCTTGTGCGAAATATCTAGATTTCTTACAATATGTTGAAAGCACTATATTATACCAGGTGAAGGAGAAAACTGTTTGTACATCGACTGGTCAGGTTAGACACTTTGGAAATACTATAACTAATAGAGTTGAATTTGCTCATTCAACATTGAAAAAATGATTGGGAAATAGTAAATGGGTTTTGTGTAAGTGGTGGGAATCAGTGAACCAAATGATTCAAATTCAACATAGCAAGATACAAATATCATTTGGTTGCAGCATCACAGTATTAGAACATAAATTCAAATACAATAATATGTAGTCATAGTTGTTCGACAATATATCTCGAGTGGGATTGAACTATATTTATCACGAAGTTTTGCGAGCAGAGAAAACAAGTCCATATAGCTCAAACGTGGTTATACACTTAGTAGAATATACGGTGTTCTGTGTGCTTATTTTCTTAATAAGCTAAAACTTGATGACACGTATGTATAAATGAGGTACACACACACTGAAAAAGACTTTAGTTTGATGTTGATAGTGTGATCAAGGAAGATCCATCAAATATATCTATTATGACAAAATGTGAGGTCATTCAAGAGACATTTATAAAAGTTGATTATAACATGAATCTGCTCATCAAATAGTAGTTGAGGAAGATATCCTATCTAGAAACCTCAAATATGAAACTACCCGCAGAGCCGGTAAAGACTAAAGATGCTCCTAAGAAGATCAAACCAACACCAAGTGACAACTGACCATTCAACTAAGAAGTCTTCAACATATTCAAACACATCGGCTCATTTTATCTGGATTCTCTAATTTCACAATCCAAAAGAAGTTCTATTAAAGGTGTTCGCATCAGCAAACCATCGTGTTCACCATTTTTACCAAAATTGGTACACATTGAAGAGTTGTTTGTTTTTATGCATAGACACATTAATCCAATTATAGATGCTAAAGGTGATGATAACTGCAATTATTGGCCTATTTCAACTTTACCATGTAAGGGAGATGAGAACCATACACTTTCCTGCTAACATATTATCAAAGATTTGATGGCACACAAGGAATCATACACGAGGCTATATAGAAAAAATAACAATATGTTAAAATTTATGATGCTCTTATTCCTTGTCTTAACGGTGCAACACTAGAGGAAAATGGATCTTTTCACCTAAAATGAGTCATCTTATAGCAAATGCATATAATCGAGTGTGTATTAGTATGATAAGATATGGTTTCTTGATAATATTTTCGCACTTCAAAGTGGCTCACCTCTAAATCCAGAGGGATGTATTATATGTATTGAATGATTCCAAAACACACAACATTTTGTTGAAGTTTATTTGAAACCAGGATGTCCTACACCATAAACATCCCATAAATGGGCATCTCATTCCATAAAAGAAATCTGAAACTTGATCGGATACTATTTTAGATAGGATTGAAGAGTTTTCCAAGTTAAAGGGTGTTAAAAAAGAATCAAAGCAGGAAAAGTCATAGATAAAACCACTCAAAGATTTAGATGGTGACATTTTTTTAATGCATTTCAGCTTTTATCATATAGTGCATTTAGGTGGTAACACATTTTTTTTTGATGCAACGTCTATTAGTTATTTTCATGGAAGTAATCAGGATATATTTTAATTTTTCTTAATGTATATTTAATATTACTTATAGAAATATTTGAATTAACTTTTTGATGTGTTTGTATGTCATAAAACAAGTACATAAAACAAGAATTGTCAATTGGTCTAGTATGAATTTAGATTCCAATCTTCAAAAAAATCACATATTATGTGTATATGTGATACTAAGATTGGAGAATCCAGATTTCAATATCCAGAGAAACTTCATGTGTATTCTTCGTACGTAATAAAAGAAAAATGGTGAACTCAGATTCCAATATCTAGACCAACCCCTAAGACAAGATTACATTTGAATGGTCCACAATGATCTTAGTTTTATATAAATATGCCTCATATGTTATTAGCACAAATACTTTAAAATGAATCAATATTTATATATTACATTTGTTCACTTTAACGACATGAGATATCTTTTTTCATTTATGGTCACCAAGAACACCTCTCGTGTAGATCTGAAATCCAAAATAGAGAATCTCTTACACTACACTAACAATCAAAGAGTAGTTAAGATCGAATATCGTTTATCAACATTGATAATGAAAAGACTATTAAGTTTAGTAAGTTTGTGCTGAAGACAGATGCTGATGTAAGTGTTATACGGAGTACATTTTATAGTATGCAACTAAGGTTCCGGTCGAGGTGGATGCAACACTTGCAAGATCAACCACAAATATTCTAAAGATGATAAAACGTCATGAACTATTTGTCGGTAGTGAAATACCTTAACAAGTATTTATGTTATGTTATGTATTTTGTGTATGTGATAACAATGATCTAGGTTAAGTTATGTTATTTTATATAACAAAGATCTAGGTTAAGTTATGTTATTTAATATTATTTGTTTGATATTGCGGTGTGTTATGTGTTTGTGATAACAAAGCTGAATCCAGATTTAAATATCCGAATAAAACCTAGATCATATTGCTTGTTTGTTATGTGTTTGTAATAACAAGGTTGAATTCAGATTTCAATATTCAGACAAACCCTAAGACCAAACTACTTGTTTGTTCTGAGTATGTGATAACAGGGGTGAATCCAATTTTCAATATTCGAACAAACTTGTGGATCAAATTTCTTATTTGTTTTTATGTTATATCCATGTGATAGTAAATGGTGAATCCATATTTCAATATCTGAACATATTTGTTACTTGTATTTAGCGTGGTTAGGGTGTGTCTGGATTCAAATTTGCAAATTTTAAGATTATTTTAAAAATTTTGAAATAGGTTAATAAGGCATGAGGTGCAATGAACAATACTCATTTAAAACATGTTATTCAAACTTAATTATATGAGTTACACTTAAATGAATGCATAACAAAAAACTCTTATTTTATATATATATATATATATATATATATATATATATATATATATATATGCGTTTGATTTTTTTACTGATTTTATGCGTTTGATTTTTTTACTGATATTGTTTTTTTTAGACTTTTGTATGTATGTTGTTCTTTTGGTTTTGTGACACTTTTTGCATTCGTTGATCTTTATCCTTTGTTGTTGTATGGTTGCTGTCACTTTCTTCTCATATATATTTTATTTTCCCATAAAAAAATACCTGAACACTTAAATTTTAATATCATATAAAAATACATTCAAAACAAGTATTACTATGATTAATGAAAAGAAAAAAAATTGTTTTTTTTTTTAAATTGATATTTATATGAACATATGGTGTCATATTGGTGTCAAAATATTATTATTGTTTTAATCAAACCATATTTATATAGACCTCAATATATTAATACGGTAAAAAAAACTATCTTTTGATATTTAATAGACTAGATGTTAAATTATTATTTGATCTTTCTATTTTGTGATTTACGATATTAATATTTATTTTTAAAATTCAAATAATGTTGATTTTTCTAACTTTTTTGCGATGAAAATAATGAGGTGTCCTTTTTTTAATTCAAATTTCTTATTATAAACACTACAAGAAAAAACATTTTTAGCTAGGTGTTACACCACTCACTAGTGCAAAAAACCTTTCACAAAACAAAATTTTTGAGGGGCTTAGCCCCAAGCATAATTGCAACGTGGCGGGCCCCTCACAAATAATTTGCGATCTTGCAAGTAATCTTTTATTAGAGACTAGCCCTTAATTACTAAATTTCACAGTAAATAGAAGTACAGAACGTTACCTTTCTGTGTTTTGTGTTTGTTGTTCATTATTCATTGTTCATTTCTTGATCTCTCTCACGCACTGTGGTGTGATTTTCCTTTATGTGGTGTGAATTTTTGTTTTGTTACAATTAGACTACTTTATGTTTTGGTTTTATTCATATTTTTTGATGTTTTCGTTGTTTTAAAGCTATATGTTGTTGTCATGTGTCATGTGTGTTCTGTCATTGTGATGTTTTCCTTGTGATGATTTTGTGATGTTTTTGTTGTTTTCGTTTTGGTGTTATAACTTTGAAAATGAAGAAATAAATGTGGTTATGAATATGCTTTAGCTTTTGGTGTTATATTGTTGTTATGGATGTTGTGTGTGTAGCATTAGTGTGCCATTCACATTAGTCTTTGATATAAATTTCAGAATTTGTTATGGATTGTAGTTGTATGAAAGTTGATAGATTGTAGTTGTGTGTGTAACATTAGTGTTTCATTCACATTAGTCCTTGAATTAGCCGAACAAATCTTCCCGACAATAATGGTGTCTCTTATTGTCTTTGTGTTAATTGAGGGAATATATAAAAAAAATCAAAGAAAGAAATATCATATCATCTATGTTGTGATGAAACATGTCAAAATTATGCAACATGGTGTCGCAACGAGAAAAACAACCGTCGGGAAACAGAATCGCCACCGAAAGTTTTTTATCCCGACGGGAGAAAGGCAACGATCGAAGAAAACCTCAAAAGGGTAAGACATGGTCATCACAACCAAGATCTGGGTTCGGGAGTCGGTTACGCGAAGAGAAGGATTAGCACCCATTCGCGTCCATCGTACTCGATGAGATCTACGCTTGTTATTCTGATCAAAATGTATAGATATCTAAAGCCCCACTGCTAACTGGAAAGGAATAGAATGAGAAACAAAGAAGAGGGGGAAAAGCACGAAAGGTAACTTGATAGGATCTCTCATCCCATGCCTACATATCTCATCTAAAATGAGAATCAGAGCCAACGGAGTTCTGACTGGAAAGGGAGATTGTGCTCGCCAAGACATCGCGTCCTGTGTCTACTTATCCTCAATCAGACGAGAGAGAGGAAGTCAGAGCAGTCGTATTTCGTCCCACCACGGGTGACCTTGTTTGTTTGGTATTTTTTAAGTGGTTGATGCTAACGTTCGCATTCTATCAGTTTAGGTGTTGTCGCTCGTTGTGTGGAGCCTTACGCGTTTACCTGTTTGCGGTATAACAGAAATAGCGTATCCTTACGATTAGAGGGAGTGAGATGAGAAAAGAATCCCGAAGGAAGAAGATTGATTTGTTTATGTATTTTAAAAGAAGTATTTTGATTTGTTTTGTTTGCGATATGTATTGTGCTAAAGACTATGACATAGGAGCGAATACTTTGACAAGGTCGCCCCCAACGGGACGTTTGCAAAACGCCCTAGAAGAGTAAAGGATACCTTCACTAATCATTTCCTGTGTGCTTAAGGCTCGTGACGCACTACACATACAATATTTGTTAAATGTTTTTGCATTTTCCTTTTTAGAATGAGAAGAGAGACTCAAATGGTTAAAAGAAAAATCTAATGGGATCTTCATTCTAGAAGTTGTCATGCAATGATTGATCCTATAGTTGAAATAAGGAAAGGGAATCTCTACCTATGTTAGCATTCTTGGATTGATAACCTAATGTTTATCCTACTTTGGACCTAATCCAAAATTAGATTCAAGCTAGGAACCTTAAGGGAACATGTGATCATACACAAGTAAACATTAAGCAATTTAATCACAATTCAAAGAAGTGATAAAGAAGAAATGAGATGAAGAGGAGTCACCTAAGTATTGATGTCAATGTAAAATTATGCAAGTGTTCATCAAATTCAAACCAAACTCAACTATTGGATAGTTTAAAAAATTATGCAAAACAATGCACTTATGCTCATGCAAATGTCCTAAGACTATCCTAGAAATAATGTCAATCATTTAAAAAAAATAAAATGGGTCCTAAAAGGGTGAGAATCCTAGTGGTGCAGTAGCTATGTCCTATTATATCTCATTCATGTTATTGTCCTAAGAAGTGTAAAAGAATTCAAGTTATGTCTCATGTTAGCACACAAACAATTGTCAATCAAAAAGTCAAGCAAAGCACAACTTAAAAGGCTACACAAGTGAGGTTAAAGCATATCATACAAGTTGGGTCAGTAGCACACATGGTATGATCATATAAAAATGAGGTTTGAGATGTCAAGAAAGGATTATGAAACCCACACCAAGTCATGTTCAAAAGATTAGGCAATTCTACACAAAGATGTCACTTTTATGATGCCTCACTTACTTATGACACAACAATGAACAAGTAAGCTTGAAATTGACATTTAAATGATCTAAGTAAGAAGATAAAACATGTGTTTAATGTTTAAAAGTAGCCTCAAAACATTGCAAAAGTTTCATGTCAAAGCACTCTTAGAAGTTAGAACAAGTAATGATCAAAATCAACCATAATCATCCTCTAAAAGCATGTAGACTTACACTTAAGTAAGAGAAGGAAAATGTCATGTCAAACTAGTGTCAAACCATACAAGTCAGAAGCAAATGACCTATAATATCTCACATTTAGAGCTCACAAACATTGAGTAAAGGTAGCATACACTAAAGCTCAAAGGAAGTTGTCAAAATTGACAGACAAACATGATCAAGTTCATACAAATGTTACACCAATTAAAGCTCACCAAAAGGACCTATAAAATGGGATTAGAAGGCTTTACCTCATTCTATATCAATTGTACATAAATAAGGAATAAGACCTATAATCATGGCACAAGTGCCTTCCCTAAACATTGCAAATATCAACCCCAAAGTTCAAGTAAGGATGCATACATTGAATTGCTCATGAAAAATAGTTAGAAGGCTTGAAAAATTATGAAATTTTAGTAATGATATGATGAAGTCAGTATCTCATTATGTCCCAAAAATGTGTCCAAGATTATGTGCACAAGATGCTTAAACAATATCAAACACATGGCAAGTTACAAAGCAAGGACCATTTAAAACAAGCTTCAAAAGGAGATTCAAAAGTGACCCAAAAATAATGGTGAAAATTCCAAATGATCATCAAAGTATCCTATATTTATGTAACTAAGTGCATACAAAAATTAGGATCAAGATCAATTAGGAATCATAAAGAAACAAGCCCTAATGTAGAAACTATGTCAACTTGTACACCTCTAATCATAAAATCAAAAACAATTACTAAAATAATCCAAAAATGAAATTACAAATTATGGAAAATTTATTAACATGGCAAAGATCATCCATGAATATTTTTGGAATTTTTTGGCGACTAAAACTATTTTTAATAATGCAAAATGGAACGTGTATCGAAAGAAAAATAAAAAAAATGCAAATGCAATGGGGGTGCACCATTAGCAAATCCTATGTTCAAATTCTCAATGGGCCAGATGCATGGGGTGGAAGTAGCAATGGCGTGCAAGCCCAAGCCAACAGAAAAACAACAGCCATTTTAATATTGTTTTTATTAATTCATTTTTATTCTGAAAATGAAAACAAGGAAATGAAATAAGGCACGTGGGTTCGTGGTTTCATTAATGCGCTGACAGGTGATTTACATGTGGGATTAAAAAAAAATACACGCTGGCCACTCAGGAGATGACACACATATGTTGACCAAAGTCCAGATACACATACGCCGGAGCTAGGGCTCCGGTCGTCTTCTTCGGTGGTTCTCCACCGTGAGCAATGATGAAAAGCTTCAGAAATTCAAAAGAAGACCACTACTCGATTCGTTTTTTCATGTTGGTTATGAATCCATGCTTAGAATTTTAATTTGAAGCCTTAATCATGCAAAACAAACTCAAATAAGTTAAGCCCTAAAATCTAATATCTCTACATTTTTCCCTAAGCTACACCACAAACATTGCCTCATGTAGGAGGGCTTCAGATGCAACTAATCTTCATGACCCTAACCACATAGATTGCTCTAAAATGATGCTCAAAGGTTTAAGATTCCTAACCTGTTAGAGATGCTCTTCACATGTGTTAAAAACCCTGAAAACTTCCTGCAATGGTCTTGTAATCTTCACCAAGCAAAATAAATGCTTAAACTCCCTTGAATCTTGACTGAAAATGCAAGTTTTATGGTGAAAGAAGGTGAATCCGTAGGTGATGATGTGGTGCTTACAGGTGGAGAACAATGGAAATAGAAGCAAATAGGAAGTGTAGTGATGAAGATTGTGAAAGAATGTTGGAGAAAGCTCTCAGAATGAGAGAGTTTTGAAGGATTGAAGGTGTGAGTGTGAAAAATGATTTTTTTGGATCTCTCTTGCTCTAATGGTGTAACTGTTTCTGTTAGGGGTTGTTAAGGGATTATATATGGTTGGTTAATGCATGGTGTTGCGGTGAGAATCGGATAACAGGCTATTGAATTAACTTGAATCACAAAACATAAAATTCACCACCGAGCTTTGATTTATCCAAAGGAAAAGGTAAAGAACGAAAACCCTAATAAGAGAATCTAGGTTCGGGGGTTGGTTATACTAAGGGAAGGTATTAACACCCTAAGTATCTGTAGTACTCTACAGGAACCTCTTGTTAGTATTTGTGTTATGCTAAAGTTTTCTTGCTAAGGGAAATGTGCTAAGGTAAAGAAAGACCTAGGGGTGTATACACTAAGTATGCTCGCCAAGACGTCGCATCTTGTGCCTACGTATCTGACTAAAGAATCAGAGCAACCGTAGTTCACCTCACTACAGGGTAAAAGGGTGTAAAAAGAAAATGTGGAATCCAAGAAGGCATCGGATATAAAGGTAAAAAAGGGTGGAATCTGAGAAGGCGTCGGATGTAAAGGTAAAAAGTGGAAAAAGGAAAAGGTAGAAAAAACAAAAGGTGGAGTGGTGGGTTAAATGTGAAACCAAAAGAGAAGAGACGAAGGGGAAATGAAGGTGTAGCTGAATGTTTTTTGGATCTTGTGGGTAGTGTAATGCTTTGTTGATGAGAAATAAATGAGGAGACATCTCCTTTTATAGTGGCACCAGCTGGTTCTTGCATTGAAAACACAGAGGATAACAGTTTTATTTTAGGGAGAAAGGAGGCAAGGTGGCTGCTACACGCATAATCTTTTCCACTGATATTCAAGAGCCAAGTGCATACTTGCTTGTGTTGCTGGTTTTTGGGCATACTTGTAGATATGGTTCAGATTTAGTTCAAAAGGAAGGTAGTTTGTGAAATGAAGTGTACTACAAACCTCCCTTTTTGCACACGGTATTCTTCCATTCATTGTTGTTGATTGTTTTGGCTTTTCAAGATAGAGTGTTTGGCAATGGGTGGTTAGTGTACCCGATGGATTTGTTTCATTCTCACGAGCCTTTTTTTATATTTTTTATTCTTTTGTAACTTTGATAGTTTTTTTTCATGTAATGGGCTTGCCTTCTGTACAATGGAATGAGGACTTTAAAATTGTGAAAGAAAAAGGAGTTTTTGGACCATTTTGCAATATGGTATCCTTGAAGCTTGGAGCTTGAGACACTTATTTATACTTGAATTGGAAATTAAAAAAGGAATGGTTTTGAATATGGAATTAGAGCTAGAATTGAAACTTGAAATTTGAATTAGGAACTCAAGCTTGCAAAGAAAATTGGAATGATTGAAATTAAAATTGGAAAGAAATAGAACTTGAAATTAAATTGGCTTTTGAAATTGAACCTTGATCATGGAACTTGAATTTGAATGCAAATTGAACTTGGTTATGAACTTGGAAATTTGAATTGAAACTTGATTTGCACTATGAATGGAATTGGAATTGGAATGAAATTAAATGATGGACTATATGACTGCAAATGCTAAGACAAATGTCCTAAAATGATATGACAAAGATCAGAATATCTGAGGGTAAAATTTGGGGTGCAACAGTTGCCCCTATTTAAATAGTTTTACCGGATGACACGAGGGATGGAAATCCTCAGGACATCAAGGTGAAAGGTATTTAAATATAGCAAACCAAAAATTTTGCCCTTAGATGGAATGCAGACGCTAAGGACAGGAAACAGACATGCAAATGCTGGGATGCCATGAGCTACTAGTATGATGATATGATGTCATGATAGTGCAAGAATGCAGACAAACAAGACACTAGAAATAAAGAGCAAACCACCACAGATGAGCTTACTGGTGAAGGATAATGTTAGCATCCACGAGAAAGACTCACTGGGGATACAGATCGATCAACAAAAGAGACTCAATGGGGAGACTCTGAGGATGCACCGGGGATAGAAACATAAAGAGGAAGTCCTACAGGTCCTCACTGGGAATGGGAGCCAGAGAGGTGCTCTTCATTGGGGAAAAGTCTAAGGAGATGGATGAAAGGTTTATAGGTGACCGGACGACACTGGGGAAATGAAAGATACTCTTACTGGGCATGGAACCAGAAAGAAGACATGATCTCCACTGGGGATCAATTTGAAATAAAAGGATAGACATCAACAAAAGATTTTCTGGGATTTTCTCATACTGAAGAGTTCAAACGGGATCTTCGAGAAAAGCCAAAAGAGAAAGACACATCCGGAGAAACGTCAGATGGCAAAAGAAACCAGTCATCCAATAATGGCCTTGAATGAAAGGTACAAGTCACAATATCTAATAATGGCTTTAGATAAAGGTGAGCAAACAAGACTATATGGCATTGAATAAAAGGACACCAGGCATTCGATAATGGCTTTGAATGGAAGGTACAAATCATAATAGCTGAGAATGTGAACAGAGACTGCATTCAAGGATGGCATTGAAGACCAGTCACCCAATAATGGCTTTGAATGAAAAGTATAACTCACAATATCTAATAATGGCTTTAGATAAAAGTGAACAAAGACTCGATCTGGTAAAATATCAGAAAGAGAGACACATCCGGAAAGGCATCGGATGGTAGAGAAACCGGACATCCAATAATGGCTTTGAATGAAAGGTATAACTCACAATATCTAATAATGGCTTTAGATAAATGTGAACAAGGACTACATTCAAGAATGGCATTGAATGCAAAGAAACCAGTCATTCAATAATGGCTTTGAATGAAAGGTATAAATCACTATATCTAATAATGGCTTTAGATAAAAAGTGAGCAAACCGAGGTCCAAGACAGCATTGGATGCAAAGAAACCGATCATCCAATAATAGCTTTGAATGAGAGGTAAACTCATAATATCTGAGAATGGCATCAGATGAAAATGAGACAAAAGGTGAATCCAAGAAGGCATTAGATGCAAGAACCCAATCATCTAATAATGGCTTTAGATAAAAGGTAAACTCATAATATCTGAGAAGGCATCAGATGTAAATGAGATAAAAGGTGAAATCCAAGAAAGCATTGGATGCAAGAACCCAATCATCTAATAATGGCTTTAGATAAAAGGTAAACTCATAATATCTGAGAAGGCATCAGATGTAAATGAGATAAAAGGTGAAATCCAAGAAAGCATGGATAAAAGGGATCACAGTATCCAAGAAAGCATTAAGTGACTGTGAACTTTCAGGAATGGCACTGAAAGTAAAGGTAGGTCACCGTATTCAGGAATGGTATCGATTAATAGTGAGAAAAACATCCAGGAATGACACTGAATGCAACGGAGAAAACTCATTCAGGAATGGTACTGAATGAACAGATAAGAATTTCAAGAATGACACTGAAAGATATCCAAGCAAATTTGATGAGGATTACAAAAGAGAGGCAAAACTTCCAGGAATAGCACTGGGAGAAACAAGAGGAACAAGATATCCAGGAATGGCACTGGAGATCACAAGAGACAGACATCCAGGAATGGCACTGGAGTGAGAGAATAAAAAGATCCAGGAATAGCACTGGAATGAGAGAAGACCAATATCTATCAACAAGATTAGATGCGCAAGAGAATGACAACATTCAGGAATGACACTGAATGAAATGACGGATAACGTTTTGGTAAGGTAAGACGTGAATAACGACACGACCTCGAGAGAAATGTAAATGAGGATGAGACACTCATGATATGCATATGTATATGAATTATGCAGATGATATATGATCAAATGCAAATGCGGATGCTGACGACACCGCTCGACTCTCTTGGTGAGAAGACAAGACTGAAAGACTGATTCCTCAACACGGAGATCAATGCCATCCTTCTTGGGGACTAGAGATGTTATTGCTGGACACATCTCTGCCAAGCTGGTAACTGTATCAGGTTGATGATCCTTGTAGGAAGGATGAATAGCTGCTTGAGGATTCTTCAGGTATATTGCCCCAGACCAACCGGCTATTGTAGATGCGCTGATCATTGCTTTAGCTTGATTGATTCTGGAAATGACCGTTTCATGGTGCTCTTAGAAAGCTTGCCTCAGTCTGAGTTTTGAAAGATAATTGTTTTGCTATACATTGGGAAAGCTTGCCCCAGTACGAGTCTTGAAAAATCTTATGTATAAACCAATTCTGAGAAGTCGACATTAAAGCACAAATCTTGAACTGATTCTCAACAGGATATGGAAGGAACTTGCCCCTGATTGGATCACCGACCAAGTTTCTTAATTGTTTGAAAATTCCTTGAGAAGAAAGCTAGTTTGCAAACAAAGGTATTTGTATAAACGTGGTAAATGCAAAGTTCATGCAACTTTTGAAATCGAATCATTTTTTGAAAGATGCAAAAACAAAGTGAGTCAGTGGTCTGAACACGGCGATTCAAGACATTAAAGTGAAAAGTTTAAGCAAAAAGTGTGATGCCAAAACAAATGATCTGCAAAAATCTTTGGGAGTCAGGTTACGCAACCTTGCTGTAGTATGCTTTCAAAATGACCTTGCTTCAATTAGGTCTTTCGAGGGTTGTAACGTGGCTTGGTTCACGGTTTAAGAAACAAAGAATAAAGGCTCAAAATTTATTTGTGACCCACCCAATCTACGTGATGAACTTCCAATCCTATGCTCAGTTAACTCAAACTATGTACTCAAGTTCCCATAGGTTAGGAATTGCACCGATGATAGTAACGATGATGGTTCAAAATTCAATGGACTTGAGATGGCAGTCACTGCTTCTTACAACATTCAGTCAACTAGTTTTGTCTTTGAGGATTTTTGTAACCTCTTGATTGGTTTTTGTTATCCCTAACTTCGCCTGAACTGTGTCATTTGAGCTTACAGCCAGCGAGATACCCAATTTTTGCCTAAGTCTTCTTCATAGGTTTTGACTTAGCGGACTCTTTTTTTTAGTGACTGCCTGGCTTAATGATTACAATGAATCATCATTGGCTTTTGACTTGAAATACATCTTCGACACTTGCTTGCTGTGTGCGAAGGAACGTTTGTGAACTTCGTTGAAAGGCGTCTTGAATGTTACTCTTGTATTTGAATGCACAATCAAGTTAACTGAGAACCACCCTGCCCCAGGTTAAGATTGCGGGTTTTTATTTGTAAAGGAAAGAAACTCCTACTTCCAGGCTCAAAGGGGTTAACAAGGGGTTATCTTCCTTATTTCTCCAGTGTTTGGGGATTGAAACAATGCCTTACATCATCAGCAAAGTTTTGATTTGAAAGCATATCAACAGCAGTTATGAGTATTAAGTATCATCATCCTCCCTCTGATCTTTGCATAATCAAAAGGAAAGTGGAAAAGAGATAAAGTATTTTGTAAAAGAAAGCATAGAGATGTAAATAGCAAACACAAATGAATTGAATCAAAAATTGCAATGCTCATTTCATTAATTTTGAAAGTACAAACATAGTTGAAAGCAAACAACTATTACAAAATAAGGAAAATGCAAACAACAAGAAACAAGGCCTAGTGACTAATCAAACACAAGGATGAGTTGTCCTATTTTTTAGAAGTAGCTGAGCCGAAGTCGATTGAGGCTTCACTTGGCGTGCCCTGGCAGAGGATTGCTCTGAACATTGGGATTGTCCTTAAAGGAGAGGATTTTGTTTCTCATCAGCTCTTGTACTTTAGCTTTCAATGCAAAGCAACCTTCCAAATTATGGCCTGCACCACCTTGATGGTATTCACAATGAAGATCAGCCCTATAGCCGGCTGGAAGAGGAATTGGAGGAGGAGGCAAAGGCCTTGTGGTAATCAAACCTTGTTGAACCAAACCAGGATAAAGTTCAGTGTAAGTCATGGGAATAGGATCAAATTGACCCCTATTACGGTACTGGTTTTGTCCAACAGTAGGACGTTGGAGAGCTTGAGCTGGTCGTGGTGCAGCAACCACATGAGTAACAACAGCAACAACAGGGTGAATGGTATACCGAGGTTGGGGACGAGGCTTTCTTGCTTCAACCATGACAACATTAGTATGTTCTTCCTTCTTCTTCTGAAAATTCCCATAGGATTTCTTCGCAGCATTGGAAGATTCAACAACCTTGGATACTTTTCCTTTCTTAAGTCCTTCCTCGAGTCTTTGGCCGATAGTAACCAAATCAGTGAAGTTGGTGGAAACACTTCCAATCATCTTCTCCCAATAGAACGAGGACAAGGTATCCATGAATATTCCAGTTAACTCCTTCTCGGTCAGGGGAGGTTCCACTTGGGAAGCCAACTCTCTCTAGCGCTGAGCATACTCCCTGAAAGACTCTTTATCATGTTGAGTCATGTTTTGCAGTTGACGGTGATCAGGAGCCATGTCGAGGTTATACTTGTACTGCTTCATGAAGGCATTTGTGAGATCTTGGAAGCAGTGAATGGAGTTTTGCTCGAGACTCATATACCACTTAAGTGAGGCTCCACTCAAGCTGTCTTGAAAATAGTGGATAAGCAGTTTTTTATTTTTGGCACGAGCAGTCATCTTGCGAAGATACATGACCACATGAGCTCTTGGGCAAGAGTGGCCCTTATACTTCACAAAGTCTGGAGTTATGAACTTAGCAGGCATAACAAGGTCAGATACTAAACACATGTTGTCTGCATCCACATTAAAGAAATCAGTACCCTCAACGGCTTTGAGTCTCTTCTCTATGCTCTGAAACTGCTCTCGAACAACTTCAGGTTCAACAAAGTCTTCACGGTCTTCACCTTGAGCACTGGCAGCATTATACTCATAGAGGGGATTCTCGAAAGAAGCTCGAACAGTCTGTGGAACAGCATGAACCACAGGTCTGGGCTCGGCAAAAACAGGAGCTTGAAAGACAGGCATATCATTCTGACCAACCATAGCAGTAGATGCAATCGGTGGAGAGTAGTTGTGTGGCAAACCAAACTCGGGCCAAGTTGAAGGTGGCATCTGAACTGGTGGAGGATCAGCGCTTGAAACTTCCTGGATGACAGTCCTTTGGGGTTGCTCTCCCCTAGCAATCAAAACTTGAATCATCTCAGTGAGTTTGGTCACGCTTGACTTAAGGTCATCAATCTCCATTCGAACCTCAGCATTGTGTACCTCTTGCTCTGACATCTTGCGTCTGTAGTTAGCTCTAGTCCGGTATCGGTGTCGAGGAATCAGCTTGACGACTCACAGACAGACTCTGGAATATAGAGACCACTGGAAATAAGTAGCTGGGCATACAGACGTATGCAATGAATCATGCAAAGATGCAAATGATATGCAATGCAATGCAAATAGGGTGCAAAACACATGCAACAGGATCAAGGGTTTGAGATCACAGCATGAAGTCCAGGTAAAGAACCAACCACAAGGTGTGTACTAGGGTTCTTGTATCTGCAGAGCAAGGTTCTAAAGAGTTCCCAGAGTCGACAACCCATATTTCGGATTTTATCGACTTCCCAATTGCTCGGTGATCAATAGAATCCTCAAGAGAGTCTCGTCTGAGAGTAGTATCGCGTAGCAATCATTTAGGATTACTCCCTCATAATCATCGCACTACATCCTAAATAGGCCAGGTGGGGTAAAGGGTAACTAATGGTCATCAGTATCCCTGGCACCAAGGTTGAAAGTGGCAACACATTCACGATTGCTTGTTCAGCATATACCACCCCCAAGAGGGCCTCAACTGAGTGTGGAACCTCAAGTCAACTCCTTTGGGATTTCTCCCTCGAAGTCTCCTTGACTATGTCCACGATCCTATCATATGTGTACGCTCAAGTCCGGGTTAGGACTTATCCTCACCACTCAAAGTAACCATCCTGCATACAGAAAACCCAAACACAGACATGTATATATACAGATATGAATATACAAGTATACAAACAAGCAAACATGTAAATAACACAAATACAAACAAGATAGGATTAACCCTCTTAGGGGAATGTCCCCAGTGAAGTCGCCATTTCTGTTACGGTGAGAATCAGATAACAGGCTATTGAATTAACTTGAATCACAAAACATAAAATTCACCATCGAGCTTTGATTTATCCAAAGGAAAGGGTAAAGAACGAAAACCCTAATAAGAGAATCTAGGTTCGGGGGTTGGTTATACTAAGGGAAGGTATTAGCACCCTAAGTATCTGTAGTACTCTACAGGAACCTCTTGTTAGTATTTGTGTTATGCTAAAGTTTGCTTGCTAAGGGAAATGTACTAAGGTAAAGAAAGACCTAGGGGTATATACACTAAGTATGCTCGCCAAGACGTCGCATCTCGTGCCTACGTATCTGACTAAAGAATCAGAGCAACCGTAGTTCACCTCACTACGGGGTAAAAGGGTGTAAAAAGAAAATGTGGAATCCGAGAAGGCATCGGATATAAAGGTAAAAAAAGGGTGGAATCCTAGAAGGCGTCGGATGTAAAGGTAAAAAGTGGAAAAAGGAAAATGTAGAAAAAACAAAAGGTGGAGTGGTGGGTTAAATGTGAAACCAAAAGAGAAGATACGAAGGGGAAATGAAGGTGTAGCTGAATGTTTTTTGGATCTTGTGGGTAGTGTAATGCTTTGTTGATGAGAAATGAATGAGGAGGCATCTCCTTTTATAGTGGCACCAGCTGGTTCTTGCATTGAAAACACAGAGGATAACAGTTTTATTTTAGGGAGAAAGGAGGCAAGGTGGCTGCTACACGCATAATCTTTTCCACTGATATTCTTGAGCCAAGTGCATACTTGCTTGTGTTGCTGGTTTTGGGGCATACTTGTAGATATGGTTCAGATTTAGTTCAAAAGGAAGGTAGTTTATGAAATGAAGTGTACTACAAACCTCCCTTTTTGCACACGGTATTCTTCCATTCATTGTTGTTGATTGTTTAGGCTTTTTAAGATAGAGTGTTTGGCAATGGGGTGGTTAGTGTACCCGATAGATTTGTTTCATTCTCACGAGCCTTTTTTATATTTTTTTATTCTTTTGTAACTTTGGTAGTTTTTTTCATGTAATGGGCTTGCCTTCTGTACAATGGAATGAGGACTTTAAAATTGTGAAAGAAAAAGGAGTTTTTGGACCATTTTGCAATATGGTATCCTTGAAGCTTAGAGCTTGAGACACTTATTTATACTTGAATTGGAAATAAAAAAAGGAATTATTTTGAATATGGAATTAGAGCTGGAATTGAAACTTGAAATTTGAATTAGAAACTCAAGCTTGCAAAGAAAATTGGAATGATTGAAATTGAAATTGGAGAGAAATAGAACTTGAAATTAAATTGGCTTTTGAAATTGAACCTTGATCATGGAACTTGAATTTGAATGCAAATTGAACTTGGTTATGAACTTGGAAATTTGAATTGAAACTTGATTTGCACTATGAATGGAATTGGAATGAAATTAAATGATGGACTATATGACTGCAAATGTTAAGACAAATGTCCTAAAATGATATAACAAAGATCAGAATATCTGAGGGTAAAATTTGGGGTACAACACATGGTTAGAGTCGAATCATGGTTATTGAGTTCAGTTAGAGCATGGTTAATGAAAAATGAAAAAAAAGTGAGAGTGGGGTGTAGTGGGAGCCTGGTACGGGTTTGGTCTCTATGGGCATGGTACATTATTGTTATTGTGGTGTACTGTATGATGATGGAGTGTATGAACATTAGCTGGCATAATCAGAACCATAAGAGCTTGAATCTTAAGTTTTTATTTCTCTTTCATTTGTATGAGGTAAATGTTATTACATGTGCATATTATGTGAGAAAAAATTGCATGGCCAAATGGGGTAAAAGTGGTAAGGTATGCGTGCCATGTACCATGCTGCAAAGAAATGTTCATAAAATATCACCCAAAGATGTGTCAAAACCAAAACCATGCCTACCACTTCCATTGATCCTAGCTTGATGGATTTTGCTCCAACTATGAACAAGTTCTATATTGAAATCCACTTGAAACAATGCTTGCAACTATGTGGAAACTGGCTTCAAAAACATGTCCACAAAACTGTCCAAGAAACTTGAAAAAACCAAGTTATGGAACCCAAGATGAATATGAAAACCTTGATATTGTGAGCATCATAACTTGCACAATAATGAACCAAATGAGACAATCTTGTACTCTTTGGAAAGGTGGGACTACACTCTACAACTTTCATTTGAACATGATTTCCAACTGAGGCCTGGAAGCCTCTCAAAAACAAGCTTGAACATTGGCACACAAATTGACCTTAAACACTTAGAAAAATTCTAAGTGTTGAAGTATGAAAGTTTGAAATGTACAACTTCCAACAATCATAACTTGCTCAAAATTGATCCAATGGAGATGAATTTTATATGGTTGGAAAGCTTGAAATGAGCACTACAACTTTCATGTGTGACAAAAACTGAAATGAAGATTTGAACATGGAGAAATTTGGTCATGAAAGTGGCTGAACAACATAAAAACTTGCCAAAAATAGTAAATTCTTTAAAAACCCTAATTTCCTATTTTAGTAACTTTTCCCAATTCTTGATTTTTCATGATTCCTTTGGTATTTCTTGATCAAATTTCACCCATTGGTCACTTTAACATGATGATACAAGATTGACCTCAAAAAGCCAGGAGTTGACTTTTTTCCTGCTCAGTTGACTTTGTTCTCAATTCAAATGATTCACTATGATCTGACCAATTGAAACCCTTCTGAATGAAATTGATGGTCAATACTCTACTCAAGATACTTGAGAACATATAGAAGGCCATAGAATCAAGTCTTGCTCAAAGAATCAGAAATAAACTGATTTTAAACAAAACCCTAATTTTAGCCCCAAAAGTTAGGAGATATTATCCAATGATGAAAACCTTAATTCCTCTGAAGACAATTGAGAACCTCTTGAACCAAGATGTCCTATGTGATATGATGATGTTGAGGCTTCAATATCCTTGCCCATGAGGGTACCACATACACAGATAGGAAAAACCCTAATCTGAGGACCAAAAGTAAGAGAGAGTGATCCTCTTCAAGTTTCTTGCAAATTCCAATCACCTGATGAAATGATGAACCAAACATGATGTCCTGAGGCATGAAGAGCCTTTGTAGCTTGAGTGCTTGAGGATATATCATTCTTCTTACTTTGAATAATCAATGACATAGAAACCTCTGAGCCCATGCCTTGGGAAAGCTAATGATGCATGTATGATGTTTATGACCTAAATGCACATGTATGTGAAGCATAAGCCACTTATTGATGGTAAAACATGAGGGAAAATTTTGGGGTGTTACAGTTGCCCCTATTCAATCAACTGTGGACCTGAAGGGATGAAAGCAACGGCTTTCAGATACTCAAGGTAAATAGGGATTAAATACTAAAAGAACCAGAAATTTTGCACTCTGTGGGTAGAAAATTTGATGAGTGTGGAAGACTCTACTAGGGATAAAAGGGTAGAAGAGATTCAGAAATCTGCTAGGGAGAAGAAACAACACAAACGAGTGTCTGAAATCACGAGATAAAAACATAGACATGGGTTTGAGTCAACGATACGGACGGGTATCGAAAGGTGATACAGACGGGTATCATAGAAGATTAGGCCAAACACGGACGAGTGTTTGAATTAACGATACAAACGGGTATCGAAAGATGATACGGACGAGTATAAAAAAGGATGCAGACACAGACGGGTGTGCTGAAACAAAAGCAAACACAGACGAGTGTTCGAGTTTACGATACGGACGAGTATCAAAAAATGATATGGACGAGTATCAAGAGGGATACAGACACAGACGGGTGTACTGAATCAAAAGCAAACACGGTCGAGTGTTTGGGTTTACGATACAGACGAGTATCGAAAGATGATACAGACGAGTATCAAAAGAGATAAACATGGACGAGTATTTAGGATCAAAAGCAAACACGGACGAGTGTTCAAATTTACGATATGGACGAGTATCGAAAGATGATACGGACGGGTATCAAAAGAGATATGAGAATAAACACGGACGAGTGTTCAGATTAATGATACGGACGAGTATCGAAAGGTGATACGGATGAGTATCAAAGAAAAGGAAAATAAACACGGACGAGTGTTTCAGTTAACGATACAGACGAGTATCAAAAGGTGATACAGACAGTACCAAAAGAAAAGGAGAATAAACACGGACGAGTGTTTAAAACCAAGAACAAACTCAGATGAGTGTTCGAATTACGATACAGACGAGTATTGAAAGATGATACGGACGAGTATCAAAAGAAAAGGAGAATAAACACAGATGAGTGTTTAAAACCAAGAACAAACACGGATGAGTGTTTGAATTACGATACAGACGAGTATCGAAAGATGATACGGACGAGTATCAAAAGAAAAGGAGAATAAACACGGACGAGTGCTTAAAATCAAGAACAAACACGAACGAGTGTTCCAATTTACGATATGAACGAGTATCGAAAGATGATATGGACGAGTATCAAGGGAGGATGAGAATAAACACAAACGAGTATTTAGGTTAACGATACGGACGAGTATCAAAGAAATATAAACACGGACGAGTGTTTAGAAGTCAATGCAGGCAAAGCACTGAGGTCCTGAAAATGACCGAGTGTGAGTGTTTTGGATTGAATATCTACACGGACGAGTATCGAAAGATGATACGGACGAGTATCAAAGAAAACGAGAATAAACACGGACGAGTGTTTAGGTTAACGATACAGACGAGTATTGAAAGATGAAACTTACAGGTGCCAAAGAGAACACGGACGAGTGTCTGGGTATAACCTACTTATCTTATCTGACACGGACGGGTGTGAGAAAATAAGTCTTCTTGAGTGTGAATACTCCAAATGATTTGTTAGGAATATCTGTTGAAGGTTCACGACAACGCTTTGTCTGAGGGTTGATCTGACTATTGGGCATACAATCAAACTTGGCTTATGCTCCGTATGCATATGGTTGACTTTTTCCATGGCGTAATGCTCCATATCAAATGGTAATGCTACGCATTTTGAAGATGCGATGTAATGATGATTACTATATGCAAGATGCAAAGTGAATCCTCTGTTGGGGATGATGATTAGCAACTCTGCTGAGGAAGTGACCACTAGTTTAATCTTCTGACTTTTTGTGGGGAAAATATCAACAACTTGGCTAGGGAGTAATGTTGATACATCTGGGCTCTGAACTGCCAAAACTTGCCGCGAACTTTCGGACTTTGCAACTGCGGGGAAGGATGACTTTGCTGGGAAGACATCACCTGAATCAGTCCTGCTTGGGGAAAACCTATAACCATAGAACTTTGCTGGGGAAATGACAACCTTCTGATCTGGATGCTGGGGGAATTGAGATCAAATAAGCCTCTGTTGAGGAAGGAAATGCTTGTTGGGGAATAGAGATCAAACAAGTCTCCTGTTGGGGATGGTCTCTGACTTACACATACTAACCATTGAGTGCGAACACCGATGAATGCAAACACAAAAGATATACACATGTGCCCCGGGTATCATATGGTATGAATTCACCACCTAAGGGCACTCAACATTCAAAGCAATTTTAAATGTTTTCACGCATGTTCTTGTAAAGCTTTAGTGTTTTCAAATGCAATGTTTATCAAAAATTCGGACGTTTTTGCAAACAAAATAGTAAAATGAAAACAAAAGAGAAAGCTATTTGAATGAAATGAGTTTTATTGATTGAATTGGCCTGTAAATAAGCATTTACATCAGGAAGTAATTCCTAGATAGAGGTAATTGCATAAAAAGAAACTACACTAATGGCAATGTAAAAGTGGATTCCCATTGAGTTTCAATTCTGCTATGACTCGTATGTCTTCAAAACGCTCTGAGTACTCTGCTTTCCGAGAAGGGTGGTTGGACTAATTCCTATCCTTCGAAAATTTTAATTGTTGAAAAGAGATGCAGTACAGACTACTCAGATCGCAGCCTTTCGCTTTTAAATCCCTAACTTTTTCCAGGATCGCCCTTTTCGGGTTTTCAATCTACCGGGATACCCATTTTTGCCTAAGTTGCATTTTTAGGTTTTTAACTTACCGGGTTTACTCAATTTTTCTCTTTTTATCCCTAATTTTTGCCTGAACCTTTCTCTTTTTTCATGGTTCGTAGGGATGCCTTTTTTTTTCTTGGACTTATTATTTTTGTTGTCCAGTGGGTCTCTTTTATGCGAAGTATTTTTTGACTGCGCCTGAGTTCACAGGGGA
This sequence comes from Lathyrus tuberosus, assembly GCA_022829125.1. Classification (NCBI taxonomy): domain Eukaryota; kingdom Viridiplantae; phylum Streptophyta; class Magnoliopsida; order Fabales; family Fabaceae; genus Lathyrus; species Lathyrus tuberosus. Next base: position 2,455,764 of record JALAZF010000274.1, on the reverse strand, counting down.
TGTAAAATATTCACCGTCCATAGTTATAAGCATCAAGGCTCCACCATAGAAAGCCTTCTTAACAACGTATGTGCCTTCATCGGGGTCTATTTTCCCCTGTAATTTGTCTGAGGAGGAAGGATTCGTTTCAACACCAGGTCACCGGCCTGAAAACACCGAGGAGACACTTTCTGATCAAAGGACTTCTTCATCCTTCTCTGATATAACTGCCCATGGCATACAGCTGCCATTTCTTCAATGAGGCTCGGCTCGTTGAATCTTGTTCGGACCCATTCAGCTTCGTCAAGCTTCACATCCATCATAATCCTCAGAGAAGGGATCTCAACCTTAACTAGTAGGAATGCTTCCATACCATACACGAGTGAGAACGGGGTTGCCCCGGTTGACGTACGCACTGAAGTATGGTACCCATGTAAAGAAAAAGGCAACATCTCATGCCAATCCTTGTATGCCACAACCATCTTCTACACAATCTTCTTAATGTTCTTATTGGCTGCCTCAACAGCACCGTTCATCTTCAGACGATACGGAGAAGAATTGTGAGGTTCGATCTTGAAGCTCTGGCACAACTATTTCATTATCTTGTTATTGAGATTAGAACCATTATCAGTGATGATTCTTTCAGGAACCCCATAACGACAGATGATCTCCTTCTTAATAAACCGGGCAACCACTTGTCTGGTGACATTTGCAAAGGAAGTTGCTTCCACCCACTTGGTGAAGTAATCGATGGCAACTAGAATAAACTGATGCCCATTGAAAGCAGTGGGCTCAATTTTTCTGATCATGTCAATGCCCCACATAGCAAAGGGACACGTAGAATTCAAGACATTCAAAGGATTCGGTGGTACATGCATTTTGTCAGCATAAATCTGGCATTTATGGCACTTTCGGACATATTTGAAATAACCTGATTCCATGGTCATCCAGTAATAACCTGCTTTTAACAACTTCTTTGCCATAGCATGTCCGTTGGCATGGGTACCAAAAGAACCCTCGTGCACTTCTTGCATCAACATGTCTGCGTTGTGTTTATCCACGCATTTAAGCAATACCATGTCGAAATTCCGCTTATACAACACGTCATCCTCATTTAAGAAGAAACTACCAGCCAATCTCCTCAGAGTCTTCTTATCATTATTGGATGCCCCTGCTGGGTACTCTTGACTTTTAAGAAAGCACTTGATATCGTGGTACCAAGGTTTACCATCTACAACCGCCTCGGCTGCAAACACATAAGCGGGCCTATCAAGGCACGTCACGTCGATTTTGGGCACATGATTCCACCAATTCACCTTAATCATTGAGGATAATGTAGCCAGAGCGTCTGCCATCTAGTTTTCATCACGAGGTATATGGTAAAGCTTCACTGTATTGAAGAAAGTCAACAGTCTTCTCGTGTAATCCCTGTATGGAATCAAATTGGGCTGATGAGTATTCCAATCTCCATTGACCTGATTGATCACCAAAGAGGAATCCCTAAATATATCGAGAGTTTTGATCCACAAATCAATAGCATCTTCGATACCCATGATACAAGCTTCATACTCAGCTTCATTGTTGGTGCATTCAAAAGTCAGTCGGGCGGTGAAAGGCATATGAGAACCCTTTGGAGTGACAATAACTGTCCCTACTCCATTACCATTTAGGTTAACGGCCCCATCAAACATCAGACTCCACTTGGACTCAAGATCAGGTCCTTCTTCAACTAGCGGTTCTTCACATTCTTTCATTTTCAGATACATGATGTCTTCATCTGGGAATTCAAATTTCATTGGCTGATAATCATCAAGTGGTTGCTGAGCGAGATAATTGGACAGAACACTGCCCTTGATGGCTTTCTGGGAAGTATATTCAATGTCATATTCTATCAATACCATTTTCCAATGAGCAACCCTTTCGGTGAGAATTGGCTTCTCAAAGATGTATTTAACTGGATCTATCTTGGATATTAATAGAGTTGTGTGAGTCGGCATGTATTGCCTCAAAGGCTTAGCAGCCCATGCAAGTGCACAACATGTCTTCTCAAGCATTGAGTATCTTGACTTGCAATCAGTGAATTTCTTACTTAGGTAGTAAATGGTATGTTTTTCTACCTTTCTCGTCGTGTTGATCGAGTACACAACCCATCAAATTTTCAAGTACTGTCATATACATTATCAATGGTCTCCCTGGAACTGGAGGTATAAGGATCGGAGGTTGCTGGAGATACTCTTTTATTCTTTCAAATGCCCTTTGGCAGTTGTCATTCCACCTAATAACCTGATCTTTTCTCAGCAATTTGAATATTGGTTCACAAGTGGCTGTAAGATGAGAGATGAATCTAGTAATGTAGTTCAGCCTCCCTGAGAAACCATGGACTTTTCTTTCTGTTCTAGGCTCAGGCATCTCTTGAATTGCTTTTACTTTGGCTGGATCAACCTCGATCCCCTTTTCACTGACGATAAAGCCCAACAATTTGCCAGATCTCACCCCGAAAGTGCACTTATTCGGATTTAGCCTCAACTTGAATTTTCTCAACCGTTCAAATAGTTTTCACAAGTTCACCAAATGCTCCTCTTCGGTCTGTGACTTCACAATCATGTCATCGACATAGACTTTGATCTCTTTGTGAATCATATCATGAAAGAGAGTCACCATTGCACGCTGATAGGTTGCCCCTGTGTTCTTTAGACCGAAAGGCATCACATTATAGCAGAAAGTTCCCCTTGGGGTAATGAACGTTGTTTTCTCCATATACTTTGGTGCCATCTTAATCTGATTATACCCAGAGAAGCCATCCATGAAAGAAAATACCGAGAATTGAGTTGTGTTGTCAACCAATATATCAATGTGAGGTAATGGGAAGTCATCTTTCAGACTCGCTCTGTTCAAATCACGGTAATCAACATACATCCGGACCTTGCCATCTTTCTTAAGTATCGACACAATATTTGCAACCCATGGTGGATAACTGGTAATAACCAAGAAACCTGCATCAAATTACTTCTGGACTTCTTCCTTGATCTTGACAACCATGTCTGGTCTCGTTCTTCTAAGCTTTTGTTTGACTAGAGGACAATCCTCTTTGAGAGGTGTCGCTCCCAGGATTTTCATCCAGGTACAAACGCGAAAGTGGCGCGGAACACAGAGTCGCCAACAATGTATATTTATCCCAAGAGAGGGAAAGGGACACCACATAAACCTGATAAAGAGGGAAAGGAATGGTCATCACAACCATAGCCTGGGTTCGGGAGTCGGTTACGTGAGGGGAAGGTATTAGCACCCCCACGCTTATTGTCTATTCTAAGGGTGAGTTATCCTAACATATATGGCTGTACTAAGACGGGGGAGGGGAAAACAAAGATAGACTCGGTAGGACGTCGACGTCCTAGGCCTACATACCCCCTTTGTGCAATGGGGAATTTAGAGTCAACGTAGTTCGGACCAAGTTCTTTTTGTGTTTTTTATGAGCGACGCTAAGTTCGCGTCCGGCAGTTAGGGTCGATGCATGTTTGCGACTCAGACGGAAAGTAACGTGCCCTTTTTGAAAATAGCCTTTAGTTTGACGATCCCGAAGGACAAAAAGGTTTGAAGTTTGTTTGTATTTTTTTAGGACAGAAGTGACTTGAGTTAGTTCATAACTCAACTTGAACCAAAGTCTATGACACGGGAACGAATGCGTCGCGTGGTCGCCCCCAATGGGACGTATGCTCAACACTCTAGAAGAGAGAATGGGGACCCCTCAATCTTCATTTCGTATGTTTAAGGCTCGTGTGCAAGGCACGTTGACCTTATTAAGTATCTTAGAGATGTTATGAGATGAGAAGAAGGACTCAAAAGAAAAGAAAAACACTACGGGGGGAATCTATCCTAATGTTATCATGCAAAGATGGCCCTAAGGGGAGGTTTGACAACAACCTAAGCCTAAAGAAAATAAAAGATGAGAGAAAGAAAGAATGAGAGTGGACATGGATACTTATCCACACCCTCAAATAACTTACCTCAACCCCTGCATAAAAGGTTAGTACCAAACAGACATAAGTAAAAAATAAGACAAATGAAACCCAAGCAAGTCATAAACCAAAGAGAAATGGCTACAAACCAAAGAAAACTCATCCAAGTCAGAATGTGGATGACCTAAACATGTGCCTAAACATGCTATGCAAATGTCACATGAGACATGCAAACAGATATCCTAGCATCAACCATCAATAGAAGAAGAAGGAAGCATATAAGGGAAGCATGTTCAAGCATGTAAGATGAAGCAGGAATGACATATGAAATGAATGCAAAGCTCCAAAGTCAGAAAGATACATCAAATGAAATGCAAATTAATGATATGGCATGGCATACATAAACCAAACATAAATCATGAAGAGGCACATATGAGAAGAAGTGAGAAAATAAGTCAAAAAGAGGCATGTAAATCAAACATTGAACATATGCACAAAGTATGCAACAACCTCACACCAATGACATATAATGGCAATCAACTGTCCTATAACAATTCAAACATGGTTTCTGAAGTCAAAGAAGCAATCTCAAACAATGGCACAAGTGCCTTCTCAAATAAATAATCAGACATGATCAAGGATGTGCATACAAGAAGACCCCAAACAAAGAGCAATCACATAATTAGAAAAACATCTTCTAAAATTACCAAATTAATTATCAAAATATCTCAACCAGAAACAAACAACATGTTAAAAACTCATGTAAAAATTCAAAATACAAGTCACTCAAACGACCAAGCAAAGATCAGATGAGAAACATGGTTCAATATGCAAAAGAAAAGGACTAAAATGCAATATGAAAAGTTTTAAAAATGAGAGAAAAATATTTTAATGCAATTCAATGTGTTGGTGAAACAATGCAAAAAGAATGAGTTCAAAATGTTTTATGGATGATGAGAAATAAATTCTACAATGCAATGTGTGCAAAATGAAACAAATTCAAAAAGAAATTATTAAAATAATTAATTTAGATGATAAAAATAAAATAAAAATAAAAAAAATAAAATTTGGGAAAATTTTATAAAACTATAAATATGCTTCATGAATTTTCTTGTAATTTTTTAATGCAAAAAACTATTTTTAAAGATTAAAAATGAAATACAATAATAAAATAAAAATGGAAATAAAGAAATAAACATGGGGTGTATGCAGCAAGCCAAACACTTTGGGAAATGATAATGGGCTTAGGTGGGGGCGTAAATAGAAAGCCCAAACCAAAAAATCCAACAAAAAAAATAAAAGGAACACGTGCTCCCAGTCAAACGGTTGACTCCATACTTACCTTTAGATCAATCTAACGCGTGGCATTCAGTCAAATAAATAAAAAGTAAACATGATCAACGATTCAGATCCACACACACACCATAATAATGATGCACGCACTCACACACAATTGGTCAGAAATTAAAAAAAAAAGCACGTGATAAGGCACATGGAAGTTTAATGTGCTGGCACCCTATAAACCAATGGATCAAACCAACGTCCAAGATCACATCATCAAATCAAAATTTAAAATAAAGGAAATGATCAGATTAGAGATGCATGGTAGTTAGCGTGGAATGACACACATGTGAACCATAAAATAAAAACAAAAATTAAAAGATGTGGCAAAGTATGGACCACACGATCAAGCAGATGGACGGTCACGATTTCGTCTCTTACCTCTGTAACCCTAGCCTCGCCGGAGACTGAACCAGACGCCGGAACTAGGGTTCCGGTCGTCTTCTCCGTTAACCACCACCCAAAAAATTCCCAGAAATTGAACATAAGTACACTAAACTGATCAAAAATTCATAAGGATCAATAATATCCCATCACTTTTTACAAACAAACAACGCATATAGCAAAACGAATGAAAAAAGTTTTGGTTCAAAAATTTCAAACTCATCGTATAACCAATCCATACATCCAAACTCAAAACAAAACATATCAGGATTATCAGTACACACCACAGATCATCATGCACGTTAAAAAAAGAGTTTTAGGATCATGAAAAGTATCACTGACCTGAGATTATGCAACCTTTGCCCTTGCTATTAGCCTCCAATGATGGTTGCTTAGTGCTCTATGGATTCCAAGGATGAGGACTGTGAAGAAATTTTGTGAAAAGCCCTAATGGATTGAGATATTCGAAGGAATCAAGCTTTAGGGTTGAAAGTTTTTGCTCTCCTCAAAATCACGTGTTTTTTTCCCTAACCAGTGCATGAGTTAGCTTAAATATCTAGGGTTATTCCACATCTGATCATTTAGGTCTTAATCACTCCTTGGTTAATGAGTTTTGGGCCATTTGACTAATTTGCATAATGTGAAATACACCCTCCTCCATGCATGCACACCCAAGCCTTTCATGATGGATCACTTATGTTTCAATTGCTAATCACACCTGAATTGGATTTGGGCCTTGAGATGCCTTGGTTCATGAGTTCTCAATGATTTTGCAATTTTGCACCATGTGAAATAAGTAATGAACAAGTCATGAAATCTCTTGGTTTAAAGGCCAAATATGATCCTTAAGGAATGTGCTTTGATGTTATAATGTGACATGAAGCAATGGAACCAAATATAGGTCACTATGTCCCAAAATGAAAATGGAACCATGAGAAAACCCTAAAAACTACTTTGCCTTCTTTTGATCATAACTTGAGTTTCACAAATGATATGGAGACCATCTAGTACTTGTTGGAAAGGGGAGAAAAAGATCTTCAACTTTCATGTTTGAGGAAAATTCATTTGAAGCTTCCTTGATGATGAAAAGTCAAGTTGAATGTAGTGTAAGAACTTGCCCAAAAAGGAAACTTTCAAATTATAGGTCATTTCCATATTTAGTAACTTTTGTACCAACCCTTGATTCTTGATAAATGGTATGAAACTTGACCCTTGAAGACCATATGAGGATGTGAGACCTTGAAACCCTTGAAGAGAACCTCAAAATTTCACAGTTGACTTCCCCTCTCACTGTTGACTTTTCTCCAATTCTCCTGATTTGCAATCAATTGGCCAATTGAACCTCTCATGAACCAAACTGATGGACCATCTTCCATTCCTAGATACTTAGGGACCCAAGGAATACCATGGAATCAAGTCTTGCCCAAAAAATCAGATATAAACTGACTTTATAGCAAACCCTGATTTTGGTACCCTCAGTCTAGGAGGAAATAATACAGTCTCCAAATCCAAATTCCTCTGAATATGATGTGTATCCTCTCCAACAAAGATAAGATATGCCATTTGGTGATGATAAAAACCCAAGAAGCTTGTCCATTGGAGCAATAAACCCAAGAATCTCAAAACCCTAATTTCTGCACTGGTTAGGGGAGAGTGATCCACTTGAGCTCTCTTGGACAAAACAAGGACTCTTGCTTGACCCTTTGAAGAACATCTTCTCCTCTTGAACTGCCTCAGGCACCTTGACCCCATGCTAAGAACCAATGATATGCACACATGATAATGCAAAAATGAAATGAAACATAAGCCAGTTAGTACTAAAGTAAGGAGAACAAATTTTGGGGTGCTACAGCTGCCCCTATTCAATCAACTTGGTCCTGAAGGTATGATAGCAACGACTGTCATGCGTTCAAAGGATTCACGGAGATTGAATACCAAAAGAAACCTGAAATTTGCAATCCTCAAAGGAAGGACGACTCCACTGGGGAACAAGCAATAAATGCTGCACTTGCTACAACACGTACGAGCGTTGGAAAACAACACGAACAATGTACTGGAATGTCATGAAATAAACACAAACGAGTGTTAACTATACTGGGGATAAACATGGACGGGTGTCAAGGAGTCAAAGATATCAGATACGAACAGGGTATCGAAAGGATACACGGACGGGTGTAAAAAGGTTCAATACGGACGGGTATCGGAAAGATACACGGACGGGTGTAAAAGGGGTCAATACGGACGGGTACTGAAAAGGTACACGGACGGGTGTAAAAAGGGTAAACTTACTGGGGATTGATCTCGCTGGGGGAATGGAATGCAACACCGACGGGTGCTGAAAGGAACACGGACGGGTGCCAAATGTCAATACGAACGGGCATTAAAACGATGGTTCAAACACGGACGGGCGCTGAAAGGACACGGACGAGCGTCAAATGTCAATACGGACGGGCATTGGCTTAAAAGGTTCAAACACGAACGGGTGCTGAAAGGAACACGGACGGGCATCAAAAGTCAATACGGACGGGCATTGGCTTAAAAGGTTCAAACACTGACGGGTGCTGAAAGGACACGGACGGGCGTCACATGTCAATACGGACGGGCATTGGCTTAAAAGGTTCAAACACAGACGGGTGCTGAAAGGAACACGGACGGGCGTCAAAAGTCAATACGGACGGGCATTGGCTTAAAAGGTTCAAACACTGATGGGTGCTAAAAGGAACACAGACGGGCGTTAAAAGTCAATACGGACGGGCATTGGCTTAAAAGGTTCAAACACGGACGGGTGCTAAAAGGAACACGGACGGGTGCCAAATGTCAATACGGACGGGCATTGAAACGAAGGTTCAAACACTAAAGGGTGCTGAAAGGAACACAGACGGGTGCCAAATGTCAATACGGACGGGCATTGAAATGAAGGTTCAAACACTGAAGGGTGCTGAAAGGAACACGGACGGGTGCCAAATGTCAATACGGATGGGCATTGAAACGAAGGTTCAAACACTGACGGGTGCTGAAAGGGACACGGACGGGTGCCAAATGTCAATACGGACGGGCATTGAAATGAAGGTTCAAACACTGACAGGTGTTGACGGTAAAAACCCTTGAGGGAATAAACCAAAGGACCACCTGGACGAAGGGGTAAAGATGAAATCATGGATTAACGCTCCTGGCAAACAACTCTGCAAGGGAATGTCAAATATTGCTTTGAATGACCAAACCCAACACTTGTGGAGTAAAGTCGAATGATATTCTTCGAAATCTGCTTTTTTCGACGAAGGAAAGCTCGAACCTGGCTTATGCTTCGGATGCCTATGTTTGAATTTTGCCGTAGTGCTCCACACGTAGTGGAAATGCTACGCTTTTTGAGGATGCAATGCAAATGCTTATGATATACAAAAAGGGTCCCTCCAGCAAAATAAATGCTGGAAAGAAAAGACCAATTCGGATGGGGATGACAAAAATAAATTGTCCTCTGAATCCAGGAACTCTGCTGAGAAGAATCACACTGACCGACTCTTTGGATCCACAACTTCTGCCTGGGATGAAATCCAAAAGCATGTACACTCTACCGGGGATTAGACATGTCCTTTACTGAAGGTGACATCGAACATGAGATTCCTCCTCTGCTGGGGGAGTTAAGAATGAATGCCAATAACGGAACCGGAAGTCTGTTACTGAGGATTGCCAATAACAGATGGGCTTAGGACCTGCTGGGGGATGCCAGCCCATAATACCATCCTGCTTGGGGAAGACAATCCATAATACCATCCTGCTTGGGGATACTGCTGAACTTAGCCTGCTGATGGGGAGAATGAATTTACTCTCATCTTGCTGGGGATTAGAATATGACATCGTCGGCAAAAGCACGCTTCCTGACTGGATGTGGAAGGTGAACATCCTGATTCTGTGGGGAAATAACGTCTTGACCCGGAGAAAATACTTCCCAAGTCTCCTGTTGGGGAAGGTCTGCTCTGCTGAGGAAAGGTGCAATCTCAATGCTGGGGAGAGCAACCCTACTGGGGGAGTACAATGCTGTTGCCCTGCAAGTCAAATGACAACAAATAGAATATGCCACAACATGACTATCACTATTAATGCCTAAGTAATTTCTATTGCTTTTCGTTATACTCAGCAAAGCTCGAAGTTTTATATGCAATGTTTATCAAAAATATCGGACGTTTTTGCAAACAAAACAGTAAAAGTAAAACAAACAACGGAAAGCTCTCTGAGTGAAATGAAAATTTTATTGAGAAAAGTGGCCTGTAAATAGGCATTTACAATCGGAAGCAATTCCTAAAAAGAGGTAATTGCGCAAAAGCAAAAGGGAAATACATATGTCGGCAATGTGGGAACAGATATCCACCATGATTCGACTCAGCTATGACCCATATGTCTTGCTTATCCACAAATGTCTTGATCTTCGAAGAGACTAACTGTACTGATTCCTTTCTTTCAGAATTTCCAGGTATTGAAAGTGCTCACAGATCGAACGCAGACCATAGCCTTTCGCTTATAAATCCCTAACTTTTGCCTGGATCGCCCTTTTCGGGTTTTCAATCCATCGGGATACCCATTTTTGCCAAAGTTGCCTTTTTCGGTTTTCAACTTTGCGGGTTTACACGTTTCTTTTTACATTTTATCCCTAATTTTTGCCCGAACCTTTTCCTTTTTATGGTTCGCCGGGATGCCCCTTTTTGCCTGGACTTTCTTTTTATGTCCAGCGGGTCTCTTTTATGCGAAGTATTTTTTAACTACGTCTGCGTTCACAGGGGATGTAAAATCTTCGCCATCCATAGTTGAAAGTAGTAAGGCTCCACCAGAGAAAACCTTTCTTACTACATATGGCCCCTCGTAGTTTGGAGTCCATTTGCCCCTGTGATCTGTCTGAGGAGGAAGAATCCTTTTCAAAACCAATTCGCCCGTCTGAAAACTCCGAGGACGCACTTTCTGGTCAAAGGCGTGCTTCACCTGCTCTGATACAACCGACCATGTGCGATGGCCGCCAATCTCTTTTCTTCAATAAGGTTCAACTGATCCAATCTGGAACGCACCCATTCAGCTTCATCAAGCTTCACATCTGCCAGAACTCTCAAAGACGGAATCTCGACCTCTAAGGGTAAAACTGCTTCCATACCATATACCAATGAGAAAGGGGTTGCCCCAGTTGACGTACGCACCGAAGTACGATAACCATGTAAGGCATAAGGTAGCATCTCATGCCAGTCCTTATACGTTACCACCATCTTCTGTACAATCTTCTTGATGTTCTTATTCGCTGCCTCAACAACACCATTCATCTTTGGACGATATGGAGAAGAATTGTGATGCTCGATCTTAAAATTCTGACATAATTCCTTCATCATCTTATTGTTCAAATTCGAGCCATTATCAGTGATGATTCTCTCCGGGACCCCATAACGACAGATGATATCCTTCTTTATAAACCGGGCTACCACTTGCTTGGTGACGTTGGCGTACGAGGCTGCTTCCACCCACTTTGTGAAATAGTCAATGGCAACCAAAATGAAACGATGCCGATTGGAAGCAGTGGGCTCAATCTTCCCAATCATATCTATGCCCCACATTGCAAAAGGCCAAGGAGATGATAACACGTTTAGAGGCGTAGGCGGTACATGCATCTTATCTGCATAGATCTAGCATTTATGGCACTTTCGGGCGTACTTGAAACAATCAGACTCCATAGTCATCCAATAATATCCTGCCCTCAACAACTTTCTAGCCATGGTGTGTCCACTGGAATGAGTACCGAAAGAACCCTCGTGAACTTCCTCCATTAATAAGCCTGCCTCACGTTCATCAACACAACGTAGCAAGACCATATCGAAGTTCCTCTTATATAACACATCATCCTTGTTTAGAAAGAAGTTTCCTACCAACCTTCTCAGAGTCTTCTTTTCCTTGGTGGAGGCACCCTCTGGATACTCTTGTCTCTTCAGAAAAACCTTAATATCATGATACCACGGTTTGCCATCAGACACATCTTCAATTGCAAACACAAAAGCTGGTCTATCCAGACGCATGATTCTAATCAACGGAGTTTCATTCCAACGGTTCACCTTATACATGGATGTCAATGTCGCCAATGCATCAACCATCTGATTCTCAGCTCGGGGCACATAATGAAAATCCACCCTGTCAAAGAAAGGTAACAACCTTCTGGCAAGTTGTTATAAGGCACTAAATTCGCCTGACGAGTCTCCCATTCTCCTGTAATCTGATTAACTACCAACGCGGAATCACCATAGACATCGAGGTTCTTAATTCTCAAATCAATTGCTTCCTCTAACCCCATGATGCATACTTCATACTCCGCCTCGTTGTTGGTACACACGAATGCTAACCGGGCAGTGAAAGGTATATGAGAACCCTTCGGGGTTGTAATGATTGCCCCAATTCCATTACCATATGAGTTAACAGCCCCATCAAAAATCATCTTCCACTCAGACCCAATCTCAGGTCCTTCGTCAGGCAGAGGCTCTTCACAATCTTTCATTTTCAAAAACATAACATGCTCGTCTAGAAATTCAAACTTCATTGGCTGATAATCCTCGACCGGCTGTTCAGCAAGATATTCTGACAGAACACTTCCCTTAATGGCCTTCTGAGAAACATACTGAATATCGTATTCTATCAAAACCATCTGCCAACGGGCTATCCTTCTAGAAAGTGCTTGCTTCTCAAATACGTACTTAATTGGATCCATCTTCGAAATCAACAAGGTTGTGTGGTTTAACATATACTGCCTCAGGCGCTTGGCTGCCCAAGCGAGTGCATAACATGTCTTTTCCAACATAGAGTATCTTGATTCGCAATCAGTGAACTTCTTACTCAGGTAGTAAATGGCGTGCTCCTTCCTACCTGTCTCGTCGTGTTGACCGAGCACACAACCCATCGAATTCTCAAGAACCGTAAGATACATAATTAATGGTCTCCCGGGCACCGGTGGCATAAGGACTGGAGGTTCCTGCAAATACTCCTTTATCTTTTCAAACGCCTTTCGACAATTTTCATTCCACCTGACCTCTTGATCCTTTCTTAACAACTTGAAAATTGGTTCACACGTGGCTGTCAGATGAGAGATGAACCTAGCAATGTAATTCAACCTCCCCAAGAAACCACGAACCTCTTTCTCTGTTCTTGGTTCAGGCATATCTTGTATGGCTCTTATTTTTGCAGGATCAACCTCGATGCCTCTTTCACTAACAATAAATCCCAGCAATTTACCAGACCTTACGCCAAAAGTGCACTTGTTCGGATTCAGTCTCAGTCTGAACTTCCTCAACCTTTCAAATAACTTTTGGAGGTTTACCAAGTGTTCTTCCTCTGTCTGTGACTTCGCTATCATGTCATCAACATAGACTTCAATCTCCTTGTGAATCATATCATGAAAGAGAGTCACCATCGCCCGCTGATAGGTTGCCCCAGCATTCTTCAATCCAAAGGGCATTACCTTGTAGAAAAATGTTCCCCACGGTGTTATGAACATAGTCTTCTCCATGTCCTCCGGGGCCATTTTGATTTGGTTATACCCAGAGAAGCCATCCATGAAGGAAAACACAGAAAATTGAGCAGTATTGTCTACTAACACGTCAATGTGGGGGAGCGGGAAATCATCCTTCGGGCTCACCCTATTCAAATCTCGGTAATCAACACAGATCCTGACCTTCCCATCCTTCTTAGGTACAGGTACAATATTAGCAACCCACGGAGGATAATTTGTCACAGCAAGAAATTCGGCGTCCAACTGTTTCTGAACCTCTTCCTTGATCTTGACAGCCATATCTGGTTTCGTCCTTCTCAGTTTCTGCTTGACTGGAGTACAACCCTCTTTAAGCGGCAACCTGTGTGCAACAATGTTAGTGTCAAGCCCGGGCATGTCTTGGTAAGACCAGGCGAAGATATCAACATACTCTCGAAGTAACTCAACCAATCTTCCTTTAACAGTGTCTTCCAAGGCAGTCCCAACCCTTACTTCTCGTTTAACATCCTCGGTTCCCAGATTAACAGTCTCAACTTCCTCCTGATAAGGTAGAATAACCCTTTTCTCTTGTTTCAGTAACCTGGCTAATTCTTCTGGTAAGTCACAGTCTTCATCAGTCTCTTCTTCGGCCTGATAGATGGGATTGTCGAAGTCATATCGAGCCATAGCTAAGTCATGAGGGGTGGAATCTGAACAAAGGAACCTGCATAATGGATGTTTTATGTTTATTATGAGTGCAACAAACAAGAAAACACATTGCCATTTTGATGTGGGTTAATGCAAAGAAGTAAAAAACAGAAAAATAGGGATCAAAATATTTGAATGAAAAACGTCCTTTATTGATGATAAAAATAGCAAATAAAACATCCAAGCCCTACAAATAAATATCACTACGTCTTGGGCAGAACATAGGATTTAACATGACAGAAAACAAAAGTAAATTACTCCGGGCGCGTCACTTGGATGACTTTCTCGGAGGACCAGTTGCCTAAACTCTGACCAGGGGTGCAGGGACGGATCCATTCATCCATGTCGCAGTCACTATCTCCTTCATCCTCAATAGCATTAACCTGATTAAAGAAAACCCCAGCACTTATGAACCGAATCGGACCAGCATACTTGGGAGGCTCTTGAGCTAGTCGGGGTGGCTTGTACCCTAGTCCATGGGTATCCTGCTTTCTTTGAACATCAATGACACTTCCCCACTTCTGAGAACCACCAGATTTAACTATAGCGCGCGCCTCTTTGAAAGAGGACATCGGAATCTCTGGTTGTCTGACGACTTCAGGTTGGGCAACCACCTCAGGTTGACTGACTGCCTTTGGGGGTTCCTCGGGAATTTTCACAGCTTCAAAGGCTTGGCACAAAGTTTCCTGTACTTCACCATCTACCTCTACATACTTGAAGGTCGATAGGTGACTCACCATGATATCTTCCTTACCACAAACAGTCACAACGTGGCCATCCACCATATAATTCAACTTCTGGTGCAGCGTAGATGTTACTGCTCCAGCACCATGGATCCAAGGGCGACCCAACAAACAGCTATAGGCAGGCTAAATATCCATTATGTAAAAGGTGGTGTTGAAAATCTCAGGACCCGCCTTGATTGGCAGAACTAACTCTCCAAAAACTGACCTCTTGGAGCCATCAAAAGCACGTACCACCAAGTCACTTGGTGTATAAATCAACCCACGAGTATCCAATTTCATCAAAGCCTTCTTTGGTAACACATTCAAAGACGACCCAGTATCAACTAACACATACGACATTAAGGAACCACGACATTCCACTGAAATATGCAGAGCGTTGTTGTGATTCCTCCCAGCCGGAGTCAGATCTAAATCGGTGAAACCCAAACCATTACCAGCATTCACATGAGCCACAACCGCTTCTAACTGATTGACAGATATTTTCTGCGGTACATAGGCCATATTCAAAACCTTCAGCAATGCATTTCGGTGTGCCTCAGAGCACAACAGTAAGGATACAATGGAAATCTTCGATGGAGTTTGGTGCAGCTGATCAACAATCTTGTAATCACTTCTCCTGATCAACCTCATAAACTCTTCTACGTCTTCTGAGAAAGTATCCCCAACTGGCTTTGTCATAGAATTATTTGCTTCTTGCCTCTGTACAGACTCATCCATCATCTGTTTACCTTTGTCATGTTTTGAACTGCCGACTTGATCCTCGGACGGAATAAAGACTCTACCACTCCTAGTGATAGCCCCTGCTTCAACAAGATTTTCAACCCCTGTATTCACAGCTGATGTCTCTACCAATTCCTGCTTCTTACCATCAACAAACACTTCGGCCCCATAGTTCCATGGGATGGCCTTGGTACTCTCATACGGGACTGGTCCAGGAACAGTGATAATGATTGGGGCTGGTCTCGCCGGTGCTGATATAGTTATTGTCTTGGACGGAATTGTTATTGTGGCAACATCAATTTCTCTGTCAGTAACTTTACTCTGCCTACAACCTCTGTCAAACTGTAATATCCCTTCGTTGATCATTCTCTGAATACCTGCTTTCAATAAACCACAACCGCCTGGCTGCGACACACATCCTACACAACCTTCATCACAGCCGGGAAATACTCCTCCCTTCAACAGTCTTTCCTTCACCACACCCAAGGGAGTTTGGACTTCGTTCACATCTGAAATCAAACTCAAGTCTTCGCAGTCTTTAATGATAGCATTGACCCTCGACCCACCGTGATTCGGCATCGGGTTCTGATTCACATTTGGAACGTCATTGGAGAAATTGATGGCTTTGGAATCCACTAAATCTTGAACCAGATGCTTAAAAGCTCTACAGTTCTCAGTATGATGTCCGGGTGCTCCAGAATGGAATTCACAGTGGGCGTTGGCGTCATAGCCGGGAGGGGGATTACCAATAGGTGGAGCCAATGTTCTCTTCTGAATTAACTGTAGCTTCAACAAGTACTGAAATAATTAAGAGTAGGGAATAAGCGGAGTGTCAAGATGCCTATCCCGCCTAGGCACAGACTGTGGTCTGCGAGGAGCCTGATTTTGTTGTTGAGACACTTCTGGCTGCTGAGGTGCTGCTGGGATGGTTACAAAAGCCACCTGCTGATTGAAGTTCTGACGAGGTCCTTCTCTACCACGATATGATGACACGGAGTTTGTATCTCCCTCCTTCTTCTTATAACCACTAGCATAAGGCTTCTTACTTCCTCCAGATGAGGACCCATCACCGCCTGATATTTTTCCCGCCTTAATTCCGCTTTCCACCATCTCTCCTACTAAGATCAAATCAGCAAACTTTCCAGTCATGCACGGTACCAACTTTTCATAGTAATGACCCTGTAAGGTGGCCATAAACATAGTTATCATTTCTCGCTACAACATGGGAGGTTGAACCATTGCTGCCAGTTCTCGCCACCTCTGAGCGTATTCCTTGAAACTCTCATTGTTCTTCTGTGACAAATTCTGCAGTTGTGTTCTGTTCGGAGCCATGTCAGTGTTGTATTGATAGTGTTTGATAAATGCCCCTGCCAGCTCTCTCTAACTACGAACATGTTTCCTCTCTAGTTGCATGTACCATTCCAGGGATGCCCCAGATAGGCTATCCTAAAAGCAATGCATCATCAGCTTCTCATTCTTTGCATGCACAGCCATTTTACTTGCGTATGCCCTCACATGGGTCCTTGGGCAAGTTATACCATTGTACTTTTCAAAAGTAGGAGTCTGAAACTTGTGCGGGATAACAACGCCTGGAACCAGCCCCAAATCCTCTAGATCCATACCCACAGAGTCTTGATTTACGACACCCCTCAGTTGTTCCTCAATCGACCCGAACCTCTGATCATTGTCAATCTGGGGACCAGCAACCCCACCTGGCACAGAGAATTCATCTTCATAAAGATCATCATACTGACGGCTATGAATTGCGCCTACATTGTTACCTCCCCCCACTAAAGTAGGAACCACAATATTTTCTCCTCCGCCCGGAGGAATCACAACACCAGCAACAGGAATACCTCCGCCCGGAGGGCCATTCTGAACATTATTACCAGTAACACCAGTATGAAGTCCTCCATGAAGGACACCCTCTTCATCAATTCTCGCAATCAGTGGCTGAACGAGAGTCCTTAACTGCTCTTGGCTTTGAGCAATACCTTGCATTAATTCCATGAATTGGTTCATGCGAGTCCGCATCTCAGTCATCTCATTTTGTAGCTGATCCATGAATCTCTTCTAATTTTGTCTGGTAGAATACCGGTGAATGTGCTGATCTGCAATCCTGTACTGAGATTAGAACAAAATAAGAACTCCAGAGATAAACACCTGTTATGCAAAATGATTATGCAAAATGATTATGAATATCCAAATGCAAATGAACATGTTTGAATATTCGCAGGGCGATCCACCCCTTGATTCCAGTTTAACAACAAGATAGAACGGAACTTCTGCTCATATATTAAGAAAACCAGAGGAAAACCAAATGTCAACAATCACAATCCAAGATAACAAGTATGAACACAATAATTATAGATCCCAACCAACAAGCCCGACGGTGGTCCAAATAATGAAAGAAAATAGAAAACCACGACATGTCATCAAAGTCCACAAGTGTCAATCCCCCCCATCCATTATGCTTTTTGCTCCAGTCTTGAATTTCCTTGAACAACTTTTTGGTGTCGGGATGCTTCGGTCTCTGAATTAGCTCTTGAATGAGAACGTCTCTCCTATGCATGATCCCCTCTAAGTATCGACAATGTAACTCCCAAGCGTCTTCTCCAGAAACACCATCCATGCTAAGACCCTCATTTCTAGGTCTCTTCACTTCAGCTTGGATCTTCAGTTCCTCTATAGAGGCTATGGCTTCATTGAGTCGACCCTCGACTGCTTGTCTCTGGAATACCCCTGATAGGATCTCAGCGTCTTTTTTCTTGAGCTTCAACTTCAATTGATCAATCTGAGCTAGATAATCGTCTTCATTTCGCTTATTCTCAGCCATTGCAGTGTCTCGGTGAGCATTGGACCTGTAAATTTTCAACAAAGCCTTGGCCAATTCCTCCTTCTTAGACTTGAGAACCTTAGTGATACCCTCTAGAGCTTGCTTCATCCTTTGTCGGGATGTGACCTTGTCAGCCAGCTCCTTTTCTGCCTTAGCGAGAAGCTTCGTCTTCAACTCGGCGATGTGAACAGCTTCACCCCGCTCATGTTTCAACTGATAAATCTCTCTTCGTAGCTCACTGTTTTCTTCTCGCAGTTTTTCCTTTTTAACCCATAACTTGTTAAACTTTTCTATCTCAACTGTGGTAGGAGGCTCAATCAGCAAGGGGTAAGATGATGGTTCTTTGGAGAATGGCAAAAGCTCCCCCTCTACCCTTTTCTGGATCCAATCTTCATACGCAGGAAATGTTCTGTTGTTGCTCTTCCCAAAATAAGTCTTCCCTTTCTTATGACGATCTTCCCAAGTATTTGCAGCTTCTTTTAACAGTTCTGGATTGATTTCCCCACTCGGATATAAAGATTCTTGGACCTCCTCGTCTCTTGGTGGCTCTTTCAAGGCGTACCCGAATTGCCTAATAGCAAGAATAGGGTTGTAGTTAATTCCCCCTTTCCTTCCTATTAGAGGCACATTCGGGAGACCTCCACAATTGATCATGATATCTTGGCCCAACAAGTCACGGTTAACCCAAATTAGATTATCTGCCCTCAAGCCCATTAATCTTTTGGACCAATCCAATGTTCCTTGAGTATCTACAAATGCCCCAGATTTGGGAAGACGATCAACAAACCATTTGTAGAGGACTGTCACACAAAAATAAAGGGGGCCTCCCCTCCTCTTCTCGTTCTTATAATGCACTGAATAATACAGATCTCCAAGCAAAGTAGGTACCAGATTCTTCATGGTAAATATCCGGACAGCGTGCATGTCCACAAAATCCTTCATACTTGGAAACAACACCGTTCCATAGACACACATAGCCAAGATGGCATTGAAAACTGACCAACATCTAGCTTTAGCATACACAGCAGCCTGTTCTATCAAAAATTTCACATGAAAGCCTTTACACCCTCCCTTACTGGCAACGTTATTTTTCAACAAAGACAAATCCAGATGCAAAGCCTCGGAAACCTTTCCCAAATCAGGAAGTTCTTTAGAAGGATAAAAAGGAGCCTCTTTTTTAATAGGAACATCCAGGATGAGAGCAAATTCTTCCAATGTCGGAGCCAAAAGATAATCAGTGAACAGGAAACAACGCAGGTGAGGGTCATAGAATTGCACCAGAGTGTACAAAGCCCTATACTCGTATTCAGTGATGTTGCGAGCAAAATCCAGAATTCTTCCATACTCTCCTCTAAAGTATGCCAATACCCCATGTTCTGCCATAGACACAATCTTGTGAACAGGATCTAGAATAAGTGATGGGAACTTGTACATTATAATGTTCTTTCTCTTCTCAGTACTCATCCTTAATAGTCTTCAAAAACCAGAATCAAAGTTAGGATGCAGCCCTGCAAATGAATAAACATGTTAGGATGCAAAATGATGATGAAAATGCACACATGGGATCAAGGATGCCACACAGACTGGACAACTGCTGCACTGAACAACTGTATAATCTCGAAGGTCTGCCCAAATACCCAGAATACCAAAATAACCATAGTGCCACACTGATAAATCTGCTGATCAGAAAACCGGGTATGTTGAAGGTCAAGGTTACTTGCAAACCTGTAAACACCCTGCCCTCTCACATGTGGGTACTAGAAAGTCGAGGATCCTCAATATCACGGGCTCTCAGGTCGAGAAATGATGATACGTTCACCATTTCTGGTTTGGCATCATCACCAATCGAGGAGGCCTCAACTGATTCCCCTAAAAAAGAAAACATCCTATGGCAAGTCCTCAGTTTCGGCACTGAGGTCGAGAAGCAATAGTACATTCATCCCTCGGGGTACAGTACTATCACCAATCGAGGAGTGCTTCCACTGATTCTTTCCCAAAAGGAAACCCTATAGCAAGTTCCCAGCATTGGGTCCTCGGATCGACATGTGTAATGGGTTTGCCATTTCTGGTCTGCCATTATCACGTCTCGGGAGGAGTGTCGTTACTGAGTCTTCGGGAATTTCCGCCAGAGTCGACAATTTTCCAAGTTACATTCAATCATCTGCACCAATGCGCAGGATAGAACATTACCAAAGAAAACCTCGTCTGGATGTGGAGTTTTCATGTATACTATGTCTGGCCAAATGCCACATGAGTCACACTACTTGCCACGTTAATCCTACGTGTACGCTCAAGCCTGGGTATTGGGCTTATCTCTCGGAACCCCCAACCCACCAAACAGAAGAACAGTGCAGCAGATGATAATAATATGCAATGCAGTAAATGCGGTAAAAAATAAAATACAACAAATAAAGCAAAACAAAACAAAAACGAAAACACCCAAAGAGAACAAAGACAAGCAAGCGCTAGGATTGACTCGCTTAGGGATGGACCAGCATAGGTTAACCAGAGTCCCCAGCAGAGTCGCCAGCTGTCGCTCCCAGGATTTCCATCCAGGTACAAACGCGAAAGTGGCGCAGAACACAGAGTCGCCAGCAATGTATATTTATCCCAAGAGAGGGAAAGGGAACACCGCATAAACCTGAGAAAGAGGGAAAGGAATGGTCATCGCAACCATAACATGGGTTCGGGAGTCGGTTACGCGAGGGGAAGGTATTAGCACCCCCACGCGTCCATCGTACTCGATGGGATCCACGCTTATTGTCTATTCTAAGGGTGAGTTATCCTAACATCTATGGTTGTACTAAGACAGGGGAGGGGAAAACAAAGACAGACTCGGAAGGACGTCGACGTCCTAGGCCTACGTACCCCCTTTGTGTAATGGGGAATTCAGAGTCAACGTAGTTCAGACCAAGTTCTTTTTGTGTTTTTTATGAGCGATGCTAAGTTCGCGTCCGACAGTTAGGGTCGATGCCTGTTTGCGACTTAGACGGAAAGTAACGTGCCCTTTTTGAAAATAGCCTTTAGTTTGACGATCCCGAAGGACAAAAAGGTTTGAAGTTTGTTTGTATTTTTTTAGGACAGAAGTGACTTGAGTTAGTTCATAACTCAACTTGAACCAAAGTCTATGACACGGGAACGAATGCGTCGCATGGTCGCCCCCAATGGGACGTATGCTCAACACTCTAGAAGAGAGAATGAGGACCCCTCAATCTTCATTTCCTATGTTTAAGGCTCGTGTGCAAGGAAAGTTGACCTTATTAAGTATCTTAGAGATGTTATGAGATGAGAAGAAGGACTCAAAAGAAAAGAAAAACACTACGGGGGGAATCTATCCTAATGTTATCATGCAAAGATGGCCCGAAGGGGAGGTTTGACAACAACCTAAGCCTAAAGAAAAGAAAAGATGAGAGAAAGAAAGAATGAGAGTGGACATGGATACTTATCCATACCCTCAAATAACTTACCTCAACCCCTGCATAAAAGGTTAGTACCAAACAGACATAAGTAAAAAATAAGACAAATGAAACCCAAGCAAGTCATAAACCAAAGAGAAATGGCTACAAACCAAAGAAAACTCATCCAAGTCAGAATGTGGATGACCTAAACATGTGCCTAAACATGCTATACAAATGTCACATGAGACATGCAAACAGATATCCAAGCATCAACCATCAATAGAAGAAGAAGGAAGCATATAAGGGAAGCATGTTCAAGCATGTAAGATGAAGCATGAATGACATATGAAATGAATGCAAAGCTCCAAATTCAGAAACATACATCAAATGAAATGCAAATGAATGATATGGCATGGCATACATAAACCAAACATAAATCATGAAGAGGCACAGATGAGAAGAAGTGAGAAAATAAGTCAAAAAGAGGCATGTAAATCAAACATTGAACATATGCACAAAGTATGCAACAACCTTACACCAATGACATATAATGGCAATCAAATGTCCTATAACAATTCAAACATGGTTTGTGAAGTCAAAGAAGCAATCTCAAACAATGGCACAAGTGCCTTCTCAAATAAATAATCAGACATGATCAAGGATGTGCATACAAGAGGACCCCAAACAAAGAGCAATCACATAATTAGAAAAACATCTTCTAAAATTACCAAATTAATTATCAAAGTAGCTCAACCAGAAACAAACAACATGTTAAAAACTCATGCAAAAATTCAAAATACAAGTCACTCAAACAACCAAGCAAAGATCAGATGAGAAACATGGTTCAATATGCAAAAGAAAAGGACTAAAATGCAATATGAAAAAGTTTTAATAATGAGAGAAAAATATTTTAATGCAATTCAATGTGTTGGTGAAACAATGCAAAAAGAATGAGTTCAAAATGTTTTATGGATGATGAGAAATAAATTCTACAATGCAATGTGTGCAAAATGAAACAAAATAAAAAAGAAATTATTAAAATAATTAATTTAGATGATAAAAATAAAATAAAAATAAATAAAAAAAAATTTTTGAAAATTTTATAAAACTATAAATATGCTTCATGAATTTTCTTGTAATTTTTTAATGCAAAAAACTATTTTTAAAGATTAAAAATGAAATGCAATAATAAAATAAAAATGGAAATAAAGAAATAAACATGGGGGTGTATGCAGCAAGCCAAACACGTTGGGAAATGATAATGGGCTTAGGTGGGGGCGTAAATAGAAAGCCCAAACCAAAAAATCCAACAAAAAAAATAAAAGGAACACGTGCTCCCAGTCAAACGGTTGACTCCATACTTACCTTTAGATCAATCTAACGCGTGGCATTCAGTCAAATAAATAAAAAGTAAACATGATCAACGATTCAGATCCACACACACACCATAATAATGATGCACGCACCCACACACAATTGGTTAGAAATTAAAAAAAAGCACGTGATAAGGCACATGGAAGTTTAATGTGCTGGCACCCTATAAACCAATGGATCAAACCAACGTCCAAGATCACATCATCAAATCAAAATTTAAAATAAAGGAAAGGATCAGATTAGAGATGCATGGTAGTTAGCGTGGAATGACACACATGTGAACCATAAAATAAAATAAAAAATTAAAAGATGTGGCAAAGTATGGACCACACGATCAAGCAGATGGACGGTCACGATTTCGTCCCTTACCTCTGCAACCCTAGCCTCGCCGAAGAATGAACCAGACGCCGAAACTACGGTTCCGGTCGTCTTCTCCGTTAACCACCACCCAAAAAATTCCCAAAAATTGAACATGAGTACACTAAACTGATCATAAATTCATAAGGATCAATAATATCCCATCACTTTTTACAAACAAACAACGCATAAAGCAAAACGAATGAAAAAAGGTTTGGTTCAAAAATTTCAAACTCATCGTATAACCAATCCATACATCCAAACTCAAAACAAAACATATCGGGATTATCAGTACACACCACAGATCATCATGAACGTTTAAAAAAAGAGTTTTAGGATCATGAAAAGTATCACTGACCTGAGATTATGCAACCTTTGCCCTTGCTATTAGCCTCCAATGATGGTTGCTTAGTGCTCTATGGATTCCAAGGATGAGGACTATGAAGAAATTTTGTGAAAAGCCCTAATGGATTGAGAGATTCGAAGGAATCAAGCTTTAGGGTTGAAATTTTTTGCTCTCCTCAAAATCACGTGTTTTTTTCCCTAACCAATGCATGAGTTAGCTTAAATATCTAGGGTTATTCCACATCTGATCATTTAGGTCTTAACCACTCCTTGGTTAATGAATTTTGGGCCATTTGACAAATTTGCATAATGTGAAATTCACCCTCCTCCATGCATGCACACCTAAGCCTTTCATGATGGATCATTTATGTTTCAATTGCTAATCACACCTGAATTGGATTTGGGCCTTGAGATGCCTTGGTTCATGAGTTCTCAATGATTTTGCAATTTTGCACCATGTGAAATAAGTAATGAACAAGTCATGAAATCTCTTGGTTTAAAGGCCAAATATGATCTTTAAGGAATGTGGTTTGATGTTATAATGTGACATGAAGCAATGGAACCAAATATAGGTCACTATGTCCCAAAATGAAAATGGAACCATGAGAAAACCCTAAAAACCACTTTGCCTTCTTTTGATCATAACTTGAGTTTCACAAATGATATGGAGACCATCTAGTACTTGTTGGAAAGGGGAGAAAAAGATATTCAACTTTCATGTTTGAGGAAAATTCATTTGAAGCTTCCTTGATGATGAAAAGTCAAGTTGAATGTAGTGTAAGAACTTGCCCAAAAAGGAAACTTTCAAATTATAGGTCATTTCCATATTTAGTAACTTTGGTACCAACCCTTGATTCTTGATAAATGGTATGAAACTTGACCCTCGAAGACCATATGAGGATGTGAGACCTTGAAACCCTTGAAGAGAACCTCAAAATTTCACAGTTGACTTCCCCTCTCACTGTTGACTTTTCTCCAATTCTCCTGATTTGCAATCAATTGGCCAATTGGACCTCTCATGAACCAAACTGATGAACCATCTTCCATTCCTAGATACTTAGGGACCCAAGGAATACCATGGAATCAAGTCTTGCCCAAAAAATCAGAAATAAACTGACTTTATAGCAAACCCTGATTTTGGTACCCTCAGTCTAGGAGGAAATAACACAGTCTCCAAATCCAAATTCCTCTGAATATGATGTGTATCCTCTCCAACAAAGATAAGATATGCCATTTGGTGATGATAAAAACCCAAGAAGTTTGCCCATTGGAGCAATAAACCCAAGAATCTCAAAACCCTAATTTCTGCATTGGTTAGGGGAGAGTGATCCACTTGAGCTCTCTTGGACAAAACAAGGACTCTTGCTTGACCCTTTGAAGAACATCTTCTCCTCTTGAACTGCCTCAGGCACCTTGACCCCATGCTAAGAACCAATGATATGCACACATGATAATGCAAAAATGAAATGAAACATAAGCCAGTTAGTACTAAAGTAAGGAGAACAAATTTTGGGGTGCTACAAGAGGCAATCTGTGCATAACAATATATGTGTCAAGCCCTAGCATATCTTGATAAGACCAAGCAAAGATATCAACATATTCATGCAGGATTTCAATCAACCCCTTCTTCACATTCTCGTCTAGGGCAGCCCCTATCTTGACCTCTCTATTTGCATCCTTGGTTCCCAGATTAATAACTTCCAATGCCTCTTGATGTGGCTGAATGGCTCTTTCCTCCTATTTTAACAACCTGGATAATTCCTCAGGAAGTTCACAATCTTCTTCACCCTCCTCTTCGGCTTGGTAAATCGGACTGTCAAAGTCATAATGAGCCATAGCAGAATCGTTATCAATAAAATCCGGTGAAATGCATCTGCATAAGTGATGGTTCACGCTTTATTTTAGAATGGGTGCAAAAAATTGAAAATAAACATTGCCATTTATTATTAAAAAGTAAAGAGAAAGACAGGGAGCATAATATTTGAATACAAAAAACGTCCTTTATTAATGATAAAAATTAAATATGTAAAAATGCAAGTCCTACAATGAATCTCTACGCCTTGGGCAGAGCGTAGGATTTAACATGAAAATAAAGAAAATTACTCTTCATGAAGAGTGACTTGGACTATCTCTTCAGAAGACTAGTTGTCGAGCTCTTGTCTTGGGACACATGGGCGTATCCAATTGCCGATGTCACAATAACTATCTCCATTTTCATCATTCAATGCAAAAATCTGACCATTATCAACAATTCCAACACTGGAGAAAGTGATGGGTCCCTGACGACCTAAAATCTTTGGTCCTCGATAGCCAATTCCAAACATGTTCTCATTGACGTGCACTTCAATTACTCGACCCCATTCTTCTGCATTGCCTGACTGCACCACAACTTGGGCCTATTTGTAAGACGCGATGGAGACTCCCTACTTCTTTTCTGCTGGAGGAGGAACCTCTTCCACATTCACAACTTCAAACACCTAGCAAAATGTCTCATGGATCTCACCGTCCATCTCAACATATTTGAAGGAAGACAAATGGCTTACGAAGATGTCTTCTTCACCACATACTGTGACTTCTTGCCCATCCATAACGAACTTAACTTTCTGATGGAGAGTTGATGATACAGCCCCAGCGGAATGAATCCAAGGGCACCCTAACAAGCTACTGTACGCTGGTTTGAAGCTAGCGGGATTATACTTGAGTGAATCGCACACTCAAAGATACAACAGAGTCACCACCGAACTTTATTTAGTCCTAGAGGATAGGGAAAATATCGATAAAACCCAAAGGGAAGAGAAATGGGTAAGGGGGTCGGTTATACGAAAGGAAGGTACTAGCACCTTACGCATCCGTCGTACTCGACGGAAACCATTTCGCTTGCTTCTAGGCTTGGAGGGGTTATCTATCTAAAGGCTTCTATCAAAAAGAAGAGGAGAGAGAAAAGAAAGAGAAAGAAAGAAAGTGCTCGCAGAGGATTAGGGCCCTCGTGCCTACGTACCCTCATAGTGCAATAAGGAAACCAGAGCGCCATAGTTCATGGAACCAGGGAAAAGAAAGGGGAAAGAGCGGAGCAGGTGGAAGTGTGCTCGCTAAGATCATCGCAATCTTGTGCCTACGTATCTTACATTCGAATGAATGAAGAATCAGAGCGTCCGTAGTTCGTGGAACTAAGACGTAAAAAGAAAAGGAAAACGGTGTCAAAACCAAGAGCAAAAGAAAAAGAGAAAAACTGCGATGGGGATTCAAGATAATTGATGTCAAAACTAAGAAAGGAGTGCAAAAGGAAAGATAGTAATTGTACTGAGGATAACGTGCAAGAATGGTGTCGAAACCAAGAAGATAAAGGAGCAAAAGAAAAAGAAAGGACTCCACTGGGGATTAAGAGAGCAAAGAATTGTGTTGGGGGTCAGAGGGTTAACGACCCTACTCGGGAACAAACAAAGGGATGGTGTCAAAACCAAGACAAAACAGGACTCAGTATGTTAACTGACTGGCAGTATTTAACCGAAGAGAAAGAGATTAAAACTCTGTAGGAAAAAAAAGGTGTGGTGTCAACAGACAGGCTGTGATGAACCAAAAGAGAGCAAGAGTACTGAACCAAGCAAAGGTGTTTGACTCTGAAGGGATTTCGGTATATTAACTGATAAACAGTGGTTAACTGAAGAAAGAAAAGATTGCAGCTCTGGAAGGAAAGAAAGGTTTTAACAGATAGACTGTGATTAACTAAAAGAACGGGTGTAGAACCAAGCAAAGGTTGTGACCCACTGGGGATGTTGGTACTGACCGAACAAGCAGTACTTGACCAACGATAAGGGTATTTGAACCAAAAGAAGGTTACTAACCCAAGGGTGCGAGAATTCGAGCCAAGAGAAGGTTACTAACTCACATGGGTATTGGTTTTAAAAGAAGGATTGTGTTTGACCAAAAGAATGAGTGATTAACCAAGAGAAGGTGATTAACTCAAAAGGAGCTCAGTATGTTAACAGACAGGTTGTGGTTAACTGAGAAATGGGCGATTAACCAAGAGAAGGTGACTAACCCAAGAAATGTTGGTTTTAACAGGCAGGCCGTGATTAACCAAATAACGGGTGATTAACCAAGAGAAGGTGATTAACCCAAGAGAAACTCAATACGTTAACAGATATATTATGGTTAACTGAGAAGAAGTGCAAATTAGTGTTTTAACTGACAGGCAGTGGTCAACCAATCAAAGGGAGAAGAACCAAGAGAAGGCTGCGGACTCCGCTAGGGTTTCAGTGTTTTACAGAAAGACTGTGTTTAATTAAAGAAAGGGGATTGAGACTCTTCTGGGGAATCAATAGGCAATGATTGACCACAAGAAAAGAATATTGAGACAAGAGACGAGTGTTAACCCAAGAGACAATGATCTTTACCCAAGAGAATGGTGATTGATCAAAAGAGTGATTGAAAAAAGGCAAGAGTGATCAAGGATCGACTCGACTGAGGATTGAGAGACACTACAACTTGGAGATAGAGACGATTATTATAGGCGCAGGGTCATTCGTCCCCTACCCAAAATAAACAAGATGAGTGTAGGAATTCTCCACTCTCAACCCTTCTCTAGCACTAAAGTATAGTGCGGAAATTGAAACGGACACCATAACATCGCCAATTTGTACAGTGCTCCAGTGCATCGTACGAATCTCCAGCTCGGTAGGGGATCAAGAGAACAAGAATATAAAGGAAGCCTAAAGAGAAGAGCAAAGGAAGGATCAACTAATCGAAACAAGGTTTCGATTAATCAATAAAAGGGAATTGATGTGCTAACAATTTTCCAAAGAGGTGGAAAATCATTAAAGCAAAGGTGCGAGTAAATGATTATACAAGATTAAGCTCATTCCTTGAAGAATAAACTTAATGCCAACATGAATAAAAGTGAAAAATAGTACCAAAGATCAATTAGCATGCATCACTAATCATGTATCAAGTGAGCAAAAGATGTGCAAGAATGATTATGATCATATAAATGCCAAGAATGTAAACAATTGCGTAATCGATAAATCGTGCATCGAAAGTTCGCAAGAATGCTTCAAACAGAGGTTAAACAACTCATAAAACATTCACAAATATCAAGAATATCAAGCCATGGAAGTAAAATGAGGAAAGAAGATCAAATAAGCTTGAAAAATAAGCAAATTTCACATTTTGGTTCAGTGTTAATCGATTAAAATTTTTGTACTGCAAAGTGTTAATCGATTAACACTTGCAAAACAACAAAAAACTGAAAAATAGAGTGTTAATCGATTAACACTTTTGCACTGCAAAGTGTTAATCGATTAACACTGGAGTAGTGGCCAAAACTCAGTTTTCCAAAAGTGCTTCCAGCAGTTAATCACTTATTTGAACATCCACATGCTATGGTTTACACTTGTGCACGAAAATTACATGAATTATGATCAATTAAACACAAATTGAAAGCATTAACATGAAGATCAAAGATCAAGAAATCACATGATTAAACGAACTGCGAAACGATCGAAACTAAGTCGAAAACGCGCGAAAATGATCGAAACAGTGAGTAGAGTAAGAGCTACCAACCTACAAGCCAGAGAATTGGCTTGGTGATTGTTGTGAGTGAAATGTAGAGAGAAGAAAATAAGAAAACTAGAGAATTCAACACTTGCACTTCGAATCGTAGCGAAACCAAGCAAAAAACGCGAAAATGCAGCGAGATCGAATTTGCACTGAATTGATTGATATGAACACTTGAATTGAAGTAGAATATGATGTGATTCCAGAAATCCAAACACAATTGAAGATGAATGAAGGCTTAAGCTCAAGAGAAAGCAATTTCAATGTGAAATTTGCTACTCTTTAATGGTGATAATGGAGCTTTAGTGTAGTTTGAAGAAGAAGATGAAGATGAAGGTGTAGAAATTGTAGAAAATGCAGAGAGAAATGAGAGAATTGAGAGTGAAGAGAGTGAGAAATGATTGAAATGGTTGAAGGTCCCTTGTGAAATGGTGAGGGTTTGCTTATATAGAGTTTTGGTTTGAAGTTGCTAGGTTTGGAATGTGCTATGGAGTTAGCTTTGGAGCTAGCTTTAGAGTTAGTTACACTTAACTCACCGGGTCAGCGGTTAACTCGGTTAGTTAGGTAGTTAACTCGGTGGAGCAATCCCAATGTAAATCCAAATCAAAGGCTCAACAGAGGGGAAGTCCTCTTTGGGTTTCATCTTCGGCAGAGATTTGTTAATCAGGAAAGTTGTTCGGTGATTTTCCTCAACAGGGCTTATGACTCAGGAGAAAATTTTGTTTGTTTTCCCCGGTGGAGTTACTTTCGTGTTCACTGTTTATTTCGCTGAGGTGTTCCTTTTGCATATCATAAGCATTTTTGCATTGCATCCTCCAAATGCGTAGCATTTCCATCTCGTATGGAGCATTACGCCATAGAAAGATTCAAACATGCATTCGAGGCATAATCCAGGTTTGATACTTTCTTTGCCAGCTTTTCTTCAGCATAGATGGCATAACTCATGAGATTTTGTTTTATCCCCGATGAGATCGCCAATGGATGTGTTCATCTTACTTGTGCTTCCCCGCAGAGTCTTCTGTTTAGACTTCTCCTTTCCCTAGTGGAGTCATCTTATCTTCGGGTTGTAGGTCCGTTAATTTTACCTCTTGCGCACCCCTTTTCGGTTCACGACCGTCTCTTTGTTGGAGATTTGCCTTTGATCGGCCAGTATTTTTGTGAAACCCAGTTCTCGCCTGGTAGTCAGTTCTCGTCTGACCCATTTTTGTGAAACCCAGTTCTCGCCTGGTAGTCAGTTCTCGTCTGACCCATTTTTGTGAAACCCAGTTCTCGCCTGGTAGTCAGTTCTCGTCTGACATATTTTTGTGAAGCCCAGTTCTCGCCTGGTAGTCAGTTCTCGTCTGACCTATTTTTATGAAGCCCAGTTCTCGCCTGGTAGTCAGTTCTCGTCTGACCTATTTTTTGAAACCCAGTTCTCTCCTGGTAGTCAGTTCTCGTCTGACCTTTTTTTGTGAAACCCAGTCCTTGTTTGGTATTCAGTTCCCATCTGATTTGTCTCGTTCAAACTCAGTTCCCGTCTGGCTTGTCGGTATAAAACCCGGTTCTCGTCTGACTTGTCTCATTCGAATCCAGCTCTCGAAGTCCAGTTCTCGTCTAGCCGATTTGTTTTCAAAGAATATTAGTTCTTGCTTGGTAGTCAGTTCCCGTCTGACCTGTCTTTGTAAGTCCAATTTCGGACTGGACTCCAATTACTATTTTTCTCCCCACAGTTTGCAAATTTCCGGGTTCTTTTTGTATTCAATCACCTTCTACCTTGAATGTCTGAAAGCCGCTGCTATCATCCTTTCAGGTCCAAGTCGATTGAACAGGGGCAGCTGTAGCACCCAAAAATTTGCCCTCCTCTTTTAACTTTAACTGGCTTATGTTTCATTTCATTTTGCATTGTCATCGATGCATATCATTGGTTCTTTGCATGAGATCAAGGTATCTTGGTCAGCTCAAGAGAAGAAGATGTTTTTCAGAGGTTCAAGCAAGAGATCATGTGAGCATAGAGGAATATTGTTCAAGATACTAAGAGAAGAGATATTCTTCATATCACCATTACCCAAGCCACCATGGGTTCTTAGGCTTTAAGGTATCCTAATGTGTTCATCACCACATCAGATAATCAGGTTTGGCAAGAGTTTTGAAGTGGACTACTTCCTTCTATCTGGTAGTCACCAAATTAGGGTTGTGGATATCTGGGAGGGTATTGCTCCAATGGATAAGATCTTTGAAGCTTTATCATTATCATGTGGCATATTTCATATTTGTTTAAGAGGATTCACATCATAATTAGAGGAATTTGAGTTTTGCGCTTGGGTCGATTTCTTCTAGACTGTGGGTGCCCAAACTAGGGTTTGTGGTAAAATCAGTTTATTTCTGATTCTCTGAGCAAGAATTGATTCAATGGTATTCATATATCCCTAAGTGTCTAGGAATGGAATATTGGCCATCAATTCGTTTCAGAAGGGTTTCAATTGATCAGAGGATTGAAAATCAAGAGAATCGGGGATAAAGTCAACTGTGCAGTGAAAAAGTCAACTCCTGACTTTTTGAGGTCAAACTCTAAATCTTCATGTCAAATGTTATCAATGGATGGATTTTGATCAAGAAATGTCAAGGGATTCATCACAAATCAAGAATTTGGAAAAGTTGCCATTTTTGGAAAATTAGGTTTTTTAGAGAGTTTCTATTTTTGGAAAGTTCTAGCCCAAATTCAGTCATCTTCCAAGCCAATTTTCATCATGATTAAAGCTCCATTTGCAAATCTTTCCACATGAAAGTTGTAGTACACACTTCAAGCTTTCCAACCATGTAAAGTTTGCTCTAGTTGGATCATTTTTTAGAGAGTTATGGTGTCCTAAAGTTGGAGGTTTCAAGTTGTGATTATACAAAAACTTAGAATATTTTCTATGTTAAATTGGACAGTTACAATGGCATGTCTTCATGGCTATTTTTCTTATGTCTCCAAACCTTATTTCAATATGTTTTCAACATGAATCTTGTTCCATGATCTTCCTACTTGATGGTGAGCTTGATGTTGAGCTCAAGAACTCACCATTTGGACCATTATTCACCAAGTTATGGTTGATCAAAGTAAGACATTTCCAACTTGCAAAATTCCAATACTTAGAAATTTCACTAAGTTTTGGGATCAGTTTTGGAGGACACATTTCATGGCCTACTTTCACAATGATCCAAGCTTCATTCCAAGACTAATTCAACATGCTTTTGTTCTATAATCTTCCTAGTTTCTTTTGAGCATAAGATAACATGATTTGGTGTTGATTTCATTGAGTTATTATTCATGGAAGTGGTGGGCACAGTTTTGATTTCAAGTGCACCACTTGATGACATTTTGTGATGTTCTTGCAGCATGGTCCTTTTATCCAATTGGCATGATTTCCTTGCACGTAAATCACCCCAAAACACCACTCTAAACATTACTCCAAATAACCAAACATTGTTTCCTCACCATGCACCATTTTAGACAACACTTGCCAAATGAGGAATACCACAAACTTGTGCACCAAGTTTGTCCCCTCCACTCTCTCATTCTGATTTCTTTTGCTCATAAGAATAACAACCAAAACCACTCTCACACAAACCTCATTCGTACTACACCCTCTCACACACTCCTTTTTTTTCAAATTTTCATCAAACATTAACCTTAAGTTCTAACCATAGTAAGCTTATTTTAACCTCACAAAGCACACGTATATAACCCCAGAAACCCTAGCAAAGAGGGTGGCTGCTCATTGTGCTCAGAATCAAACCCTAAAGCTCACTCCCACTCTCAAAAATCTCAAATATTCGAATCTCACTCACCAAAGGCTCTTTCTCTCCACTCTTGCTTCCATCATCATCTTAGGACTCTCAAAAGGCTAAAAGGAAAGTGGTTTTAAAGCTTTGGAACAAAGGTAGAAAGCATCACGAGTTCCACTTTTGGTAACCTTTTCTCAACTCCTTTCTCCCGTGTCTTGCGTGTTTTGAGTGTGTTATCTACATATTTGGAGTCCTGGGTTGATGCATAAGATGCTTGTGTTGTTGTTGTTTTGATTTGTGAAAGTTGCATAACATGACCTTTTTATTTGTGACTATTTTTGATGGTGTTAGAGGCTTTGAACTTGAAAACTAAGTTTATTTTTGGAGTCTACACGAAAAATGAGGGGGGGGGGAGTTGTTTCCTCGCGACACCAGCCGCCGCCGGCGGTGCCCGTCCGGACTGGTTCGCCTGTCCCGGTCGTGCATGCACTGTTCACGCAAGAATGTTGCATGAGCTTTATGAAGATGGTGATGACGTGGCGATGTATGGGTGGTTGGTAGTATATTTTGTCATGTAGTCACCTAAACAATGTATGATCAATTGATGTTTTGTTCCACATGTTTCTTTTGTCACATATTAATTTTCACTTCATTTAATTTGTTTAAAATTCTGATAACATATGACTGTCCTTGGGCCCGTGCAAAATTTCTTCTTCGCACCCCTCTCAGTCCAGGCCCAAAAGCATGTTAGTGTCAATACACCCCTCCCTTATTAACACATGTTTTTATTTCTTTTTTTATTCATTTTTATTTTCGTTTTAGGTTTAATTATTAAAAATACTTACTCTTATTAAAATATTCCAAAAAAAATCATGTAGGTATTTTAATGTCTTATTTAATTTTCCATGAATTTTATTTTCATTTTCCATTTATTTTGATAATTAATTATGATTTTCTTTTCCAAAGTGTCTTCCATACCTACTCATGTGATTCATGCTTATGTTTAGTGACTTTGCCATGCTTTCTTGAGCTTAATTTTTTACCATGTGTTCATACTTGGATGAGGAATGTTTGAGTGTCAAGTTTCTTCCTTGGTGATTAATTTTTGATTATTTTCCATGTAGTTTTCATTGCTCCTCGATTATTGCTCGGTTAGCTTAATATGTGTGATGTTTGATCCATTTGATGATGAAAATTTGTGATTATTGTTGATATTTTTTGTAAATGCATTATTTATGGATATAACATGATTGTGGAATTTATTTGTATTTTTATAAGGCATGCTTCTATTTTTGGTTGATGTTTACATGTGGCTTGAACTTTGAATGGAATATTTTGGGTACTTGACCTAGTTTGGATCTTTTGAACATTTGTGATTAAGTGAAGCTTGAAATGATTATATGATGTGATCATATACTGACTTGGCTTGTTTGTGGATTTGGAATAATTTTCATTTAATAATTTTTCTATTTGTGGTGGATTTTCCAAGTTGACAATGTTTTGGTACTACTCTTTGGATGTTTTGAACTAGTTTCTTTGTGATGCCTTCTCATATGATCTCATGAATGCTTGGTGACTCTTGTTTGCTTTGAATAACACGTGTGAGGTTCTAATCCTCTTGATATGGTGTCCATTGAGTGACATTTTCTCACTTCTTGCCTCACATGATCTTTTGTTGCTTGCATGAATGACATAAGTTAATGTTTTGCCTAGTTTTGACACATGTTTTGAGTGTGATGGATGATGTTCCTTCTTTGATGATTTGAGCTTGTTATGACATGATGTGTTTTCTTCCCTATCTTGTATCTCACTTCATTTGGTCTCATTTATCATTGTTCTATGTCTTATAGCATCTCTTATGGAATGCTAAATCATTTGATTGTGTTTGAACACT
This sequence comes from Lathyrus tuberosus, assembly GCA_022829125.1. NCBI lineage: Eukaryota > Viridiplantae > Streptophyta > Magnoliopsida > Fabales > Fabaceae > Lathyrus > Lathyrus tuberosus. The sequence continues at coordinate 2,420,943 of JALAZF010000274.1, read as the reverse complement.
TTGTCTTGCATGATCTTGTTTGCTGGGACATGATGATTGGTGATTGCTTTGTATGAGTATGATGTTTGCCATGTTTCTTTGCTTCTTGAGTTCAACTTCATGTTGGTTTACTTTGGTGCATCTTCTTCTTCATCTCTTACTTCTTTCTTCTCCCCTAAGTCTTAAGACTTGTTTAAGTCTTAGATTTGCTTTTGCTTTTTTCCCTTAGGATTCCCTAGTCCAACTTAATCTTTGATTAAGCTTGGAGAAGGATAGACATTAGGAGCTAATACATGTATGCTAACATTAGGTAGACTTCCCTTTCATCTCAACCTTAAGGCCATTTTGCATGATAACATTAGGTTTTTTTTAGATTCCCGTTAGTGTTTTTCTTTTCAACTTTGAGTCTTCTCCTCTCATCTCAATAACAAGTCTTAAACACTTAATAAAGGCAACGAGCATTGTGCGCCATGAGCCTTAAGTACATAGGAAATAAAGAATGAGGGGTCTCCCTTCACTCTTCTAGAGTGTTTAGCATATGTCCCATTGGGGGCGACCATGCGACGCATTCGCTCCTATGTCATAGACTTTAGTGCAATGTGAGTTTCAAACTAACTTCAATCCACTTCTGTCTAAAAAACACAAAAACAAATTCAAATCTTTTTCATCCTTCGGGATTGATGGGTATCAAATCATTTTTAGAAAAAGAGCACGTTACTTCCGTTTTCTCGCAAACAGGCATCGACCCTAACTGCCGGACGCGAACTTAACGTCGCTCATAAAAAACACTTACCGACCCATAGGTCGAACTACGATTGCTATGAATTCCTCTCTGGTTAGATTGAGGATACGTAGGCACAAGACGATGATGTCTTGGCGAGCAACCTTCCCCCCATCCACCCGTAGTCCTCCGAACTACGTTGACTCTGACTTTCCCATTGTACGAGGGAATACGTAGGCCTAGGATGGCGATGTCCTATCGAGTCTTTTTCCCTTTTTATTTTCCGTTCCCGTTTAGCAGTAGGCTTTAGATAACTCACCCTTTGATTAGACAACAAGCGTGGATCCCGTCGAGTACGATGGACGCGTGGGGGTGCTACTACCTTCCCCTCGCGTAACCGACTCCCGAACCCGAACTATGGTTGCGATGACCATGTCTTCTCCCTTTCGAGGTTTCTTCAATCGTTTCCTTTCCCTGTGCTGGGATAAATAACGTTCGGTGGCGATGCTTCTGTTTTGTTTCCGCCGGTTGTTTTTTCGCAGTTACGACAGGAACACACCCCCTTTTAACAAACGATCCTTTACAACCAACAACGAAGTCTTGACAGTATTAACATCAAATATCAGCTTCACACCTTTGTCTTCTTCGATAGCATTAACAGTTACCCACCATGAGGAGGCATGGGATTCTGGATAACATTCAGAATAGCAGGCGGGGCAAAATTGATAGCCTTAAAATCAATCAGATCTTGAACCTTATGCTGAAAGGCTCTACATCTATCTAGAGTATGTCCAGGGGCCCCGGAATGGAAGCCACAATAGGCGTTAGCGTCATATCCAGCTGGGACCTTTGTTGAAGGAGGACCCATAGTATGGAGTTCTACCAGATTCAATCTAAGTAGTTGTTGAAGCAGCATGGCGTAAGACATTGGCAATGGATCAAAGTGTCGGTCAACCGTTCTTTGTCTCTGTTGATAGGCTTGTCTTGGAGCCTGTTGTTGTTGAGGGTTTTGCTGTTGTGCAGTAATCTGGATTGTCACAGCAGCTTCCTAATGATACTGGGTCTGATACCTTCTACCTCTGCCCTTTTGAGAGGACGTAGCATTAGTTTCTCCTTCGCGTTTTTATTCGCACCCACAAAAGGTTTCATTGCACCGGAAGACGACCCACTACCATCTTGAATTTTTCCCAGTTTCAACAGATTTCCAATTCTTTCTCCGGCAACTACAATGTCAGAAAAACCTGTTGATGGACACCCTGCAAGGCATTCCAGGAACGGACCCTGCAACGTCCCCATGAACATATCCGCCACCTCCCTTTCAAGTAAAGGTGGTTGTACCCTTGCTGCTAACTCACGCCACCTCTGGGCGTATTATTTGAAACTCTCCTTACTCTTTTGAGTCTGCCTCTATAACTGAGTTCGATTGGGCACCATGTCAATGTTATATTGATATTGTTTTAGGAAAGCCTCAGCCAAATCCTTCCAGTTTCTGACATTAGCTCTTTCGAGCTTCATATACCACTCAAAGGAAGCCCTAGATAGGCTATCCTGGAAGAAGTACATTCACAACTTCTCATCGTTGGAATACGTGGATATTTTCCTGAAATAAGCCTGAAGATGAGTCTTCGGGCAAGAGTTGCCATTGTACCTGTCAAAAGTCGGTGCTTTGAATTTGGGAGGAATCCTCACTCCCTGGACTAGTCCCATATCCGCCACATCAATTCCCATGGTGTTCTGACACTCCATGGCCTTAATCCTCTCAGCGAGCAACTGATACTTCCTGTCTCCGTCACCATTATTACTCCCCAAGTCTGCATTCAACAAGGAAAGTCGATCATCTTAATTATCCTCCAAATGAGGAATAGGAATGGGTATAGGAATAGGACCCCCACGGGCTCCGCCAGGAACAACACCAATAATTCCACCAACAGGAACACTGCCACCAGCCGGAGGGTCAACCTGATTATCAGCATTAGGAACTTCAACCTTGGGCCTCTGAACCATAGCCCTCAGTTCTTGTTGGCCCTGAGCCACCCCATGCATGATGTCCATAAATTGGTTTATGCGGGCCCTCATCTCAGCTAGCTCTGCTTGTATTTGCTCCATGGCTCTCTGTTGATTCTGGCGTGTTGAGTAACGGTGAAGGTAAGAGTCAGCAATCCTTCCTGTTCAATCAAATAAGGTAAGAAATCCAATTATAAGCACCTGCTATGCAAAATGAAATGCGTGAATGCATGCACATGTCATGTATAATCATTTCCAAGGTATTTCTATACTTTGATTCCAGTTTCAACCGGGCGAGGGATTAGATACATTGTTGAGAAGATATTACTGGAACAGATAGATATTGCGGAGAAATATAGCTGGAATAAACATTGCTGAGAGAATACTATTGAAACAAATATTGCTGAAACAAACATCTCATCATATAATACTTCAAAGAGTCATACAAATGTGCCTGGTATAACCATAGGTGATTCCATCAACAAGCCTGGTGGTAATCACAATAAGCAACACACAGAAATACAGAGACAATTCATTCCCAAACCTCTAGTCCATACAAACTTCCCCTGACCTCCTCGAGAAGTGCTTCGATATCAGGATGAGTCGGTCGCTCTATCAACCCTTTGATCAACTTGTTTCTCTTCCCAATACCCCAGTTCAGCTTACCAATATGCTCTGTGTTGTCATCATCTCCAAAGACATCTCTTAGCTTTGCCTTCTTTATTCCAGCTTGTACCTTGAGCTCTTTGATTTCCCTTTGAGCCTCCTTCATCTTGTCAGAAAAGTGCTTTTTTGCCTCTTTTCGCATTCTGGAGCTCTTCCTTTTTCGCTTTGAGTTTTTCCTTCATTTCTTCATTTTCAGCCCTGATTTCATCTTCTCTCTTCTTCCTACAGGCCGCAAAGTCATCCCACATTTTCCGAGAGTCCGCAAGCTTGACATTCGCCTCAAATAACAGTTGCTTAGTGTGCTTGTGAACCTTGGCGGAGGATTTTGCAACCATGTTAGCTTTCTGATAAAACTGATCCCTATCTGCAAAGTCTTTCTCCTTTTCCGCTAGCAGCTTTGTTGCATCTTGGGCCTTACATTTCAATCCCCTGGTGATATATAAAGCATCCTGAAGGCGGCTACTCGTGTCGGAGTTCTCCACACAGAGTTCATTCACAATAGCTTGCAGCTTGTTGTATTCTTCAATAGCTACAGTGGTTCTTTCTTCCACAACCTCGGGATACAAAGGAGGTGCCGGGTCAAAAGGAAAATAGAAATCCTCAACCCTCTTCCTTAGTTAGTCTTCATACAGGGGATAGGTTCGGTTATTGCACTTCCCCAAAACAGTTTTCCGTGTTTTCTGTATGCTGAGCCAAGCATCAGAAGCTTTCTGCGCTATCGCCACACCATCCATTACTTGGAAGTATAAGGACTCCTCGACATCCCTTTTTACTGGTGGACTTGTCAAAGCGTACCCAAATTGTCTGATAGCCAAAGAGGGGTTATAGTTGATTCCCTATTTCCTCCCTATCAACGACACATTCGAGAACTCACCATAACTGTGAATGATATCCTTACAAAGCAACCCATGATCTATCCAAGCAATATCTTTGGCGGCCAAACCCATCAGTCTCTGACACCACTCCAGAGAATCTTTAGTATCCACAAAAGCGCCCGAACGGGGTAGACGGTTTGTAAACCATTTGTAAAAGAAAGGTGCACAACAATGAACAACTCCTCCTTTTCTTTTCTCGTTTCTATGATGCACTGAATGATAAAGATCCCCCAATAAAGTTGGCACCGAATTCTTCATTGTAAATATTCGAATAGCATCCACATTAACAAAGTCAGACACATTCGAGAATAGAACAATACCTTACACACAAAGGGCCAATATTGCGTTGAAAGTAGTCCATCTTTTGGCTTCAGCGGCCTCTTGAGCTTTCTTTGTAAAGTAACCCAGATGATAAACCCGAAAACCTCCTATACTGGCTATGTTAGCTTCCAACGTTGATTTGCTCAAATAAAGAGCATCGGCCACATCCCCGAACTCAGGATCTTTCTTGGAACTAAAGAACGGTGCGCTCTCCTTGATGGAAATCCCCAAGATACTTGCATATTCCTCTAGGGTTGAGACCAATAGATAGTCTGGAAATGTGAAACACCTCAAAGGAGGATCGTAGAATTGCAGCAACGTGTGAATACCTCTGTACTCATAATCACTGATGTTGTGAACAAAAGATAGGATACACCCGTACTTCTTCTTGAAAGCTCCCAACACATCTAGATTTGCCAAAGCCTTCAAGCCGTTAATGGGGCCTAGATTAGGCTTAGGAAACTTGTTGATGATGATATTTTTCTTTTTCGCAGTATTCATCCTGTTGAATGCAGAATAGGGCAAGCAGCAAAAATATTTATATTCGGAAAGAATTCCCTCCGGGATTTATGTCGTGTCCAAAGAGATCGGTTCGAGGGAAAGAATGTCGTTTGACAATCTCTCGCGTTAATGAGTTTGGATTAGAATGGTTTAAAACAAGAAAACAGAAAAGTAAACATTAAAACAAAAAGAACTCATTCCTCAGAGAGAGAAACTTGTCCGGCAATGCACGTAATCGACTCCTCATAAACTTAAACTTGCCGACCAGTTATACTCCACCTACAATACTCCTTAATATCACCCAACATCGCTCACAACAAAGGTTATGTCTAACGCAAAGTTGAGAAAACAACCGTGTTACCATTGCCAATACTTTCTCACGCTAGCTTAAGGCACGGAGACATTAAGATTCGATGCCTATTGAAGATTGTTAGCTCCTAAATCTATCTCTAGAGTCTAGAAAATAACAGATAACCATCCCTAATCGAAGTTTGTGAGGGTTATGTCTAACGCAACCCAAACCCCGCGCATAAAGCAAAAATCAGAGACAATCACCAATAAAGATTTGTAAAGCAGATATCATATAACGCCATGGGCGACAAATATACATGAGTTCAGAATAAATACATATGCACAACTCAACATAGAAGAAAAACACAAAGAGGAAGAGAAATGAACCAAACATCTCGCAGTTTGTCAACGCCGATCGACGATCAATCCACCCCGGTTCATCCGTATGCATGCTTCCATGTTGTTTTCTAAGCTAATCTATCAAAGAATGAGGTCGATGAAGTTGGAGAGGAAAAATCACCTCCAAACAACATCCCCTTCAAAAATGAAGTAAAATTAACTATTATACAAAATTCTGTTTCAGACCCACCGCCCAGCGCTAGAAAGCACTGCCCGGCGGTGCCCACTTTTTCTCTCACATCAGCTGCGTACATAAACCACCTAGTAACAAATATCTAGCACCGACCGACACTGGAAATACCGCCCGACGCTAGCCCAAAAATATGGCACGCTCCTGTAAGTCTCTTATTTCAATTCTCTTATTTCCTCCGCCGCAGCACCACCCGGCGCTCGAAACACACCGCCCGGCACAGCAAAATACATTGCCCGGCGCAGCAAAGTACATCGCCCGGCGCAGCAAAGGCGCAGCTGACTGCAACAGCAAAAATTCTGCACTGTTTTATTCGTAACTTCCGCACCGTAACTCCGTTTGACGCACAGTTTGAAGCGCTGTAAAGCTTATTCAATGCTCTTTATGAATATTGCCAGACATCCTTGATTGGATACCTGCAAGAATGAGATAAAATCAATTAAACTCAATGATATTTACAATATACGCAATATATACACTAAAAAGTAAAGTAAACGTATTTATAAACAAATCGGGGTTTATTCAAACGATATTAACCAAAAAGTATCGATAAGTGCAACAAAACATATATACAAAAATAGGTACAATTTGCACTTATCAAACTCTCCCCAACTTACCTAATTGTTTGTCCACAAACAAGAATCAAACAAACTTGAAAATGCACAAGCAATATCCAAAGAAAGACGAATCAACAGGTTTTGAAAAACGGAAACGAATGCATGGTTCAAATGCAAATGGTACACACAAAAAGTAAATACTTACCACTAAACTACGACGACAACTTAATCACGAAACAAATGCAAAATACAAAAATCATGCCAAACGTTCTAAAACAACACAAGTTCCAAAGTGAATCACACCTAGTAAAAACAATCATCGGTAGATGAAAAACACAAAATGGGGTACTTTACACTCACACAACACTCATGCAAACAAAAGACTAAATTATGCATACATCCAACAATTCACATTGAGAATACAAAGGCAAGAATCACAAGGACTTTCAAGGTTGTAACGTGGTCGGGTAAACAAACAAGGGGCAATTTCTAAAGATAATTGAAACAAAAACTTGCCTAAACCTAAGGGAGTGATTAACTCACAAAGACTCAAACACCAAATTCCAATCAACTTCTTCCACAATCTCAAGTGTTACACAACACACAATACTTATTTAGCACAATTATTGAAACTCTTTTTGTTTCCTTTTTCAAGGATTTTCTTTTTCTTCTTTTTTCTTTCTTTTTCTCTTTCACAAATGTTTCTCTTTTTTCTTTTCTTTTTCAATCCGCATAGAATCCAACCAATGAGTACACAATCATCCTCTCCCCAACTTGAATTCAACCGCACCACCATGTGAATACTCCCTACTTTCTAAGGCAAGGAAAAAATCCATACAACAACACAAAGTTGAGTTCCAAGAAAAAACAAAATCCATTAAAAAATAAGTGAACTAAATACTCATAGACAAGCATTAAGTTCAAATAAAAACATGGATCAAAAAGCTCAAAGGGGTTACAAATGATCACACGCTCACAAGGTGAATTGACTATTTGGCTAAGGTGGTTGTGCTCAAAATGAAACAATTGCCTTGATCCTTTTCATGCATTCATATACACAACATAAACAACAGATTCAACATAATAAAATCCAGTTAGAACAAGAATGTTGGAACTCCGCATATATGAACAATGGAAAGCCACCTCACAAAAAGGTTGGGAACTAAAGTGATTCACACAAGAACAAGTATACAAAAGAATGAATGGCATGGAAGTTTGTAAAATGCCTAAGTATCATGAATATGCTAAAGTATAGAAAGCGATAAATACATACCTCGGACGTGTATAAAACTTAACAATATCATTACCAAACATCCGCAAGTTGAAACAAACCAACTTGGAAAATCACAAAAGCATCATCAAATAAGTCGACCAAGACTTGCAACCAAACAACAAACAAAACATTAGAAAAGAAAAACTATAAAATATGCTTGTTTTACGTCGTAAGCTCGACGCATTTACGATGCTTAATTAGAAACTTCCTCTCTTCATGCCATGGTGATGTCTCACCGCGCAACCAAAAGCAAGCATCCTAACCAAACACTTAAACAAACGTCAAAATGTACAAGTATCAATATAAACAAGTGAAAATATACAACATGTACAATATCTACAAAACACAAAAACAAAGAAACTATCGCAATGCGATTCAATATCAAAACCTATCCCCGGCAACGGCGCCATTTTGTTGAATGCAGAATAGGGCAAGCAGCAAAAATATTTATTTTCGGAAAGAATTTCCTCTGAGATTTATGTCGTGCCTTCAGAGATCGGTTCGAGGGAAAGAATGTCGTTTGACAATCTCTCGCGTTAATGAGTTTGGATTAGAATGGTTTAAAACAAGAAAACAGAAAAGTAAACATTAAAACAAAAAGAACTCATTCCTCAGAGAGAGAAACTTGTCCGATAATGCACATAATCGACTCCTCACAAACTTAAACTTGTCGACCAGTTATACTCCACCTACAATACTCCTCAATATCACCCAACATCGCTCACAACAAAGGTTATGTCTAACGCAAAGTTGAGAAAACAACCGTGTTACCATCGCCGGTACTTTCGCACGCTAGCTCAAGGCACGGAGGCATTAAGATCCGACGCCTATTGAAGATTGTTAGCTCCTAAATCTATCTCTAGAGTCTAGAAACTAACAGATAACCATCCCTAATCGAAGTTCATGAGGGTTATGTCTAACGCAACCCAAACCCCGCGCATAAAGCAAAAATCAGAGACAATCACCAATAAAGATTTGTAAAGCAGATATCATATAACGCCATGGGCGACAAATATACATGAGTTCAGAATAAATACATATGCACAACCTAACATAGAAGAAAAACACAAAGAGTAAGAGAAATAAACCAAACATCTTGCGGTTTGTCAACGCCGATCGACGATCAATCCACCCCGGTTCATCCGTATGCATGCTTCCATGTTGTTTTCTAAGTTAATCTATCAAAGAATGAGGTTGATGAAGTTGGAGAGGAAAAATCACCTCCAGACAACACCCCCTTCAAAAATGAAGTAAAATGAACTATTATACAAAATTATGTTTCAGACCCACCGCCCGGCGCTAGAAAGCACCGCCCGGCGGCGCCCACTTTTCCTCTCACATTAGCTGCGTACATAAACCGCCTAGTAACAAATATCTAGCACTGCCCTGCGCTGGAAATACCACCCGACACTAGTCCAAAAATATGGCACGCTCATGTAAGTCTCTTATTTCAATTCTCTTATTTCCTTCGCCGCAGCACCGCCCGACGCTCAAAACACACCGCCCGACGCAACAAAATACACCGCCCGACGCAGCAAAGTACATCGCCCGGCGCAGCAAAGGCACAGCTGACAGCAACAACAAAAATTCTGCACTGTTTTATTCGTAACTTCCGCACCGTAACTGTAACGCCCTAGTCAGTTTTGTTAGTTTTGTCAGTTTTATTTAATTGAGTTGTTTTTTATTATTTTATTATTATATTATATTATTTCTGATTTTTATGTGAAAATATGTTATTTTTCATCGTGATTATATTTTATCGCGTTTTGAGAACATTTGCGAGATATTTGAGTGTGGGGGTATTTTGGTCATTTCATTTTATTTTGATTAAGTTAGTAAGAATAGAAGGAGAGAAAAATAGAAAGGAAAGAAAAAGAGAAGAAGAAAAGTAGAGAGAAAGAAGAAGAGGAGAAAAAGAGAGAAACTTGGAAAATCAATCTCCCGACTTTATCAAACACGATTAAATCGGGTAAGGGTGCGAAACTCGATTATACTATGTTTGTGTATGATTATGTATGCGTGTGTTTGGATGATTCTCTTGCTTTCCATGTTTTTCACTTCTAGGTTGAAAATGATAAAATGATAGAAATCGAGGTTTTTGCGGTTGGAAATCGACGTAAATGTGGTATAATGTTTGTTGCCATGATTAGATTAGGTTCTGAGTGATATATGTTGATTTGTAAATGTTTTGGTTGGAAAAAAAATATCATTTTGGGTTTTCAAACAGCGCTGCAAAATTCTAGGTTTTCGCAGGTTCGCCTAGCGAACCTGGAGTGAAGGTGCTAGCGAATGAATTTTCGCGGGTTCGCCTAGCGAACCAGTTAGCGCAGGTCAGCGAAGGTTCGCTACGTTGTTTGCCTAGTGAACTCTATGTGTTTTTGGTTCTGGTTGGTTCTGCCTTGGTTCGCCAAGGGGTTCGCCTAGCGAACTTTGTGTCTGTTTTGTAGCTAGTAGTGGGTTCGTTGGACATTCGCCTAGCGAAGGTGGTAGCGAATGCTCGCTAGAGGGTTCCCCTAGCGAACATGGTTGTTTGTGTAATTTTGTTTTCTTAATAACTTTTGATCTGTGGTTCGGTTTGAGGCGTGGTTTGATGCGTTAGAAAGCTTATAAAATGTTCTTGCTTATGATGATGGTTTTGAGATTGTTGGCCGATTAAATTAGGTCGGGAATTAGAAAATATGTTGTTTTGTCGATTGTTGCCGTTTTAATTGTGTGAACTTGATGTGTATATGCGATATGCTATTAGTGTGGATATTGTATGACCTGTGTACCGTTGTGTGATGAAATTGCATGAAATCCATGTTGTGATGATGATTGGTGGCCTTAGGGCAAGAAAATGCAATGTGTGGTAATTGATGATATATGCATGATTATGGATGTGTATATGTGTGCATTTTAAATGTCATGAGTCATTGTATGCCAAGCATCATGATATGCATTCTTGTGACGTCGTGAGCGACGGATTGATTCCAGAGGGAATCCGCTATAACATCGTGCGCCTTAAAAATAAGTGGACTGAAAGCGATTTGATTGGATCGTGTGCCTTAAAAATAAGAGGACCGAAAGCGATGATTATAGACGATCGTGTGCCCACGTGGGGTGTGAGCGATCGGGTCGTGTGCCTGTGTGGGGTGTGAGCGATCCATAAACGTCGTGTGCCCGTGTGGGGTATGAGCGACGGGGAACATCGTATGCCCTACGGGGAGTTACACTAAGTAACGAGCGATGGTTCCAGCAGAGTTCCTGAGTGAACTAGTGATGAGAAATGTTGGAAGTCGGTACCGCATATGCATTGCATAGAGTCGTTGTGTCGGTCTCTGTGCATTTGCATAAATCATGGATTAATTATGCATGGAATTGTGAATGTGATTGATGAGATGGAATATGTATAATTGTACTGATGATGAGTGCATTGTGTATGACTGATGTGTATTGGTATTGGATACCTGAGAATTGTACTGTGTTGTGTTGTATTTGATTGTGGTGCATTTGTGGTGAGAATATTTTACTTGTGCATTTCTGTGTTAATATATATAATTATATGCAATTGTATTATGATTGTGTTTCTCACCCTTCTGCTGTTTTATAATGCTCTATGAGGCATTGCAGATTAGAGTTGCTGGAGGTCTTTTTGTGAAGCTTAGGTCTTCATTCTTTTGTCGGTCGGCTCTGATACGTAGCACTGGGTAGTCGAGGTGATCGAGCGTGATTATTTTGTATTATGTATATGTATCTTTTGGATTGCACATGTATGGTTGTATTTGACAAACAAACTTTTTATGATATATACATATATGAGATTCAGTTACGGATTTTCCGCTTTCATTCTATTTCTGAATTGTGGGTGTATTACTACCTGAATTGTTGCATATCTTTATGAGCAGGTGTTGTATGTTTGTTTCAAATTGATGTGGCGCCCCTTTCTATGCCGTGAATGTGTTAAATATACTCTGATGAAATTTTGAATTTTATTTATCGCTTTAATAGCTTGGGGGTATAGATTGGGGGTGTTACATTAAGTGGTATCAGAGCCAGTCTGTGTCAGTTCGTGCCAGTCTGTGTCAGTTCGTGTCTGGTTGTGTCAATTCTTATTGGTCTTGGTGTTGGGTTGAGCTGTTTGTTTAACCATAGTTTCTGTTATTGGAAATGAACAGAATATGGCTGGTAGGAATGATGCTGCTTTGGCTGCTGCAATGCAAGCTATGGCTCGGGCTGTGCAGGGTGCACCTAATGCTGCTGGTAATGATGAGTTCAGGAAGAACAAACCGCCTGTCTTTAAAGGGAGACATGATCCTGATGGTGCACAGATTTGGTTGAAAGAGATTGAAAGGATTTTCCGAGTTATGGATTGTGCTGAGGACAGTAAGGTGAGATTGGGAACTCACATGTTGCAGGAAGAAGCGGATGACTGGTGGGTTAGTACTCGTCAGGTGTTAGAAGCTGGGGATGAAGAAGTTACTTGGGAATTGTTTAGCCGGGAGTTTCTGAGGAAGTATTTTCCCGAAGATGTAAGAGGAAAGAAGGAAATTGAGTTCTTGGAATTGAAGCAAGGTAATATGTCTTGGAATTGAGCGCTGTAAAGCTTATTCAATGCTCTTTATAAATATGGCCAGACATCCTTGATTGGATACCTGCAAGAATGAGATAAAATCAATTAAACTCAATTATATTTACAATATACGCAATATATACACTAAAAAGTAAAGTAAACGTATTTATAAACAAACTGGGGTTTATTCCAACGATATTAACCAAAAAGTATCGATAAGTGCAACAAAACATATATACAAAAATAGGTACAATTTGCACTTATCACATCCCTGTAGAAACCTGCTGACTGGAATCAAGAGTAAGATATAAACTTGGAAATGAAAAAACATGAATGTTAGGGTATGCACATGAAATGATGCAATGCATTGGCATGGTATCAGAAGTGCCACATATAGCTGGACGTGTCTGTGATGAACTGTGTGAATAACAAACGATTGAATATAATAGGATCAACTATCCACTTCAGTAAGAATACCAGATAACCGGGTATGTTGGAGGTCAAAGTTTCCTCCAAAAAAGGTCATCCTATAGCAAGTTCCCAGTTTTGGGTCCTCGGATCAAGAAGCAATAATGCGTTCACCATTTCTGGTTTGACATTATTACCCCTTTAGAGGAGTGCCTGAACTGAGTCCTCGGGAATGGTTACCAGGGTCGACAACTCATAATGGGAACATCCTATGACCTGTATCAACATGCAGTATAGAATATCTCCCAAAGGAGCCTCGTCTGGCTGTGGGTCTCGTGAACACTATACGTGGTCACCACCACGCAAGCGACACGACTATCCACTCTAAAACCTGTGTGTATACTCAAGCCTGGCTAGTGGGATTTTCTCTCAGAACACCCTGCCCACCAAAGAAAACTAGCAATCCAACACAGTCCAGTACGTATATGGCAGTAATGAAATGTAATAAAGCAGATAAATGCAATAAAAGCAATAAACGCCATAAATAAAGCAGGTAAAACATACAAATAAACACCTAATAACTGAAAACCAACAATCGCTAGGATTGACTCGCTTAGGGATGGGAAAGTCCCCAACAAAGTCGCCAGTTGTCGCAATGCGAAAAATAACCGGCAGGAAACAGAGTCGCCACCGAACATTTTTTATCCCGACGGGGGGAAAGACAACGATCGAAGAAAACCACAAAAGGGAAAGACATGGTCATCGTAACCAAGATCGGGGTTCGGGAGTCGGTTACACGAAGAGAAGGATTAACACCCCTCGCGTCCATCGTACTCGATGGGATCCACGCTTGTTATTCTAATCAAAAGGTGTAGATATCTGAAGCTCCACTGCTAACTGGAAAGGAATAGAATGAGAAACAAAGAAGAAGGGGAAAAGAATGAAAGGTAACTCGATAGGATCTCGCATCCCATGCCTACGTATCTCATCCGGAATGAGAATCGGAGCCAACATAGTTCTGACTGGAAAGGGAGATTGTGCTCGCCAAAACATCGCGTCCTGTGCCTACGTATCTTCAATCGGACGAGAGAGAGGAAGTCAGAGCAGTCGTAGTTCGTCCCACTAAAGGTTACCTTGTTTGTTTGGTTTTTTTTAAGTGGACGATGCTAACGTTCGCATTCTAGTAGTTTAGGTGTTGCCGCTCGTTGTGTGGAGGCTTACGCGTTTACCTGTTTGCGGTAGAATGGAAATAGCGTATCCTTACGATTAGAGGGAGTGAGATGAGAAAAGAATCCCGAAGAAAGACGATTGATTTGTTTATGTCTTTTAGAGGAAGTATTTTGATTTGTTTTGTTTGCGATATGTATTGTACTAAAGACTATGACATAGGAGCGAGCACTTTGACAAGGTCGCTCCCAACGGGACGTTTTCAAAGCACCCTAGAAGAGTAAAGGAGACCTTCAATAATCGTTTCCTGTGTCCAAAAACTTGATGCGTCCGCAAGTGCACGGAAATATCTAAGTAATATAAAAGATTGTCGAACCCACAGAGACCAATGTCAACCTACTGTAATCTATCGTCGCATTGTAAAGCTAAGGCTAATGATATTTGATTAAAGGGAAACTAAGACTAGAGCTAAAATAAAACTAAGAAAATATAATAGAAAAGGGAGACCGACATGTGGATTTTGTGTACCTCTAGCACTCTGTAATTGGTTGGCGTTAATTTACTTATGTTTCGTAGAAAATATTGATCTAAAGACTCTGCCTCACACTCTCGCGCTATTGACTAAAGCCACATCTCCTAACCACTGGATTTTGCTCTCGCTCGCCCGTTTTAATTAGAAAACGTATTTTGAAAATCAATTAGATCCTAATCGATACCTAAAGAGCTCTCGTTGTTTTTAGAATAAATGCCCCGTTCCCACTATCTGGTCCGATCCCCACGCTCTCGCAGTGCCGACTCTAACCTTTACTTGCTTCTCACTCTGGTGACGAAACAGTGTTAAATAACCTCTCACTCTCGTGACGAAGCTATTTAAATTAAACTTGGAAACAAAGACCAAAACATAATTTATTATAAGTTAACGCTAATATAATTACCGAGTCCCGTCGGAATGACGATCCTCGCATACCTGACTCTAAACAATTTAGTCGGACATGGAATGGAAAATAAATAGGCTATTACGATGAATTAATATAAGACAAGGCATAATTAAGCTATCAATTAAAAAATAGTAAAGTAAGCAAATAAAGTAGAACCTGTAATTAAATGGAAACTGGAAGCAAAAACTTGACTGAATTGTAATACGCCGACAGGCTTTAATCAGATACAGAAATTGAATGACAGAAATAAATCCTAAAACTATATTGGGAATAGTCCCCCGATGTGGAGAACTATTCCTTTTACATGGTGAATCAAAACTGCTAAGAACTAAAGAAAATAAAATCTGGCCAAAAGAAGCAGGAGACGCAGCCAAAAAAAAGAAGAAGAAACCTTCACGTTCTCAACTGCATTTAATTTATAGTGCTCAGCAGTTGTAGTGGGAGAGAATAATTCGGAAGTGGAGGTTTTTGGCCGATAAAATTTGAGTGACTTCCTTGAGTACGAGGGATTTCTGGATGACTTCAACTGGTTTGAACGTGTGTTGGAACGTGGGTTGAACGTGTTGAGTAGTCCACGCTGTTGAACTTAACTGAGAAAACAGGCTGTGTCGGTCGCCACATGATATGTGACGAGGGTCACACTTTGCAAGCGTTACGTCGCCACATGATGTGTGACGGTCGCCACACTCATTGTGTGCAGTTTCCTATTTTTCTGTCATCTGTCTTCTTTCTTCTCCTTTTTTCCTATTCTCTCTTCTTTTCTCTTGCAAGTTGTTTGAGATGAAATACCTGAAAATGAGCTTGAACACTTGCAAAATAAAATGTAAATAACGAAAAACGATAAAATAATTCATGCAAGTCAAGTCAATTTAACGATATAATTTCGCGTTATCAAACTCCCCCACACTTAAACCTTTGCTCGTCCTCAAGCAAACCATGACTCGCGAGAAAAATAGTGAATATGGATACTCATCCTAGGCTACCAACTCTACTTCGGTTAAGTTTGTGTCGATAGGTACTTGCTCACACACTAAGGACATCGTAACAACATAATTCCGCTTTTGCGGTCATCAACCTCCCTCCTATACAAACCAATCTGAATCATATCATTATACCTAAGCCTAACTTACTCATCCTTCTTTCGTCCCTTTTTATTCTGGCACAATCACATTAAGTCCGTTATCCTTTCACACTCATGGTAGGATGACCTGTTAGTGACTATGATCTCATTATTATCATTTTTCTCTTTTGCACATTGGCTTAAATATCAATAAAATAAAGAAGTTTGCACCGTTGGGCTAAATGATCGGGCGAGAATCACCTAACTTAGAAGGAGCATTTCTTTCCATTCAATTCATTTCGTTTTTTTTCTTCTTAATTTACTTTTAGCCTGAGATCATACACTTATTTGCATCGGCTTCCTACTTAGTGTGTGCTTAGGATGGTGCTGACTGCTAAATAAACTAATTAGGGACTACTAAAGGGGTGAGAACTTAAGGCTATGGCATAACAAGTACTCAAATTGATTTCCATAATTGGGAGGCTCACGGTGTTAGAACGATACCGTTCTTGCGGAATTTTCCCAAGTCTCACAATTCAACCTCAATTTTGTTTGTAACCTAAGATTTTCAAAAGAAACCCTATTTTTAACTAAAAACATTTCAAAATATTTGGTGTGGCTCAAGGGAATGGGGAAATCGACAAACAACATAAAATCACGCATAGAGACTCGACAACACATGCACAGACGCACGAAACATTAAAACAGAAAAAAAATTTAAAATCATGCTAGAAAATAGTAAATCTAACTAGAAAGCGGTAAAATGAAAGCGGTAAAGTTCCTCCCCCACACTTAAACCAAACATTGTCCTCAATGTTTTGATAAAAGGTGGTAAAGGAAAGATAGAACCTATATGAATGCCAAGACCAAATTCACTCTGATTCTTCCCAGGTTGTCCCTGTCTTCGCTGGCCACTTCTACTCCAGCGTCTTGTACTACGAGTTATCTGAATTTGCCGAAACTTCACTTTACTGAAGTTGCTCATCATACTACCTGTTTTCGAAGGAAGTACCTGCAAAAAATGTTAGAAAAATACGGTGCAGTGTGTGCAGGTGGAACCTGACCATGCAAAGAACAAGGAGAAGGTGAGTCATGAACAGGAGAGACATGCCCTCTCCTATCATACTCATCATTGGCGTCACCACCAGCAGTGACATTCGTAGGAATGTCTGTGGGTACAAGGTCATTTTAAGGGATTGTCATCTAGAGATATTTCGCCTAAATGCAGTTGAGACGTGATAAGTGATACAATTCTTTATTTTCTGTAAACATAAATAATAAAAGTAAAATATTAAATCAGAAGCTCATGGGTTACCTCCCACGCAGGGCTTTGTTTAAGTCGATAGCTCGACGGTTAAGAGTGTTAATCTTCGGTTTCCATGGCCATTTATCATGCCATCTCACATATCCCTCACCTTTTCTTTTCTTTCTTCTGCGGGGTGGTTCGTTCTTTTGAACTTGTGGCGGTGGTTCTGGATCTGTCCTAAGTATTAGCTTTTCAAGTTTTAGCTTAGTTATTTCATCCATCACCTCAAAGTTTAACCTTACCCTCTTAACAGTAATGATATCCCTAGTTTCATGGTCCTCGAATTTTCTCTTTTTATGCGTGACCTCAAATACCTCCACATACGTTTTGGATTGGGATTCTACCTTAGCCTCTACAAACCTCTGCGGGAAAGGAATCGGTGGGGTATATGGATGAGGAACAACCTTAGGTGCTACTTTCTCTGCCTCTTTAATGACCTTCCTTTCAGGTGGTCCCAGTGAATTTTTCTCAATCTCTACTTCTTCCTCACCAGAACTCTCCTCAACCTCAATATCACTCTTCTCAACCTCATTATCACTCTCCTTAGGATTTTCGATTTTTGTTTCACTACAGGTCACTACAACATCCACGTGCTCCTCAAGGGAGGGTCCTATAGGTGTCCGTGCAAGTAGGGAGATTTAAGTCTCCAATGCCTCGGTGTGAGTCACGAGGGACTTGACCGTAGTGTTTATATGCCTAAGGGTTTCATAAGTATCGAGATTTTGTCTTCTAAGCTCTTCATTCTGGAGAGTTTGTGTCTCCACAAAGCGCTCCATCATAGATTCTAGCCTAGAATCAATTGTTGATTCAATGAGATCCTCCATTAATGTTTCGAGGTTGGAATTAACGGATTCTTGTGGTTCCTCAAAATATTGGGAGTGGTAATCATAGAGAAAATCTGGGTGAGGTTCCTCAAAATACTGGGAGTCTGTTGGTTGGTAATCGTAGAGAAAATTCGGGTGCGGATCCTCAAAATTTTGGGAGTAGTCATTGTAGAAGAAATTTGGGTGATACATAGTAATTTAGAGATATGAGTGCCTTAGTCTATACGATGCAACAACGGAATCACAATATTAACTGTTGGTCCCCGGCAACGGCGCCAAAAACTTAGTGCGTCCGCAAGTGCACGGAAATATCGAAGTAATATAAAAGATTGTCGAACCCACAGAGACCAATGTCAATCTACTGTAATCTATCGTCGTTTTGTAAAGCTAAGGCTAATGATATTTGATTAAAGGGAAACTAAGACTAGAGCTAAAAAAAACTAAGAAAATATAATAGAAAAGGGAGACCGACATGTGGATTCTGTGTACCTCTGGCACTCTTTAATTGGTTGGCGTTAATTTACTTATGTTCCGTAGAAAATATTAATCTAAAGACTCTGCCTCACACTCTCGCGCTATTGACTAAAGCCACATCTCCTAACCACAGGATTTTTCTCTCGCTAGCCCGTTTTAATTAGAAAACGTATTTTGAAAATCAATTAGATCCTAATCGATACCTAAAGCGCTCTCGCTGTTTTTAGAATCAATGCCCTGTTCCCACTATCTGGTCCAATCCCCACGCTTTCGCAGTACCGGCTCTAACCTTTACTTGCTTCTCACTCTCGTGACGAAATAGTGTTAAATAACCTCTCACCCTCGTGACGAAGCTATTTAAATTAAACTTGGAAACAAAAACCAAAACATAATTTATTATAAGTTAACACTAATTTAATTACCGAGTCCCGTTGGAACGACGATCCTTACATACCGGACTCTAAACAATTTAGTCGGACATGGAATGGAAAATAAACAGGCTATTACGATGAATTAATATAAGTTAAGGCATAATTAAGCTATCAATTAAAAAACAGTAAAGTAACCAAATAAAGTAGAACCTGTAATTAAATGGAGGCTGGAAGCAAAAACTTGACTGAATTGTAATACGCCGACAGGCTTTAATCAGATACAGAAATTGAATGACAGAAATAAATCCTAAAAATATATTGGGAATAGTCCCCCGATGTGGAGAACTATTCCTTTTACATGGTGAATCAAAACTGCTAAGAACTAAAGAAAATAAAATCTGGCCAAAAGAAGCAGGAGACGCAACAAAAAAAAAAGAAGAAGAAACCTTCACGTTCTCAACTGCGTTCAATTTATAGTGCTCAGCAGTTGTAGTGGGAGAGAATAATTCGGAAGTGGAGGTTTTTGGCCGATAAAATTTGAGTGACTTCCTTGAGTACGAGGGATTTTTGGATGACTTCAACTGGTTTAAACGTGTGTTAGAACGTGGGTTGAACGTGTTGAGTAGTCCACGCTGTTGAACTTAATTGAGAAAACAGGTTGTGCCGGTCGCCACATGATGTGTGACGAGGGTCGCACTTTGCAAACGTTACGGTCGCCACATGATGTGTGACGGTCGCCACACTCATTGTGTGCATTTTCCTATTTTTTTGTCATCTGTCTTCTTTCTTCTCCTTCTTTCCTATTCTCTCTTCTTTTCTCATGCAAGTTGTTTGAGATGAAATACCTGAAAATGAGCTTGAACACTTGCAAAATAAAACGTAAATAACGAAAAAAGATAAAATAATTCATGCAAGTCAAGTCAATTTAACGATATAATTTCGTGTTATCACTTAAGGCTCGTGGCGCACTACAGATACAATATTTGTTAAATGTTTTTGCTTTTTCCTTTTTAGAGAGAGAAGAGAGACTCAAATGGTTAAAAGAAAAATATAAGGGGATCTCCATCCTAGAAGTTGTCATCAAATGATAGATCCTATAGTTGAAATAAGAAAAGGGAATCTCTACCTATGTTAGCATGCTTGGATTGATAACCTAAGTCTATCCTACTTTGGACCTAATCCAAAATTAGATTCAAGCTAGGAACCTTAAGGGAACATGTGATCATACACAAGTAAACATTAAGCAATTCAATCAGAATTCAAAGAAGTGATAAAGAAGAAATGAGATG
Source organism: Lathyrus tuberosus (assembly GCA_022829125.1). Taxonomy (NCBI): domain Eukaryota; kingdom Viridiplantae; phylum Streptophyta; class Magnoliopsida; order Fabales; family Fabaceae; genus Lathyrus; species Lathyrus tuberosus. The sequence goes on along the minus strand of JALAZF010000274.1, from coordinate 2,400,780 downwards.
AAAGAGGAGTCACCTAAGTATTGATGTCAACGTAAAATTATGCAAGTGTTCATCAAATTCAAACCAAGCTCAACTATTGGATAGTTAAAATAATTATGCAAAACAATGCACTTATGCTCATGCAAATGTCCTAAGACTATCCTAGAAATAATGTCAATCATTTAACAAAATGAAATGGGTCCTAAAAGGGTGAGAACCCTAGTGGGGAAGTAGCTATGTCCTATTATATCTCATTCATGTTATTGTCTTAAGAAGTGTAAAAGAATTCAAGTTATGTCTCATGTTAGCACACAAACAATTGTCAATCAAAAAGTCAAGCAAAGCACACCTTAAAAGGCTACACAAGTGAAGTTAAAGCATATAATACAAGTTGGGTCATTAGAACACATGGTATGATCATAGAAAAATTAGGTTTGAGATGTCAAGAAAGGATTATGAAACCCACACCAAGTCACGTTCAAAAGATTAGGCAATTCTACACAAAGATGTCACTTTTATGATGCCTCACTTACTTATGACACAACAATGAACAAGTAAGCAGGAAATTGACATTTAAATGACCTAAGTCAGTAGCTAAAACATGTGTTTAATGTTTAAAAGTAGCCTCAAAACATTGTAAAAGTTTCATGTCAAAGCACTCTTAGAAGTTAGAACAAGTAATGATCAAACTCAACCCTAATCATCCTCTAAAAGCATGTAGACTTACACTCAAGTAAAAAAAGGAAAAGGTCATGTCAAACATGTGCTAAACCATACAAGTCAGAAGAAAATGACCTATAATATCTCACATTTAGACCTCACAAACATTGAGTAAAGGTAGCATACACTAAAGCTCAAAGGAAGTTGTCAAAATTGATAGGCAAACATGATCATGTTCATACAAATGTTACACCAATTAAAGCTCACCAAAAGGACCTATAAAATGGAATTAGAAGGATTTACCGTATGCTATATCAAGTGTACACAAATTAGGAATAAGACCTATAATCATGGCACAAGTGCCTTCCCTAAACATTGCAAATATCAACCCCAAAGTTCAAGTAAGGATGCATACATTAAATTGCTCATGAAAAATAGTTAGAAGGCTTGAAAAATTATGAAATTTTAGTAATGATATGATGAAGTCAGTATCTAATTATGTCCCAAAAATGTATCCAATATTATGTGCACAAGATGCTTAAACAATATCAAACACATGGCAAGTTACAAAGCAAGGACCATTCAAAACAAGCTTCAAAAGGAGATTCAAATGTGACCCAAAAATAATGGTGAAAATACTAAATGATCATAAAAGTATCCTATATTCATGTAACTAAGTGCATACAAAAATTAGGATCTAGATCAATTAGGAATCATCAAGAAACAAGCCCTAATGTAGAAACTATGTCAACTTGTACACATCTAATCATAAAATCCAAAACAATTACTAAAATAATCCAAAAATGAAATTAAAAATTATGAAAAATTTATTAATATGGCAAAGACCATCCATGAATATTTATGGAATTCTTTGGAGACTAAAACTATTTTTAATAATGCAAAATGGAACGTGTATCAAAACATAATTAAAAAAAATGCAAATGCAATGAGGGGTGCGCCACTAGTAAATCCTATGTTCAAATTCCCAAGCCACCAGCCATTTTAATATTGTTTTTATTAATTATTTTTTATTCTGAAAATGAAAACAAGGAAATGAAATAAGGCACGTGGGTTTATGGGTTTATTAATGTGCTGGCAGGTGATTTACATGTGGGATTAAAAAAATACACGCTGGCCACTCAGAAGATGACAAACATGCGTTGACCAAAGTCCAGATACATAGACGCCGAAGCTAGGGCTCTGGTCGTCTCCCTTGAATCTTGACTGAAAATGCAAGTTTTATGGTGAAAGAAGATGAATCTGTAGGTGATGATGTGGTGCTTCCAGGTGGAGAACAATGCAAACAGAAGAAAATAGGAAGTGTAGTGATGAAGATTGTGAAAGAATCTTTGAGAAAGCTCTCAGAATGAGAATGTTTCGAAGGATTGAAGGTGTGGGTGTGAAAAATGATTTTTTGGGATCTCTCTTTCTCTAATGGTGTAACTGTTTCTATTAGGGGTTGTTAAGGGATTATATATGGTTGGTTAATGCATGGTTAGAGTCTAATCATGGTTATGGAGTTCAGTTAGAGCATGGTTAATGAAAAATGAAAAAAAGTGAGAGTGAGGTGTAGTGGGAGCTTGGCACGGGTTTGGTCTCTATGGGTATGGTACATCATTGTTATTGTGGTGTACTATATGGTGATGGAGTGTATGAACATTAGCTGGCATAATCAGAACCATAACATATTGCATCATAAGTTTTTATTTCTCTTTCATTTGTATGAGGTAAAGGTTATTACATGTGCATATTATGTGAGAAATTGCATGGCCAAATGGGGTAAAGGTGGTAAGGTATGCGTGCCATGTACTATGCTGTAAGGAAATGTTCATAAAATATCACCCAAAGATGTGTCAAAACCAAAACCATGCCTACCACTTCCATTGATCCTAGCTTGATGGATTTTGCTCCAAATGAGAAGAAATCAAGCCTATGATGAAGTAGGGAGAACAATGAACAAGTTCTATGTTGAAATCCACTTGAAACAATGCTTGCAACTATGTGGAAACTGGCTTCGAAAACATGTCCACAAAACTGTCCAAGAAACTTGAAAAAACCAAGTTATGGAACCCAAGATGAATATGAAAGCCTTGATATTGTGAGCATCATAACTTGCACAATAATGAACCAAATGAGACAATCTTGTACTCTTTGGAAAGGTGGGACTACACTCTACAACTTTCATTTGAACATGATTCCCAACTGAGGCTTGGAAGCCTTTCAAAAACAAGCTTGAACATTGGCACACAAATTGACCTTAAACACTTAGAAAAATTCTAAGTGTTGAAGTATGAAAGTTTGAAATGTCCAACTTCCAACAATCATAACTTGCTCAAAAATGATCCAATGGAGATGAATTTTATATGGTTGGAAAGCTTGAAATGAGCACTACAAATTTCATGTTTAACAAAAACTGAAATGAAGCTTTGAACATGGAGAAAATTGGCCATGAAAGTGGATGCACAACATAAAACTTGCCAAAAATAGTAAATTCTTTAAAAACCCTAATTTCCTATTTTAGCAACTTTTCCCAAATCTTGATTTTTCACGATTCCTTTGGTATTTCTTGATCAAATTCACACATTGGTCACATTTAACATGATGAATATAAGATTAACCTCAAAAAGTCAGGAGTTGAGTTTTTTCCTGCTCAGTTGACTTTGTTCCCAATTCAAATGACTCACAATGATTTGACCAATTGAAACCCTTCTGAATGAAATTGATGGTCAATACTCTACTCATAAATACTTGAGAACATATAGAAGGCTATAGAATCAAGTCTTGCTCAAAGAATCAGAAATAAACTGATTTTAAACAAAACCCTAATTTTAGCCCCAAAAGTTAGGAGATATTATCCAATGATGAAAATCTTAATTCCTCTGAAGACAATTGAGAACCTTTTGAACCAAGATGTCTTATGTGATATGATGATTTTGAGGCTTCAATATCCTTGCCCATGAGGGTACCACATACACAGATAGGTAAAACCCTAATCTGAGGACCAAAGGTAGGAGAGAGTGATCCTCTTCAAGTTTCTTGCAAATTTCAATCACCTGATGAAATGATGAACCAAACATGATGTCCTGAGGCATGAAGAGCCTTTGTAGCTTGAGTGCTTGAGGATATCTCATTCTTCTTGCTTTGAACAATCAATGACATAGAAACCTCTGATCCCATGCCTTGGGAAAGCTAATGATGCATGTATGATGTTTATGACCTAAATGCACATGTATGTGAAGCATAAGCCACTTATTGATGGTAAAACATGAGGGCAAATTTTGGGGTGTTACACATAGACGTGGCATGGAAAAGTGGATAAAAATCGAAATATGATGTCACAAATGGATAAAGATGATGAATATATGGATGATCAACTAGAAGATATTATATGTGATATTGGAGAATCGTCTTATATGAAAGCTCATTTTTATGATACTTTAGGTAGTGATAAAGATGCGTATTTATATAAGGGGTGCACAAGTTTACATGATTGTCTGCTTTGTTAAAATTTGTTTAATTTGAAGGCAAAAAGTGTGTGGTTGGATAAATTGTCAGTGGGAAGCTTCTATGCAAAGAAACAGTGAAGAAACAGTGAAAATGTAAGAAAAATACAAGTTTCATGTTGTCATGACGACCTCTAACCAGCCATGACGGTCATCACCCCTCCAGGTGGTCAAGTCGTCATGGAAAAGTCAACAAAACAGAAGAAAATACACTTGAGAAGCATGACGAGGTGGTCGTCAGGGTCATGATGACTGTAAGCTAAGTTCAAAAGCATGACAGGTCGATCATCAACCTCATGGCGCCCGTTGTAACACCCCAATTCCCATCGCGAATAAATAATACATAATTAAATCAGAGTAAATAAAAATTTATTTTTCTGACAGAAACAAGGATGCCACAATTAAGGAAAGAAAACACAATCCCTGCTCAATTATTTGATACATAACACAAAATGGAATAAAGGTAAAAGGGAAACTTTTTCCATATAAAAGGAAAGTTCAGTTATGGAACAAAGCGGAAAGATCCATAACTGTCTTGGTTTGCAAATTGAATCGTTTTATAACATCAAAATATATATACAAAAGTAATACAAAATATATTCAACATATGTATACATATATATATCTACAGCGTTCCCCGACTCCTGTGTTACGTATCAGAGCAGACAGACCAACAAAAGGATAGAGAACTAATCTTCACAAAAGCCTCCAAGACTACTAATCTGCAATTGCCTCATAGAGCAACAAACCACAACAGAAGGGTGAGAAACACAATCATAATATAATTGCATACAATTATATAATAACACAAAAATACACATATAAAACATTCTCACCACAAGCATCACATACTAATACACATAGCATATATCAATTATACCCACTCAATCACATATTCACACATAAGGCATACCAAGGTTATAGCATATGGAAACACACCACCACATCATATAACATACGTCTATGCATAAAACATATTATCCACAACCAATGCATTTATCACATATGCACACCAATTCACCAATTCAAACATAAATCTCAACACATACTCAATCAATTCACAATTTCCCACACATAATCAATCCATTCATGATTTTCCACACATAATCAATCCATTCATGATTTTCCATACATAATCAATCCATTCATGATTTTCCACACATAATCAATCCATTCATGATTTATGCAAATGCAAGAGACCGACACAACGACTCTATGCAAATGCGGTATCATCCATCCATCAATCTCATCATCAGTTCACTCAGGAACTATTGGAATCATCGCTTGTTACTTAGGACCGCTCATGTAAAACACCCCGTCGGGTAAACGATGTTCCCCATCGCTTTAGGTCCTCTTTGTATAAGGCACACGACGTTTATAGATCGCTTTAGGTCCTCTTTGTATAAGGCACATGATCCGATCACTTTAGGTCCTCTTTGTATAAGGCACACGATCGTCTATAATCATCGCTTTAGGTCCTCTCTGTATAAGGCACACGATGTTATAGTGGATTCCCTCTGGAACCGATTCGTCGCTCACACCCCACAAGGGCACACGACATCACAAGATGCATATCATGATGCTTGGCATACAAGGACTCATGACCATCAAATGCATCATCACAATTCAACAATATGAATTATCTCAATCAACAATAATCATGTTGTGCAATCAAGCCCAAATCAATGCATTTATTTGCCATAAGGCCACAAACCATCACCACAACATTTCATCACATGCATTCACATCATATAACAGTACACAAGCTACACGTTATATATCAAAGGCATGTTGCATAATAACACATCAATTACACACAATTATAACAGTAAAAGTCGACAAAACAACATATTTCCAAATTCTCGACATAATTAAATCGGCCAACAATCTCAAAACTATTATAATAAGAAAGAACAGCTCAATAGCTTTCCAACGATACCAAGAATGTTCAAAACGGATAATCGAAACACAAGTTATGGAATCAACAAAAAATGGAATCGCGAAAAGACAAAATTCTGCACTCTCACTGGCCATATGCGTATTGCCCTGAGCCATACGCGTACTGCCTTGCTCACTCGCCCATCCGTACGCGTATTGCCCAAAGTGATACGCGTATGGGCAGAGACTGATTTTCCCCAAAAATTCCACTAAAAATCCAATACGCGTATTGCCTCACTCCATACGCGTATTGCCCACTCCCATACACGTATTGCCTACAATCCTTCCTTGCCATACGCGTATTGCCCAACCCAATACGTGTATTGCCTTGCCTGATACGCGTATGGGCAGCGAAAACCCAGAATTTTCCTGCATAATTTCTGTTATGAATTCTACCCCAAATCCTCTCCAAATCTCATCTAAACACCAGAAAATTACCAATAGATTGCACAACAACATCTACCTAACATGTCTCAGCAATAAGGAACATTAAAACATGGTTTCTGACACAAATTGTATCAAATCCCAACAAATCTCAACATTTTATGGTTTTAGTTCTCTACTCAATTTCAACCAAATATTACACAAATACATACATACATAATCATACACAGGTATAAGATAATCGAGTTTCACACCCTTACCCGATTAATCGTGTTTTCAAAAGTCGATTGAATCGATTTTCTCCTCTCCAAGTTTTTCCCTCTTTTCTTCTTTTCTTTCTCCTTTCCTTCTTCTCTTTTTCTTTCTTTCTATTTTTCTCTCTTTCTAATCTCTATGTTCTTTTTATGAAAAATAACCAAGCAAAAGACCAAAATACCCCTCCGCTCAAATATCTCGCAAACGCTCTCAAAACGCGATAAAACATAAACAGCGATGAAATATATTTCGGGAAATAAAAGTTGAAAAGAAATTATAATTTATTGCAAATATTTTACCTATCAGGGAAATTAACCAATTAACTCAATTAGCAGATAAAATACAATAATTTCACACATTTCACAAAATTCACATAAATGAAATAAATAAATACAATTAAACAAATCGGGGCGTTACAACTCTCCCCCACTTAGACATTTTCGTCCTCGAAAATATACTGATACGAACAAATCGGGATACAACTCTCGCAGCCGACTAACAAACTATCAGGCCTACCAAAGGCACACCACGAATAACACAAACTGACAACCCACCTTGCCAACAACAGCTACAATAACGACACAACAACGACGGCAACTACAACGACAAGATGCAAAGCCCATATAATGCACTTGACGACCAACTCACAACTCAAAGAATACCCAAGTTACGAACACACACAGGTTCACTCTTGAACCAAAACACAACAAGATCGTTACCATCACCGTAGGTAACACTCCTCTAATTCACCACAGGAATTAGCTACTCACACTCGACCCAACACGATAGGAATGAGGCAACAACACAAACAAGAACACAAGTTCCACGACCCAACATTGTCTCAACAACATCAACAAAACCAGGATACCAAACATAACATCAATACAACAACGTTGTGATTTACCCGCCACACATGTAACCAAAACATCCATCTACATAGTAGCCCATGAATAATATTTAAACCTTTCGCCTAACACTTCCATTCTGAAACGTCCAATGGTCTCATCATTCCTACATGTTTCCAATGTTCAACTTATGAACTCTTACAAGTCTCACGCGTAAATACAAAATGTGCCACATCACGCTTCCGCTGCGCACTCTGATTACTCGTAACCATCAAGTCTACCAATCTCACGTCCAAAGTCTAACTCTTTCTCATATTTGCCAAAAATCACTATTCACTTTTAATATACCCAACTTCACACTCTACTGTGTTATCTCATACACCAGACACAAGTCTCTGAATTGCTAAAATCATTTTAATTCTCTGACCATCAAAATAACCATGTATAAAAACTTTTGACTTAACTCATCACGCACGACAATTAACTTTTCCCGAAGGATAATCCAAGCCAAATTCATAACTCGTCACGAATTCTAACCATTCTCGTTGTCTCATACTCTATTCCTTCAGACCAAACAAGTACTCTAAACTCTTGTGATTACTAAACACTTCGAATCTAGAACCATAAAGATAATACCTCCACATATTCCAACACAATACAACCGCAACCAATTCCAAATCCTAACTAGTATAGATCCTTCTATGAATCCTCAATTGTCGTAAAGCATAAGCCACGACTTTACCCTCTTGCATTAACACACTGACTAACTCATCAAAGACGCATCCCAATACCTCACAAATGGTTTATTAGGATCACACAGAATCAAAACTGGAGCCGTAGATAAATTCTACTTCAGCTCACCAAAACTTACTCACAACGAACATCCAAACAAACGACTCACCCTTTGCAAGTCAACTGAGATAACAGAAGTACGAACTTAGCAAAGTCTTCCCTAGCCTGCGGTAACCACCAACTAAGCCCAAAAATTTCTAATCTCCTTAACCAACTTCGGAGCCTCTCATTGTAGAACTGCATCTACTTCCGATGGATCCATAACCATACTCTCATCTGAAATAACATATCCAAGAAAACTAACCTTTTTCAACCAAAATTCTCACTTAAATAACTTAGCATAAAACTTCGCCTCTTTTCAACACTTGTAATTCAAATCCCAAACACTCTACCTGTTCTTCCTCCGAGTTTATAACAGATCCGAATATCCTCCATCAAAACCATTACGAACTTTATCCAAATAAATATGGAAGATACGATCCATCTACTCCATAAACATTACAGATGCATTACTAACACCAAATACCATCATTGTACGTTATCATGCCCAACCGAATTCCAAAAGATATAATCCTTAAAGCTTTTGTAAAATTTTCCACTGGGTAACTGGTTACTCCCACAATCCACCACCCTTATCAAACATTCCAAACAATTGTGATTTCACTCCAACTCAACTAAACAATTCCAGTTATCTATTCATGAAAGTGGACACTTATTCTCAATCGTTACCTTATTCAACTGTCCGCAATCCATACACAATTTCTTCTCTTGACAGTCCAAATTCCATAAATCCCCACATGTAGCAACAACCAACCACAAAGAACTCTCAAATATTACATCCACACCTAAGGGTTTTCTCAAGATTTCCATTAATGCTCTAAAACTCCAAAGACTCCAAACCTCACAAGAACTCTAAGTTTGGCTTCCCTTGGTCTCAATACCATTATACACCTCATGCTCGTTATTCCGTTCAATCATCCTTCCTTTTTGTTACTAACAATACTGGAGCTCTCTAAGACGACACACTAATATTCCATCCAAAAACACATCTGAAAACCATGCACAACTGACGGCCCATCACTGTGACTTCCTGCCAATTTCCAGAACACTATCATCACAAACAAGACCAACCTCTTAGTCCCATCTCCTAAGAGTTTTCTACTTACTTAGCAGATATAAACCTCAATTATTCACCTTCGTCCAATTTGAGTTCACTTTCTACTCTCTGAGAAGCAGCCATTAATAATACCCATTCATTCTCTCTCAATGACTTCCCAACTTGACCAACATACCAAAACCTCTAATCCACCTCATCTTCCGATATTAGAATCTTCATCGACTCAACAGAATAATCCGTAACCATTTTCTTAAATTCTAGACAATACATTGCACACACTACCAAAGCCGGAAAGACACGTCTATTCCATCCAACATAATTCTGTCTACTATCAACAAGAGATTAAGGGTGATCAGTTCCTCAATTTGTCAATAGACAGCCGACAATCATGATAGGGCATAAACTGTCTTTACCAAACTATAATAGCATTCCCTACATCCTGTGCACAAAACTACCTAAGGCACAAATCCTTAGTTAACATAAACCTTACCTCCGAATCCCCTCCGGAATCGGGAACAACACTGTCCAAACAACACTTACACTCTTGTAACCAACGGCGCACTGAGCCAACGCTCCACAACTGAAGCAACTTGGAGAAGCACAAGCTTCTCCCCCACTTATCTCATTCTCACACCTGAAGACAAAGGATTAGAAACTCAGAAAGCACTGACAGTGTTTCACATATATGTCATGTACTAAGGAACAAACAACAACGACAGTATTCAACTGTCACACCAACTGACTCAACAACTTGGCCGGACGGACCGACTCGCTCTGATACCACTATTGTAACACCCCAATTCCCATCGCAAATAAATAATACATAATTAAATCAGAGTAAATAAAAATTTATTTTTCCGACAGAAACAAGGATGCCACAATTAAGGAAAGAAAACACAATCCCTGCTCAATTATTTGATACATAACACAAAATGGAATAAAGGTAAAAGGGAAACTTTTTTCATATAAAAGGAAAGTTCAATTATGGAACAAAGCGGAAAGATCCATAACTGTCTTGGTTTGCAAAATGAATCGTTTTTTAACATCAAAATATATATACAAAAGTAATACAAAATATATTCAACATATGTATACATATATATATCTACAGCGTTCCCCGACTCCCGTGTTACGTATCAGAGCAGACAGACCAACAAAAGGATGGAGAACTAATCTTCACAAAAGCCTCCAAGACTACTAATCTGCAATTGCCTCATAGAGCAACAAACCACAGCAGAAGGGTGAGAAACACAATCATAATATAATTGCATACAATTATATAATAACACAAAAATACACATATAAAACATTCTCACCACAAGCATCACATACTAATACACATAGCATATATCAATTATACCCACTCAATCACATATTCACACATAAGGCATACCAAGGTTATAGTATATGGAAACACACCACCACATCACATAGCATACGTCTATGCATAAAACATATTATCCACAACCAATGCATTTATCACATATGCACACTAATTCACCAATTCAAACATAAATCTCAACACATACTCAATCAATTCACAATTTCCCACACATAATCAATCCATTCATGATTTTCCACACATAATCAATCCATTCATGATTTTCCACACATAATCAATCCATTCATGATTTTCCACACATAATCAATCCATTCATGATTTATGTAAATGCAAGAGACCGACACAACGACTCTATGCAAATGCGGTACCATCCATCCATCAATCTCATCATCAGTTCACTCAGGAACTATTGGAATCATCGCTTGTTACTTAGGATCACTCATGTAACACCCCGTCGGGAAAACGATGTTCCCCGTCGCTTTATGTCCTCTTTGTATAAGGCGCACGACGTTTATGGATCGCTTTAGGTCCTCTTTGTATAAGGCACACGATCGTCTATAATCATCGCTTTAGGTCCTCTCTGTATAAGGCACACGATGTTGTAGCGGATTCCCTCTGGAACCGATTCGTCGCTCACACCCCACAAGGGCACACGACATCACAAGATGCATATCATGATGCTGGGCATACAAGGACTCATGACCATCAAATGCATCATCACAATTCAACAATATGAATTATATCAATCAACAATAATCATGTTGTGCAATCAAGCCCAAAACAATGCATTTATTTGCCATAAGGCCACAAACCATCACCACAACATTTCATCACATGCATTCACATCATATAACAACACCCAAGCTACACGTTATATATCAAAGGCATGTTGCATAATAACACATCAATTACACATAATTATAACAGTAAAAGTCGACAAAATGACACATTTCCAAATTCCCGACATAATTAAATCGGCCAACAATCTCAAAACTATTATAATAAGAAAGAACAACTCAATAGCTTTCCAACGATACCAAGAATGTTCAAAACGGATAATCGGAACACAAGTTATGGAATCAACAAAAAATGGAATCGCGAAAAGACAAAATTCTGCACTCTCACTGGCCATACGCGTATTGCCCTGAGCCATACGCGTACTGCCTTGCTCACTAGCCCATCCATACGCGTATTGCCTAAAGTGATACGCGTATGGGCAGAGATTGATTTTCCCCAAAAATTCCACTAAAAATCCAATACGCGTATTGCCTCACTCCATACGCGTATTGCCCACTCCCATACGCGTATTGCCTACAATCCTTCCTTGCCATACGCGTATTGCCCAACCTAATACGCGTATTGCCTTGCCTGATACGCGTATGGGCAGCGAAAACCCATAATTTTCCTGCATAATTTATGTTACGAATTCTACCCCAAATCCTCTCCAAATCCATCTAAACACCAGAAAATTACCAATAGATTGCACAACAACATCTACCTAACATGTCTCAGCAATAAGGAACATTAAAACATGGTTTTCGACACAAATTGTATCAAATCCCAACAAATCTCAACATTTTATGGTTTTAGTTCTCTACTCAATTTCAACCAAATATTACACAAATACATACATACATAATCATACACAAGTATAAGATAATCGAGTTTCACACCCTTACTCGATTAATCGTGTTTTCAAAAGTCGGTTGAATCGATTTCCTCCTCTCCAAGTTTTTCCCTCTTTTCTTCTTTTCTTTCTCCTTTCCTTCTTCTCTTTTTCTTTCTTTCTATTTTTCTCTCTTTCTAATCTCTATGTTCTTTTTATGAAAAATAACCAAGCAAAAGACCAAAATACCCCTCCGCTCAAATATCTCGCAAACGCTCTCAAAACGCGATAAAACATAAACAGCGATGAAATATATTTCGGGAAATAAAAGTTGAAAAGAAATTATAATTTATTGCAAATATTTTACCTATCAGGGAAATTAACCAATTAACTCAATTAGCAGATAAAATACAATAATTTCACACATTTCACAAAAAATAAAAAAAATAATTAAAAATTAATAAAATAATAAAATAATATAAAAAATGCCACCTGGCTGCCACGCAAGCAAAGAGAAAGGAATCTTTGCTGCCATGTGGTAGCCAGGGGGCTAAGTGAGGGAATCTGGATATTACGAGGGGGTTTTTAAAAAAAAAACTTTACCAGGGGCTAAAATGAGAAATCGCTAACATTGCAGGGAGTATTGTATATTTAACCCAATAAATAAATACAATTAAACAAATCGGGGCGTTACACCCGTCATGGATCCCAGCCTCGTGACGGGCAGGTCGTCACCAGCATGATCCCCATCATGATGGGCCAGTCTAGAATTTTCGCCCACTTTAAGTATTCAGTTGCTGCTTCCCCCATTATCTCCACTACTTGTGCATGGTTTTTTATCAGTTACCAGCACCTATTTGACACTATAAATAACCCTTTTTAGGATAGTTTTAACATCCAAGCTTGTTATAAGAATCAAAATTTATTTTAAGTTGAAAAAACACTTATTGTAAAAGCAATTTTTGTCACACATTGAGCAATATTGCACCTTTAAAATTAAGTTTTGGAGCTTAGAGTTTATTTCTTCTACAAACATTTGTAGCTACTATTGAATATTAATCCTGTCAGAATTTTATCAACAATTTATTCCAGCATTTTGTACCCGCATTAGAGTCTCCGTTTGAAGTAGATTCTTATTCTAAGCAAATTATATTCATTCCAAGTTACTTTACTTTTCTTCTTTTACTTTATTTGTTTTATTGTTACGTGTATGCTATATTTTAATATTACTTTTGCAAGTATGAACATGAGAAATATATATTGTATGTCTTGCATTTTTAACATGTTCGGCTAAATCTGTTGAATCCGATATGCGAGGGTCATTATACCGACAGTGCTCTGTTAAGTTGTAACATTTATAAAAATAACAAGAATTATTTTTAAGTCTAAATTTTCTGGTTTTAATAATAAAAGTTTAGAGTGAAAGCTGAAACATTGCGATACCAATTTCTCCTTGAAAGAGGAGAAGTTGTATCTGTCTGTGGAAATTTTGGAAATTGATTTTAAAATACAGCAAAAGCTCATTTTTCAATTTATTTAGGATTATAAATTTTCAAAAAGCTATTTTAAACTTATAAACGGATATGCAAAAGCGAGCGTATGTAAGTTTAAAATACGGTTCTGGACACGTGAAAGTTGACAGAACCTTTAGATTAAAATTTCCAATTAAAAATAACATTTCAAGTAAAAAATAACTAATTTTCCAAAAAAAAAAAGGATTTCGAAGTTGTAAAATGCACTCGCAAAAGCGGTCGAATAGCTTATATAGTCGAAATCTGGTGCCTTACATGCGAAAGCTAGAGGCGCCTTTAATTTAATTATTTTGCGCAAGAAAATATTTTTCTGTTATAATTATAAAACACAACTTAACAAGTACAATAGGTACACGCGAATCGCATTCCGGTCTCCCGTTCTCATTAATTACAAAAACAACTTATTTCCCTCTTTTATAAACATAAATACTTTTTCATCGCCTTAGATACACAAAGTGATAATAGATAACAACAATTTACATTGGCCTATGTGGGTTCGACATTTTTTATACTATAACGAATATTTTCATGCACTTGCAGACATATCAGTGTCAACCGTAACTTCCAAAAATGTTTGCAGGAATGGAATCAGTGGCTTGTAGGGAATAGGAGCAACATAATGTGCTTCTTTTTCTACCTCTTTGACAACCTCCTTTTCGGGTGGTGTCAGTGGATTTTCCTCAATCTCTACCTTTTTCTGGTTGTTACAACATTCACATGTTCATCAGGGAAGGGTCCTAGAGGGGTGTGTGCAAGCTGGGAGATTTGGGTCTCTAGTGCCTCTTTGTGAGTCACGAGGGACTCGACCACAATGTTTAGCTGCCTAAGGGCTTCATTGGTATGAAGATTTTGATTTCTAAACTCTTCATTCTGAAGAGTTTGTGTTGCCACAAAACTCTCCATTATAGATTCCAGGTTAGAGCGAGTTTGCGTTGCAATAAAATTCTCCATTAACATTTCAAGGTTGGATTGTTGGGAATTCGGTGGTTTCTCGAAATACTGGGAGTGGTTATTGTAGAAAAAAATTGAGTTATCTATCCACCCTGGATTATAGGTATTGGGATAAGAGTCTCCATTGTTATTGTTCACATAATTGATCATATTTTGGATAGACCCTATGCATATCATAAAATAAAGAACATAAAAGAAAAGGTTGCTCTAATTCTTATTATAAAAATAGAATATTCAAAATGAGTTCTTCGCATACAAGGGCAGCGAGAGAACTACATCAAAGTAAACTAAAAAATAAATCTCTAGTTTATACGGTGATTAAACAACAATTCAATATCAAGCACAATTGGTCCCCGACAATGGCGCCAAAAACTTAACATGCTGCAAGTCCAGAGTTATGCGAAGTAGTAAAAGATTATCGAACCACAAGGACCAATGGATTGAGTATCAAACTCCGTTCTATTGATGTATATCTAGAGAGATCAAATATTGAGATTTTGTAAAAACAACTTAAATAAAAAGCACTTATGGGAAAAAAGGCTTAATTGAAAATCACTTAAATCACAATGGAGACAAACAGGACTTAGGGTCATGGTCCTCACTCTGACACATCCATATTATCTCAGTCACTTCTATTACGAGAGTTTCGACACAATTTACAGAAAATAGATAAATATGGACAACACATGCTTTCGCCAGCATGTGACCCCATCGATGATAAATAATTCATTGGCTTTCATTGGACTGTATTATTTGTCATGGATTCGTTGCTTTTGCTCAGCTATAAAAATTGGAACTTTTCTCAAACTTATCCAAGCGCTTTCGCTGTATTGAACTTGTTTGTTTAAAAATCTGCACTCTGATAGCGACACGGGTCCTTTTAGATTATGATCGGTACATGAGAACACTTTACTTTCATACAAGGGTTGGAATGAATGAACTCATATATTAAAATAAATACAGACAAAAGACTATTATAATCGACTTTTGGTAAATCATACAAATATTCATGAGATAAGCCTTATGATCCCTAGTACCTAATGGACTACTCGTTAATGGTGAGGGAAAACATAATCAAAATAGTTTTCACAATTGAATTCATAACAAACATTTGAAATAGATAAGCAATTGATTTAAAAACAAATAAGAAAACCGGATTGATTAAGCTTTAATCCAGTGCTTCAATGGAGACTTGGATCCCCAAACTTAAGACTAACTATGAGTTTTATAGAAAATTATAAACTCGTATGAATATATAATTAATCAATAGTCATTACATCAGAAAATATCACATCTAAATATGCCGAATTCCAAAAACAAATGAAAACGGCCCAAAAAAGGAAACAAATCAAGAGACATCTCGCCCTACTACTACGGCTCGTAGAAGCTGCTACGAGTGACCGTAAAACGCCTCTTCTTTTTGTATGGGCCTTAAAAGTTAGAGGAAACCATAGGCCTTGGCTACTACGGCCCGTAGCAGTTGCTATGGGTGGTTGTAGTAGCCCTCGAGATTTTGTATGAAGATTTTCTGACTTTTGACATTTTTCCACGTTTTGCTCGTTTTGTTCCTCTTCCAGCTTAAATAATTATTAAACCCTGAAAACAATAAAAACACACTACTAAAGCATAAAATATGATAAATGGAAACTAATCGGACAAAAAGCAATAAAATATTAAGGTAAAACAACTAGTGAAAAATGGTACGAAAATCACTTATTAGTTGACTTTGGTCCACTTTGCATAAAAAAGTGATTCAAGGACCATGAAGTGATATATGATCCTGAGGAATAAATTGGTGAATGAAATCACGACACATAGACCTCTCATCAGATGCAAATTAAATGCCCATAGTCAGATGACATGAAAGGGTATGGGCAAAATTGGGGTGTAACAATTGCCCCTATTTAATTACCTTTAACTTGAGAGTCTGAATGACAACAATCTTTATAAATTTGCGGTGGAAGATAACTAAATTCAAAAAGACCCAAATTTTTTCCTTCAAAGGAAAGGTGATGAGATAGATAATTCATGAAGGGTCAACCTTGCTAGGGATATGAAGGGTTAGCCTCTACTCGCCAATTAGAGTTTTGCCTTTAATGACAAACTTCGAAAACATCAACTACTTCAGCAACTTATGCTAACAAGTTGATGGACGGATGAATTAGTGATCAACTACTCCAACAGCTTATGCTTGCAGGCTGGTCGACAAAAGGACATATTGATCGAATACTCCAACCGCTTACATAGGTAGGTTGATCAATACCAGGAAACACAATTAACTACTCTAGCCGCTTACACTAACAGACTAATCAAAATGAAAATTCCTCTGAGTATTAACGGGGAAACCTTTCAATAAACAGATTTATCAACTACTCTAACCGCTTACATTGGTAGGCTAATCAATACCAGAAAACACGATTA
Source organism: Lathyrus tuberosus (assembly GCA_022829125.1). Taxonomy (NCBI): domain Eukaryota; kingdom Viridiplantae; phylum Streptophyta; class Magnoliopsida; order Fabales; family Fabaceae; genus Lathyrus; species Lathyrus tuberosus. The sequence continues at coordinate 2,383,455 of JALAZF010000274.1, read as the reverse complement.
ACTACTCAAACCGCTTAAACCGACAGAATAATAGAAATGAAAGATATGACCAACTACTCCAATCACTTTCGCTAGTATGTTGGTCATAAAGGAAATTGGAAACTCTTTTGGGGATAGAAATGATCAACTACTCTAACCGCTTGCACTGGCAGGTTGATTGAGAACCAAAATTATTAACTACTCAAACCGCTTTCGGTGGTAGGTTAATCACTAAAGCAAAAATGATCAACTACTCCAAATGCTTCCGCTATTAGGCTGATCGACAACTAAAATGATTAGCTACTCCAACCGCTTTCGCTGGTAGGTTAATCACTCAAGCAAAAAATGATAAACTACTCAAACTGCTTCAGTTGGTAGACTGGCCGACAACTAAAACGATTAACCATTCCTACCGCTTACGCTGGTAGGTTAATCACTTAAGCAAAAAATGGTCAACTACTCCAACTGCTTCCGCGGGTAGGCTAATTGATGACTAAAATGATTAACTATTCCAACCACTTTCGCAGGTAGGTTAATCACTTAAGCAAAAAATGATCAACTACTCCAACTGCTAGGCTGATTGATGACTAAAATGATTAACTACTCCAACCTCTTTCGCTGGTAGGTTATTCACTTAAGCAAAAAATGATTAACTACTCCCACCACTTGCACTGACAGGTTGATTAACGACTAAAATGATTAACTACTCCAACTACTTTCACTGGTAGATTAATAACTTAAGTAAAAAATGATCAATTACTCCCACCGTTTATGCTGGAAGGTTGATCGACAACCAAAATTATTAACTACTCGAACCGATTTTGTTGGTAGGTTAATCACTTAGGCAAAAAAGATCAATTACTCCAACCGCTTCCGTTGGCAGGTTGATTAACACAAGATAATGAGAGATTTACTAAGAATTAATAGGGAAAAACTCTCCAAGGTAATTCCACCAAAGAAACTTATTACCAAGATTTACTGGGGAAGACCCATTGGGGGAATATTAGTATCGTTTAAGACAATTTTCCATTGAGAAAATATTCCATAAATGATTTACTAGGGAGAATACTCTGCAGGGGAAAAGTTTCAAAGGAGACTCTTTGGAGAGACCTTTTCTTGGGGAAAAATTTTCCAGTAGACTCCTTAAGGAGAATACCTTATTGGGGATATCCAACAAAAGAAATTGATGGAGACAAAAATCAATTGAAGAATTGTAAACTGCTTAAATGAGGATAGATTTGGGCTTTCATGAGAAGTCCTAAATCCTGGCTTGTGGTGTGTATGTGTGCTTTGATTATTTGGCATAATGTTTCACCTTTGTGGATATGTTAAGCATGAAATGATGCATGAAATTTATGTGTGCAAATGAAAATTGGACTTTTTGGGTAAATATGTCCGACATGGCGTGGCTTTCTTTTGTTGAAAGGGCCAAGCAAGGCTAAGTGATTAAGTAACAACGAGAATTGGTGTTTGGTGTGCCAAAAAATTGGACTTTTGAGTAGTAATGACGCTTGGATTCTGGTTTATCCATGAGAAATGGATTTTGGGTTATCAATAAAAACTGGGTTCTGAAGGTGCCAATGAAGATTGGACCTTGCCTTTTAAGCTGTAAGAAATGAGTTTTGGTTTGTTGAGATATTTTGACTCCCCGACACTTTAGATCTTAACGACTTCAAAGTTGTGAGACAGATATGGATGCTCTTGGTGCCCCAAGTTTGTTCCATTACTGGCAAGCTGCTTGTTTGTTCTTATGAAAGAACAATGACTTCTGTGTTGATATAGGCCATGGTGACCTATGCATGATCTTATGTCTTGTACATTGAGTGTGTAACCGGAAAATGTTGGTTTTCCTTAGACATTTCAAAATTCAAACAATTTTTGTTTTTCAAGGCTTTTTATTATTCCCAAATTTTTAATGAATTTTTTATAAAAAATAGTCGACATTTCACAAACAAGCAGAAAAAACAAAAAAATATAGAGAAAGCTTTAATGAAGAAAATTTTATCAATGAGACAATTGACCCCTAAATGGGTGACAATATAAGGATGCAATTCGTATAAGAGGAAATTAGTGAGATAGAAAGTTAAAATGGAAATGAGAACTTGTTTGAGTTTCCATTGAATTACAACACTAATATCTTCCAAATGTCTTCAAAATCACAACACTTTGCTTCCGAGGAGAGCGGCTGGATCAATTCTTCTCGTCTTCAGTTTCCGTTGTATGGTGGGTTCGTGGAGCGCAGTCTCTTGCCTTTTGGAAAATCCCTAACTTTTTCCTGGACCTCCCTATCGGGTTTTCAGTCCACCGGGATATCATTTTATGCCTAAGTTGCCCTTTCAAGTTTTAAACCTAGTGGGTTCTTCTTTTTTGTTTTATCCCTAATTTTTGCCTGGGTCGTTCATCTTTTCTTTGGTCCACCGAGATGCCATTTTTTTGCCTAAGTCTCCCTTTCGGGTTTTCTACTTAGCGGGCATTATTCTCCTCTTTTTTAGGCAAAATATTTTTTGATTGCATCCGAATTTGCTTGAAGTGGAAATTTTTTGCCAACCATAGTTGTGAGAATTATAGTTCATCCTTAAAAGGCTTTCTTCACAACATATGAAACTTCATAGTTTGGTTTCCACTTTCCACATGAATCCTTGTGAGTATGCAGGATCTTCTTCAGCACCAGGTCGCCTTCCTTAACTCTCAAGGATGAACCTTCTTACCAAATGCCTTCTTGAGACGCTTTTGGTACAGCTGACCATTGCATAGTGTTATCATGTGTTTTTCCTCTATGAGGTTTAATTCTTCGAGTTTTATTTGTACCCATTGTGCCTCTTCCAATTTAGTCTCAATCAAGACTCTCAATGAGGGGATTTCAACTTCAATAGGAAGTACTGTTTTCATGCCATGTATTAGAGAGAATAGGGTTGCCCCTGTTGAGGTGCGAGCTGACGTCTAATAGTTGTGCAAAGCGAGAGAAAGCATTTTGTGCCAGTCCTTGTAAGTTTTCGCCATTTTTTGTATGGTCTTCTTGATATTTTTATTTGCTACTTCTACGACTCCGTTCATCTCTGGCTTATATGGTAATGAGTTATGGTGTTCTATTTTGAAACATTCACGTGACTCCTTCATCATTTTGTTATTCAGATTTGAACCCTTATCAGTGATGATTTTGTTGGGAATCCCATAATGGAAAATTATATCCTTCTTGATGAAGCAACAACCCCGTGTTGTGTTACATTTGCATAAGAAGCAGGTTCGACCCACTTGGTGAAATAGTCAATGGCAACCAAGTTTAATAAGTGTCCTTTTGAAGCCTTTGGTCCGATAAGTGTGATCATGTATATTCCCCACATAGAGAATGACCATGGTGTTGTCAAGACATTCAAAGGAGTTGGTGGCACGTGCACCTTATCTGTGTAGATCTGGAACTTGTGGCATGTCTTGGCGTAATGAAAACAGTCAGTTTTCATGGCCAACCAGTAGTACCTTCCCTCAAAATCCTATTTGCCATTGCATCCCCATTGGCGTGGTTCCCAAAGGATACTTAATGGAATTTCTTGATGAGTATGTCTACTTCATGTCTATCCACGCATATGAGCAAAACCATGTCATTGTTCCTTTTATAGATCACATCCCTATTTAAAAAGAACTTCATTGCCAACCTTCTCAATGTTCGCTTATCCTTAATCAAAGCATTTTCTTGGTACTCTTGCTTTTCAAGATAACGTTTGATGTCATGGAACCAAGGTTTGTCATTAGATTTTGCTTCTGCTGATTGACAATGTGCAGGTTGATCAAAACGCCTAATTCTGATCGAGTATCGTGGTTAGGCCAATTCACCTTGTACATGGATGCCAAAGTAGCCAAACCATCTACCATTTAATTTTCTTCCCGAGGGATGTGGGTGAAGGTGATTTCCTCAAACTAGGGTATTAGTTCTAATACATGATCCTGATATGGAATCAGATTAGGATGTTGTGTATCCTAGTCACCTTTTACTTGGTGTATAACTAGTGTAGAATCTCCATATACCTCAAGGATCTTGATCCTCAAGCCAATGGTTACTTCAATCCCCATGATGCACGCATCATATTCAGTGACATTCTTGGTGCAGTCAAAGTACAATCTTGTAATGAAGGGCATGTGAAAATTCTTTCAGGACATCAGCACTGCCCCGATACCATGTCCTAAAGTGTTAGAGGCACCGTTGAACATAAGAGTCCATCGTTCCCCTGGTTTAGGTCATTCGCCATCATTTATGACCATGATATCCTCATCTGGGAAATTAATATCATTGGTTAGTAACCTTCTACTGGTTGGTGGGCAAGGTAAACTGCCAGTATGCTGCCCTTGATGGCTTTCTACGCGACATATTAGATGCAATATTATGATAACAACATTTTCCAATGGGTGATCCTTCCTGTAAGAGTTGGTTTCTCAAAGATATACTTAACAGGATTTATCTTTGATATTAACCATGTGGTGTGAGTCAGCATGTAGTGCCTCAGGCGATCCATGTAAGTTTGAAGCAAGTTTTTTCGAGCAGTGGGTATTTGGTTTCACAATCGGTAAACTTCTTGCTCGCGTAGTGTTTGAGGTGCTCTTTTCTACTTGTTTCATCATGTTTCCCCAACACACAACCTGTTGATTCGTCAAGCCCTGTCAAGTACATGATGAGAGGTCTTCCTGAAACAAGAGGTATCTAGTTCGGTGGTTCTTGCAAGTATTGTTTGATATTTTCAAATGCCCCTTGGAAATATTTATTCCATTCGATGGCTTGATCTTTTCATAAAAACATAAAAATTAGTTCACAGGTGGCTGTAAGGTGTGAGATGAATCTAGCGATGTAGTTCAATCTCCCTAAGAAACCGAGAACCTCTTATTTTGTGATGGGTGATGGCATACTTTGTATGACTCTGAACTTGTTGGGATCGACTTCGATTCCTCGTTAGCTCACTATGAATCCTAGTAGTTTACCATATCTTACACCGAAAGTGCATTTGTTGGGATTTAGCCGCAGTCTAAATTTTCTCAGTCAGGCAAATGACTTTTGCAAATGAACAATGTGATCGTTCTTAGTCCATGACTTTGCAATCAAATCGTCGACGTAAACCTCAAACTCTTTATGAATCATGTCATGAAAGAGAGTCGCCATTGATTATTGATATGTTTCCCCAATGTTCTTCAAGCTAGAAGGCATCACCTTGTAGTATAAGGTTCCCCAAGGGGCGATGAATGTGGTTTTCTCTATGTCTTCCGAGGACATTTTGTTCTGTTGTATATGGAGAATCCATTAATGAATGAGGAGACCGAGAACTGAATCGTTTTATCCACCAATACATCAATGCGAGGTAAAGGGAAATCGTCCTTTAGGCTCGCTTTATTTAGGTCTCAGTAGTCAACGCACATTCGTACTTTTCTATCCTTCTATGTTGGAAACCCACTACGGGCATTTCCCCACGGAAGAAACATAGGTTAAAGTGTTTTCTGACTTCTTCCCTAATATTGAAATACATGTCGAGTCTAGTTCTTCTTAGCTTTTGTTTCACCAGAGTGCATTCTTCTTTAAGTGGCAACTTATGCACGACAATATTTGTATCCAATCTGGGCATATCCTGGTACGACCAAGCGAATACATCCACATACTTGTGTAAGAGTTAGATCAACTTTCCTTTCTCCTCATCTTTCAAGGAAGTGCCTATCTTAACCTCTTTTCTAACCTCTTTAGTTCTATGGTTGATAATCTCCACTGATTCTTGGCACGGTTGTATGACCTTTGACTCCTACTTCAATTGCTTGGATAACTCTTCTAGGAGTTCATAATCTTCCTCACCATACTTTTCGGCACGGTTAATTGGAAAATCAAATTCATATGGGACTATAACAATGTTCTTATCAATGGAATTAGGGGTGGATCTGCATGTTTTTATGATTATGCTTTATATAGAAAAGAGAAAAGAAAAGGTGTATATAAAACATTGCCATTTAAAAGAAAAAATAATGAAAAGGAACACAATTGAATGCTAAATGTATTCTTTATTCATGATAATCAAAGTTTAAAGCAAATGGGTGCCCTACAAATCTATCTTTATGCCTTGGGCAGAGCATAAGGATTTGAAAAAGAGCAGTAATTTACTTTTCAAACGAAATGATTTTGGGAATTTCAACAGCAATCCAGTTGTTAAGGTCTTCACCCGTATAATAGCGGCACACGAAATTTAGCATTTCTTCATCACTGATTTCATTATCCACCATGGCAACTTGACTTCCATGAATTCATCCCGCACTGGTAAAGGCTTCCCGAATATCGAGGATTTCTCCTTTATCAGCCCTTGGAGTTTTGGTTTCCTTTTCGGCTAGAGACGGTTGGAATCCTAACCCAAATCGATCTCTTTTCTCAAGTAACTTCAGCACGTTACCAAAGCCTTCAGGGTGTCCTTTTCTATAATGGCCTTCACTTCCTTCCAGGATGCCATCAAGGTTTATGGCTTCTTAATGTCTTCAGTTGGGTAGATTATCATAACACTGGCCACTTCCAGAGCCTGGAAAGAGGTCTCCAGTGTTTCTCCTTCCATATTAAAATATATGAACGAAGATAAGTGGCTCACCAGTATATCCTCCTCCCCACCAACAACTATCAACTTGTTTTTGCTGATGAGCTTAAGCCTTTGATGGAGAGTCGAGGCGACTGCTTTAGCAGCGTGAACCCAAGTACGTCAAACTAAACAATTATAAGCTGGATGAATATCCATAAGTTGGAAGGTAATATAGAAGGTGTGAGTACCAATTCGTATTGGAAGATCTACTTCTCCAATTACAACCCGCCTGAATCCATCAAAAGCTTTCACAAGCAGCACACTGGATTTCATACAAATTTCTTCTATGGAAAACTTTTTCAAAGTTATTTTAGGCATGAAGTTCAGGGATGAACCTGTGTCTACCAGTACTCTAGACAAGATGGTGTCGAGACACCTCATAGAAATGTGTAGATCTTTGTTATGAGCTTGTCCCTCCATTGGAAATTCATCATTACTAAAACCCAGACAACTTCCCACAGTAATGTTGGTTACGACCCATCAAATTGGTCAACTGTGATGTCTTTAGTAACGTGGGTCGCACCCAATACTTTCATCAATGACTCTTTGTGTGCTTTTGAGCTAAATATCAATGATAGTACTGGAATTTTAGATGGGGCGTGGATCATTCGGTCAACCACCCTGTAATCACTCCTTTTAATAATCTTTGGAAATTCCTTAGATTCCTCTTGGGAAGTGGCCTTTTTAGGAGTGTTTTCCCCTTGTCGGAGTCCACAAATTCTTTTACCTTGGATTTTCCAATGTTTCATCACTTTTCTTCGGCACTTGTTAGGAGCAAACACTCGACCATTGTGCGTCATTCCTCTTTATCCATTAATATTAGTGACATCCGGTTGATTTATCACCAGTAGCTTATTTTCCATATTTTCTCCTTGTATGTAGGAAGTAGCATCATACTTCCACGATACTGACTTTGTACTCTCAAATGGGAATGGTGATGGAACACAAATTACTAGTGGGGCTATCGGGTTTACCAGTATTAGGATTTCTCTTCTCTGATAAGGTATCTCAAGAGGTATTGGCGTCTTCCTGGTTCCCTCGAGAGTAGAAATGCTCACATAATTTGTCATGTGGATAACTTGGACTGTTCCTTGATTCATTGATTCTTGAAGACAAATCTTTAACTCTTCACCAGCATCGCGATTGGAGACACAATTTTCACATTTGACATGGCGCTCTAGGATTAGCCCGTGTTTCAACAATTGCTCTCGTATTATCAATAACAGAGTTTTCACTTCACCCACTTCCTTGTTCAAATCATGATCCATAAATTATTCGGTGGCATTTACAGATGGACTAGCATGCGTATGCATGAGGTTATTCTTAACATTTGGGCCATCTGCTTTGAAAGATATCATTTTGGAATCTATCAACTCATAAACCTTGTACTTAAGGGCTTTGCAATTCTCCATTGTATGTGTAACGCCCCAGTTTTGATCATTTTATTTAATCGAGTCGATTTAATTATTTTGAGTATTATATTATTTTATTTGTGATAATATGTTATTTTACACCGTGATTATGTTTTATAGCATTTTGAGAGCGTTTGCGGGGTATTTGAGAGTAGGGGCATTTTAGTCATTTTATATTATATTTTTATAACTTAGAAAGAAAAAGAGAAGAAAAGAGATAGAAATAAAAAGGAGAGAAAAATAAAGAGAAAGAAATAGGAAGAGGAAAAAGAGAAGAAGGAAAAAGAAGAGAAGAGAAAAAGAGAGAAAAAGAGGAAAAGCTAGGTTGGATCAAATCAACTTCTAGAATCAATTTAATCAGGTAAGGGTGTGAAATTCAATTATTCTATGCATGTGTATGATTATGTATGTGTTTGTGTTGTTGATTTTGGAATGTATGAAAATTTAGAGCAAAAATCATAATGTTTAGAAATTGGTAGAATTTGATCCAAATGTGTCTAAACTCATGTTGTTGCGTTCCTTGTTATTTATGCATGTTGGGTATGTATTGATATACCTCAAATTGGTGTTTTTATGAATTTGGATGATGATTTGGAAGCGTTTTGGGTGTAAAACCCATAACAGCAAGAAGCCTGCAGAATTCTGGTTCAGCCCAGGTCATACGCGTATGGGGCATGTTCATACGCGTATGGGCCTTGGCAATACGCGTATCATGGGCGAGTTTTGGGGCCAATATGCGTATGGGATGTCTCTTTTCCCGGCCATCTGGTGAGATACGTATTGTACGCGTACGAGGGTTTTGCCATACGCGTATGACAGGGGCCATACGCGTATGGGCAGGAGAAGTGTAAAAATGAGACTTTTCAAAATATCGTTTTCGTTGTTCTTTCGTAACTTGGGTTCCGTTTATCCGATTTTTACATTCTTGGTATCGTTAGAAAGCTATTGAGTTGTACTATATGATTATGATGATTTGGAAGTTGTTAGACGATTAAATTGTGTCGGTATTTGGAATAGTGTCGTTTTGTCGACTTTTACCGTATTAATTAAGTGTAATTGATGTGTATCATGTAATGTGCTTTTAATATGGATATCGTATAACCTATGTGATGTTATATGATGTGAATGCATGTGATGACATGTTGTGGTGATGAATTGTGGCAGAAAGGCAAATAAATGCAATGTGTTGTATTTGGTTATATATGCATGTTTATGGTTGCATATATGTGTGAAGATGCATTGGTTGTCATGAGTTCTTGTGTGTCAAGTATCATGATATGCATCTTGTGAAGTCGTATGCCTTATACAAAGAGGTGGGAGCGACAGATTGATTCCTGAGAGAATCTGCTATAACATCGTGAGCCTTATACAAAGAGGACCGAAAACGATGATTATAGACGACCGTGAGCCTTATACAAAGAGGACTGAAAGCGATCGGATCATGAGCCTTATACAAAGAGGACTGCAAGCGATCCATAAATGTCGTGAGCCTTATACAAAGAGGACTGCAAGCGACGGGTGAACATCGTTGGCCCGACGGGGTGTTACTTGTAGTAACAAGCGATGGTTCCAATAGTTCCTGAGTGGACTGGTAATGATGGAGTCAGTACCGCATATGCATTTGCATAGAGTCGTTGTGTCAGTCTCTTTGCATCTGCATGAATTATGATTGCATTGTTTATATGTGGAAAATCATGATTTAATTGATTATATGTGAGACATTGTGATATGCATTTGTGATAAATGTATTGTGCATGATTAATATGCAATTGGGAATGGAGTAATTATGTGATTGAGCTTGTGATAGCATTTGTGAATTGATGTGCATTCGTGTTAAATGCATTGAATTATGAATGATATGTTTTGTGTATAAACATATGCATTATGTGTGAATATGTGATTATGTGAATATAATCTATATATGCTTTATGTGTTGGCATGTGATAATTGTGGTGAGAATACTTGATATGTGTATTTTTATGTCAATATATATAATTATATGCATTTATATTATAATTGTGTTTCTCACCCTTCTGCTGTTTTATAATGTTGTATGAGGCATTACAGATTAGATGCTGGAGGTCTTTTGTGAAGCTTATGTCTTCATTCTTTTGTTGGTCAGCTCTGATATGTAGCACCGGGTAGTCGGGAGATCGATTAGGATTATTTTGTGATGTTGTGTATATGCATCTTTATCTTTTGGAGTTGTATATATACATGATTCTGTTGATAACAGATAAACCTTTATGTGATATATATATATATGATATTCAGTTTTAGATTTTCCGCTTTTATTCTAAAATCTGAAATGTGGGTGTAAGGAACTGAGTTCCTCTGTTGATTGCTACCCCACTGTTGCATATCTTTATGAGCAGGTGTTGTATGTTTTGTTTCAATATAATGTGATTCTCCCTGTCTATGCCATGATAATTTGAATATACTCTGACGAAATTTTTATTAAGTGTTTATTGTTTTATTATTAATTGGGGGTATAGATTAGGGGTGTTACATTAAGTGGTATCAGAGCTAGTCCGTGTCAGATTGTGTCAGTCCTTGTTGGTCGTTGTAGTTGGATGAGCTGTTTGTTTAACCATAGTTGCTGTTATTGGAAATGAACAAAATATGGCTGGTAGAAATGACGCTGCTATAGCTGCTGCTATGGAGGCAATGGCTAGGCCTGTGCAAGGTGCACCTAATGTTAGTGCGAATGATGAGTTCAGGAAGAATCAACCGCCTGTCTTCAAGGGAAGATATGATCCTGATGGTGCACAAATTTGGCTTAAGGAGATTGAAAGAATCTTCCGTGTGATGGATTGTGCTGAAGAGAATAAGGTGAGACTGGGTACTCACATGCTGAAGGAAGAAGCTGATGATTGGTGGGTTAGTTTGCGCCAAGTGTTGGAAGTGGATGATGAAGAGGTTACTTGGGATTTGTTTAGCCGAGAGTTTCTGAGGAAGTATTATCCTGAAGATGTGAAGGGAAAGAAAGAGATTGAGTTCTTGGAGTTGAAACAGGGTAATATGTCTGTTGTGGATTACACTGCAAAGTTTGTGGAACTTGTGCAGTTTTATCCTCATTATGCTGCGATAACTGCTGAGTTTTCTAAGTGTGTGAAGTATGAGAACGGATTGCGTCCTGAGATTAAGCAGGCAATCGGTTATCAGAGGATTAGAAGGTTTTCTGATTTGGTGGATTGTTGTAGGATTTACGAAGAGGATAGTAAGGCGCCTGCTACTCACTATAAGAGTGTGAATGATAGGAAAGGAAAACAACAGTCTCGTAGTGGTCCTTATGTGACACCCGCTGACAATGGTAAGCATAGGGGTAACTTTGAGAAAAAGGCAAGTGGGGGAGGAATGTCTAATCCTCCGAGATGTTACAAGTGTGGTGAAGTAAGACATCTTCAGTTTGATTGTGGGAAGAATAAACTGAAATGTTCCAATTGTGGAGGTTCGGGACATGTCACAGCTGATTGTAAGAACAATGTAGTGAAGTGTTTCAACTGTGGTGAAACAGGTCATATTAGTACGAGGTGTACGAAACCAAAGCAAGCTCAGGCTGGTGGGAAGGTTTTTGCATTGGCAGGAACTGAGACACTAGTGCGGATCGTTTGATTAAAGGTATTTGTTTTATTAATAGTACGCCTTTATTTGCTATTATTGGTACTGGAGCGACTCATTCGTTTATTTCGTATGAGTGCGCGAAGCGTTTAAATTTGTTGTTGTCTTCTTGGGGTGATGAGATGGTTATCGATACTTCTGCTTAGGGGTCGGTAATTACTTCTTTGGTTTTTTTAAATTGTTCTTTGACCATTTATGGTAAAGACTTGTGATGGATTTGGTGTGTTTACAGTTGGAGGGGTTAGAATGATATGAGTGGGGGAGAAGCTGGTACTTCTCCATGTTGCTTCAGGTGTAGAGCACTGGCTCAGTGTGTTATGAATTGCAAGATTATAAGTGTGGTTCCTGGTTCAAGACAGGATGCAGAAGTAAGGTTTACGTCAACTAAGGATTTGCGCCTTAGGTAGTTTTGTGCACAGGATGTAAGGAATGCTATTATAGTTTGGTGGAGACGGTTTATGCCCCATCATGGTTGTCGGCTGTCTATTGACAAATTGAGGAACTGATCACCCTTAATCTCTTGTTGATAGCAGACGGGAATTATGTTGGATGGAATGGACGTGTCTTTTCCGGCTTTGATAGTGGTGCGGAATGGATTACTTGAAATTTAAGGAAATGATTGCGGATTATTTTGTCAAGTTGAGGAAGATTTTATATCTGATGGTGATGCGAAATCAAGATTTTTGTATGATGGTTAAGTTGGGAAGTCATTGAGAGTTCTTTTTGGTTAGTTGTTGCGATAGGTTGGAATTTGGATTGTCAAGAGAAGAAATTGTGTATGGATTACGGACAGTGGTATAGGGTGACGATTGAGAATAAGTGTTCACTTTCAGGATTAGGTAACTGGAATGGTTTGGTTGAGTTTGATTAGAATTACAATTGTTGGAATGTTTGATAAGAGTGGTGATTTGTTTGAGTTGAGGCTTTGATCGACTTTATGTGACGGGTTATATTTGTTATCACCGGAAGTAGATGCGGTGTTACTATGAGAGGCTCTGAAGTTAGTTAAGGTGATTAGAAACTTTTTGGACTTTTGTTGGTTATTACCGAAGGGTATGGAAGGCTTTTCCAAGATTAGCATTTTCGTTACTTCAGTTGACTTGCAAAGGGTAAGTCGATTGTTTGGGATGCATCTTTGATGAGTATAGTTAGTGTGTTAATGCAAGAGAGTAAAGTCGTGACTTATGTTTTTCGACATTTGAGGATTCGTAAAAGGATCAGTACTATTGTGGAATTGGAATTGGTTGCAGTTGTATTATGTTGGAATATTGGAAGTATTCTCTTTATGATTCTAGCTTCGAAGTGTTTGGTAATTACAAGAATATTGAGTACTGGTTTGGTCTGAAGGAATAGAGACAACGAGGATGATTAGGATTCGTGGCGAGTTATGAATTGGTTTGGGGTTATCCTTGGGGAAGGCTGTTGTTGTGCCTGATGTGTAAGTCGAAAATCTTTATGCATGTCTGTTTTGATGGTCAGAGAGTTGGAATTATTTGAGCAGTTCAGAGGCTTGTGTCTAGTGTGGGAGAGAACACAGTAGAGAGTGTGGTTGGATATATTGGCAGTGATCAGTGATTTTGGTGGATATGAGAAAGAGTTAGGTTTTGGACGTGAGATTGATAGTCTTGATGGTTTCGGGTAATTAAAGTGCGCAACGGAAGCGTGATGTGGCATATTTTGTATTTGAGAGTGAACCTGTGAGTTTGTGCTTGTGTATTCTTTGAGTTGTGAGTTGGTCGTTAAGTGCATTGTATGGGCTTTGCATCTTGTCGTTGTTGTTGCTGCTGTTAGCAAGGTGGTTTGTCAGTTGTATTATTCGTGGTGTGCTTTTGGTTGGTCTAATGTTTGTTGGTCGGATGCGAGAGCCGTGTCCGGAGTTGTTGGTATCGGTTATATTTTCGAGGACGAAAATTTCTAAGTGGGGGAGAGTTGTAACGCCCCAGTTTTGATCATTTTATTTAATCGAGTCAATTTAATTATTTTGAGTATTATATTATTTTATTTGTGATAATATGTTATTTTACATCGTGATTATGTTTTATAGCATTTTGAGAGCGTTTGCGGGGTATTTGAGAGTAGGGGCATTTTAGTCATTTTATATTATATTTTTATAACTTAGAAAGAAAAAGAGAAGAAAAGAGATAGAAATAAAAAGGAGAGAAAAATAAAGAGAAAGAAATAGGAAGAGGAAAAAGAGAAGAAGGAAAAAGAAGAGAAGAGAAAAAGAGAGAAAAAGAGGAAAAGCTAGGTTGGATCAAATCAACTTCTAGAATCGATATAATCGGGTAAGGGTGTGAAATTCAATTATTCTATGCATGTGTATGATTATGTATGTGTTTGTGTTGTTGATTTTGGAATGTATGAAAATTTAGAGCAAAAATCATAATGTTTAGAAATTGGTAGAATTTGATCCAAATGTGTCTAAACTCATGTTATTGTGTTCCTTGTTATTTATGCATGTTGGGTATGTATTGATATACCTCAAATTGGTGTTTTTCTGAATTTGGATGATGATTTGTAAGGGTTTTGGGTGTAAAACCCGTAACAGCAAGAAGCCTGCAGAATTCTGGTTCAGCCCAGGTCATACGCGTATGGGGCATGTTCATACGCGTATGGGCCTTGGCAATACGCGTATCATGGGCGAGTTTTGGGACCAATATGCGTATGGGATGTCTCTTTTCCCGGCCATCTGGTGAGATGCGTATTGTACGCGTACGAGGGTTTTGCCATATGCATATGACAGGGGCTATACGCGTATGGGCAGGAGAAGTGTAAAAATGGGACTTTTCAAAATATCGTTTTCGTTGTTCTTTCGTAACTTGGGTTCCGTTTATCCGATTTTTACATTATTGGTATCATTGGAAAGCTATTGAGCTGTACTATATGATTATGATGATTTGGAAGTTGTTAGCCGATTAAATTGTGTCGGTATTTGGAATAGTGTCGTTTTGTCGACTTTTACCGTATTAATTAAGTGTAATTGATATGTATCATGTAATGTGCTTTTAATATGGATATCATATGACCCGTGTGATGTTATATGATGTGAATGCATGTGATGACATGTTGTGGTGATGAATTATGGCAGAAAGGTAAATAAATGCAATGTGTTGTATTTGGTTATATATGCATGTTTATGGTTGCATATATGTGTGAAGATGCATTAGTTGTCATGAGTTCTTGTGTGTCAAGTATCATGATATGCATCTTGTGAAGTCGTATGCCTTATACAAAGAGGTGGGTGCGACAGATTGATTCTTGAGAGAATCTGCTATAACATCGTGAGCCTTATACAAAAAGGACCGAAAACGATGATTATAGACGATCGTGAGCCTTATACAAAGAGGACTGAAAGCAATTGGATCGTGAGCCTTATACAAAGAGGACTGCAAGTGATCCATAAACGTCGTGAGCCTTATACAAAGAGGACTGCAAGCGACGAGTGAACATCGTTGGCCCGACGGGGTGTTACTTGTAGTAACAAGCGATGGTTCCAATAGTTCCTGAGTGGACTGGTAATGATGGAGTCGGTACCGCATATGCATTTGCATAGAGTCATTGTGTCGGTCTCTTTGCATCTGCATGAATTATGATTGCATTGTTTATATGTGGAAAATCATGATTTAATTGATTATGTGTGAGACATTGTGATATGCATTTGTGATAAATGTATTGTGCATGATTAATATGCAATTGGGAATGGAGTAATTATGTGATTGAGCTTGTGATAGCATTTGTGAATTGATGTGCATTCGTGTTAAATGCATTGAATTATGAATGATATGTTTTGTGTATAAACATATGCATTATGTGTGAATATGTGATTATGTGAATATAATCTATATATGCTTTATGTGTTGGCATGTGATAATTGTGGTGAGAATACTTGATATGTGTATTTTTATGTTGATATATATAATTATATGCATTTATATTATAATTGTGTTTCTCACCCTTCTGCTGTTTTATAATGCTGTATGAGGCATTGCAGATTAGATGCTGGAGGTCTTTTGTGAAGCTTATATCTTCATTCTTTTGTCGGTCAACTCTGATATGTAGCACCGGGTAGTCGGGAGATCGATTAGGATTATTTTGTGATGTTGTGTATATGCATCTTTATCTTTTGGAGTTGTATATATACATGATTCTGTTGATAACAGATAAACCTTTATGTGATATATATATATATATGATATTCAGTTTTAGATTTTCTGCTTTTATTCTAAAATCTGAAAAGTGGGTGTAAGGAACTGAGTTCCTCTGTTGATTGCTACACCACTATTGCATATCTTTATGAGCAGGTGTTGTATGTTTTGTTTCAATATAATGTGATTCTCCCTGTCTATGCCATGATAATTTGAATATACTCTGACGAAATTTTTATTAAGTGTTTATTGTTTTATTATTAATTGGGGGTATAGATTGGGGGTGTTACAGTATGCCCAGGTGATCCAGCATGGTAATCACACCTGGAATTTGCATTATAATCGGGTGGGTATGGAGGGAGAATAGTCTTGAGCTATTTTAGCTCAACCAATGCACTTTTTATCATGTATGAAAGTATCAGACTATAAGACATGGGTAGTGGATCGAAATGAACGAACTTTATTTCAGGGTTCATTGGCTTTTGTTGATTAGGTTGCGCATATTGATTATGTTGTTGTGGTAGCACCAAGGACTGTTGAATTTGAGGCATCGGGTTTGCCTGTTGTTGATATTGGTTAGGCATAATAGTCTTCACTTGATAATATGGTACTGGAGTTTGATGATAGGCTTTGGCCTTCCCTTTAATTGACATCACTGCATTTTTTCTCAATCCTTCTTCTTTTGGAAGTTAGAGGAAGGCTTCTTTGTTCTATATGAACTACTTATAGCACCCGCTATTTTCCCACTCTTCAAACCATTCTCAACTTGCTCACTGACGACGACTAGATCAGAGAACCTAGATGATACATTGTCCATCATCTTGTCAAAGTATGAACCCTAGAGGGTTCCCATAAACATATCTACTAGTTCTCTATCAAGCAGCGGGGGTTAAACCCTAGTAGCTAGCTCTCTTCATCTCTGGGCATACTCTTTAAATATCTCATTACTCTTCAGATTAAGATTTTGTAACTGAGTATGATTTAGAGCCAAATCGGTGTTGTACTGATAACACTTTAGGAAATCCTCAGAAAGGTCCTTCCATGCATGGACATGACTTCGCTCCAACTGCATGTACCATTCAAGAGACGCTCCGCTGAGACTGCCCTGGAAATAGTGGATGAGCAGCTTATCATTGCTAGAATATGCATCCATTTCCGACAGTATGCTCTCAGATGAGTCTTGGGACAACTCACCCCTTTGTATTTCTCAAAATCCGACACCTTGAATTTTGGAGGAATCATTATATTTTGCACTAAGCACATGTCAAAAGCATCGAGCCTATAGGCACCATGCCCCTCTATGCCTTAAGTCTTTCTTCTAGCACACGGTATTTTTCATAAGACTTATCAACTTAAGGCTCTTTAGCATTCACCACCGGCTTTGCCCCTTGAATTGGCATGAAGGAAACAAATTTAGGGTCCTTTTCCTCATGTGGTGAGCCTTGCACAGTAGTGGAAGCAGGGTTTTCCTGTATAACAGGGCTCCCAATCGGGATTCGTACAGGTTAAGGTATACCATTACCTACAGATAGAGGAGTGTAACCATGTGGAAATCTGTACATAATATTAGTTACCACAGACAGTGGGATGGGGTGGAAACAACATTTGGAATATCATTTATGATGGAGGCCTAATGAAGTTATTCCTCCCTTCTTTCCCTAGCTTGTATGGCCTACAGAAGTCGGTATACCTTTCCCTTTGTAAGATCATATCCTCTCTCAGGACAGCCTGGTTATGCTCTAACTGATCCACGATCCTTTGGCAGTTAGCTCAAATATTGTACTGGTGTCGAGGAATTAGTTTGGGAGGATCGATTTTTCTGGATATGGAGAAGATTAAATGAGTTTATTGTATGATAATGTATGTTGATGCAAGGATGCATGTTGATGTGAAAATTTCCTTTTATTTTTTATGCAAAGGTATACAATGTAATGCTATGCATGTTTTGGGTTTGTGAGTAGGTCTTGAATAATCAATATATGATTCCTTGTGGTAGCTAGATTTTAAGTGCTTTTTAACCAATAACTCCCTATAGGTAGGATCTAGGGTTTTTTAAGGTTCATAGAGTCACAAACCCTATTTGAGAATATTGTCGCTGTAACAAATTACTCATTAGACAACAATACCCTCAAGAAGATATACTCTAGGTGAGGTCTTCACATCAACCTAAATGAAGCATACATCTCGCATGCCAGTACTATACAACCATTAGTCCAAGGTTCTAGACATGGTTCCCAAAGTCATGGATCTTATTTGAAAATATTGTCGCCATAACGAATTACTCATTAGACAATAATACCTCAAAAAGGATATATTCTAAGTGAGATTTTCGCATCAACCAAATGAGGCATACATCTCGCATGCCGACACTAGATAACCATAAACCCTAATGACAATTTTTAGGGTTCTAGACAAAAGGTCCCTAAAGTCAAGGGCCCTACTTGAAAATATTGTCGTCATAACAAATTACTCATTAGACAACAATACCTCCAAAAGGATCTACTCTAGGCGGGGTCTTCGCATCAACCTAATAAGGTATACATCTCGCAGGCCAATACTACACAACCACCATCTTAACTTAGGTTTTTACTCAAAGCTACGGTATAAAACCTTTCTCACAATGTGCCAACAACCAGAAAATTCCAACCACAACATATAAGGAACCATACAACAAACTGATAAACAAAACATAAACACATAAGAGATGAAATATATTAGAAGAAAGTAAATAAACAAAGCTAACATTCATCGGAAAATTGGCTAAATTAAGTTTGACTCTCTAGTATGAGTCCCCAGCAGAGTCGCCAACTGCGAAAAATACCTGAGTGCATGAACGCTCGAAATAACAATAAAGTCGCTACCGAAGTTTATTTTTGAATGGGGAAACATTGATAAAACCCTATAAGAACGAAAATATGGTCGTCACAACCAAATTCATGTTCGGGAGTTGGTTATGCGTGGGGAAGGTATTAATACCTCACACATCTGGCGTACTCAACGAGAACCATTTAATCAGATTTTCAAATATGAGTTTTAGTGTATGTTATTTGATTTCTTCTTATTTAAAAATGTTTATGTGAAATGAAAAGGACTAGAAAATAAGTTTTTATTAGGTTGCTTGGCAAGATTGTGAGTTTTTCTCCTACGTATCCTCAGGTGCGATGAGGAATTCAAAGCTACATAGTTCTTTGAGAAAAGTACTAAAAATGTTTTTTTATTATGTTGTATGACAAAATGCTGAATCTTGCTCCTACGTATCTCTAAGTGCGATGTGGATTCCAAAGCTACATAGTTCCTGGAGAAAAGGTTTGTGTGTTCGTTGATTTTAGTGAACGGTGTTTAGGTTGCATTCTAGAGGTTAAACGTTGCTTGTATGCTCGCACGTGGGAGGCTTAAGCATTTGTTTGTATATCGTGTCGGAATGGATAAAACACTGTTCATTTATGAAAAAAAATTTTTGATTTGAACTTGGGAAAAAATGATTTTGATTGGTTGAGGTGGAAGAAGATTATTCAAACACAAAACTATTACGACTTATATCCAAATACTCACGTCCAACTAATCCTTTTTCGTCCAAGTTATTTATGAAATTTGTGAGGTGAATTAAGTAATGATCCCTTAATGGTAGACAATCATTCGAACGACAAGCTATTATGGCTTGTATCCAAATACTCGGGGATTAAGATGGATGTTACGCCTAACTAATCATTTTTCATCCACTAAAGAGCATACTAAGTTTGGTTAGTTATTATATTTTGAACATAAGATGATTACTCGAACGATAAGCTATTACGATTTGTATCCAAATACTCGGGGACTAAGATTGATATTACGTCCAACTAATTCTTGTTCATCCAGTTTTAATTGTGAAAAAGATAATGAAATGGATCGATTAGAGGTACCTTAAAGATGAAATGAGTTGAATTCGATTGCGATTATTAAGTTTTGAGAGGATGACGAACACTCGAACGACAAGCTATTACGACTTGTATCTAAGTGCTCAGGTAATAGGATGAATATTACTTCCAAATAATCCTTTTTAAGTGATTTTAATTGAAGAAAATATTTTTGGTTTAAGTTAGGAAAATGACTTGATGTTGATCAAGTGTGAAAATTGTTTAAGTTTTTTTAAGTTTTTATTTGATAGTGAAAATATTATGATTTTAATTAATTTCTTTTTATAAATTTTAGACAAAACAAAAAACAATGGTATAAAAAAAGGAAATAAAAAGAATTCAAGGGGTGCATGAGGGAAACTGGGGTGGTGCAAACAGGAAAAAAAAAATAATGGCCTTGGCTCAATAAAAAAAAACACTAAAATAAAGGGGTGTTAATAGAGACCCAGGGAGTGTGGCATGAGTAAAATGAGTGTAGGTCGAAACAGGAGGGAGAGAAACTGACTCCCTTATAGCCCTAGGATTGATCAGATGGCTTCCATTGAGCCAAGATCAAACACGATTATGACCCTCAAATGTAATTATTGGGAAGTCAAACAAAATCAATGGCCATGATCAAAAGCTTACGATGCGGCTCCCTGTACATGGGCCCCTTGATCAACCATCTGATGGTGAGGGACTTAGCCACGTGGAAGCCGACAAAGGGAAAGTTGCACAAAATAGGGGACCGATGGTCCATCTCTCATTTCCACATTCTCATTGTCTCTCAACAAATAAACAAAAACCAGATATTATCCATTCTCTCTAGAATCAAACCTTCACTTTTCCCAGATTTCACAAGAACAGGTTGAAAAAACTCAAGAAATATGAATGTTCTTGAGTGCTCAAACCAAGATTCAACAAAAACTCACCTAATCTGAAAATAACAAACATAAACCCCAGCTAATCTATGGGGAGTGGAAGGAGCAATCTGTGTGCTTGTTGTAGTGGTCCATGTGCAAGTTTAATCTCAAATGTAATGTAACAAACTTCAAAATGAAATGCAATGAAATTCAAATTCAAATTTGATTCTGGTGCAAAATTTAGATTCACACTCTTGGTAATTTTGTTCTTTTGTTCTTTTTACTTGATGACAAAACATGATGTATGTTGTGGTATAATGAGATAAATGTGATTAATAAAATTCAAATCTTTTGGAATTTTTTTTTTCTATTTTGTTTTTTAAAATATGATGCGATGAACATGATTGTGTAATGAATATAGTTAGTGAATGAATTCAAATTTTTTAACATGGTGTGGATAGATGATGTAATGGTTATGATTGGTGAGTAATGCATGATATGATCATTTGTGTGAATGTACTATGATCATTAATGAATTTTGTCTTTTTTTTTTTTTTTTTACTTTCGCAATAGTAAATGGATGTTTTTTTCTCTTGCCATGTATGAATGAGATGACATATGTCATGACAGTGAATAAAAATGGAAAATAGTTAGAAAAATGGTCTTGAGCTAAATGTTGACTTTCTTGGTTTTTTTGTTGACTTTGACTTTTCTAATTGGGAAGATATGATATGGAATGAATGGAATGAATGATCTTAACATGATGTCTAAGAACACAATTAAGTTGATCAATTGAACCTTGATTTTGGTTGACTTTGGTCCACTTTGCATAAAAAAATGATTCAAATACCATGAAGTGATATATGATCATGAGGAATGAATCGGTAAATGAAACCATGACATAGGGACCTTTCATCAGATTAAAATTAAGTGTCTATAGCAAGATGGCATAAAATGGTAAGGACACAATTGGGGTGTGACAAATGGGGTTGCTCATAATTTCTCATTTTCGAGAACTCCACAACAAAATGGTGTTGTAAACATGGTGATCATTCGATCCATCCAAGAGAAGACACCCTATGAGATACTTAAAGGTAAAAAAATTTGAATATTTCTTACCTTTGTTTCTTCGGTTGCAAATGCTTTATTTTAAATAACAGAAAGGACAACCTTGGTAAATTCGATGCAAAATCAAATGAAGGTATATTCTTAAGGTACTCATCTACGAGTAAGGCTTATAGGGTTTACAATCATATAACTACTTTTGTAGAAGATTTAATTCATGTTGCTTTTGATGAGTCTTCACCCCAAAAAATGGGGAAGGATATTTCTTCTGATGTTTCATGTGTAATAACAGAAATATTGATCGACGATGAGGATGATAAACCAGAGACCTCGAACCAGTTACCTCAAGATTGGACAATTGTAAAGGATCATTGGTTAGATCAAATCCTGGGAGACATCAAAAGAGGTGTAAGTACTAGTTCACGGGTTAATAATTTTTGTAAGTGCTTTGCTTTCATTTCTCAGATTGAACCTAAATTGATATCTGATGCTTTACTTGACGAGGTATAGTTACTTGCTATGCAATAAGAACTAATCCAATTTAAATGTAACGACGTTTAGGACCTTGTTCTGCGCCTGGTTGGCAAAACTGTCATTAGCACAAGATGGGTATTTAGGAACAAGATGGATGAAAATGGGGTAATTACTATAAATAAAGCATGATTAGTGGTAAAAGGATATAACCAAGCTGAAGGAATAGATTATGGGGAGACTTATGCTCTTGTAGCTCATCTAGAAGCCATTAGAATTCTTTTGGAATTTGCTTGGTGTCTGGACTTTAAGCTTTGCCAAATGGGCGTTAAATTTGTTTTTCTTAATGGACATATAAATGAAGAAGTGTATGTCTCGTAACCCCCGAGTTTTGAGGATAATGATAATCCTAATCATGTTTTTAAACTGAAAAGAGCATTATATGGTCTCAAATAAGATTCTAGAGCTTGGTATGAGCGATTGAGTGGATTTTTTATCAAATAAGGATTCAATCGCGGGAAAATTGACATCACTTTGTTTATAAGACATAAGGAAAAACACATTATCTTAGTTCAAATTTATGTAAATGATATTATTTTCTGGTCTACTAATGAATCTCTTTGTCGAGAATTTGCAAGTTTGATGCAGGGAGAATTTGAGATGTCACTTATGGGAGAACTAACATACTTCTTAGGATTGCAAAACAAGCAAGCCGAAAAAGAAACTTTCATAAGTGAAATAAAATATTGCTTAGAGCTTCTCTAAAAGTTTGATATGAAAGATTCGAAGAGTATCTCAACACCCATGGCTTCAAATGTGCTTATCGACAAAAATGAAAGAGGAATGGATTTCGATATAACTAGGTATAGAGGTATAATCAGATCCTTACTCTATTTAAACTTAAGTATGTTAGATATCATGTTTAGTGTGTGCATGTGTGCTAGATATTAAGCATCACCTAAGAATTTCAACTTTAAGATCGTAAAACATATTTTTAGGTATCTTAATGGAACCCCCATTAAGGTCTTTGGTATCCTAAAGGTAATGCTTGTAGATTAGTAGGTTTTTCTAATTCCTATTTTGTGGGGTGCAAGTTAGATTGGAAAAGTACTAGTGGTACCTATCACTTATTTGGAAGTTGTTTAGTTTCTTGGCACGGTAAGAAGTTACATAGCGTTGCTCTTTCTACCGTCAAGGCTAAATTTGTAGCCGCTGGTAGTTGTTGTGCACAAGTTTTATTGCTAAAGTAACAATTACTAGAGTATGATTTAAAACTTGGTTACGTTGCGATTAAGTGTGATAGTACTAGTGTAGTAAGCCTCACTAAGAATCGGGTACTTCATTCACATAGAAAACACATTGAGATCCCACACCATTTTCTTAGAGATCATGTGGAAAAAGGATGTTATTTTTGAATACGTTGGAACTAAAAATCAGCTTGCTGGCATTTTTACAAAACCATTGTCATCGGATCCCTTCCACAAGATTTGTATTGATTTGGGAGTTTTAGACTCTTCATGCCTTAAATAGAATGAGGATTTTGTTTAGTTTCATTTGATATATATTTTGTTTTCTCTTAGAATTGAGTGGACTTTGAGTATAACGCAAAAAACAATAATGCCCCCTAAAACATTGCACAAAAACCAAAACATAAAATGCATAATTGTTACAAGTTTTGATCACTTAATTGTTAGTTATTGAATGTTGGTGTTACATGTCCCTAATACATTCGGGGGAACACCTGTTGAATGTTAAACATGCTTTAAATTGATCTATATTTATTAGCATTTTTCATCTCATTTGTTATGTTTTGTTGGATTTACTCCATGTTTTCATGTTATTCTTCAATTATGTGCAAACTCCTTTGGATGCTTTGATTTGTGTGTTATTGTGCAGGAATTAGGAATAAAACATCAAAGTGTAAGACACAAGTAAATGGACAAGGAAGCCAAAGGAAAAGAAGAGATTCAGCATGTTCACTGGGCAAACAGCCAGTGAGGAGTAGTAGCGAATGTTCGTTGGGAGAGCTCATGGAGAAGCCCCAGCGAATCATCTCAGAATGATGGCAGTAGAAAAAGGGCACTAAGTTAGCTGGATGAGCTCATGGCGAAGCCCCAACGAACCATCTCAAAATGATGGCAGTAGGAAAAGGGTACTAAGTTCACTAGGCGAACTAAAGTGAATGTTCGCTGGGCGAGGTTGCAGCGAAGGCCCAGCGAGCCATCCCAGATTTGAGGCAGTAGCTAAAGGACCATAAGTTCGCTGTGCGAACTTGTAGCGAAGTAGTTCGCAGGGAGAAGAATTACTCGCACAACGAACTTTGTAAATTCCTCAGGGGCGAACTTGACAGATTCTAGTTGTACTATATAAGTACTTTTCACACTTTTGGGGGATCATAACCCATTTTTCACCTAGAAACCTCATTTTTTAGCATTTCTTCACCAAAGAGTGATATTTTGCAAATAGAAGCTGGATTCGCATCCGAGTTCGATTCTTAGATGTGGATGCTCATTCATCTTCTCTCAAGACTTGTAAATCAAGCTACCATGATTATGGGTAGCTAATTTCCCTTATATCAAAGGTAGAGGTAGTCTACCTTAGCTTTATGTATTTCTTTTGATTGGCCTTGTATGTGAACAAGTGATGATTAATATATGATGAATATTTTTGTTCTTAATGATCCATTCTTGTTTTGTAAAACTCTAGACATAGATTTTGTGAATCTTGACCTAAAATATTCATCTATCGATTTATAGATTGGAGAGATCGGTCTATGGTTGATATTTGCTTTGTATTGAACTTAAAGCTTACTATATATGGAGAGATCGTGTAGCGATGAATATGGTATTTCTCACGATGCCGCTCTAGAGATAGACGGTGTTGAGAGAATACGCGATGATATTAATCAGATCTAACTTCACATGCAAGATTGAAAGAATGCGTATAAGTTAGGGTAGATGAAAACTACTTTTGATATACTTTGTTAATCAAACACTTTAGAATTTATCAACTTTGCTACTAAAAATGTGACAATTTATGAACAAAACTTTGAAAACCTTTTTTCTTGAAACGGTAAACTATTGAACGACAAGCATCAAGATATCATGACAATCCCTATGGAGACGATAACAAAAACCCACCTACTGACTACATATATACTAACAACACCCGATAGGTTTTTTTTCTTCCATTCTTATCGTTTTCATCTTTGATTTAGTTTCAATTATTGAGTCTCATTCATGATTGCACGTCTATAAATCAAGTTTTGGAATGATTCATTTTATCATGCATAAACCATTGGTTAGGTTTAAAATTGGTCATGATGTTTTTAATCAATTGCATGGTTCAGTGGAATAAGAGCCATATATGATATTGATTCAAGTTAGGTGGAAAGAAAAATCTCAAAATCTCCTTAAAATTTTGAAAAATTGGGATTATGGGTGTTTGATTTGAATCAAGCATAGATCCTGATTCGAATCATTTTGGACATGGAAAAACCATAATTTTTCAAAACAATTTGATTAGAATCACATTTTACACATGATTTAAATCATCAAACTTTGGGTCACCTCTGCCCCAATTGATTCGAATCGCACTTAACACATGATTCAAATCATGCCATTTTTCCATATTTTCTCAGTTAGCTCAGCCTGTTTGATTTGAATACAATTTAACACATGATTCGAATCACAAAATGTTTGATTTGAATCACATTTTCCACTTGATTCAAATCAATTGAAAATGGGTCAAAACTTTGTTTTTCTTTTATTCCATTTCACTTGTTCGTTTGATTTAAATCATGTGTTGCGGTGAAAATTGGATAACAAATTATTAATTAACTTGCATCATATTTCTTTTACAACCGACTTTGATTTATCCAAAGGAAAGGTTCAAGATCGTTAGAAAAACCTAAAGGGGAAAGATCTAAGGTTCGGGGGTTGGTTATACAAAGGGAAGGTATTAGCATCCTAAGTATCTATAGTACTCTACAGGAACCTCTTGTTCTAATGTTATCTTACGTTTGCTAAAGGTTCTATGCTAAAAGGTTGAAACCCTAGGGGTTAGTATCTAAGTATACTCGACAAAGCATCGCACTTTACGCCTACGTATCCTCAGGTGTAGAATCAGAGTATGCGTAGTTCTACGTCTACTGAACTATTGAGTATGGTCAATATTCAGAGGGGAAATGAGTACAAGCTCATTGTAGAGTTCAAGAACTCTCTAAATCTAGTTGTAATAAACCTATGATTATGTTTTAGTTAGGAGGGGAAAGTGATGATTCATTATGATGAATATCACTAAGAGTTTAAGAACTCTCTCCTAAAGCTAGTTGTAATTTCTATGGATCTGATGAGGCCAAGAAATAGGGTTTCTCCTAAGAGGTTACTTAGGTTAAAGGTGGGAGGTCATGACTTATGAGTCAACAATGATTACCTTCCTTTGGAATGGGAGAACACAAAGAATGTTAAGGAGGAGAAGCCAAAAAGCTAACCTCACTTGGGGGGAACATTTAACAAAGCTATGAGATAAATATCACAGGTAAGATACAAGTATGATGAGGATCAAGACATTTCATGGGGATTACATGTGAAGATGCTCTATGCAAAAACAAACAGGTGGTATAAGTGAAAGTGACAACTTCTTTGAAAGCTTAAGCATTTATCATGATAAACCAAACATGTAGGCAATCAAAAATAGTTCAAAACATGGCATTCAAGGTTCAAGACATAAACATGTTACATACTTGGTCAAACAATTCATGTTATCAGACAAATGATCTAAGGAGATCTCATGGTATTTCAAAGGTTATTTTCATGTAAGAACACAAATCAAAACTCAATGAAATCAAGTGAAACAAAACAAACAATGTCAAGACATCATACAAGGTTTAAACAACATACTTTAGGTCTCATTGATCAATGTGAACAAGAAAACATGGTAAAAGGATTAAGAGAAATCAAAGTATTCTTTTATGAAACCCTAAAAAATCTTTCATTTGTAACCTAAACCAAAGCTTCAAAAATAAATATTTTCACCAATTTCTTTCCATATTCATAAAATAGACATCTTAAGGAACATTTTACAAAAAGAATGGATCAAAAAGAGTGAAAAATGAGCAAGTTATGATTGTTTGAAAACATGGCATAAACATAAAGAAAAATAAGAAAACAAAAGATTAAAAAAATTGGGAAATGCCCTCCACCAGGTTCAAACCCATGACCAAACGTGTACAAGGCAAGCGCGCAACCGTTGGGACGGCCATACATCCGTTCACTAACACACATCCATTTGTTTTTATTTTAAGACCAAACCACTAAATGGCCAAACTCTCTTCCTCCCTCACGCTCGTCTCTCTCTCTCACGACCGTAACAATACAAACATGGACAAATTTTCCAATGATTCATTCTCACTCATTTCTTTATCAAATTGCATGAAATAAAAGCCCAAATTGAAGTACAAATTCCCTAGTTTCTGAATATGTCATTGGTTTACATTAATATGAAACACGCAAACCAGAATCTTAAGAACAACAGTGCAACACACATGAAAATGTAACATATCATTTTAAGCATACTTTTGATTCAAACACCTACCAAATGCATTCAGCAACAACAAAACAATAACACACTACATTTCTAACGTGCAAATAATAACAACATGCGCATGAAGATGGAGTTTAAAATTCAAGAAAACCTACCTCTTGGAGAAAGTCCAAGGCTTCTTCAAATCACTTGCAGATGAGAAATAGCAACTCCTGGGAGCTTTATGATCCTATTAGAACACGTTCAGATGCTTGGATCCTTTGGAAATAGCCTTGAACTCCAAACCCGATACTTGGTGCAAGGTTGAGGTTGAAAATGGCAGATGAAGATGGAGCTGTTTCAGTGAGTGTTTAGGTGTTGGAAGCTTCTCTATATGATGCTTAGAGAAGGTTTATGAAGTTTAATGAGAAAACGCACGAGCCAAATGAGCTGCAGCCATGCTTTTGCAAATTAGAGTGTTGAAATGGAAATGGTGGTTGTGGCTGTTACAGAGATGTTTCAGGTGTTTGGAATTTCTCTATGTGGTTTTTATAAGTGGTTTGTGGAGTTTGAGGGCAAGTGCTCGAGTGGAAAGAGTTGTAGCAAGTGTTTTGCAATTTTGCAAGAACTTGAGAGTGGGAGAAAGTAGTGAGTAATCAGTCTCTATTTAGAGTGATTCTGGGGTGTTTTGGACTGAGGATCAAACCTCTATTTATAGGAAAGGATTAGGGTTTGCAGCATGGCCAAAAAAAGAAAAATGCCAAGACTGCCCTTATTTTGAAATCTCTTCGTGTGAGCTGGCTGATGAGCATGGAGTCTTCATTGCCCTAGCCATAGACCTCTGTAGCAATGTGGACTGATTTGAGAGGCTCAGAGTCCAAGTTGCAAGGCAAATGAATTGTTGGAAAAGTTTCTCTCTCCATTGAAAACCACTTGCACACTCTTGACATAAACTAATATATTTGATGTTTGCAACTTGCATTTTCGTGGGAGGGGTTCAAAATATGTTAACCTTGCTACTAAACCTCAGAAAAGTGAGTTAATTGGGGATTAGAAGAGTTATGTACCATTTCACAAAAGTTGGAAACTTGAAAATCATGAAATGAACCCTAAACTTCAACAATTCGAAACTCCCAGCTCACTTCATGGATGGGGAAGTTCTTGTACTCTTTAGAAAGCCCTTAATGCCCTCTACAATAATCATGTGGGACTCGAGTTCTAAATCTTAATGTAGCTTGGTGAAAAATAGGGTTGAAGTTGGCTGCTCATGAAGGGAAAACATGCAGAATTTTACTAAGTCCTTTGGTCAATTTGGCTTATAAGCTCCATAACTCAAAATCCAAGCATTTTCTGAAGAAAAGTCATATTGAAACAATTGAAGATCTTGAAGAGAGCTTTCTAATGAGCTTTGAATCACTCCAATTGGATGTGTAGTTTAGGAGTTATGGTCCTTCCAAATTATGCTATTAGGGGAAAAATCTCACAAATGATACTTTTCTTGTTCAAAACCCTACTTCTCTTGCAAGAAACCTCATGAAACTTGATGTGGATGCTTGGAATACTTCATGAGACATTCTATGATGATTAGAAACATTAATTCTCCATCTGAACCAAAAATCCCCAAAAATTAGGGTTTCTGACAAACCCTAATTTTGCTTGTGAATGTACTGAGATTGAATCTTGTAATCTTGCTTCTTCTTTCTCACCTAAAGGTCTTAGGAGACTCTTGAGGATGTTGATAAACCAATAGGATCAAGAACTAGGGTTTGGGAGTCCATCTTGATGAAGATCAAAGCCATTAACTGATAAGTGTCACAGAAACCCTAACTTGGAGGCACAGTGAGGCTGAGGCCTAAACTTCTCTTGTTGAGGACCCAAAGCCCTTGGATTCTTGTTGAATGATGTCCCTTGACTGTGGATGACTTCATAAGGTAAGTGAACCACACAAATCTTGGCTTGATAGAGCCAAATTCTTAGAGATTTCTTCAGAGCAAACCCTAATTCCAAAGTCCTTGCATTGGAGGTCTTTGTTGACTTGACTTGCTTCAAACGTCTTGTGGAGCTTCATGGTGATATGTAAACCTAATTTGAACACAAAGAAACAAACTACAAAATATAGGTTAGTTCACACAAATGCACATATGATTCTGAAATGCACACAAGCTAGATGACATCTAAGGGGTGAAAATTTAGGGTACAACAGTTGCCCCTATTTAGACAGCTTCACCCGATGGCACAAGGAACGGAGATTCCAGAGACATCTAGGTGAAAGATATCTAAATATAGCAAACTGAAAATTTTGCCCTTAGATGGAATACAAATGCTAAGGACAAGCGAAAGACATGCAAATGCTGACATGTCATGAACTCTAATCCTAATGATATGATTCCAGGATGCAAAGATGCATACAAACCAGACACCAGGGCACACACGAAAAGAAAACAACAGAAAGGCTTTCTGGGGAAAGACGAAGGCTAGTATCCAAGAGAAACAAACTCACTGGGGATACAGGCCATCCACCGAAAGAGACTCACCGGGAAGACTCCAAAGAAACACTGGGGAAAAACAAAAAGACAATCTCCACCGGGGACAGATCCAAGGAGATAGACTACTGGGGACAAGACAAACTCACACTCTTCTAGGAACGAAACCAAAAAGAAGGACCCGATCACTAGGGATCAGTTAAAGAAGACAGACAACCAAGCAAAGGCTTTCCGGGGATTCCTAGACTGAAGAGTTTAAAGTGGGATCTTCAAGAAAAACCAGAAAAACAGAGACAAACTCTGTGCGCCAGATATGAGTCTTAATAAAGCAAATTGTTCCAAGAAGTTTGGCCTAAAACAAGCTTCCAAAAAAAAAGGGTAAATGTTCATGTTCAACTCGATTCAAACAAGAACAAAAGAAAGCTGAGGTAAGGGATAAACAACGAGCTCACGATAGCTCGAGGTCTGGGTTCAAGTTTGACTCGATTCAAACAAGAACAAAGAAAGCAGGAGGCAAAGCTTGACTCGATTCAAACAAAGCTCGGTTCAGGTTTGACTCGATTCAAACAAGAACAATGTTAAAAAACAAGAGGCAATGCTTGACTCGATTCAAACAAAGCTCGGTTCAGGTTTGACTCGATTCAAACAAGAACAATGTAAAAAAACAAGAGGCAATGCTTGACTTGATTCAAACAAAGCTCGGTTCAGGTTTGACTCGATTCAAACAAGAACAATGTAAAAAAACAAGAGGCAATGCTTGACTCGATTCAAACAAAGCTCGGTTCAGGTTTGACTCGATTCAAATAAGAACAAATGAAAGTAAGAGGCAATGCTTGACTCGATTCAAACAAAGCTCGGTTCAGGTTTGACTCGATTCAAACAAGAACAATGTTAAAAAACAAGAGGCAATGCTTGACTCGATTTAAACAAAGCTCGGTTCAGGTTTGACTCGATTCAAACAAGAACAAATGAAAGTAAGAGGCAATGCTTGACTCGATTCAAACAAAGCTCGGTTCAGGTTTGACTCGATTCAAACAAGAACAAATGTTAAAAAACAAGAGGCAATGCTTGACTCGATTCAAACAAAGCTCGGTTCAGGTTTGACTCGATTCAAACAAGAACAAATTTAAGTAAGAGGCAATGCTTGACTCGATTCAAACAAAGCTCGGTTCAAGTTTGACTCGATTCAAACAAGAACAAATGAAAGTAAGAGGCAATGCTTGAATCGATTCAAACAAAGCTCGGTTCAGGTTTGACTCGATTCAAACAAGAACAAATTTTGGAAACAAGAGGTCAAGCTTCTTAGGGAACAGAAAAGGTGTAAAGATTCCCATCTGGCGCGCAAAGGTGAAGACCGAACAAGCATGACACAAACAAAGAAAAGCCAGGGATGTCCTTACTTCATAGGGGAAATAAAGACATGCACAAACAAAAGACCACAAGAAAAACAAAGCACAAGGATGCAAAGATGCTAGGGTATAATGCATATGCTTAGCTATATGCTAGAAACGACGCGAACGACGCAAAACAGGAAAAAGAAGAAAGGATAACACAAGCCAGCACCCTGAAGTCCAAACAAACAAGGATAACCGGGGCAATCTCCTTTTAGCTGGAGATGGCAGATCCATGCCAAAAATATAGTACTGCTAACTCTTCCTGTACAAACTTGATTCCAAAATGTCTTAATCCAGAGTAAAACTTAGTTTATCTTTGTGTTTTCTCAGAAATTGCAACATTTCCGTTTTCAAAAATCAAATGAAAATGACAAAGTTTTGCAAAAAATAAAGATGATAGCACTTTAAACAAGAATATGGTTCAATAGCTGATATTCATTGAAATATGGTGACTTGCTGAATAGCAGAGTCCCATGAAATATTACAAATGCAACAAAATGGCAATTTTGGCAATGGTTACATTATATTCAATGACCAATAACCCTAATGACTAAGGACTCCAGTTGTAGCGAAACTTGAGCTTCCTTGGGGATTCCCGGATACCGGTGAGGTGTCCTTGCCTCAAGCATAATACTTCCGCACTGAATCAGCATTCACAGGATGCGCAAGCTGTTCACCATCCATGGTTGTAAGAAAATGAGACCCTCCTAAAAACACAGTCTTGACTACGAAGGGACCTTCATAATTGGGTGCCCATTTCCCACGGGCGTCTCTCTGCGATGGCAGAATCTTTTTAAGTACCAACTCGCCTACTCGGAATTCCCGAATGCGGACCTTTTTATCAAATGCTCTCTTCATCTTCTTCTGGTACATATGACCATGACACATGGCTGTCAGGCGCTTCTCATCAATTAGGTTCAGCTGATCGTATCTTTCTTGAACCCATTCAGCTTCATCAAGCTTTGCTTCCATCAATATCCTCAGAGAAGGTATCTCAACTTCTATAGGGAGGACAACATCCATTCCATATACCAACGAAAAAGGGGTTACCCCTGTTGATGTTCTGACTGACGTTCTATATCCATGTAGTGTATACGGCAACATCTCATGCCAATCCTTATATGTTTTGACCATTTTCTGAAGAATTTTCTTGATATTCTTGTTTGCAGCTTCAACCGCTCCGTTCATCTTCGGACGATGTGGTGAAGAGTTATGGTGTTCAATCTTGAAGTTACCACATATTTCCTTCATGGTTTTGTTATTCAAATTGATTCCGTTGTCAGTTATGATTCTGCTCGGAATCCCATAACGACAAATGATGTTGTTCTTAATGAAGCGAGCAACTACTTGCTTAGTCACGTTCGCATAAGAGGCGGCTTCCACCCACTTGGTAAAGTAATCTATAGCCACCAAAATAAAGCGATGTCCATTAGACGCTTTAGGCTCAATTGCCCCAATCATATCGATGCCCCACATAGAGAATGGCCAGGGCGATGATAGCACATTCAACAGAGTAGGAGGAACATGCGTTTTGTTCGCATAAATCTGACATTTATGGCATTTTCTAGCGTACTGGATGCAATCAGTCTCCATAGTCAACCAATAGTATCCAGCCCTCAAAATCTTCCTAACCATGGCATCCCATTGGCATGGGTGCCAAAAGCTCCTTCATGGATATCATGGATCAGTAAATCTGCTTCCCTCTTATCAACACATCTCAACAAAACCATATCATGATTCCTTTTGTACAGTACACCATTGCTGATAAAGAATTTGGCTGACAATCTTCGCAGAGTCTTCCTATCAAGAACGGAGGCGTTGGCCGGATATTCTTGATTCTTTAGGAAATTCAAAATGTCATGGAACCAAGGTTTACCGTCTGTTTCTTCTTCAATGGATCGGCAGTAGGCAGGCTCAATCCTCCTTTCAATACTGATTACTGGATCTTCGTTGATAAATCTAACTTGCCACATCGAAGCCAGTGTTGCCAAAGCATCAGCCACATGATTCTCAGTACTTGGCACATGGCGAAAAGTTACCTCGTCAAAGCACTTAATTAACTCCAAAGCATACGCCTGATAAGGGATAAGCTTCTCATCTTTTGTCTCCCACTCTCCTCTGATTTGATAAATGACTAGAGCAGAGTCACCCATCACTTCGAGAAAATAGATTCCAAGATCGATTGCGGCTTCCAGACCTAGAATACACGCCTCATATTCAACAATATTGTTCGTACACCCAAAATCCAATCTAGCTGTAAAAGGGGTGTAGCCACCTTCCGGATTAATTATAACAACACCTACTCCATGCCCCTTGTAATTGGACGAACCGTCGAACATCATCTTTCACCTATACTCAGCCCTGGGATCTTCCTCCGAGCTTGACTGTTCACAATCTTTTACTGCCATAATATCCTCGTCAGGGAAATCAAACTTGAGTGGCTCGTAGTCTTCAACTGGTTGATCGGCAAGATATTCTGAAAGAACACTTCCTTTAATGGCCTTTTGAGTGACATACTGAATGTCATATTCAGATAATAGCATGTGCCAGCGGGCAAGTCTACCTGTTTGAGCAGGTTTCTCGAAAATGTACTTTATCGGATCCATCTTGGAAATTAACAAAGTAGTATGACAAATTAGGTACTGTCTTAGGCGTTTGGCGGCCCAAGCTAGAGCGCAACAAGTTTTTTCAAGTAGTGAGTAACGGCTTTCACTGTCTGCAAACTTCTTACTCAGATAATAAATTGCATGTTCTTTTCGGCCAGTCCTGTCATGCTGTCCCAAAACACAGCCCATAGATTCTTCCAAAACAGTCAAATACATAAAGAGAGGTCTTCCAGAAACCGGCGGAACCAGAATAGGAGGTTCTTGGAGATAACTTTTAAGTTTCTCGAATGCTTGTTGACAGTCAGCATTCCATTCTACTGGCTGATTCTTACAGAGTAATTTAAAAATTGGCGCACATATCGGAGTCATGTTGGAGATGAACCTGGAGATGTAATTCAAACGGCCCAAAAATCCTCTGACTTGAGACTCGGTTTGCGGAGCTGGCATTTCTTGAATTGCTCGCACTTTATCTGGATCCACTTCAATGCCCTTTTGGCTAACAATGAAACCCAATAACTTCCCTGATCTGACTTCAAAGGTACACTTCGCAGGGTTTAACCTCAACTAATACTTTCGAAGTCTCTTAAATAATTTCAACAAATGGTCTACATGCTCTTCCTCACTCTGTGATTTGGCTATCATGTCGTCCACATACACTTCAATCTCCTTGTGGATCATATCATGGAACAGCGTCACCATAGCTCTCTGGTAAGTTGCCCCGGCATTTTCAATCCAAAAGGCATAACCTTGTAACAGTAAGTACCCCATGGGGTGATGAAAGTAGTCATGTCCATATCAGCATTCTAATCTGATTGTAGCCTGAAAAGCCATCCATAAATGAGAACATGGCGAAACGAGCCGTGTTGTCTACCAATGTGTCGATATGCGGTAGAGGAAAATCATCCTTGGGACTAGCTTTGTTAAGATCCCTGTAATCCACAGACATTCGTACCTTTCCATTCTTCTTCATAACTGGAACAATATTAGCCACCCACTCTGGGTATTTGGATACTGCTAAAAATCCAGCATCCAACTGTCTTCTAACTTCATCTCGAATTTTGAGGGCCATGTCAGGATGACTTCTGCGAAGCTTTTGTTTTACGGGCGGGCACTCCGGTTTGAGTGGTAACTTATGGACCACAATATCTGTATCTAAACCAGGCATGTCTTGGTAGGACCAAGCAAACACGTCCACATACTCTTCAAGGAGTGAAATCAAACGCTGTCTAATTTCTGGCTTCAGCGATGCCCCAATCTTAACCTCTCTCTTCTCTTCCTCAGTGCCAAGATTGATGACATCCACCTGCTTTTCATGAGGCTGGAGATCCGTCTACTGGTAATCACACATATCTGCTAGATCCTTGGGCACCTCATAATCTTCCCCCTCCTTAGTTTGATAGATAGGAGCGCCGAAGTCAATGGTAAGATCAAGGTCATTGAATACAATGGGTTTATGATCCATTCTGCATGATAGAATGATTTGTCTTATTAAAATGCACAACAATTCAAGAACATGCGGGGTGAAGATGTTTTTAATATTTGAAAAGATTGCCATTTTTAGAAACGGAATGCAATAAAGTAAAGACAATGAGAATTTTAACAAAATGTCATTTCATTGATTAAGATATTGAAAACGGAGGCCCGTACAAAATAATCCACTAGTTCTGGGCAAAACTAGGGAAATGAAAACAACAAATCAAAACACATTACTCTGGTTCTGGGTATAAAGTTGGGATCTCAACAGACTCCCAATTGCTTAACGCGCCTGCCTGGCGTAAAACCAAACGATCAATATCTTCCTCTTCGTCTGCACTTCCAATGATTGCGTGGACCTGATGTCCACCTCTGACAAATGTTTCTTGCATAGTCCTTATCTTCATCCCTCTTCGTCTTATACCTGAAGCAGCCTCATCCTCTGGAGTTGGTCTGTAACCCAACCCCTGGTGTCGGTTCCTCTTCTCAACCTCAATAATTTCTCCTCATCCTGCGGGCACGCCTTCTCGAAGGGCAGATTGGATACTTTTATACGAAGCAAAAGATGGACACTCCAGTATTACCGGCTTCTCATTGTCAATCATAACTGCATTAGCTATTTCCAGAGCCTGGAAAGAAGTTTCCAACGCATCTTCATCAGCCTCGATGTAACGGAAGGACGACAGATTACTAACCATCAAATCTTCTTCTCCGTGCACAATGACCAACTTATCATCAATCACAAACTTTAATTTCTGAAGTAGGGTTGAGGTGACAGCGCCAGCCTCATGGATCCAGGGCCTTCCTAGCAGACAGCTATAGGCTGGATTAATATCCAAGACTTGAAACAGAACATTGAATTCCTGAGGGCCAATCAAAATAGGTATCTCAATTTCTCCCATCACAGATCTACGTGAACCATCAAAGGCTTTGACAACTAATGACGTGGGCCTCATTATCCCTCATTGGTATGCCAACTTATCGAGAGTTCTCTTTGGTAAAACATTCAGAGAAGATCCTGTATCTACAAGAACTCTAGCCAACGTGTCTTCCTGACATTTCATGGATATGTGTAGCGCAAGATTGTGTTTCCGACCCGCTTGGGTCAATTCTTCATCACTGAAGCTGAGTGTATTGCATGCAATAATGTTAGCGATAACATGATCAAACTGTCTGGCGGTAATATCTTGAACTACATGAGCCTGGGCCAATACTTTCTGCAGTGCTGATCGGTGGACTGGTGAATTAATCAGCAGAGATAAAATGGAAATCTTTGATGGAGTCTAGTGGAGCTGATCCACAACCTTGTAGTCACTTCTTTTTATTATCCTGAGAAACTCTTCGTCATCCTCTTTGGAGACCACTTCTTTACCTTTGTCACTGACGGGTACATGAACATCACTTTCTTTACTAGACACTTCTTTATTCACAGGAGTATAAATCCTTCCACTCCTCGTCATTTTCCCTATTCCTACTATATTGGATACATTCTTCTCATCAGTCCCCACCTCTTTCCTTGGGACTGGCTCTTCTATAACGACCCCCACCTCTTTCCTTGGGATCATCTCCTCCCTCTTCCTACCACCTGTAATGTCTTCGTAAATCCATGGTAATGCTTTGGTTCCCCTGAACCTAAATGGGACTGGTCTTGGAGGATTATTTCGCCTGACATGATTAACAGGAGAAACAACTTTAGGTTTGTTGAATCTTGGAACAGTTTGTTTAAACACGGGACTCACGGTACTTGCCCCTGGACTGCTGAACACCGGAACTACTGATATGTATTCTTCTTCGTCAAACACGGGTACTTGCTTCGGCAAATTAAACACTGGTTCAATCACTGCTACTCTGTTTTCTTTTCTGAAAACCTGTAGGAAACCTTCATCAATCAACTGCTAAATATCATCTTGAACTGACTGACACCCTTTACTACTACCATCACACTCTTCACAACCCTCATGGCAAACCTGGACCAAACCGGCGCTAAACAACTTGGCATGAAATGTTCTCATGGGAGTTTTAATCTCTGAGACCAACACTTCATCATTCTCGTCTTCGATAGCATTAGTTGACCCATGCGTTGGCAAGGGGTTACTCTTCACGTTTGGCTGGTTATTAGCGAAAGACAGAATGTTTTTCTCCATCAGGCTTTTTACCAGATTCTTTAATGCCAAACAACTTTCTAAATCATGACCCACCCCTCCTTGATGGAAAGCACATGTTGTATTGGGGTTGAAGAACTGCAGCGACTTCTCAGATGGTGGCCCCAACGGCCTAGTAACAACTAATCCTTGCTCCACTAGAGAAGGATACAATGCTGTGTAAGACATCGGTATGGGTGGAAAATTTACCATCTGTCTTCTTTGAGGGGTATTTTACTGTGGCGCTGGTCGCCTCTACTGCTGGTAATTCTGATTTTGATTTCTCGGCCACTGTTGTTGATTTGGTGGCTGGGGAGTAGGAACTTGTTGCATCATCTGATGGTTAAAAGCGGGCGTAATAGCCGCTACATAAGGTTGTTGTGCGAACTGCACTGGGTAAATCGGTTGTTGAGGAAAATCGAGACTTGGTTGCTGTTGAAAGAGAGATCGTTTCCATCTGGGATTCGGACTTTTTGACATAACCGCATTAGTCTCCCCTTCTTTCTTCTTATGGAAATTGCCCGGAGACCTCTTGACACTGTTGCCAACAGAACTGGGTGAATCGGCTACTTTTCCACTTTTCAAACCCGCTTCTACTTTCACACCAATGGCAATGATATCAAAAAAATTAGCACCAATATTACTGATCATCTTCTCATAAAATTCAGGCTTTACGGTGTCCACGAACCAATCAGCTAATTCTTTTTCTGTCAACGGTGGTTCAACCTGCGAGGCTGTCTCCCTCCATCTTTGAGCGTATTCTTTGAATGATTCGGTGTTCTTTTGGGTCATAGTCAGCAGTTGTCTACGGTCCGGAGCTAAGTCCAGATTATACTTATAATGTCTTACAAAGGCGTCCATTACATCTTGAAAACATTTGACCTGAGATTGATCCATTCCTAGATACCATTTTGCAGCGGCGCCCTTCAGGCTATCTTGGAAACAGTGTATCAATAGCTTATCGTTGTCCATGTACGTAGCCATTCTCCGGAGGTACATGACTAAATGCGCTTTGGGGCAAGTAGCACCAGAATACAATTCGAAACCTGGCAGCCTGAACTTCGGTGGAATTACCAGATCTGTAACCAAACACATGTCCTTGAGATCAGTACTGAAGACATTACTTCCCTCCATAGCCTTCAACTTTCTCTGCATAACCTCCACACTTGCTTTCAACTTCTCATTACGATCATCCTCTTCCACATATATGTTGTCACAATCAAAATGATGCTGATTCTGAAAAACAGGTTAGAACTGAGTTTGCACCACAGGCGGAGCATAAGTCGGAATAGTTTGCTGATTCTCACTAAACAATGGCACTGCTTGTTGTGTAGATTGAGGAGCTGTGGCCCGTGTAAAATCAAGTGGCATCCCTAGAGTCGGGTTTACAAGAGGTATAATTGGTGGCTCTACAGTTGTAGCAATGACCTCTGAGACTACGGTAACCTGCGCATCCATCTTTGCTCGTATAACATTCAAAACCTCCATGATCTGCCCCATTCCTCCTCTCAATTCATTGAGTTCGTTGTTAACCTGATCCAAATTCTCGCAATCCTCAGACATTCTTCTTCTTCGAGCCTGTGCCCGGGTGTTGTAACGATGTAGAGAATTCAGGGTGACAGTTCTGGAGAAGATAAAAACGACGATGAGACATGGAAGAATGCATATGCACATGCAACGATGCAAATGAGATGCAAATGCAGGCCAAACCATCAAGAACTAAAAATTATTCGGAAGCAGTGTAAACAATAGGATTACCAACAACATAAACTTCTTTCCATTGAAAGATAAACAAGTGCTTACAAAAGGGAAATATTACAACCATTATTCGAATTACATTAGAGAAATACAACTTAAAACAGGATTACAACAACTGATCATAAAACAGGAAACTTAAAAGCTAATACTCTAAATAGGAGGGCCCTTCGCCTTCCCTGATCTCCTCCATGATCTCCTTGATGTGCT
Organism: Lathyrus tuberosus; assembly: GCA_022829125.1. Classification (NCBI taxonomy): domain Eukaryota; kingdom Viridiplantae; phylum Streptophyta; class Magnoliopsida; order Fabales; family Fabaceae; genus Lathyrus; species Lathyrus tuberosus. The sequence goes on along the minus strand of JALAZF010000274.1, from coordinate 2,343,855 downwards.
GCTTGGTCCTGGCCTTCTCAACAGTCAGCTCCCCCAATAATTCCATCCTCTTCTGCTTGGCACTCGTGGGTGTCTCGTAGTATGGAAAAGGCTTCTTCATATTGAGCGAAATCCCTTGTGCCCATTTCAAATGAGCCTCTGCGACGGGACCGGTGGTGGTCCACCTCTGCTGATTGATGTGGGACCAGGCATGCCCCATTTTGAGTTTGTCTTCAAATCCCTCTCCATACCCATAATAGATCATCTCCAGCTCCCTGGGATCTGGTTGTTCTTCAATGGGATGACCAAGTTGGCAATGAGCGAGAGCCGGATTGTAGTTGATACAACCAAACCGTCCCATGAGTGGTACGTTGGGATAGTCCCCACAGCTTACAATCATAAGAGTCCCTCTCGGGTCTGAATCATACCACTTGATAGCAGAACGCTCTAGCTCCATCAGTTTCTTAGCCCAAAGGGCGCTGTCTCTTACCTCCCAGAATGTTGGAGTTGTAGGTAAATACGAAATAAACCACTTATAGAGCAGTGGAGCACAACAGACGATCACACCTTCTCCTTCCATGAATCGTGTGGTGACTGAGAAGTACATATCAGCTAGTAGAGTAGGGACAGGGTTCTGACTCATGAAAATTCAGATAGCCTGGACATCAACGAAGTCTTCGATATTAGGAAATAGGAACAACCCATATACTAGCAGAGCAAACATGGATTCGAATATTTCAGAGTTTCCCCTTTCTTGGAAGTGAAGAGCTCTTTCAATCAAAAACTGAGCTGGTAAACCACGGTACCCTTCTCTAGTAGTCATGTTCTCTCGTATGTGCCTTTTTCGGATCCTCAATCCTGCAGCAATCTCTTGGTTAAGGAACTCCCCTTCCATACCAGAAAACGGAGGGTGATATTGAATTGGTAAACCCATCATAGCTGAATACTCCTCTATAGTCGGAACCAACTGGAAATTAGGGAATATGAAACAACGGTACGCGGGATGATACAATTGCACCAGGGTTTCCAGCAATCCTTCCTTCACTTGTAGTTTCATTAGGGACAAAAGGTCCCCATACCTGTCAATGAAGCTTGGCGGGTCTTCTATTCTTCCTCCAATCTCTATCAGCTGCTCCATGTTAGGGATCAGGAAGGTAAAGGGCCAGTCTATCTTCTTGGTAGCCTCCATTCTCTACAAAATCTACAAAACAAAGTTTAGTGTCTTGATGGTTTAGCAAAGATGCAAGATGCAATGCAAAGTTTCATGGAATTCAGACATTTTTGCAGAACATCGTGAAATATAAAAAAAAACTCATTTTCATTGAAAACAGATTACAATAGTTAATACACTGCTGAGAGTCATAGAAAAAGAAGCCAAATAAAAGCCTAGAAAGTCCTAAGGGGATTCTCCTAGGAGTCGTAGCTTGAGTCTTCTGTTTTCTTCCTCTATCTGATCTCTTTCTGCGATAAGGTTGTCGACGATCGTCTTCCAAGCTGTAGGCTGAGCAGTAGAAGAACTTGGGCATTCTTGAACCTTCCTTTTCTTACAAGAGGTCAACTCTTCATCCTTAGCACGTAGTTGTTTTCGGAGTTCAAAGTTCTCCTCAACAACCACCTGATACTTGAGTCTCCATGCTTCCTCTGATCGCTGGGTCTGTTTCAATGATATCTCCAATTCCTCTTCCTTTGACATGAAGTACAGAATGGGCTCTTATTTCATGGGAATTGGTTCCTCCATTTTGTATGGCATCTTCAATTCAATGGCTCGCTTGCGGACCCACTAAAGATATGGCTCCAATGAAACACAGTTTGGTTTCCCCAAAGAGCTGCTTCCTCTCTTACACCTACTACCCCAAGCCTTCAAAATTAAATCCCTTTGTTCTTCACTTTCTTTGTACTCCTCAAAATAAATTCCCTCCACACGGATGTTTAGAGGTTTATCCTTCAGAGGGTATCCCAATTGACGGCGTGCCAACACCGGATTGTAACTGATTCCACCTTTGATGCCAAGAAGAGGCACATTGTTGTATTGGCCACAATTATCTATTATTGAGATCTTATCATATACCCGGTTGTACCAGTCAATATCTGTGTGAGAAAGGGCCATAACCTTCTTAGACCACCATCCCTTCTTAGGATCCCAAAATGCACCCTTCTTGGGCAAATGTGAAACAAACCATCTGTATAAAACAGGGGCACAGCAAATGATCTGTCCGTTAGAATGGGCATTTCTTGTATGGACTGAATGGTAGGCTTCAGCAAGTAAGGTAGGTACAGGGTTTTGCTTTAGGAAAATCTTGATTGCATGTAAGTCCACGAAGTTGTCGATGTTCGGGAACAAGAAGAGTCCATAAATAAGCAGAGCAAAAATGGCTTCAAAGGCGTCTCTGTTGGAGTGTTTGGCAAAGTAGTGGGCCTTTCCAAACAAGAACTTAACAGTCAACCCAAAAATCCCTCCCTTAGAGATTAAGTTGTTTTTTATGTCAACTAATTCTAAGTGGGTTTCCTTGGCTATCTCTTCTTCTTTAGGGTCTCTGTTGAAAATGGGAAACGGCGAATTATCCTTAACAGGCAAACCAACTATGTGAGAGTATTCTTCAAGTGTAGGTAAGAGCTGATAGTTGGGAAAAGTGAAGCAATGATACTTCGGGTCATAAAATTGGAGTAAAGTTGAGAGGAGTCCTTCATCAACACCTTTCCTCAATAATGTCCATAAATTTCCGTATCTGTCCTCGAATCCTTTAGGGTCTGTAAGCAAATCTCCTAATCCCTTTAGGTCAACCAATCTAGGACTCCTGAAAGTGTATTTTATTGTTTTCCTTCTTGATTCGTCCATGATATTTTTCTGACATTTTACAAAAAAGAGTCTGAGTTCCATGAAACAGATATGCCATGAATGTTTATGATGTATGGATGCAAAACAAACACATATACACACATCACAAATATATGAACACATAAAGGGTTTGGGGATGAAAGCATGGAGTCACAGTTTACCCCCCTTTTGGTATGTACTATAGTTTTCACCTGCCGAACAAGGGTCTAAAGAGTTCCCAGAGTCTACAATCCATCTTTCGAATTTTATCGACTTCCCAGATAACTTGGTAATCAATAAAATTCTCAAGAGGATCTCGTCTGAGTGTAGTATCGCGTGACAACCAATTCAGAAATAGACTCCATCATGGTCACCGCACTATATCCTAAAAGGCCAAGTGGGGTTTGGTAACTACGGTTCTCAGCCTCACTGGCACATACATTGAGAGTAGCATGCTTTCACGAAAAGGATCGTTCAACATGACTAAACTCTCAAGAAGGCCTAAGCTGAGTGATGGTTTCTCAAGTTAACTTTTTTAGGAATCGACTCCTTCAAAGCCCCCTTGAATATCCCATCGTCCTATCATAAGTGCACTCGAAATCCGGGTATAGGATTTATCTCACTCAAAAGTATCAACCCAAATCAAACAGGATAATCAAAATATAGAACAGATATACAAGCAGATATGCATACAAGTAATCATACAAGTAGATAAGCAAACATGAATAACATAAAAGCAAGATAGGCACAACCCTCTTAGGAATGAACCAGCAATAGGTCTATCTTCATCCCCAGTGAAGTCGCCATTTCTGTTGCGGTGAAAATTGGATAACAAATTATTAATTAACTTGCATCATATTTCTTTTACAACCGACTTTGATTTATCCAAAGGAAAGGTTCAAGATCGTTAGAAAAACCTAAAGGGGAAAGATCTAAGGTTCGGGGGTTGGTTATACAAAGGGAAGGTATTAGCACCCTAAGTATCTGTAGTAATCTACAGGAACCTCTTGTTCTAATGTTATCTTACGTTGGCTAAAGGTTCTATGCTAAAAGGTTGAAACCCTAGGGGTTAGTATCTAAGTATACTCGACAAAGCATCGCACTTTGCGCCTACGTATCCTCGGGTGTAGAATCAGAGTATGCGTAGTTCTACGTCTACTGAACTATTGACTATGGTCAATATTCATAGGGGAAATGAGTACAAGCTCATTGTAGAGTTCAAGAACTCTCTAAATCTAGTTGTAATAGACCTATGATTATGTTTTAGTTAGGAGGGGAAAGTGATGATTCATTATGATGAATATCACTAAGAGTTTAAGAACTCTCTCCTAAAGCTAGTTGTAATTTCTATGGATCTGATGAGGCCAAGAAATAGGGTTTCTCCTAAGAGGTTACTTAGGTTAAAGGTGGGAGGTCATGACTTATGAGTCAACAATGATTACCTTCCTTTGGAATGGGAGAACACAAAGAGTGTTAAGGAGGAGAAGCCAAAAAGCTAACCTCACTTGGGGGGAACATTTAACAAAGCTATGAGATAAATATCACAGGTAAGATACAAGTATGATGAGGATCAAGACATTTCATGGGGATTACATGTGAAGATGCTCTATGCAAAAACAAACAGGTGGTATACGTGAAAGTGACAACTTCTTTGAAAGCTTAAGCATTTATCATGATAAACCAAACATGTAGGCAATAAAAAATAGTTCAAAACATGGCATTCAAGGTTCAAGACATAAACATGTTACATACTTGGTCAAACAATTCATGTTATCAGACAAATGATCTAAGGAGATCTCATGGTATTTCAAAGGTTATTTTCATGTAAGAACACAAATCAAAACTCAATGAAATCAAGTGAAACAAAACAAACAATGTAAAGACATCATACAAGGTTTAAACAACATACTTTAGGTCTCATTGATCAATGTGAACAAGAAAACATGGTAAAAGGATTAAGAGAAATCAAAGTATTCTTTTATGAAACCCTAAAAAATATTTCATTTGTAACCTAAACCAAAGCTTCAAAAATAAATATTTTCACCAATTTCTTTCCATATTCATAAAATAGACATCTTAAGGAACATTTTACAAAAAGAATGGATCGAAAAGAGTGAAAAATGAGCAAGTTATGATTGTTTGAAAACATGGCATAAACATAAAGAAAAATAAGAAAACAAAAGATTAAAAAAATTGGGAAATGCCCTCCACCAGGTTCGAACCCATGACCAAACGTGTACAAGGCAAGCGCGCAACCGTTGGGACGGCCATACATCCATTCACTAACACACATCCATTTGTTTTTATTTTAAGACCAAACCACTAAATGGCCAAACTCTCTTCCTCCCTCACGCTCGTCTCTCTCTCACAACCGTAACAATACAAACATGGACAAATTTTCCAATGATTCATTCTCACTCATTTCTTTATCAAATTGCATGAAATAAAAGCCCAAATTGAAGTACAAATTCCCTAGTTTCTGAATATGTCATTGGTTTACATTAATATGAAACACGCAAACCAGAATCTTAAGAACAATAGTGCAACACACATGAAAATGTAACATATCATTTTAAGCATACTTTTGATTCAAACACCTACCAAATGCATTCAGCAACAACAAAACAATAACACACTACATTTCTAACGTGCAAATAATAACAACAAGCGCATGAAGATGGAGTTTAAAATTCAAGAAAACCTACCTCTTGGAGAAAGTCCAAGGCTTCTTCAAATCACTTGCAGATGAGAAATAGCAACTCCTGGGAGCTTTATGATCCTATTAGAACACGTTCAGATGCTTAGATCCTTTGGAAATAGCCTTGAACTCCAAACCCGATACTTGGTGCAAGGTTGAGGTTGAAAATGGCAGATGAAGATGGAGTTGTTTCAGTGAGTGTTTAGGTGTTGGAAGCTTCTCTATATGATGCTTAAAGAAGGTTTATGAAGTTTAATGAGAAAATGCACGAGCCAAATGAGCTGCAGCCATGCTTTTGCAAATTAGAGTGCTGAAATGGAAATGGTGGTTGTGGCTGTTACAGAGATGTTTCAGGTGTTTGGAATTTCTCTATGTGGTTTTTATAAGTGGTTTGTGGAGTTTGAGGGCAAGTGCTCGAGTGGAAAGAGTTGTAGCAAGTGTTTTGCAATTTTGCAAGAACTTGAGAGTGGGAGAAAGTAGTGAGTAATCAGTCTCTATTTGGAGTGATTCTGGGGTGTTTTGGACTGAGGATCAAACCTCTATTTATAGGAAAGGATTAGGGTTTGCAGCATGGCCAAAAAAAGAAAAATGCCAAGACTGCCCTTATTTTGAAATCTCTTCGTGTGAGCTGGCTGATGAGCATGGAGTCTTCATTGCCCTAGCCATAGACCTCTGTAGCAATGTGGACTGATTTGAGAGGCTCAGAGTCCAAGTTACAAGGCAAATGAATTGTTGGAAAAGTTTCTCTCTCCATTGAAAATCACTTGCACACTCTTGACATAAACTAATATATTTGATGTTTGCAACTTGCATTTTCGTGGGAGGGGTTCAAAATATGTTAACCTTGCTACTAAACCTCAGAAAAGTGAGTTAATTGGGGATTAGAAGAGTTATGTACCATTTCACAAAAGTTGGAAACTTGAAAATCATGAAATGAACCCTAAACTTCAACAATTCGAAACTCCCAGCTCACTCCATGGATGGGGAAGTTCTTGTACTCTTTAGAAAGCCCTTAATGCCCTCTACAATAATCATGTGGGACTCGAGTTCTGAATCTTAATGTAGCTTGGTGAAAATTAGGGTTGAAGTTGGCTGCTCATGAAGGGAAAACATGCAGAATTTTACTAAGTCCTTTGGTCAATTTGGCTTATAAGCTCCATAACTCAAAATCCAAGCATTTTCTGAAGAAAAGTCATATTGAAACAATTGAAGATCTTGAAGAGATCTTTCTAATGAGCTTTGAATCACTCCAATTGGATGTGTAGTTTAGGAGTTATGGTCCTTCCAAATTATGCTATTAGGGGAAAAATCTCACAAATGATACTTTTCTTGTTCAAAACCCTACTTCTCTTGCAAGAAACCTCATGAAACTTGATGTGGATGCTTGGAATACTTCATGAGACATTCTATGATGATTAGAAACATTAATTCTCCATCTGAACCAAAAATCCCCAAAAATTAGGGTTTCTGACAAACCCTAATTTTGCTTGTGAATGTACTGAGATTGAATCTTGTAATCTTGCTTCTTCTTTCTCACCTAAAGGTCTTAGGAGACTCTTGAGGATGTTGATAAACCAATAAGATAAAGAACTAGGGTTTGGGAGTCCATCTTGATGAAGATCAAAGCCATTGACTGATAAGTGTCACAGAAACCCTAACTTGGAGGCACAGTGAGGCTGAGGCCTAAAATTCTCTTGTTGAGGACCCAAAGCCCTTGGATTCTTGTTGAATGATGTCCCTTGACTGTGGATGACTTCATAAGGTAAGTGAACCACACAAATCTTGGCTTGATAGAGCCAAATTATTCTTGATTTCTTCAGAGCAAACCCTAATTCCAAAGTCCTTGCATTGGAGGTCTTTGTTGACTTGACTTGCTTCAAACGTCTTGTGGAGCTTCATGGTGATATATAAACCTAATTTGAACACAAATAAACAAACTACAAAATATAGGTTAGTTCACACAAATGCACATATGATTCTGAAATGCACACAAGCTATATGACATCTAAGGGGTGAAAATTTAGGGTACAACATCATGAAATGCTATTGATTCGAATCTAACTGACTTTTTAAACCATTTTCTTTGCTTAATCTCAAACACATATAAAACTTTTTTGTCATCATTTTCTCATGTAACAAATCATAGTGAGTATCATAATCAACATTGTGGTTCTGTGGGAAAAAATCAATTTTCTTTGTTTTGAAAGTTCATCTTCAACTTCAATTTGATTCAGATCTTGATAACGAGAGATTTGTAATTGATTGAAGGAGACGCGTTCTTGAAGATTTGGTTGAGATTTTCTGGTTGTTTGCAAGATTGAGGTGATTGTATATGGTGATGACAAATTTCATTGAAAAGAAGTAGGTTCTTGTCTCTAGAATTGCCTTAGTAGTGACTGTGTGGAAGACTACAAATAAGACGAAGTTCTTCTCAAAGCTTCGCATAATACATCGCTCAAGGAATCGAAAGGATCAAGGGGTTGATTACTACACACAAAGGCTTAGAGAAAATTGGTGATATTGGAAGAGTAAGAAGCGTTAATCGAGTAAAGATTACGTAGATGAGTTTGACAATGCGTTGTATACAAGTCAAGATCTAGATAGGAGATTTTAATTTTCTCAGCTTTATTGTGGATTGGTGATTGTATGAACTCTTGCAAATATTTATCAAATAAAAAGGAACAATGCATATTCCAATGAGAAACCATTGAAGAGTGCACGTAGGGAAAGCGAGAACGAACGCCGAAGCACTATAAATCTCGGTGTCATCTCTCTCTCTCTTACTCTTGCATTTAATTTCATACACTACTACGAAAAACCCATTTAAAAACGGTTGGGAATGACATATAATGATGCGGGCAAAGGCGTTGTTATGTAGATTGTTGTTGTATCTTCGATGTTTCTACAACGGTCTAGAAATCGTTGTTGTATTCTAGAAAACGCGCTATATATTGCAACGGTTAGTTGTATCAACCGTTGTGAAATATATTATTAATCACAATGGATATTAGTTTCAACCGTTGTGAAATATATTATCAATCACAACGGATATTAGTTTCAACCGTTGTTACATGTACCCTTAGTTTATTATATACAAATGTATATTGCTTGTTTTACCATACACCTATTTAAAGAATTACAACCATTAAATTGGTAAGGAAATATATAATCTAAAAATTAAAATATTCTTGAAAACCAACTTAAACACACCACAGTTTTTCGAATTGCATCCATTTCATTCCGCACATTTTATGTTCCTTAACACATAATATACGATTCAATGGTCTGATTCACTCTACTCATCGATATTTTTAATTATATAGTTTACCTCTCCATCGCCCAAAATCATCGCGATTTTATCATCATAACAATCATTATCATAAAAACCATGATGATTTTTGGCGATGAATAGGTAAACTATATAATATAAAAGATATCGATGTGTAGAAGGAATCAGACCGTTGAATCGTATATTATGCGTTAAGGAACATTCAATGTGCGGAATGAAATGGATGTGATTCGAAAAACATTGACATGATAATGGTTGGTTTTCAAATACATCTTAATTCTCAGATTATAAGTTTCGATACCAATTTAACAGATTGCATTTTCATTAAAAGGATAGTAAAACAAACAATATACATAGTATATAATAAACTAAATTTCATATGTACAATATCAGAATAATAAACTAAATTTCATATGTACAATATCAAAATGAATTCATATATATGTACCTTATTAGAATGAATTCATATATATATGTACCACCATCATCATCACCATGTGAAACAAACCTAAGAAGTGGGAAAGCAATGAAGAAAATTAGTTATTATTCAAAACAAAACAAGCAAAATTAGAAACAAACCCTAAGAAGTGGGAAGCAATGAAGAAAATTAGTTAGTATTCAAAACAAAACAAGCAAAAGTTGAAACAAAACGCTAAGAAGTGGGACTGTACCATAACAATGAAGTTCACATTGCTTGTGAAGCATTGAAGTCGAATCTGCGCAAAAAGAGGACAATCAACAAAAACATCATGAAGCAAATGAGATAATGAGTACTATTTAACAAAAAGATTGAAGTGGAAGATTACCTTATTTTCCATAAACAATATGTACATTACGCTTGCTACCGCCAACATCATCACCATGTTCATCTAGTTTTAGATTCTGCAAGAAGAACTACAAGGAGGAAGAAGCTTAAATCAAAAGCTTCATACTTCTTGTATTTCTTCTCGCAGATTCTTAAAAAAGATGAAGTTTGGGTGTTAGGGCTTCGCTGTGAAGGAAACGACGCGACTGTCAAAAAGGAAAAGTTAATTCCCTTATATAGGTAAATTTTTCACAACGGTTTTCTTAAATAACTGTTATGATAGATTATATATTAATTTAATAATATCACAACGGTCAGTTATAATAACCGTAGCGATACCCCTTATACGTGGTATAAGGTTCGACACCAGGCAACAACATTTTCCTAAAATTACGCCTGGATTATAAGTGATATCGCTACGGTCATTACTTATAACCGTCGTAATATTATTAACCATTGCACTTCCCAACATATGAACGGTTTACAAGAAAATATCGTTCCAGAATATGAACGGTTTACAAGTTATCATCATTACAAGCATTAAACTATCAATCTTTTCATCTTCAACCTCATCTATAAATAGACAATTTTACATATCTAAATAATATATTCTTCGTAACAATGAGTTCAACAAATGAGAATCCTAGAAACCTCAATGAGGAACGTCAGGCGCCAATCCAGGAGGTCGTCCAACCAGCAACTGCCAACTTCAGGGATGCCTTAAGGGTAAGGAAGGATAAGAAGAAGAAGAAGCCGAAGAAGAAGAAGATAAAGAAGAAAAGGAGGCCTGTATATTATGATTCCGATGAGGGGAGTGAGGAGAGATGTCTAGATTATGAAGATGCATTTTATGCTATGGGCTCTGACAATGATCTTGATATGTAATATGTTTATCAATGTACTCTCAATGGAATATTAAAAAAAATTATCTCTATATATGTTCATCTCTTACAGTTTTATTTTTTAAGTTATATATATACTCTATTGCACTTAAAAATACTAAAGAATACATTGCTGGGAATATACATCATACATTACATGGCGTTAGACATGTTTAAAAAATTAATACATGTTTAAAATCTAAAAATATGACAAAAAATACATTGCTGTGAATCGAAGCGTGATACATGTATTAGAACAGTTTTCTAATACAAGCGTGTTAAAATGTAAAAATATGGAAAAAAATATAGTAGCTGGGAATCGAAGCTTGTTACACAGCTTGTATTACAACGGTTATGTAATACAACCGTCGTTAAACATGGCGTTATAAATTTTTAGTCCTTATACAACGGTGGGATACGAAACCGTGGTAAACCTGGCGTCGTTAAATGGGGTTTTCGTAGTAGTGGTAGTATTTGCATGATTAGGTATTTCAATTCTAATGTAGTTTATCGTTGATTCAATTGATAGTGATTTATTACCTAAGCATTAGATTTTGTTAGAATTGCATACCTTATTGAGTTGAATTGTTGATTAATATTCTGCGAAACAATTGAGGTTAGAATTCTCTATATTGAATCATTGTATAAACACACCTCGTGTATTATACAATCGATTACCATGTGTTTCATCATATTCATCTTTGGTGTTTGTGAAATGATTTAGTGTTAATGTAATCGAAATTTCAAATAGTATAATTTTCATATTTTCGCATCAAACATTCCGCTCACAATTTTTGAAAACACTCTAATAACTTTTTTTTATAAAAAAACAGTTGATGTTATTTGGGTCTTTTGACCCCTTCTAAATTATTTGTCTACTCTCATATTCACACCCAACAGGTAGGTATTTGTATGAGGTTTTTCCCTACTAAAAAACTGAAATGAGTCCAGAGTAGTGAGAATGTGCATCTCTTGTGTGTTTCCAAGAAGAATAAAATAAGGCAACTTGAAATTCAATCATATAATGCGTCAACTAGAATAAAAAAAACTACTCCTTCTGTTTCATATTATAAATAAATTTTACTTTTTAAATACATTGAATAATTAATATATATAGTCGATATATAGACCAAATACATTAATTATTCAATGTATCTAAAAAGTAAAATTTGCTTATAATATAAAACGGATGGAGTATTTCCTGACTAGGAGAAACCATACATGATATTTGAGAAATTGTCCCACGAAGTTTGCAAGCAAGAAGAACTCTGAGGGCACCCCCTAGATTTTAAAACTCAATGAGTCTGAGGTCATTTAATAGTTAACATTTTTTTTAAGTTAATAAGGAAAAAATATAAATCATGATGACTTCGTTTCTTATACTTATGATTTGTAACATCAATAAAGAAGTAAGAAGACACGCTTTTTGCCAACAAAGACATGTATTTTTAATGAGACATTCTATTTTGTTTAACTCGTACTCTTCTACATGCTACACATAATTATCCTCGCACCCTCATCGGTGTCGTTGCTTCCTTAAAAAAATCATTACATCTTATAGAGTGTGATTTCGTCTTCCAAAATATAGTTTTTCCCTCTGAAATATCATTATATCTTTCGAGATATCATTATACCTTTTCAGATATAGTTTCGCCCTACATATGTAATTGTGTCCATTGGGATATCCTTGCATCCTTCAACATATCATTGTGTCCTTTAAAGTATTGTCGCATCCTCCATAATAGCATTACACCTTTTGAGAATAAAAATATACTCATCCGTTTCAAAATAACTGCCGTTTTAGGAGAAAAATTTTGTTTCAAAATGATTGTCGATCTCACTTTTCAATGTAGTAATAATTGTTATTTTTCCAATTGTGTCATATAATTATTACTGTATACATTATCGTCCTATTTATATCACTGGTGAAAGCTATGCTGGAAAGTATATTTCTGTAATTGCGTGCTATATATTAGAGAAAAATGCTGTTTTGAAAGACTATGAGAGAGTGAATTTAGCTGGTGTTGCTATTGGTAATGGACTAACAGATCCTGTGACCCAAATGGTTACCCATGTTGATAATGCTTATTATGCTGGATTAATCAATGAGAGGCAAAAGAATGAGTTAGAAAAATTACAACTTGAAGCTGTTGAGTTGGTAGAGAGAAGGGATTAGAGTGAAGCGACTCGTGCGAGAAACCATGTCATGGATGAGTTGCAAAACATGACAGGGTTGGCTACTCTGTATTGTTATTCGCGGAAAGCTCTGTATGAAGATGAATTGGTTGTTAAGTTCTTGGACATCGGTGCGGTGAGGAAAGCGTTAGGAGTGGAAGTTGATGAATAGTTTGTGTATAAGAAATGCAATAAAATTGTTTGGGCTATATTGTATGCTGATTTGATGAAAAGTGTGAATTATATGGTAGAGAAGTTGTTGAAGGGGGAGATGGGGTTTTGTTGTATCAAGGTCAGCACGATTTACGAGTTGGTATGGTTCAAGTTGAGGGTTAGGTGAAGAGTATGAAGTAGGAATGGATTGAGGAGTTTGTAAATGGTGAGAGGGAGATTGGGAAGGTGAATCGAGAGGTAACTGGTTATGTATATAAATGGAAGTCTTTTACTAATGTTGTGGTTTTGGGGGATGAACATCTTTTGCCTAGTGATAAACCTTTTAATTCACAAGTGATGATAGAAGATTGGTTTTTGGAAAAGGGTTTGTTTGGAAGTGTGTTGGAACTAAATGTATCCACAAATTCTGTGTATGATGGATGATGATGTCTAACTATTTGTTATTCAACTTGACTGTTATGTTACAATGTCTGAGCGAGCACGAAATTTCCTTGGTTCTTCCGAAGGGGCACAAAGGGGCTTGCAACAGCTACATAGGCGGAAAGGCTCTCACACATAAACTATTATGGGAGGAGTATTATTGACCTATACCCTAATGAGAACACCGCCTTTGTCAAGAAGTGTGATCAATGTCAAAGATATGCTAACCTTCACCACGCCCTCGTAGAATTCCTCTATTCGATGAACTCACCATGGACTTTCTATTAATGGGGTGTAGACATTCTTGGCCCCTTTCCTCTAGCATCGGGTCAACTAAAGTTCCTAGTAGTAGGAGTTGACTATTTCACTAAATGGATCAAATCAAAAGCAATAGCAAAGATTACGGCAGAAATAGTGTTTAATTTCTACCGAAAGAATATTATGTGCAAATATGGGTTCCCTATGGCCATCGTCTTCAATAAGGATCTGGAGTATAAACGAAATTCATATTTGTGGTACATCCTCAAGCCAACGGTTAAGCTGAGTCGGTGAACAAAGTAATTCCTAAAGGACTCAAGAAGAAGCTTGACGATGCCAAGGGCTTATGGGCGGAACTACTTCTCGAGATATTAAATTTGTACCACACAACTCAAAATTCCACCACTAAGGAAGCTCCATTTTCCATGGTCTACGGAGCAGATGTTATGCTACCTTAGGAGATTGAAATTCCCTCGTGGAGACGGTCCCAATTCAATGAAGAGTCAAACGAGACAGGCTTAAAGTGCGTGGAAGACCTGATCTCATAGTTACATCTCGTTTTCTAGAATTCATAGCGAAGATTCTTTCCGCCCCTCAAGGCCACATCTCATCTACAGGACTTCATAGCGAAGATCCTTTCTGCTCCTTGGGGAAATGTCTTATTTGTTATACTTCATAGCAAAGATCATTACTGTCCTTCATGGCAAAGTCTCCTCTGATGGACTTCATATTAAATATCTCTACCGCCCTCAGGGTAACATCTTCTTTGTTGGATTTCATAGCAAAGATCCTTGTCACCTGATAAGTGAAAAATGCACCTATTTTTGTATACAAGTTTTGTTGCACTTATCTATACTTTTTGTTAATATCATTCGAATAAATCCCGCTTCGTTTGTAAATACGTTTACTTTATGTTTTAGTGTATATATTACGTATAGTGTAAATATCATTGGGTTTAATTGATTTTCTCTCATTTTTTGTAGGTATTCAAGCATTGATATTTATTCATTGTTATATAGAGCATTTAATAAGCTTTCCAGCGCTTCAAACCGGGCGAAAAACGGAGTTACGGTTCAAAAGTTACGAATAAAATAGTGCTGGAATTTTGTTGTCTACTGTCAGCTGCGCCTCAGCAGGGCCGGGCGGTAGAAGCAGCGCCGGGCGATCAAAGTAGCGTCGGGCGCTCTAGAACACTACTGGAACTTACAAAATAAGCCGTCTTTCGCCGCCGGGCGCCCCAAAACTCCGCCGGGCGAAATTGTGCGGGCAAAAACACCACTTAAGGCCAAAAACACTAATTTTTTAGTATGTTTTTGGGGGAACTTTCTCCCAACTTCATCAAACATATTTTAGGAGTAGAGATGCTTAGAAAAAACATTAGAGGATGCATATTGTTGATCCGGAGTTGGATTTACTTCAATCGGCTCTGACAAACTGTGAGAAAATGGTTCTTCTCCTTTATGCTCTTTGTATTCTCTATTTGTTGAGGTTTTTTATGTAAATCTCTTGATACCTATTGTATTTCATCTAATGTATGTTTGTGAATGAATTGTGATTTTCTATTGTTGTTGTCTTTGATTGATTATTTATGGTCTTGACAAAACCTTTACAAATCTTTTATCTTAGATTTTCTTCTATCAATGAGCAAGCTTTTGACATGGTTTGTTGAGTTGATATTCATTTTATCTTTTGTTGTATTGTGTTGATTAAGTAGCATGGGTATCATGAGTAGAATCGATACGGTATCGTGAGGATGCGTGATAATAGTGATGAAGAAGGATATTCACATCCATTGGGCAAATTAGTTGAATACATGTAAAAAAGGGTTAAGCATGTGTATGTATTTTAATCTTGGTTTAATACAAAGAAATCATTTATCTGATATGAATGTTATAGTAATCTCTGTTTTGTCTGAACTCTAGAGATAGATTTAGATTTAACACTTGCGTGAGTATCAGTTCTTACTTCTCTGTGTTGTTGAGTTGCGTGAGACATCATCAGTGAGACAATACGGTTGTTCTCTCGACGTTGCGTTAGACATAACCTCTGTTATGGGTGATACGTGAGGATATTAGACGAATGATTGATTTGTGTTTACTATGATCGGAAGAATGCATGTGTTATCAATTGATCTTTATTGAGTTTCTCTTCTCCAAAGAATGTGTTATTGTTATTTACTTGCTTTTTGTTCCTTTAATTTCCGCATGTTACCGTTTGAAATCTCATTTCAAACAAAAGCTTAGAAAAATAGAAACCGTTGAATGGCATTCTTTCCCTCGCTCTGATCCCTACGGATACGATAAAACTGGGTTACTTATATATTTTTGCTTGCTGCTATTCTAGCACCAACAAAATGGCGTCGTTGCCGAGGATTGGTGTTTCGATATTGAGTTGCATCGCATAGTTTCTATGTTTTTAAGCTTCGTACATAATTGTCTATATTGTATATTTACTTGTATAAACATTTGTTTTGCTTTTGTATATACTTGTTTATAGTTGTTTTCCATAAGTGATTGTATATATGTGTTTTCCATCATGTTTATGTGTGTGTACATATTTTTCTTTTTGGTTTACATTTGCTCAAGTGTTACAGGTTTTATTGGGTCGCTACCAGTGAACGAAACAACATGGAGGAGCTTGTACGTAAATAAGGTGTCGAGCTTACGATGTGAAACAAGCGCTTGTTGGGAGGAAACCCAAAGATTTGAGTTTGTACAGTTTTATATTTAGTAGTATTGTAGTATTGTGTGAGATTGGATGGATTGAATGAGAGAAAGAACTTGAAAAACTCAGCAAGCCTGTGCGCGCTTAGCGAGCGTAGAGGGTGCTTAGCGCGCCTTGCTTTTTGTGGAAAAACTCTCTTATTCTCTTATCCACTTTCACGCATTTTGTTAGTATATGTTTATTAGTTTTATAAATTTTTGTGTTTGTTCTCAAGTTTTGTTTTTGATTAGCTTGAGGATGCATTGTGTGATTTGTCAATTTTGATTGTTTCAACAAGAAAATGTTATGGTAGTGTGAAAAGTTTAAAGAAAGTTGCATTGCTATGGTTTGTGTTTATTGCTTTTCTAAAACATAACATGTTTATGAACCTTAGGATTTGTACAAATTACATGTCTTTCATTCTCTTGCAATTTTTGTTCATTTATGAATCACTTTAGTTCATAGCCACACACGAGGAAACCTCCATTGTTTACTAAATGCTTGGATGACTGATAAACTTTGTTTAATTCGTTTGATTCATGCTTTATATTTTGATTATTGTGATTTTGTGGAAGCATTAGAAATGATCAAGGCATTTGTTTATATTGAGTACAACCATATCCAAAAGTACCTTACCCGTGAGTAGAGAGAATTCCTTAACCCCTTTGAGCCTAAACAGTTTAGATCTCGTTTTAGTGATGAACTTTGTGATGTACATAATTTGAAAATCAAGTTCATCATTGAATTTTGTGAGGTTCTAAAAAATTTCTTCTTGAACCTTTGAACATTATTTTAATTTGATTTCCTTGCTGTAAAAAGCAAGGAACATTCACTTGAGTTTTGGTTGAATTCAAGTTGGGGAGAATGAAAAAGAAGATTGGTAGGTTGCTATAAAATTTTGAAAAATTTCGAACAAGCATGAAAAGAAATAGTGTGAATATGAATGTGAAAAACAAATGAAAAAGAATGCTTGTTTGAATAAGAAAAATAGAGAATGAAATAATTGTGCATAAGGAAGTTTGAGAAGGTTTACAATAGAGGAATGAAATTGGTGAATGAAGTTGAGATGTTTGTGAATACCTTGTATAGTGAATGTTCTTTTGCATCGGCAATTTTGATTCAATGGCCTTTAAAAATGTCCCTTTGTTGTGAACCCGACCAAGCACAACCTTTGAAGCCCTTAGTGATCTTTTTGCTTCCATATTTTCATTTTTGATTGTTAGATGTTGTATGAATTGAATTGTTATTTACATTGTTTGTCAGATGAGTGAAATTTCCCCGCGGGTGCAAACGCGCATTAATTTCTTCATTCTTATTTAAAGTGGAGTGTTAGGTGTGATTCATTCTTGAACATGTATTGTTTTTGGATGTTTGACATGTGTTTTGTGCTTAGACTTTTTTTCATATTCGTGGTGTCGTTCTAGTTTAGTGGTAAGCATCGCCTTGTGTGTACTTTTGATTTGTATACCATACATTTGTTATCCGTTTATAAAAACTTGTTGAGCATGATTTCTTGATAATTACTTTTGTTTCTTTGAGTTGATTGACTTTTGTTTGAGGACAAACAAAATAATAATTTGGGGAGAGTTTGATAAGTGCAAAATGTACCTATTTTTGTATATACGTTTTGTTGCACTTATCTATACTTTTTTTTAATATCATTCGAATAAACCACGCTTCGTTTGTAAATACGTTTACTTTACGTTTTAGTGTATGTATTGCGTATAGTGTAAATATCATTGAGTTTAATTGATTTTCTCTCATTTTTTTGTAGGTATTCAAGCATTGACATTTATTCATTGTTAGATAGAGCATTTAATAAGCTTTCCAGCGCTTCAAACCGGGCAAAAAATGGAGTTACGGTTCAAAAGTTACGAATAAAACAGTGCTGGAATTTTGCTGTCTACTGTCAGCTGCGCCTCAGCAGGGCCGGGCGGTAGAAGCAGCGCTGGACGGTCAAATCAGCGCCGGGCGCTCCAGAACACTACTGGAACTTGGAAAATAAGCCGCCTTTCGCCGCCGGGCGTCCCAAAACACCGTCGGGCGAAACTGTGCGGGCAGAAACACCATTTAAGGCCAAAAACACTATTTTTTGAGTATGTTTTTGGAGGAACTTTCTCCCAACTTCATCAAACATATTTTAGGAGTAGAGATGCATAGAAACAACATTAGAGGATGCATATTGTTGATCCAGAGTTGGATTTGCTTCAATCGGCTCTGACAAACCGTGAGAAAATGGTTCTTCTCCTTTCTTCTCTTTGTATTCTCTATTTGTTGAGGTTTTGTATGTAAATATCTTGATACCTATTGTATTTCATCTAATGTATGTTTGTGAATGAATTTTGATTTTCTATTGTTGTTGTCTTTGATTGATTATTTGTGGTCTTGACAAAACCTTTACAAATCTTTGATCTTAGATTTTCTTCTATCAATGAGCAAGCTTTTGACCTGGTTTTGTGAGTTGATATTCATTTTCTCTTTTGTTGTATTGTGTTGATTAAGTAGCATAGGTAGCATGAGTAGGATCGATACGGTATCGTGAGGATGCATGCTGAAGAAGGATATTCACATCCATTGGGCAAATTAGTTGAATACATGTAAAAAAAGTTTTAAGCGTGTGTACGTATTTTGATCTTGGTTTAATACGAAGAAATCATTTATCTGATATGGATGTTATAGTAATCTCTGTTTTGTCTGAACTCTAGAGATAGATTTAGACTTAACAATTGCGTGAGTATCAGTTCTTACTTCTCTGTGTTGTTAATTTGCGTGAGACATCATCAGTGAGACAATACGGTTGTTCTCTCGATGTTGCATTAGACATAACCTCTGTTGTGGGTGATACGTGAGGATATTTGACGAATGATTGATTTGTGTTTACTATGATCGGAAGAATGCATGTGTTATCAATTGATCTTTATTGAGTTTCTCTTCTCCAAAGAATGTGTAATTGTTATTTACTTGATGTTTGTTCCTTTAATTTCCGCATGTTACCGTTTGAAATCTCATTTCAAACAAAAGCTTAGAAATATAGAAACCGTTGAATGGCATTCTTTCCCTCGCACTGATCCCGGCGGATACGACAAAACTGGGTTACTTATATATTTTTGCTTGTTGCTATTCTAGCACCAACAAAATGGCGCCGCTGCCGGGGATTGGTGTTTCGATATTGAGTTGCATCGCATAGTTTCTATGTTTTTAAGCTTCGTACATAATTGTCTATATTGTATATTTACTTGTATAAACACTTGGTTCGCTTTTGTATATACTTGTTTATAGTTGTTTTCCATAAGTGATTGTATATATGTGTTTTCCATCATGTTTATGTGTGTGTACATATTTTTGTTTTTGGTTTACGTTTGCTCAAGTGTTACAGGTTTTATTGGGTCGCTACCAGTGAACGAAATAACATGGAGGAGCTTGTACGTAAATAAGGTGTCGAGCTTACGACGTGAAACAAGCGCTTGTTGGGAGGCAACCCAACGATTTGAGTTTGTACAGTTTTATATTTAGTAGTATTGTAGTATTGTGTGAGATTGGATGGATTGAATGAGAGAAAGAACTTGAAAAACTCAGCAAGCCTGTGCGCGCTTAGCGCACGCAGAAGGCGCTTAGCGTGCATTGCTTTTTTTGGAAAAACTCTCTTATTTTCTTATCCACTTTCACGCATTTTGTTAGTATATGTTTATTAGTTTTAGAAATTTTTGTGTTTGTTCTAAAGTTTTGTTTTTGATTAGCTTGGGGATGCATTGTGTGATTTTTCAATTTTGATTGTTTCAACAAGAAAATGTTATGGTAGTGTGAAAAGTTTAAAGAAAATTGCATTGCTATGGTTTGTGTTTATTGCTTTTCTAAAACATAACATGTTTATGAACCTTAGGATTTGTACAAATTACATGTCTTTCATTATCTTGCAATTTTTGTTCATTTATGAATCACTTTAGTTCATAGCCCCATGCGAGGAAACCTCCATTGTTTACTAAATGCTTGGATGACTGATAAACTTTGTTTAATTCGTTTGATTCATGCTTTATCTTTTAATTATTGTGATTTTGTGGAAGCATTAGAAATGATCAAGGCATTTGTTTATATTGAGCACAACCATATCCAAAAGCACCTTACCCATGAGTAGAGAGAATTTGTTAACCGCTTTGAGCCTAAACAGTTTATATCTCGTTTTAGTGATGAACTTTGTGTTGTACATAATTTGAAAATCAAGTTCATCATTGAATTTTGTGAGGTTCTAAAAAATTTCTTCTTGAATCTTTGAACATTATTTTAATTTGATTTCCTTGTCGTATAAAGCAAGGAACATTCACTTGAGTTTTGGTTGAATTCAAGTTGGGGAGAATGAAAAAGAAGATTGGTAGGTTGCTATAAACTTTTGAAAAAATTTGAACAATCATGAAAAGAAATAGTGTGAATATGAATGTGAAAAACAAAAGAAAAAGAATGCTTGTTTGAATAAGAAAAATAGAGAATGAAATAATTGTGCATAAGGAAGTTTGAGAAGGTTTACAATAGAGGAATGAAATTGGTGAATGAAGTTGAGATGTTTGTGAATACCTTGTATAGTGAATGTTCTTTTGCATCGGCAATTTCGATTCAATGGCCTTTAAAAATGTCCCTTTGTTGTGAACCCGGCCAAGCACAACCTTTGAAGCCCTTAGTGATCTTTTTGCTTCCATATTTTCATTTTTGATTGTTAGATGTTGTATGAATTGAATTGTTATTTGCATTGTTTGTCAGATGAGTGAAATTTCCCCGCGGTTGCAAACGCGTATTAATTTGTTCATTCTTATTTAAAGTGGAGTGTTAGGTGTGATTCATTCTTGAACATGTATTGTTTTTGGATGTTTGACATGTGTTTTGTGCTTAGACTTTGTTTCATATTTGTGGTATCGTTGTAGTTTAGTGGTAAGCATCGCCTTGTGTGTACTTTTGATTTGTATACCATACATTTGTTGTCCGTTTGTAAAAACTTGTTGAGCATGATTTCTTGATAATTACTTTTGTTTCTTTGAGTTGATTGACTTTTGTTTGAGGACAAACAAAATAATAAGTTGGGGAGAGTTTGATAAGCGCAAAATGTACCTATTTTTGTATATAAGTTTTGTTGCACTTATCTATACTTTTTGTTAATATCATTCGAATAAACCCCGCTTCGTTTGTAAATACGTTTACTTTATGTTTTAGTGTATGTATTGCGTATAGTGTAAATATCATTGATTTTAATTGATTTTATCTTATTTTTTGTAGGTATTCAAGCATTTATATTTATTTATTGTTAGATAGAGCATTTAATAAGATTTCCAGCGCTTCAAACCGGACAAAAAACGGAGTTACGGTTCAAAAGTTACGAATAAAACAGTGCTGGAATTTTGTTGTCTACTGTCAGCTGCGTCTCAGCAGGGCCGGGCGGTAGAAGCAGTGCCGGGCGTTCAAAGCAGCGCCGGGCGCTCCAGAACACTACTGGAACTTGCAAAATAAGCCTCCTTTCTCCGTCGGGCGCCCCAAAACAACGTCGGGCGAAACTGTGCGGGCAGAAACACCATTTAAGGCAAAAACACTATTTTTTTAGTATGTTTTTGGGGGAACTTTCTTCCAACTTCATCAAACATATTTTAGGAGTAGAGATGCTTAGAAACAACATTAGAGGATGCATATTGTTGATCCGGAGTTGAATTTACTTCAATCGGCTCTGACAAACCGTGAGAAAATGGTTCTTCTCCTTTCTTCTCTTTGTATTCTCTATTTGTTGAGGTTTTGTATGTAAATCTTTTGATACCTATTGTATTTCATCTAATGTATGTTTGTGAATGAATTTTGATTTTCTATTGTTGTTGTCTTTGATTGATTATTTGTGGCCTTGACAAAACCTTTACAAATCATTGATCTTAGATTTTTTTTCTATCAATGAGCAAGCTTTTGACATGGTTTTGTGAGTTGATATTCATTTTCTCTTTTGTTGTATTGTTTTGATTAAGTAGCATGGGTAGCATGAGTAGGATCGATACGGTATCGCGAGGATGCGTGATGAAGAAAGATATTCACATCCATTGGGCAAATTAGTTGAATACATGTAAAAAAGGGTTAAGCGTGAGTACGTATTTTGATCTTGGTTTAATACGAAGAAATCATTTATCTGATATGGATGTTATAGTAATCTCTGTTTTGTCTGAACTCTAGAGATATATTTAGACTTAACACTTGCGTGAGTATCAGTTCTTACTTCTCTGTGTTGTTGAGTTGCATGAGCCATCATCAATGAGACAATACGGTTGTTCTCTCGATGTTGCGTTAGACATAACCTCTGTTGTGGGTGATACGTGAGGATATTAGACGAATGATTGATTTATGTTTACTATGATCGGAAGAATGCATGTGTTATCAATTGATCTTTATTGAGTTTCTCTTCTCCAAAGAATGTGTTATTGTTATTTACTTGCTTTTTGTTCCTTTAATTTCCGCATGTTACCGTTTGAAATCTCATTTCAAACAAAAGCTTAGAAATATAGAAACCGTTGAATGACATTCTTTCCCTCGCACTGATCCCTGCGGATACGACAAAACTGGGTTACTTATATATTTTTGCTTGCTGCTATTCTAGCACCAACAAAATGGCGCCGCTGCCGGGAATTGGTGTTTCGATATTGAAGTGCATCGCATAGTTTCTATGTTTTTAAGCTTCGTACATAATTGTCTATATTGTATATTTACTTTTATAAACACTTGTTTTGCTTTTGTATATACTTGTTTATAATTGTTTTCCATAAGTGATTGTATATATGTGTTTTCCATCATGTTTATGTGTGTACATATTTTTGTTTTTGGTTTACGTTTGCTCAAGTGTTGCAGGTTTTATTGGGTCACTACCAGTGAACGAAACAACATGGAGGAGCTTGTACGTAAATAAGGTGTCGAGCTTACGACGTGAAACAAGCGCTTGTTTGGAGGCAACCCAACGATTTGAGTTTGTACAGTTTTATATTTAGTAGTATTGTAATATTGTGTGAGATTGGATGGATTGAATGAGAGAAAGACTTGAAAAACTCAGCAAGCCTGTGCGCGCTTAGCGCGTGCAGAGGGCGCTTAGCGCGCCTTGCTTTTTGTGGAAAAACTCTCTTATTCTCTTATCCACTTTCACGGATTTTGTTAGTATATGTTTATTAGTTTTAGAAATTTTTGTGTTTGTTCTCAAGTTTTGTTTTTGATTAGCTTGGGGATGCATTGTGTGATTTTTCAATTTTGATTGTTTCATCAAGAAAATGTTATGGTAGTGTGAAAAGTTTAAAGAAAGTTGCATTGCTATGGTTTGTGTTTATTGCTTTTCTAAAACATAACATGTTTATGAACCTTACGATTTCTAAAAATTACCTGTCTTTCATTCTCTTGCATTTTTTGTTCATTTATGAATCACTTTAGTTCATAGCCCCATGCGAGGAAACCTCCATTGTTTACTAAATGCTTGGATGACTGATAAAATTTGTTTAATTCGTTTGATTCATGCTTTATCTTTTGATTATTGTGATTTTGTGGAAGCATTAGAAATGATCAAGGCATTTGTTTATATTTATCACAACCATATCCAAAAGTACCTTACCCGTGAGTAGAGAGAATTCGTTAACCCCTTTGAGCCTAAACAGTTTAGATCTCGTTTTAGTGATGAACTTTGTGTTGTACATAATTTGAAAATCAAGTTCATCATTAAATTTTGCGAGGTTCTAAAAAATTTCTTCTTGAACCTTTGAACATTATTTTAATTTGATTTCCTTGTCGTAAAAAGCAAGGAACATTCACTTGAGTTTTGGTTGAATTCAAGTTGGGGAGAATGAAAAAGAATATTGGTAGGTTACTATAAACTTTTGAAAAATTTCGGACAAGCATGAAAAGAAATAGTGTGAATATGAATGTGAAAAACAAAAGAAAAAGAATGTTTGTTTGAATAAGAAAAATAGAGAATGAAATAATTGTCCATAAGGAAGTTTGAGAAGGTTTACAATAAAGGAATGAAATTGGTGAATGAAGTTGAGATGTTTGTGAATACCTTGTATAGTGAATGTTCTTTTGCATCAGCAATTTCGATTCAATGGCCTTTAAAAATGTCCCTTTGTTGTGAACCCGGCCAAGCACAACCTTTGAAGCCCTTAGTGATCTTTTTGCTTCCATATTTTCATTTTTGATTGTTAGATGTTGTATGAATTGAATTTTTATTTGCATTGTTTGTTAGATGAGTGAAATTTCCCCGCGGTTGCAAACGCGCATTAATTTCTTCATTCTTATTTAAAGTGGAGTGTTAGGTGTGATTCATTCTTGAACATGTATTGTTTTTGGATGTTTGACATGTGTTTTGTGCTTAGACTTTGTTTCATATTCGTGGCGTCGTTGTAGTTTAGTGGTAAGCATCGCCTTGTGTGTACTTTTGATTTGTATACCATACATTTGTTATCCGTTTGTAAAAACTTGTTGAGCATGATTTCTTGATAATTACTTTTGTTTCGTTGAGTTGATTGACTTTTGTTTGAGGACAAACAAAATAATAAGTTGGGGAGAGTTTGATAAGTGTAAAATGTACCTATTTTTGTATATAACGTTTGTTGCACTTATCTATACTTTTTGTTAATATCATTCGAATAAACCCCGCTTCGTTTGTAAATACGTTTACTTTACGTTTTAGTGTATGTATTGCGTATAGTGTAAATATCATTGATTTTAATTTATTTTCTCTCATATTTTAGTAGGTATTCAAGCATTGATATTTATTCATTGTTAGATAGAGCATTTAATAAGCTTTCCAGCGCTTCAAACCGGGCGAAAAACGGAGTTACGGTTCAAAAGTTACGTATAAAACAGTGCTGGAATTTTGCTGTCTACTGTCAGCTGCGCCTCAGCAGGGCCGGGCGGTAGAAGCAGCGCCGGGCGGTCAAATTAGTGTCGGGCGCTCCAGAACACTACTGGAACTTGCAAAATAAGCCGCCTTTCGCCGCCGGGCACCCAAAAACACCGTCGGGCGAAACTGTGCGGGCAGAAACACCATTTAAGGCCAAAAACACTATTTTTTGAGTATGTTTTTGGGGGAACTTTCTCCCAACTTCATCAAACATATTTTAGGAGTAGAGATGCTTAGAAACAACATTAGAGGATGCATATTGTTGATCCGGAGTTGGATTTGCTTCAATCGGCTCTGACAAACCGTGAGAAAATGGTTCTTCTCCTTTCTTCTCTTTGTATTCTCTATTTGTTGAGGTTTTGTATGTAAATCTCTTGATACCTATTGTATTTCATCTAATGTATGTTTGTGAATGAATTTTGATTTTCTATTGTTGTTGTCTTTGATTGATTATTTGTGGTCTTGACAAAACCTTTACAAATCTTTGATCTTAGATTTTCTTCTATCAATGAGCAAGCTTTTGACATGGTTTTGTGAGTTGATATTCATTTTCTCTTTTGTTGTATTGTGTTGATTAAGTAGCATGGGTAGCATGAGTAGGATCGATACGGTATCGTGAGGATGCATGATGAAGAAGGATATTCACATCCATTGGGCTACATCGTGTCGCCCCTCAAGGCTACATCTCTTCTGCTAGACTTCATAGATAATATCCTTGCCGCCCCTTGAGGCAACGTCTCCTTTGCTGCACTTCATAGAGAATATCTTTGTCGCCCCTCAGGGTTACATCTCTTTTACTAGACTTCACAGCAAAGATCCCTACCATCCCTCAGAGCAATGTCTCTTCTGCTGAACTTCATATATAAGTTCTTTGTCATCCCATAAAGAAACATAGATAGGATAATTAAACTGTCACCTAAAGAACTTAGTTTTTCCTCAAGCGGGACAATATTTAATAATGACGCCTAGGAGACGCGACAAATATTACGGTTGAGAGACTTTATAAGAAATATTGTTTGAGGCTTAATGGAAGTCCTGCCCAAGTACATAAAGCACCTCGCCTGAGGGACTGATAGTCTCATCAGCGGGGCTATATATAATTATGTATGGAAGACTTAGAATCTCCAGGCTAATTAAACTCTCGCTTGAAGGACTTAGTGTCTCCATGGGAGGGACAAGACTTAAGAATCACGCCTAGGAGGTGAGAAAGATATTCACCTTGAGAGATTTGATAACAAGTCTTGTCTAAGGGCTTGAGGGAAGTCCCGCCCGAGTAGGTAAAGCACCTTACCTGAGGAACTAATAGTCTCATCGGGCTTTATACAATTATGTATGGAAATCATAGATTCTCCAGACTAATTAAATTGTCGCCTGAGGAACTTAGTGTCTCCTCGGGCGGGACAAGACTTAGGAACCACGCCTAAGAGGCGTAACACATATCCAACTTGATAGACTTGATAATAAAGCTTGCCTGAGGGCTTGATGGAAGTCCCGCCCAAGTAGGTAAAATGCCTCGCATGAGGGATTGATAGTCTCATCAGTCAGGCTACATACAATTCTGTCTAGAATGCTTAGATTCTTCAGGCTAATCAAACCCTCACCTAAGATTTTTAATCTCTCTTCAGTCGAATTTCCCAGAATAGCTAAAACCCTGCGAGAGAAAGTATTGGTTCTCGGGATACTCCCATAAGCCGCGATTGAAAAAACACTTCGTCTTCTATCAAAGGCCTCGTGCCTGAGGGATTATGTAGTGTTATATTTGTAAAAGATCTCGCCTAAGGCGATGCCCTTGGATCGCCCTAGAAGAGGCGACAGTAAAAGGTCGCCCAAAGGGAGGTATTACCTCGCTCTGTAGACATCCACCGCCCCTACGTGGGGGATGTGGGATAAGACGTTTCTCGCGCAGAGAGAAAGTCAAGGTCATTAATTGACCCACGATCCCTTGGAAATAAAGATTCAACTGTCCACTACTGGTTAAGTGGGTGGCGATCCTTCCCAAAGAAACTCTAGGTCCTAGAGACCTCTATAAATATATATCCTCTTAAGAAGAAGACACAAACCTCAAGTGATACACATTCTCTACACTTTAAATAGCACAACGGTCTCTACAGTCTTAATGCACGACCGTCGGTAATCATATGCTTGCTAGCAAGCATCAACGGTCATCAACAATGCCTTTCACCTCACTGAGTAGGTCTCGTATATCACCTTAAAACATCACCGTACACGGCTTCTCGCCGTCGTGGGTAAACCCTAACCACCATATCGTGTTATAAACCTACTAAGGCATTTGAGTCTCCTTAGCTTTGCAGGCAAAACATACACACCTATACTTTTTTACTAGTACAAATTGCAAATAAAATTTTAATTTTATTTAACAATAAAAATAAATACATATCTTCAACAACTTTAAGTTAAATATTTAGATCAAAGATAAATGCCAAAAATACATGATAATAAAAACAAAACAAAACTAGTTTATAGTTATTTACATTTGCAAAATTAAATGACTGAGTGTCACTCTTATTGTACAAGGATATATTTTTCTTTAAAATAAAATTGTCTCCAATATAATTTAAAATAAATTATTGTAATATAAGTTTAGTTATCAAATTTTGTCAAAACAAATTTTTAACATTTTTAAATTTAAATAAAAAATGAATAAACTAGTTTACAAAATAAAAAATCACTTTATAATTATTTAAATTTGCAAAATTAAATTTCAGATCTCTCTCAATTTACAAACATATATTTAAAATATATATTTTATATGTGATTATTTTATATTAGGCTCAATTGCAATTTTGGTCTCATTGTTTTCATTTATTTTGAATTTTGCTTTTCCTATTTTAAAATTCAGAATTTTGGTCGATCTGTTTTTAATTTTTTTATTTTTGGTCCCCCTATTTTAAAATTCAAAAAAAAAATTTCTCTATTTTTAATTTTTTTAATTTTTGGTTCCCCTATTTTAAGTTTGTTTTGAATTTTAGTCCATTAAAAAAAGGGAATCAAAAGTCTAAAAAAATGAAAATAAGAGAATCAAAATTTTGGATTTTAAAATAGGGGGATTAAAAGTAAAAAAAATTGAAAATAAGAAAACAAAAATTCTACATTTTAAAATAGGGAGATCAAAAATAAAAAATAAATAAAAATAAAGAGACCAAAATTACAATTAAGCTTTTATATTATAAAGCTTTTATATTATTGTCTTAACTATAATTCACCATAAAATTTTGTAATATAAATTTAATAATTAAATTTTATCAAAACAAATTTTTAACATATTAAAAATTAAATAATAACAAAATAAACTAATTTCCTAATCTAATTTTAATTTAATTTAAAATATTATTAGTTGTAAATAGTTTAAAAAGCCATGTCATGTGTCATATATGTGTCGGCAAAGACACTCTTGTGTGGTTCAATTTCATGTCGTTTTGTAGATGAAGAAGATTACGATGTTGAAGGACTCAACCACCCTCTTCACCATCACACTCCTTTTCTTCTTCTTCTTCTTACAGTTTCAGAGCTTTCTTTCACTCTCAGATTCTTCACTATTCCCCAATGAAGCACTTCCCACAAAATCAGGTTACCTACCAATAACTCCTACCTCCACTTCCTCCATTTTCTACACTTTCTATGAAGCACAAAACTCCACTTCACCTCTCTCCCAAACCCCTCTTCTCATATGGCTTCAAGGTGGCCCTGGTTGCTCCTCCATGGTCGGCAACTTCTATGAACTTGGTCCCTATCTTGTCACCAACTCACTCACCCTTCAATCCAACCCTTCTTCTTGGAACAGAATCTGTGGCCTTCTGTTTCTTGATAATCCCATTGGAACTGGCTTCAGTGTAGCCTCAACTCCAGAAGAGATTCCAACCGATCAAAGCGCGGTCACAGAACATCTTTTTGCTGCTATAACAAGGTTTGTTCAGCTTGATCGTGTTTTCAAATATCGTCCTATTTATATCACTGGTGAAAGCTATGCTGGAAAGTATATTCCTGCAATTGGGTGTTACATATTAGAGAAAAACGCTGTTTTGAAAGAGTCTGAGAGAGTGAATTTAGCTGGTGTTGCTATTGGTAATGGACTAACAGATCCTGTGACCCAAATGGTTACTCATGCTGATAATGCTTATTATGCTGGATTAATCAATGAGAGACAAAAACATGAGTTGGAAAAGTTACAACTTGAAGCTGTTGAGTTGGTAGAGAGACGGGATTGGAGTGAAGCGACTCGTGCGAGAAACCATGTCTTGGATGTGTTGCAAGACATGACAGGGTTGGCTACTTTGTATGATTATTCGCGAAAAGCTCCGTATGAAGATGAATTGGTTGCTAAGTTCTTGAACATCGGTGCCGTGAGGAAAGCGTTAGGAGTGGAAGTTGATGAGTCGTTTGTTTTTGAGAAATGCAGTAAGATTGTTTGGGCTGCATTGTATGCTGATTTGATGAAAAGTGTGAAGTATATGGTAGAGATGTTGTTGAAGGAGGAGATGAGGGTTTTGCTGTATCAAGGTCAGCGCGATTTGCGAGTTGGTGTGGTTCAAGTTGAGGCTTGGGTGAAGAGTATGAAGTGGGAAGGGATTGAGGAGTTTTTGAATGGTGAGAGGGAGATTTGGAAGGTGAATGGAGAGGTGGCTGGTTATGTACAGAAATGGAAGTCATTTACCAATGTTGTGGTTTTGGGGGGTGGACATCTTTTGCCTAGTGATCAACCTTTGAATTCACAAGTGATGATAGAAGATTGGGTTTTGGAAAAGGGTTTGTTTGGAAGTGTGTTGGAACGAAATGTATCCACAAATTCTGTATATGATGGATGATGATATCTAACTATTTGTTATTCAACTTGACTGTTATGTTAATTTCTTAATCTGCAATAAAGAGTGAAGTTAACAATCTAAAAGACTTTGTTGCTGCCGGAGAAATGTTTCAATTTTTTTTCTGATTTGAATGTTCTACCTCTAGTCTTTTTTTTTTTGAATACTTGCATATATGGTTTGTTTCTCCTCATTAGACATCAATTGTTACTAATTCGTGAATGCGTTTTGGTTAAAATGGTAATAAAACTGAAGAATGATAACCAGCTAAACCAAAGAAAACTAGGTTAAAAAGAAACTTATTAAACCTTGCACTTTCGCATACAAACTTTTAGATTAAAGCTCATCATAATGAGGCAACCATTTCAATGCAATAACATTAAATTGACAAAGGGAAATACGTTTGATGAGATTCATAACATATTAAAGAACTTCATTAAAAGTACCAAATATAAATTATCAAAAAATAGGTTCCTCTCAAGAACAAAGTAAGCACGAGAACAACAATATACTGTCTACACGAATTCAAAACTTTTAAAAACAAGGAAATTGAGTTTGTGACATAACACTAATCCAACTCGACCAAAACTCTTGAAATTTGCTTTTAAGTGCGGACAGGAGCTCCTCCGGCTACGGCAGGGCGAGGCGCTTGACCAGGCTGACCAGGCCTTGGGGCATCATCCTTTAAAAGAGAAACAGATAAATTCATCAACACAAACAAGTAAAACAAGTACACAGTTTATAACTACAAAAAATCATTAATTTCCAATAATCCATGGGAACAAAATCTAGGACTTTTGAGTGTATAGAAGCGGCTGGTTCAGTCTAGACTTGGTGTTTGTTTGGTGGAAGGGCTTATCTCCTATGCCATTCATACAAGTTACAATCTAACAAAATATCCATTTATGTTCCTCTGTTATCTACTATATAGAGCAAAATTAATTAACAAAACATTTAACATAATCTTCAAAATAATGTTCTCACACTATTCATAAACAGGCTTTCCCACTCTAGGAAACAGAACAAAACATCTAACATAATCTTCAAAATAATTTGCAACTTATGCTGCATAGCAAAGGCATATAAAACTAAGCATAGTTTGAAATATCTAAATCACTATTAAGCTCTCATTTGTAAAGGTAAAATCCAATCCTAATTCAGGTTGATTTCATTATCACAAAATACTTGTCTATAATTACAATTTCAAGGGCAATTCAATGAACAAAATAGATAACAACAAAACAGATAATCATGAAAAGAGTAATTACCCTGCGCCTGATGAAACGCTGAGGAGGGTCACGCTTCCTCCTATCAGTGCGAGATCTAACCCTCACAACATGAGAATGAATAGCACAAGACACACAGTACTGCATCTTCACATACAGCTTAGGAAGAGTGTATTCTACAAAATCCACATCACAAAAACAACAAAAACAAGAATCAATTAGCAAATTAACCTAGGTACCAATCAAAATCAAAATCAAAATTACAAAAAACAGAATCGATTCAAGCATTCAAACAATCGAAGAAGAATCATACGGTCATAGACACAAGCTTCCTGAACATCTCTAACAGCAGCCTGTTCAACAATGTTCCTCACAAGAAATCTCTTGATTGCCTTATCCTTGGGACAGCATTTTCCGCAGTTGGAGCAACGGATGAATTTCACGTGGCCACGGCCATGCTTGTTACGTCCTCCATTCCTACGCTTGAAAGTCTGCAAACAACAAATTCATACCTATATTAACAACTGAAAAGTGAATAGATCGATAGTAGAAAATACAGAGTAAGATTTAGGGTTTGAAGAATCTCAAACCATTGTTGAAGCTCAAGGTTGCTGTGATATCCTTCGCAGACAAAGGGTTCTTCAATGCCGCTAGGGTTTGTAGAATCAGAACGACGAAATTTGTTTCTGTTATTTAAATATATATTGATGGGTCAAAAGCCCAAAGCCTACAGCCCAGAAGTTTTAGTATACCGGCCTTATCTATAACAACCCCGTTATTATACCCTATACACTTCTAATGTACCATGTGAATTTTCACTTATTTCTTCAGATTTCAGAAATATATCTCCAGACGTATTTTTTTTTACTAAACCAAAGTCATTGTGATTTACGCTCATACATTGGGTTAGTTTTATTCCGGCAATATATCTCTAGAACGTTTTAAGGAAAATATTTCAAACATTTAGTTTAGTGGATACTACAGAGATATATCTCCAGAACGTTTTATGGAAAACATTTTAATTGTTCTGTTCAATAGATATTCTGGAGATGCAGTACTATACCAGAGATGCATCTTAGGAATTATGGATGACATTTTGAAATTTTCTGTCACCTTTGCATGTCAGGTATTTTCAAAGATGCATCTCTGAAAATATTTGATATAGATTCCATATGCATGATGAGTCTTCCATTGTTGTCATACTTCATTCTCAATTAAACCCTCACCCTAAAAACTCTTCATTCCTAATCCATTTTTTCACTCCAAATTTCCATCCTTTTGATTGAACATATCACAAGGAGCAAAAGAAGATAGAACTTCAGGTAAAGATTTTTTTCCCCTCTACATTGCTCACATTAATCATCAATTTTATTTTGAAAAAAAGTTACGTTATGTTCGGAAATGTATCTCTGGAACGTGTATGAACTTGTTCGGAGATGCATTTTCGAAAAGTGTATGTGTTCATTTTTACAGTCATTCTACAACAGTACTTAAACTAGTGTTGTGTTATTGTTTGTATTGTTTTCAATAGATATGGTGCACTCCAATATTTTCCTAAAACAAGTTGCTTCTATTAACCTTGTTTCTCCAAATGTTCAAGTGGTTGTTGTGAAGACAGTAGATGTTGGCAACGACTTTAAAAATAAGCAAGAGGTTGAATCTCGTGATCAAATGCTTGAATGGATTTGTAGGGAGGCCTCTCAACTTGGATTTGGTGTGGTTATCATAAGGTCCAATAATGGTTCGGATATAAGATGCGCCTTTGTGACAATGGTGTGCGAGAGAAGCGGAAAATATCGAACTCCTCTCCAAAATTTTAAAAGAGATGACACGGATAGTAGAAAATGTGTGTGTTCGTTTAAGGTTCGTGGTTACATGTTGGCAAACAAAAATTAAAGATTTAATGTGATATGTGGTTTTCATAACCATGATTTGTGTTTAAAATTAGTCAGTCATCCTAGTGTCTGTCGGCTTAAGTCGGAAGAGAAGGAATGTATTAGTGACATGACCTTGAATCTTGTTCAACCGAAAAATATTCTTGCAACATTGAAACGGAAGCGACCCGACAATATATCAAATATCAGGCAAGTGTATAACATTTGGTACCTCACTAACAAGGTGATTAGGGGGAATAGAACTGAGATGCAACAACTCTTTAAACTGTTAGATGATAACAGTTACGTCTCCCGGTACCGAACATGCGATGATGGAGTTACGGTTAGAGATGTTTTTGGACTCATTTTGATTCTATAAAGTTGTTCAACACGTTTTCTACTATGCTTATACTTGATTCAACCTACAAGACCGACAAGTATATACTTAAATTATTTGGGATGATTGGTGTTACCTCAACTGAGAAGACATATTATGTTAGTTTTGCGTTCCTGGAGTGTGAAAAAATAGGACAATTTTACATGGGGATTATAGGTGTGTCGGTCACTTTTGAAGGTCTAAGGTTAGATGCCTAAAGTGATTGTTACCGACCGCAATACCGCATTGATAAATTCGGTTGTAAAGGTATCTCCTTCTTCTAATGCATTACTTTATAAGTATCACATAACAAAGAATGTGAGAAGTAATGTTAAAACCGCGTTAGGGACAAAACAAATAGAGTCCGAAGGTGGAAAATTGGTGAAGGCAGGTGTGATTGTGGAAAAAATTATGGATGCATGGAATCATATAATAAATTCATCCACAAAAGAACTATATGCTGATTTTGTTACTCATTTTCGGAAAGTGTGTGAAAAGTATCCAGATTTGTTGAAGTATGTTGAAACCACAATTCTTGATCAGGTGAAGGCGAAGATAGTTTGTGCGTGGACTGATAATGTTAGACACCTTGGAAATACAACTACTAACAGAGTTGAGTCGGCCCATGCTACTTTGAAAAATTGGTTGGGAAATAGTAAAGGGGATTTATGTTGAGACCGGGACTCCGTGAACCACATGATTCAAAACCAGCATAATGAGATACAAACAACATTTGGTCGGAGCATCACAGTTTGGGAACACAGATTTAAAGAAAACATTATATGTTCTCAGTTGGTTGGTAACATTTCTTGGGCAGGTTTGAACTATATTTTTTCACGAGGCTAAGCAAGCTGATAATGTAGGCTCCGATATCATAAAGTGTGGTTGCACTATTGTGAAAACATATGGTCTCCCATGTGCTTGTACTATTGCTTAAAAGGTGAAACTTGGTGAACTAATACGAATGGACGAGGTTTGATCTCATTGGAATAGACTTAGGTTCGATGATGATGAATGCATGGACGAAGAGAAATCGAATATCTCTATTTTGACTGAATGGGAAGTGGTGCAAACGAGATTTTCAAAGGTTGATGACAACATGAAATTCCACATCAAATAACAATTGAGGAAGATTGCCTATCTTGAAACCACCGACATGAAACAACCTTCTCAACCGGTAAAAACAAAAGGTGCTCTGAAGAAAATGAAGCCCACACCGAATGACAATTCGACTACACGGGCTCCTTCATATTTTGAACACGCTGACAAAGTTTTTCCCGGCTCACCGACTCCAAAATCTCAAAAAAAGTGTTGTGAAAGGAGCCTGCATTAGCAAACCACCTATGACGCCGCTTTCATCGAAGATTCCATTCATCGACGAGATGTCGGTTTTTATGCAAAAATATACCAAGTGGATCGTCAATGTTGTGGGGGACAGTAATTGCGGTTACCTGAGTCGTTTCGGCTTTACTCGGTAAAGGAAAAAATTGTCATGCACTTGTTCGACATCAACTTATCTAAGAGTAAACGATGAATAAAGAATTATACACACGGTTATACGGAAATAAAGAAAAATTCAATGCGGTTTATGAGTCTCTTGTTCCTTGCTTGAACGGTCCGACACCGGAGTCAAAATGGACGAGCTTCCCGAAAATGGGTCACCTAATAGCATGTGCATATGATAGAGTGTGCATTAACCTGACACGCTACATTTTCTTGGAAGCCTTTTTCCCAGTGTGCACCGTCCCACCCCATAATCCAAATGATTACATCGTGTGTATTGGAAGGCTTTCAAAATCAAGTCATTTTTTCAATTTTACTTGAAACCGGGATGCCCTATACCACTCACATCACCGGAGTGGACGGCTCATTCAACCGCAAAAGCTGAGACGTGTCCGGATCATTTTATGGAAAAGATGCAAGAATTTGAGAGATTGAACAGCATTGAAAAAGAATCGAATGCACAAAAGTCCAAAGGGGTACCACCTATAGATTTAGTCAACGACACGTGTTTTAATTCGTTTTAATTTCTTGCTTAACTGGATAAATAATTGTACGTAATTGTGTCTCTATATAAATGAAGTGTTATATATTCACCTTGTGTTCATATTTTGTATTTATGTATTTTTTATCTACCCCATAACAACATGTGAGTTTTTGTTCAATGGAAAAAAATAGGTTTTGTTTGTGTTCTGTTTTGAAACCAGTTCAGGAGAAGTTCCAGAGATGCATCTCCAGAAGAAGATAATAGGGTGCGTTTCCAGAGATATATCTCTGGAATCAATGTGCCAGTTGATGAGTGGTCCAAATTGATCTTTGTCTTCTATAAATTTAGGTGCTCTAGTGCTATATTTCACACAAACTAAAGATGTCTCAAATGTCACAAATAAAAATTGATTGGTATGTCACAAATGTGTCCTTCTTCGACTCTACACCCGGGCGAACAATTAAGCTCAACGATTGCACCCCCCTTGAAGATATCAAAGACGGAATCCATGATCTTCTACCTTACAAAGATAATCGAAAGATTGTGAAGTTCGAGTACCATTCACCTTCAATTGACAATTGAGGTAAGCTTCAGTTCACCAAGCTTGAGCTCATGACGCGAGCGGATGTTAGGGCTATGTGGGATACGTTTTTTCGGTTTCGATGAGAAAGTTGTGCTCGTGTTGGAAGCAATGATACAAGGATCGGACGAAGATATCCTAAAGATGTGCAAGTGTCCAGGGGATATTGAAATGTAATATTGAATTTTTTATTGAAATCATCATTGTAATGATCATTTTATGTTATGAATGTCAATTTTATTTTGGATCTGTTGATTTTTTTTCTGGTGTGAATCCGGAGATGTAAATACAAAATTATTCCAGAGACGCATCTCCGAAATAATTTAAACTAAATGATAGGGCGTAACTCAAAATGGCCTTTGTTGAGTGTGTGTTGGATGCTTTCAGAGATGCATCTCCGGAAACGGGAGGGCATTTTTGAAATTTCACATGGTGTATTAGAAACATATAGGGTGCTTAAGAAATTCTCTTTTTTCATATTGGAGTACTACTTAATGAAAAAAATCTTTTAGAATAATTAATTATATACACTAATTTCTTATAAGCATGTACATGAGTTGGGTTAGACCGGATTTAGTTTAATACATTATCCAATTCATTCAAATTTTAATGGATTAGTTTTGATCGTGAAGGCTGGATCAGATCCTGTAGAATCATGCCGCCAAGTGCGTCAGGGATGCTGGTCGTACGGAGAGGAGGGGGGTGTACCTGCAAGGCACTCCGACGCTCAAGTGAGAAAGGGTCAGAGAAAAGGGGCAAGTATAAAGTATGAATTCTTATGGTGAATATTGGATACCTGACCCTCTCAAGCGAGAGGGTTTATATAGAGCCCCCAGCGCGTGGCCAACGGTCCAATTTTCGGGGCGAAATAACCGTTTCCCCCCAAAGAATAGGTAACTGCCCAAACTAGTCGTTATGCCGGGCATGGTGCTCGAAACTAGCCGTTATGTCGGGCATAACGCAGTTTCGGGCACCTGGCCTTTGTTGTTCGGGCAGCGAGGAAGCCGTGCGTAACGGGCATCAACGCTGGGGAGGAACATTGCATTCCTTGCCCAATTGGAGGGGCCAAAAGGTCATTTTTACCCCCTTTGTGGATTGGACTTAGGCAATTTGGGCCGCTCTGGAGCAGAGGCAGATTGGGCCAATTCTAGCCATTGGTCTAGTCCAGAACAAGAGCCCCCCAAGTCGTTGCTCCCGAGCATGGGAGTGATGACTTAAGGACTGCTCGTTGCTCTGGGGAGCTAGCATAGAGTCGTCGTTTGTAGATGAGGAAGGTTGTCTCAAAGTACTCGCGACCCCAGGTGTTCGTGAGATTTGTGGTCGTGACCATGTTGCCCGGTGTACGGGGAGACTAATGGTTAGACAGAATTTGAAACGTTGGGGCGCCACGTGTACCCAGAGCTCCGTGAAGCAATTAATATGCAATGATGGCTAGCGGATAGTCATAATGGCCTACGGGCGCGTGGTTGCACGTGCCCCTTTGTATAAAAAGGGGGAAAACCGTTTCATTTGAAACTTTTTCCTTTCTTATTCCTCTTCGTCTCTTTCAGTTCTTGCCCGTCACCGTCTTCAGGCTTTCCGACCACCGTCACCAGCTTCGAGCAGCTTCTACCTTCTTCCAAAATCAAGTAAGTTTTCTGATCTGTAGCTTGTTTTACTCCCTTTTGTTATTAGTGGTAGATTGTATGCGGTTAGGGTTAGCTTTAGATGACAAAATAGGTGGATTTCTGGCGAGTGTTGGTGGTGGACGGTGGTTTCGCCACTTTGCTGCTTCCAGCACTTCGCCGGAGTATGTAGTATGTCCAGCGAGGAGGGTGGTCCACGGCATGGTTATGGTAGTTGTGCATGCGTGACCACCGTGCTTGTTTATCTTCTGATAGAGCGATGAGTTTTCCGGTAGAACGTTTCCAGATTCTGGTGAAGCTTCAAATGGAATCTGGGCATGAATGCGGGGAGGCTCCTCGCGGGAGGATGATATGTTTCGAGCATCTCCTCGCAGGGAGGCTTTAGTTTTTCTTTCGATGTTAGGGCTTAAGCCGGGGACGTTGTCCTCAGCCCTTTGCGCGCCCTTTCACTTGACTTAGCAGTGGAAGGGTGGATTTGATTTGCTGCCGAATTCACTGTCTTCTCTGCTTTTTAGGTGATCGTAATGGCGACGGGGCCAGACAGAGAAGTTATTCTAGATACGTCCGAGGAGGAAACTGGCTCCGAGGAAAATAGTAGCTCGACGGCTTCGAGCTCGGCGACCTCAAGTTCCTCCAGCAATGCCGGGGAGAAAGAAGAGGTTCGGGATGATATGGACGAGGATGACATCGAAGGGTTCTCCGCGGAGGAGTGGGAGGTGGCCGAACCTTCCGAGCACATTTCTACGTTCGCAAAGTCTTTGGTGGACGTCTTTACGGAGGTAGGACCGGAAGGGGAGTGGAAGGTGCATTTCCCTACTGTGAACGAGCGGGTCTGCATGGACTTCGGGGATCGCTTTACAATGTACGAGTATGCCTTCAAAGAGCTGGGATCGAGGTCGCCCAGGACAACACATATGTCTGGGAGATAGAGGTTGATGACGACAGAAACGAGCTGCTTAACGAGGAGGGGAAGTACATCGGGCAGAGGCTTTACAGGTTCCCCATTCATTGGTCACCAAACCATTTCACCAAGAAGCCCAATGATTATGTTTTTCAACCGGGCGACCTGTGCGGCCAGGACGCCGTGGCTTACGAGGCGTTGGTGAAATGGGTCAACTCCTTCAATCTCGCTGAGTGTTGGACTAGCAAGCGCAGCCCGATATTCGAGGAAGATGGGAGTCAGAGGGTCGAGCGCCGGTTCATCAATGTTAAGGCACTGCTGGAGTGCAAGACTCCCGCGGACGCTGAGACGCTGCTTGGTAGTCTTAGTCATTTAGATTTTGTTCATGTTATTTCTTTTCTTCGTATCTAACATGCTCATGTTTTGTTTGTGCAGGTGAGATGCCTCAGGCTCATGATCGGGTTGTGAGGAATGCTCTGGCGAGGAACAAAGCTGGGACGGCTCCTCCGAAATCTCGGTTCGCTGGTGCCCGCGCTCCTCCTCCCGTTCAGGTTGCTACGGGGACCTCCACTTCTTCGACTCCTGCTCCCCAGGGATCTCCTCTGCCTTTGGCCGGGCGACCAAAGCGGCCAAGGATTACTAATGCCGTGGACCTTACTCGGGTAGCGGAGAAAGGGAAGTTCGAGCTTCCTCCCTGCATCCTCGATAGGAGGTTCTTCGAAGGGAACTCTTTAGTGGTTCCCCGGGCGAAATCTCTTCGCTTGGAAGGCATGGATCGTCCGAGCAAGAGGGCGCTGGTGGCCCAGGACGCTTCTGCCTTGGTCAGGATGCTAGAGATGGCGGCTGTGTATGCCGAAGGGGACTCCGCAACTGAATCCGAACTCAATGCTGCTTGTGCTTCTGTGGCATCCCTCAAGGAAGAAGTCAAGGCTGCCGGCGAGGCTCGGAAGAAGGCGGAAGAGGAAGCGGCCAAGCTAAAAGAGGAAAACTCTAAGTTGTCGACGGAGAAGAGAGCTGCCGAGGAGCTGATCAGGGAGCTGAGGGCGGCCAATGCCCCGGGTGCTGACGAGCCGGACGATGTGAGAAATTTGAAGACTAGATCCGAGCTGGTCGCTCGTATACTTCTGGCCGAAGACGATGGCATCGCCGTTGCGGAGGAATCCTTCAGAAACGCTGTGGCTCAGCTACGCGTGGTGAACCCTGGGCTTGAAATCTCTGCCGAGGGTACTCACTATCTTGCGCGTGTTGATGATGGTCGCATTGTCTTGCCCAAAGGTCTCTTTGTCGTTACCCCCGAGGATCAGCCCGCAGAGGAGCAGGGACCCGAGCCAGAGTTAATCGAGCATGCTGATGAATGAGGAATTTGTTATTTTGTTGTAATTTGTCCGGTCTGCGTGCCGTTGTAATTTATTTTTGGGGGGCATGGCCCCCGCTTTATGTAACAATGTACAATTGTGGTCTTTGCGGCCACTTGTTAAATTATCGCATATTTAGCTCTGTTGTTCGCATGCCTTTACTTGCTTTTATTTTCGCTAAGTGTTGTATGCATGCTCGCTGTGAATGTATGTCCACCCGTGATAGGGGGTATTTGACTTGTGTGAATATTTTTTGGGGAGATTGCTCGTAATAGATGTGTTCGACAGTATGGGGAACTGGTCGAACTGCCGGGCAATGTCCTGGCGGGGAGCGGAGCTCAGGTCGCGTTTGAGGCCTGAGTTCAAGGCGTGAACGTCCCATCGCGAGTTGTGGTTCTGCCAATCGTGGTACTCTGACGACGGCGATGCTCGATCGAGGACCGCCGTCGAGCACTTACCGGGCTCGTTACTGAGCGGGGTTATGCTTTAGTCGTATGCGACGCTTGTACCTAGACGCGCATAGTGGTCGGTAGTTGACGTTCGTCATTGCGACGAGTCGAACCGAGGATTTAGCTGTAGTATTGTTTTAGCTTCTCAGCGTTCCATGGTCGAGCGAGTTCTTCCCCAGTGAGATGTTCTAGGTAGTAGGCACCATTTTCCGTTTTTGCCCGGACGCGATAGGGTCCCTCCCAATTGGCTGCTAGTTTGCCTTCGCGAGAGTCTTTGTGGTTTCTTCTTAGGACAAGGCTTCCCACGTCGAACTCTCATCGTATCACTTTGGCATTGTGCCTGATAGTGATCTTTTGTTTCAGTGAGGCTTCGCGGAGAGCTGCCCCCGTTCTAATTTCCTCGACGAGGTCAAGCTCTTCCCTTAAAGATTCGTCGTTCATCTCCTCGTCTAGGGGCGAATATGTCCGCCTAGAGGGCACATGAACTTCGACTGGAATTACAGCCTCGGTTCCGTATGCCAAACGGAAACGTGTTTCCCCGGTCGTCGAATGGGGAGTTGTACGGTACGCCTAGAGCACGCTGTGTAGCTCCTCGACCCATGCCTTCTTTGTTTCATCTAGCCTTCGCTTGAGGCCTCAAAGGATGACTCGGTTAGCTGCCTCAGCCTGCCCGTTTG
The DNA here is from genome assembly GCA_022829125.1 of Lathyrus tuberosus. Taxonomy (NCBI): domain Eukaryota; kingdom Viridiplantae; phylum Streptophyta; class Magnoliopsida; order Fabales; family Fabaceae; genus Lathyrus; species Lathyrus tuberosus. The sequence continues at coordinate 2,302,898 of JALAZF010000274.1, read as the reverse complement.
TTTGGGGGTGTTCGACAGATACGAAGTGTTGCTTCGTGCCCAGTTGGGCGACGAAGTCCTGAAACTTCCTGTCCGTGAACTGCATCCCGTTGTCCGTTACTATCGCTTGGGGAATACCGAAACGTGAAAGGATGTTTCATTTGTAGAAATGCAGGATGTTGAGTGCAGTTATTTTGGCTAGAGCTTCTGCTTCTATCCACTTTGTGAAATAATCTACGCCCACTATGAGGTACTTGTTCTGACTTGACCTACCACGAAGGGTCCTAGGATGTCTAGGCCCCACCAGGCGAATGGCCACGGGGAGGACATAGCCTTGAGCTCGTTGGGTGGAGCCAGGTGTATGTCCCCGTGCCATTGGTATTTGTCGCATTTCTTCACGTGTTCTTTTACGTCGTTTTGCATGGTCGGCCAGTAGTACCCTGCTCGGAGAGCCTTGCGAGCAAGGGACCTTCCCCCGAGATGTTGGGCGTTGATTCCCTCGTGGATTTCGCGCAGGATATGTGCGACCATTTCCTCCTCGACACATTTGAGCAGTGGAATGGAGAATCCCCGCTTGTATAGTTTACCTTCGACCAGGACATACGAGCAGGCTCTTCTCCTGATCGTGCTGGCCTCCTTTGCGTCGGACGGGAGTTCGTCTTTGGCGAGATAGTTGTAGACTGGGGTTATCCAGCAGTTGTTGTCACCGATCACCTGCACGTCGAGTGTCAGGGAGGCCTTCTCGATGCTGGGTCGAGGAAGCACTTCCTGTATGATTAATTTGTTTCCGCCTTTCTTCTTTGTGCTGGCCAGTTTAGACAGCATGTCTGCTCGTACGTTATGTTTGCGGGGAACGTGTTTCACTTCCACTTTAGTGAATTTCGCCAATTCCTTCTTTACCAGGGCCAAGTATTCTGTCAGGTTGTCGTTTTTGGCTTGGTATTCACCCCGGACCTGGAGGGCCACGAGTTGGTAGTCCGTACAAATGACGACTTCTTGTGCGCTCATGTCCTCGGCAAGGCGTAGCCCAGCGAGGAAAGCTTCGTATTCTGCCTGGTTATTGGAGGTTGGGAAAGACAGTGTGAGTGATACCTCGACGATAATTCCTTCGTCGCTCTCCAGTATGATGCCCGCGCCGCTTCTTACCGAGCTTGAAGCACCGTCGACGAAGATGGTCCACTTGCGCACTTCGCTCGCGGAGGAGTCTGCGAATGTCATCTCTGCGACGAAGTCGGCCAGAGCTTGGGCCTTGAGGGCTTTTCTGCCTTCGTATTGGGTGTCAAATTCGGACAGCTCCAGCGACCATTTGAGCATTCGGTCGGCCATATCTGGTCGTCTGAGCAGCTGCTTTATGGGTTGATCTGTTCAAACCACGATCGTGTGAGCCAGGAAGTAGTGTCTTAATCTTCTGGCTGCGTTGATGAGGGCCAATGCCACTTTCTCTATCTGCTAGTATCTTAACTCTGGTCCTTGCAACACTTTGCTTGTGAAGTAAATGGGTTTCTGCCTGTCAGGCGTCTCGTGGATGAGAGCGGCACTCACTGCTTCGGTCGCGACGGCCAGATATAAGTACAGTGTTTCGCCGTTGTCTGGTCCAGAGAGGACCGGCGGCTCTGAGAGTGCCCGTTTTAGATGGAGAAGGGCCTTGTCGCACTCCTCGATCCATTCGAAGGCTGCCTCTTTGCGGAGGAGTTTGAAGAATGGCAGGGCGTGCTGGGCGGACTTGGCCACGAAAGGAGATAGTGACGCGAGCATCCCGTTGAGGGACTGGATGGATTTTTTGGACTTGGGCGTAGGAAACTCGGAGAATGCCCGGCATTTGTCGGGATTGGCTTCGATTCCTCGTTCTGTTAAGTAGAAGCCGAGGAATTTGCCTGCCTGGACACCGAACATGCACTTCTCCGGATTAAAACGCATTTTGTATTTCCTGGCCTGTTCGAAGACCTTTCGTAAGTGGGCAGTATGATCGGTTTCCTCGTGGGACTTAACAATCATGTCGTCCATGTATACTTCGAGCATGTCGCCTATTTCTCCCCGAAATACTTTGTTCATCATTCGTTGGTACGTTGCTCCGGCGTTCTTCAGGCCGAAGGGCATTACGTTGTAGTAATAGTTCCCGATTCGGTCATGGAGGCCGTATATTTTTTGTCGGACATTGCCATTGGGATTTGATTGTAGCCCGAGTAGGCGTCCATGAACGATAAAAGTTTAAAACCAGCAGAATTATCAATAAGTTTATCAATATTGGGGAGGGGGTAGGCATCCTTCGGGCATGCCTTATTGAGATCGGTATAATCAATGCACATGCACCATTTTCCATTAGATTTTTTAACCAATACAACGTTGGATAGCCAAGTGGTGTACTTGGCCTCCGAAATAAATTTGGCCTCGAGGAGGTCCTTTACAGCTTTTTCGGCAGCCTCCGTTTTCTCCGGAGACTGCTTCCTCCTACATTGTGCTATGGCCTTGATGGCCGAGTCAATGGTCAGTTGGTGACATGCGACAGATGGATCCAAGCCGGGCATTTCTGCGGCGCTCCACGCGAAAAGGGCGGCATTCTCTCGGAGGCACGCTTTGAGCTGCTTCCTCGCGATGTCAGGAAGGTCTGCTATGATCTTTACTCCCCGTTGGGGGTCTTCGCCGAACAGGACTAGCTCGAAGTTGCCATCCGGGATTGGGCGCATCGGATGGGAGCTGCTGCTGGATGACGTGGATGGGCCGGCTGAAGCTGCTCGTTCCTCCTGTTGGTCCTCGGGGAAGCGACTGTCGAGGTCGATAGAGTCGACCTGGGGCAGAGGCTTGGCCTCCTCGGAGCTGCTTGGCAGTGCTGGCTTGCTTGACGCTTTAGGCTTGGGCGCAATGGCGTTGAGCCTTTTTGTAGCTGCTTCAAAACACCGTGGGGCAGCTTCTATATCACCGTGGAGGGTGGCGACCATTCCTTTCGAAGTGTAATACTTCATCTTCAGGTGGACGGTCGATGGCACCGCTACCAACTCGGCTAGAGTTGGCCTTCCGAAAATGCATTGGTAAAGTGACGGGCAGTCGATTACCAGAAATTGTACCTTGATGGATCTGGCCGTTTCAGCTGCTCTGAAGGTCACGATCAACTTGACGTAACCCCACGGCTTGGTCACATACCCGTTAAACCCCTACAAATCAGACCCTACGTAGGGGGTAAGGTGCGATTCATCCAGCTGCAGCATTGAGAACAGCTGGGAGTACATGATGTCGACCGAGCTGCCCTGGTCGACTGGGATTCGGCGAACGTCGAAGTTTGCCATTTGGGCTCTGACGAGCAACAGAATGCTTGAGTTCGGGGAGCCGCCGAGGAGTTCCTCCCTGTAGAAGGAGATGGGGATGGAACCCTTCGGGGCCTGATCAAGCGTGGTCACTTTGTTCGAGCTGGTGTTGATCAGGTGTTCGAACTTCCATTTCACGGATCCCATAGTAACTTTGTTGGAACCCCCGCCAGAGATGACCATGGCGGAGGGAAAGGTCTCCCACGGGCTGTGGGCCGTGAAATATGCAGGGGCGCTGAGCCCGTCAGGGACGTTGAAGTCCTCGGGTCGCAATATGGACATAGCGACCTGTATGTTGGCGTCTTCCGAGGAGGGTACCTCCTCCTCGACCTTCTTGGACTCCTGGGCGTCCTGCCGAGGAGTGTCCTTCTTCTTCGCGAACTGCTTCAGGTGGCCGTCCCTGATCAGTATTTCAGTGGCATCCTTCAGATGGATGCAGTCCTCTGTAATATGGCCGTGACTTTTATGGAAGCGGCAGTACTTTGACTTGTCCACGTTTGGTCTGTTCAGCAGCTGTTTGGGGAAACGTACCCTGGCTTATTTGAACTCCGAATTGGCACATTCGGTCAAAATCTTCTCCCTGGAAATGGTCAGGGGAGTGTAATCGTGGAAACGCCCGAAGGGCCCTTTGCTGTCACGGGAGTCGCGGGGATGGTCCTCGTGCCTTCGTTCACCTCGACGAGACGTCGAGGCTTCTTCTCCTTTAGAAGCCCGGGCGTTCTCCTGGCGGCGAGACGCTCGGACGTTGCTGGCCACAATCTTCTCCTCGTACTGAATATGAGATTGGACTTTGAGGAGGAGGGCGTCTAAGTTCCTCGGTGGCGCGAGGCCAATGGCTTTGGCGAACTCGGAGTCCGGGCGGACCCCTTGTTCGAGCAGGAACTTCTTCATCTTATCTGTCGTTGGGACCTGCACAGCTTCCTTGTTGAACCTCTCGATATATGCGCGGAGAGGTTCATCTTTCCCCTGGATTATGGCTCCGAGGGAGGCCTCAGTTTTGGGATGGCGGCGAGATGCTGTGAAGTGCCGCGAGAACATCCTGCCCAGTTATTTCCACGAGGTGATGGACTCCTCGGGCAGTTGTTTATACCATGTCATTGCTCCCTTCCGAAGCGTGGCCGGGAATAATCTGCATTTGATGGTGCCCCGTTTGCCGCGGTAGTCTAGCAGCGCATCGATGTTCTCGATATGCTCGTCGGGGTCGGTGGTCCCGTCGTATGTGCCAAGTGACGGGGGTTTCTCTAAGCCTTTTGGGAGATGGGTGGCTAAGATCTCCTGGGATAACGGGCCTCGAGGCTCGTCGTCGTCACTAGAACTGGTGTATGATGGTGACCGGACGGGTTGCTCGCGTCGGCGGTTCCTTCGCGGAGAAGGTGAGCGGTTTCTTTGAGGAGAAGGTGAACGGTTCCTTCGAGGAGAAGGTGAGTGTGCCCGTCCTTTGGACTTGATCGGAGATTCCTCATTCCTTCGAGTCTTTTTGTGGTCATGAGCGTGTTGGTCACGCGGGGAGATCTGGTCGCGCTTTCGGGCTATGCGAGGATCGTGCTCTTGGCGCAGTCTTCGGTCGATTTCTCTCCGTGGCTGCGGGCTTCTAGATCGTCGCTGGTTCCTCCGCATAGGAGGGGATCTTGGACGGCGAGACTCTTCCTGTGCCCCGATCCTCTCGTTTTGCTGCAGGATCAGGGTGTTGGTTTTGTTGAGGGCCTTCAGGAGGGCTGCCACGGCCGGGTCGGCGCTGGGCGGAACAGGAACGGGCTAGAGGTCGAGAGACGGTTGATCATTGTGGCGATCAGCAGGGGTAGGGGAAGGAGAAGCAGTGGCTCCATCCCTAAGGAAACGGGCATCTCGGAGGAGAGATGATTGGCCGTCAACGTCAGATTTGTTGACGGGGAGGATGGTGGAATGAAGAGCTTCCTGGGTGCGATCTTGGGAGGCCATGATCGTGATGATGTTCGAAAGTTGTTTTGATCTTCGGTTAAAGAAAGAAGGGGAGAACAAAGTTTCCCACAGATGGCGCCACTGATCGTGAAGGCTGGATCAGATCATGTAGAATCAGGCCGCCGAGTGCGTCAGAGATGCTGGTCGTACAGAGAGGAGGGGGTGTACCTGCAAGGCACTCCGACGCTCAAGTGAGAAAGGGTCAGAGAAAAGGGGCAAGTACAAAGTATGAATTCTTAGGGTGAATATTGGATACCTGACCCTCTCAAGCGAGAGGGTTTATATAGAGCCCCCAGCACGTGGCCAACGGTCCTATTTTCGGGGCGAAATAACCGTTTCCCCCAAAGAATAGGTAACTGCCCAAACTAGCCGTTATGTCGGGCATGGTGCTCGAAACTAGCCGTTATGTCGGGCATAACGCAGTTCCGGGCACCTGTCCTTTGCTGTTCGGGCAGCGAGGAAGCCGTGCATAACGTGCATTAACGCCGGGGAGGAACGTTGCATTCCTTCCCCGGTTGGAAGGGCAGAAAGGTCATTTTTGCCCCTCTGTGGATTGGACTTAGGCAATTTGGGCCGCTCTGGAGCAGAGGCGGATTAGGCCAATTCTAGCCATTGGTCCAGTCCAGAACAGGTTTCATCACCTATCTCCCAATTTTCTTATCAAAATTTTAAGATTGATGATGCTTACTAATTAGGCTTATGAAATTTCATAATTGTTTTGCAAACATAAACTTAAAACTCTCGAGCCCACTCGAAAGAAAGTGATAATATATTACAGAGAAGACCAAAAATGTTATCTCATATAGTTGAAAGTATAACATGCCCAAATAAAAATTAAAATTTGAAATGTACACGTCATTGTGCACAAATAGTTTCAATCAAAGTTGAATGATTTTTAATTTATCAAGCGTACTAAATCATGCAAGTAGTAATAACAGATAGTCGCAAATGTCAAATTCAAATACTACTTATGATTGATTATATGGGTTGTGTAAAATTTCACTTGAACAAAAGGGTAAGGGGTTTTTGAAAGTTTCTTGATAAACTAAAATTTTAAAGAAAATATTAAATTTAACGGAGTAAAAAATATTATGATGAAATATGCCAGAGATGAGTATGGCATTGTATTCCCTTGTACCTTAATTTGACCGTGTTATAGCAAATTCCTATTATGTATGATTATTGGTTCCCTAAATTATTTACCTTAATTCCTTAATGAGCAAATCTTTAATATTAATTAATTCATCTAGATTAGTATGTGAATTTATTATGATTAATGTGATTCTCATTTGTATTTATTTATTAGGTAAAGTTTTAGAACAAATGTATTAAGTTGTTTCCTTATTAGTTTTAGGTATAATGAGGATCAATTATTCTTTTTGGGTCTTTAGGTTATATAATTGATTAAATGATCATTGTTTTTACTATTTATTCACTCATTTGTATTATTTAGAATTAACAAGTAAATATAATGTTTACTTTTCCTTGTAGTATTAGAGTTATACTTGAGTCATATGTAGTATATCGTTTTAGCCACACCATGTCCTCATCTCCTAAATCCTCTTCCTCCGTAATGGAGATTGGCCAAAAATTGAATGGTCAGAACTTTATTCCATGGGAAAGGTCATTTCGGCCTAAGTAAACCAAAGGTTACACAGCTAACAACTACACTCAAGAATGTGAAACTGGTTCAACCCTTTTTCCATTTAACAAGGAATAAATGGATGTGTTGAAATAACTCCTTCAATAAACCTTGAGGACGGAGGAAAATATTGGTACTAAAACTATGGTCCAAAATATTGGTACTACCTTATTACCTTCATGCCTTCCCATGTTCTCAAATTTGACACTCGTCACTCAACTCTGAAAAACTCATATCCAACCAACAAAATCTTAACGATTATCCCCCTATAAAAATTTAGAGGTTTGGCCTTTGCACACAACATTGATCCCTATTGTAGCAAACTTGATCATAAAGCCATCAAATGTATATTTCTTGGAAATTTTCCTCATCAAAAGGGGTACAAGGGTAACTCTCATATAAACAGAAAATTCTATCACACAATGAATGTGACATTCTTTGAAAATAAAGCTTATTACCTCAAATTTGGTATTCAGGGGAGAAACCACTAATATGGACAAAATCCTAACTTTTGGCTGAACTAGAAATTGTCCATACCGAACCTACACTTGTTGAATCTATTTTGGCTAAACTGCATCCGACTACCTAGGCTGGACCAGACCCTAAAATAATCCAAAAAATTTCCTAACCCGGACCCTCTTTTGGTGCTTTGGCAGAACTTGTTCAGAAAGAACCCAATCTTCCTTCTTTTGCCAAATGAGACCCTGTCATAACAAATGGTGCAACCCTTAAAATAGCCCAGAAAGAACCAAATATGGAAAGTTCATGCAAGAAAAAGAATGTCTCAAAAGGAGATAGAGTAAATTACTTCTCCGACACTACACCAAGAATCCAACTAAACTCAAGAAGATGAAATTCCCATAGGTAGTCCCTTTCTCAATTATGAATTTGTTGATGATAATATTGTTGACCTTGAACCTCATACGGCTTTACGAACGGGGGTGAGAACTTGCACTCACCACTTTATTGAGAGATATGTGTCATATGGAAAGTTGTCACAAGAATACAAGTCATTTGCATCATCTCTTGACAACACTACTATACTATTCCATTCAATAATCAACAATAAAAATTAATAATCAGCAACAATCAATTCTTTAAGAATAATACATTCAGAGTCTATTTCACCTTAAAATTCTTCACAATTCACAAAATTTCCAATAACAAAATCATTCATTCAAAATTAATAATCAACAATGTGATGAATAGAGATAGAGCTTACCTTTCTAAAAACAAAGGAGAAATGTCACGACGGAGAAGGAGAACCAGAGAACGACTCGTCGTCGATTGTCGTTGCCGATGAACAATCTTAATAATGGAGACGGTGTCGTGTTTTAGAGAGACTGCCTGTTGCCAGAGACGGCGAAGAAGCAAGTGAATCTTTTAGAACAGAGCCAAAAATTTGATTTAGGAAAAGAAATTGTGTTACGGTAGTACGCTAACGCAGAAAAGAAGAGAGGAAAACAAAAAGGGTTTTTTCCATATAATAATATAATTTTTAGGAGTATTATATTAAATTCCTATAATATAAAAAAATTATTTTTTTGGGGGGTGGGCCATGGCCCACCACTGCCCCATAATACCGCCTCTGTATGGATATGCAATTACTTATCAACTTAATGTTTTTCTTCTCACACGTGGTTTCATTATTATGGTTTCTTATCTACACAAATTATTGCTTGTAACCACTAATATTTGATTTATTTTGATTGCTCATTATTGTTAGTAATAGCTGATGTATGGTAACAAAGAAGATGGAAGATAATTAGTCCATGTTCTCCTTATGTTTTTAGATGATATATCTTTGCGCAAATAGGATCTTAGGAAAAAGGTTCATGCAGTGACTGATATATGTTTGGGGAGTGTGTACTTCGGTCTTTAGGTGTTGCAAGGCATGTATGTAAAGATGATATTAATTATCAATATGTTTAGTATGATTCTTATAAAAAAATGTTGAGTATCATGCATGATAAAAAGATGTTGAGTATCTATGTTTGAAAGTGGTGTGAAAATCACATAATTCAAGTGTTGTAACTGGCTATTGAGTTTTTGTAATCGGTTAACACTGTATTATTTTTGGCTTTTGGAATAGTTGTAGCTGTTTACTGTGTTTTGGCAACCGATTACTGCTGTGTTGAGTTTTAGTTATAGAAATAGCTGTAACTGGTTACCAGAATGCGGTAACTAGGTTATAGGCAAATAATTTCAACTTTTCTGTTATTTTTAGTTAATTGCTTGTGTCCCAATCAATTGAACTTGTGTATCTTTGAGGTATTAATTAATGATAATGGTGATGAATATTTTTCACTCTCAATTATACTCTTTCTAATTCTTTTTCCCTCTCCACGACTATAAATAATGCTTATAAGGTCGCACACAAAAGAAATGTAACCTCGGCTACCAAGCCGCCGTAACAAAGGGTGACATGAAAAGTTGCCACTTAACACCCCGGTTATTGAAAAACCAATGGGTAAAGTTATATGATCATGGATTTGAACCCCATCATCGGCAGTTTTATTTTTTACACAAAGAGCGCCTCATACCTCTCGATTTATTTAAAAACCAAGGGGTTAGATAGTTTGTTTGTTTTTAAAATAAAACTAATTATATTGTTTACATAGAATATTAATAAATTAATTTGTTTACAAGCTACATTGTTTACACAAAATATTACATTGTTTACACATAATATTAAAGTAAAAATGTTGTTCTTCATCGTCATAGCTGTCGGTGAAGAACAAATATTGGATATCATGGAGAAGAGAAAATGTTGGGGATCCTAGTTTCATAAATCAAATGCAATATATCATCTATGATTTGCATTCATATGTTTCTGATATAAAATTAAAAAAAGGTTAGCTAATTAAAATAAATATATAGTTATATGATTATTTAAGAACACAAACCTTGAACCCGCGATAATTTTCTGCACTTGCAATCCATCACATAAATCTTTGGCAAAGTAAATACACTCTCACCAGCCACATATTAAATAAACCTAACTTTTTTTCCGCTCTTGCAATCTATCATGGTGCTCTAACTAAACACAGAGTTTCACAACAACGTTTCTTGTGGATTCACTACTATCTAATTTAAATATTCAAAATGCTTTTATAATGAGGGTTTTAGGTTTCATGAGGATCACTAATGAAAGTGGTTGAGCGTTGATAGTCATTAAATGAACAGTGAATATTTATTTAAGGACGGTGAAGAAACTGAAAAAAGACACTAATATGTTACCTCGGTTATTACTCAAAATCGAAATGAATAATATTTATTTTAATATTTACATTGTTTACAAAGAATATTAAAATAAATTACTTAAACAAATCAAGAGATTGACAATGGATTTTTGGAGAACAATCTAGAGGAGTTATCTGTTCCAAACAAGGGATTTTTTTTTTATATTTACATTGTTTTCAGATTTATGAGAAGTCATTTCTTCCTACTAAGAGAAAATTTTCTCTGTACTTGCAATCCATCTCAAATTATATTGAGCAAATGTTTTCATTGGCAAATGCTTTCACATGAAAAAAAACATGAAAGAAAAATGGATGCATGTGCTTAGTAATAAATTTCCCAATGCTGTCAACCGAGGAAAGCAATAGATTTCTCAATGTTTTCTTTGATTGACAACATAGGAATGTTATTACATAAATACAACAACAACATCAACACCATTACGTGAGATATATTGCAAGGGAAGAAAAAAAGTTTTGTTCAAGATAGAAGAATATTGAAGATTTTTTTTTCCTTGCAATCCATCCTAAATAATGATGTTTGTGGGGGAGGGGGGGGGGGGGGGGGACTTCATATTAGTAAGGATTAGAGTAAAATATATTTAACGAGTGCTTTTAAAGTAAAATCTTATTATTTTATGTTTCGGTTAAATAGAAAACCGAAGAGTTAAAACATTTTGTTTACATTTATAAACAAATAAAATCATAACCTACGATAGTTAGGAATTAGAGTTTGTACTGAGTTGTTTTTTCACCTCGGTTTTTTTCATAAAACCGAGGGAATTTATGTTTTTATATTTTATTTTTTTAAATAATAAAAAATAGCGTGCCTTGGCTTTATACCTCTGTTTTCTATTGTTCGAGGTGAAAGTTTCGTCATGAAAAGTGTTATTTGTTGTAGACATTTTAAAAATATAGACACAATCCTCCAAAACCTTCCCTTCCAAAACTCTCCAAAAACTAACTCCCAAACATACTCTTAAAGTCATGGAACCCATGATGCAGAGAAACTTGGCCATAATACAAGAAGTGGTTTAATTTCATGTGATTTGTTTACTTTTTTTTTCATTTAATAGGTATGGATATGCAATTACTTAACAACTTAATGTTTTTCTTCTCACACGTTGTTTCGCTATTATAGTTTCTTATCTGCATAAATTATTGCTTGCAACCACTAATATTTGACTTAATTTGATTGCTCATTGTTGTTAGTTATAGCTGATGTATGGTAACAAAGAAGACGAAAGATATTGTTGGTGTAAGGCCTAGAGGCCAATACTTTTGTTACTTGTATCGAATTACTTATTATTAATAAAAGGCATTTCTTTATTATGGTTATTTTTCCAGAATAATAAAGTTCTTAGAATAGCTAGTTCGTTTAATGAAATATTAAGTATGACTTAATCATGATATCCTATTAAATATAAGGACACTATTCTTAAAGTATCTGTAGTCGAGCTTTACTGTGAAGTGGGATAACCTTAAAGCATTAAGACTATTATGTAGATAGACTCATGATCACATCTCATGGATCATGGATAAGGAGTTATCAAGTCTCAACATAGGTATGAATATTAGGAGTAATATTTATACTGGATTGACCCGCTATGAGAGTACTACATAGAATGTTATGCAAAGCGTCATAAGTTACTCTCATGTGTTAGAAAAACTTTATGTTTTGGATCTTGATATCATGATTTTCACACTATTCCAATTTCTATGAAAACGGTAAAAACGTACCCGGATCCATGACACTGATTCTATTCCGATTTTCGATCTTGTTTCCAATTGTTCTCTCCTCTCTTCCTTCTTTCTTTCGTGTATCCTTTGATGATGAAGATACTTTTGTTTATTTGTGAGAAAATGAGAAGGAATGAGAAAAGTTGTTGTTGTTGTTGTTTTTCTAAAGGTTCATATTTATTGGCTTCTAACTCCAACAGTCACATCTCATTCCAAGAGACATGTCCCAACATCCATGAAGAGATGGAAGAAGGATTTATATTTTGAATTTCAAAATAAAAATCCATTGGCTTAATTATCCATCCACCCAAATAATAACCACATTAGGGTATTCTTTATTTAAGCCAAACTTTTAATTACATGAGTCATAATTCTTGGATTAGTAAAGTAATCCAACAGTCTACCACTTGACTCATGTGAAAACTTGATGTTTTAATCTTATACCATAATTGTGAATCCTTCATTGAAAGCACCAAGTCATTATCTTTTATGAATTGAAATGATTGAATCATGGCGGTCACAAATTATTCATCAACTTAATTCCTTCCATGTATCACGAATCAATTCAATTCAAATAACTTTGAGGGATACAATAATGTGTCTTTCATGTCTTTACAAAGACACCTTTGTCATCACATATTAATAATAATATATATATAACATAATATGGATAACGAAACTCACCAGAAACATAATCTTTAATTGAATTCACAAGTGTCATATAATACAAACATTAAATTATACATGTAGATATACAAATCATATTATAATGTTAACAAGGACTTTTACATAATGCCCATCCTTTCTACATGGCCAAAAAAAGTTTTGGGCGGTAAACCTTTAGTTAAAGGATCCGCTAACATTAAATTTGTACCAATATGCTCAAATGATACTTTTTGTTTCTACACTTATTCTTTCATTGATAAGTACTTCAATTCCATGTGTTTAACACCTTTGGAATATTTATCATTCCTAGAGAAGAAGACAGCTGCAGAATTATCACAATAAATTCTTAGCGGTTTAGCTATACTGCCGACAATACCAAACCCTAAGATGAAGTTCTGCAACCACAATGATTGAATTCTGGCCTCAAATCATGCCACAAATTCTGCCTCCATAGTAGAGGTAACAATGATGGACTGCTTTCCACTCTTCCATGATATTGCTTCTCCAGCCAGAGGAAAAATATACCCAAATGTGGATTTTCTTGAGTCCACACATCCTACAAAGTCTAAATCTGAGTAGCCAACCACTTCAAGTTGATCTGATATTCTATAAGTGAACATGTAATATTTGGTGCCTTGTAAGTATCTAAGAACTTTCTTTGCAGCTTTCCAGTGATCCCTTCTGGGATTACTTTGATATCAACTCAACAAACCAACGACAAAATTGATATCCGGATATCAATTTCTTTTCGTTCTAATTCATTTTTGGGACATTGCATTTGAATAAACTTGTCCCCTTTCTGAATAGGAACTTTCCCAGCAGAGCATTTATCCATTCTGAATCTCTCTAATATTTTATTTATATAACCTTTCTGAGACAATCCCAACAGTCATTGTGATCTATTATATTTCTATTCCTATCACATATGATGCCTCACCCATATCCTTTATTTCAAATTTATTGGAGAGAAACTTCTTTACATCATGTAACAAAGCTAAATTATTGGCAACAAGTAAAATGTCATCGACATATAAGACCAAAATTGTAAATTTTCTCCCACTGACCTTCATATAGATACATCGATCTACGGTGTTCTCTACAAAACCATATGACAACACAATATTGTTAAATTTAAGATACCATTGCCTGGAAGCTTACTTTAGTCCATATATTGACTTTTTTAATTTACACACTAATTTTTCTTTTCCTGTAGTAACAAACCCTTCAGGTTGAGCTATATACACTTTTTCTTCTAAGTTACCATTTAGAAAGGCGGTCTTCACATCCATTTGGTGAAGCTCTAAGTCATAATGAGCCACCAAAGCCAAAATAATTCTCAAAGAGTCCTTCTTTGAAACAGGAGAGAAGGTTTCTTTGTAGTCAACACCATCCTTTTGAGTGAAACCTTTGGCGACAAGTCTAACTTTATATCTTTTAATATTTCCTTTGGAGTCTCGTTTGGTCTTAAATACCCACTTACAACCAACTCATTTTGAACCATTAGGCAACTCAACTAGATCCCATACATTATTGCCATCCATTAATTTTAACTTTTCTTTCATAGCATTAATCCAATTTTCAGAATTGTCACTTTCCATGGCTTGTGTGAATGAGACTGGATCCTCATCAATGCTTGAGTCACATTCATGTTCAAGTGAATAAATAACATAATCTTTCGAAATAGCTGGTGTTCTTTGCCTTTCAGACCTTCTTACTATTATTTCTTGTGTTTCTTCATTCACTTATTATTGCTCATTTGTGACTTGTACATTGTCAACCGGTTCATCAACTATATGTTTATTTTGTGGGTTTGGAATATTAATTTGTTGTCTATGTGTGTTGTATGACGGTACCACAACCAAAGGGACAACGACCTGAGAAGACTCTTTAGGCGAAGAAGATTCTTCACGAGTCTCCATAATATCCACCTTATGTGATTTCTCACTCCCACTAAACTGGCCATTTTCAATAAATCGAGCATTGCCATACTCAATTATTCTTGTACTATGATTAGGAAAATAAAATATATACCCTTTTGATTTTACAAGATACCCAATGAAAAAACCACTAATGGTTCTCACATCAAGCTTCTTTTCATGTGGATTATACACCCTTACTTTAGCTTGGACTCCCCAAATATGAAGATGCCTTAAACTAGGTTTCCTTCCTGTCCATAGCTCATAAGGAGTCTTAGGAACTGCCTTACTAGGAATTCTATTAAGCAAATACGCAGCGGTCTTTAATGCATAAGTCCACAATGATGATGGTATATTAGTATAATTTAACATTGACCTAACCATATTCATGAGAGTACGATTCCACCTCTCAGCCACACCATTTTGTTGTGGTGTGCCAGGCATAGTATATTGTACACATATGCCACGAATTTCATGAAACTTTGCAAATTGACCTCGACATTGTCCTTTCTCATTATATTTTCCATAATATTCACCACCTCTATCAGACCTCACTATCTTTATTTTCTTATCCAATTGCCTTTCCACCTCATCAATGAATATTTTTAACATGTCAACTAATTGAGATTTTTCATGCAATAAATACAAGTAACAATAACGTGAGAAGTCATCAATAAAAGTGATAAAATACTTTTGTCCTCCCCATGAAGGAACATCAAAGGGACCACAAATATCAGTGTGTATCAATTCAAGGAGTTCACTGCTTCTTATAGACGAATTCTTAGATATTTGTTTGGTGTGTTTTCCTTTAATGCAATCCAAACATATATTCCAGTCACAAAAATCCAATTGAGGTAATATTTCACCTTTCATTAACCTCATTACTCTTTCTTTGGATATGTGACATAATCTTCGATGCCACAAATAAGCAGAACTCTCATTATTTGTATTTCGCTTACTACCAACAACATGTTCAATATTATACAGAGATTCTTTAAAATTAACATCAAGATTAAAACGATATAAACCATCAACTAAAATACCAGAACCATAATAGTATGAATCTTTAAATAAAGAAAATACATTGTTTCCAATCCTAAAATTAAAATTCAATCCATCCAACTTTGCAACAGAAACTAAATTACTAGCACATCCAGGTACATAAAGACAACTTTTCAGATCTATATGATATCCAGTATCCAAGATCAATATATACGTCCCAATTCCCTCTATTTGTGCCTTCATTCTGTTTCCCATGTAAAGAAACTTTTCACTTCCTTTTATGGTTTGGATCGAAAGGAATCCCTGCATAATATGTGACACATGAGTAGTCGCACCCGAATCAAGCCACCAAGTATTATTTGGTACTTCAATAAGATTTGATATTCAAAATTTATAGAAACATAAAACATACCTTTCTTTTCGAACCACATCTTCCTTTTAGGACAATCCTTTTTGAAGTGTCCGTTCTCCTTACAGAAATAACACTTATTTTCCTTTTGGACAACGCTCTCATTAACCTTTAAAGGAGCTTTGCCCTTCTTCTTGTCCTTCTTGTCGGGTTTGACTTTACTGCAACTGGCTCCATCATGAGTCATGAGATGAACAAAATGATATTTCGTCTTCTTTAGCCTCCCTTCTTCTTGAATCAACATGGCCTTAATTTCTTGAAAGTTCCATTTTTCTTTGATGGTGTTGTAATTCACCTGGAATTGTCCAAACTTAAGAGGAAGAGAGTTAATGATAAGCTGTACAAGAAAAGATTCATTCACATCCATACCTAAGGACTTCAATTTTGCTGCCAAATTCTCTTGCATTTTCAGTGTTGGGTATAGATGGCTTAACATTTTTAGCCATTGTCATTCTCATCAAGTTCAAAGACAACCTGTTGGACCTTTCCCAAGCCTCAAAAAGAGATCTTTCATTTTTTGTACTGTCCTTCGTAATGGTTGCGGGCTTCTCATCCATTATCAATGCCATGTCCAAGTCCATAACACCCAGTTGAAATTGAATATTTTCACACCAATCAACATAGTTCAGCCCATTGAACTTTGTCATTGTATTGCCCAAGGCAAATATATTAGTAGTGACTGCAAACATATAAAACACGCTCATACGTTAATGTTTTGAATAAATTTTATGGATTCAAACCAATTTAACTTTAATCATGTATCTAAAGTCACCTTTGGGTGATGCATAAATACATTTCAATAAAATAAGTCCCCACTGGGAACCTGGTTCTGGCCCCTCACTGGGTAGCGGTTCGTCGCAGTCCTTCATTTTTAAATACATGACATCTTCGTCTGGGAAGTCGAACTCGATTGATTCTTGATTGTCAATCGGTTGATGAGCCAAATGATCGGCTAAAATACTTCCTTTAACGGCTTTCTGAGCGTGGTACTCTATGTCATATTCTGATAGCAACATCTACCAACGGGCAATCCTTCCCGTGAGAGCAGGTTTTTCGAAGACGTACTTGATTGGATCCATTTCAGAGATTAACCAAGTAGTGTGACGAATCATGTACTGGCGCAGATGTTTGGCTGCCCAAGCTAAAGCACAACAAGTTTTCTCGAGCATCGTGTACCGAGTTTCACAGTCGGTGAACTTCTTGCTTAGATAGTAAATGGCAGACTCTTTCCATTTGGTTTCGTCTTGTTGGCCAAGTACACACCCCATTGAGTCTTCCAAGACTGTGAGGTAGATGATCAGTGGTCTTCCTTCCACTGGAGGTGATAGAATCGGAGGATTCAACAGGTATTTCTTAATACTGTTGAAGGCGGTCTGGCAGTCTTCTGTCCAAACGCAGTCCTGGTTCTTTTTTAGTAATTTGAAAATCGGCGCACAGGTCGCAGTCATGAGGAATATGAATCTGGAGATGTAGTTCAAATTTCCCAAGAATCCTCTGACTTGTTTTTCAGTTTTTGGAGAAGGCATTTCTTGAATGGCCTTGACCTTGTCAGGATCAACCTCAATTCCTTTCTGGCTGACGATGAACCCTAAGAGTTTCCCTGAACGGACACCAAAGGTGCACTTGTTGGGATTCAAGCGGAGTTTGTACTTTCTCAACCGCTCGAATAGTTTTGACAGGTGGGTTACATGCTCCTCCTCTGTCTTAGATTTGGCAATCATATCATCGACATATACCTCAATTTATTTGTGTATCATGTCATGAAACAGAGTAGTCATGGCCCTTTGATAGGTTGCCCCGACGTTCTTCAAACCGAACGGCATTACCTTATAACAAAAGGTACCCTATGGGGTAATGAACGAAGTTTTCTCCATGTCTTTCGGCGCCATTTTGATTTGGTTGTAGCCCGAGAATCCATCCATGAAGGAGAAAACTTTGAACTTTGCTGTACTGTCAACCAGCATATCAATGTGTGGTAAAGGAAAGTCGTCCTTTGGACTTGCCTTGTTTAGGTCTCTGTAATCGACACACATTCTGACTTTTCCGTCCTTTTTTGGAACGGGTACGATGTTGGCTAACCATTGAGGATATTCTAATGTGGCGAGGTAACCTGCGTCAATCTGTTTCTGTACCTCCTCTTTGATTTTGATGGCCATGTCCGGGTGAGTGCGTCTCAACCTTTGCTTTACTGGCGGACATTTCGATCTTAACGGTAAATGATGTTCCACGATGCTGGTATCCAACCCTGGCATATCCTAATAGGACCAAGCGAACACATCGGGGAATTCTTTGAGAAGCTTTATCAAACTCTCTTTGGCAGTTGGACTGAGCAGTGCCCCAATCCTGATTTCTTTTCTCTCTTCTTCCGAACCCAAGTTTACCGTTTCCAACGGCTCTTTGTGAGGTTCAATGGACCTTTCCTCTTGTATGAGTAGTCGGGAGATCTCTTCTAGAATTTCGTCGTCATCTTCTTCTTCAGCCCCATATACCAGGAACTCAAAGTCGGGAGAAGGCATTGGATCGTATGTTTCAACGGGGTTTAAAACAAGCAATCTACATGACGTGATGATTCGTGTTTAGAAGAGATAGAGAAAATGCAAGTGTGCAGTGTATTTTTTTATTACTGCTTATTTTTATTTGAATTGTTTTTTAGGATTACCATTTTCTGAGAAAAGCAAAAAGAGAAAACAGCAATAAATGCGGAAATTACAGAACGACATTATTTTATTAATGAACAAGTCGACTCTTGAAACTACAGCCCTATAAAATAAAACTCTGTCACTTTGGGCGAAGCGAAGAGGGAAAATTTACAGAAAGCGAGCCCTATCAAAACATCCATTTCACCTGGGCAGGGTGAAAGGTTAAAGAGGGCAATTACTTTGACTGGTGAACGACCTTCGAAACATCGACAGCAACCCACTGGCAGCGAACTCCTCGGTGAATCACAAATTATGGCACCTTTCTTGATTTGTCTTCAGAAATGACGCTGATTTCTGGTGGAGCAGGATCATTGGAATCTGTCTCCCAGGCAGCATTGTCGTAGGAGAATTCCTCTGTTGCATTTTGCATAGCATTTGTGCTCTCAGGCAGATTTCCCCATCCAGTTGGCTGGATGTCTTCGAGCCTAATACGAGAGCTTTCGGGAGCGGTGTACTTGACCATGAAGTCATATTTTCCACTCGGTTGTCCCAGGGTGTCCCACACTTCTTTCGAACTGGAGGAGTCATCTCTCTCGATGACGTTGACCTCAGGAAAAGCATAATTAATGAATTCAAGTCCTGCAAACGTTGCAAATTCATCATTGTGCTGAGTATTTTCAGGATGACCTGATTGTTAATCCCATGACATGGTGGGGACACAGGTATTCTGTTCAATGATGCTCAGCTGAGTTTCATTACTCGGCTAACTTTCTGGCTCCAAGTCTCCTGGGTAAGGCTGCCACATTGGAAGACCGTCCATCGGGCCATAGTAATTGTGGTCAAAGTTGTCCTTCATCAGAGTGTCCTCCTTTAATGAATTTGGCGGAGCACGACATCCTTCCGGATCACAACCTCCATAGATCATTTCGACGTCTGACCGGGGTATAAATCTCGGACTCTGTGCGGGATAGCAAAATGGCGTAGGCACCTCTTCCTGAGACATATAACCGTCCTTGTTAAGATATGACTTTCATTCTTCATCTGTGTCAGAGGAATCCTCCTCATTGATAGCATGGATTGCCTGAGGTACTGGGTGAAGGAACCCTCCACTATGAAAAAAATTCTGAATAGGATGAATACTTTCATTGTTAGCAGCTGTCCGGGTACAGGTTGTAGAAAAAACAAGACCCTTCTTTGTTGTATTGCTAGTAGGAATGACAAGCTGCCCCCCATCCTGTTGTATCGATACTCTCGACCGCTTTAATAGCATCTTTGTATGAGGAAATCGAAGTTCCTCCTCCGGATTGATCGTCCTTGTGTAACGAAAGCGCTTGAAACTGGGTTCCGATTATCCCTTCTGGTTCCACATAAGTGGATGACGATAAATTGCTGACGAGCAAGGCCTGTTCCCCACAAACTGTGATGAGTTGGCCGTTCTGGACAAACTTTAGCTTTTAGTGGAGGGTTGAAGTGACCGCTCCAGTCTGATGTATCCAAGGTCTTCCTAATAAACAACTGTACGTTGCCCGGATGTCCATGACCTGGAAGGTGACTTGGAAAGTGTGAGGACCAATAGTTATGGGAAGATCAACTTCGCCGATAACCGTTTTTCTGGATCCGTCGAACGCTTTGACGACGACCCGCTGGTTCTCATCGGAGGGCCTTTGAATGATAATTGAGTCAAAGTGGACTTCGGCATAACATTCAGGGCTGACCCTGTGTCTACCAGTATGCTGGCTAAAGCATCGTCCTGGCAGTTGACTGTAATATTAAGCGCCATGTTATGACGGCAACCCTCTTCCGGTAATTCCTCATCACTAAATTCCAAATTATTGCAAGAAGTTATGTTAGAGATAATATTATCAAATTGTCTGATTGTTACATCCTGTTCCACAAAGGCTTGCTCCAAAACTTTCTGTAGAGCCTCTCTGTGCGCTTCTGAACTGAGTAACAGTGATAATACCGAGATCTTTGAAGGAGTCTGTAATAGCTGATCAACAATGTTGTATTCACTCCTTTGGATGAGCTTCAGTATCTCATCATCGTTTTTTGAAAGGTCGGGATTACTGGATTGATCGACTGGTGGATTGGGAGCTTCTGTCTGAAGTTCCTTTTCTTTATTAGACTTTCCAACTCCTCTGTTGAAGATTCTACCACTCCGTGTTACACGACTGATGTCTGCAATATTCACGACAGAGGGTAATGGAATTTCCTTTCCATTCTCAATTATCGTTGCACCGTATTTGTAAGGGATTGCCTTAGTTGATTCATACGGTAGTGGTCCCAGCAGATAGATGACTATGGGAACCTTCTGGTTTTTCTGACCATCGTACATAATCTCGATCCGTTCCCGGTTGGGAATTCTTGATTCGTCAAGCAGAGGGATAATGGTGAAAACATCCCTAGTTCTCTGATGATCAGAGATGACGACAACGTCCTCAATTTGATTGGCAAGATAGTTCGGTGACCAATTGATGGGTCTGAAACCTGGATATGGGCGGATCTCTCCACGATCCACCTACCCCTGTAGAGCTGCTCGCACAAGGTAGCACCCTTGGTTACTTTCTAAACAGAATCCACAACGTTCATAATTGTGTGGTGGCACCTGGCCATGCCCGCTTTGAATACAATGTAACCTCACTAGGTTAGCTTCCACGAGTCGGACATCCTGACTTTGACACCGAGTGGGGTTTCTGTTATTGATACTAATTTGTTGAGTATCTTCATCCATGTAGATTGGCATCCACCAATGATTTAACAAGTGCTGAAGTGCCTCCTGGACAAGGGCACATCCCTGATCATTTTCGTAACCCGCTTTACAGCTGTGATAATTATGTGAGATCAGGAATCCGAGTCAGACCTGCTCAGCATGCAACTCTACCAAGTTGGTATTCATCAAGCGAATGTCAAAGATTTGAACCATGTTGATTTGATAGGGATTCCTATCATGGTAGTCTTGGATCCATCCAAGATCCATCTGATGCTGGAGGGCCTCCTGTATGAAAGAGCATCCTTGTTTGTTTACTGAGCAAGTCAGACAAGAACTGTAATCGTGCCGCGGCAGATTATGATACTGGCTTTGCCTTGAGTGCATTGCCACCAGGTTGACATTCATCGCACGGATGTCGTGGTTCTGAATGACATTGGAATTCATATAGACCATGTTAACTCCACGAACTTAGTGCTCTTGGATCCATCCGAGATCTAACTGTTCCTGTAGAGCTGATTGCACCATAGAACATCCTTGATTACTTTTAGAGCAGATATCACACTGATGATAATTATGAGGTGGCACATGGCCATATCCACTCTGTCTACAATGCATCTTGACCAGATTGGTCCTTAACAAGAGTACATCATGAATTTGATAGACATTGTTAAATTCTTTCTCAATCAAGTTGACTGCAGCTTTCTCATGTTGAGGCAGCGGGTTTGTGAGAACATTGGGATTCGTATCTTTGAAAGATAAGAGCCCGCTCCTATGAACAAAGCAATTACTTGAGGGGAAACATTCCATGCATGATTATGAACATTTGGCAAAAGTATTGTGCGAGGAAATATGCATAGATTGAGAGATGACCAAGTTTAGGCTTACCTCTAGGTCGTGACAACAAGAGCAAATTGATTTCTGAGTTGGAGGTGTTACAAATGAGTTGTGATGATCTGAACAGCTTCCCTACACCCTATAGAGTGTGTTTGAATGCTTGGACTTGATGGAAATTGGCTGGATCACTTCATGGCATCTCAACTGCACTTTGGTTAAAACCTTGAGCAATTGACTGGTGATTCTGAGAAATCAGTGTTCCAGATGTTGTTTAAGTGTTTGATCAACTCACATATGATGTATATGAGGTGTGTGTGTGATTGGTTTGAGTGGAATTGCTCTCTAATGAAAAACCCGATATTGACTTGCTAAGAAAGGCAATTTTGAGAGTGAGAAGTGGATTTTGAGAAAGGCAAGTGTTGTAGGCCTTTGGTGTACTTAAACTGATCGTAATTGAGCTCTATTTATAGTAGAGCAAGTTTGTTTTGCAAGGAATAATGAATGGCAACTGCTGAGTAGGGTTGGCCAATGTTGGCAAATGAAAATCCAAGTCTCCTCTAGCCATTGACTAGAGGTTAGGGCACAGGCTGCTGGTCCCCTTGGTCTTGGATAAGTCTTGACTGAATTCAGTTGAGAATGGCTCAGTCCATGCCACCTTGATGCTTCCATTGAATGCTCCAATCCAAAATTGGAGTCTTGTCCCTATTTTGGGCAATTCTAGGTTTAACATGCTATTTCTTATTCCAAGGACTTTGGAGGCTTAGGTCAGTGATTGTCCCCTTTAAATTCAATCCTCCGATGTGTCCAAGGTGATGACAAGGCTTGGAATTGGCTGATTTTGGCAAATCGAGCAAAAGTGCAAAAATCTGCCTTGCCTTGGCAGATTTCAGCAAGGCAACTTGCCAATGTCATATCTCATGGATCAAGTTGAATTTGGTGATGTTCTTGGCCATTTTGGAAAGCCCTTACATGATACAACAACTGTTTAATCATATTTGGTTTTGATACTTTTTGGATCCAAGTGAAAAATGCCCCTACATTTTGAAAAAAGCAAGGCAAAATCTGACTTAGTGAATTGATTTTGATCACTCCATAACTCAAAATCCATGAGGAATTTGGACATAGGTCAGTATGAAGCTTTTGTAGAGGGCAATGAGATCTACAAATCAAGCCTTGGATGGAAAAAAATGGCTTTGTGGTTTAGGAGTTATGATCCTCCAAAGTTGGTACCTTTGTCACTTTTTTCCATAACTTAGGAAAATTTCTAAGTTTTTATGGTTACCCCTTTTACAAGTTATCCCATTTTCTTTGATTTTTCTTGATGAATGATGATTCAAATCATACATAAACATCATTTTAGGGTTAAGAATCCATTTTTGTGAAAAATCTCAAAAAGTCAAAGTTGACTTTTGTGCACAATTGACTTTTTGTCAGATGAATTCGAAATTGTGCAATTCTTCAGGAAATCATGTCCTTGACCTAAATCAAACTTGATGGACATGTTCCATGGGTGGTATAAAGGATATTGAATCATGTCTTAGGGCTTGGGAGCATGTCCTGGTCAAAAGTCAAAGTTACAGTTGACTTTTCCCGCGAAACCCTAACTGTGGTTTAGATGAATTGAAACTTGTTGCTCAAGCTTCTTGGATCAATCCATTGTTCCAAATGGATCAATATGGCCTATTGGAGATCCTCAAATCCTCTCTTGAGGTCTTGGTTCATAATTGGTCCCAAAAGTCAACTTAGGGGTGAATTAGGTCAAGAAACCCTAATTCCTGATTTTTGATGAATGCATCCCCTGAGGCAAAATTGACTGGATGATGGAGTTTATGAGGTTCCATGGAGCATATTAGGTTATGTTTTGGATCTTTGGCTCATGCCCAGAGGAAATTTTCCAACTGGAGGCCCTGGTCGATCAAAACCCTAATTTGGTGACACTGGCGATCTTGAGGCTTGATCCACCTAGAGGGGAGCATCCTTGTGCTTAATCCTTGAAGTGGGAGTCCTTTTTGATCCTTTGTGTATGTTTGAGGATGTAGACAAGTTGAAGATCATGTCATTCCTTGATTGATCCTTTGTCTAAAAGCTCTGAGAGGGCTTGAAACCCTAATTTTGATAGTAGTGAATACTCACCCATCTTTGGGGAGACTGATGAGGCATAATGACACACCCATATTGTGATGATGATTTGCACAGTAATGGGAAATCTTAGTGGTCAAAATTTGGGGTATGACATATACAAGCCTTGTTTCTTCACGCCTCTCAAGACTTCCTTCGACCCCTTCATGACTCTTAGGATACTTTTACCAGCTTGGAAAACAAAACCCTTCCTGTCGAATTCACCAAGAGAAATCAAATTTCTCTTCAAATCAGGTACATACTTGACTTTAGTCAATAACCTTATTGACTCATTATGGAGCTTGAATCTCACAGATCCAATACCTGCAATTTTACAGGATTTGTTGTTTCCCAAAAGCATCGATCCATCATCTTGATCACATAGCTCCTCGAACAATTCTCTGTTTGGAGTCATGTGCCAAGTGCAACCAGTAACACCCTTTTCTACCCCACAAATATCGCAGCGGAATACACATAAAATCATGATAAATCAGAATTCACCTCGAAGGGTGCACATTTCCCAATAAATTCAAACTAAAACATTTACTCCGTAAACAACAGGTTTTCCTCAAAATAACTCAAAATGCCTTCAAAGGGCAGCAGAACCACCATAACCACAAATATCCCACAAGAGGGTTTATTAAAATAAATCATAGTCATCAAATAATCAAAAAATAACAGCCAAATAAAATTCAACATGGTTCGACTCAACGACCCCAACCCGATGTTACACTATCAGAGCAAAGACCCTCTAAGTCGACCAAAAGCAAATAACTTCAAAAGTCCTCAAAAGCATCCACAACTAATCCTGATCACCTGCACGTTAGGCAACATTCAAACAGGCAGGGTGAGTAATACAATTCATTATAATCAATATAAAATAAGATATGCATAAAAATGGCGTCATCATCATATATAATATCATCAGAGTCATCACAAGGCAAACATGAAAGCAAGTCATCATAAATCATGACAAATGCCACATAAATGCAATGCACAACAGGACTCATGCATGTGGTACCAATCGTCATAATTCGATGGACACTTAGTCCATCACCCTCCAAAGATCCCCGTCAAATAGGATCGATTATACACAAGAACCGGAGCATGTCATAATCCACTTTACATCCACACAATGGGATGGAAGCCATAAATAGACCGAAGTCTAACATCATCATCACTGGACCGAAGTCCTAACATCATCACAGAAATGCTATGAATGCATGATACAAAGCATCATAATCATCATCGTAAATAAAAACCATCTATGTGCATCATCATTCACCAAAACATCATGTTAATCATGTCATCATATATTCATCAAAACATCACAAATCATCATCTCAATATCATCATTAACATCATAATAAATCATCAGAAATATCAGAGCACGAAAATCTCAGAACATCACAGCATCATAAACAAATTTCACAAACAGCAGCAGTTCGCTGCTGAGTTTGTTGTGCAAACACATTCGCTGGGACCTTCACTTTGTGAAGCTCCAGCAAATCCTAGAATCCCAACAAAGCCCCCATTCTGCCTCTCCTCGCCACTTTATTCGCTGTGCGAATCCCTTCGCTGGTACATTCGCTGTGCGAACTCACGACACCACATCTCAGAACACATCCCAGAATCATCACAGTTATCGCGCATTCGCTGCGCTGCTCGCTTTGCGAGCCTGGGCGAACATTCGACTTATGAATGGATCGTTCGCTTTGCGAACTAGCGATTACAGGGAATCGCTGCTACACACCAGTAGCATCTCAGCCCCAAAAACCATTACGATTTCAACCTTAATTCATCCCAAAACACTCCCAAAACAATCCTGAAACATCAAGGCAATCAAAAGCATAAAACCTACGACTATTAGATAGGTTAATTTCACTATTCTAACTCAAAAATACCTAAACCTTCACAAATTCTCAAGATTCCCATAAACCCCATAAATCCCTTTCTCATACAAGATCCCACATATCATCAAGGAAGGTTTTGCCTCGAAGGCTTATTTTTACCCGAATCAATTCAACCCTTAATAATCCATCCTCGATCTCTAAAATACCTCCAAATCATCAATAACTCATAAACCCTTCAAAAACCCCAAAACCCTCAAAGTCCGCATTCAATACATCACGTTCTATATTGAAACAATGAAAGCCAATACTCTCCATACCTTAGATTGTTGATTCAGAGCTTTCTCTACTGATCCTTTGGAAGCCTTCACGAATCCTCGCCTTTTTTCTTCTTTCCTCAGAGCTCTGCACTTTCTCCTTATTTTCACATTCTGACCAAAAAGTGAGACCTAATCTCAAATTCCCTTTTGTTAAATCCTTGGGCTTCCAAAATAGTCTTTCCCCATAATACCCTCACTAATCCTCCTCAAAAGTCCATCTTACCCTTAATTCCTCTAATATTATTTAAATTAATAATAATACTAATATATTCATATTAAATACTATTATTTAATTAAAATAACCAAAACTCCACCAAAATACCGACATCGAAACCAACCACCAAAATTCACCGAAAATTCACAAATATTATATTTAAATAAATTAAATAAATATTCTAATAAATTTGGGGTGTTACAACTCTCCCCCACTTAAAGAATTTACGCCCTCGAAAATTACCTCGAAGAAATAGAGTCGGATACGACTCCCTCATCTGATCTTCGCGTTCCCAAGTCCAACTTTCGCCAGCTGGTCCTCCTCACAGCACCTTCACCAAAGTTATGTCCTTACCCCGCAGCTGCTTCATCTCCCGACCGTCAATCCGCACAGGTACAACTTCCACTGTCAAGTTATCCCTCATTTGTACATCATCCATCTGAATCACATGCGACGGATCTGGAATGTACTTCCTCAATTGAGACACATGGAGCACATCATGCGAATTCGCAAGTGACGGCGGTAAAGATATCCGATAGGCTACCTCTCCTATCCTCTGCGAGATTTGGTATGGACCAACAAAATGTGGAGTGAGCTTCCTAGACTTTAAAGCTCGACCCACACCAGTCACTAACATTACCCTAAAAAACACATGATCTCCCTCTTGGAATTCAAGTGTCTTCCTCCTCTTATCATGGTAGCTCTTCTGGCGACTCTGCGACGCTCTCATCCTTTCTTGGATCATCTTAATCTTTTCGGTCATCTCTTGCACAATCTTAGGTCCGAGTATAGCACTATCGCCTGACTCATACCAACACAAATGAGTCCTACACCTCCTCCCATACAAAGCTTCATAGGGCGTCATTCTAATACTAGCATGAAAACTGTTATTGTACGTGAACTCAATCAACGACAAATGGCTATCCCAAGATCCTCCATGATCCAACACATAAGCTCTCAGCAAATCCTCTAAGGATTGGATAGACCTTTCTGTCTGACCGTCCGTCTGCGGATGGTAGGCAGAACTCATCCTCAGCTTAGTACCCAACGCATCTTGCAAACTCTTCCAGAACCTCGATGTAAATCTCGGATCTCTATCCGACACAATACTCGAAGGTATCCCATGCAACTTCACAATCTCCCCAATGTACACCTCGGCTAACTTCTGCATAGAATGATTAATCTTCATCGACAAGAAATGAGTCGATTTAGTTAATCTATCCACAATCACCCAAATGGAATCATTTCCCTTAGCAGTCTTCGGCAATCCCACCACAAAATCCATGGAAATACTATCCCACTTCCATTGTGGAATTCTCAACGGCTGCATCATACTTAAAGGCTTCTGATGCTCAATCTTCGACTTCTGACAAGTCAAACACGCATAGACAAACTCCACAACATCCTTCTTCATACCTGGCCACCAAAACAACTTTTTTAAATCATGGTACATCTTCGTAGCACCGGGATGAATACTCAACCTACTTCGGTGTCCTTCATCAAGTATGCTCTTCTTAATATCTGGGACATCTGGAACACACACCCTGTCTCTGAACATCATCACACCATTCTCGTCAATTCGGAATTCTCCTCCGTTACCTTGGTTGATCAAAGTCAACTGGTCCACTAACTTCAAGTCAGATAGTTGTCCCACTCTGATCTCTTCCAGAATGCCACTACTCAAATCTCTGAATTGCTCAATTAATTCTAATTCTTTCACCATAAGAATTGACATATGCAATGACTTTCTGCTCAATGCATCAGCCACTACATTTGGTTTGCCCGGATGATAACTCAAATCAAAATCAAAATCCTTCAACAGCTCTAACCACCTTCTCTGCCTCATATTCAATTCTTTCTGATCAAATAAGTACTTCAGACTTTTATGATCACTGAACACTTCAAACTTAAAGCCAAACAAATAATGTCTCCAAATTTTTAGCACAAACACCATGGCGGCCAATTCCAAGTCATGTGTAGGATAATTCCTCTCATGAACTCGCAATTGTCTCGAAGCATAGACAACAACTTGTCCGTTCTTCATCAATACTCCACCAAGACCCATCTTCGACGCATCACAATACACCACAAAAGATTTGCTCGAATTAGACAAAATCAACACTGGAGCGGTCGTCAACTTCTTCTTCAATTCCAAAAAACTCTCTTCACAAGCTACATCCCACACAAAAGCTTGACCCTTTCGAGTCAACTGAGTCAAAGGTAATGCCAACTTAGAAAAGCCTTCAATAAACTTACGGTAATAACCCGTCAATCCCAGAAAACTTCGTATTTCAGTAGCAGACTTCGGAGTCTCCCATTGCAACACATCATCAATCTTGGAAGGATCTATAACAATTCCACCACCCGTAAATCACATGGCCAAGAAAACTCACTTCCTTCAACCAGAACTCATACTTTGACAACTTTGCATACAACTTCTTCTCTTTCAACATTTGCAACACGGTTCTCAAATGCTCAGCA
Organism: Lathyrus tuberosus; assembly: GCA_022829125.1. Lineage (NCBI taxonomy): Eukaryota > Viridiplantae > Streptophyta > Magnoliopsida > Fabales > Fabaceae > Lathyrus > Lathyrus tuberosus. The sequence continues at coordinate 2,273,902 of JALAZF010000274.1, read as the reverse complement.
TGCTCTTCTTCAGACTTAGAATATATCAGGATATCATCAATGAAAACCACCACAAACTGATCTAAATACTCATGAAAAATCTGATTCATATACTCTATGAACACACCAGGTGCATTGGACACACCAAACGGCATCACAGTGTATTCATAGTGACCATACCTCATTTTGAAAGATGCCTTTGGAATATCATCAGGCTTAACACGAATCTGATGATAACCAGACCTCAAATCAATCTTACTGAACACACAAGCACCTACTAACTGATCCATCAAGTCGTCGATTCTCGAAAGTGGATATTTATTCTTGATAGTCACTTTATTCAACTGCCGATAATGAACACACAATCTCATACTTCCATCTTTCTTCTTCACTAGCAATAGAGGAGCACCCCACGGAAAGACACTTGGTTAAACAAACCTCTTCTTAAGCAACTCTTCCAACTTTTTCTTCAATTCACTTAACTCAGAAGCTGACATCCGATAAGGAGCCATCGACACTGGACTCGTACCTGGTATTAAGTCCATCGCAAACTCTACTTCCCGTTCTGGAGGCAAATTACTGATGTCATCTCGAAACACATATGGAAATTCACAGAAAACAGGCAACTCCACACTCGCAGCTTCACGATCAATCTGCAACGATGCAAACATTGCAAACACCAGGGCTTTGTCTGCCACCAGTTCATCCACTTGCTTAGCAGACAGGAACATCAACTCTCCACTATCACCAAACTCAAGAAATTCCACAGTCTTAGTATAACAATTGATATGAACATGGTTGAACTCCAACCAGTTCATTCCAAGGATTACATCAATTTGGTGCAAGGGTAAACACACCAAATCCATCACAAAACTCTTCTAAAAAATTGTCACAGGACATCTCAAACACACAAAAGTAGTAGTAACGGAACCATTAGCAGGAGTCTCTATTAGCATACTACCATTCATATTAGACAACTTCAAACCCAATCTATTAGCACATTCAAGCGAGATAAAAGAATGAGTAGCACCAGTATCAATCATAGCAACCAACTCAATATTATTAATAAAACAAGTACCTCGAATCAGGTTGTCCTTCTCTGACACTTCTGCACCACTCAAAGCAAACACTCTGCCACTGGTCTAAGTAGCAGTAGCCGTCTTCTTCGGTTTCTGACACTTGGTACTGATGTGACCTTTCTCACCACAATTGAAGCAAGTTGGACCCTCGTCCTTGCAATCAATAGCTCTATGACCCTTCTTACCACACCTGTAGCACCTCAACACACTATTAATACAAACATCAGCACAGTGACCTTGCTCGCCACACCTATAACACTTGCCAGAAGCGGGAGCTACTCCCCCACTTATCTTTTTCTCCTCTGAAGCCTTCTGCTTCCCTTTGTCAGCTAAAGTTGTATAAGGTTTACCCCTATAATGCCCTTTCTTCTCACTCAACTGCTTGTAGTGAGCAGATCGAGCTCGGCTATCCTCATCATAGATTTTGCTCTTGTCTACCAACTCAGTAAACCTGCGGATCTGTTTATACCCAATACCCTGCTTAATCTCTGGTCTCAACCCATTCTCGAACTTGAGGCACTTGGACATCTCAGCATCAACACGGTTGTAGTGAGGACAGAACTTCACCAGATTCTCGAACTTCGCAACATACTCTGCAACAGTCATATCTCCTTGCTTCAGCTCAAGGAATTCCACCTCCCTCTTACCACGAGCATCCTCTGGATAATACTTTCCCAAAAATTCCTGCTTGAACACAGCCCATGTTATCACAGTGACAACATCTTCCAGTCTCTGACGGGTGTTATCCCACCAGTCCTCAGCCTCTTCCGACAACATATGAGTTCCAAACTGAACTTGCTGCGCATCAGTACATCCCATTCCTCAGAAAATCTTCTCAATCGCCTTCAGCCACTTGTGTGCACTTGCTGGATCGTGAGTACCCTCAAACTCCAGCGGATTGTTCCTCTTGAACTCCCCCAAAGAACGAAACTCATATGGGACTCCACCATTCGGATTGAGTTGTGCCACCACATTAGCAACTGATTCCAAAGCATCAGCAATAACACGATCATTTCTTCCAGCCATCTTGCACACCACCAACAAGGTTAGAAGAACAAAAACATCGACAGTGTACACACACTTGTCGATCGACAGGGGACTGACATCACATAAAAACCTGGCCGGACGGACCGACCTGCTCTGATACCACTAATGTAACACCTTTTTCTACCCCACAAATATCGCAGCGGAATACACATAAAATCATGATAAATCAGAATTCACCTCGAAGGGTGCGCATTTCCCAATAAATTCAAACTAAAACATTTACTCCGTAAACAACGAGTTTTCCTCAAAATAACTCAAAATGCCTTCAAAGGGCAGCAGAACCACCATAACCACAAAAATCCCACAAGAGGGTTTATTAAAATAAATCATAGTCATCAAATAATCAATAAAATAACAGCCAAATAAAATTCAACATGGTTTGACTCAACGACCCCAACCCGATGTTACACTATCAGAGCAAAGACCCTCTAAGTCGACCAAAAGCAAATAACTTCAAAAGTCCTCAAAAGCGTCCACAGCTAATCCTGATCACCTGCACGTTACCCACGTGGAGGCAACATTCAAACAGGTAGGATGAGTAATACAATTCATTATAATCAATATAGAATAAGATATGCATAAAAATGGCGTCATCATCATATACGACATCATCAGAGTCATCACAAGGCAAACATCAAAGCACATCATCATAAATCATGAAAAATGCCACATATATGCAATGCACAACAGGACTCATGCATGTGGTACCAATCTTCATAATTCGATGGACACTTAGGCCATCACCCTCCAAAGATCCTCGTCAAATAGGATCGATTCTACACCAGAACCGAAGCACGTCATAATCCACTTCACATCCACACAATGGGATGGAAGCCACAAATAGACCGGAGTCTAACATCATCATCACTGGGCTGAAGTCCTAACATCGTCACAGAAATGCTATGAATGCATGATACACAACGTCATTATCATCATCGTCAATAAAAACCATCTATGGGCATCATCATTCACCAAAACATCATGTTAATCATGTCATCATATATTCATCAAAACATCACAAATCATCATCTCAATATCATCATTAACATCATAATAAATCATCAGAAATATCAGACCACGAAAATCTCAGAACATCACGACATCATAAACAAATTTCACAAACAGCAGCAGTTCGCTGCTGATTTCGCTGTGCGAACACATTCACTGGGACATTCGCTTTGCGAAGCTCCAGCGAATCCCAGAATCCCAACAAAGCCCCATTATGCCTCTCCTCGCCACTTTATTCGCAGCGCGAATCCCTTCGCTGGGATATTCGCTGTGCGAACTCACGACACCATATCTCAGAAATTATCCCAGAATCATCACAGTTATCGCACATTCGCTGCGTTGCTCGCCTTGCGAGTCTGGGCGAACATTCGCCTTGCGAACTAGCGATTGCAGGGAATCACTGCTACACACCAGTAGCATATCAGCCCCAAAAACCATTACGATTTCAACCTCAATTCATCCCAAAACACTCCCAAAACAATCCTGAAACATCAAGGCAATCAAAAGCATAAAACCTACGACTATTAGGTCGGTTAATTTCACTATTCTAACTCAAAAATACCTAAACCTTCACAAATTCTCAAGATTCCTATAAACCCCATAAATCCCTTTCTCATACAAGATCCCACATATCATCAAGGAAGGTTTTGCCTCGAAGGCTTATTTTTACCCGAATCAATTTAACCCTTAATAATCCATCCTCGATCTCAAAAATACCTCCAAATCATCAATAACTCATAAACCCTTCAAAAACCCCAAAACCCTCAAAGTCCACATTCAACACATCACGTTCTATATTGAAAACAATGAAAGGCAATACTCCCCATACCTTAGATTGTCGATTCAGAGCTTTCTCTACTGATCCTTTAAAAGCCTTCACGAATCCTCGCCTTTTTCCTTCTTTCCTCAGAGCTCTGCACTTTCTCCTTATTTTCACGTTCTGACCAACAAATGAGACCTAATCTCAAATTCCTTTTTGTTAAACCCTTCGGCTTCCAAAATACTCTTTCCCCATAATACCCTCACTAATCCTCCTCAAAAGTCCATCTTACCCTTAATTCCTCTAATATTATTTAAATTAATAATAATACTAATATATTCATATTATATACTATTATTTAATTAAAATAACCAAAACTCCACCAAAATACCGACATCGACACCAACCACCAAAATTCACCAAAAATTCACAAATATTATATTTAAATAAATTAAATAAATATTCTAATAAATTTGGGGTGTTACACAGCCTGAATCCATAATCCACTCTTTTCTTGAGTCGCCGCTTGAAACTACAAGGACATCAGATGAGTCAAAGTCATCTTGAACAATGGCTGCGTTGCCATTATCTTTACCTCCATTATCTTTCAGGCGTTCAGGGCACACCTTTCTTGTGTGACCCTCCTTCTTACAATGATAGCATCGAATACCAGATGCTTAGCCACTATAAGACTTCTACTGACTTTTAACTTTCTTCTTGTCGAACTTACCATCTTTTCGCAAGAATTTTCCCTTAATGGCCAAACCTTCACCCACCGTCGAAGGTTTATGCTCCTTTCGTTCGTTCAGGTCCTTAGAATAAAAGGCTGATTAAACTTCTTCAAAGCTCAGAGACTCCATTCCATACAAGAGAGTTTCTTTGAAGTGAGCATGTGTTCTGGGCAAAGCACACAACAACAATAGTGCTTGATCTTCGTCATCGATCTTCACATCAATATTTTCAAGATCAAGAATCAACTTGTTAAACATATCCAACTGCTCAGCCAAAACTTTGTCTTCACTCATCTTGAATGAATACAAAGCTTGCTTCAGGTATAGTCGATTCACCAGAGATTTGGTCATGTACAAACTTTCAAGTTTCAACCATAACCCCGATGCTAGTCTCCTTTGATACCTGCCGAAGAACCTTATCACCAAGGCTCAACAATATTGCGTTGTGGGCTTTCTCTATCATGGTCGTCTTTTCTTTTTTCATTAACGCAACATCCATGGCTGCCTCTCCCTTCAACACTTTTAAACAACCCTGCTGAACCAGTAAGGCTTTCATCTTCAAGCGCCACAGACCGAAATTGTTCACTCCGGTGAACTTTTCAATCTCATACTTTGTTGAAGGCATCTTCTCCATGCTCACCACACCAAATTGTTGTGAAAAATGATACCTTTGAACAAAATATACTCGGTTTCTTTATAGGCAAGAAACACGCAAGGGTTAGGGTTAACAAGGAAAAACAAACGAAAAACAACAAAAACCCTATTAGGGTTCACAAAGGAAGAGAAAAGAGGAAGAAGAATAGAGAATTGGTTAAATCTGTTTTGCTATTCACTTTCTCAATAGGGTTCAAAGATTACAAGCGAATACCAATAATTAACCTCTCTCAACCTAATAAGGTTTTGCCACACTTAGGAAGAGAGACTAGTATGCTATTTATAATAAACCTAACATACTAAACTAATGGGCCTTTTAACAATTATCCATTACAAGCTAACTTAGGGTACAAACTAACTTAAACAATTGGATCCTTAACACAAGGCCCAATCCGACAGCTACACACTAGAACACACTTCGACTACAACATGTAGGTCTTCGACAACAACATCTGAGCGGACTTCGACGGTATGCTAAAACTAGAGTTCGATCCAATATCTCACAAACCCCATTAACTTAATTATCCATCCACCTAAATAATCATCACATTAGGGTATTCTTTATTTAAGCCAAACTTTTAGTTACATGAGTCATAATTCTTGGATTAATAAATTAATCCAACATTCTACCACTTGATCATGTGAAAACTTGATGTTTCAATCTTATACCATAATTGTGCACCATTCATTGAAAGCACCAAGTCATTATCTTTTATGAATTGAAATGATCGAATCATGGCGGTCACAAATTATTCATCATCTTGATTTCTTCCATGTATCACGAATCAATTCAATTCAAATAACTTTAAGGGATACAATAATGTATCTTTCATGTCTTTACAAAGACACCTTTGTCATCTCATATTAATAATAATATATATAACATAATATAGATAACGAATCTCAGCAGAAACATAACCTTTAATTGAATTTACAAGTGTAATATAATACAAACATTAAACTATACATGTATATATACAAATCATATTATAATGTTAACAATGACTTTTACATAATGTCCATCCTTTCTACATGGACAAAAAATTTATTGGGTGGTAAACCTTTAGTTAACGGGCCCGCTATCATTAAATTTGTACCAATATCTTCAATTGACACTTTTTGTTTATACACTTCTTCTTTCACTGATAAGTACTTAAATTCCATGTGTTTAGCACCTTTGCAATATTTATCATTCTTAGTGAAGAAGACAGTTGCAGAATTATCACAAAAAATTTTTAGCGGCCTAGCTATAGTGTCGACTGTAACATCCTAAATTTTTACTTTGTAGATTTAACCTCCCTTGAATTTTTGGTATTTATTCTTTTATTTCATGATAGTTTTTTTATTAGTGTTAAACATTTTTCATTTTGACAAGTTTTATTTTATTTTATTTGAGAAGAGAATGAAAATAAATAATTATTTATAGTAATACTAATTATTTACACTATTTTATGAAATGAATATCCTAAATAAATTGAGATTTGTGTAAATAACAAAGCACATATTTAATTAAATCTAATACCAATTAATTATTACATTAAATCTAATACCAACTAATTATTACATTATTATTTGATATGTATAGTTATCAAGATTGTACCCCGTATTATAATATAATAGTGAAAATGCATGGTTAGTATCTTTTACTATACTATATAATATATGAATTATCATCACCACATAATACTATGTTTAGTGAATTTCACATTTGTATTCAAAACAAAAGAAATATCATGCACGTGAAACACAGTATTTTACATTACTCTGATAAATTCCATGGTACCGCACTTAAACTACTTAGCATGTATATATATTAATATATTAATATAGATGCATAATAGAAAGATATATGTTTAGATTAAACACCTCATAAATCTATATTCTATATGTTGAACCAATCAAAATAATACACAACTAATAAATTTTGAGTCATAAATCTAAAATCATACACCTCTCCCAAATATGATATGTTGAATGAATTATATGAAGCCAACCAATTTTTACTTTTGCAAACTCATCATTTTATCACATCAACCTTGTGAAAAATTAATATTTTATATGGTAAAAACTAGTATAAAGAGCTAAGTTCTTACCACCATTTTCATTCACACCTACACTCTTTCTTTCTTACCATAATTATCATTCACCCATAAAAATCTCTATATCTTTCTACAATTTCATACATAAACTCTTTGCATCTTGTTTAAGTTTTGTTTTGGTACAAATCCAAATTAACAAGACTCTGTTGGTAGTTTTCTTCATACCGGTATGTTGTTATTATGCATACATTTTAGTTTTAATATTTTAACTACTATTTTAGTATTGTCATAATAATTTTATTAAAAAAATGTTATTAGGGTTATACTCTTGGTAAATTTTAAAAACTTATCAAATATAAACGAGGGTATAGTCTAATTAACATTTAAAAACTAAACACATAATTTATAGAGATTATTTTCAATTTATTTTCTAAAAGTTCGTACAACCCGACGATCAATGGAAATTAGGTTCTTTTCAAGGTTCGAAAGCACATCTGAGGAAATTCTCACAATATCTCCAATAACAAAAGGTGGGGGCAAGATTCCGTACACGTTGGGACGGTTAGCGTAAAATAGCTTAATATATATGTGTAGTGGTGACCCAAGCCCTACTAGAGATAAATAACTAAGGAGAGCATATTCCCGGATAGTGATTTTCATGAATCACTAAACGAGATTACGCCGACCTTAATTATTTATCATAGGAGTAAACTATGATCAATGAAATTTGTATTGTGCTTGCATTATTTGACTGATTGCCTAAATGTTTATTTCCTAATATTTGAATGATTGTGATTTCTAGACTTAGAAAATGATTTATTCTTCTTTAAGGTGAAGAACGACAACATCGTGAGTTATTAAGTGTAGGATCTCCATTATTAGAAGGGAAGTGTAGTACATTGAAAAGTTGTATTCGGTTGGGTTCTAGCTAAGGAAAGACTTGGTAGACCATGTCCTTTATAATTGCCTCTCTTTCCTGGGAAGTCAACCATACACTATTTATTATACAAGCTGAACTTATTGTAAGGTTATGTTTGGTGGAATTAAAATAAGGTATTCTTGAAGATTAAATTACTACTAAGGAAGTTTTCAGGATCTGAATGGAAGTTCATATATATTTGAATTTAGGAAAGTGTAAGTCCACCACCATTTGTATGGGCACACGAGGTTGATCAGTCGCTTGAATCCTGACGAGGATTATTACTGTGCACTTGGTAAGATAAGGAGATCTTGGCCTGTTTTCTTAGGGGCGATCAACTTATAACACTTAGACTCCATGTGAAGTCAGGTGGCGTTGCTCTTGGTAAATGGGATGACGTTGGTGGCATATGGTCTCGTGACATCTGATCTCCGTAATTGGGAGGATGTCCTTGACAGTGTTTAGTGGCCTAAATCAACATATAGTTTAGAATAAACAGTTAGAGATATCACGCTTGATTGATTATCTGTGTTCGACATATATATTCCTATTTTACACTCAATCCCAATTTTCTATACTTGTAAGAAAGTCTTAGCCCTATATTCTCTATGTTTTGCATTTGTGGTACAACTTTACAGATGGCAGAACACTTTCCGACCCATATCAATGTAGCTCAGGGTCAACGCTTATGGAGCACCCTTGAGATTTGGTACCATGAGGGCGACGAGGACGCTGAAGGATGAAGAATAAATGCTGCTACTGATACTTTGACATTCACCGTCTTAGTGACTTATATATATAGAAGTCTGAGGATGTATGACACTTTATTCACCACTCCTGTCCAGATTACTCAGAGGTTATCATTCCACCATATTTGGGAGAGCCATCATTGTTTCCATGAGCCCGACCCACAGAATCTGGGTAGAAGACGTGTAGGCGGTAAAGATCATGCCTATCATCGTCTGTTTGTCCAGGTTTACCATGGGAGAGGCCGTAGACATGGAACACGACATATGTCAAGGGATCAGCCGACCTCGATTGAGGGTTCAATAACTTCATCTTATCACCCATCTGATCCCTAGACATTCGCCCTAATGGAGGTGGAATGGCGACTATTTTGGACATGAGAGCATTTTTGTTTCTACATCCAGTATGATGTCCATTTTTGGGTTCAGTCGGTCGTCATTATCTTTTGTGGGTACCCTTGGGTTATCTTTGGATCTTTAGTTTAACTTCTTTTGGCGTGGAGGTGCCACAACTATGTACAAAAATTATGTGAATATATGAAGAATGTTTGTTTTTATGTTACTTCTTGGTTATGAAAATTTTATTGACATTTTCTTACTACATAATTTAAATTCGGTTAATTAGAATTCCATCAATAGGACACAGGTTATCTCATTTTATGGTATCAGAGCTGGTCAATTCCGTTCAGATAGACAGGGAGCAAAGGTATACTGGTTGTGTCATGTTTGATTCCACATCGGATGTTAACATTGTTTTCGTAGGATTAACTTCCCATTATCGCGAGTTCTCAAATAAGTTAAAATGAAGTTAAGTCTTTTAATCAGAAGACCAACTTTCTTATCAAATAAGATTCATTCATAATATATATATATATATATATATATATATATATATATATTCTTTATATCTTATGAATTATTGAACCAATTAACTTTTCCTTTTTCAGGAAGTTATGGTTCGAAACACCCGTAACACGAAACGGGGTAGGGTGGCTAGTAGAGGCACCGGTAGAGGCGTCAGTAGGGGCACTGGTAGGGTTACTAGGAATACAGGCGGTACCAATAGAGATTTTGGTGCAGCGACTCCTGAAGGAGGAGATACCATCCCTATAGGACAGGAAAATCATTCCCAGACAGGAACAAACACCAAAACTGACACCAAGGATATCCATGAGCTTGCTGCAGTAGTGTTGATTCAAACACAACAAATAGTCAAATTCTGCAGCTTACTAGAGATCAACAACTTTTTCAGCAACAACAGGGGGAAAATGTACATGGAGATGTAGGTTTAAACTCTTTTCTGAAAGGAAAACCACCATAGTTTGGTGGTGAGTGTAATCTAGAGGGTGCGGAGAAATGGTTGCAAGAAATAGAGAAGATTTTTGCTTTCACCCATTGTAGAGAGAATATAAGAGTTAATTATGGGACGTTCATGCTAACTAGAGACATTGAGGCTTGGTGGAGAGGAAAGCATTGCTTTTAGAGGAAGAAGGAAGAAAGATCACTTAGAATCTATTCAAGGAAATGTTTCTTGGAAAGTATTTTCCCAAATTAGCAAGGAAGGATAAAGAAAGAGAATTTAGCAACCTGCGTCAAGGATCATGGTCTACTGGAGAGTATACCCAAAAATTTGAATCACTTTTGAAATATTCAGAATTTTATAGGTTGCATCCAAGTGAGGAATGGATGTGTGAAAAATGCCAGGATGGGTTGAGGTACGATATACAGAGGGTTGTCTTACCTCTGCATATAAGAAGTTTAAATGATCTAACAAAACGTTGCTTGGAGATTTAAGGTATTAATAATCGGAAGAATCAATATGGATCAGGAGAACCGATCCGAACAACAATAACAATAAAGGGAACTTTAATCGAGGTCAAGGAGGCAAGCCTCAACAAGGAGGAAAGGTGCACCAAAGAATAAAATTGTATCATAATAATGCTTCCAGAAGATCGAAGCTGAAATGTTTCACTTGTGGGGGAGCACATCTCAATAAGGAGTGTCCTCAGAGACAACCGGGAACTTGTTTTCGTTTTGGTCAAAGGGGTCACTTCCTTAGGGATTTCCCTCAATGGCAAAAACAACAAGGAGGCCAGGGAAACAACCAAAGAAACAAGGAGGCTAAAGGAAGAACGAGTGGTGGCACAGGTGCAGGTCAACAACTCTAGAATCCGAACAACAACTCAACCAGTGGGAGGGTGTTTACTATTAGAGGTTCTGAAGCCCTTGGATCTGATGATTTAATTCAAGGTATGTGTTTAATTGAAGATATGTTAATAGCCGTGTTGTTTGATTCGGGAGCTACAAATTCTTTTATTTCTACAACTTGCGCTGAGTTCTTGAAATTAAGACCTATTGATTTAGATAAAAATCTAATCATTTCTACACCATCAGGAGAAAATATGGTAGCTCGTTCAGTCTGCGTAGGTTGTCAAATAACAATAGAAAATAGGAAGTTTCTAGCAAACCTTGTAGTTCTCCCACTTCATGATCTAGACATTATCTTAGGGATGGATTGGCTATTATCCAATAATGTAACCTTGTGTTATAATAAGAAAACTTTAATGTTTGAAGAAGATAGTGGAGAAGTCGAGAAGGTTGAAGCTCTCACTCAGAAATTTATGATGTTGTTTTCTAAGTCAGCGGAAGTAACCCCAAATGTGGAAAAAATCCCAGTGGTGTGTGAATTTCCGAAAGTCTTTCCAGAAGACGTTCCAGGGTTACCACCAGTTAGAGAAGTAGAATTTGCTATAGATTTGGTTCCAGGCACTGGCCCGATTCTATTTCTCCTTATCGATTGTGACCATCAGAATTGGCAGAGTTGAAGAAGCAATTAGACGACATGTTAGGGAAGGAGTTTATTAGACCAAGTATATCACCATGGAGAGCTCCTATCTTGTTTGTAAAGAAGAAAGATAGTCCGTCTAGATTTTATGTGGATTATAGGCAGCTTAACAAAGCTACCATAAAGAATAAGTATCCATTGCCTAGAATTGATGACTTGATGGATCAGTTGAAGGGAGCATCAATATTCTCAAAGATTGACTTGAAGTCAGGATATCATCAGATTAGGGTGAAGGAGGATGATATTCCAAAGACAGCTTTTAGATCCCGATATGGACATTATGTGTACTTAGTTATGCCATTTGGTTTGACTAATGCTCCAGCTGTATTCATGGATTACATGAATAGGATCTTTAGGCCATATTTAGATCAATTTGTTGTAGTTTTCATCGATGATATTTTGATTTACTCCAAGAATGAGGCAGAGCATGAAAAGCATATGAGGATTGTATTGCAAATATTGAAGTACCGACAGTTGTTTGCAAAATTTTCAAAATGTGAGTTTTGGTTGAAGAAGGTACAATTTCTGGGTCATGTAATTAGTGCAGAAGGTATAGCAGTTGACCCAAGTAAAGTTGAAGCAGTGACAAAGTGGGAAAGTCCTAAGAATGTTAGTGAGGTTCGAAGTTTTTTTGGACTAGCTGTATATTATCGAAGGTTCATCATAGGATTTTCAAAGATCGCTTTACCTATGACTCAGTTGACGAGGAAAGGTAAAAGCTTCGAATGGGCAAAGGAGTGCGAGGAAAGTTTCAAAAGTTAAAAGAAAGATTAACTTCATCTCCAATTCTTATCTTTCCAGATCCATTAGGACAATTTGATGTGTATTGTGATGCATCATACTAAGGACTAGGTTGTGTGTTGATGCAAGAACGCAAGGTGATAGCTTATGCTTCGAGACAGTTAAAAACACATGAGACGAATTACCCTACTCATGACCTAGAGCTAGCATAAATTGTTTTCGCCTTGAAGATTTGGAGGCATTACTTTTATGGATCAAAGTTCAGAGTATTGAGTGATCACAAAAGTTTGAAGTATTTGTTTGATCAAAAGGATCTAAACATGCGACAAAGACGTTGGATGGAATTCTTGAAGGACTATGACTTTGAATTACACTACCATCCAGGAAAAGCCAATGTTGTAGCAGATGCCTTGAGCAGAAAAACCCTCCATGTGTCAGCAATGATGCTAAAGGAAGAAGATTTGATTCAATAATTTATAGGTTTGAATTTAGGTGCGGAATTTGTTCAAGGAAGGATGTTCTTGGGTACTACCGTATTATCTAGTGAATTTTTGAATAGGATTAAAGAAGGACAAAAGGCGGATGAACATTTGATGAATATAAAGAAAATGATAGAAAATGGTCAGGGTAAAGACTTTCATATAAGTGGTGATGAAATACTGAGATTTAGAGAAAGACTTTGTGTATCTCAAAACAAGGAAATTCAGAGATTAATACTTGAAGAAGGTCACAATAGTAAGTTAAGTTTTCATCCAGGATCCACCAAGATGTATCAAGATTTAAGAAAAATGTTTTGGTGGTTTGGAATGAAGACGAAAATAGAAAAAATATGTTCAGTCATGTCTGGTGTGTCAAAAAGCAAAGATTGAACATCAGAAACCAGCTAGGTTATTGCAATCGTTAAATATTCCAAAATGGAAGTGGGATGGAATTGTTATGGATTTTATAGTTGGATTACCAAAAACTCATAAGAAGTTTGATGCAATATGGGTAATTGATCGATTGACAAAGTCAGCTCATTTCATTCCTATCGGTCAAACTTATAGCTTGGAGAAGTCGGCATAAATTTATGTCAGAGATATTGTGAGGCTGCATGGAATTCCGCAAGTATAGTGAGTGATCGAGATCCTCAAGTTACGTTAAAGTTTTGGAATCAGCTACATCAGGAGTTGAGAACTAAGTTAAGACTGAGTTCAACTTATCATCCACAAACAGATGGTCAATCAGAACGGAAGATTCAATCACTAGAAGATTTGCTAAGAGCTTGTGTTCTAGAACATAAAGGGAGTTGGGACGAGTTTCTACCTTTAATCGAATTTACTTACAATAACAGTTTCCATTCGAGTATAGGTATGACACCCTATGAAGCATTATATGGAAGGAAATGTCGCACACCCTTGTGTTGGTACGAAATTGGAGAAAATAAGATTCTTGGATCGAAATTTGTAGTACAAAAAAAAAATCATGTTAAAATTATCAGAGATACTATGAAGGCTACACAAGATAAATAAAAGAGTTACAGTGATAAAAGAAGAAGACCTTTGGAATTTGAAAAAGACGATCATGTGCTTATTAGAGTTACTTCTATGACAGGAGTTAGACGAGCAATCAAGACAAAAAAGTTGACGCTAAGGTTTATCGGGCCTTTCTAGATTCTAAACCGAGTTGGACCAGTAGCATACCATATTGCTTTACGACCTCATCTATCTAATCTTCATGACGTGTTTAATATTTCTCAATTGAGGAGATATTATCCAGACCCATCCCACATTATCGAATATGAAACATTAGAACTCAAGGATAACTTAGAATATGAAGCTTTACCAATTAGGATTATGGACCATAAAGTAAAGGTACTTCGAGGGAAAGAGATACCATTGGTTCGAGTTATGTGAGACGAAGTAACGGGCGACTTAACCTAGAAAAGGGAAGTAGAGATGCGACGACTGTGACACCCCTAATCTATACCCCCAAGCTATATAAAAGTGATAAATAAAATTCAAAATTTCATCAGAGTATATTTAAAACACGCACGGCATAGACTGGAGATGCCACATCAATTGAAGACAAACATACAACACCTGCTCATACAGATATGCAACAACTCAGGTAGTAATACACCCACAATCCAATTACAGAATAAAAGCGGAAAATCCGTAATTGAATATCTTCATATATATATATATATATATATATATATATATATATATATCATGAAAGTTTGTCATACATCAAGTCATACATGTACAATCCAAAGGATACATAATACCAAATAATCACAAACGGCCACCCTAACTACCCGGTGTCACATATCAGAGCCGACCGACAAAAGAATGAAGACGCAAAGCTTCACAAAAAGACCTCCAGCAACTCTAATCGGCAATGCCTCATAGAGCATTATAAAATAGCAGAAGGGTGAGAAAAATATTCATAATACAGTTGCATATAATTATATATTAACACAGAAATGCACAAGTAAAATATTCCCACCACCAATGCACCACAATCACATATAACACAACACCGTACAATTCTCAAGTATCAAATACCACTACACATTAATCATACACAATACACTCATCATCAATACAATTACACATATTCCATCTCATCAATCACATTCACAATTCCATGTATAATTAATCCATGATTTATGCAAATGCACAGAGACCGACACAACGACTCTCTGCACATGCCATGCGGTACCGACTTCCAATATTTCTCATCACTAGTTTACTCAGGAACTCTGCTGGAATCATCGCTCGTTACTGAGGATCACTCAAGTAACACCCCGTCGTGCCTACGATGTTCCCCGTCGCTTTAGGTCCTCTTGGTATAAGGCGCACGATGTTTATGGATTGCTTTAGGTCCTCTCGGTATAAGGCGCACAATCCAATCGCTCACACCCCACATGGGCACACGATCGTCTATAACCATCGCTTTAGGTCCTCTTATTTTTAAGACACACGATATATTAAATCGCTTTAGGTCCTCTTATTTTTAAGGCGCATGATGTTATAGCAGATTCCCTCTGGAATCAATCCGTCACTCAGGACGTTACAAGAATGCATATCATGATGCTTGGCATACAATGACTCATGACATTTAATATGCACACAGATACACATCCATAATCATGCATAAATCAACAATTACCATACATCGCATTTTCTTGCCATAAGGCCACCAATCATTATCACAATATGTATTTCATGCAATTTCATCACTCAACAATACACAAATCATACATTATCCACACCCACAGCATATTGCACATACACTTCAAATTCACCCCATTAAACGGCAAAAGTCGACAACCAAACAACACATTTTCTAATTCCCGCCATAATTTAATCGGCCAACAATCTCCAAAATCATCATCATAAGAAAGTACATGCTACAAGCTTTCTAACGCATCATACCACGCCTCAAACCGACTCACGGATCAAAAGTTACAGAGAAAACAAATTGGGAAAACTGCTACATTCGCAGTGCGAAGCTCCTTGCGAGTCCTTCGTTACCTCATTCGCAGTGCGAATGTCCCAGCGAACCAAGGCAGAAGCAAAAATAGCCTAGAAAATTTCCACCCTTCGCAGTGCGAACGTCCCAGCGAATGTTCGCTACCCCATTCGCAATGCGAATCCTCCAGCGAATAGTGGCAGAAGCAAAAATAATACAACGTTCGCAGTGCGAACATCACGCGAACGCTCGCCACCCATTCGCTGGCCATTCGCAGTGCGAACCTGCGAATTCAGCAAAACCCAGCAGCGCACCAAATCACCCAAAAATGATATTTTCTCAAACCAAACATTTCCAAACCAACATATAACAGTCAAAACATAACCCAAGCATGATAACAAGTATTCTACTACGTTTACATCGATTTTCAACCGTAAAACCATCGATTTCTAACAAAATTCTCATTTCCAACCTAGAACTCAAAGCTATGGAAAAGCAAGAAAACATCCAAGTAAACACATACATAATCATACACAAACATAGTATAATCGAGTTTCGCACCCTTACCCGATTTAATCGTGTTCTAGAAAGTCGGTTGATTGATTTCCAAGTTTTCCAAATTCTATCTTTTTCTACTCTTCTCCTTTTCTTTTCTTCTTCTCTTCTTTTTCTTTCTCTTACTATTTTTCTCTCTTTCTATTTTCTATTATATTCTAACTTAACAAAATAAATCAAAATGCCCAAAATACCCCTACACTCAAATATCTCGCAAATGTTCCCAAAACGCGATAAAATATATTCACGATGAAAAATAACATATTTCAACATAAAAGTCAGAAATAAAATAATATAATAATAAAATACTCAAAAACGACTCAAATAAATAAAAAGACAAAACTGACCGGGGCGTTACAACTCTCCCCCACTTAGAAATTTTCTTCCTCGAAAATCTTACCTGAGACAAACAACTCTCGATACGACCCCCGCATCCGATTCTCCAACTCCTAAGTCAAATTTCCCTTAGCAGCGCCTCCCCACGCCACCTTCACAAGTGCAATATCCTTGCCCCACAACCTCTTCAACTCGCGATCCAAAATACTCACCGGCAAAGCCTCAACTGTAAGGTTCTCCCTTACCTCAACCTCATCCATAGGAATCACATGCGACGGATCCGGAACATACTTCCGAAGCTATGAAATATGGAAAACATCATGCAAATTCGACAGACTCGGCGGCAACGCCACCCTATAAGCCATAGCACCCACTCTCGCAGATATCTGGTAAGGACCAATAAACCGAGAAGTAAGCTTCTTTGATTTCAATGCACGACCAACACCCGTGACCGGCGTAACCCTTAGAAATACATGATCGCCCTCTTGAAACTCAAGATCCTTCCGTCTCCGATCATGATAACTCTTTTGTCTGCTCTGAGAAGCCTTCATTTTCTCACGAATAAACTTCACCTTGTCTGTAGTCTGCTGTACCAACTCCGGTCCAACCACCATCCTCTCACCAGATTCATGCCAACACAACGGTGTTCGACATCTTCGTCCATATAATGCTTCAAACGGTGCCATTCCAATACTAGAATGAAAACTGTTATTATACGTGAATTTAATCAACGCAAGATAACTATCCCACGCACCACCTTGTTCAAGAACACACCTCTCAACAAATCCTCCAACGATTGAATCGTTCTCTCCGTCTGACCATCCGTCTGCGGATGATAAGCCGAACTCAATCTCAATTTAGAACCCAATGCCTTCGGTAAACTTTCCCAAAATCTCGAGGTAAACCTTGGATCTCGATCCGAAACAATACTTAACGGAACCCCATGCAACTTCACAATCACACTGATGTAAATCTCAGCTAACCGCTCCAAAGAAAAACTAAGGTCAATCGGAATGAAATGAGCCGATTTTGTCAATCTGTCCACAACCACCCAAATAGCATTATACCCTCACTGAGTTTTCGGCAACCCCGTTACAAAATCTATAGAAATGCTATCCCATTTCCATTCCGGAATATCCAACGGTTGCAACAACCCACTTGGCCTCTGATGTTCCACTTTCGACTTCTGGCACGTCAAACAAGCATACACAAACTGAGCCACATCTCTTTTCAATCCAGACCACCAGAAAATCTTCTTCAAATCTTGGTACATCTTATTCGCTCCCGGATGTATACTCAAATTACTCCGTTGCCCTTCTTCCAAAATCATCTTTTTCAATTCCGCATCATCAGGAATACAAATCCGGCCTCGGAACCTCAAAACACCATTAATATCCACTTTAAAATCACTATTCGCATCTTTTTCCCCAACCAACATCAAATCCACAAATTTCACATCTAGCTTCTGTTTCTCACTAATCGTCATCAGAAAATCATTAGTAACCTTCAACATACCCAGCCTCACACTATCCGACGACACTTCACATACCAAACTCAAATCTCTAAATGATTCCAAAAGTTCCCACTCTTTAACCATTAAAGCGGACATATGCAATGATTTCCGGCTCAACGCATCGGCTACCACATTAGCTTTACCAGGATGGTAATTCAAGCCAAAATCGTAGTCCTTCAGAAATTCCAACCATCTACTTTGCCTCATATTCAATTCCTTCTGATCAAACAGATATTTCAAACTCTTGTGATCACTAAAGACTTCAAACCTCGCACCAAAAAGATAATGCCTCCAAATTTTTAACACAAAAACCACAGCCGTTAACTCCAAGTCATGCGTAGGGTAATTCTTCTCATGCACTCTCAACTGCCTCGAAGCATACGCCACGACCTTACCATCTTGCATTAGCACACCACCTAGACCAATCAAAGACGCATCACAATACACCACAAACGGTTCATTAGGATTCGGAAAAATCAAAATCAGAGCTGTCGTCATTCTTCCCTTCAGCTCATTAAAACTTTCCTCACACCGAATATCCTAAATGAACGCTTGCCCTTTACAAGTCAACTGGGTCAAAGGAAGTGCTAGCTTAGAAAAACCTTCAATAAACCTTTGATAATAACCGGCCAAACCCAAAAAGCTTCGAATTTCAGTAACAGATCTCAGAGCCTCCCATTGTAGAACTGCTTCTACTTTATATGGATCCACAGAAATACCATTACCTGAAGTTACGTGTCCAAGAAAACTCACCTCCGACAACCAAAACTCACACTTAGACAATTTGGCAAAAAGCTTCCTTTCCTTCAAAACCTGCAAAACAATACGCAAATGCTCCGCGTGCTCCTCCCGAGACTTAGAATAAATCAAAATGTCATCAATAAACATAACAACAAAGCGATCCAGATGCTCGTGGAAAATACGATTCATGTACTCCATAAACACACCTGGCGCATTAGAAACCCCGAACAACATCACAGAGTATTCATAATGACCGTAACGTGTCCTAAAAGCCGTCTTCTGAATATCTTCCTCTTTCACCCTAATCTGATGATACCCTGACCTTAAGTCAATCTTACTGAACACACAAGCACCAACCAACTGATCCATCAAATCATCAATTCTCGGAGGAGGATACTTATTCTTAATCGTCACCTTATTCAACTGGCGATAATCAATACACAACCGCATACTTTCATCTTTCTTTTTCACCAATAGAACTAGAGCATCCCAAGGAGAAACACTTGGCCTCGCAAACCTCTTTTCTAACAACTCATTCAATTGCTTCTTCAACTCAACCAACTCAGATGCCGACATACGATAAGGTGCCATCGATATAGGTCTAGTACCAGGAACTAGATCTATAGAAAACTCCACCTTTCTCTTTGGCGGCACATCTGAAATATCCTCAGGAAACACTTCAGGAAAATCACACACAACCGGAAACACATCAAGCGCAACTTGACTATCCACAATCAAAGATGCAAACAACCCAAACAACTGAGCTTCATCCGCCAAAAGTTTCTTCAACTCTTTGGTAGATAAGAAACTCGAGTCTTCGTCTTCCTCAAGAGAAGGAAACCTTACCAGCTTATGATAACAATCAATATGAACCCGATTGAATTGCAACCAATTCATTCCCAGAACCACATCTAACCCTTCCAACGGCAAACACACTAAATCCATTTCAAAGTCTTTACCATAAATGGTCAAAGGACAACTTAAACAAACCAAAGAAGTAGTTACTGATCCCATTGCTGGAGTATCAATAACCATCTCACCATCCATCAAAGACAACACAAGATTCAAATGCTTCGCGCACTCAGACGAAATAAACGAACGAGTCACTCCAGTATCAATAATAGCAACTAAAGGCGTACTATTAATAAAACAAGTACCTCTAATCAGACGATCTGCACTTGAAGTCTGAGTCCCCGCCAATGAAAATACCTTTCCACTAGTTGGAGCTTGCTTCGGTTTCTGACACTTTGTGCTAATATGACCAGGTTCCCCACATTTGAAACACTTCACCACATTCTTCCATTTACAATCAGCTACAACATGTCCGACACCTCCATAATTAGAACACTTTCTCATGTCTTTCCTGCACTCAAACTGACGATGTCCTAGCTCACCACACTTAAAACATCTCGGAGAATTAGACATACCTCCTCCACCTGACCTTCGATCAAAAGTACCCCTCTATTTACCTTTATCAGCTGGTGTTACATAAGGACCACCACGAAACTGTTGCTTCCCTTTCCTCTCGCTTACACTCTTGTAGTGAGTAGAACGAGCCTTACTATCCTCCTCATAAATCCTACAACATTCCACCAAATCAGAAAACCTTCTTATCCTTTGATAATCGATTGCTTGCTTAATCTCAGGACGCAATCCACTCTCAAACTTCACACACTTAGAAAACTCTGCAGTCGCTTCAGCATAATGAGGATAGAACTGCACAAGCTCCATAAACTTAGCAGTATAATCAACAACAGACATACTACCTTGTTTCAGTTCCAAGAACTCAATCTCCTTCTTTCCTCTAACATCCTCGGGAAAATACTTCCTCAGAAACTCCTGGCTAAATAATTCCCAAGTAACTTCTTCATCCCCAGCTTCCAACACATGACGAGTACTAACCCACCATTCATCAGCTTCTTCCTGTAACATGTGAGTTCCCAGTCTCACCTTACTGTCCTCAGCACAATCCATAACTCGGAAAATCCTTTCAATCTCTTTCAACTAAATCTGTGCACCATCAGGATTATGTCTCCCCTTAAAGACAGGCGGTCTGTTCTTCCTGAACTCATCATTACCCGCAGCATTAGGTACACCCTGCACAACACGAGCCATAGCTTGCATAGCAGCAGCCAAAGCAGCATCGTTCCTACCAGCCATATTCTGTTCATTTCCAATAACAGAAACTATGGTTAAACAAACAGCTCACTCCAAACGCCAACACCGACAAAGACTAACACAACCAGACACAAACTGACACGGACTGGCTCTGATACCACTTAATGTGACACCCCCAATCTATATAAAAGCGATATATAAAATTCAAAATTTCATAAGAGTATATTTAAAACACGCACGACATAGACTGGAGACGCCACATCAATTGAAGAGAAACATACAACACCTGCTCATACAGATATGCAACAACTCAGGTAGTAATACACCCACAATCCAATTACAGAATAAAAGCGGAAAATCCGTAACTGAATATCTTCATATATATATATATATATCATGAAAGTTTGTCATACATCAAGTCATACATGTACAATCCAAAGGATACATAATACCAAATAATCACAAACGGCCACCCTAACTACCCGGTGTCACATATCAGAGCCGACCGACAAAAGAATGAAGACGCAAAGCTTCACAAAAAGACCTCCAGCAACTCTAATCTGCAATGCCTTATAGAGCATTATAAAACAGCAGAAGGGTGAGAAAAACAATCATAATACAGCTGCATATAATTATATATTAACACAAAAATGCACAAGTAAAATATTCCCACCACCAATGCACCACAATCACATATAACACAACACCGTACAATTCTCAAGTATCAAATACCACTACACATCAATCATACACAATACACTCATCATCAATACAATTACACATATTCCATCTCATCAATCACATTCACAATTCCATGCACAATTAATCCATGATTTATGCAAATGCACAGAGACCGACACAACGACTCTATGCACATGCCATGTGGTACCGAATTCCAATATTTCTCATCACTAGTTCACTCAGGAACTCTGCTGGAATCATCGCTCGTTACTGAGGATCACTCAAGTAACACCCCATCGGGCCTACGATGTTCCTCGTCGTTTTAGGTCCTCTTGGTATAAGGCGCACGACGTTTATGGATTGCTTTAGGTCCTCTCGATATAAGGCGCACAATCCGATCGCTCACACCCCACATGGGCACACGATCGTCTATAACCATCGCTTTAGGTCCTCTTATTTTTAAGGCGCACGGTATATCAAATCGCTTTAGGTCCTCTTATTTTTAAGGCGCACGATGTTATAACAGATTCCCTCTGGAATCAATCCGTCACTCAGGACGTCACAAGAATGTATATCATGATGCTTGGCATACAATGACTCATGACATTTAATATGCACACAGATACACATCCATAATCATGCATAAATCAACAATTACCATACATCGCATTTTCTTGCCATAAGGCCACCAATCATCATCACAATATGTATTTCATGCAATTTCATCACTCAACAATACACAAATCATACAATATCCACACCCACAACATATTGCACATACACTTCAAATTCACCCCATTAAACGGCAAAAGTCGACAACCAAACAACACATTTTCTAATTTCCGACATAATTTAATCGGCCAACAATCTCCAAAATCATCATCATCATAAGAAAGTACATGCTACAAGCTTTCTAATGCATCATACCACGCCTCAAACCGACTCACGGATCAAAAGTTACAGAGAAAACAAATTGGGAAAACTGCTACATTCGCAGTGCGAAGCTCCTAGCGAGTCCTCGCTACCTCATTCGCAGTGCGAATGTCCCAGCGAACCAAGGCAGAAGCAAAAATAGCCTAGAAAATTTCCACCCTTCGCAGTGCGAACGTCCCAGCGAATGTTCACTACCCCATTCGCAATGCGAATCCTCCAGCGAACAGTGGCAGAAGCAAAAATAATACAACGTTCGCAGTGCGAACATCACGCGAACGCTCGCCACCCATTCGCTGGCCATTCGCAGTGCGAACCTGCGAATTCAGCAAAACCCAACAGTGCACCAAATCACCCAAAAATGATATTTTCTCAAACCAAACATTTCCAAACCAACATATAACAGTCAAAACATAACCCAAGCATGATAACAAGTATTCTACTACGTTTACATCGATTTTCAACCGTGAAACCATCGATTTCTAACAAAATCCTCATTTCCAACCTTGAACTCAAAGCTTTGGAAAAGCAAGAAAACATCCAAGCAAACACATACATAATCATACACAAACATAGTATAATCGAGTTTCGCACCCTTACCCGATTTAATCGTGTTCTAGAAAGTCGGTTGATTGATTTCCAAGTTTTCCAAATTCTCTCTTTTTCTTCTCTTCTCCTTTTCTTTTCTTCTTCTCTTCTTTTTCTTTCTCTTACTATTTTTCTCTCTTTCTATTTTCTATTATATTCTAACTTAACAACATAAATCAAAATGTCCAAAATACCCCTACACTCAAATATCTCGCAAATGTTCCTAAAACGCGATAAAATATATTCACAATGAAAAATAACATATTTCCACATAAAAGTCAGAAATAAAATAATATAATAATAAAATACTCAAAAACGACTCAAATAAATAAAAAGACAAAACTGACAAAACTGACCGGGGCGTTACAACTCTCCCCCACTTAGAAATTTTCGTCCTCGAAAATCTTACCTGAGACGAACAACTCTCGATACGACTCCCGCATCTGACTCTCCAACTCCCAAGTCAAATTGCCCTTAGCAGCGCCTCCCCACGCCACCTTCACAAGTGCAATATCCTTGCCCCGCAACCTCTTCAACTCGCGATCCAAAATACTCACCGGCAAAGCCTCAACCGTAAGGTTCTCCCTTACCTCAACCTCATCCATAGGAATCACATGCGACGGATCCGGAACATACTTCCGAAGATGTGAAACATGGAAAAAATCATGCAAATTCGACAGACTCGGCGGCAACGCCACCCTATAAGCCACAACACCCACTATCGCAGATATCTGGTAAGGACCAATAAACCGAGAAGTAAGCTTCTTTGATTTCAATGCACGACCAACACCTGTGACCGGCGTAACCCTTAGAAATACATGATCGCCCTCTTGAAACTCAAGATCCTTCCGTCTCCGATCATGATAACTCTTTTGTCTGCTCTGAGAAGCCTTCATTTTCTCACGAATAAACTTCACCTTGTCTGTAGTCTGCTGTACCAACTCCGGTCCAACCACCATCCTCTCACCAAATTCATGCCAACACAACGGTGTTCGACATCTTCGTCCATATAATGCTTCAAATGGTGCCATTCCAATACTAGAATGAAAACTGTTATTATACGAGAATTCAATCAACGCAAGATAACTATCCCACGCACCACCTTGTTCAAGAACACACGCTCTCAACAAATCCTCCAAAGACTGAATCGTTCTCTCCGTCTGACCATCCGTCTGCGGATGATAAGCCGAACTCAATCTCAATTTAGAACCCAATGCCTTCTGTAAACTTTCCCAAAATCTCGAGGTAAACCTTGGATCTCAATTCGAAACAATACTTAACGGAACCCCATGTAACTTCACAATCACACTGATGTAAATCTCAGCTAACCGCTTTAAAGAAAAACTAAGGACAATCAGAATGAAATGAGCAGATTTTGTCAATCTGTCCACAACCACCCAAATAGCATTATGCCCTCGCTGAGTATTCGGCAACCCCGTTACAAAATCTATAGAAATGTTATCCCATTTCCATTCCGGAATATCCAACGGTTGCAACAACCCACTTGGCCTCTGATGTTCCACTTTCGACTTCTGGCACGTTAAACAAGCATACACAAACTGAGCCACATCTCTTTTCAATCCAGACCACCAGAAAATCTTCTTCAAATCTTGGTACATCTTATTCGCTCCCGGATGTATACTCAAATTACTTCGGTGTCCTTCTTCCAAAATCATCTTTTTCAATTCCGCATCATCAGGAATACAAATCCGGCCTCGGAACCTCAAAACACCATTAATATCCACTTTAAAATCACTATTCGCATCTTTTTCCCCAACCAACATCAAATCCACAAAATTCACATCCAGCTTCTGTTTCTCACTAACCGTCATCAGAAAATCATTAGTAACCTTCAACATACCCAGCCTCACACTATCCGACGACACTTCACATACCAAACTCAAATCTCTAAACGATTCCAAAAGTTCCCACTCTTTAAAAATTAAAGCGGACATATGCAACGATTTCCTAGCGAGTCCTTCGCTACCTCATTCGCAGTGCGAATGTCCCAGCGAACCAAGGCAGAAGCAAAAATAGCCTAGAAAATTTCCACCCTTCGCAGTGCGAACGTCCCAGCGAATGTTCGCTACCCCATTCGCAATGCAAATCCTCCAACGAACAGTGGCAGAAGCAAAAATAATACAACGTTCGCAGTGCGAACATCACGCGAACGCTCGCCACCCATTCGCTGGCCATTCGCAGTGCGAACCTGCGAATTCAACAAAACCCAGCAGCACACCAAATCACCCAAAAATGATATTTTCTCAAACCAAACATTTCCAAACCAACATATAACAGTCAAAACATAACCCAAGCATGTTAACAAGTATTCTACTACGTTTACATCGATTTTCAACCGTGAAACCATCGATTTCTAACAAAATTCTCATTTCCAACCTAGAACTCAAAGCTATGGAAAAGCAAGAAAACATCCAAGCAAACACATACATAATCATACACAAACATAGTATAATCGAGTTTCGCAACCTTACCCGATTTAATCGTGTTCTAGAAAGTCGGTTGATTGATTTCCAAGTTTTCCAAATTCTCTCTTTTTCTTCTCTTCTCCTTTTCTTTTCTTCTTCTCTTCTTTTTCTTTCTCTTACTATTTTTCTCTCTTTCTATTTTCTATTATATTCTAACTTAACAAAATAAATCAAAATGTCCAAAATACCCCTACACTCAATATCTCGCAAATGTTCCCAAAACGCGATAAAATATATTCACGATAAAAAATAACATATTTCCACATAAAATTCAAAAATAAAATAATATAATATTAAAATACTCAAAAACGACTCAAATAAATAAAAAGACAAAACTGACAAAACTGACCGGGGCGTTACAACGACAATATCCTCATTTATTTTTAGGTACGTTAAATTTCGAGGACGAAATTTATTTTATGGGGATAGTAATGTAACATCCTAAATTTTTACTTTGTAGATTTAACCTCCCTTGAATTTTTGGTATTTATTCTTTTATTTCATGATAGTTTTTTTTTTAATGTTAAACATTTTTCATTTTGACAAGTTTTATTTTATTTTATTTTAGAAGAGATTGAAAATAAATAATTATTTATAGTAATACTAATTATAATAGTTTTTTTTTTCTCTCAAAACATGAGAAGTTATTTACACTATTTTATGAAATGAAAATCCTAAATAAATTGAGATTTGTGTAAATAACAAAACACATATTTAATTAAATCTAATACCAATTAATTATTACATTGAATCTAATACCAATTAATTATTACATTATTATTTGATATGTATAGTTATCAAGATTGTACCCCATATTATAATATAATAGTGAAAATGCATGGTTAGTATCTTTTACTATACTATATAATATATGAATTATCATCACCACACAATACTATGTTTAGTGAATTTCACATTTGTATTCAAAACAAAAGAAATATCATGCATGTGAAACACAGTATTTTACATTACTCTGATAAATTCCATGATACTGTACTTAAACTTCTTAGCATGTATATATATTAATATATTAATATAGATGCATAATAGAAAGATATATGTTTAGATTAAATACCTCATAACTCTAATAAACACCTCATAAATCTATATTATATTTGTTGAACCAATCAAAATAATACACAACTAATAAATTTGAGTTATAAATCTAAAATCATACACCTCTCCCTAATATGATATGTTGGATGAATTATATGAAGCCAAACAATTTTTACTTTTGTAAACTCATCATTTTATCACATCAACCTTGTGAAATTTAATATTTTATTTGGTAAAAACTAGTATAAATAGCTAAGTTCTTACCACCATTTTCATTCACACCTACACTCTTTCTTTCTTACCACAATTATCATTCACCCATAAAAATCTCTATCTTTCTACAATTTCATACATAAACTCTTTGCATCTTGCTTAAGTTTTGTTTTGGTACAAATCCAAATTAACTAGATTTCGTTGGTAGTTTTCTTCGTACAGGTATGTTGTTATTATGCATACATTTTAGTTTTAAAATTTTAACTACTATTTTAGTATTGTCATAATAATTTTATTAAAAAAATGTTATTAGGGTTATACTCTCGGTAAATTTTAAAAACCTATCAAATATAAACGAGGGTATAGTCTAATTAACATTTAAAATCTGAACACATAATTTATAGAGATTATTTTCAATTTATTTTCTAAAAATTCGTACAACCCGACGATCAATGGAAATTAGGTTCTTTTCAAGGTTCGAAAGCAACATCTGAGGAAATTCTCACAACGTCTCCAATAACAAAAGGTGGGGGCAAGATTCCGTACACGTTGGAACGGTTAGCGTAAAATAGCTTCATATATATGTGTAGTGGTGACCCAAGCCTTACTAGAGATAAATAAGTAAGGAGAGCATATTCCCGGATAGTGATTTTAATGAATCACTAAATGAGATTACGCCGGCCTTAATTATTTATCATAGGAGTAAACTATGATCAATGAAATTTGTATTGTGCTTGCATTATTTGACTAATTGCCTAAATGTTTATTTCCTAATATTTGAATGATTGTGATTTCTAGACTTAGAAAATGATTTATTCTTCTTTAAGGTGAAGAACGACAATATTGTGAGCTATTAAGTGTATGATCCCCATTCATAGAAGGGAAGTGTAGTACATTGAATAGCTGTATTCAGTTGGGTTTTGGCTAAGGAAAGACTTAGTAGACTATGTCCTTTACAATTGCCTCTCTTTCCTAGGAAGTCAACCATACACTATTTATTGTACAAGCTGAACTTACTGTAAGGTTGTGTGAGGTGGGAATTAAAATAAGGTATTCTTAAAGATTAAATTACCACTAAGGAAGTTTTCAGGATCTGAATGGAAGTTCATAAATCTTTGCATTTAGGAAAGTGTAAGTCCACTACCGTGTGTATGGGCGCACGGGGTTGATCAGCCGCTTGAATCCTGGCGAGGATTATTACTGTGCACTTGGCAAGATAAGGAGATCTTGGCCTGTTTTCTTAGGGGCGATCGACTTATAACACTTAGACTCCATGTGAAGTCAGGTGGCATTGCTCTTGGTAAATGGGAGGACATTGGTGGCATGTGGTCTCGGGACATCTGATCTCGGTAATTGGGAGGATGTCCCTGACAGTGTTTAGTCTCCTAAATCAGCATATAGTTTAGAAATAAACAGTTAGAGATAACACGCTTGATTGATTATCTGTGTTCGACATATATATTCCTATTTTACACTCAATCCCAATTTTCTATATTTGTACGAAAATCATAGCCCTATATTCTCTATGTTTTGTATTTGTGGTACAACTTTACAGATGGCAGGACACTTTCTGACCCATATCAACGTAGCTCAGGGTCAATGCTTATGGAGCATGTAATGCCCTGTATAATATATGTCTAGAATAATACAATACACGCATTTTATTTGGTATTAACACCATCATAAGTGCCTAATGGCGTAATTCACATACTTGTTATGGAAACTAGCCAAAGATAAAAATCTAAGAATAATATACAATATTCCTCATTGTACAAGAACAATAAAATACACAGCAGAATAAGCTTAACTAAGCTTCTCTTGAAACATCCAAGCATCACTCCACTTGTAAATCAAACCTGCAAACCACACCTGAAATAAAGCAACTATAGTGGGGTGAGATACATCAAATCTCAGTGAGTTCCCTATCTTATAGTCCTCTCGGCTTTACAGGGTTCTAACAAGCCTAACTCAAGTCAAAAGGGAAGGGAAAATGACCTTGAGTACTCAATCTCACAATCTCACACTATATGGAAACATGTCATGAGTTCATCAACTCACAATATCACTAATCGGTAATCACACCAAGACATCCCCTGTTCCCGTCCGCTTCTACGTCTAGAAGTCGACCCGAGTCATGGATCCTTGAACCTACTTGACATACGAATGGATTCGGGTTCTACGGGCCTTTTACCGTTATGAACCATCACTTTACACGGGCCTTATACCGTCAAAAGCATTCACCCCTCGGGCGCCATTCGTACAACACGGGGAATCAAACCTGCCAAGTAGTCATGCATATGTTTCAGGGGAGCTCAAGACCCATGAAACACAACTCAAAGAACCGGTTACGATTACGTGATCACACACACAAACGCGATTGTATTCAACAATCACAAGGCCACAATGCCTTAAGGCCACAATCGCCTTAACAATAAAACATAACAATTCCACATGTTCCATACTAGTGTCTCACTCACCTCTAGACCATTACTCGGCAAGGATGCACATCTACATCGAATGCACGAGCATCGCCATCTAGATTATTTATCAATCCTAGTCATAACCTATAATCATATCATTAGGTTTTGGGGTAAGGTTTCCTCACTCTTCCTAATTTGTCTTAAGCATGCATATTCTCTCATTCATACTTAACAACAATTATATAGACATGGCATAACACAAATATTACAAGTAAACACATATAATCACACATCACATAAAACATCACTTTCCTTCATTTTTCACTAAATAATTTATCCCATATTAGATAGAGGGTCGTCATAGCTTTCTAATGACACCAAGAACATCCCGATCCGAGTTACGGATCAAAAGTTATGAAAGACACAAGTTAGAGGATCTGCTATGTTCGCAATGCGAAACAGCCAGCGAATGCTCGCTTTCTCATTCGCAGTGCGAAGCTCCCAGCGAATGCCTAAACCACACTAGTTTCGCTGCCCCATTTGCAGTGAGAACGTCTGGCGAACCAAGGCAGAATTGAAACGAGGTAAAGTTCGCAGTGCGAACCTCTGGCGAACGTTCGCCCTCACCTTCACCTTGCGAATAGCCAGCGAATGCTCGCTTTCCCCTTCGCTAGGGGACTCGCAGTGCGAACCTGCGAAAACTGGGTTCCCAGCAGCGTGAAAACAAAGCTTTGGGACCAAAATCCCATTCAAAACTTCACCCAACAAACAAACATGCATTAACAGATGATCCTACATGGCTAATGATTATACTACACAGGTTATAACACATTTCAACCGTTATATTTCATCGATTAGCGATTTAAACAATTTCTCATAAACCCTAACTTAAGCTAAAATCATCTCTAACTCTAGAACTTAAGTTTCTATCTAGAACCCACCTGATAATCGAAGAGGAGTTTGAAGAAGATGCTGATGATCCATGGGTTTCTCTTCTTCATCTTTCTCCATTTTCTCTCTTTCTCTTCTTTCCTTTTCCTTTTCTTATTCTTCTTTACTAACTTCTTCTTTTTCTCTTTCCAAATATATACATATATTATACTATTATTATATAATATAAATCCAATAGGGTAAAATATCTCCAATTGATATTTTGTCATCTCAACCAATTGATCAATTATTAGAGTTATTATAAAAGTCTCTCTTGAACTAATAATAAATTGATCTCTTCAGGGTTCATTAGTTGCTCTATTGATCCTAAATGTCGATACTTAAAGTACTTAGAGGATTTCCCAAATCTAATTAATCAAAGATAGAGCACATAGATGCTCATCTGATATCCAATTGAGCATTTAGATAATATGGGGTATTATAGAGCACCCTTGAGATTCGGTACCATGAGGGCGACGAAGACGCTGAAGGATGAAGAATAAATGCTGCTACTGATACTTTGACATTCATCGGCTTAGTGACTTATATATATAGAAGTCCGGGGATGCATGCCGCTTTATTCACCGCTCCTGTCCAGATTACTCAAAGGTTACCTTTCCACCTTATTTGGGAGAGCCATCGTTATTTCCACGAGCTCGACCCACAGAACCTGGGCAGAAGACGTGTAGGTGGCAATGCTCGTGCCTATCGTCATCTTTTTGGCCAGGTTTACCGTGGGAGAGGCTGTAGACATGGAACACGACATGTGTCAAGGGATCAGTCGACCTCGGTTGATGGTTCAGTAACTTCATCTTATCACTCATCTGATCCCTAGACATTCGCCCTGATGGAGGTGGAATGGCGACTATTTTGGACATGAGAGCATTTTGTTTGTGCAGCCAGTATGATGTCCATTTTTGGGTTCAGTCGGTCGTCATTATCTTTTGTGGGTACCCTTGGGTTATCTTTGGATCTTTAGTTTGGCTCCTTTTGGTGTGGCAGTGCCACAACTATGTACAAAAATTATGTGAATATATGAATAATGTTTGTTTTTATGTTTCTTCATGGTTATGAAAATTTTATTGACATTTTCTTATTACATAATTTAAATTCGGTTAATTAGAATTCCACCAATGGGACACAGGTTGTCTCATCGACAATACCAAGCCCTAAGATGAAGTTTCACAACCACAATGATTGAATTATGGCCTCAAAGCATGCCACAAATTCTGCCTCCATAGTAGATATAGAAATGGTGGACTGCTTTCCACTCTTCCATGATATTACTCCTCCAGCTAGAATAAAAACATACCCAAATGTGGATTTTCTTGAGTCCACACATCCTGCAAAGTCTGAATCTGAGTAGCCAACCACTTCAAGTTGATCTGATCTTCTATAAGTGAGCATGTAATCTTTGATGCCTTGTAAGTACCTAAGAACTTTATTTGCAGCTTTCTAGTGATCCATTCCGGAATTACTTTGATATCGACCCAACATACCAACGACAAAACTAATATCTGATCGAGTACATGTTTGGGAATACATCATGCTCCCAACCACTGATGCATAGGGAATAGACTCCATTTCTTTTCGTTCTAATTCATTTTTTGGGACATTGCATTTGACTAAACTTGTCCCCATTCTGAATAGGAGCTTTCCCAGCAGAGCATTTATCCATTCTGAATCACTCTAATATTTTATTTATATAACCTTTCTGGATCCGCAAGAGCTTGCTGTAATTGGATACAATGATTCCAGCTTCCAGACAGACAAGGATGACTTCGGGTCGTAATCTGATTATGTGTTCTGCTTAAGTGGTAGCGCTGTGAGCTGGAAAAGTTCAAAGCAAGAAACAGTTGTTGATTCTACAACCGAGGCCGAGTACATTGCTGCCTTAAATATAGCAAAGGAAGTTGTTTGGATCAAAAAGTTCAGTAGTGAAATTGGCATAGTTCCTAAAATTGTGGATCCCATTAATCTATCTTGTGATAACAATGATGCTATAGCACAAGCTAAGGAGCCTAGATCTCACCAATGATCCGAACACATACTTAGGTGTTATCACCTTATTTGAGAGATAATAGATCGGGGAGATGTGAAGATATGTAAAGTACCTACACTTGACAATTTTGCTGGCCCACGAACAAAGCCTCTTATGCAACAGAAGCATGATGGCTATACTAGATCTATGGGTATTAGGGGTATGCCTGATTGGCTCTAGTGCTAGTGGGAGATTGTTGGTGTAAGCCATAGAGGCCAATACTTTTGGTACTTGTATCGAATTACTTATTATTAATAAAAGGTATTTCTTTATTATGGTTGTTTTTTCCAAAATAATAAAGTCCCTAGAATAGCTAGTTCGTTTAATGAAATATTAAGTGTGACTTAATCATGAGATCTCATTAAACATAAGGACACTATTCTTAAAGTATCTGTAGTCGAGCTTTACTGTGAAGTGGGATAACCTTAAAACATTTAGACTATTATGTAGATAGACTGATGATCACTTCTCATGGATTATGGATAAGGAGTTATCAAGTCTTAACATAGGTATGAATATTAGGAGTAATATTTATACTGGATTGACCCGCTATGAGAGTACTACATAGAATATTATGCAAAGTGTCATAAGTTACTCTCATGGTGATAGTAGTGTATACCACCCTTCGACCTGAAACCACTATGGACCCTAGATGTAGAGTCGAGTACTTTATTACTGATCAAATATTGTCCGTAACTGGATGACCATAAAGACAGTTGATGGGTACTCCACAAAGCATGCTGAGGGACATGAGTGACCTAGATGAAATTTTCTCATCCTGCATAACAATATCAATGTCTAAAGGCCCAATATTGAATTGGACAAGGATGACACGGTATATGCCTTGTGTTCAATATATACATATGGGCAAAAGTGTAATTGTACACACAAGTACTATCACAAAAGGTTTTGTTAGATCACATGACATTTTCGTGACTTGGTTACCAGTGATGTGTTGTTAGATACTGCTTATTATTTATTATATTAAATATATGATTTAATATAATTGTCAACATCACGAGAACCTACAGGGTCACACACATAAGGACAAATTGATGAGAGATAGAACAAATAAGGAACACTGTAAGGTACAGTGTACTTGATAAAATTATGGAACACCGTAAGGTACGGTGTACTTAAGTGAAATATGGAACATTGTATAATATAATAATAAGAGTTAATATTATTATTATTATTATTATTATTATTATTATTATTATAATAGTTATTAAGTATAATAATAATAAAATATGTTTATTATGATTATTATTATTGTTATTATTATATAGTACACTTAAGTTGGGCTTTTTAGCTTGCAGCCCACACAAGCGGTTCTATAAATACAACCCTTGTGTAGAAGCTTTCTGAACTTGATGAAATTCAGTTGGTGAAACCCTGGTCGTATTTCTCTCCCATTCTCTCTCACTCAACGCCTTCAATTGTAGCAGTTAGCACTAAGACTGAAGGAATCTGTTCGTGTGGATTGAGTAGAGGCGTTGTTCATCATACATCGCTCGTGATCACTCCTTCGATTAAGAATCAAAGGTTTCATCGCCACAAGAGGTAACCATTCTATCACTAATCATGACCATTGGTAAGGATCACTAAAGAGAAATTTTTTATTTTCCGTTGCGTTTTGGATCGCGATTTCCCTTATGTGGTATCAGAGCCACTTACGAAACCATGCATCTGATAACTGTTTATTTTCTGTCTTTATGTTTTAATTAGATTAAAACACAGAATAAATTAATTATAATCGAGTAATTAAATTTTGGCATCAGGCTGTGTACGATTTGGATGATCGATATTGACTATGCTTCGGAATTCGACATTAGTATAGTGAAGCAATGATATATCGATCGTCCTTAAGTTACACAAATATGATCGATCAAATTTTTATATGTGATATAAGTAACTTTGATGCAAAGATGGTATATTGGATATACTATTTCTATTTCTTCCATTCAATCACGTAATGATTGTTATTCCTTTGAGAGATCCATGTTCATTTGCTTCGGAATTCGACATTAGTATGGTGAAGCAATGACATGTCGATCAATCATTATGAATTTTTGATCATGGTGTTTTAACGGTATGAAATTGTTGCATTAGAGTTTATGACGACACAAGGGTTGTGCTGTCAAAGAGGTATGCGATTAGGGTTGCGATGGAACAAAAGTTATGCTTTAATGTTTATGGAAAGTATCAAGTGTTAGCGCGAAAAATGACGCCGATTTCAAATGAATTGTCCGCTGATCGGGCAGCGGAACCCTCAACTATCTCTGTGTAGTGTGATCATTCGCCGAAATTTAATTTGATTTTTTTAATTAATAGGATTTAAATTAATAATAATAAAAATGTGTTTATTATTATTCTCTTGTGGTGATCAGTTATGACCTTAGTTTTCCTTTATTTTGTTTTGGGATTTTAAAATACGACCTGTGTGTTGTGCCTCTCTTTTAATCTCTTGATGCAACTTCTTTTCTCATCTCACTCCCTCGTATGTAAAACGAGTATTCTTTGATGTAATGTAATGTTATGAAGAAAGAGAAGAATACAAGATCAAAGGAGGACAACCTTGGGGATCTTGCTTGGAGAAGTGTAGATCATTATTAGGTTTAGCTTAGGTTCTCTCATTGGCTTGGGAGAATAATTGCACTAAAGGCCATAACGGTTTCATTTTGTATGTACGTTGATGCACTTGAATGTATGTTGCTGCATGTGAATGACGATTAATATGATGAATAAGCTGGTGAGATCAAACTAATTGGAAAATTCCTCCAAAATTGAATATAAGTTTATGCTTTCCAAGTTTTAGAACTCATCAAGACTAGTATCGAATAATGTAGGTTTCGCCAAACGTAAGGTACATGTTCTATATTGGTAAGGTGCGATGGGATAAATGTAATATCCAATTTCTAAAACAATGGGTCAAACATAACTAAACAAATTATAATAAGATTATATACGTTTAGAAGCAAAAGTTAGGAATGATCCATATGATGGATTAGAAGAAGGAGTTATTCACCCAATTAAAAATATTCGAGAATTGTATT
Organism: Lathyrus tuberosus; assembly: GCA_022829125.1. Taxonomy (NCBI): domain Eukaryota; kingdom Viridiplantae; phylum Streptophyta; class Magnoliopsida; order Fabales; family Fabaceae; genus Lathyrus; species Lathyrus tuberosus. The sequence continues at coordinate 2,238,231 of JALAZF010000274.1, read as the reverse complement.
AGATACAATTGGAAGGAGTTCCTACCTAAATAACTGAGTTTTGTGTAATCAGCCTAATGCTGACATAAAACAAAGTGAAGTATGGATCTCGATCCACTAGAAAATCTTCCAACGAGATTTTTCGAATCAAATGGCGAGGGTCATTTGGTTTGAGTAAAATAGTGGGAGCATATTTAATTAAAGGCCTAATTGAATATGTTGGTTTTAATTGATACTTATAATTTCACATTTTTTATACAGATCACCATGACAACAAACACCTCTAACAACATTTTGCGATCAATCCTTGATAAGGAAAAATTGTCTGGGACAAATTTTCTGGATTGGCACCGAAACCTGAGGATTACCCTCAAACATGATAAAAAGTTGTATGTCTTAGAGACACATGTTCCTGAAGAGGAGCCTTTTAGTTTTGCTCCTAAGGCTGAAAGAGATGCTTATAAGAAGCATGTCGATGATGCCAATGAAACTGCTTGCCTCATGTTGGCTACCATGAATTATGAATTACAAAAGCAACATGAAAACATGGCAGCGTTCGATTTGATTGAACACCTGAAGATGCTCTATCAAGAGTAAGCAAGGCATGAGAGATTTGAAGTTTCAAAAGCCCTTTTTCAAGGCAAGCTAGCTGAGGGAGCCCCAGTAGGTCCCCATGTACTCAAGATTATTAGGTATGTGGATATCCTTGAAAGATTGAGTTTTCCCCTAAAAAAGGAGCTTGTGACTGATTTGATCTGGCAATCGTTGTCGGAGAGCTTCAGTCAATTTGTCCTGAATTTCAACATGAATGACATGTACAAAAGTCTTCCAGAGCTGCTAAGCATGTTAAGAACTGTTGAGCCTAATCTGAAGTCAAAAGGGAAGTCTATTTTGATGGTCAATAATGGAAAGAAGCAGAACAAAAAGCCCACCAAGCAGGGTGGTAAAGGGAAGGGTAAGGAAGTTGCCAGACCCAAACCTACTACTCATGCTTTGAAGCCCAAAGGTGGACACTTGCTTCTATTGCGGTAAGACCGGACACTGGAAGAGAAACTGCCCAAAGTACCTGGAAGATAAGAAGAATGGAGTGGAGACTTTGACTTTAGGTATTTTTGTTTTAGAAATTAATTTATCTACTTCTGCCTCATGGGTATTGGATACTGGATATGTTTCTCACATTTGTACTAATGTACCGGGGCTAAAAAGGAGTAGAGAATTGGCAAAAGGTGAAGTTGACCTACGAGTTGGCAATGAAGCAAAGGTTTATGCTCTAGTTGTAGGAATTTATGTATTGACTTTACCTAGTGGTTTAATAATTTAGTTAGAGAGCTGTTATTTTGTACCTGCAATTAGCATGAATATTATTTTTGTTTCTTGTTTGGACAAGTTTGGTTTTTCATTCATAATAAAGAATAATTGTTGCTCCATTTATTTAAATGATATATTCTATGCTACCGCACAAATGAACATTGGATTGTATGTCCTTGATTTTGAAATGCCGATTTATAACATTAATACTAAAAGGATGAAACCTAACGAGTTAAATGCAAGTTACCTTTGGTATTGTCGCTTAGGCCATTTAAATGAGAGAGGCATCTCCAAACTCCATAAACATGGACTCTTGGACTCTTTTGATTACAAATCATATGATACATGCAGATCTTGTTTAATTGGAAAGATGACAAAGTCTCTATTCACAGGAAAAGGTTAAAAGGGCTAATGATCTTTTGGCCCTTATACATACTGAAGTATGGGGACCACTGAACATACCAGCCATAAGAGGTTTTCAATACTTCATCACATTTACTGATGATTTCAGTAGATATGGTTATGTGTATTTAATGAAACACAAATTTGAATCCTTTGAAAAGTTTAAGGAGTTCAAGAATGAAGTACAAAACCAACTAGGTAAGAATATTAAAACTCTTCGATCAGATCGAGGCGGTGAATATTTAAGCCTATAGTTTGATGACCATCTAAAAAAGTGTAAGATTCTATCCCAACTCACTCCTCCTAGAACACCACAATGGAATGGTGTATCTAAGAGAAGAAATTGTACCTTGTTAGACATGGTCCATTCCATGATGAGTCACGCCAATTTTCCAAACTCCTTTTGGGGACATGTACTTCTGACAGCAACTTACACACTTAACTATGTTCCGTCTAAAAAGGTGGAGAAGACACCATAAGAGATATGGAGTGGTAAGAAAGCACATATGTCTTACATGAAGATTTGGGGTTGTAAAGTTTATATGAAATGACAAATTTCAACTAAGCTTGACCCCAAATGTGACAAATGCTTATTTGTGGGGTATCCTAAAGAAACAGAAGGGTATTACTTTTACAATCCTTCTGATGGCAAAGTGTTTATCGCTCGAACTGGAGTTTTCTTGGAAAAGGGCTTTATTTCCAAAGGAATCAGTGGGAGGAAAGTAGAGCTTGAAGAAATTCAAGAATCACAAAGCATTGATACACCTAGGGAGGAATTAGAGCAGGAATCACAAGTAGTTGTGGAAGAACAACCTGCTCAAGTAGAACAAGACCAACGTAGGTCGAGTAGGATACATCACCAACCACAGAGATATGTATATCTCGTAACTGATCAAGGTGATGTATTACTCATGGATCAAGATGAGCATGTAACCTACCAAGAGGCCATAACTGGTCCTGAGTCTGAGAAGTGGATAGAAGCCATGAAATCTAAAATGGATTCCATATACACAAACCAGGTTTGAACCTTGGTAGATCCTCCTGTAGAAGTTAATCGTATAGGATGTAACTGGGTCTTCAAAAAGAAGACTGACATGGATGGTAAGGTACATAACTATAAGGCAAGACTGGTTGCTAAAGGCTATAAACAAATTCATGGGGTAGACTATGATGAAACCTTTTCACCAGTTGCAATGCTTAAATCTGTTCGGATTTTACTTGCTATCGTTGCATATCATGATTATGAAATATGGTAGATGGATCTCAAGACTGCTTTCCTTAATGAGAATCTTCTTGAGGACATGTACACGACACAACCTGAAGGACTTGACATACTAGAAGAAGCCCAAAAGATATGCAAGTTACCATGATCAATCTATGGATTGAAGCAAGCTTCCAAAATATAGAATCTTTGTTTTGATGAAACTGTAAAATAATATCGATTCATAAAGAATGAAGATGAGCCTTATATCTACAAGAAGGTTAGTGGGAGCATGATCGTCTTCCTAGTATTATATGTAGATGACATATTACTCATTGGAAACGATGTCCCTACCTTGCAACAAGTGAAAACTTGGTTAGGGAAATGCTTTTCTATGAAAAACCTTATTGAAGCAGCTTATATATTAGGAATCAAGATCTATAGAGATAGATCACAAAAACTGCTTGGCCTAAGTCAGAGTACATATATAGATAAAGTGCTGAGACATTTTAATATGCGTGATTCCAAGAAATGATTCATACCTATGCAACATGGCTTGTGTCTATCAAAAAAACAATCACCTTCAACTAAGGAAGAAAGAGACCGCATGAATAAGATTCCATATGCATCTGCAATAGGATCTATCATGAATGCCATGTTATGTACTCGACCAGATGTCTCGTATGCTTAAAGTGCAAAGAGTAGGTACCAATATGATCTCGATGATGCTCATTGGGTAGCTGTTAAGAATATCTTTAAGTACTTGAGAAAGACTAAGGACTCATTCTTGGTATATGGAGGTCAGGAAGAGCTTGTTGTAATTGGATACAATGATGTTAGCTTCCATACAGATAAGGATGACTTCAGATTGCAATCTGGTTACGTGTTTTGCTTAAATGGTGGTGATGTGAGCTAGAAAAGTTCAAAGCAAGAAACAATTGCTGATTCTACAACCGAGACCGAGTACATTGCTGCCTCAAATGGAGCAAAGGAAGCTGTTTGGATCAAGAAGTTCATTAGTGAACTTGGCATAGTTCCTAGCATTGTGGATCACATTGATCTCTATTATGATAACAATGGTGCTATAGCACAAGCTAAGGAGCCCATATCTCACCAACGATCCAAACACATACTTAGGTGTTATCACCTTATTCGAGAGATAACAGATCGAGGAGATGTGAAGATATGCAAAGTACCTACACTTGACAATGTTGCTGACCCACTAACAAAGCCTCTTGCGTAACAGAAGCATGATGACCATACTAGATCTATGGGTATTGGGGGTATGCCTGATTGGATCTAGTGCTAGTGGGAGATTATTGGTGTAAGCCCTAGAGGCCAATACTTTTGGTACTTGTATCGAATTACTTATTATTAATAAAAGACATTTCTTTATTATGGTTGTTTTTCCAGAATAATAAAGTCCCTAGAATAGCTAGTTCATTTAATGAAATATTAAGTGTGGCTTAATCATGAGATCCCATTAAACATAAGGACATTATTCGTAAAGTATCCGTAGTCGAGCTTTACTGTGAAGTGGGATAACCTTAAAGTATTAAGACTATTATGTAGATAGACTGATGATCACATCTCATGGATCATGGATAAGGAGTTATCAAGTCTTAACATATGTATGAATATTATGAGTAATATTTATACTGGATTAACCCGCTATAAGAGTACTACGTAGAATGTTATGCAAAGTATCATAAGTTACTCTCATGGTGATAGTGGTGTATATCATCCTTCAACCTGAAACCACTATGGACCCTAGATGTAGAGTTGAGTACTTTATTACTGATCTAACATTGTCCGTAAGTGGATGACAATAAAGACAGTTGATGGGTACTCCACAAAGCATGCTGAGGGACATGAGTGACCTAGATGGAATTTTCTCATCCTGCATAACAGGATAAATGTCTAAGGGTCCAATATTGAATTGGTCAAGGATGACATGGTATATGCCTTGTGTTCAATATAAACATAAGGGAAAAAGGTTAATTGTACAAACAAGTACTATCACAAAGGTTTTGTTAGATCTCATGACATTTTCGTGACTTGGGTAGCAGTGATATGTTGCTAGATACCGCTCACTATTTATTATAGTAAATGTATGATTTAATATATTTGTCAACATCACGAGAACCTACAGGGTCACACACATAAGGACATATTGATAAGAGATAAAACAAATAAGGAACACTGTAAGGTATAATGTATTTGAGAGAATTATGGAACACCGTAAGGTACAGTGTACTTAAGTGAAATATGGAACATCGTATAATATAACAATAAGAGTTAATATTATTATTATTATTATTATTATTGTAGTTATTAAATATAATAATAACAAAATATATTTATTATATTATTATTATTTTTGTTATTATTATTATTATTATTATTATTATTATTATATGGTGCACTTAAGTTGAGCTTTTTAGCTTGCAGTCCACACAAGTGGTTCTATAAATACAACCCTTCTGCAGAAGCTTTATGAACTTGATAAATTCAGTTGGTGAAACCCTAGCCGTATTTCTCTCCCTTTCTCTCTCATCAAAGCCTTCAATCGTAGCAACTAACACTAAGACTGAAGGAATCTATTCGTGTGGAATGAGTAGAGGCGTTGTTCATCATACATCGCTCGTGATCCTCCTTCGATTCAGAATCAAAGATTTCATTGCCACAAGAGGTAACGATTCTATCACTGATCATAACCATTCATAAGGATCACTAAAGGGAAATTTTTTATTTTTCGATGTGTTTTTTATCGCAATTTCCCTTCAAACCAATCCATGTTTTCCTTATATTTTTAGATGATATATCTTTGCAACGACAAATAAGATCTTAGGAAAAATGTTCATGCAGTGACTGATATATGTTTGGAGAGTGTGTACTTTGGTCTTTAGGTGTTGCAAGGCATGTACGTAAAGATGTTATTAATTATCAATGTGTCTAGTCCGATGCTTATAAAAAAATATTGAGTATAACGCATGATAAAATGACGTTGAGTGTCATGCATGATAAAAAGATGTTGAGTATCTATGTTTGAATGTGGCATGAAAATCACATAATTTAAGTGTTATAATCGGTTATTGAGTTTTGGTAACTGGTTACCACTATTCTTTTTGCCTTTTGGAATAGATGTAATTGGTTACTGCATTTTGGCGACCGATTACTACTTTGTTGAGTTTTAGTTTTAGCAACAGCTGTAGCTAGTTACCAGAATGCGGTAACCAGGTTACAGGTAGATAATTTCAACTTTTCTGTTATTTTCAATTAATTGCTTGTGTCCCAATCAATTGAACTTGTATATCTTCGAGGTATCAATTAATGAGTATGTTGAAGGAATAATTTTCACTCTCAATTATACTCTTTCTAATTCTCTCTCCCTCTCCACACTCAATTACTCATTTTTCAACAACCTTGTGGTTTCAAGTTCTAACATTTGGCATCAAGAGCCTTCGATCCATCAAACACATAGTGTATAACATGAATTCTGTCTCCAATTAAAGAATCCTTGCAACCTTACCCATTCTTGATGCGAAGAATTACGACAAATAGTGCAAATAAATGAAGGTGTTGTTTGACTACTAAATATTCTTAAAGTGATCAAGAATGGTGTGAGTCCTCTCAATTTTATCATCATCATCATCATCATCATCATCATTAGTCACCATTTAAGTAACCCACTAACCCATCATCATATATCATTCTAAATTAAAATATTTGAATTAACTCCCTCAAATGAAGAAAATGTTTTCCATTTTATCTATTGTCTATTATACGATAATATCACTTTATTTATTTTTTTCAATTTTTCTAAATCAGATTAATAATATATATTTTTATTTCTTTTTAAAAATACAAACTATTAAACTATTAATATTTTTATAAAAAAAATTAATCAATATAAAATACATAAATAATATTTTTGAATATATATTTATTAATAAAAATTCAATAAGATTTACCCTGCATCTCAAGGTTACAATAATTATTAATATTTAAATAAAATATTTACGTGCATCGCACGGGTGTGAGTCTAGTTCAGACTTTAAACTTTTACTTATTCATCATCTGCCTAATCAAATGCTAAAGCCTAAATAAATAAAACCCCAAATTTGCTTAAGTCAAACTTATAAAACTAACACAATCCGTTACAAACCACTTCTTGAGTTCTTGATCCTCTCTTCTCAACCTTAAAATTAAAATCAACAAGCTAAGGTGATTAAATCGGATCCAAACTCTAGAATGTAACAAATCAAATAAAAATTATGCTGGATCGGTCAAATCGACTCCAGATGGATTTATGCCGACCATACCGATCATATCCACCAATCAAATAAAGGTCTTATTTTTTCCATAATCTTCTTAATACGCGAAGACTTTCATTCTAGTGATCATCAAAGATCTCATTTGTAAAGCATCCGACGAATCTTCATAATTCACTCATAAATAGAGAGTTAGTTATTCCCTATCTACTATATATAGAGAATATGCTAAAATTATGTAACAGATTTCAAATAAAATTTCCTTTCGCTTTTTTTCAATATAGTGACCTGAGCGTTAGAGTGCTAACCTTGTAGCCTCCCCACTCCATCTTGCCAAAAGCAGCGATCTGCCATCATCGTCGTTCACCTTCTCATTTTTGTTCTCAAACAAAATAATGGCGGCGTCTATTGAAATCAACTGTTAATTCCTATGATTTCCACAAAATTCACATTCATTCTCTAAAATTTGCAGTTCATAACTTCTTTGATCATTGGAGCAAGTACTTGTACTCAAACGTGAGAATATGTCGTCTTTGGAATAATTTAGCATTATCTCAATCATTTTTATTTAGATCTCTATATTCTATGTTCTTTCTTTCATCGGTGATGAATGGATCTAAGGTTACCAGATTCTCCGCTACGCGAAAAGCCGTTGATACTGCTCTAGCAGTAAGAAATCAATCACCTCTTCCACCGCCGCAAAACACCTTAGATCTTAAATGTATAGTTCGAGCTTCGCATGTAGCTAGATCTGTTCAAGAATATTCTATAAAGTCTCTTATTCCGCCTCTGATCACTCAACTAGAAGACTTGCTTGGCCTCCAAAATCTCTAGACAAAGCTCGATATGTAAGGTGCTATCGAACTGTTGAACAACATGTTTAGCATTGTTTGACAACAAAATTCACACGCCTTCAAAGTAAGGCTTCATAACACTCCTTCTCGCAAAAACATAATTCAACAAGTTGCTTCAAGAAAAACTCACGTTGACGTCCCAGAACCATCCAGGATGAAGAAATACGAAACTCCTTGACCAAAAGACTGATATAAGAGTAAGAAATAACTGACTCCTCCTCCCAGCCCCAGTGGAGATTAGATTAGTCACACTCCTTCCCCGACTCAGACAAAAACTCATCCATGAAAGGTGCAACCAAAGCACCCACTATTGGTAAGAATACTGGAGAGTAAGATCCCAAAGTTTATGAAGAAACCACCTAAATTGAGCAATTATGATGGGAAAAAGGATACAGACGAGCATATATAACTTGTGGATGACCGGGTGCGTTACTTCAACGCTGACGATGCGTCCAAGTGTAAGTTATTTGCACTAAACTTGATAGGGCCAACTCGGTTGTTGTTCAATAGCCTGCCTAACGGGTGTATTGATTCTTGGACGAAATTCGATAAATAATTTTCTACACTATTCAGTGCCCGAATGTGATGACCTGTAAATGAAGCTCCCCTAAGAGGGATTATACATAAGAAGAGAGAAAGTTTGCGGTCATATATAGACTGATTCACGCATGTCTCTATTGAGGTAGAAAAAATGTTGAATCTTCGAGAACGGTCTTCTAAGGGACCATCCTTTTAGGAAAAAATTAGGATAGAGGAAAGTGAAATCTGTCCAAGAAATGTTAACCATGATCGAGCCTTACATGATCTTGAAAGAGAAGCTATTTGCACGTTTTGATAATCCTGCCTCTATCCACCGAGATACTAAATCTAAATAATATTTTATTCAATCATCATAATGTTAAGTTTCATTCACTTTTTGCGCCCTAGTGAATGAAAGAAACACCATTCTTCTTCACCTAACCAACTGAAACACCATTCTTCTCCACCTAACCAACTGAAACACCATCTTCTCCAAGGAGGAATGAAGCTCGAACCTCAAACCAACACTTTTCTTTGACTCTCACATCAAGTTTTTGGTATGTAAAACTTTCTCCATGGATGTACCAACAATGTTGTTGTTAATGTATTTGTAGTAGTAGTAGTTGTTGTTTTTGTTGTTGTTCTTGTTGTTGTTATTGTTATTAGTATGGTTTTTGTGACTTAAGGTATATGTAGTGTTGTTTTTCAAGTATTTGTAGTTGTTGTTGTTTATTGTCATTGTTGTTTTATTTTGGAATGTTCTTTTTTATTTTATTTTCAGAAGCTATATGTGATTATGGATCGTAGTAGGATGAAATCCAATAAATTAAGTAAAAAGTATGAAAATGGAGTGACTAAATTTCTTGAATTTGCGAAGAAAAAAAACTTCCTAACAATAATGGTATTTTTTTGCGTCCTTGTAAAAATTGCTTTAATACGCAAAAACATCTGATGGATGTTATATTCAATCATTTAAGTTATGATGGAATTATTCAAATTACACGGAATGGTCATGGCATGGTGAAGTGACAGTAAAAAGACATGTGCCACATAGAGTTGAAGATGATGAATTTATGAATGACACTCAAGAAGATATGATTCGTGATATTGGAGTAGATGCTTCTAAGAAAGACCATGTGGAAGATACTTTGCAAAGAGACATGGAATAGTCATTATACTCTGGATGAATTTTTTTGTACAAGATTTTCAGCTGTGTTAAGACTATTTAATCTTAAGGCAAGAGCAGGGTGGACGGATAGAAGTTTCTCTTAATTGCTTGAATTGTTGCAAGAAATGCTTCTAGAAGGTAACACTTTGTCGAACCTGGTTAAGAGGTCAAGAAGATATTGTGCCAAATAGGTTTGGACTATGTCAAAATACACACATGTCATAATGATTGCATATTATACAGGAAGGAGTATGAAAACTTGAAGGAGTTCCCGAGGTGTGGGGAGTCACGCTACAAGCAGAAGGACATTGGAGCTGAAGATGATAATGGTGTAACTAGAAAGAGTGTTCCTTCCAAGGTGATGTGGTATCTACCGATAATTAAAAGGTTTAAGAGATTGTTTGCTAATGTAAACGATGCAAAGAATACTAAATGGCATGTAAATAAAAGAGTATGGGATGGAAAAATTCGCCATGTAGCTGATTCATTGCAATGGAAGAAAATTGTTTCGTTGTTTCTAGATTTTGCCCTTGAGCCAAGAAAATTTAGGCTTGGACTTGTCACCGACGGAATGAACCTGTTTGGTAGTTTTGAGTTCTAACCATACTTCATAGACTGTTCTTTTCATAATTTACAATCTATCTTTGTGGCTGCGCATGAAGCGCAAATATATGATGTTATTAATTATTATATCGGGTCCAAAACAACCAGGGAACAACATAGATGTTTATTTAACACCATTTATTGAAAATTTAAGAATTTTATGGGAGGGAGGAGTTGATGTTGATGATGCTTATACGGGTGATAACTTTAAGATATGTGCCATGTTATTTTTAACAATCAATGACTTTCCTACATACGATACTTTGAATGGGTACACCATCAAGAGACACAAAGCGTGCCCTATATGTGAAGATGATACATGCTCCCACCAATTACAAAATGAAAAAAAAACTGTTTACCCTGGGCAACAAAAATTTCTAAGACCTAATCATCCATACCGTATATTGCAGAATACTTTTAATGGAGAACATGAGGTTGGTATCGCTCCAAAGCCCTTAATCGGGAAGGAAGTTTATAAAAGACAACAACACATTAATGTTGTATTTGAAAAGAAACAAAAAGTACCCATGGAAAAAATATTTAGAAAAAGAGGCCAGTGTTCTTTAACCTTCCATATTGGTATAGTCTTGATGTAATACATTGTTTTAATGTGATGTATGTGGAGAAAAATGTATGTGATAGTTTGATTGGAACACTTCTCAACATAAAAGGCAGGACAAAAGATAGTAAGAAATCTCGTCTAGATATGGTGGTGATGGGTATACGACAAGAGTTTCCCCAAAAGACATAGGAAATAGAACGTATTTTCCCTCAGTATGTCACACTTTGTCTAAAAAAGAAAAAAAAAAAGTTTTTGTGATTGTTTTCAAGGTATAAAAATTCCCCAAGGGTACTCATCAAATGTGAAGAAAATTGTGTCAATGAAAGATATCAAATTAGTTGACTTAAAATCTCATGATTGTCATGTCTTGATGTAACTACTTCTACCAGTGGCTATCTGTGACATTTTACCAAAAAATGTAAGGGTAACTATAACTAGATTGTGCTTATTCTTCAATGATATATGTAGTAAAGTCATTGATCCTGGAAATTAGATGACTTGGATTGTGTGGTCCAATTTATTTAAGCTGGATGTATCTGGTAGAGAGATACAAAAAGATCTGTAAAGGGTATACAAAGAATCATCATCGTCTAGAAGCTTCGATCGTTGTACTATACATTACAAAAGAAGCTATTGAGGTTTGTACAAAGTATTTGTTAGAAACAAACTCTATAGGAATCCCTATGTCTCGTCATGATGGAAGATATGGAGGTAGAGGTACTCAAGGTTTAAATGTTAGGACAATGAAGCAAGATGTAGTTCTTCAAGCACATTTGTATATATTGAATAACATTGATGAAGTTCAACCTTACTTGTCCGCTCACAAAAGCCTTATCAAGGAAATTTTCCCCTAGATGAGTGAAAAATTGATGTTGATAGAGCATAACAAAACTTCATGACTTGGTTTAATGAAAAAGATTCTAAAGAGAGTAATGCATCAGAGATAATAAAATGGATGTCACATATGCCTAAGTCTAATATAATAACTTGGAGTGCATACGACATTACAAAATTTTCATTCAATACAAAATCAAAGGATGATCGTAGTACCATGAAAAATAGCGGGGTTATGGTTGAAGCTGAAACCATGTACTTCTCTAGTTTCAAAGATAACAATCGTGTACTGGCATCTAGAGCGTACTTCAGGGGTCATTGAGGAGATTATGGAGATTGATTATCTTACTTTTAAAAGTTCCTTTATTTAAGTGCAAGTGGACTGTCGCAGTGAGAATCAGATATCAAGCTATTAGTTAACTTGAATCACAAATCATGAAGTTCACCATAGGTCTTTAATTTAGCCAAGGGAAGGGAAAAAGAACGAATAGCCCATAAAAATGCACTGCAATGCAAAGCAAAAGAGAATCTAAGGTTCGGGGGTTGGTTATACCTAGGGAAGGTGCTAGCATCCTAAGTATCTGTAGTACTCTACAGGAACCTCTTATTTATCGTGTTATTTTTTATTTTGTCTGCTAAAGGATGAAAAGGTAAAAGGGAGACCTAAGGTGTTAGTCCTAAGTATGCTCGCCAAGACATTGCATCTCGTGCCTACGTATCCTGATGGGAATAAAACCAGAGCATTCCTAGTTCCCCTCAATAAGGGTGAGGAACTCTTGACTGTGGTCAAGGTTCCAAAGTGGAAAAGTAAGTGCCCATGGCAAGACACTTACATAGAGTACGTCAACTCTAATCCTAGGGCTAGGTTAAACGGGAAAGGAAATGTCCATGGTGTCGCTCCCAGGATTTTCATCCAGGTAAAAACGCGAGAGTGGCGCGGAAAAACAGAATCGCCAGCCGTGTAAATTTATCCCAAGAGAGGGAAAGGGAACACCGCATAAACCTTAGGAAGGGGGAAAGGAATGGTCATTGCAACCATAACCTGGGTTCGGGAGTCGGTTACGCGAGGGGAAGGTGCTAGCACCCCACGCGTCCATCGTACTCGATGGGATCCACGCTTGTTGTCTATTCTAAGGGCGAGTTATACTATCATCTAGGGCTGTACTAAAATGGGGAGGGAAAGACAAAGACAGACTCGGTAGGACGTCGACGTCCTAGGCCTACGTACCCCCTTTGTGCAATGGGGAATTCAGAGTCAACGTAGTTCGGACCAAGTTCTTTTTGTGTTTTTTATGAGCGACGTTAAGTTCGCGTCCGGCAGTTAGGGTCGATGCCTATTTGCGTCTCAGACGGAAAATAACGTGCCCTTTTTGAAAATATCCTTTAGTTTGGAAATCCCGAAGGACAAAAAAGTTTGAGGTTGGTTTGTATTTTTTAGGACAGAAGTGGCTTAAGTTAGTTCCTAAGTTGCATTGCACCAAAGTCTAGGGCACAGGGGCGAATACTTAACGCATCGTCCCAAGACAGGACGCTCGCTAAGCACTCTAGAAAGATGAGAGGAAGCCCCTCATTTCTCATTCCCCATACTTAAGGCTCGTGCGCAATACACCTTATTCTTATTAAGTGTTTTAAAGAAATTTGAGATGAGAAGAGAGAAGACACAAGGGTAACTCTAAAAGGGGACTATGAGTCCTAAAGTTATCATGCATGGGTGACCTACGGTTAGTGAGGTTTGACGACAACCTAAATCCTAAAGGAAAGAGAGGAGAGAAAGAAAGGATAAGGGTGACCATGGATATTTATCCATACCCTTAAAGGACTTACCTTAGTCCTTGCATAAAAAAAAAGTACAGAATAGACATAAGTAAGAGAAATGAGGTGAATGAAAATCAAACAATAGCAAACAATAATGATAATAATCCAAACATGAATTCAGAAATCAAAGGAACAACCCCAAAGCAAATGGCACAAGTGCCTTTTCAAACAGATAATCAGATGTGGTCAGAAATAGGCATACAAGAAGATCTCAAGTGAAAGCCAACCAAATAATAAGAAAAATAACTCCTAAAATTCCCAAATTAAACATCAATATTATTCAACTAGAGATAATCCAAATATCAAAAATCCCTGCAAAAAATCAAGATATTAGTCATTCAAATAATCAGGCAAAGCCCATGTGAGAAGTAAGGTTCAATGTGCCAAAGGGAAGGACCTAAATGCAATATGAAATAAATTTAAAAATTAAAGAAAAATATTTTTATGCAATTTAGGATGTTAGTGAACAAATACAAAAAGAACGGATCAAAAATATTTTACGGATGCAGAGAAATAAAATAAAGAAATTAAGTATGCATTATATGGATAATTCAAAAAGAAAATAGACTGAATAATTAATTTAAATAATAAAAATAAAATAAAAAATAAAAATAAAATTTGTAAAACTTTTATAAAATAATAAAGATGATGTATGAATTTTATGGGAATTTTAAAATGCAAGAATGTATTTTTATTAATTAAAAATGAAAATAATAAATTAAATAAAATAAAAATGAAATAAATGTGGGGGAGGGGGGGGGGGGGGGTGCGTTAGTAGGGAAATGCAGTGGAAGTTGAAGTGGGCCTGGGAGGTGGGGTGTGAGTAGCGAAGTCCAGCCCAAAAAATTATTCAGAAAAAAAAAATAATATGCGAAGCTTACCGTGTGCCCCCATGTGCCATGCGCGTGCGTTTTTTAATGCGCTGTCACGAGGAGGACCGCTTGATGCATCAAACGCACCAGAACTGGTCAATGCAATAGAAAGTAATAAAAAGAGGAACATATGGTTGGACGTACATGATAGTTACCGTGGGTGAATATACACGGAATTAATAATTAAAATTCTGAAAAAAAATAAAAGAAATAAGAGGTGGCACGATCTAGGCCGTTGGATGGAGAGAGTGGACGGCTGGGATTGTTTCTTCCCCAAATCCCTTCGCCGGAACTGAAACAAATGCCACCGCCGGAGTTAGGGTTCCGGCCCCCTACTCCGGCCACCTGCAACAAGAAACTTTCCAGAAAATGCCAAACCATACACCGTTCGAACCAGAATTTCGCAAGGAATACGAATATGCTATCAAAATTTGCAAACCATTAGTGTATAATGAGAAACGAATGAAAAACCATTAGGGCACAAAACTTTAAATCCACATTGCAAGCAAACCACACATCCAAAATTAAAAATAAATAGATCAGGATAATCACCATTCATCACCCGTCAATATTCATGCTTAAAAGGAGATTTTTGTGATGGTCAAAAAACCTACCAACCTGAGATGGTGCAACTCTATTCTTTACTTTTGGCTGCGAATGGTGGTTGATTTCTAACCTGTGGATCACCAGGATTCTGTTGGTAAAAGAATTCCTTCAAAACTCTTTGTGAATTGAGAGATCCAATGATTTCAAGAATTAGGGTTCACTTTCTTTTTCTCCAAGATATCACGTGTAACTGTCCCTAACCAGTGCATGGATGGGTTTACATAGACTAGGGTTTTCTTCTGATGAGGAATTGGGCTTGGGCAATCCTTGGTTTAATGAGTTTTTGAATTATCTTGGAAAATCACATTATGTTAAGTACACCTCCTCCATGCATATATATTTAATAATTCCATGATGGATCACCTTCATTTGGATTGCTAGTTACACCTCAATGGAACTTGGGCCTTGAAAACAATTGATTCATGAGTTTTAAACAATTTGGGAATTTTGAATAATGGAGAATAAATGAAGAATAAACCATGGAATTACTTCATTCTTGGGCCCAAAATAATCCTCAAGGAATGTCTTTTAATATTGGAATGTGGCATGAAGCAATGTAATTGATTATAGGTCATTATGCCCAAAGTTGTGAAAATGGGATCATGAGAAACCCTAAAAACCACTTTGCCTTCCTTTGACCATAAGTTGAGTTTCACAAATGATATGGAGACCCACTAGTACTTGTTGGAAATAGGAGAAAAAGACCTTCAACTTTCATGTTGGAGAAAAATTCATTTGAAGCTTTCTTGATGATGAAAAGTCAAGTTGAATGCAGTGTAGGAACTTGCCCAAAAAGGAAACTTTTATTATAGGTCACTTTCCAAATTTAGAAACTTTTGCACCAACTCCTGATTCTTGATAAATAGTATGAAACTTGACTCTTGATGACCATATGAGGGTGTGAGACCTTGAAAACCTTGGAGAGAACCTCAGAATTCCACAGTTGACTTCTCCTCTCACTGTTGATTTTTACCCAATTCACTTGATTTTCAATCCATTGGCAAATTGAACTTCTCCTGAACCAAAATGATGGTCAACCTCCTATCCCTAGATAGTTAGAGACCCAAGGAGTACCATGGAATCAAGTATTGCCCAAAAAATCAGAAATAAACTGACTTTATAGCAAACCCTAGTTGTGGTACCCTCAGTCTATGAGGAAGTAGCATAGTCTCCAAATCCAAATTCCTCTGAATATGATGTGTATCCTCTCCAACAAAGATAAGATATGCCAGTCGGTGATGATAAAAACCCAAGGAGCTTGCCCATTAAAGCAATAGACCCAAGAATCTCAAAACCCTAATCTATGCACTAGTTAGGAGAGGATGATCTCTTGAGCTCTCTTGGACAATACCAGGACTCTTGCTTGACCCTCTGAAGCACTGCCTCAGGCACCTTGACCCCATGCTAAGAACCAATGATATGCACACATGATAATGCAAAATGCAATGCAACATAAGCCAGTTAGTAATAAAGTAAGGAAGGCAAATTTTGGGGTGCAACAGCTGCCCCTATTCAATCAACTTGGTCCTGAAGGTGTGATAGCAACGACTCTCAGACATTCCAGGGTACACGGGGATTGAATACCGAAAGAGCCCCAGAAATTTGCTTATGGTAAGAATAACGAGAAAGAGTGTGCTGAAAAATAAGGAATATGACCTCAACCATATCCACAAGGAAAAAACAAATACGACCTCAATCGTACCCAAAAGACGAATACAACCTCAAAGGAAGACTGACCTCAATCACTCTGCCCACAAAGAAAATACGAATACGACCTCGATCGCACCACAAAACGAATACAACCTCAATTATACCCGCAAAGGAAGACTGACCTCAATCACTCTACCCACAAAGAAAACACGAATACGACCTCAATCGCACCCACAAAACGAATACAACCTCAATTGCACCCGCACAGGAAGACTGACCTCAATCACTCTACCCACAAAGAAACACGAATACGACCTCAATCGCACCCACAACGAATACAACCTCAATTGTACCCACAAAGGAAGACAGACCTCAATCACTCTACCCACAAAGAAAATACGAATACGACCTCAATCGCATCCACAAAACGAATACAACCTCAATTGTACCCACAAAGGAAGACTGACCTCAATCACTCTACCCACAAAGAAACACGAATACGACCTCAATCGCACCCACAAAATGAATACAACCTCAATTGTACCCACAAAGGAAGAATGACCTCAATCACTCTACCCACAAAGAAAATACGAATACGACCTCAATCGCACCCACAAAACGAATACAACCTCAATTGTACCCACAAAGGAAGACTGACTTCAATCACTCTACCCACAAAGAAAATACGAATACGACCTCAATCGCATCCACAAAACGAATACAACCTCAATTGCACCCGCACAGGAAGACTGACCTCAATCACTCTACCCACAAAGAAAATAAGAATACGACCTCAATCGCACCCTCAAAACGAATACAACCTCAATTATACCCACAAAGGAAGACTGACCTCAATCACTCTACCCACAAAGAAAATAAGAATACGACCTCAATCGCACCCTCAAAATGAATACAACCTCAATTGTACCCTCAAAGGAAGACTGACCTCAATCACTCTACCCGCAAAGTAAACACGAATACAACCTCAATCGTACCCACAAAGGATAACCAACATAAAGTGGACTTCACTGGGGATAACGTGAAACAAGACTCACAAAAGAAAATGGCCAAAATAAGGCAAACAAAGACAAACTTCTAACGTACTCCTGATCCACAGATAAGATGACTCCGTTGGGGAAGGTGAAGTCTAAATAAAAGACTCTGCCGGGGAGCACAAGTATGAGGAACGTATCCCTCCAAAATCTCCTGAGTTATGCCATCTCTGCTGAGAAAGAGAACAGGCAAGGAAAGTATCAAACCTGGCTTATGCTTTGGAATGCAAATGTTTGAATTTTGCCGTAATGCTCCACACGAAGTGGAAATGCTACGCGTTTTGAGGATGCAATGCCTATGATATGTAAAAAGGGTCCCTCCAGCAAACTAAATGCCAGAGAGAAAAGATCAATTCAGCTGCGGATGACAAAAATAAATTGTCCTCTGAATCCAGGAACTCTGCTGAGAAGGATCACACCGATCGACTCCTTGGATCAACAACTTCTACTGGGGATGAAGTCCCAAAAGAATATCCACACTACCGGGGATTACACATGTCCTATACTGAAGGTAACATCCAAAACCTGAGATTTCTCCTCTACTGGGGGAGTTGAGAATGGACGCTAATAACGGAACCGGAAGTTTGTTACTGAGGATTGCCAATAACAGACGGGCTTAGGACCTGCTGGGGGATGCCAACCCATAATACCATCCTGCTTGGGGAAAACAGCCCATAATACCATCCTGCTTGGGGATACTACTGAACCTAGCCTGCTGATGGGAGAATGACTTTACTCTCACCTTGCTGGGGATTAGAACATAACGTTGTCGGTGAAAGTACACTTCCTGACTGGTTGGGGAAAGTGAACACCTGATTTTGTGGGGAGATAACGTCTTGATCCGGAGAAAATACTTCCCAAGTCTCCTGTTAGGGAAGGTCTGCTTTGCTGAGGAAAGTTTGTCCTGCTGGGGAAGGAGCAATCTCAATGTTGGGGAGAGCTAGCTGCTAGGGATGTACAATCCTGTTGCCCTGCAAGTCAAATAACAACAAAAGAAGAATGCCACAACATAGCTATCACTGTTAACGCCTAAGTAATTTCTACTGCTTTTCGTTATGCTTCGCGAAGCTCAAAGTTTTATATGCAATGTTTATCAAAAATATCGGACGTTTTCGCAAACAAAACAGTAAAAGTAAAACAAACAACAGAAAGCTTTTTGAGTGAAATGAATATTTTATTGAGAAGAGGGGCCTGTAAATAGGCGTTTACATTTGGAAGCAATTCCTAGAAAGAGGTAATTGCGCAAAAACAAAAAGAAAATACACATGTCGGCAATGTGGGAACAGATATCCACCATGATTCGACTCAGCTATGACCCATATGACTTGTTTATCCACAAATGTCTTGACCTTTGAAGAGACTAATTGTACTGATCCCTTTCTTTCAGAATTTCCAGGTATTGAGAGTGCTCATAGATCGAACGCAGACCGTAGCCTTTCGCTTATAAATCCCTAACTTTTGCCTGGATCGCCCTTTTCGGGTTTTCAATCCATCGGGATACCCATTTTTGCCAAAGTTGCCTTTTCAGGTTTTCAACTTTACGGGTTTACACATTTCTTTTTACATTTTATCCCTAACTTTTGCCCGAACCCTTTTTCTTTTTTATGGTTCGCCGGGATGCCCCTTTTTGCCTGGACTTTCTTTTTATGTCCAGCGGGTCTTTTATGCGAAGTATTTTTTGACTACGTCTGCGTTCACAGGGGATGAAAAATCTTCGCCATCCATGGTTGAAAGTAGTAAGGCTCCACCAGAGAAAACCTTTCTCACCACATATGGACCTTCGTAGTTTGGAGTCCATTTGCCCCTGTGATCTGTCTGAGGAGGAAGGATCCTTTTCAACACCAAATCGCCTGTCTGAAAACTCCGAGGATGCACTTTCTGATCAAAGGCATGCTTCATCCTGCTCTGATACAACCGACCATGTGCGATGGCTGCCAATCTCTTTTTTTCAATAAGGTTCAACTGATCCAACCTGGAGCGTACCCATTCAGCTTCATCAAGCTTCACATCTGCCAGAACTCTCAAAGATGGAATCTCGACCTCTAAGGGTAAAACTGCTTCCATACCGTACACCAATGAGAAAGGGGCTGCCCCAGTTGACGTACGCACCGAAGTACGGTAACCATGTAGAGCATAAGGTAACATCTCATGCCAGTCTTTATATATTACCACCATCTTCTGCACAATCTTCTTGATATTCTTATTTGCCGCCTCAACAACCCCATTCATCTTTGGACGATACGGAGAGGAATTATGATGCTCGATCTTGAAACTCTGACATAGTTCCTTCATCATCTTATTATTCAAGTTCGAGCCATTATCAGTAATGATTCTCTCTGGGACCCCATAACGACAGATGATGTCCTTCTTTATAAACCGGGCTACCACTTGCTTGGTGACATTGGCGTACGAGGCTGCCTCCACCCACTTTGTGAAATAGTCAATGGCAACCAAAATGAAACGATGCCCATTGGAAGCAGTAGGCTCAATCTTTCCAATCATATCAATACCCCACATTGCAAAAGGCCAAGGAGACGACAACACATTTAGAGGCGTAGGCGGTACATGCATCTTATCTGCATAAATCTGGCATTTATGGCACTTCCGAGCGTACTTGAAACAATCTGACTCCATAGTCATCCAATAATATCCTGCTCTCAACAGCTTTTTAACCATGGTGTGTCCACTGGAATGAGTACCAAAAGAACCCTCGTGAACTTCCTCCATCAATGAGTTTGCCTCGTGTTCATCAACACAACGTAGCAAGACCATATCGAAGTTCCTCTTATATAACACATCATCCTTGTTCAGGAAGAAGTTTCCTGCCAACCTCCTCAGAGTCTTCTTATCCTTGGTGGAGGCACCCTCTGGATACTCCTGTCTCTTCAGAAAAACCTTAATATCATGATACCACGGTTTGCCATCAGACACATCTTTAATTGCAAACACAAAAGCCGGTCTATCCAGACGCATGATCCTAATCGACGGAGTTTCATTCCAACAGTTCACCTTATACATGGATGCCAATGTCGCCAACGCATCGGCTATCTGATTCTCAGCTCGGGGCACATGATGAAAATCCACCCTATCAAAGAAAGGTAACAACCTTCTGGCATAGTTGTTATAAGGTACCAAATTTGCCTGACGAGTCTCCCATTCTCCTGTAATCTGATTAACTACCAACGCGGAATCACCATAGACATCGAGGTTCTTAATTCTTAAATCAATTGCTTCTTCTAACCCTATGATGCATGCTTCATATTCCGCCTCGTTGTTGGTACACACGAATGCTAACCGGGCAGTGAAAGGTATATGAGAACCCTTCAGAGTTGTAATGATTGCCCTAATTCCATTACCATATGAGTTGACAGCCCCATCAAAAATCATCTTCCACTGAGACCCAATCTCTGGTCCTTCATTAGGCAGAGGCTCTTCACAATCCTTCATTTTCAGAAACATAACATGCTCGTCCGGAAACTCAAACTTCATAGGCTGATAATCCTCGACTGGCTGTTCAGCAAGATATTCTGACAGAACACTTCCCTTAATGGCCTTCTGAGAAACATACTGAATATCATACTCTGTCAAAACCATCTGCCAACGGGCTATCCTTCCAGAAAGTGCTTGCTTCTCAAACATGTACTTAATCGGATCCATCTTCGAAATCAACAAGGTTGTGTGATTTAACATATACTGCCTTAGGCGCTTGGCTGCCCAAGCGAGTGCACAACATGTCTTTTCCAGTATAGAGTATCTTGATTCGTAATCAGTGAACTTCTTACTCAGGTAGTAAATGGCGTGCTCTTTCTTACCCATCTCGTCGTGTTGACCGAGCACACAACCCATCGAATTCTCAAGAACCGTAAGGTACATAATCAACGGTCTCCCAGACACTGGTGGCATAAGGACTGGAGGTTCCTGCAGATACGTATTTATCCTTTCAAACGCCTCTCGACAATTTTCATTCCACCTGACCTCTTGATCCTTTCTCAGCAACTTGAAAATTGGTTCACATGTAGCTGTCAGGTGAGAGATAAACCTGGCAATGTAATTCAACCTCCCCAAGAAACCGGGAACCTCTTTCTCTGTCCTTGGCTCAGGCATCTCCTGTATGGCTCTTATCTTTGCAGGATCAACCTCTATACCCCTTTCACTAACAATGGATCCCAGCAATTTACCAGACCTCACGCCGAAAGTGCACTTGTCCGGATTCAATCTCAACCTGAACTTCCTCAACCTTTCAAACAACTTCTGGAGGTTTACCAAGTGTTCTTCCTCTGTCTGTGACTTCGCAATCATGTCATCAACATAGACTTCGATCTCCTTGTGAATCATATCATGAAAGAGAGTCACCATCGCCCGCTGATAGGTTGCCCCAACATTCTTCAATCCAAAGGGCATTACCTTGTAGCAAAACGTTCCCCACGGTGTTATGAAAGTAGTCTTCTCCATGTCCTCTGGGGCCATTTTGATTTGGTTATACCCAGAGAAGCCATCCATGAAGGAAAACACAGAATATTGAGCAGTATTGTCCACTAACACGTCAATGTGGGGGAGCGGGAAATCATCCTTCGGGCTCGCCCTATTCAAATCTCGGTAATCAACACACATCCTGACCTTCCCATCCTTCTTAGGTACAAGTACAATATTAGAAACCCACGGAGGATAATTTGTCACAGCAAGAAATCCGGCGTCCAACTGTTTCTGAACCTCTTCCTTGATCTTGACAGCCATATCTGGTTTCGTCCTTCTCAACTTCTGCTTGACTGGAGTGCAACCCTCTTTAAGCGGCAGCCAATGTGAAACAATGTCCGTGTCAAGCCCAGGCATGTCTTGGTAGGACCAGGCGAAGATATCCACATACTCTCGAAGTAACTCAACCAATCTTCTCTTAACAGTGTCTTCCAAAGCAGCCCCAACCTTTACTTCTCGTTTAACATCCTCGATTCCCAGATTAATAGTCTCAACTTCCTCCTGATGAGGTAGAATAACCCTTTCCTCTTGTTTCAGTAGCCTGGCTAATTCTTCTGGTAAGTTACAGTCTTCGTCAGTCTCTTCTTCGGCCTGATAGATGGGATTGTCGAAGTCATATCGAGCCATAGCTAAGTCATGGGTGGAATCTGAACAAAGGAACCTACATGATGGATGTTTTATGTTTATTATGAGTGCAACAAACAAGAAAACACATTGCCATTTTGATGTGGGTTAATGCAAAAAGTAAAAAATAGAAAGACAGGGATCAAAATATTTGAATGAAAAACGTCCTTTATTGATGATAAAAATAGCAAATAAAACATCCAAGCCCTACAAATAAATATCACTACGCCTTGGGCAGAGCGTAGGACTCAACATAACAGAAAACAAAAGTAAATTACTCCGGGTGCGTCACTTGGATAACTTTCTCGGAGGACCAGTTGCTTAAACTCTGACCAGGGGTGCAGGGACGAATCCATTCATCCATGTCACAATCACTATCTCCTTCATCCTCAATAGCATTGACTCTGTCGAAGAAAACACCGGCACTGGTGAAGCGGACCGGACCATAGAACTTGGGAGGCTCTTCGGACTACCTAGGTGGCTTGTAACCCAGTCCATGAGTATCTTTTTTCCTTTGAACATCAATAACACTGCCCCACTTCTGAGAACCACCAGCTTTAACTATAGCACGCGCCTCTTTGAAAGAAGACATTGGAATCTCTGGTTGTATGACTACTTCAGGTTGGGTAACCACCTCAGGCTGATTGACTGCCTTTGGGGGTTCCTCGGGGATCTTCATGGCTTCAAAGGCTTGGCACAAAGTTTCCTGTATCTCACCATCCACCTCTACATACTTGAAGGTTGATAGGTGACTCACCATGATGTCTTCTTCACCACAAACAGTCACAACGTGGCCATCCACCATATACTTCAACTTCTGGTGCAGCGTAGAAGTTACTGCCCCAGCACCATGGATCCAAGGGTGACCCAACAGACAACTATAGGCAGGCTGAATGTCCATTATGTAGAAGGTGGTGTTGAAAATCTCAGGACCCACTTTGATCGGTAGAACTAACTCTCCAAAAACTGACCTCTTGGAGCCATCAAAAGCACGTACCACCAAGTCACTTGGTGTACAAATCAACCCACGAGTATCCAACTTCATCAGAGCCTTCTTCGGTAGCACATTCAAAGACAACCCAGTATCAACTAACACATGCGACATTAAAGAACCACGACATTCCACTGAAATATGCAGAGCATTGTTGTGAATCCTCCCAGCCGGAGTCAGATCTAAATCGGTGAAACCCAAACCATTACCAGCATTCACATGAGCCACAACCCCTTCTAACTGGTTGACAGATATCTCCTGCGGTACATAAGCCATATTCAGAATCTTCAGCAATGCATTTTGGTGTGCCTCAGAGCACAACAGTAAGGATAGAATGGAAATCTTCGATGGAGTTTGGTGAAGCTGGTCAACAATCTTGTAATCACTTTTTCTGATCAACCTCATAAACTCTTCTACGTCTTCTGAGAAAGCATCCCCACCTGGCTTTGTCGTAGAATTATTAGCTTCCTTGCCTATGTACAGACTCATCCATCATCTGCTTACCTTTGTCTTGTCTTGAACTGCTAGCTTGATTCTCTGACGGAACAAAGACTCTACCACTCCTAGTGATAGCCCCTGCTTCAACAAGATTTTCCACCCCTGTGTTCACAGCTGATGTCTCTTCCAATTCCAGCTTCTCACCATTAACAAACACCTCGGCCCCATAATTCCATGGGATGGCCTTGGTACTCTCATACGGAACTGGTCCAGGAACAGTGATAGTGACCGGCGCTGGTCTCACCGGCGCTGATATAGTTATCGTCTTGAATGGAATTATTATCGTGGCAACATCAATCTCTCTGTCAATAACAATACTCTGCTTACAGCCCCTGTCAAACTGTAATACCCCTTCGCTGATCATTTTCTGAATACCTGCTTTCAATAAATCACAACCGCCTGGCTGCGACACACATTCTACACAACCTTCATCACAACCGGGAAATACCCCTCCCTTCAACAGTCTTTCCTTCACCACACCCAAAGGAGTTTGGATTTCGTTCACATCTGAAATCAAACTCAAGTCTTCACAGTCTTTAATAATAGCATTGACCTTCAGCCCACCGTGATTCGACATCGGGTTCTGATTCACATTAGGGACGTCATTGGAGAAATTGATGGCTTTGGAATCCAACAGATCTTGAACCTGATGCTTAAAAGCTTTACAGTTCTCAATATAATGTCCGGGTGCCCCAGAGTGAAACTCACAGTGGGCGTTGGCATCATAGCCGGGAGGTGGATTACCAGTAGGTGGAGCCAATGTTCTCTTCTGGATTAACTGTAGCTTTAGCAAATACTGAAATAATTGAGCGTATGGAAGAGGTGGAGTGTCAAAATGCCTATCCCGCCTAGTCAGAGGCTGAGACTGGCGAGGAGCCTGATTTTGTTGTTGAGACGCTGCTGGCTGTTGAGGTGCTACTAGGATGGTTATAGAAGCCACCTGCTGATTGTAGTTCTGACGAGGTCCATCTCTGCCACGATATGATGACACAGAGTTTGTATCTCCCTCTTTCTTCTTATAACCACTAGTATAAGGTTTCTTATTTCCTCCCGATGAGGACCCATCACCGCCTGATATCTTAGCCGCCTTAATTCCGCTTTCCACCATTTCCCCCACTAAGATCAAGTCAGCAAACTTTCCAGTCATACACGGTACCAACTTTTCATAGTAATGACCCTGCAAGGTGGCCATAAACATAGTTATCATTCACGTTCCAACATGGGAGGTTGAACCCTTGCTGCCAGTTCACGCCACCTCTGGGCGTACTCTTTGAAACTCTCATTGTTCTTCTGTGACAGATTCTACAGCTGTGTTCTGTTAGGAGCCATATCAGTGTTATATTGGTAATGTCTGATAAATGCCCCTGCCAGATCTCTCCAACTACGCACATCCTTCCTTTCCAGTTGCATGTACCACTCCAGGGATGCCCCAGATAGGCTATCCTGGAAGCAATGCATCATCAGCTTTTCATTCTTCGCATATGCAGCCATCTTACTTGCATATGCCCTCACATGGGTCCTCGGACAAGTTATACCATTATACTTCTCGAAAGTGGGAGTCTGAAACTTGTGCGGAATAATGACGCCTGGAACCAGCCCCAAATCCTCTAGATCCATTCCCACAGAATCTTGATTCACAACACCCCTTAGTTGTTCCTCAATCAACCAGATCCTCTGATCCTGGTCAGTCTGGGGACCAGCATCCCCACCTGGCAAAGAAAATATATCATCCTGAACATCATCATACTGACGACCCTGAACTGCGCCAGCACCAGTACCACCTCCCCCAGCATTTTCAGCTCCGCTCGGAGGAATCACAACACCAGAAACAGGAACACCTCCGCCAGTAGGACCATTCTGACCATTATCAGTAACACCAGTCTGAAGTCCTCCATGAAGGACACCATCATTATCAAACCTCGCAATCAGTGGCTTAACGAGAGTTCTCAACTATTCCTGTCCCTGAGCAACCCCTTGCATTAATTCCATGAATTGGTTCATGCGAGTCCGCATCTCAATGATCTCATTCTGTAGCTGATCCATGAGTCTCTTCCGATTCTGCTTAGTAGGATACCGGTGAATATGCTAATCTGCAATTCTGAGATGAGAACAAGATAAGAATACCGGAGATAAACACCTGTCATGCAAAATGATTATGTAAAATGATTATGAGTATGAAAATGCAAATGGACATGTTTGAAAATTCACAAGGCGATCCACCCCTTGATTCCGGTTTAATAACAAGATATAATGGAACTTCTGCTCATATATTAAGAAAACCAGAGAAAAGTCAAATGTCACCAATCACAAATCCGAGATAACGAGTCTGAATATAAAAACCATAGGTCCCAACCAACAAGCCTGGCGGTGATCCGAATACAATGAAAGAAAACAGAAAACTATGGCATATCATTAAAGTTTACAAGTGTCAATCCTCCCCATCCACTATGCTTTCTGCAACAGTCTTGAATCTCTTCGAACATCTTTCTGGTGTCGGGATGCTTCGGCCTCTGAATCAGCCCTTGAATGAGAAGGTCTCTCCTGTGTATGATCCCATCCAAGTATCTGCAATGCAACTCCCAAGCGTCTTCTCCAGAAACACCCTTCATGCTAGGTCCCTCATGTCTAGATCTCTTCTCTTCGGCTTGGACCTTTAGTTCTTCTATGGAGGCTATGGCTCGATTAAGTCGTTCTTCGACTGCTTGTCTCTTGAATACCCCTGACAAGATCTCAGCGTCTTTCTTCTTGAGTGTTGACTTCAACTGATCAATCTTAGCTATGTAGTCGTCTTCCTTTCTCTTATTCTCAGCCATGGCAGTTTCTTGGTGATCATTGAACCTGTGAATCTTCAACAAAGCCTTGCCTAATTCCTCCTCCTTGGACCTGAGAACATTACTGATACCATCCAAAGCTTGTTTCATTCTTTCTCTGGATGCGACCATGTCAGCAAGCTCTTTTTCTGCTTTAGCAAGGAGCTCTGTCTTTAACTTGGCGGTATGAATAACTTCACCCCGCTCATGCTTCCACTGATAAATCTCTCTCTTTAGCTCACTATTTTCTTCCCGCAACCTTTCCTTTTCGCCCCATAATTTGTTATACTTCTCCAACTCAACGGTGGTAGGAGGCTCGATCACCAACGGGTACAAAGGTGGTTCCACCGAGAATGGAAGAAGCTCCTCTTCTGCTCTCTTCTTAATCCACTCTTTATAGGGAGGGAAAGCCCGATTGTTACTTTTCCCGAATGGAATCTTACCCTTCTTAGTCACCTGTTTCCAAGCATTCACAACTTTCCTTATCAACCCTTGATCCTCAATACCATTGAAGAACAAGGACTCACGGACATCTCGCTCTTCGGGTGGACCTTTCAAAGGATAGCCAAACTGTCTGATAGCTAGGGAGGGATTATAGTTAATTCCACCTTTCCTCCCTATCAAGGGCACATTAGGGAATTCTCCGCATTTGCAAATAATCTCCATTCCTAGCAAGTCACGATTAATCCAAACGATGTTATCAGCAGTCAAGCCCATAACCCTCTTCGACCACTTCAGAGAATCTTTCGTATCAACGAAAGCGCCAGATTCAGGGAGATGACTCAGAAACCAAGTAGCTAAAAGCGGTGCACAATAACTTACAGTTTTTCCACGCCTATTCTCATTCTTATAGTGGACTGAGTGATACACATCACCTAGCAAGGTAGGTATAGGATTCTTCGAAATAAAGATTCTGACGGCATGCATATCCACCAGATCAGGAATATTCAGAAACAGGACAATCCCATAGATGCACATAGCTAGGATAGCTTGGAAAGCACTCCAGTTCTTCTCTTTGACATGTATGCAGGCTTGATCAAACAGGAACTTCAATAGGAAACCCTTAACTCCTTGTTTTTCTTCAATATTACTGTTCAAAACGGGCTCATTGATATGAAGAGCAACATCCATCTCTTTTATACCGGGGTGTTCTTCAGAAAAGAAAACTATATCATGACTGATAGGAATTCCCAAAATAAATGAGAACTCCTCCAACGTTGGAGCCAAGATGTAGTCCGGGAAAGTGAAGCAACGCAGAGACGGATCGTAAAACTGAAGAAGTGTGTGAATGGCATCCTTCTCATACTTGGAGATATTATAGACAAATTTCAGAAGTGTACCATACCCTCCACTGAACTCTGTACGAACTCCAGGACCAGCCATATTAATCAGTTTGTGAATCAGTGTCAAAGTCGGCTCTGGGAACGAATAGGCAACAGTCTTCTTTCTCTGAACATCCATACTGAAGTAACCTCAGAAAACCAGAATCAAGAGTAAGATGCAAGCCCTGAAAAATGTCAAACATGTCAGAATGCAAGAAAAATGATATGCTCATGCAAACATGGGGTCAAGGCACACTGCTGGATGTGCTGTGCTGTTAGCTGAACGAGAACCACAACCCATAAAACCAAGAATTCTGAACCACTGAGGAACTCAAATAATCAGACACTGATGAGAAATCCAGAAAATCAGGGTAGGTTGAAGGTCTCGGTTACCTGCAAACCTGCAAATGCCCATCCCCTCTCACGTGTGGGTACTAGGATGTTCAGTATCCCGGGCTCTCAGGTGGAGAAATGATGATACGTTCACCATTTCTGGTTTGGCATCATCATCAATCGAGGAGGCCTCAACCGATTCTCCAAA
The DNA here is from genome assembly GCA_022829125.1 of Lathyrus tuberosus. Taxonomy (NCBI): domain Eukaryota; kingdom Viridiplantae; phylum Streptophyta; class Magnoliopsida; order Fabales; family Fabaceae; genus Lathyrus; species Lathyrus tuberosus. Next base: position 2,209,273 of record JALAZF010000274.1, on the reverse strand, counting down.
GCGGAAGGTCCTCAGCTTTGGCACTGAGGTCGAGAAACAATAGTACATTCATCCCTCGGGGTACAGTACTATCGTCAATCGAGGAGTGCCTCCACTGATTCTCTTCAAAAGATAGGGGCCATCCTATGCGAGTTCCAAAGTGGGCCCTCGGGTGCGAATGGGTTTGCCACAGAACGTGGTCTGCCACTGTCACCACTAAAGAGGGATGTTTCCACTAAGGTCCTCGATGATCGGTCACCAGAGTCGACAACTCTGTAGATCGACATCCTAACATACGCAAGACACACACGTTAGAGTGCGTCCCAAGATAGCCTCGTCTGGTTGTGAATTTCGTGAACACACAAACGTACCAAGCGGGCACGTAGGTCCCACTACTCTCCACTCTAGTCCTAGGGTGTACTCAAGCCTGGGTATTGGGCTTATCTCTCAGAACAACCCAACCTGCAAAACAGAAACAGCCAGCACAACACAACAATATCCAGTATGACAGTAATAAAAATGAAATGCAATGCAGTAAAAGCTGTAAAACGGTAATATACAACATAATATAGCACAACAAATAAACACCCAACAAAGAAACAAATAAGCGCTAGGATCGACTCGCTAGAGGGGATGGACCAGCATAGGTCAACCGTAGTCCCCAGCAGAGTCGCCAGCTGTCGTTCCCAGGATTTTCATCCAGGTACAAACGCGAGAGTGGCGCGGAAAAACAGAGTCGCCAGCAGTGTAAATTTATCCCAAGAGAGGGAAAGGGAACACCGCATAAACCTTAGGAAGGGGGAAAGGAATGGTCATTGCAACCATAACCTGGGTTCGGGAGTCGGTTACGCGAGGGGAAGGTGCTAGCACCCCACGCGTCCATCGTACTCGATGGGATCCACGCTTGTTGTCTATTCTAAGGGCGAGTTATACTATCATCTAGGGCTGTACTAAAACGGGGAGGGAAAGACAAAGACAGACTCGGTAGGACGTCGACGTCCTAGGCCTACGTACCCCCTTTGTGCAATGGGGAATTCAGAGTCAACGTAGTTCGGACCAAGTTCTTTTTGTGTTTTTTATGAGCGACGTTAAGTTCGCGTCTGGCAGTTAGGGTCGATGCCTGTTTGCGTCTCAGACGGAAAATAACGTGCCCTTTTTGAAAATATCCTTTAATTTGGAAATCCCGAAGGACAAAAAATTTTGAGGTTGGTTTGTATTTTTTAGGACAAAAGTGGCTTAAGTTAGTTCCTAAGTTGCATTGCACCAAAGTCTAAGGCACAGAGGCGAATACTTAACGCATCGTCCCAAGACAGGAAGCTCGCTAAGCACTCTAGAAAGATGAGAGGAAGCCCCTCATTTCTCATTCCCCATACTTAAGGCTCGTGCGCAATACACCTTATTCTTATTAAGTGTTTTAAAGAAATTTGAGATGAGAAGAGAGAAGACACAAGGGTAACTCTAAAGGGGGACTATGAGTCCTAAAGTTATCATGCATGGGTGACCTACGGTTAGTGAGGTTTGACGACAACCTAAATCCTAAAGGAAAGAGAGGAGAGAAAGAAAGGATAAGGGTGACCATGGATATTTATCCATACCCTTAAAGGACTTACCTTAGTCCTTGCATAAAAAAATAGTACAGAATAGGCATAAGTAAGAGAAATGAGGTGAATGAAAATCAAACAATAGCAAACAATTATGATAATAATCCAAACATGAATTCAGAAATCAAAGGAACAACCCCAAAGCAAATGGCACAAGTGCCTTTTCAAACAGATAATCAGATGTGGTCAGAAATAGGCATACAAGAAGATCTCAAGTGAAAGCCAACCAAATAATAAGAAAAATAACTCCTAAAATTCCCAAATTAAACATCAATATTATTAAACCAGAGATAAACCAAATATCAAAAATCCCTGCAAAAAATCAAGATATTAGTCATTCAAATAATCAGGCAAAGCCCAGGTGAGAAGTAAGGTTCAATGTGCCAAAGGGAAGGACCTAAATGCAATATGAAATAAATTTAAAAATTAAAGAAAAATATTTTTATGCAATTTAGGATGTTAGTGAACAAATTCAAAAAGAACGGATCAAAAATATTTTACGGATGCAGAGAAATAAAATAAAGAAATTAAGTATGCATTATATGGATAATTCAAAAAGAAAATAGACTGAATAATTAATTTAAATAATAAAAATAAAAAATAAAATTTGTAAAACTTTTATAAAATAATAAAGATGATGTATGAATTTTATGGGAATTTTAAAATGCAAGAATGTATTTTTAATAATTAAAAATGAAAATAATAAATTAAATTAAATAAAAATGAAATAAATGTGTGGGGGGGGGGGGGGGGGGTGCGTTAGTAGGGAAATGCAGTGGAAGTTGAAGTGGGCCTGGGAGGTGGGGTGTGAGTAGCGAAGTCTAGCCCAACCAATTATTCAGAAAAAAAATAATATGCGAAGCTTACCGTGTGCCCCCATGTGCCATGCGCGTGCGTTTTTTAATGCGCTGTCACGAGGAGGACCGCTTGATGCATCAAACGCACCAGAACTGGTCAATGCAATAGAAAGTAATAAAAAGAGGAACATATGGTTGGACGTACATGATAGTTACCGTGGGTGAATATACACGGAATTAATAATTAAAATTCAGAAAAAAAATAAAAGAAATAAGAGGTGGCACGATCTAGGCCGTTGGATGGAGATAGTGGACGGCTGAGATTGTTTCTTCCCCAAATCCCTTCGCCGGAACTGAAACAAATGCCACCGCCGGAGTTAGGATTCTGGCCCCCTACTCCGGCCACCAGCAACAAGAAACTTTCCAGAAAATGCCAAACCATACACCGTTCGAACCAGAATTTCGCAAGGAATACGAATATGCTATCAAAATTTGCAAACCATTAGTGTATAATGAGAAACGAATGAAAAACCATTAGGGCACAAAACTTTAAATCCACATTGCAAGTTTAAAAATAAATAGATCAGGATAATCAACATTCATCACCCGTCAATATTCATGCTTAAAAGGAGATTTTTGTGATGGTCAAAAAACCTACCAACCTGAGATGGTGCAACTCTATTCTTTGCTTTTGGTTGCGAATGGTGGTTGATTTCTAACTTGTGGATCACCAGGATTCTATTGGTAAAAGAATTCCTTCAAAACTCTTTGTGAATTGAGAGATCCAATGATTTCAAGAATTAGGGTTCACTTTCTTTTTCTCCAAGATATCACGTGTAACTGTCCCTAACCAGTGCATGGATGGGTTTATATAGACTAGGGTTTTCTTCTGATGAGGAATTGGGCTTGGGCAATCCTTGGTTTAATGAGTTTTTGAATTATCTTGGAAAATCACATTATGTTAAGTACACCTCCTCCATGCATATATATTTAAGAATTCCATGATGGATCACCTTCATTTGGATTGCTAGTTACACCTCAATGGAACTTGGGCCTTGAAAACAATTGATTCATGAGTTTTAAACAATTTGGGAATTTTGAATAATGGAGAATAAATGAAGAATAAACCATGGAATTGCTTCATTCTTGGGCCCAAAATAATCCTCAAGGAATGTATTTTAATATTGGAATGTGGCATGAAGCAATGGAATTGATTATAGGTCATTATGCCCAAAGTTGTGAAAATGGGATCATGAGAAACCCTAAAAACCACTTTGCCTTCCTTTGACCATAAGTTGAGTTTCACAAATGATATGGAGACCCACTAGTACTTGTTGGAAATAGGAGAAAAATACCTTCAACTTTCATGTTGGAGAAAAATTCATTTGAAGCTTTCTTGATGATGAAAAGTCAAGTTGAATGCAGTGTAGGAACTTGCCCAAAAAGGAAACTTTTATTATAGGTCACTTTCCAAATTTAGAAACTTTTGCACCAACTCCTGATTCTTGATAAATAGTATGAAACTTGACTCTTGATGACCATATGAGGGTGTGAGACCTTGAAAACCTTGGAGAGAACCTCAGAATTCCACAGTTGACTTCTCCTCTCACTGTTGATTTTTACCCAATTCACCTGACTTTCAATCCATTGGCCAATTGAACTTCTCCTGAACCAAAATGATGGTCAACCTCCCATCCCTAGATACTTAGAGACCTAAGGAGTACCATGGAATCAAGTCTTGCCCAAAAAATCAGAAATAAACTGACTTTATAGCAAACCCTAGTTGTGGTACCCTCAGTCTAGGAGGAAGTAGCACAGTCTCCAAATCCAAATTCCTCTGAATATGATGTGTATCCTCTCCAACAAAGATAAGATATGCCAGTCGGTGATGATAAAAACCCAAGGAGCTTGCCCATTGAAGCAATAGACCCAAGAATCTCAAAACCCTAATCTATGCATTGGTTAGGAGAGGATGATCTCTTGAGCTCTCTTGGACAATACCAGGACTCTTGCTTGACCCTCTGAAGCACTGCCTCAAGCACCTTGACCCCATGCTAAGAACCAATGATATGCGCACATGATAATGCAAAATGCAATGCAACATAAGCCAGTTAGTAATAAAGTAAGGAGGGCAAATTTTGGCGTGCAACACATGGCAGGACACTCACGTAGAGTACAGTGACTTTAATCCTAAAGATAGAATGAAAGGGAAGCAAGTGTCCATGGCAGAACACATACAAAGAGTGTAGCGACTCTAATCCTAAGGCTAAGATAAAAGGGAAGGACCTAAAGTTAAATTAAACTATGACATGGCAGTCAAGAGGAGTGACCCTTTCCTTTAGAATGGCGTGGGCAATTAATATGAAAAAATAGGCTCAAGTACCAGACGCAAAATAGAACTAGGCACAGAGAAAATAATATGTTAGAAAAGGCATGCGTCTGATGAATAATGACTAGCACAAATAATGAGCAATGGAATAGTCTAGGCAAGAATCAAACATCGAGATCAAGCAAAAGGACACGAAGTTATTGGTCACGAAAGTTAGAAATTAATAAGAATCTCTGATTAAATCCTAAATAACTAAATTCTAGATATAAACAAAATAATTAATAAGAAAATATTTGAAATGACTAATAAATAAGAAAGATATTTTGAGATTTTATTTTTTGATCACTACACTAATTGATCTAAGATATTATTAACTCTAAATAAAATATTAAGATAAAACTTAATTCAAAAAATGTTCAAGCATTCAGTCAATTAATTAAAAGAAAACGAATTTAAGCTTAACATTAAAAACACTAAACCTTAATAAGATAAGTAATAGTCAAATGAAAAAATCTTAAACAAGCAATTATCAAAATTAGCTAAAATTAACAAAAACTTAAGAAAGAAAAGAAAAAAAACAATCGAAACTAAACAAAAGAGGGCCCAAGCCCATAATCCTCTTAACCTAATTAATAAATATAGTAAAACAAAAATAAATAAATAAAAAAGGACGATGAAAAAGGATTAGAATACCAAATTGTGTTTCTCCTCTTTTACTTGTTTCATGATGTTGCACCCACCATTCCTCAATCTGCTTCGTTCCACTTCGATCTTTAGGTACGAATTTCACTGTCACCTTCACGATCCTGCTTCAATTAATTCCTCCATCCTTCGCGGCTTGATGGTGGCGAATCGTTGGTGGAAGGATGATTGAAACCGATGGTTGTTGTTGAATCGGTGGAAGACGGAAGCAATTCAGGTTCCGGTCTTGCGGTGGTGAAAGGAGGTTTGAAGATGGTGGTTTAATTTGTGAGAGAGTTTGGTTTGATTCTCAACTTGCAAAAGGTGTATCAATTCATGCTGAGAGTGAAGGATTGTTGAAAAGAGAACGTCGCTTTTTTGTTGTTTTTTTTTTGTTCTCGTTGTTTTTTCTAATGCGTATATATAGGACTAGAAAATAGACAAGAATGATAATAACAATTAACACAATGTTTTTTTTATAATGAGACAAAAATAAAAAGAATTAAATATTATGTTTTTGTGTTTTTAGAAGGAGAAACATAATTAAGTATCGATTAAATATGATGTTTTTGTGTTTTTTATAAAAAAAGTAAATATTAATAAACAAATTAAAAATAAAAATAATTAATAAAAATAAAAATTTAACTTAAATATCTAATTAAATCTAAATAAATTAAATGATTATTTAACTAAAAATACATAAAAATGATTAAAAAAACAAAATAAAAAGTTGGGCAAAAAATTGCTAAAATAAAATAAAATAAATGCACCAAAATAATCAGCGCGAAATAAACGAATCAAAAAAATACAGCGTTCGGTCAGATTTTGAAATAAATTTTACCTGTTAAAAAGGCTTAAACTGATCAAAAAACGTCCAAAAGGTGGTCGAAAAATTTAAATGAGCACGCCAGGTTAAACTACGTGAAATGTAGATTAATATCACCGACGTTTGCAGGCTCGATCTTGAAATTTTCCGTTCACTAATGTTACACACAGTTGACTTTTATTTGACCAATTCAGCTGTAATTCCAACAAGTTTATTTCAACTGATAAATTGGGTATTATGCATGATAAAATGCGTGATATGCTATGCAGACGATACGAAACGAAAAAATAGAATCTCAGGGTCAAAAATTAGGGCATGACAGATGTCCCTGTTTAAGTTTCTTCTATCCAGAGATATGGAGATTGAAATCTTCATCTCGGCGAGATAAGAGAGACTTAAATACAAACATGCACAATTTTTGTCACTAAGATGCCACAAGATGCACATGATATGAAATGATATGAATGCAAGAAAGAGATCCTGTGAGGACTGATGTCACAAGGGATAACTGTATACAGAAATGTTGGTGAAAGTACAAATAAAGAATGAAAGACCCAACGAGGAACAACTTAGCAAACAAAGAAAGATTCCACGGGGAAAAGTATCAAGAAGACACATATGAGGAGTACAAGATATTATGGAAATCTATCAAGGTGACAAAGAGTATCCAATAATACTCGGAAAGAAGAGGGACAAAACCTGAATGGAGATACAAACATCCAGGAAAGCATCAGATGTTAAAAGTAACGCAAATCAGGAAAACACATCAGAAACATCTAGAGAAGCATTAGATGTGGTGCGAGACCAAATCTAAGTATGCAACACAGATTTCCAAGAAAGCATTTAACTTTACAGTGAAATACACAAAAACATCTAGAAAGCAGAAGTAACTTACTGGGGAAAGGGTTATAGTCATCAGAGGTTTTGTAAGAAATGCATTGAACAAAACTCTGGGAAAGTACAACAACAACCATCAAAGTCATTCAGAAGAACATTGAATAAACTTTGGAACATAAACAATTATCAGGTAACCATCAGAGTTATTCAGAATATCATTGAATAAGCTCCACCGGGGGATCAACGGTCATCATCCGAGAATGGAACTGGAAGGAAAAGAGTCACAACATTTAGAAGATCATTGAACGAGGTGAGGAGAATTTTGAGAATCCATGAGAGACAATCCAGCAGACATCAGAGGCATTCAGAGAAGCATTGAATGGACTCCATAAAACATCAAAGATATTCAGAAGAACGTTGAATAAACTCCAAAAAAAATCAAAGATATTCGGAAAAACATCGAATAAACTCCGGAACACATCCAGAAAAGCATTGAATGGAAAATGGAAACAGACTTGAAAACAATCAACAACTGTTAACCACATTCAGAAATAAATTGAAGACATTTAGAAGAGCATAAGATGAAGACAAAAATTCTGAAGATACATCCGAAACATTTAGAAAAGCTTTAAATGTACGGGAAAAGGTTTTGAAGACATATATGGAAGAGCATCAGATAAGTAACATCATATCTGGAAGAACATCAGATAAACAAGGTCATTCCTGGAAGAAAAGTCAGACATACAAGAAGTTCTGGAAAAACATCAGAAGCAAAGTCGTATCTAGAAGAACATCAGATAGACACAAAGGAGGTTCTGAAAAAACATCAGAACAAAAGACACATATGGAAAATCATCAAACGGTAAAAGCAACAACATTTTGGAAAAGCATTAGAATTGTAAAGGTATATATCTAGAAACTCACTGGGGAGTAAAACAAATTCTAGAAGGGTGTTAGAATCACAATGGAAATATCTGGAAAAACATCAGATAGGTTCTAGAAAGACATCAAAAAAGGAGACTCAATTTGGAATAACATCAAAGAGATAAGCATATTCGGTAGAACCTTGGATAGATTCTAGAAAAGTATCAGAATCAAAAGGGTATATCTGGAAAAACATCAGATAAGTTCTGGAAGAACATCAGAACAAAAGACTTAATCTGGAAAAACATCAGATAAATTCTGGAAGAACATCAGAACAAAAGACTCAATCTGGAAAAACATCAGATAAGTTTTGGAAGAACATCAGAATAAAAGACTCAATCTGGAAAAACATCAGATAAGTTCTGGAAGAACATCAGAACAAAAGATTCAATCTGGTAAAGCATCAGAGAGACAGACACATGTGACATCCAAGAATGGCATTGGACGCAAAAGAAAGAACAAATATATCTAAAAAAACAATTGGATAAGAAATGTCATATCTGGAAGAACGTCAGGTAGACACGACAATATCTGTTTGGTATGTGCCAAGTAAGTTTGACTTTGACCACAAGGTAAGACGTGGATAACAACACGACCTGCGGAGAATGTAAATGAGGATGAAACACTCTTTCTATGCATATGTATATGAATTATGCAGATGTTGACGACATGGCTCGACTCTTTCGGGGAGAAGGCAAGACTGGGAGACTGATTCCTCAACACGGAGATCACTGTCATTGCTTGGGGACTAAAGATGTTACTGCTGAATGCATCCATACCACATTGGTAAACTGTATCAAGTTGATGATCCTTGAAGGAATGATAGAGAGTTGCTTGGGGATTTTTCAAGTAAACTTCCCCAGATTAGCTGACTGTTGTAGATGAGCTGATCATTGCTTCAGCTGGATTGATGTTGGAAATGACTGCTTCACTGTGCGTTTGGAAAGGTTGCCCCAGTCTGAGTCTTGAAAGATCTTCTGGATAAACCAATTTTGAGAAGGACTTGCCCCTAATAGGATCACCAACCAAGTTTCTCAATTGTTTGAAAATTCCTTGAGAGGATAGCCAATTTGCAAACAAAAAGTGTTCATACAAACATGGTAATTTTAATGCAAAGTTCATGCAACTTTTGAAATCAAAATCTCTTTTTTTTTAAAGATGCAAAACATAATGAGTCATTATTCAGAACACTGCGGTTCAAGACATCAAAGTGAAAAGTTTAAGCAAAAGGTGTAATGCCAAAATAGATGATCTGCAAAGATCTTTTGGAGTTAGTTTACGCAACCTTGTTGTAGTATGCTTTCAAAATAACTTTGCTTCAGTTAGGTCTTCCGAGGGTTGTAACGTGGACTGGTTCATGATTTATGAAACAAAGGATAAAGGCTCAAAGTTTATTTGTTCCCACCCAATCTTCGTGATGATCTTCAGTCCTACGCTCAGTTAACTCAGACTATGCACTCAGGTTCCCAAGAGGTTGGAAATTACACTGATGATGGTTCAGAAGTCAAGGGAGTTTTGAGATGGCAGTCACTGCTTCCTTACAACTTTGAGTTATTGGTTTTTTATTAAAGGCTTTCATGGTAAGGATTCGAATATTTCCTCTTTTATTATCCCTAACTTTTGCCTGAACTATTTCTTTTGAAGCTTATAGTCAGCGGGATGCCCTAGTTTTGCCTAAGTCTCCTACATAGGTTTTGACTTAGCGGGATTTTTCTTTTTTATTTTTATTTTTATTTTTTTTGAAAGAAAGTGACTGCCTGGCTTAATGATTGCAGTGAACCATCATCGGCTTTTTAGCTTTTAAAACATCTCCGACACTTGCTTTCTGTGTGAAGGAAAATTGTGAATGCAACCTTTGTATGAAAGGTGTCTTGCATGAATACATAACCAAGTTAACTGAGAACTACCCCTCCCAAGGTTAAGATTGCAGGTTTTTGTATAGAAAGAAACTCCAACTTCTAGGCTTGAAGGGGTTGACAAGGGAATATATTCCTTATTTCTCCAGTGTTTGGGAGTTGAAACAATGCCTTACATCGTCAGCAAAGTTTATTTGAAAGCATACCAGCAATTATAGGTATAACATTTTCATCATCCTCCCTCCAATCTTTGCACAATATATTTTTTTGAAAAGGAAAGCATAAAGATGTAATTAATGGACAAAATGAATTGAATCAAAAGTTGCAATGCTCATTTCATTAATTACGAAAGTACAAACATAATTTGAAAGCAAACAGCTAATACACATAAGGAAAGTTCAAACAACAAGAAACATGGCCTAGTGACTAATCAACACAAGGACGAGTTGTCCTATCTGAAACACTGGCTTTTAGGAAGATAGTCTGCTGAAGTTGACCGAAGCTTCACTTGGCGTGCTCTGGCAGAGGATTATTCTGAACATTAGGATTGCTATCATGAAAATTAAGGATTCCAACCTTAATCAAATCACGCACTCTAACCTTTAGTGCATGGCAATTTTCTAGATCGTGGCCTGCGGTACCTTCATGGAATGCACAATGGAGATCAGATCTGAATCCAGCTGGAAGAGGATTTGGAGGAGGAGGCAAAGTCCTTGTGGTAATCAAACCTTTCTGAACCAGTCCAGGATAAATTTCAGTGCACGTCATGGGAATAGGATCTAATTGATTCCTATTATGGTACTGGTTCTGCCCTACAGCCGGACGTTGGGGAGCTTGAGCTGGTCGTGGAGCGGCAACCACATGAGTAACAGTTGCAATGGTAGGGTGATTAGCATGCTGAGGTATAGGACGAGGCCTTCTTACTTCAGTCATGACAACATTGATATGGTCTTCTCTCTTCTTCTGGAAGTTCCCATAGGATTTATTCGCACCATTAGAAGATTCAACATCATTGGACACTTTACCATTCTTGAGTCCTTCCTCGAGTCTCTCACCAATAGTTACCAAATCACTGAAGTTAAAAGAAACACTACCAATCATCTTCTCCCAATAAAATGAAGAAAAGGTGTTCATGAACATCCCAGTAAGCTACTTTTCTGCTAGAGGGGGTTCAACTTGAGAGGCAAGTTCTCTCCAATGCTGAGCATATTCCTTGAAAGACTCTTCTTTCTCATTCTGAGACATATTTTAAAGTTGACGGCGGTCAGGAGCCATGTCGAGATTGTACTTATACGGCTTCATAAAAGCTCTAGTAAGATCCTGAAAGCAGTGGATACTCTTCTGTTCAAGATTCATATACCATTTGAGAGAAGATCCACTCAAGCTGTCTTGAAAACAGTGGATGAGCAGCTTCTGATTGTTGGTATAAGCAGCCATCTTTCAAAAGTACATGACCAAATGAGCCCTTGGACAAGAGTGACCCTTATATTTCACAAACTCGGGAGTTTTGAATTTGGCAGGCATAACAAGGTCAAAAACCAGGCACATGTTGTCTGCGTCCACACTAAAGAAGTCAGTACCCTCAACGGCTCAGAGTCTCTTGTCTATAGTCTGAAATTGTTCACAGACAACCTCAGGTTCAACAAAGTCTTCACGGTTTTCACCCTGAGCATTATACTCATAGAGAGGATTCTCAAAGAGAGCTTGGACAGTCCTGACAACAGTGTGGACCACAGGTCTAGGCTCCGTGAAAACTGGAGCTTTAAATGTCGGTCTGACAGTTTGACCAATCATAGCAGTTGATGTAATAGGTGGAGAGAAGTTGTGGGGTAACCCAAACTTTGGCCAAGTTGAAGGTGGCACCTGAACAGACTGAGGATCAGCATTTGAAACCTCCTGGATAACGGTCCTTTGGGGTTGCTCTCCTCTAGAAATCAAGACCCTGAGCATTTCAGTGAGCTTTGTAATGCTTGACTTAAGATCATCGATCTCCATTCGGATCTCTACATTGTGTGCTTCTTGTTCTAACATCTTGCATCTGCTGTTAGCCATAGTCATGTATCTGTGTCGAGGAATCAGCTTGACGACTGAAAGACGGCACTGGAAGATAGAGACAACTGGAAATGAGCTATTGGATGAACGAATGTATGCAATGAATCATGCAAAGATGGAAATGATATGCAATGCGATGCAAGACAAGATGCAAATCACATATAGCCGGATCAAAGATTCAAGATCACAACATGGAGTCTGGATGAAGAACCAACCACAGGGTATGCACTAGTGCTTATAGTGTACCTGTACAACGAGTTCTAACAGGTTCTCAAAGTCATCAGCCCATCTTTCAGATATTATCAATTTCCCAATTACTCGGTGGTTAATAATATTCTCAAGAGAACCTCTTTTGGGTGTAGTATCGCATATCAAATATTTTGGGACTACTCCCTCATAGTCACTGCACTACGTCCTAAGAAGGCCAAGTTGGGTTAAAGGTAACTAAAAGTCTCCAGTGTCACGGGCTCCTAGGTTGAAAGTAGTAATGTTTTCACGAATACTCGGTCAACAATACTACTCTCAAGAGGGCCTTAACTGAGTGGTGATTTCTCAAGTTAACTTGGTCGAGAATCAACACCCTATAAGCCTCCTTGAATGTATCACATTCCTATCATAAGTGCACTCAAGTCTGGGTTAGGACTTATCTCACAATAGTATGTAACCACCATGCATACAGAAAAACCCAAGCAGACAGATATATACAAATATATAATAACACATACAAAACAAGTTAGGGGTAACCCTCTTAAGGTAATCCCTAGTGAAGTCGCCATTTCTGAGGTAATCCCTAATCAAGCTATTAGTTAACTTGAATCACAAATCATGAAGTTCACCACCAGTCTTTAATTTATCCAAGGGAAGGGAAAAAGAACGAATAACCCATAAACATGCAATGCAATGCAAAGCAAAAGAGAATCTAAGGTTCGAGGGTTGGTTATACCTAGGGAAGGTGCTAGCATCCTAAGTATCTGTAGTACTCTACAGGAACCTCTTATTTTATCGTGTTATTTGTTATTTTGCCTGCTAAAGGATGAAAAGGTAAAAGGGAGACCTAAAGTGTAACGCCCCAATTCCGATTATTCCCATTTTGTTGAGTCTTTTATTTAAATTGAGTGATAAATTATTTTATTTGTGAAATTGGTGTGTTAATATGCTATGTTGACATGTTATGATATTTTACCGTTTTTGAGAGTTTTCGGGGAAATTAGAATGGAGGGTATTTTGGACATTTCTCAATTAATGATAAGTTAGAAATTTAGTGGAAATAGAATTATGTGAGAAAATGAATTAATTGAATTTGAGTAGAAAATAGAAAAGAAAAAGAGATAAGAAGAAGAAATATGAGAGAAAGAGAAAGGAAAGAAAAATAGAGAGAAAAAGGAGAGAAAGAAAGAGGAAGAAGAGAAAAGAGAAGAAAACTTGGAAAAACCTAGAAAACCATAAAGAACAATCATCTAGCAAGCTTGGAATCCGGGTAAGGGTGTGAAATCTTATTATCTCATCAATGTATATCATTATGTATGATTGTGTTGTTGTTGATGTTGATTTTTATGAGTTTTTGTATAAACCCATTTGTGTAGAAAATGTTAGAATTCGATTAATTAGTGTTGGAAATGATGTTTTCGTGTTTCTTGTTGTTGATACACGATTGATATATGTTGTTGTACATCAAATTGGTATTTTTCTGAGTTTAGATGATGAATTTGGGTGTGGTTGGAGTGAAAAACGCAGAAGAAAATTATGCAGGAAATTTCTGCATTTTGCCTGGCCATACGCTTATTGGGGCAGGCCATACACGTATGGGTGGCGCATTTCAGGGTCAATACGCGTATGGGTTGCATGTTTTCCCGGCCATCTGGTGAAACGCGTATGATACGCGTACGAGTTTTGGGCCATACGCGTACGAAATTGGTGCATACGCGGATGCACAGAACAATGGTAAAAATGGGATTTTTCAAAATATCGTTTTCGTTTTTCTTTCGTAACTTGTGTTTCGTTTATCTGATTTTTATATTCTTGGTATCGTTGTGAAACTATTGAGCTGTACTTTCTTATTATGATGATTTAGAAGCTGTTAGCCGATTAAATAAGTCGGAAAGTTGAGAATAGTGTTATTTAGCGACTTTTACTATTTTGAATGTGTGTTTTGGATGTGAATCATACAATAGTGCATTGATGTGAATGTATATAGATTGTATGTGATTGTATGAGATGAATGCATGAATATATTGTGAATATGTATGCATTTCAAGAATGTCTTGAGTCATTTTTTATGTGAAGCATAATGATGTACATTCTTATGTTGTGTGATTCTAATGAGAATCCGTTGTAACGTCGTGTGCTTATGTGAGGTGTGAACGATGATTACAAATGATTGTGTGCCTATGTGAGGTGTGAGCAATCGGATTGTGTGCCTATGTGAGGTGTGAGCAATCCATAAACATTGTGTGCCTATGTGAGGTGTGAGCAATGGGTGAACATCGTAGGCCCGACGGGGAGTTACATTGGTAACGAGCCATGGTTCCAATAAGTTCCTGAGTGAACTTGAGATGATTGAGTCGGTACCGCATTGCATTTGCATAGAGTCGTGAGTCAGTCTCTATGATTTGCATTTATCATCATTATAATTGTGCATTGATGAATAAACATGAATATGTATGTTTATGTGGAATGATAAGAATTGTGAAAGTATGCATGATGAATATGCGTGGTTTTGTATATATATACATTGTGATGTATATGAGTGAGTTGTGATGAATTGTGGTGAGAATGTAGAATATGTGTATTTTTATGCTAAGATATATAATTATATGCATTGTTATTATGATAATATTTCTCACCCTTCTGCTGTTTTATGATGCTCTATGAGGCATTGCAGAGTAGGTATGCTGGTGGTCTTTTTGTGAAGCGTGTCTTCATTCTTTTGGTCGGTCGGCTCTGATATGTAGCACCGGGTAGCTAGGATGATTATGATTCTTTTGTGATACATTTGTACATGTATCTTGTTGTTGAATGTTTATGTAAAGATGAATTATGTTGGTGAATAATACTTGATGATATATATATATATATATATATATATATATATATATATATATATATATGTATATATGTTTGATGTTATTCAATGTTTAGATTTTCCGCTTTTATTCTAAATATTGAGATGTGGGTGTAAGGACTAAGTTCCTCTGTTGCAAAGTTACTCCACTGTTGCATATCAATTGTTGAGCAGGTGTTGAATGTTTTAATTTCATGTATAATGTGACATACCTCTTTTATACTATGTTTATAATTATACTCTGACGGAATATTTAATATTTGCCTAAATGATTATGTGATTATTTAGGGGTATAGAAAGGGGGTGTTACATTAAGTGGTATCAGAGCCAATGTTGAGTCAGTTGTGTCTGTCTTGTTGTTGTGACGGTTGAACTATTGTTTAACCTTGTTGTCATTTTTGGGAATGATCAGAATATGGCTGGTAGAAATGACAATGCGATGGCTGCTACTTTGGAAGCAATGGCTAGGGCGGTGCAAGGTGCGCCGAACGTGAATGCTAATGACGAGTTCAGGAAGAATCAACCACCGGTCTTCAAAGGAAGATTTGATCCCGATGGAGCTCAAATTTGGTTGAAAGAGATTGAAAGGATCTTCAGAGTCATGGGCTGTGCGGAGGAGAATAAGGTGAGGCTTGGGTCTCACATGTTGAAGGAAGAAGCTGACGATTGGTGGGTCGGTATGCGTCAAGTTCTTGAGGTGGATGATGAAGAGATAACTTGGGATTTATTTCATACCGAGTTCTTGAGGAAGTATTACCCTGAAAGTGTGAAAGGGAAGAAGGAGATGGAGTTCCTTGAACTGAAACAAGGTAGTATGTCCGTGGTGGACTATACTGCTAAGTTTGTGGAGTTAGTTCAATTCCATCCTCACTATGCTGCAATTACTGCTGAGTTCTCAAAGTGTATTAAATATGAGAACGGTTTGCGTCTTGAGATTAAACAAGCTGTGGGATATCAAAGGATAAGAAGGTTTACGGATTTGACAGAATGTTGTAGAATCTTCGAGGAAGATAGCAAGGCTCATTCTACACATTACAAAAGTTTGAATGAGAGGAAGGGAAAGCAACAAGCTAGAAGTGGACCTTATGTGACACCCGTTGATAAGGGTAAGCATAGGGGAAACTTTGAGAGGAGATCTGGAGGAGGAGGTTCCGGTTCCGTTAAGTGTTACAAGTGTGGTAAAATGGGTCATAAATCATTTGAGTGTGGAAAGACCGTGGTGAAATGTTCTAACTGTGGAGGCCTTGGGCATGCTACTACCGATTGTAGAAGGAATATAGTGATGTGCTATACTTGTGGAGAAGTGGGTCACATTAGTGCTAAGTGTACTAAGCCGAAACAAACTCAAGCGGGCGGAAAGGTGTTTGAATTAGCGGGGACGGACACTACTAGTGCAGACCGTTTGATTAAAGGTACATGCTTTATTAATAGTACGCCTTTAGTTGCTATTATTGATACGGGAGCTACTCATTCATTCATTTCTCATGAGTGCGCTAAGCGTTTGAATTTGTTTATGACTTCTTGGGGTGGTGAGATGGTTATTGAGACTCCTGCCTCAGGGTCGGTAACTACGTCTTTGGTGTGTGTAAGTTGTCCTTTGACCATGTATGGTAAAGACTTCATTATGGATTTAGTGTGTTTACCGTTGAAGAGATTGGACGTAATCTTGGGTATGAACTGGTTGCAATTTAATCGAGTTCATATAGATTGTTATCACAAGTTAGTGAGGTTTCCTTCTTTGGAAGATGATGAAGATGAGAGTTTCCTATCCACTAAAGAGTTGAAGAAACTTTTAGCGGACGAAGCTCAATTGTTCGGTTTGTTTGCATCATTGTCGGTGGAGAGTAAAGTTGAGCTCGATGTGTTCCCAGTGGTGGGTGATTTTCCAGAAGTGTTTCCGGAGGATATTACGGATGTACCGCCGAAAAGAGAAGTTGAGTTTTCTATTGATCTAGTTCCGGGTACTAGACCGGTTTCGATGGCACCGTATCGTATGTCGACATCGGAGTTGGTAGAATTGAAGAAGAAATTGAATGACTTGTTGGACAAGAGATTTGTAAGGCCAAGTGTTTCTCCTTGGGGTGCTCCGGTATTGTTGGTAAAGAAGAAGGATGGGAGTATGCGATTATGCATTGATTATCGACAATTAAACAAGGTGACAATTAAGAACAAGTATCTGCTTCCAAGGATCGATGATTTGATGGACCAATTGGTTGGTGCGCGTGTTTTTAGGAAGATTGATTTGAGATCGGGATATCACCAGATTCGTGTGAAAGGAGAGGATATTCAAAAGACGGCCTTTAGGACACGGTATGGCCATTACGAATATTCCATGATGCCATTCGGGATTTCTAATGCGCCGGGTGTGTTTATGGAATACATGAATCATATTTTTCATGAGCAGTTAGATCATTTTGTGGTTGTGTTCATCGACGATATTTTGATTTACTCTAAGTCTCAAGAGGAGCATGAAGAGCATTTGAGGATTGTGTTACAAATTTTGAAAGAGAAACAATTGTATGCTAAGTTGTCGAAATGTGAATTTTGGTTGTCGGAAGTAAGTTTTCTTGGACATGTTATTTTCGGTAATGGTATTAGTGTTGATCCATCCAAGATTGATGCGGTGATGCAATGGGAGGCTCCTAGATCGGTTACGGAAATTCGAAGCCTTTTAGGCTTGGCGGGTTATTATTGGAGGTTTATTGAGGGATTTTCGAAGTTGGCACTTTCGTTAACGCAATTGACTTGTAAAGGAAAGGCTTTCATTTGGGATATTCATTGTGAAGAGAGTTTCAATGAGCTAAAAAGAAGGTTGACAACGACTCCGATCTTGATTTTGCCAAATCCGACGGAACCATTTGTTGTGTATTGTGATGCTTCATTGGCTGGTTTATGTGGTGTTTTGATGCAAGATGGAAAATTTGTGGCTTATGCTTCAAGAAAATTGAGAGTGCATGAAAAGAATTATCCTACACATGACTTGGAGTTAGCGGCCGTGGTGTTTGTTTTGAAAATTTGGAGGCACTATCTTTATGGTGCAAGATTTGAAGTTTTTAGTGATCAAAAGAGCTTGAAATATTTATTTGATCAAAAAGAATTGAACATGAGACAAAGAAGGTGGTTAGAGCTTTTGAAGGATTATGATTTTGGTTTGAATTACCATCCGGGTAAGCCAAACGTGGTGGCCGATGCTTTGAGTCGAAAGTCGTTACATATGTCCGCATTGATGATGAGAGAATGGGAACTTTTGGAGGATTTTAGAGACTTGAGTTTGGTTTGTGAAATGACGCCGAGAAGTGTGAGGCTTGGTATGCTACATGTTACGAATGATTTTCTTGCAACCGTATGTGAAAAGCAAAAGTTAGATTGAAGTTCGTTGATTTGATGATGAATGAGAATGAGGATTTCAAGGTTGATAATTTTGGAGTTTTGAGATTCCGTGGTCGTATTTGTATTCCCGATGATGCGGAGTTGAAAAAGATGATATTGGAAGAAGGACACCGAAGTAACTTAAGTATTCATCTGGGAGCGAATAAAATGTATCAAGATTTGAAGAAAATCTTTTGGTGGTCCGGATTAAAGAGGGATGTGGCTCAATTTGTGTATGCGTGCTTAACTTGTCAAAAGTCTAAGGTGGAACATCAAAAGCCTAGTGGATTGATGCAACCGTTGGACATTCCGGAGTGGAAATGGGATAGTATATCGATGGATTTTGTTACGGGATTGCCGAATACGTAAAGAGGTCATAATGCTATTTGGGTAATCGTTGATAGGCTTACTAAATCTGCTCACTTCATTCCAATTGATATTAGTTATCCTTTGGAGAAGTTAGCCGAGATTTATGTTCTTGCGGTTGTGAAGTTACATGGAGTTCCTAAGAGTATTGTATCGGATAGAGATCCTAGATTTACATCGAGGTTTTGGGAGAGTTTACAAAAGGCTTTGGGTTCTAAGCTAAGATTGAGTTCGGCTTATCATCCGCAAACGGATGGTCAAACCGAGAGGACAATTTAATCGTTGGAGGATTTATTGCGTGCTTGTGTGCTCGAGCAAGGTGGTGCTTGGGATAGTTATTTGGCGTTGATTAAGTTCACCTACAATAACAATTTTCATTCAAGTATAAGTATGGCACCATTTGAGGCTTTGTATGGTCGGAGATGTCGAACACCTTTGTGTTGGCATGAAACCGGTGAGAGGACGATAGTTGGACCGGAGATGGTACAACAAACGACGGAGAAAGTGAAGTTTATTCGTGAGAAGATGAAAGCTTCTCAAAGTAGGCAAAAGAGCTATCATGACAAGAGAAGGAAAGATCTTGAGTTTCAAGAAGGCGACCATGTGTTTTTTAGAGTTACGACGGTTACGGGTGTGGGTCGTGCTTTGAAGTCGAAGAAGTTGACTTCTCGTTTTATTGGTCCGTATCAGATTACTGCACGAGTTGGTGTTGTGGCTTACCGTGTGGCGTTGCCTCCGAATCTTTCGAATTTGCATGATGTATTCCATGTTTCGCAACTTCAGAAGTATGTTCCGGATCCGTCACATGTTATTCCTATGGACGAGGTTGAAGTGAGAGATAACCTTACGGTTGAAGCCTTACCGATTAGGATTTTGGACCGTGAAGTTAAGAAGCTAAGAGGCAAGGATATTGCGCTTATGAAAGTAGCGTGGGGAGGCGCTGCGGAAGGCAATACGAATTGGGAACTAGAGAGTAGGATGCGAGAGTCGTATCCGGAGTTGTTTGAATCAGGTAATATTTTCGAGGACGAAAATTTCTAAAGTGGGGGAGAGTTGTAACGCCCCGATTCCGATTATTCCCATTTTGTTGAGTCTTTTATTTAAATTAAGTGATAAATTATTTTATTTGTGAAATTGGTGTGTTAATATGCTATGTTGGCATGCTATGATATTTTACCGTTTTTGAGAGTTTTCGGGGAAATTAGAATGGAGGGTATTTTGGACATTTCTCAATTAATGATAAGTTAGAAATTTAGTGGAAATAGAATTATGTGAGAAAATGAATTAATTGAATTTGAGTAGAAAATAGAAAAGAAAAAGAGATAAAAGAAGAAATAGGAGAGAAAGAGAAAAGAAAGAAAAATTGAGAGAAAAAGGAGAGAAAGAAAGAGGAAGAAGAGAAAAGAGAAGAAAACTTGGAAAAACCTAGAAAACCATCAAGAACAATCATCTAGCAAGCTTGGAATCCGGGTAAGGGTGTGAAATCTTATTATCTCATCAATGTATATCATTATGTATGATTGTGTTGTTGTTGATGTTGATTTTTATGAGTTTTTGTATAAACCCATTTGTGTAGAAAGTGTTAGAATTCGATTAATTAGTGTTGGAAATGATGTTTTCGTGTTTCTTGTTGTTGATACACGATTGATATATGTTGTTGTACATCAAATTGGTATTTTTCTGAGTTTAGATGATGAATTTGGGCGTGGTTGGAGTGAAAAACGCAGAAGAAAATTATGCAGGAAATTTCTGCATTTTGCCTGGCCATACGCTTATTGGGGCAGGCCATACAAGTATTGACTAGGGCAATACGCGTATGGGTGGCGCATTTCAGGGTCAATACGCGTATGGGTTGCATGTTTTCCCGGCTATCTGGTGAAACGCGTATGATACGCGTACGAGTTTTGGGCTATACGCGTACGGAATTGGTGCATACGCGGATGGACAGAACAATGGTAAAAATGGGATTTTTCAAAATATCGTTTTCATTTTTCTTTCGTAACTTGTGTTCCGTTTATCCAATTTTTACATTCTTGGTATCGTTGTGAAGCTATTGAGCTATACTTTCTTACTATGATGATTTGGAAGCTGTTAGCCGATTAAATAAGTCGAAAAGTCGAGAATAGTGTTATTTAACGACTTTTACCGTTTTGAATGTGTGTTTTGGATGTGAATCATACAATAGTGCATTGATGTGAATGTATATAGATTGTATGTGATTGTATGAGATGAATGCATGAATATATTGTGAATATATATGCATTTCAAGAATGTCTTGAGTCATTTTGTATGTGAAGCATAATGATGTACATTCTTGTGTTGTGTGATTCTAATGAGAATCCGTTGTAACGTCGTGTGCCTATGTGAGGTGTGAGCGATGATTACAAACGATTGTGTGCCTATGTGAGGTGTGAGCAATCAGATTGTGTGCCTATGTGAGGTGTGAGCAATCCATAAACATTGTGTGCCTATGTGAGGTGTGAGCAATGGGTGAACATCGTAGGCCCGACGGGGAGTTACATTGGTAACGAGCCATGGTTCCAATAAGTTCCTGAGTGAACTTGAGATGATTGAGTCGGTACCGCATTGCATTTGCATAGAGTCGTGAGTCAGTCTCTATGATTTGCATTTATCATCATTATAATTGTGCATTGATGAATAAACATGAATATGTATGTTTATGTGGAATGATAAGAATTGTGAAAGTATGCATGATGAATATGCGTGGTTTTGTATATATATGCATTGTGATGTATATGAGTGAGTTGTGATGAATTGTGGTGAGAATGTAGAATATGTGTATTTTTATGCTAAGATATATAATTATATGCATTGTTATTATGATAATATTTCTCACCCTTATGCTGTTTTATGATGCTCTATGAGGCATTGCAGAGTAGGTATGCTGGTGGTCTTTTTGTGAAGCGTGTCTTCATTCTTTTGGTCGGTCGGCTCTGATATGTAGCACCGGGTAGCTAGGATGATTATGATTCTTTTGTGATACATTTGTACATGTATCTTGTTGTTGAATGTTTATGTAAACATGAATTATGTTGGTGAATAATACTTGATGATATATATATATATATATATATATATATATATGTTTGATGTTATTCAATGTTTAGATTTTCCGCTTTTATTCTAAATATTGAGATGTGGGTGTAAGGACTAAGTTCCTCTGTTGCAAAGTTACTCCACTGTTGCATATCAATTGTTGAGCAGGTGTTGAATGTTTTAATTTCATGTATAATGTGACATACCTCTTTTATACTATGTTTATAATTATACTCTGACGGAATATTTAATATGTGCCTAAATGATTATGTGATTATTTGGGGGTATAGAAAGGGGGTGTTACATAAGGGGTTAGTCCTAAGTATGCTCGCCAAGACATCGTATCTCGTGCCTACGTATCCTGATGGGAGTTGAATCAGAGCATTCGTAGTTCCCCTCAATAAGGGTGAGGAACTCTTGACTGTGGTCAAGGTTCCAAAGTGGAAAAGTAAGTGCCCATGGCAAAACACTTACATAGAGTACGACGACTCTAATCCTAGGGATAAGTTAAACTGGAAATGAAATCTCCATGGCAGAATACTCACGTAGAGTACGGCGACTCTAATCCTAAGGATAGGATAAAAGAGAAGCAAGTGTCCATGGCAGAACACATACAAAGAGTGCAGCGACTCTAATCCTAAGGCTAGGATAAAAGGAAATGACCTAAAGTTAAGCTAAACTTTGACATGGCAGTCAACGGGAATGACCCTTTCCTTTGGAATGGCGTGGGCAATTAATACGAGAAAATGGACTCAAGTACCAGACGCAAAATAGAACTAGGCACAGAGAAAATAATATGTCAGAAAAGGCATGCGGCTGATGAATAATGACTAGCACAAAATAATGCGCAATGGAATAGTCTAGGCAATAATCAAACACTAAGATCAATCAAAAGGACACGAAGTTATTGGTCATGAAAGTTAGAAATTAATAGAAATAAGAATCTATGATTAAATCCTAAATAACTAAATTCTAGATATAAACAAAATAATTAATAAGAAAATATTTGAAATGACTAATAAATAAGAAAATGTTTTGAGATTTTATTTTTTGATCACTACACTAATTGATCTAAGATATTATTAACTCTAAATAAAACATTAAGATAAAACCTAATTCAAAAAATATTCAAACATTCAGTCAATTAATTAAAAGAAAACGAATTTAAGCTTAACATTAAAAACACTAAACCTTAATAAGATAAGTAATAATCAAATGAAAAAATCTTAAACCAACAATTATCAAAATTAGCTAAAATTAACAAAAATTTAAGGAAGAAAAGAAAAAAAATAATCGAAACTAAATAAATAAAAAATAAAAAAAGGACGATGGAAAAGGATCAGAATACTAAATCGTGTTTCTCCTCTTTTCCTTGTTTCACGATGTCGCACCCACCATTCCTCAATCTGCTTCGTTCCACTTCGATCTTCAGGTGCGAATTTCTCTTTCACCCTCACGATCCTGCTTTGATTAATTCCCCCGTCCTTCGCGGCTTGATGGTGGCAAATCGTTGGTGGAAGGATGATTGAAGCCGGTGGTTGTTGTTGAATCGGTGGAAGACAGAAGCAATTCGGGTTCCGGTCTTGCAGTGGTGAAAAGAGGTTTGAAGATGGTGGTTTAATTTATGAGAGAGGTTGGTTTGATTCTCAACTTGCAAAAGGTGTATCAATTCATGCTGAGAAAGAGGAAATGTTGAGAGGACGACGTCGATTTTTTATTGTTTTTTTTGTTCTCTTTGTTTTTTCTAATGCATATATATATATATATATATATATATAGGACTAGAAAATAGACAAGAATAATAAAAACAATTAACACAATGTTTTTTTGTTTTTTATAATGAGACAAAAATAAAAAGAATTAAATATTATGTTTTTGTTTTTTTAGAAGGAGAAACATAATTAAGTATTGATTAAATAGGATATTTTTGCGTTTTTTATAAAAAAAGGAAATATTAATAAACAAATTAAAAATAAAATTAATTAATAAAAATAAAAATTTAAATTAAATATCTAATTAAATCTAAATAAATTAAATGATTATTTAACTAAAAATAAATTAAAATGATTAAAAAAACAAAATTAAAAGTCGGGCAGAAAAGTGCTCGAAAAAAATAAAATAATGCACCAAAAGAATCAGTGCAAAATAAACGACTTGAAAAAATACAGCGTTTGATCAGATTTTGAAATAAATTTTACCAATTTTACCCGCTAAAAAGACTTAAACTGATAAAAAAACGTCCAAAAAGTGGTCGAAAAATTTAAATGAGCATGTCAGGTTAAACTACGCGAAACGTAGATTAATATCACTGACGTTTGCAGGCTCGATCTTGAAATTTTACGTCCACTAATTTTACACACAGTTGACTTTTATTTGACCAATTCAGCTGTAATTCCAACAAGTTTATTCCAGCTGATAAATTGGGCATTATGCATGATAAAATACATGATATGCTATGCAGACGATATGAAACGAAAACCAAAATCTTAGGGTAAAAAATTAGGGTATGACATGGATCGATGGTAACACTGGTGTAAAAACCGATGAATTAGGATTCACACAGGTTGATTTTCGAAAGACAACTTATATGAACGGACCATTCATCATGGCAACCAAGCAAAACAAGTTTTTTACTTAAGTGATCCTTCTAACTTTATTATGAGTCCAAGCCTTTAAGGTTGTATCAATTTTGGTAAAACTAACTTGTCAGCAAGATGTTGGACAAGATGTCCTAACATGAAGAATCAAGATGTTGTACAAGATGTCCCATCATGATGATTCCACATCTTTGTCTGTTACAATTTGTGATAACTGTTATTTGGTTTTCTGATTTCCAGATTTTGTGGGAATGTTTGTTTTTCCTAGGTGGCGTCCAAGATTAAGGAATCAGAGATTCTAATTATTTTTTGAAGATGCTGTTTCTAAGTGTGGAGACACTTTAAGAAACTTAGGATTTAATAAACTATTCTAGAGGTGAATAAGGTGCAGATTCTATGGAGCAGAATTGCTGCGTTTTTGAAGCCCAAATCCAGTCTTGTTTATGGTTATAAATATGATGGATTTAACCTAGAATAAGCAGAGAAAATACACGGCTGTTAGTGAGTACTAGGGTTTGTACTTTTGTGAGCCTCTCTTGTATTGCGTGAATACTTGAGTTAGACTGATTTATTAAGTTGTAATTGTTCAGTCACTGTTGTGATTGAAAGGGAATTGAGAAGGGTCTCATACCTAGGAGTGTCTTAGGTAGAAATATAAAACGGGTATTGATTAGGTGACAAGTTGTAAACAAAGGAGTTTAGCTTAGAACTAATACTATATAGTGGATTTCATTCCTGGCTTGGTAGTCCCCAGACGTAGGTGTAGTTGTTCACCGAACTGGGTTAACAATTCCTATGTGTTTCTTTTTTTTCTGCACTTTGCACTCTGATCTTTGTTATCCTTGTGTGAAAAGCAGAGATCAAGTGTCTCGACATCCTGTTCGATATCTTAGTGATATGCTATACCAGAATTTCACTTTAGCTGGTCAATTGTTCTACAAGGAAAACATATTCCTAATAGTGATAAAAATTAATATTTCAATTTTGAGACCCTTTTTTTCACAACATATGTATTTCTCTCATATGAAAAAATGATTCAGACGATGTAAATGGTATTCGTCATGATCATCAAGAGGAGATATGTAAAAATTAGTAAGTAAATATTTTACATCACTTAGTAATATATATATATATATATATATATATATATATATATATATATATATATATATATATATATATATATATATATATATATATATATATATATATTCATTTTACTTTCTTTTTTTAAAAATTTATTTTTACTAATATTTATTTTTTCCAATATGTAGAGATGTTGAAAGATACCATATGTTGCATGGTTTTAGAAGTAAAAGTCAGAAAATTAAAAATCCATAACGTAAGTCTTATATGATGCATGTTGTTGATATTGAAGTTTGAAATTGTTGTTGAAGATTGAATTTTGAATGTTGTTGTTGTTGAGATCGATGGTTTAAAGATTTAATGTTGTTATTGATTATCCTAATTGATTTCAAATGTTGTTCAAATTATAGGCGCTTAACGACCATTTACAAATCACATAAGAGAACTTTTGAATAGCCTATAAGAATTTGCATTTTGATTATTATGTTTTTTTGTTAATCATTTGTTTTAGTTTTGTTGTAACATTATAAGGTGTGTGCCATTTTGCATTTGCAATTGGTGTAAACAATGCATTTTTTTGGTACAATGTTTCTTTTTGAGAATTTCTGTTTGTACAATGGGCAAAAGGTACAATATTTGTGTTTCTGTAATGGGCCAAAAAAAGGTTTTGGAATACCTGTTAACACGAAATTATAGAAAAAAAAAATTAATACTGCTTTATTACCTCAAATTAATATTATAAACTGAGGTAATAATACCGCTCTATTACCTTAGTTTTTCTTATAACCGAGAGAAAATGTGGGACGTGTCATTCAGTTCTGAAAATAATAAAAATGTAGTTGTTGTGGATCGAATTTATAACCATTAAGTTTTTCCTCTCGGAGGATCTAGTCCGAGGTAAAAAATGACATACATTTCATGTCGCCCTTCGTTACCTCTTATATGAAACCGAGTTTAACCCCCATTTCGAACCGAGATAAAATGAGTTTTTTGTGTAGTTGTGTAAAGAAATAAAAACAAAAACTGCAGTTGCTGGGAATCGATACCTAACTATGAATCATTTTACTCGTACAAGAATTATACATCAGTTTTTTATTGGGTAAAATGAAAGTATTATCATAAAATATATTTTGGTGATTTCTTTTTACACCACCCAAGTTTCTTAGGCACCATGTGAAATTTTATTTTTGCCCCCAGATTTCGGATTTGCACATCTGGACGCACCAAATTTTTTAAAAAACACTGATATGTTCCGGATGTGCACATCCGGAAGAATTCCTGATTTGCAAATCCGGAAAAAATCAAATGAATTCCATAAAATCATTTACTTCTAAATATAATTAAATCCAATCTAATTAAAATCCAATATAATTAAAATTAATATCATTTTTTCAATATAATTAAATCCAATATAATTAAAATCTATATTAATTAAAATTAATATGATATTTAATATGATTAATTTTTTTCAATATAATTAATAGAATTAATATGATATTTAATTCTAAATTATTTTTTTATATTGAAAAAATTAATTTAATTATATTGGATTTAAA
The DNA here is from genome assembly GCA_022829125.1 of Lathyrus tuberosus. Taxonomy (NCBI): domain Eukaryota; kingdom Viridiplantae; phylum Streptophyta; class Magnoliopsida; order Fabales; family Fabaceae; genus Lathyrus; species Lathyrus tuberosus. The sequence goes on along the minus strand of JALAZF010000274.1, from coordinate 2,182,299 downwards.
ATTATATGGTATTTACTTCTAAAATTGGATTTAATTATATTGGTATTTAAAATTATATGGTATTTACTTCTAAATTATATGGTATTTACTTCTAAATTATAATTAAAATTATATGGTATTTACTTCTAAAATTAATTTAATTATATTGAAAAAATCATATTAATTTTAATCATATTAATTTTAATTATATTGGATTTAATTATATTGAAAAAAATCATATTAAATTTAATTATGTTGGATTTTAATTATATTGGATTTAATTATATTTAGAAGTAAATGATTTTAGGGAATTCTATTGATTTTTTCCGGATTTGCAAATCAGGAATTCTTACAGATGTGCACATCCGGAACATATCAGCGTTTTTTAAAAATTTAGTGCGTCCGGATGTGCAAATCCGGAATCTGGAGGCAAAAATGAAATTTCACATGGTGCCTAAGAAACTTGGGTGGTGTAAAAAGAAACACCCATATATTTTTTGTTGTACACACAACGATAACTTTTAGATTTACCAAAAATATAAATATAAAAAATATAACATGTTAAAGAGTGCGTTTTAAGGGTACATGAGATCTCTCATTCTTCGTCTACCTCCTTTCTTGCTTGTAAGATTGATTAAGTTCCTTTCAAGTTCTTGGGTGTTATGGTAGGTAGTAGTCCTAGAAGGATTCACATGTGGTAGGAGGTTAGCAACAACATTAGGAGTAAGCTTTCATCTTAGAAAGGAAGATTCGTATCAATAGGTGGAAGGGCTATTTTGATCAACTCAGTTTTGAACGCAATCCCAACGTATACGCTGTCTTTCTATAAGGCACCGAGCAAGGTTTTGGGTGAAAAAAGGAGCATTTTGAGTAAATTCCTTTGGAGAGGTTTAGAAGACAAGAGAGTCATTCATTGGGTGTGCTGGGATAATATTTGTAAACCAAAGGAAGACGGCGGGCACAATATCGAAATTTTCAATAAAGCCTTGCTTTTGAAGTTGAAATGGAGAATTGTGAAGGATATGGAAGCTATTTGGAGAGGAGTGTTGAATTATAGATATCATAATCCTGATGTCAAAATGTTCAGGAATGATAAGCGAGTGATCAATCCTCACGATTCCATTTGGTGAAGAGATATATTGATGGTGGATTCTTGCAAGAACGGTTCCGATAACTGCTTTTTCGCAAATACAGTATGCAGGGTTTAGGAAGATAGAAGTTGTTCCTTTTGGTTTAGTAAATGGGCTAGAAATTAGACTCTTATGGAGGCTTTTCCCGAGTCTTTCACGTCGGCGGACTAACATGACAAGGCAGATTAACATGGCAGAAGTTTCGCGTTTAGGGGATTACTTGCAGGCTTGGTCCGAGAACAATGTTATGACTCAAGAAGTAGCTGATGCGGTTGATTGGAAGGCGGAGAAAAATCAAATTTTTTCTGTACATTCTGTTTACAAAAAGTTAGTAGCAAGGAAGTCTACCACTCACTCCCATCTCGAATGTGGTTCGATGTGCTTTAGGTGTGTTATGGAAAAGTAAGGTTCCGTCGAATGTAAGACTTGTTGGTTGGCGTTGGATTCTCAACAGATTGGCTACGAGAGACCAGTTAGTGAAGAGGAAAATTCTACTTGATAGCAGAGATATGTGTTGCGTTTTGTGTTTCAAAGCCGATGAATCTAAAAATGATGTTTTTGGAAACTGTGAGTTTAGCTTGAGAATTTGGTCTGCTATAATCTCTTGGACAGGGCCTGAGTTTGTTCTGTCTAAGGAGGATTTTTCTATGTATCCTTTCAAAGCAAAATCCATATTAAGGAGGAGAAGGTTCAAAACGTGACAAGCATTGTTTGGCTGGCAGCAATCTAGATCATTTGGACGGTTCAAAATGGCGTTTTGTTCAAAGGTATCATTCCAAAGTTTGAAGAGTGTTGGTCGAAAATTAAGGTGGTATCGTGGGAATGGCGATGTTTTGCGAATAATTTCTCTTCTTTTTGTAATTACTCTGATTGGAGTTCATCTCTTTGTCTTGTACTGCTTCAATTATTTGAGTAGCTAATTTTCTTTGTAAGGATTTCGAATACCCCTTATACTCGTTTGTTTTTAAATATATTATATTAGTTGCCTATTAAAAAAAACCTTGTAGCTCTTCATAACCAACCCCAATGTTCTTCACCATTTAAAAAAAAAGGAGCAATAATATTGATAGTTCAAACACATAAAAAGTCTATAAAAAAACTCAAGATCTCAAATAAACTTTATTAAACTCATAATTGCTTTTGTAAACGTTCGCAAATGGATGGAAGTTGTTATAAATTTTTATGGTGGCAAAAATTCATTTGAGAGAAGATAGAACTAAGATGAGAGAAAGAATTGGTTTCAACAATAATGTGGAAATTGAGATTCTGAATTAAAAATCTGGTGATTGAGTATCGTGGATAGATTTAATAAAAATATTTCCCATCCTAGTAATAACCAAAATTTATAAATCAATTTTTTTTTTGGTATTGATAAATCAATTCTTTGTTTTCATTGCTTCATATTAAGTTTGCTCTTTAATTTTAATAAGTACAAAAAAGAAATAGAGAAACAACCAAATAATTAAAATTATTATTTTTATTTAAATACAATTTTTAAAATAATTTTTAATTAATTTAATTAAAATATTAAAATGAAATATTTATAGGCTTAATTAAAAGCATGGAATTGATTATTTTTAACCTATAATTATTAGTAAATTATAAGATTGTAAATTCAATTTTAAAAATATGAAAAATAAATATTTATTTTAATTTAAACTAAAAAAAATATCAAATATGCATTTCGGCCTAGATATCATGAAACCTTGACAAAACTTTAACTTTTATGATAATTGAATTGACTAATTCCTCAAGAAAAATTGAATAGTAAAGGATAGTAACAATTTATTTTGACAAGATTAGATAATTAATAATAATTAATATGCTTTAATTTGAAATAAAAGTAACAAAATATTAGGGTTTCTTCAGTGCAAATGCATTAGGTTTAATAACAGAAACCCTAATACGGTACACGCATCTTCTTCAGTCCAAATGCGTTAGGTTTATTAACAGAATCCCTAACACAGCTACTTTTCAACTCACTGGTGTTTAGAGATGGAGAAATCATTGGCTGTAACTAATGATAAGGTTAGTCATCACATATATGATGATACTGCTTTGGTTATTTTATCTAAACTTCCTCTCAAATCTTTGAATCGATTTTTGTGTGTACGCAAATCATGGTCTCTTTTATTTCAAAATCCTTATTTCATGAGTATGTTTAGAAGAAATTTCTCATCTAAGGATCATTCTTATTACGATGATACATCTATTCTCCTACAATATATATGTGAAAATGACAAATATGGTAGTAAACTGTATTCTCTATTTGGTGAGAATTTTGAAAGTATGATCAAATTAGATTGGCCAAATCCATATGAAGAACCTTTTGATTTTTTTATCAAGGGTTCGGTTAACGGCATTCTTTGTATTCAAGATAGGGGAAGAGTTGAGGGCATTCGTTGTATTGAAGAATTAGGGAGATATGTATTGTGGAATCCGGCTACTGGGGAATTCCAAATCGCTCCTACTAGTCCTTTTGCATTTCAATATCCTTATTGTGATCCCATGATTGACTTTCATGGATTTGGCTATGACAAAATTAGAGATGATTATAAAGTTATCCGTCATGTACTGTTTTGTCTTATGAATCATTCTCCCTTGTGGGAAATATATTCTTTAAAAAGTAATTTGTGGAGAAAACTTGATATAGATATGCCTACACAATATTACCGTAGTGTGGGTGATTTAGTGTATATGGATGGAGTGTGTCATTGGTGGGCTGAAAGTGAAACAAATAATAAAAGTTATGAAATAGATGGTGAAGTCTATTTAGTGTCATTTGACTTAAGCAGAGAGGTATTTGTTAAAACATACATACCCTCAAATATGGATGATATCGATGATATTGGTACCAGCATGATTAGAGAGTTAGTAGTCTTAAATGGATCAATCGGTTGTATTTCAAATTATCATGAAGCAACTACTTTTCACATATCAATTTTGGGTGAAGTTGGGGTGAAGGAGTCGTGGACAAAACTATTCGCAGTTGGCCCGTTATCATGCGTTGAGCATCCTATTGGAGTTGGCAAGAAAGGGGATATATTTTTCAGGAAAAGTGATAATGAATTAGTTTGGTTTAATTTAAACACCGAGAGAATAGAAGAGCTCAATATTGAAGGTCGGTATGGTTGCAAGATAGTGGTTTATAAGGAAAGCCTTCTACCGTTTCCAAGAATAAACAACCAGTTATCTTGTTAGAAATTAAGGTACGTTACTATGATTTTCATTGTCATTCTACTGATTTCAACATTATATTTATTTGTTCAAATGGTATATTGAATTTATGCAGGTCTTTAATCTCTTATCTAACGACGAGCTTGCTTGGAGATCCATGTGTGGTGGCAGTAGGTTTTATGTGCTAATAGGTTTTGGCCCTATGAGATGTTAATGGCTGAAATATTTAATGTATTTTGTAGTGCTGCCAAATTATGAGTTTGTGGCTAAAATTGAGAATTTGTGGTTAAAATTGAGAGTTTGAGAAAATATAGATGAATTTTCTTTGGCTGATTTAGTTTATATATTTTTATACTTTTTGAGATTCTGGCATATTATTTTGATGTCATTTGCTTTTGTTATTAGAGCTTTAGTATATTGTCATTTGTTATTATTTAGAGCACTAGAATCTAATAATGTTTTCAGTAAATGCATAGCAACAACAAGTCTACTACTAGTGCATTGTGTATGCTCTAAATGCCACAAGGTTTTAAAACAAATGCAACTGACTTTTTATTCAAAATCTTGTGTATCTCAAAAGATTTCTACCAGAGACTAATCATTGTCACCATGTTACTATCACGATCAAATGATGTTTTTTTTACAACCTAGTGTAATTTTTACTTAAGAAAAGAGCAATACATCCAAAGAAAAGAGCAATACATAAAATGTTAAAATGTTTGAGTGGATAAATTTTGAATTAAGAAATTAAAATTTAGCCTCGTGTATTTAAAAAAATTCATTATCTAACATTTGAAAGTTGTGACCACGAACAATTAAAAATAGACCCAACAATCAACAAAACATATTTAAAACATATTTGAGATAATCAAGAGGACATTTATACCACTTATAAAAGTTACATTTAATTATTTCTTTATCATCAATAGCAAACCAATTCTAAATGAACATTTTAACTTTAAAGACTATTTCCTCAACATCACATACTTCATCATTATAGATAACGGCATTTTTAGATCTCTAGATGCACCTTGTCATTGCTAGCCAAGTCACCCCAACTGAACTTCAAGACCCTCCCTGATAAGCATGATTTGAATTGAAGAAAGTGACTGCAACACTCTTCTTTGACTGGACAGGGAACAAGAAGCCAACCATTGATCTTCTGTCAAACACCACTAGCAGTCGGGCAATGAATCAATACATGATTAATTGTTTTCTCGGCTCTAAAGCAATGCACACTTTATCTTGGGGACTAGTTATGGATCCCCTACGAGCAAGTTGCCACCTAGTTGGAAGTCTATCTTGAAATAGCCTTCAACCAAATACCTTGACTTTGGATGGAATTTTCGCCTCCCAAACTACCTTCATAACTTGCTTAAAACCCAAGTTAAGAACGTCCTCATCATGAACCTACAACAACTTTTCTTAACAAGACCTCACAGTAAAAGATTTATCCATACCATAAAGTCGCACAACAATGTTGTCATACTCCAAATTTTACCCTTAGATTCGTTGATCTTTTGTATATCATTCTAGGTCAATCATCTTGCATAATATCCTAATTTATCAGCTGAAATAAACTTGTAGGAATTACAGCCGAATCGGTCAAATCAAAAGTCAATTGTGCATAAAATCAGTGGACGGAGAATTTAAAAATCGAGCCTGCAGACGTCAGTGATATTAATCTATGTTTCACGTAGTTTAACCTGACATGCTCATTTAAATTTCTCGACCACTTTTCGGTCGCGTTTTGGACAATTTAAACATTTTTCAGCGGGTAAAATCTATTTTGGAATTTGACCAAACGCTATATTTTTCCGATATGTATATTTCGTACTGATCATTTTGGTGTATTCGTTTTGTGTTTTTGGACAATTCGATATTGATTCGATTTTTTGTTTTTAACCGATTTTCATTTGAGTTTTAGTTAAATAATTTTATATTTAATTAGAATTTATTCTTTTTAGTTTTTGTTTGATTTATTTTATTTTTAATTTATGTTATTGTTTTGAAGTTAAAATTTTGTTCTTATTCGTCTATAGGAAAACTTTACAAAAAGAACTTTTCCTTATTTTTTTTTAATTCTCAGACTTCATTAAAAGGTCAAAAAGGAGACCAAATTACAATTGATAGATCCAACAATTATGCAGACCAAACCAAATCTGCAGATACACAGAAAACAGAAAAGGAAAGGTTCAATTATAAGGAATCCTTCATTTCTTTATTAAGCATATCCTCCTACCATCTAAGGAATAGAAACGACTAGGCTAGATCTATACTACACAGCAATCTTCCAACCATCATAATATGATTATCTATATAAGTCCAAGGGCATTTTATGCCACTCATAGTAATTACCAAAGGATTTCTTCTTCATGTTCAGCATTTTCCATCTCCAAGTATACAGTATAATCTCATGAAAAATGGCCTTTAGAGTTGCAACATAATCATTAAATAAAACTTGATTTCTTAACCTCCATATACACCAGCACGATACCATCCATATATATATGTTAATGGAGTTCCAATCTCAGGAACTTTAGCCCATCCTAGAAAAACTTCAATGCAATTTGATCCTCTAGGCAGTTTCACCCCAGCCATGTTTCGATTTCCCTCCAAACCAGCTTGATTTTATCACAGGTTAGAAAGATATGAGATATTATTAAATTAATACTTTCATTTTGATCATGTTTGGAATTCTTTTTTTAATTTTTTTTTTTTGGATAAGCAAACTTGTATTAAAAAGGAGAAAAGAGGGATTCTCCAGCCCAATACAAAGAAGAAACGAAGACAAGAAAGAGAGAAAAGCCTCCCTAAACAACATTACATAAAGTCTAAAGGGGATTTCACCCAATCGTAAAAACAACACTTACTACGGCCAAGCTCCAACCAATGCCAGGAAATAGAAAGGATACGGTGGAAAATCTGATCCACATCACAAACTTCATCACTGAAAATGATCTTGTTCCTCGCGCTCCAAATACACCAAGTCGTAATAAACCATATGTAACAGCACATGTCTTCCTTGCAATTTTCCACCAAAGCCAAAAACCACAATAAGGAGTGATTACACACAGAATCTGAGGCAATACTAGGAACTCCAATCCAGTCAAAAACCTTGTTCCAAACTTTAGAGGAATTTGGGCAAGTAAGGAAAAGGTGCAAAGCATCCTCATCGTTCCGGAAGCAAAAAATACACGCAATCTCATGAATAGAAGTCACAATACCTTTAGCCACGAGTTTCATACGAGTCGGTAATCTATCTAACAACAACCTCCAAGCAAAGACTTTAACTTTCAAGGGAATGCTAGATCTCCACAAAACCTTAATGGCAAGCAGCTGGTTATCCTCCAAATGAATGCCTACTACTGCATCGCAAATGAACTTGTAACAGGACCTAACCGAAAAATCCTTGGACTTTTCCAACAACCAGCTCCAACTGTCATGCTGGTTGCGCACCAATTTAATCGGCAGCAGCAGATTTTGCAGAGTCTGAATCAAAGCCGGATCGAAAGAGTGCTCCTCGAAACCAATTCTACCAATGTCCCACTGCCAAACATCTTGGTCCCAATGGCCTATCTCATTCACACTGCAGGTTTTGTTAAGGGCTACTTCAAATAGATTTGGAAAAACCGAATTAAGCTTAAAATCACCACACCATTCCGAATTCCAAAACTGCAGATTGGAGCCACACCCCAGAATTGGCTGCGTCAAACTGCAGAAATTTGAGGAATCTACCAATTGACGGATCAGCATTAAATCTTTCATCCAGAAAGAGGCCGCGACAATCTTGCTCATGCTGTCAGGATTGAAAACACAGGATTGTAAATTACCGTATCTAGAAGTCAAAATGTCTCGCCAAATTTCGTTTCCCACATGAACTTCCACAACCATTTGGACAACAAAGCTTTATTAAACCATCCAACATGTTTAATACCAAAACCCCCGTTATCTTTAGATTTACAAAGGAAACTCCATTTAACCCAAGAGATGCACGATTTATCCACCGAACCCGACCACAAGAAATTGCGTTGGATAGCAATAATATCTTTAACAATTTTATTAGGAGCCTTGAAAAAGGAAAGGTGATGGATCGGAAGGTTGACTAGTACAGAATTAATCAACACAACTCTAGCTCCAATAGACATATTCCTACCAATCCAAGGGTTTAGGCGACTTTTAAGACAATCCAAGACGGGTTTCCAAAATTTCAACCTCCTGTGATTACCGGCTATGGTAATGCCAAGAAATTTAAAAGGGAGCTTACCCGATCTACAATAGAGAAAAGATTCAGCCGCAAGAATAAAACCATTATCAAGGCCTAAATACAGCTTTTGGCGAAGTTAATCTTAAGGCCTGACACCATTTCGAAGCCCCGAAGGATAGACTTAATGGCCCACAGGTTCGAAAACTTCCCGTCACAGAAGAGAAGGGTGTCATCAGCAAATTGAAGGACTTCAATAGAGGCTTCGTGGTTGATTCTGAACCCGGAAAGGATATTCAGGGAGGAAGCACGTTTGATCAAAACAGCCAACGCTTCAGCTACCAAGACAAACAGAAACGGGGCAAGAGGGTCCCCTTGTTTAAGACCTCTATGCGCCACAAAATCCTGTGTAGGACTCCCATTAATCAAGACTGAGACGAAGCTGTTGCAAATGATCCCTTTAATCCATTTAGTCCATTTGGGACCAAAATTCATGTCCCTAAGAATATTGAGCAAGAACTCCCAATCAACACAATCGTAGGCTTGCGCAAAGTCAACTTTAAACAATAGACATTTTCGCTTTTCTCTCCTCGCCAAGTCCACCACTTCGTTAGCAACTAACACTCCATCATGTATATTCCTGCCGGGGACAAACGCCGTTTGCGAAAATGAAACCAACTTTGAAATAACAGAAGAAAGTCTTTTGGACATCAGTTTGGAAATGATTTTAGAAATACACCCAATTAAGCAAATTGGCCTATACTCCACCAAGCCTTGAGGGCTGCCAACCTTGGGAACCAACACCAGTACCAGTCAAGGAAAAGTGTCTAACACACTTGATAACATCGTCCCCCACAATTTCCCAAGCCTCCTTGAAGAACTTAAAGGAAAAGTCATCCGGCCCCAGAGATTTATTACCGTCGCAATCAAAAACAGCCTCCCGAATTTCAGAGTCAGTAAATTCAGCATCAAGCATATCGCGGTCGAATGCATCAAGACGAGGAAAATCATGATGAGCAATAGTAGGTCTAGTCCCCACTCCTCCTTGGAATTTAGCCTTAAAGAAATCATAAGCAGCTTCTTTGATAGCTGCTGGTTCCTCAATAACAACATCTCCCGAGCTTAAGGCAGTGATGGAATTCAATCTATTCCTACTTTTAATAGAAGCATGGAAAAAGCGAGAATTGGAGTCGCCTTCCTTCAACCAATTCAACCTCGATTTTTGGTACAACATACTTTCTTTGATACGAAGATTCTTCCATAAATTCTCTTGTTCCACCGATCTAATCCTAAGCATCTCTTCCGAGGGGCACTCTCCATTATCCGCAAAGGCAATATCAATATCATTGAGAATATCAATACTATCACCAATCTTAAGATCAATCCAGCCAAAAACATTGTAATTCCACCATTTAAGACGAACCTTTAGAGATTTAAGCTTTTCCTTGAAAACAAAAGAAGGCGTGCCCTGAAAATCAAGGGAGTTCCAACAATCCTTAACAAAGGCCATAAAGTCCTTGTGATCCAGCCAAGCATTAAAGAAGCGAAAAGGTTTTGGACCCCAATTCACCGAGTTAGATTTAATCCAAACTGGCCGGTGGTCGGAAATGTCCCGTTTGCCCACACTCTGCACCTTAAAATCCCAAGCATCAATAAGAAAATCATCCACTAGAAACCTATCCAATTTACTGCAACTCAGACCATTGGAGTTAAAGTAAGTAAAACGATTTCCTACTAAGGGCAAATCAACCAACCCGGACTCGTCAATGAACGATTTAAAATCTGCACTATCACGGGCTAAAAAATAGCTTCGGCCTCTTCTCTCACCACTAGATTTAACCGCGTTAAAGTCTCCACCAATAATCCAACGACCATTAGAACAACTAGATTTGAGCTTTAACAGATCAGCCCAGAGGAGTCTTTTATCCCTCAAAGAGCAGGGCGAATAAACATTCACTACGAATAAACTAATCCCTCTCCAAATTAAATTGCAACATAAGAAGCCTTTACCTTTAAAACTGGACACAGGGGTGAAAATATCCTTTCTCCAGATTGTAAGGAGGCCTCCAGACAAACCATCGACAGCACAAGCCGACCAACCAAACTCATCAGAACCCCACAAACTCCTAACTACAGAATCAGTCATATTAGCCATCTTGGTTTCTTGTAAAAAACACAACTCAGCTTTCCCATCCTTCAAAGAGAAGGAAATCCTTCTTCTTTTAAGAGGAATACAACAGCCTCTCACATTGTAAGTGACAATAATCATGGAACACAATTTTCAACAATCTTCTTGCTATGAAAGTCAAGACTATCACGTTCCTCCAACCCCTTAACAACATTGACATGAATGACATCATCTACTTTAGCTTCAATACCCAACGATTTGACTGAATTCCAAATTAAATTAGGGACCTCTTCCAGCAAGCCTTTGCTTCTATTGTTGTTCCTAAGGATATCAGAATTGTCTAAGGAGAAATCGCGAGACCCTAATTAGTCTTTAAATTTACTTAGAGTTAATTAATTAATTATTTTTTGAATTAATTAATTAATTGTATGTTAAATTTAGTTATTGTTTTTTATAATTACAAAACAAAAGTTCATTTTACAAATTGTAAATTTCAAGCCCATTTCAATTTTATTCTTAAATCCCATTGTCTGATTGTTAGCTCCTAATTTCGATGTCTGATATTGAATTGAGAATCTTATTCAAAGAAATGGATTTTTTTTGAAGTTATGGAAGACTTCGACAGGAATGGTATTTTCAGAGAGTTAGTCGAAAGTGTCCTTGTGCAGAAGAGACATGTTTTATGGACTTAGAAATATTTCTAACGATTTGGAGATATGTTTCGACAGAAGACTGACTGATGACATTCGATTCAAAGATTAAAATTCAAATAATGGAGGGAACTTTGTCCTTGTCCATTTGAGAGAAGGAAACACGTGGAGTACGTCTGAAAGGTGAAGACATGCAGGGTGCCATTTGTCTGGCTCTAATTAGTGGGCCGTTAGGGGTAGTTATTTTTTACTATTATAAATAGCAAGTCTTAGTGTTAGGATTTGTGTGTGTTAAAGTTGTACAAATTTCTCAAAATCACTCAAAGTATCCGTGTGTAGAGAAACGAGTTTTCTGAAGAAATGTACGTCTTATGTAACACCATTTTTCTTATTCAATGCAATTCAGTTAATCTTTGCCCAAAAATTTACCTTTACTCTTTTACTTTGTTAAGTTATTTTCCAATGCACTTTTAATCATTTCCTCGTATGGCTTTTCCTTTAGTATTGCCGAAATACCCCTTTTCTTAATTATGAATACTGTCGAAGAGTTCATCTTTTTCCAAATATCCTTTTAAATTATTTTAGCACATGTTCTAGGATTTAGTGTGGTCGATCCTGCAAGTTACCCAATTTTTTATATATTTGGTAGACCAAAGGTTGTTTGCTATTTTTCACAGTAAACAAATTGGCACACCCGGTGGGACGGTGCTAAAGCAATTTGCGAAAACAATTTTTTGTGTTTTCAATGAAACTTATAATTCTGCATTTAATTATCTTTTCTCTGGCGAAAACTTCGTTGTATGTTATTAAGAAGTGGTAAAGTAGCCACCACTAACGAAGATAGACCAATGAGAAAATATACGAGGAAAATGGCAAGTACAAACCAGCCAAATTCGAACCCTCAACCAAATAGTTCGAATCCTCAAACTACGCCAAGTATTAACGTAGAACCGCCCTCGGGATCTTCGACTGGGGGACCAACGGTTTCAGCGCCTGTTTCTGATGACATACCATCTATGGCAAGTTCGATCCCTACACATTTGATTGCCCATATTCCGCCCATTCTGAGTTATGTTGGATCAAGGGGACCACCAAGGACTCCCCCACCAGTGGGAAATGCTAATTTCCAACTGTTTATTCCCCCTGGATTCTCTATGCCTTTGCCTAGTCGAGACCCGCCTTATGGGATGCCAACTTCGATGATGGCAAACTTACAGAATGCTCCTCCAGTATTTATAGAACCCATAGTGACTTCGACACTTCAAGGGTCAGGATTCGGGGTTAACATGGGTCAAAATAATCAATCCTTAGGAATGAGATATTCAACCTGTCAACACTTCAAGGGTCAGGATTCGGGATTGACCATGCATTTTTATTTTTTCTCATTTTCATATATCTATATTTTGATACTGTGTCGTCTGTATATAATATCATATATTTTCTTCATGGATAGTTTCTGAATTATCAGTCGGAATAAACTTGTTAAATTTTCAGGTATTTTTGGTCAAACTGAAAAGTCAACAGTGCAAAAAGTCGGTATCCGGGCCATTTTTAAAATCGAACTTTCAGACATCATTTTTTATTTATTTTTTGCGTACTTTAACCCGGTGTGCTTATTTTAATTTTTTGACTTTCCTGTCATCATGTTTCTGACCGTCTGAGCCATTTTAGCGGGTAAAATCAATTTCAAATTTTGACAAAACGTTGTATTTTTTTAAAACGTATATTTTTTACTAATCATTTTGGTGTGTTCATTTTATTTTTTTCAGACACTTCGATACGGACAGTTTTTATCGTTTTTTACCGGTTTCGGTTCCAATTTTAATTAATTTTTATTAATTAATCAAGATTTTCATAACTTATTTTTTATTAATTTTTATTAATTATTATATTAAATTTATTTATTATATCAGTATATTATTATAATATATAATATGATTTTTGTTTTATTATTTTTACACTACTAGTCTCACACACTTCACAAATTTTCTCTCTCTCCCCCCCCCCCCCCACACACACACACACACACACACAAATGTCACACCATTTTTTTTCTTTCTTTTTCTATCTTCTATGATATTTTGTTTTCTCACATACTACAAAATTTCATCAATTCACAAACTTATTTTCCAAACTCAATTCCAACACGAACTCTAATATTCAAAATTTATATGTCATGGCTTACATTATTTTGTTTCTTCACCAAGTCTTGATTTCCTATAAATAGATGAAGAAATTTTCACAATTAGACATACCAAAACAATGTTCTAACTTTGTTTTCTCACAATCTCTCTCTCTCACATATATATTTCTCTCTTTCATATTTCTCTATTATTTATTTTAAATTTTTTTATTTCTAGTTTTAATTAGATTAATAAATATTTAAAAATGTAAAAAAATATTGTTTAATTATTAATTAATTTAGATATTTTTATTTAATATTGATTAATTAAATTATTAGTTAATCTTATTAAATATTAATATTTAAATTAATTGATAATTCTTCTTGTTGCCCGATTTTATTTCGTGACTTGCTTGTTTCCTCGATTAAATCCTGATGTTGTGCCTTGATTATTTCACGATGTTTTTCCGTGATTGTATTTTCTCTCGGTGTCACACGATGTTTTACCGTGTGTTTTCTATTTATTTTACACGATGTTTTTCCGTGTATATTTTCAATTGCCATGATATTTTTCCACGATGCCACGATGCTTTTCCGTGTACAATTTATCACATGATGTTTTTCCATGTATGTATATCTCTGATTCCACGATGCTTTGTCGTGAAGTTTCTGTTTATTTTGCCGTGTATATGATTTTATCCCACGATGTTTTGCCGTGAACGTCTGTTATTTTTACAGGATGTTTTTCCGTGTATATTTTATCACATGATGTTTTTCCATGTATTCAGCTTCACACACGATGTTCTTCCGTGTACATTTTATCTGTCACGATGATTTACCGTGTACTTTCTTTTTATTTTACACGATGTTTTGCTGTGTGCTTTCTATTTATTTTCATTGTGATGTTTTACCACATATATCTGTTATTTATTCGCGATGCTTTGCCGCGTATCTTTGTCTGTTGATTGCCACGATGTTTTGCCATGTATTTTCTCTCTGTTTGTTCACGATGCTTTGCCGTGTATTCATTTATTCCGTGATGTTTTGCCACGTATGCATGTTCCCTTAGGATCTCTTCGTTCAAACTTAATTTTTGATTAGGTTTGAAATAAGACAGACATTAGGATATTCAACCAAGCATGATAACTTTAGGTTAAATTTCCCCTCTCGCCGCCGTGCGATTTAAACTTTATTTTCTGTAGTTCGTGACCCTTAGGGGTGAACTACGACTGCTCTAATTTCTTAAGATCTCGTTGAGAATACGTAGGCTTAAGACTGTAAAGTCTTAGCGAGCAACCTTTTCTTTTTTTCATCGTCTCTTTACATCCTACGTTTTCCCGGATATTCATCTTTTCAATCTCTTATTTTATTTCTTTCAATCAGACGTTTTCCCGGATATCTGCAACCTTTTCATTTTTTATGTCTTTCCTACAATCCGATGTTTTCCCGGATATTCACATCACTTATTTTTAAAACAACTTTCCTTGTGATTTAGATTCAAATTCATAATCTGTTATCAAAACTTTCTTCAATTTCTTTGAACAACTAACAATACAGCTATGGAAGTTTGCTCACCTGTAAGTTTTTATCAGTTTTCTTTACATGTTTTCATATATATATATATAACTGTATTGTTGGAAGCTTGCTCGCCTGTAAGTCCTTTTTTCATTCTTTTAAATACATGTCATATATATAATGGTATTGCTGGAAGCTTGCACACCTGTAAGTCCTTCTTTCGTATCCTTTTAAATACTTGTCATATATCAACTGTATATATACTTGTATATCTGCTTAGAGTTTTCCCCGCCAACTAGGTCTAGAACTAGGTAAAGCCAGTAATCGCTCTTTCAACAGTCAAAACTAGATCCCCATAGGATTTCCAGATACAGTCTTGCTTTCTCTTGGGCTTATACAATATGGAACAAAGAAAAAGGCAGTATTCTTGGTGAACCTTTTCTCAGACTGTCACCCCTAGAAATTGTCAAAGAAATTCTACTCCCCAGAGGTGATTTATTCTCGGTGAATGACATCTCTTGAATTTCTTCAAACCTCAGAATTGTTCACTAAATGATTCATTCTCGGTGAATGACATCTCTTGAACTTTTCTTTGGTTTGGACCCACCGGCTTCCTAAAAGCATCCTCGCCTCCTCTTGGGCGTTGTACAAGGACCCTCCAGCTTCTTAGAAGTTCTCATGCCTTCTCTTGGGCTTAATACAAGGACCCAGAGACCTCCTACGGGTATAGGACATAACCTAGTCATCATTTGTTAGAGCAGTCTTCCTAAGTCAAAATCTCTCACTAGTTTAGGGTTGATTCTCATCCCTTAAAACAACAGCCTCCTCTTAGGCATCATATAAAGATAAACCTTTTCATACCAGTAGACTTGGACAGTCTCATCTCCTTTTGGATCTCAAAAAACCCTCAAGTTTCCTAAAAACACAGGAAAAACCCTTTCCTCTTTTTTTTAACATCCGACGCTTTCCCGGATATTCCTTTTCTTTACATCCGACGCTTTCCCGGATATTCCTTCTATTTTCATCCAATGTTTTTCTCGGATATTCATATCTCAATCTTTAATCTTTCACTCTTTCAATCAATTCCCACAAACACGCCTTTAGCTTCAATCTTGGGCTTTAAACAAGACACTGAATATCTTTTTCCTCCCATAGAATAAGAGGAACTACGATTGCTCTGATTTCCATGTTTTCTTTAACGGGAATACGTAGGCATAAGATTGCGAAATCTTAGCGAGCACGCTAAACAAAAACCTTAGGTCCAGTACCTTACCAAAAACATCGAAAACCCCAAAAACAACAAAAATATCTTTTCAACATCTCTCAACCTTCCCAAAGGAGAAACTTTCCCAATTTACAGATAAACACCAGTAAGTAGAAAATAGTAGAACAGTAGAAAATTGCTTTCAACCCATGGATAACCATGTATATGATGGGTAATTGACAACTCTCCATTGTATAATCTGATCCCGAACTCCCCAATCTCTTAGCGTTTGTTAAAGAAAACATTTGCGTGCAAGGTTAAGTTGAGATAGCTTCCCTTTCCTTTCCAGCTTCATAGGATAAATAAGAAATTAGAAAGTAGCACCCAATCCCATCCGCAGGCGGATGTGGGCGGTCACAAAAACTGCGCTACACAACCCAAATGCCAAACTTGACAAATACTACTACAGCATACTGAAGGCAACAAATGGACGAAAGCAACCATCAAATGATCCAAATAATGTCCCAAACTATGGGAGAAATTTTTCAGCCTCTTATCCAAAATACCACCCAGACTAATCAGCAAATGGCAACGCAGATGACAGGCCTTGCAGATTTCTTTGGTGTACCAAACCCTCCTCGACACCCACATAGATAATATATCACAGAAAATCAAGGGGTAGTGTTCGAAGAGGACCCCACTATTAACCAAGTCCAACAAAACCCAGGAAACATACCTCAGGTGAATTTAGCAAACCAGTGAATAGTCAAACCCCCTAGGAATCAACCACAAATTCCTGTAGGAGAACAACCAAGGGTGGTTTTGGTAAATAGAAACCAGAATGCTGACAAAGTTATACAACAGGTTTGACGTAATGACGTGGCAGCAGATAATAATTTGGCAACCATGGTCGAAAGGATTATGGTGCAAAATGGAGTAAACTTTGGCCTTCGAAGGTCAAATTATACATCTCCATTGTCAGAATATATTCTCTAGTCAGACTTACCCCCTAGAATGAAAGTCCCTAAGTTCACTAAGTTTTATGGGGACACCACTGAATCCACTGTCGAACATGTGGCCAGATATGTAGTAGAAGCCGAAGAAATTGCGAATAATGAGAATCTTAGGGTAAAATATTTCCCAAGTTCTCTCACAAAGAATGCTTCCACCTGGTTCACCACCTTGCCACCAAATTCGATCCATAATTGGACCCAGATGGAACGTTTATTTCATGAGCAGTTCTATATGGGACAAACTAAGATCAGTCTAAAGGAGTTGGATAGTATAAAATGAAAATTCACTGAGCCAATAGATGACTATTTGAACAGATTCTGACTACTCAAGGATAGATGTTTTACACAAGTTACAGAATATGAGTTGGTCAAAATGGTCGCTGGAGGCCTGGATTATTCCATTAGGAAGAAATTGGATACCCAATATTTAAGGGATATGGCCTAATTGGCTGATAGGGTTCGACAACTAGAACATCTTAAGAAAGAAAAGGCTAGGGCAAATAAGAATAAGAGGGTAGCCTACGTCGAATGCAATGAAGAAGACGAAAAATATTATGATGAACCAGTAAGTTTCGACATGGGTGAGATTGATCTTGCTGAATTAAAACAAGGCCCACCTTACTCTTGTAAGTTGTTGGCCCCTTCGAACGGAAAGAACCCTGTCGAACCAGAAAAAAATGATAAATATCCTAAGAAAACTTACACTTTCGACGTTACTAAGTGTGACGAAATTTTTTACTTGTTAGTTAAGGATGGTTAAATGATATTGCCTCCTGATGCTAAAATACCTCCTTTAGAACAAAGAAAAAAGAGAGGTTTTTGTAAGTATCATAATTTCTTGGGCCATAAAACTTCTCAATGTTTTCTTTTCAGGGATCTCGTCCAGAATGCTATCCAGGAAGGAAGGCTCAAGTTTGGTGAGAAGTCTAAAATCCAGATAAAGATTGATTCTGATCCCTTACAGGTGGCTGACGCACACTACATAGAGCCAGCGGAGGTTAACATGATCGAGGTCACTGAAGGTCTCGACAACAATGTCAACATGGTCAAAGTCACTGACGACTTCAACAATGGAGCGGTGATGGTCAGGATCACTGAGGGCCTCGACCAAGAGTTCATGAAGAGTTTTGCTAGTGAGGCTGCCCAAAGTTTCACTAAAGACACTGCTGCTGGTGTCGACATAGGAGTTACTGAAGACTCTGACAAAGGAATCACTGAGGATTCCTGTAACGCCCTAAATTCATATTTAGTTAATTATTAATTATTTGTGAATATAAGGTAATTTGATGACATGTTGTTGTGTTTCATGAGCATTGTGGTGGAATTATATTAATAATATTGATGGTAAGAATAATTGTATCACATTATTCAAATTATTATTATTATTTAAAATAAGAGTGTTAGAAGCCTTGAGGGCATGATGGTCATTGGTGAAGGATAAGTGAGGGTAAGGTGGAAAGAGCACATTTAGGGGTATTTTGAGTTAAAGCAAGTAATAGTGAGGGGAGTTTTCATTATTCGTGTTATTTTGGTTGAAAGAAAGAAAAGAGTGCTCGGAAGAACACAAGAAGAGTGGAGGAGGCTAGGGCATAGAGGGATTTCCGGTGAAACTTCAAGAGAAGATCGAAAGAATCAAGACTCTAAGGTATGGGAGTATCACTTTGCAATATTTTGATATAAAGATTAGGTGGTGATAGGTAATTGGGGTTTTGGGGGAAAACCTAGGAATTGGAGGTTAGGGATGATGGATTTTGATGATTTGCTATGTGATGATTGTTGTTATTGACGTATATGTGATAGTTATAGGTTATAATAACATAATATGTGGTAATTTAAGGATAAAATCGGGTTTAGGGGTGTTGAATCGCAGATGGAGAAGTGTTGTTATCGCAGGGTTTTCTGCCAAAATCGCAGAGGGCGCTTAGCACGGCCTAGCACGCTTAGCGCGGTCTGGAGGAATTTCGCCTCCTCGAGGCAGTGAGTAGCGCGCTTAGCGCGGGTGGGGCTTGCTTAGCGCGACCTGGAACTGAAAAATATTATTTTATTGACTTAAAATTCATGGAAAATATCAGTTTTATATTATATTAATGTTGTGACGTTGCTGTAAATTGCTGCTATGTGTTGAAGTGTTATATGATGATTATTTAGTGATGAAAATAATGACAGAAGTAGGATGTGTGAGAACTTGTAGCTAGTATGATTTATATGATTGATCGAATAGATGTTATATTGATGAGTACGAGGAATATTGATATGAATGTTGATGCAAACGATGATTTTAATGATGATTATGACAATGTTGTTGCATCATGCATTCATGGCATTCTATGATAGGACTTCGGTCCGTTATTTTGGTGGCTTCAATCCCATTGTGCGGATTAGAGTATTTTGTGACGTGCTCCCTTGTGGAGGGTTGATGGCCTAATGTCCATTATTATGACAATTTGGTACCACATGCATTTTTATGACGTTGCATTTCATTCTTAGTGGCATTGCATGATTGCATATGAGTGATATTGGTGATGTGATGTTTTATATGATGTTTTGGGTGAGTCGCTGTAGTATTTGATAAAAACAACTATTGCCCTGTTAATGTCTTTTCTTTATATGATTTATATTGAATTGTGATTACTCACCCTGCCTGTTTGACTGTTGCCTCTACGTGGGTAACGTGCAGATAACCAAGATTAGTTCGCGGTGCGTGAAGAGTTAGCTTTGGAGTCAGTTTCTTTTCAGTTGAGTAGAGGGTGTGTCTTAATCTGATTATGTAACATCGGGTCGGGAACGTTGTGAACCTCTGAGTTCTATTTTTACTTGGTTTTTTTTTAATAAGCAAAATTATATTGATCAAGGATACAAAGGGGGTATCCTAACCCATTTATAAAAAGATCCAACCTATACCATCACAATTTCTATAAGAATTCTCTAGGAAAGTTAAACCAATTATAATAATTACAACCCCCAAAATTCCTATTTTTCTTACCAATCCACCACCAAGAGAACACAAAGACATTGTTTACAATGTTCTCCTCATTCCAAACTTCATCTTTGAACAAAATATTGTTTCTACCTAACCACAAAAACCAACAAATGATCAACCATAAAGTCACTCCTTTTTTGATATCCATTTTTTTATCCAAACAAACCTTGACCCAATTCTTAAAGTGGTCATTCAACTTTGTAACATTTTCCAAACTAAAACCCAACCAAGCATATATTCTACATCAAACTTTACAACTTTTACAACATAATAGTAAAATATGGTCCAAATTTTCTTCAACCAAAAAGCAAAATGGACAAACCAAGTCATGTGGGTTGGATAAGACACCACGTACCCGTAAATTATCTCTCGTCGAAAGTCTATTATGGAAAATTCTCCACCCAAACACAACCGTCTTCAGAGGTGATGCAGCCCCCCATAATAATTTGAATAAAACAGAATCCGGGAAAGGGTGGACGTCTTCACAGAATTCTGCCATCAGCCAATCATAGCACGATTTGACCGAGAATACTCTACTGGAGTCAAACGGCCGTACCAGAACATCAATTGAGTCCCTGCATAGAATCACATTCTGCAAAAGTAAACTGAGATCAACTAAATCTTCATCTACAGTAAGAGAGGAAGATGGCTGCTGAACTAAGGAGGAAAGAGACCAAGAATTATTGTCCCAATTCCAATAATCCGTGACAGTGGCGTGTTTAAATGCCGCCTCATCCCATAAGAAAGGGAAAAGGGAAGAGACAGAAGAATTACCTAACCATCTTGAGGCCCAAAAAAATGTGTGTTCACCATTACCTACTTTAGAAGAGATTAAGTCACCGAAAGTTTTATCTCCAAAACTATGAATTGCCTTAAAAAGGTCTCTCCACCACAGGGAAGGTTTGATTTTATAAGAAGGTAACTCGCCGACCGTTAACGCAAAAGAATAGTTACCATATCTACTCCTCAAGAGTTTTCTCCATAAATAATCAGTAGTGCCTAAAAGTTTCCATGCCCATTTCGCCATGAAGGCCATGTTGAAACATTTGATATCTTAATACCAAGCCCGCCTTCTTCTTTCGACCTACAGACAAGCTTCAATTTTATCCAATCAATACCATTTTTGCAAACAGACCCACACCATAAGAATCGTATCTGAAGTGAGGTAAGAATTCGAACCACTTTGGAAGGTATCTTAAAAACGACATGAAATGGATAGAAAGATTGGACAGCACCGATTTTATGAGAGTAGATCTCCCCCCCCCCTATAGATAGAGATCTACCTTTCCAAGAACTTAGTCTTGACCTGACTTTGTCAATTACCGGCTTCCAAAACGATAAGAGTCTTTGATTTCCACCAACCGGGATCCCCAAGAATTTGAAAGGATAAGCATTTATTTTACAAGAAAGAAAACATTCTGCAGCCTTAAGGATAGAAGCTTCAGCACCTAAACCAATGATAGAACTTTTGTTGTAATTTATCTCTAACCCCGAACAGAGTTGAAAGCTTTTGAGTATTATTTTTAGGGACCAAAGATTATCCCAGGAACCTTCACCAAGGATGATCGTGTCATCTGCGTATTGAAGAAGATGAAAGGAGGTATCATTGTTAATAGTCATCCCCTTAAAGAAATTCCTAGCCACTGTCCTTTTCAGGAGCACTGTCAAACCTTCAGCGGCAATAGAGAACAGAAACGGAGCCAGCGGGTCTCCTTGTCTGAGACCTCTTGAAACTTTGAAATCTTTTGATGGACTACCATTGATAAGGATCGACATATGACTATGCATAACTCCACCTTCTATCCAAGACATCCACTTATTACCAAAACCCATGATCTCCATGACTTTACGTAAATAAGACCAATCAACGTAGTCATAAGCTTTTGCAAAGTCCACTTTCATTAATAATCCATTCAACTTACTTCTTTTTGCGAAATCAACGACTTTGTTAAGGGCAAGAACACCATCAAGTGTATTCCTACCGTCGATAAAGGCAGTTTGCGACTCAGAAATTATACTACCCATCACACCTTTGATTCGGCAGGCAAGAATCTTGGCGATAACCTTATAGACGCACCTGTTACGGTGAAAATCGGATAACAAATTATTAATTAATTTGCATCAGTTTCTTTTACAACCGACTTTGATTTATCCAAAGGAAAGGTTCAAGATCGTTAGAAAAACCTAAAGGGGAAAGATCTAAGGTTCGGGGGTTGGTTATACAAAGGGAAGGTATTAGCACCCTAAGTATCTGTAGTACTCTACAGGAACCTCTTGCTTAAGTTATCTTATGTTTGCTAAAGGTTCTATGCTAAAGGCTGAAAAAACCCTAGGGGTTAGTATCTAAGTATACTCGATAAAGCATCGTACTTTACGCCTACGTATCCTCGAGAATAGAATCAGAGTATGCGTAGTTCTACTTCTACTGAATTGTTGACTGTGGTCAATATTCAGAGGGGAAATGAGTACAAGCTCATTGTAGAGTTTAGGAACTCTCTAGATCTAGTTGAAATGGACCTATGTTGAAGTTTAGTCAGTAGGGGAAAGTGATAAATTCATTATGATGAATATCACTAAGAGTTTAAGAACTCTCTCCTAAAGCTAGTTATAATTTCTATGGCTCTGATGAGGCCAAGAAACAAAGTTTCTTCCTAAGAGGTTACTTAGGTTAAGATGGGGGAAATGACTTTAAGAGTCAACACTATTCACCTTCCTTTGGAATGGGGGAAAACAATAGTTATAAGTTACTAAGATAAAGAGATTAGTGCAAATACAATGATACAATAATACATGAATAAGACAAGATAAAAAATCATGATATCAATGCAAAGTGAGAATTAAACATGTTAGACAATGATTAAATATAAGATGAAATAAAATGAAATAGTCTCGTCTTAATCATGATTTAATCGAAAAATATTGATAATCAATAACTCTTGACTTTCATCGACTAAATAGAAAGTGGTCTCATGTTGATCAAAGTTTTGTCAACTCAATGAAATCAACCAAACCATGGGGGTTTGTTATGTCATTGACCAAAATAAAAGTCGGTCTCGTCTAAATCAAGATTTAATCGAGAAATCGATAATCTTAATATTTGACTTTCATTGACCAAAAAGCGGTAGCCTCCCATTTATCAAGACTTTATTGATTTAGAATAAATCTACAAGTCACGATTTTGTATGTCATTGGCCTAAACAAACAAGTGACATAAACATAAGGTTGATCTCGTCTTAATCAAAATTTAAATCGGTAAATCGATAATCTTGACATTTGACTTTCATCGATCGAAATAGAATGAAAATAAAAGACAAGTCTGTCTCGTTTAAATTAAGATTTAATCGATAAATCGATAATCTTGGATTTTTAACTTTCATCGACCAAAATAAAATAAAAAACAAATTGATCTCATTTAAATCAAGATTTAATCGATAAATCGATAATCTTAGATTTCTAACTTCATCGACCACAATAAAATAAAAACTGAATTGGTCTCGTTTAAATCAAGATTTAATCGACGAATCGATTATCTTAGATTTCTAACTTCATCGACCAAAATAAAAATAAAAAGCAGCCTCACACCTATCAAAACTTATTGATTTGAAATAATCAACAAGTTAAGAGTTTTGTCATTAGCCTAAAATAAATATGAAGTGATAATGAAAACCGAAGATGAGAATCCAGGTGAAAAATCTAAATGGCATAGTTAGCAAGCTATATTAATAAAACTTGATCAAAAATAATTATAAAAAAAACCAAGATTTCCTTTAAAAAAAGTTAATAATGAAGTTTATTAAATAATAAAAAAGAGGGGTGGGGCGCTGATTAATGTATAGGTGCATATCATAGAGGAATCATGTGGGCTTTACAAGCCCATCATCCCCTCAATGGAAGAAACACAGTTGGGTGGCAAAACAAAGATGGGCTTCTACGAAGACCCAAAACCGAACCAAGCAACCAACAAAACTTGGCAACAATGAAAAACATATCTCAGGTCAACATTAAGAAACCAAAACAATCATCCAACTTCTTTTTATCAACCTTTGAAAACCAATGGAGCCAACCCAACCGACCCAAAAACAAACGCGGACGCGATAGCAACAACGACATCGAACCGTTCACCACGAAATCAACAAAGCTCCCACGACGAACAAGCAGCACGGTCTCCTCAACCTTCTCCGTACAATTCGACTTATTTCAGGTTCGCCATTGATTTGAGTTATTTTGTCGTTTGAACTCTCTTCTACTCTCTCCTTTGATTTGATTTGGATGATTTCGATTTGTTTGGTTGTTCGAAAATGGATTTTGAAGAAGGTTTTGGAGAAGGATTTCTGAAGGGTTGATGTTGTTGGTGGGCGAAGGATTCTGATTGGGTTTTTGGGTGATGGGTCGAAGGAGTGATTGGGTTTTGGGTTTGAGATTCTGGGTGAAGGAGGTTTGACAGAGATGAAGGTTTTGGAAATTTGGATATGAATGATGAAGATGGGCTCGTTGAAATGGGTGGTCGGAAGATTGAGGAAAAAAACAGGGGAGACGCTGGGTTGTGATTGGTTGAAAATGAAAACAGAGGGAGGTTTGGTGAAGGTGCTTATGCGGTCACTGCTGTTGTTGATATTGATAGGGTGCGGTTCACGGGTCAAGTTTGTTCCTCGCCGGTTTTCTGAGGCTGTTTGAAGAGCAAGGGTTTCTTTTGTGGTTGTTTTTGGTTCGTTGAAGGAGGTGTTGTGTTAAGGAAAATGTTAAGGAAACTTGTGGTGGTTTAATGTTTGCTTAGAGCGGTAGAGGTCGTGTGAGTTTCAGTGGCGTGTTTGACGGAGGTGTGGGAAAAATATTGAAGAAGGTTGAAGGGCGGTGTTTTTGAGTTGCTGTTGTTATGGAAAGAAATTTGTTTCGGTCGCAGCGTTGAAGGTTTAGGAGCTGAGGTTGTTGAAGATTGAAGGCCTTATTTCTCCCCCCTATAAAAAAACATAACTCCTCTTAAATTATTATGAAATTTGAACGTTGTGTATCGTCGTTCTCACAACGGCTAGATTGGCAGGCTGTAGCGTACGGTTTCGCAGGAGATGCAGGGGAACGTTGGATTTGAACAATTGCTGTAAAAATGGCATGGAGTGTTTTGTTGTGGCTAAGGCTTGAGCGTATCAATCTTTCAAATGGACCCAAAAGCTATACAAATGGGCTTCAGTGACACCTTAGAAATTGAATTGTTTTGAAATTATTTGTAGTGCTTCAAAACCAATTATACCGATCTAAACTAAATTGAACTTAAAAGTCAAAAAAAGAAAATAATTAGACTATAATTATAATAAAAACGAAAATGGAATTAAACCAAATTAGTGAATTTAAGCTAGTTAGATTAAATCAAGTTTAAATGTAAATTTAACTATATAAAAAAGCTTAAACTAAAATATAAACCAAATTAAAATATAAACTAAATAAAAAAAGATTACTTAAAATTAAACTGAGTCAGAAATTGAACTATGTTGATACTAAAATAAATTAAAGAAATAAGCTATATTAAATTAAATCAATTTTAAATAAAATTTGAAATAAGACAAATTATAAGATTGGAAAGATATTACTAAGAATACATGATTAATGATCAATGACAAATTTGCAAAAAAACCGAATAGAAATTATATGATGAACGATCAAACGAATCTGAGGGTAAAATTTGGGGTACAACAGTTGCCCCTATTTATATATCTTCACCTGATGACATGAGAGATGAAGATCCTCATGTAATCAACAGTGAAAGATATTTAAATACAGATAACCGAAAATTTTGCCCTCAGATGCACACACATGCAATGCAACAAACATGATGCCAAGAAGATGCAAGAAAATGCAGACACAACAAGACACCAAGGGGCAAACAGGAAGAAAAAGATCACAGAGCTTCACTGGGGAAGGAAGAAAGCTAGTATCCATGAGAAAACTCACTGGGGATACAAGCTAACCAACGAAAGAGACTCACCGGGGAGACTCCAAAGAAACACTGGGAAGAAGACCACAGACAATCTTCACCGGGGAAAGATCCGGGGAGATAGACTACTGGGGACAAAATAAACCCACATTCTTCCTGGGCACGAAACCAGAAAGAAAAAAAACCTGATCGCTGGGGATCAACCTGAAAGCGACAGACAAACAAGCAAAGACTTCCTGAGGATCTTAAATTGAAGAGTTCAAAATGGGATCTTCAAGAAAAGCCAGGAAGACGGAAACAAACCCTGCGCACCAGACAGGAGTCTTATAAGGTCGAAGAAATTTGTTCCAAGAAGCTTAGCTTTAAATTAAGTTTTCAAGAAACTAAAGGTAAGGGTTCAATGTCCGACACGATTCGAACAAAGAACAAGTTTTAAGACAAGAAGACAGTGCTTGACACGATTCAAGCAAAGTTCAAGTTCAAGTTTGACACGATTCAAACAAGAACAAGTTCAAGTCTGACACGATTCAGACGAGAACAATTTTACAAGACAATGCTTGACATGATTCAAACAAAGTCCAAGTTCAAGTTCGACGCGATTTAAACAAGAACAGTTCAAGTCTGACACGATTCAGACGAGAACAGTTTTACAAGACAATGCTTGACATGATTCAAACAAAGTCCAACTTCAAGTTTGACACGATTCAAACGAGAACAGTTTTAAAAATCTTTAATGCTAGACTTCTTGGGGAACAACAAAAGGTTTAAAGATTCCAATCTGGCGCGCAAAGGTTAGGACCGAACAAGCACGACACAAGGCAAACCGAGAATGTCTTTACTTCACTGGGGAAATAAAGACGGGCACCAACAAAAGACCACAAGCAAAACAGAGCACAAAGGTGCGAAGATGCTAGGGTATGATGCATATGCTTAACTATATGCTAGAAACGACGCGAACGACGAAAAACAGGAAAGAAGAAAGGAGAGCACAAGCCAACACCCTGAAATCCAAACATCAAGGATAACCGGGGTAATCTTCTTTTCTCTGGAGATGGCAGATCCATGCCAAAAAATACAATACTACTAATTCTTCCTGTACCAACCTGATTCCATAAAACCTCTTAATTCCAGAGTAAAACTTAGTTCGTCTTTGTGTTTTCTTAGAAATTTTCCGCTTCCAAGAACCAGATGAAAATGACGAAGTTATTGTACTCAAAGACCAATAACAACTCTAGTGACTAAGAATCTGTCGTCTAAAAGCTGATTTCTCTGGGGATTCTTGCATAAAGAGCTAGGGTTTAAAAGGGAACATGGTTAATGAGTCAAGAATAGACTCTGGTACTCAAATAAGAGTTGGTTGAGATAACACATAATCTGCTTTATGAAGGAAAACCGGTAGGAGCCAGAAAGGTAACCTCATTGGAGATAGAACCAAGAAATGGGCTCCAATAAAGGTATCTAGAATGATTGATCATCAAGGCTAAACGCAACTAGATGTCATTCTAGAAAGGATCCGCAATGAAGGTTGAACCGAAAAACGATCTTCATCGGGAAAAGATATCCAAAACGACGGAACAACAGGTTCAAGTATGACCGGTTGGCACTTTTGGAAAAAAGAAGAACCTTATTGGAGATTGAACCAAGAAATGGGCCCCAATAAAGTATCTAGGATGATTGATCATCAAGTCAAAACATGACTAAATGATATCCTAGAAACACCTCTAAAGTGATGGAACAACAGGTTCAAGTATGACCGGTTGGCGCTTTAGAAGTAACCTCTAAAGTGATGGAACAACAGGTTCAGGTATGACCAGTTGGCGCTTTAGAAGTAACCTTGTTGGAGATAGAACCAAGAAATGGGCTCCAATAAAGGTATCTAGAATGATTGATCATCAAGGCTAAACGCAACTAGATGACATTCTAGAAAAGATCCGCAATGAAGGTTGAACCGAAAAATAGTCTTCACTGGGAAAAGACATCCAAAGTGATGGAACAACAGGTTTAAGCATGACCGGTTGGCACTTGGGAAAAAGAAACCTTATTGGAGATTAACCAAGAAATGGGCCCCAATAAAGGTATAGAATCTGATAGGTTAGTACCGAGGTTGCGTAACTGAAGATAAAGCTTCCTGGGGAATACCCAATTACGGTTGCGAAGAGGCTGAATAGTACCAGAGATAGATAAGCTGCTTATAAGAGACTGCCAAGCTTCTTCAAGAGATTGCTGCTTCAAAGTAGTCAATTGAGAAGGAGTCTCAATGAAGTCAGGGAACAATCAAGGATTAATAAGGGGATAGCCTATATGGAAGAGGAGAAGAAGGAACAAGCTTATGCCAACCTTCAAGTTGTGAGTTCACGTCTTAAGGCTCACAAAGATGAGTTAGATAGAGCCTGGCGTCAAAGGGATGAGTGGAGGGATATTTGGATGACATCAATGCAAAGAGAATTCAAGGAGGGATGTGATAGGCGTATCCATAACCTAGAAGCTAAAGTCCAAAGCTTGGCTAACGCTCTGCTCGAGAGCAAAAGGCAGGCCTTAGATGCAACTGTGCGAATGAGATCAGCTGAGGAACTTCTTGCCCTACAACCAGGAGAATGAAGGGAAACTCAGGAAGAAAACTGAGAGCTTAGAAGACTATACGAGGAGCTTGAGGAGTCTTACGAAGAACTTAGAGAGTGGGGCACCTATATTGAAGAACATAACCGACAATTAGAGCAAACCAGTGAGGAGGATAGAGGAATCATGGAAAAGTTACAAAGTGATGAGGCATATTATCGAGAAAGGTATCAGAAGTTGGTCTTACTATCCAACAATCTCATCCACGAGATCCCTCGAAGTTTAAAGGAGGCTGAGTACATGGCTGATATCTTCAAGCCAATAAAAGAGATCGCCGATTTTCTTGCACTTTGTCGTGAGATGGTAGAGGAGTTTAGGGCAAGGATTAGGATGAGGATTTAGCTTTTCTATGTAATGACTTCTTATGTTTGGGTTTTTAGTTATGAATAATTTAAGGGTTTATCCCTAGTTTGGTTTTCCTTATGTAATAAATGGGGCTTTGGCCCTAGTACTTTCTTTTCATGAATAAAAGTATTTGTTTTCCATTATCCTTGGCTTTACTCTTAATAAATAAAAGTTTAAGATTCCTGAAATAAAAATAATTTCTGCATACTCATACATTCATGCATGCATAACATAATTTTAAAAAAAAACATCGAACGGAAATCATTTTTTCAATATCTTCTCTCAGAATCATCGCAACAATCTGACATCTCAACCCAACACCCATGCTCACCAAAAGAAAGCTATGGAACAAATGGAACTGAACCACGCTGCTCTAAAGGGAGATGTGGATGCTGTCAAAGGAAATGTGGAGGAAATGAAGGACAAAATCGACCAACTGACTCGAGCTATTCAGAATATGATAGCAAGAGACGCTGAGGCTAGTAACCGTAGGAGTGTCCCTACCCCTCCTCCCCAGTATGAAGATAATAATCCTCTCTTGGGATTTGTGGCTGACTTGGAACGTGAAGCATTAGAGGCTAGTAAAGGGAAGACTAACACTCAGCCTCCTGTAGGGTCTGTTCCGTCACCTGAGCATAATGGAGAATCACGACCTATACAGATACTTGTCACTCGTGAGGTCTCTGATGACTGGCACCTCCAATATGGAGAGGAAGATTTCAAGCAGGTAGTTCGTGAAACCAAACTGGCTGCCATGGAAGGAAGAGGAGTGGATGACGAGTATAAGATAATTAAAGAGCAATTAAGGGATGTGGAAGGATCCAAGGTCTTTGGGGTTGATGCTTTGGAAATGTGTCTGGTACCCGATGTGGTCATACCTCCTAAGTTTAAGGCACCTAACTTCGAGATGTATAAAGGAGTTATTTGTCCCAAAAATCACATCCGGATGTTTGCCCGAAAGATGGGGGCTCACGCTAAAAATGAAAAGCTGATGATCCATGTTTGCCAAGACAGCCTCAGTGGGGCATCCTTGGATTGGTACATACAACTGGAAAGGACTCACATCAAGAACTAGGAAGATCTTACAAGTGCCTTTATAAGGCAATACCAATATAATGTAGACATGGCCCCTAATCGCATACAATTACAAAACATGTCTCAAAAAGGGAACGAATCTTTTAAGGAGTATGCCCAGAGATGGAGGGAGTTAACCTCTCGTGTGCAACCTCCATTGCGGGAAAGCGGGCTAGTAGATACATTCATGGGAACTCTGCAAGGGCTATACTATGAAAAGATGATTGGGTCCGTCTCAACTGGATTTACGGATTTAGTTATCATTGGGGAAAGGATCGAGAATGGATTAAAAAGCGGAAAGATTGGAAAGTCGTCTTCCAGTCAACATAATAACAAAAGGTACTCGGGAAACAGCTCGAAGAAGGAGGCCAATGTCATTTCTGCTGATAGGTATACTCAAGTACCTTATAACTCTTACGTGGCGGCTACGGCCTCTAGTCAAGCGTCTCCTACACTCCAAATCCAGCAGCCAAGGGCGCCACCTTCGCAAAATCAGCAACAACAGAAGTATCCCCGAAGGGAACAAAGGAAGCCATGGAAGGACTTTGACCCTATACCCACTACATATACTCAGATCCTACCAATGCTAATCCAAAAAGGATTGGTAGAAATCAAGCCGTTAGGGCCCCCTCCTACGCCTCCTCCTCGAGGGTATGATGCTAATGCTAGATGTGAGTATCATGTTGGATCGCCAGGGCATACGAATGAAAAGTGTTTAGCCTACAAGTTTAGGGTGCAAGATTTACTGGATTAGAAGGTCATTAACCTCAGTTATGACAATCCAAATGTAGGAGATAATCCTTTCCCAGGGCACGCTGGACCCACTGTTAACTCCATTGAGGGGCTGGGAGAGAATGTCCTAATCAGAGGGGTAGAACAAGTAAAGACTCCTATGACAAGAGTAAGGGAAGTATTATTTGGGTACGAGGAGTTTGAAAGGCTGCACGGTGACTGCGAGAATTGCGCGTCTGATCCATATAACTGTAAGAAGATGAAGAGGGTCCTCCAACAATTAATGGACCAAGGGATAATTCAAATTGGGTACTTAAGGAATATGAATGAGGTGGCTGCCTTAGAATCCCAGGGGCAAGTACCTTCTGAGATTCCATACCAGAAAAGGGGAGTTGCAACCCTTATTCAAATACCAGTTCCAAGGTCTGCAACTCCTATTCAAATACCAGTTCCCAGGCCTGCACAGGTACCCATTCAAATACCAGTTTCAAGGCCTGCACAGGCTCCTATTCAGATATCAATCCCGGTACCTGCACGAACACCAATTCAAATACCTGACCCTGCACCAGTCAAAGTTCCAGTGCCTGCAAAGTTAGAAGGCCATATCACTTTCCATGTTCCAGCACCATTTCCATATGAAAGCACTAAGACTGTGCCTTAGAAGTATGACATCACTGCGTCTGTGGGAGGAAAGACTATAATACCATCACCAGCTGTTAATAACATAGCTGGTATTGGAGGGATGGCCCGTAGTGGAAGAGTATACTCTTCAGAACAACCTAAGAAGGATACCCCCGAAAGCTCAAAGGTGAAGGAGACCACAAATACTGGGGAGGGATCTTCCAAGAAGGGTGTATCTCAAGAAGACGCCGAGGAATTTTTTAGAATAATAAAGAAAAGTGATTATAAGGTGGTGGACCAACTGAATCAAACACTGTCCAAGATCTCTATTATGTCCTTGTTGTTATGCTCTGAGGCACATAGGGAATCCCTGCTTAAGGTCCTGAATGAAGCCCATATCACCAAGGATATATCAGTGATTCAGTTCAACTAGGTAGTCGCCAATATCGCCGCCAGCACCTGTCTAGGCTTCAGTAGTGAGGAATTACCTCCCGAGGGGCAAGCACATAATAAGGCCTTGCATATATCAGTCAAATGTCAAGAAACTATTCTTTCAAGGGTGCTAGTGGACACATGGTCTACCCTAAATGTCATGCCTAAGGATACCCTTATGAAATTAACATCTGTAATGACCTTTATGAAGACCAGTTCCCTGATTGTTAGGGATTTTGACGGTTCGAAAAGAATGGTAATTGGGGAGGTGGACATACCTACAGTGGTGGGATCACATACCTTCATGATCACTTTCCAAGTCATGGACATCAATCCCTCCTACACTTGTCTTCTAGGACGACCATGGAATCATGCTGCGGGCGCAGTTACTTCCACACTTCATCAGAAATTGAAGTTCATATCTGGGGACAAATTAATAATTGTTGATGGGGAGGAAGACATGTTTGTCAGCCATCTCTCGTCATTCAGATACATAGAAGTGGATGGGGAGACATTTGAAATACCTTTCCAAGCTTAGGAGGTTGCAACGGTTAGTCGTAAGCAAGTCGTTCGAAAAGAGGAAAGGCCAAAAAAGATCACAGACTTAATCCAGAATGGGGATACTAAGGGCTGGGGCAAGGTGATAGAGATACATGAAAAGAAGGATCAATTCGGGCTGGGTTACAAACCAGCTAATAAAGGGGTTCAGAAGTCTCGCCAGATAACATTTCCTCCTCTCGAGGAAACTTTCCATAATGCCAGATTCAGAGATGAAGATCAAGTGACTGTAATTGAAGAGGAAAATAAGGGGATACCATATTGGGTGTGTCGTTGCTCACCAGATACAGTTCTCAACAATTGGAGGGCCATCGAGATTCCTGAGATGATTTCTGTTTCGAAGTAATTTACTTTTTTCTTTAAAATAATAATAAGTCCTTTGCTATGCCCAAGGCAAATGGACAAGCTTTGTAGGGCCACCTTTTGTTTCTTTGAATTATTTAATAATAAAATCGCATTTTGTTTTCAATCAAGATCTTTCTCTTTTCTTTGTTTCCTTTTTCCCAAATGGCAATACATTTTTCCTTTCAGTACTCTCATTTGCACCAATTCAAAAAATAATAAGCATAAAAATCTCCTTCATGCAGATTTAAAAATGAACCTATTGAAAATGACACAGCTATAATTCCTTACAACTTCGAGTTCCCGATTAACCAAGCGGAAGAGGGTGATGAGGACGATTGTGAACTCCCTGAAGAGCTAGCCAGAATGTTAAAGCAAGCGGATAAGGTGATACAACCTCATCAGGAACCAGTGGATGTGATCAATCTGGGAACTGAAGAGGACAAAAAGTAGGTTAAAGTTGGTGCTTCTTTAAACAAGGACGTAAAGGAGAAGTTGATCAAGTTACTACAAGAGTATGTGGATGTGTTCGCTTGGTCTTACCAAGATATGCCTGGTTTGGACACGGATATTGTTGAACATAAGCTACCACTTAAACCCGAATGTCCACCGGTAAAACAAAATTTAAGGCGAACCAGACCATATATGACTCTCAAAATCAAGGAAGAGGTTAAAAGGCAGTTTCACGCAGGGTTCTTAGCCGCAGTGAAGTATCCAGAATGGGTAGCTAACATTGTGCCCGTGCCAAAGAAGGATGGAAAGGTCAGGATGTGTGTAGACTATCGAGATCTCAATAGAGCAAGTCCTAAAGATGATTTTCCACTACCCCACATTGACGTGTTGGTGGATAACACTGCTCAATTCTCAGTCTTCTCATTCATGGATGGGTTTTCCGAATATAATCAGATCAAGATGGCTCCCTCCGACATGGAAAAGACCACTTTTATTACACCTTGGGGAACCTTCTGTTACAAGGTAATGCCCTTCTGGTTAAAGAACATTGGGGCAACTTATCAAAGGGAAATGGTAACTCTCTTTCACGACATGATGCACAAGGAAATAGAGGTTTACATCGATGATATGATTGCTAAATCACAAACTGAAGAAGGGCATATAGTCAATTTACAGAAGTTGTTTGAACGGCTAAGGAAGTTCAAGCTACGACTAAATCCGGCGAAGTGTACTTTTGGGGTCAGATCTGGGAAGTTGTTGGGGTTCATAGTCAGTCAGAAAGGTATAGAAGTTGATCCTGACAAAGTAAAGGCCATCCAAGAAATGCCAGCTCCGAGAACTGAAAATGAAGTGCGAGGATTCCTGGGGAGATTAAATTACATTGCAAGATTCATCTCACATCTTACTGCTACCTGTGAGCCAATCTTCAAGCTGTTGAGGAAAGGTCAAAGCATCGAGTGGGGTGAAAATTGTCAAAAGGCCTTCGATCGAAT
The DNA here is from genome assembly GCA_022829125.1 of Lathyrus tuberosus. Classification (NCBI taxonomy): domain Eukaryota; kingdom Viridiplantae; phylum Streptophyta; class Magnoliopsida; order Fabales; family Fabaceae; genus Lathyrus; species Lathyrus tuberosus. Next base: position 2,148,106 of record JALAZF010000274.1, on the reverse strand, counting down.
CAAGGAATATTTACAAGAGCCACCCATACTAGTGCCACCGGTACCTGAATGGCCACTCATAATGTACCTAACGGTGCTTGACAATTCGATGGGCTGCGTACTCGGACAGCAAGATGAAACAGGGAGAAAAGAGCGCGCAATTTATTACTTGAGTAAGAAATTCACAGATTGTGAATCCAGATATTCACTCTTGGAGAAGACCTGTTGTGCTATTGTATGGGCCGCCCGACGATTAAGGCAATACATGGTGTGCCATACTACTTTCTTAATATCAAGAATGGACCCCATCAAGTATATATTCGAGAAGCCTGCAATGACTGGGAGAGTAGCTCGGTGGCAGATGTTACTGACTGAATATGATATCCAGTATGTTACCCAAAAGGCCATAAAAGGGAGCGTATTAGCCGATCATCTCGCTCATCAACCGGTAGATGATTATCAACCTATGCAATTTGATTTCCCCGATGAGGATGTGATGGCTGTAAGAGATGATGATATCCCATATTCCTACGAAGGACCTGAACCCGGATCTCGGTGGAAGCTTATATTCGACGGTGCCTCAAATGCAGAAGGACATGGGGTGGGGGCTGTTATAACTTCTCCAACAGGATTCCACATACCTTTCACTGCAAGAATATGCTTCACGTGTACCAACAATATGGCAGAATACGAGGCGTGTATCTTAGGGATCAGCGAAGCCATTAACCTTGGAATTAAGATCTTGGAAGTATATGGAGATTCGACTCTCGTCATCAATCAAGTCAAGGGAGAATGCATAACAATTAATGCCAAACTAACTCGATATCGAGATTGTGTCTGGAAAAGGTTAACGTACTTTGATGAGATCACTTTCCATCATATCCCCAGAGATGAGAATCAACTGGCAGACGCTTTGGCAACTTTGACATCCATGTTCAAAGTCAAATGGTATAATGAAGCACCGGCTATAAGAATCAATCACCTAGATGAACCATCTTATTGTGCAGTAGTGGAGGCCAAAGTGGATGGTAAATCGTGCTTTTACGATATCAAACAGTTCCTCCAAAAACAAGAATATCCCGCAAATGCCTCAAGTGGGGATAAGAAAATGCTTAGAAGACTGGCAGCCCAATTTTTCCTTGACGGAGATGTACTTTATAAAAGGAATCATGACATGGTGTTGCTCCGGTGTTTAGATGGACATGAACAGGACATGCTTATTAAAGAAATACACAAGGGATCCTTTGGAACCCACGCCAATGGGCATGCAATGGCTAAGAAGATTCTTCGAGCAGAGTACTATTGGTTGACTATGGAATCGGACTGCTTTAAATATGTCAAGAAGTGCCACAAGTGTCAAATCTACGCGGATAAAATTCATGTGCCGCCAACTCCTTTGAACGTCTTAACTGCTTCGTGGCCTTTCTCTATGTGGGGGATAGACATAATCGGGATGATCGAACCGAAGGCATCAAATGGACACCGATTCATTCTAGTGGCTATCGACTACTTCACCAAATGGGTAGAGGTTGCTTCCTAAACTAATATGACAAGGCAAGTAATAGCACAATTCATCAAGAAAGAGATAATTTGTCGCTATGGGGTTCCTAACAAGATCATCACGGATAATGGGCTGAATCTAAATAACAAGGTGATGGATGAGCTATGCGAGAGTCTCAAAATCGATCACCATAACTCGTCGCCTTATCGCCCGAAGATGAATGGCGCAGTAGAGGTAGCCAATAAGAACATCAAGAAGATTATCCAGAAAATGGTGAAGACCTACAAAGACTGGCACGAAATGCTCCCTTTCGCACTACATGGCTACAGAACTTCAGTTCGTACTTCGACAGGAGCTACTCCTTTTTCCCTGGTATATGGCACAGAAGCGGTACTTCTTATTGAAGTAGAAATTCCTTCACTAAGGGTCATAATGGAGACTAAGCTAGATGAAGCTGAGTGGATACAAAATAGATTTGATCAACTGAACCTCATAGAGGAGAAGCGCATAGCTGCTGTATGTCATGGTCAACTATATCAGCGGAGACTCAAAAAGGCATTCGACAAGAAAGTTCGTCCTCGCCTATTCGAAGAAGGAGACTTGGTGTTGAGGAAAGTGCTACCCATCTATAAAGATCCTCGTGGCAAATGGGCCCCGAACTATGAAGGACCATATGTCGTAAAGAGTGCATTATCTGGTGGAGCTTTAATGTTGACTACGATGGATGGAGCGGATTTACCGCGACCGATAAATTCTGTTTCAGTCAAAAAATACTATGCCTAGAAAAAGAGGATAAAGGCCCGCTAAGTCGAAAACCCCAAAGGGCGACTTAGGCAAAAATTAGGGCATCCCGGTGGATTGAAAACTCGAAAGAGCAATTCAGGCAAAAATTAGGGACTTATATAAAAATGGTACCCGACAAGTCGAAAACCCTAAAGGGCGGCTAGTTGAAAAAAATGGTATATCATCCTGGTGGACTAAGACTCGAAAAGAGCGGTCCAAGCAAAATTAAGGATATCCAAAAGGCATATGACTGATAGCACTTATGGTCACACAACAGAGTTCGGAAAGGAATGATCAATCCAGTCGTCGTCTTTAGAAGCGAAGTGTCAGGGCCTCAAGGACTTAGGAATATTAGCTGGTGTTTGAATTCAATAGGGACATAGATAAATTTGTTTTTTCGTATTGCCATTTTTTTCATCTTGTAGATTTGTAGTAATTCCTCCTTATGAGGATTGCTTTCCTTATGTATTATTGCCTGTTCATGGGCCCGTTTTTCTGTAAATAAAATTTTATTTTCTTCCCAATTATTCCGCTTGATTACAAAATGCCGATTAATTATAGGATAATGCATTGAAACTTTGGGCATCATCAAAAATCTTTCAAAAGGAAAATGTATTTTACTTCGATTTGGAAACAGTAAAGGAATCATATCACAAGGTTTATATGTTAGCGGTCACGATTCCATCATTATGGAAGTTTCTTTAAAGGAATAATACACATCTCTATATATCAAGAGCATATGACTTGTTACACTCGTCAAAGGAGTCAAGGGTTTAAGGGTTAAGAAGTTAGAATGTTACAAAGATATTGGTTTCCGTAAAAACACGCATTGCATATCATAAAAGAGACGCTAGCCTAAATAATGCATCATGCATAAGAGCATACATACTATTGAACATGCATACATGGCATAAGGGTTAACTATTCTCAGGGATACCTGGGTTTAATCAGATATTTCGCTACGGGTTTGCTACTAGGGATATTGGAATAATCAGGGTAGAACATGTCTAACTCAGCGGTCAAAATTAGGGTCCTTCTTGTATTTAATCATCTCCTCTTCAAAAGAGGAAGACATGTCGACTTCCTCTTTCTGATTCGAAGACGATTAAATAGGGGCAGCTGTAGTACCCTAAATTTTGACCAGTGTTTTTCGTCTGTTTGAGATTTTTCTTGTGCTACCGGGGGGTGTCATTCAGATATCATTTGGGCTTTTGGGGGGGGGGGGGGGGTCTGTTAGTACTTTTAGACCTATTACGGGGTTTGGTTTCATATAAAGGACTTTTATATTAGGAATTAAAAAGTTTTAGATTAATAATATTTAGAATTTTGGTTTAATTATTTTTTTAATATTAGGAAGTAAAGTGTTCTTTTAAAATTAATAGGGATTTCAGTTTTAGAATTTATTATTTTAACTTTTTATTATTACAGATTTAATTGGGTTGTTATTGTAGAATATGGGCTAATTAGAGGATAATCAGGTATTACTGTTAGAATTAATTATTTCTTAAATATTTTCATTATTAATGGTTTTGAATCTAAGTACTTATTGGCTTGGCTTTATTCGTTTTTCATTTATTAATTTTTGTAATTTATTTTTAATTGGAAAAGGAATTAGCCTATTAGTATTCTGATATTTTTATTGTCTATTTGTTTTATTCTTTAACACGGTTATCATTAATTAATATTGTTAATATGGTCATTCTTTTGTTATTTATTATTTAGAACTATTTTTATTATTATTTACAAGTTTGTTGTGGTTATTATTATTAATTATTATTTATTTTATGTTTATTTTATTTTAGTCAAAATTGTTGACCCAATTAAGTCATCGTCTTCCCCAGCCCAACCCTAGATCTGCGCAGAATTTGGGAAAGGTGGATCAATCAGAATCATTGTTTATTAATATTACAATCAGATTGTATAATAATTACAAAATTGAATCAAACCCTAATCCTAATTAAAACTGAATCAAATCAAATTTGTACAAATTCTAACATAAAATCACAATGAAATCAAATCAGATAAGAATTACATCAAAAGTTCCTAAAACAGATTCAATCTAACTTAATTCTAGACCTAATTCTAACTCTATATAAACCTAAGACAAATCTAAAAGAATGGGGACCCCGAAATTGAAAAGTTGCTGCTGCGAACCCCTAATCCACTTAAAGCTCGTACATAGAGAATTAGGGTTCATCATCAGAACCCTAAATTCCCTGGGCAAAACCCCAATCGATCACCTGCAAAAAAGCAAAAAGGAGAGAGATTAGAAGAGGAAAAATAAAAGGAAATACTAGGATATAAAAATTAGGATATTGCATTGCTAAAGTGTATTGACCCAAACATCTTGCAGTCCAGAAAGGAATAAGCTTGTCATCACCAAATATGAATGATAATAGTTACATGATCCCATTTGATTTTTTTGACTCTATTAACTTTAACAAATCCCTCCACCAAATGGACTCTTTAGACTTCGAAGCACAACCCTCATTAAACCCCAACCTTCTCCACAAGTTACCATACCTTTGTTGTAGAATGCCCACCCATAATGCATTGTCTTCCTTAAGCACCCTCCACACCAGTTTACATAGCAAAACACTATAGCTTGATACATCCTTAATGCCAAGACCACCCTCCTCTTTTGACTTGCAAATAGATTTCTAATTACTCCACACAATGCCACACTTCTCCGCACAACCTTGCAAAAGAAAATTCCTTTGGATGCTAAAAATTTCATGAATGACTTTGACTAGAGCCTTATAGAAGGATAGACGATACATAGACAAATTTGTAAGAATATAATTTATCAAAGTTACCCTACCACTCATCGATAACAATCTACCCAGATGATAATTTTGCCTTTAATGTTGAAATAACTGGTTTCCAAAAATCTACTCTTCTAGGATTTCTTCGTCAGTAATAGCAAGAAATTTGAATGGTATTTTACCGATCTTGCATGCTAAAAATTGAGCAGCAACATGAAGGAAACTATCATTGATCCTTATCCCATATGACCTACTCTTATACATATTAATCCTTTAGCCAAACACCATTTTAAACCCTCTAAATATAGCCTTCAATGCCCATAGATTAGACCAAGAACCCTCAGCTACAATTGAGAACAAATAAAGAGACAGTGGATCTCCCTGTCCAAAACCCCTTTTAACAGAGAATTCCTCAGTAAGGCTACCATTGACCAAAACTGACATGTTGTTTGAAAAAACACTAGCTTCTAACCATTGCATTCACGTCAGACCAAATCCTATTTTCCTCATAATGCTTCTCAAGAAATTCCAGTCCATGCAGTCATAGACCTGAGCAAAGTCTACTTTAAATAGCAAGCAACTCTTCTTTTCTCTGCTATCATAATCTATAATTTTGTTTGTCACCGATACTCTATCCAATATTTGTCTCCCTGGTATTAATGATGTTTGATCAATAGAAACAATCTTCCAAAGGACTTTCCTCAACCTTGAAGCTAAGATCTTGAAAATTACTTTGTACATACAACCTATTAAACAAATAGGCATATACTCGTTCAATCCTCGAGGGTTATCAATTTTGGGAATAAGATCCAAGAAGAAAGAAGTTGTAGCCTTAGGAAGCTTAGTATTCCTATGGAACTCTTAAAAAAAATCCAATAATATCTTCTCCAACCACCTCCTAACACTTTTTTATAAATTCCATGTTAAACCCATCTAGCCCAAGGATCGTATCCCCCTCGCAATCAAAAATCACTTCTCTGATTTCTTCCATAGAGAACATCTCCTTCATCCCTTCCTTCTCATCAACATATAATATTTTGAACTCAATCCTTTCCAAGCCAGGCCTAGGAATAGGACGATCCTTAAATATGTCATAAAAGTATTGTTTGATGACCCCTTTAACTTCTGAAACACTTTTCACCTCTCATGTTTCTGTTTGAATTGAGACCAAAGAATTCCTCTTAGTTCTAGCTTTCAACAGAGCATGAAAGTATCTAGTATCAGATCACCTTCCTGAACCCACCTCTGCCTTTACTTTTGTTTTATCAAGCTTTCTTTCAAATGAAAATTATTCCAGATCTTGTTAGACACAATATTTTGTCTTAACATGAATTTCCTCTTCCAATTGACTTCTAACAGTTAGCCATTCACCCTTCAAACCATTTAATTCCTCAATTCCCTCCTCAATCTTTAGATCTAACCATCCAAACACCGATTTATTCCACCATTTAAGTCTCTCTTTTAAGAACTTAAAATTTTCTTTAAGCACATAATATTTCTTCCTAGAACCAGAATAAGAATTCCATTCTTTCTTAACAAAATCTAGAAACTCCTTATGATCATACCAACAATTGAGCACTTTAAATGGCTTAGGCCCCTAGTTTAAATTTAAGCCTTAATCCAAACCAACCTATGATTAGATATATCCCTATTACCTTAAGTTTGACCCACAATTTTCTACTCGTTAACTAAACCCTCTGAAAATAAGAATCTATCAATTCTACCACTTGAACTCCCATATGATTTTATCCAAGTATGTTTGTTCCCCACAATGGGTATATCAACAAGATCCACAAGATCAATAAAGCTTCTGAACTTCTCCATGCCAGTGGCTCTACTACCTGAACTTCTACCACTCCTCCAAAGATTTTATGGCATTAAAATCGCCACCCCACCACCCACTTTCTCGACTCTAATTTAGCTTTCTATTGCAATAATTATAACTAAAGTAACCTTTTATCTGCTAGACTGCATGGGGAGTATATATTCAGAAAATAATAATTCATACCTTTTCAAATCGCCTTGATACCAAGATAACTTTTTCCCTTGAAACTGAACACTGACAAGATCAAGCCTTTCATCCAAGTAGTCAAAATACCTCCAGAGCACCCTTCAGAATTCTTTGCAGACCGCTCAAAATCTGACTCCATTTGTGGAACCCTCGTCTCTTGAATAAAACATATATCAGCCTTCTCTTTTAACAGAATTTGACTAAGTCTTCTTTTTTTTAATCGAGTTGACGCACCCTCTTATGTTAACGGTCCCAATATTCATGGGACACTTGTGATAATCTCCTTTGTCGATTCAAAGCATCTATGATCCCTATCTTTAATTTCACGAACAATACCTTCAAATACCTCATCATTCTTATCCCCTTCGATACCCAGGTTTTTAATAGAATTCCACACTTTAGCTGGAACTTCCACATCAATAGATTTACATAATCTAGAATTGCCTTATATAACATTAGAATCATTGATTGACTCGAAACATAAAACTGACCCTCCTGGAAATCTTGAAAATTGTCCCTCTGAAATCTCCCCCAAAGAATTCAAATTAGAATTAGGGCTACGAGTAGTTAAGGCTAGAGGAATACCACTAGATGAAATTAAAGCATAAACATACGAATGAGTTAAATAGACCTTCAATTTTTCAAAAATTGCCACCAGGTTCTTTTTCTTTTTGGGTTAAAAAGGATTGACTGGACCATTGGATCTAACAGGGGTACAAAATATTGGATCAGAGAAATCCATAGTTGGGCTAACCACCCTTTGTTTCTATCACGACAATTCCAACCCTTTAGTTACACAAGCCCCATTACCCACAATTGTTGACATTAATATCAATTTCACATGATTATTAATGATATCGTTATCATACATAGCATTTAGTGTTGGCTCCAACAGTTCACTTCCTACAAACCCTTTCTCTATATCACCTATTCCCAAGCCTAATTTTTCACCTCTTCCATATTGAGTTACATCATCTGAAATATCCATATCGCTTACATTTTCCTCAATGACAGCTTCAAAATATTTTTCTTGCTTTTCTGTTCCTTTGTTACTTTGATTCGACCTCTGGTTGACATCACGAGTTTCCTCAACATCCGCCTCTTAACTCTCATTGACCTCTTCATCCCACGCGTTGTCATCTTCATATTCCTCATAACAACTTATTTTGTGGGTTCCTCCACCCTTCACTTCTTTTGGGCCCATGCATATCCTCCACCATTTTTACTCTATAAATGTTATCATTGATTTCGACATTGAAAGTTTGGTTCAAGACCATCATATGTTTGGTACAAACATGTATTCTTGCCACATCCATCTTCGCCTAATTCCTTGTCTCGTCATCAGAACATACATACACCCCAACTGAACATGTTATAAATTTGAAGAACTACGGAGACTAAGCGTGGCAAGGCACCCCGTAATCTCCGTAAAGTAAGTTTTTTGTTGTCAACATCTTTTGAAGATCAAGGGTGAATCTCAGAAAACTATTACCTAATCCATTTTTTTGCTTCTTCTATCAGAGCTTTAACCCCCCCCCCCCCCCCCCCCCCCCCCCCCCGCGCCCCTCTTCACTTTCTTCTAGAAGACCTAAAGTCACCCCAAGAGAGGTGGCTTTAACTCTGAAATAACCTTTTGTGTGAAACACTTCCTGAATGTTATATGTCATTCCCGCACTATCCATCACACCAACAAACGCTCTTTCGAATATGTGCAGTTCAGAATATTTAATATTGAGCTGTAAATGAGCAAAAACCGGATTTTGCCCCTTAAAACATCCACCCACAAACTTCTTTTATAGAATTTCATTCCTTCATAGAACCCAATTTTTGTTATTACTAGCTCAGTTGCTTGATGTGATGAACCAGTTTTCCTTGCAGCTTGAGCATATGACATCACCTTAGAATTTTCCTAGTGATGATCAATTGATTTCCTTTTAATATTACCAGACATATGATATGGTGCCTCCCTCCACGATCCTTATCACGAGCGCTTTGATGCTTTAGTTTCGATGCCTGCCCTCCATGCTGAAACTTTGGAATATTCACATATATCTTCTTTGACTTAATGAATATATTATTCAGCTTTACTGCTAGTAAATCTTCATTGACCACCTTTCTGAAACGTACAAAACCATATCGCTTTCCTCTTTTGTCTCTCTTTGGAGGGATCACGACTTCATCAATCAATCCATATTGTTTGAAAATTTCAAACATCTTCTTAGCACCATGAGATCCAGGGAAATCAGTAAAGAAATTTTTTGAGATGGCATCCACTCGTCCTATCCCTTTTCCTTTCCTTGAATCCTAAAACCCATCATTATTCACTTTAGATTTCTCACGCCTATGCCAGACCGTCTTCTAACCACCATCAGTATCACTTCCCAAACAATCATCCATTATAGTTTAGTTGACTTCTACTATTTCTAAAACATGGGGTTGGGTTTAAGTGGACTTATATATTTCTTTCAAATTCTTAAAAGATAGACTCTACCTTTAAATAGAAACAACCCTTATTTTGGGATTGAGTGTTCTCTATTATAATAATCACTAAAACAAATAATATATTTTATGACAAAACTTTCATCTCATTCAATGAAAAAATGATGTGTAAATTGTGAAGAAGATGTTTTTCATCTATCTTAGATTAAATTTCAATGAAGACAAAAACTTATCAGTGAAGAAAGATCAAAGAAGAAAAAGATTAAAATCAAGTATCAAGATTGCATAAGCATTGGAAATTAAAGGATTGACTCATAAAGATTGAGGTACCAATGACACTTCATTTGTGTATATATGTTAGGTGCTCAAACATTTTCACCTAAATCATTTCGAACATTTTTGCATGCATTGTTTCAAATTTGCATCTTTAACTTAGAAAATTTTTAAAGATTTAAGAAGGTAAATCGATTTACCTAGAGTAAACCAATTTACATTGGTTCTGTAAAACAAAATTTTAAAAAGAAAAACAGGTCAATCGATTTACCTCCTGAGTAAATTGATTTACCATTCCATGTTGGCCAATGTAAATCGATTAACCATTACAAATTAATCGATTAGCCTAGTTTTTTTTCTAATTTTTTTGAATGTTGTGGATAGGTAAATTGATTTATCTCCTAGAGTAAATCAAATTTTTTTATGCCAAAGAAAATAGATTAAACACCAAGAGACGCCAAATTGGCTACAACAGAAAGATCACCCACCTTTGGGATATGATTTGACAAAGATCTAGAACCAAAGGTCTTACCAATCCCAACCATAAAATGGGCATCAGTGTTTTGGCTTCTACTAATAAAAACAACAGAAGAATTGCAAAGAGAGCTGAGCAAAAACCTGCAATCTACTACTATGTGCTCTACATCAGCTCTAAACTCATAATCATTAATACAGTCAACAATAACAAGAGCATCAGACTATAAACAAACATTACTAAAACTGAAGTCACTTGCCAATTGAAGACCCCAACGGATTGCTAATGCCTCCGCCACCGCCGGGTTTGCAAATCTCATGATTTTCTTCGAGGCTGACAGAAAAATGTTCTCTTCAGGACTTTTAATAATGCAGCCCATGGAGATCGTTCCATCCTCAAAACAGCCAGCATCCGTTTGGATTGTCCATCCAATATGCCTATCATTTCCAAAATTCCCAAGCTGCTTGCCATTGGGGCCACCAAGACAGTTTTCATTTTCCTGCACATGATTCTAAATCTTCGACGCCAGCTGGTACGGATCAATAGAGACAGAATTAAATACTTTTTCATTCCTAGATTTCCAAAGCATCCAAAGACCAGTAAAAACCGTCCTTGCAATGACCTTCTCACCGACGTCCAGGATCCTTTCTAGCCAATCCAACAGTGCCCCTTTAGACGGAATATGAACTCTAATAGGCAAAGCAAAGAAAGTTTGGTTGACAAGATCACATCGGAAAAAAAGATGGAGAGTAGATTCTACATGGGAGTGACAAAAAACACAAGTGTCGTCAAGAATAATACATTTTTGTATCAAGTTTGCTTTTGTTGGGAGAATATCCTTTACAAGGCGCCATACGAAGTTTTTGATACGAGGGCTCACATCAACTTTTCACAACTTCTTCAAATTCAAGGCATTTCTACTCGTCAGAGCGCTTGGAGCTTGTTGTCTTTTCTTTGATGCTAGGAACTGGTATGCAGACTTGACAGAGAAGATTCCATCTTTTTCGTGCATCCAGATTAGCTTGTCAGGTGGAAGTCTGGTTGACAGAGGGATGCTACAAATATGATTCACATCATTGGTTTCAAAATGGTCCTTCAATTTCTGACTCATCCAACAACCTGTTACAGGGTCGATAAACATCGAAACCTTTGCATCCTTTTCTAGATTAACAGGTGGTAATCGAGGTCTGTAGCTTGGCAGTGAAAGGATCCAATTATCCTCTTGGACTTTGACTGAAATCCTGTTACCAATTCTTCAACATGATCCCTCATACACCAATTCTCTTGAGCTTAAAATGCTCCTCCACCCGTGACTTGGGTTGTAGCCCAAAGGAGCCTCAAAGATGTTGTAGCGCGGAGAGTATCTACCTTTGAAAAACCTCTCAAACAGAGAGGCATCACTATTCAGGAGTCTCCAGAATTTCTTGCTAAGTAAACACAAATTAAAGTCATGTATACTGTGAAATCCCATGCCTCCATCTCCTTTCCTTTGAGACAAATGTTCCCAACTCAACCAATAAATTTTGTTATCACTTCCTTTAGATCCCCACCAAAATTTTGCCAAAATTCTTTCAATTTCTCTACAACACTGATCTGGGAGTTTATAACAGCTCATTATGAATGTTGAGATTGCCTGCGCCGCCATTTTTATGAGCACCTCCTTCCCCGCTCTTGACAGAAAACTTTATTTCCAGCCTTTGACTTTCTTCCACGCCCTCTCAATAACCAACTGGAAGACTTCTCTCTTAGACCTACCAATCACTACTGGAAGGCCAAGATACCTCGCGTGGGATGTCACTTCTTTGAAGCCCAGTTTGCTATGAATCCTTTCTCGAACATCAGCCTCTAAGTTCTTGCCGAATGAGACCTCAGGCTTGTCTTTATTCATCATCTGACTTGAGGCATCTTGGTAAGCCTGGAGAATTTCTTTGATACAATCAGCTTCGGCTTCATTAGCTCTGGCAAAGAGGAGACAGTCATCAGCGAAAAACAGATGAGATATTGTGGGAGCTTTCCTGGCCACCTTGACTCCATGGAGTTGCTTATTCTTCGATGCCTCCTTTAATAAGTTGGACAAGACATCTGCACAAATAACAAACAGGTAAGGAGAAATTGGGTCTCCTTGGCGGAGACCCCTTGTAGGGATAATTTTTTTACTAGGATGGCCATTAATCAAGATCTGATAGGAGACAAAAGTTATGCAGGCTTTAATGAGTTGAATAAAGTTGACTGGAAATTCCATAACTCTAAGGGCTTCAAGAACAAATTCCCATTCCATTCTATCATACGCCTTTGACATGTCGAGTTTCAGCGCCATGATTCCTTTCTTTCCCTTCTTTTTATTCTTTATCTAGTGGAAGCATTCCATTGCTATGAGTGCATTGTCAGTGATGAGTCTTCCCTTAACAAAAGCACTTTATTCTTTGCTGATTACTTCCGGTAAGATCTCCTTTAATCTGTTGGCTATTTCTTTCGTCACGATCTTCATAAAAACATTGCAGAGGCTGATGGGTTCTTAAATCAGTAGGGGATGACGGGTTCTTTTGTTTAGGGATAAGAGTTATGAAGGTATTATTTATTGAAGATGGGTCTCTATTATGATTCAACACCTCCAAAGCCATTCCAATCACATCCTTACCAACTATCTGCTAGTATTTCTAAAAAAATAAGGTCGGGAGTCCATCAGGACCCGGAGCCTTTGTAGGGTGCATCTGCATCAGGGCATTGTGGACCTCAGATTCGGAAAACAGTTTGGCACAAAGGTCTTTATGTTCATGAGAGAGACATCCCTTAAGAAAGCTACAGACCTGATTCATATTTGATGGCCTAACTGAAGTGAAAATTTGGGAAAAGTAATTCACCGGGATCTTTTCACAGTTTAGCCTGCCATATTTCCAAGTTCCTTCCTCACCTTTCAGCCTTTTGATTGTGTTGGTTTTCCTCCGTTGATCCGCTTTTCCATGAAAGAATTTCGTGTTCTTGTCCCTCTCCATGAGCCACATAGCACGACTTCTCTGTCTCCACATTGTCTCTTCAATTCTAATAAGCTTGTCTCTTTGGGAGCTTAACACGTGATACTTCTTCATTTCAGCCGGGTCGCCAGACCATCTTCTATCCTCTTTCAACAAATCTTCCAGACGATTTATTTCCTTAGCAATGAATCCAGTTCTATACTCTTTGAAAGTATGTCAAAGAGATTTAATATTTACCACTTTCTGTCCAAAAGAAGCCACACTACCATTCCAAAGAGATTTAATTGACTCCTCGCATCTGATGTCTCTTGACCAGGCCTCCTCAAATCTGAATAAATAAGGTATTCTTTCTTCTTCATCCACCTTTTGAATTTTAATACGGATGGCAGAGTGGTCAGAGCCATACCTTGGTAGATGAGTGACATTGGTAAAAGGAAAATAGCTTCCAAAGTCTCATGAGTGGAGAGCTTTATCAAGCCTGCATTGAATGTTCGCTTCACCCCGTCTTCCGTTAGACCAAGTATAAGGATATCCTGAGTAGTTAACTTCCACTAAACCTATTTTGTCTATAGTTTTCCTACTCCAGTTTAATTGGGTTATAGATCTCCCCACTCCACCTTTTTTATCCCTTTCGTTCGATATATCATTAAAATCTCCGAATAATAAGGTCTTTTCGTTGCTTTCTTCCACTATGGACTGAACTAGCTCCCATGTCTCTTTTTTCCTGCTCTCTTCGTGAAATCCATAGATTCCCCCAAAGGACCAAGAAACATCTTCATCCACAAGCTTGTAAGACCCACCTATGTGATTTAACGAATGAGACGTCATCCCAATCTCCAGATCATCAGACCACAACATGCTAAGACCACCTGCCCTATCCTTTCCTGGCCATTACAGTCGACTGAAAACACACTTCTGAACTTCAGTTTGTGATTGAGCTTTGCCATTTCTTCCTTTTTCAATTTGGTTTCCATCAGAAAAACCAAATGAGGGTTTTCATTACAAAGAAGCCTCGCAAGACTTCGAACTGCATGTCGGCTCCCCAGGCCCCTGCAGTTCCAACTCAGAATTTTCATTATTCTAGGAGGTGTTGGCCCTCCAACACCACCTCTGGTATTTCATTTGCTGCGTTGTTCACACCTTCATCATGTTTCCATTTTTTATCACTTGTTCCACAATCTTCAAGTGAACCTTCAGTAATCATGACATCAATTAGTTGTCTCTTAGTTTGTGTTACCTTTGACGTCTTCCATGTTGTTAAACTTTCTGCTTTAGGTACCTTCTTCCTTGACCATTTCCTCTTCTGTGATGTTGCATTGTTTACCATCTTGGATTTGTCTACTTTTGATATCATTACCGCTTCTAAAGACTCTGCGACTGTTTCCACATTCACTTGGTTTTCCGTTGCCTCTTTCTCATTTCCAGGGCTTGTAGATTCTATCTCTCTTATCTCCTTGCCATGTTGAACTTCAATGTCGTCCGCTTTGTTTTTCCCCTTTGATTCACATCTGCTCTGGCTTGATGAGATATTGAATAACTCTTTGCTACAGGTACTTGAGCTAGACTCGCGTCTCTTTGCTTCCTCTCCAATCTTTGGTAACGGTGAAGCTCGTAACCATTGACCGTACGATAGATCAGTCTCTTCTATTTCTTCATAGCCCTCAGTGTTGAGATCTTCTACTACTTCACAATCTTTGATTTGGTGTCCCATTCTTCCACAGACAAAACAGAATGTAGGCAGTCTCTCGTACTTGAAATAGACTCTCAAATTCTTTTCTTTGAATTTGACCACTGTACCCCTTTTTAACGGATCTTTCAAGTTGATTTTGACCTTTAAGCATAGAAACCTGCCATTTCTATGAGCTTCCTAGAGTAAATCAATTTACCTATGTAACATATGGAAAAATTTTGAATCAATGTCATACCTCTTCATCAAAATTTATCATGATACCTTTCTAAAACATTGTAAATTCTCATGATCATTTTCTCAAACATTGTTACTAATTTCCAGCAGTATTGTGTAACTTATAAATAGTAATTTTTCATTATTCAAATCACCTCTTCCCATCTTAATTTTCAAAACAATTCATCTATTGTTTCTATGAGTTCATAACTTTTTGGCAAAAACTTTTTATGCATAAATTCCATACATCAAATAAAAATTTCTCAAACATATTAAGAACTTATGATATGTATATTCTTGAACTGTATACAAGTGGAAGAGAAAATAAAAATTGTTATATCTTGGAATTCAAGCCAAGTTGAAAAGATTATTCAGAGTTGTAATCATAATTTGTATTTGTTCACCAAGTGTGTGATGACATTGTCTATAGGGAAAGTGGTTGTACTTTCTACAGGTGTTACAAAAAGGAAGTGATGTTCTTTCTATTTGTTGGAAAAATGTCCTTTGAATTGGTTTGATTAAAAGTCCACCATAGGTTTGGTATTTATGTTAGAAGATTGTACGAGAGGTCTTGGTGTAAAGATTGTACAAAGATCTAACATAGTGAATCTCTCACGAGGTGGGAGGGGATTATAGTACTCTTGTTTGAAAAGAGGAAACGTGATAGATCTTTTGTTGATTTCCTTACCGCACTTTTTCCTGCTTTATTATTCATCCATTTATCATAACTTATCAGAAAAATAAAAAGATCCATAACATCTCTAAAATAACCGAAATAGTATTAAAACATAATTCACCTCCTCTTAGGTTGCACTTTATACTTACATTTGGCATCAGAGCAGGTTAAGGTAACTTGCTCCTTGATCCAGAAACATGGATTCTGCTAATCGTGTTTTTGCATATGGTGGCAGTAACAACAAACCTCCATGTTTCGTCGGTGAATATTATGACTTCTGGAAAAATCACATGCAATTGTATCTAGAACCATAAGGAGAAGAAATATGGAATGATGTTTAAAATGGTCTATACGTTCCTAAAATGGTCCATACGTTTCTAAGACGGACATCAATAATTTAGAACAAGAAAAAGTAAAAGGCTCTTAGAATAAAGATAATAAGAAGAAAGTGTTATTTGACAAAAAGCCAAAGAACATTCTTCAATCAGCCCTAGGCATGAATGAATTCTTTCGTATATCTCATTGTAAAACAAAAAAATAGATTTGGGATACTTTGGAAGTGACTCATAAAGGTATAATAAAAGTAAAGAGAACAAAACTAAACACTCTGTCACAAGAATACGAGATGATTAGAGTGCATCCTGGAGAAACAATTCTTGACTTGCAAAAGAGATTTTCACATTTGATAAATCATTTGATGGATCTTGGGAAAACATTCATACATGATGATTTAAATCTCAAAGTTCTTAGATCGTTGACAAGTGCATGGCAATAAAGGTGGCGACAATATCGGAATAGAAAATTCTCTCCAAAATTTCTTCGGCTGCATTGTTCGGTAAACTTCAAGAACATAAATTAAAACTTGAAAGGCTATAAAAGCATGAAAATCCAGAAAAGAAACCCAAAAGTCTTGCTTTAAAAACTAGATTCAAGGACCATGATAGAAAACAAGAAGATGAATATCAATATACTAGTGATGATGGTGATGAATTAATTAATAAACTCAAAAAATTCTTGAGAAAGTAAATAACAAAGGAATATAGTAAAAAAGAAGCACCAACTTCAAAAAGGAAGGTTACTTGTTTTGAATATGGAAGAAGAGGGCATGTTAAAAGTGAATGCTCTACACTTCTAAAGAAGAACAAAGTCAATAACAAGAAGGACAAAAGACCAAAGATAGAAAATATGGCATGGGAAGACAATGAGATAAATTCGACTTCAGATGAAGAACATGAAAACTTGGCATTAATGGCCTCACGCAATTCTAATGATTCTAAAATTAATGAGATATGTCCTTACACTACAAGAAATTTGACATTTACCAACGAAAAAAATCTGTTGGTAAAGGTCAACTATAGTTCCCTATACCAACAGTATTTTGGCGTCCCAATATCTTCTACCAACAAAAATTTTAGGGGTTGGACTAAATTTCGAGACTATAGCAATGGCTAATTATACTATTTAATAACTTTATCCCTCACGTATTTCCGTTGGTACAGGACAAAATAGCTATTGGTATATGTCTCTTTTTTTTCTTTTTGCGAATATTTCTTTCTTATAATTAATATTTGTTAATAATAAAATTTTGACAATACTTTTTATATGCACCACACAAATCTTTTTTCTTTTACTTTATATTTTTAATTTTAAAAAAATCATAAATAAAATTAACATATATCTTACTATATAAGAAAAGTTGAGGCTCTGGAAAAGCCTCAACTGCCCTTACTTCTTATGCTGCCACCTCACTAAAATGAGGGTAATTTTAGTCAACAATTTACTTTTTCTAACTTGTGATGTCATATCTTTATAATCCAACTACATGGTTATTACATTGTGCCTTGGTTTGTTAACTTGGTTAACCCCCAAGGGTTGGCCTAGTGGTGGACGCTTGGGTCTTGAGAGTGTGCTCCTCTCAAGATCTCAGGTTCGAATCCTACTAGGTGCAATCAACTCTTGTGTGGGCCAGTCCATACGGAGCTTTGCTCTGGCTTGAAATGGGGCCCCCGCTAGTGGACGGTGGGTATTGGTCCCTCTTGGATTAGTCGGTCGCAAGGCCGGATACCAAGATTTCCAAAAAACAAAATGATGATGTCACTTTCTATTTTGGTTACAAACAAACTCATTCAATTATAACATTTTTCTGCTGCGGACCTATTACCAATGTATGCAACACGTCCATCATTCTGTGGGTATACTGTTTTCGTCTTTCTCTCTCTCGATGCTCATCTCACTGCAATGCTCATCTCTTCTTCGAACTTCTCTGTTTCTCTTCTTTCTTCATGTTCGTCTTCTCGATGTTCGTCTTCAATGGTATAGCTGTGTTGGAGCCAACGCGTATTCAGCGACGAGGGTTGTGGTGGTTGGAATCAGAATAGCTGATGAGTTTCACTGGCATCGTAGGTCCAAACTTGTCATTTCCCTTCTGAAAGTTGTTGCTAAGGCCATTGTTGAAACGTATACCCATTTTTGAATCATTTGTGGACGGTGTAGCTTCATTGATGTTCCAGATCTGTTGCAGGTATATAGAAGAGGGTTTATCAAAGTTTATTGTTGTATTTTATACTGTTAGATCCCTCCATAATATTTGTTAATGTTTTCCTTTTTTATGTTTTGTAGGTTGGACTGATTTGTTATGATTTAGGGTTCATTTTTTATGTTATGTTTTGTTAGGGTTGGAAACTCATTTGATGTTTTTTAATGCTTTCATCTTCATATGAAGTTTAGAATTTTTTGCTAATAGTATGTGTTCATATTATCATGATACAGCTGAATATATCTGTGGAAATGAAATTTAGGTCATGTCTAAAAATGAGCCTTTATGAATGTTTGATCTATAGTGTTTGCAAACTCTGTTGATTTCTCTCATTATCGGTGTTTGAGTGCAGGTTGGGGCTGGAAGCAGACATCAAAATATACACTGTTCATCAAACATGGTTGGTGCTGTTACAGTTATTATTGAGTCTTCTGTTTTATCCATTCAACCAAAGGTATTGTTTCTTATCATGTTGTGTATAACAGAGTTGTTCCTTATGGTGTTGGACATGGTTTACGTGTTGGTCCTATGAATGTATGAATAAAACTTAATTACTATGAATCAAAATTAATTGCTATGAATCAAAGATGATCTTTGAACATGCCCTTTGGTTTTGGTTATATGTGTTTGATTGATTTTCCAAAGTAATTCTGAGGATGCTCACTATATTATCGTTAACCCAAAGTATTTCTCAAAGTTCTACTATATTATCGTTAACCCCAAAGTTCTGATTTTTTTTACAAATGATTCCTTGTCTTCCAGAGTTTTGGACAGCATGGGATGGAGCTGATTGTCTCAATGATTCCTTTAAGATTTTGGGTATTTTTAGTGAAGAGCAATTTCTACTCGGAATGGAGAAACTGACAGCTAACATCTGCAAATGAGCAACATCTATCAGCCCTGTTTTCATTGTTGTCATGCTTTTTCATGTTTCTTCATTTGTTTGTGTACAGGATATAACTTAATTGTCAACTGTAGCTTATTTTTTTAATTTATTTTGTTTTAACTTTTTAGTGTGTTTGCTTCTGTTGTAAATTACTTTTGTTTTAACAGGTGATACATTACTTTGTGGTCTCAACTGTCAACTGTTGTTTCCTATTTTAAAATTTGATTTCTGGTTGTAAATATCCTTAGAACACTCATATTCTTCTAACATTGTTCATTAGGAAAATAGCATCCAGAGGATGGAAAGCTGACCCAGCAGAGGATCTGTGACACCAGGAAGCATTGGTATTGTATATTATATCCGACCTGACAGTAGTCTGTTAATTGAACTGAGGTATCTTCCAAATCCATGGCATTGTGAACCAGAGGAGGCTGAGCTATCCGACCTGGCATTCTATCATATGGAGTTGACATAAAACACATAAGGTGGTGTGGTGTTCTTCAGGTGATTGATTTCGATCCATTTTTTTGCGGTAATTTTGGTAGGATAGGATAGATTTTCATAATATGTTCTTAATTGTTGCAGCCGGTAATAATAGGATCAACATCTGGACACTGCTAGCATAGCTTTGAAGACAATTGTTGCTGAAGTTTCTAACCAACCCCTTACAATTTACTAAATGTTATTTTTTCTTTCATTGTTATGCAGAGGAGCTATATTTTCATGGATTAAGTAGAGAGGACAAAATGTGTGTCCTTACGCAATTCTATTCTCTGTCTCTCAACTGCGACATTGCTCGAACTTATAATTCGGGAGGTGGCATCAACTATGGCGGTAGTTTTATTGAGGTACAGATTTTGTTTCTTGCTGTGAATGGTACTTTTTACTTTCACTTGGTGTAGGGAGATTAAAAGTTTGTTATGGTAGGTATTGGCAGCAACACAGACACTTGACGAATTAGGAAATAAGTGGTTTCAACGTACGATCGATGTTGTAAGACAGTTCCTAAGGTTGTTTAAGGTATGCCACAATTAGTTTTCATGTTCATACTATTGTAGTTTTGAAACGGTATTGTTTTCGTCAATCCGAGAACTAAATAAGCTTTTGGATCTACTTTTTTGGCTCTTGCTGCTGAAACGGTATTGTTATTGATTTGTGTTTTTATTTTTACTTAGAGTGTAAAGCCTTTATTTTACATTCGAAACATTTTACTATTTTTGAGTTTGTAAATAATTAAATTAGCTTATTTGTCTTTCTTTAGTACTTCTTATTTAGAAGTTCCAGTAGCAAATAATGTGTTCTTAATAAATGGAACATTGGTTTATTGTTGTTTTAGCATACTCTTTGCAGGTCATTCCTACAGTATAAACAGGCATCAGGGGTCGAGTTATAAATTCGAATCACATATTGTTAAATGTCACACACATACTTTCATTTCATGTTGTTCATTAGTTGGATAATTTCTAAGCACATCATATATGTTATTGCACAGTATTCTATGAGTGAGCATTTCAAAAGTTCAGAACTGGGTGCTACAGATCCTGGGGTTTTCTTCTTCTATGACATATCACCAATAAAGGTACTGTCTTTGTAATTTTTTTATGGGATATAAAACTATCCATGGATGAAGAAGTCATCGTAGTTGCACTATCCATGGATGAAGAAGTCATCGTAGTTGCATCTCTACACGAATATAATAGTTATTCACATTTTGGCCTGATCAGAATGTGAGTTTCAATTATCTATGCTCAATATTTTGCTATTTCCCAATGACATAGAACACTGTTTTTGAATTACATTACATATAAGGGTCACGACACTTATCTACTTTTGAATCACATATCATTGTTATAACTAATAATCTAATTACGTAAATCATTTCAATTCAGGTGCAAATTGATAAGCTAACATAAGGTGAGGGACATTTGTAATGGTTAAATTGATTTCTGTCTGAATTCAGTTCTCCCATGTATTTTTATTTTACTGTCTGATTTACTATATATGTCCTTTTTTTCTTACATGATTTGAATGTCTTCAGATTGGTGATAGGGTCTGTGTGAAGACACATCTTTCGCAGAATCTATAAATGCTTGGGGTGGTGAGACACATCTTCTTGCTGCAACTGGACTTCAAATGGATCACAAAAACTAGTGTTTGTGTAAATGTTCATCTTGCGTCACCGGAAGTGGAGTTTCTTCCTTCAAAGGTACGACTCCCATTTGTAAGACCAGATTTTTCATCCAAATGATATTCTTTGTACATGTATGGTTTCTTTCAGTGTATATTGTTTAGCCAGATGCACTGAGAAGCCTATCCAAATGACAATCTCTTTGCACACCTAAGGTAAAACTACAGATATTATGCCTTCACTTCCATATCATTGTATCTATATGTTTTATTTCGATCATGGTTATTTTGTTTTTGCTAATACATTACATTAACCTTTCATATCTTTTAATTTGAGTATTCTTATGTTTGTCAAATTTGTTGTTTAGACCACATTTGTTAATCATATGGAAGTGTAACGTTATAACTAATTTCAGAAGTCCATGCTTTCCATTGCATTTATTGACCAATTATTCTATACATTGTATTAGCCAATAACATGGTTCACTTTCCAATCATGCCTCATTATTAATTTGCCTCTCAATCTTCCTACTGTACAGTTTCTAAAGTATTAACTCATTTTCATTTCCTATGTAGGGGGAAGGTTGAGAGTCAGAAACCTCACTATATATTCATGCCTCCTATATTCTATATACCACACCAAAGTTCAACAACACTGCAGATTTTCAATGGCATCCAACCAGATTATCAATGCGCCGGACCAAACTGATGTTCAGACACCGCCACCAGACCCTTCTCACGTCCAAACCCCGCCTCAGCAGCAACCTTCACCCCATTTGCAAGAGGAAGATGGTGGCAATCAGTCTGTCAACGACCAACCGGCGCTACAGGTTTGGCCTTTTCGTATTCTGCAGGTTTTGTTCATCAACATCTCTTTCTCTGCATTTCTTTATCAATAACTCTTTTTGTACATAGCATGAACAGACCCAACAAGACATTCAACCTTCGGTCGACAATCAACCCCTTCCTGACAACCAAGCACTAACGGAATTCTCCCCCGCTGAACCCGACCAACAGCCTCCCCAGTTTCAACCACTTCTGCAGGTACGACTGGTACAGATTTCTTCATCATTGCCCTTCCTCTAAATCTTGACACTTCATCAAAATGGGGACTTTTTTAGTCCAAATAATACTTTTTCTAACCAAACTTTAGTTTCTAACAATATAGTGATATACTTTGAACTAATTACTTTGTACTTTTTCTACACAATCCTGATTTAATGGTTTTGTTTAACATGTCCTTCAGGCCCCGGCTGTGCGACAAAGAAGAAAGAGAAGAAGAATAAGAAGATCCGCAAGAAGGGTGAGAAGGATACAAGTCTTTGATTCAGATGATGATGATGAAGGAGACTACCAAATCTTTGATTCTAATGATGATGATGAACGGGGCTATAGTTGGAGCAACTTTCTGTCGGCTAGGAGTTTTAGATTTGGTGATTAAGCTATGGGTTTTGGAAACCATCTTTCTTTATATTACATTCCATTTGTAGTACTAGCAACCATGCGCCGTTTTTTTGGGACACTTCCATAATGCTCCGTTACTATGTAGTGTGACTTTCAAATGTTAATTCAAATATCCCATTTCTCTTCTTCAATATGCTTGATGGAAATATTATTGTATATACGGGAAATTATGTTTTTCTTTTAAAATAATAAAAATAATAATAATAATAATAATAATAATAATAATAGTGTAAATACAATATTATTTTAAAAAAATAATAAGTTTTACTTTTAAAGATATAAATTTTTTTAACAAAACAATATTACTTTTCTGATTTACAATTTTATTAAAGTTTAAATTAATTTTAATGAACATTAAAATCATTTTATATGTGGAAGAAATGAGGGATTTTTACTTTTTGGATATTTATTTGTCTCATTTATTGAACTTTATAAACTCTTTTATTATAACTCTATGAACCCTAAAAGAAAAAAAAATTGTTTTCTATTTTCACCATTTGTTTTTACAAACTATGTGTTTAAAAGTTTTTCTTAACCATAGTTGTTTTTAAAAACTTATACAAATATAACCTTTTTAATTTTCTCTTTTATAATTAGTACACTCATTTTATTAGTCAATTTTGTTTTTTGAATAAAAGAAAACTTCATGAAATAAAATGCGCAAAACTTTTCAAACATTTTTAAATATATTTTTTATTAAAAATTTGACTTTCTTTTATAAATATATACTTTATTAAAAAAATTGACTTTCTTTTATAAATAATTAATAATTTTCGTACATTATTTTTGTTTTTCTTATTAACATTTTAATTGTATTTTTAAAACACAAGCGTGCGTCCCGCACAAGTTTGTGCGAAGGACCGACTCACACCTGTACCGTATAGGCGCAAGGGTAACCAGACCAAAATAAGTGTGAACGCACGGGTAATACACTGGTACCGTGTGAACGCACAGATACTATACCAATACCGTGTGAACGCACGGATAACCTTATCAAATACACGGGTAACACATCAGTACCATGTGAACTCACGGGTAACACACAGTACTGTGGTAATGCACGGGTTCCCAGGCCAAAATTATTGTGAACGCACGGGTAGAACACGAATCCCGTGTAAACGCAGTGACGACCGGGGGGCAAAATCGGTGTAAACACATTGATATCTAATATTGTTTTTTTGAAATTATTTTTAATTTAACATACAATTCTTTTAAACATAATATATGAATAATTGAAATATATTTTATTGATGTCTTTCTTTTAAAAATTGGAAATTTTATACAATTTTTTTTATTTTTAAAAATATGTCTTTCATTTAAATATTTATCTTTGATTCACTTATATTTTTATCTTTTACTACTTTATGTTATTTTTTTTAATAAAATTTAAATATTTTCTATTTATTATTTGAATTTCATAATCTAACTGGTGACAATTCCGCAGTCCACTATTCTTTTGTGACTTATCAATAATTGATATTACATTTTTTTATTAACACAGTCCTTTAAAAATTGTGAATTTAAATTTTTCCCTGTCAAAATATATTGGTCCAATTTCAAAGGTTCGCAGCGGAACCCGTGCGTCCTCACGGGTATCCCACTAGTAATTAAATAAAACTATTATCGTTAAAACAACATTTATTTAATTATATAAAAATGCTTACATCAAATTTAAATAAAACAGTTTTAACATTAAAAAATTCAAACATTATTGATTAAATTACAATTTTGGTCCCCCTGTTTTGTCCAACTCACAAAATCAGTCCCCCCATTTATATTTTAAACACTTTTGGTCCCTCATGCCCATTTGTCATAAAAGAACGATGATGTGTCATTTATTTTAATACGTGGCATACATGTGATGATGTGGCAGTTAATAAAATGAATTTATTTTCATAAATGTAATTTTTACTTAATAGAATAAAACGAAAGTTATTTTTAATTATATTTTATTCATAAATTATATTTTATTAATTTATGTAATGTTTAATAAAGACACATGTTAAAATTAAACTAAAGCATTTGGTTCCATAATCCATAAGATGAACAAGCACAGCGAAGACGATACGAGCATTTGAATCGAAACCCATAAGACGAAAACGAACCCTAACTTCACTAGGTATTCTTTGATTTGTTTCGATTATTGATGGTTTTGATATGGTTGTTGTTGATGACAACAAATATAACCACTAATTTCAATTTTAATGTCAAACAACGGTGGAATGTTGGTCTCTTACGATGCATCCTCATCTTGCACAAAGGAAGATCTAAAATTTTGTTCAAGGTGTGTATATTCAAAACTAATTTTACTGAACTGGTAGTTGTTTTCTTTCTGTACTGATATGGTAGTTGTTCAAGGTGTGAAACTAGTTGTAGGTTGTTGTAGTATGTTCTAAAAATTGTACTGATATCATAGTTGTTCAAGGTGTAAAATTAGTTGTACTGATATGCTTTTCAAGCTGGTTCTGACATAGTTGTTGTTGTTTGTTTGTTTTGTTTCGCTGTAGGTCAACTAAGATAAATGCAGTAAAACTTAGAATTAGTCATGGAGAGAGTTTACTTCATTATCCTTGCAAGCTATATGTAGATGGAAAGGTAGATGAACTAAATTGGAAATGGGATGTCGATTTGATGTCATATATGGAGATATTCAAAGTAATTAAGTCATTGGATTATATAAGAGTTAAATGCATGTGGTACCACAATCCGAAGTTTTCACTTGAGCATGGACTTAGACCTATTAAAAATGATAAAGATGTTTTGAAATTTGGGAAAGATATGAAAGGTTATGATTGTGTTGATATCTATGTTGAACATATAGTAGATAAACCTAATGTTATAATAGAAGATGGCATAAGTAAGTATGTTAATGCTCAACAAGAAACAATAAATGTTAACACGGATGATGAAGTCCATCTTAAGAATAAGGATGAAGACCATGTTAAGGAGACAGAAGA
Organism: Lathyrus tuberosus; assembly: GCA_022829125.1. Taxonomy (NCBI): domain Eukaryota; kingdom Viridiplantae; phylum Streptophyta; class Magnoliopsida; order Fabales; family Fabaceae; genus Lathyrus; species Lathyrus tuberosus. Next base: position 2,122,359 of record JALAZF010000274.1, on the reverse strand, counting down.
AGTCCAGCCTGAGTAGAGAGAAGAAGTTCAAAGCGAGCAAAGTGAAGAAGATGAAAACTTTGTTCAGGATGATAATGATGATTTGGATGATAGTGAATTCAATGAGCTAGATGAAGATGATTGAGATTAGACACACAAAGTACCTAGACATACATTAATGCGAGAAGGCAATGGACCTACAACTTTTTTGTGTAAGATACATCACTATTATTAATGAAATGTTATTTTTGCATTACAACATTGTGAAAAATTAAAACATTGTTGCATCATTATGAAAAAAAAAATTACAAGCTCTGATATGGACATTATTGTGTTGAAACATATACTGAAAAATTACAATGAACTAATATTGTTACAGAACCTTAATTAAAACATTGTCACAGAAAAATTAAAACATTGTTACAAGCTCTTAAAACATTGTGACAGAAAAATTATAACGAATTGATATGCATTGCACTGAACTTACACATTGTCACAGAAAAATTACAAGCTCTGAAATGGACAACATTGTGTTGAACCTATGTCCATGCACTGATATTCAATGAATTGGTATGAACATATGTACGAAATTGGAAAGCGCTGCTAAAGCCACATTTAGAGGCCACCTTTAGAGAGCGCTTTATAAAAGCGCTGCTATAGGCCATAGAATAGAAAACGCTTTTTATGGAAAGCGTTGCTATAGGCCATAGAATAGAAAGCGTATTTAGAAAGCGTTGCCTTATGTCATTAATTTCTAAAATTTAATTAAACTGTACAGTACCAGAGATGAGACATTTAGCAATTTTGAAAGAACACAAAACCCTAAGCTTCCAAAACTTCTAAAACGCTACTCCCTCCGCCGCCGTTCACCGTTCGCAAGGCTACTCCCTCCGACCGGCCTTCCTCTCTTTGTTTTCGTTCGAAAGGCAACTCTCTCCGACCGGCCTTCCTCTCTTCGTTTCCGTTCCTCCGACCGACCTTCCTCCCTCTGTTTTCGACCGCGCGCACTCCAGCTTCAACGATAATCGACTTGCTCGCTTCACCACCACCATCATCAGTGTTCATCTGCTATTGTTAAGGTATTTTATTTTTTTTCTATTAATTTTTATATCCAAGGTTAGTTCTTTATTTTTTTGGTATTAGGGTTCCTTAGTCTTAGTTCTTTATTTTCTATTATTTTTAAGGAATTTGATTTTGAAATTGTTGTTGTAGTAAGGTTGAAGATGATGAATAGTGATATTTGTGGTGAATTTATTTTGAGAATTGGTGTTGATTTTGTAAGTTGCTGTTGAATGTTAGTGATGAATTGTTGAAATTAATTGATGATAATGACATTGTTTATGGATAATTGTTAGTGATTACTTTGTTTTGATCTAATTGTTGATTGAAAGTGATAATGAAATTAATTGTTAATTGTTGAGGTTGAAGATGATTAATAGTGATGACATTGTGGATTTATTTTTGATAGCCATTGCTGATGTTGTTGATTGAAACTTGAATGACATTCATGAATTAATTATTGAAGATTGTGATGTTGTTGATTGTTTGAACTCTTGTTAGTGATGAAGTTGCTATTGAGTTTAAATGTGGAATTGATAATTTTGGTGATTGATTTATGCTCGAATTGATGATTCTTTGTTGGATAGAACTTTGAAGTTAATTGAACTTAAGTGATAAAGTTGTTTTTTGTGACTTACTTGAGTTGAAACATTAAGTGTTGATGTGTCATTTGTGATGAATCAAAGTATACCATGCTATTGAATTAATGTGATCGAATTTGCGCATCGATGCCATGCTATTTGTTTCATTCATGTTAACTTCGAGTTGAATTTTCGTCAATGGTACCTTCTGATCATTCATTTATACAGCTTCTCATTCCTTTTTTTACCAGCGTGATAAATGTTGGTCAGGAATATCTTTGCTAGGGGTTACTTATGAAGAGTGAAATTCTGATCGTTTCCAAGAATCTTACACTGCGTGTTTCCAGAAGTTGTTGACTTCTCTACAGATAATTAGTTGTTCTTTTGCTATAGTTGCGTGAATAATTAGTGTTTTTGTTTAGTTTACTTAGTAAAACCTGTCATACCCCAAATTTGTCCTACCTGTGTATAATTTTTATCTGTACTTATATCCACTAAGGCCAGGGTGCATTAATTCAGATGATGTGTGACTGAGGATTCAGTTAGGGTTCTGGGCCTATTCAAGTCAGTTGGTGTGGGTCAGATTGTCAAGATATGTCAAGTTATCAGTGGCTTCAAGGATGATGATCCTCAGGATCCAGCTCACTTATCAATTAGGGTTTCATAGTGAATTTAGGTTCATGTGATGATATCAAGTGGAAAAATATCCAAGTTTGGTGTGCTTGGCAGCATACTTTAAGTCAGTGCAAGATATTCATTCTTCTAGGTTTTATATTGTCCATTGTTACTTGATGATCAAAGAAGAATTCAAGATGATATAATTCGTTGAAAGTTCAAGATTGATTAACTTTTGATCCAAGGCTTTAATTCATTACAAGATTGTTAATGGAAAATTCAAAGGTGTTCGAAATCGAGTTCAAGTGTTTTGTTCATATGGAAAATTCATGGTTTCAATCATGTTTACTCAAGTACAAAGAATTGGAAAATCAAGCATGATTCAATAATTGGAATGGAAGGTGCAAAAACAAATCATTAAAGCCCATTACATTTCTAATATGCTAAAGAGCCCATCGTCTATTTTTTATCATTCAAGCATATTATCAATTTTCATACAAAAAAAGAATCTTACAACAAAATTGCCAAAAAGAAGGAAAAGGCCATGATCAAAGCCCATCATTATCCATCATTTACTAAGTCCAAGTTACATCCAAAAATTGAACAAAAAAATAGATGTATCCAAAAGCCCATGAGTTACAAATAAAAATCTACAATAAAATGCAAAAATAATAAGGCCATCTACTTTACAAAGCTCAGTACCAAAATTACAAGAAAAGGCTGTAAAAATGTTCAGGGAAACTACACAATAGCCCAACTTTAGTCAACGTAGGCCAAGGGTCCTAGCTGTAAAACACATCAGCTGCTACTTCCCCAAGCGCGAGAACGAGAAATTCACGCAAGCCATTTCTTGAAGCCAACAAGCCATGAGCCATTCCGCTACTTTCAACCATGATGTAACACAATATTCAAGCCTTGTAATGCACCAAGCTTTTCCAAACCTCACCTCAAAACCTGCTGCAAATGTTACCCCACAAATCTTGCCTCCACATTCACAATGCTTCCACAAACCTTGCCAACCTGCAATAGCACATAACAAAATTTCACGCACAGGTCGTGACAAACCATTTCACGCACCGCACCTACATAATTTCCAGCCAGCAACAACAACACACAAAATAACCTATTTTATAGTAATCACACGGCCATCACCACAATTACACAATTGAGAAAACTGACCCCACACATAAAACGCAACAGCATACCAAAATCCACAGGCCTTGTATAAGTAAAGGGACCCCACAATTCCAAGTCACCTGCAAAACAATAAAATCACGTACATCGTACGTCCGGCACATCCATTCCACGCAGCAAAACGCATAGTTGCGGAAATGATACAAAACGCCGCAGCATCTCAATTTCATCAAAAAAATTTTATTCTCAAAACACCCTTCACTCCCTCTATAAAATCCAATCCCCTTCCTCACTCTCGGATAAGCTCAAGAAGCCACCAAATTGCTGCCAAAATCCTCTTCACCCTTTCTTCAACCCTTCGATTCTTCAAACAACAACAACAACCTTCAAACTTTAATTTCACAAACCACCCAAGCTTCCTCTAGTTTCACTCCATTCCCAAACCACAAACTCTGCTCACCCAAACTTCAATCAACACCAAATCAGTTCCAATCAAACCCAGATCAGAAGAGGGGAGAAGAAGAAATTTTAAATCGAACCTGCGCAAGATTCAAAAGCATCACGAAGAAAGTTGGGTTGCGTTGATATTGATATTTGGCCTGGTTTTTGAGCGTGATGATGATGATCTTGATTCTAAGCGCTTGCCTTTTCCTTGTTCTTTGTTTTTATTGATTGTGTTGAAAGATGTTGTTTGACCGCGTCATTTAGTTGATGATGTTGTTATGCTTTCATTTCAGACGTTTTTGGGTTTTTTAAAAATGATTTTATGTTGTTTAGAAAAATGGTTTTATCTGATGTGGTTTTTCCTTGTTTGACAAAGATGATTTTAGTGTATTGGGCTTTTAGGCTCGTGGTTATTGCTCTTCAACACCCCCTCTTTTCATATGCAACCGTGTGTAAGGGTGATGGACTCTCAGCCCATATGATCCCACTTGATCCCCCTTTTTTCAATTTCTGTACCCCTCATCTTTTCTTTTTTGTTATTTCCTTTTTTTTATTATTTCTATTATTTCCTTTTTTTTCTTTAGAGTATTATGTTTTGATTATTACTATGTTTTTTTTATATATAAGAAAGATTGTTTGATCTATACCTTAATTATCCATAGTTTCCTTTTTCTTTTATTTTCGATTTTATTTTCAATCTTGATCAATATGAGACCATCTTCTTTTCTATTTTAGTCAATGAAAGTCTAATGTCATAGATTATCGATTTATCGATTTAAAATCTTGATTAAGATGAGACCGATTTTATTTTCATTTTTTTATTTCCATTTCATTTGACATTATCTTCTTCTATTTTTATTTTCGATCGATGAAGTCTTTTTATTCACGATGTTGATTATCGAGGTTGTTAACCTTCATTATTTCAAATCTGTAGTGAATGGTCATTGAGATCATTTCCTATACTTTGGGATCGTGATAGGTTACCTTCGATTAATCGACGAAAGTTTGTGATTAAGACGAGACCGTCACCTTTTCTTTTCGTGTGGCACGATTTCTTTGGAGAATGATCCTCAATATCATTTCTCCATCGTGTTTTAGCACAAAGATCAATTGCGCGACCTCCTATAGTATGATCTTCGTCATAGATCATGCTACGATGGTTTAGCGCTATATGTCCCGTATCGGAAAATGATCCTTCGTGGCCCAAACTTATGTTTGAATGCCCAAGGATAGTTATTTAACCATCGTGGATCATTCAATTAATCACTAACAACTAACTTTAATTTCCGTCAAATATTATCTTGCTCATACTATTATTGTTTATATTATCTTGATTATTATTCATATTGTTCATATAATATTCATCTTATTCATATCTTGTTCATCTAACCATTTATTTGTTCATACCTTGTTCAAAACACAATAAAACGATCAAAACCATAAAAAACTCAATTGGTGGACTGTTGGTTACTTTTCCAAGCAACGGAACTTTGACTTTGTACAGAAACCCTAGAAATGGAGATTTTGTCTGAATCTTGCTCAAGGCTTAGTTTAGGACACTTTGCGCACACACGGCTTTCTCTTGGGCTACCTTACAATGAGACCTTTTATTCTGTGCAATCCCCTATAATTTACATGTACCCCGCTCCCATTCTGATGTACGCGTTCGATTTTCTTTGATTGTGGTTTGTTTACTAGGAGCACCCCTAGGGACTAGCATAGACTAAACCATTTTCAAACTAATTATCGATTCTTCGTCGAGCCTATTTTCAAAACACCCCCGTAAGTCGATTGCTCATTAGCATTCCCCATCAACCTAACGCACTCACTCACACACTTCATCGTGGTTTCGTTACTAGGAGCACCCCTAGGGACTAGGATCGATTCTCACCCATTTTCAATCAAACCCTTGATTCGTCGTCGAGCCATTTTCAAATCAACCTCTAACCAAACTCTTTTCAAATTAACCCAAGCGCATACAATCAAACCCTTGATTCGACATCAAGCGAATTTTCATAATCAAACTTCAAAACAATTAACAACTATCGCAACTCTTTTCAATGTGAAAAATAGGGGGTTGAGTCTTTGATCTCCCTTCGGTTGTTTAGGTGTGAGTTCTCTTACTCGTGTGTGAGCAATTGACGCCTCTAAAACACTTCCAATTCGTCCAACCTTCAACCCTTTTCAAACCATCAAACCTTTTCAAACTCAACCACCTTAGATGAAAAAGAAAGAAGAGGCAAGTCTTTGACTCACTCTCCCGATTACTTGGGCCCGAGGAATCTTTCTTAAGCTTTGAGTAATCGTCATCCAAACTAACTCCCTCTTTTCGTGGTCATCTCCATGAACTACGGACTCTCTGATTCTTCATGCATTTGAATGAAAGATACGTAGGCACAAGATTGCGATGATATTGGCGAGCACATTTCCATCTTTTCCGTCCAAACCCCGTAGTCGAACTATGATTGCTCTGGTTTCTCATTCTCGTCTGAATGAGCATACGTAGACACAAGGGCCCTAATCCTTGGCGAGCACCCTATCCTAAAACCACTCATTTCCCCCTTAGAATCTTTTCCTTTTATCGTATCTTTCTGCTATTTATCGTTGAGAAGAAAATAAACAAGCTTAGCTAACATTCGTCACAATACGAATTAAGAGGTTCCTGTTGAGTACAACGAACATGAAGGGGTGCGCGTACCTTCCCCTCACGTAACCGACTCCCGAGCCCAGAATGTGGTTGCGATGACCATGTTCTTATCTCCCTAAAGGTTTTCTCGATATTTTCCTTTCCCTCTTTTGGGATAAATAAAGTTCGGTGGTGTAACGCCCAAATATTTAATTATTTATTTAATTGAATATTTAATTATTTGTTTGTGATTATTCGGTCGATTTTGTGTTGTGATAAATTAAGTCAGAATATTAAGTCGGAAAGTCGTGGAATAATATTAGTAGTAATATTATCGTTGTTGGAGTGTGTTGGTTTCGTGGCCTTGGATTCGTGTCGGAATTAGTAATAGAGGGGTGTATGTTATTAGGACCATCAGTAATATTAGTAGAATAATAATATTATATGATAAAAACAAATAATAGGAAAAGAGGAAGTTAGGTTGTATCAGTAAGAGAAAGAGGAGAACGTGAGAAGTTGAGAACGAGAGAAACCGCTACCGGTGCCAAATCCCCAGAATCCAATCGAACCTAGAGCTGCCTTTAATCCAAGGTAAGGGTGGGTTCAACTATTATAATCGGGTTATGATGAATGATATAAGGTATGGGGATTATATAACTGTTTTCCATTGATTTTATGATAAGTTGTTGTTGTCTGTGTGGAAATTGATATTGATGTTGTTGAATTGTGATTCTGTTGTTGTGATGTTGTTGTTTCTGTGTTAATACTGATGAGTCGATGTTGTTAAATTTTACCGTTGGGTTGATTTTGTAAACATTGCAGTGAAATTGTTGTTTCTGGAAAATTTGGTTGGGGACGAATATCACTGTTCACAAATGTACGGGTGGCGCAGGCCACCCATCACTCACATAGGGGTGGCGCAGGCCACCCAAAACAAGGGAGAAAGCATGTGGCGCAAGCCACCTCTGCTAAGGGTGGCGCAAGCCACCACCAACTTAGGAAGTGGATGTGGCGCAAGCCACATGTAAGAAGTGGCACTAGCCACCTGGTTCTTTTGGCAATAAATTGTTTTTGGTTTTAGTAGTACATAATTAACATAAGATTAGTGAATTAAACCTATATATTAATAAACCATAAATTATGAAATCAAGATGTTAGTAAATAATTAGAGAGCATGATAGAAATAATCTACTAATGATATTAATAGGTGTATTGTTAGTAGGAAATTGTTGCAGGCAATATTCTGCAGAAATAAGAACATAGCAGGATTTTATGTATAAGCCAGTAGGAAATAGTATTTTGACAGGAACTGATCTCTAATAGTTTGGTTGGAATTTGATGACAGTAAAATTGAGTAGCAGGAGATAATTGTATCAGTAAGCCAATTTGTAGTAGAACAGTAACAATTAACTAGTAGTAATAGCAGAGTATTAAAATAGTACCGAATTAGCCGATTTAGCCGATTTAAGCAGAAAATTTAGTTGCCCGGAAGTTAACGAAAATTATCGGGGTGAGTCGGGTAGTTTAGTAGATGATTTTATTGGTTTTTTTTGTTGAAATCTTATCGGAAAAGTCGATTTACAGGTACAGTTGAGTTGAAGTATTGTTCCGATTTATGGACAAATTTTAAGTTGAAGGCTTAATGGCCAAGGTTGACTAAGTTGTTCATGTTGAATAAGTTGCTTATGTTGTTGACGTTGTTGTGTTGTTTACGTTGTTGTGTCGTACATGCCATGTAGCATACTTGCATTATTATGTCGGAGCCGATGCTCACACCACGTTGGCCTGGATTGGCACAAGTTGAAAGTTGAAAGTTGAAGGCTTATGCCTTGATGCCTCGATAAACTGGCAATTTTAAGTTGGGAGTTTTACTCCAAATGGTACCACATGCATAACATAGTCGAGTCGCATTAAAGTTGCATTTTTCAAGTTGTTGTTGATTTTGTTGAGTGTTGTTGATGTGAAGTGGTGATAATTGTATGATCTCCTATCTATGTATTATTTATCATACTTCATTTATAAAATTCGATATCTCACCCCTTCTGTTTGAATGTTACCCCTATGTTGGTAACGTGCAGGTTAGCAGAGATGAAGGTCGTTTATCTTCACTAGTTGAGTCGGTGATGTCGCTCTGATGCGTAACACTCGGGGGATGGACGCTTGTTGTTTATTGTTGAATATGTTTTATGTTGCTGAATTTTTAAGTTGAATTTATTAAGAATTATGTTGTTTTGAAGTTGTTTTAGTCGAAAAAAAGTATTAAGTGAATTGTAGTTGAATATTGTTATGTCGAAGTTGTTTTTCAGTTGAATAAAAGATGTGATGTTATTACAAGTTGAGAAATTATAATTCCGTTGTTTAGTTGATTAAAAGTTGAATTAAATTATTACAGGTTCATCCAGGTCCTAAGTGTTATGTATCTATAATATATATATATATATATATATATATATATATATATATATATATATATATATATATATATATGTTGCTTTTATGTGAAGTAAATGTGGCATCCCATGTATGATGAAATTTTGCACTCTGATTTTTATTAATATTCGATGGGTAGATTTGGGGTGTTACATTAGTGGTATCAGAGCAGGTCGGTCTGTCCGGCCAAGTTGTCTAATGTTGTTTATCCCTTAGTACGCGATAAGTGTTTGGAACACTGTCGGTACTTGTTTGTTTTCCTAATCGATGGTATGCAGGAGTTGGTTTGAAATAAGTGGGGGAGAAGCTTGCTTCCCGGAAATGTTAATGGTATGTGGAGTTGGTTCAAGGTGACATTGATTGCAAAAGTGCAAATGTTATTGGAACTGTGTTGTTGCGAACCGGCGAGAGTATGGACTCAGGATTCTTATCGGTCGGTCGAGTTTGGGATGTGCGTAGGCTACGGATGGTGAATTAAAGAGATGATTGAGAATAAGGATCTATTCCAAAGGAAAGGATAAGTTGATAGACCAAATTGGTAGACTAGTAAGTCTTGAGTATAATTGGATTAAATTCGGACGATTTTCAGAGTTGGGTGAGAAGCAAGGATAGTTGGAGAATCTTGGAAGCAAGAGAGAGAGAGGTGGAACTCATGTTCACCAATTTCGGTTTTTATTTCCGTATTTATGGGACAGCCTTCAGTAAAAGAGGCATAACTTTCTACTCGTAACTCCGATGAAAGCGATTCTGGACTTTTCGGAAAGTTTACGAAATTCCCTACAGTTTGCATATAAGTTTTGTCTGCAGCAAGTTTTTTAAGAGGGAGAATAACGCGTTGGAATATTTGGGTCTGGTGCTGACTTTTGGAAAATTCTACATACGGGATTTCTTGACCAGTCCCATTGCAAGGACGATAACTTTTTACTCGTAATTCAGATTTGAGCGATTCTTGAAGTTCTGGAATCTACGTGAAATTCCCTTCATTTTGGAATATAATTTTGTGTTTGGGAGGTCTGTATTGAAGAAGATAATCGTGTTTGAAGTTGGATAATTCTTGCTGGAAATAGTAAGATGAAGTCAAGTATGAAATGTTTAGTAATAAGAAGAAGAATATCGGAGAAGCACATGGAAGTGCGGCCTATGATAGTTGAGAATGATTAAAGTATAGAAATCTTTGAGGAATGTTAAATAGTAAAGTGAATTGGGTGTTGTTGGCGAGATGTGTCGACATGAGTCGGAAATTTTTGGAAGTTATATCACCAACCAGATGACGAGATGGTATTGTTGAGATTGTGATTGGAATGAGAATCAAGTGTGAAACTATATGGATCATCGAAGTTGTGAGATTAAAAAGAAAGACGAAGGATTGGTTAGGGTTGTCAAAAGTTTTGGACTTGGATAAATGTTTCGTTTGAAGTTGGCTGATTTGGATTGTACTTGATGCATCAGAAGGATATTCGATAATCAGGTTGTGCAACAAGTGTGTATAAGAATATATGTGTTGGATTTTGTGAGTTCTTGGAAATAAGGAAATTAAGAAAAACATTTGTAAGCCTTAGAGAGATGGTAGAGCAGTATGCTTAGATAACTTTGAGCACGAGGAAGAAGATGTTATTTTAGTTGGATAATGATGATTTATGCCACCATTATGGTTGCCGACTGTCTATTGACAAATTGAGGAACTGATCACCCTTAATCTCTTGTTGATAGTCGACGGAATCATGTTGGATGGAGTAGACGTGTCTTGCCAACTAGAATAGTATGCACAGTGAATTGTTTGGGGTTGAGCCAAGTGCTTATGAATTATTTGAGTTGTCGATGCAGATTCCTATATAGGGAAATGAGGCGGACTTGAGGATGTTAGTATGAGGTCGCGAGTTGATCAGTGAGTAGTTTGGAAACTCACAGTTGTGTTCTGGATAACTTGGGTTTCGGTTTGCGGTGGATCGAGAATTCGACTGACATGAGACTTGAAGAATTGTAAAGATAAGCCAAGTAGGGGGTAAATGGTAATGTAAGACTATGATTTGACCAACGATGTCGGATCGAGAAGGGTAGTGGCTGGTATGTCTTAAAGTGTTTATATGGAAATATGAATGGTATTTTCCATACTTGTTTGGATAAGTTAGAACTGGTATTCGTTGTGGATATTCTGATGTTTTATAAAATCAAAAGAAGAGCGCGTAGAGTATTTGAGAGTTGAGTTGCAAGTATCGAAAGGAGTGAAGCTATATACTGAGTTAGCAAGGCGTGAATTATGATTTGTAAAGATGAAGTTGAGTGGTTGTGTTAATTCGGATGAGGAATTTTTGGAGAATTGTGCTAGTATGAGTAGGACTTGATGAATTAGTTTGTTTGATTGGTTTGATTAATATGTCATGTTAAGTGTAGGTTTTTGAGGCTAAACCTATGACTATTGGGTGTTAAGGACTATTTGGAAGATAATTTCCTTGTTGAGATTAACTGGACACATGTATCCCTATGCTGTTGTAATGTTGTTATGCGTTGAGATGAGTTTTGACGATGTGTTAATACAAGACGGTGGAGTTATAGCTTATATTTTACGATAATTAGGGATTCATTAAAGTATCTATCCTATTCAAGATTTGGGATTAGCCGCAGTTGTAGTTGTGTGGGATATTCTGAGGTATTATTTACGGATCTAAGTTCGAAGTGTTCAGTCATCAAAGTGTAGAATACCTGTTGGCCGGAATTCCGGAGAATTAAGTCGGAAGCTTTTCTTATGTCTATTTGATGGTCGGAAGTTGATGTAAACTTGGTAGATTAGATAGTTGCAAGTAATCAGAGTGCGCAGTGAAAGCGTGGCATAGCGCAGTTGGTTCTTATGTGGGTAACCACGATGTCGGTAGTTTGATTATGTTGATGTTGTGCTTTGGGCTTTTGTGTTCTTATCCTTGTTGTTGCCTCGTTACCTAAGGTGATGGTTCGAGTGCGAGTAGCTAATTCCTATGATGGGAAGTTGATTTGTTAACTGAGATAACATAATTGGAGTGTGGTGCATCGAGTAAATTTTCGAGGACGAAAATATTCTAAGTGGGGGAGAGTTGTAACGCCCAAATATTTAATTATTTATTTAATTGAATATTTAATTATTTGTTTGTGATTATTCGGTCGATTTTTTGTTGTGATAAATTAAGTCGGAATATTAAGTCGGAAAGTCGTGGAATAATATTAGTAGTAATATTATCGTTGTTGGAGTGTGTTGGTTTCGTGGGCTTGGATTCGTGTCGGAATTAGTAATAGAGGGGTGTATGTTATTAGGCCCATTAGTAATATTAGTAGAATAATAATATTATATGATAAAAACAAATAATAGGAAAAGAGGAAGTTAGGTTGTATCAGTAAGAGAAAGAGGAGAACGTGAGAAGTTGAGAACGAGAGAAAACGCTACCGGTGCCAAATCCCCAGAATCCGATCGAACCTAGAGCTACCTTTAATCCAAGGTAAGGGTGGGTTCGACTATTATAACCGGGTTATGATGAATGATATAAGGGTTGGGGATTATATGACTGTTTTCCATTGATTTTCTGATAAGTTGTTGTTGTCTGTGTGGAAATTGATATTGATGTTGTTGAATTGTGATTCTACTGTTGTGATGTTGTTGTTTCTGTGTTAATACTAATGAGTCGATGTTGTTAAATTTTATCGTTGGGTTAATTTTGTAAACATTGGAGTGAAATTGTTGTTTCTGGAAAATTTGGTTGGGGACGAATATCACTGTTCACAAATGCACAGGTGGCGCAGGCCACCCATCACTCACATAGGGATGGCGCAGGCCACCCAAAACAAGGGAGAAAGCATGTGGCGCAAGCCACCTCTGCTAAGGATGGCGCAAGCCACCACCAACTTAGGAAGTGGATGTGGCGCAAGCCACAGGTAAGAAGTGGCACTAGCCACCTGGTTCTTTTGGCAATAAATTGTTTTTGGTTTTAGTAGTACATAATTAACATAAGATTAGTGAATTAAACCTATATATTAATAAACCATATATTATGAAATCAAGATGTTAGTAAATGATTAGAGAGAATGATAGAAATAATTTACTAATGATATTAATAGGTGTATTGTTAGTAGGAAATTGTTGCAGGCAATATTCTGCAGAAATAAGAACATAGCAGGATTTTATGTATAAGCCAGTAGGAAATAGTATTTTGACAGGAAATGATCTCTAATAGTTTGGTTGGAATTTGATGACAGTAAAATTGAGTAGCAGGAGATAATTGTATCAGTAAGCCAATTTGTAGCAGAACAGTAACAATTAACTAGTAGTAATAGCAGAGTATTAAAATAGTACCGAATTAGCCGATTTAGCCGATTTAAGCGGAAAATTTAGTTGCCCGGAAGTTAACGAAAATTATCGGGGTGAGTCGGGTAGTTTAGTAGATGATTTTATTGGTTTATTTTGTTGAAATCTTATCGAAAAAGTCGATTTGCAGGTACAGTTGAGTTGAAGTATTGTTCCGATTTACGGACAAATTTTAAGTTGAAGGCTTAATGGCCAAGGTTGACTAAGTTGTTCATGTTGTATAAGTTGCTTATGTTGTCGACGTAGTTGTGTTGTTTACGTTGTTGTGTCGTACATGCCATGTAGCATACTTGCATTATTATGTCGGAGCCGATGCTCACACCACGTTGGCCTGGATTGGCACAAGTTGAAAGTTGAAAGTTGAAGGCTTATGCCTTGATGCCTCAATAAACTGGCAATTTTAAGTTGGGAGTTTTACTCCAAATGGTACCACATGCATAACATAGTCGAGTCGCATTAAAGTTGCATTTTTCAAGTTGTTGTTGATTTTGTTGAGTGTTGTTGATGTGAAGTGGTGATAATTATATGATCTTCTATCTATGTATTATTTATCATACTTCGTTTATAAAACTCGATATCTCACTCCTTCTGTTTGAATGTTACCCCTATGTTGGTAACGTGCAGGTTAGCAGAGATGAAGGTCGTTTATCTTCACTAGTTGAGTCGGTGATGTCGCTCTGATACGTAACACTCGGGGGATGGATGCTTGTTGTTTATTGTTGAATATGTTTTATGTTGCTGAAGTTTTAAGTTAAATTTATTAAGAATTATGTTGTTTTGAAGTTGTTTTAGTCGAACAAAAGTATTAAGTGAATTGTAGTTGAATATTGTTATGTCGAAGTTGTTTTTCAGTTGAATAAAAGATGTGATGTTACTACAAGTTGAGAAATTATAATTCCGCTGTTTAGTTGATTAAAAGTTGAATTAAATTATTACAGGTTCATCCAGGTCCTAAGTGTTATGTATCTGTATAATATATATATATATATATATATATATATATATATGTTGCTTTTATGTGAAGTAAATGTGGTATCCCATGTATGATGAAATTTTGCACTCTGATTTTTATTAATATTCGATGGATAGATTTGGGGTGTTACAGGTGGCGACTCTGTCGAACCGCAATTTCTTCCGCGCCTTTCGCGCGAGGTTCGTGTCTTCGTTTATGATTTTTCGAGGTGCGACAAAACCATGGATAAAAAATAGATGTCTTCCAATCGATTGTCAAAAGAGTACAAGAATAAGGTATTAGAATTCGTTAAGTTTGTTATTGAACACGCCAAAGACCCCAGTCGAATCACATGTCCTTGCTTAGATTGATGTTATGGGCGTCAGATTGACGCAGTTGAGTAGGAATCGCATTTAATGAGGCATGGAATTGATCTAAGTTATACATGTTGGATATTACATGGTGAGATAAGTAACAAGAATGTTGAGAGGTTGGTAAGCGATGTAGAGAAACCATTGGATAAAGGTTGCACTAAATTCATAAGATTGTCTGCGGTATTAAAGTTGTACAACTTAAAGGCGGGCAATGGATGGTCGAATAAAAGTTTCACAGAGTTATTAGCCCTTATGAAAGATATGTTTCTAGAGGATAATGTTCTTCCTAATCGAACCTATGAGGCCAAAAAAATGTTGTGATCTATTGGCATGAGCTATGATAAGATACATGTTTGTCCAAATGATTGTATTTTGTTTCGAAATGAATATGTATCGTTAAATGAGTGCCCTAAATGCAGTGTCTCTCGATATAAGAAAAAATTGTCTCCAGCAAAAGTCTTATGGTATTTTCCTATAATTCCGTGATTTAGACGCATGTTTCGTAGTGAAACCGATGCAAAACACTTGACTTGGCATGCAGATGATAGAATTATAGATGGAAAGTTTCGACATCCGGCAGATTCACAACAGTGGATGAAAATTGATAATATCCTGATTTTGGAGAAGAAGCAAGAAACCTTCGCTTAGCATTATCTACTGATGGAATGAACCCACATGGTCTTCAAAGTATCTCGCATACCGCATGGCCTGTGATTATTATGATTTATAACCTACCTTCATGGCTATGTATGAAGCGTAAGTACATGATGTTATCTATATTAATTTCTGGGCCTAAACAACCAGGGAATGACATAGACATATATTTGGCACCTTTAATCGAAGATTTAAAGATTTTGTGGGAGAACGGTGTGGAGGTTTATGATGGATATAGGAAAGAAAGTTTCAATTTGAGGGCGATGTTGTTTGGCACAATTAATGATTTTCCAGCATACGGAAATCTATCAGGGTATAGCATTAAAGGTCAATATCTGTGTTCTATTTGTGAAGAAAAAACAGATTGGACGCGATTGGAATTTTGTCAGAAGAATGTCTTTCTCAG
Organism: Lathyrus tuberosus; assembly: GCA_022829125.1. Taxonomy (NCBI): domain Eukaryota; kingdom Viridiplantae; phylum Streptophyta; class Magnoliopsida; order Fabales; family Fabaceae; genus Lathyrus; species Lathyrus tuberosus. The sequence continues at coordinate 2,106,778 of JALAZF010000274.1, read as the reverse complement.
TCATTATAGATTCTTAAGTTCTAATCATCACTACCATGGTTGGAGAAAATCATTCAATGGAAATCCAGAACATGGTAGAGCTCCACCTACATTGACAGGTGACTAAATTTTTGAAAAGGTGAAAGATGTGAGTACTCAGTTTGGCAAGTCTTTTGCACATACGCTTGTCAAACGTGGGTGGAAGAAGAGGTCAATTTTTTTTGAAGTGCCATATTGGAAGTCGTTGTATGTAAGACATTTTCTTGATGTTATGCAAATCTGTCATATTTTGGGATTATCGAGCACATTTGGGTGTTTGACTATGAGAAGTTTCATATTCCTATCTTTGGTTGCAAGTGGGTTGAAAATGATAGTGGCATACAAATGGATAAGTCAGGATTTTTGCAAGTGTATCTTAATAAGGTGGGGTACAAAGATGAACCTTTTGATGTATAATGGTATATAGCAATATTTATAAGGTTTGTGTTGAATTATAATGGTTATAAGGTTTATGTGTTATATATCTTGGTTCTGATGCGCCTTTTAATTTGTTGATTTTGTTTCAGATAGGTGCAGAAGATAGAGATAACAAGTTACTAAGTTGTTGATATGTGCAGAAGACAAGTTCATAGTTTTTTAGCTAGAGTTGGTATATATTTGGTGTGTGTGTGTGTGTGTGTGTGTGTGTGTGTGTATATATATATATATATATATATATATATATATATATATATATATATATATATATATTGGTAATATGCAAACTTGGAATATATATCAAAAACTAGATGCTGTATATATATTGGTAATATGCAAATTTGGAATATATATCAAAAACTATCTGCTATAACGGTTTCATGTTATGCCAACGCTTCTAAAAAATATGCTGCCATTTTGTTAAAAAATAGGACTTATGCCAACGCTTTAACAAAAAAACGCTGTCATACGTGCACAATAGACAATGTTTTTAACAAAAAAGCGCTTCCTAAATGAGACATTAGACAACGCTTTTTAAAAAAAGCGTTGCCTATAGTGGAGAATAGAAAGCGCTTTTAAAGAAAGTGCTGCCTATAGTGGAGAATAGAGAGTGCTTTTAAAGAAAGCGCTGCCTAAAAGATACCTAAAAGAGAACTAAAATATACATTAGACAGTGCTTTTATAAGCACTGTCTAAAGGGGGACAATAGAAAGCGTTTTTCAAGAAAAAAGCGCTGCCTAAAGGTAACAATAGAAAGCGTTTTTAAAAAGAAGCGCTGCCTAAAGGGGACATAAGGCAGCACTTTTGCATTTAAAAAAAACGTTGTCTTTACCTATAGCAGCGCCAGTATAGGCAGCGTTTTTAAGCGCTGTCTATGCCAAAAAAAAAGGGTTGTCTTTTCCCTTATATGGTGTAGTGATTATTGTGTTGAAACATATGTCCATGCTATGGAACTGATATGAACTTATATGCACTGAACTGATATTGTGACAACAAACTTAATGTGACAAAATAATTAATGTGCACTGAACTGATATTGTGACAACAAACTTAATGTGACAAAATAATTAATGTGCACTGAACTGCTATGGAACTGAATTGAATTGTGACAACAATTAAAACATTGTAACAAGACATTAATTAGAACTTCAATCTGAATTGAATTGTGACAAAAACATCAATTAAAACATCAAAAACCATTGTCACATGCTTTTACCATTAAACATAATAACTCATCAAGCTGTAGCCTTACAATTTGGCAAATACAGATCAAACAAAGGTAACACGATTGACAACTAAACCTAACTAAATTAACCTTACAACATTAACCCTAACCATTTACAATATTGACAACTACACTCAAACAAAGGCTTTTGTGATCAACATGATGATCAAAAATCAGGACAGAATCAACAACATAATCAAAAATTTGATCTTCTTCTTCAAATCATCATTAATCTTTTTTGTGTATCTAAACACACACAATAATTATATCAAAATTCTTAAAACCAACTAAATAGTCCTTAGTGATAACTTAATCGTCTTACATCAAACATTATTTCATATTCTTCCTCCAGAGTAGAATGGGCCCACACAGAGAATTGAATTATGACCTAATGAGAAATTTGGAAACTCATTGCTTGACTATACAAAAATGTACAAATATTGTTAAAATAGAAAAATAAATAAATAAATAAATAAGATGTGAATAAAATTTATAAAGAAATTTAACTTACTAATAGATCACCAATGCTTTCAAGGTACCTAAGGGACATGTGTCATTCCCGCAATTTTAATGTCAAACTTGGTTTTTAAGAGCATTCTAAGAAGTCAAATATTTTTATCTCCAAAAGTTTCTATCTATATTTCTTGTGCAAATAAATAAATAAGAGCACTTCTAACACAGAGAAGAAACCCCTAACATGCTTTTAGAAATTTAGAAGCATGTCATAATAAATTTACAAGATTTAAATTATTTAACTTAGTTTTCATGAACTATAATGCTTATACGCACACATATTAGAAATATACCTGAACCGCAAGTCCTCAGTTATTTAGTGTCTGAAATAGATTTCACGAGAGTTAGTAAAAGGGGTACAAAATGTAGAAGAGTATGCTTGTGAAAGAAATTAACTGGTGTTAGGAATATAGTGGCTGTGTCAGAACATGATAAAGCAAGTATTTATTGAAAATATGTTTTAAATCATAGTTTCACATGAAGATTTATCAAAATTTTAACCAAAAAAAATAGAGTGAAAAACTTTAGGACTATTCCAGTTGAGTTGGACTGCTTTAACACAGTTCCCTGTTGCTTGGGAAGAAAAATCAATTTAACAAAAGTTAGATGGTGCAATGCCAACTCTATCAACCAACACCTAACAAAACCAATAAACAATAATTCAAATTCAGTATGAAATAATTCTATAACAAGCATCATTCAATAGGGATCAATGGATTGGCATGAGATGAAAAGCTTCCAAAAATTTATTTCAATTTTTCCATAGTCTAGAAAGTTTCTACTCTGCATCTTTTCTATATTCCGATGGCGCATCTCGAAAAATACGACCCTTCACGAAGCATTCGCCACTCGCGGAAAATAATATCGAACAATGTCGTCACCAAACTTTATTTATTTCAAAGAAGGAAAAGGAAAATATCGATAAAATCCTTAAAAGAAAAGGAAGATGGTCGTCGCAATCAAATTCAGGCTCGGGAGTCGATTATGCAAGAGGATGGTATTAGCACCTCTCACGTCGGTTGTACTCAATGGGAACCTTTAGTTAGATTTGCGATTGAATGTTAGCTATCATTAATTGTTTTCTTCAAGTTTATTAAAAGAGAAGAAGAAAAAGAAAGAAATATTTTTAGGATTTTTATTAACATGCCTGACAAGATTTCAAAATCTTACTCCTACGTATCTCTAGGTGTGATAGAGAACTCAAGGCTACGTAGTTCTTTGTAGCAAAGAACTGTTTGTTGGTTGCTTTTAAGAAGTGACACTTTAGACATATTGAGTGGTTTAAACCTTGGCTTGTTGCTCGCTCTTGGAGACTGAAGCCTTTGTTTGTTTCAAGTCGATATGGATAAAGTGTACTTGTTTCTGAAAAAGGTTTTTGAAGTCGCGCAAGGGCGGAAAACAAGTTTGATTTGTTTATGTTTTAGGGTTTGGAAGACGAATATTTATGACTTACAAGTGATTACCACTTGGGCCTAATATTCAGGTCTATGACTGAACCTTTCACCCAGGTAGTTTTTTTCTTCTTATTGATTGCTTGCGAAAAGGTTTGAATATTTATAAGTGTTTTAAATGAAAGACAAACACCTGAGCTTGCAAGCTATTACAATTTCAGCTTAGTATTCGGGACTATGACTGGACCTTTCACCCAAATAGTATATTTATTTCCATTTAATACGAAAACTAGACGTATTTTTACTCTTGGTGAAAGATGAAGTATTTATGACTTACAAGCGATTACCACTTGGGCCTAATACTCGAAACTATGACTGAATCTTTCACCCAGATAGTCTTTTTCTTTCATTATTGTTTGAAATGGTCAAAGTATGAATTAGTCGTTTTGAATTTGATTGTGAAAAGGGCTTGATGTTGGGTCAAGCGTTGTGATATGAATTGAGTTATGAAAATGATTAGGAAGTTTGAAGTTTGACAATGAAAATGGTTTGAATTGAATGAATACTAGACGTTGGATCAAGTACCCACGTTGCATTCTATTGAATTTGATTTGTAAAAAAACTTGACGTTAGATCAAACATGTTTATTTGATCAGGGGGTAATTAGGAGTCTGGCGCTTAGCCCATGAGGAAAGGCCCAAATGAGAGTCAAAGGTTGACTCTCCAATGGGCAACATGAAACTCATACTTGGAGGGTCAAACAACACAAACGACTGAGATGTAAGGAGCATGGTATGGCAATGGGTATGCACACACGAGATCTGGGTCATGTGGCAAGATGCATGTAAGACAAGTGGCACAGGAAAACCACTTGTCATAGCTCATGAAATGGTAACAAAAGGAAAAAAAAACCCAAAACACAATTCATTTTCTTCTTCCACTCTCTCTCTCTCTCTCTTCAGAGTTGCTATACAACTTTTTCTCTCCTCTTCAACCCTTTCCATCTTCTTCTCCGACCAACCTTGTCGGAGAGAGATGGTAGCTAGAGGTGGTGCCACCGTCTTCTGCGGCAGTCTCTACCTCAAACCGCCATGGATCCAACACGGACCCCCTCCATTTTTATCACTGAAAATGAATCTGGAAACAAATTCAACAATAAAACCCTCAAACCCTCAGATCAGATGAAGCCCAACTGAAGACAAACCCTAAACCTTAATTGGCGCAAACGACTCCCAAAGCTTCAACCACCAACAAAAAAACTTACTCTAATCCTCCCACCATTGATGAATACGCAACCAGATTCAACAAAAACTCACAAAACCCCAGACCAAAGCTTCTATGCTCAGAAACCGTAATTTTTAAATAGCTCTAAATCGAAACCAACACAACCTAAATCTCTCAATCAACAACCAAAAACAACAAAATCGACAAACTTCACATGAATCAAATCAAACAGAGAGATCAATATCAAAACCTAAGTTACTATAAATCTCATCCAGGTTTGAATAGTCAAAGCGAGCATGTGTGAAAACATTAACAGACACATGGAAAATTAAAGGTAGCTACCGGTCTGGAAGTTACCAAAGAAAGATCCACAAGGTAACTCTTCTTCTTCTTTCTCTTACTCTTACTTTGGTGTTTCTACTTCTACACCTTCTTTTATCTTTATCTTTTCTTTCCTCTATGCTGTTGATGTGTGTATTTAAGGCTTAGCTCGCTTTTAGAGCTTCAGTGTGAAACTCTAAAAAAGCTTTAATGTATGAGCTTTCAGTGTAGGGTTTAGGATTGAAATTCGGCATAGTAATTTTGCACTCTATTGTTGATGATTTTCAATGAAACAGTATGTCACTATTTATAGGAGTGGCATGATGAGAGAATTGAGGTAAGTGCTCATACGTGTGAGAGCATTCCCAAAATCTTCTCCATTGTGTGAAATGGTTAGGGGACTTTTGAAGGATGATTTTAGTGTGATAGGGTGAGCTGTATGACGAGTGAAATTTGGGTGAAATCATGAGTTTATTAAGCTAAGCGTGTGAATGTAGATTTTTGTGAGAAATTTTTGGTGTCATACGTGTGAATGGAGATTTTTTGAGTTTATTAGCAAATTATCATCCCATAGGTGTGGCTATAAAAACAAAACATCGTTGGAACAAAAGTCAAAGGACCAAGAAGTCATAGAAAAAGAAAACAAGCACTGGTTTAGAGGGCTTCGAATTTAAAAGATAATGGGACAAGAAACAAATCAAGAATGACAATAAGCTAGATGACTCATGCAATATAAAAAATAAACCTTGGTCAGATGTTGGTAAAACTTAATTTAAGTCTAAGAATGTAAATGATCCAAAGCATGGATTGATGACATAAAATGATATTACAATGTGACAAAAAGTCAAGCTCTTGCCCCTTGGTTATGCAGTTGAATTGATGTAGATGAACCATAAAATGACATCATGACTAAATGGAAAACCAAACTCTTGACTATCCCTTTGGTACTTGTGTATGAATGAAACCCTAAGGCACCAAGATTAGGTAAAAGTGTCAACTCTGACTTTCCATCCCATTTGGATCTCTACAATACATAGATGAGTTGTGAATGAACTCCATCAAGACCGAATGAAGTGCCAAACTCTTGGATTTTCCTCTTAACCCCTAATGAATGATTTTAATTGATGAATATATGACCAAATGAAATAGTCATGGTATGCTGATGCAGATGAAAAAGACTTAGAGTAAAAACTAAGGTATGACATGCGACCCTTTCAATTACATGTTTGCTTCTTAATGTCAGTAAATACTAGTAATATCCACTAAATAATAAAATACAAGCACATCTTGAGACTAAAGTAAAAGTTGTGCGTACAAGCATATTAGTGTACTGAGAAAAGAAATGGGAAAAGGGTAGTTGAATCTACCTGAATACACCATTCACACTGCCTCTACCTTTTCATAAAAGCCTTATATATCCCAACAATGGACACACGATCTTCCACTTTGCAAGAATCAACGAGGCCGTCTTTTGCTATGAAATCCACTGTTTTAGGAGCTGAGTGGGTGCATAATTTCAAGAGCTTCTTACATGGATAAAGAAAAAGTCAACAAGTTTAATGATTGATTAACATACTTCTAGATAAGCATTGTAGACATCACAAATAAACCTATTTTAGCAATCCTTTCCTTGTTTCAACCAGCGTAGAATGCACAAGTGAATCCCCAAGTTAAGAGCTTTCTCCATCAGATTCTATAAAATTGTTAGGCCAACTTAAACGCTCTCTTATAAGTTTTGATAAGGAGCGAAGTGATAAATTCAATTTAACATGAAATTTCATATGCACGGATACATCATCAGATAACCCGTTAAAGGATTTTATTGGCAATGACTTTAATGTTTCTCTTAGCATCAAACTTAAGCTTATTATGCTTGTGATGTCTTAACACTTATCAATCATCAAAATCATGTATTGTTAACTAGATTATTACCTATTAAATAAAAACCATTAATAAATACAACCATGATCTAAATAAATAGCTCTTTGTTAGAACTAGAAGTCAACACAATAAGAATTGTAGAAATAAACATGTTAACCTTTTCTTAAGATAATAGACGTTACTACTAAGTTCCTAAAGTCAAACAATCTGTAGAAGTTCTCACCTTTTAACTTTGATAAAAAATAAGCTGACTTTTCATAGTAAACAACATCCTTCTCAATATTTTGTTAGATTCATACAACTCTGCAACTTCCTATGCATAGTAGTAAAACTCAGTTCTCACATGTTCATGAATGAAATTCTGGTACCAGATGTGTGATGTTAAGTGCGATGTCATAACAACACACTCTGCAATGGACAATGCAATAACAAGCAATAAATCAACACAATGATTTGTTCACCCAGTTCGGTCTAACTACCTACATCTGGGGGCTACCAAGCCAGGGATGAATTTCACTATCAGTAGTATTAATTTACAGACTCAATAACCCAGTTGACATCTCCTAAACTTAATCACTACTTAATGAACCTTCTACTTAAGAGACCACTTAAGTATGAGAACACTACTCAATCCCTAAATCACTTCAGTGATATAATTCAAAGATCACACACTTTGAAAAACACAACTTGATTCTGCTTCACAGCTTTGATCAAGAACAACTCAAAACACCAACACCAATTCACACTAGAATGGTTTACAAACACGAAGACTCAAACGACTCTCAGTCTTTAGCTCACTTTCTTCGTTCCTTTTCCTTTAGGATTGTTGCGCTTTATATAGCTCTTTGAATTGGGCTTGGACCTGCTATAATATCTGACCTGATTTGCTATTTAAAACTGAATCTTCAAAATAGATTTTCTCTCTTAAAATCTTCTTAGATCTTCAGCCTTTAAACACTCCTACAAATCTGCATCAAATCTGTTTGTAACAGAAAATATCTATCCCAAGATATCCGCAACCAATGAGACTAACAGCTCTCCCACAATTCAGCTAAAACGCAAACCCTAACAACATCACTAAACCTGATGTTATTAATTTTCTGCAGACCTGATGTCACAACATCGCATGTAACATCAGACATCACAACTACAGCAACTTAACTTCTTAAAATAAACCAATGTTAAGACTCAATGTTAAGACATCACCCATGTGACATCAACATTGAACACCTTTGTTTTACCAAAATTCTAGCCAATCCAAGAACCAACAATCTCCCCCTTTGGCTAATTTTGGCTAAAACAATCTCTGCAACATCAGAGACTTTAGCAGCGGATAAAAAAGTATTAATTAAAACTCATAGCAGCGCTTCTTCAAACAGCTTCAAAATGCTTTCAGCATGCTGCACACACACCAATACTCTGCTACATACTTCAACACTAACTAGTAGCAACTGCACAGACTTCAACCACTAATCAGCAGCATAGGTCAAGCTCCCCCTCAAAGCAAGAATCAGCATACCAGCAACTGTTCAACATAGAGCAAACTCAGCTCCCCCTTAATACTAGCTGCACTCCTTAGCATTGCACAATGACTAATCCTTCTTCTTGGCATTGCAACACCACCTTGACTAACTCTTGGCTAACTCTCCCCCCTTTTTAGCCACAATTGGACAAACCTTTACATGTAGGTCCTACTCACTACAGTTAGTCCTAAACAAGCTCTCATTGTCAGTCTAAAGTCAGCATGCAAGACAAGACAAATCATAGAACATAAAAACATAGATAGTGGATAAACAGGCATAATATTTAAATTACATATTAGGCACATCTAGTGCAGAATCAAAAACAGCAAAAAAAAACTAAACTTCTATCTAAAAAAAAAAGCAGCAGGGAAACTAGTCTTCATCAAAGCTGGCCCCATCTTCTTCAGCAGTGCTAGGGCCACCTACTTCAGAATCTGGTTCTTCAATATCATCATCATTTTGGTTAGCATTGACTGCTTCATCTTCTTTTTCTGCCAATCTCAGAGTCATGAGAAGTTTTTCAAATTTCTGCTTTCTTTCAGTACTCACTCTGATGACTTCATCCAACTTCTTGCAAGCCTCCTCCAATTCTGAAATCAACCCAATTTTGGCAGGTGGCTGTTGTGATGTTGAAGCTGATGTCTTGACAATGTCAGGGACATGCTTCCCTTCAAACAACTTATAGTGGATTGACAATGCAGATTCTCTCTTACACACCACATCAGATTGATGAAGAATCTCAGGATGTTGTGACAGGATGATCCCACAAATGAGAGAGAGAAAGGCAATAGGCATCTTCACTGCATTTGTAGAAGCATGCTTGATAGTCTGATCATATATATAAGCCCCATAGTCAAACAACCTCTTTGTCCCAACAGCATAAATAAATTTTCCCAATCCAACAGAGATAGATGTCTTGTGATTGGTAGGGACCCAATTAGCTACTCCTATTCTGTGCAAAAGCATATTTGACACTTAACAAACTGGCAGACAATTTTCCTTTCAGAGGCCAGACTTTCACTTGCCCTGCTGTGATTTCCTTGCACACAACATTGTCTGTTTATTCTAACTCTCTATACTCCAGCTCATCCCTTCCAAGGTAAGTGTTAATTACCTCAGGAGAAAAGTTTACACATTGACCTCTCACATAAACCTTCCTAAAATCCATATTTCTGTTGTCATTAATAGCCATAGGAATGTTGACAATAAATTCCTTGACTAATCCATCGTAGCACTTGGACAGTCCAGACACAGTCTTCATTAACCCAGCAAATCTAATCAATTCAATAACTTCCTTAAGATCCAAGGCATCTCCACCAAGTTCTCTCTCCATTGCTAGTCTCCTCTGGCAGACAAATTTCCACATGGATGCACTGCTAGCATAGTGAAATGAAATATTGTCAACAGGGATGTCAGGGATCTTTTCAGCAATTCTTTTTAATATAGACCTTCTCACAGGTGTGACAGCCTCCTCAACATCAAATTCAGATTCTGAATCCTCCCTCACCTTTCTCTTTTTGGATTTCACAGCCACTTTGCTCCATGACTTGGTTGGACTAACCACAGAGGCTTTTTTCTTCTTGCCTTCAGTTGACATTTTAGGAGAGGTTTCCACATTCTTTCCTTTCCTTGTCTTCAATCTATTGGCAATCCCAGGAACTGCATTACCAATAACTTCATTATCAGATAAGTCACCAACATCCACGACATCAGCATTCTTCTTCCCTTTGGGACTAGGAGTAGCATCCCTAGCAGGTGATGTTTCAACATCATGTCCAACATCAACTTCATTTTCAGCATGAGTATCCCTTTTCCTTTCTGCTTCAACTTTACCTTCATCTTCAATCTCAGCATCTTCAATGACTGAAAAAGCTAATCTATGAAGATTTGTCTCAGAAGTCTCAACGTCACCCTCTTCTCTAACAGATTCAGCAGGCCTTTGACTCAGAGGTCTAGATATTCCCTTCACAGGGATCCCTTTCTCAAATATTTTTGTGACAATCTGATCAATGCTCTTGTCCACATCTACCCTTTCTTCAACAGCTTGAGGAAGAGGGGTGCTAGTCCTAGGAGTAGGGTTAACTCCAAACAACACGCTAGTGACAAAGGCCCTACTTTCACTATCATCAAATTTACTCTTCGCAGATTGATTAGACATATTACCTTTTGATGGTCTCTTGGGTTGATACTTCTAAGGTCTTGTCTTTACAAAATCAGGAACCATCATGGAGATGGGTTCAACATTCAAAGCTTCTTCTGCAGAGCAATCTTCTGTAGAAACCCTAGCTTTATCTCGCGATGAACTTTGTGAGGCAGATTTCTTTGATGGAGAGGACATCTGTTTTGACATGGTTCCCTTGAGGCAGTATAGGTTCTGAGACAGATGATTCTTCTTGTTGAAGGAGATGAACAAGCGGGAGATATGCTCTTTGATGAAACGTGATATTGCTACAATAGAGAATGATGGTCTAAGGTATGGCGCCTGATTTCGTGTATCCCTTAAAGACCAATTAATGAGTTCTTCCCTCCAAATTAACTTTCCTTTTAAAAATTTAAAAGGATTCACATTAAGAGTAATTAACCCTAATTGACCTTTCAGCAGACTTTCACACTTGTTGTCACAATCTGATGTTACAACATCAATCTTAACATCACTAGATAAACTATCCACTTGAGGTACCCATTGATAGCAGTTATCTCTGGATCTTATTCCCTTCATCACTACCTCATTCTGCTCATTTGTCACCATACACTCATCTTTGGTGTAGCTGACCTTATAACCATCATCACAGAGCTGACTTATGCTAATCAAATTAGCACTCAACCCTTTGACAAAAAGTACATTGTCAAGACCAGGTCCATCATGACACTTCACTTTTCCAACACCTTGTACCACCCCTTTCTCTCCGTTTCCAAAAGTAACATCAATTGAGGAGCAAGAATTGATATCCACCAATTAGTTTTTGAAACCAGTCATGTGCTTTGAACAGCCACTGTCAAAGTACCAACCATCCTCAGCGGAGTGTCTATCTAAAAAGTGAGTCAATAGACACTTAACCTCTTCTTTAGGAACCCACTGCTTAACAACCTTGGGCCTGTTATCCTTCTGTCTGGGTTGAGGGTTAGACTTGGGATAACCATGTAGCTTGAAACAAGAAAACTGCATGTGTCCAAATCTGCCACAGTAAAAGCACCTAACTCTGTCTTCTCTGAAGTGGTTGAACCTTCTGCCACCTTAAGGATGATATTGTTGTGGCTGCCACCCATAATGTTGTCTTCTTCTCCCATAGTTTGACTGTCTTCTATGGTAAGGATGTTGTCCTTTTGGTTGTCTTCTATGGTGATGAGGCTTCCTTCTTCCATAATAATAAGGCACAACATTATTATATCCATAGCCATACATGTTTCCCTGATGTTGAGACATCTGATGAAACATGTTCTGATTGAACCTAGAAGCCTGCATGCTCTTATGATATTGTGGAGGCATATACTGCCTAGCTTCAGAAACATGTGCCTTCCTTTGATGAGGACCATGAGCATGCCTCTTCCCAACATTCTGAGGTTGAGGATGAGCAGCCTGCTTAGGTTTAGGATCCTGTCTCTTTGTTTGAAGTTGAGACATTTGTTGAGACATCTCCTTCTTAGTTCCTGAAGTGCTTGCTTCAACAGACACCTTCTTCTCAACCACAAATCATATGCCTGACTTATCTCCAGCAACCTTTTCTGTCTGAAGGATCTTATCAAGTGTGTCTGTACCACTGTTCAGCATCCTAACAGATTTGGTCATATGATCAAGATGAGCTTTGACTAATAAGACTTCATTTTCCAAGTCAACTTTAGCAGTCTCAAGCTGAACAATCTGTTTCTTTTATTTTTCACTTTCTTGACAGATTTCTGCACTCTTCACACAAAGCTCTTGATAAGTGGAAGCTAACTCCTCAAAAGTCAGTTCCTCATCACTTGACTCACCATCAGAAACAACTGTTCCAGTTAAAGCTTTGACATGTTTGGCTGACTCTCCTTCACTTTCACTATCAGAGTCTGACCAAGAGACTGACATTCCTTTCTTCTACTTCTTCAGGAATGTGGGACATTCTTTCTTAATATGTCCATGACCTTCACACTCAAAGCATTGAACACCCTTGTCTTGAGCAGTCTTCTCTTCATCCTTCTCCTTAGACTTGCTGATGTCAGAAGCGATGTTCTTGACATTAGGCTTGAAGTTCTTGTTCATTCTTTTGAACACCTTGTTGAACTGCCTCCCCAACATAACAATGGCCTGAGATAGATCCTCCTGGGATTCAGCACTATTCCCTTTCTCTTCTTGATCATTTGAAACCAAGGCTATACTCTTTGGCTTCTTTTCTGGTTCTTCCTCATTCAACCCAAGCTCAAAAGTTTGAAGAGATCCAATGAGCTCATCAACCCTCATCTTGCTGATGTCTTGAGCTTCTTCAATTGCAGTTACCTTCATCTTGTACCTCTTAGGAAGGGACCTAAGGATTTTCCTTACAAGCTTTTCTTCTGACATCTTTTCTCCAAGAGCACTGGATGTATTGGACAGCTCAAGAATACTCATGTGGAAGTCATGGATAGTCTCATCTTCCTTCATTTTCAGACTTTCAAACTTCGATGTTAGAAGCTGAAGTCTTGACATCTTAACTCTAGATGTTCCTTCATGTGTAGCCTTCAAAATATCCCAAGCTTCCTTAGCAACTTCACGGGTATTGATCAACCTGAATATGTTCTTATCCACTCCATTGAAAATTGCATTTAAAGCTTTGGAATTACCAAGGACAAGCTCATCTTCTTCCTTGGTCCATTCTTCTTCAGGCTTCGGCTTTGAGGTGCCCTCTTTATCTTTCCCAGCATCATCTTTTTCAAACACAACAGGTGCTTTCCATTCTTTAATGATAGCCTTCCAAGCCCTGCTGTCCAAGGATTTCAAAAAGGTGATCATCCTTGGCTTCCAATAATCGTAATTCGAGCCATCCAAAATAGGGGGTCTGTTGACAAATCCTCCAACTTCTTTGTCCATCTTTACACCAGAAAGTAACTTCCCTAGATCTCACCCAGAGACAAACAGGATGCCCACTCTGATACCAATTGAAATTCTGGTACCAGATGTATGATGTTAAGTTCGATGTCACAATAACACACTCTGCAATGGACAATGCAATAATAAGCAATAAATCAACACAATGATTTGTTCACCCAGTTCGGTCTAACTACCTACGTCTGGGGGCTACCATGCCAGGGATGAATTTCACTATCAGTAGTATTAATTTACAGACTCAACAACCCAGTTGACATCTCCTAAACTTAATCACTACTTAATGAACCTTCTACTTAAGAGGCCACTTAAGTATGAGAACACTACTCAATCCCTAAATCACTTCAGTGATATAATTCAAAGATCACACACTTTGAAAAACACAACTTGATTCTGCTTCACAACTTTGATCAAGAACAACTCAAAACACCAACACCAATTCACACTAGAATGGTTTGCAAACACGAAGACTCAAACGACTCTCAGTCTTTAGCTCACTTTCTTCGTTCCTTTTCCTTTAGGATTGTTGCGCTTTATATAGCTCTTTGAATTGGGCTTGGACCTGCTACAATATCTAACCTGATATGTTATTTAAAACTGAATCTTCAAAACAGATTTTCTCTCTCAAAATCTTCTTAAATCTTCAGCCTTTAAACACTCCTACAAATCTGCTCAAATCTGTTTGTAACAGAAAATATCTATCCCAAGATATCCGCAACCAATGAGACTAACAGCTCTCCCACAATTCAGCTAAAACGCAAACCCTAACAACATCACTAAACCTGATGTTATTAATCTTCTGCAGACCTGATGTCACAACATCGCATGTAACATCAGACATCACAACTACAACAACTTAACTTCTTAACATAAACCAACGTTAAGACTCAATGTTAAGACATCACCCATGTGACATCAACATTGAACACCTTTGTTTTACGAAAATTCTAGCCAATCCAAGAACCAACAATGAAGATTCCAGTTCAGTTACAGTCAGTGCCTAAAAGTTGGGATATGGGCTAGAGTGCACAAAAAAAAGACAATCCGCAAGAGGAGATAACATAAACCACTAATATAAAATTATTGTACTAAATCTAAAATGTAATAAAGATGCAAAGATATACCTTCAAATATCTAGAAGCCATATAGAGCAAGCCAATATCACACAAAAGATTCACAACATGATCTAAGCATGATCCAACCTTTGTACCAAAAAAGAGAAAAAAAAAACCTAACATTATAAACGATATCATGTTTTACATTTGCAAGTAGTAAAAATGTTAGGCACGTGGAGTTGAACATGGAGCATGAGAATGAAGTAGTCACACATAGTATCCATATAGGCGCAAGATAAAGGGATGTCGAAGATGATTATGGATTTTAACTTCTCGCTGAAGCTGATGTTAAATTTGGGATTGTTGCAATTGGATCTTAAAGAGTACTTTCAGAGCAACAATATGATTACTCTGTATCATAATCACATTTCACATTTTAATGAACACATAAAAACTTTGTAAAGAAAAATTATAAATAAATAACACAACTTAACTTCAACCATTTCAGTCAGATCTATAAAATTCAACATGAGCTACATGTAATTTAATGGTTTTGCATAAAAATGAAGATTAAGAGATTGGAAGAAAAAAACTCAATTTTTTTCTAACCAAATAAACCTGGCCGAATTTTCCCCTTCCAAGAGGTTTTCCAATATCAAAATCATTTAGAGTCCACCTCTTTTGCTCCTGAGGTGAACTTGAAAACCCTGAAGATGCCTACAAATAATCACAAATAAAACAATCAGTAAATATCAGATTTTGTTGACAACTAGCACAATTTTGAACAAAAACCTCTAATAATTAACATGAACCATCAGATCTTGTTGAAATATTGACAAATAATGATTGAAATAATCAATAGAAACATAAAAAGAGAATTAAGATGAAAGAATTGAAAACAAAACCCTAGAATGGATTAACGTGTGTTGTTGAGGGTGAAATTGAGTATCTGTTGCGATGGCCATGAGAGAGAGAGAGAGAGAGAGAGAGAGAGATTAGAGAGAACCGTTTATTGGAAGGAGTAACGGAAAAAGACAACAAAACTTGAAAGCAGCTACTTCTCCTCCTCTTCTTCTTCAATCCTTCGTTGGTTCATTCATTGACAACTCTCTATTTTTTTTACTTTTAAGTCCTTTATACTTTATTTTCTTTTCTTTTTATTCCAAAAAAAAATCAAAGATGGTGAAAAATTAATCGTTTTTTATTTCAGACCCTATACTAACTATTAACTACTAATTTTGGTCGTTAAATACTATCTATACTAACCTTTTTTTTACTGTCACTAAAGTTGTCCGTTGGTACATGACAAATTTCTTGTAATGTTAAAGTTGAGCTTTTGACATCCAAGTTTAATTAGAGCATATATTTCATTTGTAAAAAAACAATAATTTCTCACATTGAGAGTTATTGCAACTTTAGTTTATAATCTTGGAAAATTTTAGTCAAATTACCAGTAGTTGTTGTCTATATTTTTACTGCATTATTTTCAAGTTTTCTGCAATTTTTTTCAAGTCTAAGTTGTAGCGGATCAAAAGTCTCCCTTCAGAACAAGGATCTATTCAAGTTTTTTTTTCATTTATACTATTTCCAGGTTCTTTTTATATACATAATTTTGTTATGTATGCTTTACTTTCTTGCCTATAATTTATTGTTTTTTTATACCGATCCATCCCAAAAATTAGTGGGTTTGTGTTAGGATGCTAAATAAGAACCCTAACAAGACATGATAAAAACTTTAAAACTAATAAGACAAATAAACTATCTAAGAAAATAAAGATAAAAGATAATATTTGATTTCATTGATTGATTACAATAGAGGATAATGCACTTGTTATATGCTATTCTAAACAAATGCTAACCATTAAAGTGTCTCAAACTTAAGGGTCCTAAGAACATTCTAGAAAATATAATTATATAAAATAATTCCTAATACATCAAAATACTAATAAAACTCATTTAACTAATGATAAATTATTCTATTAAACTCTTTATCATTGCCGTCGGATTCACTTGAACCTTGTCCTCAAGGTTCTAAAATAACTTCAAAATAGATAGTAAACCCCAAAACATTAAAAAGAAGTGATATGGCTTCAAACCCAATTCATGGGGAACAAAAAATGACAATGGTGCAATATGAAGCTTAGGTGGTAGATTGTAGTGCAGGATTTTTTCATAAAGCAAAAATTGATGGATTGAAAGACCTAAATTGTAGAAGCTCCAAAACGAAAATTACTTTCAAACATTTTTTTTTTGCTAAAAGACCCGGCCCAATTAATAAAAGAAGAGAAGGAAAATTTGTAAACCTAATATTTATTAGAAGAAACAAAGTAACGGCTCCCACTGTAAAAGCAATTGGTGTTGAATCTTTAACGTGAAAGGTGAACTTCCATTGCCTTAATTTTTTTTCCTTTTTTTCTATCCAGTTTTCTTCTCTCTCTCTCTCTCTCTCTCTCTCTCTCTCTCTCTCTCTCTCTCTCTCTCTCTCTCTCTCTCTCTCTCTCTCTCTCTCTCTCTCTCTTTCTTTCTTTCTGCTTCTCTTTTTATTTTCTTGTTTATTTTCTTCCATTCTCTTTCTTCCATTGTATCTTTCTCTTTTTTTTTCAAACAAAAAGAAAAAGAAAATAAAAACAATGAAACATGTGAAAATTATGGAAATGCAAATATGGTGATTTTGATGGCGGTTTCGACGGTGAAAATGATTGCAGATCCCGTGGTTTTAACGGTGGTCGGAGCTGTGGAATGATGAATGGTGGTGGATCTGTAGGTTCTGACAATGGTTGTTGCAAATCCGGTGGCTTCTATGGTGGTTGCAAAAACATATTTGTGAATTAAAAACATGTTTGTTTCTGTCTGTTTTGAATTGATGTTGGAGATACTGTCGGAGTTCTTGCTAGAAATGTCTTCGAAACCTTTGGCAGAGAAACAACCAGAATGTTTGCCGGAGTTTTCGTCAGAGATTGTTTCAAGGGTGGCGGTGGTACTGGAGTTTGATAAAAAATTGTTGTTGGAAGTGGCTTCGGTGGTGTCTCTGTTTTATCATCAGATAAATTTTGTTGCTCTGTTTGTTTTCTGCCCAGATCCGACTCCTCCATGAACGATGGTGGTTGGGTTTCATACATGTTTGGTTGTTCTGGTTATCTTCCATACAAATTTGATGATTTTTCCTTATAAGAAATTGTGATGCTTTGAGAGAGTAACCAAAATTTTGAATCGGTTCCTTCAACTCTTCTCTATATTCATTTTCGATTTTCTGAGTTTCAATTAAATATTGTTTTAGAGTTTCTAGTTGTGAATAGAAATCTTGAGATTGAAGTTGGTAGCTATGGTAACTTGAATGTTCATGGAAGATGGAAGATAATTGTTGAGGTGAAGTAGAAATTATGTGTTGTTGTTGTTGAAATAAAATGTATGGGGTGTATGGGGTGTAGGTATGATAATATGGATATGCAATGGAATGAAGGATTGAAGTTCAAGATGAAAACATCAACTGTTAAGATGCTAAATAAGAACCCTAACAAGACATGATAAAAACTCTAAAACTAATAAGACAAATAAACTAGCTAAGAAAATAAAGATAAAAGATAATAAAATATAATATTTGATTTCATTGATTGATTACAACAAAGGATAATGCACTTGTTATATACTATTCTAAACAAATGCTAATCATCCAAGTGTCTCAATTTTAAGGGTCATAAAAACATTCTAGAAAATATAATAATATAAAATAATTCCTAATACATCAAAATACTAATAAAACTCATTTAACTAATAATAAATTATTCTATTAAACTCTCTATCATTTTGTCTAAACCGGCCGAATATAACGAATGATTATTTTACCTTGCCTAAATTGAAATTTCCTTTGGATGAGTTTGTTTTAAGGATTGAAATTACATTCTCGAGAATGTGACAATGTAAATGCAACAATCTCATGTTTGTTTCAAGTTTTTTAAAATTGTTCTCAGATACTTTTTATTCCCATGAATGTCATTTGCACATAAATCTTGTCATATTTATTTCCATGTATAAAGGGTGGGAATCCAACATTCCCATGAGATTAAACTCAACTTCTATAACTTCCCACTACTACTCACATATTATTATTATTATTATTATTATTATTATTATTATTATTATTAAATTAAATAAATATGTAATGCTGCTTAAGAAATTTAATTTTTATCCAAACACATAAGTGAGAATATGATTTCAAAAAATGTTTTTTTACAACTTGAAATAAATACACTCTATATGAATATGGTATTTAGTTTGGTGAATTCCAACTCAAACCAACCAACCTACACCCTTAGAGCATCTCCAACCGTGAACCCATTTTTGGGTTCTTTGTGGGACCTATTAAGACACGTCAGCTTGAAGCAACGCAATTAGTTTTTCACTCCAATGGTGCAATTCTGAAGAACTCGTATTGGGTCTCACAACTTTACTTTATATATTAATATTTTATTCATATTAAATTTTATATTAAATAAATAAAAATTGATATAAAATAAAATAAATAAAATTCAAATTAAACTTATAATTTAAAATGATAATTAAAATTAATCTCAAATACATGATATATAATTAAATACATGATATATTATCAAATACATGATAAATAAAATTAATCTCAAAGATGAAATTTTGAGTTAAATATTTTGTAAAAAAAATGCTAATGAGAAAAAATTGTTGAAAAAAATTAAAAGTTTAGGAATAAAATGATGAAATTGTGAGAGAGAAATTTCAAATTGAAGAGAAAATAAAAGTGAGAGAAATTTATGTTGGTAAATTTTTTGAAACCAAAATTATATGTATAATAAAAAAAAGTTGAAAAAAAAAAAGTAACTAGCCGTTGAACGGCTAGTTTTCAATTTAAAAAATAGAAAAAAAAACAATTGTGTCGTTGCTTATCTTTTAACCGTTTGCCACGCTGAAAAAGAAAAAGGAGAAAAAGTTGGGTGTCACCTGGCAAACCCATTCAACGAACCACCACTGGAGGTGGTCTTAGGTAGAAGTGATTGATTAACTTTTGGATAATTTTAATCATAACATTATATAATAGATAAATTGAGTCATTCTCCTATAAAAATTGAATAATAAATAATACTAACTTTGTATTTTGACAAAATTAACATGGTTTAATTTGAAAAATGGGCTTCTTGAGTCCAAATGCATTGGGTCTAAACAAGGCCCAAGTTTGATAACAGAAACCCTAACACATTACACGCATCTTCGTCTCTCCCGAATCTCTTCTTCTTCCTACAGCTTACTTCTCAACTCACTGGTGTTTAGAAATGGAGAAATCGTTAATTGCAACTAATGAAAAGGTAAGTAATCACATATATGATGATATTGCTTTGGTTATCTTGTCTAAGCTTCCTCTCAAATCCCTGATTCGATTTTTGTGTGCAAGCAAATCATGGTCTCTTTTATTTCAAAATCCTTATTTCATGAACATGTTTCGAACAAGTTTCTTATCTAAGGATCATTCTCGTTACAACGATACATCTATCCTCCTACAACGTATTAAACCTTGGTGTGACGATTACGGCAATTACATTTACGATTACAATTTCTTTTCTAAGTTGTATTTTCTATTTGATAACAAGTTTGAGAAAAAGGTCAAATTACATTGGCCAAATCCACATTGTGAGTTTACAGTTCAAGGTACAGTTAGTGTTGATGGCATTCTTTGTATTCAAGATACAGGAATGGGTCCCGGGGGCGAACCTCGTGTTGAAGAATGGGGGAGATATGTATTGTGGAATCCAGCTATTGGGGAATTCATAATCACTCCTCTTAGTCCTTTTGCATTTGAATCTGATCGTAGGGTCGTGCAATCCATTATGGATTTTTATGGATTTGGCTATGACCGAATTAGAAATGATTATAAGCTTATCCAATATGTAAAGATTTTTCCTAAAACTACCGAAGGTGGAGACGAGGCATGGGAAATATATTGTTTAAAAAGTAATTCGTGGAAAAAACTTGATGTAGATATGCCTTGCCGATATATGAATAGTGTTGGTGTTCATGTGTACACGGATGGAGTCTGTCATTGGTGGACTATAAGTGAAAGTGAAACATGTGATGCAGTTTATTTGGTGTCATTCGACTTAAGCGATGAGGTATATGTTAAAACATCTATACCCTCGAATTTGGATGATACTGGTATTGACATTGGTAATGATACTAGGGTTGTGTTTAGACATTTAATGTTGTTACATGGATCAATTTGTTGGATTTCAAATTATAATGAGCCGACAACTACTTTTCACATATCGATTTTGGGTGAAGTTGGAGTGAAGGAGTCATGGACTAAACTATTCATGGTTGGTCCATTGTCATACGTTGAGTATCCCATTGGAGTTGGCAAGAAAGGCGATATATTTTTCAGGAAAAAGGATAATGAATTAGTTTGCTTTGATTTAATCACTCAGAGAATTGAAGAGCTTGGTGTTACAGGTGACCATGGTTGCAAGATAGTGCTTTACAACGAAAGCCTTCTACCATTTGAATTGAAGATCTTGTTCTTAGCCAATTGAGGTAAGTGTAAGTGACTATGATTATTATGATTTTAAATAAAATACTGATTTTCAGCTTTCTAGCTATGTCTTGTAATATTACAGATTTTTTTGTCTAATAATGTTAGATACAACTTTAAAAGTTATTGATTTTCAACTTTGCATGTCTAATAATGTTATAGATACAAATGATATATATTTTTTTACTGCGAGTATATACTGGTATAGCAGCAATGCATCACTTGTTATATTGCCTATATGTACTCCTATGGCATAAACAGAGACAATAGTCTTGTGAAAATGAAAATGTACTATAGTTTTACATGCAATATTATGAACTAAAATGTACTATAGTTCCATCCTTTTCTTTTTCAGTTGTTTTTTTTTTCTTTTATTCTGTATGTTTTTGAGTCATATTAACTTCACTTTACTTGCATCTCTAGACTGATTCAGCTGCATGGATTTTCGTTCTCAAATGTTTTTAATTGCCATTTTACTTATGTTCAGCAATATATTTATTTGTTTGTGTAGTGTGGAATCAAGGGTTGGCTCCAACAAAAACAGAATGAAAAGTTATCTAACAAGGAGTAGCAATTATGCAGGTGTTTTATCTTAAGCTATGTAGTACCGACACCTGAAAAAAGGTGTGGCAGTGTCCGTGTCCGTGTCGGACACCTTCACCGACACTTGTGATTACGCTAAATTTATTCATTTTTTCAAATTATTATCAGCATCGCTGTGTCAGTGTCGGTGTTGTGATCGGAGTGTTCGGGTTTCATAGATCTTAAGGTATATAAGTGGTAGGTAATAGTGATAATAGGGTTTGGCCTTTGAAATGTTTGTGGCTAAAATATGTTAAATATTTTGTAGTTCTGCTAAATTTACAGTTGCCAGCCCTCTTTGTGGTTCTGCCAAATTGTGAGTTTATGGGTAAAATTTGGAATTTGTGTAAAAGGAAGACTTCAACGGAAGAAATCTAGATAAAGTTCTAAATGTCTACAGAAATCTTCTTTGGCATTTATGCTGATTTAGTTTATTCTCAAGTGAAAATCACACTTAAACAAAATTCATTCTCATAATACAGTGACTTAGAATTCTTGTTACTGTTCACATACACTGTCAATTACATTGGATTCAGAATGCAATTCCTTTTAGAGACTTGTAAAGCAAAACTAGCAAAAGAATTGAAAGTTATTCAACATATCTACAAAACACCTACACCAATGTTCTTCAGATTACACCAATGTTCTTCATATGTATAAGATTTCCAAAAAAGAAAGTGAAAGCAAAAATCTCTATATGACAGTCTTCTCACTTTTGAGTTTGACTGCTAGTCTCTAGTGGTGTTTATTTGTTCGGACAAATTTGAATCCAAACCAAATCATGGTGTTTGGGTTGGACATTTATTCAAATAAAAAAACCAAACTAATGAAATCTGATGTTAATTGGTTCAAGTAATAGATTTTCAAAATTTTATCCGTGAATATGTCTATTTGAATTGGCCATAATTAATTCACATAATTTTTATTAGTATTGTAAATGGAAATTAGTACAATGTATTAAACGTCAAGAAAAAGAAAAAAATGAAACTTCATATATGTTGTTCAAAAGTCACAACATATATGAAGGCTGGGTTTGAGTTTGAGTGGACTTAAACTGTAATTTCTAAAACACGGGATTGGGTTTGAGTTTTAAAACATGGGGTTGGGTTTGAGTGGACTTAAACTGTCAATTTTGAGTTTGACTGTCAATTTCAGTAGGCTTGACCATTTCAACTTGTATAGTTTCTAGAATGTAGGGTTGGGTTTGAATGGACTTGTCACTTTTGAATTCGTGCCAACCTTGAGAGGTCCGGCCGCTTCAACTTCTACCGTTTATAGAACATGGGGATGAGTTTGAGTGGAATCAAACACTGACTTTTGAGTTTGGTTGCTAGCCTCAGCTGGCTCGACCACTTCAACTTCTACATTTTTGAGAAATTGGGGTTAGGAATTAGGGGACTCAAACTATCACTTTTGAGTTTAACTCCCAACCTCAGCAGGCTTGACCACTTCAAATTCTACAGTTTCTGGAGCAAACACACTATGAAGCTACTGGAATTAACGCGGCCGCGTTACTCCAAAACACGGTCGCGTTTTGATCATCATTACTCAATGCGTCCGCGTTGCCCCTTAGCGCGACCGCGTTGCTGGGCTTTCCTGACACACTTTTTGTTGGCTTTAAAAGGAAAAAGAGTAGAAGAAAAAAAGGGTTTGATTCACTGGAGAGAAAATGGTGAATTTTGGCGATTTTGGAGCTTTCAAGGCCATTTAAGCCATTGGAGAACTTTTTCTTTTATGAATCTTCGTGATCTTCGAGTATACACTTATGGTATTGATTTATTTCAAAATGAGTAGTTAGATTCCTCTTAGGTTAGGTCTTATTTGATTATGAACCTAGTTTTATTTTATTGGCACATATGATCGACGTTAATGTAATTGTTTTGACTCTTTGTTACTATTTAGTTATTGATTGTTCTCATTGCCTATTGTTTGTTACGGCATTCGATTTTATTTTGATAAGTAGTGACTATTGAACCTAAGGCTATTTATTTGAACTATTATAAGTTTTAAATTCGCTAATTGATTAGGGATAATTTAATTAGGAATTGTGACTTATAGACTAACGTGCTTTGTTGTCTAGCTTGACGGTACAATTAATCTGAGGGATCGTGGAATTGACGCTTAGGCTAGTGAGCTACACACTAAGGGATTAGGTGTAATGGTAAAATTAATCTGTCGTGTAACTCTGTAGTCATTGCATGTTTGTTAACGCAAGTTTCATCAATCAAGTTAAAATAGAAAATTCTGATAATAAGACCTGACCGCCTTTTATCACATTGTTATATAATCTTATCTCTTGCGTTTTTTACCAAACAACTTGAAAAAAATCGCCATTTACTATTTTTATTTGCATCGCATAATGTATCTTGTTCTAACTTCGTGATCTCTGTTAAGACGGATTTATTTTTTTATTACTTTGATATTAATACTAGTAGACTTGCTAGTCAATTATCCATCACCAATCAATTGTCCATTACCGATTAAGAGACAACTAAATACACTCTCCATTCTTTTTTATAAACAAATTTTGACTTCTTTCATTCTCTTTTTTAAGTAAATTTTGACTTTTTAGGTTCATTCAATAAATAATATATTTGAACTATATATAGATTAGATGCATTAATTATTTAATGAATTTAAAATATTAAAATTTGCTTATAAATAGAAATGGAGTGAGTAATTCACTTTCAATATGACTTAATCTCGTTCATCCAAAAGAGGGGCAAGCAGTCTTCCAGCGAGTTTGAAGTGGCAATTTTCTACTTATCAGCACTTTGTGTGTACAGTTTTGCCACTAAGCTTATTAGAAAATGAAAAATAAATAAAAAAATGAGTAATGTTATTTTTACACTAAACTTTGACACTTACACTTATAATTATTGGTAGGGGTGTTCAAATCTAAATCAATTCAAATAAAAATCGCAAACTGATCCAAAAAAATCGAAAACCGCAAAAAATCAAAAATGATTGAATGTGTTTGGATGTCATTTTATAAAAACCGATCGGTTCGAATCAGATTTTGGATTGATTTTTCAAAACCGATCCAAATCAAACCGCATGTATATATTTTTATACTTATTAATTTTTTATTAATATAATATCTTGTACTAATTTATTATTAGTTGATTTTTTTTTATAAAATACTATTTATTAGTTTGATTTAATCTATTAATTTTTATTATTTCATTTGTTTCAATCATAACTGATCATTATCATTTTGTAATATTAACTTTTAATAAAGTATATGTTATATATTATATAAAATTTATTATTTATTAGTGTTTTTACAATATTAATAAAATTATAATTTGTAATTTGGATATCTAAAAAACCGATCCAAATCAAACCGCAAGAAATTGGATCGGATCGGATTTTTTTAACCAGTCATCCAAAACCGAACCAAACCGCAAATAAATATATCTTTAAATCGGATGACATTTTGCTACAAACCCGATCCAAACCGAACCGCGTAACTGTTGGTGTCAAAATAGCAAACCTGTAAAAAAGTCAACGTCATAAGTGCAACAATCAAATCCTATATACCTGGCAGGTTATATCGAATCTTTCGGTTTAGGTATGAAAAATCCTACAAATGGATGAACGATTCTCCAATTGTTTATGACTTCTCTATTATGTATCACATCACAACCCAATAATTCACTTTCGGAACAACCTGAATTCATTCATTCAGATGACATAAGAACATGAGGAAAACAATTCAAAAGGGCTTTAAAGAAATGACCCTGAATTCATTGATAGATGGGTTTCATAATACAACTTCACTTCTTAAAAGATGTTTGAAATATGTGTTATGTCTTGTAGAAAATATTTTTGAACCAATTCTTGTCCTTATCAAGTTACCAGGCAGAGAATATGCCAATACATAATGCTAACAATGAGAGAAAACAGTTTGGCAAAGCACCAATACATAGTGTTAGTATTCTATCAACCATATGGCCCAATATTCAAATGAGTGAGACTAAGATTATACTATAGTCTTACATTATTCTTCCCATTGTATAAAACAGTTGGTCCATCCTCTCCCGGGTCTTGACTAATGGCTATTGATGATTAAAGCTTCAAGTTCGTGCTAGCTTTTTCTTTGAAGGAATGCTTCTCGCTGTTGTAGTTGTCGGCGTAGTTATTGCAGCTTGAGCATTACCTGGTTTGGTAAACCAAGTAGTATAGAGGAACTGTTTATGAGCGCCTACATGGTTGCAAACAAGACGAAGCTTTTGTCTCTCTCTCATCCATCTCAAAACTACTTTCATGTGATTCTTGCTTGTCAAATCTTTCAGTCCAACTTCCTGGAAAAACATTGAAGGTGATGGTAAAACTCAATCAGTCAATAGAAACTCAACAGATGCACAGATCTGTAGCATTCATAAGGTTTTCGTCACAAGAAAACAAAACCCTGTGTGCATATAGATCACAAGAAAATACTAGTCAATCTTCTGACTATTCATTTCTAGGAGATGTAGGCCAAATTTCTAAGCTTTTTTCCAAGTGAGTGGTTCTAATACACAGTCTATAGTTACTTATGATATTAAAATTCAATGTTAAACTCTAGATAAGTTTAAATTAATCCTTCAAAGTAGTGACATTTTGCAATGACTTCAGAAATATGAGAGAAGAAACAATAAATACCCACTATCCGTTCTTGACATTGTACAAAGTCACTTCCCTCCACTATACAAACAAACGTTATGAAGAATTGACAAATTCAAATCCAAGAATGAGCAAATATAGCTGATCAGTAGCAGTATAAATTACTCTTGTGAGTGAATAGCTATTATTCCTTGAAACCATTGGGTGGATTACAAGTTTCTACAATAAAAATAATAATAAATAACCTAGTTAGTGTAGCTAACAAAGTATTGGAATATTTCCTTCGACGCAGGAAAGAGATCTTGATTCGTGCAAATTATTGCTTGTCCAGTTACTTCCAATATAGTGTGTTTATTATTTTCCTAACATACAACACACCAACCTTCTCCTCAGCATAAAATGTGGAAAGATTTTGTTTTCCCCAGTAACACCATAGATATAACATATATGCAGGGTTGTTCCCAATATCAGAAAATAGCAAACTTTCAAATACTGTTAATCCACGCTACAATAGCGCCGTTATAACCACTATTTCACAACACTTTGTACTATATAAGGTAGCAAAAAACACTACTCATTTGTTCTAATTCTACTATGCTATATCACGACTATAACAACTATTTAACAACATTGTATAAGTGTTTCAAAAATTAACAATAATCAAGCCTTATCTCACTAACTGGGTCGACTACTTGGATCAACTTTCGTCATAATATTTATCCAGGAATGTGATTCTTTCCCGATAGTTAATCTCGAGGTCTTTCTTAATAACTACAATTATTACTTCAATTACTTGAAACAAAATTGACTAAAATAATGACATCAAATTAGGGTTGAAAAACTGGATTGAAAAATGAAGAAACAACACGTGTCGCTCATTTTTCATTCATCAAAACACAATGCAGCAACAATTTGATTATTTAATAAATTAAAAACAAATAGTATATACATATATACAGATTAATCGAATAATTAGGGAGATTATGAACCTTGACGCGTTCCCATGTGTTAGAAACTGTGATTGGACCATGCTCCTTGACGATATCAAAGAGAGTTCTGGTTATCGTTTGTCTCTGCTCCGGCGGTGTTGTCAGCGTCACCGCTCCCATCTTTGGCTTCAGTTTCTTTGCTGCATTTCTAATCGCCGTTCCAAACATTTCTCAACTCAAACCCTAATTTCTAACACCTCTGCTTTCTATTCTTCTATAACAGTGTATTCTGCAAAGATTAAGAATACGATATGAATGGTATGAATGAATCAATTTCAATGAGATTTCAGAATGATATTAAGGATTTGAAATGTGAAGTTACCTTACTTTAGCTCTGGACAGTTGAGAGTATTCCAGTTCATTCAGTCGTCTGTGCAGCGATGGACAGGGGGAGATACGAAATTGCGTTTAAGATGGGCTGAGATCTGCTAGTGTGGGCTGGATCTTGTAGTTGTGTGAGTGTCATGGCATTATTGGATGAGATATGCTATTTGCACATCATGTACTTTGAGGAGTGGTTGTTATTATATTTATAAGTTTAGAAGATACTATTTTTAATGCGGGAAGGGTCAATGATTTAGGCCTTCATCCTCTAAAGTGTTCGTTTTGCTCCGTCCAGTTTTTTTCACGGACTTTTGCAATCACGAGAATTTAAATAAAATTTTGAATTTTTAGACTTAAAAGTTGCAGTGTCTGCGGGCTTTCCCCTCCCCACCCTTACTTTTATGCGGGGAGGGCCTAGGTTTTAGGCCTGCATCCTATATTATGATCGCGCCCGTCCCGCCCAGTTTTTTTGCAGGCTTTTGCGGAACGGGTCTAAACGGGACGAGCATGCCCATTTGCCGCCCTTATTTTCAATGAAGTGGTAGTTTATAGATTAAATTAATAAATTAATGTCTGTAAATCCTAGTCGATATCTTTTAACGTTAGTACTAAAGGTTTGATTGATACATGAGAAAAAGAAAAGAGAGAGGTTGAAGAGAAGTAAGAAACTTCTCTTGTTTGGTTGTGGTGAGAGAGAAGAGAGAGTTATTATTCATGGACCCTATCATTTTTCTAATCTTTTCATATTATGAGGGAAATGAGGAAGAGTGTAAATTTTCCAATTTTACCATTCATTGTATTATTAGTTTTTACCTATTTTTTTAATTTATGGTATAGTATTAACTTTTAAATTAAGGGGTATTTTTGTCTTTTTAAAAATATTTACATTTCTCTCTCTTATATTTCTCTCATACTTCTTTTATAACAAACAATACATCAAATTTCTTATATTTCTTGTTAGTGCAGAAGCACTTGGGTGAGAGAGAGAGAGAGTGAGAAGTAGTTGTATTAGAAAAGTTAAAAACTGAATTACATTACACACACACACACACACGCACGCACGCACGTACGCACGCGTGCACGCACGCACGCACGCACACACACACACACACACACACACACACACACACATATATAAGTAGGTTACTTGCAGTACAAGTAATTAACATAACAAACAAACTAACTTATTAATCAAGTAGCTAACTAACTTGAATTATATCACAACATACACTTTTATAATCCAAGTTGTCAAACACAAACTAATAATAATCGATTTGAATTATTCCTAGTTTCTTTCTCAAAGTCAAGAATTTGTCGATCTCCAATCCTTTGGTGAAAATGTCGTCTGTCGCGGTGAGAATCCGATAACAAAGCTATAAGATCAGCTTGGTTCACAAAACAATGATGTCACTACCGAACTTTTTTTTATCCAAGGGGAGGGAGAAAAGATCGAACAAAAATCCTAAGTAAAATGCAAAGCAAAAAGCAAGGCCTAAAGCTAAGTAAAGAGAGATCAAAGGTACAGAGGTTGGTTATAATAAGGGAATGTACTAGCACCCTAAGCATCTGCAGTACTCTACAGGAACCTCTTGAAATATTTGTGTTTTCACTAAAATTGTTTGCTAAAGATAAAGATGGGCAAAGAAAAGAGAAAGGGTGGAAAAAAAGAAGGTAGCTCGCTAGAATCTCGCAATCTTATGCCTACGTATCCTTAACAGGAAGTTAGAGCAATCGTAGTTCAGAACTACAATGTTAAAAGGAAAAGGGTGAAAAATAAAAAGAGTGAAAAAAGACAAGTATGAAAAAAGAAAAGGTTGCTCGCCAAGGATTAGGGTCCTTGTGCCTACGTATTCTCAAAAGGAACTTGAGAAATCAGAGCGTACGTAGTTCGTGGAACTACGAGTTGTTAGGGTTCTAAGAACCAAAACAACAACAAAGACAGGTAAAGAAACAAACAAGGGACACGCACAATGACAATAAGTTAACATACAATCCCTTCCCTTGGATTAGGTTAACAAGAATCACAGAAAGCAACCGATACATGGAAAAACATCATGTAAATAGCAAGCATCAAATGAAGACACAAACACAGTACACGGCAAGAACATCATGTATAAATGAGATCATCAAACAGAAAGTACATGGAAGAACATCATGTAGAAACAAGTAACAGATATATGTGGCAAAACATCACGAACAATGAACAGACAAAGATAACGCGGCAAAGCATCACGAATAAAATAGAGGTTCACGGCAAAACATCGTGTAAAAGCAACAAACACATTCACGGCAAAGCATCGTGAAAAATCCACAAACAGTCAATAACATACACGACAAAACATCGTGTAAGAAATAACAAACAAAATCCTCAGACAAAATAAAACATAAATGGCAAAGCATCATGGGAAATCAGCATTAATTAAACAAGGTACAACATCAAGATTTAATCGAGAAACAAACAAGGCACGAAATAAAATCGGGCAACAAGAAGAATTATTAATTAATTTAAATATAAATATTTAATAATATTAATTAATAATTTAATTAACCAATATTAAATGAAAATATTTAAATTAATTAATAATTAAAACACATATTTTGGTATTTTCATCATTATAAAATAAAACTAACTAAAACAAATCTTATATTTTTTAAATATGATTCAAACTAAATAAAACAATAAACACAAGATTAAACTATTCTTTACATTTGATTTAACAATTAATAAAATAAATGAAAATATCAAAATAATTAAAATGTTTTTCTCTAGCATTTTTCTAATATACAAATTAAAACTACAAGTAGTTAAAAAAGATATATAGATTTTAAAAGAAAACTAATTATCCGTAAATTATGAATTTTTTAATATACTACTAGGGTAAATACATTAACAGCAAGAAGAAAACAAAAAGGTATTAAATTATTTTTTATCACAAATTAAAAACTAACATGAAACTATTTAAGACACATAAATCAAACAAAAAGAAATTAAGAAAGAAAATGGACCAAATAATAATAATAATAATAATAATAATAATAATAATAATAATAATAATAATAATAAGCGATGGGCCTGAGGTCCATTCCAAATCATAATTAATTAAAAAAATAGAAGGAAATAGTAAAAAAAGAAACAAGTTACCAGAATAACGTGGAAAACAGGATCAAACTTCCTCTCCTCGCGTGCGACTTTCTCTTCCACTTCTTCTCTCGTGTTCTCGTCGTGTATCTCACTGACACGGATTTGATGGTGGTTGCGGTGGTGATGATGTTGTCAACGGGATGGCAGTGGCGATGAAAGGCAATGGTTGGCACGCGCAGTGAAAAAGAGGTGGTATGATGCGTTTTGTATGGTTGTTCATGAGTTGAGAGTGTTCAATGTTGTTCAAGTTTTTTTGAGCGGATGTGCCGGTTTTGAGAAGGTTTTG
The DNA here is from genome assembly GCA_022829125.1 of Lathyrus tuberosus. Lineage (NCBI taxonomy): Eukaryota > Viridiplantae > Streptophyta > Magnoliopsida > Fabales > Fabaceae > Lathyrus > Lathyrus tuberosus. The sequence continues at coordinate 2,075,658 of JALAZF010000274.1, read as the reverse complement.
TGGCGTGACAGGGTAAGGTTATGTAAGTAGGAGTATATGAAGATGGAAGGGGTAAAAATTGGTGGAAATGATGATGAAAAGTATTACCGGTCAATAAAATGAGTGGAGACAAGGTGAAGATATGGTACTGATATGTGAAAAGAGTTTGTGTTTGCTTATGGTAGAGTGGAAAAAATGAAGAATGAAAAAGGTCAATGGAGTCGTATGCAGGTGCGGCGGTTTTTGTTGGAAATATGCAGGAGGCAGTATTGTATCAAAATGATAAAAAAAATGGTATTAGTGTGTGTATCATCAAGAAGAAAAGTGTGGGTGATGGTTTTTTTAGCAAAGAAAGCAAAGTGTATTGAAGGTAATGTGTGTGTTTGCTATTGTATATTATGTGAGGGAGTGTTTTTTTCAAATTGAATTAGTATAGAGTTGTGTGTGGTCCCCACGATGGTGATGGATATTATGAAGTGGTTTTGGTAGAAGATGACATGCAAAGAAGATAAAACCATTTTCTCTGCAACTTGTTTTACCTTTTATGTTATTTGTTTTCTTTGATTTTTTTCTTGAAATGAGAAAGATAGGTAGCAGATGTAGGTTTTTTTTTTGTTATTCTTTTTCTTTTTTACGTGAGGCCAAGGGAGGTAATGAGCATGGTTTTTATTTCATGAGGGAGTATCATAATGTGCAGGTAGTATTGTGTGTTTTTTTATGGGGAGCTGTGCTATGGTACATGCATGCAACATATTTTTCATTTCATGTTATGAGCATGTGGGATTTTTGTATTATAAAAAAAAAGTGGGTTACATGAAAAAGAAAAGTGGAGTCTCTATTTTATTATATTGTTTTTTCTAGATTGAAATTCAAGAGGGTAGTACAGTAGGTGACAAGTTGTGTCTACATTATGTGCATGAGGGTAATGTCTTGTGAAAAAGGTGAAGCAGGTTTTGTTTCAAAATGCAAGTTTTTTTTTCGTTTTTCATGGAGAGTGGGGATGGCGTGTCTGCACGGTAGCTTGTGGGAGTAGCATGTCAAGTGGTGAGGTGAAGAGTTTAAAAGTTGGTGATGGAAAGTGATGGGTGCAGCTAGCTGTGTGTACTATTACTTAAAAAAATGGACAAAATCTACTTTATGTATGCTATAAAATCATAGACTCTTAGAAACTTATCTACCAATTAAAATTAAAATAAAAAAAAAATTAAATTAAATTAAAATTAAGTATAAAATAAGAAAAAGTATTAACTATTTAAAATAAAAAACCTAAATAAAATCTGATTAATTAAAGATATATTAATTAAAAGTAGAAATAAAGACGGTAAAAAACTAGTAATTGGACCGGTATCGAAGTGCTCGAAAAAAATAAAATGAATACACTAAAATGATCAGCGTAAAATTTACGTATTGGAAAAATACATCATTTTGTCAAATTTTGAAATAAATTTTACCTGGTTGAATGGCTTAAACTGTCCAAAATGCGACCGAAAAGTGGTCGAAAAATTTAAATGAGCACGTCATGTTAAACTACGTGAAACGTAGATTAATATCACTGACGACTGCAGGCTCTATTTTAAAATTTTCCATCCACCGATTTTATGCACAGTTGACCTTTAGCTTTGACCGATTCGGCTATAAATCCAACAAGTTATTCCAGCTGATAAATTGGGTATTATGCGAGATGAAAGGTATGATAGGCTATGCAGAGGATGCGAAATAAAGCAGGATCTTAGGGTAAAAAATTAGGGTATGACAAATGCCCCTATTTAAGTTTCTTCAATCCGAAGATATGAAGATCGGAATCCTCGTCTCTGCGATATTGGAGAGACTTAAATATAACATGCGCAATTTTTGGCCCTAAGATACCACAAAAATGCTTATGATATGATATGAATGCAGTGTCAGAAAAAAAACGAGCAAAGAACAAAGGGAAAACCACATGAGACTAAGTAACAAAGAGACACAACTGAGGAACACAAGATATTATGGAAATCTGTGAAGGTGACAAGGAGTACCCAGTAATACTTGAAAAAAGAGGGACAAACCCTGAACAGAGATACAAACACCTGGAAAGCATCAGATGCTGAAAGTACAACACTCTTCAAAGCAAATCAGAAACATCTAGAAAAATAATATATGTGAAATGAGACCAAATCTGAGAATATAACAGAGACTTTGAAGAAAGCACATAACTTTACTGTGGAATAAACAGGAACATCCTGAAAACAGAAGCAGCTTTACTGGGGAAAGGGTCATGGTCGTCAGAGGTTTTGTCAGAAATGTATTGAACAAAACTCTAGGGAAAAATAGTAACAATCATCAAAGTCATTCAGAATAATGTTAAATGAACTTTGGAACATAACAAACAACAGAGATAAGCAGGCAAACAACATAGATATTCAAAATAGCATTGAATAAGCTCCATTGGGGAATCAACAGTCATTATCCATGAATGAAACTGGATGGAAAAGAGTCACAACATTCAAAAGACCATTGAATGAGATGAAAAGAACTCTGAGAAATACATTAGAGACATCCAAGCAAACATCAGAGGTATTTAGAAAAGCATTGAATAAACTCTGGAAAATATAACAAACATCAGAAACATTCATAAAAGCATTGAATGGACTCCGGAAAACATCGGAGATATTGAGGAAAGCATTGAATAAACTCTAGAATACATCCAGAAAAAACACTGGATGAAGAATGGAAACAGGCTTAAAAACATTCAGCAGCTCTTAACCATGGTCAGAGATAAATTGAAAACATCTAGAATAGCATTAGATGAAGACAAAGATTTTGAAGCTACGTCCGAAATATTTAGAAAAACATTAAATGTACGGGAAAAGGTTTTGAAGACATATCTGGAAGAACATCAGGCAAGCAACATCATATCTGGAAGAACATCAGATAAACACAGAAAGCATTTTGGAAAAACATCATAAGCAAAGCCGCATTTAGAAGAACGTCAGATAGACACAAAGGGGTTCTGAAAAAACATCAGAACAAAGATACATATCTAGAAGAACATCAGATATGTATAAAGGAGTTATGGAAAAACTTCAAAACAAAATACACATCTTGAAATTCATCAGACGGTAAAAGAAATGAAACTCTGAGAATGCATCAGAATTACAAAGGTATGTATCTGAAAATTCACTGGGAGTAAAACAAATTTTGGAAGGGTATCAAAATCACAATGAAAATATCTGGAAAAGCATCATATAGGTTCTAGAAGAACATCAGAACAAAAGACTCAATTTAGAAAAGCATCAGAGAGACAAACATATCCGGTAAAACCTCAGAAAGATTCTGGAAAAGCATTAGATAGACAAATATATATGACACCCAAGAATGGCATTGGATGAAAAGAAACCAGACATCCAATAATGGCTTTGAATGAAAGGTAAACAAAATCTGATAATGGTATCAGATGTAAAGAAACCAGACATCCAAGAATGGCATTGAATGAAATGTATGATCACAATATCTAGGAATGACACTAGATGAAAGTGAAGAAAATAACATCCAAGAATGTAATTGGATACAAAGGAATCACAATATATAGGAATGGAATTATATGAAGGTGGACAAAACGATACCCAAGAATAACATTGGATGGGAGAGAAAAACAGGTACATCCAAGAATAGCATTGGATGGGAGAGAAAAACAGGTACATCCAATAATAGCATTTGAAAGCTACAGTCAGCGGGATGTTCTAGTTTTTGCCTAAGTCTCCTTCATAGGTTTTGACTTAGCGGGCTTTTTCTTTTGATTTTTTTAAAGAAAGAGAGTGACTTCCTGGCTTAATGATTACGGTGAACCATCATCTGCTTTTGACTTGAAAAACGTCTTCAACACTTACTTGTCATGTACAAAGGAAAATTTGTGAATACAACCCTTATATGAAAGACGTCTTGCATGAACACACAAACAAGTTAACTGAGAACTACCCATCCCAAGGTTAAGATTGCGGGTTTTTGTACAGAAAGAAACTCAAACTACTAGGATCGAAGGGGTTAACAAGGGAATAACTTCCTTATTTCTCCAGTGTTTGGGAAATTGAAACATTGCCTTACATCGTCAGTAAAGTTTGATTGAAATCATACCAACAACAGTTATGGGTATTATGTTTTCATCATTATCTCTCTAATATTTGCATAGTCAAAAGTTTAAACAACAGGTAATATTGAAAAAGAAAACATAAAGATGTAAATAGGAAACACAAATGAATTGAATCAAAAGTTGCAATGCTCATTCATTAATCACAAAAGTACAAACAGAATTTGAAAGCAAACAGCTAATACAAAATAAAGGAAAATGTAAATAATAAAAAACATGGCCTAGTGACTAATCAAACACAAGGATGAGTTATCTTGTCTTTGGGAACTTGCTGGGCTGAAGTCGATTGAAGCTTCACTTGCCATGCCCTGGCAGAGGATCGTTCTGGACATTAGGATCAGTGTCATGAAAGGTAAGGATTCCATCCTTAATCAAAGCACGTACTCTAGCCTTCAGTGCATAGTAGTTTTCTAAGTTATGGCATGCATCGCCTTGATGGAATGCACAGTGGAGATCAGCCCTATAGCCGGCTGGAAGATGATTTGGAGGAGGAGGTAGAGTCCTTGTGGTAGTCAAACCTTTTTAAACCAGACCAGGATAAAGTTCAGTGTATGTCATAGGAATATTATCAAAGTTTGTCCTATTGTAGTTCTGGTTTTGTCCAACAGTCGGACGTTGAGGAGCTCAAGCTGGACGTGGAGCAGCAACCATGGAAGTAATAGCAGCAACAATAGGGTCATTAGAATACTGAGGTCTGGGAAGAGGCCTTCTCGTTTCAGTCATTGAAGGTGTGAGAAAACACAAGAAATGGGGGTTTGAATTGGGTTTTCAAAATGAAAGCTTTTTGTGAAACTCAATCAAAGATCACAAATAAACTAGCAAAAGAGAAAAACGCACGATATATCCTGGTTCACTTGAAAACTATCAAGTTAATCCAGTCCACCCGCTAAGGTGATTTCGCCTTATACACAGGGACTTAATCCACTATAACCAAACTGATTACAACTGCACTAGCAACTGCTGGTGACTAACATACACAGACTAACCGTCTCTTCTTAAGGATTCTGACCCAACTGGTCTCTTAAGGAATACAAACAACTATTTGATCAAATATGATGTTTACAATGAAATGCTTCTACACAAGCTGATATAAACACAATTTCTAGCTCAAACTAACTTAGAGAAAATCTATACAGTATGAACAATATTTCTTCTTTGTATTGCAGTGCTTTACTGCTCACTCATGGAATTCTCTATTGTATTTCTGTGTTTCTTTCTTGTATGAATCAGTGTCTCAGTATATGTCAATCTCTTACACTTCTTCGAGTGATCAAGTCCTTATATAGCCAGAAAAAGATTCGTTGAAGAGCAGATCAGGAATATCAGTAAAATTGCTGGTGGCTTGAAATAATGTCGTTATGATGGGATGAAAATCGTACACTGAAGTTGTCCTTTGTACCACCAAATCACGGTAGTGGAATGGTAGTGGAAAAGAACGTGTTTGATATGTACTATGTACTATTTTCCCTCGCAAACGTTTCATCCTCTTCTATTTATCAGAGGCTTCTAAATATATATGGTTAAAGCATGATCAGAAGAATTAATTACTGGGTCTTCAGAGTCTTGAGTCTTCAGAGTCTTCAGAACTTGTTCAGCAGAACCTTGTCTTCAGAGTCTTCATCACTCCTTCTTCAGAACCCTTAGTTATCAGAAACTTAAGTCTTCAGAACGTTGTTCAGCAGAACCTTGTCTTCAGAGTCTTCAACACTTAGTCTTTAAAAACTTAAGTATTCAGAGCCTTCAGAACGCTGTTCATCAGAACCTTGTCTTCAGAGTCTTTAGCACTTAGTCTTCAGAAGATAAATATCAGAGTTATATTCAGATCCATAATCCAAGAGAACATTGCAGCAGCAACATATTTTCTTCTTAGAATCTTTCTGAAACAAATCAGAAGCAAACTTGCTTCTTTGACGCAGAAGCGACTTTTGATCAATTGAGAGTGACGTTCCATATGATCTCTATCAGAGTCAGAGCTATCTTTATCAGAGTCAGATCCTGTTTGTCAATACTTTAGAAAACAAACGTTAGAGTACCAAAATTATTCTCACACAAATAAAACTTTGTTATTATCAAAACTTAGAGATATCTTGCAGAACCAAATCTTGTTCTAACAATCTCCCCCTTTTTTATAATGACAAAAAAATGTATTTTGATAACACAATTTTGTATGAAGATAATTAATAAAAATTGACTCAGATAAGTTCAAAGTAAACTTCCCTTTATAAAGCTCCCCCTGAATCTCAGACTTAAACAAATCTTATCAGATTTGGGATACCAGAGCCTGATTGCAAGGATCTAGTCAGATCCAAAATATCAGAGCTTGATTATAGTGGTAATGCATTCTGATAACAGAGATTGATTAGTTAAATCAGAGCCTAATTAATATCAGAGTCATATTGCCAATATAAATATTGTTACTAAAAAACATTCTAAGAAAATTTTGCAATTAAAGTGTTAGAATGTTACAGCTATGATTCAGAGACAAGATATTTATCAAAATAACTTTCCATTTAAATACTCCCCCTTTTTGTCATAATAAAAAAGGGTAATCAATGGTTAACGCAAGCATTTTCATTTAAGAGAATTTAGATAAGTTAAATTCAGTACTTCTCCCCCTTTGATGGCAATCATAAAGAAATGCAATAGGATAAGATAGATGCAATAAGGATCTTTTTCATTGATTAAAAACAAAACCCTAGAGGCGCGGTACAAGAGCAGGACACAAAACAAAACAACTAAAAACAAAGACAACAGACAGTAGCAACAACGATTAAAAGAGATACCAAGCAACTGAGAGACCAACAGAAACAACCGCCAACTAACTTCTCATTTCTTGATGATGGTTTCAGAATAGTTAATGGAAAAACACCAATCAGTAACAAGTTTCTCAGTCATTCCGATTTGTTTTAAGTAAGCAACAACTCCTTGAAGATCAAGAATGTGAGAAATAACTCTACTATAGGGAATCTGAAATGATAACTCCTCTCTCGATGAAAGTATTTCTTCTTTCAAAAATTTGAACATGATACAAGGAAGATGTATTTTCTTTCCTTTCAACATGAAGTATAGAACATACTTCTGAGACAGATTGATGTAATCAGATGAATGAGTAGGATGGCAATGATACATAGTTCCCAACATAATTTTGAACTAAACTCTTAGAGTATCCTTTAAGAACGACGAGGAAGGATCTTTCTTAGAATCCAGAACAATTCCTTCTTTAAAGATAGCAGCTGTGACTTTGGATTCCCTTTGCTTATCTGCTTGAACATTGATGATTCTTAGCCCCTTTCCATCATGAGAGATTAAATCACAAATAGTCTTTTCTGTAATAATTATTCATCTTCCGAACACAGTGGAAACGATGACATTTCTACTAGTAGTTGCATGAATCCAGAAATCTTTAACCAAGATCGGAAGGGAGGATCCTAGCAATCTATTAAAGTAACCGTTCCATCCTTGGAAATCAAGTGTTTGAGTAAGATCACATCCATTATCCTTTAGATTTTTGAAGTTCACCATGGATTCACAAAGAACTCGAAGTTCATTTACCGACGTGTCGAGAGAGATAGGACATTCTTCTAGAATAATGAACTGATATCCAAGTAGTTGAGCTTTGGAGATAGTTTGAGATGATTCAGCATTGATGAAGAGGATGGAGTTACAGAGCACAAAGAGGGTTTTAAGGTTTCTAAGATAAAGTGTGGGAAGTGAGAGTAACGTAGTGTGTGAAAGTGTGAGAGTAAGTATTTATAAAAAAAAATGATGATTATGACAAGGTGGGAGTAATAGGAAATAATTACTTGAAACTTAGTCTCACGAAATCACAATGTTCGAGGTGTCTCTTCAACAGTAGGTATGATTTGATTTTGGATAGGTGTCATAAATAATCATAACCGTTTGTTTTCAAGAGAGCACGTTTGATATTCCCAAAGTCATGAATACCAAGAGGTATCTGACTGGACTAGTTTATGATCATGACATCTTCTAACTTGTAAAAGTATCATTAATTAGAAAGTCATAATAAAACACTTTGCTTGACATCGGAATCTTATATCGGAAGTTCTGGTGACTTGACACATCAAAGTATCATCTTCTCGTTCTGGACAAGGTTTAATAAATAGATTTTCTAGAATGAATACAAATCTATCTTCAACAAGGGTTTTGTGAAAATATCAGCCCACTGGTGATATGTATGCACAAATTTTAACTGAAAAGTACCCTTCTGAACATAGTCACATAAAAAGTGATGTTTTATTTTAATATGTTTAGCCCTGGAATGTAGAATAGGATTATTAGATAAACAAATGGCAGAAGTATTATCACAAAAGATAGGAATGTTACACTCGTGTATTTGATCATCTTCGAGTTGATTCTTCATCCAGAGTATCTGAGTACTGCACAGAGATGCTGAGATATATTCTGCTTCTGCAGTTGAGAGAGCAATTGTTGATTGTCTTTTACTTGCCCAAGAGACGAGGTTACTTCTCAGAAACTGACAGTTTCCAGAAGTACTTTTCCTTTCCAATCTATCTCCAGCATAATCTGCATCGCAGTAACCAGAAAGCTTGTACTCTGATGTTTTCTTATACATCAAGCCAAGGTTAGTTGTTCCTTTTAGATACCTTAGGATTCTCTTAATAACAGTTAAGTGAGTTTCCCTTAGATCTGATTGGAAACGAGCACAAAGACATACGCTGAACAAAATATCTGGATGAGAAGTAGTCAAATACAGAAGAGAGTCTGTCATACCACGATAGAGCTTCTGACAAACATTTTTACTTACTTCTTATTTCTCCAAAATGCATGTCGGATTCATATGAGTCTTAGCAGGTTTACTTTCTGACATATTGAACTTCTTCAGAAGTTCGTTTGCATACTTGCTCTGATGAATGTACGTTTCTTCTGGACGTTGATCAATCTGAATTCCCAGAAAGAATCTGAGTTCTCCCATTAGACTCATTTCAAATTCTGCCTGCATTAACTTAGAGAATTCCTTGCACAAGGAAATATTAGCAGAACCAAATATAATATCATCAACGTAAATTTGAACAACCAGAATGTCACTTTTAAAGGTTTTACAAAAGAGTGTTGTATCCACTTTTCCTCTGGTAAAGTCATTTTCCAAAAGAAAGTTACTTAGCCTTTCATACCAAGCTCTGGGAGCCTGTTTCAGACCATATAACGATTTTTTAAGTTTGAAAACAAAATCTGGTTTTTCAGAACTCTCAAAACCAGGAGGTTAGTGCGCATACACTTCTTCATAAATATATCCATTTAAAAATGCACTTTTTACATCCATCTGATATAAAGTAATGTCATGATTCACAACAAATGAAATTAAGAAACGAATTGATTCTAACTTGGCAACTAGTGCAAAGGTTTATGTATAGTCTATCCCTTCTTACTGACTATAACCTTGTGCAACTAGTCGTGCTTTATTTCTTACGACCTCACCTTTCTCATCTAACTTGTTTCTGAATACCCACTTTGTTCCAATGACGTGGACACCTTTGGGTTTCTGAACAAGATCCCAGACATCATTTATGGTGAATTGATTAAGCTTTTCTTGCATGGCCAGAATCCACTCACTTTCCCTAAGAGCTTTATCTACTGATGTTGGCTCTATTAGAGACACCAAACCTAGAAGAGTTTCTTCAGAAGGTTTGAATGATGAACAGGTTTTGACTGGATCAACTTTGTATCCCATAATTAATTCTTCAGAATGAGAAGTCTTTAGTCTATTCTTCTTCTGATGAGATGGACTATTTTCAGTTTCTGGTAAGGTTGTATATGAATCTGGAGAGTCTGCATCTTTGTCTCCTTCTTTTGAATCTTTATCTTTGGATTCTGATAAGGTAATCTTCAGATCTGCAAACTTTTCAACTAGCTTTGACTTTTCAGGGTCAAGCTTATCATTGAATCTGACATGAATTGATTCCTCAATAATTCGTGTTTCTGTGTTATAGATTATGTAGCCTTTTGAGCGTTCAGAGTATCCTAACAGTAAACACTTTTGAGCTTTGGAGTCAAACTTGCCAAGATTCTCTTTAGTGTTCAACATAAAACAAATACAGCCAAAAGGATGAAAATATGAAATGTTGGGTTTTCTATTCTTCCAAAATTCATAAGGAGTCTTACCCAGAATATGTCTAATTGAGATCCTGTTCTGAATGTAACATGTTGTATTTACTGCCTCTGCCCAGAAGTGCTTAGCCATGTCAGTTTCTTGAATCATAGTACGAGCCATTTCTTGTAAAGTCCTATTCTTCCTTTTCACTACTCCATTTTGTTGTGGAGTTCTGGGACAGGAGAAATCATGGGAAATGCCATGGGAATCAAAAAGATTCTCAAAGTATTTATTCTCAAATTCTCCACCATGATCACTTATGACTCTGACTATTTTGCAATCCTTCTCTGTTTGCACATGAGAGCAAAAGGTAGAGAGCACAGAATGTGACTCATCCTTGTGTTTCAAGAATTTTACCCTTATCCAACGACTATAATCATCAACGATAACTAATCCATACTTCCTTCCACTGATTGAAGCAGTTTTCACTGGTCCAAACAAATTAATATGTAGAATTTCTAATAGTCTAGAGGTGGACACAACATTTTTTGCTTTGAAGGAAGTTCTAGATAACTTTCCTTTCTGACACGCTTCACAAAGAGCATCTAAAGAAGACTTCAGATTTGGAAAGCCTCTGACAAGTTCAAGCTTATTTAGCTGAGAAATCCTCCTCAAGCTAATATGGCCTAAACGTCTATGCGATACCCATTGCTCCTCATTAACAGACATTAAGCATTTGACATTCTGTTCACAGAGATCAGAAATTCTAATTTTATAAATGTTGTTTTTCCTCTTTTCGACAAACAGGATTGAGCCATCTTTCCGACTTACAGCCTTACAGGACTTTTGATTAAAGATGATATCATAACCATTGTCACTAAGTTGACTAATTGACAACAAGTTATGCATCAAATCATCGATCGGAAAAAACATCAGTAATAGAAGGAAGGTTACCATTACCAACAGCTCCAGAGCCAATGATTTTTCCTTTCTTGTTTCCTCTGAAACCAACAAAGCCTCCAGGCTTAAGTTCCATACTTTGGAACATGTACCTTCTTCCCGTCATGTGTCGCGAGCAACCACTGTCCAGGTACCATGATTGGTGTTTCAACTGAGCTGCTAAGGATATTTACAACATAGATTATCTTGTCTTTAGGTACCCATTTTATGGGTCCTCTTTTGTTAGTTATCCCAGAGTGTTTAACAACTTTGGGCTTATGTGCAACAAGATAAACATGTGGAATTTGTGCATGATATTTGACTTTAGAAATAAATTTTTGTGTCGGTGGGGGTTCTTGTGCAAGCTCAGAGCAAACAAGCTCAGTGCCAAAAGGCAAAAAAATGGTCATATAGAGGTTTTAGTTTAAAAGGCTGACTTTCGTCAATTTCAAATGTTTATGTACACCCCAAACCTTTCTTACCATTTCTGCTGACTCCATAGATCATGGAAGTTATTCTGCTTCTATCTATGCTTTTAGCCAGAAAATACTGGAATGCTCTATCATACTTGTTAATACAGCTTGTGTCAGAGACATTGGAGATTAATTCTTCTTCCAATTTAGAAATTTTGCTTTTCAAAGCACAATTACTATTTTTTAAAGAAGAAATGATTTCATTTAGAGAAGAATTATTTTGCTCAAGCTTATCTTTTCTCTCAGAAGCAATTACATGTGATCTTTTAAGATCCTTGTATTTACTCTAAAGAGTTTGATACTTTTCTAGTATTTCTGAAAGACATGACTCTAATTCACAACGAGAGAGTTTAGATAGTACCTCTGAGTCAGAGTCTGAGTCTGATTCTGGTTCTGATGATGTTTTGTCTTCTGGTTCTCCAGAAACTTCAGCGTCAATTGTTGCTACTAGCGCAACGTTTGCTTGTTCTTCATCAGAGTCTTCTTCTTCAGAATCAGAGTCATCCCAAGTTGCCATTAGTCCCTTCTTCGCTTTGGAGAAGTTCTTCTTAGGCTTCTTGTTTTTCTTAAGCTTTGGACACTCGTTCTTGTAATGATCTAGCTCATTGCACTCATAGCAGATGACTTTTTTTTCGGAACTCTGCTTCTTTTGTCCATATGATGACTCAGAACGACCTTTGTTTCTTCTTGATCCTCTGAAGTTTCCTTGCCTATGCTTCCAGAGTTTGTTGATCCATCTGGAGATATGTGACAACTCTTTTTATGATTCTTCATCAGAATCTTCTGATTCTTCCTCAGCTTGATAAGCCTTTGCCCTTTTAGGTTTAGACTTAAGAGCAATAGATTTACTTTTCTTTTGAGGTTCATTTTCTTCCAACTTTATCTCATGACTTCTTAAATAACTAACAAGTTCTTCAAGACTTATGATGTTAAGATCCTTGGATAGCTTTAGAGTTGTTACCATAGGTCTCCATTTCTTGGGAAGACTTCTGATGATCTTTTTAATATGATCAGCAGTTGAGTAACCTTTGTCCATAACTTTAAGTTCTGCGACTAGCATTTGAAACCTTGAAAACATAGTCTCAACTGTTTCATCATCCTCCATTTTGAATGTCTCATATTTCTAGATTAGGGTCAGTGCATTTGTCTCCTTAACTTGAGCATTTCCTTCATGAGTCATTCTCAGAGAATCAAAAATGGATTTGGCAGTTTCTCTATTTGTTATCTTCTCATACTCAGTATAAGAGATAGCATTAACAATATGGTTCTTGCCTTATGATGATTCTTGTAATCTTTCTTTTGTTGATTGGTCATAGCACTTGTAAACACTTTAACACCTGTAACATCAATTGGGTGAGTGTAACCATCGACTACAAGATCCCAATGATCTACATCATAACCAAGAAAGAAACTTTCAATTCTATCTTTCTAATAGTCAAACTTTTCACATCAAAGACTGATGGTTTGGCACTGTAATGATCTTTCTCTTCTACAATAGGATTAACATTAGGTGCAACCATGATATCTCACACAAATACTGGATCGGTATTGAACACAGTGAAGTGTTGATAAATCTTTTTATCACAATCAGAACCGAAGCTCTGATACCAATTGAAGGTGTGAGAAAACACAAGAAATGGGGGTTTGAATTGGGTTTTCAAAATGAAAGCTTTTTGTGATACTCAATTAAAGATCACAAATAAACTAGCAAAAGAGAAAGATGCACGATATATTCTGGTTCACTTGAAAACTATCAAGTTAATCCAGTCTACCCGCCAAGGTGATTTCTCCTTATACACAATGACTTAATCCGCTATAACCAAATTGATTACAACTGCACTAGCAACTACTGGTGACTAACATACACAGACTAACCGTCTCTTCTTAATGATTCTGACCCAACTGGTCCCTTAAGGAATACAAACAACTGTTTGATCAAATATGATGTTTACAATGAAATGCTTCTACACAAGCTGATATAAACACAATTTCTAGCTCAAACTAACTTAGAGAAAATCTATACAATATGAACAATATTTCTTCTTTGTATTGTAGTGCTTTATTGTTCACTCATGGAGTTCTCTGTTGTATTTTTGTGTTTCTTTCTTGTATGAATCAGTGTCTCAGTATATGTCAATCTCTTACACTTCTTCGAGTGATCAAGTCCTTATATAGCCAGAAAAAGATCCGTTGAAGGGCAGATTAGGAATATCAGTAAAATTGTTGGTGACTTGAAATAATGTCGTTATGCTGGGATGAAAATCGTACACTGAAGTTGTCCTTTGTACCACTAAATCAGGGTAGTGGAATGGTAGTGGAAAAGAACGTGTTTGATCTGTACTATGTATTATTTTCCCTCGCAAACGTTTCATCTTCTTCTATTTATCAAAGGCTTCTGAATAGATATGGTTGAAGCATGATCAGAAGAATTAATTACTGAGTCTTCAGAGTCTTGAGTCTTCAGAGTCTTCAGAACTTGTTCAACAGAAACTTATCTTCAGATTCTTCAGCACTCCTTCTTCAGAACCCTTGGTTATCAGAAACTTAAGTCTTCAGAGTCTTCAGAATGTTGTTCAGCATAACCTTTTCTTCAGAGTCTTCATCACTTAGTCTTAAGAAACTTAAGTCTTTAGAGCCTTCAGAACGTTGTTCATTAGAACCTTGTCTTCAGAGTCTTTAGCACTTAGTCTTCAGAAGATAAATATCAGAGTTATATTCAGAGCCAGAATCCAAGAGAACATTGCAGCAACAACATATTATCTTCTTAGAATCTTTCTGATGCAGATCAGAAGCAAACTTGCTTCTTTGACGTAGATTCTATCAGAGTCAGAGCTATCTTTATCAGAGTCAGATCCTGTTTGTCAATACTTTAGAAAATAAACGTTAGAGTACCAAAATTGTTCTCACACAAATACAACTTTGTTATTAATAAAACTTAAAGATATCTTGCATAACCAAATCTTGTTCAAACAGTCATGACATCATTGGTCTGATCTTCTCTTTTCTTCTAAAAGTTCCCATAGGATCTCTTCGCACCATTAGAAGATTCAACAGCCTTAGATACTTTACTGTTCTTGAGACCTTCTTCAAGTCTTTGACCAACGGTCGCCAACTCTGTGAAGCTAAGAAAAACTACCAATCATCTTTTCCCAGTAGAAAGGAGACAAGGTGTCCATAAACATTCTAGTGAGTTCCTTCTCTGCCAAAGGAGGTTCTACTTAAGAAGCTAACTTTCTCCAATGCTGAGCATACTCCTTAAAAGATTCTTTATCATTCTGATTCATGGAGTCTGGGTGAAGAGTAACCACATGGTATGTACTAGGGGTAAAACACATGCACAATGGGTTCTAATAAAGGTTCCCAGAGTCATCGATCCATCTTTCGAATATTACTAACACACCAATTACTCGGGAATTAGTAATATTCTCAAGAGAATCTCGTCTGAGTGTAGCATCACATATCAACTACTTTGGGTTTACACCCTCATAATCACCGCATTACATCCTAGAAGGCCAAGTGGAGTAAAGGGGATCTAAATGTTCTCAGTTTCTCGGGCTCCCAATTCGAAAGTAGTAATGCCTTCATGATTAATCGTTCAACAAATACTACCCTCAAAGGGGCCTCCACTGAGTGGGGGATCTCAATCAACTTATTCAGGATTACTCCCTGAAAGTCTCCTTGACTATACCACCCTTCCTAACTTATGGTGAACTCAAGTCTGGGTTAGGACTTATCTCACACACATAGATCAACCTGAAAAACAGAAAAAACCCAAGCAATAGCAAACAATAATAACAACACAAATATAACAAGTTAGGCTTAGCCCACTGAACAATGATCCCCATTAAAGTCGCGTTGAGAATCGGATACCAAAGCTATAGGATCAGCTTAGCTCACAACACAAATATTGGTTAATTAATAATTTAATTAACCAATATTAAATGAAAATATTTCAATTAATTAATAATTAAAACACATATTTTGGTATTTTCATCATTATAAAATAAAACTAACTAAAACAAATCTTACATTTTTTAAATATGATTCAAAACTAAATAAAACAATAAACACAAGATTAAACTATTCTTTACATTTGATTTAACAATTAATAAAAGAAATGAAAATATCAAAATAATTAAAATGTTTTTCTCTAGCATTTTTCTAATATATATATATATATATATTAAAAGAAAACTAATTATCCGTAAATTATGAATTTCTTAATATGCTACTAGGGTAAATACATTAACAGCAAGAAGAAAACAAAAAGGTATTAAATTACTTTTTTATCACAAATTAAAAGCTAACATGAAATTATTTAAGACACATAAATCAAACAAAAAGAAATTAAGAAAGAAAATGGACCAAATAATAATAATAAGCGATCATTCCAAATAATAATTAATTAAAAAAATTTAAAAGGAAATAGTAAAAAAAAAGAAACAAGTTACCAGAATAACGTGGAAAACAGGATCAAACTTCATCTCCTCGCGTGCGACTTTCTCTTCCACTTCTTTTCGCGTGCTCTCGATGTGTATCTTGCTGACACAGATTTGATGGTGGCTGCGGTGGTGATGATGTTGTCGGCGGGATGGTAGTGGCGAAGAAAGGCAACGGTTGGCACGCGCAGTGAAAATGAGGGTGGTATGCTGCGTTTTGTATGGTTGTTCACGAGTTGAGAGTGTTCAAGGTTGTTCAAGTTGTTTTTAGCAGCTGTGCCGGTTTTGAGAAGGTTTTGTGGCGTGATAGGGTAAGGTTATGTAAGGAGGAGTATATGAAGATGGAAGGGGTAAAAGTTGGTGGAAATGGTGATGAAGAGTATTACCGGTCAATAAAATGAGTGGAAACAAGGTGAAGATATGTGAAAAGAGTTTGTGTTTGCTTATGGAAGAGCGGAAAAAATGAAGAATGAAAAAGGTCAATGGAGTAGTATGCAGGTGCGGTTTTTGTTGGAAATATGCAAGAGGGAGTATTATATCAAAATGATTAAAAATATGATTTTAGTGTGTGTATCATCAAGAATAAAAGTGGGGTGATGGTTTTTTTAGCAAAGAAAGCAAAGTGTATTGAAGGTAATGTGTGTGGCTGCTATTGCATAATATGTGAGGGAGTGTTTTTTTGAAATTGAATTAGTATGGAGTTGTGTGTGGTCCCCGTAATGGTGATGGATATTATGAAGTGGTTTTGGAAGAAGACGATATGCAAAGAAGATAAAACAACTTTCTCTGCAACTTGTTTTACCTTTTATGTTATTTGTTTTCTTTGATTTTTTCTTGAAATGAGAAAGATATGTAGCAGATGTTGGTTTTTTTTTTGCTATTCTTTTTCTTTTTTACGTGAGGACAAGGGAGGTAATGAGCATGGTTTTTATTTCATGAGGGAGTATTATAATGTGCAGGTAGTAATATGCAGCATGCTTTTCATTTCATGTTATGTGCATGTGGGATTTTTATATTATAAAAAAAAGAAAGTGGGCTACATTAAAAAGAAAATTGGAGTCTTTATTTTATTATATTGTTTTTTCTAGATTGAAATTCAAGAGGGTAGTACAGTAGGTGACAAGTTGTGTCTATAATATGTGCATGAGGGTAATGTCTTGTGAAAAAGGTGAAGCCGGTTCTGTTTCAAAATGCATGTTTTTTTTTCGTTTTTCATGGAGAGTTGGGATTGCGTGTCTGCACGATAGCTTGTGGGAGTAGCATGTCAAGTGGTGAGGTGAAGAGTTTAAAAGATGGTGATGGAAATGTTGAAATATTAGATTAGATTTGATAAGATTTAATATTTAAATATAATCCAAGTTGTGTTAGCCCAAGCCCAATTAGGGTTGTATATAAATAGACCTAGTTTGTATCATTATTTACGTAATTCAATAATACAAATCCTTATTTCCTTATTCTCTCTATATTCTCTCCTCACTAAAAGTGCCTCACGCACTAACAAATTGGTATCCAGAGCTTCCGATTATTGTTCTTGATCGAGTTTTCAAGAACTTCACGTCAGAGATCGTGTTTCCAGGGCAAATGAATCAACCGCTGCAAAGATGACTGGTGATAAGAGCATTCTGAATTCCCTTCCAATGCTTGACAGCAAGAATTGGATCTGATGGAAAAAACATATGCAATCCTTATTTGGCTTCCATGATACCCTAGAAATGGTTATCAGCGGTGTTCCTGTGTTGGCTGAAAATGCAACCGAAGAACAGAAAAAAGCCCACAATAAAGTCTAGAAGAAAGATTACAAGGCTGCTTATTGCATTCAGACGGCGGTCGATGCTGCTAACTTTGACAAAATATCTCATGCTGAAACGGCGAAGGAGGCATGGGATATTCTGGTGAAGTATTATGAAGGAGGTGAGAAAGTCAAGGTTGTCAAGTTGCAAACCTTGCGTCGATAATATGAGTTGTTGTCGATGAGAGAAGACGAAAAAGTTGCAGAATATGTGTCAAAGGTTCAGAAACTCGTCCATCTCATGAAGGGTTGTGGTGAAACCATAATTGATAAGATGATAGTTGAGAAGGCAATGAGAACGTTGACCTCTCACTTTGATCATGTTATCGTAGCTATTCAAGAATACAACAATCTTGAAACCCTAAAAGTGGAAGATTTGGTTGGTTTGTTGGAAGCGCATGAGATTAGGATTGTCGAATGAAAGGGAGTTCGATACAAGCACTGCAGGCTCAGTCATGGAAAAGGAATGGTGCTTCCAACAAATCCAAAGGCAAAGTTGACAAGACTCAAGGAAAGAAGTCTTGGTCGAACCCTCGCAAGAATCAGGTCGAAGATAGAGCTTCTGAATCCTCAAAAAGAGGAGGAGGAAATTATCGAAAGGACAAAGAAGATAAGAAAGGTATGCAGTGTTATAACTGTGAAAAGTGGGGTCATTTGGCCAAACATTGTTGGTACAGGAAAGAAAATGGATCGAAAAAAGGCAAGGACGAAGGAAAGAACCTTGCACGCCAAGATTCCGATGATTCTGAAGATGGAATGGTGGTTATGGCTGCAGTGGTAGATAACCATTTCGAATCCAAGATCTGATTCCTCGACTCAGGCTGCTTAAATCACATGACTGGTCGAAAGGAGTGGTTGGCAGATTTTGACGAGTCGAAGAAGAGCGAGATAAAACTTGCTGATAACAGTTCATTGCAAGCAGAAGGTACTGGCAACATAGTTTTTCAACTGAGTAACGGAGCAAAAGCTATGATCAAAGATGTGTTCTATGTACCTGGAATGAAGTGCAACATGTTAAGTGTTGGACAACTGGTCGAAAAAGGCTTCTCAGTTGTCATGAAAGATGGAGTTTTGAAATTGTTAGACACCCAGAACAATTTGGTCTTGAAATCTCCGTTGTCGAAGAACAGGACGTTTAAGACCATGATCAGTTTGAATGAAGTACAATGTCTAAAAACTGTTGTCGACCACAAGAATAGTTGGTTATGGCATTTAAGGTTTGGACATTTGAAGTTTCGATCACTCAATCAGCTGATTACTCAATATATGATATCTGGTATCCCAAGTCTTGAGATGCCTGACAAACTCTGTGAAGGTTGTTTAGTCGGAAAGTAATCCAGAAATTCTTTCGTTTCGACTATGCCAATGAGAACATCCTGCATACTCAAAGTTGTACATTCAGATGTATGTGGTCCGTTCGAAGAACATACCATTGGTGGAAACAAATATTTTGTTTCGTTTGCCGATGAATTTAGTCGAAAGCTATGGATCTATGTGATCAAGAGAAAGGATGAAGTATTTGAAATCTTTAAGAGATTCAAGATGCTTGTCGAAAACCAGAGTAAGAAGCAGATCAAAGTTCTGCGAACCGATGGAGGAGGCGAATACACTTCGAAGATGTTTGAAAAATTCTGTGCAGAACATGGTGTTGATCATGAGGTAACTACTCCTTATACTCCTCAACATAATAGAATTGCTAAAAAAAGAAACAGAACCATATTGGATATGGCGAGATGTATGCTCAAGCAGAAGAATTTGCCAAAATCTTTATGGGGTGAAGCTGTTTCGACTACAGTTTATATCCTGAACAGGTGCCCTACCAAGCAATTGAATAACAAGGTTCCTAAAGAAGTGTGGAGTGACAAACGACCATCAGTGAGTCATCTGAAGGTGTTTGGCTCTATGTGTTACAAGCATGTTCCTGATGCAAGAAGAAGGAAGCTTAATGACAAGAATGAACCTTTGATTCTGGTAGGATATCGTAAGACTGGTGCATACAGGCTATTCAATCCAATTAATGAGAAGATTGTGTTGAGTCGAGATATTGTGATTGATGAAAATTCTTTCTGGGATTGGAATTCTAGTAATTCAATTAACAAGCAATTGATGAGCTCTGATTTCGATGAAGAAACTGATGAAGTCAAAGTTGAAGGAATTGCTGAGAATCCAGTCAAAGTCGAAGTAGAAGCAGTTGCTGACATTCCCGACACAGAGGTTGTGGCTGAAACAAGCCAAAGACCTCGGCGAAATAGAGTTCCTCCAACAAGACTTCATGATTATGAAGTGACTGGTGATGATGAAGTCACACCAGATGGAGAATTAGTTCATTTTGCTTTACTTGCAGGTGCTGAACCAATCAACCATAACGAAGCTTTAAAAATTCAACAGTGGAAGTTAGCTATGGTCGAAGAGTTACAGGAAATCGAAAGAAACAACACATGGGAGTTAGTCAAATTGCCAGCACATACAAAAGCTATCGAAGTAAAGTAGGTGTTCAAGTTGAAACACAATGATGATGGGTCGATAGCAAGACATAAAGCAAGATTAGTAGCTCGAGGGTTTCTTCAAAGAGAAGGACTTGACTACTCTGAAGTATTTGCTCCAGTAGCAAGACTGGAGACGGTTCGACTAGTGGTAGCATTGGCATGTAACCAAGGTTGGACGACATTTCACTTAGATGTGAAGTCTGCATTTTTGAATGGTCCGTTAGACAAAGAGGTCTATGTCATACAACCTCCTGGGTTTGTGATTCAGAAGGAAGCGAGTAAAGTATATAAGTTGCACAAAGAACTCTATGGCCTCAAGCAGGCACCTAGGGCATGGAACAAGAAGATCGACTCATACTTAGTCGAATTGGGATTTGTCAAATGCAAGTCTGAGTATGGTGTCTATGTTTAGGTTGTAGCACAAGATATAACAATCATCTGCTTATATGTCGATGACTTGTTGATAATTGGAAATAGCTTGGAAAACTTGTCGAAGTTCAAAGAGCTGATGATGAAGGAATTTGAAATGTTGGATTTGGGAAAATTGTCTTATTTCCTAGGCATGGAATTTCAAATGCTGAAGCAAGGTATGGTGCTACATCAAAGGAAGTATGTCAAAGAGATACACAAGAGATTCAGAATGGATGATTCGAATCCTGCATCCTCACCTGTCGAACCAAACTTGAAGTTGGAGAAACATGGAGAGGAAGACAAAGTTGATGTAACTTTGTTCAAACAAATAGTTGGATCTCTGATATATGTGTGCAACAGTTAACCTGATATAGGTTTCGCAGTCGGATTAGTGAGCAGATTCATGGGTGAACCAAGCGTGTCACACATGAAAGCTGCAAGAAGAATTCTGAGATACTTAAAAGGAACAACATATTTTGGAATTATATTTCGACGAGATTTTGAAGGCAAATGAGCAATAGTTAATTGATTTTCAGATGCTGATTGGTGTGGAGATAAGGAAGATTGAAGAAGTATAACTGGCTATTTCTTTCAAGTATTTGGTGCCCCAATCTCATAGTGTTCGAAGAAGCAACCTGTGGTGGCATTGTCATCGTATGAAGCAGAATATATAACAGGATCCTATGCTGCATGTCAAGTAATTTGGATTAGATCAGTACTTGAAGAAATGGAGGTCGAAGTGAAAAAACCTCTTGTGTTGCAAATCGACAACAAGTGAGCCATAAATCTGGCGAAGAATCCAGTTTTGCATGGAAGGAGTAAGCATATCGAAGCCAGATTTCACTTCTTGAGGGAAAAAGTAAATCGAGGTGAACTTGAAGTTAGGCATTGCTCAAGTGAAGCACAGTTGGCCCATATTTTCACCATAGGATTGAAGATCGACAAATTCCTGAATTTGAGAAAGAAATTAGGAATAGTTCAGATCGCTATGACTAGCGTATGCTCGACAACTTGGATTATGGGGGTGTGTTGAAATATTAGATTTGATTTGATTAGATTTAGTTAGATTTAATATTTAAATATAATCCAAGGTGTGTTAGCCCAAACCCAATCAGAGTTGTATATAAATAGTCCTAGTTTGTATCATTATTTACACAATTTAATAATACAAATTCTTATTTTCTTATTCTCTCTCTATTCTCTCCTAACTAAAAGTGTCTCACGCACTAACAGGAAAGTGTTGGGTGCAACTAGCTGTGTATACTATTACTAAAAAAATGGACTAACTCTACTTTATGTATACTATAAAATTATAGACTCTTAGAAACTTATCTACCAATTAAAATTAAAATTAAAATTTTAAAAAAATAATAAATTAAAATTAAGATTAAAATTAAGTATAAAATAATAAAAAAAATATTAACTATTTAAAATAAAAAAAACTAAATAAAATCTGATTAATTAAAGATATATTAATTAAAAGTAGAAATAAAGACGGTAAAAAAAAGAATAATTGGACCGGTATCGAAGTGCTAAAAAAAATGAATACACCAAAATGATCAGGGCAAAATATACGTATTGAAAAAATATAGCGTTTTGTCAAATTTCAAAATAAATTTTACTCGGTTAAATGGCTTATACTGTCCAAAATGCGACCGAAAAGTGGTCGAAAAATTTGAATGAGCACGCCAGGTTAAACTCTGTGAAACATAAATTAATATCATTGACGTTTGTAGGCTCGATTTTAAAATTTTCCATCCACCGATTTTACGCACAGTTGACCTTTAACTTTGACCGATTCAGCTGTAAATCCAATAAGTTATTCCAGTTGATAAATTGGGTATTATGCGAGATGAAAGGTATGATAGGCTATGCAGAGGATGCGAAATAAAGCGGGATCTTAGGGTAAAAAATTAGGGTATGACACCGCCCAACTGTGCTTCACTCGAGCAATGCCTAACTCCAAGTTCATCTTGATTCACCTTTTCCCGTAGGAAGTGAAATTTAGCCTCAATGTGCTTACTCCTTCCATGCAGAACTAGATTCTTTGCAAGATTAATGGCTGACTTGTTATCGATCTGCAGAACCAGAGGTTTCTTCACTTCGACCTTCATCTCATCCAACACATATCTGATCCAGATTGCTTGACAAGCAACATATGATCCTACTATATACTCTGCCTCACATGATGATAATGCTAACTATGGTCATACCCCAAATTTTGACCACTAATATTTCCCATCATTGTGAAAATCATCATCACAATATAGAGGAGCCATCATACCTCATCAGTCTCCCCAAAGATGGGTGAGCATCCACTACAATCAAATTTAGGGTTTTCAGCCATCTCAAAGCTTTTAGATAAAGGATCAATCAAGGAATGACATGATCTTCAACTTGTCTAGCCTCTCAAATATCCATAAAGGATCGAGAGGACTCCCACTTCAAGGATTAAGCACAAGGCTGCTCCCTTTTAAGTGGATCAAGCCTCGAGATCGCCAGTGTCACCAAATTAGGGTTTTGGTCGACCAGGGCCTCCAGATGGAAATTTTCCTCTGGGCATGAGCCAATGCTTCAAGGCATAACCTATGATGCCCCAAGGGACATCATAAACCCAATCATCAAGTCAATTTAGCTTCAGGGGATGTATTCACCAAAAATCAGGAATTAGGGTTTCTTGACCTAATTCACCCCTAAGTTGACTTTTGGGACAAATCATGAGCCAAGACCTCAAGACATGATTTGAAGGTCTCCAACATACCACATTGATCCATTTTTAATAATGGATTGATCCAAGAAGCTTGAGCAACAAGTCTCAATTTCATCAGAGCCACAATTAGGGTTTCGCGAAAAAAGTCAACTGTATCTTTGACTTTTGACCAGGACATGCTTCCAAACCCTAGGACATGATTCAATATACCCTATAACACCCATGGAACATGTCCATCAAGTTTGATTTAGTTCAAGGACATGATTTCCTAAAGGATGGCACAGTTTGGAATTCATCTGATAAAAAATCAACTGTGCACAAAAGTCAACTTTGACTTTTTGAGATTTTTCAAAATTATGGGTTTTAACCCTAAAATGATGTTAATGTATGATTTGAATCATCATTCATCAAGAAAAATCAAGAAAAGTGGGATAACTTGTAAAAGGGGTAACCATAAAAACTTAGAAAATTTTCTAAGTTATGAACAAAGTGGCAAGGGTACCAACTTTGGAGGATCATAACTCCTAAACCACCAAGCCATTTTTCCCCATACAAAGCTTGATTTGTAGATCTCATTACCCTCTACAAAAGCTTAAAACTGACCTCCCTCCAAATTCATTAGGGATTTTGAGTTATGGAATGATCAAAATCACAAAAAGTGAAAATGTCACTTTTTTCCAACACTTAGTGGAATTTTCACTAAGTCAGAATCTGCCTTCACTTTTTTCCAAATGTAAGGGGATTTTTCACTTGGATCCAAAAGGTATCAAGACCAAATATGATCAAACAATTGTTGTATCATATAAGGGCTTTCCAAAACAACCAAGAACATCACCAAAATCCACTTGAGCCATGAGATATGACAAGGGCAATA
Organism: Lathyrus tuberosus; assembly: GCA_022829125.1. NCBI lineage: Eukaryota > Viridiplantae > Streptophyta > Magnoliopsida > Fabales > Fabaceae > Lathyrus > Lathyrus tuberosus. The sequence continues at coordinate 2,051,365 of JALAZF010000274.1, read as the reverse complement.
TGCCTTGCTGAAAACTGCCAAGGCTAGGCAGAATTTTGCATTTTTGCTCGATTTGGAAAAATCAGCTAATTCCAAGCCTTGTCATCATCTTGAACACTTCTGAGGATCAAATCTAAAGGGGACAAACACTGAGCCAAGCCTCCAAAGTCCTTGGAACAAGAAGTAACATGCCAAACCTATAATTGCCTAAAAGAGGGACAAGACTCCAATTTTGGATTGAAGCATTCAATACATACACCAAGGTGGCATGGACTGATAAATTTGCAACTGAATTCAGTCAAGACTTATCCAAGACCAAGGGAACCACAACCCTGTGCCCTAACCTCTAGTCAATGGCTAGAGGAGACTTGGATTCCAAAGTGCAACCATTAGCCAAACCTCTGCTGCAGTTGCCATTCACTATTGATCCCAAAACAAACTTGCCCTACTATAAATAGAGCTCATTTGTGCTCAGTTTGAGTACACCAAAGCCATCAAACAGATGCTTTCCTCAAAATCCCTCTCTTTAGGCCAAAATGCCTTCTTTAGCAAGGTAACTCTGAGTTTTTGAGTTAGAGAGCATTTCCATCACATCTCATGATCCTAACACCTCATAAACATCATATGTAGGTGATCCAAACTATCAAAAGTGACCTGTAACACCAAAATCACAAAGTCACCTCTCAAAACCTCAAAATAGGCCTTTTTGTGCATTTTTCAAGTCATGTCTTGATTCAGTCACTTTCCAAACCAGATAAAACCTTAAACACACTCCAAATAACATCCTTGAATTGTCCCAAATGGTTCCCCAATCTGGAACACCATTTGAGAGAGTTGCTATTTTGGTCATTTTAACCCTTTTTGCAAGAAAGGGCCAGTTTGTGTTTTTGCAGGTTCCAGCTGATTCCAACCATCCTCAAAGCTTCTAAGGGATCATTTGAGAGTTTCCAAAGCATCAAACCATTTCTGGAACAAGAAGTTTGGCAGATTGCACAGAAAACTCCAAAAGCTCAAAAAGAGGTAAGCATCATGACTTGAACTTTCCAAAATATGCATTGCTTTGAAGTCCACTGATCATACACACCTCATACATGTTATATATGTTGTGTTTGAACCAATTCATCATGTAATTCATGCCTGTATCAAAGTGTAGCATAGAAAATGCAATTATAGGCCTTTTTCAAAACCACTATCGGGTTTTAAGTAGGGAGTATGATCTGAAAAAAAACCACCACCATTGGATTTCTTGTGAAATTCTAGGCCAGATGCATATAAATTTGGTCCCCAGCCATGGAGAAATTAGAAAGTTATGGACCTTCCCGTTTCTTGGCAAAACTTGCCTTACCTTGCCTTGGTCAGGCCTAGAAAACAAGGCAAGCCTTGTATATTTGTGGTTTCACTTCAAGCAATGGATGTATCACCACCCCAGTGGTAAGGCGCGCGCCCTATAACCTTGAGGTCGTGGGTTCAAACCCCACCCATGCCATTTTGTGTTTTTTTTCACATTTTTGCTATTTTTTCCAATATTTTCATGTTTTATTAATTAATTGGAAAATTAATAACTCTTTCAATTTTAATTATTTTTTATTGGTTCTTTTTGAAAAAAATCACAAAAATATTGAAATATTTTATACCACAAAAAATTAAGTTTATATTATTTATTTAATATAATTAGTATTTTTGTGAATAAATTCATTTTTAATGTTTCTTAAACATTTTAAAAGTGAATATTAACTTTGAAAATCAAAACCTAGTGGGTTTTCATATCCTTTGTGATTAATCCCTCATTTCTCAAACCTTAAACAAAAATCACAAATGGTTTATTCAAACTTATTTGGTATTTTATTTGATTTTCTTTAAATATTTACTTTTAAAGAATAACAAATTAGGGTTTCTTTGATTTTCACCCTCATCAAACAATTCCAAACACTTTTGGGCCTCTAATAGAGTGTAAGACCCAATCCTTTGTAAATACAAACCTATTTTTGGGCCTCACTTATTGTATAAGTCCCGTTGTATTTCAAAAAGTTCGACGCGATCATCATCCGTTGAAAAACAAACCTTGGGCCTCTCCTCGAGCTATAAGACCCATTCAAAATCTTTTGGGCCTCTATTAGAGTGTAAGACCCAACCCCCTTTGAAAACCAAATCATTTTGGGCCTCAATGCATTGTATAAGACCCACTGTGTTTTCAAAAATCTCGGTGCGATCGCCATTTTCAAACAAATGACCCTGGGCCTCTCCTTGAGCTGTAAGCCCCACCACTTGTACAAAAATAAATCTTTTGGGCCTCTATTAGAGTGTAAGACCCAATCCCCTTTTAACCAAAACTTTTTGGGCCTCGGACATTGTATAAGTCCCCCTGCGTTAAAAGAAAACCTCGGCACGATTGCCAATTCAAAAACAAATCATCTGGGCCTACCCTCATGTTATAAGCCCCATTTCGTTTCTTTAAAACTTTGTGGGCCTCCTAATAGAGTGTAAGACCCATCCCCTTCTACATAAAAACTTTTTGGGCCTCACGTATTGTATAAGTCCCTCTGTACAGTTTTTTAAACAACGGTGCAATCATCGTTAAAACTTAGGCCTCTCCTTGAGCTGTAAGCCCTAACATCTTTTCAAAATACTTTCTCCTTTAATTTTGAATATACTGTTGTTTTCAATCTTTCTTTGTTGAACAACTAACCAAACAGCATGGAAGCTCTACAACCGAGTAAGTGTTTATATGCTTTCTTTACCCGCTTTCATATACATATAACTGTATTGTGGGGTTGTTTCACACTAAGTCTTCTTTCATAAACTCATATCAACTGTGTAATACTAGTATAGATATTTAGAGTTTCCCCGACAACTACGTCTAGCACTAAGCCCAGTTGATCACTCTTAAATAGACTAAACTAGACCCCCCATAGGATTACCAGATACAGTCTTCCCTCCTCTTGGGGTTAAACAATATGGAGATGTGAAAGGCAGATTCATTTTTGAACCCTTTCTCAGACTGTCACCTTTAGAAATTGTTAAAGAAACTCTACTCCCCAGAGATGATCTTTTCTCCGTGAATGGCATCTCTTGAGTTTCTTCCAAATTCTCGAACTTTCCTGGCTTGATTTATTCTCTGTGAATGGCATGTCTTGAACTTCTCGGGGTTTGGGGACCCACAGGCTTCCTAAAAGCATCCCCGCCTCCTCTTGGGCGTTGTACAAGGACCCGTCGGCTTCTTAGAAGTATTCACAGCCTCCTCTTAGGCTTCGTATAAGGATTCTTCCTTCGGGAAGAGAGCCTCCTCTTGGGCTTCATACAAATTATCCCTCGGCTTCTTAAAAGTTTCCAGCCTCCTCTTGGGCTTCGTACAAATTGTCCCGATGACCTCCTAGAGGTACAGGAATAGAAATTAGTCATCTTAATAGAACAGTCTTTCAAAGAGTCTAGATCTTTCTACCATAAACGTACTACTACTGTTTCTTAAGCATAGTACAAAAGATGAAACTCTAAACTTGGACAGTCTAATCTCCTTGAGTCTCGAAGGCATTCTCAAGTAGGGAAAAACACCAGTAGACTCAGACAGTTTCCAATACCCTCTGGATTCCCCATTTCCTTAAAGAACAGGAAATAACCCTGATCCTCTGATCAATCCCAAAGCATAGCCTTACCTTTAATCAGTCTCTTTATAAGAACTGATTTTCTCTTTTAACCAACCTACTGGACCTGTCACTCAAGTGAAACAATAATCCTTTTAGCCTCTATCTCGGGCTTCGTACGAGATACAAAATCACTCTCTTGTTGAGTATAAAAGACTCTCTTATTGAGTCAATCTCTCTTTTAGCCTCTATCTCGGGCTTCGTACGAGATACAAAATCACTCTCTTGTTGAGTATAAAAGACTCTCTTGTTGAGTCAATATCTCTTTTAGCCTCTATCTCGGGCTTCGTACGAGATACAAAATCACTCTCTTGTTGAGTATAAAAGACTCTCTTGTTGAGTCAATCTCTTTTTTAGCCTCTATCTCGGGCTTCGTACGAGATACAAAACACTCACTTGTTGAGTATAAAAGACTCTCCTGTTGAGTCAACCTTTAGCCTCCGTCTTGGGCTTCGTACACGACACATCTAAAAGCACTCTCTTGTTGAGTCAACTCTTTTTAGCCTCCCTCTCGGGCTTCGTACGAGACACAAAACCATCCTCTTGTTGGGTCAATAGCCTCCTCTTAGGTTTTGTATAAGAAAAACCCCGGTTGAGTCAATCAACCTTTTAGCATCAAAACTGTGTCTCGTTCACAGGATACAAACATTAACAACTCATTTCATCTAATTGCTGTAAGTGGCAAGCCTCTGGATTATTTACATCCACGCCACTGTCCCTCTTTTAGCATGAGAAATTCCTAAGGAAAGATAACATTGCTCTACACTGAGTTAAAGTCTTCTCCTTCAGGTTAAAACCCCCTATAAAGGAAATTATGGCATTGCTAGGATTCACATATCCCGGTTAAAGTAATCCTCCTTTATAGTTAGTCACCCAACAGTTGTGACAAATAGACCCCCTTTAGAGATGACAAATTCTCTCTAAAGACAACACTTTTTTAGCTTCACATCTTGGGCTTCGAACAAGATACAAATAGACCATTTAGCTTCACATCTTGGGCTTTGAACAAGATACCAAACGACTTTAACTTCATGTCTTGGGCTTTGAACAAGACACCAAAACACCATTTCCTCCCATAGAATAGGAGGAATTACGATCGCTCTGATTTCCCTGTTTCGGTAAACGGGAATACGTAGGCATAAGATTGAAAGGAAAATCTTAGCGAGCACACTAATCCAAAGCCCCAAATCCCGTACCTTCACATATCAATCGAAAAGCATCAGTCCTAGCATCCTAACAAAATTCCCCATGAACATTCCCGGTGTTTCGTTCTAAGCAAAGTAAGAAGAAAGAGGCCCCATTACCATATAGCATCCGTAACCTAACAGACCGCTGTTTAAACTCAGTATGCAAGCAGGGTTAATTTGAGACATCTATTTCCCTTCCTTAGTCAGCTCAATAGGATAAAAAATGAATCGACCTGTAGTAACCCCAGAGCGACAATGCTTAAGAACCACGTCCAAAATCGCTCGCTACACCTATCATACCCCAAATCTGTCCTACCTGTACATTACCTTCATTTGTACTTCTATCCACTAACCAATATTCAAAAATAAAAAAAAAATGTTGCTTCTGTTTTCATTTTCTTATTGTCTAAACTCAAGTTATTACAAGGATGAGTTAGGTGTCAGGCAAGGCTATTAGGGCAAGTGTGTGTGCAACATGTATTGAGGTTTATTTGGTTTTGACCTAATCTTGGTCAAACAAGAGTTGATTTTTTGATCAGTCAAGTGTGAATCAAATTTAAGTGCTATATCTGAATATCATCAAGGACCAAATCGTTTTCCAGATAGGGTTTTGTGTAGTGAGTTGAGGTCCACATGACAAGTCATTATTACAAGGCATTTGTTGCTTGTTTAATTCAATGTGAAAGATTTGTTTTATCAGTGCGAGTGAAAAAATCCAACACTTGCTAAATAAAACCAAAGCACGTGTTTTCTCTTAAGTTTACAATAACCATTACATTCTCATAAAATTAGGCATGGCAAGAAAACCCGAGCCCGCTGGGGCCCGCCCGGACCCGGCCTGAAATTAACGGAGGAAACCCGATTTTATTGGGTGTGGGTGCGGGTGCGGGTGCGGGTAAAACCCGATTTGTAATTGCGGGTGCGGGGGCGGGGGGATGCTACTACCCGCCCGCACCCGCCCCCCGCCCGATCTTATAATATTTACTTTAATACCCATATTTAAATTATTTTATATCACATTTATTCACTTTTGAAGAAGTAATTAAAAATTCTCATTAGTCATTTTTCACCATTCACTCAAACTCACATCTTTAGAAACAAGTTTATTATTAAAATGGTTAAATTTTTAATAAAATTGTTAATTTTTATTACTATTTTAAAAAAATATTTTTTTTCGGGTGGGGGCGGGTGCGGGTGCGGGCAAACCCGTTTCTATCGGGGGCGGTTCTGGGTGGTAAATTTTCACCCCCAACTGTGTTTAGAGGCGGGGGCGGGTCTATAACAGGGAGGCGGGTGCGGGTGCGGGGCTAGCTAAACCCGCCCCCGACCCGCCCCGTTGCCATGCCTACATAAAATCACGAAGCCCATAAACATTTCATTCAAAAAACCCATATCCATACCAAAACAAAAAATCTAGAAAATTCATTGTCACAAAATGCCAAGAAAGTACAATAAACCATGATGCACATAGCCAATACAATATGCAATAACCTTGTCGCATAAAAGTCAATGATCAACCTTTCCATAATTTTCCCAACCATTACATTATGAGCCAAAACAACCAATGAACCCTTCACTACTATAAATCACCACACAACAAAACCTTAACCTCGCCTTAACAAAATCACGCACCTCACCTCCACACCAAAACCAATTGCAAGAAAACCAACTGACCATCACACATCACACAATAGCCAAAGAAAAAACCTGATTCCACACGCAACAAAAGGAAACAACGCACAACCTGATATCACAGACACTTGCAAAAGAAAATGAACACGTGACGCACACTACCAAAATTTCACATAACACAAAATTCACAATATGTCGCAGCCGTGATTCACATATGACCACCAACTCCTACAATACGCAGCATGAATCCAATCATTCTCTCTCACAATTCATACAAACCGTTATACATTTTGACATACGAAAATTGTAACAAACCAAAATCATTCCACGATTCGCATTACCCGCAGCAAAACAAACCAACACAAATAAAACATTTTGATTCGCATTACCCGCCTTTCGCGCGAGAGTCGTGTCTTCGATCAAGCGATTTTTTCGAGGTGCGACAGCGAGATGAAAGGTATGATAGGCTATGCAGAGGATGTGAAATAAAGCGGGATCTTAGGGTAAAAAATTAGGGTATTACACCGCCCAACTGTGCTTCACTCGAGCAATGCCTAACTCCAAGTTCATCTTGATTCACCTTTTCCCTTAGGAATTGAAATCTAGCCTCAATGTGCTTACTCCTTCCATGCAAAACTGGATTCTTTGCAAGATTAATGGCTGACTTGTCATCAATCCGCATAACCAGAAGTTTCTACACTTCAACCTTCATCTTATCCAGCACATATCTGATCTAGATTGCTTGACAAGCAACATAAGATCCTACTATATACTCCTCCTCACATGATGATAATGTTACCTGTCATTCCCCAAATTTGTCCTACATGTACATTACCTTTATTTGTACTTCCATCCACTAACCAATATTCAAAAATAAAACAAATGTTGCTTCTGCTTTCATTTTCTTATTGTCTAAACTCGAGTTATTACAATGATGAGTTAGGTGTCAGGCAAGGCTATCAGGGCAAGTGTGTGTGCAACATGGATTGAGGTTTATTTGGTTTTGACCTAATCTTGGCCAAACAAGAGTTGGTTTCTTGATCAGGCAAGTGTGAATCAAATTCAAGTGATATATCTGAATATCATCAAGGACCAAATCGTTTTCCATATAGGGTTTTATGCAGTGAGTTGAGGTCCACATGACAAGTCATTATTACAAGGCATTTGTTGCTTGTTTAGTTTAATGTGAAAGATTTTTTTTATCAGTGCGAGTGACAAAATCCAACACTTGCCAAATAAAACCAAAGCCCATATTTTCTCTTAAGTTTACAATAACCATTACATTTTCATAAAATCACGAAGCCCATAAACATTTCATTCAAAAACCCATATCCATGCCAAAACAAAAAAATCTAGAAAATTCATTGTCACAAAATGCCAAGAAAGTACAATAAACCATGATGCACATAGCCAATACAATATGCAATAACCTTGTCACATAAAAGTCAATGATCAACCTTTCCATAATTTTCCCAACCATTACATTATGAGCTAAAACAGCCAATGAAGCCTTCACTACTACAATTCACCACACAACAAAACCTTAACCTTGCCTTAACAAAATCACGCACCTCACCTCAACACTAAAACCAATTGCAAGAAAACCAGCTAACCATCACACATCACACAATAGCCAAAGAAAAAACCTGATTCCACATGCAGCAAAAGGAAACAACACGCAACCTGATCTCACAGACACTTGAAAAAGAAAACAAACACGCGACACACACCACCAAAATTTCATATAACATAAAAGTCACAATATGTTGCAGCCGTGATTCACATATGACCACCAATTCCAACAATACGCAGGACGACTCCAACCATTATCTCTCATTATTCATACAAACTGTTACACACTTTGACGTACGAAAATTGTAACAAACCAAAATCATTCCACAATTCGCATTACCCGCAACAAAACAAACCAATACAAACAAACAACTCAAGATTTTTGCTAACCGTCATACACAAAACCTACACAAAACAAAACCTATAGCCTTCACAACGCACCACAATCGCACCAATTTCACACAATAGCACAATGCAACATGTACAACAAAACAAGTCGTGAAATACAAATCAAGTTGACCCCCACTTTTACGATTGGCAAAAACGTCATCACCATTCCAAAACCGTCACCACAATCAATCTGTACACACTACACATCACAAAACTCGTACAAAACGACCGCACAGCAAAAACATCATCAAAACGGTATAGCAGCAACAACTTTTCCTCAAATGACCTCACCTCTTCTCCTATAAATAATGTACTCCCCGTTCATTCTAAAACCAAGTTCTGGGAACCAAGAATACTCTTCTGAAATCTCTACTTTCATCTTCTTCAAAACCCTTCACGAAACTCTCAAATCCACCTTCAACCATTTCCCAAATCAAACCCAAATCCACCTTCAACCATTTTCCAAATCAAATCCCTCATAATTCATCCCTTCCACAACCTTTCTTCAACCTACAGATCAACCCATTCGAATCAAAAACAGAACGGGAAAGAAAGTGGGATGAAAAGAGTCTGGAATACAACACGATTCATAAACCGTATCACAAACCTGACCGAGAGAAAAATGGAGAGGAGTAGAAACGATTGAGGTGAAAAATCCAGTGTCGGTGCGAGATCTTTTGCGTAGAAAAAGGTTGGAATGGAGGCATGTTTCTCTGATGTGTTGAAATAGCACAATTGAGTTATTCCTTTTTGATGCTCCCTTTGTCCCAAAATAAGAGTCTTTCTAGCCAAAAAAATGTGTTCCAAAATAAGAGTTTTTTTACGTTTTCAAGACAACAATAATTAATTTTTACCAACTTTACCCCTAATAAATATTGTTTACACAACTTTCAAGATCTTATATCACATTACACCTTTAAAACAACCAATAGTAATTAAGGGTAATTTTGTAAAATTGTTACATTTAATTACTCAATCATTACTTTTCTTAATCTATGTACAACAACCTTAAAAGGAGGGAGTATTTTTTAATAATGATGAACCCTGATGTTGGTTGAAATGGGGATCCGTTACGGGTTCATTGCTTTATCTTGTGTGGGTTTCATTTTTTTTAGTTTGAAAACCTGATTGTTTATTAAGGAAGTATGTGCTTTTGATTCAAGCTCGTTTGTTTTCACATACCACCACCAAGCCCAGCGCACCTCCTTTTATGATTTTCTTTTTCTTTAGTTCTTTCTAATTTGCACTTGGACTTATTTATTTTTTTAATTATTTTTTCTTCTAAACTTTGTATTATCATTTTATTTAAATCTCTTGGTTCACATATCATTTGAATTGTTGATTTTTTATTTTGGTCGATGAACTTCTAAGAGTCGTGGATTGTCGATTCATCGACGGAAAATCCATGATTAAGATAAGACCATTTTCTTTTCTGACTTATCTCATTCCATTTTGAATTTTCATTTCGATTTTGGTCGATGAAGTCCAAATATCACGAATGTTAGTTGTTGAGGTTGTTTAACCTTCATTATTTCAAATTTGTAGATATTGATCCTTTAAATGATTTTCTATACTTTAGGATCGTGATAGGTTACCTTTAATTAATCGATGAAAGTTTGTGATTAAGACGAAACCGTTCTCTTTTCTTTTTGTGTGGCACAATTCTTGGAGAATGATTTACATATCATTTCTCTATCGTGTTTTAGCACAAACATCGTTGTTGACCAGCCTCCCATAACATGATATTCCTCATAGATCGTGTTACGATTGCTTAGTGCTACGGTGGACCCGATTCGAAAGGCAATCATCCGATCATTGACAATTAACGACTAATAACTGACTTTAACTTCTGCTCATTATACTCTTGCTTTATCTTTCTGTCATTATACCATTGTCTATATATCATTGTTCTTATGTCCTTGATTATATTACTATTCATATCATCTTATTCATATCATATTATCATTGTTCATACTATCTTGTCATGCTAACCCTTTCCTTGTTTCTCATCTTATTCAAAAATACAAAAAAAGACATGATAAAATCGAAAAGACAAAAAATATGGATTGTGGTTACTATCCTTTGCAAGGAGAGCTGGATCTATACTCTTGCTTAGTGCTTGGTTTAGGACACCTTGCACACACACGAATTCCTCTTGGGCTACCTGACAATGACCCCATTTATTTCTCGCAATCCCGTGTACTTTACATGTACCCCGCTCTCTTTTCTATGTATGCTCTTTACTTTTCTTGCTTTTCTTTGATTGTGGTTTTGTTTACTAGGAGCACCCCTAGGGACTAGCATAGACTAAACCATTTTCAAACTAATTCTCTATTCAATGTCGATTCACTTTTCAAAACACCCTTGTAGGTCGATTGCTTTTAAGCATCGCCATCAACCTAATGCACACACTTGCTTTTTGTGGTTTCGTTACTAGGAGCACCCTTGTAGGTCGATTGCTTGTTTTTCCCCAAAATGGATTTTTAACCTTAAAATGATGTTAATGTATGATTTGAATCATCATTCATCAAGAAAAATCAAGAAAAGTTGGATAACTTGTAAAAGGGGTAACCATAAAAACTTAGAAAATTTTCTAAGTTAAAATTAAAGTGGCTAGGGTACCAACTTTGAAGGATCATAACTCCTAAACCACAAAGCCATTTTTCCTCATCCAAAGATGGATTTGTAGCCCTCATTACCCTCTACAAAAACTTCAACTAGACCTAAGTCCAATTCATTAAGGATTTTGAGTTATGGAGTGATCAAAATGGCTGAAAAATGAAAATGTCACTTTTTCCAACACTTAGTGAAATTTTCACTAAGTCCAAATCTGTCTTCATTTTTTTCCAAATGTAGGGGGATTTTTCACTTGGATTCAAAATAGATCAAAACCAAACATGTTCAAACAGTTGTTGTATCATGTAAGGGCTTTCCAAAATGGCCAAGAACATTACCAAATTCCATTTGGGCTATGAGTTATGACATTGGCAAGTTTCCTTGCTGAAATCTGCCAAGGCAAGGCAAAATTTGCATTTTTGGTCGATTTGCCAAAATAAGCCAAATCCAAATGCTCCTATCCACTTGGACACCTCAGGGGATTGAATCTAAAGGTTCTTGGAGTCTCGCATTCCTTAAAACTTCAAATGAATAGCTCTTTAGGTGCACACCTTGGGTTATTTTTCATTCAATCTTTCGACTTTAAAACACTTAATCTTTTTGAACCTTTTCTTAACAAATCACGAAGGAAATGGATTCTTGGAGTCTCACATTCCTTGAAACCATGAATGACTGCTCTCGAGGCACGTCCCTTGGGTTGTTTGTCGTTCAATCTTTCGTTTCCAAAACACAAACCAACAAATCGTAGTTCCACGAACTATAAACACTCTGATTCTTCATTCTCGTCCGAATGAAGATATGTAGGCACAAGGTCCCCAATCCTTGGCGAGCACCCTAACATAAAAACCACCCATTTCCCCTTAGCAATTAAATCCCTTTTATCGTACCTTTTCGCATCACTCGCTTAGAAGAAAACAAATAACATTAGCGAACATTCATCACAAATCGAACTAAGAGGTTCCCGTTGAGTACAATGGACGTGAGGGGGTACTAATACCTTCCTCTCACGTAACTGACTCCTGAACCCAGAATGTGGTTGCGATGACCATGTTCTTATCTCTTAAAGGTTTTCTCGATATTTTCATATTCCTTCATTGGAATGAATAAAGTTCGGTGGCGACTCTATTCGAACCATTTTTTTCTGCGTCCCATCGCGAATGTCGTATTTTTCGATGTGCGACAGCTGGCAACTCTGTCTGAACCATTATTCAGCGCCTTTTGCACGAAGGTCATATTTTTCGAGGTGCAACACTACCACATGTTGCTTTCTCAGTGTGGCTAACACAAGCCAAATACCTCAAAGAATCAGAGTTCTCCCAGCGAGGCTTCAGGACTATGAAGTGGTTAGTGATGATGAAGTCACACTAGATGGATAATTGGTTCATTTTGCTTTGCTTTAAGGTGTTGAACCAATCAAATATAGTGAGGCTTTAAAGAATAAACATTGGATGTCAACTATGGTCGAAGAGTTACAAGCGATTGAAAGAAATAATACGTGGGAGCTAGTTGAATTACCAACACACATAAAACTATTGAAGTAAAGTGGGTGCTCAAGCGGAAGCACAATCCTGACGGGTCGATTTTAAGACATAAGGCAAGATTAGTAGCTCAAGGATTTCTTCAGAGAGTAAGAATTGACTACTCTGAAGTATATGCATTAGTAGCAAGATTAAAAATTGACAGATTGGTGGTAGCCTTGGCATGCAAGCAAGGTTGGTTGACATTTCACTTAGATGTGAAATTACCATTTTTGAATGGTCCCCTAGATGAAGTCGTGTATGTCACACAACCTTCTGGGTCTATGATACAAGCGAGAGAAATAAAAATGTACAAGTTGCACAAAACCATCTGTGGTCTCAAACAGTCACCTAAAAATCGACTCATACTTAGTCGAATTGAGATTCATTTAATGCAGGTCTGAGTATGGTATATATGTACAACTTATAACATAAGATATAACCATCATATGGTTATATGTTGATGAATTTCTAGTAATTAGAAATAGGATGGAGAACTTGTCGAAGTTCAAAGAGGCGGTGAAAAGGGAATTTGAAATGTCGGATCTGGGAAACTTTTCGTATTTCCTATGCATAGAATTTCAAATTACCAAGCAAGGTATAATGTTGCATCAAAGGAAGTATGTTAAAAAATACTCAAGAGATTCAAAATGAATGATTCATATTCTGCATACTCGCCTGTCGAACCAAATCTAAAGAGGAAGAGAAGATTGATGTCACTTTGTTCAAACAAATTGTAGGATCTCTGAGGTATGTGTGCAATAGCAGACATGATATAGGTTTCTCAGTCGGATTGATAAGTAGATACATGAAAGATGCAAATGTGTCACACATAGGGATGAAAATTGACCCATCCTCAGTGGGCACCTACAAAAAATTACCGACAATGGATACCAGGAAAATGAGTACGGGCATGGACACAAGCAATTACCCACGAAAATAAACTTATATAAATAATTTATGAGTTTGAAGGGAATGAACTTTCAGTGTAAATCAATATTCTATAAACATTCAATCTAAACTTTTAAACTTTTCAAATCATATCAGCATTTTAAAAATAAAAGAGTGATTTGACAAAATATATGTTTTTCATTGATTGGATAATGTAAAAATATTTTAAAGTGTGAGTCGGTTTATGTTCCATTTTCTCATAATTTATTTTTTACTTATTTTATAAATTGTTTAGAATAAATTATAAAAATAACATGTAGATTAATTATACAAAATAATTTTAATTTAGTTTTACATCTATCATATAAGAACATTACATGTTCTAGAAATACCAATATTACCCTGCTGCCTCAACAAACCTCCACGTGGATTCCTTCAGCAGTTTCCCTTCCTTTTTATTACTCTCCTCTCTCTTTGCTTACTGCATATTTCTTGTTCTCTTTTATCTCAACCTTCTCCCTTATTTCTTCCCTCACCTCTTGCTTTTAAACTTAAAGATTCAATCTTTATGCTTTGTTCCATCTGAAACAAGGTTTTTCGGAAAATACTTTCTTCAAATCTCTCCTTATCTTTACAATCTCTATATTTTCCATTCACTATTATGATTTTTAAGTTAGGTGTCTTTTTTGTTTTGTGTTCTTACTATGATGATTCAACTATTATATTTATTGCTTTTTTGACATTTATTTTGTGCATTTGATTAATATTGTTACTGTTAATTTTTGCATATATGGACTATCTATCATATAAGAACATTACATGTTCTAGAAATACCAATATTACACTGCTGCCTCAACAAACCTCCACGTGGATTCCTTCAGCAACTTCCCTTCCTTTTTCTTACTCTCCTCTCTCTTTGCTTACTGCATATTTCTTTTTCTCTTTTATCTCAACCTTCTCCCTTATTTCATCCCTCACCTCTTGCTTTTAAACTTAAAGATTCAATCTTTATGCTTTGTTCCATCTGAAACATGGTTTTTCGGAAAATGCTTTATTCAAATCTCTCCTTATTTTTACAATCTCTATATTTTCCATTCACTTTTATGATTTTTAAGTTAGGTGTCTTTTTTGTTTTGTGTTCTTACTATGATGATTCGACCATTATATTTATTGCTTTTTTGACATTATTTTTGTGCATTTGATTAATATTTTTGCAGATATGGACTATAATGAGATAGAACAAAAATTTCCAAATTTGAAATTAGATCATGTAAATTTGAAGGAATGTTAGTTGTTACCATGTGTTCATTTTTCTATAATATGAGCTGTTAATGTTTTTGTTGTTAATTTTTGCAGATCTAGACTATAATAACTAAAAGTGTTAATATATTTGCTGTTAATTTTTGTAGATCTGAACTATATTTTTACTGTTAATTTTCCCAAGGAAACTAAGTCTTGATAACAACTTATCAGCTCTGCAAAGTGTTTTTTATAATAACTTGCAGGTGTGTTCATTCATTACTAGTTGCCTTCACAATAGAAGTAGGAGAGATATCTGGTGTAAATTCTGCTGAAGTTTTGAACTTGGGTAGGCATCGGAAGCATTGTTGTTTTTGTTTGTCAACAATTTTCTTGTGAATTTCATAATACATTGAATGATGTATATGAATGAAGATTGATAAGGGTGAACATAGATAAATTTACTTAGTTCATTTTTTCATTTTTATTTTTCTATGATTTTGTCTTAAGGGTGTCAAACCAGTATTTTATTAAATTTTAAGTTTATTAAAAGACAATGTTATATAATGGAAAACGATGAATTATTTCTATAATATCATTGCTTCCTGCTTCTTTTATTTTATTTTTAACTTGTTGTACGTTTCTTCTCAATAATACAATGGATTAAATGTTTTTTAAACCGTGAAATGAGTTTGATAGAGGCTCAATGAAATTGATATGGCGTGTGATGAATATTTGTTTGTTGCATGATGGTCTCGAGGAGGAAAACGAGTTTGTCAACAACTTCCCATGCGTTGTTGCTCTCATTATATATTTACCCCCCCCCCCCCCCCCCCCCCCGGCCGCAAGCAATAACGCTTGCAAACATTGTCGGGGAGATTGGATGTGAATCTCTGATTGTAGTTAAAATATTGAAGAAAGTTCCTTCATATTTTATAGAGTAAGATGTGGAATCTTACTTTTCCCTACTCCCAAGAGTAAGATTTTGTGGGATATTGGCCAAAAAGACTATTGGTCACAACTTCTATTTAATGATAGCAGAAAATTGTCTAACCGATCAACTCATACACTGTACCACAACTATTAAAAGGTATATATAATATGTTGTTATTAGATTATCAAATCCTTCTAAAAGAATAGTTGTCTTTCAATTTTCCTTCTGCAGAACCATATGCCAAATGCAACTATATTTAAATGGTTAAATAAAAGTATATGTAAGTATATTTAAATGATAAAATAATTTTTTTTAATAAATAATGCTTATTTAATTATAGTTTTTCAAAAAATATCAATTTTAATATTCTAATTTCTATAGAGTTAAGTTGATTGAACTAAACATTAAAATAATAAATTAAATATTTATCACTAATAAATATTTAAAAATGAGTGATTAAATATGAGACAATTTGTTAAAAATGAGTAATTAAATACATGTCAAGTATTCATGTTCATAAACATAATTAAATATGAGACACATACTTATTACTATTAAATAAATAAATTTGAAATAATTTGACAAACATTTATTATGCTATTAACAATAATTAACTCTATCTACCTACTCTGTCAAACTGCTCTTTCTCTTACAAATATGATTCACTTTTTTGTTACATTTTATTTATAATATTTTAAATCAATTTATTATCTTATTTATATATTTTTAAACATATTAATTAATTCATAATCATTATAACACTTTATTTTCAAGTAAATGCAAAATTTTATTAATATTACAATAAATAATTGTTAATTTGTATTTAAGATAGTATATAATTTTAAGTTTAATTTAATTACAGGAAAAAGTGTGCTAATTTTCAAATTTGGGAAAAGTGTTTTATTTTTCAATCAATTGAACATATTTATAATATAATGGATGTTATTGATTACAAAATTTAAAATAAACTACAATTTTAGTCCCTCTATTTTAGTCTATTCACAAAATCAATTCTCCCATTTTATTTTTAACCAGTTTTGGCGCCCTATTTCGTTTTTGGTTTAAAAAAATTGCTTATGTGTAATTATTTTAGGTTTAAATGCATTTTTCGTCCCCCCTATTTTGATGTTTTTTAATTTTTAGACCTTCATTTTGATGTGACAATGATAATTAGGACAAAATATATATTTTTTATGAGTTGGAAATATTGACTAGGATATTTTAGTATTTTTAATTTTTTTACAAAATTAATTAATTAATAATCAATTATTTTAACTATGTGATGCGGCCGCAAGTGCGCAGATTTATCGAAGTAATATAAAATATTGTCGAACCCACAGAGACCAATGTCAACCTACCGTTATCTATTATTGCGATGTAAAGTTTAGGCTAATGATTACTTGGTTTAAACGGAATTAAAACGAAAACTAAAATGAAACTTAGAAAATATAACAATAAAAAGAGGCCAGAAGATGGATTCTGTGTTCCTAAGGGACTCTCGCGCTATTGACTAAAGTCACACTCCCGCGCTATTGACTAAAGTCACACTCCCTAACTATAGAATTTTGCTCTCGCTCGCCCGTTTTAATTAGAAAGCATATTTTGAAAACCAATTAGATCATAATCGATACCTAAAGCGCTCTCGCTGTTTTTAGGGCCGATCCCTAATTTCCACTATCCGGTTCAATCCTCACACTATCGTGCTATCGGCTCAAAACTTAGTTTGTTCCTCACTCTCGTGTCAAAACAGTAAGACTTACAATTAGAAACTAAAACCAAAACAGAATTTATTTAATGTTTCTACTGAGTCCCGTCGGTAACGACGATCCTCACATACCGGACTCTAAACAATTTATCTAGACATGGTTGCGGAAACAAATAAACAATTTTGGGTTTTTGAATTAAATCAACTATCCCACAAAGAATAGAAAATGCTTAAGCAATCCCTAATCTACCATTCTCTTCAAAAACACTTTTGCACTAAAACATGCCCTTTTTGGTAATTCAATAAACTAATATTCATTGACCAATCAGATTTCTCCTAATGTCCACATGGCATACCTTACTCTCAAAACAAAACAACACTTTTTAAAAGTACTTTCTCTTTCTCTTTATCATTCTGAATATTCATTCTCATTTCATTCTAAGAACAAACCCATTTCCATTCTTCTTCCTCTCTCTCTCTCTCTCTCTCTCGTCTCACCAAACCCTTCTGGCAACATAAACTCCGCTCCCTCAGTTCTTCGTCTTCCTGTTGCAGTTCAGTTTTCATATAACAACGGTAGGAAAATATTCTTGACTCTATGCTTTAACAAATCTTCGATCAAAGGTGTTCTTATTTGCTCGTCTTGTTTTCATCCTTTTTTTGCGAAAGAATCATCTTTTTTTGCTATAAATCCTGTTTTCTTCTTTCATTCTATTATTTTCAATCTTTGTTCAAGTGTGACATTTTAAATGGAAAAATTTAACCGTTAGTTTTATAGATAATGATGTTTGGTGTGTTTAAATTATTTTCTTCATTCTAAGCTACATGTTGAACTATATGTTGAGATAGGTTTTTGTTGAAATATGGAGAAAAAAATAACCATGCCTTTTATCACTTCAATGTCTCCTTTAATGTTTTCAAAATGTTATCTTGTAGGTATAAAGTTACTATTTTTTTGTTGCCATGTTTTTCATCCGTTTAGTGCAATCTGGAAAATATTTCATTTATTGAATAAACATGTTTTTTGGGTGTTATGTTAACTTGTATTTATAAAGTTACTGTTTCTATGTAACCATATTTTTCTCAAGTTTTGTGAAATCTGGATAAAATATTAGTTTTTGCATAAACATGAAAACGATCTCAATGTTTTTTCCATTTCACTTCTTTTAAGGATCATGTCTAGACCACTAATTTTCATCAAAGACTTGAAGCCTAACTATAACGTTTGGAAACTCGCTGTTCGTGTCATTGATATATGGTGCGTGAAGGAGTGTAACGGACAACAGCATCTTGAATCCATCATCCAAGATGCAAAGGTGATATTTTTGCCTTTATTTTTATGCTACATTCTTTTTTGTGTGTTCTGAACTTTTAGTTTAACCATGGAGTTTCTTTTTGGTTTTAATAAATAGGGTGACCAGATACATGTTATTACACGCTCCTGTGATTTTGATCTGTGGAACAATGCGATCCAGGAAGACAATACTTACTTAGTCTATAATGGTGAACCTTTGTTGAATGATTTACCATTGAAGGTTTGTGTCAACGACTACAAGCTGTTTTGGAGTCGTTCCACCATTGTCACTGCGACGGACCTCCCAGACATTCCACAACACACATTCATTTTCAAGTCTTTTAAGGATTTTCTAAGTGGTGATTTTGCTGTCGATCATTTATATGGTAAGTAACTTTTATTAATTATATCCATTATTCTTTATATTTATCAAAAACTAAAATCTAATGGTATAATTCAATTTTCAGATGTTATTGGTGTTGTCCAACAAGTTGTTAGGACACAAAAACCTGTTGCTGGAAAGAAGGCTTGCGTCAATTTAGTTGTGGCAGATGCTAGGTATTTTATACTGCATTTACACATGGTTGACATCTTATTTGTCCACTATAAATCCATTCGATTAATATATTTCTTTTACCTTTTTTTAAGTGGCTATGAAATGGATCTCACCCTATGGGAGTCATATGCGACACAGTTTATGTCGTACAATGTTGACAACGGAGAACTGGTCCTTATACTGACGCATGCTTGGTGTCGTCAAAGTGCATGTATGTACCATTATTATTTGGTTTTAACACTTTTTTCTATGTCATATTTAAAATTTCATAATGTTGTTAATCATTCAAAATGCAGCCTCTGGAAAGCTAAACCTTTCAAATGCTTGGAATGGTTCTAACTTGCTTTTGAATTTTGAGCATCCATAAGTTGATGAGTTCAAGACAAAGTATGGGTATATGGATAGTTTCTATTCGTTCGGTTTGCATTATGTTTTAGTAACATGTTTTACATCTTCTGGTTTCCATGACAATTATACTTTATATTTACACTTAGGTTTGGTGATGGAAACCCATCTCTGGATGCCTCACAGAGTAGATCAATCAATTTATGCTCACAAGGGACATTTGATGATAGGTCCTTTTCCTTTACAAAGGATGTCCGGAGCATTAGCGACATGCTCACACTACGTGACGTAAATTCTTTACCTTAACAGGACCTTTAACTAAATCAAATTTCACACTGTTATATTTTGTTAATAAGGCATTGTAATTTAATGCATGAATCATTCTGCAATACAATTGGGAAAACTGTGAGGTTTAAATCCAATCCTTTTGGTTGGTACTATGAGGTTTGTCAAAAATGTAACAAGACTAATCAGTGCATGTGTTCCGATAAGTCAAATCTTATCACTAAGTAAGTATCATTTATTATGCCTTTTCTTATGCCTTTTCTGTTCGTCTCCCCGCCTTTCCTTTAACTCATTCAAACTGTTGTTGCAAAAGGTACAAGATTGAGATTAAGGTTGAACATGGGAGTGCAGTTGGTAATTTCGTCTTCTGGAACAAAGAATGCATACCAATTGTTGGAATGCCTGCTCATGCTTTAAGACAACTAATGCAACAGGTTTGTATGCAATATGTTCCTGTTCCCAACTTCCAGCTTATGAAACCATTTCTTATTATACAAGGATAACTATCTTGAATATAATTAATATGCTCCTATTTACAGAATTTTTAACAATTATTACTATATTACTTACCTGTTCAAACCAATATTCACTTCCTTCATATTTATCTCAAAGTATCCCCTATTATCATTCCAATTATAATATTCTACTTATGATAAACATTGTCAATCATAGACCAATGAAGATCATCCCTTGATTTATCCTGCACATCTTGACAACCTACTGGGCAAAAAGTTTTCTTTTCGTGTTAAATATCATCCATTCTACAAACAGGCCTCTGTTGTCAGACTTACTCAAGATAAAGACGTCCGGAAACAAATTAAAGATGCCATCAATCCTCCCAATGTATGTTTTCCCTTTGCTTGTAGTAACCGTTTTATAAACATTGAATATAACATAATTATTGCCTAAATAATTTCTTATTATTGGTTTTAGGCTGCTGATCTTACCCCCCTAAAGGAAGTTGATCGTAAGGGGAAAACCGTTGTCTCGGACGAAGATACCAACCCTAAGAACATACTTACCCAAGCATCGAACACCACAGTAAATTATCATTAATTATTTTTATCAATCAAATTTATGCCATCTATTAATAACTAAACAATTCTATTTTGCTATTCCAGAGTAATGCATCTGCTGCCCAGAACTGGAGCCCTGAACCAAGCTACAACAATACACCTTCTAAAAGGAGTCTGGAACATGTTCTAATTCAGGAGCCTGAAGTGTCAGACATTTTAGCACCAATACAGTCCGCCACCAAGGGTGCAAGAGCTAAGAGTGCAAGACTCAACAAAATCAAATAGTTGTCTTCTACCTGATGTTATGTTTACTGACTGTTTGTAACATGTACCAGCTTAACTTCAACAATTTGAAACTTTATTAACTTATTATATTTTGACCATGCCTATGACATGTGTAGTATTGGAAATCTGGAAAGAATGCCTATATTTAGTATGATGGTGTTTCCATTCACTCTAAACAATTATCTATGTTTTGTGTAATGAAGAATATTATATAATGTAAAATTTGGTTCTCTTTTTATCAGTTAGAGTGTTGTCTTGATGGAAACATATACTCTTCTTTTATATGTTCCTCATGAAATGTTATTTTTAAGGTTCCTACATTTTAGAAAACATTTTGCATTTCCAGTTAACATCATTGCTTGCACAACGTTCCCATCATCTTTTATGGTTACTGCTTATTATAAATACCTACCTTTTAAGAATTTGAGCCATGGTCTTAGACGATGATGAATTTCTTGGTTACACTATCTTATATATATTATACTAAATAAGCAACTTTTATATGTCACAATAACAACATCACCATCATGTTTTTCTAGAAAATCTAAAAGTGTATTTCCATCACAAAGTGGATATCACAAAAATAACACCAACATCACCTATGTATGACCTATTTTCTATACCAAAAGGTGGCTGTAATTTGTCCTTTGCGTGTCAAATCTCTCATAGCTACCTTCAATGAAAATGGAAGCCACATTAATGTACCTGACAAACAATGTGCAATATATTAGTTTTCACAAACAAATCTTCCCTTATTATGAAGGTGAGATCAATAAAATAAAGATTTGATTTGACTTTATTTACTTTTATAATACTAAAATCCTTAATCCCCATGCAACATCATTGTAAATTGTACATAAAGGATTTTTATATTAACCTCTACACTCAATGCCAGCTTGCTTTTTCACTAAAAAGGAATTATGATGGACAAGCTACTACTATTATAGGTACGATGATGCCTATTTGTGAGTCTGCTGCACTACATAGTAGCAGGTATTCAAACACCATATCTCTGCTTTTTCATCAACTATTTCTTAATACCAATGTAAAAAACTATTTTCTTTTCAACTCATTTAGTTGGTTTTCAAATTCCTTTTCATTGCTGATTTTTCATATGTAATCATTTTATATTATATTCTGTTTAAACAACTCCATTTATGACTTTTCCCACCATTCTTATCATACTAACATACAATATAAACTTTAGTTTTCAAATTTACCGCCACCTTAATCCTATGTTCTTATAGAGCTTTTTTCCAACACACAAAAGTAACTCCGTATCACACTTCTTCTTGTATTGAATACCAGTAAGTTAAAGCCTCTATTGATGAATGTTTTATTTTTAATGTGTTCAACAATCTAAACTTTGTACTTATTTTCACTTCATTTTTTAACCTCTATTCATGTCTATAATACAATGCCTTAACTCTTCTTTATTTGTTGATTTCTTTTTATGACAGTTTACAAATATTGCAACTTCTCAAACTCAACACCATGAATCAATTGCTCAAACAAAGGTATTCATTAGCTTACTCGATATGATTTGCAATATTGCCTTTTTTTACAATTTACAAACTTTCAAATATAATTTTTTGTGTTGTATTCTTGACACTCTTTGGAAAGAAAATTGTGTTTTGTCATATTATAAACTTACACTGTCATGTAGTTTTGGTGAAATCATACACAATCTTTTCTACTGACCATTATGTGAACCTCAATAATGAAGGCATGGCGACATGAATACACTGATTAATAATGCCACATTGTGGAGGGAATACTCATCCAAACGGGCTAGGTTCCGTAGATTTCAAATATTAAAACATAAGAAATTCAAACGATTTAAACAACACGTCCAAACTTCTACAAATACTCCATGCAGCAATAGAATACCTCTATCAGAAATTCCACAGGGTAATTTAAATCAAAGAATAATGTTACCAATCTACATACTCAGCCGACTCCATCGATTAATGCTGTTAGAAGTGCACCTAAATTCTGCATCAATGCACACAAGGGAACAAACCTGCTTTCTAGGTTCTCAAGCGTCCAAGATAACGTCAATGATGAAAATCAAAATTCAGCAAACCTGATTCAGCCAGAAAACATACAACTTCATGGAAATACACTCCATCGTTCCATATCATATAAACAGTAAGTATTATTGTTTGAGCAACCATTTCTTACTATTTTACTTAGTTCTTTATATTATAATGTGAAATGTTTCAGTCCCTGTTCAAATCTCGCTCCATCTTTACATTCACAAGCTAAAAGGCCAAGAGGGCGACCAAGTAAAGGTCCACGATTCATGGACAGTGAACACAACATTATCAACTACAAACATAATAGTGTAATCTCATATCAACCTCCTATAAAACCTCCTGCTGAGTATGTATTTGTATTTCTACAAGTTTTGAATCATAACAGATGATATGTTTTTCAATTATGCTTATATTTTCTAACAGGACTACAAATTTTAATTCCCCGATTGGAGCCACCATGCAAACAGACAAAATGGTTTTTTCCACCAATGCTCAAACACTTAACATTGTTAAATTGCCTGGACAAATAAAACGCGGCAGAGGCCGTCCAAGAAAGGATAATTAAGGTAACCATTTCCACCACAATACACTCACTCACATCGATACTAAACCTGCTCGGTAAGTATTGTTATTTAATTCAAATTATAATTATCAATACTACAATAACATACCATTTTTTATCAAGTCCCGTTGGAAGCATCTCCTCAACAACTCAATCACTAGCAGAACAATCCACACCACCCATCTTTAAGCCCACAGTTAACATTGATTCAGATCAACCTTCTATACAACCTCCTGCTGAGTATGTATTCGTATTTCTACAAATTTTTTAATCATATCAGATGTTATGTTTTTAAATTATGCTAAGATTTTCTTACAGAACTACAAATCATAATTCCCCGACTGAAGCCACCATGTCAATAGACCATATGGTTTTTTCCGCCAATGCTCAAACAATTAACATCTTTAAACAGACTGGACAAATAAAACGCGTCAGAGGCCGTCCAAGAAAGGATAATCAAGACCACCATTTCCACCACAATCCACTCACTCTCATCGGTACTAAACTTGCTCGGTAAGTATTCTTATTTAATTCACATTATAATTATCATTACTACAATAACATACCATTTTTTATCAAGTCCGGTTGGAAGCATCTCCTTAACATCTCAATCACCAGCAGAACAATCCACACCACCCATCTTTAAACCCACAGTTAACATTGATTTAGATACTGTCGGAGATGATGACTCGGACTACGATCCTTTTTTAAGTATGTTGAAATTTTTCAGATTTGTTTAAATTTATTCATTGTAACATATTAGTTTATGCCATTTCCATTCGATCTTAATTGATAATATGCTATCTTATGTGCAAAAGGTCAAGATTCTGATGATGATTCAAGTATTGATAATGAAGACATTCTTCCACCATGGGCAAATGCCAACCTACCAACTCAAAACAACCAAGGTATACTGTTATAATTAAATACTGCCATTTCATATAGTCTTTTTTTATTGAAATCATTTATCATATAAAATAGCTATTTGGAACAGTTTACGATGATTTGGGGGATGCTATGATTGAGTGTCAACATTATAATGCATTGATATGGTACCAAGAAAGAAAGGATAAACATAAAGAATCGGCGAATCCAAAATACACATTATGTTGTGGAAATGGGAAGGTAGTCATTCCATTCTTGAAACATCCACCACAGGTTTTGGCAAAATTGTTATTTGATAAAGATGCAAAGCAGAGTAAGAAATTCCAGGCAAACATACGTACTTACAACATGATGTTTGCTTTCACTTCGCCTGGTGCCAAGTTAGATAACAAATTCAATAACGGAAGGGGTCCCCCTACATTACGAATTCAAGGTCAAACCTGTCATCGAATTGGTAGTTTATTGCCACCCGAAGGACAACCACCGAAATTCGCACAACTTTACATATATGACACGGAAAATGAAATCACCAATAGAATGGAAGGCCTTAGGTAAGTCGCTAAACTTATCTCCCTTTACATACGAGTAAGCTAATGATTTTTTACACCAGTATAGTGTGCGAGTGATTTTTACTACTATTTATTTATACGCTTTTATTAGGGACAAGACCAACATTGATCCAATAACAGTGAAATCAATTTGTGATATGTTGTATGCGCATAATACACATGTAAAGAGTTTCCTCATGGCAAGACAAAGATTAAACCAAGGAAATGTTCAAAATTTGAGACTCCGTTTAATTGCAAATAGAACTACTGACGGCAAAGTGTACAACCAACCTACTGTGTCAGAGGTTGCAACATTAATTGTTGGTGATGTTGACACAGGTGAGGAAAGAGACATAATTATGCAAAACCAAGGAGGAAAACTAAAACGTATAGACGAGTTTCATGCAAGCTATATGGCATTCCAATACCCTTTAATCTTTCCCTATGGAGAAGATGGTTATCGACCTAATGTTGCTCATAAAGACCTGGATATATTTGATGATAATCCAAGAAATAGGCTTACAATTCGAGAATGGCTTGCATTCCGAATACAAAACAGATCTCATGAGGGTAAGACCCTATTATCGTCAAGGCGATTATTTCAGCAGTTTTTGGTTGATGGTTACATGATGGTTGAGGGAGAAAGGTTGAGATGGCTAAGAAACAACCAATCAAAACTTAGGGTATCAAAGTATAACAAGCTCAATCAGGATGAATCCCAAAGCGAAACACCTGGTTCAAGCATTGGAAAAAGAGTTGTATTACCTTCTTCTTATGTTGGAAGTCAGAGATTTATGGATCAACTGTACTATGATGGTATGGCAATATGTAGTAAGGTGGGATTTCCAGACCTATTTATTACATTCACTTGCAATCCTAATTGGCCTGAGATTAAGAAGGCCTTGAATCCATTTAACTTAAAGTCGCATGATAGACCAGACATTATAGCCATAGTTTTCAAAATGAAGTTTGATAACCTCTTAGCAGATGTTATGAAAAAGGGAGTCCTAGGGAAGGTTCTTGCGTGTAAGTTGATTTAATGTTACAAGTTTTGTTTGCTAATTTTCATTTCATTTCTTTTCTTCCTAATATGTTTGTAATATTTATTTAATTTCATTTCAGATATGTACACAATAGAATTTCAAAAGAGAGGTTTACCACATGCCCACATCCTTTTATTCTTACATCCATCCAATAAATATCCAGCACCTGAAGATATCAATAAAATCATTTCGGCAGAGGTACTGGATCCTTTGAAAAATCCAAAGTTGTATGATTTGGTGAAAAATCACATGGTTCATGGACCATGTGGCTTGGCAAACCCAAAATGTCCATGCATGGACAATGGCAGGTGTTCAAAGTTTTATCCAAAGAAGTTTCAAGATGTCACCATAGTTGATCAAGATGGTTATCCGGTTTATCGGAGAAGAGATAATGGATTTACAATTGAAAAGAATGGCATTAAGCTAAATAGTGATCATGTTGTGCCACACAACCCAAGCCTGTTAATGAAATATGAGGCACACATCAATATGGAGTGGTGCAATCAGAGCACTTCAATAAAGTATCTATTCAAATACATCAATAAGGGTTCCGATAGGATATCAGCTGTTATTGTTCCAACAAATACTCGAGATGGCAATGTTGATGAAATTAAACAATACCTTGATTGCAGATACATATCACCAAGTGAATCATGTTGGAGAATTTTTTCATATTCTATCCATGGTCGAAAACCTGCTGTAGAAAGATTGTTTTTCCACTTGGAAGGTGAGAACTCGGTTTACTATAAAGATTATGAACAGATTGGAAATGTGCTTCTAAAATCAAGTGTGACTGAGTCAATGTTTACTTCATGGTTTTTGGCAAATAGAGAACTTATGAAGACAAGAACATAAGAAGAAGGTAATACAACTCTTTTTCCAAAATTATTGACTTATGGACAATTTGTGTCCAAATTTGTTTACGTTAGGAAGACAAGAACTTGGAAACCCAGAAAACGAGGTTACACAATAGGTCGTTTAATTTGGGTACCCCCGACAACTGGTGAATTGTATTACATGAGAATACTGTTAACTATGAAAAAGGGTCCAACCAGTTATGATGATCTCAAAACTGTTGAGGGTTTTAAACATTCCAGTTTTAGAGATGCATGTTTTGCCATGGGGTTTTTACAAGATGACAAAAAGTTCATTGAGGCTATTAAGGAGGCTTATAATTGGGGTTCAGGTTTATTTCTACGAAAGCTTTTTGTGACTATGTTGTTGTCTGGTTCTATGAATCGTCCAGACCATGTTTGGCGAAAGACTTGGCAATACTTATCTGATGGAATTCTATTTGATCAAAGACGATTGCCAATGAATCCAGGTAGCTGATTTTTTCTTTATTATTATTTGTTGTATAAATTTTATAACAATTTCTCATGTTGAACACAATTTAATTAATTTCATAACCATTTGTTCTAGATTTGTCCCTAACAGACCAAGAATTGCAACAATTAACTTTGATAGAAATTGAGAAGCTACTTCAGAAAAACGGAAGGAGTTTGAATCAGTTCAAGCCCATGCCATATCCCGATGATTACGTCCTGGATTTCCTTGGAAATAGATTGATATATGATGAACGGCAGTATCATACTTCTGAGCAAAAATCAAAGTACCAAGGATTGTTTGCAACTTTGACAGGTAATGCCAAACTCAATTCACATTATATTCATAAAACATGCAACCTCATATTTAAACATACAATAAGTATCATGTGTATACCACCTGACACTAACTCAACAACTATTTACGTATAAAATGCTTCTCATGTCAATTATATTCAATGCAAGTATTGATGATAATTGGTAGAAACACGTCTTTAATAAATACTTTTTCATTAAAAACCATAACATGCAACATTACAATAGTACTTGCTAGCTATTACACAATAACATTCAACCAAATTACAACTCATTATAACTTCAACATCAATAAACAAACTTACTACAACAACACATAATTATAACAACAAAATAAAATACACTGTTACACAACTAAGTTTGAGCACCCAGAAATAACAAATATCATCAAACAGTGGCAGAATTGTTTGTTTTCTTCACTACTTTAACATACAATTCATTTGCTGGATTAATGAGCGTGAAGAATACCATGTCACCTCTTTTGAGATTTCTTGATCGTGCCAAACTATACCAGGCAGTCCCGATATATTTCTCAAAAATATTACGTGGTGCACTGAGTATTTCACATTCATAAGTTCTATCAACATCCTTTCTTGGCATGATATATCCTTTCTTGAAAATTACTTTACCCACCTGTATTGTTTTCTATGTAGATGAGTAACTTCAAATATCTTCAGAAATCATGCATGCTGTTACGCAACAAAAGGGAGGCGTTTTCTTTTTATATGGTTATGGTGGAACTGGAAAAACATTCATGTGGAATACTCTTTCGACAGCTTTACGTTCAACACGTGATATTGTGTTGAATGTGGCTTCAAGTGGTATAGCAAGTCTACTCTTACCTAGAGGATGAACCGCACACTCAAGGTTCAAAATACCAGTTCCATGTATGGAATCATCAATCTGTGACATTGAAAAAAAATCTGACCTTGCCGGCCTTTTGCAAGTTACAAAGTTAATTATATGGGATGAGGCTCCAATGTCTAATAAATTTTGTTTTGAAGCTCTTGGCAAGTCATTAAAAGATATCATGGGCAATGGAATAGATCCATGCAATGAGATATTTGGAGGGAAAGTAGTTGTCTTTGGTGGAGATTTTAGACAAATTTTACCTGTTGTGCCAAGAGGAACTAGGTCAGATATAGTCCACTCAACAATTAATGCCTCTTACATCTGGGAACATTGCAAGGTTCTCACGCTTACAAAAAATATGTGATTGCAATTTGGGGCAAACTCTGAAAATTCAACAGAAATTAAGACATTCTCAAAATGGATTTTACAAGTTGGGGATGGCAAAATCAATGAACCAAACGATGGTTATACTGATATTTCTTTTCCATCTGAGTTACTTCTAACAGACTATGTTAATCCAATAGAAAGGATTGTGTCAAGTACCTATCCTAATTTCTTGGAAAACTACACTAATCCTTCTTTCCTTAAAAGTATAGCTATTTTGGCTTCAACTATTGAGATAGTCGATGAAATCAATGATTATATTACAAATCTCATTCCAAGTATACTTCTTTGTAAATTATCACTCTTTACAATTACATTATTATCTTACACAAATTTTAACAATTTATACTTTACATTAGGTGATGAAAAGGAGTACTTGAGTAGTGATTCCATTGACAGGTCAGAGGCTAATGACAATGAAGCATTCAAACATTTGACACCTGAATTCCTAAGTTGTTTGAAAACTTCAGGGTTTCCAATCCATTCTTTGAGATTAAAGATTGGAACTACTGTCATGTTAATCAGAAATTTAGATCAATCAGAGGGACTTTGCAATGGCACAAGACTTACTATAACAAGGCTTGCAAATCATGTCATCGAAGCTAAAATCATTTCTGGAACACATGTTGGTAACACTATTTACATTCCCAGAATATCTTTGTCTCCATCACAATCTCCTTGGCCTTTCAAATTAATTAGAAGACAATTTCCCATTATTGTCTCTTTTGCAATGACAATTAATAAATCCCAAGGCCAATCTTTAGACTATGTTGGTCTATATTTGCCAAAAGATGTTTTTAGTCATGGACAACTCTACGTTGCTTTGTCAAGAGTCAAAAGTAAAGTTGGATTGAAAATCTTGATTCACGACAAAGACAACAATCCATTACACCATACAAGTAATGTGGTATTCAAAGAAGTATTTCACAACGTTGTTTAGGTATGGATATGCGAAAAACAAATTTTTATTGCCTTTCCATCATTTAAGTGAATCTAAAATATATATCTCCTTTTTTTTCAGGTTCTATATCATTAACAACAGCAGCTTTGGAAGTCAAGTTTTTTGTAACTTTTCTTTGTTTTACCTACTGTTATATATCACAATCAGTAATTTGTAACTAAACTAAACTTACCTTCTTCCGTGTATCATTTATCGGTTTGTGGTTGCTGATTTCCCAATTAATGATACAACATTATAATATAACTTATATATTGTAACTAAACTAACTTGTTTCAATTATACCATTCAATGAAACTAAATTAATCCTGTATATAATAAAACTTTGTATAGTGCACATAGAACACTGCGGACGACTTTGTATATCATAAAACTTTGTATAGTGCTTATATAACTTTGTATAGTACTCAAATTAAAATTTGTATATCATAAAACTATGTATGGTACTCATGCGGAGAACTATGCATTACAAATTAGTAATATCAATATTACTACAAACACCATGTTACTTAAATTACCACCACATGACGATATAATACTACAAAACTGCATCATTATGAAACACAGGAGCTTGGCCAAACATCTTTACATCAGGTTCAAATTTACCAATAGTGTTCTAAACAGACACCATGTTACTTAAATTACTACTGTGTTTTAATTTAACCAAAATAAACAAAAGTTAACAGCAACTAATGTCATATTAAGCATACATAGAACAAAACCAAATACATTGGTAGTAACAAAAAGTGGATATCATTAAAGCAATGTCTTCTTCATAAGTCCGCAACATCCATCTTCATACATCAAGAAATGTCTTTTACCAGTTTAAGATCCTCACATATATCGACTTTGCCGGAGGATTTCGAATCATGAATGCAAGTTGATCACTAGTTGTAAGACTTCTATTCCTCGCAAAATCATACCAGCCACGACCAATAAACTTCTCGGTACAGTGCTCCCTTTCAGAAGTATGCATCTCACATTTGTATCTTTGTCTTTTATTCCCATCCATCAACAGAATTTCACTTTGACCAGGCTTCAAACATTCTTTGATGACTTTCTGAGGTATTTGCTGCAAACAAAACACAATTTGGATCAGTACAATTATTATTTGAAAATGGATTTTGCACAGAATAACAAAGTCGGGCACCATGGCATTTACCAGTACGTTTTTCCTAGCCGTGTCACCTGAACGGATCTTCCTAAACTAGACATAGTACTTCAGTCGACTGCCCAAAACTTTATGACATTCCTCTTCATCATAACTATAAACATACAACAACATCACAAATAATATATACATCATTCTTAAAAAAATTACACAATAATTGAAACATCTAACAATCATAAAGAAT
Organism: Lathyrus tuberosus; assembly: GCA_022829125.1. Taxonomy (NCBI): domain Eukaryota; kingdom Viridiplantae; phylum Streptophyta; class Magnoliopsida; order Fabales; family Fabaceae; genus Lathyrus; species Lathyrus tuberosus. Next base: position 2,020,018 of record JALAZF010000274.1, on the reverse strand, counting down.
AACTAGAATACCTATCACTTTCAGCAGGGACATGGTCATCAATTACAGGCTTCTTCGCATTTTCAACTACCGAAACTTCAGCTGCAGACTTCTTATGACTTTGTTCAAAACGTTCTTCAGTTACGAGCAGCTTTCTCTTCTTCCCATTGTATTCAATTGAAGTTGTCTTACCGTTCATATCTTTCTCAAGAACGTTTACGACAGAAGTATACTCAAAATCTTTACTTCTCTCCCCTTTACTCGAACTTGGTGATTTTTGCTTCCTTGATTTCGACTTACGACCTGCTTCCTCTGCTTCCAGGTATGCCATGTCCAGACCCACTCTTCTGCAATGATTCTCTACCACCACACTTTCATGTCCTCTTCAATCAATTTTCAAAACATTCAATATAATCATTACTTTTATGTGTATTATATTTCATTTAAATCAAACATCAATAACTTTAAAAATATCATTTTACCTTCTTTCGAATGACGGTGTCTCGCAATTCGCTTTTAGCCTACAAAATTCTTCAAAGGACATTGGTTCCTTCTTGCCCTTACGCCATTCACACTCTTCATATTCCATATACTCAATCTGCAGTTCATACGAATGTTTCTTCTCTTCCCTTCGTTTACAACCAAAATCAAGAAAACACCGGATCATCAACATCGACATATTATAAACCCTATACCTTAACATATTGAATCTTTAGCAAATCGGTATAACAATACATGCTAACCATTTCCTTCATAAAACCCACATGCAACAAATTTTTCACACTTGTTAATTTCTAAATCTTTCGACCAAATAAGTTTTCAGGATTATTAAAACAAGAAACAAAATATACTACATTGAAATTTCTCTAAAAATGTAGATTTTTTGTGATATACGAATAAATATATTACGAAAGGGCTTATTCAATAAGATGATTCAGTTTAATGCAAATGTTTACACATAATCGAAAACAACTTTCAAAAAAATCGACAACATTGACATTTCTGAAACATGGTTACCTTGTCCGATCAGATGAGCGTTCCAGCTTCGCCATTCTACCCCTTTGCTTAGCTGACCCTGGGATTACAGAAGACACTTCTACCACAGCTTAGATGAAAGTTATATCTCCTTTTACCTAATAAACCCTAAAAAAACAACATTGGGCCACTTTAAGCATTTCGGGCCACATAGTGAACCAAACCCCAGTGCATTCAATTGAACTTCTCTTACCGTTCATTTTTCTAAAACTATCCAATATTCTTTTAACATTTTTTAAATATTATTTTCCATAATACAATTTTAATGACTTTTAATTTATCAATTTAATATTTTATTATTAAAAGACCATTTTAAATATTTTAAATTTAAACCAAACAAAATTCACCCGTGCGAACGCACGGGTCTTCTACTAGTAAAGGCATAATAAGCGGTTTAAATTAGTTTAAAGCGGTACTTGAAGAAAACGGTAAAAGCTTGAGAAGATAACAATGGCAGAAAGATAAAACATAAATATAAATTGCGGAAAATAAAAGCAGGAAAATAAATTGCGGTAAAAGTAAATGAACCTGAAATAAAAACTGTAATTAAATTGAAGGCAAGATTGTTGATCCAAGAGTACAAGAAACAAAACATAATACAAAATTGTGACAATCCCTCGATGTAAGCGATTGTCACTTTTACAAGTAATTTTAATGCCTAAAACTAGAAAACGAAAACGACAGCGTTTCCGCACAACTTGGATGTCTCGGAAAGTGTCCAAGGGGTCCTATATATAGAGAAATATCCCCTTGTAACTTCCCTTGGTCGTGCAAACAAAGTGGAGGGAAAACCGGTTGAAAAACTGCTGAAAACTACCCACTTTCGCAAAACTGTTGTCTGCAGCGTCATGGTGAACGCTGTGGGGTAATAGAGAACGCCATGGCATGGGTGACGGCGAACGCCATCCGGGGACAGCGAATGCCATTTGCTCACGGTGAACACTGTTTGCCCACGATGAACTTGCATTTTTCTTCATTTTCTTGCTCTTTTCCTGGTTTTCTCGTACGGATGCTCTTATTTGAAAAATATATGAAACACAAACATAACACGACATAATAATGCGAAAAACAAGTAAAACGAAATTAAATTGCATGCGAATTGAGTCGAAATAAACGATATATTTTCACGTTATCAACACCCCCACACTTAAACCATTGTTTGTCCTCAAGCAATCAACCAACACGGTAAAAAGAAAGAGATAAACACGGTTCGAAACATAGGCACAGTGAGACTCTAATTATACGTGGTTGCTAGGCTAATGCTTGATCGATAGGTACTAAATATTAATACCAAGGAAACGGTAATGACACAATTTCAAAAACTCCCTCCTTATGCAAACTAATCTGAATCATGCCATTATAACTCAACCTATATCTCTTGCTCTCTTTCACCCCATTTCATTCTAGTGCAATCACATTAATCCCGTTATCCGTGCACATACATGGTAAGTAAACCTGTTAGTGACTATGATCTCATTTTTATTTCATTTTTCTCGGCAAATATGCTTAAGCATCAATTGAACTTAAAGAGTTTGTACTGTTGGGCTAAGTGATCGGGTGAGGAGCACCTAACTTAGAAGGAACAAATCTTATCATTCATTTTTTCATTTTTTTAATTTCTCATTTTGAACCAGAGATCATTCACTTATTTGCATCAGCTTCTTACTTAGCGTGTGCTTAGGATGGTGCCGACTGCTTAAATAAACTACTTAGGGATTACTTTAAAAACTGAACTTAAGGTCTCGGCATAATGGGTACTCAAGTTGATTTTGCATATTTAGGGGGTTTATGGTGTCAGGACGGTATCGATTTTATCAAAACTTTCCCTAGTCTTTCTAACACCGCCTAAACAACCTATATACTTTCAGAGTGTCGTGCCATGAATCGAAACAAAAAAAATAGTTGTAGGTTAAAATTTGTTAAAATTTTTTAAAATTTCGGGGAAATTGAATAATAAGTGAAAACCACGCATAAAGATTCGATAACACATGCAAAGACTCGACAAAACATTTAAAAACAGATAAAAGTTCTAAAAGCATGAAATAAACTAGAAAATGATAAACCTAACTAGAAAGCAGTAAAACCAAAGCGGTAAAGTTCCTCCCCCACACTTAAACCAAACATTATCCTCAATGTTTTGATAAAAGGCGGAAAAAGAAAAGATAGAACCTATATGAATGTTACAGCGTGCCAAATCCTCTCTGATCCTTCCCTTGTTGTCCATCTCTTCGCTGACCACTTCTGCTTTGGCGGCGGGCATTTTGAGATACCTTCGTTTGTGTAATTCTTGAACCAACTCATCATATTGCCCGCTTCCAGAGGAAGTACCTACAAAAAGTGTTAGAAAAATATGGTGCGGTGTGTGCAGGTGGAACTTAACCATGCGAAGAACGAGAAAATGGTGAGTTACGGACGAGAGGGATATGCTCTCTCCTATCGTACTCATCATCAATGTCACCACCAGAAGGGACATTCGTAGGAATGTCTGTGGGCACCTGCTCATCTCTAAGATCGTCATCTAGAGAATTTTTCGTCTAGATGCAGCTGAGACAAGACAAGCAATCTATCTCTTTATTTTCTACAAATTCAAACAAACAAACATAGATACTTAAAATAAAAATCTTGTGGGTTGCCTACCACGCAGCGCTTTGTTTAACGTTGATAGCTCCACGGCTAAGGAGTGCAAGCACTCATGGTGGTTCTTTCGAGGATGGTTCCTCGATCGAACTTTTGATAATCTTCGGCTTCTATGGCCACTTATCAAGCCATCTCTCATATCCCTCACCTTTTCTTTTCTTCTTTTTGTGGGGTGGTTCATTCTTTTAAACTTGTGGTGGTGGCTCTGGATCTATCCTGAATATAAGATTTTCAAGTTTGGGTTTAGTTCTATCATCTACCACCTCAAAGGTTAACCTTACCCTCTTAATAGTAATGATATCCCTAGTTTCATGGTCCTCGAATTTTCTTTTTTTATGCAGGACCTCAGAAAAAGGTGCATTGATGTGGATATTTTCCAATACCTCCACATACGTTTTGGGTTGGAAGTCTGCCTTAGCTTCTACAAACCTTTGCGGGAAAGGAATTGGTGGGATTTAGGGAGGAGGAATAACAATAGTTGCTTCCTTCTCTACCTCTTCGATAACCTCCCTTTCGGGTGGCATCAGTGGATTTTTCCCAATCTCTACACTTTTCTCACTAGAACTCTCCTCAACTTCATTATCACTCTCCCTAGGATTTTCTATTTGTTCTTCACCATTGGTTGTTACAACATCCACATGTCTCTCAGGGGAGGGTCCTATAGGTGTCTGTGCAAGCAGGGAGATTTCAGTCTCCAATGCCTCGTTGTGAGTCGCGAGGGGCTTGACCACAGTGTTCATCTGCCTAAGGTTTTCATTAATTTGGATATGTTGTTTTCTAAATGCTTTATTTTGGAGAGTTTGTGTCTCCACAAAGCGCTCCATCATAGATTCTATCCTAGAGTGAGTAAGCGTCGCATTGTATTCCTCCATTAGTATTTCGAGTTTGGATTTATGAAAATCTCATGGTTCCTCAAAATACTGGGAATGGTAATCATAGAGGGAATTTGGGTGAAAGTGAGTTAGCGTTTGTCATACCCCAAATTTTGACCCTAGATGTCATCATCATTCTAGGAAGCATCAAACATTGCATTGTTAACCCTAACCATTGTTCAAGATGTTTCTTGTTTGGTTTCATAAAAATTAGGGTTTTGGCTCAAGGAAATCAAGGGAATCTTCATATGATCAGTCAATGTTTTGGAATGATCATCAACCCACCAAGCTTACATACACTAAAGAGGCTTCTCCTTGCCAAGAATCAAGTGCAAGATGGCCTCATTACAAGTTTCATGGAGCTCAATTTCATCTGATCCCCAATTAGGGTTTCATCAGGAAAAAGTCAACTGTACCTTGACGTTTGATTAAATCATGATGCCAAGTCTTGGGAAATGATCCAAGACACTCATATACATCCTTGGAATCCATCCATGATGTTTGAAAGATTCAAGGATCCAAAACCATTGAAGATCACACAGTTGAATTCATCTGATTATACAAGCTTCATCTGACAAAGTCAGCCCTTTTACTTTTAGGGTTTTTTGTCCAAATTGAAGTCATCGAGTCAAATTTCATCAAGACATGTTTGATCAATGAGTTTGAGCATGAAAAATCAAGATTTTGTAGGTTTATTGCAAAAGGGGCAAAGTTAAAGAAACTTGAAAATTTTCTAAGTATGGAAAAACCCTAATTGAGAGGCTAACTTTGAAAGATCATAACTCCCAATCTACAAAGCCATTCTGTGTGTTCCAAAGCTCAAATTAAAGCCCTTTCAACATACTATAACTTTGTATGAGAGGTGGAAACCTCAAAAAATGCTTGGATTTTGAGTTATGAGGCTCCAAAGTTTGAAGAAATCTTGGGACACTTAGAAAAATTTTAAGACAGCTTTTGATCTTTTGAAACATCAATCTTTGAGGCCAGTTTTCGTTATGATCCCTTTGGATTCCGAATTTTTGTTGAACATGAAAGTTTTAGAGCATGTTTGGGGATATTCAAAAAGTAATAGAACTCCTCCATAGCCTTCATGAGTTGAGAGTTTCGAAGGAGAAAAGTTGAGGTCACAAAGAGAAGTTTCGTGCCATTTTCACAAACTAATCTTGAGCAAAATCACAAAGCCATGCCCTATAATCCTACATTTCAGGCCTCATTACTTCTAAACACATCCATTATCAGAGGTTTGCATGATTTAAGGGAGCATTACACAACAATTTGAAGCTTTAACCATTGAACCATTCCATTTTAGGAAGAAAGGCAAGACTTCTATTTTGATAAAGTTGATTTATCCCTGAGTCAACTTGTCTTGAGCTCCTCACTTGTTCCTTCTGCACTCAACCTTTTATGAACTTTCCACCACTCTAGAAAGGTGGTGTACTTGCACATTGGAACCCTAATTTTGCATGAAACCATTTGGTTCATTTTCAACCAAGCCAACTTGCAAAAACTCCAAAACTTGTTATCCTGACCAGAACTTCTCCCAGCCTTTTCCCTATAAATAGAGGGACTCATAAGGCTTCAAGACACACAACATTTGCATCCAAAATACCTCACCTCTCTCACTTTCCATAGCTTTTACAAAAACACTCTAAATTTGCAAAAACACTGGCCAGAGTCATTTCCCTTGTGCAAACTCCAAACAAACATCATAAACCTTCTCTATACCCTCAATAGAACTTGTTCCAACCCTTGAACAAGTTTTGTAGCAAGCCATACACTACTTGCCATTTTTCACTTCCATTTTGCAAAAGGATTCATATTCTGTTCTTGAGGCAGTTTCCAGCACCCTCAAGCATCCTAATCATCATTAAAGGCGTCCACAAGGCCAAGGAGGTGGTCATTTCTCTTATGGAACTCCATTAGAAGAAGCCTTGGACTGACTCCAAGAGGTATGCTTCCCATTCTTTGAACTTCATGATGCATGTGTTGTTGATGTCATATTTGTGAAACAAGATGTAGTTCATACCTTGTGCATTCTGTTTAGAACCTTGGTTGCATTAAATGAGACAAACATATAATGTTTTGAGAAGTTGAACCTTCATGATGTTGCACTGTTGTGGAGTAATTTGTGAATTACTCAGTTGATTTTAGTTTGAAGCAATGATATATTTGAAATCCTTGTTAAAAATGCAACAATTTTCATCTTTATAAATTTGAATTTGGTTGAGAAACGAGAGAGAAAAGGAGAGATGAAAACCTGGTCATGGATGAGCTAGGGCACAAGGAGAGAGAAAGAGAAAGAAAAGAAAAAGGAAGAAGAAGAAGTGAGGTGGCGCTGATGTGGTGCCCAGATGGCACTGAGGTGTCCATTTCCATGTGTGTATAAAATATATATTATTTGAATCCCTTATATTAACAGATGAGGGCATAGCATCGCTGGCCAAGGAGGTTTGTGTGTTTGTTTGCCAAGCATAAGGACTGGGGTTCGAATCCCCCTCGCCCTAGTCCTTTTTATTTTTCTGAATCTCTTTTTCTTTTGGAATATATTATGTTGGGTTCATCTCTTTATCACAAGCGTGATATAGCTCATTTGGCAAGGTTTTGGACTGTTGAGCAAAAGGGCATGGGTTCAAGTCCTGGTTGGGACAGAACCTTATTTTTTAACACTTTTCCCATTTCATTATGTTCTCAACTTCAATTAACCATAACTTGGTTATCCTTTGACCTTTTGGACCCATTCTTTTTGCCATAGGTTCATATTGTTGTCTATTTTATTGTGATAAAAATAATTTCTCAAAAATGTTTATTTTTGTACCACTTATTCATGTTTGAAGTAAGAGGTTTTTTAGGGTTTTCTTAAGGACTATGTTGGTTCTTTGACTATTCCCTTTTATGTTCTTTACTTATATAGACATGTTTGAACCATTTATGACTTGTGTAAACCTTGTGTAAGTTTGTCAACTTGTACCCTTTGATTTTAACTTGATTTTTTTTACTTATCATGTATGTTTACATGCCTTAAATGCTTTGAACTTTGTCATCTATGCCATGAACTATTTTGTACACTTATCTTGATCTTTCACACACCTCCTTGGATGAGCACCAAGAACCATAGCATGCACTTTAGGTTGTCACCAAAGTCTTGAGCCATGCACACTTTTGCTTCCATGTTAAGTGATGGTTTACCTTAAACATGCTTACTTTGACTTTTGAAATGTTCTCGTTTATTTGTAACTATGTTAGAACCCTAACATACATGTTTAGGTTGTTACCTACTTGTGTCAACATGTCTATCTTGTAACCATGTCTAAATGATCAAGTAATGTCTTGACTTGTTCACAACATGTTTAAAATTTCAATATGCCATCTCTAAAGCATTCTCACATGCCATCCTTTGTATGTTTCCACACCCATCCACATGTTATTGTCATGAACATGTCCTTTACCTTCAAGCATGTTGGTTGTCACCATCACTTGTCTACACTTTCCATCCATGATAAGTAATGTCTTAACTTATCCATGCATGCTTTGATTGCTATCATGACTCATGTATGCTTCACTACATCCTTGAACTTCTTTCATGTCTATGTATTGTTATAACCTTTACATATTGAATTTAAACTTTGTTTTCTATCCATGATAAGTAATGTCTTAACTTATCTATGCATGTCCACTTTAAACTCTTGTTTTATCCATGTTTAAGTGTTGTCATAACTTTCACATGTTTACTTGAACTTTGAATTTTATCATGCCTAAGTATTGTCATGACTTATCCATGCTTTGAAATGTTAAATTGTATTCATGATTAAGTGTTGTTACAACTTATCTTCTTTTATCTTGTATTCATGATTAAGTGGTGTTAGTAAACCCTAAAGCATGTTAGCCTTAATCAAGTGCTTGAACTCATCATCCATGATACTTTAGTCTTGTTAGAAATATATCTCATGCTTGTTTAGATGTTGTAACATCTTTGTTTGATTGAACTTACTTTAGTTGCCACCATGTTGATGATCAAACTTCCTTGAATCTTTGAACTTACTAGGTAGTTACCTTGTTTGTTTCTTGACTTTGTTAAGTCCTTACTCTAAATGTTGTCACATTTATCTTTATGCTTTGGTTGTAACCATATGCTTTATCTTTGCCATATTGTCATCATGTTTGAATGTTACTTTGCCATTGCTTTCATTAACATCATGTTTGAATGTTACTTTGTTAACTTCCATTGATATCATGCTTGAATGTCATACCATCCATACTTATCATACTCATTTTAACTTTGTCAAGTTATTTTCCCAAGAGATGTTAGCTTGTTAGCTTTCATCCCCAAGTTGCCCTATACTCCTTAATCCAAGGGAAAGTCTCTCTATTGACTCAATGTCATAGATAGCTCATCATTACCCATCACCCTTTGACCTTGTTAGAGTCATTAGGTTTTTGAGTGTTAGGTTTAGATTATAACCTACAACTTTGGTGACTTTGTCAAGTCAAGTAAGTGTTAAGACCTTAACACTTAATCCCCTTGAATCTTGATCATAATCAAGTATTCATCCATCCCTAGTGAGGTGAACTACAATTTCTATAATTCCATCCTTGTAAGGATATGTAGGCATAAGACCGCGAAGTTTTGGCGAGCATACTTAGTGACTAAGCCTTTAGGTTCCTATCTCTCACCATATAACCCAAACACAAACAATAGCAAACAAAAATCACAAATGCAAGTAAGAGGTTCCTATAGAATACTATAGATACTTAGGGTGCTAATACCTTCCCTTTCTATAACCAATCCCCGACCCCCAAAATCTCTTAGCATTGTTGTTACATTGCAAACTTAGGGTCGTTTACGATCTTTACCATTTCCTTTGGATAAATCAAAGCTCGGTGGTGAATCTTTAAAAAGATTTGTGATTCAAGTTTAATCTATAGCTTAATATCAATTTTTTTACCGCAACAGAAAAATGGTGAATTCACTGGGGACACTACTCTTTTAAGAGGATTAAACCTAACTTATTTGTACTTGTTATATTCTTGTTTGCTTTAAGAGGATTAAACCTAACTTATTTGTACTTGTTATATTCTTGTTTGCTTATGTGTTTGTTGTTCCATTGGGTTATTACCTTGTGGTGAGATAAGTCCCAGCCTTGGACTTGAGAGAAAATTGAGATAGGAAGGTGGTATATTCAAGAAGGGTTATAGGGATTTGAATCCCAACTAAGCTAACTTGAGAAATCACCACTCAGTGGAGGGACCCTCAAGAATAAGTATTGTTGATCAAGAGATTGTGAAAACAATACTATTTTTTTGATTGAGCCTACGAAGCTGGGAACTTTTAGTTACCTTTAACCCAACTTGGCCTTGTTAGGAATGTAGTGCGATGACTATGAGGGAGTAATTCCAAAATAGTTGATACGCGATACTACACTCAAAAGAGGTTCTCTTGAGAATATTATTAACTACCAAGTAAATTGGGAAATTGAAAATATCCGAAAGATGGGCTGATGACTTTGGGAACTTGTTAGAACCCCTGTTATACAGGTACAAAAAGCCCTAGTACATACCAAATGGGAGGGTAAAACTTTGACTCCATGCAAGCCTTACACCATGTTTGAGTGCGATCTTGTTATGTTTGTGCATACATGCATTCATAAACATTGTTTTCATAAAAAAATTTATGGAACTTAAATTTTGTTTGTAAACATCATAGGATAATCATGGATAAGGACATAAGAAAAACTATTAAGTACACTTTCAAGAGTCCTGACTTGGGTGACCTAAGGAGATTAGGAGCTCTGGTTAAAGATCAAGAAGGGTTCAAGGACAAATATAGGAAGTTGTTATCACTATTGAGGATTAAGATGGAAGATGGTCTTCTCTCCACACTCCTTCAGTTTTATGACCCAGTCTACCATTGTTTCACCTTTCATGACTACCAACTAATGCCTACATTAGAGGAGTATTCCTATTTAGTTGGGTTGCCTATTTCTGACAAGTCTCCCTTCCCTTTCTTGGAAAAAGATCCTAAAGAGCAAGACATCGCCAAAGCCACGCATTTGGAGTTGTTTGAAATTCAAGGTAACATGACCACCAAAGGAAGAGCCTTTGGTCTAACTACAGAATTTATGATTGGGAAAGCTCAGTATTATATAGATCACATGAGCATGGATGCTTTTGAGGCTATTCTTGCCTTACTCATCTACGGAGTGTTTCTCTTCCCAAGCTTTGAAGACGTTGTTGACCTCAATGCTATCAAGATCTTCCTAAAGAAGAATCCAGTACCTACCTTATTAGGAGATACTTATCACTCAGTCCACTTGAGGAACTTCCATGGGAAAGGAATGTTCACTTGCTGTGTGCCATTACTGTACTAGTGGTTTATTTCTCACTTGCCCAAATCAAGCTCGTTTTGGGATATCAATAATAGCTGGTGGTCCCAAAGGTTATGACTCTCACCCACTCTGACATTGATTGGTACAATCGTGTCTATGATGGAGTTATGATCATTGATAGTTGTGGGGACTTTGCCAATGTACCTCTCCTTGGTATCAAAGGAGGAATTTGCTACAATCCCGACTTAGCTCGCCGTCAGCTAGGATACCCTTTGAAGGACAAGCCCAAGAGTGTGCATGTTGAGAGTATCTTCTTCAAAGATGGTGAAGATAGCAAAAAGCTTAAAGAGCAAATTGAAACCGCTTTGAGCCATTTGCATAAGAAAGGGAAGAAAGACATAGGTAAGCCTAACTGTGTTTCTATGGAACCGTATCTCCAATGGGTCCGAGATAGGGCCATGGAGCTGAAGATGCCTTATTCTCATCAAGAGCCTATAACTCTGAAGAAGGAACCTGCTCTGATCTTCATGTCTGAAGCGGAGAAGTTGAAGATTGATTTAAGCAAAGCACTTCAAGAAGGGGATGCTTGGAATAACAAATATCAAGTAGTCGTCAGTGAGAACTCAGAACTCCAAAGACAACTATAAGCAAAGACTGAAGAAGTACTCTCTTGTAAGAAGAGGAAAGTGAAAGAGGATTTATTTTCCTCTGGAACTCATTCAACTCCTTGGAAGTTAATTGTGGATAAGCTTACTCTCGAGAAGACTCAGTTAGAGGAGCAAATCAAGAAGCTCAACACAATGCTGCTAAGAGAACCTCCTTAGGGCTTTTGTAGCTTTTAGTTTAAGACTCTTGTAAGAAGTACTAAACATTTTGTAATCAACTTTTGAATTAATGAAATGAGTTCCCTTTGACATATCCTTGACATTTGCAAATATTTAAGTTTTATGAAACTTTTTTTGCATCCTGCATCTTGCATTTGTTGTCACATTTGCATTGCATTTCTTTTCATAAAACTCATTTTCGGTTGTCATCTCCAGTTTCCACGCTGAATCCTCCACACCGGTATAAAACCTGTGCTCAAGCCAAGAAAAGAATGGCAGATCAAGAGCATGAGATTGATCACATCAACAACGAGATAGAAGACCTCCGTGGTAACATGGGACAGATTATGGAAATGCTTCAGGTTATCCGTGCCAAGATGGATACTCAAGCAACTGTTGTCTCTGAGATTGTAAGCCCTGTAGTAGACCCTCCACCAGTTACTGTTCCTACCACTCTACCTCTGTTTGGACTACCGCCAGATTTTTTTCCTAGACCACAAGTTCATGTCTCTGCTCAACAGACAGTTCCGTTAACAGCTGATGTTCCTAACATAGTTCTAACTTTCACACCCGCTGCTGTACACACTCGTGTAAATCAACCCTTTTATGATGACCACCATCAAGTTTATGACATACCCGATGGGTCTAAATATGAGGATGAGAAACATGATAAGCTGAAAGAGAATGTGGAGTTGATGGAAAAAAGACTCAGATCTATAGAAGGGGATCAAGTATTTGGAGCCGCTGCTCATGAAATGTGCTTGGTATCTAGGTTGGTGATTCCCAGCAAATTCAATATACCCATCTTTGACAAGTATGAAGGGGCATCTTGCCCTAAGAATCATTTGATTATGTATTATCACAAGATGGCAGCCTACGTCGATAATGACAAACTGATGATCCATTTTTTCCAAGACAGTCTGAAAGGAGCATCCTCAAAATGGTATCTGGGTTTGGATTAGTCAAGGATCTGTTATTTTCAAGATCTCTCTGATGCTTTTATGAAACATTATAAGTATAATATGGATCTTACGTCAGACAGAAGGCAACTGCTCAGCATGTCACAAAAAAGCTCTAATTCTTTTAAAGAATACGCCCAAAGATGAAGGGAAACAACCTCTCAAGTAGAGCCTCCTTTATCAGAAAAAGAGCTTGCAGACTGGTTTATTGACATTGTACGGCCAGAATTTTATGAAAGAATGGTGGGCAGCGTCACTGCTAACTTTTTCGACTTTGTGGCTGTATGAGTAAAAATCGAGTTGGGTCTAAAGAATGGGAAGATGAGTGGTTCTATAGGAAGTTCTAAGGACATAATTAAAAGACCTTATAGTGGTTTCCAAAAGAAGAAGGAAGGAGAAACCAACGCAGTTACAACTGCTCGTAGAAGGAACTCCTCTTGGAAGAATCATCAACAACAACCACAGTTCATTCAACAGTCAGTGTATCAGTATGCTCCTCAATCATATGCGGCAGCTGTTACTCCCGCTTTCAATCAACCACAACCTGTTTTTCAATAGCAGCAAGCGCCCAATGCTCCTCAACAAAATCTAGTTTCGCGCCAGAATAATCATAATCAGAATAGAAGACAGGGAGGGAGGCAACCAATACCCCCTATTCCTATGACGTATACAAAGTTGTATCCGTACCTCATTCTCCGCCAGACAAATTGCCACCATTTTACAATCCCAATGCCCATTGTCATTTTCATGAGGGCGCTCCTGGTCATGATCTTGAGGGTTGTTATGCCTTAAAACATATTATGAGGGAGTTGGTTGAGAAAAAGAGTTTGTCTTTTAACGATCCAAATCTAAATGTGAAGAGTAATCCTTTGCCCACCCATGGGGCATTTGTCAATGCTATAGAAGAAGGGACTAATGAAGCATTGGTCTGTGATCTAAAAGACATCAAAACTCCGCTGCCAGAGTTTCATGCTAAGTTGTTTGGAATTGTTTTGGCTAAAGAATGTCACATGCATTGTGCCAAGTGTGTTGTTCAACCAAAATGTTGTGAAGGGGTCCAAAAGGATGTTCAAGCTTTAATTAATCAAGGTATGCTTCAAATAAGCAAACATGTGAAGAGAAACGAGGTAGCTGTAATTAAACCAATATTCAATCTACCTACTCCTGTGTTTAAAAGAGTTGAGTCCGCTTTCAAAGAGGTGGAACCTATCTTTAATCTCCCTAAACCGATTTCTAAAATTCCAGATCCAGTTGTGACTACTGTTCAAGGAAGGAAGATGGTGTATGTACCAAAACATAGATCTTTCAAAGTTGTGCCTTGGAACTATAGAGTGCCTGACGATTAGAAAACCGTGAGTTCAGAAAAGGAGCTGAAGGTTGTGAATAATGAAGTAACTAATATAGCTGGGACAAGTAAAATGACCCGTAGTGGTCGAATCTACAACCCTCCTATTCATGTGGTACCTCGGGCGCAAAAAGAAACTATTATCCCTTTCAAGAACAAGGAGGTTATTCCCATCAATGAAGATGAAGAGTTCCTTAGAATTATCAAAATGAGTGACTATAAGGTTATTGATCAGCTGCATCAAACAGCTTCGAAGATCTCCATGCTATCTCTCCTCATGAGTTCTCCCGCACACCGTAATGCTTTGCAAAGGCTTCTTGCCCAAGCTCATGTGACGCATGACATTACTGTCGAGCAATTTGATAACGTGATAGCCAACATCATGTGAAGTCAAGCTTCTTCAACATCATGTTTTGATGAAGACAACTATTATGTGCATTTATCAAATGATGAGAAAAAGCATCATGAAGCATTTTGGCTATGGATCAAGATTGCAATATTATGAAGACTTTCATTGATCTTTATTTATTGAGGTATAAGCCTGCAATATATATATATATTGATAAAATAGTGCTCAAAATAAACTTGCATGCATGGTTCTTTTGGTTGAAAATATATCACTATTTCTAGCTTTAAAAAACAAAATATCTTTTTATCATACATTTGAAAATTTAATTTTTTCATATTTGAACCATGTTAATTCACTTTCAAATATAATCTATTGACTTGGATAAATCAATAGATGTTGGATAAGATTGGTTCAAAAATTTAGAAAAATTTTCAATTTTTTAATTTTTTCAAACATTCAGTTTTTGGTAAATTACGGCGTTTTTACCTGTCGTAATAGCACTAAAAACCGCCCTAATTTACACCAGACTGAAGCAGTATTTTAATTTTAAAATTCAAAAATTGTTAACACCTTTTTATGCATCTTTTCATGAAACCATATCTTTTTAACTTGACAATTGTTCATGATATTTTTGCATAACTTTACATGTTTCATAGAGGTGTTATACACTTATAAATACATGAAATTTCAAATTAAATTCAACCTCTTCCATTGCAATTCATTATAATCATTCAATTTTCAAAACAAGTGTTTGTGTTCTTGAACTTTCACAAGGAATTTTTCTGCATGTATTTCCATATCAATCTAGAAAAATTCATACCATATTTACAAACACTTGAGCACTTTATTATATCATTATAAGTTACTTGTTTGGAAGGGATGATCAATTATATTGATACATCACTCAAAGTGATAATTGTTCTACAAATTTCATTATTCTTAAAAACTCTTGTTATATTCATATCTTATTTTCCAGGATTATTGGAATTAAGATTACTTGGTTTTGTATTCCTTGTTGTCCAGGATTGTTGGAAGCAAGAGGTTGAAAGTGAGAGGATTGTTCTCATTTCAACTTGGTTGATCCAAGAGGATTGTTCTTGGTGGTTTTATTGGTTAGAGTCTTGTATAGAAAGACTAGGTTGTCTTGTCTAGAGATCTAGCAATATTAAAATCTCTTTCATGTTGAAAGGGGACTGGAGTACTCTCAGATTGTGAGGGGAACCAGGATATATCGCCGTGTCATTTACTTTCCGCACTTTACTGCATTTCATCACTTAGTAACTTTAGGAAAGTAAAAATCAATTCCATCGAAAAACCGAGAAAATTTCTAAGGAACCTAATTCACCCCCCCCCCCCCCTCCCCTCCCCTCTTAGGTGTATTCCTACTTACACATCACTGCCTGCAATACTTTGAGTTTTGATGGGGGAGAATTGCCTAAAGAAGGTAATAATCATAATCGTGCCTTGCACATTTCCATTAAATGCGAAGAAAATACCTTGGCTAGAGTGTTGGTGGACATAAGATCTTCCCTCAACGTGCTGCCTAAAAGGACTCTTGCAAAACTAGTATATGAAGGGGCAGAAATGAAGCCTGGTTCCCTTGTTGTAAAGGCTTTTGATGGCTCTTGGAGGTCTGTGATCGGAGAGGTAGAGTTACTTATCCTCATTGGTACCCATGTGTTTGACATAACTTTTCAGGTAATGGACATCAACCCCAACTATAGCTGTCTGTTGAGAAGACCATAGATTCATGCTGCTGGGGAAGTCACATCTACTCTTCATCAAAAGATGAAATTTGTGGTCAACGACAAGCTGGTAACCATATTTGGAGAGGAAGACCTCATGGTGAGTAATCTCTCTTCCTTCAAATACATTGAAACAGATGAATACGCGCTGGAAACTTCTTTCCAAGCGTTGGAAATTGTAAACGTAGTCATGTGTGAGGTGGAGAAGCCTGAGCAGAGGGTCTTTCCGTCTTTTGCATCTTTGAAAGGTGTCATTTCTGCCATTGAGGATGGAAAAACCACAGGTTGGGGTGAATTAATAAGCGTCAAGATCAAAAAAGACCGTTTTGGGTTGGGTTACAAACCAACTAAGAAAGCGTCAACTCCTAACCGAAGACGACCAAGAGCAATCCAAGAAGTATTCGTCAGTGCTGGATTCCAAGTGAATGCAATTGTCGAAGACTTTGAAGATGAAGACCTAAGCCATTTGGTGTACCGTTCCGATGTGGCCTTGAGCAATTGGGATTCTGTGGAAATTCCAGAAATTCTCCCATTGTCAAAGTAATCTTTGTTTGTTTTGTTTTAATGTTTTCAAAAATCTTTAGTCGTGCCCAAGACTATAGGATCATTTTGTAAGGGCCCCATTCTGTTTTTCAAAGATTAATGAATGAAGGCGTTTTGTTAAATTCCTATATTGTTCATTTACTTTTCTTGCTTTTCACTTTTAAAATGAAAAAGGAAATCTTTCATAACTACTAAAAAGAACAAAGAGCATTCCCTTATTGCATCACTTTTGTTCCATTTTTTAATAAAAGCAACCATCTTAAAATATGCAGAATCATTGACACCCACATTGAATTCGATGACTCTCTGATCTCTCCTAACTTTGATGCACTCATTAATCAAGCTGAAGATAAGGGTGAGGAAGATTATGACATTCCAGATAAATTAGCTAAGATATTTGAATATGAGTATGTAGATATTCAACCACACCAAGAGCAGGTCGAAACCATCAACTTGGGCAGTGAAGAAGAGAAAAGGGAAATCAAGATCGGCACCACACTAGAGGCAGATGTTAGGTCAAAGTTAGTAAAGCTTCTCCAAGAGTATGTGTCGTACCTCGAAAAATACGATCCTCGCGATGGATGCGGAAAAAAACTGTTCGAAACAGAGTCGCCACCGAACTTTATCCATTCCAAGGAAGGAATAGGAAAATATCGATAAAACCTTTGAAGGATAAGAAAATGGTCATCGCAACCAAATTCTAGGTTCGGGAGTCGATTACGCAAAGGGAAGGTGTTAGCACCCTCTACGTCCGTTGTACTCAACGGGAACCTCTTGATTCGATTCGGGAGAAATGTTAGCTCGGTTTGTTTGTTTTCTTCTTAGGTACAATTGTTTTCTAAGGGGGAAATGGGTGGTTTTTTATTAGTGTATTCGGCAAGGATTGCGACCCTTGTGCCTACGTATTCCCTCGTGCAATGGGAAAGTCAGAGCATTCGTAGTTCGTGGTACTACGGTTGGTTTGTATTTTTTAAACGAACGAGTGTTTAATTCGCATTCTAACTGCTAAACATTGGCTTGTCTGCTCGCTATGGGAGGCTGAAGCACGAGTTTATATGCGCGGAAGAATGGACTAAACAATGTTCTTTTGTGAAAGTTGTTTGAGTATGAATTAAGTGTATTAGAGATTTGATTTGAGAAAAAGGTTTGATTTGGACGTGTTTTAGGCGAACGAGAGTTTAGGTTGCATTCTAACTGCTAAACATTGGCTTGTCTGCTCGCTAGGGGAGGCTGAAGTACGAGTTCATATGTGCGAAAGAATGACTTAAACAATGTTCTTTGGGAAAGGTGTTTGAGTTGTGGATTAAGTGTATTAGGGTTTCGGTTGCGTGGGAAGTGTTTGGTTTGTTAAATATTTTGAGAGAGAATGACGATTATTCGATAAACGAGACGTCAGCCTCGCAACCAATTAATCGGGGCATTACTGAGATGCTAGATCTCAACGACACCTTTTTCACTCTATTAATTATGAAATTATGTTTGTTGAACAAAGGGCTCATTTGTCCATGTAATTAGGACGAGTGTTTTGGGGACGAAAGATCAAAATGAACACAACCCAAAGTGTGCGCCTCAAGAGCATTCATTCAAGGGCCCAAGAAGTGCTAGACCTCAAGAGTCCACTACTTTGGTAATTTGATTAGGAAAAATGATTTGAATTTGATTAAAATATTTTACGTAGACGTAATCAATCGAATTAGGGTTTGAATGAATTAAGTGTTTTGAGGATGATTAAGTATTTTAATTGGGTTGAAAGTTTTTAAATGTTTTAGAAATGGAAGACGAAACGAACACAACCCAAGGTGTGCGCCCCAAGAGCGATTGTTCAAGGACCCAAGGACTGCTAGACTCCAAAAGCCCACTACTTCCAATATTAATTAGGAAAATAGATTTTAGAAGTATTAATTTAAACATTTTATTTAAGAAAGTATTTTAAGCGTTTTAATTTTGATTATGATTTTAATTTTTTTAGTTAAAAGAGTATTTGTGAAAAGGTTAGGTAATTGTTTTAAATTTGAATTATGACTTTTAAGTCAAGAAAGTGTTTTTAAAGGTTAAATGCTTTAGTTAGATTGAAATATTTTAAGTATTTTAGAAATGGAAGACGGAACGATCACAACCCAAAGCGTGCGCCCCAAGAGTAATCGTTCAAGGACCCAAGGAGTGCT
Source organism: Lathyrus tuberosus (assembly GCA_022829125.1). NCBI lineage: Eukaryota > Viridiplantae > Streptophyta > Magnoliopsida > Fabales > Fabaceae > Lathyrus > Lathyrus tuberosus. Next base: position 2,001,242 of record JALAZF010000274.1, on the reverse strand, counting down.
AGACTCCAAAAGCCCACTACTTCCACTATTGATTAGAAAATAATTTAGATATCTTAAGAAATGTTTTAAGTTTTGATTTAAGGAGATAGTTAATGATTAGGCAAAATAGATTATGATGTAATTGGGTTTGAAAAAAAATATATTTTTTTAAAAAGTTAAGAAATTAACTAGATTAGGAAAGTAATTTTTGGATTTTTAGAATTAAAACTAAATTAATAATTAATCAAATTAAAATTCAATATTTAATAGGATTAATTATTAAATAGATTAATCATTATTAAATAAAAAAATTTAATAAAATTATCTAAATTAATTTAGTAATATTATTCAAAGTTTTGTTTTTAAATAAATAAAATGTTTTTAGATTTATTATTAAGTAATTAAAATGGATTTTAAGTTTTAAAACTAAAAAAGAAAACACAAATGGGCCAGAAAACTAATAAAAACAGGCGGTGTGATTAAGGAATTTCCAGGCCCATGGTTTGGCAGCCCACGCTAGGGGAAGGGGAGTCCACAGTGGACTCCGGTCAACCTTGCTGATCGTCGGATGTATCACGGACGTCCGATCCTCTCAGAGTCAACCTTGACTCTTAATCAGAGGGCTGCTATCGTAGGCGCATGGTAAGGGGTACACATGGGAATAGTATGGAGGTCATCAACTCTTAAAAAATAGAACACGAGGGATATCAGAATCATTTTCTAAAATCTTTCTCTCTCTCCAATACCTCTCTCAACACTCTCACTTGTTCTTCTTCTCTGCAAAATGCCTTGCCGGAAACCTAGAAATCCAACGGAGGAAGAGGTGGTTGACGGCGGTGCCGCCCCCTTTCCCGGCCACCCTCAACCTAAATACACTACCCCAACTAAAAAAACCTTCCTAAATCCAAATCCGAGCTTATTTTTACCAAAAAAAGCTTCTAACTCTCAAATCCGAAACCACACAGAGAAACCCTAACTCTACAAACAAAGAGCGCAACAACAAATTGCAAAAGGGATATGAAATAGAATCATACGAGAAGTTTAGATCAAACAATAGAGAGCTCAAAGGAGACTGATAGTACCTAAATCGGAACAAATCTGACTTGAACCTTTTCCGGCGAAGGTAATCTTTTGAACTTTACTCTTTTGCTTGCTATCTGCTCTCTTTTGCTTCTTCTCCTTTCTTCAACTTAGACCGATATTACTTGACGTTGTTGTTGTGGCTTAGCTCAAAATTTTGTAGAGCTTTAATGAAAATCTCTAAAAAATTTGCAGACTCTGAGGTTTTGAGTGGTGTTTTAGAGATCGATTTAGGGTTTTTGGGAGCAATTTGTGCAGAGTAACGTTGGGTTTTTTTTTTGCCAATGATTGGCATTCTATTTATAGGCGAAATTGGGTTTGCCTGGTACGTGTAGAATTAGGATAAAATCTGAGGAATATTCTTTCAAGTGTGTGAGAATTTGAGCTGTCAATTTGCAATACCGTTAGAGGTGATTTGCTGAACGATTTTGTGGGGACCCCAGTGATAGTGATAGGTGAGAATTTGTCTGTAGTGAGCTTCTAGAATAGCTCTAAATTTTACTGCGTGAATGTGTGATCTTGGAACATTTTACTGCTACTGGCTTTTTGCTGATGTGGCTCTTGTTGACTATTTGAATATCTGGAATGAATTGTTGTGCAACGTGTTTTCTTGTTTTCCTTGTATTCTTTGCTTCAAATACTGTGAATCCTACTAATGTCATTCATTTGAATACTCCCATGTTGACTTTGTGCTTTCGTGTACTTGCTCTTACTAGGTATAGAGTAATGCGGCTGAGGAAGTATGGTTGTTGCTCTGGACCATCATTTCATCTACAAATTTTTCTGTAAGATCACTGAGAAGCTACTGAACATGCCTTTATTTCTTGCAAGGACCCTTTTATCATCGACTTATGCACGGTAAGCCTTACTCTGCTATCATCTGAACTTCCTATGTGTAGCTGAGTCACTAATATTTGGAACCTTGAAACATAAAGGCTCGTCCCCTGTTAATAGCATATGCGAATGATCCTTTTGTTATGCCATCATTAGTGTGCTAACCGAACTTCATTATTCTTTTCCATGTCCTACAAACTTGGTGTGTTTGTGACTGGTGAAGTATGACTTTTAATCCCTTTTGAGTAACTTGATTAATGAATAGTTGGAAAATATGAACTGTACTAATTGGACCTTGAGTCTTGCCATTGACATTCTAACTTCTCCTCTTTTGATATCTTGCGAATTTATTTATGCTTCACTATTTTGGCATGCTGAAATTTGATTTTATTTTGACTTATACCATTATCTTGTTCATGACAGAAACTCATTGCTGCCAGTTGATTCCTGCTGAATGCTTTGTGTGACGAATGCTAGTCCTTGTATAAGCCGTGATATGGCATGATGGTTACCAACTCTATTGCTCTTGAATTGGTAAGTAAAACCAACTTTTCTGAGTTGTCTTTCAAGTCTGAGCTAACCTTCTTGAGCTAATATGTTTTCACATGGCATGGTAACTGATGTGAGTAAAATGATGTGAAGGGTTGTTTTTGCTATTGTAAAGTGCTTGTTGACTTCCTTGTGAATCTCTTCCATTTTGAAACAGGACTCTTGAAATATATGCTTGTATTCATCTCTAACTTTACTTGTTCACTCTATATTTCATGTACACTTGTGATGAGATATTATTTGGTCCAAAGGAGCAGCTTGGCACGGAGATGGATTTGGCTTGAGCATAATAAAACAGTGTCTGCACTAAGGTGAGGAAACCATAGGAAAAACGTCTCTTTTTGTTGTCATGCAACCATGTTTAATGTGTATCTTACAACCTTGGCATGAAGGATGGTTGTTAGCATAGTGTGATATTTTTCAAGATGCATCTGCTCGAGACGATCTTGTTGTTGATGTTAGCATGGTAGCGTGAATTGTGCATTTTTTCTTTGTGCTTAACAACATTTCATGTAAGTTAAACGTTTAAGAAAGCCTCCAAATTGTGGTTTTGCTTTGGCTTGAACATTGTATGTATTGTACTAATCATCAACTTCATCCTCTTTGTATGCATTGATCTTGGCTTGGCATGAATCCTGGAACTTGTCTTGGGATCAGACTTGGCATGAAGAGAAAGATTTGGTCAGCGGTGACTTGGACATGAAGGCTTGATGAAAGTTTGGCAAGAACTCAAGACCTGGTTTGAAGGCATCCTTGTGTGATTAATGGTTCAAGTGTTGTATTTTTAGGTTAAGTAGCTTGTATCTTTGTATCATGTGGTTACAACTTTGGTGACTTTGACTTGTAATAGCATTTAGAACTTTAGGAATTCTTAAATGTAATATGAATGGTGATGTATGTGTTGTGACCTAATGTTTTGGTTTATGGCAATTAGTTCATAGTTTGGAGGATGAAAGTTAGTTGTGTATGTGGGCTGGTCTGTATACTAGTAAAGATGAAATCACTGCTGACAGTTTGTTCACATGAAAAAGTGTCATGGGTTTCTTGATTAAGCGTATAATACACACATGATGACCACCTTTTGAAGAAGGCAATACTTTGAAGGTAACGAGGTCCTCATTTTAGGCATTCTTTTAGCAAATTGGTTGTAATGGACAGCTCTTGTAACTCTCCTGAACCCATGTATCAATCCTTGTTATTCCACTTGTATTTTGGATTTTATATAAGAATGAACACCCTTGTCTTTTGCACAAACATTACCTATTTTAGGCATTACCTAATTGATTTCTCACTTTCAGAACAATGATGCACCAAGCTTGAAACTCGAGTTTTTTCGAATAAAAAATGTTTAAAATTAAACCAATCAAACTTCATCCTTTTGAATTCTTTCCTTGAATCGCAAGAAGCTTGAGTCAGTCCTTGGAACATGAAATACATCATAACAATCTTTGAGAAATAACACGCATCAACCATGGATTTAAACTGAATTAAAAATTTGAATCGCAAATGCATCTTGTATTCATCATGAAGAACGGATTTGGACTAGAAATTCTGAATAAATCATCTGAACCTAGCATCTTGAACATTGACAGATCAAATCTTTCACCATGAACCTTCTTGCGCAAAAATCATGAACATGTTTTGACAATAAGAGTTATGACTTGGAATGAAATACACTGCATGCTGTCCTGACTGAAAATGAACTGGAACCTCCAATGAATCCCCCTGAATCTTACCACTTGAAAACTAAAGTTTCAAAACTTCATTGTGAAACTTCTTGATTAACGATCATGCCTTTAAATTAGAGGAATTATGAATTGAGATACGAGCTTCAAAACGTCGCGCAAAACTCCTGATGATTCTCAATCACAAAACACTCGTTTTTAGCACATTCTTTCCTGATCATGACACCAAACTTTTACCTGACCAAGATTAGGTTACAACCAGATGAATTTCAATCCATACTGCACATACACAACTGTCTTGAATAGGCCCAGAACCCTAATTAAATCCTCAGTCACACATTATCTGAATTGGTGCACCATGGTCTTGAAAAGAAAGCGTCATATTTTTTGGATTTTCTGAATAATGGTTAGTGGATGGATGTACATATGACAATTGTATACAAGTAGGACAAATTTGGGGTATGACGGATGCCCCTATCTAATTGTCTTGAACCCGAGAGAATGAACTGCTGCATGGCGTTCACTTTTAGGGTGGAAGTCAATTAGATATAAGAAGACCCCAAAATTTGTCTGATGAAAGGTAAAATGCTCTAGAATAAGAGTGGACAGAATGAAGTAGCGGGGTTCAAACTGAACAAAATAACTTGAGGTCCTTTGGGTGGTCGAAGCAGTCCCTTATCCATTAAGGTTCCTCGATGATGCCAAAGTAATATCTTTGAAGGCAGACGATTCTATGGGTCGTCGAAGCAGTCCCTTATCCATTAAGGTTCTCCGATGATACCAAAGCAGTATCTCTGCGGTGAATTTGCTGAGGGAATAGTTGAGTAAGATTCCTGTTAGAGGAAATGTGATGGCTTTGTAGGAGGGAGCTCACAAGAAACTTTCTAAGATAGCTTCTACTTGGGGAGCAATAAAAGCAACAGTTGCTGGGATTGTCAATATCAACTGCATGGCTGAAGAATGACTTGCTGGGGAATAGAATTCCTTGAGCACGTGCGGGGTATCAACTATTTTCAGAAAAATGCTGCCGAATTTGAAGGAGGTCTGGCCAAGATACTTACGAACCGATCCTGGATCCTGTTATGATATGATGTTGGGGATGGATATGCCATGCATACAGGAATGCAAATGAATTTGTTTATATGAGATGTATATGGGAATGTTATGTAGGTATGATTGGATTGGTATGCAATGTATGCGGGAATGCAACCGGGCAAGGCTTCATTTCTGGTTTCCAAAGAAGGATTAATGGGGATTAGATGGAGCAAGGTGAAAGACTCACTGGGAATATTGGCATATCAACTCGAGGGTTGAGAAAAGGAAATGCATTATCGACTCGGGGGTCGAGAAACATTAAGATAAACTGTCGTCAACTCGGGGGTTGAAATAAAGGTAAAGGTAATATCGACTCGGGGGTCGAGGAAATAAAGACAATATCGACTCGGGGGTCGAGAAAAAAAGCAAGGTAATCTATCAACTCGGGGGTTGAAGGAAATAACAAAATATCAACTCGGGGGTAGAAGGTAAAAGAAAATATCGACTCGGGGTCGAAGGCAGAGATAAAGGCAATATCGACTCGGGGGTCGAGGAAATAAAGACAATATCGAATCAGGGGTCGAAGAAGATAAAGATAACAATGACTCGGGGGTCAGTACAAGCAATAAGATGTCAACTCGGGGGTTGAAGAAGATAAAGATAACAATGACTCGGGGGTCAGTACAAGCAATAAGATGTCAACTCGAGGGTTGAAGATGTAATAATGATATCGACTCGGGGTCGAGAAACTAAGGCAATATCGACTCGGGGGTCGACAAAATAAAGACAAAATATCATCAACTCGGGGGTTGAAGGAAAGGTAAACATCGACTCGGGGGCCGAAGAAAATAAAGACAACATATCATCAACTCGGGGGTTGAAAGAAAGGTAAACATCGACTCGGAGGTCGAGAAAGGAAATGATTATGTTATGTATACATATGGTGCGTGTATGTTGTATGTGATGTATATGCAAATGCAAGCAGGGGATTGGTCTTATGAAGGTGCCAGCGGGGTGGACTTTTGGTGGTTGCCAATATAAATTGGACTTTAGGAGGTGCCAAGCAGGGTTGGACTTTTAGTGGTTGCCAATGAAAGGTTGGACTTTTGGAGGTGCCAAGCAAGGTTGGACTTTAGGAGTTGCCAAGCAGGGTTGGACTTTTGGTGGTTGCCAAGCAGGGTTGGACTTTATGAGGTGAAAGGATTTGATTTCCCAACACTTAGTATCTGATAGTGCCATTATCAGAGAATAGATGTGGATGCTCTTGGTGCCCCAAATTTGATCCTTTGCAGAATTTGCATACTTGTTCCCGAGAGAACCTCACTTATAGCTTATGTGCCATGATGGCTTGTAAATGGTTGTATGAGCGCAGCGACGTAACCAATGCATGTTGATTGTATGAGCACAGCGACATAACCAAGGTAGTATGATTGTGTGTTTGCTCTACCCCAAGGCTTTTAACACTTGTTGAACTCAACAGTTACTAGTGTCTGGCACGGTTTGCTTGACCAATTTGAATGTATGAAGGGAATCTGCCCCTTTGCAACCTGTCTGCCCCAGTCTGTAGGGTTGTGAGATGACTTGCCCCTATCTTGACTTTTGAAAGACTTGCCTCAGATTGACTAAGTATTGCTTTGAAGGACTTGCCCCAGATTCACAAGGTTATGAGATAGTCTCGATTCGAGTCAATGCCAACGAATGCTCAAGTTTTTCTCTGATTGCACTTTGTTGGAGATTCCAAAATGTCAAGTGCTGATTTGCAGCTAAAATTGTTCATTCAGAAATGGTAATTTTAATGCGACATTCATGCACGTTTTGAAAAATCATTTTTTGGAATGATGTGTCAATGTGTGACGAGTGAACCATTAGTCCAAACGCAGTGCTGATTTACTGGTGTGTGAAAGATACAACAAGAATATGATACCAATTCAAAAGACTAGCAAATTCATAGGAGTCAGTTTACACAATCTTGTTGTAGTATGCTTTCAGAATAAACCCCGCCTCAATTAGGTCTTTTGAGGGTTGTAACGTGGTCTGGTTCACGGTTATAGAAACAAAGGATATAAGGCTCAAATTTTGATTTGTACCCACCCCTTCTTCGTGATGATCTTCAGTCCTACGTTCAGTTAAATCGACACACGCCTTCGTCTTTCAAAAGTTTGACGGCGTAATAGCGAAGATGATTATCCAAGGTTTGCTTAAAATGACAGTCACTTTATTTTCCTTTTGTCTTATTTTTGTTTGAGGATTTGAGGACCTCTTTTGCTTTTGTTTTTTTTTCTTTTGATCCCTGATTTTGCGTGGACTAAATTTGTTTTTTTTTAAGTCCACCGGGATTGCCCTAATTTTTGCCTAAGTAACCTCTTTAAGTGTTTGACTTAGCGAGTTTTTTTTATTTTTCTCTTTTTTTTGAAAGGCTTGTGACTGCCAAGTCAGTAGTCATTGAAGAAAAACCACCATAACCTCTGGATTTTGCATGATTTCTTCATCACCTCAAGACGTGTACAAAGAATACGGAGTCAGATTAACTGAACACTACCCGGCCCCGGGTTGAGTATAAGGGTTTGAATATCCGAAGGAAACTTCTACTTCTCGGCTCGAAGTGGTGAACTAGGGATTAATTCCTTATCTCTCCAGTGTTTAGGAATTTGAAACAATGCCTGTACATCCTTGGCAGGATTCTATCCAAAAGCATACCATCAGCAATTATGGGTATCTCGTTTTCGTCATCCTCCCTCCGATCTTTGCTGAATAACAATTTGGTTAAGAAAGTGAATGAGAGGTCTATAGGTGAATATTTTTGTTTTTTAGCTATAAGTGAAGAAAATGTGAGCGAATGCGACGTGATTAGTTCAAAAAATGCATGATCACTTCATTAATATTATCATTAATAAACAACAATGTCTAAAAGCAAATAGCACATAACAAAAAGAAACTACAAATGCATAGAAACGGCATGATCTAAAAATTGCCAGCATTGGGCACTGGGCTTTTCTTTCTTGAGTTGCTATTGGGCTAGCTTTCTTGCTCATCGAGACCACTATGATAGCCTTCTTCACACCTACTCTCAGCAACTTCTTCCATAACATGGGCGGATGGACCCACTAGATCAAGTGAAGGATTGACGTTGATTTCAAGACCTCGAGGCGTAAAAGAGATTAGCTTGGACTCAATCAGGTCTTGGACCTTATTTTTGAGTTGTTTGCAATCCTCAGTTGAATGCCCCATGGCGCCAGCATGGTAGCCACATCGTGCATTGGCGTCAAAGCCTGGTGGGTATGGAGGAATAACATGATCCAAGCCCTTTGGCACTATTAGCCTGCTACTAATCAAACGTGGCAATATATGACTGAATGGCACTGGCAAATGATCAAAATGCCTTTTTGGTCTTTGACTATAGTAGCGTCGGGGTTGTGAAGAATGTTGTTGTGCAATCTGCTGTTGACGAGGGGGCCTCTATTGGCAGGAATATATTGACCATGTGGAGAGAATGGAATCGAACAGGGAGGCCCATGGGATTGCTGACTTTGAACATTTGGGATGCTTGGGTATTGAGGATAAGGTACCGGAAACAGAGCTTGTAAAGTGTCCCAGATTGCATTGATTTCATCCTCCTCTTCCTCTTGAGAACTGGTAATGGATTCACTCTCACTAGCATGGATGCTCGAGGCGTCTATGATCTTTCCACTCTTGATATGACTCTCAACGCGTTCTCCTACTACAACCAAGTCAGAGAAGTTTGATGTCCCATTGCTCATCATTTTTTCTAGGTATGGGCCTTGCAAAGAATTTATGAACAGGTCAACCAATTCTCTATCTAAAATTGGTGGTTGAACACGAGCAGCTACCTCTCTCCATCTCTGAGCATACCCTCTGAAGGATTCGTTCTCCTCTTGAGATAAGCCTTGCAACTGTAAGCGGTTGGGAGCCACGTCAAGATTGTATTGGTATTATTTCACAAAGGTGTTGGCTAAGTCCGACCATGATTGGATGTGGCTACTCTCTAGCTGCATATACCAACTTAGTGATGCCCCACTTAGACTGTCTTGGAAACAGTGAATCATAAGTTTGTCATTAAGAGCATTGGAGGCCATCTTTCTGCAAAACATCACCAAATGTTGCTTTGGACAGCTATCTCCTTTGTACTTCTCAAATTTTGGCATCTTGAACTTTGGAGGTAATACCAGTCCGGGTACCAAACACATGTTCAAAGCATTCAGATCAAAAGCATCACGCCCCTTTATGGTTTCAAGCTTCTCTTCTAACACACGACATCTTTCAGCAAACTCAACATCTTGAGGTCGTTCAATATTCACCACCAGGCTTGTCCCTCGGTAATTCGGTGTAGTGAATGCAAAGCTATGGTATTCAACTGCATCATGAGACGAGGCATGTTCATCTTGAATAGTGTGACATTCTTGTATAACCTGGTCCCCAACGGGAATCCGCACAGGCTGAAATTGGGCAAGATTATTCACTTGAGGCAGAATGACGTTCTTAGTGACTGTAGGCCTTTGAATGTTGTCCTCTTTCCTTGCCAAGGCTAACATAGCTTCCACAAGTTGGTCTAGCTGGTTCTTCATCAAGTCAACATCTGCTCTTGATGCAAACTGGTTCTGCTCTTCTGAGCCCATGATTCTCTCAAAAGCGGCTTTAATTACAATACGGGTGTCGGGAAATCAACTGCGGGTTATGGACAAAGGACGGTTGAGATTGTTTTGGAAGATGATATGCAATGCAAATGCGATTGTATGCAAATGAATGCAATGTAGGTAGATTCAGGATCCAGGATAACACGAGCATTTGCAAAACACCCTAACAGGTAGGCTTTATAACAGAAGTTCTAGATTCGTTACCCATAAACCCACTCACAGGATAACTTCTATGTTGATGGATAAGGTTCCCAGGATTACGGACACTAATCGCATCAACACCACGCAACATGCTAGCTGCATTGTGACGGGAATACGAAAAGGTCTCTCCTGAGTGTAGTCTTCATGCTAGGCCCACGAGAAGAGAGTCCTCGGAGACTAACACTAACGACCACCAAGATGGAAACTGGTGCTAAGAGTGGTTCCCAGAGTCACGGACCCTTCATGAATCAAGTTGTGCGACAGACTAGCTGTGTTACAACAAGATCTACGAAAAGGTCTACTCTAGGGGAAGCTTTCATGCTAGGCACACAAGGAGTGAGTCCTTGGGGACTAACACTAATTACTTCAAAAAATCTAAACTAAGTGTTCCCTCTTCTTTTTCAAAACTCGGGTATAAAGCCTTACTTGTGATATCATCCCAAGATCCAATAGACAAGTATGATAAACAACATATAATAAAGAGAAAGCAACACAAAGCAAATAAAGAAGTAATAGGAGAAAATAAACAAGAAATTAAACAAGTGAATCTAACACTCTCGAATCGAGTCAAGTTAGGCTTGACTCTCTCTAGCATAGGGCAATACGATTCCCCAGCAGAGTCGCCATCTGTCGTACCTCGAAAAATACGATCCTCGCTATGGACGCGGAAAAAAACTGTTCGAAACAGAGTCGCCACCGAACTTTATTCATTCCAAGGAAGGAATAGGAAAATATCGATAAAACCTTTGAAGGATAAGAAAATGGTCATCGCAACCAAATTCTAGGTTCGGGAGTCGATTACGCAAAGGGAAGGTGTTAGCACCCTCTACGTCCGTTGTACTCAACGGGAACCTCTTGATTCGATTCGGGAGAAATGTTAGCTCGGTTTGTTTGTTTTCTTCTTAGGTATAATTATTTTCTAAGGGGGAAATGGGTGGTTTTTTATTAGTGTGCTCGGCAAGGATTGCGACCCTTGTGCCTACGTATTTCCTCGTGCAATGGGAAAGTCAGAGCATTTGTAGCTCGTGGTACTACGGTTGGTTTGTATTTTTTAAATGAACGAGTGTTTAATTTGCATTCTAACTGCTAAACATTGGCTTGTCTGCTCGCTATGGGAGGCTGAAGCACGAGTTTATATGCGCGGAAGAATGGACTAAACAATGTTCTTTTGTGAAAGTTGTTTGAGTATGAATTAAGTGTACTGGAGATTTGATTTGAGAAAAAGGTTTGATTTGGACGTGTTTTAGGCGAACGAGAGTTTAGGTTGCATTCTAACTGCTAAACATTGGCTTGTCTGCTCGCTAGGGGAGGCTGAAGCACGAGTTCATATGCGCGAAAGAATGACTTAAACAATGTTCTTTGGGAAAGGTGTTTGAGATGTGGATTAAGTGTATTAGGGTTTCGGTTGCGTGGGAAGTGTTTGGTTTGTTAAATATTTTGAGAGAGAATGATGATTATTCGATAAACGAGACGTCAGCCTCGCAACCAATTAATCGGGGCATTACTGAGATGCTAGATCTCAACGACACCTTTTTCACTCTATTAATTGTGAAATTATGTTTATTGAACAAAGGGCTCATTTGTCCATGTAATTAGGATGAGTGTTTTGGGGACGAAAGATCGGAATGAACAAAACCCAAAGCGTGTGCCTCAAGAGCATTCATTCAAGGGCCCAAGAAGTGCTAGACCTTAAGAGTCCACTACTTTCGTAATTTGATTAGGAAAAATGATTTGAATTTGATTAAAATATTTTACTTAGACGTAATCAATCAGATTAGGCTTTGAATAAATTAAGTGTTTTAAGGATGATTAAGTATTTTAATTGGGTTGAAAGTTTTTAAATGTTTTAGAAATGGAAGACGGAACGAACACAACCCAAGGCGTGCGCCCCAAGAGCGATTGTTCAAGGACCCAAGGAGTGCTAGACTCCAAAAGCCCACTACTTCCAATATTAATTAGGAAAATAGAGTTTAGAAGTATTAATTTAAACATTTTATTTAAGAAAATATTTTAAGCGTTTTAATTTTGATTATGATTTTAATTTTTTTAGGTAAAAGAGTATTTGTGAAAAGGTTAGGTAATTGTTTTAAATTTGAATTATGACTTTTAAGTCAAGAAAGTGTTTTTAAAGGTTAAATGCTTTAGTTAGATTGAAATATTTTAAGTATTTTAGAAATGGAAGACGAAACGATCACAACCCAAGGCGTGCGCCCCAAGAGCAATCGTTCAAGGACCCAAGGAGTGCTAGATTCCAAAAGCCCACTACTTCCACTATTGATTAGAAAATAATTTAGATATCTTAAGAAATGTTTTAAGTTTTGATTTAAGGAGATAGTTAATGATTATGCAAAATGGATTATGATGTAATTGGGTTTGAAAAAAACTATTTTTTTTAAAAGTTAAGAAATTAACTAGATTAGGAAAGTAATTTTTGGATTTTTAGAATTAAAACTAAATTAATAATTAATCAAATTAAAATTCAATATTTAATAGGATTAATCATTAAATAGATTAATCATTATTAAATAAAAAAATTTAATAAAATTAACTAAATTAATTTAGTAATATTATTCAAAGTTTTGTGTTTTAAATAAATAAAATGTTTTTAGATTTATTATTAAGTAATTAAAATGGATTTTAAGTTTTAAAACTAAAAAAGAAAACACAAATGGACCAAAAAACTAATAAAAACAGGGGGTGTGATTAAGGAATTTTCAGGCCCATGGTTTGGCAGCCTACGCTAGGGGAAGGGGAGTCCACGGTGGACTCCGGTCAACCTTGCTGATCGTCGGATGTATCACGGACGTCCGATCCTCTCAGAGTCAACCTTGACTCTTAATCAGAGGGCTGCTATCGTAGGCGCATGGTAATGGGTACACATGGGAATAGTATGGAGGTCATCAACTCTTAAAAATCAGAACATGAGGGATATCAGAATCATTTTCTAAAATCTTTCTCTCTCCCCAATACCTCTCTCAACACTCTCACTTGTTCTTCTTCTCTGCAAAATGCCTTGCCGGAAACCTAGAAATCCAACGGAGGAAGAGGTGGTTGACGGCGGTGCCGCCCCCCTTTTCCGGCCACCCTCAACCTAAATACACTACCCCAACTAAAAAAACTTCCTAAATCCAAATTCGAGCTTATTTTTACCAAAAAAAGCTTCTAACTCTCAAATCCGAAACCACACAGAGAAAACCTAACTCTACAAACAAAGAGCACAACAACAAATTGCAAAAGGGATATGAAATAGAATCATACGAGAAGTTTAGATCAAACAATAGAGAGCTCAAAGGAGACTGATAGTACCTAAATTGGAACAAATCTGACTTGAAGCTTTTCTGGCGAAGGTAATCTTTTGAACTTTACTCTTTTGCTTGCTATCTGCTCTCTTTTGCTTCTTCTCCTTTCTTCAACGTTGACCGCTATTACTTGACGTTGTTGTTGTGGCTTAGCTCAAAATTTTTTAGAGCTTCAATGAAAATCTCTAAAAAAATTGCAGACTCTGAGCTTTTGAGTGGTGTTTTAGAGATCGATTTAGGGTTTTTGGGAGCAATTTGTGCAGAGTAACGTTGGGTTTTTTTTTTGCCAATGATTGGCATTCTATTTATAGGTGAAATTGGGTTTGCCTGGTACGTGTAGAATTAGGATAAAATCTGAGGAATATTCTTTCACGTGTGTGAGAATTTGAGCTGTCAATTTGCAATACCGTTAGAGGTGATTTGTTGAACGATTTTGTGGGGACCCCAGTGATAGTGATAGGTGAGAATTTGTCTGTAATGAGCTTCTAGAATAGCTCTAAATTTTACTGCGTGAATGTGTGATCTTGGAACATTTTACTGCTACTGGCTTTTTGCTGATGTGGCTCTTGTTGACTATTTGAATATCTGGAATGAATTGTTGTGCAACGTGTTTTCTTGTTTTCCTTGTATTCTTTGCTTCAAATACTGTGAATCCTACGAATGTCATTCATTTGAATACTCCCATTTGACTTTGTGCTTTCGTGTACTTGCTCTTACTAGGTATAGAGTAATGCGGCTGAGGAAGTATGGTTGTTGCTCTGGACCATCATTTCATCTACAAAATTTTCTGTAAGATCACTGAGAAGCTACTGAACCTGCCTTCATTTCATGCAAGGACCCTTTTATCATCGACTTATGCACGGTAAGCCTTACTCTGCTATCATCTTAACTTCCTACGTGTAGCTGAGTCACTAATATTTGGAACCTTGAAAGATAAAGGCTCGTCCCCTGTTAATAGCATATGCGAATGATCCTTTTGTTATGCCATAATTAGTGTGCTAACCGAACTTCATTATTCTTTTCCATGTCCTACAAACTTGGTGTGTTTGTGACTGGTGAAGTATGACTTTTAATCCCTTTTGAGTAACTTGATTAATGAATAGTTGGAAAATATGAACTGTACTAATTGGACCTTGAGTCTTGCCATTGACATTCTAAATTCTCCTCGTTTGATATCTTACGAATTTATTTATGCTTCACTATTTAGGCATGCTGAAATTTGACTTTTTTTTTACTTATACCATTATCTTGTTCATGCAGAAACTCATTACTGCCAGTTGATTCCTGCTGAATGCTTTGTGTGACGAATGTTAGTCCTAGTATAAGCCGTGATATGGCATGATGGTTACCAACTCTATTGCTCTTGAATTGGTAAGTAAAACCAACTTTTCTGAGTTGTCTTTCAAGTCTGAGCTAACCTTCTTGAGCGAATCTGTTTTCACATGGCATGGTAACTGATGTGAGTAAAATGATGTGAAAGGTTGTTTTTGCTATTGTAAAGTGCTTGTTGACTTCCTTGTGAATCTCTTCCATTTTGAAACAGGACTCTTGAAATATATGCTTGTATTCATCTCTAACTTTACTTGTTCACTCTTTATTTCATGTACACTTGTGATGAGATATTGTTTGGTCCAAAGGAGCAGCTTGGCACGGAGATGGATTTAGCTTGAGCATAATAAAACAGTGTCTGCACTAAGGTGAGGAAACCATAGGAAAAACGTCTCTTTTTGTTGTCATGCAACCATGTTTAATGTGTATCTTACAACCTTGGCATGAAGGATGGCTGTTAGCATATTGTGATATTTTTCAAGATGCATCTGCTCGAGACGATCTTGTTGTTGATGTTAGCATGGTAGCGTGAATTATGCATTTGTTCATTGTGCTTAAAAACATTTCATGTAAGTTAAACGTTTAAGAAAGCCTCCAAATTGTGGTTTTGCTTTGGCTTGAACATTGTCTGTATTGTACTAATCATCAACTTCATCCTCTTTGTATGCATTGATCTTGGCTTGGCATGAATCCTGGAACTTGTCTTGGGATCAGACTTGGCATGAAGAGAAAGACTTGGTCAGCGGTGACTTGGACATTAAGGCTTGATGATAGTTTGACAAGAACTCAAGACCTGGTTTGAAGGCATCCTTGTGAAATTAATGGTTTAAGTGTTGTATTTTTAGGTTAAGTAGCTTGTATCTTTGTATCATGTGGTTACAACTTTGGTGACTTTGACTTGTAATAGCATTTAGAACTTTAGGAATTCTTAAATGTAATATGAATGGTGATGTATGTGTTGTGACCTAATGTTTTGGTTTATGGCAATTAGTTCATAGTTTGGAGGATGAAAGTTAGTTGTGTATGTAGGCTGGTCTGTATACTAGTAAAGATGAAATCACTGCTGACAGTTTGTTCACATGAAAAAGTGTCATGGGTTTCTTGATTAAGCGTATAATACACACATGATGACCACCTTTTGATGAAGGCAATACTTTGAAGGTAACGAGGTCCTCATTTTAGGTATTCTTTTAGCAAATTGGTTGTAATGGACAGCTCTTGTAACTCTCCTGAACCCATGTATCAATCCTTGTTATTCCACTTGTAGTTTGGATTTTATATAAGAATGAACACCCTTGTCTTTTGCACAAACATTACCTATTTTAGGCATTACCTAATTGATTTCTCACTTTCAGAACAATGATGCACCAAGCTTGAAACTCGAGTTTTTTCGAATCAAAAACGTTTAAAATTAAACCAATCAAACTTCATCCTTTTGAATTCTTTCCTTGAATCGCAAGAAGCTTGAGTCAGTCCTTGGAACATGAAATACATCATAAACAATCTTTGAGAAATAACACGCATCAACCATGGATTTAAACTGAATTAAAAATTTGAATCGCAAATGCATCTTGTATTCATCATGAAGAACGGATTTGGACTAGAAATTCTGAATAAATCATCTGAACCTAGCATCTTGAACATTGACAGATCAAATCTTTCACCATGAACCTTCTTGCGCAAAAATCATGAACGTGTTTTGTCAATAAGAGTTATGACTTGGAATGAAATGCACTGCATGCTGTCCTGACTGAAAATGAACTGGAACCTCCAATGAATCCCCCTGAATCTTACCACTTGAAAACTGAAGTTTCAAAACTTCATTGTGAAACTTCTTGATTAACGATCATGCCTTTAAATTAGAGGAATTATGAATTGAGATACGAGCTTCAAAACGTCGCGCAAAACTCCTGATGATTCTCAATCACAAAACACTCGTTTTTAGCACATTCTTGCCTGATCATGACACCAAACTTTTGCCTGACCAAGATTAGGTTACAACCAGATGAATTTCAATCCATACTGTACATACACAACTGTCTTGAATAGGCCCAGAACGCTAATTAAATCCTTAGTCACACATCATCTGAATTAGTGCACCATGGTCTTGAAAAGAAAGCGTCATATTTTTTGGGTTTTCTGAATAATGGTTAGTGGATGGATGTACATATGACAATTGTATACAAGTAGGACAAATTTGGGGTATGACAGATGCCCCTATCTAATTGTCTTGAACCCGAGAGAATGAACTGCTGCATGGCGTTCACTTTTAGGGTGGAAGTCAATTAGATATAAGAAGACCCCAAAATTTGTCTGACGAAAGGTAAAATGCTCTAGAATAAGAGTGGACAGAATGAAGTAGCGGGGTTCAAACTGAACAAAATAACTTGAGGTCCTTTGGGTGGTCGAAGCAGTCCCTTATCCATTAAGGTTCCTCGATGATGCCAAAGTAATATCTTTGAAGGCAGACGATTCTATGGGTCGTCGAAGTAGTCCCTTATCCATTAAGGTTCTCTGCTGATACCAAAGCAGTATCTCTGCGGTGAATTTCCTGAGGGAATAGTTGAGTAAGATTCCTGTTGGAGGAAATGTGTTGGCTTTGCAGGAGGGAGCTCACAAGAAACTTTCTAAGATAGCTTCTGCTTAGGGAGCAATAAAAGCAACAGTTGCTGAGATTGTCAATATCAACTGCATGGCTAAAGAATGACTTGCTGGGGAATAGAATTCCTTGAGCACGTGCGGGGTATCAACTATTTTCAGAAAAATACTGCCGAATTTGAAGGAGGTCTAGCCAAGATACTTGCGAACCGATCCTGGATCCTGTTAAGATATGATGTTGGGGATGGATATGCCATGCATACAGGAATGCAAATGAATTTGTTTATATGAGATGTATATGGGAATGCTATGTAGGTATGAATGGATTGGTATGCAATGTATGCGGGAATGCAACCGGGCAAGGCTTCATTTCTGGTTTCCAAAGAAGGATTAATGGGGATTAGATGGAGCAAGGTGAAAGACTCGCTGGGAATATTGGCATATCAACTCGGGGGTTGAGAAAAGGAAATGCATTATCGACTCGGGGGTCGAGAAACATTAAGATAAACTGTCGTCAACTCGGGGGTTGAAATAAAGGTAAAGGTAATATCGACTCGGGGGTCGAGGAAATAAAGACAATATCGACTCGGGGTCGAGAAAAAAAAAGCAAGGTAATCTATCAACTCGGGGGTTGAAGGAAATAACAAAATATCAACTCGGGGGTAGAAGGTAAAAGCAAATATCGACTCGGGGGTCGAAGGCAGAGATAAAGGCAATATCGACTCGGGGATTTAAACAAAGCCAGTCTGAAGAATGACTTCCCTGTTCCGCACATTGATACTTTAGTGAATAATACCGCTAAATTCTTTGTCTTCTCTTTCATGGTTGGTTTCTCAAGATACAATCAGATCAAAATGGATCCTGACGATATGGAGAAAACTACATTCATCACACCTTGGGGGACCTATTGTTATAAGGTCATGTCATTTGGACTCAAAAATGAAGGTGTTATTTACCAAAAGGCAATGGTGACACTCTTCCATGACATAATGCATAAGGAGATGGAGGTTTATGTTGATGACATGGTTGCTAAATCACGAAGCGAAGAGGACCATTTGGACCACCTGTTCAAACTGTTCGAGCGTCTCAGAAAGTTCAGATTACGACTTAACCCATCTAAGTGTACTTTTGGAGTTCGGTCTGGAAAATTACTTGCATTCATTGTTAGCCAACGAGGAATTGAAGTTGATCCAGATAAGGTGAGAGTAATTCAAGAGAAGCCTGCTCCACAAACCGAAAAGCAAGTCAAAGGGTTTCTTGGTAGACTTAACTACATCTCCAGATTCATCTTCAACATGACTGCTACTTGTGAGCCCATCTTCAAACTACTCCGAAAGGATCAAGTAGTTGAGTGGAATTCTGATTACCAACTGGCTTTTGAAAAGATCAAAGGTTATCTCCAAGAACCTCTAATTCTGATTCCGCATGTGCCTGGAAAACCTCTTTATGTATCTGACTGTGCTAGAAGGGTCCATGGGTTGCGTACTTGGAGAACATGACGAGACTGGAAGGAAAGAGCACGCTATTTACTATCTAAACAAGAAGTTTACCGACTGTGAAAGCATATGCTCGCTTTTAGAGAAAACTTGTTGTGCTTTAGCTTGGGCAGCCAAACGCCTCAGGCAATACATGATCTGCCACACTACTTTATTGATCTCCAAAATGGATCCGATAAATTATATCTTTGAGAAGCCTACTCAAACTGGAAAGCTTGCCCGATGGCATATGATTTTGTCCGAATACGACATCTAGTACGTAGCTCAGAAGTCCATTAAGGGGAGTATCTTGTCAGAATACCTCGCAGAACAACCAGTTGAGGAGTACGAGCCTCTTAAGCTTGATTTTCCTGATGAGGAAATTATGTTGATAAGGAAATATTGTGAAGAGCCTGGTCCAGACGAAGGCCCCAAGCCTGCCTCCCATTGGAAAATGATGTTTGATGGTTCCTTCAACTAAAATAGGCATGGTGTGGGTATTATCTTGAAGAATCCAGATGGTGGTTACTCTCCATTTACAGCCAGACTGGACTTTGAGTGTACAAACAACATCGCCGAGTATGAAGTATGCATTCTAGGTCATGAGCCAGCCATTGACCTTCGCATCAAAATTCATGAAGTAAGCAAAGATTCAGCTTTGGTGATATACCAAGTTAAGGGTGAATGGGAAACTCGAGACAAAAAGTTGATTCCTTACCAAGCTTATATTGTGGAAATGATCAAGTATTTTGATGAGATCACTTTCCGACATGTTCCGAGGTCTGAAAATCATGTTGCTGATGCTTTGGCTATGTTGGCCTCCATGTGGAAGTTTAGATTTGTCAACGAAGCATCACTCATCCAGATTGAGAGGAAGACTGAGCCTGCTTATTGCCAATTAGTGGAAGAGGAAACAGATGAAAAACCTTGGTTCCATGACATCAAGTTGTATCTGCAAAACCGAGAATATCCAGCGGATGCTAGTGCTCTTGACAAGAAAACTTTGAGAAGACTGGCATCTAAGTTTTTCCTCAGCAATGATGTGTTGTATAAAAGAAATCACGACATGGTTTTTCTAATATGCGTCGACAAGCGCGAAGCAGACCTGTTAATGCAAGAAATCCATGAGGGACAATTCAGAACTCACACCAACGACCATGCTATGTCCAAGAAGTGTTTGAGAACTGGATATTATTGGTTGACTATGGAATCTGATTGCATCCAGTATAGGGGTGTTCGCGGTGCGGTTTGGTTCGGTTTTGAGCATAAAAATCATCCTAACCGCGAGATAAAAATGCATGCGGTTCGGTTTGGTTCGGTTGATTTTTAAAAATTCATCCAAACCAAACCAAACCAAACCAATGCGGTTAGAATCGGTTCGGTGGTTGCGGTTTATAGATTTCTTGATTATGGAATTATAAAACTAAGAAACTAATCATATAATTTCCTATCAATTAAATTGAGGCAACAACACTAAACAATATAGTGTACTTGATATTTCCTATCAATTAAATTGAGGCAACAAAACCAAATAATATAGTGTACTTGATATTTCCTATCAATTAAATTGAGGCAACAAAATCATATAGTTTCCTATCATATAATTTGAATACACTGCCAGGAACACTATTGAATAATATTGAGGCAACAAAAACAATATTGAATACACTGCCAGGAACACTGCTAATTCAAATGCACACACAGGAACACTGCTAAGATTGAACTGAACATTCCTAAAAACAATACTAAGATTGAACTGAGCAGAAAAAATAATTGAACTGCAACCTGAAAACAATACTAAAAACAAACAGTCTGCAACCTGAAATAATTATCCATACAATATTTATATTGAACACCACACACATAATTCTACATATCATGTTAAGATTGAACTGCTAAAAACAATATTAAAAACAAACAATACTACAAACAAATTTATACTAAAAACAATTGAACTGCACACATAATTCTACATATTATATTACAAATTTATATTAAAAACAAACTGTTAAGATTGAACACCACACATAATTATCCATACAATATTTATACTAAAAACAATTGAACTGCTAAGATTGAACTGAGCATTCCTAAAAACAATACTAAAAACAAACAGTCTGCAACTTGAAATAATTATCCATACAATATTTATATTGAACACCACACACATAATTCTACATATCATGTTCTGCAACTCCATCTCCATCTACATTCCCAAAATCGTGTCATAATTGCTCTTGTTCATGTTCATGTTCTGCAACTCCATCTACATATCATAATTGAGAAAATTGTGTCAGATTAATTAATTTATGAATAAAAAGATTTAAAAACTTGAAAAATCGAACATACCATTTGAGGTGGAGTTTCCAAGCACATCTACTAATCGGATTCAATATCAGAAAACCCCTCATTCGATTGTGGGATCGGAGCTAATTCTAAGCATGTATCAAATATAACAAAAGTTAGACATAAAAAATATAACAAAAGTTAGACATAACAAATATGAATAAAATAGAATCAATTATATACATATATACCTTCTTCGAGCTTCTCTAAATCTTCCAAATGCTCCTCGATATCAACTTGCAAAGGTGAAGATCTTAACCAATTTTATGCACAAATTAAAGCTTCAACAGTGTGTGGTGTAAGAGAGCTCCTATAACAGCTAAGAACTCTACCCCCTGTGCTAAAAGCAGACTCTGAAGCAACAGTTGATATTGGCATAGCCAATATATCTCTAGCTATTAGACCAAGAGTAGGGTATTTGGTAGAATTCACCTTCCACCAATTTAATATGTCAAAATCAGGACTTTTCTTTTCCCTAGGCTCTTTGAGATACAAATCAACTTCATTTTTACTCAAATTTGGATCTTGATCCATCTCCTGCTCAAATCTATCATCCATTTCTGATCCTTCTTGTGCAAATTCTGATCCTTCTACTTCTTGTGCAACACTTTCTGCTTGGCCTTTCTGACTATACCTTTCAAATATTCTAGCTAAAGTTTCCTTTACCTTATCACACAAAGAATCGGCAATTTCCTTCTCATAATATTGATGCAATCCCCAGCTAACAAATTGGAACTTACGACGAGGATCAAAAATTACAGCAATAAAGACCAACATATTCATCTTTGAGACGTCCCCCCAATACTTACTATATTTACCTCTCATATTGATAGCCATCTTTACAAGTATTGGGTCATCTTTGTGACATCCCATCCAATTATTGAATGCATCCAATATCTTACAATGTTCCAAGAAATATGTTGAAGATGTTACATAAGTTGAACCTGAAACCTTCTTAGTGATTTCAAAAAACAACTTCAGAAATTTCACAAAACACTTAGCATTTTCCCAATCATCATTATTTGGGACACCACCTTCCAACATTGCATACTCAACACACTTCTCACCTAATCTCTTAAATGCCTTTTGAAATTTCAATGCACTTTCAAGCATAATGTAGGTAGAGTTCCATCTAGTTGGACAATCATACTGCACTGTAGACTTATCTTGTATCCTAGCTTCTTTAATACATACCTTAAACCTATCCAAACGACTAGATGATCCACGAACAAATCGAACCGCAAACCTAATTTTGGAAATTGAAGAATGCATGTCCTTCAACTTCAACCCGTCCCCAACAACAAGGTTCAAAATGTGAGCACAACACCTAACGTGCAAATGTTCCCCTTTTAACGGATGTGAATTCCAATCCTCCGTTCTATTTTTCAAGTAAGAGATAGCAAGATCATTTGAACTAGCATTATCAACCGTGATGGTGAAAATCTTATCTATCATCCAACCCTCTATGCACTTCTCAATCTTTTTTCCAATTACCTCCCCCCTATGAGACGTGATTGGACAAAAATTAAGAATTCTTTTATGCATCTTCATATTTTCATCAATGAAATGTGCAGTAAGAACCATATAATTAATATTTTGCACAGATGTCCATGTATCAGTTGTTAGGGAGACACTTTGATTTGTTTTAGTAAACATGCTTCTTAGTTTATGTTTCTCACTAGTGTAAAGGTTCAAACAGTCCCTAGCAATTGCAATTCTCCCCGGAAGCACGAGTCTAGGTTGTGTAACACTCATAAAATAACGAAATCCTTCATTTTCAACAAATGAAAAAGGCAACTCATCCACAATTAACATTTTCTACACAAATCACCATCAAAATGGATAGCAACAACCCCACTACTACTAGTTTCTTTACTATCTTGAATGCTAAGAACAGTTTCGGTAGGATCAAGATTTTTGGGAAATTTTTTACATTGTACTCTTAGATGATTTGATAAATTGGAGGTTCCATTTCTATGTGAATCAGCAGCATAAAATGTATTCTTACACCACTTACACACAGCCCTACCATCTACTTTGTCAAAATGCTCCCAAACCCAAGATTTAGGCCTACAAGGTTTTTTTTTACCTGGCTCATCAGCGTTAGAAACACCCTTTTTCTTTGTAGATGCTTCCCCGTCTTTCCTTTTCTTGTTGTTTTGAACATTGCCACATTGATCTTTGACACCTTGATCAACACTTTGAGGTGGTGGTTCTGTTGTAGGCATTAATGATGGACTATTTTCAGCCTGCAAATGAGGAACAAACTTATTCAAATGTTGCTTCATTATTGTGAATTCATTTGATTTTATTCAAATTATTCCTCCATTTAGTATGAAATAAAATAACTGTTCTAAGCTAAAAGCTAAAATATTGACAAATTAATACTGAGCCAAATGTAGAAAACATGCTAAATATACCAATCTACACATCAAGGCCAATCACAGTAATCACTAAGTTCCAAATATTTCACAGTATGGCAAGAAATCAAGGGGAAATGAAAGCTAATCAAGGATTTGAAATATTTCCAAAAGCAGCAGAAACATGTCGGTTTGAAAGTGGAAACAATATTACCACACGTATCTTGAAATTGAAAACAGAAAAGCAAAGTTTCTATAACATGCTCCAAACATATCGAACCGAAACGACAAGAATCACAATTCATAAACTTGTTTCCAACACCAATTTCCCCAAAAGTTAAAGCCCGTTCTGGCTGAAGCTTATATAAAAAGGGACCAATTTCACAAGAAGGGGGGAGCAAACAAAAGAAAACACCAAATTCAAAGAGAGCTCCATCGAACCAATACTTACACACAAAAAAAAATCAGCAATCACACACAGAGAAAATTTTCACACCAGTAACATACACCAATACTTATATGCAGAACTGATACAGACTTGTATAATGTGGATCTCAAAATTGGAAAGAACATTACAAAAACCTCTACTGATACATATCCAGTACCTGATTTTCGTTCATCGATATGGTTCGATTTGTATGAGAGCCAACAACAGAACTCACTTCTTCCATATCTAAAAAAAATTCCAGAAACGAAATTAGATAACCCACAAGAACTTGAAAAAACGAAATTGCAGAAATTGAAATTAGATAATCCATAACAATTGAAATTGCAGAAACGATAAAAACTTCACCTTTGTTGATTGACATTTGAGAGAGTGAGAGTCTGAAACGGCGAGAGTGAGAGAGGCGACGACGAGTGAGAGAGACGATGAGACGGTGAGACGATGAGACGGTGAGACGGTGAGACGATGAGACGGTGAGACAGTGAGACGGTGAGACGGTGAGACGGTGAGACGGTGAGACGATGAGACAGCAAGGCGAGAGATTGAAAGGGTGAGACAGCGAGAGAGAGAGAGAGAGAGTGAAACTTGAAGACGGCGAGAGAGAGAGAGAGTGAAACTTGTGAAACTTGAAGACGGCGAGAGAGAGAGAGTGAAACTTGAAGACGGCGAGAGAGAGAGTGAAAGGGTGTCTGAAATGAAACCCTAGATTCATCTAAATGAAATTAATATGATTGGAAATATAATATTAGAAATTAAGAATTTAGGTTAATATGCGGTTCGGTTCGAATCGGTTCGGTTGTGTGGAACAAAAACCACAAACCGAACCGAACCGCGCGGTTCATTAAAAATATCATCCAAAATCATCCAAACCAAATGTGTTTTTTTGCGGTTTTCGGTTTGGATTGGTTTGATTTGCGGTTTTGCTTTTGGATTGGTTCGAATACGATCACCCATAATCCAGTATGCCAGGAAATGCCATAAATGCCAAATATATGCTGATAAGGTGCACGTGCCTCCGACATTATTGAATGTTTTGACCTCACCGTGGCCTTTCTCAATGTAGGGCATTGACATTATTGGAGCAATCGAGCCCAAGGCTTCCAACGGCCATCATTTCATCTTGGTTCTCATCGACTACTTTACAAAATGGGTAGAAGCTGCTTCATATGCCAACGTGACTAAACAAGTGGTTGCTCGCTTCATCAAGAAGGACATTATCTGTCATTACGGAATTCCAAGCAGAATTATCACAGATAATGGTACTAATTTGAACAACAAGACGATGAAGGAGTTATGTGAGTCCTTCAAGATCGGACATCATAATTCTTCGCCCTACCGCCCGAAGATGATTGGAGTTGTTCAAGTTGCCAACAAAAACATTAAGAGAACCATTCAAAAGATGGTTGTAACCTACAAGGATTGGCATGAAATGTTACCCTTTGCATTGCATGGATACCGAACCTCCATCCACACTTCAACAGGGGCAACCCTTTTCTCTTTAGTTTATGGCACGGAAGCAGTTCTCCCGATGGAAGTAGAGATACCATCCTTGAGAATTCTGATGGAAACCAAGTTGGAAGAAGCGGAATGGATCCGAAGCAGATACGACGAGTTGAACCTCATCGACGAAAAGAGAATGACATCCATGTGTCATGGGCAGTTATACTAGAAAAGGCTTAAGAGAGCATTCAAAAAGAAGGTCCGCCTGCGCGAATTCAAAGAGGGAGATCTGGTACTCAAGAAAATTCTGCCATCGCAAAGAGATGCACGAGGAAAGTGGGCTCCCAATTACAAAGGCACATTTATTGTGAAAACAGTCTTCTCAGGAGGATCCCTCATCCTCACAACAATGGATGATGAGCAGCTTGCACATCTAGTGAACGTCGATGCAGTCAAAAAATATTATGCCTAAATAAAACTCGCTGGGTCGAAAACCAGAAATGGCGACTTAGGCAACAATGGGTATCCCGGTGGATCTAAACCTAAGAAGGAGATCTAGGAAACATTTAGGGATGAAAACAAAATAACAAGAGCTCGCTAAGTTGAAAACCCGAAAGGGCGGCTTAAGCAAAAATGAGCATCTCGGTGGATTGAAAACCCGAAAGGGCAATCCAGGAAAAAGTTAGGGACAAAAGCATTTGACTGTATCAAACAGCATTTACTAACACTGAAGAATCAGCAAAAGATAATCCAATCGCTCTCGTCGGAAGCAAGAACCTAGGACATCTTAGTTAATAGGGATTGTAGTAGTTGTTGGATTCAATGTAGACTTTTCCCTAATGCCTTTTTTTTTTAATTGTAATACCCCATGAAGCTTTTGCCATTCGCAAGCTACCATTCTTCAATGAATACAAAATTTTTCTAACCACTTTATTATCATTTAAGCTTTCCTTTTCTTGTTATACAAAGCACCATCTATTTGGTAATAATGGGCTTTGAAAAAATGAAGGCTTTTTGAAAAAATGTGTGTTTTGAAAACGTTTAGACAAAACATTAAAATCTCTTTGATACATGGGAGGATTAAAAGGAAAATTCCATATATTCCCCAAAAGCTTCAAGGTTGTAAAGGCATTATCATACCGGTTGCAATATCCCACTGAAGTTGAAACTGATGAATCAATCTACTGATTATAATCACCCTGTTTGAGAGAGTTCTTAATGCTCGTCTTGTTGGTGCTAGCTTGAGTGGCTGGTATGGAGGATCTATTTCCCCTGTGAAGAGTCTCTCCACTAATTTTCGTTTCTTCCTCGGGTCGACATTTGCATGACATGATCATATTCATCATGTTCAACATGTGCATTTTGCATTGGGTTTAGTTATCACTCATTTGTCCTCCCCGTGAAGTCCGGTTATCACCCTGCTTCGTGATTATTATGTACTTCCCTGTGGTCGTCACCATGTATTTATTTATCTTTCCCCCAATCATCGTTGGCGTTCGCCAGTCTATTCTGTTCTTGGTGTCTGGGAATATTATTTATTATCAATATTTCCTACCCCAGTAAATCTGTTTGAGATCCAATTGTCATCGGTAAATTCGCCTTGGTCGTCACTAATATCCTTTTTAAAGTCTAGTCGTCACTAGAATCAATCCACTGAAAGCCAGTTGTTACCTTGCTTACAATCCAAGTCCAATTAAGTTGGCATGTACAGAAGAGTCGTTACCTTGTACCTTTCATGATGGTTCCTGAAGATCACGTTTGAACTCTTCATTTTAAGGAAATTCCAGAAGATTGGATGTTTGAAAACTCTAATAGGATGTGTTGTTGATCCTATGGTTATAAGGATCTCTTTTAGGCGCAGTAATCCTGCTGTTATGAGGATTCTCACCATCTGTCATCCCTGTTGTTACGAGGGTATAATCAACATATTCCTTTTAAGGATTTCATCCTATTGTTATGAGGATCCAGTTTGCAGATTCTATTTAGGGATGGCAACGGGTCGGGTCGGGTGCGAGTTTCACACTACCCAAACTCGAACTCGAAATCACCACCCGAACCCGAACCCAAAGGCTATTCGTGTGGCAAAATAACACCCACGCCCACACCCGTTGGGTTCGGGTTTTTTCACCCAAACCCAAACCCGTAGCAAAAATACAAAAATACAATAGCAACATTGAAATTTGAAACACAAGAATTCCATCAAGGTCTCTCAAAGAAATTAAGGAATTAAATTACAATTTTCTATCAAGTTTGGTAATATTATTATTGGGTTAAATATACAAACCCCCCCTGCAATGTTAGCGAGTTCTCATTTTAACCCCTGGTAAAGTTTTTTTTTTAAAAACCCCTTCGTAATATTCAGATTCCCTCGGATTCCCCCCTGTGCATAAAAGATTCCAATTTTTAGTGACTTAGCTGTCCAACTGGATTTTTATTTTATTTTTTATTTTATTTTTAAATGCCACGTATACTTTCTTTATTTTTTAATTTAATTTATTTTATTTTTTAAATATTAAATTTTTTTATGTTATTTTTTTACGTTTTCTTTTCTTTAATTATTTTAATTAAATAATATTTTTTATGAATTATTTTTTTAAATATTATAATATTTTCAAATTTCTTCTTAAAAATTATTTGCATTGGGCTATTACACATAAAGCCCAAAATCACTTCCATTTCAACCCACCACCCAAGTTTTAAATTGGAGTGTGGGAAAAAACTATATAAAGACTTTATTTTCTTTCTAAGTAGTCGATGTGGGACAAAAACAAAACATAATAACATCACAAAAGCAGCCCGGTCATATGTAGCAGCAGTTGAAGTGATGCGGTAATCGTTATATTGTTTGGAGACTACAAAATTGCACCTGTTGAAACTGCAACTGCAACTGCAACACACCACAAAACACCACCACCACACGGTTCCTTCATTAATAATGCATATGCTTTATGTCTTCCAAGAAGATTCAACCATTATACTCTTCTTTTTACATGACATGGTGACCTTACATTTAGTGCAGAAAAACAAAAAAATTGATGTAACAGTGAGTTTATGCTGTCAAATAGTTTTATATATTTTGAATAATGTGACCTTCAACCACCATATAGTAATGAAAGTAACTTCTGAAGAGATCTAAATAAAATCATGTTGCTACAACTCATGGAAATGAAAATATTTCTAATGGAAATGAAAATCCAAGTAAAGGATCCTATGGTGCAGGCTTGTATCAAGCAAGTTTTTGTATGATAGAACTTATTATAGCAACAACTTGATTGAGAACATTGGCATTTTTTGGCACCATAGGATTACCATGATAAGGAGCTTCATCAGGATCACTTTCATTTAGACAATAATCAATATACAAGGCTATAATACCTGCAGTATGAAACATCTCTTCGTACTCTCTCATCTTCAACATGTCACGAAAATAATCAATGGAACCAATAATATTCACAAAGTTAGATAAACATTTCTTGTAGGGAATTTGTGCTTCAACATCACTACCAGTTTGTGCGATTAACCGTTGGATTAAAATCATGGTGTTGGTAGTGTTGGAACGAGCCACATCAAGGGTGTATTGTGCAAGGCTGACAAGATCTTGACCCACACCACCTGGCTTTGAATTCAGAAGATTTGAACAAAAAGAAGGATCCTTTGCTTGTTAAAATAAACCTTATAGTGTCATTGATGGGTAGGGATTTTCTTCTTTTTATTTTCCCTTTTGGCAAATAGTTTATGTTGCAAAGATCATTCTAACCATGCAAGCTAAAATCGACTCTACACTTTTGAAAGCTATTCTCACTAGTTATGTATATACAGAAAATGTTTCTTCTGGTAGTAACTAGTAACTGATTTGTATGCATCTATACCTTGGGAATAAGAAAGTCTGTACCTAGCCAATCACTTCCCTTTCATGAGCATGTTTCAAACTGTAAAAGCATCTGCATTGAAATATCATTATTCATGATACCACCAGCAATACATGCAGAATGGAGTATTTGTTCAGATGGAGTATTTGTTCTTATGTTAATGCTTGTAATCTAACAATAATAACATTGCTTTGAGTCCCACATTGAAAACATTTCACCAAATGAAAGAGTTTATATATCTCTTAAACATAACACTTTGTAAAAGTTCAAGTCTTGGACTTCCAAATAATTGGGCTTTAAGCCTAAATTAAATATTTTAATATTTAATTTAAATTAATATAATTTTTTTTTAAAATATTAATAAAAATAATTTAAGAAAACCTGGCAAATTAATAAAAAAGTAAGTAAAAAAAATTAATATATATATTAAAAAAAATAAAATAAAAATAATAAAAAATAATAAAAAAAATTAAAAAAAAATAAAAATGCCACGCGGACTGCCACGCAAGCAATAGAAAAGAATCTTTGCTGCAATGTGGCAATCAGGGGCCTAAGTGAGGGAATCTGGATATTAAGAGGGGGGTGTTTAAAAAAAAATATTTTATAGGGGCTAAAATGAAAACTCGCTAACATTGCAGGGGAGGTTTGTATATTTAACCCTTAAAATTAAGGTCTTCAACATCTTAACATTACAATTAAAATTAAAGTCTACATATATATTTATGGGCACTTATGTAATTTCATGTCTAAGCGGGTGTGTTTTCGGGTTTCAGGTGCAGGTTTCACACTACCCAAACCCGCACCCGAAATATCGGGTGGCACCCGAACCTGAACCCAAACCCAATCAACTCGGGTTCGGGTGCGGGTGGGCCCCGCGGGTTTGGGTCTGCCTGCCATCCCTAATTCTATTGTCATGAGAGTCTATGACCCCTATTGTTATGATGAGCCTTTATATGATTCTATCGTTATTAGAATCTATTCTATTTCCTATTGTCATGAGGAACTGTGGGATTAATCCTATTGTCATGAGGATCCTGTTTCACTAATTCTATTGTCATGAGAATCTGTTTTTTCTATCGTCATAAGGAATATTGAGATCAATCCTATTGCTATGAGGATTGTATTTTGATGTGCTCATCCTATTGTTATAAGGATTCTTGGCTCTAGAGCATCAGTCAGTCATGTTTGAACATATTGATCAACTACTCTAGATATTCCCCGGTGGAGACCATCCTGTGTTGTTCTGAAATTCCCTTTTCACCTTTTGATCTCTTGTAAGAATATCTTGTTCCTGTCTACCTTACCCCAGTGATCTCATGTCATGTCTGAACTTGTTGATTAATCACTTTATGTATCCCAGTGGGTCTTCTAGTCCCCAGTGGTGTTTCTTGGGATGATCCCAGTGTGGCCTTTCTTTTTACCCCAGTTGGTCTTTATTCTTTTGGTCTGCAGTGTGCATTCAGCATTTATCATTCCATCATGAAGCATCATATTAGAGTTTATTGCATGTCTACACTGTTTCTAGCATTTATTTAAGTCAGTTTTGTCTGTAGCATGGCATACCATTGCATCTAGGGGCAAAATTTCCAGTTATTTCTGTATTTAAATACCTTTCACTTTGATTTTCTGAGGGTTGTCACCACTCAAGTAATCCAGTGAAGATATTTAAATAGGGGTAACTGTCATACCCCAAATTTTGACCCTAGATGTCATCATCATTCTAGGAAGCATCAAACATTGCATTGCTAACCCTAACCATTATTCAAGATGTTTCTTGTTTGGTTTCATAAAAATTAGGGTTTTGGCTCAAGGAAATCAAGGGAATCTTCATATGATCAGTCAATGTTTTGGAATGATCATCAACCCACCAATCTTACATACACTCAAGAGGCTTCTCCTTGCCAA
Source organism: Lathyrus tuberosus (assembly GCA_022829125.1). Classification (NCBI taxonomy): domain Eukaryota; kingdom Viridiplantae; phylum Streptophyta; class Magnoliopsida; order Fabales; family Fabaceae; genus Lathyrus; species Lathyrus tuberosus. The sequence goes on along the minus strand of JALAZF010000274.1, from coordinate 1,970,161 downwards.
GAATCAAGTGCAAGATGGTCTCTTTGTTTAACGTTGATAGCTTGACGGCTAAGAAGTGCAAGCACGCATGGTGGTTTTTTCGAGGATGGGTCCTTGATCGAACTTTTGATAATCTTTGGCTTCCATGGCCACTTATCAAACCATATCTCATATCCCTCACCTTTTCTTTTATTCCTTTTATGGGGTGGTTCATTCTTTTGAACTTGTGGTGGTGGCTCTGGATCTATCCTGAATATAAGCTTTTCAAGTTTGGGTTTAGTTCTTTCATCTACCACCTCAAAGGTTAATCTTACCCTCTTAACAGTAATGATATCCCTAGTTTCATGGTCCTCGAATTTTCTCTTTTTATGCAGGACCTCAGAAAAAGGTGCATTGGTGTGGATATTTTCCAATACCTCCACATACGTTTTAGGTTGGAAGTCTACTTTAGCTTCTACAAACCTTTTTGGGAAAGGAATTGGTGGGGTATAGGGAGGAGGAACAACAATAGATGCTTCCTTCTCTACCTCTTCAACAACCTCTTTCGGGTGGCATCGCTGGATTTTTCCCAATTTCTACACTTTTCTCACCAGAACTCTCCTCAACTTCATTATCACTCTCCCTAGGATTTTTTATTTGTTCTTCACTAATGGTTGTTACAACATCCACATGTCTCTCAGGGGAGGGTCCTATAGGTGTCTGTGCAAACAGAGAGATTTGAGTCTCCAATTTGTTGTGAGTCGCGAGGGACTCGACCACAGTGTTCATCTGCCTAAGGTTTTCATTAACTTGGATATGTTGTTTTCTAAACTCTTCATTTTGGAGAGTTTGTGTCTCCACAAAGCGTTCCATCATAGATTCTATCCTAGAGTGAGTAAGCGTCGCATTGTATTCCTCCATTAGTATTTCGAGTTTGGATTTATGAAAATCTCGCGGTTCCTCAAAATACTGGGAATGGTAATCATATAGGGAATTTGGGTGAGAGTGAGTTAGTGTTTGTCATACCCCAAATTTTGACCCTAGATGTCATCATCATTGTTGCGGTGAGAATCGGATAATAAGCTATTAATTAACTTGAATCACAAAACATGAAATTCACCACCGAGCTTTGATTTATCCAAAGGAAAGGGTAAAGAACGAAAACCCTAATAAGAGAATCTAGGTTCAGGGGTTGGTTATACTAAGGGAAGGTATTAGCACCCTAAGTATCTGTAGTACTCTACAGGAACCTCTTGTTAGTATTTTTGTTATGCTAAAGTTGCTTGCTAAGGAAACTGTGCTAAGGGTAAAGTAAAGACCTATGGGTATGTACACTAAGTATGCTCGCCAAGACGTCACATCTTGTGCCTACGTATCTGACTAAAGAATCAGAGCAACCGTAGTTCACCTCACTACGGGGTAAAAGGGTGTAAAATAGAAAGGTGAAATCCAAGAAGGCATTGGATGTAAAGGAAAAAAGGGTGGAATCCAAGAAGACATTGGATGTAAGGGAAAAAGGTGGAAAAAAAGAAAAGGTGGAATCCGAGAAGGCATCGGATGTAAACGAAAAAGGTAGAAAAAGAAAAAGGTGGCTCGCTAGGATCTCGCAATCCTATGCCTACGTATTCTCAAGATGAACTTGAGAAATCAGAGCGTTCGTAGTTCCCCTAAATACGGGGGGTGAGGAACTCTTGACTGTGGTCAAGGTTCCAAGGGAAAGTAGGGTCTGACGGCAAGACACCTACGTGGAGTGCGGCGACTCCAAACCTAAGGCTAGGTTAGAAGGGAAGGCAAGTCTCGATCGCACGGCGGCGTGAGATAAGGGAATGGTGGACAGGGCTATCCTAAATGACATGACAGTCAACAGGGAATGATCCTTTCCTTTGGAATGAGGTAAACAGATAAGTCACAGACACAATACATGGAAAAGCATCATGCATGGTCAAACAGACAAGATACACGGCAAAACCTCGCGAGAAAATAATAACAGTCACGACAAAGCATCGTGAAAAAATAATAACAGTCACGACAAAGCATCGTGAGAAAATATTAACCACTACAAATATATATATGACAAAAATTGAAATAATATTTATAAAACTATAAAAAAGTTAAAATAATACAAAATTATAACAGAGATTAAAATAACATAAAATTAATAACTAAAAATATAACGGTGTATATATATATATATATATATATATATATATATATATATATATATATATATATATATATATATAAACTATAAAAAAAAAACAGTAACTCTTTATATATATAAAAAGAAATAGAAAAAGTAAAAAAATAAAAATATATGCTGAACACAATCCATAAAAATAAATATATATGTATGCTAAGAATAAAGTATACGCTACTTTTATCTAAACTTAAACAGAAACAGTATATATGTGCTAAATACAACCAAATAAATATATAATATGTAACAACAATAACAAGTATATATATGTAACCGAAAAATGTATATACTATATCGACTTAGTCCAAAAGTATATATATATATATATATATATATATATATATATATATATTATAAATTAAGCTAAAAAGTATAACTAAGCATATGTGTTATTTATTTAAAACAAATATTAAATAACAGGATCAAATCAAAATGAAAACCAGCATCTACAGCAACGAATTTAAGAAAAACAAAAAGTCAAAGCATCTTCCAGTATAAAGAAAAAAAAAACAAAACTAGTTAAAAGGAAATGAACCTGAAAGTAACCTCCTCTCCACATGTCCTCGCCCTATCCTTGCACGGTTTGTTCGCGATTCCTCTCGTTCCGGATTTTCACGCCCTTGTTCTCGCGTCTCTCTGCTTCTACGCTATTTTCTCTCTCGGCTTGTCTTTCTCACAACGGCGCGGTTTGCGTGAGTTAGCAATGGTGTGAGTTGTTAAGGTTTGGTGTTACGTCGGATTCGGAGACGGTTGAAGTGTGTGTTCTCACGGCAAGGATGTTGAAGGGTGGTGGCACTGGTAGTTGCATTTGTCGTCGAGGACAAACCACGGTGGTGTTTTACGGTTGCATTAATTGAGGAAAATGAGAGTTATACATGGATGAGTGTGGTCATGGATATGTATGAAGTGTTGCTTGTTGAATGCAAAGGTTTGAAGGTGATATTTGGTGATTTTGGAGCGACTTGATGGTGGTTGAAAATGGATTTGTTGGTGTTGTAATGAAGTTGATGATGTTTGTGTCGTTTCCTTTTGAATACGGTGAAGGGCAAATATTTTTGAGGGTAGTTGATGGAGTGTTATGGTTGTATGGATATTAAAAAATAGTGAGTGATTATGGTGATGTAGTAAAAGTGAAGAGAGATGGATTGGCTTGGCTTGTGTTTTGATTTTTTAGAGGAGAGTGATGAAATGGTAGTGGTTTTTGGTAGCAGAGAAAATGAGAGAGACAACAGCAATATGTTTTCTTTTTTGAATGAGGGAGTTGTGAAGTGTTTGTTGAAGGTTGCAGGTAAGAGAGAAATGATTTTTAGCCAGGATGGTAGCGTGAAGAGGTCTCTGTTTCTTAGTTGTGTATGGGAACTGATGTTTTCTTTTGTGAATACTTCCTCCTCTCTCTCTCTTTTATCCTAAACAAAACTTGGAAGTTAAGTTTTAATCGTACCGTTTTTTCCGCGGCTGTGCAGGTCTTGTGTATGGCTTTGTCGCGTGTAGCAGAGGGATTTTGAAGTGTACAACAAAGAGTACGGTTTGGCTTAGGGAGGAAGAGAAGAAACCATTTTGGTTCAAGCTCTGTGTTTTGGCAGCAGAGCCAGTTTTTGGCATTTGGTTTTGTGATCAAAAGGTGTAAAGGATTTGTAACAGTGTAGCAGGATTTTGGTCAAAGGTTTACAGGCAAAGTGTGGAGTTGCTGTCAAGACAATACGCATGGCCTAATGTCCCTTTCTCTCTCTTTATTTTTGTATTATACTATAAAACAAATTGAACTCTACATTCTTTACACTAAATTAAGTTAAACTAAAAAAGTAAAATAAAAAAAATTAGACTAAATCAATAGAATTAAACTAGTTAAATTAAAAGTAAACCAAATCAAAATTAATCTAATTAAAAATTAAACTAAAATAAAAGGCTAAACTAAAATTAAAATTAAATTAAGTTTAAAATAAAAATTGTAATTTAAAAACACAATAAACTAAATTAAATATAAACTAAGTAAAAGATAAACTATATTGAAATTAACTAAATAAATCTTAAATAAACTTATGATAACTATTAAAATCAAGATTGACATAGAAGGAAAAAATGCATGATTAATGAGATGTCTAACTAAAAAATGAGACGACTGACTAAAAAAATGCAAACGACCAGAATATCTGAGGGTAAAATTTGGGGTACAACAGTTGCCCCTATTTAAATATCTCCACCGGATGACATGAGTGATGATAGTCTTCATAAAATCATGGTGGAAGGTATTTAAATATAGATAACCGAAAATTTTGCCCTCAGACGCACAGATATGCAATTCTATGGACCAAAGAAACAAACTAAGATGGTGACATGCTATGAACTCTAATATGATAAAAGTGTGAAATGGTAAATGCAAAATGCAAACGAAGACAAAAGCAGGCAAGGACAAAGTCCACACAATGAGCAATCACTGGGGATGACAACAACACTGGGGAAGCTGAAATAAAACTGGGGAATATCTAAGGTGACTGAGCAACTGGTTCAAGCGTGACCGGCTGACACTTTAGAAAGAATAGATAACACAAGATCCTCAATGGAAATAGAACCGGAAAGACGGTCTCCACTAGGGAATCAAACAAAGACTTAATCCGGAAGGACATCAGAAAGAGAAAGGCACATCCGGAAAAGCATCAGATGACAAAAGGGACCAGACATCCAATAATGGCTTTGAATGAAAGGTACAATCACAATATCTGATAAGGCATCAGATGAAAGTGAACAAAGACTACATTCAAGAATGGCATTGAATGCATAGGAACCAGTCATCCAGTAATGGCTTTGAATGAAAGGTAAAAATCACAATACCTGAGAAAGCATCAGATATATGTGAACAAAGATTACATTCAAGAATGGCATTGAATGCAAAGGAGCCAATCACCCAATAATGGCTTTGGATTAAAGGTATAAATCACGACATCTAATAATGGCTTTAGATGAATGTGAACAAAGATTACATTCAAGAAAGACATTGAATGCAAAGAAACCAGTCATCCAATAATGGCTTTGGATGAAAGGTATAAATCAAGGCATCTAATAATGGCTTTAGATGAATGTGAACAAAGATTACATTCAAGAATGACATTGAATGCAAAGGAACCAATCACCCAATAATGGCTTTGGATGAAAGGTATAAATCACAATATCTAATAATGGCTTTAGATAAGAGTGAACAGAGACTACATTCAAGAATGGTATTGAGTGCAAAGAAACCAGTCATCCAATAATGGCTTTGAATGAAAGGTAAAAATCACAATATCTAATAATAGCTTTAGATAAAAGTGAACAAAGCAGGGATCCAAGAAGGCATTGGACACAAAGGAACCAGTCATCCAATAATGGCTTTGAATGAAAGGTAAACTCATAATATCCGAGAAAGCATCAGATGAGAATGAGATAAAAGGTGAAATCCAAGAAGGCATTGGATATAAAGACACCAGACATCCAATAATGACTTTGAATGAAAGGTATAAATCACGATATCTGAGACGGCATCAGATAGACGTGAGAAAGGTAGAGATCCAAGAAAGCATTAGATAAAAAGAAACCAGACATCCAATAATGGCTTTGAATGAAAGGCAAAACCCATAGTATCTGAGAAAGCATCAGATGCAAAAGAAACCACAGTATTCAAGACAGCATTGAATGAATTTGAACAAAGATATACCCAAGAAAGCATTGGATACAAAGAAAGAACAACGTCCAAGAAAGCATTGAACAAAGAAATACCCAAGAAAGAATTGGATAAGAGGAAAGAACTTTCAGGAATGGCACTGAAAGTAAAAGCAAATCACTATATTCAAGAATGGCATTAAATGATAGTGAGAAAGACATCCAGGAATGACACTAAATGCAAAGGAGAAAGCCCATCCAAGAATGGCACTTAATGAACAGATAAGACTTTAAGGAATAATACTGCAAGAAATCAAGCAAAATTGATGGGGATTACAGAAGAGAGGCAAAACTTCCAGGAATAGCACTGGCAGAAACAAAAGGAATAAGATATCCAGGAATGGCACTGGAGATCACAAGAGACGGACATCCAGAAATGGTACTGGAGCGAGAGAATATAAAGATCCAGGAATAGCACTGGAATGAGAGAATACAAACATCCAACAACAGGACTAGATGCTCAAGGAAACAACAACATTCAGGAATGGCACTAAATGAAAGGACAGGTAACATTTTGGTAAGTGCCAAGTAAGTCGGACTTTGACCACAAGGTAAGACGCGAATAACAACACGACCTCGGGTGAAATGCAAATGAGGATGACACACTCATGCTATGCATATGTATATGAATTATGTAGATGATATATGATCAAATGCAAATGCGATGTGTATGCTGACGACACAACTCGACTCTTTGGGTAGAAGACAAGACTGGAAGATTGATTCCTTGTAATACCCCGTATTTTACTAATTTGGACTTTAGAGACTTTTTGGACATTTAGTAATATTATTTCTAATACTAAGTTTGTTACTTATTTTCCATCCACTTTCCAACATATAAAAAGAAAAAGATAGTAAGAAAGGAAAGAAAGAGAAAAGAAGGAAAAGAAGAGGAAAGAAAGAAGAAAGGAGAAAAAGAGGAGAAAAGGGTTTTGGAAGAAAATCCAAGAATAATCATCATCCATTGATCCAAACTTCATCCAATCATCTCATCTTCCTCATTTTCATCATCTATCCAAGGTGGGTTCTAGTTAGTACCAATTTTTAGAAGTTTTGGAATTGTTTGGTTTAGGTCGAATTTATGGAAATCGATGTTTTAACGGTTAGAATTTGATATAAATTGAAAGGAATGATCAATATGCTTGTAGAAACATGTATTGATGTTTGTTTTGATGTTTTGGTGTACTTTGAATAAATTGAAAATCTTAGGGTTTATGGAAAATATGTGTTCTTGATGAGAATGAGGTTTTATGAAAGCTTGATGATGAAACCATGGTAGAACATGTTATATACCTCTGTTTGGTTGTTTGAGACTGATGTTGAGGGATTAGGAGGGTTGGTTTTGAACTGTTATAGCAGTTTTTTTTTTAGTTTCGCAGAGCGCGCTTAGCGCACAGGAGCCCACTCAGCGCGGTGTTGAATTCCTGCAACCCCTCCAGGCCGAAGTTTTCGCGCTTAGCACGGACAGGGGCGTGCTTAGCGCGACCTGGGACTTGGGATTTTATTCCAAAACGAGAAAATTCATAACTTTTGATTCGTTTATCGGAATTGAACATTCTTTATATCGATGTAAAGCCGGGAAAATATTCTATGCAATGGAGATGAAATATGTCGATTTTACCGACCGATTAAATAATTGAGAAAGTTCCAAAAGCGATATATTTATGTTTTAATTGTTATATATTATTCTACTATGCAATTATGACATGTCTTGCCTATCCTATTATTGTTTAGCATGATTGTAATTGAATATGCATGTTAATATGAAAAAAGAAATAGAAAGAGTGAGGAAAACCCCCTTATGAACTATAGGAGGATTTAGAAGGTTTGGAGACACTAGTATGGAACATGTTGGTTAACCTTTGTGGATGGAAAGGCGAGAGAGGCCTTGAGGCATGATAGCCTAGTGATTGTCGAATACAATCATATTTGTGTGTGTGATTACGCAATCGTAAACGGTTATCTTGAGTGTAGTTTCATGAGTCTCGGACTCCTCTGAAATGGATGCACAACTACTTGGCAGGTTTGATTCCCCGTATTGTACGAATGGCGCCCATGGAGCGTATGCTTGTGATGGTTAATGGCCTGTGTGAAGTGACGGTTCATAACGGTTAATGGCCCGTAGAACCCGAATCCATTCGTATGTCAAGTAGATTACAAAGATCTACGACTCGGGTTGCCTTCTAGACGTAGAAGCGGACGGGAACAGGAGGTACCTTGGTATGGTTATCGATTAGTGATACTTTTGAGTTGATGAACTCATGGCATGTTTCCATATAGTGTGAGAATTGAAATGTGAACTCAAGAGTCTTTTCCCCTTTTCCCCGGACTTGAGTTAGGATTGTTAGCACCTTGTTAATCCGAGAGAATCTATAAGATAGGGAACTCACTGAGATTTGATGTATCTCACCCCACGTTGTTGATGTATTTCAGGTGCTTCAGGTTCCGAGAAGGGTAAGGATAAGGTCGTGTGATCTTTTCCTTGCTTGTTGATGGCTAGCTTCCGTAGCGAAGTATATTTTGGGATCATTGTTGATCTAGTTCTTAGTTTTTATCATTTGAACATCTTGTGTATAATATGCCTTAGGTTTTTGTACTTTGTACTTTAGGGCATTTATTTGTATACAATGTGTTAACTAGGAGCTTATGTGTTTCAGTACCAAACACTTGGATCTATATATAATATTTATGCTTTGATGTATGAGTTTTATATATGGGTGTTACAGTTCATATCAGAGCAGGTCGTATCCTCGACCTAGCCATGAAATAGTATAAGTATTTCTTTCTGTTTCATATACGTTGTGTCGCCATTGGTCTTAAGTGTTATATTTATGGCATTGAGCCAGATCAACTTAATCCTATTTGTATGACCTTTAGGAACATGGCTGAAGGACGTAGAAACACTCGTGGTAGACCCCGTACCACTCCTGAAGGGACGAATCCGCCGAGCGGCGATGGCAATGCTCCTCTGTATCAGTTTATGCAACAGATGCAGTAGCAATAGAATTTATTCATGCAGCAAATGGTGCAACAAATGAATGGAGGTTTGCATCCTACTGTAGTTGTTCCAGAAGCTAAAGGTGGGAAATTATGGGATTTTATCCGCATGAATCCTCCAGAATTTCATGGCGGATTAGATCCCGTGAAGGCTCACGAATGGATTTCTGGTATGGAGAGGATTTTCTTGATAGTCCAATGCAGTGAAGAGAACAAGGTGTTGTTTGCTTCTCATTCACTGAAGGGTCCCGCTATGAGATGGTGGGAGAGCGCTTTGGCTTTGTTAGCTATTCAGGAAGTACCTATGGTTTGGGAACAGTTCAAAGTTGTATTCATGGAGAAGTATTTTCTGAGCTCTTTGAGAACTCAGAAAGAGTTTGATTTTCAACAACTAAGACAAGGTAGTATGACTGTGGCCAGTTATGCTGAAAAGTTTGAAGACATGGCTGCTTATTCTAGGCAGGCTATGTATGCTCCAGATGAGAGGTGGAAGGTGGACCAATTTATTTTTGGACTTAGAGCTGAAATATCCCATAGTGTATCTCAGAGGGAGTTCACTACTTATGCCGAAGTTCTAAGACAATGCTATGTAGCTGAACATAGTTTAAAGAAAGTCCAAGCGGAAAGTGTAACGAGTAGGGTGAATCAAGGGGATCGCGGAAGATCCAACCAACAATTCAGGCCTAGGTAACAAGTCTTCAAAGGAAAGAAAGTTCAAGATTCAAGGGCGAGTACACCTCCGGTGTGTCGCACTTGTGGAAGGATGCATTATGGAAGGTGTGGTATAGACAATGTGAAGTGTTACCCATGTCAGAAGGTGGGTCATTTGAAAAGGGATTGTCCTCAGAATAGGACTCAGACACAAGGAAGGGTTTATACCTTAGATGCAAGGAAGAAGAAGAGTGACAATTCCTTAATTGCTGGTACGTGCTTCGTTAACGGATTTCCTTGTTTTGTTTTGTTTGATTGCGGAGCTACACACTCTTTTGTATCGATGCAATGTATGAAGCGACTAGGGTTGCGGTCCGTTCCTTTGTCTCCTCCTATGGTGGTCACTACCGCCATGGATGAAATAGTTGAGACAACGTCGATGTGTGAAAACTGTGTTTTATCTGTGGACGGTAGAGTTTTTCAGATTGATCTTATTTGCTTGCCACTTAATAAAGTTGATGTCGTTTTGGGAATGGATTGGCTTTCTGCTAATTCGGTGTTTATTGGGTGTGAAGAAAAGCTCATCATCATTCCCTCTATTGATGCTACCCTGAAGGATGTCTTAACAACTATTCTAGAAGGTACGGTTGGAATGATAAATTTCTTGTTCGAAGAAGAGAAATATGTTTTTTTGGTTCTCACTAAGGAAGGGAGTAGCGACCTTCAAGTTTTGGATATTCCAGTAGTTGCGAGTTTTTCGAAGTTTTCCCCGAAGATGTCACTTCTCTTCCTCCGGAGAGGGAAGTGGAATTTTCTATTGACCTGGTACCGGGAACGGCTCCTATATCCATTTCTCCGTACCGGATGACACCGCTTGAATTGAGAGAACTGAAGGAACAATTGGAAGAGCTTATGGCTAAGCATTTTGTTAGACCTAGTGTTTCACCATGGGGAGCCCCAGTTTTGTTAGTAAAGAAGAAAGACGGCGGGATGCGATTGTGTATTGACTATCGTCAACTGAATAAAGTCACCATTAAGAACAAGTATCCCTTGCCCAGGATAGACGACCTATTAGATCAATTGAAAGGAGCCTGTGTGTTCTCGAAGATTGATTTGAGGTCGGGTTATCACCAAATCCGAGTGAAGAGTTCCGATGTACCTAAGACTGCATTTAGGACCCGTTATGGTCATTACGAATTCTTAGTGATGCCTTTCAGCGTGACTAATACTCCAACTGTTTTTATGGATTATATGAATCGGTTATTTCAAACTTACTTGGATCAATTTGTTGTGATCTTCATTGATGACATTCTTATCTATTCCTGTACTCCACAAGAGCACGAAGGACATTTGAGAATCGTCTTATCGATCTTACAAGAGAAGCAACTTTTTGCCAAGTTAAGCAAGTGCGAGTTCTGGATGTCTGAAGTTAGTTTTCTTGGTCACGTTATATCACAGGGTGGTGTAGTGGTGGATCCGTCAAAGGTTGAAGTTGTGATTAATTGTGAGAGACCGAAGAATGTATCGGAAATTAGAAGTTTCTTGGGTCTAGCAGGCTCCTACATAAGGTTTATCAAAGACTTTTCGCAATTAGCATTACCAATGACTAAGCTTACTCGAAAAGAATGCCCCTTTGAGTGGGATTCGGCGTGTGAACAAAGTTTTATGAGTTTGAAGGAAAGATTGACTACAGCTCCCGTTCTGATTATTCCCGATCCTAGCAAGTCGTATGAGGTATTTTGTGATGCGTCTAAGATGGGATTAGGAGGCGTTTTAATGTAAGAAAGTCACGTGGTGGCTTATGCTTCTCGACAGTTGAAAATTCACGAGAAGAATTATCCTACCCACGATTTGGAATTAGCGGCGGTGGTGGTTACTTTGAAAGTGTGGCGTCACTATTTATATGGAGTACATTTTGAAATGTTTAGTGACCACAAGAGTTTAAAGTACCTCTTTGACCAAAAAGAGTTAAATATGCGTCAAAGGAGGTGGATGGAATATTTAAAGGATTATGATCTAGAACTAAAATACCATCCGGGTAAAGCGAACAAAGTGGTTGATGCCTGGAGTAAGAAAGCTTTGAGAAAGGCCGAATTGATGATGTTAGAGTATTCGTTGTTGGAAAGGTTTAGAGATTTAAATCTTTAATTTGTGTGGACTCCTAATGGAGTGATTATGGGGAATTTGAATGTCAGTTCTACTTTAAGAGTTGAAATTCAACAAGGACAATTATTGGATGAGAAGTTGCAAGAGATGCTAAGTCAACCGGGTTTTGTGCATGCTAGCGATGGAATGATTATGTTTAACCAAAGGATTTGCGTTTCGAACAATGCGACTTTGAAAAGAAGGATTTTAGAGGAAGCGCATAAGGGTACCTTCACTATACATCCGGGTTCTTCAAAGATGTATCAAGATTTAAAGAAGGACTATTGGTGGTCCGATATGAAAAGAGATGTTGCGGTCTTCGTGTCGGAATGTGTCGTATGCCAACAAGTTAAGATTGAACATCAAAGAGCGGGTGGATTATTGCAACCATTAGAAATCCCAACTTGGAAATGGGATAGTATTTCTATGGATTTTGCAGTAGGTTTACCCCATACGCAAGGTGGTTATGATTCGATTTGGGTAATAGTAGATCAGTTGACAAAGTCAGGGCATTTCCTAGCCGTGAAGACTACTTTCAAGGCAAGTCATCTTGCGAGGTTGTTTATTGCGGAAATTGTAAAATTGCACGGTATTCCCTCTAATATTGTGTCGGATAGAGATCCGAAGTTTACTTCGAGGTTTTGGAAAATTTTCCAACAAGTTATGGGTACGGAGTTGCATTTGAGCACGTCTAATCATCCTCAGACGGATGGTCAAACTGAACGAACAATACAAACAATGGAGGATATGTTGAGAGCTTGTGTACTAGAAAGTAAGGGTAATTGGAAAGAACTACTACCATTGATTGAGTTCTCTTATAACAATAGTTACCATACGAGCATCGGAATGACTCCTTATGAAGCTTTGTATGGAAGAAAGTGTAGGACACCTTTGTGTTGGGCGGAAGTTGGGGAAGATAAAATCTTAGGACCCGAAATCATCCAAGAGACTACGAAAAAGATTCGAATGATACGGGAGAAAATTAAGCAAGCACAAGATCGACAAAAGAGTTATGCGGACAATCGAATGAGACCTTTAGAATTTGAAGAAGGTGACCATGTGTTTTTGAAAGTTACTCCGAGATTAAGACTAAAGGGACCGTTTAAGTCACGAAAGTTAAGTCCGAGATACGTGGGACCGTATCAAGTTTTAGAAAGGATTGGCGAAGTAGCGTACAGGTTGGCCTTACCTCCTTCTCTATTGGAAATTCACGATGTTTTCCATGTATCTCAACTTCGGAGGTTTGTTCCAGACCCTCTTCGGCCGATTCTACCGGATACGATTGAAATAGAAGCAGACTTGACTTTTGAACCTCCACCGAGTCGCATTGCTGGGAGAGAAACCAAAGTACTAAGGAACAAGGATATTTCTCTCGTTAAGGTCCAGTGGGATGTAACACATCCGGGTGATGCAACTTGGGAACTTGAATCGGAAATGCGAGATGCTTACCCTCATCTGTTCAGGTAATCTTTAAATTAGAGGGCGAATTTCTATTTAAGGGGGGAGGATGTAATACCCCATATTTTACTAATTTGGACTTTAGAGACTTTTTGGACATTTAGTAGTATTATTTCTAATACTAAGTTTGTTACTTATTTTCCTTCCACTTTCCAACATATAAAAAGAAAAAGATAGTAAGAAAGGAAAGAAAGAGAAATGAAGGAAAAGAAGAGGAAAGAAAGAAGAAAGGAGAAAAAGAGGAGAAAAGGGTTTTGGAAGAAAATCCAAGAACAATCATCATCCATTGATCCAAACTTCATCCAATCATCTCATCTTCCTCATTTTCATCATCTATCCAAGGTGGGTTCAGGTTAGTACCAATTTTTAGAAGTTTTGGAAATGTTTGGTTTAGGTCGAATTTATGGAAATCGATGTTTTAACGATTATAATTCGATATAAATTGAAAGGAATGATCAATATGCTTGTAGAAACATGTATTGATGTTTGTTTTGATGTTTTGGTGTACTTTGAATAAATTGAAAATCTTAGGGTTTATGGAAAATATGTGTTCTTGATGAGAATGAGATTTTATGAAAGCTTGATGATGAAACCATGGTAGAACATGTTATATACCTCTGTTTGGTTGTTTGAGACTGATGTTGAGGGATTAGGAGGGTTGGTTTTGAACTGTTATAGCAGGTTTTTTTTCTGAGTTTCGCAGAGCGCGCTTAGCGCGCAGGAGCCCGCTCAGCGCGGTGTTGAATTCCTGCAACCCCTCCAGGCCAAAGTTTTCGCGCTTAGCGCGGACAGGGGCGCGCTTAGCGCGACCTGGGACTTGGGATTTTATTCCAAAACGATAAAATTCATAACTTTTGATTCGTTTATCGGAATCGAACATTCTTTATATCGATGTAAAGCCGGGAAAATACTCTATGCAATGGAGATGAAATATGTCAATTTTACCGACCGATTAAATAATCGAGAAAGTTCCAAAAGTGATATATTTATGTTTTAATTGTTATATATTATTCTACTATGCAATTATGACATGTTTTGCCTATCCTATTATTGTTTAGCATGATTGTAATTGAATATGCATGTTAATATGGAAAAAGAAATAGAAAGAGTGAGGAAAACCCCCTTATGAACTATAGGAGAATTTAGAAGGTTTGGAGACACTAGTATAGAACATGTTGGTTAACCTTTGTGGATGGAAAGGCGAGAGAGGCCTTGAGGCATGATAGCCTAGTGATTGTCGAATACAATCATATTCGTGTGTGTGATTATGTAATCGTAACCGGTTATCTTGAGTGTAGTTTCATGAGTCTCGGACTCCTCTGAAATGGATGCACAACTACTTGGCAGGTTTGATTCCTCGTATTATACGAATGGCGCCCATGGAGCGTATGCTTGTGACGGTTAATGGCCCGTGTGAAGTGACGGTTCATAAAGGTTAATGGCATGTAGAACTCGAATCCATTCGTATGTCAAGTAGATTACAAGGATCTATGACTCGGGTCGCCTTCTAGATGTAGAAGCGGACGGGAACATTAGGTACCTTGGTATGGTTATCGATTAGTGATACTTTTGAGTTGATGAACTCGTGGCATGTTTCCATATAGTGTGAGAATTGAAATGTGAACTCAAGAGTCCTTTCCCCTTTTCCCCGGACTTGAGTTAGGATTATTAGCACCTTGTTAATCCGAGAGAATCTATAAGATAGGGAACTCACTGAGATTTGATGTATCTCACCCCACGTTGTTGATGTATTTCAGGTGCTTCAGGTTCCGAGAAGGGTAAGGATAAGGTCGTGTGATCTTTTCCTTGCTTGTTGATGGCTAGCTTCCGTAGCGAAGTATATTTTGGGATCATTGTTGATCTAGTTCTTAGTTTTTATCATTTGAACATCTTGTGTATTATATGCCTTAGGTTTTTGTACTTTGTACTTTAGGGCATTTATTTGTATACAATGTGTTAACTAGGAGCTTATGTGTTTCAGTACCAAACACTTGGATCTATATATAATATTTATGCTTTGATGTATGAGTTTTATATATGGGTGTTACATTCCTCAACACAGAGATCAATGCCATTCTGCTTGGGGATTAGAGATGCTACTGCTGAACACGCCTCTACCACACTGGTAAACTGTATCAAAATTGATGATCCTTGTAGGAAGGATGAAAAATTGCTTGAAAGTTGCATAGGGATTCTTCAAGTAAACTGCCCCATATTAGCTGACTGTTGTAGATAAACTGATCATTGCTTCAGCTTGATTAATTCTGGAAATGACTGTTTCATGGTGCTCTTAGAAAGCTTGCCCCAGTCTGAGTCTTGAAAGATGATTGTTTTACTGTACATTGGGAAAGCTTGTCCCAGCCTGAGTCTTGCAAAATCTTCTGTATAAACCAATTCTAAGAAGTCGCCATTAAACCACAAAACTTGAACTGATTCTCAACAGGACATGGAAGGAACTTTCCCCTGATTGGATCACCGACCAAGTTTCTTATTTGTTTGAAAATTCCTTGAGAAGAAAAGTTAGTTTGCAAATAAAAGTATTTGTACAAACATGGTAAATGCAGAGTTCACGCAACTTTTGAAATCAAAATCATTTTTGGAAAGATGCAAAGCATATGGGTCACTGGTCTGAACACGGCGGTTCAAGACACCAAAATGAAAAGTTTAAGCAAAAGGTATGATGTCAAAAACAAATGATCTGCAAAGATCTTTGGGAGTCAGTTTACGCAATTTTGCTGTAGTATGCTTTCAAAACAACATTGCTTCAGTTAGGTCTTTTGAGGGTTGTAATGTGGTCTGGTTCTCGGTTTAAGAAACAAAAGATAAAGGCTCAAAGTTTATTTGTGCCCACCCAATCTACGTGATGAACTCCAGTCATATGCTCAGTTAACTCAAACTATGCACTCAGGTTCCCATATGTTGGAAATTGCACTGATGATAGTAATGATGATGGTTCAAAATTCAATGGACTTGAGATGAAGATCGCTGCTTCCTTACAACTTTTGGTTGTCATACAAGCTTGTTCTTTCTTCTCTTTGTATAAGGTAAGGTCATGAGCTTCACACCTTTCTTAGCTTTTGCCTCAAAGGGGACTCGGCTCATTCTTTGAGTAAGTATTTCTTGATGACCCTTCTTCATTTATCTCTTTGGGAACAACTTGTACTACATTTATTCATTTAATTTGGAGGAGTTGAAAGGTTGTGAACGCCTGGTTTAATGATTACGGCGAACCATCATTGGCGTTTGACTTGAAAGACATCTTCGGCACTTGCTTGTTGTGTGCGAAGGAAAATTTGTGAATGCAACCTTTTGTTGAAAGGCGTCTTGCATGAAACTCTTGTATTTGAATGCATAATCAAGTTAACTGAGAACTACCCTGCCCCAGGTTAAGATTGTGGGTTTTTATTTGTAAAGAAAAGAAACTCCTACTTCAAGGCACGAAGGGGTTGACGAGGGATTAACTTCCTTATGTCTCCAGTGTTTGGAAATTGAAACAATGCCTTACATCGTCAGCAAAGTCTTGATTTGAAAGCATACCAACAGCAGTTATGAGTATAAAGTTTTCATCATCCTCCCTCCAATCTTTGCACAATAAAAAAGAAAGTGGACAAGAGAATTTTTTTTTATTTTTCTTGAAGGAGAAAGCATTAAGAAGTAAATAGCAAACACAAATGAATTGAATCAAAAAGTTGCAAATGCTCATTTCATTAATTACAAAAGTACAAACATAGTTGAAAGCAAACAGCTATTACAAAATAAGGAAAATGCAAACAACAAGAAACAATACCTAGTGACTAATCAACACAAGGGTGAGTTGTCCTGTCTGAAACACTGGCTTTTAGGAGGATAATTGTTGAAGTCGACTAAAGCTTCACTTGGCGTGCCCAGGCAGAGGATTACTTTGGACATTGGGATTGTCTTTAAAGGAGAGGATTTTGTTCCTCATCATCTCTTGTACTCTAGCCTTCAATGCAAAGCAACCTTCCAAGTTATGGCCCGCACCACCTTGATGGTATTCACAATGAAGATCAGCCCTATAGCCGGCTGGAAGAGGATTTGGAGGAGGAGGCAAAGGCCTTGTGGTAATCAAACCTTGTTGAACCATACCAGGATAAAGTTCAATGTATGTCATTGGAATAGGATCAAATTGATTCCTATTACGATACTGGCTCTGTCCTGCAGTCGGACGTTGAGGAGCTTGAGTTGGTCGTGGGGTAGCAACCACATGAGTGACAACATCAACAGTAGGGTTAACAACATACTGAGGTTGAGGACAAGGCCTTCTCACTTCAACCATTATAGCATTAGTCTGATCTTCCTTCTTTTTCTGAAAGTTCCCAAGGATTTCTTCACAGCATTGGAAGATTCAGCAACCTTAGATACTTTTCCTTTCTTAAGACCTTCCTCGAGTCTTTGGCCGATAGTAACCAAATCAGTGAAGTTGGAAGAAACACTTCTAATCATCTTCTCCCAATAGAATGGGGACAAGGTATCCATGAACATTCCAGTTAATTCCTTTTCGGCCAAGGGAGGTTCAACCTGGGAAGCCAACTCCCTCCAGCGCTGAGCATACTCCTTAAAAGATTCTTTCTCAAGTTGAGTCATATTTTGCAGCTGGCGGTGATCAGGAGCCATGTCAAGGTTATACTTGTACTGCTTCATGAAGGCATTTATGAGATCTTGGAAGCAGTGGATAGAGTTTTGCTCGAGACCCATATACCATTTGAGTGAGGCTCCACTCAAGCTGTCTTGAAAACAGTGGATAAGCAACTTCTGATTCTTGGCATAAGCAGTCATCCTGCGAAGATACATGACCAAATGAGCCTTTGGACAAGAATGGCCCTTGTACTTCACAAAATCTGGAGTTTTGAATTTAGCTGGCATAACAAGGTCAGATACTAAGCACATGTTGTCTGCATCCACATTAAAGAAATCAGTACCCTCAACGGCTTTGAGTCTCTTCTCCATGCTCTGAAACTGCTCTCGGAAAACTTCAGGTTCAACAAAGTCTTCACGGTCTTCACCTTGAGCACTAGCAGCATTGTACTCATAAAGGGGATTCTCAAAGGGAGCTCGAGTAGTCTGAACTATAGGTTGAGGCTCGGAAAAAACAGGAGCTTGAAACACTGGTCTAGCAGTCTGACCAATCATAGCAGTAGATGCAAGAGGTGGAGAATAGTTGTGTGGCAAACCAAACTCTGGCCAAGTTGAAGGTGGCATCTGAACTGGTGGAGGATCAGCGCTTGAAACTTCCTGGATGATAGTCCTTTGGGGTGGCTCTCCCCTAGAAATCAAGACTTGAAGCATCTTAGTGAGTTTGGTTACACTTGACTTGAGGTCGTCGATCTCCATTCAGATCTCAGCATTGTGTACCTCTTGCTCTGACATCCTTCATCTGTAGTTAGCTCTAGTCCGGTATCAGTGTCGAGGAATCAGCTTGACGACTCACAGGTGATACTGGAAGATAGAGACAGTTGTAAATAAGTCACTAGATAGACATACATATGCAATGAATCATGCAAAGATGCAAATGATATGCAATACAATGCAAACAGGAAGCGAAACACATGCAACAGGATCAAAGGTTTGAGATCACGGCATGGAGTCTGGGTAAAGAACCAACCACGGGGTGTGTACTAGGGTTACTGTATCCGTATAACAGGGTTCTAAGAAGTTCCCAGAGTCAACAACCCATCTTTCGGATTTTATCGACTTCCCGAATGACTCGGTAATCAATAAAATTCTCAAGAGAATCTCGTCTGAGTGTAGTATCGCGTGACAACCATTTCAGAAATAGACTCCCTCATGGTCACCGCACTACATCCTAAGAGGCCAAGTGGGGTTAAAGGTAACTAAGGTTCTCAGTTTTGACAGCACCTATGTCGAGAGTAGCACGTTTTCACGAATATACTCACTCAACATGACTAAACTCTCAAGAGGGCCTAAACTGAGTGATGGTGTCTCAAGTCAACTTTTTCAGGAATCGACTCCCTCAAAGCCTCCTTGAATATACCATCGTCCTATAATAAGTGCACTCAAGTCCGGGTATTGGACTTATCTCACCACTCAAAGTAACAACCCTGCACACAGAAAAAGCCCAAGCACAACAGGTATATACAGATATACAAAATATACAAGCATACAAGCAAGCGAACATATAAATAACACAAAGACAAACAAGGTGGGATTAACCCTCTTAGGGGAAGTGTCCCCAGTGAAGTCGCCATTTTCTGTTGCGGTGAGAATCTGATAACAAGCTATTAATTAACTTGAATCACAAAACATGAAATTCACCACCGAGCTTTGATTTATCCAAAGGAAAGGGTAAAGAACAAAAACCCTAATAAGAGAATCTAGGTTCAGGGGTTGGTTATACTAAGGGAATGTATTAGCACCCTAAGTATCTGTAGTACTCTACAGGAACCTCTTGTTAGTATTTGTGTTATGCTAAAGTTGCTTGCTAAAGAAACTGTGTTAAGGATAAAGTAAAGACCTATGGGTATGTACACTAAGTATGCTCGCCAAGACGTCACATCTTGTGCCTACGTATCTGACTAAAGAATCAGAGCAACCGTAGTTCACCTCACTACGGGGTAAAAGGCTGTAAAATAGAAAGGTGAAATCCAAGAAGGCATTGGATGTAAAGGAAAAAGGGTGGAATCCAAGAAGACATTGGATGTAAAGGAAAAAGGTGGAAAAAAGAAAAGGTGGAATCCGAGAAGGCATCGGATGTAAAGGAAAAAGGTAGAAAAAGAAAAAGGTGGCTTGCTAGGATCTCGCAATCCTATGCCTACGTATTCTCAAGATGAACTTGAGAAATCAGAGCGTTCGTAGTTCCCCTCAATACGGGGGTGAGGAACTCTTGACTGTGGTCAAGGTTCCAAGGGAAAGTAGGGTCTGACGGCAAGACACCTACGTGGAGTGCGGCGACTCCAAACCTAAGGCTAGGTTAGAAGGGAAGGCAAGTCTCGATCGCACGGCGGCTTGAGATAAGGGAATAGTGGACAGGGCTATCCTAAATGACATGGCAGTCAACAGGGAATGATCTTTTCCATTGGAATGAGGTAAACAGATAAGTCACAGAAGCAATACACGGAAAAGCATCATGCATGGTCAAACAGATAAGATACGCGGCAAAACCTCGCGAGAAAATAATAACAGTCACGGCAAAGCATCGTGATAAAATAATAACAGTCACGGCAAAGCATCGTGAGAAAATATTAACCACTACAAATATATATATGACAAAAATTGAAATAATATTTATAAAACTATAAAAAAGTTAAAATAATACAAAATTATAATAGAGATTAAAATAACATTAAATTAATAACTAAAAATATAAAGGTATATATATATCTATAAAACTATAAAAAAAACAGTAACTATTTATATATATATATATATATATATATATATATATATATATATATATATATATATAAAGAAATAGAAAAAGTAAAAATAAATAAAAATATATGCTGAACACAATCCATAAAAATAAATATATATGTATGCTAACAATAAAGTATACATAACTTTTATCTAAACTTAAACAGAAACAGCATATATGTGCTAAATACAACCAAATAAATATATAATATGTAACAACAATAACAAGTATATATATGTAACCGAAAAATGTATATACTATATCGACTTAGTCCAAAAGTATATATATATATATATATATATATATATATATATATATATATATATATATATATATATATATATATATATATATATATTATTTATATTATAAATTAAGCTAAAAAGTATAACTAAGCATATGTGTTATTTATTTAAAACAAATATTAAATAACAGGATCAAATCAAAATGAAAACCAGCATCTACAACAACGAATTTAAGAAAAACAAAAAGTCAAAGCATCTTTCAGTACAAAGAAAAAAAAACAAAACTAGTTAAAAGGAAATGAACCTGAAAGTAACTTCCTCTCCACACGTCCTCGCGCTATCCTTGCACGGTTTGTTCGCGATTCCTCTCGTTCCGGATTTTCACGCTCTTGTTCTCGCGTCTCTCTGCTTCTACGCTATTTTCTCTCTCGGCTTGTCTTTCTCACAACGGCGCGGTTTGCGTGAGTTAGCAATGGTTGAGTTGTTAAGGTTTGGTGTTACGTCGGATTCGGAGACGGTTGAAGTGTGTGTTCTCACGGCAAGGATGTTGAAGGGTGGTGGCACTGGTAGTTGCATTCGTCGCCGGGGACAAACCACTGTGGTGTTTTACGGTTGCATTAATTGAGGAAAATGAGAGTTATACATGGATGAGTGTGGTCATGGATATGTATGAAGTGTTGCTTATTGTATGCAAAGGTTTGAAGGTGATATTTGGTGATTTTTGAGCGACTTGATGGTGGTTGAAAATGGATTTGTTGGTGTTGTAATGAAGTTGATGATGTTTGTGTCGTTTCCTTTTGAATACGGTGAAGGGCAAATATTTTTTAGGGTAGTTGATGGAGTGTTATGGTTGTATGGATATTAAAAAATAGTGAGTGATTATGGTGATGTAGTAAAAGTGAAGAGAGATGGATTGGCTTGGCTTGTGTTTTGAGTTTTTAGAGGAGAGTGATGAAATGGTAGTGGTTTTCGGTAGCAGAGAAAATGAGAGAGACAACAGCAATATGTTTTCTTTTTTGAATGAGGGAGTTGTGAAGTGTTTGTTGAAGGTTGCAGGTAAGAGAGAAATGATTTTTAGCTAGGATGGTAGCGTGAAAAGGTCTCTGTTTCTTAGTTGTGTATGGGAACTGATGTTTTCTATTGTGAATACTTCCTCCTCTCTCTCTTTTATCCAAAACAAAACTTGGAAGTTAAGTTTTAATCGTACCGTTTTTTCCGCGGCTGTGCATGTCTTGTGTATGGCTTTGTCGCGTGTAGCAGAGGGATTTTGAAGTGTACAACAAAGAGTACGGTTTGGCTTAGGGAGGAAGAGAAGAAACCATTTTGGTGCAAGCTCTGTGTTTTGGCAGCAGAGCCAGTTTTTGGCATTTGGTTTTGTGATCAAAAGGTGTAAAGGATTTGTAACAGTGTAGCAGGATTTTGGTCAAAGGTTTACAGGCAAAGTGTGGAGTTGCTGTCAAGACAATACGCATGGCCTAATGTCCCTTTCTCTCTCTTTATTTTTGTATTATACTATAAAAGAAATTGAACTCTACATTATTTACACTAAATTAAGTTAAACTAAAAAAGTAAAATAAAAAAAATTAGACTAAATCAATAGAATTAAACTAGTTAAATTAAAAGTAAACCAAATCAAAATTAATCTAATTAAAAATTAAACTAAAATAAAAGGCTAAACTAAAATTAAAATTAAATTAAGTTTAAAATAAAAATTGTAATTTAAAAACACAATAAACTAAATTAAATATGAACTAAGTAAAAGATAAACTATATTGAAATTAACTAAATAAATCTTAAATAAACTTATGATAACTATTAAAATCAAGATTGACATAGAAGGAAAAAATGCATGATTAATGAGATGTCTAACTAAAAAATGAGACGACTGACTAAAAAAATGCAAACGACCAGAATATCTGAGGGTAAAATTTGGGGTACAACAGTTGCCCCTATTTAAATATCTCCACCGGATGACATGAGTGATGATAGTCTTCATAAAATCATGGTGGAAGGTATTTAAATATAGATAACCGAAAATTTTACCCTCAGACTCACAGATATGCAATGCTATGGACCAAAGAAACAAACTAAGATGATGACATGCTATGAACTCTAATATGATAAAAGTGCGAAATGGTAAATGCAAAATGCAAACGAAGACGAAAGCAGGCAAGGACAAAGTCCATGCAATGAGCAATCACTGGGGATGACAACAACACTGGGGAAGCTGAAATAAAACCGAGGAATATCTAAGGTGACTGAGCAACTGGTTCAAGCGTGACCGGCTGACACTTTAGAAAGAATAGATAACACAAGATCCTCAATGGAAATAGAACCGGAAAGACGGTCTCCACTGGGGAATCAAACAAAGACTTAATCCGGAAGAACATCAGAAAGAGAAAGGCACATCCGGAAAAGCATCAGATGACAAAAGAGACCAGACATCCAATAATGGCTTTGAATGAAAGGTACAATCACAATATCTGAGAAGGCATCAGATGAAAGTGAACAAAGACTACATTCAAGAATGGAATTGAATGCAAATGAACCAGTCATCCAGTAATGGCTTTGAATGAAAGGTAAAAATCACAATACCTGAGAAAGCATCAGATATATGTGAACAAAGATTACATTCAAGAATGGCATTGAATGCAAAGGAGCCAATCACCCAATAATTGCTTTGGATTAAAGGTATAAATCACGACATCTAATAATGGCTTTAGATGAATGTGAACAAAGATTACATTCAAGAAAGACATTGAATGCAAAGAAACCAGTCATCCAATAATGGCTTTGGATGAAAGGTATAAATCACGGCATCTAATAATGGCTTTAGATGAATGTGAACAAAGATTACATTCAAGAATGACATTGAATGCAAAGGAACCAATCACCCAATAATGGCTTTGGATGAAAGGTATAAATCCCAATATCTAATAATGGCTTTAGATAAGAGTGAACAGAGACTACATTCAAGAATGGCATTGAGTGCAAAGAAACCAGTCATCCAATAATGGCTTTGAATGAAAGGTAAAAATCACAATATCTAATAATAGCTTTAGATAAAAGTGAACAAAGCAGGGATCCAAGAAGGCATTGGACACAAAGGAACCAGTCATCCAATAATGGCTTTGAATGAAAGGTAAACTCATAATATCCGAGAAAGCATCAGATGAGAATGAGATAAAAGGTGAAATCCAAGAAGGCATTGGATATAAAGACACCAGACATCCAATAATGACTTTGAATGAAAGGTATAAATCACGATATCTGAGACGGCATCAAATAGACATGAGAAAGGTAGAGATCCAAGAAAGCATTAGATAAAAAGAAACCAGACATCCAATAATGGCTTTGAATGAAAGGCAAAACCCATAGTATCTGAGAAAGCATCATATGCAAAAGAAACCACAGTATTCAAGACAGCATTGAATGAATGTGAACAAAGATATACCCAAGAAAGCATTGGATACAAAGAAAGAACAACGTCCAAGAAAGCATTGAACAAAGAAATACCCAAGAAAGAATTGGATAAGAGGAAAGAACTTTCAGGAATGGCACTGAAAGTAAAAGCAAATCACTATATTCAAGAATGGCATCAAATGATAGTGAGAAAGACATCCAGGAATGACACTAAATGCAAAGGAGAAAGCCCATCCAAGAATGGCACTGAATGAACAGATAAGACTTTAAGGAATGATACTGCAAGATATCAAGCAAAATTGATGGGGATTACAGAAGAGAGGCAAAACTTCCAGGAATAACACTGGGAGAAACAAGAGGAATAAGATATCCAGGAATGGCACTGGAGATCACAAGAGACGGACATCCAGAAATGGCACTGGAGCGAGAGAATATAAAGATCCAGGAATAGCACTGGAATGAGAGAATACAAACATCCAACAACAGGACTAGATGCTCAAGGAAACAACAAAATTCAGGAATGGCACTGAATGAAAGGACAGGTAATATTTTGGTAAGTGCCAAGTAAGTCGGACTTTGACCACAAGGTAAGACACGGATAACAACACGACCTCGGGTGAAATGCAAATGAGGATGACACACTCATGCTATGCATATGTATATGAATTATGCAGATGATATATGATCAAATGCAAATGCGATGTGTATGCTGACGACACAACTCGACTCTTTGGGTAGAAGACAAGACTGGAAGACTGATTCCTTGTAATACCCCGTATTTTACTAATTTGGACTTTAGAGACTTTTTGGACATTTAGTAGTATTATTTCTAATACTAAGTTTGTTACTTATTTTCCTTCCACTTTCCAACATATAAAAAGAAAAAGATAGTAAGAAAGGAAAGAAAGAGAAAAGAAGGAAAAGAAGAGGAAAGTAAGAAGAAAGGAGAAAAAGAGGAGAAAAGGGTTTTGGAAGAAAATCCAAGAACAATCATCATCCATTGATCCAAACTTCATCCAATCATCTCATCTTCCTCATTTTCATCGTCTATCCAAGGTGGGTTCTAGTTAGTACCAATTTTTAGAAGTTTTGGAAATGTTTGGTTTAGGTTGAATTTATGGAAATCGATGTTTTAATGGTTAGAATTCGATATAAATTGAAAGGAATGATCAATATGCTTGTAGAAACATGTATTGATGTTTGTTTTGACGTTTTGGTGTACTTTGAATAAACTGAAAATCTTAGGGTTTATGGAAAATATGTGTTCTTGATGAGAATGAGGTTTTATGAAAGCTTGATGATGAAACCATGGTAGAACATGTTATATACCTCTATTTGGTTGTTTGAGACTGATGTTGAGGGATTAGGAGGGTTGGTTTTGAACTGTTATAGCAGTTTTTTTTTTAGTTTCGCAGAGCGCGCAGGAGCCCGCTCAGCGCGGTGTTGAATTCCTGCAACCCCTCCAGGCCGAAGTTTTCGCGCTTAGCGCGGACAGGGGCGCGCTTAGCGCGACCTGGGACTTGGGATTTTATTCCAAAACGAGAAAATTCATAACTTTTGATTCGTTTATCGGAATCGAACATTCTTTATATCGATGTAAAGCCGGGAAAATATTCTATGCAATGGAGATGAAATATGTCAATTTTACTGACCGATTAAATAATCAAGAAAGTTCCAAAAGTGATATATTTATGTTTTAATTGTTATATATTATTCTACTATGCAATTATGACATGTCTTGCCTATCCTATTATTGTTTAGCATGATTGTAATTGAATATGCATGTTAATATGGAAAAAGAAATAGAAAGAGTGAGGAAAACCCCCTTATGAACTATAGGAGAATTTAGAAGGTTTGGAGACACTAGTATGGAACATGTTGGTTAACCTTTGTGGATGGAAAGGCGAGAGAGGCCTTGAGGCATGATAGCCTAGTGATTGTCGAATACAATCATATTTGTGTGTGTGATTACGCAATCGTAAACGGTTATCTTGAGTGTAGTTTCATGAGTCTCGGACTCCTCTGAAATGGATGCACAACTACTTGGAAGGTTTGATTCCCCGTATTGTACGAATGGCGCCCATAGAGCGTATGCTTGTGACGGTTAATGGCCCGTGTGAAGTGACGGTTCATAACGGTTAATGGCCCGTAGAACCCGAATCCATTCGTATGTCAAGTAGATTACAAAGATCTACGACTCGGGTTACCTTCTAGACGTAGAAACGGACGGGAACAGGAGGTTCCTTGGTATGGTTATCGATTAGTGATACTTTTGAGTTGATAAACTCGTGGCATGTTTCCATATAGTGTGAGAATTGAAATGTGAACTCAAGAGTCCTTTCCCCTTTTCCCCGGACTTGAGTTAGGATTGTTAGCACCTTGTTAATCCGAGAGAATCTATAAGATAGGGAACTCACTGAGATTTGATGTATCTCACCCCACGTTGTTGATGTATTTCAGGTGCTTCAGGCTCCGAGAAGGGTAAGGATAAGGCCGTGTGATCTTTTCCTTGCTTGTTGATGGCTAGCTTCCGTAGCGAAGTATATTTTGGGATCATTATTGATCTAGTTCTTTGTGTTTATCATTTGAACATCTTGTGTATAATATGCCTTAGGTTTTTGTACTTTGTACTTTAGGGCATTTATTTGTATACAATGTGTTAACTAGGAGCTTATGTGTTTCAGTACCAAACACTTGGATCTATATATAATATTTATGCTTTGATGTATGAGTTTTATATATGGGTGTTACAGTTGGTATCAGAGCAGGTCGCATCCTCGACCTAGCCATGAAATAGTATAAGTATTTCTTTCCGTTTCATATACGTTGTGTCGCCATTGGTCTTAAGTGTTATATTTATGGCATTGAGCTAGATCAACTTAATCCTATTTGTATGACATTTAGGAACATGGCTGAAGGACGTAGAAACACTCGTGGTAGACCCTGCACCACTTCTGAAGGGACGAATCTACCGGGCGACGATGGCAATGCTCCTCTGTATCAGTTTATGCAACAGATGCAGCAGCAATAGAATCTATTTATGCAGCAAATGGTGCAACAAAAGAATGGAGGTTTGCATCCTACGGTAGTTGTTCCAGAAGCTGAAGGTGGGAAATTCCAGGATTTTATCCGCATGAATCCTCCAGAATTTCATGGCGGATTAGATCCCGTGAAGGCTCACGAATGGATTTCTGGTATGAAGAGGATTTTCTTGATAGTCCAATGCAGCGAAGAGAACAAGGTGTTCTTTGCTTCTCATTCACTGAAGGGTCCCGCTATGAGATGGTGGGAGAGCGCTTTGGCTTTGATGGCTATTCAGGAAGTGCCTAAGGTTTGGGAACAGTTCAAAGTTGTTTTCATGGAGAAGTATTTTCTGAGCTCTTTGAGAACTCAGAAAGAGTTTGATTTTCAACAACTAAGACAAGGTAGTATGACTGTGGCAAGTTATGCTAAAAAGTTTGAAGACATGGCTGCTTATTCTAGGCAGGCTATGTATGCTCCAGATGAGAGGTGGAAGGTGGACCAATATATTTTTGGACTTAGAGCTGAAATATCCCATAGTGTATCTCAGAGGGAGTTCACTACTTATGCCGAAGTTCTAAGACAATGCTATGTAGCTGAACATAGTTTGAAGAAAGTCTAAGCGGAAAGTGTAACGAGTAGGGTGAATCAAGGGGATCGCGGAAGATCCAACCAACAATTCAGGCCTAGGCAACAAGTCTTCAAAGGAAAACAAGTTCAAGATTCAAGGGCGAGTACACCTCCGGTGTGTCGCACTTGTGGAAGGATGCATTATGGAAGGTGTGGTATAGACAATGTGAAGTGTTACCCATGTCAGAAGGTGGGTCATTTGAAAAGGGATTGTCCTCAGAATAGGACTCAGACACAAGGAAGGGTTTATACCTTAGATGCAAGGAAGAAGAAGAGTGACAATTCCTTAATTGCTGGTACGTGCTTCGTTAACGGATTTCCTTGTTTTGTTTTGTTTGATTGCGGAGCTACACACTCTTTTGTATCGATGCAATGTATGAAGCGACTAGGGTTGCGGTCTGTTCCTTTGACTCCTCCTATGGTGGTCACTACCGCCATGGATGAAATAGTTGAGACACCGTCGATGTGTGAAAACTGTGTTTTATCTGTGGACGGTAGAGTTTTTCAGATTGATCTTATTTGCTTGCCACTTAAGAAAGTTGATGTCATTTTGGGAATGGATTGGCTTTCTGCTAATTCGGTGTTTATTGGGTGTGAAGAAAAGCTCATCATCATTCCCTCTATTGATGCTACCCTGAAGGATGTCTTAACAACTATTCTAGAAGGTACGGTTGGAATGATAAATTTCTTGTTCGAAGAAGAGAAATATGTTCTTTTGGTTCTCACTAAGGAAGGGAGTCGCGACCTTCAAGTTTTGGATATTCCAGTAGTTGCGAGTTTTCCGAAGTTTTCCCCGAAGATGTCACTTCTCTTCCTCCGGAGAGGGAAGTGGAATTTTCTATTGACCTGGTACTGGGAACGGCTCCTATATCGTTTCTCCGTACCGGATGGCACCGCTTGAATTAAGAGAACTGAAGGAACAATTGGAAGAGCTTATGGCTAAGCATTTTGTTAGACTTGTGTTTCACCATGGGGAGCCCCAGTTTTGTTAGTAAAGAAGAAAGACGACGGGATGCGATTGTGTATTGACTATCGTCAGCTGAATAAAGTCACCATTAAGAACAAGTATCCCTTGCCCAGGATAGACGACCTATTAGATCAATTGAAAGGAGCCTGTGTGTTCTCGAAGATTGATTTGAGGTCGGGTTATCACCAAATCCGAGTGAAGAGTTCTGATGTACCTAAGACTGCATTTAGGACCCGTTATGGTCATTACGAATTCTTAGTGATGCCTTTCAGCGTGACTAATGCTCCAGCTATTTTTATGGATTATATGAATCGGTTATTTCAAATTTACTTGGATCAATTTGTTGTGATCTTCATTGATGACATTCTTATCTATTCCCGTACTAAACAAGAGCACGAAGGACATTTGAGAATCGTCTTATCGATCTTACAAGAGAAGCAACTTTTTGCCAAGTTAAGCAAGTGCGAGTTCTGGATGTCTGAAGTTAGTTTTCTTGGTCACGTTATATCACAGGGTGGTGTAGCGGTGGATCCGTCAAAGGTTGAAGTTGTGATTAATTGGTAGAGACCGAAGATTGTATCGGAAATTAGAAGTTTCTTGGGTCTAGCAGGCTACTACATAAGGTTTATCAAAGACTTTTCGCAATTAGCATTACCAATGACTAAGCTTACTCGGAAAGAATGCCCCTTTGAGTGGGATTCGGCGTGTGAACAAAGTTTTATGAGTTTGAAGGAAAGATTGACTACAGCTCCCGTTCTGATTATTCCCGATCCTAGCAAGTCGTATGAGGTATTTTGTGAAGTGTCTAAGATGGGATTAGGAGGCGTTTTAATGCAAGAAAGTCACCTGGTGGCTTATGCTTCTCGACAGTTGAAAATTCACGAGAAGAATTATCCAACCCACGATTTGGAATTAGCGGCGGTGGTGGTTACTTTGAAAGTGTGGCGTCACTATTTATACGGAGTACATTTTGAAATGTTTAGTGACCACAAGAGTTTAAAGTACCTCTTTGACCAAAAAGAGTTAAATATGCGTCAAAGGAGGTGGATGGAATATTTAAAAGATTATGATCTAGAAGTAAAATACCATCCGGGTAAAGCGAACAAAGTGGTTGATGCCTTGAGTAAGAAAGCTTTGAGAAAGGCCAAATTGATGATGTTAGAGTATTCGTTGTTGGAAAGGTTTAGAGATTTAAATCTTCAATTTGTGTGGACTCCTAATGGAGTGATTATGGGGAATTTGAATGTCAGTTCTACTTTAAGAGTTGAAATTCAACAAGGACAATTATTGGATGAGAAATTGCAAGAGATGCTAAGTTAACCGGGTTTTGTGCACGCTAGCGATGGAATGATTACGTTTAACCAAAGGATTTACGTTTCGAACGATGCGACTTTGAAAAGAAGGATTTTAGAGGAAGCGCATAAGGGTACCTTCACTATACATCCTGGTTCTTCAAAGATGTATCAAGATTTAAAGAAGGACTATTGGTGGTTCGGTATGAAAAGAGATGTTGCGGTCTTCGTGTCGGAATGTGCGATATGCCAACAAGTTAAGATTGAACATCAAAGAGCGGGTGGATTATTGCAACCATTAGAAATCCCAACTTGGAAATGGGATAGTATTTTTATGGATTTTGCAGTAGGTTTACCCCGTACACTAGGTGGTTATGATTCGATTTGGGTAATAGTAGATCGGTTGACAAAGTCGGCGCATTTCCTAGCCGTGAAGACTACTTTCAAGGCAAGTCATCTTGCGAGGTTGTTTATTGCGGAAATTGTAAAATTGCACGGTATTCCCTCTAATATTGTGTCGGATAGAGATCCGAAGCTTACTTCGAGGTTTTGGAAAGTTTTCCAATAAGCTATGGGTACGGAGTTGCGTTTGAGCACGTCTAATCATCCTCAGACGGATGGTTAAACTGAACGAACAATACAAACAATGGAGGATATGTTGAGAGCTTGTGTACTAGAAAGTAAGGGTAATTGGAGAGAACTACTACCATTGATTGAGTTCTCTTATAACAATAGTTACCATGCGAGCATCGGAATGGCTCCTTATGAAGCTTTGTATGGAAGAAAGTGTAGGACACCTTTGTGTTGGGCGAAAGTTGGGGAAGATAAAATCTTAGGACCCGATATCATCCAAGAGACTACGGAAAAAATTCGAATGATCCGCGAGAAAATTAAGCAAGCACAAGATCGACAAAAGAGTTATGCGGACAATCGAAGGAGACCTTTAGAATTTGAAGAAGGTGACCATGTGTTTTTGAAAGTTACTCTAAGATTAAGACTGAAGGGACCGTTTAAGTCACGGAAGTTAAGTCCGAGATACGTGGGACCGTATCAAGTTTTAGAAAGGATTGACGAAGTAGCGTACAGGTTGGCCTTACCTCCTTCTCTATCGGAAATTCACGATGTTTTCCATGTATCTCAACTTCGGAGGTTTGTTCCAGACCCTCTTCGGCCGATTCTACCGGATACGATTGAAATAGAAGCAGACTTGACTTTTGAACCTCCACCGAGTCGCATTGTGGGGAGAGAAACAAAAGTACTAAGGAACAAGGATATTTCTCTCGTTAAGGTGCAGTGGGATGTAACACATCCGGGTGATGCAACTTGGGAACTTGAATAAAAAATGCGAGATGCTTACCCTCATCTGTTCAGGTAATCTTTAAATTCGAGGGCGAATTTCTATTGAAGGGGGGAGGATGTAATACCCCATATTTTACTAATTTGGACTTTAGAGACTTTTTGGACATTTAGTAGTATTATTTCTAATACTAAGTTTGTTACTTATTTTCCTTCCACTTTCCAACATATAAAAAGAAAAATATAGTAAGAAAGGAAAGAAAGAGAAAAGAAGGAAAAGAAGAGGAAAGAAAGAAGAAAGGAGAAAAAGAGGAGAAAAGGGTTTTGGAAGAAAATCCAAGAACAATCATCATCCATTGATCCAAACTTCATCCAATCATCTCATCTTCCTCATTTTCATCGTCTATCCAAGGTGGGTTCTAGTTAGTACCAATTTTTAGAAGTTTTGGAAATGTTTGGTTTAGGTCGAATTTATGGAAATCGATGTTTTAACGGTTAGAATTCGATATAAATTGAAAGGAATGATCAATATGCTTGTAGAAACATGTATTGATGTTTGTTTTGATGTTTTGGTGTACTTTGAATAAATTGAAAATCTTAGGGTTTATGGAAAATGTGTTCTTGATGAGAATGAGATTTTATGAAAGCTTGATGATGAAACCATGGTAGAACATGTTATATGCCTCTGTTTGGTTGTTTGAGACTGATGTTGAGGGATTAGGAGGGTTGGTTTTGAACTGTTATAGCAGGTTTTTTTCTGAGTTTCGCAGAGCGCGCTTAGCGCGCAGGAGCCCGCTCAGCGCAGTGTTGAATTCCTGCAACCCCTCCAGGCCAAAGTTTTCGCGCTTAGCGTGGACAGGGGCGTGCTTAGCGCGACCTGGGACTTGGGATTTTATTCCAAAACGAGAAAATTCATAACTTTTGATTCGTTTATCAGAATCGAACATTCTTTATATCGATGTAAAGCTGGGAAAATATTCTATGCAATGGAGATGAAATATGTCGATTTTACCGACCGATTAAATAATCGAGAAAGTTCCAAAAGTGATATATTTATGTTTTAGTTGTTTTATATTATTCTACTATGCAATTATGACATGTCTTGCCTATCCTATTATTGTTTAGCATGATTGTAATTGAATATGCATGTTAATATGGAAAAAGAAATAGAAAGAGTGAGGAAAACCCCCTTATGAACTATAGGAGAATTTAGAAGGTTTGGAGACACTAGTATGGAACATATTGGTTAACCTTTGTAGATGGAAAGGCGAGAGAGGCCTTGAGGCATGATAGCCTAGTGATTGTTGAATACAATCATATTCGTGTGTGTGATTACGTAATCGTAACCGGTTATCTTGAGTGTAGTTTCATGAGTCTCGGACTCCTCTGAAATGGATGCACAACTACTTGGCATGTTTGATTCCCCGTATTGTACGAATGGCGCCCATGGAGCGTATGCTTGTGACGGTTAATGGCCCGTGTGAAGTGACGGTTCATAACGGTTAATGGCCTGTAGAACCCGAATCCATTCGTATGTCAAGTAGATTACAAGGATCTATGACTCGGGTCGCCTTCTAGACGTAGAAGCGGACGGGAACAGGAGGTACCTTGGTATAGTTATCAATTAGTGATACTTTTGAGTTGATGAACTCGTGGCATGTTTCCATATAGTGTGAGAATTGAACTGTGAACTCAAGAGTCCTTTCCCCTTTTCCCCGGACTTGAGTTAGGATTGTTAGCACCTTGTTAATCCGAGAGAATCTATAAGATAGGGAACTCACTGAGATTTGATGTATCTCACCCCACGTTGTTGATGTATTTCAGGTGCTTCTGGTTCCGAGAAGGGTAAGGATAAGGTCGTGTGATCTTTTCCTTGCTTGTTGATGGCTAGCTTCTGTAGCGAAGTATATTTTGGGATCATTGTTGATCTAGTTCTTAGTTTTTATGATTTGAACATCTTGTGTATAGTATGCCTTAGGTTTTTGTACTTTGTACTTTAGGGCATTTATTTGTATACAATGTGTTAACTAGGAGCTTATGTGTTTCAGTACCAAACACTTGGATCTATATATAATATTTATGCTTTGATGTATGAATTTTATATATGGGTGTTACATTCCTCAACACAGAGATCATTGCCATTCTGCTTGGGGATTAGAGATGCTACTACTGAACACGCCTCTACCACACTGGTAAACTGTATCAAAATTGATGATCCTTGTAGGAAGGATGAAAAACTGCTTGAAAGTTGCATAGGGATTCTTCAAGTAAACTGCCCCATATTAGCTGACTGTTGTAGATAAACTGATCATTGCTTCAGCTTGATTAATTCTGGAAATGACCGTTTCATGGTGCTCTTAGAAAGCTTGCCCCAGTCTGTGTCTTGAAAGATGATTGTTTTACTGTACACTGGGAAAGCTTGTCCCAGCCTGAGTCTTGCAAAATCTTTTGTATAAACCAATTCTAAGAAGTCGCCATTAAACCACAAAACTTGAACTGATTCTCAACATGATATGGAAGGAACTTTCCCCTGATTGGATCACCGACCAAGTTTCTTATTTGTTTGAAAATTTCTTGAGAAGGAAAGTTAGTTTGCAAACAAAAGTATTTGTACAACCTTTTGTTGTGTGCGAAGGAAAATTTGTGAATGCAACCTTTTGTTGAAAGGCGTCTTGCATGAAACTCTTGTATTTGAATGCACAATCAAGTTAACTGAGACCCTGCCCCAGGTTAAGATTGTGGGTTTTTATTTGTAAAGAAAAGAAACTCCTACTTCAAGGCACGAAGGGGTTGATGAGGGATTAACTTCCTTTTGTCTCCAGTGTTTGGGAATTGAAACAATGCCTTACATCGTCAGCAAAGTCTTGATTTGAAAGCATACCAACAGCAGTTATAAGTATAAAGTTTTCATCATCCTCCCTCCAATATTTGCACAATCAAAAAGAAAGTGGACAAGAGAATTTTTTTTTTATTTTTCTTGAAGGAGAAAGCATTAAGAAGTAAATAGCAAACACAAATGAATTGAATCAAAAAGTTGCAAATGCTCCTTTCATTAATTACGAAAGTACAAACATAGTTGAAAGAAAACATCTATTACAAAATAAGGAAAATGCAAACAACAAGAAACAAGACCTAGTGACTAATCAACACAAGGGTGAGCTGTCCTATCTGAAACACTGGCTTTTAGGAGGATAATTGTTGAAGTCGACTAAAGCTTCACTTGGCGTGCCCGGGCAGAGGATTACTTTGGACATTGGGATTATCTTTAAAGGAGAGGATTTTGTTCCTCATCAGCTCTTGTACTCTAGCCTTCAATGCAAAGCAACCTTCCAAGTTATGGCCCGCACCACCTTGATGGTATTCACAATGAAGATCAGCCCTATAGCCAGCTGGAAGAGGATTTGGAGGAGGAGGCAAAGGCCTTGTGGTAATCAAACCTTGTTGAACCATACCAGGATAAAGTTTAATGTATGTCATTGGAATAGGATCAAATTAATTCCTATTACGATACTGGCTCTGTCCTGCAGCCGGACGTTGAGGAGCTTTAGTTGGTCGTGGGGTAGCAACCACATGAGTGACAACATCAACAGTAGGGTTAACAACATACTGAGGTTGAGGAAAAGGCCTTCTCACTTCAACCATTATAGCATTAGTCTGATCTTTCTTCTTTTTCTGAAAGTTCCCTTAGGATTTCTTCACAGCATTGGAAGATTCAGCAACCTTAGATACTTTTCCTTTCTTAAGACCTTCCTCGAGTCTTTGGCCGATAGTAACCAAATCAGTGAAGTTGGAAGAAACACTTCTAATCATCTTCTCCTAATAGAATGGGGACAAGGTATCCATGAACATTCCAGTTAATTCCTTTTCGGACAAGGGAGGTTCAACCTGGGAAGCCAACTCCCTCCAGCGCTGAGCATACTCCTTAAAAGATTCTTTCTCAAGTTGAGTCATATTTTGCAGCTGGCGGTGATCAGGAGCCATGTCAAGGTTATACTTGTACTGCTTCATGAAGGCATTTATGAGATCTGGGAAGCAGTGGATAGAGTTTTGCTCGAGACCCATATACCATTTGAGTGAGGCTCCACTCAAGCTGTCTTGAAAACAGTGGATAAGCAACTTCTGATTCTTGGCATAAGCAGTCATCCTGCAAAGATACATGGCCAAATGAGCCTTTGGACAAGAATTGCCCTTGTACTTCACAAAATCTGGAGTTTTGAATTTAGCTGGCATAACAAGGTCAGATACTAAGCACATGTTGTCTGCATCCACATTAAAGAAATCAGTACCCTCAACGGCTTTGAGTCTCTTCTCCATGCTCTGAAACTGCTCTCGAAAAACTTCAGGTTCAACAAAGTCTTCACGGTCTTCACCTTGAGCACTGGCAGCATTGCACTCATAAAGGGGATTCTCAAAGGGAGCTCGAGTAGTCTGAACTATAGGTTGAGGCTCGGCAAAAATAGGAGCTTGAAACACTGGTCTAGCAGTCTGACCAATCATAGCAGTAGATGCAAGAGGTGGAGAATAGTTGTGTGGCAAACCAAACTCTGGCCAAGTTGAAGGTGGCATCTAAACTGGTGGAGGATCAGCGCTTGAAACTTCCTGGATGACAGTCCTTTGGGGTGGCTCTCCCCTAGAAATCAAGACTTGAAGCATCTTAGTGAGTTTGGTTACACTTAACTTGAGGTCGTCGATCTTCATTCGGATCTCAGCATTGTGTACATCTTGCTCTAACATCCTTCGTCTGTAGTTAGCTCTAGTCCGATATTAGTGTCGAGGAATCAGCTTGACGACTCACAGGTGATACTGGAAGATAGAGACAGTTGTAAATGAGTCACTAGATAGACAGACATATGCAATGAATCATGAAAAGATGCAAATGATATGTAATACAATGCAAACAGGAAGCGAAACACATGCAACAGGATCAAAGGTTTGAGATCACGGCATGGAGTCTGGGTAAAGAACCAACCACGGGGTGTGTACTAGGGTTACTGTATCCGTAGAACAGGGTTCTAATAATTCCCAGAGTCAACAACCCATCTTTCGGATTTTATCGACTTCCCGAATGACTCGGTAATCAATAAAATTCTCAAGAGAATCTCGTCTGAGTGTAGTATCGCGTGACAACCATTTCAGAAATAGACTCCCTCATGGTCACCGCACTACATCCTAAGAGGCCAAGTGGGGTTAAAGGTAACTAAGGTTCTCAGTTTTGACAGCACCTATGTCGAGAGTAGCACGTTTTCACGAATAGACTCGCTCAACATGACTAAACTCTCAAGAGGGCCTAAACTGAGTGATGGTGTCTCAAGTCAACTTTTTCAGGAATCGACTCCCTCAAAGCCTCCTTGAATATACCATCGTCCTATAATAAGTGCACTCAAGTCCGGGTATTGGACTTATCTCACCGCTCAAAGTAAAAACACTGCACACAGAAAAAGCCCAAGCACAACAGGTATATACAGATATACAAAATATACAAGTATACAAGCAAGCAAACATATAAATAACACAAAGACAAACATGGTGGGATTAACCCTCTTAGGGGAAGTGTCCCCAGTGAAGTCGCCATTTTCTGTTGCGGTGAGAATCGGATAACAAGCTATTAATTAACTTGAATCACAAAACATGAAATTCACCACCGAGCTTTGATTTATCCAAAGGAAAAGGTAAAGAACAAAAACCCTAATAAGAGAATCTAGGTTCAGGGGTTGGTTATACTAAGGGAATGTATTAGCACCCTAAGTATCTGTAGTACTCTACAGGAACCTCTTGTTAGTATTTGTGTTATGCTAAAGTTGCTTGCTAAGGATAAAGTAAAGACCTATGGGTATGTGCACTAAGTATGCTTGCCAAGACGTCGCATCTTGTGTCTACGTATCTGACTAAAGAATCAGAGCAACTGTAGTTCACCTCACTACGGGGTAAAAGGGTGTAAAATAGAAAGGTGAAATCCAAAAAGGCATTGGATGTAAAGGAAAAAAGGGTGGAATCCAAGAAGACATTCGATGTAAAGGAAAAAGGTGGAAAAAAGAAAAGGTGGAATCCGAGAAGGCATTGGATGTAAAGGAAAAAGGTAGAAAAAGAAAAAGGTGGCTCGCTAGGATCTCGCAATCCTATGCCTACGTATTCTCAAGATGAACTTGAAAAATCAGAGCGTTCGTAGTTCCCCTCAATACGGGGGTGAGGAACTCTTGACTGTGGTCAAGGTTCCAAGGGAAAGTAGGGTCTGACGGCAAGACACCTACGTGGAGTGCGGCGACTCCAAACCTAAGGCTAGGTTAGAAGGGAAGGCAAGTCTCGATCGCACAGCGGCGTGAGATAAGGGAATAGTGGACAGGGCTATCCTAAATGACATGGCAGTCAACAGGGAATGATCATTTCCTTTGGAATGAGGTAAACAGATAAGCCACAGATACAATACACGGAAAAGCATCATGCATGGTCAAACAGATAAGATACGCGGCAAAACCTCGCGAGAAAATAATAACAGTCACGGCAAAGCATCGTGATAAAATAATAACAGTCACGGCAAAGCATCGTGAGAAAATATTAACCACTACAAATATATATATGACAAAAATTGAAATAATATTTATAAAACTATAAAAAAGTTAAAATAATACAAAATTATAATAGAGATTAAAATAACATAAAATTAATAACTAAAAATATAAAGGTATATATATATATCTATAAAACTATAAAAAAAAACAGTAACTATTTATATATATATATATATAAAAAGAAATAGAAAAAGTAAAAAAAATAAAAATATATGCTGAACACAATCCATAAAAATAAATATATATGTATGCTAAGAATAAAGTATACGCTACTTTTATCTAAACTTAAACAGAAACAGTATATATGTGCTAAATACAACCAAATAAATATATAATATGTAACAACAATAACAAGTATATATATGTAACCGAAAAATGTATATACTATATCGACTTAGTCCAAAAGTATATATATATATATATATATATATATATATATATATATATATATATATATATTTATTTATTTATTTATATTATAAATTAAGCTAAAAAGTATAACTAAGCATATGTGTTATTTATTTAAAACAAATATTAAATAATAGGATCAAATCAAAATGAAAACCAGCATCTACAGCAACGAATTTAAGAAAAACAAAAAGTCAAAGCATCTTCCAGTATAAAGAAAAAAAAACAAAACTAGTTAAAAGGAAATGAACCTGAAAGTAACTTCCTCTCCACACGTCCTCGCTCTATCCTTGCACGGTTCGTTCATGATTCCTCTCGTTCCGGATTTTCACGTTCTTGTTCTCGCGTCTCTCTGCTTCTACGCTATTTTCTCTCTCGACTTGTCTTTCTCACAACGGCGCGGTTTGCGTGAGTTAGCAATGGTGTGAGTTGTTAAGGTTTGGTGTTACGTCGGATTCGGAGACGATTGAAGTGTGTGTTCTCACGACAAGGATGTTGAAGGGTGGTGGCACTGGTAGTTGCATTCGTCGCCGGGGACAAACCACGGTGGTGTTTTACGGTTGCATTAATTGAGGAAAATGAGAGTTATACATGGATGAGTGTGGTCATGGATATGTATGAAGTGTTGCTTGTTGTATGCAAAGGTTTGACGGTGATATTTGGTGATTTTGGAGCGACTTGATGGTGGTTGAAAATGGATTTGTTGGTGTTGTAATGAAGTTGATGATGTTTGTGTCGTTTCCTTTTGAATACGGTGAAAGGCAAATATTTTTTAGGGTAGTTGATGGAGTGTTATGGTTGTATGGATATTAAAAAATAGTGAGTGATTATGGTGATGTAGTAAAAGTGAAGAGAGATGGATTGGCTTGGCCTGTGTTTTGATTTTTTAGAGGAGAGTGATGAAATGGTAGTGGTTTTCGGTAGCAGAGAAAATGAGAGAGACAACAGCAATATGTTTTCTTTTTTGAATGAGGGAGTTGTGAAGTGTTTGTTGAAGGTTGCAGGTAAGAGAGAAATGATTTTTAGCCAGGATGGTAGCGTGATTTTGGTCAAAGGTTTGGAGGCAAAGTGTGGAGTTGCTGTCAAGACAATACGCATGGCCTAATGTCCCTTTCTCTCTCTTTATTTTTGTATTATACTATAAAAGAAATTGGACTCTACATTCGTTACACTAAATTAAGTCAAACTAAAAAAGTAAAATAAATAAAATTAGACTAAATCAATAAAATTAAACTAGTTAAATTAAAAGTAAACCAAATCAAAATTAATCTAATTAAAAATTAAACTAAAATTAAAATTAAATTAAGTTTAAAATAAAAATTGTAATTTAAAAACACAATAAACTAAATTAAATATGAACTAAGTAAAAGATAAACTATATTGAAATTAACTAAATAAATCTTAAATAAACTTATGATAACTATTAAAATCAAGATTGACATAGAAGGAAAAAATGCATGATTAATGAGATGTCTAACTAAAAAATGAGACGACTAACTCAAAAAATGCAAACGACCAGAATATCTGAGGGTAAAATTTAGGGTACAACAATCATTCTAGGAAGCATCAAACATAGCATTGCTAACCCTAACCATTCTTCAAGATGTTTCTTATTTGGTTTCATAAAAATTAGGGTCTTGGCTCAAGGAAATCAAGGGAATCTTCATATCATCAGTCAATGTTTTGGAATGATCATCAACCCACCAAGCTTACATACACTCAAGAGGCTTCTCTTTGCCAAGAATCAAGTGCAAGATGGTCTCATTGCAAGTTTCATGGAGCTAAATTTCATCTGATCCCAAATTAGGGTTTCATCAGGAAAAAGTCAATTGTGCCTTGACTTTTGATCAAATCATGATGCCAAGTCTTGGGAAATGATCCAAGACACTCATATACATCCTTGGAATCCATCCATTATGTTTGAAAGATTCAAGGATCCAAAACCATTGAAGATTACGCAGTTGAATTCATCTGATTATACAAGCTTCATTTGACAAAGTCAACCCTTTGACTTTTAGGGTTTTTGGTCCAAATTGAAGTCATCAAGCCAAATTTCATCAAGACATGTTTGATCAATGAGTTTGAGCATGAAAAATCAAGATTTGGGAGGTTTCTTACAAAAGGGGCAAAGTTAAAGAAACTTCAAAATTTTCTAAGTATGGAAAAGCCCTAATTGAGAGGCCAACTTTGAAAGATCATAACTCCCAATATACAAAGCCATTGTGTGTGCTCCAAAGCTCAAATTAAAGCCCTTGCAACACACTAAAACTTTGTATGAGAGGTGGAAACCTCAAAAAATGCTTGGATTTTGAGTTATGAGGCTCCAAAGTTTGAAGAAATCTTGGGATACTTAGAAAAATTTCAAGACAACTTTTGATCTTTTGAAACATCAATCTTTGAGGCCAGTTTTCATTATGATCCCTTTGGATTCAGAATTTTTGTTGAACATGAAAGTTTTAGAGCATGTTTGGGGCTTTTCAAAAAGTACTAGAACTCCTTCATTGCCTTCTTGAGTTGAGAGTTTCGAAGGAGAGAAGTTGAGGTCACAAAGATAAGTTTCATGCCATTTTCACAAACTAATCTTGAGCAAAATCACAAAGCCATGCCCTATAATCCTACATTTCAGGCCTCATTACTTATAAACATACCCATAATCAGAGGTTTGCATGATTTAAGGGAGCATTACACAACAATTTGAAGCTTTAACCATTGAACCATTCCATTTTGGGAAGAAAGGCAAGACTTCCATTTTGATAAAGTTGCTTTATCCCTAAGTCAACTTGTCTTGAGCTCCTCACTTGTTCCTTCTGCACTCAACCTTTTCTGAACTTTCAACCATTCTAGAAAGGTGGTGTACTTGCACATTGGAACCCTAATTTTGCATGAAACCACTTGGTTCATTTTCAACCAAGCCAACTTGCAAAAACTCCAAAAATTGTTATCCTGACCAGAACTTCTCCCAGTCTTTTCCCTATAAGTAGAGGGACTCATAAGGCTTCAAGACACACAACATTTGCATCCAAAATACCTCACCTCTCTCACTTTACATAGCTTTTGCAAAAACACTCTAAATTTGCAAAAACACTGGCCAGAGTCAATTCCCTCGTGCAAACTCCAAACAAACATCATAAACCTTCTCTATACCCTCAATAGAACTTGTTCCAACCCTTGAACAAGTTCTGTAGCAAGCCATACACTACTTGCCATTTTTCACTTCTATTTTGCAAAAGGATTCGTATTCTGTTCTTGAAGCAGTTTCCAGCACCCTCAAGCATCCTAATCATCTCTAAAGGCATTCACAAGACCAAGGAGGTGGTCATTTCTCTTCTGGAACTCCATTAGAAGAAGCCTTGGACGGACTCCAAGAGGTAAGCTTCTCATTCTTTGAACTGCATGATGCATGTGCTGTTGATGTCATATTTGTGAAACAAGATGTAGTCCATACCTTGTCCATTCTGTTTAGAACCTTGGTTGCATTAAATGAGACAAACATGTGATGTTTTGACATGTTAAACCTTCATGATGTTGCACTGTTGTGGAGTAATTTGTGAATTACTCAGTTGATTTTAGTTTGAACAAATGATATATTTGAAATCCTTGTTAAAAATGCAACAATTTTCATCTTTACAAATTTGAATTTCGTTGAGAAACGAGAGAGAAAATGAGAGATGAAAACCTGGCCATGGATGAGCTAGGGCACGGGGGGAGAGAAAGAGAAAGAAAAGAAAAAGGAAAAAGAAAAAGTGAGGTGGCGCTGATGTGGTGCCCAGATGGCGCTGAGGTGTCCATTTCCATGTGTGTATAAAATATATATTATTTGAATCCCTTATATTAATGGATGAGGGCGTAGCACCGCTGGTCAAGGAGGTTTGCGTGTTTGTTTTCCAAGCATAAGGACTGGGGTTCGAATCCCCCTCGCCCTAGTCCTGTTTATTTTTTTGAATCTCTTTTGCTTTTGGAATATATTTCGTTAGGTTCATCTCTTTATCACACGCGTCTTATAGCTCATTTGGCAAGGTTTTGGACAGTTGAGCAAAAGGGCGTGGGTTCAAGTCCTGGTTGGGACATAACCTTATTTTTTAACACTTTTCCCATTTCATTATGTTCACAACTTCAATTAACCATAACTTGGTCATTGTTGCGGTGAAAATCGGATAACAACCTATTAATTAACTTGCATCATTTTCTTTTACAACCGACTTTGATTTATCCAAAGGAAAGGTTCAAGATCATTAGAAAAACCTAAAGGGGGGAGATCTAAGGTTCGGGGGTTGGTTACACCTAGGGAAGGTATTAGCACCCTAAACGTCCGTAGTACTCTACGGGAGCCTCTTTTTTTTCTTGTTAAATCTTATGTTTGCTAAAGGTTCTATGCTAGAGGTTGAAACCCTAGGGTTTAGTATCTAAGTATACTCGACAAGGCATCGCACCCTGCGGCTACGTATCCTCGGGAGTAGAATTAGAGTATGCGTAGTTCTACTAAGTAATGAACTTTTGACTATGGCCAGAGTTCACAAGGGAGAATGAGTACAAGCTCATTCTAGAGTTAAAGAACTCTCTAAATCTAGTTATAATGGTCCTATGTTATGTTTTAGTCAATAGGGAAAAGTGATGATTCATTATGATGAATATCACTAAGAGTTTAACAACTCCTTCCTAAAGCTAGTTGTGATTTCTATGGCTCTGATGAGGCCAAGAAATGAAGTTTCTCCAAAGAGGTTACTAAGGTAAGATGGGGGCTATGACTTTAAGAGTCAACATCAATTCACCTTCCTTTGGAATGGGGGGAAAATAACATCTTATAAATAAGAGTTACAAAGAGTTGAAGTATATGAAATATAAGAGTTCAAAAGATCCAAACAGTAAACATATAATCATGAAATGAACATAAAAAGTGAACATAGCAAACAGTGAGCATTTAATCATGAAATGAACATAAATATGAACATAGCAAACAGTGAGTGCAGGTGGTCATGTAATTATGACATATAAGGCAGAGAAGCATTCACAATTGGAACCAAGGCATTTGAAAACATGTTGTTCATTGACAAATAGCAAAACAAATAAAATCGCATGGCAAGGCTCATGTTAAAGTCAGGAACAGAATTTCACAAACCAAATACATTCATAGAAGAATCAATTCTCAAACAGTAGTCACACAAGCATGGCAATCATGGCATGGAAAGCAAACAGAAACAAAAGAATTAACTCATGTGATTTCAAACAGAGAACATAAGCAAACAACATTTTCATGGCAAGGGTTTGTAAGAACCAGGGATACAAATTTTAGTACACAGCATGCTTCCACAGTGATTTAATTAAAAAACAGTAGCACATGAATACATTAAGCAATAGTAGAAAAGATATTCTTACAGCTGAAGACAAAAGCATTGGAATCATACAGATTACAACCAGAAACAAAAAAAGTACAGACAAGCATTCTCATGATACAGCCAGTAAGCAATGTCCAACCAAACTTCACAAATTATAG
Organism: Lathyrus tuberosus; assembly: GCA_022829125.1. Taxonomy (NCBI): domain Eukaryota; kingdom Viridiplantae; phylum Streptophyta; class Magnoliopsida; order Fabales; family Fabaceae; genus Lathyrus; species Lathyrus tuberosus. Next base: position 1,926,330 of record JALAZF010000274.1, on the reverse strand, counting down.
CATGCTCCCAAAATAACTCATTCAACAATAGTAGCACATTAATATGTCAAGCATAGCAGAAAGACATTCTCACAGTTGAAAAACAAGGCATTGGAATCATGCAACATAGCAAACAGAAGCAAAAAGGTACAGACAAGAATTTATGGTAAAGTTCATGCAGCAATGTTCAAATATCATTCACAAATTATGGCATGCTTAAAGAACAGGTTCTAATATTTAAGAATCATAGTTGAAAATAAGAAATAGAATTATAGTTTTGAAATTACTACAAAAACATATGGAAAAGAAATGGACAGAAATAGCTTAAAAACAACAAAATAAAAAAAGAGGAATCCCCAGGAAAGGGGTGGCTTGCGCCACCTATTCCCCTAAGAGGGAAGTGGCTTGCGCCACATTCAATGAAGGTGGCGGGCGCCATGCATGAAGCATGGCTGGCGCCATGGTTAACTTTTCCTTATTATTATTTTATTTTGGTGAGTGGGTTATTATATTATTATTACTATGTGGCGGGAGCCACCAAACTAAACATGGCGAACGCCACCCAGTTCTCATTCATTCTATTTTTTTCGAACACGAACAAAACCAAACGAATCCGAACAAGCATGATGATTTTTCACAGCAACACGATAATCAACAGAAAGCATATGATAGCAGGATTTTTCAAACATGAAGCAAAATAACCATAAAAACCAGACAGTAATGGAACAAAAATGATAACAGCATATATCACATAACCATCATGCATAAGAGTAGAAAGAGATAAGGTGATACCTAGTGGAGCAAGTCCACTGTTTCCTCGCCTTGTGATGAACTTTCTGAGCTTGAACCTGAATGTTGAAACCACTCTTCCTCTCTCTTGCTCATGCACCAGAAGCTTTAACAATTTTGTGAGAAGTGTTTTGTGAAAAATGTTGTTGTAATGTTGATGTTAATTGTCCCCCCTGAGAGCTATAGACGAGCTCCTTATATAGGCTGCTTGATGGGCCGGGTTAAGTTTCAAAACTTCTGGTGGGCAAGGTTGGAGCTAGGGTTTGCAATTTGAAATCCAACGTTCTTCAGCTCTTGGAGACAGACGCTCTTATGCCGTGCCAAAGTAAGCAGATGCTGCAGGGTCATCTTCACCATTTCATGCATGTCTTCAGAACTCTCCCTCTGGTGTTATTGAGAGGGCATCAAATAAGGCAAGGTCTTGGGATTGAGAAAGCATCTTGTAGGTGGTGTCAGGATGAATGCCAAGATAAGTAAATCTTTAGAATTAATTTTTATTGAGGCAACCGTTGAAAGCTCAAAAGGGAATGATCCTTGGAGAGTTTAATATATGATTCGCACCAAGGATTGAATGGTTTTGTGAACGAATGGATTTCAAATAATGTTGAGTTCTTCCTTTCCAATCTGGCACATTTCCATTGGCTGATGCTTGGGTTAAAAAGTCAACATGTCCATACTTGATTCTTATTGGTCACTTGGCAATGAAAATAAATCTGATAATTTGTAACACCTTCCTTTCCTTCTTTTTGGTCACGATGGGTTACGAAACATAGACTTAGGAAATAAAATGGTCTTGCATAAGCAAAGGTGATTAGGCAAAAATAAATAACAATGGATAATTTGGCAATTGATTAGGATTAAATGTGGTTTAAGAGAATTGAACAAATTGAATAAAATTGGTTAAATGAAAAGGTTAATGAAATAGGTTTAGAAAATGAAGGTGACAAATGAGGGTAGATAAAGTGGGTAGACATTTGGTCATGGCGGGGTTAGGGTTATGGAGACATCTCCTAGAGACTTGCTTGATTCAATGCTCAAAAAACCTTGATCAATTCCTCCTTGAACCTCCTCAAGATAAACCTGATAAAAGAAATAAACACGAACAAAAACCTGATATAAAAGGTTAGTCATGCAGCATGATTGCCCTATTATGACAATCAAGAGATCAATGGATCTAAGGGAAAATTTTGGGGTACAACAGTTGCCCCTATTTAAATATCTTCACCAGATGGCACGAGGAACGATGATCCTCGGGACGTCCGGGTGAAAGGTATTTAAATATAGCAAACCGAAAATTTTGCCCTTAGATACAAAGACGTGCAATGCTGCTAATATGATGATATGATGCCATCCAAGATGCAAGAATGCAGACAAAACTGGACACCAAAGAAGAGCTAACAACCGCGGGGAAGCTTCACTGGGGAAGCAAAAAGAAGGTTAGTATCCACGAGGAAAAGACTCCTCGGGGATACAGGCTAACTAACGCGAGAGACTCACCGGGGAGACTCCAAAGAAACACTGGGGAAAACAAAAAGACAATCTCCACTGGGGAAAGATCCGGGGAGCTAGACTACTAGAAATAAAGCAACACACCCCTTCTGGGTATGAAACCAGAAAGAAAAACCTGATCAATAGGGATCAATCAAAAGGACAGATAACCAAGCAAAGACTCCCTGGGGATCTTATACCGAAGAGTTCAAAATGGGATCTTCAAGAAAAGCCAGGAAGACAGAGACAAACCCTGCGCACCAACTAGGAGTCTTATAAGGTTGAAGAAATTTGTTCCAAGAAGCTTAGCTTAAAGCAAGTTTTCAAAAATCCAAGGTAAGGGTTTAATGTCCGACACGATTCGAACAAAAACAGTAATAAAACAAGAAGACAGTGCTTGACACGATTCAAACAAAGTCCAAGTTCAAGTTTGACACGATTCAAACAAGAACAAGTTTTAAAACACAAGACAATGCTTGACACGATTCAAACAAAGTTCAAGTTCAAGTTTGACACGATTCAAACGAGAACAGTTTTAAAACAAGAGGCAATGTCCGACACGATTCGAACAAAGACTCTGTTCATGTCTGACACGATTCGAACAAGAACGGTTTTAAAACAAGAAGACAATGCTTGACACGATTCAAACAAAGTCCAAGTTCAAGTTTGACACGATTCAAACGAGAACAGTTTTAAAACAAGAGGCAGTGTCCGACACGTTTCGAACAAAGACTCTGTTCATGTCCGACACGATTCGAACAAGAACGGTTTTAAAACAAGAAGAGAGTGCTTGACGCGATTCAAACAAAGTCCAAGTTCAAGTTTGACACGATTCAAACGAGAACAGTTTTAAAACAAGAGGCAGTGTCTGACACGTTTCGAACAAAGACTCTGTTCATGTCCGCCACGATTCGAACAAGAACGGTTTTAAAACAAGAAGACAGTGCTTGACGCGATTCAAACAAAGTCCAAGTTCAAGTTTGACACGATTCAAACAAGAACAAGTTTAAAAACACAAGACAATGCTTGACACGATTCAAACAACGTCCAAGTTCAAGTTTGACACGATTCAAACGAGAACAGTTTTACAAAATCTTTAATGTTAAACTTCTTGGGGAACAGCAGAAGGTTTAAAGATTCAAATCTGGCGCGCAAAGGTTAAGACCGAACAAGCACGACACAAAGCAAACCGGGAATTTCTTTACTTTACCGGGGAAGTAAAGGAAGGCAAAAACAAAAGACCACAAGCAAAACAAAGCACAGGGATGCAAAATTTGGCACTCAAAGGTGGTGACGGAACATAAACCTAGCTTAGGCAAAGATTTTGGACATACCGGGAATGTTTTTACTGCACTGGGGAAGTAAAGGTTCACATCGTCGAAGGATAGACGGTAAGGGATAATAACAGGGATCACATCATCAAGAAGCTTGATGGCCAGGAAAAAACACATACGAAGGTACGAAACCTGAACTCGGAACACCTCATCAAACAAATTGACAGAAAGGAAATAACATAAATCCGAGGGTACGGAACCTGAACTCGGAACACCTCGTCAAACTGATTGACGGAAAGGAAATAACATAAATCCGAGGGTACGGAACCTGAACTCGGAACACCTCGTCAAACAGATTGACAGCAAGGAAATAACATAAATAGGGATCACATCAAACAGGTTGATGGAAATTGACTGACTGAAGGTAAAATCAAGGACAGATAAGCTTCTCGTGAGAGAGATTGCCCCTTGTTGTTGGGTAAAAATTCCAAAGAGATGTTGATATTACAACAGTACCGGAGAAATAACTCTGTCTTCAATGGGGATTCGTAAAAGAATCTTCCTGCGAGACACGGTGCAAAATAAATGCACTCTCAAATATGGGTTTGGAAACCACACCTGCCAGGGACCAAAGTTCAATCTAGGAACAAGCTAGAAAGAAACGGTCAAACAAGACTCCAATTGAGGAATGAACTCAAATGGGATTTATCTCATCCAATTGTGGAAAAGATAACTGAACCAACCATCATCCACGAGAATCAAACTCTGTGGGGAATTTAGAAAAGATGGGCACTTTATGCCTAGGGCTAACTTTCTATTGGAGTGAATAGACAAACCCAGTCACTTGGGGAGATAAACGCCAAAGTGAACCAAAACAAGAAAACACCAGAAAAGGAAGCAGAAATGCTAAGACATTATGCATATGAGTGCTTATGCCATGCTTATGCTTATGCTGACAAAACAGACAAAAGGAAGTGAGACTGGAGATGAAATAAACATCTCGACAAGGATACCCAGCCAAACCCAACTGGTCGGACCAATACTGGGGATGAAGAAGAAGGATCAGCAACTCCTACTGGTGAAAGGAGCATTCCACTTAAGGTGTAACATCACGAGGATTGCCATCGTGAGCTTGATCTCTTTGTTGGAGAAGAATCCATGGAGAATTTGTCAAGATTAGCTGAAGTAAGAGCTTATTGGGGAGCTAGCAAAAGATACTGGCATAATGATCATCTTCGAATCTTATCTGCCCCAGGCTATTTGGTTTGTCGGAAGACGATAACAAGAGGATTTTATAGAAGAATTGGCATACGAGGTGTTCCAATATCTTCAAACTCTTTGAGAGATCTCGGCGCAACTGCCCCAGATTAGGGGATGAATAATCAAAAGAATTTTACAGAAGGATTGAAATACCAGATACTTCAATATCTTCCAACTTGAATAATCAAAAGAATTTTACGGAAGTATTGAAATACCAGATGCTTCAATATCTTCCAACTTGAATAATCAAAAGAATTTTACGGAAGGGATGAAATACCAGATGCTTCAATATCTTCCAACTTGAATAATCAAAAGAATTTTACGGAAGGATTGAAATACCAGATGCTTCAATATCTTCCAACTTGAATCTTGACGTAGCTGTTTCTGTTCGGTTATACTCGAGATACTCAAACTGTAGTAGAAATTACTGGGGAACAGATTTGCCCCTGCTGATGGGTTACTGAAGTCGAAACTAGTCATAAGATGATCTCAAGAATATTTGCCCCAATATTCTGAATTTGCAGAATTTTGCCTCTGATTTGTCAACTCACACTTGGTTGCCCCTGACTGAGTCAAATTCCTCTATCAAATTCAATTCCTTGACTGACCGCGTTTGTTGGGATTCCTTGATATCAAATGGTATTGCAAACAAGCGTTGTTCATTAAAATTGGCAAAATTTAATGCAAAGTTGAAAACAAAGCTTTGATAAAAAACGCACAGGGAAATGATTAAAATAGTCAAAAACAAAGGTGGGTCTAGTCATTAAGGAAATGACCAACACACGCGAGTAACAAAGATTATTAGGAGTCAGGTTACTCAACCTTGCCGTAGTATGCTTTTCAAAACAACCTTACCTCAATTAGGTCTTTTAGGGGTTGTAATGTGGTGTGGTTCATGGTTTATGAAACGAAGGATGAATTCCAATCCTACGCTCAGTTAACTCAAGTTATACATTCAAATCTCCAAAAATAGGAAGCCACTTGATTTGAAAGCTGACTGGCGCCTTATGTGAAACGCTCGTGTTTGAATGCATAACCGAGTTAAACTGAGAACTACCCTGCCCCTAAGGTTTAAAGGTTATTTGTGAAGAAGAAACTCCTACTTCTAGGCTTGAAGGGTTAACGAGGGACTATCTTCCTTGTGGAAATTGAAACAATGCCTTACAATTATGACCATGAGGTTTTCATCATCCTCCCCAATCTTTGTTTTTAACAAAAGTTTGAAAAAGGAGTAAAGCAGGGTAAAGATATATTTGTTTTGTGAACACAAGAATAAATGAGTGAAACGAATGGACTTAACTAAAAGATGCACAAACATTTCACTAATCTTGCCAATTTGAAAGTACAATACTGCTTATAAGCAAAACAGATTCAAATATGCAAAGAAAATACAACAGAAATGCTGAAGCAGTCTAAAGTTTGCCAGCCTCAGGGAACTGGGCTTTCCTTCTTGACTTGCCAAACTGAGATAGTCATCTTCAAAACTGATTGTCGAAATCCGTCTGAGAATTATCTTCACATCCACTCTCGATAATTTCTTCCTCTTCAGAGCCTGATAAATCCGCTTGATTAGGTGAAAGATTGTTGATTTGAATGCCTTGAGGCGTGAACGAGAACATATTGGAGTCAAGCAGAGTCTGTACCTTGTCTCTGAGTACTCTACAATCTTTAGTTGAATGCCTCTGTGCTCCAGCATGGTAGTCACAACGGACGTCGGTGTCAAAGCCCGGCGAGTCTGGAAAGGAAGTTGGATTTATCTCTTCTGGCACTATCAATCCACTTTTGATTAAATCTGGTAAGAACCGACTGTATGGTATTGGAAATGGAGTGAAATTCCTTTTTGGCTTCCTCGGCCTTTGTCGTGCATGCTGATGCGGCTGACGGCGGTACGGTCGTTGATACATAGGAGGTCTTCGATTTGGAGAAGAAGATTGCCCACGTGGAGAGATTGGTGTCTGATGCAAAGACCCAAAAGGTTGCTGACGCTGAACACTTGAGTCGTAGAAGCGCTGAGGTATTTGGGATTACCATATAGAATTACTTTCCTTCTCTAATTCTTCTTGAGAACTGACAACTGATTTATTCTCACCGGCTGGGATATTCGAGATGCCTCGAATCTTTCCTTTCTGGAGACCATTCTCAATGCGTTCTCCAGCTTTTACCAAATCAGAGAAGTTCGATGTCACCATGCTAAACATCTTTTCTTGGTACGGACCTTGCAAAGTATCCACGAACCAGTCAACCAATTCCTTATCCGAAAGTGGTGGTTGAACACGAGCAGCTACTTCTCTCCACCTCTGAGCATACTTTCTGAAGAACTCATTTTCTTCTTGAGATAAGTCTAGCAAACGTAGGCGACTGGGAGCCAAATCAAGATTATAGTTGTATTGCTTCACAAAGGCACTGGCTAGGTCTGACCATGATTGGACATGCCTACTTTCTAGCTGCATATACCAATGCAGTGATGCTCCACTTAGACTGTTTTGGAAACAGTGGATCATGAGTTTGTCATTGAGGACATGTGAAGTCATTCCTCTGCAAAACATCACCAAATACTGCTTTGGACAGCTATCCCCTTTATACTTCTCAAACTTCGGCGTTTTGAACTTAGGAGGTATCACGAGGTCGGGTACCAAACACATGTCCAAAGCATTCAGATCCGCAGTGTCGCGACCTTCAATGGCATCAAGCTTCTTTTCCAAGGCACGACATTTTTCCATTAGCTCAATGTCTCGTGGATCCTGGGTTTTCCTCACAGGGACCACTTCTTGGGAATCTGACTCGCAGAATGCAAAACTGCGATATTCCATAGCATCAATAGAAGAAGAATGTCCATCTCGAACAATGGCATGTTCTTGTATAAACTGGTTCCTAACAGGATCCCGCACAGGTTGAGCTTGGGCTACATTGTTCACAAACATACCCTGAATATTGGCATCTCTTTTTGCCAAGGCTGCCATAACCTGATCCGACTGGCTTCTTAACAAGTCAAAATCCGCTCTGGTCACAAACTGATTCTGCTCCTCTGAATTCATGATCCCTTAAAAGCTTCTTCAAGTCCAATACTAGCTTCAGGAAGGTTAGCTGGGTTACAGACAAAGGACGGAGGAGACTCAAGACCGAGAAATGCAAATGCAATGCTAATGCAAATGCAATGCTAATGCAAATGCAATGCTAATGCGAATGCAATGCTAATGCAAGCCAAATGGTTTCAAGGAACTCGAAAGGCGAACTGCAAACATTTTCGGGAAAACTGAAAAGTTTTGTTTTAAAATCTAAGATCCCGATTGATCTTTGCAAAGAAAAGAACGTCTGAGTTCATTGAAACCAAATGGTTATCATGAGATGTATGCAATGCACAAAACACGGGCACACAAAACACAAACATGCACACACAACAGCACACAAGTCCTAGGTTTAGGGGCTACGAGCATGGAGTCAAAGGTCTACCCATCCCAATAGGTATGTACTACTGGTTTTCATCTGCCGAACAGGGTTCTAAAGAGTTCCCAGAGTCGACAACCCATCTTTCGAATTTTAAGGATTTCCCATATGACTTGGTAATCAATAAAATTCTCAAGAGGATCTCGTCTGAGTGTAGTATCGCGTGACAACCAATTCAGAAATAGACTTCATCATGGTCTCCGCACTACATCTAAAAGGCTTAAGTGGGGTTTGGTAACTACGGTTCTCAATATCATGGGCTCCTAGGTCGAGAGTAGCACACTTTCACGAACGGATTCGTTCAACATAACTAAACTCTCAAGAGGGCCTCAACTGAGTGATGATGTTTTCAATTCAACTTTTCAGGAATCGACTCCCTCAAAGCCTCCTTGAATACCATCGTCCTATCATAAGTGTATGCTCAAATCCGGGTTAGGATTTATCTCACTCATAAATATCATGTCAACCCACATTAAACAGAAAAAATGTCAAGGAAGAACAGGTACACAGATATATCAGCAAATATGACATACATAAGCATATACAAGTAAATAAGCAAACATGAATAACATAAAAACAAGATTGGTTTAACCCTCTTAGGAAAGGACCAGCAATAGGTCTATCCATCCCCAGTGAAGTCGCCATTTCTGTTGCGGTGAAAATCAGATAACAAGCTATTAATTAACTTGCATCATTTTCTTTTACAACCGGCTTTGATTTATCCAAAGGAAAGGTTCAAGATCGTTAGAAAAACCTAAAGGGGGGAGATCTAAGGTTCGGGGGTTAGTTACGCCTAGGGAAGGTATTAGCACCCAAAACGTCTGTAGTACTCTACGGGAGCCTCTTGTTTTTATTATTAAATCTTATGTTTGCTAAAGGTTCTATGCTAAAGGTTGAAACCCTAGGGGTTAGTATCTAAGTATACTCGACAAGGCATCGCACCCTGCGCCTACGTATCCTCGGGAGTAGAATCAGAGTATGCGTAGTTCTACTAAGTAATGAACTTTTGACTATGGTCAGAGTTCACAAGGGAGAATGAGTACAAGCTCATTCTAGAGTTCAAGAACTCTCTAAATCTAGTTATAATGGTCTTATGTTATGTTTTAGTCAATAGGGAAAAATGATGATTCATTATGATGAATATCACTAAGACTTTAAGAACTCCTTCCTAAAGCTAGTTGTGATTTCTATGGCTCTGATGAGGCCAAGAAATGAAGTTTCTCCTAAGAGGTTACTAAGGTAAGATGGGGGCTATGACTTTAAGAGTCAACATCAATTCACCTTCCTTTGGAATAGGGGGGAAATAACATCTTATAAATAAGAGTTACAAAGAGTTGAAGTATATGAAACATAAGAGTTCAAAAGATCCAAACAGTAAGCATATAATCATGAAATGAACATAAAAAGTGAACATAGCAAACAATGAGCATTTAATCATGAAATGAACATAAATAAGAACATAGCAAATAGTGAGTGCAAGTGGTCATGTAATTGTGACATATAAGGCAGAGAAGCATTCACAATTGGAACCAAGGCATTTGAAAACATGTTGTTAATTGACAGATAGCAAAACAAATAAAATCGCATGGCAAGGCTCATGTTAAAGTCAGGAACAGAATTTCACAAACCAAATACATTCATAGAAGAATCAATTCTCAAACAGTAGTCACACAAGCATGGCAATCATGGCATGGAAAGCAAACAGAAACAAAAGAATTAACTCATGTGATTTCAAACAGAGAACATAAGCAAACAACATTTTAATGGCAAGGGTTTGTAAGAACCAGTGATACAAAGTTTAGTACACAGCATGCTTCCACAGTGATTTAATTAAAAAATAGTAGCACATGAATACATTAAGCAATAGTAGAAAAGATATTCTTACAGCTGAAGACAAAAGCATTGGAATCATACAGATTACAACCAGAAACAAAAAAAGTACAGACAAGCATTCTCATGATACAGCCAGTAAGCAATGTCCAACCAAACTTCACAAATTATAGCATGCTCCCAAAATAACTCATTTAACAATAGTAGCACATTAATATGTCAAGCATAGCAGAAAGACATTCTCACAGTTGAAAAACAAGGCATTGGAATCATGCAACATAGCAAACAGAAGCAAAAAGGTACAGACAAGAATTTACGGTAAAGTTCATGCAACAATGTTCAAATATCATTCACAAATTATGGCATGCTTAAAGAACAGGTTATAATATTTAAGAATCATAGTTGAAAATAAGAAACAGAATTATAGTTTTGAAATTACTACAAAAACATATGGAAAAGAAATGGACAGAAATAGCTTAAAAACAACAAAATAAAAAAGAGGAATCCCCAGGAAAGGGGTGGCTTACGTCCCCTATTCCCCTAAGAGGGAAGTGGCTTGCGCCACATTCAATGAAGGTGGTGGGCGCCATGCATGAAGCATGGCTGGCGCCATGGTTAACTTTTCCTTATTATTATTTTATTTTGGTGAGTGGGTTATTATATTATTATTACTATGTGGCGGGAGCCACCAAACTAAACATGGCGAGCGCCACCCAGTTCTCATTCATTCTATTTTTTTCGAACACGAACAAAACCAAACGAATCCGAACACGATTAAATCACACAAAATGAAAACCAGCATGATGATTTTTCACAGCAACACGATAATCAAACAGAAAGCATATGATAGCAGGATATTTCAAACCTGAAGCAAAATAACCATAAAAACCAGACAGTAATGGAACAAAAATGATAACAACATGTATCACATAACCATCATGCATAAAAGTAGAAAGAGATAAGGTGATACCTAGTGGAGCAAGTCCACTATTTCCTCGCCTTGTGATGAACTTTCTGAGCTTGAACCTGAATGTTGAAACCACTCTTCCTCTCTCTTGCTCGTGCACCAGAAGCTTTAACAATTTTGTGAGAAGTGTTTTGTGAAAAATGTTGTTGTAATGTTGATGTTAATTGTCCCCCATGAGAGCTATAGACGAGCTCCTTATATAGGCTGCTTGATGGGCCGGGTTAAGTTTTAAAACTCTTGGTGGGCAAGGTTGGAGCTAGGGTTTGCAATTTGAAATCCAACGTTCTTCAGCTCTTGGAGACAGACGCTCCTATGCCGTGCCAAAGTAAGCAGATGTTGCAGGGTCATCTTCACCATTTCATGCATGTCTTCAGAACTCTCCCTCTGGTGTTACTGAGAGTGCGTCAAATAAGGCAAGGTCTTGGGATTGAGAAAGCATCTTGCAGGTGGTGTCAGGATGAATGCCAAGATAAGTAAATCTTTAGAATCAATTTTTATTGAGGCAACCGTTGAAATCTCAAAAGGGAATGATCCTTGGAGAGTTTAATATATGATTCGCACCAAGGATTGAATGGTTTTGTGAACGAATGGATTTCAAATAATGCTGAGTTCTTCCTTTCCAATCTGGCACATTTCCATTGGCTGATGCTTGGGTTGAAAAGTCAACATGTCCATACTTGATTCTTATTGGTCACTTGGCAATGAAAATAAATCTGATAATTTGTAACACATTCCTTTCCTTCTTTTTGGTCACGATGGGTTACGAAACATAGACTTAGGAAATAAAATGGTCTTGCATAAGCAAAGGTGATTAGGCAAAAATAAATAACAATGGATAATTTGGCAATTGATTAGGATTAAATGTGGTTTAGGAGAGTTGAACAAATTGAATAAAATTGGTTAAATGAAAAGGTTAATGAAATAGGTTTAGAAAATGAAGGTGACAAATGAGGGTAGATAAAGTGGGTAGATATTTGGTCATGGCGGGGTTAGGGTTATGGAGACATCTCCTAGAGACTTGCTTGATTCAATGCTAAAAAAACCTTGATCAATTCCTCCTTGAACCTCCTCAAGATAAACCTGATAAAAGAAACAAACACGAACAAAAACCTGATAAAAAAGGTTAGTCATGCAGCATGATTGCCCTATTATGACATGCAAGATATCAATGGATCTAAGGGAAAATTTTGGGGTATAACAGTCATCCTTTGACCTTTTGAACCCATTCTTTTTGCCATGGGTTCATATTGTTGTCTATTTTATTGTCATAAAAAGAATTTCTCAAAAATGTTTATTTTTGTACCACTTATTCATGTTTGAAGTAAGAGGTTTTTTAGGGTTTTCTTAAGGACTATGTTGGTTCTTTGACTATTCCCTTTGATGTTCTTTACTTATATGGACATGTTTGAACCATTTATGACTTGTATAAACCTCGTGTAAGTTTGTCAACTTGTACCCTTTGATTTTAACTTGATTTTTTGACTTATCATGTATGTTTACATACCTTAAATGCTTTGAAATTTGTCATCTATGCCATGAACTATTTTGTACACTTATCTTGATCTTTCACATACCTCCTTGGATGAGCACCAAGAACCATAGCATGGACTTTAGGTTATCACCAAAGTCTTGAGCCATGCACACTTATTCTTCCATGTTAAGTGATGTTTTAACTTAAACATGCTTACTTTGACTTTTGAAATGTTCTTGTTTGTTTGTAACTATGTTAGAACCCTAAAATACATGTTTAGGTTGTTACCTACTTGTGTCAACGTGTCTATCTTGTAACCATGTCTAAATGATCAAGTAATGTATTGACTTGTTTACAACATGTTTGAAATTTCAATATGCCATCTCTAAAGCATTCTCACATGCCATCCTTTATATGTTTGCATACCCATCCACATGTTATTGTCATGAACATGTCCTTTACCTTCAAGCATGTCGGTTGTCACCATCACTTGTCTACACTTTCCATCCATGATAAGTAATATCTTAGCTTATCCATGCATGCTTTGATTGCTATCATGGCTCATGTATGCTTCACTACATCCTTGAACTTCTTTCATGTCTAGGTATTGTTATAACCTTTACATATTGAACTTAAACTTTGTTTTCTATCCATGATAAGTAATGTCTTAACTTATCTATGCATGTCCACTTTGAACTCTTGTTTTATCCATGTTTAAGTGTTGTCATAACTTTCACATGTTAACTTGAACTTTGAATCTTATCATGCCTAAGTATTGTCATGACTTATCCATGCTTTGAAATGTTAAATTGTATTCATGATTAAGTGTTGTTACAACTTATCTTCTTTTATCTTTTATTCATGATTAAGTGGTGTTAGTAAACCCTAAAGCATGTTAGCCTTAATCAAGTGCTTGAACTCATCATCCATGATACTTTAGTCTTGTTAGAACTATATCTCATGCTTGTTTAGATGTTGTAACATCTTTGTTTGATTGAACTTACTTTGGTTGTTACCATGTTGATGATCAAACTTCCTTGAATCTTTGAACTTACTAGGTAGTTCTGTTAAGTGCCAAATTGTGCATATTTTAGATAGTATTTTGTGGCCCTTTTCAACTGTTTCTTTTGTGTTTTAGTAGTAAATACATATGTTTTAGTGTAAATATGCAAGTTGCCAATTTTATTGTAAATATTGTGAATATTGATCATTTTGATGTTCTTTGACAGGTCTTCCTGCTTATATTTGATGATATGAACAATTGGTGAAGGACAGAAGACCTAAAAGTTAATTTTTTAGAAGTCGTGTCGGTAACTCGCGCTTAGCGCGCTTTCTGGTGCGGGTTCAGCGCAGTTTTGATGCAGAGGTAGTAGCTAAGGTTCCTTGACCGTGCTTAGCACGGGCAGGACCATGCTTAGCGTGCTTTAAGGCGGTTTAGGTGTATTTTAGGTGAGATCGCGCTTAGCGCGATCTGAGGCCGCTTAGCGCGATTTTAATAAATTCAATTCTTTGTTAATTTGTTTGTCTCATTTTTTTAGGTATTCAAGCCTTGATTTCTATTCATTTTCATATAGAGCATTGAATAAGCTTTCCAACGCTTCCGACAGCACCTTAAACGGAGTTACGGTTTGAAAGTTATGACAAAAACAAGATGTGGGATTTCTCTGATGGCGCTAAGCGCCCTCAGAGTGCGCTCAGCGCGTTCGCGACATTCCAGCCCCCTATTTAAGTTACTTTTCAGCATTTTTTAGGTTATGTTTTTGGGGGAACTTTCTCCCAACTTCATCAGACATATTTTAGGAGAAGAGAGGCTTAGAAACAACACTAGAGGATGCATATTGATGATCCGGAGTTAGATTTACTTCAATCAGCTCTGACAAACCGTGAGAAAATGATTCTTCTCCTTTCTTCTCTTTGTATTCTCTATTTGTTGAGGTTTTGTATGTAAATCTCTTGATACCTTATGTATTTCATCTAATGTATGTTTGTGAATTAGTTTTGATTCTCTATTGTTGATTGTCTTTGATTGTTTATTTGTGGTTCTTGACAAAAACCTTTACAAATCCTTGATCTTAGATTTTCATCTATCAATAAACAAACTTTTGACATGGTCTTACAAGCTGATATTCATTGTATCTCTTGTTGTATTATGTTGATTAAGTAGCATGAATAACATGAGTATGATCGATGCGGTATTGCGAGGATGCGTGACATAATGATGAAGAACGATATTCACCTACATTTGGAAAATTAGTTGAATACATGTAAAAAGGGTTAAGCGTATTCTGATCATGGCGTTTAATATGAACTAGTCATTTATCTGATTTGGGTGTCATCTTTGTTTACCTGTTTATCTTTGATTTGAACTGCTATAGACATATACTCTTCAAGTCTGGATCTAGGATGATTATCTGTTAGGTTCTAAACTCTAGACATAGATTTAGGCTTAACATTTGCATGAGTATCAGTTCTTAATTCTCTGTGTTGGTTTTGTTGTGTGAGACATCACCAATGAGACAATACGGTTGTTCTCTCGACGTTGCGTTAGACATAACCTCTGTTATGGGTGATACATGAGGATATTAGACGAATGATTGATTTGTGTTTACTATGATCGGAAGATTGCATGTGTTATCGATTGATCTTTATTGAGTTTCTCTTCTCCAAAGAATGTGTTATTGTTATTTACTTGCTTTTTGTTCCTTTAATTTCCGCATGTTACCGTTTGAAATCTCATTTCAAACAAAAGCTTAAAAACGTAGAGACCGTGAACGACGCTCTTTCCCTCGCACCGATCTCTGTGGATACGACAACCCTCGGGAATTCTTTCAAACATAAACATTTACTTTCCACTTTACCGCTTCAACAGTTACCTTGTTTGGTTCTTGACTTTGTTAAGTCCTTACTCTAAATGTTGTCACATTTATCTTTATGCTTTGGTTGTAATCATATGCTTTATCTTTGCCATATTATCATTATGTTTGAATGTTACTTTGTCATTGCTTTCATTAACATCATGTTTGAATGTTACTTTGTTACCTTCCATTGATATCATGCTTGAATATCATACCACCCATACTTATCATACTCTTTTTAACTTTGTCAAGTTGTTTTCCCAAGAGATGTTAGCTTGTTAGCTTCCATCCCCAAGTTGCCCTCTATTCCTTAATCCAAGGGAAAGTCTCTCTATTGACTCAATGTCATAGATAGCTCATCATTATCCATCACCCTTTGACCTTGTTAGAGTCATTAAGTTTTTGAGTCATAGGTTTAGATTAGAACCTACAACTTTGGTGACTTTGTCAAGTCAAGTAAGTGTTAAGACCTTAACACTTAATCCCCTTGAATCTTGATCATAATCAAGTATTTATCCATCCCTAGTGAGGTGAACTACAATTGCTCTAATTCCATCCTTTTAAGGATATGTAGGCACAAGACCGCGAAGTTTTGGCGTGCATACTTAGTGACTAAGCCATTAGGCTCCTATCTCTCACCATATAACCCATACACAAACAATAGCAAACATGAATCACAAATACAAGTAAGAGGTTCCTATAGAATACTATAGATACTTAGGGTGTTAATACCTTCCCTTTGTATAACCAATCCCCGAGCCCCGAAATATCTTAGCATTATTGTTACATTGCAAACTTAGGGTTGTTTACAATCTTTACCTTTTCCTTTGGATAAATTAAAGCATGGTGGTGAATCTTTAAAAAGATTTGTGATTCAAGTTTAATCAATAGCTTGATATCAAATTTTCACCGTAACAGCGTTGCATTGTAATCCTTCATTAATGTTTTGAGGTTGGATTTATGGGAATCTTGTGGTTCCTCAAAATATTGGGAGTGGTAATTGTAAAGGAAATTTGGGTGATACATAGTAATTGAGATAAGAATGCCTTAGTCTATACGGTGCAACAACGGAATCACAATATTGACTGTTGGTCCCCGACAACGGCGCCAAAAACTTGATGCGTCCGTAAGTGCACGAATTTATCAAAGAATATAAAATATTGTCGAACCCACAAAGACTAATGTCAACCTACCGTTATCTATTGCTGCGATGTAAAACTAAGGCTAATGATTACTTGGCTTAAACGAAATTAAAACGAAAACTAAAATGAAACTTAAAAAATATAACAATAAAGAGAGGCCGGAATATGGATTTCGTGTTCCTAAGGGACTCTGTAGATTTTAGGCACTAATTATAATTAAACTATGTTCCGTAGAAAATATCAATTTAAAGACTCTGTATCACACTCTCGCGCTATTGACTAAAGTCACACTCCCTAACCATAGGATTTTGCTCTCGCTCACCCGTTTTAATTAAAAAGCATATTTTGAAAACCAATTAGATCCTAATTGATACCTAAAGCGCTCTCGCTGTTTTTAGGATCGATGCCTAGTTTCCACTATCTGGTTCAATCCTCACACTCTCGCGCTATCGGCTCGAACCTTAGTTTGTTCCTCACTCTCGTGTCAAAACAGTAAGACTTACAATTAGAATCTAAAACCAAAACAGAATTTATTTAATGTTTCGCGTCTATTATTTTCTACTGAGTCTCGTCGGTAACGACGGTCCTCACATACCGGACTCAAAATAATTTATCTAGACATGGTTGCGGAAACAAATAAATAATTTTGGGTTTTTGAATTAAATAAAGACATAATAAGCGGTTTAAATTAGTTTAAAGCGGTACTTGAAGAAAATGGTAAAAGCTTGAGAAGATAACAATGGCAGAAAGATAAAGCATAAATATAAATTGCGGAAAATAAAAGCAGGAAAATAAATTGCGGTAAAAGTAAATGAACCTGAAATAAAAACTGAAATTAAATTGATGGCAATATTGTTTATCCAAGAGTACAATAAACTAAACAAAATACAAAATTGTGAGAATCCCTCGATGTGAGCGATTGTCACTTTTACAAGTAATTTTAATGCCTAAAACTAGAAAACGAAAACGACAGCGTTTCCGTACAACTTGGATGCCTCAGAAAGTGTCCAAGAGGTCCTATATATAGAGAAATATCCCCTTGTAACTTCTCTTGGTCGTGCAAACAAAGTGGAGGGAAAGGCGGTTGAAAAACTGCTGAAAACTACCCACTTTCGCAAAACTGTTGTCTGCAGCGTCATGGCGAACACCGTGGGGTAATGGCGAACGCCATGACTGAAGGTGTGAAAAATTCAAGAAATGGGGGTTTGAATTGGTTTTTCAAAATAATTGTTTCTTTTAAATAACTTTCTTGTTAAAACTTTTACCCTTTTCTAAAGAACAACAGCTTAGTTAAACAAAGAGATATAATCACGTTATGTTTATACTAGTTCACTTGAGAATCTCTCAAGTTAGTCTAGTCCACCCGCCAAGGTGATTTCTCCTCTCTCAACGAGGTCTTAATCCACTATTCAACAAAATAGTACACTGCACGAGCTACACAGCTGGTGACTAACAACAACCTCTAGAACTCACACGTTCTAGACTTCTCAAGTAATCCAACCACACAGGTCTTACTTAAGGTACAACCTCTAAGACACACGTCCTAGACTTCTCAAGAGATCTGGTCACTAATACTCTCTTAAGGAATACAACTTTTAGTTCAAATACAATGGGTTTACAGAGAATTGCTTCTTATCAAGCTGATAATGTAAACAAGTTTTTAGGCCAAGAATGACTTAAGAAAGAATGGAGTTAGAAAGTATTGTCGTTGTTCGCATGTGTGTATTTCTTCAAGTCTTTGAGCTTCCTTTTATAGCCGAGTGAAAAGAGCCGTTGAGATGGAATCATGAAGGCTAGGTAGGCTTACGGCTAAAAGCGTGAGGACAAGTACAAAATCTTCTGCATGCTGCGTGTCCTGTCTGTGTCAGATTGTCTAGTTTGTATTTCGCACAGTCTTCAAGAATATTAACGTTGTAATGTGGTACAGCTGTACAGTGTGGCAAGTTTTCTTGGCTTCTCAACGTCAGAGGCTTTTTGTGAGTGTGAGTAATAAGGGAAAACATTGCTCGGTTCTTGAGATTATCAAGTCTTCGAATCATCAGCTCTGCGCTTCCAGAATCTTCAGAACTTGTCTTTAGAACCTTGTTCTCTTAATCCACTTTCTTCATATCTTCAGAGGCTTCTGATAATATTTGATTAAAGCATGAGAGTCGACTTTGGGTAGGTCTTCATAACCTTGATCGAAAATCGTGAGGCTTCAGCATCTGGACTTCGTTCCATCAGAACCCTTGTCTTTTGATCTTCAGAATTCATTCTCTTTTCCTTTCGTATCAGAGTTATGTGAATCTTGTCTTATCTTCGAATTGAGTTCAGTTCTTCTAAGCATCTTTCATTAAGCATTGCGCCAATTCAGGGAAGCAAAACATGTTTGCTAGGTTCTCACAAATAATAACATTAGTTGCACAAAATTGTTCATACAAATATTCATCTGTTATCATCAAAACTTAGAGATAATATTGCAGAACCAAATCTTGTTCTCACAATCTCCCCCTTTTTGATGATGACAAAACTATATATTTTCATGACACAATTTTGATATATATAACACAGGGAAAATGAAAAGGTTTTTAGGATAACTTATCCTTTTTATGAAGTGCTCCCCCTGAGTATTAGATTAAGGTTCTTGCTTGGGCTCCCCCTGACTTCATTAACCTTTTGAGTCTTTCTTCATCATCAGAATTCTGAGTTATCTGCACAGAGAAAAAAATACAGAAAAAAAAAATCTAATAGAGATGATGGATTTATCTGTTAGCATGTAAGCAGCATTGTTTTTCGAAGAATGACTATAGGATCAAAATTATCACATTCATATATTTTCTCCCCCTTTTTGTCATGAATCAAAAAGATAAACATAGGGTAGTCCAAGGGTGAAAAACACAAAACTAAAACTTAAAAGAAAAACATAGGTTTATTTGCTGTCAGAGGACAGTTTGTCCCAGATTTTCTTCATCATGATCTGAAGATTTTTATTGACAGTATCTTGCTTGTAAAACCTTTCTCTGAAGTTCTTCTGTTCAGTTCTGATTTCATCAACGGCGTCTCCCAGATGCTTGATAACAGGATCAGAGGTGGAAGCAATCATAGCACTTTCTTTAGCCCTTTCAGCCTCTGCAGCTTCTTGTGCCTTTCTAGCAGCTTGCTTTTCTGCTTCTTTAGCAGCCTTTTCTTCAGCTTCTTTCTGCTTAGCAGCTAAGAACTTGAGTACTCTGACTCTTGCTTCAGCTTCTGCTCTCTCCTTAGATTTTACTAGTTCAGTAGTTATGGTTGTGTTTGAGAAATTTACAATTCTTATCCAGCCATTTTTGAAAACTTTGACAGGCACTCTCAAGTTCCATGAGCTTTGTGCTTGTACAAAGTTCCGCTCTTAGCTTAGCAAACTTCTCAAGTGCTTTGTCATGAAATTGACTTGTACATTCTTCAAAGGATGTTGGAGGTGGAGCATTGTAGATAACCAGAGCGAGATTAGATTCGGCAGAGTTGGTTTCTGGTGGTGTTTGCTGAGATAAGTCAATCTCAGTAGCAGCAGGTTCAGGTGGTTGTTGTTGATTGTTAGGAGAGGTGACTTCTAGTGTTTCTAGATTGTTATGAGTTTTAAGAGAAAGAAAATCAGACGGCTGGGTTAAGGGTTCAGTTATGATTTTCTGATGAAAAGCATTGGCCATTGGTGAGATAGGTATGTCTTGTAAGGTTGTTTATGAAGGAATTTGTGGGGTTTTTGAATGAGAAAATGATGATTGTAGGTTAGATAGTTTGACATAGACTGATGGATTAGGATTTGATTTTGAACTTGTATTCTCGAGGATTTTTTTATCTTTTACTCCTTTTCTATTTCTGAGGCTTAGAAATGATGGTAGCATGCTTTCCTTTCCTTTTAGGAGACTCAATAAGAGTTGGTTCAAAATTTAATTGATCAGTCTGCTTATTCTGCTCTGTTTGGTCCCACTCTTCTTCTTCATGCTTGATTTCACAGACATCATATCCTCGTGCCTTTACTCCATCTATGTATACAGCTAACTCTTCACGTTGGCAACTTCTGTGATAGATAGGATAACCCGACACAGTGACCCTTCGTTTACTTAAATCGTCAGAGATGGTGAAAGGATTTACCTTTACTTTATTGATTATTCTCATTTGCTTAAGAGTTGTGGCATTTACTGGTTCTCCAAAGGTTGTGGTCAGATCTTCTGTGTATTTGACTTCTGTAACCAGAGTGTCTATTATACCACTTTCATAGAAAATGTCTGAGAGCATTCTTCCAAAAGGGATGTATCTTAGTATATCATTTCTGTATTCACCGGTTGTCCTAGTTTTTATTACCATGTCTCTCAGATAGTAAAATAGGATAGAGGGTAGGCACACTCTCTCTTTGGTGATCAGATAGTAAAGCATGTATTTCATGTTGGCATTGAAGAAATCTGCAGCATGTGATGAAGGCCTAGGATTGATGCAGCCAAGAATGATTTTGTGCCAGATTTTTAAGTGTGCATGCAAATCTTCTCTCTTGTACTCCATTTTGCTCAGTTGATAGTTAGCGTTGATGATTGGGTTGATCCTCTTTTCCACAAATGAAGATTTATTGTTCATCCCATATACTCTCTTGTTCTTCATAAACTCCAGGTTGTAAAGATCGGCAATGGATTTTTCAGTGATGACGATCTTTCTTCCCAGGACATAGGAGACAACATGGATCTTGTCACAAATAGCTTGTCTCCAGAAATCTTTTACAAGTGCTTCAAAAACTGGTCCTTTGAGCCTATCAAAGTAATTGGTCCATTCTTGAGCTTCTACTTCTTTGATCAGATTAAATCCATTTTCGGCAAGATTCTGGAAATCTACATGCATTTCCTTGAGTACAGTTAGATTTACAAGATTGCAAGTGTCAAAAGCTTCTCTTTGGGTAATGTGTTCTTTGCTTATTTTAGAAGGATGAGATGAAGATGAAGCGACCATTTGATTTGTTAGAGATATTGTTGAGGATGGCTCGGTTGAGGGAGCTGACATTCTCCTTGATGATTCTTTAAATTCTTGTGAGAACTTGACGGCTTCTTCTTACATTGGGGTCATCATTTTGAGCGATTGAGAGGAAGAGTAGAGATTTAGGGTTTTGGTGATGAGCGAGAGTGATAGAATGTTTTGAAGAGTTGAAGAACACGAAGGAACGTCTTTGGATTGTTCCCAAGAAGAATTAGAGGTAATCTAGGTTACGTGTGTTAACTATTTTCTAATGGATTGAGGGGTTCTGGTATTTATGAGATTGTGAAGTACTTGAGTGGATAGACACGTAAGGAAATAGGTGAATAAATGTGATAAAATTGAGTCAATCCCGAGAGAAATGATGTTCGTTTAATTTGAATAGTTAAAGTGACTTAATTTTATCTAAATCACGTGCAAAAATAATTTTCCGAAAATATGACATGTCACATAATTATCAGAACTTGAGATGCGTTAAGAAAATGGTTCTGATGATTTGAAAAATACTTTTCTTCTGACTAAACACATGTGGTTCTTAAAATGTTTTATTCTGAACAGTACTTCATATTCAGGTGTTTTAAAATGATTAGAAATCTATCTTCAGCTAAGGGTTTTGTGAAAATGTCAGCCCACTGATGGTCTGTATCAATGAATTTTAAGCATAGAGTTCCCTTCTGAACATAGTCCCTAATAAAGTGATGTTTTATTTCAATGCGTTTAGCCCTAGAATGCAAAATTGGATTTTTACTTAAGCAGATAGCAACAGTATTATCACAGAAGATAGGAATGTTACTCTCATATATCTGATAGTCTTCCAGCTGATTTTTCATCCATAGCATTTGAGTGCTGCATAGAGAGGCTGATATGTATTCTGCTTCATCTGTTGAGAGAGCAATAGTGGATTGTCTCTTGCTTGACCATGAGATTAGGTTGCTTCCTAAGAACTGACAGTTCCCCGATGTGCTCTTTCTTTCTAATCTGTCTCCAGCATAATCTGCATCATAGTAACCAGAAAGAGTATACTCTGATGTTTTCTTATACATCAGGCCAAGGTTAGTTGTTCCTTTCAGATACCTTAGAATTCGCTTGACAGCGGTTAAATGTGATTCTCTTGGATCTGATTGGAATCTAGCACATAGATGTACACTGAATAATATATCAGGTCTAGAAGCAGTTAGATATAAGAGAGAACCTATCATACCACGATAAAGTTTTTGACAAACCTTAACTCCCATTTCTTCCTTTCCCATGACACACGTTGGATGCATTGGTGTTTTAGCAATGTTGCAATCCATCATATTGAACTTCTTCAGAAGTTCTTTTGTGTATTTGGTTTGATGGATGTAAGTGGCCTCTGATCTTTGATAAATCTGAATTCCAAGGAAGAACTTCAGTTCTCCCATGAGGCTCATTTCAAATTCGGCCTGCATTAACTTTGAAAATTCTTGACATAGAGAAGAGTTAGCAGAACCAAAAATAATGTCATCAACATAGATTTGCACAATGAGAATGTCATTCTTATATGTCTTGCAGAAAAGAGTTGTATCAACCTTTCCTCTAGTGAAATTATTTTCTAGTAAAAACTTGCTCAATCTTTCATACCAAGCTCTAGGAGCTTATTTTAAACCATAGAGTGATTTTTTAAGTTTAAAAACAAAGTCTGGTTTTTCTGAATTTTCAAAACCAGGAGGTTGTTTGACATAAACTTCTTCAGATATATAACCATTTAAGAATGCACTCTTAACATCCATTTGATATAGAGTGATGTCATGATTTGCTGAAAAGGATATTAGCAAACGTATTGCTTCAAGTCTTGCAACTGGAGCAAATGTTTCGTTGTAGTCAATTCCTTCTTATTGTATCCTTGAGCAACAAGTCATGCTTTGTTTCTGACAACTTCTCCCTTTTCATTTAGCTTGTTCCTAAATACCCACTTGGTTCCTATTACATGAACATTCTTGGGTTTAGGAACTAGATCCCAAACATCGTTTTTGAAGAACTGGTTGAGTTCTTCTTCCATAGCCAGAACCCAGTCTTTGTCCATGAGGGCTTCTTCAATTGTAGCTGGTTCTATCAATGATACTAGTCCTACAAGTGTTTCTTCTGATGGTCTAAAGGCTGATCTGGTTCTGATATGAGCATCTTTGTTACCCAGAATTAGTTCCTCAGGATGTGATGTGGACAGTCTTCTTCGTTGAGATGGGGTATTTGGAGTTACTTCAGTGGTTTCTTATGTAGGATCTTGTTGTTCTTTAACTTCATCTGTCTTTTCCTTAGGTTCGGAGAATCTGATTTCCAAATCTGCAAGTTTCTCAACTAGCTCTGACTTTTCTGAGTCAGGCTTGCCATTGAATCTAACATGAATAGATTCCTCCACAATTCCTGATTCTGTGTTGTAAACTCTGTAGCCTTTCGAGCGTTCAGAGTATCCCAACAACAGACACTTTTGTGCTTTGGAATCAAACTTGCTAAGATTCTCTATAGTGTTAAGCATAAAACAGACACATCCAAATGGATGAAAGTAAGAGATGTTGGGTAATTTATTCTTCCACAATTCATATGGATTTTTATTCAAGATAGGTCTTATAGAGATTCTATTTTGAATATAACATGTTGTGTTAATTGCTTCTGCCCATAAGTGCTTAGCTATGTCAGTTTCTTGGATCATGGTGCGAGCCATTTCTTGTAAAGTTCGATTCTTTCTTTCTACAACTCTGTTTTGTTATGGAGTTCTAGGGCAAGAAAAATAGTGAGATATTCCATGTGAATCAAAAAGTTCTTCAAAGTTTTTATTTTCAAATTCTCCACCATGATCACTTCTGACTCTGACTATTTTACAATTTTTCTCATTTTGTACTTGAGTGCAGAAGGAAGCAAACACGGAATGTGATTCATCCTTGTGTTTTAAGAATTTTACCCATGTCCATCTGTTGTAGTCATCAACGATGACTAGTCCATATTTCTTACCATTTAGAGAGGCCGTTTTTACAGGGCCAAACAGATCAATGTGAAGAAGTTCCAACGGTCTAGAGGTAGAAACAACATTTTTAGTTTTGAAAGAGGTTTTTGAAAACTTTCCTTTCTGACATGCTTCACAAAGAGCGTCTGACAAATATTTCAAATTCGGCAAGCCTCTAACAAGACCAAGCTTGTTAAGCTGAGAGATTCTTCTCAGACTGACATGGCCAAGACGTCTGTGCCAGACCCATTGCTCTTCGTTTACAGAAAGAAGACATTTTACATTTTGATGTTTTAAATCAGATAACTTAATTTTGTAAGTGTTATTTTTCCTCTTTCCATTGAATATGACAGATTCATACTTCTGACTTAGAGCTTTACAAGACGTTTGATTAAAAATGAGACCATAGCCACTGTTGCTAAGTTGACTTATTGACAACAGATTATGCATTAAACCTTCTACTAATAGAACATTCTTAATGGAAGGAAGCTTACCATTTCCAACAGTTCCGGAGCCAATGATTCTTCCTTTCTGATTTCCTCCGAAACCGACGACGCCTCCAGGTTTAAGTTTCAGATCTTGGAACATAAGTCTTTCTCCCGTCATGTGTTGCGAGCACCCACTGTCCAGGTACCATGACTGGTGTTTCAATGGAGCTATTAAGGATATCTGCAACATATATTATCTTGTTTTTAGGTACCCATTTTGTGGGTCATTTCACATTAGTTCTTCTAAAGGTTCTGATCCCTTTAGATTTCCGTACGTTAGTGAAACGGTGTGGAGTTTGTGCATAGTGTTCGTGTTTAGGATATTTCCTTAGTGTGTGTATGTTTGTGTAATCCCAGTGTTTGAGCCTTTTGGTTCTGAATGCTTAAGGCCAGCACCAGAGGGAATAAACTGTTTGAATAGAGGTATTATTTTGATGTTTCTGGTTTCATCATACGGTTGAGATGTTCCTGAATATCCTAGACCTCTACTGCCATTTCTACTGACTCCATAGATTAGTGAAGCCATTTTGCTTCTATCTACGCTTTTGGCAAGAAAATTTTTAAATGCGTTATCATATTTGTCTTCTTTACTAGTGTTAGTTGAGTTTGAAACAATTTCTTCTTCTAACTTAGATAATTTACATTTCAGGACGGTGTTTGAATTTTCTAAGACAAATATTTTCTCATTTTGTTCAGAAATGGTTTTCTTGTTTTTAGTAAGATCATTTGAAGAAACTATAAAACTCTTTTTCAAGATTTTGAATTTGCTTTGAAGGTTTTGATATCTTTTTATAAGTTCAGTTAATCCTAATTCAAGTTCAGATCATGATAAGGAGGAAAGTACCTCTCTTTCATCGTCGGAGTCTGATAGTTCTTCCTCTGACGAGTCACTTCTGGTTTCTGCCATGAAAGTCATGTTGACCCGACTTTCATCTGCATCATCTTTAGATTCCGAATCATCCCAGGTTGCCATGAGACCCTTTTTGGTTTTCCTAGGTCTTTCTTCTTTCTTGGCCTTTGGACAGTCATATTTGAGATGTCCAGGTTCTTTGCATTCAAAGCATGCAACATCTTTTCCATAGTTTCTTCTTTGACCAGATGTAGATTCGAATCTTCTCCTTGGTCCTTTGAACTTGTTCCTTCTGTATTTCCAAAGTTGACTTATCTTTCTTGATATGAGTGATATATCATCTTCTTCAGATTCTTCCATTTCTTCTTCTGCCTGATACGCCTTCTTCTTTTCTGGCTTTGCCTTTAGTGCAATGGATTTGTTTTTCTTCTAAGGTTCATCTCCTTGAAGCTCTATTTCATGACTTCTTAAAGAACTGATAAGTTCTTCAAGACTGATATTATTCAAATCCTTTGCAAGTTTCAACGCAGTCACAATTGGTCTCGATTTTGCCGGAAGACTTCTGATGATTTTCTTGACATGATCAGCAGTAGAATAGCCTTTGTTCAGAACTCCGAGTCTGGCAACAAGCATTTGAAACCTTTAGAACAAGGTTTCAACCGACTCATCTTCTTCCATTTTGAAGACTTCGTATTTTTGGATTAGCGCAAGAGCCTTCGTCTCCTTGACTTGAGTATTTCCTTCGTGATTCATACGAAGAGAGTCAAAGATGGACTTTGCAGTTTCTTTGTTTGTGATTTTCTCATACTCGGTATAAGAGATTGCGTTCAACAGAATGGTTCATGCTTTGTGATGATTTTTGTAAGTTTTCTATTGAGCATCTGTAAACTCACTTCTTTCAATCTTTTTACCTACATAATCTACAGGATTACTATAGCCATCAAGTACTAGATCCCATAGATCTAGATCAAATGATAAGAAATAACTTTCAATTCTATCTTTCCAATAATCAAACTTTTCGCCATCAAATATAGGAGGTTTTGCAGTGTAAGATTCTCTTTCAATAACATTTGTTTCAGAAGTTGTTGGTGGTGGTGTAGTCATTGTTTTTCACACTTGGATCGGTACTGAACACTATTAAGTGCTTGAAAAAAATTTAATCTTTTTATCACCTCAGAACCGGAGCTCTGATGCCAATTGAAGGTGTGAAAAACGCAAGAAAGGGGGGTTTGAATTGGTTTTTCAAAATAATCGTTTCTTTTAAATAACTTTCTTGTTAAAACTTTTACCCTTTTCTAAAGAATAACAGCTTAGTTAAACAAAGAGATATAAACACGTTATGTTTATACTAGTTCACTTGAGAATCTCTCAAGTTAATCTAGTTCACCCACCAAGGTAATTTCGCCTCTCTCAACGAGGTCTTAATCCACTATTCAACAAATTAGTACACTGCACGAGCTACACAGCTGGTGACTAACAACAACCTCTAGAACTCACACGTTTTAGACTTCTCAAGTAATCTAACCACACAGGTCTTACTTAAGGCACAACCTCTAAGACACACGTCCTAGACTTCTCAAGAGATCTGGTCACTAAGACTCTCTTAAGAAATACAACTTTTAGTTCAAATACAACGGGTTTACAGAGAATTACTTCTTATCAAGCTGATAATGTAAGCAAGTTTTTAGACCAAGAATGACTTAAGAAAGAATGGAGTTAGAAAGTATTGTCGTTGTTCGCATGTGTGTCTTTCTTTAAGTCTTTGAGCTTCCTTTTATAGCCAAGTGAAAAGAGCCGTTGAGATGGAATCATGAAGGCTAGGTAGGCTTACGGCTAGAAGCGTGAGGACAGGTACAAAATCTTCTGCATGTTGTGTGTCCTGTCTATGTCAGATTGTCTAGTTTGTATTTCGCACAGTCTTCAAGAATATTAACGTTGTAATGTGGTACAGCTGTACAGTGTGGCAGGTTTTCTTGGCTTCTTAATGTCAGAGGCTTTTAGCGAGCATGAGTAAGAAGGGAAAACATTGCTCGGTTCTTAAGATTATCAAGTCTTCGAATCATCAGCTCTGTGCTTCCAGAATCTTCAGAACTTGTCTTTAGAACCTTGTTCTCTTAATCCACTTTCTTCATATCTTCAGAGGCTTCTGATAATATTTGATTGAAGCATGAAAGTCGACTTTGGGTAGGTCTTCAGAACCTTGATCGAAAATTGTGAGGCTTCAGCATCTGGACTTCGTTCCATCAGAACCCTTGTCTTTTGATCTTCAGAATTCATTCTCTTTTCCTTTCGTATCAGAGTTATGTGAATCTTGTCTTATCTTCGAATTGAGTTCAGTTCTTCGAAGCATCTTTCATTAAGCATTGCGTCAATTCACGAAAGCAGAACCTGTTTGCTAGGTTCTCACAAATAATAACATTAGTTGCACAAAATTGTTCATACAAATATTCATCTGTTATCATCAAAACTTAGAGATAATATTGCAGAACCAAATCTTGTTCTCACAATGACATGGGTGACGACGAACGCCATCTGGGGACGGCGAACACCGTATCAGTAAAATGGCAGAATTTGCTCTTTTTCTTCATTTTCTTGCTTTTTTCCTGGTTTTCTCGTACGGATGCTCTTATTTGACAAATACCTGAAACACAAACATAAGACGAAATAATAATACGAAAAACAAGTAAAACGACATTAAATTGCATGCGAATCGGGTCGAAATAAACGATATATTTTCACGTTATCACTATGTTTTTTTATAAGTTTGTATTTGAAATTTAGAATTTAATTAATATATATTCTAAAAGAAATTTTTTAGACTTTTGACCCAACTTACTTCAATTTCACTACAGCACACTAGTATTTAATTTGTTGTGTTTTTAAATATATATATAAAGACTAAGATATTTGTGAAGAAACAATGTGGAACTTTAAGTCTTCTTTCACATCTCAACATCAAAGCAAAAAATGCTTTATTCTTATGTTTCTTTTTGTTGTTGTTCCAACAATGGTACTTGATACTTCTTCTCTTTCATAACTTGTGATTCATTTCATCTCTTTCTAAATCCCACTATAACATCTATATTTAAAGCACGACCGTTAGCTTTTTCGACAAACACATGTTCATGTACATATGTACGAAACCCAACACAACAACATTGTCCATGAATGTAATAGTAAACCAATAAATATTTTGAGTTATTTTGGAGATAATTCTTTAACAACAATACCTTCTTCTTAGCTTGTATATAATAACTCCATTACAAACATAATCAAGATATTCCCTTACAATTGAAAGTGCATAAATGAAACAACCATGCAAGAAGAATTGATGTCTCCTTTATACTTCCTTGGTTGTCATTAGTTAACCTGCATATTGAAACAAAAATTGTCTTTTACGAATAGGAACATATCATTGATTTATGGTTGTTATACTATTTTACTTTCTTTGCAATGAAGGATTTTCTTTGACACCTTAACTTAATGAATTAAATCATGTGTTCATTTTTACAATGTATATGTATATCATGTCTCTTTAATAGGTTAGTAATATCATAAATTTGCTATTTAATACTCTCTTTTGCTATTTCATCTTGGCATTGGACTATTTGTTTTTTCAGTTTATTATGCATCTGGCATGAAGTTTATCATGCAGAAGCTTTGGAAGTTAATGGTTACAAGAGAGCCGCTAATGATGATTTCTACAGGAAGAAGGAGAGTCGCTAATGATGATTTCTATAGGAAGAAGCGATGTTCATAGTATGAATGATGATTCATACATGTTTGAGCATATATCAATCCAAGTTAATCTGTAAATCATCAACATCACACATCAACAATGGGAGACAAGAGAAACAATCTATTTTAAAGTCCCACATCATTTTATTTAAAAAACATTTTTGTGTTTATAAAGTTTATTTATAAATTAGTATTTGAAATTGAAAAGGAACCATATGAATGTGGGCCAAAATAGTTAGGAATATGGTATGTTTTCATAGAAAAAACAGAAAATGAAATTAATAGAAGCCATAATATAGGAATATGGATGAGTGTTGAAGTCGCATCTTTATTCTTGAGTCAAAATGTATTAAATTAGAGAAATTCATGGCGATTTTTCCAATTCATTTCAATTTATTTCTCTTTATTGTAATTAATTCATCTTTATTTTATAGACTTTTTTCATTCATTTATATTTATTTCCATTTTTCATATGTTAGTTTAATGATTTTTTAATTTGAATTTGATCTCAGTATAGAGTATTTTAAAGAACGTCTAATTTCTATTTTAATTTTTATTTTATTTTAATTAAATAGAATTAATTTGTTAATTTTTATTTTTTCATTAATTTAACTTCATTTCTTTTCAATTTTTGTATTTATTTAATTATTTATAAATTTTATTTAGGTTAAATAAATAAATATAACAAAAAGAAAATGACATATTGATCGTACCTGGATCAGACAGTTACTGGTGGCCAACGACGTCCGTTGAGCTCCGGCTCCGGTGAGGTTGAAATACGGCCGGGGGGGTGTACCTGCAAGGTACTCCGACGCTCAAGTTAGGGAGTGCACAAAGTAACAGCAAATACAAGAAGAGTGAGAAAAATGACTTAACCTGACCCTCTCAAGTGAGAGGGTATTTATAGAGAGCCCCCAGCGCGGGGCCAACGGTTACTTGCATTGGGCTGGATTGTCAGGCCCAATCCAAGTAACTGCCAGGGCTTACGTGGCGTAGTGAAGACCAGCACGTGGTCTTCGCCCTGGGGTAACCGCTCCTAGATTTCCGGGATTAGGGCAGACCGAATCCTGCGGAAGTGGGAGGTTACTTGGAACGTGTCCACGTGGTGTGGACCGTTAGACACTCCTCGCGGGGGAGGAGCCTTCTGTGTCGAGGACCAATCAAGACGTACGACGGACATGGCCTCGCGGGGAGGAGTCATGTCTGTCGAGGAGTGACGTCTGGCATACTCGCGGGGAGAAGCT
The DNA here is from genome assembly GCA_022829125.1 of Lathyrus tuberosus. Classification (NCBI taxonomy): domain Eukaryota; kingdom Viridiplantae; phylum Streptophyta; class Magnoliopsida; order Fabales; family Fabaceae; genus Lathyrus; species Lathyrus tuberosus. The sequence continues at coordinate 1,895,581 of JALAZF010000274.1, read as the reverse complement.
GGTATGTCGGGGATGTACCTATCCGCCGGGGGTGCGACGTCCTCCTGCCCTGTTGGCCCAAGTGCCCGACACTGTAAAGTGCTCGGGGGAAACGTGGGTATGCTTGCAGCAGTCAAGTGCCCCGCAGAGGGGTCTTATTGGGCCTCCCCATGCTATATGGGTTGGGCCTGCTCGACTGTTGGGCAGCCTCGGCCCAGTCCAGAACAGGAGCCCCCCAAGTCGTTGCTCTGAGGTAGCAGAGTAATGACTTAAGGGTTATTGTATGTCGAGGATACGCTAAGAGAGGAACCGAGGAGGTCGATATCCTATGCGAAATTCCTTCGGCCGGATGAGCGTCGGGCGTCGGACAGATGTGTCTGGTCGTATGGTCGGGGAGATGAAGGGTTTCGGATTCGAAGCGTTGGGGAAAACCGAAACGAAACGCGTGGGGAGACGGGTGGCTGCATGCGTGCCGCGTGTCGCCTGCCATCATTACTTAGGGAGGCTAGGGCGGCTGGCTAGGGTAGCGCACTCGAGTGCCCTACGCCCCTCGGGTCTCGCGAGAACCGCTTATAAAAGCCGCTCCCCTCGCTCATTCTTCACTTTTCCGCTTCTCTCTCAAGAAACTTTCTCCCTCTCTCTCTAACCTCTTCCGCCGTAGCTCGCCGCCGTCAATCGCCGGGCACTCTCTGTCGGAAGCATTTCCTCCGCTAGGACCGTCGTTCGCTGGCGTACCACAGCCAGAAACCTCCGTGCCGGAACCCTACACCGCCGCTTACCAGGTATTTGCTCCAAACCGGACCTTTATTTTGCGTTTTTCTTCGATTTTAACTAGTGTAGGGCGTTTCCTTGGTGAATTGATGATATTCCCATGAGAAACGAAGGGATTCCCGGTGAATACGGCGGGAATCTTTAGTTGTGGAGAGAGAGAGAGTGCGAAGATTCTTTCTCGCTTTTGATGAATGTCTCGGGGATCAGGGACGAACACGTCGGGGATCCGTTGAATGTCTCGGGGTCCTTGATAATCAGTATATTTGTTAGTGCCGCGGGGACACGGAGCGGAACCTTTCGGGGAGACGATGAGTTCCCCGGTGGGCAAGTTGATCCTCGGCCGATCTCGTCGGGGAGTTGAGAAAGCCTTGCCCCTTCTTCGCCCGTTCGCTTGAACAGCGGTGGAGGGGTGAATTTGATACGACCAATCGAATTCACCGTTTCCTTCTGTTTTTCAGGTAAATGGACGATTTGGCTGCAGAGGTGGCCGCAGGATATTTCGAGGAAAACGACGACGACCAGCCTGACTCCCCCATGGCTCACATGGCCTTTGCGCAGGAGAGGGCGCTCGAGGACTGGGTCTGTAGCGAAGCCCTTGAGATGTCGTCCATCTTCGTGTACCCAGATGTGGGCGATGCTTTTTGTACCGTCGAGCACAGACTAATCGGAAGTGGTCAATCCTGGAAGGTTTTTCGTCCCGAGGAGCATCACCGGATATGCTCCCCTTACCGGGGAATACGGGTCCCCTTATACGAGTTTATGTTCGAGAAGGCGGGGTGGAGGCTGCCTTTCACGGATTTTCAGGAAGGGATCTTTGACTGGTTGAAGTTGGCCCCTTCGCAGATTCACCCGAACTCGCTGGCCTTCATCCGGGCCTTCGAGCTCGTATGCAAATATTTGGAGATCGTGCCGACCGTTCGCCTTTTCTTCCGCATATTCCACCTCCAACGGTCGTCGGTCGGAGGTCGACACGGCTGGGTGTCCTTCAAGCAGAGCAAGGCGTTGTTTCACACTTACTTGGATTCCATCCGGGATTTCAAGTTCCGCTATTTCTATGTGAAGCTGGTCACCCTCGAGGCGATATATTCATTGTACCGGAAAGTCACCCGCGAGGTCGACGGCCGTTCCGAGGAGGTGCTGGTGCCAAAGTTTCCTCTGTACTGGACGGAGGAACACTTCAAGAAGGGAATTGACAAATATAAAACGAAACCTGTTCAGATGGAGGCCTACGAGCGGGAAGCCTACAATAAAATCGTAGCTTTCGTTGACAGTTTTACCGAAGCTCGACATGAGACGCTGGACGGCCAACCTATAATAGGTGCAGATGGGCAGGTGAAGAAAGAACGTCGCCTGATAAACACCCGCATTCTGCTCGAGACCTTCTCCGACGAGGAGGCCATCGAATTGTTAGGTGATGAAAACGTCCTCGCTCTAGGTCTTCCTCGTATCTGTGTTTCTCGCTTTACTAACGCTTTCTTTCCTTTTGCAGGGACAATGGCCGGAGCTGAGGAGAGGTTGAAGAAACTGAAAGCGAAGAGGGCCCGGGAAGCGCAGGCCCGGGAAGAGGCGTCGCGCTCCAAAGATCAGGAAGTTGTCCCTTCTGGGGCCCCGCACGAGGGTGTTTCCACGACCGCTGCCCCCGAAGGATCCACTCAGTCTCAGCCTGCTGCCGCTGTGTCGGGGACCGCGGGTGACCGCACAACTCCTGCGGGAAGCCAATCCCCGGCTACCCAAAGGACTCCGAAGAGGCAGCGCGTTGCAGAGGTCGTCGACCTGGGCGGTGAAGACAGTCCCCCGGTTCCTTCTAGCTTTGACCTTCCCCCCTGCCATCAAAAACCTCACTTCTTCTCCGAGGTCACTTATCCTCGCACCCTTCCCTCCGAGATCCAAACCGTGCTGGGGACCGTTACTGGAGTGAGGAGGAAGATGCTTTTTGAGGACCTGTCGGCCGTCATGCGTATCTGCTCGACTGCCATCATTCTAAATGACGAGACCCACCCTGCTGCTGAACTGGCCCGCCTGCAGGAGGCGCTGGATACCTTGGGCGCTGAGATGCTCGGCATGCGCAAGGAACTAAAAGAGTGCCGAGATCTGAACAAAGAGCAAAGCAAGCAGCAGCAGTTGGTCGAGGCCAAGCTTAAGGAAGCTGAGGAGACAAAGAAAAGCCACCTTGCCCGAATCGCTGAGCTGGAGTTGGAGGAGAAGCGGCTTAAGGTAAGGATTGCCGAGTTGGAAGATGCGGTGCGGCCAGCCGAAGGGGAAACTGAGGAGGACAAGCTCCTAACCACTCGTGCGGCGTTTGTGGCGCAGCTCCGGAAGCTTGAGCAGGATCTCCGAGTGTCCAAGGATGATTCTATCGAAACCGCGGGTATAGGGTTCCGCAGTGCCGTGGCGCAGCTTCGGGTTCTCAACCCCGACCTTGTCATTGAAGGGATCGACCCCTACGCTGAGGTGGTGGATGGCCAGATCGTGTATCCTCTGCGGGAAAACGACATTCATGTGCACGAGGGGCCTGACGGGACCGCAGCTGAGTAGGTTTTTTATCTTTGTTTTGGTCGGCCTGCGAGCCGTTTTGTTTCGCCCGGCTTGTGGGCTTAGCTGATGTACTTTTTGCACAATGGTTATTTTCGCCCGGCTTGTGGGTTCATATTTGTAACTTTTTGGACCAAGGGTTTTGCCCGCTATTCGTACTTTATAATATATCTCTGTTAATTTTCCTTGTGTGTGATGTGGTGTTTGTTATACTTTATTGTTTGTTATACTTTATTTTTGCCTAAGTAATAAGGCTTCAGGATTTGCTCGACCTTGATCGTCCCTGACCGCGTGGAGAGCTGGTCGGGCGGCCGGAGGAGTACTCCGACCTTCAACGAGGCTAAGAGCTCGGTCGAGGTCCTAGTCTCGTGGCATGAACTTCCCATCGCGAGCTGGGTGTTATGCCCGGTTGGCACGACGACGGTGGGCCTCGATCGAGGTATCCCCGCCGGATCAAATGTCCTCGCGCACACACAACGCGGTCTCTGATCGTCGTGTTCTTATAGGGGTGTCGCGCTTGTACCCTAGCGCGTCCCCGTATCGCGGTGCTAGTGAGCCGCGGGCAGTGTTTAACTGTAATATTGTTTTAGCTTTTCAGCGTTCCATGGTCGAGCAAGTTCTTCCCCGTGCAGATTTTCGAGGAAATAGGCTCCTGTCCCCGTTTTCGCGCGGACGCGGTACGGGCCCTCCCAGTTCGCGGCGAGTTTGCCTTCTCGTGAGTCTTTCTGGTTCCTTCGTAGGACGAGGGTGCCCACCTGAAAATCACGTTTAATGACTCTGTCGTTATAACGTAGTGTTATTTTTTGTTTAAGTGACGCCTCTCGGAGAGAAGCGCCCGAGCGTGTTTCCTCCACGAAGTCGAGTTCTTCCCTCAAGGCTTCGTCATTCGCGTTCCCGTTGAGGGGGGCTTCCGTCCTCCTCGAGGGTTCTCTGATCTCCACGGGGATCACTGCCTCCGTTCCATAGGTCAAACGGAAAGGGGTCTCCCCGGTCGTGGAGTGTGGGGTTGTTCGGTAGGCCCAGAGAACGCTGTGTAGCTCTTCGACCCACCGTTGTTTGGCGTCGCCCAGTCTCCGTCTTAATCCTCGAAGGATCACTCTGTTCGCGGCCTCAGCCTGCCCGTTCGTTTAAGGGTGCTCGACCGACGTGAAGTGCTGCTTCGTGCCTAGTTTTGTGACGAAGTCTTGGAAGTTCCTGTCGGTGAACTGGGTTTCGTTGTCCGTGACGATGGCTTGAGGCACTCCGAACCGGGCGAGGATATTTCTTTTGTAGAAATGAAGTATGTTGAAAGCAGTGATTTTGGCCAATGCTTCTGCTTCAATCCACTTTGTGAAGTAATCTACCCCGACGATGAGGTATTTGTTTTGATACGACCCCTGGACGAAAGGTCCGAGGATATCCATCCCCCACCATGCGAACGACCACGGGGAGGATAGCGTCGTGAGTTCGCTGGGGGGAGCGAGGTGCATGTCCCCGTGCCGCTGGTATTTATCGCACTTCTTGACATGCTCCTTGGCGTCTTGTTGCATGGTCGGCCAGTAATATCCTGCCCGGAGTGCTTTACGAGCTAGTGATCGTCCGCCGAGGTGCTGCGCATTGATTCCCTCGTGGATCTCCTGGAGTATGCCGGGGACCTTGGTATCTTCGACACATCTGAGGAGGGGAATAGAGAATCCTCGCCGGTATAGCTTATCCTCGACTACAGTGTACGAGCACGCCCGTCTCTTGACCATTCTAGCTTCTTTGGGATCTTCGGGCAGTTTGCCCGTCGTGAGGTATTCGCATACCGGGGTCATCCAGCAGTCGCTGTCCCCGATGGCGTTGATGTCCGCAATCATGCCTGGTTTGTCAATGCTCAGGTGGGAAATGACCTCTTGTATGACGGATTTGTTCCCGCCTTTCTTTTTCGTGCTCGCCAACTTTGACAGGATGTCCGCTCGGGAATTATGCTCCCGGGGGATGTGAGTTACTTCCGCCGAGGTGAACTTTTTCATCTTCTCTTTTACCAAGGCCAAGTATTCTATGAGACTGTCGTTCTTGGCTTGGTACTCTCCTCGGACTTGCGAGGCCACGAGCTGAGAATCGGTGAACAACTTGACCTCCTTGGCGCCAAGGTCCTCGGCCAGCCTGAGCCCTGCGAGGAAGGCCTCGTATTCGGCTTGGTTATTCGAAGTCGGGAAGGACAGTTTGAGGGACACCTCGATGAGGATGCCTTCCTCGTTTTCGAGGATGATTCCCGCTCCGCTGCCTTTCGGGCTGGATGCCCCGTCGACATAGATTGTCCATTTCTGCGACCCGTTGGTTGAGGGTTCTGGGACGGTCATCTCTGCTACAAAGTCGGCCAGTACCTGTGCCTTCAAGGCTTTCCTCCCTTCATATAGGATGTCGAATTCGGCTAGCTCGAGTGACCACCTGAGCATCCTCCCCGCCATATCCGGTCGTCTGAGGAGTTGCCTGATCGGCTGGTCGGTCCTCACGATGACGGTATGGGCGAGGAAGTAGTGGCGTAGTCTTCTGGCCGCGGTGACGAGGCCCAGTGTGACTTTCTCGATCTGCTGATACCTGAGTTCGGGACCTTGGAGAGCTTTGCTCGTGAAGTAAACTGGCTTCTGTCCGTCTGGTGTTTCCCGAATGAGGACGGCGCTGACCGCTTCGCTCGTGATCGCAAGATATAAGAAGAGTGTTTCCCCGCTCTCGGGTCGCGTGAGGACCGGGGGTTGCGATAGGACTTGTTTCAAATGTGCGAGTGCTTGTTCGCATTCCTCGCTCCACTCAAACTCCGCTTTTTGCCGGAGGAGTTTGAAAAAGGGAAGTGCGTACTAAGCGGACTTGGCGACGAACCGGGAAAGGGCGGTGAGCATTCCGTTTAATGATTGTATTGACTTCTTCGAGCCCGGAGTAGGGAGCTCGGAAAAGGCTCTACACTTGTCGGGGTTTGCCTCGATTCCTCGTTCCGTGAGGTAAAATCCGAGGAACTTACCCGCCCGGACACCGAAGGTGCATTTGTCGGGATTAAACCTCATACGACATCTTCTCCCCGTGTCGAACACCTTCTTGAGGTGCGCGGCGTGGTTGACTTCTTCTGCAGACTTGACGATCATGTCATCCATGTAAACTTCGAGCATGTCGCCGATTTCAGTCCAGAAGACCTTGTTCATCATCCGTTGGTAGGTCGCACCGGCATTCTTCAGACCGAAGGGCATTACGTTATAATAGTAGTTGCCCGACGCGGTTATGAAGGCCGTGTGTTGCTTGTCGACCTTGTCCATGGGAATTTGGTTGTATCCTGAATAGGCGTCCATGAAAGATAGTAGTTTGTATCCTGCAGAATTGTCGACCAGTTGGTCGATGTTAGGCAAGGGGTAACAGTCTTTCGGGCAAGCCCGGTTAAGATCAGTATAATCAATGCACATTCTCCATTTTCCATTATTTTTCTTAACAAGTACAACGTTGGACAGCCATGTCGTGTATTTGGCTTCCGAAATAAAATTTGCCTCTAGGAGGTCTTTTACAGCTTTCTCGGCAGCCTCCGCTTTCTCGGGAGACTGCTTACGCCTACGTTGCGTTATGGCCCTAGCGGCCGGATCTACTGCGAGCTGATGGCAAGCCACCTCGGGGTCAAGGCCAGGCATCTCGGATGCGCTCCACGCGAAGAGGTCAGCGTTCTCCCTCAGACATGCTTTCAGCTGCTCTTTGGCTAGGTCGGGGATACCGGTGCCGATCTTCACGTTGCGATCTGGGCCGTCTCCGAGGGCCACGAGCTCGAAATCTCCATCTGGGATGGGGCGTGTTGGGTGGAGAGACTGCCCGTTGTTTTCCGCCTGGTGGTCGTGGTCTTCGACTCTGTCTTCATCGGGCCCGTTGTTTTCCGCCTGGTGGTCGTGGTCTTCGACTCTGTCTTCATCGGGCTCGCCGGAGAACCTGCTGTCGAGGTCGACCGCATTGACGCGCGGGAGAGGTACCTGTCCGACGTCTTGTGGTGGTTTGGCCACGACCTTAGGTTTGGGACCAATGGAACTTAGGCCCTTGACGGCGGCGGCGAAGCATCTCCTGGCCGCGTCGATGTCCCCGTGCATCGTCACTACTCGTCCCCTCCTCATGTAGTACTTCATTTTTAGGTGGACCATTGACGGGACCGCCGTGAGTTCAACAAGGGTGGTCCTTCCGAGGATGCAGTTGTAAAGGGATGGGCATTCAACCACCAGGAAACGGATCTTCACCTGTCGGGCCGTGTCTTCGGCTCCGAACGTAACCATTAGCTCCACGTAACCCCATGGTCTGGTGAAGGTTCCATTGAACCCCTGTAGGTCTGACCCGACGTACGGGGTCAGATGCCTCTCGTCCAGCTGAAGGGTCCCGAACAAATGAGAATACATGATGTCGACCGAGCTCCCCTGGTCGACTAGTATTCTTCGGACGTCAAAGTTCGCCATTTGGGCCCTGACCAGGAGGGGAATAGTGGCGTTTGGTGCTCCCCCGGGGAGTTCCTCGAGGTAGACGGTGATGGGATTGGAGTTTCCACGCACTTTCTTGAGGGTGGTCGCCTTCGACGATGTCGCGGATTCCAGTTCGTCGAACTTCCGTTTGATCGACCCAACCGATATTTTCCCGGGGTCGCCTCCGGAGATAACCATTGCTTTGGGGAAGCCTTCCCAGGTACTACGGGCCGTGACGGGGCCCTCGTCGGGGAAAGTCGCCCACATGTTGCGGATTGCCTCTTCGCCCTCGATGATTGGGGGCACGAAGAAGTCCTCGGGTCGAGTGACGCTGAGGGCGACCTGAAGCTGGCTGTCGCCGGGAGGAGGTGTTGCCTCCTCGACGTTCTGTGATTCCTTTGAGCTGGGACGAGGAGGGTCATTCTGTTGGGCATACTTCTTCAAGTGCCCTTCTTTGATGAGAATCTCAATGGCATCCTTGAGGTGGATGCAATCTTCGGTCACGTGCCCGTGGCTTCGGTGGAACCTGCAGTACTTAGATTTGTCAACGTTTGGTTTGGGGGCCGCGGGCTTCGGGAAGCGGACTCCTTCTTTCACAAACTCGGAATTCTGGCAGTCTGAGAGGATCCGGGACCGGGAAGTGTTGAGCGGCGTGTACTCCGTGAATCGGCCAGCTGGCCCGCGCGGTTCCCGGGGATCTCGACTGCGGTTTTCTTTCTTCTTTTCTCCTCCCCGTCGGGGAGAAGCATCATCGTCTTTGTGGCCGCGGGGGCCTTCCCTACGTCTCGTCTCAAGAGCGATCTGGGCTGCTTCCGTCTCTTCGAGTTCGATGTACTTCTGGGCCCGAGCGAGAAGGTCCTCGAGACGCCGGGGTCTTCGGAGGCCAATCGATTTGGTAAAGTCTGACCCGGCGCGTAGTCCGTGAATAATTAAGTATTTCTTCATGTCGTCGGTCGTATGGACCTCGACGGCTTCCTTGTTAAACCTCTCAATGTAATTTCGAAGGGATTCGTTCCTCCCATGGAAGATCTTTTCTAGGGCAGCCTCTGTCTTCGGGTGTCGACGTGACGCGGTGAAGTGCTTGGTGAAGCGCTGCTTCAGTTGTTTCCATGACGTGATCGAACCAGGTTCCAGACCCTTGTACCACGTCATGGCTCCCTTCCGCAAGGTGGTGGGGAATAGCCTGCACCTGATGGCTCCCCTGACGTTTCAGAAGTCGAGCATCGCTTCAAAACTCTCCACGTGATCGCCGGGGTCGGTCAGTCCGTCGTAGGTCCCCAATGGCGGTGGTTTCTCCATGACCGGAGGGATTTGGGCGTCCATGATTTCCCACGACAAGGGGGTCCTTTGGTCCTCATCGTCGCTACCAGCCGGGGATCTTGAAGGTGACCCATGGTGCCGTGGAGGGGAGTTCCTCGAACGGTTCTTTGGTCTCTCTTCAGCCTGCTTGGACTTCTTTGTGATGGTCGTCGACCATGGCGTACGGGAGACGGGGTCCGGGAATCTTCGGAAGGGGTCCTCCGCGGGGAAGGAGAGCGGCAAGGTGACGGGGGACGACGATGTCTTCGCGGGGAAGATCGTTGTGCCCGTCCCTGCTCCAAGGCTTCAATTCTGGTGTTCTGCTGCGCGATCAGTTGATTGGTCTGGTTGATCAACGCAAATAGGGCCACGGTGCTTGGGTCCGCGTTGGGCGGCAGAGCAACGGGCTGGAGAGTGGTTTGCTGGTCGTCCGTGCGGACGACGTTGATAGTCGCATCCTGGGAGTCCGGGGAGGCGGTCTGTCCGTCTCTTATGTCGCCTTCGTCGCCGTGGAGGATGATGGCGTCCTCACGGTGGTTCCCGTTCTCCAGTTGTGCGAGCACGGTGTCCAGAGCCTGGTTGACGGTCGGATTTGCCATGTTGGTGATGAATAGAGGAAGCTTTGGTTTATCGAGGAGAAAACGGGGAAGCTTATAGATTCCCCACAGTCGGCGCCACTGATCGTACCTGGATCAGACAGTTACTGGTGGCCAACGACGTCCGTTGAGCTCCGGCTCCGGTGAGGTTGAAATACGGCGGGGGGGGGTGTACCTGCAAGGTACTCCGACGCTCAAGTTAGGGAGTGCACAGAGTAACAGCAAATACAAGAAGAGTGAGAAAAATGACTTAACCTGACCCTCTCAAGTGAGAGGGTATTTATAGAGAGCCCCCAGCGCGGGGCCAACGGTTACTTGCATTGGGCTGGATTGTTAGGCCCAATCCAAGTAACTGTCAGGGCTTACGTGGCGTAGTGAAGACCAGCACGTGGTCTTCGCCCTGGGGTAACCGCTCCTAGATTTTCGGGATTAGGGCAGACCGAATCCTGCGGAAGTGGGAGGTTACTTGGAACGTGTCCACGTGGTGCGGACCGTTAGACACTCCTCGCGGGGGAGGAGCCTTCTGTGTCGAGGACCAATCAAGTCGTACGACGGACATGGCCTCGCGGGGAGGAGTCATGTCTGTCGAGGAGTGACGTCTGGCATACTCGCGGGGAGAAGCTGGTATGTCGGGGATGTACCTATCCGCCGGGGGTGCGAGGTCCTCCTGCCTTGTTGGCCCAAGTGCCCGACACTGTAAAGTGCTCGGGGGAAACGTGGGTATGCTTGCAGCAGTCAAGTGCCCCGCAGAGGGGTCTTATTGGGCCTCCCCATGCTATATGGGTTGGGCCTGCTCGACTGTTGGGCTGCCTCGGCCCAGTCCAGAACACATATAAAATAGATGGGATAGTTGACGGTGGACATGTCACATAAATTGTGCCACCTGTTTGAATAAAATAGGGAATTAATTTTGTGAATAAACTAAAATAGGAGGACTAAAATTGTAATTTAGCAAAAAATTTAATTAAAAGAATTATAAAGATATTGCAGTCTCATATATTGGAGTCTTAAACGCATCTTGTCAAATATAAATATACTATTTAAATTTGAAATATATTTTTATCAACTTCTAATATATTTTAATGTTTATGTAAATTAATAATAATATTAAATTATGGCTTAAATGCACTTTTGGTCCTCCTAGTTTAGATTTTTTACACTTTCGGTCCCCCTATTACAAAACCTGCGATTTTGGTCCCTACATTTTGATGGTCTTTGCAATTTTGTGGTCCCCTCCAATTTTGCTCCAAAACAGTACATAAACAGTGCATGTCCGTACATGAACAGTGCATGTCCGTACATGAACAGTGCATGCCCGTACATGAACAGTGCACTGTTCATGTACGGTTTTGGAGCAAAATTGGAGGGGGACCACAAAATTGCAAAGACCATCAAAATGTAGGGACCAAAATCGCAGGTTTTGTAATAGGGTGACCGAAAGTGTAAAAAATCTAAACTAGGGGACCAAAAGTGCATTTAAGCCTTAAATTATTTGATTAATTTTGACCAACTATATTAAATATTTATTCATCAATTAAAAAAAATATAAGAAAATTCTTGCTTTTAAAATTAAATTAATGTTTTTTTAGAGATAGTTTTAGTGTATAAAAGATCAAACATGTAATATTATAGAATTCATCAACTATATACTATAATATATGTTTAATCTTCTAAATATAACAAAAAAATCGTCCACATAATCAACATGTAATACAAACAAATTAAAATACGAAAAAATAATCTATGATTAATCCAAATATTTTTATAAATGGTATTACTTTGAAATAAAAAAAAAAGTGTAATACTGATTTAAGTATTTTTTTTATAATTGATGTCAAAATACAGGAAATAAATCTATGATTAATTCAAATATTTATAAAAGATGTATTATTTTTATATACGAGAAAAAAAATGCTTGTAATTTATATTACTACTTGAAATTTATACAATTAAAATAATGCTTACATAATTAAATACTAGAGATTGATTGGAACTAGTAAGATTCAAACCTAAAATCTTAAGAGAATCTCACTCTTAAAATATAAGCATCCACCACTAGGTCAATCCTATTAATAAATGAATTTTAATATTTTTTTATAATTGAAAACAAGTGTTTTTATTCAAATATTTTTATAAATTACGTTAAAACAAAAATAATATTATATATATATATATATATATATATATATATGGTAATGCTAACTTGTGCCTTTGGGGCACATGTTAAAAAATCCATAAATAAAAAATTTGTATGGAAAAGAACAATAAAATCATTAATTATAAAGTTGTATTAAAGTCACAACACAATTTCCAATTTTTTTGTACTGTATTTATCTCTTAACTTGTGCCCTTGAGGCACACGTTAGCATTTTCTATATATATATATTTATTTCATTCAAATTATATTTTATATACCAATAGAAGTTCGAATGCACAGGTATCTCATTAGGTATATAAAAAAAAATTTATTACTCCATCCGTTTCAAAATAACTGTCTTAGTAGAAAATTTTTGTTTAAAAATGAATATCATTCTCATTTTTCAATGTAGTAATAATTGTTATTTTTTAATTATATCATATAACTATTACTCTGTACACTATTTCTAATACATTAATATGACTAATTTAGTAAAAGTGCAATACACCCTCTGTCTCATATTATAAGCAAAAATTATTTTTTAGATACATTAAATAATTAATATATCTGATCTATATATAGGTCAGATATATTAATTATTCAATGTATCTAAAAAGTAATTTTTGTATCTAAAAAGAAAAATTTTGGAGGACCAAACCTTAAAGATGAGATATTTGTAGGGACCTTATAAATATTTAACTCATATATATATATATATATATATATATATATATATATATATATATATATATATATAGTTCATATCTTATGAGAATATCATTTTTATGTAAAAACATAAGAATGAATCTGAATCATTAGATTTTAAAATAAATGGTGAAGATTATGTGTGGTTTTTATTTTTCTCTCTCATCCATTATTAAAATAAATGATGAGGAGAAAGAAAAAAAACTGACACATAATCTCCACCATTTATTTTAAAATGTAATAGTTCAGATTCATTCTTATGTTCTCACATAAATGTGACATACATCTATATTTTTTTAGCATATATATATATATATATATATATATATATATATATATATATATATATTTCATTCAAATTATATTTTATATATCAATAGAAGTTCGAATGCACAGATATCTCATTAGGTATATAAGAAAAATTTATTACTCCATCCGTTTCAAAATAACTGTCGTTTTAGTAGAAAATTTTTGTTTTAAAATAAATGTCATTTTCACTTTTCAAAGTAGTAATAATTACTATTTTTTTAATTATAGCATATAATTATTATTTTGTACACGATTTTCAATATATTAATATGACTAATTTAGTAAAAGTGTAATATCTTATAATAATATCATTATATTTTTTAATCTGTGCGCAAAAATTTTAAACGATAGTCATTTTGAAACGGGATAAGTATAAGGGAAGGGGGATGAATGAGGTAATGTGTCATGTGAATGTGATGAGTGAAGAATAGCGCGTGTCTTTGTGACGCAATAAAGTCGCGTGGCACGTCAACACGAAACATACAATTCTGAAAAAGCTTCTATCCCTAAACTAAACAACTCTCTCACTTTCCTCTCTCTCTCTCTCTCTTTTTTTTCTCTCTGTCTTCTTCTCTTTCATCTCAAATGTGGAATTTCTTCTTCTTCTACTTCTCTATTTTATAAATTTTCACTCAATCTTATACTCACTGAAACTGGTATAAGCTTTTTTTATAATTTATTTTTCTTCTTTAATTTTGTTTTATTTCCCCAAAAACTCAGAATTTGAGATCTCATTTTTTCTTGCTTTTTGATTATGTGTTTGGTTTTGTTCAGGTGAATTTGGGGAAATTTGATTTTGAAATGGACAAAGGACAGTCACCGGAGCCGCTTGATTTCTTCATCTGGACTGTTGAGGTTGATTACTTCATTCAATCAATTGGTTTATGGTTTTTAATTGTTGTTAATTAATTAGTTAATTAACTCTTATTGTTGTTTTGTGAAGAAAAAACTATGATTTATAATCAGATCTTGTTTAGGTAAAACTCTGTGTTGAACTTGTTGTATGGTTAATTAGTAATCTTATTGTTTCTTCCTTTATATGAAACACTGACACCGGAAACACGACACCGACACACGGACACCGGAAACACGACACCGACACTGATACCTTGACACCAGTAATAATTTGAGAAAATGAATAAATTAATCTTAAGGTAAGGTGTTGATTTCGGACACCGACAGAGACACACATTTTGTTCAGAGGTGGGAGTACTACATAACTTACTTTTATTAATTAATTGATTTGTTTTGTAATAAGTTTTTGTTTTGTGTTGGAATTTTAATTCAGACTAATTTGGAGTAGAGTTTTGGTTCTTAGACTATTTCATTAGACACTTAGCTTAGGTTAGCTGGTTAAATCTGAGATGAAAGAAGTTATTTTGTTCTTGTTTATTGAAAAGTCAAATGCGATATTGGTGATGGGTGATGTTCGAGTCGCTCTTTCAAAGAAATGATTTGCTAGTCAAGCTTATGCGTGCACGATTGAGCTTGCTTGTTGTGAATCTCGTCACCTAAAATAAGTTATAGTTTATGTTTATGATCACAAGTTATCTAGTATTAAATTAAATCCTAATTAATGGCAGACAACTTTGTTCGGCTATTTCCAGTTTTACACTCAAAGTTTAAACTATCAATTTACGTGTTATTTGCGATGACAAAATAATATTTAAATAGTTTTTAGTCCCGTGCTGTATGCCCGCACCTTTCTGCAATATTGGAATGTGTAAATCTTCATCTTGACGAGTTCCCATTCCCCCAAGGAAGCTATCAATATGCATCTTTCTGAGATATTTGCAATTATGTCTATGTAAAAACTATAACAAAAGTTATTAAAAAAGATTTGGATAAAAGCATGATCCTGGATAGAACATTAGCGTGAAAGTGGATCCATGTAGCCCTCACTTAGTGGGATAAGGCTTGGTTGTTGTTGCATGTCTTTGTAATATGGAATGTAAAACTAGAGACCTGTTTATTGTCGGTTAGTATGCCCTAAGTTGAGGTCTTTATCAGTGATATGGCAAGCTTATGATTAGGTCACTGTTCTGTTAAGTAGGTTGCTAGAGTCCTATCAATCTGGAGTATTTATCATACTTGGAATGGTAAGCTTATGATTTATCCTTGTTAATCTACTTTGATGCTGCATTATGTGTGTCTAGATCTCAAAATAGAAGTATGATTTTGCTTATATATTTTTTATTGTTTGCGCACTTGCTTACCCAGGTGTGTTTCATAGGTATAGATTCTACAATGTAGTTAATGCTCTGTGCTCAATGACTGATGTGGATATTTTCTTGTCTGTTTTATCAGGATGTTGGCATGTGGCTGGAGACTATAAATCTTGGTAGTTATCGGCAAACTTTTAGGGAAAATGGTGTTAATGGAGAATACTTGGAAGGGATGTCTATGTTCACTACTGAACAGATCCTTCGTTTCATAAGACGTTGCCACATGAAGTGGGGAGACTTCATCACGTTATGCAAGGAATTGAGACGGATTAAAGGTTTCCTTCTCTCCCTTGAACAGTAAAATACAAAAACTTTCCATTAAACTCTCATTTGAATTTTTTTACCTATCTGTCTTGAGCTCCTCGCCTTGTTAGGTAAGGATTGTACATCACTGTTGTGATAATCTGTTTCATTTCATGCCATTTATGAAGCCTAGGTACTCCAAAATTGCCTATGCTTCGGTTTTGTGCCGTAACTGATATTGATACGAATATGATACACCTATATACGCATTCAATGAGTATCATCCAAAATTTTTTAATCTTTTTAAAAGAAAATATTGATCGATACGTTTGGGATACCTCTTCAATACTTTGGTTTAAATCTCCAAAAACTTTTCTTAAAAGATTTTTTGTACAACCTTGTTCTTCATCATGATGTGAGTGGAATATGAGTGCATACTCCTTTATTCATTAATTGATTGTGGGGTATTAGTCAAGATGTACAATCAATTTGATGGTCGTGGTGGTGACCACATCTTGAATTGAAAGTACTGTCTCCTGGTGAATTGACTTGCCTTTTTGAATGATAAGAATGATGGGGTGAAAATGATACAATTGAATATTAGTAAAAAACTATTGAATAGAGTCAATACTTGTTTTAAATACAACTTTTTTTCAACGACATTTTGACATTGGTTGAGGAAAAACGCATTCTTGACATATTAACAAGGAAAAGAACATATTTTTGATACAGATAACAGACAGATACAGAGTCTTTGCTTTTATCTTATGAGCACAAGTAGGGATGGCAAACGGGCATGGCTGCCCCGTTTAGGTCCGTCCCGCAAAAAACGGGGTTGACATAGTTGAGGGTGCTTGCCTAAAACTTTGGCCTGTCCCGTAAAGAAATGAGGGTGGGCCGGGCCCGGGGGCATTGCATTACTGGGCACTTTTTGACACCTAGCACAAGTATCTTTCTGCCAGATGTGATCATCATCTGCATATAGTTATATATTGATTAAAAAAACCAGTCTTTGCAAATACTATGGGTTTATGTAAAGTATGTATAATATTTTAGAAATTTGTGTTAAATGTATTTATTCTGAATCTTATATTTAGATTTTAGAACTATTCTGTTATGTATTAAGTATTTGGGCTTCTTAGCATTTGAGCAATCTAAGGAAACATGAACATATTAGATGAGAGATTGAAGTATATGTTAATGCTATGTTTGAATAGGAATAAGTATAGAATGCAATGGAATTAAAATACCGTACACCTTAGTTTGGATATTTTATGATAGAACATATTAATATTAAAGATTCCGTTCCATTATTTTGGAAGTGTATGGAACAGACTGAACAGTTAAAGGATTGAAATTGATTTCTTGCATCCATTATTAATACAGTTGTCACTTTGATAGAGACGAGACAACCATCAACATGTTATCTTCTTATTAATTAACACTTAATATCAAACACTGTTAAGCATATTCTAAATGCAAATTACATTTACACTTTTCAAAACTCAGTTGTCAAAACATCATCTATTTGAACATGTGACATGTTTAATGAATAAGGAGACATGAAAAGTGCAGATGTTTCTTCTGTGCAACCAGATACATTGTGTTTTATTAAACTGCCCCTAACTTCTCTGTGTCGTTGTTCACGTCTGTAGTGGCTTGTTTGAAAGGGGACCAAAAGGTGCGGCGGCCGTGGTGGGCACCGGCATGCCTGTCAACAGTGTTCTTAAAGGTTGCAAAATCCAACAGACAGTCGAGAGTTGTTTCCTTGAAATTGGAACCATGATGAATGATGATACTGCACAACCTCTGCATGTGTTTACATATAGCAATTTTCTCTCTGCCTAGACAACAGAATATAGGAAAGAACTATTTTTAGCTTTTTCTTTTTTCAATTTCAATTCCAAAGCGTGGTTGTTTATCTCCTCTCTGGAGAAATCTTATGTAGAAGGTCCTCTTGCACTAAAATCTGGTGCTGTGTAATTATGTATTATCTCCTATATGAACATAAATACAATATATATGTTGTTTTCTTCAAGTTTAATTAACTATCTGTTTTCTACATTCTACTATCACCCAAAGTGGAAAGTAACTGATACATTATGCTCTGCATATATTACTTCTATGAAAAGCTAGATTTCAACCCTTGTTTAGATCCTAAACATGCGCTCCTAATACAATGAATTATGGTGCATTTTCTGATGTGGTCTTGTTACTAAGAATCCTATTACTTGGAAGGTGTATTAGAAGAAAGAAAGGTGGGACATGAGAGAGAGAAAAGGGGAGGGCCGGTGAGGTGACAGACACCACCTGATTATGTTAGAGAGTATGGGCATATGAATGAGTGGGGAATAATTATGCAATGATCAATCTGTTAGTTGGTTAGGATAATTGATATTTTATGGAGGTTCTACTATGGTATATTCATCTTGAAAGAGCAGTCTACTTCTTTATCCTATTAAACCATAAATGACATAACTTATTTTCTTCAATTGTCACTATTTTATTAATCACGATACTGCAATTTTTTTTCTTCTTATTTTGATTTCTATCATTGGTCTGACCTATTGGGTTACGAGTACAAGTCAGTGAGACTCTTAATTCTCCATGCTACCAAAAATATACGATAGAATCGATGCACTGGAAGAAATTTAACGTGTTACATCCAAACGGATGAGTTTTAGAAGTTGGCAATGGTTGAATTTAGAGAGAAATCTTGCAAAGTCTCGTCGCCTCTTATTTTTTATTATTATTTTTTTTTATATTTTTATGAATGGGCTCAGAGTTTAAAATGGTGAAGAAGATGGAGCTATTACCGTCTGATGACGATGATTCGGTTGGATGAGTTACTTCACTTGGTGATTCTCAGAGACGATGAAACAATTAACGACGAAGGAGAGATGCTTGCAATAAATCTTAGGGAAGAGAAGGAAGAGATTACATTAGAGTGCAATGCATTAGAGAATTTTTGAAGTGATAAAAAATGAAAGATTTCTGAAAGTCATTTATATTGATGAGGTTGGAGGGAACGATGACTAGTATTAGACAAAAGGTCCGGGGAGACACCAGGTGAGTCGTTGCTTAAGCACTTGGCTTTGTGGTGGAACCAAGTGCCAAATGCAGTGTTAGGTGTGGAATTAGGGGCTAGGGATTGTATAAATGTTGAATTACATATTGGAGACTTCACTGTTGGAAGTTTCACCACAACCTATGAAAAATTTCTATTCAATATTGATCTCAAGATTGTTAACAATTACACAATGGCAATGAAAAGAAAAGGGTTAAGAAAGAGAAAAGAATAATGTTGGAAAAGAAGATGAAAATCTACATAGTTCTCTCTGCCCACAAACTGTGAAAACTTTCAATATTCACTTGCAGCTGCAAACTGTAAATTATGTTTTTGAGTTCTTATAAAAAATAAGGGTTTCTCTCTATTTATAGATTTAAGTTAACTTGCACTCCAAGACAAAGCCCAAAACTATAAAAGCCCAAAATAACTAACATTACTAAAATAGGCCTAAGTCGAAATCTTGTGTGAAGCAATCTGCTTCGACACTTCGACACACTATTACAACTCGACACACACACACATTATAACAATTCGACTACTCCTTGTTTTTGTCGAGCTATACTGCTTCAACACAAGGAATTACAACTTAACACACCACCTAATTCATTGTGTCTAAGTTGTCTACATTCATCATGACTCTTAGTCTTCTGAAACCTTCGACTTGCACTCCCTTCGTCATGATATGTGTAATCTGATTCTCATTTCTGCAGTGTTCCAAGTTCATTTTCCCTTCTGCTACATGCTCTTGAAGATAATGGAATCTCATTTCGATGTGCTTGCTTCGACTGTGTGCTATTGGATTCTTCGCCAAATTGATAGCTGACATGTTGTCGATCTTCATGGTAATTGCTTCATGACTCTTCCCTGTAATCTCTTCGACCAGATTCACCATCCAGGTTGCTTAACATGGACAAAGAGAAATAACTATGTACTCTGCTTTGTATGATGACAATGTGACTACTGGCTCCTTTCTCGAACTTCAAGCAACTGGTGCACCACCTAACATAAACACATAGCTAACTGTGGATTTTCGATCCTCAGCATCACTACACCAACTTGAGTCAGTGTATCCCATTAGCTTGCATTCTTTTCCTTCATCAGTTGCAGGAAGCAAAATACCGTAGTCGAGAGTCCCTTTCAGATACCTCAGTATCCTCTTCGTTGCTGCTAGGTGTGATACCTTTGGCTTATGCATGAATCTACTTACCATACCCACACTGTATGCTAAGTCAGGCCTTGTGTGACAAAGGTATCGAAGTGATCCAATAAGTCTTCTGTATTGGGTTAGATCAACATCATCTTCATCTGAATGTTTCGACAGTTACAATCTGATCTCAGCTGGAGTTGAAGTTGGGTTGCAATCTTACATCTTAAATCTCTTGAGCATTTCGCCTGCATATCTTCTTTAGTGCATCACCAAAACTCTACTTGTCTCGTAGAATTAGATGCCATAGAAATATGAGAGGTCTCCCAAGTCTGACATTTCAAACTCCTCACTCAGATTATGTTTGAAGTCTTCGATCTCCTTCTTGCAACTTCCTGTTATCAACAGGTCATCGACATAAAGGCATAGTATAAGCAATTCACTACTACTTCTTCTTACATACACTCCATGTTTAGTCGTACACTTCACAAATTCCTTCTTCCTTAAGAAGCTGTCGATTTTCTTATTGCAAGCTCTTGGAGCTTGCTTAAGTCCATACAGGGCTTTATGCAGCCTATACACATTTCTTTCTTCGCCTCGTTTCACATACCCAGGTGGTTCTGCGACATAAACTTCTTCGTCTAAGGGACCATTATGGAATGCATATTTCACGTTCATCTGACATGTGTGCCAATTGTTCATATTTGTTAGACCAACAACCAACCAAATTGTTTCGATCCTAGTAATAGGTGCAAATACTTCGTCGAAGTCGATTCCTTCCTTCTGAAGAAATCCTTTCGCCACAAGTCTCACCTTGTGTCGAGTTACTTTTCCTTTAGGGTTCACCTTCACCTTATAAACCCACTTCACATCAATTGCCTCTTTGCCTTGAGGCAATTCGACAAGTGACCAGGTGTTGTTGACTTCGATGGAGTCTAACTCCTCATTCATTGCTTTCACCCACTTCGAATCTTCCAATGCCTCAATTGCATTGACTGGTTCGACATCTGCGTAGAAAGCATAATGTACCAGCTCACCCTCTTTATCAACCATATCATCTGATGTAATCACACATTCTTGCAACCTTGCAG
This sequence comes from Lathyrus tuberosus, assembly GCA_022829125.1. Lineage (NCBI taxonomy): Eukaryota > Viridiplantae > Streptophyta > Magnoliopsida > Fabales > Fabaceae > Lathyrus > Lathyrus tuberosus. The sequence goes on along the minus strand of JALAZF010000274.1, from coordinate 1,875,044 downwards.
GCATGTGTCTTGTTCGTTGAGGTATGCTTGGGCCAGCTTCACCTCGAACTTCTTCTTGTCAAGCTTCTCTTTTGACTTCACTAGCTGGTTCTTCACACAAGATTCTCACTGAATCTTTCTTCACATTCTAAGTCCAATCCCATTCTTTAAGCTCATCTATGATCACATCCCTGCTGATCACTACCTACTTATTCATTAGGTCGAACAACTTGTAACCTCTAGTCGAATGATATCCTATCAAGATCATCTGATTCGACTTGTCATCAAGCTTCCTTCTCAACTGATCTGACACATGTCTATGTGCTATAGATCCAAACACCTTCAAGTGATTGAGACTAGGCTTGACACCAGACCAACATTCTTCTGATGTGATTCCTTCAAGCTTCTTCGTCGGACATCTGTTTAATATGTATGTTGCTGTCGAAATCGCTTCTCCCCGTAATTCTTTGGGTATATGCTTTCCATTCAACATACTTCTCACCATGTACATGATGGTTTTGTTCTTTCTTTCTGCAATTCCATTTTGTTGTGGAGTGTAGGGTGGCAACACCTCATGCACAATCCCTTCTTTTTCACACAATGCATCAAACTCTTTCGACACATACTCTCCACCACCATCAGCCCTTTCAATTTTAAGCTTTCGACCACTCTGTCTTTCGACTATAGATTTGAATCTGGCAAATACCTCGATCACATCACTTTTCTTCTTGATGAGGTAAGTCCACAGCTTTTCGACTGTAATCATCTATGAACATAACAAAGTATCTATTGCTTGCAGTCGAATCCACCTGGATTTGACCACATATATCAGAGTATGTGACTTCCAGAATTTCCTTCGACTTCCTTCCTGCATCCTTGCTGAAGCTATTCTTGTGTTATTTCGACTGAACACACTTTTCACATACCTCACTTGGAACGTCGATTCCAGGTCATCCTGAAGCTACATTTCTTCTTTTCAGCTCTCTGATGTCATTGAAGTTGAGATGGCCTAGTCGAAAATGCCATAACCACTCATCTCTGCTGGCTACAGTTGCTAGGCACTTTTGCTCCATCACATTGAGTTCAATCTTGAAGGTCCTATTCTGAGACATTGGAGCCTTCAAGATCAACCTACCACCTACATCGAGAACTCTCATCATCTTGTCTTCGATTGACACCTTGTAGTTCTTTTCGACTAAATGCCCTATACTGAGCAAATTACTCTTCATGCCTCGTATGTACAACACATTAGAAATTGTTGACCTCTTGCCATCTTTCCTCATAATCAGAACATCACTAACACCTTCAGCTGCTATAGTGTTGTCATTTGCAAACTTCACTGTGTTCTTCGACGAGGGCTTCATGTTGATAAGCCAATATTTCCTTTCAGTCATGTGTGATGAGCATCCTGAGTCCAAGTACCACTGGTCCTGGAATATCTCTTCGTCTCTTGTTGTGATCATCAATAACATCTCTTCTTCTTCATGTTTCGCCAGCTTTGCATCAGTTTCTTGATTCATCTTCTTTTCTGGACAATCACTAAAATAGTGACCATACTTCTGACAATTGAAACACTGAATGTGACTTTTGTCAGGCTTTTGAGCACCACCTCTTCCTTTACCTGCAGGACCACCTCTTTGGTTGTCTTGGTTCTAGGGTTTTCTCTGATTCGACCAGTTTCCATCATGTTGATTTCGACCAGTCGAATTGGTGTAGCCTCCTCTACCTTTGTTGCCATTCCAGCTTCCTTTGCCTTTCCTTTATTTTTTTGACTGCGCCTGCAAAGCCATATCACTCTTCGACTTTCCTACAGCTCTTTCAGCCATCCTTTATTCATGAGACTCAAGCTTCTCTTGAAGCTCTTTCTTCATCAATACTGACAAGTCTTTCGACTCTTCTATGGCTACTGCCACATGGTCGAATTTTGGAGCCAATGACCTCAAGATCTTTGACACTACTGATCTTGATGTCAACATTTCTCCACATACCTTGATTTGATTCACCAACTTTATAACTCTGGTGAAGAAATCTGTTATATTTTCATTATCTTCCATCTGAAACAATTCATAAGTCCTTTTGTGAGTTTGTAACCTCACCTCTTTCACCTTCTCTGCACCTCCAAACGATTTTTCAAGAATCTTCCAAGCTTTTTTTGTTGATTCTACATCACTAACCTTTTCAAAATTATTTGGATTAACACATTGATGGATTATAAAGAGATATTTATAATATTTCTCCTTCAATTCTTTGTGTGTAACATTTTCTTGATTCGTCGCGTCTTTTGCAAGAGGTGTTACTCCTTCCTTCACAAGATCCCAAAGATCTTGATAATAGAAAACCACCTTAATCTGCTTGCACCAATTCTCATAATTGTCTTTCTTGAGAATCGGAAGGCTCGCTGGAAAGTGCTTGTTTGGATTATTCATAACCATCACAATTTTCTTCCTTGAATCGTAACCGGAGCTCTAGATACCAGATGTTAGAAGTTTCACCACAACCTATGGAGAATTCCTATTCAATCTTGATCTCAAGATTGTTAATAATCACACAATGGCAATGAAAAGAAAAGGGTTGAGAAAGAGAAAAGAATAACGTTGGAGAAGAAGATGAAAATCTGCAGAGTTCTCTCTGCCCACAAACTGTGGAAACTTTCAATCTTCACTTGCAACTGCAAACTGTGAATTATGTTATGAGTTCTTACAAAAATAAGGGTTTCTCCCTATTTATAGATTTAGATTTGCTTGCACCCCAAGCCAAAAGCCAAAACTATAAAAGCTCAAAATAATTAACATTACTAAAATAGGCCTAAGTCGAAATCCTGTGTGAAGCAACCTGTTTCGACACTTCGATACACTATTACAACTCGACACACACACATTATAATAATTTGACTACTCTTTGTTTTTGTCGAGCTACACTGCTTCGACACAAGGAATTACATCTCAACATTCACTACTCTGGTGGTTGCTTATGTGTTAGAATTGAGAGATTTAGATTTGAACTTCAGAGTAAATTGGATGAGACAATTTAGGAAAGTTACTTTTAATTTGAATAATATAGTTCTTAGTTTTTCAAAGAAGGAATGAGTAGTGAAATTCCAAGCTTTAAAAACTTCTCTCTTAACATCTTTACGCACTATATTGAAAGACACGGAGATTGACATTATAGTGACTCAAAAATGCAAACTGAGACACCATCAATAAAAGAGTTAAATTTGATGCTAAATTATTTTTCAAAGGTATCTAAAGAAATGGAAGGGCTACCACCAGAAAGAGACATTGTTCACTGTACTAAATTGCACAAAGAGGCAATTCTAGTTATTACTTGGTGATGATGGTCTGTCATCATTGTTTTGTCAGTAGTTTAGAATGTTTTTAGCAGTATTTTGTGGACAAATTACATGATTTGAATATAAAATTTAGCCATAATTCAAACTTATAGTGAGTTGACAAAAAGAGCATCAAATAAGCCCTTTTAGCAAGAAAATAACTGCAAATAGCATTATTGTTTTCATTCGCACCATGATGCAAACTAATTCTCAAATCGCACCATAATTGAACAACATCGTGGTGGGATGCGCTATTCAATAACGAGGTGACAGGTGGAAAAATGATCAAATTGTGACACGATGCTTTTGGATCGTGGAATAACTTTGACGCATATGAACCAAATTTAAAAGGATAATTGTGAAATTTCGCAAGGGGTTTAGAATTTTTATGGGATTTGGTATGCAGTAAGGATTAGGAGGCAAAAAATGAAGCCTTTAAACCGTTGAAGATCAATTTTCATCTTTAATTCATGTATCATTCCTTAAACTATTTGGCTATGAATATTGTATTATGAGTAGCTAAATTCTCTTTGATTAAACTTTTAGATGAATTTATTTTGAACTATTTGAATAATGTAATTGTTGAACAGTATTCTATATAATTGCAATCCTAGTATTATTTAGTTAAATTTGTGTTTAATATCCTCTATATATTGACGAATGTATGAATTGATTATTAACCCTAACTCTTGAAACTTGATTTAATTTAAATGTTCAATCAGTAATTACTTTAGACACGTCGAATTATTCGATTGTGATATATATATATATATATATATATATATATATATATATATATATATATATATATATATATATATATATATATATATATATATATATATATATATATTAAGCACGTCAAATTAGATGACTCTATCTCAAAAAAAACCACGACACCTGTCAAATTTCAAAATATCATAATTTTACAAGTTCATTCTTCAAATTCAAATTCTAAACATAATCACCACACGCAACAAAATAGGGCAAAATACAAATCGTAATAAATTTTGAACAAAGTCTAATTGCAACATAAACTAAATAACAAAATAAGTGTGGTGTCTAAAAAATTTAATTTTAAAGAGTGAGAGTTGTTCAAAATAAGTTTTGAACAAAATCTACTTATATTTTAATTTTATTTAATATATATATATATATATATATATATATATCAAAATGCACTACTACAAAACGTCCAAACAACGACGTCAGGTTTACAACAACATCCTATACACCGTTCTTATAGTGCGTACTAGATGCACGCACATTATTTTAATTAGAAATCTCAAGGGTATAATAACGGTTGTTATGAAAACCGTGGTGATACAATCTAGCTATCATGGGTTCGAACCTCATCGCCCTCAAATAGTTTATCCCTTTGACGTAAATGCTCCCTTTTTAAGTTTTATTAATATTTAACTAAAAAATAATAAGGATATCACGACGGATTTTTCTTAAAACCGTTGTTACAAACTGAAGCTTCTTTTTATGTATTTTAAACACCAAGTATATATCAATTTATCCATTGAAAAAAGAAACAAGATGAAATAACCCTAACACCAACGCCGTCACCATTGTTGGGAAGAAGACAACAACAACAAGAAAGTGTTCTACTTTAAGGTGTTGCAATGTCACATTTGAAGACAAAATCATCCAAAGGTGTTTTTACGTCTTCTTCCAGTGTAAAATCTCGATCTGGAAATTTGTGTGGTTGTGATGGTCGTATGGTTTCATATCAATGCAAGAAGGGACAAAATAAAGGAAGGCTTTTTTGGAGATGTCCATTTTGGAGGAGCGATGAAACATGTAATTTGTTCATATGGGATAAAGACGTGGGAGAAAGAGATGGAAATGACGATGAGAGCATTATGAAGTTAGAGTTGGAAGTTGTGGGTTATCTGAAGGTTATGTATGAGGATTTAAAGAAAAAGAACAAGAATTTGAAGAACAAACTGAAATCAGAGATATTTTATGGAAATATCAAGATGTTATGTTTTCTTGTCTCCTTTATGTTTAATGTTTACTTTGTTATGAAATGTAATAGTTGAATTAGGGTTTGAATTACATTGTTGATGTTTAAACTGCAGATGCATTGTGAATTACATTGTTGATGTTTAAACTGCATATGCATTAAGTGAGAAGTTAAGGCGCACATTTTCTTTTTTATTTATTTTAAAATTCACAAATAAAAGGGTTATCACTATGGTTCTTCTGGTTAACCGTAGTGATATATTTATAATAAATAAATACCTATCTAAACGGTTTTTATTTATTTTAAAATTCACAGATAAAAGGGTTATCACTACGGTTATTCTGGTTAACCGTAGTGATATATTTATAATAAATAAATATCTATCTATACGGTTGTTATTGTTAACCGTTGTGAAATAGTTTACCCATATATAAGCGAAATAACTTTCACTTAATTGACAGTAACGCCGTTGCCTTCAAAATGAAACCCTATAACCCATTTTTTCTCTTCGTTTTCACCATTAATCGTGAATTTTATGCTTCATACATTAAGGTATTCTTCTTCTTCCATCTATTGTTAGATATTTCCCATTATCTCGTTTGTGGATTGTTATTTTTGTTGATTGTTCTCATTTTTTCAGATTCGTTTTCACTACCTTAACAAAGACCATGCTTTGGAAACTTCATAATGTTTGCGTAGCTATGGAAAAAGGCACAAGAAGCATGAAGCTATGATAGAAACTTCATCCACCTTGTACTTTTTCTTCATAGCTTCACGAACAAGATGTTAGTAAATGAAGAATCAACACTGTAAGCAAACTTTATCTAGTTTTAGAAACAATGAAAAGAAATATAAGAAGTATGAAGCTTTTGTGTATGCTTTTTCCTCCTTATATTTCTTTTTCATTGCTTCCCAAACTAGTTCAACATCATAATTGATTCCTGTTCCGCGATTAGTTTCATTAAAAGGTGCGTTATTCCTGTTTCTCTCTTTACTCTTCACTGGATTATGGTTTTAGGGTTTGTTTTCAACTGAGGATGCTCATTTTTGAAGTTTGCTTTGTTTCCTTTCAGGTTAAGGGGATGATACAGGGTAATGATGCTGGTGGAAGCAAGCGTATTATATCAGTTTATACTATCTGGATCTGATATAGAATGTTGTTTGAGTTTATTATATTCTATGTAGATTGTTTGTTTCACTAACCCTCACTTAAAATACATTCATTTAATTTGACGTAGATACTTATAATCTGCAAATTAAGTTATATTTGAAAACTAACTTAAACAAACCAATGTTGTTTTCAAGAACCGTTTAATTTGAAGGTTATAGACATCTTCATCAAATTGAATCCATGTATATTTATTTAGTGAGGTGTTTGAAAAACAAGCAATCTACATTTAATATAATAAACTTAGGGTACTTACAACAACGGTTATCTATTGTAACCGATATCATAAGTAATTTATGTTTTATATAATTTCGCTGCTGATGGGTTTCGAACCCATAACCTAAGTGTATGTATCACAACGGTTTATTATCATAAACCGTTGTGATATATGGCTCGCGCCCTGCATTTCAATAACGGTTTCCAGCCCGCTGTAGAAACAGCTAACTTACAACGACAATCTACATAACAACGCCTTCGCCCGCGTCATTATATGTCACTCCCAACCGTTGTTAATTGGGTTTTTCGTAGTAGTGATGGTGTCATTTTTATGTGGAAAAAAACAAGTATTTAATCCGTCTACTTTCTAAAATCATCGTCTTCCGGTTTTGATCAGTATTGGTCGGTTATGGCTGAATCTCACTGATTTAATAGCTTATCTGATTCATCAATCAAATTAAACCGATCACCCTCTTGATTCCCGATTTGATTTTCTGCTCCAATCTAGTTTTTGAAACACTATTACCACCTTTCAAGTTTCTCTCACTTTTATATTTGTCAATCCCTCATAGTTCACAGACAATTTTCAGTATAAATTTATCGCTTTAAATAATATTATTTCTAATTTTCAATATAATTTAATTCATAATTTCTTTCATGTTTAGTCACACCAATATGAAATGTCTTAATCCGTCCTTGAATATCATTGTCATCAAATTGGTTCTTCCTTAAGCTTACTATGAATGTATTCTTGATATCAAAAACCACATGATTTTTTAGTTGGAACTCAAGAAAATTTTGCCCTACATCAATCCTTTTACAATAATCTTCCATAAAAAAGAATAATATATATATATATATATATATATATATATATATATATATATATATATATATATATATATATATATTGGTGGATCCGCCCATAACATTATTGGAGACTTATGGGAACATCTCTCGTCTTTATGAGACTTGTTATATATGCAGATCAAATGGAGTAATTGATAGTCATAAAATTTAGATTATTTGGTTTTACTTTAATCGAGAAATCAAACGATTGGTCGCGATATTTGTCCCGCGAGATTATCCCTACTTGAAAAGAATTAGAAAATAAGTTCTTGGAACGTTTTTACACAAATTCCCAATTCGTTGAAAAAAGAGTGAAAGTTTCAAGTTTTGAACAATGTGAATCATAATCTCTTTACGGTGCTTAGGAGAGATTTAAGTTATTGACCGGGAAATGCCCTAATCATAATATGGAAAACATGGATCATACACAAAATTTTACAAGAAGATTGAAAGTTCAAACTCGAATGCTTCTTGATGCCTCAGTTGGAGGTACTATGAAGAACAAGAATGAAGATAAAGTGAAAGAGTTGGTTGGGAATATGTTTCAAACATGAATATCATACACAAAGTGACAGATCTCTAGAGAAAAAAAGGTACGATATAGGTTAATACTCAAACTTCCATATGTGTTTTTGACTGGTGTCAGTGTACTAGGGGTCTGGGTTTGTGAGGGTATATTATGTGTTGTAATAATTTTCACATAGTATTATTCTCTGGTTGTCTATTGACAACGGTTGTGGTTTTTTCTCCGATTTTGGAGTTTCCACGTTAATCTCTTGTGTTGTTATTGTGTTCCTCTTTTTTCTCTATGCTTTGTTTGTTTTTTTTCCTAACAACTGCTGATGGGTCATCATGAGGGGTGTTGCAGTGAGAATTGGATATCAAGCTATTGATTAAATTTGAATCACAAATCTTTTGAAGATTCACCACCGAGCTTTGATTTATCCAAGGGAAAGGGTAAAGACTGTAAAAACCCTAAGTTTGCAATGTAACAACAATGCCAAGAGATTTTGGGGGTCGAGGTTGGTTATACCTAGGGAAGGTGTTAGCATCCTAAGTATCTATAGTACTCTATATGAACCTCTTACTAGTATTTGTGGTATTATTCGCTATTGTTTTGTGTTTGGGTTTATGGTGAGAGATATGAGCCTAAGGGTTTAGTCACTAAATATGCTCGCCAAAACTTCACGGTTTTGTGCCTACATATCCTTACAAGGATGGAATCAGAGCGTTTGTAGTTCACCTCACTAAGGATGAATGAACAATCAATTATGATCAAGGTTCAAAGGGGATTAAATGTTATGGTCTTAACACTTTCTTGACTTGACAAAGTCAAAGAGTTGTATATTTTATCCTAAATCAAAGTTGTAAACCTAATGACTCTAACAAGGTCAAAAGGAATGGGTAATGCTAAGCTATCTATGACACTTGAGTCAATAGAGAGACTTTCCCTTGGGTTAAGGAATAAAAGACAACTTGAGGATGGAAGCTAACAAGCTAACATCACTTGGGGAATAACTTGACAAGGTTAAATGGGGTGTGATTAAGATGGATGATATGAACAAAACATGATATTCAAACATGATATCAATTGAAAGCAAAACAAAGTAACATTCAAACATGATGTTAATGGAGGCAAGACAAAGGTAAAACATATGGTTACAACCAAAACATAAAGATAAATGTGACAACATTTAGAGTAAAGACTTGACAAAGTCATAAATTATACAAGGTAACTATCTAACATGTTCAAAGATTCAAAGAAGTTTTAAATCAACATGGTGACCACCAAAGTAAGTCCAATCAAATAAAGATGTTACAACATCTAAATAATCATGAGATATAGTTCTAACAAGAGTAAAGTTTCATGGATGATAAGTTCAAGTACATAATTAACGCAGGCATGCTTTAGAGTTTACTAACACCACTTAATCATGAATACAAGACAAATGAGGATAAGTTGTAACAACACTTAATCATGAATACAATTTAAAACAAGTAATGGTAACAACCAATCATACTTGAACATCAAAACATGTTTATGACAATAGCATGGTGGGTAAATATTCAAGCATACAAAGGATGGCATGTGAGAGTGCTTAAAGATGACATGTTTAAAGTTTAATCATCATGTGAACAAGTTAAGGCATTGCTTGAACAATTAAGCATGGTACAAGTTTGAACATGTTAAGACAAGTAGGTATCAACCAAACATGCATGTTAGGGTTCAACATGGTATTTAAATAAAGTGGAAACCTCACAATAAGTTTAAGCATACAAACATGTATGCAAAGTCATGTTTAAGACAAAAATCAAAGGTTTAAGGATATCTAAACATAATATGACTTTAAAAAGGGTATATATGCACATCAAGGTCATGTAAACATGGAAAAGAATCATAATTTGGAGGCAAAATGACCAAGCAAAAGTTCACGGCAAGGTCAGAAATTCAACATACATTTACACATAAGCATACACTTGAAAGTTCATTAAATTAAGTAGCAACAATTATGCATAAGTCCACAACATCACACAAGATTCACATAAATTGCAAATGGTTTAAACATGTCCATATGTGCAAAGAAAATCAAAGGAAACCACCAAAGAATTAAAATGATCCTTAAGAAAACCCTAAAAATTCACATACTTTAAACATGAATAATTGCCATAAAAATAAATATTTTTAGGAAACTTTTTACATCACAATAAAATAGGCAGCAACATGAACATGTAGCAAAAAGAATGGACCAAAAATCCCAAAGGATTGTTGAGTTATGGTGCTTTGAATTTGTGAAGAAAGATAACAAAAATGGGTAGCAAAAAAGAAGGAATGGCCTTGGTGGGTGTTGAACCCACGCCCTTGGCCTTGCAAGTCAAAATAAATACCAACCCAGCCACTGCGTGCATTGTGAGCAAGGGTGGAAACACAATAATATATACTCAAACTACTTGAAGTTCAAAAAAAATGAAAAAAGGACTGGGGCGAAGGGGATTCGAACCTCAGTTCTCTCGCTTGGCAAACAAACACACAAACCTCCTTGATCAGCGGTGCTACGCCCTCATCCGTTAATTAAACTACCTATAATAATATATATTCTAAAACAATAACCAAACGGACACCTCAGCACCCAGTCAGCGCCATGTCACCTTCTTCTTCTCCATTTTTTTTCTTTTCTTTCTCTCTCCCCGAACCCTAACTCAACATAACTTCAGGTTTTCAACTCAACATAACTTCCTCGTTTCCCCACAATTTTTTGATTTTGTAAAGATCAAAATTGAAGCATTTTTTACAAGGATTCTAAATATGTCATCAACTCAACCTAAAACTAACTGTGTAATTCACAAATTACTCAACAACAGTGCAACACACATAAACTTCAACATGTTAAAACATTATACATTCAACTCATATAATGCAACCAAAGCTTCAAACAGATTGTGCATAGTGTAGACTACATTTTTGCTTCAAACATGAGACACTAAAAATTCATGGATTATGAGTTTGAAGATTCAAGGATCTTACCTCTTACTTATAAAGTGCTTAACCTCCACTTTTCTAAGAAATGTGGGACTTAGAACTCACACTTGTTTCTCAACAAGACTCACACTTGTTTCCCAACAATCTCCCCCTCAAGTGTGAGTCCATCCACTATGATCCCCCTCAAACAGAAGCTTTTTCATCCACATGCTTGTACCGCCGTTGAAAGACACCCTTATCTCGTCATGGGAACTTCAATGAAACACGCCGCCTGACCACCGTGTCAGGAAGATTTTCGACACAAGGAGCTGGTCCTTTACTCGAACCAGGCACTGATACCACTAATGGGTCATTATGAGGGGAAAGCATTCACATTGGGTTAAACGCCCACCTAAAGGTCAAAGACTCACCCAAACAAGTAAGAAAGACACCACATATTCACCCAAAACCTTAAGGTGATAGGTGTATGGGTCCTCTTACTTATAAAGTGCTTAACCTCCACTTTTCTAAGTAATGTGGGACTTAGAACTCACACTTGTTTCTCAACAAGACTCACACTTGTTTCCTAACAATTGGATCAACTTTAATCCTTAAAAAAACAATTAGTTGTCATTACTCTTGGTCAAGCAAATGTGAGTCAAGTCCAAGTGTTAATATGTGATTTTTGTGGTGAAGGTCATGCAAATGGCAACTGTGTACTAGAAGAACGAGTTAAAGAGGTTGATTATGTTGGAAAATTTCAAAAATCGAATCCTTACTCCAACATTTATAACACATAATGGAAGAATCATTCAAATTTCAAATGGAGAAACAATCAAGTTCAAAATGCTACTCAAGGAGTTCCTTAAAATCTATCACCAAGAAACACAATTTGAGTTAGAAGAAACTACGAATCAATTCATTAAGACGAATTAAAGCAAATTTAAGGCAATGGAGTCTAGTCAAGATACATCCAATAGGAACCATCAAAGAAGCCATTTTAGCAAGAAATGAAATGAAAAATAATAACACTATTGTTTTCATTCGCACCATGATGCAACTATTGCTTGGATCACGCCACGATCACACACATTCGTGGAGCGATGCGTTGTTCAATAGTGTGTTGACAGGTGGAAAAATTATCAAATCACGACGCAATGCTTTCAGATCATGGTATAATTCTAACACGCCTGAGCCTAGTTTAAAAGTAAAATTGTGAAATTTTGCACGAGGTACATAATATTTAAGGGATTTGAGCTGCAACAAGGACTTGGAGATTAAAGATTGAAGCCTTTACATTGTTGAAAATTAATTTTCATCTTTAATTTATGTATCATTTCTTAAATATTATTTTGACTATGAATAATTTTATTATGAGTAACTAATTTTATTTCTTTAATTTATGCCTTTGGATAAATTTATTTTGAATTATGTAATTGTTAAATATTATTCTATAAAATTTCAAACATAGTATTATTCATTTTAATTTCTGTTCAATGTCTTTGTATATTGATGAATATATGAATTGATTCCAAGCTGAGATTGATTACTAACCTTAACTTTTGAAACTTTATTTAGCTTAGTTGTTCAATCAATAATTAGTTTATACATATTAAATTGTTTGTTTGTGATATAGGGATTAACACTCATTCAAACATTTTTTATTACGAATTTACCTAAGACATTAGGGGATTATAGTTGAAATACAGGGTTATGAGCCAATATATGGTCAAAACTATTTTTTAATGCACTGTGATATTAGAGAAGCAATTGTAAAGAATAAACACAATTACCAAACAGTGAAAATAAAGGATTTAAAAGGTCTAACCATTTTTAATCTATGTTTATTTATTCCATTTTATTTTCTTATTTGTTAACCAAACTTTTATGAAAGAGACATCACTCCACTACTACAAAACACGCAAATAACAACGTCCAAGTCACCATGGTTCTTCCAAAAACCGTGGTGACATCTCTAAACTCATGCGCTAACATTTTATTCTATTTTTTAATTATAAATTTTTATGGTATTATAACAGTTGACGTTATAACCGATATGATACAATCTATCTTTCATGGGTTCGAACCTCAGCGCTCTCAACAAGTTTATTCATTTAACGTTAAGGCGCTCATTTCTGTTTTATTTATTTTTAAATAAAATAATTAAAGGGATATCACTACGGTTATTATGAGTAACCGTTGTGATATTAAATTTTATTCATTTAACGTTAAGGGGCTCATTTCTTTTTTATTTATTTTTAAATAAATAATAAAAAGGATATAACTACGGTTATTATAAGTAACCGTTGTGATATTTTTTAATATATAAACGAAAGTATCTGTTACCCAGTTCATAACAGTCGTTTCTCTCTAAAGAAAACCCTAACACAACCCTCTCCTCTCATGAAGCTTAAAGGATATCTGACGTGAACAACCTCCGGCGTTGAAGATGGTATGTTCTCCTGCTCTATTCTTTATACTCTTCTTCTGGATTATGTTGTTGATGTTTTAGGGTTAAGTTTGAAGTTTGTTGTGTTTCCTTGTAGATACATGGTTATGATGGTGGTAGCAAGCGTGTGGTGGTAGCAAGCGTATAGTATGGTGATGTTTCATATGGTTTTTGTTGCCATGGAAAAAATATAAGAAGTATGAAGTTATTGTATAAACTTCATCCGCCTTATATTTATTCTTCATGACATCACAAACTAGATGAACTTGATATATCTTGATTTGTTACAGTTCCATGATTATTTTCAATAAGAGGTGCGTTATTGACTCAATGTATATTGATTTGTTACAGTCCCACTTAGGGTTTTGTTTCAACTATAGTTGAATTTGTTTTGAATACTAACAATTTTATTTTATTTGAAATAGCTGAAGCTGTATAGTAAAGATGATACATGGTGATGATGATGGTGATAGCAAGCGTATAGAATGAGTTGATAAGGTACATATGGTTTGCGCTAAAATAATATATGTTTTTTTTATTGTGTTGCATGGATTTGTTGTGTTGTTGTATGTTGTTGTTGTTCAAAAATGTTCTCAAAACAAGAACAAAACATTGCTAAGTCACAAGAAAGAGGCTTCTTGTGACTTAGCAATGTTTTGTTCTTTATATTCTTATACAGGTTGACAGAAGATGAAGTTTAGTTTATTATATACTATGTATATTGTTTGTTTCACTAACCTTTTAATGAAAATGCGATCATTTAAATTGACATAGAACTTATAATATGAAAATTAAGATGTATTTGAAAACCAACCTATATCAATCAATGTTTTCCGAATTGCATGCATCTCATTCTGCATATTTTATGTTCCTTAACACATAATATATTGTTCAATGGTTTGATTCCTTAAACACATCGATATCTACAATTCTACTTTACCTCATCGTCGTGCTTATCACCGTGATTGTTAAGATCATGCTTGTTATGATGATAAGTCATCATAACAATTGCGGTGATAAGCGACGATAATAAAAGATATCGATGCATTGAAGGAATTAAACCATTGAAACATATATGTGTTAAAGAACATAAAATGTGCACGATGAGACGCATGCAATTTGGAAAACAGTGGTGTGTTTAAGTTGGCTTTCAAGAATAGTTTAATTTTTCAGATTATATAGTTCTATACCAATTATAATGGTTGTATTTCTTTAATGAGGTGTATGGTAAAATAAGCAATATACGTTGGTATATAATTAACCATGGGTACATTTCACAACAGTTTTCTACATTAACCGTGATCTAATGTAATTTATTTGCTGCTGATGGGTTTCGAACCCAGTACCGTATATATCACAACGGTTGTTAAGCATAACTATTGTGATATGTCACATGTTTTCTAGAATACGACAACGGTACCAGGACCGTGATTATAAGTAGCCATTTACGACAACACTCTACATAACAATGCCTTGATCTGCATGATTATATGTATTTTCCAATCGTTGTTAAATAAGTTTTCCGTAGTAGTGCTCACTTCATTGAACTGCACAAAGTGGTCCATTTGGTTATCGTCTGACCATATGGATATTCGTACTACCACAAAAATGAAATATAAAGGCAAAGACAAACTGCGAACAATCAAGGCATCATTAGACATATTTCTTGTAATTTTTTGAATCCTTTAATAATGGTAACAAAATAAATATGACACATGGAGAATAAATTTGGATTATAAGGAGTTAAACAAAGTGATTGTTCAAAGTAAATACCCAATTATTGTGGTGGATGGCAATAGGTATTTTTTCAATATCAATTTAAAATCGATATATTATCAAATAAGGGTTAAAGAGGATAGTGTGCATAAAATAATAATTCAAACACATGGATGTCACAATGTTTTTTTGGCTATTCCGTTTGGATTGACCAACACAACGACCATATTTCAATCGATAATGAATTAAGTGTTCAAACTGTT
Source organism: Lathyrus tuberosus (assembly GCA_022829125.1). NCBI lineage: Eukaryota > Viridiplantae > Streptophyta > Magnoliopsida > Fabales > Fabaceae > Lathyrus > Lathyrus tuberosus. The sequence goes on along the minus strand of JALAZF010000274.1, from coordinate 1,859,647 downwards.
TATAAATAGGATTATATTGGTTTTCTTTGATGATATATTGGTCTAATTGAGGGATGAAATGAACATGTATAACACCTAACTCAAGTGTTGAAGGTATTAGAAGAGAATGCATTTATGGTCAATCGTAAAAAATATGTTTTTGTGGTAAGCAGACAGAGTACCTAGGCCATATCATTTATTAAAGTGATATGGAAATAGATCCATATAAAATAAAGAGCATAATAGACTGACCAATCCCTCGTAGTGTGAGAAGTTTTTTGAGGTTGATCGAGTATTTCATAAAAATTATCAAAGGCTATGGAAAAAAACAGCTAAGCCATTGGAAAATTTGACAAAGAAGGATAAACTCAATCGAGGAGAGAAAAACTTCCTTTCATTCGAAGAATTGAAAAAAGTAATGATGAAATCCCCAATCTTGGTACTTCTAAATTTTACTCAGTCCTTCGAAATTGAGTGTGATGCTTCCGAATGAGGAGTAAGGATTGTTTTGATGCAAAATAAGCGACCAGTCACATTTTTCAAGAAAGGTTTTTTCAAAAAATGACCCATCGAAAGCGACTTATAAGAAGGAACTAATGCCACTTGTATCAGCAATACAACATTGTATATCCTATCCAGTGAGGAGAAATTTTGTAGTTTATTTTTTATCAAAAAAGCCTCAAACAACTGTTATAGCAAATAATAACCACGTCTGACCAACATAATTAGACACTGAAACTATTAGGCTATCATTTTAAGGTTATTTATAAACCAAGCATTGAAAATAAGGCAACTGATTCCTTGTCCCTAATGTTTGAGTAAGGGGAATTAAAATCAATCACCTTTTTCCTTTTATGGTTACAAACACAGTAAGTGCACCAAGAGGTTAGAGAGGATGAGAAATTAAAATATGTGATCACTAATATAGAATCTGACCCAAATACTCACCCCATGTTTAGTGTGTAACAAGGAATACTTTTGTATAAAAATATATTGGTTTTAACCTCCAGTCAACTTGTTTACCAATGATGCTATAGGAATTTCACTCTACCCAACTAGTGGCCACTCCGGTTTCTTTAGAACATATAAGATCTTCATCGGAAATTTGTATTTAATTGGCATGATAGGTGGTTTACATGAGTTTGTGAGGATTCATGATGTTTTTTAGAAGCAAAAATATTATGTGGAGTATCGTCGGAACGACGATCCTCACATTCTAGCACAAGGAATTTAGCTAGACATAGTAATTAAAGACATAATTATAAATTGGTTTGTTAAAGGAAACATTTATAATATGAAAAATGTGCGAAGTGTGATAGTGTACTTTAAGAGTGTGAACACAAGTGTCACGCTTAAGTTCAGGTCCAAAATACAACAGATCACACAGATAAATAAATTAACAAAGTAAAGCAGAGACAGAAAATAAATGAATATAAAGCAGTGCGAGAAAATAAATAATATAAAGGCGATGCGAAATATAATAAAATGCGATTTATAAATAAACCTGCTCCAAAGCGGAGACTGAATCTGGTACAAAGCTGGAAAGTAAACTGCGGGAAAGTAAATAACTTCTAACTACGATGCTCCAATCGAACCAACAACTATAGTGCAATAACCCCTCGATGTGACGGATTATCGCTTTACAAGAGAACTTTATGCCTAAGGTTGAAACTAAGATTGGATGAAATGAAAGTGAAAATACAAGTCCTATTTATAGGAAATTCGAAGCTGTAACTGCCTCTAATCATAATGAAAAAGCGTTTTATAAACTAAATTCTTCAGATGTAACTGCCTTAAGCGTTTCAAACCGTTCCCTTTTTATAACTCTCGGCGCCCGCCGACCCCTGCTCCGCGCCCGCCGAGTGTTGTTTTGGAGGTGAAACGCCTTTTGTGAGCGTTGGCGTGGGGGTGAAGTCATTAGGCCTATGGCGTCCTCCTTGGCGTTCGCTGAGTGAAACGGCTAGTGTACGTTTTCACAAGAAATCCCCGTTTTTGTTCCGTTTTGCTTTGTTTTCTCACTGTGGGCTCAAATAAGGCAATAAACCTGAAAGTAAAACAAAATACCATAATAGCAAAGGAAAATAACAAATAAACGACTAAAATTATGTAAAATCAGAGCCAAATATATAGTGTATTTCAGTGTTATCAAATTCTCCCACACTTAAACCTTTGCTTGTCCTCAAGCAAACTCTGATAAGTAAACAAAGGAAAACAGCAAACATGCACAAAACTGATCTGGGCTAAGAACTTGAGTTTGATCAATAATGCATCAGTAGGTACTAACTCGTGAACCAAGGGTATCGTAATGACACTTTCCGCGATTTGCGGGCATAAGTTTCTCTCCTACACAAACTAATCCAAACTGTGATATTATACTTAGGCCTATCTTACTCATCCCTTTCTTACCCCTTTTCATTCAAGCGCAATCACATTAAGCCCGTTATCTTTCACTCGCATGGTGAACATAACCTGTGGTAATCCAGATCTTTTTTTGCCAATTCTTGTACTTTTTCTTGCGAATTTTTTTCTGAAGATACTTGAACATCTTCTTGAAATTATTATTATTATTTTTTTCTTTTTTTTTTTTTTCTTTGGCAGGATCTTACCTATTTGCATCGGTTCGTCACTTAGCGGTGATTAAGATGGTGCTGACTGCTCAAATAAACTACTTAAGGGTTAGAGATGGAGGGTGAGATTTTAAGGCCACTGTATAATAAAAATCTAGATAAGCTCCTATAATTGAGAAACTTATGGTGTAAAAACGATATCGATTTTTCAAATAGTTTTCCCAAGCCTTTGCAATTGATCTTACTTGTCCTAATAGCCCAAATAATCGAAAATAATGCTGTTTCTTTGTTAAAATTTTTTGTTAAGGCTCAAGAATTTGAAGAATTGATAAACTACACAAAATGACTCGTAAATCACATTTTTTAAATAAACTAAACTACACTAGAAAATAGTAAATAAATAAATACTAAAAACAGTAAATATCTCCTCCCACACTTAAACCGAACATTGTCCTCAATGTTTCGATAAAAGTGAGAAAGGGATAGGTGAAACCTGGTACTCAATCGTGTCGGCCACTGGGGCCTTCTCCACCATGCTCTGGGCGTCTGGGACGACGACTCCTACTGCGGTGTCGGATAGTAGGTGACAGCTCCATCTGCTCAATCCTCTCGATTAGAGAGGCATTTTGATCTCTAAGTGCCTGGAAACTCTCAAGAGCGGATTGCTGTGACTCCCGCATAAGGTCCATCATCTCCCGCTGTTGTTGGTACATGGCATAAAATAGGCCATCACGCTCTTCTTCTCTGGCTTGTTGTGCTTGCCACATTTCTTGAGTGATGTAAAATCCGGAAGAGGTACCTGCAGGATGGTTAGTAACAGGTGGGGTGTATGCAGGTGATACAGGAATGAGAGACTGCTCCATATGCTCATATTCGTCATCTGTCTCATTTCCTTCATCCTCAGGGATGTTTGGAAGCAATGGGCCTAAAACAGGAGCAGCCTTTAAATCATAGAGCCAGTTTTCTCTTTTGCGCACATCTGTGCGTGCTGAACAAGGTAGTGTGACACTCGGGATGGCAGCATTGCGAACCATGAGTATGTACCCCCCTTCCGGCCTCGTTTTGTATAAACGCATATCTCGCAAAAATTTTAAATCAATAGTGCGGGACGGAAGTGGTTCCAATGTGGCCAACTCAGCGTCCAGGTGTAAGGCTCGCGCAATGAAGGTAATCAACCCTCCAAATGACACGGTGTTGCCCTTTTTCTCAACTGTCATCATATGCGACAACATAAATGGTACATGATTTAATCTTCTCTTGAGTAAAGCAACCTGTAAAAATATGAATTCTTTGGAATTCATTTTGTTAGAGTTCTCACGGGCAAAAATAGTATCAGCTACTAAAAGGCGAAATACCCGTATGGCCGGGTTATGAATGTCAGAAGCCAAATTTCCATCAAAGGAGCAAGAGGTTTGGCCTGATATGTCTCTCCACATTTGAAAAGCCTCAATTGACCAACTTGTGTCTATGGGCGCCTCACAGGCCGCACCATTCCCAAAATGGAATCCTAATAACTCAGCAAGTGCATCAGTGGTATAAATATATTCAACATTAAACATCCTAAATCTCACTGTGCCTACTGTGCTGGCTGTGTTCTCTCTGGCAGTATATTCCAAAGAACTCAAAAATTCGCGGGTTAGCCTTTCGTAGGTAGGCTCCTTGTGAATAAAAATATTCTCTAATTTCAAATTTTGTAATAAATAAAATACGCTAAATCTAATACCAAGGCTATAGAGACAAGTATCATTAACGTACCTGGTCGCAAGAATGTTGCGTGTCCGAAGCCGGTCCCATTTTTCCCATTGCTTGATTTCATCCTCTCCATCCCGAAAGATGATATTTTCTTGGTTTCCCGCTGCCATTATTGAAGAAAAATGAAGGTTTGGTGATGGAAAATGGGTATTTTTGTTTTTGTAGATTTTGGTGAAATCTATGGATTTTATAGATATAATGGAAAATGGAATGTGTAATGGTAATGGGGGAGTTATGAAATGATGGATTTTAAGGGTTTAATGGGGATTTATGGTGGTTGAATTCGAAGTTTATGGAGGTAGGAGATGAAGAGAGTTGGGAAAAAAATGGGTTTTCTAATTCTGGTTCGTTTTAGAACCCAGAACGCTTCCGCGTCCGCCGAGGGGAGGTCCGCGTCCGCGGACTGTGAAAAATGGGCTGGCACGGATTGGGCTTTGGCTGGTTCGATGTTCTTTCCTGGGGATGTCTATAGTGCACTGGTACATGAAAGAAACAAAGAGTATATTTTATTTATTTATATTTTATATATTTGTAAATGTTTTATTTAAATAACATTTATTTTTTTATAATAAAATGAATGAATTAAATATAGACGATATATTGTACTGGAGTAGATATTTATTATAATTCGAAATGAAATAACACTCTCAAAAAACATAAGGTTGCCATAATTCTAATAACCATGAAAAATAAAATCCACTAATAGTCTGATAAAAAATCACAATAACAATAAAGATAGTAGTGCAGTAAAGGTAAAAATAAACAATCTAAACAAGCATGAGGTAAGTCTCCTCCATACAAAGTATGAGCTATACTCCAGAGCTCCTGAATGTCTCCTAAGAAGACTGATGACGGACACCCTGAGTCATGTGAGGACAAGGTGTTTGTGCCTCTGCAAGCTGGCGTTTGAGGTCGTAGATTTCCTGCTCCAAAAGATCATATGATGAAGCGTTCGTAGCGTCTGAGATCTCTATCTGCAAGGTGAGCTCGGCGCATTCCTCGCGAAGAGAAATGATCTCCTTGCGCATAGCGTCAAACTCTGAATATAAGTTCCTGCATTGCAGATTAACGTTAGAGGAATAAACGGTAGTCCTTTCAGGATAGGGTGAAGGGTGGTACTCTGGCACAGGGTGGTTTCTTGGTTTGACTGGTGTCTCGTCCTGGCCTTCCAAAGCATATGACCAGTTAGCTCTATCATGGACACTTGTTCGGGTATGGTTTGGTAGTCCAAAGTGGTGAATGACTTCGTTGTCTATTAGGAGCTTAAAGTTATCTGCACTAAAGAATGCTCTCCTAATAAGACCACGGTCAAGACAGTGAGGAATGTCAATCAAGGTATAACCACAATGGGATGTAAGGTGAGTCAGCTTGTTGGCTAGACCTAGAGCATGAGCTATATGTGTGATCGTACCACCCACATGGATGGGTCCTTTGGAAGATGCAGCAATCAAATACAGGTTATATATCAGAAAATTTCCACCGGCTAATGGTCGTGACTCAGCAGTACAAAAGAGCATCAGAATCTCTTCTGCAGTAACTTGGTTCTCAGTATCACTCCTACCAAAGAAGGTCTCAGCTAGGATCATTTGGAAATAACGGAAAGCTGGGTTGTGGATTTTGCTTGCCAATTGGGTGGAAGGATTAGGTCCTCCTCCACCGGTGATTTTGCTCCAGAATAAGTCAAGTTCATCTTGCATAACATTGGTTTTATGCATAAAGTGGATTGCATCCAGCCCACACTGAAAACCAAGTATTCTAGCAAAATCTCTGTGGTTTAGGGCATACTCATTTCCAAATAGTCTAAACTTTATGCTTCCACTGTTATAACCTCTTCCACTATAAGGTTCATAAATGAGTGAGCTGAGGAACTCTAAGGTCAGATGCTTATAGGTTACATTCATCGCTTCAGAATACTCATCCCACTGGAGCTGGTGACAAAGGTACCTCACACTGGCCTCAATACCTAAGGCTGATAGACAGTTTGGGTCAGGGTACCTAGTGGGTAGGATTGGTCGCTCAGAAAGGACTACGTATTTCTTCCTCTGTTCGTCATCTCTGAACACAATGTGCATGTCATCATAGCTCTGCATCCTGCAAAGAAAGTTAGTGTGGAATGTCTGAGATGATGTGATCTGTAACTTGTAAACATAGACATTGCATAAGTTAATCACGAAAAAAAAAACTATTATAATATAATTAATAAAATATATTTTCTTATATTTTTTTTTTTCCAAAATAAATTCTATTAAAAAAAAAATAACGAAAATAAAATCGTGGGTTGCCTCCCACGCAACGCTTGTTTAACGTCGTTAGCTTGACGACTGAAAGACTTACGTTGTGGATGTTGCTATAGGTGGGTCTATCAGAGTGTTACCTGAGTAGTAAGTAGGGATGTCCCCTCCATAGTAGGGTTTCAATATTTGTCCATTCACTAGAAAGGGACTACATGAATGATTTGCAATTTCAAATGCTCCTGATTTCAGGACTTTGGTGACCTCATAGGGTCCAGTCCATCTTGAGCGTAGTTTACCTGGAAATAATCGTAATCTAGAATTGAAAAGAAGTACAGGATCGCATACGTTGAACTCTTTTCGGATAATCTTTTTGTCATGCCATGCTTTGGTTCTTTCTTTATATATGATGGCATTTTCATAAGCATCCCGACGTAGTTCTTCTAATTTATGAATATCTAGAATTCGTTTATCTCCGGCTGTTAAGTAATCCATATTAAGGGTTTTTATGGCCCAGTAGGCCTTATGTTCAAGTTCAAAGGGTAAATGGCAAGATTTTCCGTAGACTAGTTGATAAGGGGTTGTTCCTATAGGAGTTTTGAAAGCGGTCCTATAAGCCCACATGGCTTCTTGTAGTTTTAAGGACCAGTCTTTTCTAGAGGTTGATACGGTTTTTTCTAAGATTTGTTTTATTTCCCTATTTGAGACTTCAACTTGTCCACTTGTCTGTGGATGGTAAGGTGTGGCTACTCGGTGTTTCACTCCATATTTCTTTAATAGTTTCTCAAATATCCTAGATATGAAGTGCGACCCCCCATCGCTTATAACCAATCGAGGTACTCCAAACCTAGGGAAAATATAGTTTTTAAATAGTTTAATGACTACACGAGTATCGTTGGTGGGTGCAGCTATGGCTTCAATCCATTTGGATACATAATCAACGGCTACTAAGATATACTTGTTTCCCATTGAAGATGGAAATGGTCCCATAAAATCTATACCCCAAACATCGAAGAGTTCTACTTCTTGAATATTTTTCAAAGGCATTTCGTCTCTCCTTGAGACGTTCCCAGTGCGTTGGCATTTGTCACATTTTACAATGTAGGTATGAACATCGCGCCATAATGTTGGCCAGAAAAGACCTGCTTGAAGAATTTTAGCGCATGTTTTGGATGAGCCTAAATGTCCACCATATGGTGAAGAGTGACAATGCTTAATTATATTTTCAACTTCTTCTTCAGGGACACAGCGACGAAAAATGCCATCTACGCCCCTCTTGAATAGAAGGGGTTCATCCCAATAGAAGTGTTTTACGTCATGAAAGAACTTCTTCTTCTGTTGGTAATTTAAATCAGGGGGTATGATATCGGCTGCTAGATAATTAACAACATCTGCATACCAATGTACGGTTGTAACTGCGAGTGTTTTTTCAATGTCTACTTCTGAATAAGGGTTAGGGTCATCATCCTGGATGGTTCTAACTACCCCTACTAATCTGTCGTATGCGAAATCATCATTGATAGGTACAAGATCTGGTTTTAGATATTCAAGCCTTGAGAGGTGGTCAGCGACCACATTCTCAGTGCCTTTCTTATCACGGATTTCTAAATCGAATTCTTGAAGTAAAAGGATCCAGCGTAGTAATCTAGGCTTAGCGTCCTTTTTGCTTAATAGATATCTTATCGCAGCGTGATCAGTGTAGACTATGATTTTTGCTCCTACTAAATAGGATCAGAATTTGTCGATTGCAAAGACTACTGCCAGGAGTTCCTTCTCGATTGTGGCATAATTCAGCTGAGCCACATCCAAGGTTCTACTGGCGTAGTAAATCACATGGAGTTTCTTATCTTTCCTTTGCCCTAAAACAGCACCTATAGCGTAATCGCTAGCATCACACATAATTTCAAAAGGTTGATTCCAATCAGGTGGTTGAATTATAGGTGCAGAAATCAGTCCATGTTTCAGGTATTTAAAGGCTTCAAGACATTTGTCATCGAACTTGAATTCGGCGTCTTTCATAAGTAAGTTGGTTAATGGTTTAGTTATTTTGGAGAAGTCTTTAATGAAGCGTCGGTAGAACCCGGCGTGTCCAAGAAAACTTTGGATTTCTCTAATGGTTTTGGGTGGTTGAAGGTTTTCTATCACTTCTATTTTAGCTTTATCAACCTCAATGCCTCTCTCGGACACTATGTGTCCTAGTACTATGCATTCAGTTACCATAAAGTGGCATTTTTCCCAATTTAGAACAAGGTTGACTTCTACGCATCTTTCCAGGATTTTCTCGAGGTTTGTTAAACAGTTTTTAAAACTGGATCCACATACCGAGAAATCATCCATAAATACCTCCATGATCTCATCAAGGAAGTCTGCGAAGATTGACATCATACAGCGTTGGAAAGTGGCTGGGGCATTGCATAGTCCAAATGGCATTCGTCTGTAAGCAAATGTTCCATAGGGACATGTAAAGGTTGTTTTCTCCTGATCGTCAGGGTGAATAGGTATTTGGAAAAATCCTGAGTATCCGTCCAAATAGCAAAAGTAAGAATGCCTAGCTAAACGTTCGAGCATTTGATCAATAAATGGAAGTGGGAAGTGATCTTTTCTAGTTACCTTATTGAGTTTTCTGTAATCAATACACATCCGCCAACCATTTTCTACACGTTTGGCTATTTGTTCTCCCTTTTCGTTTTGTACAACGGTGACACCTCCTTTCTTAGGTACCACGTGTACAGGGCTTACCCATTTACTATCAGATATTTGGTATATTATTCCAGCCTCTAATAACTTTAACACTTCCTTTTTTACTACTTCACTCATTATAGGATTTATCCTTCGTTGATGTTCCCTGGAGGGTTTAATATCTTCCTCTAGCATAATTCGGTGCATACACACAGAAGGACTTATTCCTTTGAGATCGGAAATTTTATAACCTAGGGCTGAGGGATATCTTCGTAAAACATCTAAGAGTTGATTGGTTTCAGGACCATCTAACGTGGCACTGACTATGACTGGGCGATTTAATTCTTCATCTAAGAACTCATATCTTAGATTCTTAGGTAGCTCCTTAAGCTCTATTGATGGTTTTTTCTGACATGGCATATGATCTGGGGTAAGTGCCAAGCATTCATAAAGATTGTTATCTATATAGGGTTTAGGTAAATGTTCGAATTCATTGTCCTCCATTATGGGGATCGAAGGTAGTTTGATGGTTTCTACTGGATCTTCTTTATCTAATTCTCTTATGCATTCATCAATTATATCAATGACATAACACGAGTCATCTATGGTTGGTGCATTTAAGAATTGGGATAGTATAAACTCTACTTTTTCATTACCCACCTCGAATGTCATTCTTCCTTTCTTAACATCAATTATAGCTCCGGCCGTTGATAAGAAGGGTCTACCTAAAAGAATCGGGATCTCATCGTCTTCTTTAATGTCCATTACTACGAAATCGGTTGGAATATAAAGTTGACCAAGTCTAACTGGGACGTCTTCCAAAATGCCAATTGGATATTTAACTGATCTGTCAGCTAATTGGAGAGACATCCTAATTGGTTGTAATTCTCCTAGGTTTAACCTTTTACAAACGGCTAAAGGCATTAAGCTTACACTTGCTCCTAAGTCCAGAAGTGCTTTGTCTATAACTTGGTTTCCCAATACACAAGGTATAGAAAAACTTCCTGGGTCTTTTTCTTTCTTAGCAAGCTTATTCTCAGTGATAGAATTACATTCTATAGGTTTAGGATCTTCTAATCTTCGTTTATTGGTTAGAATGTCTTTAAGGAATTTGGAATAGGATGGTATTTGGGTAATAGCTTCGGTGAATGAGATCTCTACATGGAGTTTCTCAATCACTTTTACGAATTTCTTATATTGGTTATCCAATTTGGTTTGTTTAAGTCTTTGTGGGTATGGAATCGGAGGTTTGTAAGGAGGAGGTGGTACATAAACTTTTTCATTTTCTTCCTTCTCCTTAACTTCCGTATCTTTAGATTTCTCAGGTTCCATAGATTTCTCAAGTTCCATAGATTTCTCAACCTCTTTCTCAAGTGTGGTCACAACCTTTTTTCTAGGAGGTTCTGGATTATTCAACCTGGGGTTTATTGGCCCATTGTAAGTGGTTCCGCTCCTTAGGGCTATAGCATTAGCATGCCCTTTAGGGTTAGGTTGAGGTTGTCCAGGAAATTGTCCTCCTGGGGTAGTATGAGTAGATTGTTGTTGTGCCACTTGAGAGATTTGGGTTTCCAGCATTTTGTTATGGGTAATTACAGAATCGAGTTTAGTACCCAATTGAGTAATTAGTCCATTAATGTGAACGTTTTGGTTCATGAACTCCTTGTTCTGCTGTAATTGAGCTGAGATGAATTCGTCCATCTTTTTCTCAAGATTTGACTTCTGAGGAGCATAAGTTGTAGGTTGGTTGGGTCTTTGAGGTTGGAAACCGGGTGGTCTTTGAGGTGTTGAATTCTGAGTGGGGTTATTATTCTTATAGGAAAAATTTGGGTGATTCCTCCATCCAGGGTTGTATGTGTTTGAATAAGGGTTTCCTTGGGCGTAATTAACCTGATCTGTGGTACTCTCGGCTAACAGGTTGCATTCAGCTACAGTATGTCCTGAGGTTCCACAAATTTCACATCCGGATTGTATTGCTGCTACAGTTGCTGTGGGGTTGATAGTTAGGTTTTCTACTTTTTGGGCTATAGCGTCCATCTTTGCGTTCATATGGTCAAAACAACTTACCTCATACACACCTCATTTGGCCTCTTTCTTCTCTACTTGTGCTCGTTCGGTCCCCCATTGGTAATGGTTTTGTGCCATATCCTCAATGAGAGCACTTGCTTCGGCGTAAGGTTTGTTCATTAGAGCGCCACCAGCGGCAGCGTCTATGGTCATTTTGGTGTTGTACATGAGTCCATTATAAAAGGTATGGATTATGAGCCATTGTTCTAAGCCATGATGTGGACATGCTCTTAATAGTTCCTTATATCTCTCCCAAGCGTCGAAAAGTGATTCTCCCTCGCTTTGGGTAAATCGGGTTATTTGGTTTCGTAAGACAGCAGTTTTACTCGGTGGAAAGTATCTAGCAAGGAATACTTTCTTTAGGTCATTCCAAGTGGTTATAGAATTTGCTGGTAGGGAATCTAACCATGATCGGGCTCTATCTCTGAGTGAGAATGGAAATAGTCTTAGACGTATTGCCTCAGGAGGAGCTCCGTTCGCTTTTAAGGTATCGGCTAGTTGAATAAAGACTTTAAGATGTTGGTTCGGGTTTTCCGTAGGAAGACCTGCGAATTGGTTCTGTTGAACTAATTGTAACAGAGATGGTTTCAATTCGAAATTATTGGCTGGTATAGTTGGGTTAACTATACTAGAATGAGGTTCTTCGTTAGAGGGTAGGGCGAAATCCTTAAGAGGTTTAGCGTTTTCTTCTTCTGCCATTGCTCTTTTGAGCTTTCGAAATAGAAGACGAGCTCGGGCGTAACGTTCAGGCTCTTCTAAAGGATCAACAAGGTTTCCGGTACTGCGAGTTCTTCGCATTTACCGGCTAAGGAATACCTTAGTCTAGACGGTGTAACAACAGGGTACGAAATTTTGACGTAATTGGTCCCCGGCAACGGCGCCAAAAACTTGATGCGTGTTATCCGCAAGTATACGGAGTACGTCAGAGTAATATAAAAGATTTATCGTTCCCACAGAGACCAATGTCAAATCTATCGATTACTATTGTTACGGTGCTTATCTAAGGCTAATAGAAATCTGAGTAAACGTTTTAACTGAACGAAAATAGAAATTAATCAGATAAATAAATATGCTGGAATGTAATTCACATCAATCAAACAATACTCCTATCTTCTAAATAGTAACACTTACGGGGCAATGTTTCCTTCTTTGAAATAAAGTTAATTAAAAAGGATCCGCCGCGTTAGCGTGATCGGAAACTGACCTAACCTTTAATCTATACCAGCCGCTCACGCTGCACCGGTCGCTCCTTGCGTTAAAGTGTTGAAAGTCCTTTTTTATATAATTACCTCTAAGACTTAGTTAAAAAGTGTTTTCGATTGAAAATGTTTTATACCAAAGGGTTTCCGGCATATGCTCGGCCAACCGGATCCTAAATCTATAAACGCGTCCGAAAATAGTTTTAAAACCTCTTTCTAATAATATAAAACTTTCCTAGTTAATCAATAAAGTGCTTCCGCTGTATTTATCGATTAACTACTAACAAACTCTTTTCTAAAATGTCGGACGGCTTTCGATCTTACCCGATCTAGTGACAATCATTACGCAAACAAAAACACGGTCTCATTTACGTAATGATCGATCAATTTAAGTTCAGAAGAGTTTAATTAAAATCAAAAACAGCCCCTAAAGTATTTCTAAAGAGAAGACATGTGGAGTATCATCGGAACGACGGTCCTCACATTCTAGCACAAGGAATTTAGCTAGACATAGTAATTAAAGACATAATTATAAATTGGTTTGTTAAAGGAAACATTTATAATATGAAAAATGTGCGAAGTGTGATAGTGTACTTTAAGAGTGTGAACACAAGTGTCACGCTTAAGTTCAGGTCCAAAATACAACAGATCACACAGATAAATAAATTAACAAAGTAAAGCAGAGACAGAAAATAAATGAATATAAAGCAGTGCGAGAAAATAAATAATATAAAGGCGATGCGAAATATAATAAAATGCGATTTATAAATAAACCTGCTCCAAAGCGGAGACTGAATCTGGTACAAAGCTGGAAAGTAAACTGCGGGAAAGTAAATAACTTCTAACTACGATGTTCCAATCGAACCAACAACTATAGTGCAATAACCCCTCGATGTGACGGATTATCGCTTTACAAGAGAACTCTATGCCTAAGGTTGAAACTAAGATTGGATGAAATGAAAGTGAAAATACAAGTCCTATTTATAGGAAATTCGAAGCTGTAACTGCCTCTAATCATAATGAAAAAGCGTTTTATAAACTAAATTCTTCAGATGTAACTGCCTTAAGCGTTTCAAACCGTTCCCTTTTTATAACTCTCGGCGCCCGCCGACCCTTGCTCCGCGCTCGCCGAGTGTTGTTTTGGAGGTGAAATGCCTTTTGTGACCGTTGGCGTGGGGGTGAAGTCATTAGGCCTATGACGTCCTCCTTGGCGTTCGCTGAGTGAAACGGCTAGTGTACGTTTTCACAAGAAATCCCCGTTTTTGTTCCGTTTTGCTTTGTTTTCTCACTGTGGGCTCAAATAAGGCAATAAACCTGAAAGTAAAACAAAATACCATAATAGCAAAGGAAAATAACAAATAAACGACTAAAATTATGTAAAATCAAAGCCAAATATATAGTGTATTTCAGTGTTATCATTATTTTAGGTGTGATTGTGTTCATTTTGTTGTGACTGGAAATTGTATTCGATATGAAATTTCATGGTTACAAAAATTAAATTACATATCAAGAATGCATATAATAATCATGTTGTGGAGCTTGTTCCAAGATTGGAACAACAATTTAATGTGTGTCATTCTGATGACATATATTACATAATCTTACCATTTTGTCAGCCGAATTCATTTTGGTTCGAATGTGCGTGCTCTTAGGGATACCATTTTTCTTCCTTGGTCGAGAATGTCGTCCATAGCCCCCGTCGTCGAAAACGACTTCACATTCCCCTACGCGACAAAGTACGTTTATAACATTATTACCATTTACTTAGATATACTATAAATAACTCTAAATAATTTATTTCCCCTCATTTGGTTTAGGTGGTCCACTCGAGGGATGAACTACAACAAATGTCCTAACAATCAACCGAACTTGATTACTAAACTACATACACCGAAATCTATGACCAATTTATGCCACACACCTAAACACAAAACCAAGAACATGGCCCATGCCACCAACAAACATATGTCACCACCACATCTTACCATAACACCAATAAGGCATATGATACCATCACTTCCTACAATAATACCTAACCAACATACACCCAAACATCACACCACCAAATTCAACCGCCCAACCCCGCCCACCCGTAAGCCAACAACACGACCAAACTACGATGACAGAACATCAAACTCGATTACGACGACAACTGGGAAGAGATTATAGCTTTTATGGATAACCCTAATTAGGGGTGTTCGCGGTTCGGTTTTATAGAAAAATGTCATCCGATCCAAAGATATATTTACTTGCGGTTTGGTTCGGTTTTGGATGATTGGTTAAAAAATCAGATTCGATCCGATCCAATTTCTTGCGATTTGATTTTGATCGGTTTTTTGGATATCCAAATTACAAATTATAATTTTATTAATATTGTAAAAACACTAATAAATAATAAATTTGATATAATATATAACATATACTTTATTAAAAGTTAATATTTCAAAATGATAATGATCAGTTATGATTGAAACAAATGAAATAATAAAAATTAATAGATCAAATCAAACTAATAAATAGTATTTTATATAAAAAGTATCAACTAATAATAAATTAACACAAGGTATTATACTAATAAAAAATCAATAAGAATAAAAAATATATACATGCGGTTCGGTTTGGATCCGTTTTGAAAAATTAATCAGAAATCCGATTCGAACCGATCGGTTTTTATAAAATGACATCCAAACACATCCAATAATTTTCGTTTTTTTTTGCGATTTTTGATTTTTTTAGATCGGTTTGCGATTTTTATTTGGATTGGTTTGGATTTGAACACCCCTAACCCTAATGTCTCAGGAACCTTGTACCAAACACTTCAGGTGAATCTTGGGAAGTACCAAACACCTCAAGAGAATCGTGGGAGGTCTCAATGGCAAAGGGCAACGCCGAGATGTGGAATCGATTGCTGTTATGATCAAGCGGGTCATTAAATAATGTTTACAAAATTTTCTCGCATAAATTAAATAATATTAGTATTTAATTTTTTTTCACAATTGATTAATTATAAATTTAATTAAAAAAAATCCAATACATAAATGCGTCATACCTACTGTCTCCTTCTCTTAGACTATAATTTTTTTTTTTATATTTAAAACATGACTATTTTGATGGATGGTGGGAAAAATAATCGTGATGTTTACTTTGAAAAATAGGATTATTTCAAAAAAATTCACTCCGTTAGCATTTTTTAATTTTTAATTAAAATGATCGTTATAATTTACTACCAAAATGAGTTCACAATATTCAATTTCAAACTAATTTACTATATTTCGTAAATTAAAATTTTCTCGGCAATTTGTTTTCTTCAGCCAAAAAGCAAAAAATAATGAAACTTTTTTTATGATTACTTTTTCCTATAGTTGTTTAACTTTGAACCAAATTAATTAAACTTCGATGAGAAACAAAAATGAAAAACATCATACACACTAAATTTGTTCTCTTACATTTGGTTTCCCTCTCCTCATTCAAATCATTTCTTTCTTCCTTCTTTCACACTACTTGAGTTCAGTGTGACTGTAACCAAAACCCTTCATAAACCCTAAATCGAAAATCCACCATGTTTTCTTGCGGAACAAAGAAGAACAGTGCGAGAGAGAAAACTCGCACTCCAACACCATTGAATTCTCATTCTCCAGTTACTCCTTCATCTCTTCGAAGAAATCTTTTCAACGATAACGAAATCCCCAATCGCCCTCACACCGGAACTCCCGCTCCTTGGACTCCTCGCTTATCCGTCCTTGCCAGGTACCTCTCTCTCTATCTCCCGAATCTGAATTCGGTTTCTCGATTTTCATTTTTCTCATTGATTTGGATATTTTTGTATGCGTAGGGTTCCTCAAGTTAATAGAAATGGAAAAGAAGATAACGCGGATCCGATTAAACCTGTTTTTGTTTCAGAGTTTCCGCAAATTGTTTGTGACGAACAAGCTGCCTCGCCGCATAAACGAGTTCTCTGTAAGAATTTTTGCGTTGTTATGAATTAATTGTAGTTTTTGTAATTTCGTACTCCTTTAGGCTATGTTTGGATTGATGGAATGCGATGGAGTGGAGTGGAGTGGAATGAAATGTAATAAGTTTATGTTCCATACTTTGGAGTGGAGCGGAACATAATGAAATACATTCCATCCCATTCCATTACTTACCGGCATTTTCATACCCTCCGATTTGGGCGGAATGAGAATTTGGCTTTGTTCCATCTTAAAATATCCAAACAATGGAATGAAATTTATGGTCCGCTCGTTTCCATTCTGTTCCACTCTGTTCCGCTTGTTTCCATTATGATACGTTCATTTTAAAATATCCAAACATAGCCTAACTTGTTTTGATGTTTTTTTTAATGATTGATGTAATGATGTGATGCAGTTGAAGACTGTGGTGGGATTGACAAGAGTACATCGCTTGCTTGGATTATTTGTGGAAGTAAGGTCTTTGTTTGGAGTTACTTGTCGCCTGCGGCTTCTATGAATTGTGTTGTTCTTGAAATTCCTTTGAATGATGGGGATGTTGCGAATTATGATGTTGGTAGTTGGTTGGTTTCTGTGGTTAATTGTGATAGTTCGTCTTTTGGATCAAATAAAATTGCAAAACATGTTGCAGTTGTTTTGTGTAATAGAAAGACACGGGCTGTTGTATACTGGCCGGATATCTATTCTCAGGCTAAAAATGCTCCGGTTACTAGTCTTGCGTCTTTTGATGAGTTGGAGGCTGTTGGTGAGAAGACACCGTTTAAGAGGCAGACACGGCAGAGTAAGCAGGCGACTGATTTGAATGGATTGAATGTCTTTAACTCTGTGATTGCTTCTGCAGTTCCCAGTTATACCCTTGCATGTGTTGCTCTTGCATGTAGCTCAAGTGGTGAGCTTTGGCAATTTGAATGCAGTCCTACTGGCATTCGTCGAAGGAAAGTATATGAGAATATTGTTAATTTTTCACATGAAGGGGGGGATTTAGGTAAACTCGTGAGCAACAAAGGGTACCCGAGGTCTTTGACATGGCGTTTTCCACATCATTCTACTAAGGAATCGGTTCGGCAGTTTTTGGTGTTGACAGACTGTGAGATACAGTGTTTCGGAATAAAGTTTAGTTCTGGTATGCTTGTTTCTAGACTTTGGTCTCAGGAAATAGTTGGAACAGATGCTGAGCTTGGCATTAAGAAAGATCTGGCAGGTCAAAAGGGAATCTGGCCTCTTGATGTGCAGGTAGATGATCATGGTAAAGTAATTACCATTCTCGTTGCAACCTTTTGTAAGGACCGGATTAGCAGTTCAAGCTACATGCAGTATTCTCTTTTGACCATGCAGTATAAATCAGGATATGATGTAGAGAGTACAAATGAGAGGATTTTGGAGAAAAAAGTTCCCATTGAGGTGATAATTCCAAAAGCTAGAGTGGAAGATGAAGATTTTTTGTATTCCATGAGACTACGAATAGGGGGGAAGCCACCAGGATCAAAAGTCATAATATCTGGCGATGGAACAGCAACTGTTTCCCATTATCATAGAAATGCTACACGGCTCTATCAATTTGATTTACCGTATGATGCTGGGAAAGTACTAGATGCTTCAGTTCTTCCTTCTGCAGATGATTACGAAGAAGGTGCATGGGTTGTATTAACAGAGAAAGCGGGTATATGGGTAATACCAGAGAAGGCTGTCGTACTTGGAGGGGTTGAACCCCCTGAGCGGAGCTTGTCACGCAAAGGCAGCTCAAATGAAAGATCTGCACAAGAAGAGATCAGGAATCTTACATTTACTGGTAATTTTGCTCCAAGAAGGGCTAGTTCTGAAGCATGGGGTACGGGTGATAGACAAAGGGCTGCTTTGAGTGGGATTACACGTCGAACTGCACAAGATGAAGAATCAGAAGCTTTACTGAATCATTTTTTTAATGAATTTTTGTCATCTGGGCAAGTTAATGGGTCCCTTGAAAAGCTAGAAACTTCTGGTTCATTTGAACGGGATGGAGAAACCAATGTTTTTATGCGGATGAGCAAATCAATCATTGATACCTTAGCTAAACATTGGACAACAACCAGAGGTGCAGAGATTTTATCCATGGCCGTTGTTTCTACCCAACTCTTGGAAAAACAGCAGAAGCATCAAAAGTTCCTTCACTTTCTTGCCTTATCCAAATGTCACGAGGAGCTGTGTTCCAGGCAGAGTATGGAATTCGTAGTCTATTCTCCAAAAGTTCATGTTTTGATTTAATTTTCAAACCACCCCTTTCACAATACTACCATATTTAATTAACTTATTTGCCTGTGTTTTAAGCCGTTTGTTCCTTGATATTTATGGTTTCATTAAAAAATAAAACAAATGAGGTGCCTAATAATAATAATTGGCTGATCAGTTTATTACAGATTTTGCAAGTGGTAAAATAATCATACTTGAAAAAAATTACCTGTGAAGTATGCTGTAAACAACTGTAAGGAGTGTTTTTTCTTTCACTGATTGCATATTTTTATAAATTGATTATATCCCTAATAGAAGCTTTAAGGGAGTCGATAAATGAATAGCTAGATGGTTTTTGATTAGACTTTAGATTTTAGACATGCATGTGGATTATGAATTCTGGTTGGCATTGGGCCTCAGTTTTATGTGAGAATAATTTATGATTGAACAAAGGATTTTGTTTTCTGAGCCTTTTATTAGATTGAATGAATAAATTATGGTTTAAAAAAATATTTTTAGGTTCAGGAAACAAGGAAGAAAATCACGTAGTCAACAACAGGTAGACATTCCCTAACTAAATTATGTTTTTTCAATTGCCAGGACATGCCTTGCAAATTATATTGGAGCATGGTGAAAAATTATCTGCAATGACTCAGCTGAGGGAGCTGCAAAATCTGATTAGCCAGAACCGTTCAACTAGTGTTGGATCCTCAAATTCTAATGTAGATATTCAGATGTCAGGTGCCCTTTGGGACATGATACAGTTAGTTGGTGACAGAGCTCGCCGGAATACTGTCCTCCTGATGGACAGAGATAACGCCGAAGTTTTCTACAGTAAGGTTTCAGATCTTGAAGATTTCTTTAACTGTTTAGATGCAGAGTTGGAATATGTTATAGGACCAGAGCATCTGTTTGCAACCCAGGTCCAGAGGGCATGTGAACTCTCAAATGCATGTGTTTCCATAATTAGGACATGCTTTGACTATAAGAATGAGAACCGTTTATGGTATCCACCTCCTGAAGGTTTAACACCTTGGTATTGTCAACCTGTTGTCCGTAAGGGAATATGGAGTGTTGGCTCTGTCTTGCTTCAGTTGTTAAATGATACATCTGGGCTTGATAAAACAGCAAAGTTAGAGTTGTATAGTCATTTAGAAGCACTGGCTGAAGTGCTACTTGAGGCATATTCTGGTGCTGTTACTGCTAAAATTGAGCGTGAAGAAGAACATAAGGTTCTATTAAATGAATATTGGGAGCGAAGAGATGCACTACTTGAATCTCTTTATCAACAAGTTAAAGAATTTGAAGCTACAGATAAGGTTATTATTCAATTTTGCTTACCTTATTCTGCAACCATGGTGTGGAATAATAGTATATTCTTCAATTAATTACCTATGCAGGATTCCATTGAAGGAGCTGAAGAGTTGAATGAAGAAGCCACTATGAAGATTACTTCACATCTGTTATCAATTGCTAAACGACACGGATGCTATAAAGTTATGTGGACAATATGCTGTGATGTAAATGACTCAGAGTTACTGAGAAATGTTATGGTACGAGTATGATTTCTCCTTTTGTATTGCTTTTGTTCACATTTTTCCAGATATTTGCAGAATTTCTTAGCAAAGCAACCCAAAGCTTTTGCCATTGATAGTATTTTATGAGGGAGTTGGATTCCACCGCAAACAAATATCTGCAGTCCAAAGACTGAAGTCCATAAGGGAACAGTAATAACTGTCCTATTCCACAGCTAGAGTTTATGGTTGTAACCTGCCCCTCATAAATTTCCTTTGTTTGTTCATTTATACCTTAAAATATTGTTGGAAAGAGTTTCGGTATACCAAAAACCATACAGTCTTACACTGCATTCCCCACCATTGCAAAATCCAGAAAAGGCGCCTTATTTGCGTCTCCTCCTGAAAAAATAATTTTTATTCATGTAAATATTAAATAAGTTGTTAAATAGAAACTAAGCCTATAAACCGGTAGTGTTAAATAGAAACTAAGCCTTCCACACAAGATTGAGAAGTGGAACGATAGTTTATGGTTTCTTCTATTTATTAGTATTTGATCTTGAAGATTCTCTATGTACTATTGGTGCCTGATTTTAAGAAGTGAATTATTTATTGATCTACTACTCTCAAATCTCTGCTTTCTTTAAATGTTTTCCCCCTCAATAATGTCCTTGTGGTTTGTGCAGCATGAGAGTTTGGGACCTACTGGGGGATTTAGTTACTATGTTTTTCAGAAACTTCATGAAAACAAACAATTTTCTGAGTTGTTAAGGCTAGGGGAAGAATTTCCAGAAGAGCTGTCCATTTTCCTGAAGGAGCATCCAGATCTTCTTTGGCTTCATGATTTGTTCCTTCACCATTTTTCCTCTGCTTCAGAAACACTTCATACGTTGGCTCTCACACCAAACATGCAGTCTACTGAAGAGGAAGAACAGGTTGATATAAAGTTGAAACTGACAGACAGAAAGAATCTTTTATATCTATCTAAGATTGCAGCCTTTGCAGGTATGGCTGATGTGTCATTTTTCATGTGTTATGCAGATTGTTTCCTTTCCCTTTGCACTCTTTTTTATTTCGCCAGATATTTTCATTCTGTGATAGAGACTATTGTGGGATTTTGGGTTGTTTTTATTCTCTATGAATTGAAGTTCATTTCCCTCTTGCGCTCTTTAAGATATTTCGTTATCTGGTAGCTCTGAGGTAGCGCTGTCCATTCTGTTAGTTGCCCAATTAAAGTGTTGTTTAAGTTTAGTTAGCCTGGAATATATATATATATATATATATATATATATATATATATATATATATATACACACACACACACACACACACACATATTAGGAGATTGTGTGAAAGATCCTCGTAGATCTTTAAAAATAAAATTGGGGTACTTTCTTTTTCTTGAAATAAAATACCCGGTTCGCAACAATAGAATGTGAGGTTTTAGGCTATACGATGACATCAATTATTGCATTGGCATAATATCAGCTGCTTTGCTGTTTTACTTTTGCTTATGGTTGGGAACTGTTGGATCACAAACCTCAAAGGTTGGGAATCTTTAATTTGCTTCTCCCATAATGTGCTCTGTGCCTAAATCATGGCCTATGAATCATGGCCTATGCTGCCTAATATTCATAGATCAAACAAAAATTGTCACATTCCTTAAGCGTTGACTTAACTTATGCTTTATCTGTATTCTGTTGGCCACTACTGCTTTAAATCATGTTAACCTTTAGATCTAGTTTTTAAATCACTATAAAACTATGAAGCACGAACACCTTTAGGAGTAGGTGTGTCGCGGTGTCCGACACGCGTCGGTGTCCGACACTTGTATGACACCCGTACGACACGTGTCGGAAAAGACAAAGTGTCGGAAAAGTCAAACAAGTGTCCACTAAAAAAAATGGTTTTTTTCTTTGTTTCGACACTCTTCAAATCAATGGTTGACACACATACGACACTCATAACACATATGTTTGACAATTCAGACAAATGTTTTAAACAAAAATTTGTTTTTTTCTTTTGCTTCAATACATTTGTATACATATTTTAGACAAATCTCGCACAAATTTAATTGTTAACCGTATACTATTTAAGACATTAATTTTGATTAGAATATTTTCAATTTATTTAATCATAGATGGATAAATAAAGCTTAAATACACTCTTATATATAGCGGTGTCGGTGTCCTATGTTTTAATATTATCGGTGTCGGAGTGTCCGTGTCGTGTCATGTCCCGGTGTCCGTGTCGGAGTCTGTGCTTCATAGCTATAAAAAGACTGGTGTTTTATTTTCAGACCTTCAGTTTTCTAATGTGTATGCAACAATTCCATAATAGATGCTAAATAAAGTGCATTTAAGATAATACTATCACCTCTCTTGTTCAACAGCTGGTAAAGATGCTGGTACTCAGGTGAAGGTGGATCGGATTGAGGCTGATTTGAAGATTCTAAAATTGCAGGTACATTTGAGTATAATTGATCATTTTCAATTTGTTGATTTATTTTCTTGGTCGGCTCCATTATTATACATTAATGAAACTTGGACTTCATAAACCCTAAGTTTGAGAACCAAGAAAATATAGTAACATTAATGAAACTTGGACTTCATAAACCCGAAGTTTGAGAACCTATATGTTGAGTGAATAAACATGAAACTTGATTCTAAATGCTTTGGGTTTTCGATTAAACTCTTGTTTACAAAGTCCTTTAGGTGTTAGGTTACCCACCCAATTAGTTGTTACTCAATACGGTAGTTAGTTGTAAATAATTAGGTCAACGTACAGGGTTTCGGTGATGTATATGAAGAAGAGGAAATGAAGAATCGATTGGAGGAAAGCTATCCTCCAGACATTTGAGTAGGTGTTGGGGAATTAAGACATGGCTTTACAAATCCTTGAAGTTATACAATCTACACATACTTAAGGGGAATTCTTCCCTAAATTTTCTAAGCAAAGTGCCGGCTACACTCTCTTTGGGTAAAATTCATTTAGACCCTACTACTTTATGTGGGACTCATTCAAACAATGGTGTTAGAGTGAGCGGTGCTAGCACTCCTCATTTTCTACTAGTATGTCAGGTTCTTATCAATTGGTATCAATCCTTAATA
The DNA here is from genome assembly GCA_022829125.1 of Lathyrus tuberosus. NCBI lineage: Eukaryota > Viridiplantae > Streptophyta > Magnoliopsida > Fabales > Fabaceae > Lathyrus > Lathyrus tuberosus. Next base: position 1,836,379 of record JALAZF010000274.1, on the reverse strand, counting down.
TGTTTTGCAAAGAAATTGTCAGCCTAGTGGCAGTTGAAGTTGTGTGACTGTTTATGGGCAGCTTGTCTTTTGAAATCAGTATTTGCATTAGCTTATGAGAACTTGCTGAACCATGCACTGATAGATAAGCATTTTCATATATGTTTTCACTAATATACTTAGCCTGCAGGAGGAAGTAATGAAATGTCTTGCTTCGCTTGAAGATAAGCAACTTGTGGATGATCGGCTGCTTCATCCAGAAGACTTAATTAAATTGTGCTTGGAAGGTGAAGAGCCAGAGCTCTTGTTGTGGACCTTTGATGCGTTTTCCTGGACCAGTTCCTCGTTTCGCAAGACTCACCGAAAGCTTTTGGAGGATTGCTGGAAGAAGGCTGCCAGTCAGGATGATTGGAGTAAATTCCATGATGCATACACGGTTGAAGGATGGAGTGACGAAGAAACTCTACAGAACTTGAAGAATACTGTACTTTTCCAGGCTTCAAGCAGGTGTTATGCACCCCAAAGTGAAACCTTTGAAGAAGGGTTTGACCAAGTATTGCCCTTGAGACAAGATAACATGGAGACTTCAACTCTGGGGGATATGAGCTCTTCAGTTGAAACAATACTGATGCAGCACAAAGATTTTCCAGTTGCCGGCAAGCTGATGCTAATGGCAGTCATGTTGGGTAGTGAGCATAGTGGTGATGACAGGATAGAAGAAGGTCCTTCCCCTATGGAATAGTGTGGCCAAATAATACAAGCGGATGCAGGTTTTGTGCTATCATGACATGTAGAAAGCGGATACAGGTTTCATGTTCATTCCTCTATTCTGTGTATTGCATTCACACTTTAACCATTGGATAGTAGTTATGGTAGTACAGTAAATTTACCTACCCCAGTATCAAAACTCAAAAGTAAAGAAACTGGTTAAATATCAAAATCAATGTTTCTTGTACTTGTACACCATTTTAAGTTTTTAACACCATTCCATACACTCTAGTATTGAAATGACTAGAGTAAACCGAAACATTGATATTGGAATTACTGCAATTGGCTAAACTAGCTGTCTTTGAATAACATCAAATATTTGCAGTGTGAAACAGAAGTAAAGCATTACCTAAACTCTAAACTGGTTTATGCATACTTGTGACCTTCCACTAACAATCAATGAAATTTCATACTTACTAGTCCTAGAGGGAACAAAAGAAGCATCATAGCTGGAAGTCCCCTATAAAGATAGAACAAAGGTTGTGGGGATGACATAAAAGTAGTTTGAAATTGTTGGGATAAATATTCACGTGCATTGTCACTTCTTAGGGTACGAATAAACAACCCAAATTGGGGTCTTATTTCCCGATAAAATTGTTCAAAAATAGATAACAATTCAGATATGTTTTTCATTAAAAATAGTCATGTGCTACGTGAAAAATCATCATTAAAGGTTACAAAATACCTAGACTCAAAAGTAGACGCAGTACGCAAGGGACCCCAAACATTAGAATGAACTAAAGCAAAAGGGGATGCAACCCGTTTATTGACTCGATCAGAAAAATGACTATGATTATGTTTTCCTAATTGACAAGACTCATAATGTAAAGTGAATAATTTAGATAAACTGGGCACCAACTTTTGTAGCTTAGGAAGACCTGGATGACCTAATTGCACATGTATAGTGAGTGGAGAATCTGTGGTGAAGCATGTGGTAGATGACGTAGAGAAGTAGCAGAGGCCTTGAGACTCACATCCGACGTCAATCGTCTGTCTCGAAGTCAGATCTTGCAAGGTAACATTACTGTTAGTAAAGGTGATAGAACAATTAAGGGTCCGATTTGACGTTGTTTTTTTGTTGTCCAAGCCATGTGAGACACTGATTTTGTTTTCAGCGATTCATTTATCAAAGTTCCGCTTATCCAATGTGAAAAGCTAACCGGCTCATCCAACTACAATATATGGATTGGTGCTGTCAAGATATGGTTTCACGGTCAGGGATATGAAGATCACTTAATCACAAAAGTGGATGCTGTTCCCGCCGCCAAACTTGCTAAATGGAAGAAAACTGATGCATCTACCATAACATCTAATCTCCAAGCACAGTACCAAGCCTTCTCCACTTGCTATGAGGTTTGAGAAAAGGTCAAGAAAGTCTTTTCCAACGATGTTCATTGTCTATATAGTGTCATCCGCAAATCAACACTCCGAAGGTGGAGAATATGGATATGCAAGCCTATTTGAGTAAGCTTGATGCCTTGAAAGCAAATTATGCTATCGTCATGCCTTACGAAAAAGATGCAACAGCTCATGCCGAACAACATAGTAAATTTTTTATGATCATGACACTTATCGGACTACCATCAGAGCTTGAGTCTGCTCGTAAACAAATTTTATCAAGTACTACTGTTCCTAACTATGATGCAATTAGTGAACAACTGTTGCGCTTGGCCACACCACATGCTTTTGGCCCGGTTTCCCCTTCATATATTGGCAATAATCAGAATCGCTTTCGAGGAGGGTCATCCAACTCCAAACCTCGTCCCAAGTGTGACTATTGTAACCGGCATGGGCATACTATTGACTATTGCTGGAAGTTGCATGGCAGACCTCCACGCTAGGTAAATGCAGCTCAAATCGACATTCTGCAAACTTCACCTTCTTTTCAGAACTCTACGCTAAGCTACGAGGATTTTCACAGGTGGTGTCAGACTAATCAGAGCTCTGATACCATATTGAAATAAGCGAGACTAAAAGACATTTAGATTAAACCCTGTGTTTTGAAAAACATTACAGAGATATTATTATATATAAAGATATTACAACTAATTACTTTCTCTGTCCCAAATTATAAGTCACTTTGACATTTTTACGCAGATTAAGAAATCTCTAACTTTTTAAAATTTTGTTAAGATTCTAAATTTTTTTTCTCTTTTACCCTTGACAAATCATTTAAAGCTTTGTCAAAAAATAAAAATAAAATAAAAAATGAGCATTAATAACATCCATCATTTTAAGCACACACTCGTAATTTCCCTTTTCTCTCTCTCTTTGTTGAATAACGTATATGCCCAGTAAAATGATACAGAAACTTGATTTGGAGTACATCACACTCTATCCACCCAACTCCCAATTTCTCACACTCAGAATTTGAAAAAACAAAATTTACACTAATTTGTGAAAAAAAATCCCTCCAATTTGTTAGATTAATTTTCAGGTTTCCCTCCATATATTTTTTGAGCATTTCTTAATGCACCACCCAAGTTTCTTAGGTACCACGTGAAATTATTTTTTTGCCCCCTGATTTCGGATGTGCACATCCGGACGCACCGTATTCTTATACAAAAAAAAAAGTTTTTTCGGATGTGCATATCCGGTAGGCCTCCAGATCTATATATCCGGAAGCATGACTGATATATTTGAAGCTGCATGATCACTCCTCCCTTTCCATTCTCAACATTTCTTCTACTACACTCACTCTCACCAACTCAAAAAACCCTACTTCATCAATCCCATTTCTCACTCAAAAAGTTCAAATTTTTGGTGCAAAAAATCAAAGGGAGCAAGAAAAGACTGAATTTCAGGTAAATATTCAACTTCATCCACTACATTGCTCACATTATCAATATATTTTTTTTGTAAAAAACAAGTTACGCTACTTTTGGATGTGCACACCCGGAACGAATTAAGCATGAACATTTTCGGATATGCAAATCTGGAAAAGTGCCTGGAACTAATTAATTTAAATTTTCAGCAAATTTCGAATACATTTTAGGCTTAATACCCTTTTTAGTCCTCTAACTATAGGTCTGGGTCCAATTTGGTCCTCTATCTTTTAAAAGTTCCAAATTGGTCCCTTACGTTATCTAACTGAATCAAATTGGTCTTTTCCATCAAATATTTGTAACGCCGTTAGAAATAAGTGATGTGGCATCTGAGGTGGCGATTTTTGATGACGTGGCATCTGAGTGGCAGAATTATTTTTTATTAATTTTAATTAATTGTTATAGAAAATCAATTTAAATTATTTTTCACAATCTTTATTATAAAATATTTGGACCTAAAGACAATAGGCCTCACAAGTACAACCCATTTACCTACATTTATTATTAGTCTATGCACAAAGGCTTTATAAAGACTTAACATTATTATTATAAAATCGATGTGGGACTTCTTCTTTCTTTAACACTCCAAACTTAGCTCCCTCACATCACTGCCTTAAACTAAACAGCAACTTGTTCTTCCTCCACCCTCCAACTCACTGATTGAAGGATGTATGACACGGTACGATGAACATGATCCGAGCACCCGTTGATTTCAGGTTTGTTTTTTATTACTGTTTGGATTCGCTTTCAATCTTCATTCTTTTTCTACTCCATTCTGTTCGCGATTCCGATTGGTTCTGGTTTTGGGTTGTTTGAGTCTTGAAATGGGTTGGAGTTTGTTTTGTTGATTTTGGATTTTGGGGGTTGATGATTATGAGGGATGGAGAGATGATTTGAGGGTTGAAACGAAGATAGTTTGAAGGAGAGGATGAGTGAAGATTGAGGAGATTTGTGGGTTATTATGTTGGAGGCGGAGAGTCGAGAGAGAATAGGAAGAAAGTTTCAGAAAAGGTCCCCCAAATGAATTGCTAAATCCTTTTTTATAGTGTTGCGTGAAACCCGTTATGTGTGCGTAATGACGTTTTTAAGAATTCTGCTATGCTTCCTCTGCAGGTTTGTGCATTTTTGGAATTGTGGGAAGTGATTGTACGGTTTAGCAGGCTGGAGGGAGGGTAGTATTGTTTGCTGCTGAAGGTGTGGACGTGTAACGAAAATTTGGAAATTGGTTGTTTTGTCGTTTATGGATAGTGTGTTGGCTGAGAATCATGAGGGAAGGTGTGGGTGAATCATGATGTGGATATTTTGCAAGTTATAGAGTGCTGCAATTGTTATTTTTTTGTTTTTGAGTGCAGATATGCGTGATGCTTGGTCTTAGTCTGTTGTGAATTCACATATGCGGCTTGCGTATTTTGGTGGTTGTGAATTTGTGTGAAGTCATGTGTTGTTGTTGCATTATGTGGGGTGATGTGAGGGAGCTAAGTTTGGAGTGTTAAAGAAAGAAGAAGTCCCACATCGATTTTATAATAATAATGTTAAGTCTTTATAAAGCCTTTGTGCATAGACTAATAATAAATGTAGGTAAATGGGTTGTACTTGTGAGCCCTATTGTCTTTAGGTCCAAATATTTTATAATAAAGATTGTGAAAAATAATTTAAATTGATTTTCTATAACAATTAATTAAAATTAATAAAAAATAATTCTGCCACTCAGATGCCACGTCATCAAAAATCGCCACCTCAGATGCCACATCACTTATTTCTAACGGTGTTACAAATATTTGACGGAAAAGACCAATTTGATTCAGTTAGATAACGTAAGGGACCAATTTGGAACTTTTAAAAGATAGAGGAACAAATTGGACCCAGGCCTATAGTTAGAGGACTAAAAAGGGTATTAAGCCTACATTTTATTTATACATATTAATTGTTCTATTCTTGTTTATAAATAGTTATGGTGCACCCCGATAACATGTCAAAGAATTAGTTTCGCCGATTTTCCCGAAAGATAAAGGCATGCTCGTAAAGTCGGTTGATGTCGGCGGTGACTTTAACAACAAACAAGACTTTGATGATCGTGAAAGCATGATCGCATACATTCGTAGGACGGATATTGAGTTTGACTTCGATGTAAATATCGAGAGATCGGATAATGGGTCAGATAAAAGAAAAGCTTTTGTAATTTTGGGTTGCGAAAGAAGCGGCAAATATCAAGCACCTCTATGGAAGTTAAAGAAAGACGAGACCGGTACTAGAAGATGTGAGTACCCTTTTAAGATTGGTGGCTACATGTTAGTTTCCAAGAAATGGAGATTTACCGTTCGTTGTGGTATACATAACCACAAAATGTGCTCAAAGCTTCAAGGCCATCCAAGTGTATATCGGCTCAAGGCGGAAGAGAAGACATGTATAGCCGACATGACCTTGAACCTTGTCCAACCGAAGAATATACTTGCGACGTTGAAACGGAAAGAACCCGAAAATGTTGCAAACATAAAACAAGTGTATAACATTCGGTATCAAACGAACAAGGCAATTAGGGGAGATATGAGTGAGATGCAACAACTGTTGAAAGTGTTGGAGGACAACGATTACGTGTCTCGGTACAAATATCGCGAAGATAGAATTATGGTCTGAGATATTTTTTGGACTCATCCGGATTTCATCAAGTTGTTCAACACGTTCTCGACAGTGCTCATTCTCGATAGCACCTACAAGACAAACAAGTATCGTCTTCCATTGTTTGAGATGGTTGGCGTTACGTCTACGGATAAGACATATGCCGTCGGCTTTGCCTTTTTGGAGTGTGAGAAAGAGGACAATTTCATGTGGGCGTTGGAGACGTGTCAGTCACTTTTGAAGAAACATGTTCAAATGCCAAAAACAATTGTTACGGACCGCGACAACGCCTTGATGAATGCGGTTGCAAAGGTATTTCCTTCTTCCAATGTACTACTTTGTCGATTTCACATAACAAAGAATGTGTGAAGTCAGGTTAAGACCGCGGTGGGTGCAAAACAAGTGGAGTCGGAAGACGGAAAAGTGGTCAAGTCGGGTGTCATTGTAGAGAAAATTATGGATGCATGGACTCGTATTCTAAATTCTTCCACAACGGAATTATATGCCGATTCAGTCATTAAATTCCCGAAAGTGTGTGAACGGTACCCCGCTGTCATACCCAAAATTTGTCCTACCTGTGAATAGTTTTCATCTGAACATTCATCCACTAACCATCATATCTATATCCAATCCATTTGTCCATTTTCACTTTTAATTAACCTATCTTTTTCTTGTATTCATTTCTTATAATCATTTTCATTATCCATTACAAATATCCATAACCATTTCTACCTTTCCTATTATCCATTTTGTCATAAATAACCATATTTTATTTTAAATCCACTTATCCACTTTTCAACTTCATATTTTCCAACAACCAAGTTCATAAACCCATATTCATTTCTAATCCAATTTAGATCCATACCATATTCATATTCAAAAGTCCATAAACCATATCCATTTGGTAAAACCATAATCCATTTTCAAAAATGTCCATTTTCATTAACTTTACAAATCACCATTTTTCATGTCCATATCCATTCTTCTTCTTTAACCCATTTTTAAATTCATTTTAACCTTTTTTTTTATTATTATCTAAATATTAACCAATTACCCAAAATTTGTCCATATCCACTTAATTAATCTAATCCATTTTTTTTTCTTCATATCCATTACACATTATCCATTTTTATCACAAAAAATATCCATTATGTTTCAATTATCCACTTCATTCTTTGTATCCATATCCAATTTAGGTCCAATTTCCATAACTATTTCTTTTAATCCATTTCCATTTTATAAACCACAAACTCACCCATTAGTATCTAAACAACCATTTTATCCCTTTATTAATCCAAACCATTGCATAATATTACAAATTCCAAAGCCCAAAACTACAAAAAGAATGAAGCCCATGAAATAAAAATGAAGAAACAAGTATTCCATCCACTTGACACACTAATGAATCTTCAATTCTCCCAAACCATGCCTCACGCAGCCAATACACACTATACCACCACATATCACAATTATCTGCAGTAAAATAAAAGTGGTCCCACCTCATCAAGGCACAACTGCTATTCTCACAACAAAACGGCATGTTGTGGTATTCATTTCATACGAACTCCTTGCCGTCATCACCATCATGGTGTTACCCCCACGACTCAGCCAACCTCCCTCAATAGCGTTCAACAACGACTGGCCATGACCACAATCTGCAGCGCACCCTCACCTACACTCCCTCTAACCACAGCTCACCAATTTCAAAACACCACAACCCCACGTCACAACCTAATCGAATGATTCACAAACAACAACCAGCATGAAACGAATTGCAAAAACGAATATTCCAAAATACCTGCGAAATCATTCCGTACAACAAATCAATTCCAATTTCCAGCTCACAGTATTTTTCTTCCCCAAACTACCCCCAACACTTCTATAAGAACAGACCTCCCATTCACTCGAAAGGGGAGTTGGAGGAACAAAATCTACGCTGCCAAATTATTTCCAAAACGTCACTCAAACAAAATCGTTTTCACTCCTTTCAAGCTTCATCTCTCTGCAACAACAACATATTTCAAAATCTTCAACCTCATTCTTCATTCACCTTTACCAACCATTTCTACAACGACCCAAAACAAGTCCTTCCCCAAGTCATCTTCTCTAACCTCACACCCAACATTTCTCATAACAACAACACCCACCCTCCTTCAAACCTCTCTTTTTTTCCCAACCTCCCACCGTCAAACCTTCGTCCACCCACCTTCAACCCTTCACCTTTACCAACAAAGACCGAACGACTTTCAAACCAACAACCCCAGAAATCCCAAACGCAGAACCCAGAATCGAACAAAGAAGAAGAAGAGAGGGATTGAATAAATCGTAACAAATCAAGAGACAAAACCTGCAACGGAATCACCAAATCGAACCTGTTCGAACCGTGCGTAGCGAGAGATCGAAAGAGAAATCCAGACGGAGCGAGATCGATGTTCAAGGTTGGGTTTTTTCGACCGTGTGTTGGTTCATCATGATCTCATCCTGACCTTTGACTGTGCCTTTTATGTTTTGATGATGTTGTTGGATTTTCACTGAGCTTGCTGTTATTTTGCTTTGACACTATTTTCCCCTGTTTTGATTTGTTCCATTTCTTTAAGTTTTAAGAGATTTATAATGGAGTTGGTTGTTTGGATTTGACTGTAGGTGAACAAAAGTAGGCGCTGATACCTTTGCTCCTTCTTAAAATTTTTTTTGATTATGAGCTCATTTGGTTTAGTGGGTCTCTTGGCCCGTCATGTTTTTTATTCTATTCCCACATCCTTTTTTATCCGTAGCTTGGAGTGGATGATGGGCTCTAAGCCCAAAGGATTCCATTTATTTTCCTCTTCTCCACACCATACTGTTTTTCAGAATACCCCCCATATCTTTTTCTTTGTTTCTAATAAATTTCATTTGTTCTATTTATTAATATTTTGTTTTAGAAATTTCTTGGTAAATAACATTTGATTTGTGATTTTTATTTTAACTTCCTTTACTTTTAGAGCCAATGACATAAAGATATTCATAGTTTAATCAAAATGATTAAATTGTGATTTATTTGAGGCCCACCATTTTTATTCACTTTTATTTCGATTTATTTTGTATTAGTATTTTGGGTCAATGAAAACATATATCGATGGATTTGTCGATTTTTCGACTAAATCTCGATAAAGGTGAGACCTTTATTATTTTTCAAGTCATTTTCAATTTTTATCTTTTTTGGTTCATTTACATCTAGTTTAGGTCGATGAAAACCAAATATCGATCGATTTATCGATTTCTCGATTAAATCTCGATAAAGGTGAGACCTTTATCATTTGTAGTCATTTTCTCGATTTTATTTCATTTTATTGTTGTTCTTATTCATTTTGGGTCGATGAAAACCAAATATCGATCGATTTATCGAATTCTCGATTAAATCTCGATAAAGGTGAGACCTTTATGCCTTTATTTGTATTTCCGATTTAATTTCTAATTTCTATTTAATTTTCATTTCGTATATTCTTTTATGTTCATTTGGGTCAATGAAGGTCAAAAATTCGATTATCAATTTATCGATTAAATCGCGATTAAGACGAGACCGATTTTATATCCATATTATATCTTGTCGATTATATTATTATTGTTGTAAATATTATTATCATATTGTATCCATATCCATTTCACTTCATTTACTCACCTCTAATCGAAAACAATTAATAAATTTTCATGACCCTAAAAACAATCATGTTAGTGGACTATTGATTTTGATCAATCACTTGCTCGACGTTGGCACAAGGCGTAGTTTAGGACACATCGCACACACACGGCTTCCTCTTGGGCTATCTTACAACGAGACCATTTATTTTTGTCAACCCTTGTAATTTACATGTATCCCTCCCCCATTCCGATGTATGCATTTAATATCGTTTTGACTGTGGTTTGTTTACTAGGAGCACCCCTAGGGACTAGCATAGGCAACCCATTTTCAAACCAAAACCTTGATCCAACTTTGAGTATTTTTCTTAAATCAAATTAATACATTTAATCATACTTAAAGATCATTTATTAAAAGGTGAAAAGGAGGGGGATCAAGTATTTGGTCTTTCTCTTCAATTGTTTGGGTGCGAGTTTTCTTACTCGTGTGTAGACAATTGACGCCTCTAAAACATAAACCTTAATTCGTCGATTGCTTGTGTGCGAGTTCCCTTACTCGTGTGTGAGCAATTCTCCTCAATTGTTTGGGTGCGAGTTCACTTACTCGTGTGCGAACAATTGGCGCCTCTAAAAACTTAAACCTTAACTTGTCAATTGTTTAGGTGCGAGTTTTCTTACTCGTGTGTGGACAATTGACGCCTTTAAAACACACGAACTCGACAAACATTCAACCCTTTCAAAATCAAATTATCAAAACACTTAATCATATATTCAAACACAATTTCTTAAAAAGTGATGTGAGGGGGGTCAAGTCTTTGACCTTTCTCCTCAATTGTTTGGGTGCGAGTTCTCTTATTCGTGTGTGAACAATTGACACTTCTAAAAAACATAAACCTTAATTCGTCGATGTCTTGTGTGCGAGTTCTCTTACTCGTGTATGAGCAATCGTCAGCTATTGCTTGGGTGCGAGTTCTCTTACTCGTGTGTGAGCAATTGTTGCCTCTAAAACATCCAATACGATCAGAATTATCCTTTCCTCGCCTCCGTGCGACCGAAACCCTAAAACACGTCCAAATTCAACTCTTTTTTTTCTCAATCAAATCTCTAATACACTTAATCCTTATTCAAACAACTTTTTTCACAAAAAGAACATTGTTTAGTCCATTCTTCCGCGCATATGAACTAGTGCTTCAGCCTCCTGTGACGAGCCGACAAGCCAACGTTTAGCAGTTAGAATGTGAATTAAACACTCGTTCGTTTAAAAAATACAAACCAAACAACCGTAGTCCCACGAACTACGAATGCTCTGACTTTCCCATTGCACGAGGGAATACGTAGGCCCGAGGATCTCAATCCTTGCCGAGCACACTAATAAAAAACCACCCATTTTCCCCTTAAAAAATAATCCTTTAGAAGATAACAAACAAACCATATCTAACCTTTCTCACGAATCGAATCAAGAGGTTCCCGTTGAGTACAACGGACGTAGAGGGTGCCAATACCTTCCCTCTTGTGTAACCGACTCCCGAACCCGAATTTGGTTGCGATGACCATGTTCTTATCTCCCTTTTAAGGTTTTCTCGATATTTTCCTATTCCTTCCTTGGAATGAATAAAGTTCGGTGGCGACTCTGTTTCGAACAGTTTTTTTTGTGTCCATCACGAGGATCGTATTTTTCCGAGGTACGACAGATGGCGACTCTGCTGGGGATCGTCGCATTGCCCTATGCTAGAGAGAGTCAAGCCTAACTTGACTCAATTCGTGAGTGTTATACCCGCTTGTTTGTTTATCTTCTCTTGTTTGTTGCTTGCTTGTCTGATTATATATTATCTACTTGCTTATTGTTATTATATCCTATTATTGTTTCTTGTGACACTATGGGGATTCTCTGATCATTGGTGCTTTGTGAGATGACTCTACACCCGAGTCCGAGTATAACCCTAGGATTAGGATGGTGGTTGTGTAGTGGAGGCTTGCGTGGTCTCTTCCGCGTGAGCCAAAACAAAGACCCCGCTTGGAGTAGATTCCCTTGGAAATGTTATCGTTTCGACGTTACTTCGTCATGATGATAATGTTTTTGAGCCTGAATCGTCGATCCCAAGGACCATTAACCCGTTTATCCATAGTGGTTGGTAGTGTTAACACTTTGTGGGTTAATGCGAACGCCACAATCAGATGAGATCCCTCGAACGTATTACTTCCTGACAGTAATATTTTCGACCTCGATCTAGGATTCTGAGAACCCTACTTAGAACCCTACTTAGAACCCGTGTGTCGATGGTTGTGTAGTGGGCGCCTCCGAGGAGTCTTTCTCGTGGGGAAGAAACGAAGACCTCACCTAGACGAGATACTTTCAAGGATATTATCGTCTGATGTTTCTTCGTCATGGCTATAATGTCTTTGAAAGATATCCATAACTCTAGGCACCTACCCGTTTAGAGCCTACCTATGGGGTCATGTGATCAGAGATATCCTGTGTCTAACTCCTTCCTCATAATCAGATTTTGTTTTGATCATGGATCTGCCTGCATTGCATTTGTTTACATATCATTGCATTTACATCTCGTTTGCATGGCATACCCTTCCAACCAACTCATCTGATCCTCTGTCCGTTTCCTGCCAGCTGATTTCCCGACGCTCATACTGAACCTGTGGTAGCCGCAAAGCATTTAAGGCAAGTTCAAGCGGAGATAAGAGGAGCATAGACAATTTGAAAGTGGTGATGTCAGAGGATAGCTTGCAACATGGGATGAAGGATTCTGACCCCCCATCGGGTTTTACTGTGTCGACTAATCCATTGTTTGATCACCTACCTGGTGATCATACTTCACAAGTGAACATCCCTGCTCAGTCTCAGATGATATCTGATTCCATGGAGAAAAAGTTTTGTGCCCTCGAAGAGAAAGTTCAAGCTATGAAAGCACGTGATGTTTCTGGGCTTGATGCTGTTGATATGTGCCTAGTGCCAGACTTGGTAATTCCTCCGAAGTTCGAGGTACCCAAGTTCGAGAAGTACGCTGGTCTCAGTTGCCCAAAGCGTCATTTGGTGATGTTCTGCCGAAAAATGACTTCTCATGTCCGCGACGACAAGTTGATGATTTACTGTTTTCAAGACAACCTAAGTGGTGCATCTTTGAATTGGTACATGGATTTAGAAAGAAGCTGTATCCAATCATGGAAAGACTTGTCCAACGCTTTCCTAAAGCAATATGAGTACAATTTGGACATAGCTCCCAGTCGCACGCAGCTGCAAAGCCTATCTCAGAAGAGCTATGAATCCATTAAGACCTATGCGCAACGGTGGAGAGAGTTCGCAGCCAGGGTACAACCACCACTTTTGGATAAAGAAGTGATTGACATGTTCTTGGATAGTCTGCATGACACCTATCTTGAAAGAATGACTGGAGGTTCATTCTCAAGCTTCTCTGACCTTATAATAGTAGGAGAACGCATAGAGAGTTACCTCAAAGCTAAACAAGTCCAAGACGTCTCGAGTAATCAAGCTAGTGAGACTGAATCCTTCAGCAATCCCCAAGAGGAAGATGGTAATGAAATTGATGCACTCATAGCAAATGTTGAGTATTCTCAGGGTACACCAGCAAGATATTATGGACCTTCAGCTTCTCGGCAGTTATCATTGTCAGCGTTATATCATCCTTATGAGCGACCTGTCAATCCTAGGGCGTCATACCAGAAACCTATGATTTCTCCTCATGCAAATCAACAAGCCCGTGGTCGAGGATATCAGAATTGTCATCAGAATCAGCATAGGCCTCGAAACAACTTGGAAAGAAGGAATGCTCCTCTTCACCCAGTTCCTATGCCGTACAGTCAACTTCTGTCGCATCTGGTCCGAAACTCACTGGTAGAGCCCAAAGCTATCAAGCCACTGCCAAAACCATACCCGCCTGGATACGATCCCAGTGCACATTGTGGATATCATGCTGGATCAATGGGGCATTCAACTGAGGATTGCAAAGCTTTTCAAGCTAAGGTGCAACAGTTGATTGACAAAAAGTACATATCATTTCCAGAAGGAAACTTGGTTGTGCATGTCAGCTTCTCGCCCAAATAAGTTCCAAGACTTCAAAAGGCAGCTAGTGGTTCAGACAGGAAGACTTCCTCAGATACTGCCAACCATTGGACATTTATCATTTGCATTTGTAATTTCGTCATATGAAATGCTACTTGTTGTTGAATATTGTTGTTTTGAATGGTAATATTAATGATGTGATCACGCATTTTCTGAATTGATCATGTCGCATTCGCTCATTTTTCTTTACTTATATATATAAAAAAAAAACAACAACAAAATTCTTCCATATACTTCTTGTCCACTCTCTTTATCAAACTTTTGTTTAGCAAATATTGGAGGGAGGATGATGAAAACAAGATACCCATAATTGCAGCTAATATGCTTTCGGATGAAATCCTGCCAAGGATGTACAGGCATTATTTTAAATCCCCAAACACTGGAGAGACAAGGAGTTAATCCCTCGTAAACCACTTCGAGCCTAGAAGTAGCAGTTTCCTTCGGATATTCAAACCCTTACACTCAACCTGGGGCAGGGTAGTGTTCAGTTAACCTGATTACGCACTCAAATCCCAAAGAAAATTCCACAAGACATGACGGTTGTTCATCAATAACCATGACTTGGCAGTCACAATCATCCAACAAAAAAAAAAAAAACAAAATTAAAAAAGCCTGCTAAGTCAAATACCTCAAAGGAGACTTAGGCAAAAATCAAGGCAACCCTGATGGACTCAAAAAGCAAAATCAGTCCATGCAAAAGATAGGGATCAAAAGCAAAAGAGGTCTTCAAACCCTCAAGCGAGGCAAAATAAGATCCAGTGAGCACCGTGCCAAACCAAAGGGTCACTGACACCCATCAAAACAAAATAAGGTGACTGCCATTTCGAGCAAACCTTGAATCATTCATCGCTTACACCGTCACCATTTTTTGGGGGACAAACATGTGCAGAGTCAACTGAACGTAGGACTGGAGAACATCACAAAGAAGGGGTGGGTACAAAACACAATTTGAGCCTAATATCCTTTGTTTCTATAACCGTGAACCAGACCACGTTACAACCCTCAAAAGACCTAATTGAGGCGGGGTTTATTCTGAAAGCATACTACAGCAAGGTTGCGTAAACTGACTCCTAGAGATTTGCTAATCTTCTGAATTGGTGACATATTCTTGCTATATCTTTCACACCAGCTAAATCAACACCATGTTTGGACTAATGGTTCATCCGTCACACACTATCCCATCATTCTAATAATGACTGATTTTCAAAACTTGCATGAGCATCGCATTAAGGTTACCATTTATGAACGAACAATTTTGACTGCAAGTCAGTATTTGACATCAAGGAAATTCTAACAAGGAGCAATCAAAGAGAGCTAGATCATTCAGCAAAGTTGATTTGAACTAACAACACCTCATAACCCTATAGAACAGGGGCATTGACATCCAATGATTGTGGAATCAGTCAGTTTAAAGCAAGTCCTCGAAGCATTAGTTGATTATGGGGCAAATCATTCAGGAATCAGGTTGAACATGGTGAATCATCTCAAGACTCTACCAACCAGGGGCAGGCCACCCAGAGGTTCTTTTGATTAAAGGAAAAGCCCCTCCAATGTTCAATCGACACAAGTTAAGTCGCTCCAACGCTCATTCTGGGGCAAGCTACCTCAAGGGTACTTTGAAGCCAAATACTTCAAGAGTCACTCAATAAAGGAAGAATCCTTTCACGACTTGGAATTCTGGGGCAAGCCATCTCGAGTTCATCTCATGGTACGACTGCTTTCAACTTCCTTTCAAGGACAAATCCTTTCACGACTTGGAATTCTGGGGCAAGCCATCTCGAGATCATCTCATGGTACAGTTGTTTCCAGTTTCCTGTAAAGGAAAAATTCTTCATAGGTCCAGACTGGGGCAAGATGAGCTACACAGGGGCAAATCTCTCCATTGCTTTCAATCTGCTCAAGCGAACTCCGTCAAGTGATCTCTGAGTTCAAGATGGGTGTCGGGGAATCATGTTATCACCCCACAAATATCCTTTTACCTTTCTTTTAACAAGAAACCTTGCTGCATAGGAACCTATCCATCCCTTATCCTCTCCTGGGGAATCCTTGGAACCCTTCATATCATTGCATAAATCGTTCATATGCATTAGTCATGTCGCTTCGCTCATTGCATAGACATGTGCATCTTTCTTCAAGCCTAACCTTCCAACAAGACTTGACCCAAAAGTCCAACTTAGCTTGGCAACCTAAAGTCCAATTTCATTTGGCACATATCCAAAGTCTAACTTAGCTTGACACCCAAAGTCTAACTTAGCTTGGCAACCCAAAAGTCCAACTTAGCTTGGCAACCCAAGGCCCAGTTCTCGTATGGCAAATCTTTTTAAGGCCCAGTTCTCGTCTGGCAAATCTTTTTAAGGTCCAGTTCTCGACTGCCAAATCATTTAAAGGCCCAGTTCTCGTCTGGTAAATCTTTTTAAGGCCCAGTTCTCGTCTGGCAAATCTTTTTAAGGCCCAGTTCTCGTCTGGCAAATCTTTTTAAGGCCCAGTTCTCGTCTGGCAAATCTTTTTAAAGTCCAGTTCTCGTCTGGCAAATCATTTTAAAGTCCAGTTCTCGTCTGGAAAATCATTTTAAACACCAGTTCTCGTCTGGTAATCTATCATCCAATCCGGTTCTAGTCTGGAAGATTAACATAAAGCCCAATTTCATTTGGCGCACAACCAAAGTCCAATCCTTTATTGGCAACTACTCAAGAGCCCACACCCGTTGGCACCTTCAAATCTGCCCTTCAAAATCCAGCCTTTATTGGCAACCACTAAAAGTCCACCGTCGTTGGCATCCTCATAACACCAAAATAACCAAGCCCAAATTCCATTGGCAACTATCAAATCCAATCCCTAGTGATACCCTCAACAAGGAAATTTATCCCCAGCGCACCCGATCATTTGCATTGTCATATGCATGGCATGCTAGAATCATAATCATATCGGGCATTAGCTTTTTAGTCTTGTGCATTCGTCTGTGCATTAGATTCCATAGCAGTTGCATTTTAATATATGTTTCAGTGCATCATGTAGTGCATGGCATATACATCCCCAGCAACATAGCATGACAGGATCCAGGATCAGTTCACAAGCATCTTGGCCAGTCTTCCATCAAAGTCGGCAGTATTCTTCAAAAGAGAAGTTGATACCCCGCACGTGCTCAAGGAATCCTATTCCCCAGCAAGTCATTCTTCAGCCATGCAGTTGATATTGACAATCCCCAGCGACTGTTGATGTTCTTACTCCCCAAGCAGAGGATATCCTAGAAAGTTTCTTGTGAGTCTTCCCCTGCAAAACCAACGCATTTCCTCCGACAAGAATCTTGCTCAACTATTCTTAGGCAAATTTGCCTTTCAGAGATACTGCTTTGGTATCATCGAGGAACCTTAATGGATAAGGGACTGCTTCGACGACCCAGAGAATCGTCTTCCCTTCAGAGATACTTCTTTGGTATCATCGAGGAACCTTAATGGATAAGGGACTGCTTCGACGACCCAGAGAATCGTCTGCCTTTTCAGAGATACTGCTTTGGTATCATCGAGGAACCTTAATGGATAAGGGACTGCTTCGACGACCCAGAGAATCGTCTGCCTTTCAGAGATACTGCTTTGGTATCGTTGAGGAACCTTAATGGATAAGGGACTGCTTCGACGACCCAGAGAATCGTCTGCCTTTCAGAGATACTGCTTTGGTATCATCGAGGAACCTTATTGGATAAGGTACTGCTTCAATGTTCCAGAGAATCTTCTGCTTTCCAAGATACTGCTTTGGTATCATCGAGGAACCTTAACGGATAAGGTACTGCTTTGACATTCCAGAGAATCTTCTGCTTCAAGATACTGCTTTGGTATCATCGAGGAACCTTAACTGATAAGGTACTGCTTCGACATTCCAGAGAATCTTCTGCTTCCAAAGATACTGCTTTGGTATCATCGAGGAACCTTAATGGATAAGGGACTGCTTCGACCACCCAAAGGATCTCAAGTTATTTTGTTCAGTTTGAACCCCGCTACCTCATTCTGTTAGCTCTATATCACTTCACCTTATGTCGGACAAATTTTAGGGTCTTCTTGTATCTAATTGACTTCAACCCTTAAAATAAACGCTTTGCAGCTGTTCATTTTCTCGGGTTTAAGACAATTAGATAGGGGCATCTGTCATACCCAAAATTTGTCCTACCTGTGAATAGTTTTCATCTGAACATTCATCCACTAACCATCATATCTATATCCAATCCATTTGTCCATTTTCACTTTTAATTAACCTATCTTTTTCTTGTATTCATTTCTTATAATCATTTTCATTATCCATTACAAATATCCATAACCATTTCTACCTTTCCTATTATCCATTTTGTCATAAATAACCATATTTTATTTTAAATCCACTTATCCACTTTTCAACTTCATATTTTCCAACAACCAAGTTCATAAACCCATATTCATTTCTAATCCAATTTAGATCCATACCATATTCATATCCAAAAGTCCATAAACCATATCCATTTGGTAAAACCATAATCCATTTTAAAAAATGTCCATTTTCATTAACTTTACAAATCACCATTTTTCATGTCCATATCCATTCTTCTTCTTTAACCCATTTTTAAATTCATTTTAACCTTTTTTTTATTATTATCTAAATATTAACCAATTACCCAAAATTTGTCCATATCCACTTAATTAATCTAATCCATTTTTTTTTTCTTCATATCCATTACACATTATCCATTTTTATCACAAAAAATATCACAAAAAATATCCATTATGTTTCAATTATCCACTTCATTCTTTGTATCCATATCCAATTTAGGTCCAATTTCCATAACTATTTCTTTTAATCCATTTCCATTTTATAACCACAAACTCACCCATTAGTATCTAAACAACCATTTTATCCCTTTATTAATCCAAACCATTGCATAATATTACAAATTCCAAAGCCCAAAACTACAAAAAGAATGAAGCCCATGAAATAAAAATGAAGAAACAAGTATTCCATCCACTTGACACACTAATGAATCTTCAATTCTCCCAAACCATGCCTCACGCAGCCAATACACACTATACCACCACATATCACAATTATCTGCAGTAAAATAAAAGTGGTCCCACCTCATCAAGGCACAGCTGCTATTCTCACAACAAAACGGCATGTTGTGGTATTCATTTCATACGAACTCCTTGCCGTCATCACCATCATGGTGTTACCCCCACGACTCAGCCAACCTCCCTCAATAGCGTTCAACAACGACTGGCCATGACCACAATCTGCAGCGCACCCTCACCTACACTCCCTCTAACCACAGCTCACCAATTTCAAAACACCACAACCCCACGTCACAACCTAATCGAATGATTCACAAACAACAACCAGCATGAAACGAATTGCAAAAACGAATATTCCAAAATACCTGCGAAATCATTCCGTACAACAAATCAATTGCAATTTCCAGCTCACAGTATTTTTCTTCCCCAAACTACCCCCAACACTTCTATAAGAACAGACCTCCCATTCACTCGAAAGGGGAGTTGGAGGAACAAAATCTACGCTGCCAAATTATTTCCAAAACGTCACTCAAACAAAATCGTTTTCACTCCTTTCAAGCTTCATCTCTCTGCAACAACAACATATTTCAAAATCTTCAACCTCATTCTTCATTCACCTTTACCAACCATTTCTACAACGACCCAAAACAAGTCCTTCCCCAAGTCATCTTCTCTAACCTCACACCCAACATTTCTCATAACAACAACACCCACCCTCCTTCAAACCTCTCTTTTTTTCCCAACCTCCCACCGTCAAACCTTCGTCCACCCACCTTCAACCCTTCACCTTTACCAACAAAGACCGAACGACTTTCAAACCAACAACCCCAGAAATCCCAAACGCAAAACCCAAAATCGAACAAAGAAGAAGAAGAGAGGGATTAAATAAATCGTAACAAATCAAGAGACAAAACCTGCAACGGAATCACCAAATCGAACCTGTTCGAACCGTGCGTAGCGAGAGATCGAAAGAGAAATCCAGACGGAGCGAGATCGATGTTCAAGGTTGGGTTTTTTCGACCATGTGTTGGTTCATCATGATCTCATCCTGACCTTTGACCGTGCCTTTTATGTTTTGATGATGTTGTTGGATTTTCACTGAGCTTGCTGTTATTTGGCTTTGACACTATTTTCCCCTGTTTTGATTTGTTCCATTTCTTTAAGTTTTAAGAGATTTATAATGGAGTTGGTTGTTTGGATTTGACTGTAGGTGAACAAAAGTAGGCGCTGATACCTTTGCTCCTTCTTAAAAATTTTTTTGATTATGAGCTCATTTGGTTTAGTGGGTCTCTTGGCCCGTCATGTTTTTTATTCTATTCCCACATCCGTTTTTATCCGTAGCTTGGAGTGGATGATGGGCTCTAAGCCCAAAGGATTCCATTTATTTTCCTCTTCTCCACACCATACTGTTTTTCAGAATACCCCCCATATCTTTTTCTTTGTTTGTATTAAATTTCATTTGTTCTATTTATTAATATTTTGTTTTAGAAATTTCTTGGTAAATAACATTTGATTTGTGATTTTTATTTTAACTTCCTTTACTTTTAGAGCCAATGACATAAAGATATTCATAGTTTAATCAAAATGATTAAATTGTGATTTATTTGAGGCCTACCATTTTTATTCACTTTTATTTCGATTTATTTTGTATTAGTATTTTGGGTCAATGAAAACATATATCGATGGATTTGTCGATTTTTCGACTAAATCTCGATAAAGGTGAGACCTTTATTATTTTTCAAGTCATTTTCAATTTTTATCTTTTTTGGTTCATTTACATCTAGTTTAGGTCGATGAAAACCAAATATCGATCGATTTATCGATTTCTCGATTAAATCTCGATAAAGGTGAGACCTTTATCATTTGTAGTCATTTTCTCGATTTTATTTCATTTTATTGTTGTTCTTATTCATTTTGGGTCGATGAAAACCAAATATCGATCGATTTATCGAATTCTCGATTAAATCTCGATAAAGGTGAGACCTTTATGCCTTTATTTGTATTTCCGATTTAATTTCTAATTTCTATTTAATTTTCATTTCGTATATTCTTTTATGTTCATTAGGGTCAATGAAGGTCAAAAATCCGATTATCAATTTATCGATTAAATCGCGATTAAGACGAGACCGATTTTATATCCATATTATATCTTGTCGATTATATTATTATTGTTGTAAATATTATTATCATATTGTATCCATATCCATTTCACTTCATTTACTCACCTCTAATCGAAAACAATTAATAAATTATCATGACCCTAAAAACAATCATGTTAGTGGACTATTGATTTTGATCAATCACTTGCTCGACGTTGGCACAAGGCGTAGTTTAGGACACATCGCACACACACGGCTTCCTCTTGGGCTACCTTACAACGAGACCATTTATTTTTGTCAACCCTTGTAATTTACATGTATCCCTCCCCCATTCCGATGTATGCATTTAATATCGTTTTGACTGTGGTTTGTTTACTAGGAGCACCCCTAGGGACTAGCATAGGCAACCCATTTTCAAACCAAAACCTTGATCCAACTTTGAGTATTTTTCTTAAATCAAATTAATACATTTAATCATACTTAAAGATCATTTATTAAAAGGTGAAAAGGAGGGGGATCAAGTCTTTGGTCTTTCTCTTCAATTGTTTGGGTGCGAGTTTTCTTACTCGTGTGTAGACAATTGACGCCTCTAAAACATAAACCTTAATTCGTCGATTGCTTGTGTGCGAGTTCCCTTACTCGTGTGTGAGCAATTCTCCTCAATTGTTTGGGTGCGAGTTCACTTACTCGTGTGCGAACAATTGGCGCCTCTAAAAACTTAAACCTTAACTTGTCAATTGTTTAGGTGCGAGTTTTCTTACTCGTGTGTGGACAATTGACGCCTTTAAAACACACGAACTCGACAAACATTCAACCCTTTCAAAATCAAATTATCAAAACACTTAATCATATATTCAAACACAATTTCTTAAAAAGTGATGTGAGGGGGGTCAAGTCTTTGACCTTTCTCCTCAATTGTTTGGGTGCGAGTTCTCTTATTCGTGTGTGAACAATTGACACTTCTAAAAAACATAAACCTTAATTCGTCGATGTCTTGTGTGCGAGTTCTCTTACTCGTGTATGAGCAATCGTCAGCTATTGCTTGGGTGCGAATTCTCTTACTCGTGTGTGAGCAATTGTTGCCTCTAAAACATCCAATACGATCAGAATTATCCTTTCCTCGCCTCCGTGCGACCGAAACCCTAAAACACGTCCAAATTCAACTCTTTTTTTTCTCAATCAAATCTCTAATACACTTAATCCTTATTCAAACAACTTTTTTCACAAAAAGAACATTGTTTAGTCCATTCTTCCGCGCATATGAACTAGTGCTTCAGCCTCCTGTGACGAGCCGACAAGCCAACGTTTAGCAGTTAGAATGTGAATTAAACACTCGTTCGTTTAAAAAATACAAACCAAACAACCGTAGTCCCACGAACTACGAATGCTCTGACTTTCCCATTGCACGAGGGAATACGTAGGCCCGAGGATCTCAATCCTTGCCGAGCACACTAATAAAAAACCACCCATTTTCCCCTTAAAAAATAATCCTTTAGAAGATAACAAACAAACCATATCTAACCTTTCTCACGAATCGAATCAAGAGGTTCCCGTTGAGTACAACGGACGTAGAGGGTGCCAATACCTTCCCTCTTGCGTAACCGACTCCCGAACCCGAATTTGGTTGCGATGACCATGTTCTTATCTCCCTTTTAAGGTTTTCTCGATATTTTCCTATTCCTTCCTTGGAATGAATAAAGTTCGGTGGCGACTCTGTTTCGAACAGTTTTTTTCGCGTCCATCGCGAGGATCGTATTTTTCGAGGTACGACTCCTGCTTTGTTGAAATATGTTGAATCCACCATTCTTGATCAAGTGAAAGAAAAGATTGTTTGTGCGTGGACCGATAACATACGACATCTTGGAAACACTACCACCAATAGAGTTGAGTCGGCACATGCCACTTTGAAGAATTGGTTGGGGAATAGCAAGGGGGATTTATGTTGGGATTGAGACTCCGTGCATCTAATGATCAAAAACCAACACAATGAGATACAAACCACTTTCGGTCGGAGCATCACGGTTTTGGAACATCGGTTTAAAGGTAACTTCCTCTACTCTCATTTGCTCGGCAACATGTCTTGGGCGGGGTTGGGCTATATTTTTCACAAGGCCAACCGAGTCGAAAGTGTGGTTCCGATAGTGCAAAGTGTCGATGTCATGACAATTTTCTCAATGTAATCCCGATTTTATTTTATGAATGTGAGAAACATTGTTGGATTTTTGGTGTTCTGTATCAGGTTTTATTCCGGATTTGCAAATACAAATGTTTACCGGATGTGCACATCCAAAAAAAACTGAAAAATAAAAAAAAACGGTGTGTCCGGATTTGCACATCTGGAACGCAGGGATATTTTCGTCAGCGTGCTAGGTGCCCAAGAAGGTTGGGTGGTGTGTTAAGAAATTTCCTATTTTTTAATAGTTTTGATTGTTGGTTCTTCTTCTTCCTATAAATCTAGAATTTTAAACTAAATAAATCATACAACCCACAAAATGACTTCAAATCATGAAGCTTCATATTTTAATATAGATTTAAACAATGTAAACCCTCATCAAGAAATTGATAATGGTAATGTCCAACCACAAAATGCAAATGAAGTTTACCATTTACTAGATTTAAATATCAATGCAGTAGAAGAGATTGATCTCAACATCATTCCAAATTCTCCATTAATATCATCCGTAGAACAATTTGTATATGATTTAAATGTGCAACCATTTGATACATGTTTGAGTGAAGATGTCTCTGAACATATTGGTAAGTAAAGTAGCTAAATATTTTACGTTTTTATATAATTTCACATCTTTTAAATGTTCTTGACAAATTTTTTGGATTGGATATATAATTGTATATAGAATATTGGATATTATTATAGTCACTGTATATCAAATGTTAATAAGGAAAATGAATTAATTTTGAATCATTAAATTGATATGAATTTATTTGATATTAATTTGATATGAATTAATTTAATATAATTTGATATAAAATTTACTTCGTATGATATTAATTTCATTTACGCAAATTTTTTTACACAAATTTTTTCACGTGTTCTTAAAAGGTTCATATGAAGAAAATTATACAGAGAACAATAATGCACATGAAAATATTGGATTAGAACCTGAAGGTATTATCTCTGGTATTAACTTTTTTTTGTTATTCTTTTTTATATATAATCTATGAAAATATCTTACAGTGTTTATTTTCTCTTATTGAAGAATACGATTATAATGAAGGTCAAATATTGAAGCATTAGAGATACCAAAAATAAGAAAAGCGGTCTCTAATACTAAGAGAAGAATGATATATGAAGCTTTATTAGAAAAAAGTGTTGATGGAAAACTGGAAAAAGGGGTAACCAAATTAGTTGCATCACAATTTTCAGTTCATATACGTAGTGTTCAACGTATTTGGAAACTTGCTGAAAATAAAAGAGTATATGAGGATGTGTCCAATAAAAAAGTAGGAAATTGTGGGCGCAAAAGAGTTCAAGTTGATTTTGACCGAGTTCGGAATATTCCTTTGAATAAAAGAACAATAATCAGAGATCTTTCTTTTGCATTAAACATGAGCCGGAGCACATTGTCAAGATGTGTAAAGTCAAAAGACATACGAAGACATTCAAATGATATAAAACCTTTTTTAACTGATGAAAATAACAAAGGTAGATTACAATTTTGCTTATCAATGCTTGATAGTGCTAGCATAGACCATGATCCAATTTTTAAGATCATTTCTTAATACACCACCCTAGTTTCTTATACACCACGTGAAATTTCGTTTTTGCCCACTGATTCCGGATGTGCACATCCGAACGCACCGTTTTTTTAAAAAACGCTGATATTTTCCGAATGTGCACATCCGGAATGACAATTTACGCGAATTTCGGATGTGCACATCCAGAAAAATGGTATATTTATTTTAAAAAATAATAATAATATGTATTTTAATAGAGTAACGATCATCCAGCAATCGTGACAAACATGACCTCTGTAACCATAAGTTATATATCCAAAAAAGACACTGTGAATATCCGAACTCCCAAATCTATCCTCGAAGATTGTAAGACAAATCAAGATCAACAGTAAAACATTACTTCTTTGACGTTATCCAAGATAAATGACACCAGAGTCGACACAAAGTTGGTGGTACTCCTATTACCACTAGTAGAACCAATGGACTGACTTTGGGTCACAAGATACAGAGGAATTGTTTCTTCTCAGGTTCATTGCGAGGAGATAATTCAAGATCTCTTTAAAATAACAGTGGATTCTTAGAAGGGAAATCGATAAGATAATTTTGTTAGATTTGTGTATTCCTCATGATAGGATAATTCAGGGAGTGGCGTGTGGCTTTCTATAAATCAACTGGGTTTAAGCCTAAAAGGATGAGAATTTAAAGGTTCGCGTTGGTTTTTTCTAAATGATATATACTGATGTCTATTGATGTATATGTATATATTATAAATTGTATATTAATGATACAGTTCCTCCTGCTTATTATGCACACATGCCAGCTTTCCGCCCTCGATACTACATAAGTGAAGTCGAAAATTCTGATTCTGGTTCTGCAAGTGGTAATAGGAGTACCACCAACTTTATGTCGACTCTGCTGCTATTTATCTTGGATAACGTCAAAGAAGTAATGTTTTACTGTTGATCTTGATTTGTCCTACAATCTTTATATAATCCTTTTAGGCTTAAACCTAGTTGATTTATAGAAAGCCACACGCCACTCCCTGAAAACCAAAATGGTAAATAATAATGAGTTATTTATGCATTCAAACACTTTTCTTGTATCGTGTAAGTTAGTAAGTACTCTCATTCTTAACCTTTCACCTTTCACTCTGTAATGCATGTTTACTTCATTTACATTGACTGAAGATCTTCATCACGCTATCAAGAATCTCTCCGCTGAACTTTATGCTAAAGATGTTCATTTTCGCATGGAGCTTATTCAAGTACATTTAACCTTTCATGATGCATTCATGATGTTAAATGATACTACCTCCGTTCCTATATATAAGAGACAACTCATTTTTTTAGGTTCATTGAATAATTAATGTATTTGGTCAATTTATAGACTAGATACATTAAATATCCAATGAACCTAAAAAGTGACTTGTCTCTTATAAAAAGGAACGGAGGTAGTAGTTGTTTATATTCATGACCGTAAATCTGTTGTTAACTTTATCAGAATGTCGAAGACAACCATTATATTGACGGAGAGACTCCAACCCTAGAGGTTGTTATAACTTCTGATGACATTACTGCTACTGGTGCACCAACCACATTACTTATTTTCAATAACGAAAAAGGTTTATCTCTGAAAAATATTGAGTCCATCTGTAGTGCAGGAGGATCAACAAAGAAACATAACACGAGCAGTGGTTACACTGGAGAGAAAGGTACATTCTCAGATTTGATATGTTTTTAATCTCATTCTAATTAGAATGTATATTAACTTGCGATACGAAAAACAAAGTTTTCTATTGCAGAGATACGAAGAACAAAGTTTTCTATTGGAGAGATACGAAGAACAAAGTTTTATGTTGAAGAGATACGAAGAACAAAGTTTTCTAGAGTTGTATTTACAGTTGAATCATGGTTGAATTCCAATATTCCCTAATGATTTGTAGTAAAACAAAGTCTAAATAAGACAAAAATTAAAGAAACAGGCTCAACATTTGCAGAGACGTGGCTCGCGAGTCAGTGACTTAGAATTTTGTCTTATGTAAACACTTTCAAGTAGAGGTGCTTTAAGTTCTAAAGTGACATCATCCGCACCCGCACTTAACCAAGAGCAGTCTCCAGTCTCAAACTTTTTCAATACAGGAAAAATAATACCTTGAGATTTGTCAACTGTAAATACAACTCTAGGTGGAGACGAGCATGAGCTTATATTAGCTAAATATTTAATGGAAAATGGTACAATGCTTGAGAGGATGAGTTTCTCCTTTGCTAATTCAACAAACAACAAATACAGTAGCCTTCGAACTAATCCCTTCTCGCTCCCCTCATTCGAATGTATATTAACTTGCAATGATATATTAACATATGCGACCAACTGACAAAATCGATTTAAAAAAATAAAAAATAAAGTTATGTTATTTTCCGGATCTGCAGTTTCGGAATTTAAAAAAATAAAGCTATACTATGTTTCCGGATGTGCACATCCGGAAAATATCAGCGTTTTTAAAAAAAACGGTGTGTCCGGATGTGCACATCCGGAATCAGGGGGTAAAAACGAAATTTCACGTGGTGTATAAGAAACTAGAGTGATGTATTAAGAAATGGTCATTTTTAAAGGGTTGTATAACACAGTTCACATTGATGAGAAGTGGTTTTACATGAAAGAAAAATCTAAGAATTTTTACTTGCTCCAAAACGAAGAAGAACCAATTCGTACTTGTAAAAGAAAATTTTATACCAAAAGTAATGTTTTTAGTAGCCATAGCTCGACCAAGATTTGATGTATACCGAAATGAACTACTCTGGAAAAATCGGTGTATTTCCTTTCATCACACAAGAGCCGGCTAGAAGATCTAGTGTAAATGGACCTGCGGGCACACTTGAGACCAAACCAATACAATCGGTTAATAAAGATGTCATAAGGAAATATTTGCTTGAGAAAGTTCTACCAGCAATTAAAGAAAAATGGCCAAGAGAAGAAATGGGTCAACCGATAATTATTCAACAAGACAATGCAAAAACACACATTGACGGTGAAGATGAAGAATTTCGTCGAATAGCTTCCTAAGATGGATTTGATATTCGTTTGACGTGACAACCACCAAACTCTCCAGATTTGAATGTTTTAGATCTTGGATTTTTCAGTTCAATCCAAGCTTTACAACATAAGGAGTCTCCAAAATCTATTGATGAGCTTGTTGATGCAGTTGAGAGGTCATTTCAAGCTTTTGAAACTACCAAATCGAATCGGATATTTTTAACATTTCAATCATGTACGATTGAAATTATGAAAGCAAAGGGCTCCCACAACTAGAGGATTCTACATTTGAATAAAGAAAAATTAGAAAGAAGAAATCAATTGCCAACCAATTTGAAATGTGATATTGAATTGGTGCAAGAGATTCATCATTATTTACATTTCACTTGAAGTGTTGAGATTTTTAAAAAATATGTTAATTCTTGTAAATTTCGTTGCTAAAGTTGTGCACTTCATATGAATTAGTGTTGATTTTTGATTAATAATTAAATTTATTTTCTACAAAACAAAATAATTTGCCCAAGAAAAAACGTATGCATAATGAGAGATAAATGTACCTTAATGGGATGAATCAATACTATGAATGGGAGTATAAATTATGCTAAGTTTTAAAATAGTAAGTAAATAAAATTACTTGAATGTAAATAATGAGAAATAAACTCAGAATAATATTAATTTAGGATAATGTTGCTATAATTCCAAACTCACAATCATATGCCATCAGCGGAAAATAAGATGTTAAAAAGAAAATTCTCTTAATATTTTAATAAAATTTTGGAAGATAAATTTTTCGTAATTTCTTCCACTCTTCTTTGTGTTCTTTTTCATCTGAACTGTCTTCTTCTTCATCAGGAAATTAGTTCAAATCCAACCCATTATCAACATGGATATTCAAGTTAATATCCAAATTGTCTTCATCATCTCCTCCATCTAAAAAATTTGGAACCATCTTTAAATCAACATAGTCTTCATCATCTTGTTCATCCATAGAATCTGGTACTATTTCTGGAAATGTTAGATCTTCATCCTCTTCATTATCCGAAACGATTTCAGAATCTAAAGAATCCTCTACAATTTCAGAAAATATTGTTAAATTGTTAGATGTTTTCATGATAAAAATTTTAAAGTATGATTCTAGTACTGCATTAGAAAAAGGAATGCTTTGATATGTTCATAAATAGGCCATATTCTGTATAAAAAAACTAAAGAGATCTATGATATTAATGTTGGAAAGAGAAAATATCTTTAAAACAATATTAACACGTTATAGTTCCCTTGAAAACATAAGCGTCTGACAAGTACAATATATGGAAAAGACAAAAAGAAAAAAAAAGATAATATTCAAGGGTAATTTAGGAAAAACAAACTTAATTCTACATTGATTTTGCAAAACGACTTATAATTTGGGACAATTTTTTTCTCCAAAACGTCTTATAAATTGGGACGGAGGGAGTACATGATATAGTCGATGTGAGATTATTCTATATATACAAATAGTATTATCAATGTTATAAAATAAGGAGAAAAAATATAAAATAGAAGAGAGAAAGATTAGAATGATTATGTGTTATTTCATTGGTTTATCGTATACAATGAGGTTGGTCCTATTTATAGGACATCATATAAATATTATAATAAATACAAATTGATTAAATAAGGAAAGAAGTTATTGGGAGACAAATCATCCAATTATTCATAACACTCCCCCTTGGATGTTTGTTTTGGATATGCCTCGTTAAAATCTTACTAGAAAAAACCTAGTGGGAAAAAATCTAGTGAAGGAAAAATAATACAATATCCTTTTAAAACAAATTTATTTCTCCCCTCTCAGCTGAACGATTATTTCTTCGATGATTAAGACCAATCTTTTGTACTACATGGGAGTGACTTTGTGAAAAGGCCTGCAAGATTGTCACATGAACGAATTTGTTGGATGTTTATATCACCGTTCTTCTGAAGATCATGAGTGAAAAAGAACTTTGGAGAGATATGTTTTGTTCGGTTTCCTTTAATGTAACCATCTTTCAATTGAGTGATGCATGCAGTATTATCTTCATATATGGTCGTCATATTTATTTTTCCTGAAGACGAACCACAAGTATTTTCTATGTGTTGGATTAAGGATCTCAACCAAACGCATTCTCGACTTGCCTCATGTAGTGCTAAAAGTTCTGCATGATTAGATGATGTTGCTGC
This sequence comes from Lathyrus tuberosus, assembly GCA_022829125.1. Lineage (NCBI taxonomy): Eukaryota > Viridiplantae > Streptophyta > Magnoliopsida > Fabales > Fabaceae > Lathyrus > Lathyrus tuberosus. The sequence goes on along the minus strand of JALAZF010000274.1, from coordinate 1,806,429 downwards.
TATGGTTTGTTTGACTGATCTCTATGAAATAGCTGTACCCCCACATGTAAACAAATAACCTGTTTGTGATCTACCATTATGAGGGTCTGACAAGTAACCTGCATATGTATAACCTGTTAATTCAAATCTGGATACTTTGCTATAAAATAAACCTATGTATATTGTACCTTTAAGGTATCGGAGTATATGTTTGACTCCGTTCCAATGTCTTCGTGTAGGTGAAGAACTATATCTTGCTAATAGATTGACAACAAATGATATATCAGGACGTGTATAATTAGCAAGGTACATTAGTGCTCCAATTGCACTGAGATATGGTACTTCAGGACCAAGCAATTCTTCATCCTTTTCTTGAGGTCTGAAAGGATCTTTCTCCACATCTAATGATCTAACAACCATTGGAGTAGACAACGGGTGACATTTGTCCATATAGAAGCGTTTTAACACCTTTTCTATATAGTCTTCTTGATGTACAAATATTTCTTTGTCCAAATGTTCAATTTACAAACCTAGACATAATTTTGTCTTTCCTAAGTCCTTCATCTCAAACTCTTTTTTAAAACAATTCATAGCTTTTAGAAGCTCTTCAGGAGTTCCAATAATATTTATGTCATCCACATAGACAACTATTATTGCAATTTTTTTTGCTGATCTTTTTATAAAAATACAAGGACAAATGGAGTTATTTGTATATCCTTCTCTAAGCAAATATTCACTGAGACGATTATACCACATTCGTCCAGATTGTTTCAGCCCATAAAGAGACTTGTTCAATCTTATGAAGTAGCTTTCTCGAGATTTGGAGTTGTGTGCATCTGGTATATTAAACCCTTCAGCGAGTTTCATGTAAATTTTACTATCAAGTGAACCATACAGATAAGCTGTTACAACATCCATCATGTGCAAATTGAGCCCTTCATGTGCTACAAACCTAATTAAATATAAAAAATTGAATTGCATCCACTACAGGTGGATATGTTTCATTAAAATAAATTTTAGGTCTTTGTGAAAATTCTTGAGCAACAAATCAAGCTTTATACCATTCTTATTTGGCTTTTTCACAAAAATTCATTTATATTCAATTGATTTCACATCTTGAGGTGTTCGAACTACAGGTCCAAAATCGAGTCACTTGTAAAATGAGTTTAATTCTTCTTCAATTAAATATGTTCATTTTGGCCAATTCTCACTTTGTCTACAATCTTTGATAGACTTTGGCTCATGATCCTTGTTATCATTTATCATCTTTAGCACTATATTATATGCAAAGACATTGTCAACATTGACTTTATTTTGGTTCCATCATATTCCACTCATGACATAATTTATTGAGATCTCTTAATTTTCATAAATTTCAAGTACATGGTTAGTTCTTCTGGACCTCAAAATTAAATTATGTCAAAGTGCTCTTAGAGTTTTCATATCCTCACTTGGGTCATTTTTAACTTTAGTTTCTTTTCTTGGTAGAGGATTTTTAACATCGTAACCGACTTTTCTACCACGCTTGAGGCACGACTATAACTCATTTGCAATATTATATTGTCCAATATGAGAATCCACTTTGAGTGGAATATTAGCAGCTAATAATTTATTTCATAAACTTTGCAAATGAATTGTGTTTTGAACTTTGAGGATCAAAATGATATTATAATATTTTATTTCAAATTGTTAATTTAAACTTGTGGTTCACACTTTCAGCTGCTTATTCTCTCCCCCTAATATTGAGAAAATTAATTTATCAATTGATAACCAGCCTACTGGACTTCAAGTAAGTATCCAATTATTGGACCAAGATAACACCTCAAATACAAGATTCATATAAAATGCATTTTCTCAACATTCTTTCAAAATTCATCTTAGCGTACTATATTGGAGCAATTAAATAATCACAACACATCCAAAAGTTTACTAAGATGAGAAGTATTAGATTATGAACCTAACATAATTTGTAAGTTAAAGGGAGAATTATCATGTACTAACTTGTTGGCTTAATGCAAATAAATATCTTAATATCATACTTTGTGTGTTTTAAATATCTAATTTAGAATTGATGATCTCATAAGTACTAACTATATAACTAACTTTAGACGTCTAAAGAATGGATCTTCAAATCTATTTTTTTTTTATGAACATGTCCTTCAAGATGTTCAATATTAATTTTAGTAATATATGTGATACTTATCAAGAAATTTTTGAAAAATCCAAAAAACAAGATTTTAGTCTAATTAGTTGAGAAAATAATTTCACAAACTTCTAGCTGTGAATAGGCATATGCACGATCTTTTAGTCGATGCAACAATTAATGTTATAAAAACTCAGTTTCTCAAAATTTCCTTTAGGAACACACAAATTTTATTGTATTGAAGAAACTTCTGGTTCTTCAAAACTAGTTCTCACATCATAATACATCTGAGATGATCCAACCGATTTTGCCAACAACACACTTAAGTGTGATTTGTAAACATCTGATTTACCATAATACATATGATTCCATTCTTCTAATTTGTTTCAATCTATAGTGAATATAAAATAATTTGTATAAAATATATATTTTTCGATCTTAATAAATTTACAATTATTAATATTATTCATGCAATCCTTCTCTGATTGTCAAATTTTCTAAGATCCATGAAAATTGTCATTGATACTTTTCTTATCAATCATCAAGGGATAATCATTCTTTGATGAATGAATAAAAATAATTCATTTTTTGAACAATCCTCTAGGGATCCTTTATAATATATATAATTTTTTTCCGAGAGAAAGATCATACATCTTCAAACAATGATAAAGATAAACAGTTTTTATACAATCCTCCGGGATGCATTATAAGTTCTTCAAGAACTATATACATTATTATTTTTCAATCATTAAGGGATCTTGATTAGTTATTTAGAAAATATATAATAAACTATTATTTTGCTATCCTTCAAGGATGGTTGATAACTTCTTCAAGAACTATATAATAAATTATTATTTCTCTATCCTTTAAGGATATTTGTTAAGTTATTCAAGAACTATATAACAAACACATTATTTTATAGTCTTTCAGAGATATTTTAACATTATTCATCCAATCTTTCTGTGATGCATGAAAATTATCGTTGATTTTTTTTCTTCTAATTAATATATCAATACATAATAGGCAAAATTAGAAATATATATTACGAAACAAAAATTAATAATGTTACCTTCTAAATCTTGGAGCTTCATATCGTTAGACCCTCATTATCAAACTATTTGTATCACTTCTTAGACAATTAGTTAAAATTCATATGGTAGAGTTTCTTGCTGATAACGTGTTATAAAATAAGGAGAAAAAATATAAAATAGAAGAGAGAAAGATTAAAATGATTATGTATTATTTCATTGGTCTCACGTATACAATGAGATTGATCCTATTCATAGGACATCATATAAATATTATAATAAATACAAATTGATTAAATAAAAAAAGAAGTTATTGGAAGACAAATTATCCAATTATTCATAACACTTAACAACATATATTTACAAATATCAACAACATATATACATACTTGATGACCTTCCACTAACGATCAATGAAAACACACCTACTAGTCCTAGAGGGAATAAAAGAAGGATCATAGCTGGAAGTCCCCAATAAAGATAGAACAAAGGTTGTGTGGTAGACTGTGGAGAGTCCAAGGGTGAAGTAAAGTTGGCGTTGAAAAAAACTGAATGAATCTTCTTCAAGGTCCATTCAGGTACCCATGAAACAGAACTAACTAGAACACAGATAGCCCATTCAGTAGCATTCAGATGAATGCAATCTGATAGGCTTTTTGCATACTCAATTATCACAATCTGCAAAACAAAACAACAGCCTAATGCCATTAAGAAACAATACTTCTGTACATCAACCTTGAAAACTTGTATTTTCAATAAATCCATGATATTGAGCAGATGGAAGATCTGGCATAAAAAGAACGTATTGAAGATCATGACTTTCCTTATTTGCTCTTTTCTGTCAGTTACATGTCCCCCGAATCCAAGTATCATGCAAGCAGAAGTCTGATACAAAATCTGAAAAATTATATTTTTCCACATTTTCTTTGTTATTATTGACTGATTCCTATAAGATGGTTGTTTGGCAAGCTCTTCCTCGCTACTTAATTCCATCACCATCATTAGGCCACCCAGAGGACACATTAGTGCATTCACCCAAATCAATTGGACTGCTGTTAGGGAAGAATTTCCTGTCAAAATTGTTGTAATCAAGGTTAAGAGTAACCCTGATATACCAATTGTCAGCTGAAGTTGAATGAAATTTTGAATATTGTGATATTTACTTCTTCCTACCTTCACGATTGTTTCCAAGGCACTGAAACATGTGATAGATATATCACAACTCTCTTTTGTGTCGATTATTCCGCTTAAAGAGTTATGAATTATCCCTACGTCAGCTAGCTTTAGAACGTCTGAAATATGATTAGTCATCAATCTTTGTTCAATAAATGCAACCACATCACCTCTCTCTTGCAAACACTTTACCATGAGAAGCTTGTCTTTAGGGCTGAAACTTCCCATTGCAATGGCTTTATCCACTTTAACCAATTTGGTTTTGTCATCCAAATCACGAATTTGCTCTCCTTCAAGGCGACCACCGTCTATCGACACTTCCATTCTCAGTTCACGAGCCATGGCACTCACTTTCATGATGTCATCATCCTCTGAGACCAATTTGATATGTATTCCATTATTTTGAAGGGTTTTCAAAGCTATTATTGTCGAATCTTGCCATTTGTATTTGAGACCTATTAGTGCTAATAAGGTCATCTCGTCTTGCTTGAGTTCTTGTACCTGTGCTTGTCTATAAGCAAATGCAAATGGTTTAAGGCCACTATCCTCCATTTCTTGAATCACTTGCTCGAATTTTATTTTTTGATTTTCAATGGAATGACATCTTCCTGCACTATCATAGTATTGTGAACACATTTCCAACATTATGGATGCATCCCCACTCCAGTGCAAGTGCATATATTGTTCATTGGCACTTACTTTTCTCACCAAAACTCCACCGCCCTCTTGGTTAGAATCCAGTTTTCCGTGCTTAAGAATATGAAAATTTTCTGTAAAAGATATAATGTCCATTTCCAATTTTCTTGTTGCCCAAGAAACAAGTGAGTTAGACACATGAGGAGATAGTCCTGGTGCAAGAACTGATAAACAAACTCCTTGTTTAAGCTTCTCTAGCACATCTTGACATGTTCCCGATTCCAGAATATTGTTCATGTCTGTCTCCCCTTCCCCCATCCATATTTTACCTACCTCCATCGGCTTTAATATTAGTCCACCGCCAGATACATCGATGCAGATGACATTTACCAACCCCATTGTTGTACAAGCTGACAAATCATTAAGAACAACCTCTTGATTAATCAGTACTTCGTCATTTTGGTAATGGAGAGATAGAGTAATCATCAATGGCACTCCATGTTGCACACATAGTACTATAACACTAAAAAGACGAGCTAAAATTGCAATCCTTCCTTGTGGCCTTGAAAAAATATCTTCAAAGAGTTTTGTTAACATGCTAACTGAAACATTACTCCCTTTAATATCTGGAAGTCCGCCATCATCAACGTCTTTTTTACAAATTAGACGAATGAACAACACAAGTGCAACAAGTGTAAAGATAAAAATAGAAACTTTGTCAAGGTATGAAATTGGCTTCTCAATTCGATTTTCCAAAAGGCATCTCTTGATCACAGCCGAGTTTGATTTGTTTCGAATTGATGTCACAAGCATCCACCCACGACCTTCAATCACCTTTGAACCGGCTACAAGAAACGGGTTCGCTTCACAATCAATTCTTTCATTTTTCATTCCCTCAGCCAACATAAGACTGTCACTACTCGAAAGCAAACCATCAGCAGGAACCTCATCACGAGTTCTCAAACACACCATGTCACCCACCACAATATCATACATGGAAAGAGTAAGATCAACTTCATGTCTTTTAACATTGAATTTCATTGCTTCACCTTTTTTCTTTGCCAACTTCATTGTTTTTCTTTCGCGCCAAAAGCTAGTTATTGAAGAGAATGCAATCAGAAGGAAAACAGCAAAAACCATAGCAACACCATCATGCCAACCATATCTAGGCCCCTCCTGTTTAAACTCTATGGCAAAGGATAATAAGGCTGAAATCAACAGCATTGAAATTATGTAAAGATTTTGCTTGCAGCTTTTCCAAAGAAACCCACATAAGGTTGCTCCAAGGTTCTCAATGATCTCCTATTCCAAAAATTCATAATTCCATTAACAAAACAAAAAAGAAAATATTTTTCAAACACTTGGTAAATAAATCTCTACATTTTCGCTATACAAAATGATCTAGCATTAGAGATTCATGGACGGTTAATTTCCATAACCAATCCATAATCAGAAATAATCCATATGTCATAATCAATTATTAAAACCAATTGTCATAACTGATTTTCATTTCTGTAAAATGGTTATAAAACAGTTATTAACCGATTATATTCATAACCAATTTTATAATCAGTTTTGATTTAATTTTATTTTAAAATCATATTTTTAAAAATAATTTTATTTAAAAAAAATCAATTTTTTTAAAATTTTGAGAAAAAATTATTTAAAAAAAAATCATTTTTTAAAAAGTTTTCAGTATTTTTTTTATTTATCGAAAAAAAATTAAAAAAAATAAAAAAAAAATAATAATTTTTTTTCAAAAGAAGTTTAATTTTTTTGAAAAAAATATAAAAAAAAAAATTTACTTTTAGAAAAGAAAATTAATTTTTTTTTATGAAACAAATTGATTAATTTGATTTTTATTTTGGATATGAATTTCTAAATTATGAATTTTGTTAAAATTATATTAATAATATATCCAAAATATAGATTTGATTAAAATCATATTAATAATTAACCAGTTATTAATAATTGGATTTAAATATGGATATAGATAATTTAAATAACCGATTTATTTGAACATTTCTGTTTAGCATATGATGATTCATATACCTCTGATGACGAGCGTTGAGATTGACCACGAAGAACATGACAAACTCTACCAACTCCACCAAGTTCAACAAGAGAATTCAAGTCCTTTTCCTTCACAATTCTAGCAATATCAGTCCTAACACGTTCTTCTACCACGTCGTCATGAGAGACTACCTCTATTGAAACAAAAGATTTGGCTGACGAGGTTCTAGCAGGAGGACTATGATGCAATGAATCGAATAGTAATGGTGATGTAGATTCTTCATAGTTGCTACTAAAAGTTGTAGGCTTCTTCAAGGTGATCATGAATCCGACGTATAAACTTTTACGCCATATCTTGTTGTATTTGCTACTACCACTAATGAGTAAGCTAGCACCAAGTTCTATATTGCCACCATCGGAAGAAATGTTTGGTTGGGACATGCTTGTTAATCAAGAACTATGAGGAATATCTAATTGAACAACTTTTTTGGTATGATCGAATTGAAACAAATTTGAAATGACGTTTTTGCTGTTATCAGAAAAGATATAAAGCATCTAAAAGCTTTAACATGTTTCTTAACCATATATTTTTAGCTATGGTTTATCAAAGCTTGAGGTTCATCTATTTATAAAAAACTTTTGGCCTCTAGCCAGGTTGTAGACGCGGTTTAGCGTGGAAAAAACGTACGCGGTATAGCGTGGAAAAAATGTACACGGTTATGGGAAAAATGTACACGGTGGAAGAAATAATGCATCTAAAAGCTTTAACATGTTTCTTAACCATATATATTTAGCTATGTTTATCCAAAGCTTGAGGTTCTTCTATGTTTATAGAAAAGTCATGGCCTCTAAGCCCGGTTGTAGACGCGGTATAGTGTGGAAAAAATGTACACGGTTCTGGGAAAAATGTACACGGCTATGGAAGAAATAATGCATACGTTACTTGGTTAAGAAAAATAAAGCATATGTTAATTAAAAGTCTTAACCGACACTGGTGAGCTTCATTTGTTTTAGCCACTATAGGACAATTCTTTTTAGCAACTAGTGGGAGACCCGTTCGCACGGCTACTGGTATGGTACGCGCATTTTTTTCAAATTATAATAAAAGAAAATTAATTTTCAAGTAAAAAAAGAATTATTTATAAAAGATATAATAATTTAGTGGGTATAATAAACAACAAATTTGACCCCGTATATAAATGTTAAATTTATTTTGACATGACTTATATTTTTAAAACTATATAATAATAATTTAATCAACAAAGTATATTTTTAGTATTTTTTAATAAATATGAATGACACAAAATTGTTCCAAAAAAAATATAAATAAAATTATGTATTTAACAGTATAATAAACAATGTATTTTTCCTGTATATAAATAATTAATTTGTTTTTACAGAAAGTATAAAATTATTTCAATGCGGGTACTGGTATCGTAAGTGTCCTTTTTCCAAATTATAATAAAAATAAAATTAAAAAATGTAAAATATTCAACCAAAAAAGTTATTATTTATAAAATATAAAATAAATTAGTGTCTATAATCAACAACGAAGTTGATCCCGTATATAAATATTAAATATGTTTTGACATTATTTATATATTTAAATCTATATAAAAATATTTGAATGAACAAAGTATTTTTTAAAATTTATGAATGACAAAAAATTGTCCCATAAAATATATAAATAAAATTATATATTAAAAAATAAATTAGTATAATTATTAAATATAAGAGATGAAAGGTAAAAATGTATATTTTATAGTTGCATGAAATAATGAATTGATATTTTATTTTATGGATGTCTCTGTTAAGGCATCAAAAACAAAAGGCGTTATTATGTACTGGTATAATTTCAACAGCACTATATAGAAATAGTCACTCGAGCTTGCAAACAGGTAGTCACTCATTTACAATAAGACAAAGTATCAAGATCCTCATTAGTGGATGACTAATAGCTATTTAATAAAAAAAATTCATTCATAAACACACTAAGCAAAACAACAAAGTCTTAAACACCTAAGAATCCTAAATGACTTACATTACAACCAAAATTATGCTGGGTAGAAACAGCTATTCCTTCAACAAAAGTTCGATAATACTTATAATTTTTGGTGCAAACTGAAATATTTACAGGGAATTCCATTTTACTTATTCATTCATATGCTTATTCAATCCAGAATTGCATTGCCTTAGCAAACTCCAGCATATGATCAGCATTCGCAGTATGTCGTTCCATTGAACATGGGATTTGTGACCGCTCTGCCAACACTGTTGGTTTCTGATTCCATCGGTTGCTTGTCGTCGGACCTAAATACAAAGGTAGCATTTCAAATTAGTGTTTGTTTCATCGTTTACTCGACGTATGAATCATAAATAGATTTTGAGCGCGAATCCAAACATGAACTAAAAGTATGCAGAAAATGTAAATCATGTACCTCAGGGCTTCTTGCATGCTAATATCTCCATCCAAATCGTCTACGGCGTGCTGTTGTTTTGTGTCTCTGGCGAGGCGGTAAAGAGCGTCTCGAAGGTAGCGGTAATATGTTTTGTTATGAGATACATCTGATTTCAAGCCACAGAAAGCTGAACCTTTATCTCAAGGTAGCGGTAATACTTCACAATGAAGGCTTATTCGGTGTCTAAACCTAACACACTGACACAGGTGGTTACATTCAATCACTTTCATTTTCTTAAATTAGATCATCAGTGTTTACTTCACACATGTCAATGTTAGTGTCGTGAGTAACTTAGCAGCAATAACAAAGTTTCTTTCTAAATAGTCATACCCGCCATCACCGTCCGTGCATATTACAGATTTTGAAGGGGTGATGTCAAATGAATATAACTTTGGTTGATGGACGGATGCTGCGAGAACTCTCTGCATTGTCCTTAAATCAATTGTAGTGACCGGAGGGGCAGCTGCAACATACATCAATGATTCAATGCATTTCATGTATAACGGTGCACCATGAACAAAAGTCATTCCCACACAAGAGCTTACCGATGATTATCTAGTCGTATCCTAAGCCTTCACCTGTTATAACATAATAAAATGCTTCAATTATAGTGCTTAAAAGAAGCATTTTAGCAGAAAAAATGTGTAAATTAAAATATAGATCATTTAAATTAATTGCATTATGTGTCCTGGAATATTGAAACTAACAGCAAACAGAATGCTAATAAAAGAAGAATTAAACACCAAACATGGGATAAGCTATGCCAGAAAGCAAATTGTTTGTACGAAAATTTAAAAAGCAGAAAGTATACAATATAACATATAATATTTACCTGGTCTATTGTAATGCCATTGTTAAAAGCGTTACCTGGTCTACACCTGCTGATAGAGCAGCCAAAGGCAAAAAGTGCATCATTGCATCCTAAGCCAAAACCTGTAATAAACAATTCATCCTTCAATATGCTAATTACACATTATCAGTTGGATCTGATTTCACAATCTAGAGCACATGCTTGTGATTTGTTCATCAATTGAAGAGTTAAAAGAAAAAATAAAGCAAGTGAAAAACTGATATTGAGTAATTCTTAGTTCAAAACACTGTAATATAAAAGCTAACATTCCTAGTTCTTTTCCAAGATAGCATGGCATGATCTGGTAGTCGAAGCATCCTGAAAGAGCGGGAGTAGGAAGTCATACATAAACAAAAGGAGAGTACATAACACAAAAGTAAGTTTGTAATGTCATTCCTGACAAATGTACATGTTGTAGTCATTATGCATATCAAAACACATGATCAGACGTTCAAATTACGGTTTTACGTCGATATTAAATATGCTGTCATTTAGATCATTAATTTTTAAAAGAGCACAAATGGAAGATATGCAGTAATGAAGATAACCACTTCCTTGTCAATAATGAACATGCACATGTTGAAAATGTGTGGGGCAAGTCATCTAATACCCTTCATTTTCTTACAGAAACCAAGTGAATGGCATCCTCAACATTGACAGTATTATGATCAATCACATCAAGAGTCAAAATCTTGTAAACAAATGACAAAGAAACACCTGTAATTGCTGCACCAGTTTCATCAGACCGAATGACATCTAGAAAAGGTTGTAGATATAACGCGGGGTTCATAGATTACCATTGAGGAAGATTCCATGAAAATATTTCCTCTTTAATTCTTTAAAAGAATGGATATGAGATTGTAACAGTAGCCATAATCAAAATAAATACGGAGATTAGAACCTCTACTGTAAAGCTTGTGTTATTCTCCTCTTTAATTCCAAGAATTAGTTTTTGTTAAGTGCCAGGCTCTTAGCATTATGAGGTCTGAAATGAAATAAGCAATTGTTATGGCCTACATGAGAAATTTCAACCCAAAAGTTTAGTTCATTATGTGATAAAATCTCATGATCTTTCTTATCTACTGAGTATGAGGCTCATAACAATGTGGTGCACAAATCAATCCTTTGGCATATTAGCACAATAGAATAAATGACCAAACGTAGTTGCCCTAAAAACATTAACATCCTTACCTGCTGCATTCCATTTGTTATTATCGCTCTGATTTTCATTTTTGTTAGAAATGGTACTGTTTTTGCTTGCTGGCATATCACCGCCACCAGAAACAGCATGCACATTTCTTATCCAGTGCATCCCCGTTCTTATTATCACTCACATTTTCACTTATATTTTCATCTTGACCCCGAATTCCAGCATTTTGTCCACTGGCACATAAGTATTATCACCACCCGAAACACTAACATTCTTATCCACTGCATCCCTGTTCTTATTATCACTCACATTTTCAATTATATTTTCATCTTGACCCCGACCATCAACATTGTTATCCACCGGCACATCAAATATTATAGAACTACCTTGGCATGTCCGTGATGCATAACGGTCAAACGTGGAGACCAGTCGCTCCACAACCTGAAAACACACACACACACAGACATACCATTAGATTGGAAAAACAAATTTTGCAGCATAAAGAACAAACAACACCAATAGCACAAAATATCGTATCAATAACAGAATAAATACTCACACCAGTGAGAGCATGAACCACTGCAGACCTGGTTCTTTCCAATCGTTTTGATGGTTCTGGCAGTGCAAATGATGTCAATCGCTTCAACTGCTTTATATGAATAGTAGCATTCTGAACCTACTACCTAAGACAAGCATCCTTTTTTATCCATGTTATGGACCAGATTTTGGTAATAAAACATGATATAGGCAAAAATGTCATTCCTTTAAGAAGCCAAAAACTGTCACATGCAAATGCCTCAAAATGAGTAGAACGTTTTCAGAAATCATAGAATGCAATGCATCTTGGAAGAGCAAACCCACAAAATTAAAAGGGAAAACATTTAATCAAATAAAATACAATTTAGAATAAACCTTCATCGATGTCCCGGAGGACCTTCAGTTTTGCATTTGCGTTATCTATCCATATAATGTGTGCATTAGGATCTGCAATACCAATAAGTGAGATTATTACTTTATTCTATAAGAATAGGATATTCAATTGCACTAAGTTAACACAGTTCAGCACTAAGTAAACTACTGATAGCATATTAAAGTTCTTCACCCATTCCAATAGTTTTTGTTCTGTTTTCAGAAGGTTTCTCGCCAATGAACGTCTAGCGGTGAGTATTTCGTATAACACGACACCGAAACTCCATACGTCACTCTTAGAAATGAGATGACCTATCTGAAAGTAATCTGTAGCAGCATATACTAATGCAAAGCGTAAATAGTAATGACACAACAGTTACAGCAGTTAAAACATGAGTATCCCCACCTACATCAACACGATACAAAATATTATAAGCAGTTGTGCTATAAGCTGCAAATAAGTTATTTATCCATACAGGCTCAAAATCATTCATATTGCAATAATTGGAACCTGGACTTCTATTTTTCCATGGAGATAAGATAATCCTCGAGCTGCTCCAAGTGTAATTTCAAGTCTTGTTTTCAGAGGCAGATGATCATAAGCTTTATTGAAAAGATGAGCTTCTAAGGTTCTATTCGGCATGTATTCGTACATGAGTATTCTTTGAATCCATCTCTCATCATCCAAAGCAGAATATCCAATAAGTTTCACAAGGTTTGTCTGCACCACAACACCAAGAAATTGAACTTATGTCAACCATTGCTTATGACCCTGCATAACTCAAAGAAAATAATGAATTTCGTGAGATAAATCTGTATCTTCAAAATCAAAGTCAGATAAATCTGTATCTTGCAAAACTTTCGATATTATCGACATATTTAAAATTCGAGCAACAACCACAGAAATAAAAAAAAGTTCCAATGTTATTCAAAACAGAATCACATTAAAGTGGAATTTCAACTTACAATTAATCTCAGACTCACCATTGGTATACAAGCTAACAGTCAACTAACATAGCACCAATTCAAGTTGTAGAGCTAACAACCTTCCTCATACTAACACAACTGAAACTACTTCACCAATTGGTGTTCTATAAAACTAACTATCACATTCACCTTCAAGTTCTATTTTCTTCGTAACAGTCCCTAACACATATGTACAAAGTTAATCATTGAAAAGTTCTGTTAAATACCCTAAAAGTAAGATTCAAAATGCAAGATTCAAAAAGCACGATTATTCATCGAAATCCATAAAATCAAAACACATAAACTGAACTCTAAATGCTGCATAGAATGATTACATACCATTGATGTTACCGACAACCCCCATCGGCGGATTCTGGTTATTCCCTTGATGACCCATTATGTTTTGACATAAAATCAAATACGTGATCTGTAACATTTTAAAGGAGATAACAGAAACAAATCATGTAATCATTTAGGCCATTTATCAAATTCACAGAAACCATTTCGAATCTGAATTCGACCAGCACACACTCGTCGCCGGAAATGCGTTGCCGCCACCACAGATGTATCACTGTCAAACCGCCCACCGTCGTAAAATCGCGAGAGTTTCATAGATCTAAGTATATAAAGAGAAAGAAGAAGAAGAAGAAGAAGAAGATAGACATCAGAAGATAGAAGATAGAAGAGGAAGAGAGAGGCAGTGGAAGAGACAAGAAAGGAAGATGAAGAGACAGGTAGGGGAAGAGAGAGAACGTGCTTTTGCATTTGGGGGGAAAACATACTTTTTTTTTGAACATCTGACATTGAAAAATGTGAAAAGTTATAGAATTTAGAAATGGGTAGTTTGTTTTGAACCAATTAATGTAAAGAGTGTATATTATAGACAAAAGTGGAAGGCAAAAGCAAACTATTTGGTTCAAAATGATAGTTTGGTTGCAAAAAGTAAATTTTGGACACAAATTGCCCCTAAATTGATGACATGGCAGAAAAAGAGATAAGGGTATAAATGTGTTTACCAGAACACATAAATTTCTTATATTATAGATTTACAAAAACCAATTCTACTTAGAGTTGCTTAGGTTTATTACAGCTTTAGTAAAAAAAGTTATAAGGAAGGTGTATTGTTAATGTTGGAGTTAACACTAAATCTCTATTGTTGCACAAGAGGAAGAAGAAGATGAAAAAATTTCAGAGAGTTAGAGAGAAAATTTTGTAACTAACTTTTCAATCTTAAAATCTCCAATTCATAAATCTGTTATAAATGTAACTAACTTTGGGTTTATATACATTCACCCAAATTCAAATGTAAATGAAATGCAAACTCACATGCCATGAAACTGAAACTCAAATGCAACTTGAATTTGAATTACATTTCAATATCATCCTTTAATTCATATTCAAGATTAAAAATCATCAGCATCAATTTTATCTCTCAAATTGATAAAGTGTTCAGTTTTGATTGCCTTGGTCATCACATCTGCAAGTTGCTTCTGAGTGCTGTAGCGAACAACCTCAAACACTCCATTCTACACTTGATTGTGCAAAAAATGATACTTAGTATCAATGTGCTTGCTTCTTCCATACAACACTAGATTCTTTGTAAGACTTATGACTGACTTGTTGTCTATCATCAACCTGACTGGTTTGCTCACCTTGAACTTCAATTCCTGCAGCAAATTCATCAGCTAAACAGCTTGACATGCTGATAACGCACCAACTATGTATTATTCTTCACAAAATTGACAATTTGGTTGCTTCTTGGAGCACCATGAAATGGGAGCTCCTAGATACATAAACATGTATCCTGTAGTGTTTCTTCTGTCTACTCTGTCTTTACACCAGTTAGAGTCTGAATAGCATTTCAGATCAGTACCATCGGACACTCCAGATGGAAACAAAATTCTATGCCTTAGACTCCGTTTTACATACCTTAGTATCCTGAAAGTAGTTTGGTAATGTGACCACTTTGGTTTACTCTTAAACCTATTTACCATTCCAACTGCATAACATATATCAAACCTGGTGTTACACAGATATCTTAGAGATCCAACTAACTGTTTGAAGGTTGTAGCATCTACGTCCTAACCACCAGCATCAGAATCCAACTTATGGTTTGTCTCAATACGTGTGGCTTATGCCTTACAATCCATAAACTTAAATCTCTTCAACAATTTAAGCTCATGTTTCAGTTGGTGCACAGTGATTCCCTTCTCAAAGTGTAAAATCTCCACCCCTAGAAAATATACCATATTTTCAAGGCCAGCAATATCAAATGCATTCATTAGTACCCTTTTGAACTTGTTTATCTTAGAAATACAACTCTATGTCAGAAGTATGTCATCTACATAAAGACACATAAGAATTACAATGCCCTTAGAGGTATGATGCACATATAAACCATACTCTATTTCACATTTTTTGAATCCCAGATGCTTGAAAAATGAATCAATTTTTAGATTCCAAGCTCTTGGAGCTTGTTTTAGCCCGTACAAGGCTTTATGCAGCCTGTACACCATCCCTTCTTTGTTCTCTTTCATAAATTCAAGAGGTTGTAACACATAAACTTCTTCTTACAATGGACCATTCAGAAAAGCTGACTTTACATCTAAATGTATCTTAGGCCAATTCCTACTTGCAACTATAGCAATAACCAATCTTTTGGTTTCATGTATAGCGAAAGGTGCAAACACTTCAAAGTAGTCTAAACCATACTTTTGTAGGAATCCTCCAGTTACTAACCTTGCTATATGCTTTTAAATTGAACCATCTGGCTTCAGCTTTATCTTGAAAATCCATCTCACACAAATGGCTTTCTTGTTCTGAGGCAGAACAGTCAATTCTCATGTCTTGTTTCGTTCGATTGACTCAAGTTGTTCCTTCATGGCATTCACCCACACCTTTTTCTTAAGTGTCTCATTAATGCTGACAAGTTCAGAGTCCACCATCATGACACTCTGTATGACTTCCCCTTCAGAGTCAATCTCAGTATCATGCAGCTACTTAAAGTCTACAAGTCTTCTTGGTATCCGTCTAATTCTCTATGGCCTCTAGAACTCTACAAGTTCACCTTCAGAGGTTGGACCACCTTCAGAAGCTCCACCTTCAGAGGCAGGATAACCTTCAGAGGGTTGGATCATCTTTAGAGTCAGGTCTACCATTAGAGTCAGAGTCACCTTTAGAGCTATACTCACCTTCAGAGTCAGAGTCATCTTTAGAGGCAGACTCACATTTAGAGTCAGACTCACATTCAAAGGGAGAATCTCTTTCGGAGGCAGAATCTCCTTGAGAGGTAGAATCAGACTCTAGTGTTGACACTACACTAGAGGTTGATTGAGACTTTCTCCAATCCCTTGTTTCTGATTCTTTCACCATGACATCTCTGTGTAGTTGCAAGTCCCTACTTTATTCAGGGAGAGCATCTATATCCTGTTATTTTATTGTCTGTGTTATCACTTTCATCTTTCATTTAATTTTGATTTGTCGAGTCTCCTTCGTGATTGCACTTCTCAAAATTAAGTTTGAAAAAAAATGTTTTTAGCATGCATAAAACATTGGTTAGATTTGATCTTGATCATGATGTTTTTTGATCAATGCACAAGTAACTGGACTGAAATTTTTTTTATGTTTTTGACTTGAGTTTGAGTCAAAGTAAAATCTCAAAGTACCTTTAATATAATAAAAATTTGATATTTTACATGTTTGATTCGAATCATGGAGTTTACACACATTTTATGATTCTGATCAAATTGGATAGAGGCAAAATTGTGTCATTTGATTCGAATCATTTTTTACACTTGATTCGCACCATTTTCCTGATGTCCACTTCTGTTTGATTTGATTCGAATCAAATTTTGAACATGATTCAAATCACTCACTTTTTCAATATTTCTCTGTCAGGGATGTGGCATTTGATTCGAATCATTTTTTTATACATGATTCGAATCACGTAGCTCATAATTCAAATCACTCTTTCCCTGAATCGAATCAACTGATATATTTTCAAATTTCTGTTCTCCTTTTATTCCACTTCACTTGCTCATTTGATTCAAATCATAGATTGCTCTTGATTTGAATCTAACTAACTTTTCCAACCATTTTATGTGTTCAATCTCAAGCATATATAAAACCTTTTTGTCAATATTTCTCACACATCTATCATTATGATCATAATTTTCCAGTGTGATTGTAGTTAAAAATCAACTTCATCTGTTTGAGTGTTCAAAGTCTTGCAACGAAATTATTGAATCTTCAACTTCTTTTGGTTCAAATCTTGGTAAGAGATATTTGTAATTGATTGAAGGGGACACGTCCTTGAAGCTAATCGTTCTTGGAGATCTTGTTGAGTTTTTTCAGGTTGTTAGCAAGATTGAGGTGGTTGTCAATGGTGGTGACAAATTCCATTGAAAATAAGTAGGTTCTTCTCTCCAGAATTTCCTTAGTAGTGACTGTGTAGAAGGCTACGGATAAGGCGGAGTTCTTCTCAGATCTTCAGACAATTTCATCGCTCAAGGAATCAGTAGGATCAAGAGGTTGATAGCTACACACGAAGGCTTAAAGAAAAATTAGTGATATTGGAATATTCAAGAAACATAATTTGAGTAAAGATACGTAGAAGAGTTTGGCAAGTGTGTTGTATACAAGTCAAGTTTCAAATAGGAGATTTATTTTCTCAGCTGTATTGTGGATTGGTGATTGTATGAACTCTTGGTAATATTTGTCGAATAACAAGATGCTATGCAGGTTCTAATGGGAAACTATTGAAGAGTGCATGTTGTAGCGCGATTTTTGTGGTTTCGAATCACCATCGCTTTGGTACTATAGTTCGATTCATTTTTTATGCTATTGAGCTGATTAAGGAAGGGAAATAGATGTCTCCAATTAACCCTGCTCGCAAACTGAGGTTAAACAGTCAAAACTGTTGGCTTACAGATGCTATCAAAATGAGGTTTGTCTTTTAAGGTTATTGGCTTAAAAACACCGTGTCTGGACTATGGGCTAGGTTTTTGGTAAGGGATTAGGTCGGATGATTTTGATTGATATATGAAGGTACTGGATTTTGAGTTTTTTATTAGTATGCTCGCTAAGATTTTTGCAATCTTATGCGTACGTATTCCTGAGACAGGGAAATCAGAGCGATCGTAGTTCCTCCTATTCTATGGGAGGAAAAAGGTTATTTTGGTGTCTTGTTCAAAGCCCAAGACATGAAGCTAAAGGTGGTCTGTATCTTGTTCAAAGCCCAAGATGTGAAGCTAAAGGGTTTGGAGGAGAGAGAATGTGTCATCTCTAAAGAGGAGTTGTTGATGTTTGTATGCTGTGAGCAAGACACAAATTTGATGCTAAAAGGTTAATTGACTCAACCGAGGTTTCCTTATACAAAGCCTAAGAGGAGGCGATTGACCCAACAAGAGGGTGCATTTAATTTGTTGTCTCCTACGAAGCCCGAGATAGATGCTAAAAGGGTTGACTCAACGAGAGAGTACTAACAAGTGACTGACTCAACAAGAGAGTGCTTTTTATGTGTCTTGTATTAAGCCCAAGACGGAGGCTAAAAGGTTTGACTCAACAAGAGAGTACTTTTATTTGTCCTGTATAAAGCCCAGGGCGGAGGCTAAAAAGGTTGACTGAACAAGAGAGTCTGTTTGACAGGTGATTGACTCAACAAGAGAGTCTTTTATACTCAACAAGAGAGTGTTTTGCTGTTTCGTACGAAGCCCGAGATAAAGGCTAAAAGGGGATTGACTCAACAAGAGAGTCTTTTATACTCAACAAGAGAGTGTTTTATATGTGTCTTGTATGAAGCCCAAGACGGAGGCTAAAAGTTTTGACTCATCAAGAGAGTACTTTTATCTGTCTTATACGAAGCCTAAGACGGAGGCTAAAAGGGGTTTGACTCAACAAGAGAGTCTGAAAAGGTTAGATCTGCTGGGGAGAGTCATTTGTACAAAGCCCAAGAGGAGGCTATCTTACTGCTGAGGATTAGATCCATAGGCAGGACTAAGTGGGAGATCCCTCATGAGAGAGGCCGGGTTTCTGAGAGATCAGTTTTTTTTCCAATGTTTGAAAGGAACTTGAGAATTTCTTTAAGACTCAAGGGGTTTAGACTGTCAAAGTCTAGAGTTTTATCTATTGTACAATGCCCAAGAGGAGGCACGGGCGTTAAGGGATGAGTATCAACCCTAAAAGTGACCAGAGGTTTGACAGTGGAAAGACTGCTCTAGCAAAGGATGACTAAGTTCTGTCTTATACCTTTAAGAGGTCGTCAGGGTCCTTGTGTTAAGTCCAAGAGAAGGCATGAGAACTTCTAAGAAGCCGAAGGGTCCTTGTGCAATGCCTAAGAGGAGGCGGGGATGCTTTTAGGAAGCCTGTGGGTCCCCAAACCAAGAGAAGTTCAAGAAATGCAATTCACAGAGAAGAGATCATTCCAGGAAAGTTCGAGAATTTGGAAGAAACTCAAGAGATGCTATTCACGGAGAATAGATCAACTCTGGGGAGTAGAGTCTCTTTGACAATTTCTAAGGGTGAGAGTCTGAGAAAAAGGTTTACCGAGAATACTGCCTTTCTCTTTGTTCTATATTGTTTAACCCCAAGAGAAGGGAAGGCTGTATCTGGAATCCTACGGGGGATCTAGTTTTGTTTGTATTTAAGAGTGACCCACAAGGCTTTACCTAGTGCTAGACGTAGTTGCCGGGGAAAACTCTAAATAACTATACTAGTATTACACAGTGGATATCTGACAAGTATATAAAGGATATGAAAGAAGAATTACAGTGAAACAGCCCCACAATACAGTTATATACATATGAAAGCGATAAATAAAAGCGGATAAACACTTACCCATTGTAGAGCTTCCATGCTGTTTTGTTAGTTGTTCAACAAAGAAAACTTTGATAACAATATTATATTCAAAATCAAAGGAGAAAGTGCTTTGAAAAGTTGTTGGGGCTTACAGCTCAAGGAGAGGCCCAAGTTTTAACGATGATTGCACCGTTGTTTAGAAAACTGTACAGAGGGACTTATACAATATGTGAGGCCCAAAAGTTTTTATGTACAAGATGTTGGCTCTTACACTCTTTTAGAGACCCAAAAGTGTTTTTATACAAATGGTGGGTCTTACAACTCAGGGAGAGGGCCAGGGTTTTTGTTAAAAAGGCGACGATCGTGCCGAACTTTTTGACTGTATCGGGACTTATACAATATGTGAGGCCCAAAAGTTTTATTTACAAAAGAGTTGGGTCTTACACTCTATTAGAGGCCCAAAGTGTTTTAAATAAAGGAAATGGGGCTTATAACACGAGGGTAGGCCCAGATGATTTTCGTTTTGAAATGGCGATCGTACCGAGATTTTTGAAAATGCAGTGGGTCTTATACAATGACTGAGGCCCAAAAATGTTTTGGTTTTCAAAGGAGGGTTGGGTCTTACACTCTATTAGAGGCCCAAAAGTGTTTGAAAAAGTTTGATGAGGGTTTAATTAATCAAAACCCTAATTTGTTTTCAAAAATATATTTTAATTGAATAAAAATTCAATTAAAATGATCAAAATTAACATTTTTGTGAATTATTAAAAAAAGAATCAACTCAAAATCATTAAAACTCAGAGAGAAATTAATTTTTGAATCAATTAAATAAAATCACAAAATTCAAATATTCAAATTTTCAAAAAGGGCGCCAAGAACATGGCAAGAACACGTGCGTGTTCTGAGTTTTGCCCAGATTTGCATTTTCTATCCAATCTCACTGAATACTTGATGAAATCACACAATCCACCTATCAATCTGCTCGTTTTCACCTCACGATCATGTCTATGGTCTTTAATTTCATTTATTTTAAGTGTGGAATAAGAAATCAACGAGAAACCTTAAGAACCCTAAAATTTGCATGAAGGCTCAAAAATTTCATACACGATTCAAACAAAGCAATTGATTGAGGGTAAACACTATATGCATGATTATGAACATATGGTAAAATTATTGTACAGCAAAATATGCAAGGATCATAGAGTTAGAAGAGCTCAGGCTTACCTCTTGGAGCTGGTGATCGTGTTTTGTGTTAGAGGTGTTGCAAGCTGGTTCCAATGATTTGCACAGCTTCCCTAGGTGCCAAGTGATGTGTCTGAATGCTTGGAATGGTTTGAAACAAGCTGGAACTGAAGATGGTACCTCAACTGCACCTCTGTCAAAAAATTAAGCAGTTGGCAAGTGATTTTGTGATTTTGGTGTTACAGATGTTATATGAGTGTTTGGATCACTTCCATATGATGTTTATGAGGTGTGTGTGTGATTGGTTTGGTTAGAATAGCTCTCAAACTCAAAACCCGATAGTGACTTGCCTTAGAAGGCAAAATTGGAAGTGAGAAGGAGGTTTTGAGGAAAGCATCTGTTTAATGGCTTTGGTGTACTAAAACTGATCACAATTGAGCTCTATTTATAGTAGAGCAAGTTTGTTTTGGCTGCAATAGTGAATGGCAACTGCAGCAGAGTTTTGGCCAATGTTGATCAATGGGAATCCAAGTCTCCTCTAGCCATTGACTAGAGGTTAGAGCACAGAGCTGTGGTTCCCTAGTTCAGATCTTATCCTTGACTCATTCAGTTGGAAATGGTTCAGTCCATGCCACCTTGGTGCATCCATTGAATGCTCCAAAACAAAATTGGAGCCATGTCCCCCTTTTAGGCATTTCTAGGTTTGGCATGCTACTTTTGGTTCCAAAGACTTGGGAGGCTTATGGATCAGTGCTTGTCCCTCCTTGGTCTCCCCCTGAGGTGTTCAGATGGATAAACTTGTTTGTCATTTGCAGAAATTGCTCAAATCAAGCTAAATGTACAAATCTGCCTAGTTATGACAGTTGCAGCAAGGTATTTTGCCACTATCATAACCCTTAGCTAAAATGGAATTTGATGGAGTTCTTGGCCATTTTGGAAAGCTCTCATATGATACAACATATGTGTGATCATAGTTTATCTTGATACCTTTTGGATCCAAGTGAAAAATGCTCCTAGTTTTGGAAAAAAGCAAGACAGATTCTGACTTAGTGAAAATTTCACTAAGTGTTGGAAAAAAGTGACATTTTCATTTTTTGTCATTTTGGTCACTCCATAACTTAAAATCCATGAGGAATTGAAATGAGGTGTAGTTGACACTTTTAAATTATGCCATGAGAGCTACAAATCCATCTTTGGATCAGCCCAAATGGTTTATTGGATCTCAAGTTATGATCCTTGGAAGTTGGCACCCTAGCCACTTTGTTCCATAACTTAAAAAATTTCTAAGTTTTTTTATGGTTACCCCTTTTACAAGTTATCTCACTTTCTTTGATTTTTTTTGATGAATGTTGATTCAAATCACACATTAACATCATTTTAGGGTTAGGGATCCATAATTGATGAAAAAATCAAAAAGTCAAACTTTGACTTTTGGGCATAGTTGACTTTTTATCAGATGAATTCCAAACTGTGCGATCCCCTATGAAATCAAGTTCTTAACCTAAATCAAACTTAATGGATTGATTTCATAGGTGTTATAGGGTGTATTGAATCATGTCCCAAGGTTTGGAAGCATGTCTTGGTCAAAAGTCAAAGGCACAGTTGATTTTTTCTCGCGAAACCCTAATTGTGGTTCTAATGAACTTGAAACTTGTGAATCAAGCTTCTTGGATCAATCCATTGTTGCAAATGTATCAATGTGATGTGTTAGAGACCCTAAAATCATGTCTTGAGGTCTTGGCTCATGATTTGTCCCAAAAGTCAATTTAGGGGTGAATTAGGTCAAGAAACCCTAATTCCTAATTTTTTAGTGAATGTATCCCCTGAGGCCAAATTGACTTGATGATTGGGTTCATGAGGTCCCGTGGAGTATATTATGTTATGTTTTGAAGCATTGGCTCATGCCCAGAGGAAAATTTCCATCTGGAGGCCCTGGTCGACCAAAACCCTAATTTGCTGACACTGTCGATTTTGAGGCTTGATCCACCTGGAATGCTGCAACATTGTGCTTGATTCTTGATGTGGGAGTCCTCTTAATCCTTTGTGGATGTTTGAGAGGTTAGACAAGTTGAAGATCATGTCATTTCTTGATTGATCCTTTGTCTAAGAGCTTTGAGAGGGCTTGAAACCCTAATTATTGTTTGTAGTGAATGCTCACCCATCTTTGGGAAGACTGATGAGGCATGATGGTTCATCCATATTGTGATGATGATTTACACAATGATGGGAAATCTTAGTGGTCAAAATTTGAGGTATGACAGATGCCCCTATTTAATCTTCTTGGACCCGAAGGTGTGAATGGCGAAGGTATTCGGGCATTCGGGGTGCAAGAGGATTAAATATCGGAATACCCAAAATTTTGATAGTGGTTAGGAATGGTAGTTCACACATCCTTCTTCTTTTTCTAAGCAATGATGCTTAGAAAAGGTAAACTTCCCTTCGATCCTGGTCTTCAGCCAAGGAACTGGTCTCAGTATCTGAAATAAACTTCCCCTCAATCCTGGTTTCCTACCAAGGAACTGGTCTCAGTTTCTGAAATAAACTTCGCCTCGATCCTGGTTTCCTACCAAGGAACTGGTCTAAGTTTCTTTTATAAACTTCCCCTCGATCCTGGTTTCCTACCAAGGAACTGGTCTAAGTTTCTTTTGTCAATAAACTTTTGACAATGGACGCTATTCGTAGCGGTTTTCCTCAAACTTCTCGCTGAATTTTCTTGGGGAGATGCCATTTGATAGAAAAAATTTTGACGTCAGACTTGCTGGGGAACCCATTCGTCTGAGTTGTAGAGGTGCACAAACTTCTCTGTTGGAGACGCCATCTGTCGACTCTACTGGGGAAAACGAGTCTCTTGAAAGACTGCTTTCTTTTTGGGGATATTACATCATACTTTTCTCAGAGATCTTCTCGGAGAAATGCCATACAATGTACCTCAATTTTGAGGTGTTGATGACTTCATTAACATTGACTCTACTGGAGAGAAAAATCAATGTGTTGCTGAGAGTCTTTAGTCGAGAGGCTTTCTCTGGGGATTTTCCTTAATCAGGGAAAGCGAAGATATCATCTTCAATGGCGAAGAATGATGTTCGTTGACGGTCTTCTTGTTTTTCAGAGGTTCAAGTTATCAAAGTGGTCAAGGGACCAACTTGTATCCAGAAATAAACTGGAGGCGAGATTGTTTTGATGGTTCACTTCCTGACGAGGAAAGGGCTGACAACTCAATTGAGAGGACTTCTATCACTAGGGGTAAGACTGATCAGAGTGATATTGATGCAATATGAATGTGAATTTAAATCAATAATGCATGATGTATGTATGTTTATGCTGTCAAAACTGACGCGACATACAGACTAGTAGATGAACACGACTGGATACTCGACCACATTGGGGGATGCAAAGTATCCCTGGTTCATGAGAGCAATTTTTCCTTGCTTAGGAGAAATAGTCCCTGTGGGGAACAACCGTTGGTCGGGCTTAGGAAGTAAGAACTCTGTCGGGGATGTCAGATGGAGTATTCGTATCTGACATAACTGATCCTTCATTCAGGCGCACTAGTCTAGAATGAGTACTTTGATTATGCACTTTGAAGCTCGATTACTTCGGAGAAGCGGTCGATGTCCTTTCGATGTTCAACAGTCAAAAGAATTGCCATCTTTATTTTAAAAGCAGAAAAGTTTTAACAAGTAAATTCATTTTTTTTTGTTTTAAGAATCGTTAATCATATTAAAAAATGTCATCCTGTAAATCTAAAACAAATAAGAATTGCAAATAAAAGCACTAGGGCTCAAATTTTATTGATAGGATGGAAATCAACCAAACTCGTGATTCCATATAGTATTTACAAAGTTAGAAAATGGTAATTAAAGGGAAAAGGGCTACATTGAAACATAACGACCACTATCCTTCTACCAACTTTGAATTCTGGACATCCTGAGCTTCTGTCGAAGATGACCTTGACTGGAGTTTTCTGATGAATGGCATGACTACTGCTGGGGGATTTTCCCCTTTTCTGGACATAGTTACTTGCCATTAATCCCTAATTTTTTCCTGGATTGTACTTTGAGATTTCTAATCCACCGGGATGATTTTTGATCTTGTCTCTAATTTTTGCCTGGACCGCCCTTTCGGGTTTTCGATCCACCGAGACGTTTTTTTCTCTTTTTTTAGGCGAAGTATTTCTTGACTACATCAACATTCATGGGGTAGGCAAATTCTTCTCCATCCATGGTTGCAAGTCTCAAGGCGCCGCCTGAGAAAGCTTTCTTAACCACATAGGGGCCGTCATAATTCGGAGTCCCCTTGCCCCGAGAGTCAGTGAGAAAAGATTGTATCTTTTTTAGCACAAGGCCTCTTTTCCTGAAGACGCGAGGTCGGACCTTTTTGTCAAACGCCTTCTTTATTCTCTACTGATACAACTGACCATGGCTTAGTGCCGTTATTCTCTTTTCTTCGATCAGATTCAGTTCGTCGTGCCGACTTTGACACCATTAAGTCTCTGTTAGCTTAACTTCCATTAATACCCTAATTGATGGGATCTCTACCTCTATGAGGATCACTGCTTCCATGCCATATACTAGAGAGAAATGGGTTGCCCCTGTTGAAGTGCGGACAGATGTGCGATAACCGTGAAGAGTAAAGGGTAGCATCTCGTGCCAATCTTTGTAGGTTACGACCATCTTTTGAACAATCTTCTTGATGTTCTTGTTAGCCGCTTCTACCGCCCCGTTCATCTTAGGTCGGTAGGGAGATGAGTTATGGTGTTCGATCTTGAACTCTGCGCACAATTCTTTCATCATCTTATTATTCAAGTTAGATCCATTATCAGTAATGATCTAGCTAGGAACACCATAACGGCAAATGATATTGTTTTTTATAAATCGGACCACCACTTGTCGGGTTACATTGGCGTATGACGTTGCTTCGACCCACTTGGTGAAATAGTCAATGGCTACCAGGATTACCGATGTCCGTTTGAAGCCTTGGGTTCAATTATGCCAATCATGTTGATTCCCCATATGGAAAAAGGCCATGGGGAAGAGAGAACTTTGAGATGTATAGGCAGTACATGGATTTTGTCGGAGTATATCTGACACTTGTGACACTTCCTCATGTACTTGTAGCAGTCGGATTCCATGGTCAACCAGTAGTACCCTGCTCTCAGAATTTTTTTCGCCATTGTGTGTCCGTTGGCATGGGTGCCAAATGATCCTTCATGAATTTCCTTTATCAGCATGTTTTTTCTGGTCTGTCTACGTATCGGAGCAAAACCATGTCGAAATTTATCTTATAGAGTGTATCACCGCTCAGGAAGAAGATGCCTGTTAACCTTCTGAGGGTTATTGTGTCCTTTCTGGATGCCCCAGGTGGGTACCCTTGTTTCTGAAGGAAGCATTTGATATCGTGATACCAAGGTTTGTCGTCTATGACTGCTTCAATCGTGAAGATGTAAGCGGGCCTTTCAAGGCACATTATGTCGATCTTAGGTAGGTCGTTCTATTGACCTACACTAATCATGGAAGAGAGATTGACTAATGCATCAGCCATGTGATTCTCTTCACGAGGGATATGATGAAACTCGATTCTGTTGAAGAAGGGTAACAACCTTCTCGCGTAATCTTTGTAAGGAATCAGTCCTGATTGGTATGTGTTCTAATCTCCTTTGATTTAATTGACGACCAGAGTTGAGTCGCCATAAACATCCAAGTTTTTAATCCTTAAGTCGATCGCTTCTTCGAGACCCATGATACAAGCTTCGTATTCGGCCTCGTTGTTTGTGCACTTGAATGTAAGTGTGGCAGTAAAAGGAATGTGGGTACCCTGAGGGGTTATGATGATTGTCCCAATTCTGTTTCCATAATGATTGACAACTCTATCAAAGATTAGTCCCCATTGGGAACCTGGTTCTGGCCCTTCACTGGGTAGCGGTTCATCGCAATCTTTCATTTTCAAATACATGACATCTTCCTCTAGGAAGTCAAACCCGATTAATTCCTGATCGTCAATCGGTTGATAAGCCAAATGATCGGCTAAAATACTCCCCTTAACGACTTTCTGAGCATGGTATTCGATGTCGTATTCTGATAACAACATCTGCCTACGGGCGATCCTTCCCGTGAGAGCAGGTTTTTCAAAGACATACTTGATTGGATCCATTTCTGAGATCAACCAAGTTGTTTGACGAATCATATACTGGCGAAGACGTTTGGCTTCCCAAGAAAAGCACAACAAGATTTCTCAAGCATAGTGTACCGAGTCTCATAGTCAGTGAACTTCTTGCTCAAATAGTAGATGGCAGACTCTTTCCTTTTGGTTTTGTCTTGTTGGCCAAGTACGCAACCCATTGAGTCCTCCAAGACTATGAGGTAGATGATCAGTGGTCTTCCTTCTAATGGAGATGATAGAATCAGTGGATTTAACAGGTATTCCTTAATATTGTCGAAGACGGTTTGGCAATTTTCTGCCCAAACGCAGTCCTGGTTCTTTTTAAGTAATTTGAAGATCGACGCATATGTCGCGGTCATGAGGAATATGAATCTGGAGATGCAGTTTAAATGCCCCAGGAATCCTCTGACTTATTTTTCAGTTTTCGGAGAAGGCATTTCTTGGATGACCTTGACCTTGTCAGGATCAACCTCAATTCCTTTCTGGCTGACGATGAACCCTAAAAGTTTCCCTGAACGGACACCAAATGTGCACTTGTTGGGATTCAAGCGGAGTTTGTATTTCTCAACCGCTCGAATAGTTTTAACAGGTGAGTCACATGCTCCTCTCCTGTTTTGGATTTGGTAATCATATCATCGACATACACTTCGATCTTTTTGTGTATCAAGTCATGAAAGAGAGTAGTCATTGTCCTTTGATAGGTTGCTCCGGCGTTCTTCAAATAGAACGACATTACCTTGTAACAAAAGGTACCCCATGGGGTAATGAACGAAGTTTTCTCCATGTCTTTCGGCGCCATTTTAATTTGATTATAGCCCGAGAATCCATCCATGAAGGAGAAAACTTTAAACTTTGTTGTACTGTCTACCAGCATGTCAATGTATGGAAAGGAAAGTCGTCCTTCGGACTAGCCTTATTTAGATCTCTGTAATCGACACACATTCTGACATTTCCGTCCTTTTTTAGAACGGGTACAATGTTGACTAACCATTGAGGATATTCTGACATGGCGAGGAAACCCGCGTCAATCTGTTTCTGTACTTCCTCCTTGATTTTGATGGTCATGTCTGGGTGAATCTGTCTCAGCCTTTGTTTCACCGACAAATATTCCGATTTCAACGGTAGATGATGCTCCACAATGCTGGTATCCAACCCTGGCATATCCTGATAGGACCAAGCGAATACACCGGGAAACTCTTTGAGAAGCCTTATCAAACTCTCTTTGGTAGTTGGACTGAGCAGTGCCCCAATCCTGATTTCTTTTCTTTCTTCCTCTGAGCCCAAGTTGACAGTTTCCAACGGCTCTTTGTGAGGTTCAATGGACATTTCCTCCTGTCTGAGTAATCGGGAGATCTCTTCTGGAATTTCGTCGTCAATTTCTTCTTCAGCCCCAAATACCGGAAGTTGGGAGAAGGCATCGGATTGTATGTTTCAACAGGGTTTAAAACAAGC
Organism: Lathyrus tuberosus; assembly: GCA_022829125.1. Classification (NCBI taxonomy): domain Eukaryota; kingdom Viridiplantae; phylum Streptophyta; class Magnoliopsida; order Fabales; family Fabaceae; genus Lathyrus; species Lathyrus tuberosus. The sequence continues at coordinate 1,777,535 of JALAZF010000274.1, read as the reverse complement.
AATCTGCATGACGTGATGATTGTTTTTTAGAAGAGATAGAGAGAATGCAAGAGTATGTGCAGTGTTTTTCTAAAAACTGCTTGTTTTTTATTATTGAATTATTTTTTAGGATTACCATTTTCTAAAAAAAACGAAAAGAGAAAACAGCAATAAATGCAGAAATTACAGAACGACGTTATTTTATTTATGAACAAGTCGATTCTTGAAACTACAACCCTATAAAACAAAACTTTGTCGCTTTGGGCAAAGCGAAGAGGGATATTTACAGAAAGTGAGCCCTATCAAAACATCTGTTTCACCTGGACAGGGTGAAAGGTTAAAGACGACAATTACTTTAACTTATGAACAATCTTTGGAACATCGACTGCAACCCATTGGCGGCGGACTCCTCGGTGAATCACAAAGTATGGTACCTTCCTTGATTTGTCTTCAGAAATAATGCTGGTTTCTGGTGGAGCAGGATCGTTCGAATCTGTCTCCCAGAAAGAGTTGTTGTAGGAAGATTCCTCTGTTGTATTTTGCATAGTATTTGTACTCTCAGGTGAATATCCCCATCCAGTTGGCTGGATGTCTTCGAGCCTGATACGAGAGCTTTCAGGAGCGGTGTACTTGACCATATAGTCGTATTTTCCACTTGGTTGTCCCAAGGTATCCCACACTTCTTTGGAACTGGAGGAGTCATCTCTCTAGATATCGTTGACCTCTGGAAAAGCCTAGTTAATGAATTCTAGTCCAGCAAGCTATGCAAATTCATCGTCGTGCTGGATATTTTCTGAATGAACTGAGTAATGATCCCATGACACGGTGGGGACGCAGGTATTCTGTTCAATGATGGTTAGTTGATTTTCATTGTTCGACAGATTTTCTTGCCCCAAGTCTCCTGGGTACGGCTGCCAGATAGGCAGGCCATCCATTGGGCCATAATAGTCGTGGCCAAAGTTGTCCTTCATCAGAGTGTCCTCCTCTAATGAGTTTAATGGAGCATGACATCCTTATGGATCACAATCTCCGTATATCATTTCGACATCTGACCTTGGTATAAATCTCGGACTCCGTGCGGGATAGCAAAATGGCGTAGGCACCTCTTCCTGAGAGATATAACCGTCCTCATTAAGATAGGACTTCCACTCCTCATCTATATCGGAGGAGTTTCCCTCGTTGATGGTATGTACTTCTTGAGACATTGGGTGAAGGAAACCTCCACTATGGAAGAAGATCTGAATGGGATGAAGACTTTCATCCTTAGTAGCAATCTGGGTACAGGTTGAAGAAAAACCAAGACCCTTCTTTGTTTTGTTATCAGTAGGAATGACAAGTTATCCCCATCCCTTGGTATCGTTACTTTTGATCACTTCGAGAGCATCTCTGTACGAGGAAATCGAGGTTCCTTTCTCTGATTGATTCTCATTGCTCATCGAAAGTGCTTGGAACTGAGTTCCAAGAACCTCCTTGGGTTCTACACAAGTAGATAATGAAAGGTTACTCACGATTAAGGCCTGTTCTCCACAGACCGTGACTAGTTGATCGTTCTTGACGAACTTTAGTTTCTGGTGCAGCGTCAAAGTGATTGCCCCAGCCTGGTGTATCCAAGGTCTTCCTAATAAACAGTTGTATGTTGCTCGGATGTCCATGACCTGGAAAGTGATTAGGAAAGTGTGAGGACCAATAGTTATGGGAAGGTCGACTTCGCCGATAACTGTTTTCTGAGATCCGTCAAATGCTTTGACGACGACCTCACTGCCCCTCATTGGGGATCCTTTGAATGATAGTCTCATTAAAGTGGACTTCGGCATAACATTCAGAGCCGATCTAGTGTCTACCAGTACGCTGGCTAAGGCATCATCCTGGCAGTTGACTGTGATATTGAGCGCCATGTTGTGACTTTTACCTTCTTCTGGCAATTCCTCATCACTGAACCCTAAGTTGTTGCAGGAAGTGATGTTAGAGACGACGCTATCGAACTGTCGTATTGACACATCCTGTTCCACAAAGGTCTGCTCTAAGACTTTCTGTAGAGCCTCTCTGTAGGCTTCGGAACTGAGTAAAAGTGATAGCACAGAGATCTTTGAAGGAGTTTGTAACAGTTGATCAACAATGTTGTATTCACTCCTTTGGATGAGCTTCAGCATCTCATCATTGTTTTTTGAAAGGTCGGGATCACTAGACTGACTGACTGGTGGATTGGGAGCTTCAGTCTAAAGTTCCTTTTCTTTGGTAGGTTCTCCAACTCCTCGGTTGAAGATTCAACCGCTCCGTGTTACTCGACTGATGTCTGTAATATTCACGACGGAGGGTAATGGAATTTCTTTTCCATTCTCAATTATTGTTGCACCGTATTTGTAAGGGATCGCCTTAGCAGATTCGTACGACACTGGTCCCGGTAGATAGATAACTACAGGAGCCTTCTGATTCATCTGACTGCCGTAAGTAACTTCAATCAGTTCATGGTTAAGAACTTTCGATTCGTCAAGTAGAGGGATGATGGCACAAACATCTTTGGTTCTCTCAGGATCAAAGATTACAATAACATCTTTGATCTGGTCAGCAAAATAGTCTGGCGTCCAGTTGATGGACCTCGAAATTGAATGTTGTTGAATCTCTTTGCGCTCCAACTGACTCTGAAGGGCTACTCGCACGAGATAACATCCTTGATTATTTTCCGAGCAAACTCTACAGCGTTCATAGTTATGTGGTGGCACCTGGCCACGTCCGCTTTGAATGCAGTGTAACCTCACTAGATCTATTTCCATTGATCGAACATCCTGACTATAATGCCTAGTAGGGTTCCCATCGATCATACTGACTTGTTGCGTGTCTTCATCTAGATAGATCGGAAGCCACCAATGATTTAACAAGTGTTGCAAAGTTCTTTGAACGAGAGTACATCCCTGGTCACCCTCACAACATCCTTTACAGCTCTGATAATTATGCGAAGTCAGAAAACCGAGCTGGACTTGCTTAGCGTGTAACTCCACCAAGCTGGTATTCATTAAGCGAATATCGAAGATCTGAATCATGTTGATCTGATAAAGGTTTTTATCATGCTAGTCCTGGATCCACCCTAGAGCCATCTGACGCTGAAGGGCCTCTTATACAAAAGAGAATCCCTGATTATTTACCGAGCAAATCCGACAGGAATTATAATCGTGTTGCGACAAATTATGATACTGGCTTTGCCTTGAGTGCATTTCCACCAGGTTGACATTCATCGCACGGATGTCGTGGCTCTGAATGATGTTGGAATTCATATAATTCATGTTGACCCCACGAACTCGATGCTCTTGGATCCACCCGAGATCCAATTATTCCTGTAGAGTTGATTGCACCACAGAACATCCTTGATTGTTCTTAGAGCAGATATCTCACTGATGATAGTTATGAGGTGGTATATGCCCATACCCACTCTGTCTGCGATGCATCTTGACCAGATTGGTCCTCAATAAGAGTACATCATGAATTTGATAGCTGTTATTAGACTCTCCCTCTATCAAATTGACTGCAGCTTTCTCATGTCGAGGAAACGGGTTCGTGAGAACATTTGGATTCGTATCTTTGAAAGATAAGACCCCGCTCCTAACAAGCTTTTATACGTCAGATTTGAAACTGAGACAGTTTTCTATGTTATGCCCCGATCCTCCTTGATGGTAAGGACAAGTCTGATCCGCTTTGAACCAAAAAGGTGGATTTTCTGGTACTGTAAGAGGAAACCTGGTTTGGACATGCCCCTTGACCAGTAGTAACAGAAACAACTCTACGTACAACATTGGTATAGGGTTGAATCCTGGCAGTTGCGTTGTACGGTTGTTGTTGTACGGAGAACGAGCCTGCTGAAGAGGCTGTTGTGTCCTTTGCTGGTATGGTTGTTGATTAGGTTGGCTCTGCGCAACCTGAGGTTGATACGTAGGAACAGGAGCAGGGTTGATAGCAGGAGTTACGGCTGCTACTGGTTGATATCGTCGCCTTTGCTTTTCGAGAGAGATATTCCCAATATCTTGCTCTTTTTTTCTTAGGGAGAGCACTACCGTATCATTTTGTACTACTCGATGATCCAACGTGTTTAACTAAACGTCCTTCTCGGACGGCTTCCTCAAGACGAACTGCCACGCCCACCAACTCGGTGAAGTCACTGGGCGTACTGGCAACCATTCTGTTGTAGTAAAATGAGCTTAAGGTTTTCAAGAAGATCTTCGTCATCTATTTTTCTTCAAGAGGTGGATAAATCTGAGGGGCGATTTCACGCCATCTCTGAGCGTACTTCTTAAAGGTTTCCTGTCCTTTTGTGACATCGATCTGAGTTGATGTCTGTCCGGTGCCATGTCTAGGTTATACTTATACTGCTGTACGAAAGCAGTGCCAAGATCCCTAAAAGTAGCGATCTTAGTGTGGTTTAAACCCATGTACCATTTGAGTGCGGCACCGGTTAAACTATCCTGAAAGTAGTGAATCAGTAGCTCCTGGTTCTTTGTCTGAGTTGACATAAATGGCTTTGAGGGCAAGAGTTGCCCTTGTATTTTTCAAATTTGGGCACTTTGAACTTGTGCAAAACTTACACATTGAGGACCAAACAAAGGTCTGCGGCGTCCTTTCCAAATAGATCCTGACCGCGAATGGCTTGCAGTTCTTTCTGCATATCTAGGAACTATTCCTAGAACTCATTTATTCTGTCAAACATACTTTCGTTTCCACCAGAAGGTATCTGTGGAATCTGTCCTTCCGGGACATTGTGTACCACGGGTGGTGGTATAGTCATCATGGCAGTGACACTTGGTGCCTCACGAAGTTTGTAACCTTCAGGAGTTGTCGTCATGCCCCTGGCATCTTCGCTTTCCCGAAGTTTGTAACCTTCAGGCCCAGCGGTTTCTACTGCAGTTTTCGGATCTTCCATGTTCGGGGGAATATATCCTTCCGGGATATAGTTGAGTGGCATGCCCCATGGACGATCTTTTGGCATTTTATACCTAGGATCAGACTTCTTCACTATGGGCGTTGATGTGATCTCTGAGATCACAGTCCGTTGTTGTTGCATTTGGGCTGCTGTCAGAGCTTGCATGTCATTATGAAGCTTTCTCAGATCTTCTTTCAGAGTGTCGATATCTTCCCTCAACTCTCTATTCTCTTCCTCGAGATCATCCATCTTTTTCTGTCGATTGGCCTGAGTATTGTACGAATGAGACAGTTTGACTCTAGAATCGAGACGCAAACGTGAGATTCGTAGGTAAGAAGAATGCGTTATGTGAGAATGATGAACGATATGCAATGATTATATTAATTGTATATTTTTTGTTTATTCAAAGTAAACTTCGAGAATTAGATTGCAAATATTAAACTGTGGGGAAACCCCGTTTTATTGAATTCAAGGATTGCGAGAATAGAAATACAGTAGATTACAAAGTGTTGAAAAGGAAATGTCTAAACTAAAGGGTCCTGAGTCCTCTCTGAAGAGAGCTCAGGTGATGGTTCTCGTGCTTTCCTTTTCTTTGACTAGGGCTCTTGAGCCGTTGTCGAGTTGTTATTCCTTTACCAAGTGAAAGGAGCGAGCAAATTCCTCTGGTCATCCTGATTTTCTACAGCATGTTGCTCTAAAATCTCAATCAGAGCGTCTTTATCTTTTAACAGTTGTTGTATTTCCTTACACTCCACATTGAGAATGCGGTACTTGTTCCTCCAAGACCTCTTCTCCTGTCGAACTTTGTTGAGAGTAACTTAAAGTTTTTTCGTATTAGACATAAAGTAAAGGACATGGTCCCTTAACGGAAGAACTTCCTGACGAGGGTAAGGCATCTTCAGCTTGAGAGCTCTAGTTTGTACCTAGTGGAGATAAGGCTCCACCGAGACACAGTCTGGTTTTCCTAGAGACTCTCTTCCTTTTCTATGAACGTGTTTCCAAGCATGCATTATTGCTGTCTTTAGTACCCTGTCGTTTTCTCATTCCTTGAAGAAAATACCTTCCAGATGAGCATTACGCGGGACATACCTCATTGGGTATCCAAATTGACGACGAACTAATACCGGATGATAATTGATTCCCCCTTTAGTTCCTATAAGGGGTACATTTGGGAAATATCCACAATGGTCGATGATCCTGATCCTGTCATAGATTCGACTGTACCAATTGATGTCAGAGTTGGTAAGAGACATAATTCTCTGCGACCAACGTAAAGTACTATTTTGATCCCAAAATGCAGCAGACTTGGGCAAGTGGGAAATGAACCATTTGTACAGCAGGGGTACACAACATGTGATCATTACTCTGCTGTACAAATTCCTTAAGTGTACAGAATGATACGCATCTGCGAGTAAGGTTGGTACGGGATTTCCAATCAGAAATATCTTAATGGCATTGATATCTACAAAGTTATCCATGTTGGGAAACAAAAATAACCCGTAGGTAAGCAAAACAAAAATGCTTCCGAAAGCGGCCACGTTCCCTATACTAGAAAAGTACAGAGCTTTCTTTATCAAAAACTGGGCTGGCAAACCCTGGATACCACCCTTGGTGGTCATGTGAGTCCTGTCTTCTGACTCGTCCAAATAAATTGCTCTTGCAATGGTTTGATCATTTGGAATTTCTTCTAGTCCAGAAAAGGGAGTGTGATCAGTGATATGTAAATCAGTCAGGTGAGAATACTCCTCCAGTGTTGGTGCTAGATGATAATCCAGGAATGTGAAATAGTGATAAACCGGATCGTCGAACTGAATGAGTGTGGACAGGATTCCTTAAATTACTTGAACCCTTAATAGAGACAACATACCTCCATACTTGGCTCTGAAAGCCTCAGGGTTGATGATCATCCTTGCCAAACCTCTTAAATCCTCTAATTTTGGAACCTTGAAGGTGTACTTGTGAGTTTTCCTTTTACCAAAATCCATTAGAAATCTCTTTCTCTGACATTTGCAATCATTGTCTTAGTTTAATTCGAAAAAGATAGACTAGAAGAGAAAATTTTCTTTGTTTAAATGTTTTTTTAAATGAATGTATGAATGCAGCATACAAAAACATAGAAAAACATGGGGTCAAAGGGTCGGTGTCATGAAGTCAAGGCTCTACCCATCCCCCAAAGGTTTATACTGGTGATTTTTTGTACCTGTCCGCAAAATCATTGACCCCTCTTGGGATAACAACAGCAAGCGGATCGCCAGTGAGCTGATGTATCTTAGAGTGATCTCAAATGAGGGTAGTATCGTGTGACAACTATTTCCGATAGCTTCCGCACTACAAAATGGTTCCAGTCTACTAAAAACCTCATCTTCTCAAATAACCCAATCGACCATACTACTTTCAACAACCGAAGTCGTATAGGCAAGCATCTGCAAAGCGAGTTTCCACTGAGTTTGATGGTCGACCGGGGACTCTTAACTGGGATTCACTCCCCGTAAGATTACCCGTATAATGCCATCACCTATCTTAGGTGTATACTCAATCTTTCCACATGCGGCATCACACACATTCCCATTAGCAGAAAAATAAACACACATATCAATTAGGAAAAGCAGTATATATATTTGTCTTAATCATCCTAGACCTCTAGTCTTATGATCCTATACAGACAATGACTCCCCAGCAGAGTCGCCATTTCTGTAGTGTTTGGTGAACTTTAAGGACTTCACCTTAAAAAGAGGCTAGAAAGAATGCCTCCCACTGTGGTCGCCACTTTTCTGTAGTTCAATTTTTGTGGTTTTGAATCACTATCGCTTTGGTACTATAGTTCGATTCATTTTTTATCCTATTGAGCTGATTAAGGAAGGGAAATAGATGTCTCCAATTAACCCTGCTCGCAAACTGAGGTTAAACAGTCAAAACTGGTGGCTTATAGATGCTATCAAAAGGAGGTTCGTCTTTTAAGGTTATTGGCTTAAAAACACCGTGTCTAGAATATGGGCTAGGTTTCTGGTAAGGGATTAGGTCGGATGCTTTTGATTGATATATGAAGGTACTGGATTTTGAGTTTTTGATTAATATGCTCGCTAAGATTTTTGCAATCTTATGCCTACGTATTCCCGAGACAGGGAAATCAGAGCGATCGTAGTTCCTCCTATTCTATGGGAGGAAAAAGGTTGTTTTAGTGTCTTGTTCAAAGCCCAAGACATGAAGCTAAAGATGGTCTGTATCTTGTTTAAAGCCCAAGATGTGAAGCTAAAAGGTTTGGAGGAGAGATAATTTGTCATCTCTAAAGAGGAGTTGTTGATGTTTGTATGTTGTGAGCAAGGCACAAATTTGATGCTAAAAGGTTAATTGACTTAACCGAGGTTTCCTTATACAAAGCCTAAGAGGAGGCGATTAACCCAACAAGAGGGTGCCTTTTATTTGTTGTCTCGTACGAAGCCTGAGATAGAGGCTAAAAGAGTTGACTCAACGAGAGAGTACTAACAAGTGACTGACTCAACAAGAGAGTTCTTTTTATGTGTCTTGTATGAAGCCCAAGACGGAGGCTAAAAGGTTTGACTCAATAAGAGAGTACTTTTATTTGTCCTGTATAAAGCCCAGGGCGGAGGCTAAAAATGTTGACTCAACAAGAGAGTCTGTTTGACAAGTGATTGACTCAACAAGAGAGTCTTTTATACTCAACAAGAGAGTGTTTTCCTATTTCGTACGAAGCCTGAGATAAAGGCTAAAAGGGGATTGACTCAACAAGAGAGTCTTTTATACTCAACAAGAAAGTGTTTTATATGTGTCTTGTATGAAGCCCAAGACGGAGGCTAAAAGTTTTAACTCAACAAGAGAGTACTTTTATCTGTCTTATACGAAGCCTAAGACGGAGGCTAAAAGGGGTTTGACTCAACAAGAGAGTCTGAAAAAGTTAGCTCCGCTGGGGAGAGTCATTTGTACAAATCCCAAGAGGAGGCTATCTTACTGCTGAGGATTAGATCCATAGGCAGGACCAAGTGGGAGGTCCCTCATGAGAGAGGCCAGGTTTCTGAGTGATCAGTGTATTTTCCTATGTTTGAAAGGAACTTGAGAATGTCTTTGAGACTCAAGGGGTTTAGACTGTCTAAGTCTAGAGTTTTATCTATTGTACAATGCCCAAGAGGAGGCACGAGCATTAAGGGATGAGTATCCACCCTAAAAGTGACCGCAGGTTTGACAGTGGAAAGACTGCTCTAGCAAAGGATGACTAAGTTCTGTCTTATACCTTTAAGAGGTCGTCAGGGTCCTTGTGTTAAGCCCAAGAGAAGGCATTAGAACTTTTAAGAAGCCGAAGGGTCCTTGTACAACGCCTAAGAGGAGGCGGGGATGCTTTTAGGAAGTCTGTGGGTCCCCAAACCAAGAGAAGTTCAAGAAATGCAATTCACAGAGAAGAGATCATTCCAGGAAAGTTCGATAATGTGGAAGAAACTCAAGAGATGCTATTCACGGAGAATAGATCAACTCTGGGGAGTAGAGTCTCTTTGACAATTTATAAGGGTGACAGTCTGAGAAAAGGTTCACCGAGAATACAACATTTCTCTTTGTTCCATATTGTTTAACCCCAAGAGAAGGGAAGACTCTATCTGGAATCCTACGGGGGATCTAGTTTTGTTTGTATTTAAGAGTGACCTACAAGGCTTTACCTAGTGCTAGACGTAGTTGTCGGGGAAAACTCTAAATAACTATACTAGTATTACACAGTGGATATGTGACAAGTATATAAAGTATGTGAAAGAAGACTTACAGTGAAACAACCCCACAATACAGTTATATACATATGAAAGCGATAAATGAAAGCGGATAAACACTTACCCGTTGTAGAGCTATCATATTGTTTTATTAGTTGTTCAACAAAGAAAACTTTGATAACAATATTATATTCAAAATCAAAGGAGAAAGTGCTTTGAAAAGTTGTTGGGGCTTACAGCTCAAGGAGAGGCCCAAGTTTTAATGATGATTACACCGTTGTTTTGAAAACTGTACAGAGAGACTTATACAATATGTGAGGCCCAAAAGTTTTTATGTACAAGATGTTGGATCTTACACTCTTTTATAGGCCCAAAAGTGTTTTTGTACAAATGGTGGGTCTTACAACTCAGGGAGAGGCCCAAGGTTTTTGTTAAAAAGGCGACGATCGTGTCGAACTTTTTGACTGTATCGGGACTTATACAATATGTGAGGCCCAAAAGTTTTATTTACAAAAGGGTTGGGTCTTACACTCTATTAGAGGCCCAAAGTGTTTTAAAGAAAGGAAATGGGGATTATAACACGAGGGTAGGCCCAGATGATTTTCGTTTTGAAATGGCGATCACGCCGAGATTTTTGAAAACACAGTGGATCTTATACAATGACTAAGGCCCAAAAATGTTTTGGTTTTCAAAGTAGGTTTGGGTCTTACACTCTATTAAAGGTCCAAAAGTGTTTGAAAATGTTTGACGAGGGTTGAATTAATCAAAACCCTAATTTGTTTTCAAAAATATATTTTAATTGAATAAAAATTCAATTAAAATGATCAAAATTGTTAAACATGTGTGAAAAACAAATTGTGATCTTGGATTAATGTTTCAAAAATCATGTTTTAGTCCATAAAATGATTGGAAACCAATTAAATTTGGAAAATCAAGAAGGAAATAACATTTTATATGTCAAAAAACAAATAAAACATTAATTCTTTGTAAAAATATCAAATATATGAAATAAATAATATTTTTGGGATTTTTTGGTAAAATAAAATATTTTAACATTTTTGTGAATTATTAAAAAAAGAATCAACTCAAAATCATTAAAACTCAGAGAGAAATTAATTTTTGAATCAATTAAATAAAATCACAAAATTCAAATATTCAAATTTTCAAAAAGGGCGCCAAGAACATGGCAAGAACACACACGTGTTCTGAGTTTTGCCTAGATTTTCATTTTCTATCCAATCTCACTGAATACTTGATGAAATCACACAATCCACCTATCAATCTGCTCATTTTCACCTCACGATCATGTCTATGGTCTTTAATTTCATTTATTTTAAGTGTGGAATAAGAAATCAAAGAGAAACCTTAAGAACCCTAAAATTTGCATGATGGGTCAGATATTCCATGCACAATTCAAACAAAGTAATTGATTGAGGGTAAACACTCTATGCATAATTATGAACATATGGTAAAATTATTGTGCAACAAAATATGCATGGATCATAGAGTTAGAAGAGCTCAGACTACCTCTTGCAGCTGGTGATCGTGTTTTGTGTTAGGGGTGTTTCAAGCTGGTTCCAATGATTTGCACAGCTTCCCTAGGTGCCAAGTGATGTGTCTGAATGCTTGGAGTGGTTTGAAACAAGTTGGAACTAAAGATGGTACCTCAACCGCACCTCTGTCAAGAACTTGAGCAGTTGGAAAGTGATTTTGTGATTTTGGTGTTACAGATGTTATGTGAGTGTTTGGATCACTTCCATATGATGTTTATGAGCTGCGTGTGTGATTGGTTTGGTTGGAATATCTCTCAAACTCAAAACCCGATAGTGACTTGCCTTAGAAGGCAAAATTGGAAGTGAGAAGGAGATTTTGAGGAAAGCATCTGTTTGATGGCTTTGGTGTACTCAAACTGATCACAATTGAGCTCTATTTATAGTGGAGCAAGTTTCTTTTGGCTGTAATAGTGAATGGCAACTACAACAGAGGTTTGGCCAATGTTGATCAATGGGAATCCAAGTCTCCTCTAGCCATTGACTAGAGGTTAGAGCACAGAGCTGTGGTTCCCTAGTTCAGATCTTATCCTTGACTCATTCAGTTGGAAATGGTTCAGTCTATGCCACCTTGGTGCATCCATTGAATGCTCCAAAACAAAATTGGAGTCTTGTCCCCCTTTTAGGCATTTCTAGGTTTGACATGCTACTTTTAGTTCCAAAGACTTGGGAGGCTTATGGATCAGTGCTTATCCCTCCTTGGTCTCCCCCTGAGGTGTTCAGATGGATAAACTTGTTTGTCATTTGCACAAATTGCTCAAATCGAGCAAAATGCACAAATCTGCCTAGTTATGACAGTTGCAGCAAGGCATTTTGCCACTATCATAACTCTTAGCTCAAATGGAATTTGATGGAGTTCTTGGCCATTTTGGAAAGCTCTTATATGATACAACACATGTGTGATCATATTTTGTCTTGATACCTTTTGTATCTAAGTGAAAAATGCCCCTACTTTTGGAAAAAAAGCAAGACAGATTCTGACTTAGTGAAAATTTCACCAAGTGTTAGAAAAAAGTGACATTTTCACTTTTTGTCATTTTGGTCACTCCATAACTTAAAATCCATGAGGAATTGGAATGAGGTGTAGTTGACACTTTTAAAGTATGCCATGAGAGCTACAAATCTATCTTTGGATCAGCCCAAATGGTTGCTTGGATCTCAAGTTATGATCCTTGGAAGTTGGAACCCTAGCCACTTTGTTCTATAACTTGGAAAATTTCTAAGTTTTTTTATGGTTACCCCTTTTACAAGTTATCCCACTTTCTTTGATTTTTCTTGATGAATGCTGATTCAAATCACACATTAACATCATTTTAGGGTTAGGGAACCATAATTGATCAAAAAATCAAAAAGTCAAACTTTGACTTTTGGGCACAGTTGACTTTTTATCAGATGAATTCCAAACTGTGCGATCCCCTATGAAATAAAGTCCTTGACCTAAATCAAACTTGATGGATTGATTTCATAGGTGTTATAGGGTGTATTGAATCATGTCCCAAGGTTTGGGAGCATGTCTTGGTCAAAAGTCAAAGGCACAGTTGACTTTTTCTTGCGAAACCCTAACTGTGGTTCTAATGAACTTGAAACTTGTTAATCAAGCTTCTTGGATCAATCCATTCTTGCAAATGGATCAATGTGGTGTGTTAGAGACCCTCAAATCATGTCTTGAGGTCTTGGCTCATGATTTGTCCCAAAAGTCAATTTAGGGGTGAATTAGGTCAAGAAACCCTAATTCCTGATTTTTTAGTGAATGCATCCTCAGAGGCCAAATTGACTTGATGATTGGGTTCATGAGGTCCCATGGAGTATATTATGTTATGTTTTGAAGCATTGGCTCATTCCCAGAGGAAAATTTCCATCTGGAGGCCCTGGTCGACCAAAACCCTAATTTGGTGACACTGTCGATTTTGAGGCTTGATCCACCTGGAATGCTGCAACATTGTGCTTGATTCTTGATATGGGAGTCCTCTTGATCCTTTATGGATGTTTGAGAGGTTAGACAAGTTAAAGATCATGTCATTTCTTATTTGATCCTTTGTCTAAGAGCTCTGAGAGGGCTTGAAACCCTAATTATTGTTTGTAGTGAATGCTCACCCATCTTTGGGGAGACTGATGAGGCATGATGGTTCATCCATATTGTGATGATGATTTACACAATGATGGGAAATCTTAGTGGTCAAAATTTGGGGTATGACACATGTAAGTAAAGTGAAGACGAACACCGAAGCACTATAAATTTCGGTGTTATCTCTCTCTTAGTCTTGCATTTAATTTCGTAGTATTTGCATGCTTAGGTTCTTCAATTTCATCGTATTACATCATTTGTTCATTGATAGAGATTTATTACGTAAGAATTAGTTTTTTTTTTGGAATTGGATAACTAGTTAAGCTAGATTAATGATTAATAATCTGAAACAAATTGACCTTAGAACTGCATCTATTGAATTAGTTTTTCTTGTGTATTAAGCAATTGAATCAATCCATACCAAGTGTTTCATCATATTAATCTTTGATATTTGTGAAACGATTCATGTTAACTTGATCAATATTTGAATTGTATAATTTTAATTTTCGCATTAAACCTTCTGCTCGCAACTCATTTTTGAAAACACACTGATTTTGGAAAATGACAGTTGAATTTTTTAATTTGTATCTATTCACCCCCTTTAGACTGTTTCTCTTCTTCTATATTCACACCCAACAATTAGCATAAAGAGCTGATCTTTTGATTGGTCTAATTGACATCCAAAAGTTTATGAATATGTTGAAAGATGACAATCCTAAGGGAGCCTATAATATAGCACATGTTTTCAAAGGTAAAAATTACACTTATTGGAATCAATCATATATGTACACTTGTTATCGATTGACAAAAATATGTGGTATGCCGTCACCGAGGGACCAATTATTTCCAAGAGTGCTGACCACGTTGTTAAACATCCAAAATATTGGGATGATGCTGAAACCAAAAAGGCTTCATATGATTTGAAATCGAGGAACATACTTATTTATGCACTTAGTGCTAAAGTGTTCTATTTAATTTCACATCATACGAGTGCTAAAGGTATGTGGGATGCTATCCAAACTACCTATGAGGGAACAAATGGCGTCAATGATTATAAAATTAATATGTTTACAGAGGAGTTTGAACGATTTCGTATGGAACCCAGAGAATTTGTGGATTCCATACAAACCAGATTCCTCCAATTAATCAACAAACTGCGAGACTTGGGTAAAACCTTTTCCAACAAAGATCTTACCAACAAAATATTGAGATCAATATGCAGGGAGTGACAACCATAAGTCATTGCTATAAAAGAAACAAATGATCTTAGTACTTTGGATAATTCAAAACTGTTTGAAAAGTTAGTCGAGCATGAAAATGGGCTAAAACGACTCGCCGATAGCGAAGTAAAGTCAAAAAGGAAAGAGAAAGGTAAAGAAGAGAAATGATATCTTTATTTTAAAGCTTCATCTTCTAAAGGGAAGAAGTCAAAGGAAGAAAATGTCAATTCTTACGAAGAAGTTTCCTAAAAGGGAGAAATGAATTTATTCGTCAGATGCTACAATAAATATTTTAATAGAAGCAATCTCAAACATACCAACAAAGGTCTAGTGAATTTCAGAAATACTCATCCACTCGAGAAAGATCACAAGAAAGAAGATGATGAGATCACATGTTACGAATGTGGTAAATTAGGACACTATATAATCACCTGTCCAAATCTCACCAAACATCATAAAAGTAAAGACAAGTCTTTCTACAAGACGAAGGGAAAATCTTTTAAAGGTCGTAGAGCCTGCATCGCGTGGGAAGACGAGGTTGAGAGTTCCTCCTTCGATTCTTACTCTAGTTTAGATGACGAGTGTGCCAATTTTTGCTTGATGGCACGTAAGAAAAGTGGAACTTCAAAGTTATATAACTCTGATTTTGGAAATGAGTATACTTATAGTGAATTGTCGAAAGCATTTGATAACATATATGTTAATTCCATAAAAGCGTTTAAGAAATTTTCTCTCAAAAAATAAATGATTTCAAAACTTGAAGAGGATATAAATAAAATTAATCGTTCTTTAGAATCTCTCAAGGAAGCTCATACATCTCTCATGGATAAGCATGAGCACTGCAATGTTTCAGATACTTTAGTTGAAAAGATAGAAGTTGTGGAATGTGTTGAATGTCCAATTTTAAAACTTGAAATTGAAACTCTTAAGGGACAATTAACACATGTTACCTCATTATCTCATACTTGTTCTAGTTCTTCGAGTGAAAGAGGGAAGGTTTTTAAGAAAAACTCTTATGTCACTAAACGAAATAAAAGAAGCATTTCATCTAAAGCTATTTTCCATTATTATGGAGATAAGGGTCACATTAGGCCTCTTTGTCATGTTAGGAACATTCAAGTCCCCAATGGTAAAATGACATGGATTCCTAAATGTAACTTAAATAACCCTAAAGGACCCACTAGTTGGGGACCTAAATTTTCTATTTGATTTTTCGTAGGAAAGCCATGCCTCCATAAAAAGATTATGGTTTTTAGATATTGGATATTCAAGATACATGACGAGAAATGCTTCTATGTTCATCAAGTTCGATGAGAAGGAAATTGGTCACATCACGTATGGAGACAATACGAACGGTAAAATTCTTGGTGAAGGTATTGTGGGAAATCCCTCCACAATTACCATTGAAAATGTGCTATTAGTGAAAAGGCTTAAACACAACTTGCTTGAATTGCATTCATTATTTGCATATGTGACTGAATGACTATGTTGATATTTGGTGATTGAGAATACTTATGTGGTTGATGTGAATCAATGGTGTTGAGTGATTGTTGATGTTTGCTTAGGATACCATTGCATACTTTTGCACCATTATATATTATGAGCGTATTCTCACCTCTTTGTTGTTGGTATGGTTTTGTGCTCCTTTTTGGGGTACAGACGAGCAGGTAAATGAGTAGTTTCTTAGAAGCTGAAGAATGGCGTTGAGGTTGTTCTTACTTTTCCCGTTTTATGGGATATTTAGATTTTGTTTCTCTGATCAGTAACATTGGGCGGGTGAGTGATTCATTTTGTTAATTGTTATTACTTGCGATGTTGTTGATGTTGAAGGAATTTTACCATAACCATGTTTTATGCTATGAGTCTTATTTGCTTGTTGAATTATTTAAAGTGAGTTATTTTCGCTGTGATGAGCCTATGTGAAGGCAAACATGTGATGACAAGTGTCTAAATTATTGCATGTTTCATCTATACCATATGTTACAGAGCAGGTTTATGTTGTGTTTTAATGACACCCTATGTGTGTAGTTGTTTTATATTCATATTATTTTGTGTTGGGGTTGTTAGGGTGTTACAACCGCCGCTCATCTAACTCATAGGTTTTAATCTCCAAAAGGTTTTGAGCTTAGTAAGCTCTACTTAGTCCCACTGCTTCACCTCCAACTATAGGCTACACGATTCGTTTTACCATACATAAAGCCTAAATTGATCAAAATTAACATTTATGAATTGATAATGAAAATTCCATATTCAATTCCAAGCATATTACTCGCAACTTGACACTTATGACCTATGGCTAAGTCATGAACTGACATGCTATGATACCAACTATAATACTCATAGTCATATAACAAGAATAAAAATAATTGGTATTAATAATTTATATCTCACGCCCATCCCACACGAGCAAGTACCAACTAACCATCTCAAACCATCTCACTTAAAATAGTAGTATTCTCAAGCGACTAAAAATTCCTAAGGATGTCGGAGGTATTCAACGTCTAAAACTGAAATTTGGAAGGTGATAACCCTCTGATGGCATAAAATAGTCACTAGTCACTATTTATCTAACCATTCGATGCCTAACGTATTTCTATGGTATTACACAGGGACATATAAACCACAAGGATAAGATTAACCGTACTTCAAATATTTAATTCACCTTAATTATCGTCGGACATAGTTCTGGGACTTAGACAAGCTAGAATAAATAAGGAGATACAATAGTTTATTGTATTAACTTGGTACTCAAGATTTCCCTATAATGGATTTAAGAAATCCAGGTTTTCCCTATCAGTACCCAGTTCTCAGTGTTAACACATATATGTGATCATCCATACAATACACACATATGAAATATAAGATCATATACTACACCTATGTATACCACAAATCGTGTCAAACATCACGTGCCTGTTAATGTGATGCCCCAAATTGCTTTCAGGATTACCGACTGACCCCACAAACCAACACGGGTCTTTTCAGCATGTTTTGTCCTCACTCACATGCTTTCTGAGAAACTTCCTAGAAGGTCACCCATCCCAAAATTGCTCCAAGTCAAGCACGCTTAACTATAGAGTTCTTATGGAATAGGCTACCGAAAAGAAGATGCATCTTGTTGGTATAGGTAGTACCAATTAATTCTTATAAGCTTTTCTTCAACCATGTAGCCCCATTTCTACACAATCTTAAGATCCCTCTCATTCTGATGTGAATTCGGTTTTTCCCTAGAAACTGCTAGGAGTGTCTCATTGTCATGCCTCGTGCACCGATAACCACTCCCTCGCCAAGCAACTAGGAGTGTCTCATTGGCATGCCTTGTGCACCAACAACCACCCCCTCGCCCTTGGGTGTTACATGTAACCACTCTCTGCCCTATTCGACCTCGGGTGTTACATGCTCACAAGCTTATGCCTGGTTTGTCCCCGAATCACATCGTACTGGGAGAGGTATAACTTTGATACCATTTGTAACGAACCAGACTGCTTTCAGGATTACCGACTAACCCCACAAACCAACATGTGTTTTTTCAACATGATTTGTCCTCACTCACACGCTTTTTAAGAAACTTCCCAGAAGGTCACTCATCCCAAGATTGCTCCAAGTCAAGTACACTTAACTATGAACTTCTTATGAACGGGCTACCGAAAACAAGATGCATCTTCTTTTTGGTAGCTCGTTCCATAAGAGCTTCTCTGTTAAGCGTGCTTGACTTGGAGTAGTATTGGGACGGGTGACCTTCTGGGAAGTTTCTCGGAAAGCGTGTGAGTGAGGACAATGTATGCTGAAAAGACCCGTGTTTGTTTGTGGGGTCAGTCGGTAATCCTGAAAGCAGTTTAAGGCGTTACAGTTAACATCCTACCAGTTTTACTCATATTGAAGTTAGTATTATACCTACTAGTACGTAGTAAGATTTACGTCAAATTACGGGTTGTACACAGTGAAGTAAGCCATAACGTTACTGATATGCTAAAATTCTAAAATATGTGTGATCGTCTACACAGTACGCACATATTTTATCTAAGCAATAACTCATATACGAGATCATCCACACAGTACACATATATGCTAACTAAGTGCTAAATTATATATGTGATCATCCAAACAATATATGTATATCACTACGCCAAAATTGCTTTTTGGCAGCACTACATAGACAGCGCTTTTTATCAAAAGCGCTGCTATATGTGTTAAAAAAAAACACGCTGAAAAAAAGCGCTGCCTAAAGGCCTACTTTAGAAAGCGCTTCCTAAAAGCGCTGCTAAAAGCCATACAAATGTGACACCTTAGAAAGCGCTTTTAGGAAATCGCTGCTAAAGGCACACTTTAGAAAGCGCTTTTAAAAAGCGCTGCTAAAGGCCTTACGTAGGTCACACATTAGAAAGCGCTTTTTGAAAGCGCTGCTATAGGCAATTAAAAAGAAAGCGCTTTTAGAGAAAAAGCGCTGCTAAAGCTAATACATAAGAAAGCGCTTTCCAAAAGCGCTGTCTTATGTTATTATTACACAAATATTAAAAAACTTTTCATTATTTCAGAATGTCCTAATCATTTGTTTTCTTTCTCCCTCTCTCTCGTGACTTCCCCCTCCGCCGTGTCTCCCCCTCTCTCGCGACTTCTCCCTCCACACTGTTCCTCTGTTCATCTTGTTCGACCGGTGTTCCTCTGTCCGTGTTCTCCGACCGGCGTTCCTCTGTCCGTCTTCTCCGACCGGAACTGTTCCTCTATTCGTATCTCCATCTTCTCCGACCGGCATTCCTCCATGAGTGTCACAGTTTCTTTTGTTTGTTCTTGAGTTTCAGTGATTATTTAATGTTCTTGAGCTTGCTATTTATTTTCTTTAGTTTGTTCTTGAGGGTTTGTTCTTGAGCATCTTGTTTTGTTTTTGTTTTGTTTTTAGTTTGAATGTGTTAGTTTGAATGAGTGTTGTTATATTATAGGAAATTATATCCATTACAAAAA
This sequence comes from Lathyrus tuberosus, assembly GCA_022829125.1. Lineage (NCBI taxonomy): Eukaryota > Viridiplantae > Streptophyta > Magnoliopsida > Fabales > Fabaceae > Lathyrus > Lathyrus tuberosus. Next base: position 1,758,147 of record JALAZF010000274.1, on the reverse strand, counting down.
TGAGGGTTGTTAGAAAAATGAGTGTTATAGAAAAATTAGTGTTTTTAGAGTATCAAAGTGTTGATGTGGTTGTTGTCGATTTGGTGAATTAGTATTGATGTGGTTGTTGTTTGAATTTGATTTTGAAATTGTTGTTGTAGTAAAGTTGAAGATGATAAATAGTGATATTTGTGTAGACTAAGTGTTTGATAAAATACTTAAGTGAATTTTTGAACTCAAGAATTGTGATATTAATTGTGATGAGATTTGGATTCTTGAATTGGTGCTAATTGTGATAATTGTGTTGAATCCTATAATTTTTTATTTGTTTCGAGATTGTGAAGTTGTTTGAGAATTAGATTGTGAATTTTTTATTCTTGAAGAGCTACTAACTTGTGCATGTCAAAGCCTCTTTTGGTTACTACTTGTTGCTAATTCATGAGATGATGGGATTGTAGTTTGGATAGAAATGTGATTCACTTTCTTTCAATACTAAAACTTCAATTCAAATTAGAATTCCATCAACTTTTGGAATTGTATTTCATGCTTGACACCGACACTTTTGTTGTGAATTTTCATGCTTGACATCCGTGCAAGATTCATGCATTTTTTAGCCGATTTTTCATGTGAAATAGTTGCTGCCCGTGCACGGAAATGGTACTTCCGGTTTAATTCGAACCATATAGTTTTTTGAGTCCGTTGGCATGTTTGTAGGCTATCATGTGATTTTCTAGCAATTTCGTTCCGATGATTTGTGCGACTGTTTTTGAATTTAACGCTATTCGACTCCATTTGATGTGTACATTTTTGTATGATATATGTTTGAGTCTTTTTGGTCATTTACGGACTATTGCGCTTGAGTTTGCTTGTTTCTGGATTGGTTTTGTATGCGTTTCAAACAATTTCGTCACCGCTGCCCGGGTTTCAAAATATTGGTTTCGATGTTTGTTCGGATTGCATATTATCATGTTGCTACTTGTTTTTGAGTTGTGAATTGAATGTACAAATTCCGGTTGCATTTCCTTGTTGTTTATAGTATGAACTGTGTAAAATATAATGATGTAGTTGTCTGAGGTGTTATTAACTTATTGAATTTGCTATATATAGGGGTTACTTGTGAACTGCGCAATACTTTAACATGAGCACTTCCTCAAAAAACTCTACGGCCAAGAAGGTGACTGAGAAAATGAAGAAGGACGATCCAAATGTTGCAATATCTGCTGCATCATCAATCGGAGCAACCTTGTCCGGGAAGAAATCTGTTACAAAGATGAAATCCCTCATAAAAGACCGCGCTCCAAAATGTGATTTTGGTGCAGATGTTGATGAGGACTGGGATGAAGACTGGTTCAATTTTCTTCATTCAGGATCTAGAGAGAGCGAATAGCTTCTAGAGGGGAAGCTGTATTTTGTTATTGTTTTGATTGTCCCCTTATATGGGTGTTAGTGATTTTTCTGGCCTTCAGGCTCTCTTTTTAATTGTATTGTACAATGTTTTGGCTCATCTGAGACATTTTATATAATATGTCATTTTTCCTCCTGCAAGGAATTACCCTTTTATGTATATGCTAGCCCCTCGAGTACTTAAGTAAAGATGACTTAGAGTGGTCGATCATGAGGTACCAAGCGTTATTTTTTTGCCTTTTTGTTTTCTGAGACTTTATATTTGGGGTATGAAAAAGCGCTGCCTAAAGATGCCAATAGAAAGCACAAAAGGCCAGAAAAAGCGCTGCTAAAGGCACACTTCAGACAGCGCTTTTCCATAAAAAGCGCTACTAAGGCCTACTTTTGAAAGCATTTTTCCAGAAAAAGTGCTGCTAAAGGCCTACATAAGGCAGCGCATTTGCATAGAACAAAAGTGATGTCTTTACCTATAGCAGCGCCACCTTAGGCAGCGCTTTTAAGCGCTGTTAAAAGCAAAAAAAAACAATGTATTTTCCCTTCCGTGGCATAGTGTATGCTGGGGTATTCCTTCCATTAGGATGATATCCATGTATCCTTAGCCAATGCTAAACCCATACAAACACACGTTAAATAGGTTTAAGACTTATTCCCACATAGTCAATTCCAAAAACATTTCTACCTATAATCACCTCCTACAAGCCCATGGTCTTTAAATAACTTGGAATGGGGATTTAAAGTATGAGAAATAGAGTTTTAGGCTCATTATGCTTCCATGATTTGAGTCACAAAACTTTATGATTCGAATCAAACATGAAAAATTGAATTTTCAGCCCAAAAACACCCTATAGTTTGAATCACATAATCCTTGATTCGGGTCATGACAATTTTGATTCAAATCACATGATTCCTGATTTCAGTCATTGCAACTTTGAATAAAATCTCAGGATTCTTGATTTAAATCAAACACGTAGAATTGCATGGATTTTTCTCATGATTTGAATCAACAATCCCTTGATTCAAGTCAAGGTATTAGAAATTCTAAATTTTTGCATTGTTACAGCACAAAATACCTCTCTTAACATCCCAAGATATTACTAATTAATTCTTATCATCTAGACATGTTCATATAAGAAATTAACACATAAAATCGAAAATATGCTACAACATAACACATCAAAGGATCCTAAACCCTTGCATGCAATTATCATATCATTCTTATTATCTAGTCATGATATTGACATTAATATAATGGAGAATCATAATCTATCTGTCATTTTATTCATATGCATTTCTAGAATTCTATCATGCATATTCATTCAATCCTCAAGGTATTTATATTTCCACAAGCATGTACAATTCTTGGTTAGTATTGTGAATGAAGAGAGAGTACAATTCAAAAATATTGCATTGCTTAGTATTGTGCATGAAGAGAGAGTACAATTCTTGCACACGCCTACATCCATCCATAAAATTAATTTAATACTTTTTATAATATTTTTTAAACAATTTTACCAAACATTTAAAAAAAAAAATCTAAAATACTTTTCTCTAGCATTTTCCAAGACAGACTATCCATATTTTAATATGATATCTTCTAGTAAGCCCTTTAACCACATTTGTCATCTTGTTGTTTATCTCTGAATTGCCGATTAAAAGCGAGCATGAGGTAGCTTGGTCATCATCATGAATGAAAAATGAGAAGGATTATGACTATGAGTGAGCGGTTATTATTGTTGATGTTGGAGTAGGAAAAATACCTCTTCATTCAAGTTCAGGGTGGGTGGTGGGCATGTGGCCAAAAAGAGTTTTCTTCTACTCAAACTATTTTGGACATTCGAAACATTCACCAAATTTTTTGCTGTGGATAACTGAAATTTTTACTCCTTCCGTCTCATAATAAGTGTCTTATTTGAACTCTGTGTAATTTTTAAGAAAATGATTAGATGTATTGATTTTAATGATAAAATTAGTATCTTTTACTAAAATATCCTTATTTATTATAATTAGTTGAGTTGTTGAAAAACGTGAAAGTTAACAACTAGAGATATTGTAGTGAAAAAAAAAATAAATGTTGTATTGATATTTTAAAAAGACATTTATTTTGAGATGTAAAAAAAATACAAATGAAATATTTTTTATGAGACGGAAGAAATACTTTTTTAAGAGAGCAATAATGAACATGAAAGGTGATTTGTCGTGAATTTTTGCAAAAGAAAATTGAGAGATTGGCAATTTGCAGGTGTCTCACAGCACACCCTCTTTATATAGGTTGGGAATAATATTATTAATAATAATATAAAACACCTTTGTAGGAAATATAACCTATTATAACAAAATCTTATCTTTATTACAATAAATGATGGGAATAAGAATAAGGCGAGCCTTCAGACACATGCATTTAAAGTTAATGCAATATTATAGACATGCTATTTGTTTAGAATTTTTGTTAGGTTAAGAAATGTTGTTATTTCTCTCTTTGTGTGGGGTGTTGGGAAAGAACAAAGAAAAACATAAAGAAAAAAGAACTCAAATTAGAGAAAAAAACTACCGCCGTTGTCAATTGACAAGTAGAGAATAATACTATGTCAAAATTGTTACAACATATAATATATTCTCAACTAACTCGAACTGTCAGTACACTCACACCCTTCAAAACAAATATTTAACTACAAGAGTATAAGAGAAAAAAAAAAGTCAAATACAAATTTAAAATGCTTTTGACTGATGCATCTTACAATAAAGAACTTGAATTATATATATATATATATATATATATATATATATATATATATATATATATATATATATATATATATATATATATATATATATATATATAGATATATACACACACACACATATAGTCTTGGATTATATATATATATATATATATATATATATATATATATATATATATATATATATATATATATATATATATATATATATACACACACACACACACATATAGTCCTGGATTCCCTATTCCTTCACAAACCTAAGCGATGTGAGACTTCAATGAACTTATATCTTATATATAGTCTTGGACTCTCTCTTCATTCATAATACTTAGCAATACAATATTTTTCAACATGTATATTTCAATCAATCTCAACAATCTCCACTTTGATTGAAAATACTACATAAATTTTCATTGTTTTCCCCGACAATCATACTCCACCATAAAGAGTATCAACATGTTGGGTGCAAGTGTAAGTGATTAAAGTCTCACATTGCATATAAATGAGTGGAATGTTAAATTTATGAGAGAAAACTCATTTATCTAACACCTTAAAATTTTGAATTGATATGTGGTGTCTTCTCTTATGATCTTGGAAAGTGGAGCATTAGTCTTATTGGTGTTTCCTGTTGGTTTTCTATTAATTAACATACATTAATTCATACTCAATTCAAGATGAAATAGAATGCGGAAGCGTACCTTTAGGATCCATGTAATTTCAATGAGAAAATGATGATCTTGATAGAGCAATGACCTTCCAATTGTAGATTTTTTTTAATTCCTTAGTTCCTCTTTCAATGGGATAAAGAGAATAAATATTTTGTAATATTTTCTAGTGTCTACAATTGGTGACCATAACCCCTTATTTATAAGAATCCCAATGCCCTTTCATAAAGAGACATGTTTGTTCAAGTTTAGAATCGCATGCCCTTTAATGAAGGGTCATGATTATTCAAGTTTTCTTATTCCAATTTTACCCATCAAAAAATAGAAATAAGACTTTTGGTATCTACACAATATTTTTCATGACAATTATATCCATAGTCATAAACCTTATATTAAATAGATCACTTTAATTTGACTAATTAAATAATGGTTCTAACACATTAATTTATTACATGTATGACCCAAAAATAAAATTCTAAGAATCTCTCATTGGTCATATATGTAACCCTATAAATATGTTAGACTTTATGAGCCCAAAATTTTCCATTATAAACGTTGGACATATCCTCATCTCGTCCATTAGTTATATTAATATATAGAACCAATGTGGTTTTTATTATATCAATCTAATTAAACCCATCAATGATCACAAATATAAACACAACTAAATGACATAGATTAATCATGAAATGTGCAGCATGAAAATCACATGAAGGTGATCAATACATGTCAATTTTCAACTGGTTCTCCTTACTTTAATGAGATCAATATTATCATACAGAGTGTAATGAACTGAATAACCAAACTTTATTTCTGATCAGAATGTAATACAAATATATGAGTATGTATATATACTATCAACCATAGAGCATAAGTAACAACAATAACTAACTCCCACTAAACCAAAGGATCCCCTGATTGTATAACACTCATGTGAGCTGTGTGCTCATGAAAGACCTTGGGAGGAAGCCCCTTTGTCACAGGGTCCGCTATCATGGAGTTTGTCCCTAGATGTTCTATATAAATCTGTCCACTTTGTACTCTCTCCTTCACAACCAAGAACTTGATGTCAATATGTTTCGACTTTGTCGAGCTCCTATTGTTATTGGAGTATAAGACGGCTGATTTGTTGTCACAAAATAACTTGAGCAGTCTTTCGATTTCTTCTATAATTCGCAGCCCTGTGACAATGTTCTCCAGCCAAATCTCATGGTTTGATGCCTCATAACATGCTACAAACTCCGCCGCCATGGTGGATGAAGCTACAAGAGTTTGCTTGGCACTACACCAAGAAACTGCACCACCAGCCAACATATATATAGCCCGAAGTGGGTCTTCTACTATCTTGGCATCCAGCAAAATCGTAGTCAGAATATCCAATGATCTCCAGAGAATCTGACCTCCTATATGTGAGCATATAATGTTTTGTTCTCTTTAAATATGATCACATAATCAATTATAAATCAACTCAAATAATATATGTTCAAATAATGTCATAATTAATTTCAAGATATCTAGTTAAACATTAATATAAATGTCTTTGGACAATAGTATTAATTGCTAATGATACTCTTGTTGTAATGATCAAACATTGATAATAATGTATGTCAAATAATAAAACTATCTTTGGATTGATTTATTATTCACGTCTAAAACCTTATAATTATCACATATTTATTATCACATGTGTATATATAACTTTTGTCAAATATTAACATTTTGTTTGCAAAAATTAATACTCACATGTATAAACATACACACTAACATTCAACATTTCTCATTATCAAATTTATAAAAGAAGAGTCACTTTGGTGATTTGTAGTCTCAATAGAGTCATTTAAAATGTCAAATTATTATATAAAATACAAATTATAACCAATAATTTGAACATAAAAAAAACTAAATTTAATGGACAAAAAATTCAAAGGATACCGTATAATCTGTTCATGCTTTAGGTAAATAACAAAATAATATTCAAATAAACATATTGAAGATGCATATAACGAAAGACTTGGATTTGGAACGAAAATTAAATGTTCGCACAATAAAATTATATTTCATATTGTATTCTTCCATGTGTACAAAAACCGTCAATTATTGTTCATTATATAATCCTTTACTAAAAATCAAAACCATGATACAAAAATTATACTATTTATCATTATATAACTGATTTCAATTACATGAAAACTATGAAATTATTCAATAATCAATCAGAACAAAAACACAATGAAAAACTCATTAATTATTTCAATCAAAACTAATTGTTTGCTTTTATATAATACAATTCTATTTTAAAATTCTAATTTCAATAATTATCAAAATTCATACATGAATCAAGCAGAGACGGCGGTAAATTTTTTCCTCTGTGGGGGCAATAATTATTATAAATTTAAAATGTTAAAGATATAACATATAAACTTTTTCTGTGAAAAAATGTAAATTTTTAAAATTGAAAGTATAAAATCTTTTAATTATTGTTTTCAAAAGAATTTAATATCATAAAAACTTTATATAAAAATATATATTATTAACTAAATCTTTAAATAATAAAAAAAATTGTATGATAGAAGAAATATAAACTTGAAATATTTAATAATGTTTGTTTAATTAATCCCTCCATATTAAGTATTAATTTAATTGTTTAAGGTTTATATTTATTCTATTGATAATATTATTAAATATTTGAATTTATATTTGTTAGATATACACGAGGACATCTATCTTTTTTAACATGTAATGTCTTTTGTCTTGCATCTCAATTTTTTTATTACGTGTTATGTACATAAACTTCTACGTATGAATGGATTTTTAGTGGGGGCAGTGGCCCACAGACTTGCTCATGTAGCTCCCTCCATGGAATCATATATGAGTGACTCAAGATACTATTTGTTGTGTGAGATTTGGGTCGAACTCATCTGTGTCGAAGGAGAGCTTTCATGTATTTCGACAGGAGGCAAGCATGCAGTCGAAGCTTGTTCACATGCTGATGTCTGTTAGTTACATATAGTAGTCGAAGTCTGTTCTTATATGTATTCTGTCGAAATGTTTATATTCTGTCGAATTGAGCCTTGTGTTAAGGATCCAATTGTTTAGGTTTCTTGGACTGCAAGTTACCTAGTTAGCCTATAAATAGGCTAGTACACTCAGTTTGTTGTGTGTGGCAAATTGTGATATTCACTTGTAAGCATTTGTAAACATTAATGTGAAAGTGAATAGTAAACAGAATTATATTTGCCCAATCCTTATTGTTCTCTTCTTCTTCTTCTTCTTGTTTCCTTTTCCGTTAAACCCTTGTTTTGGTTCTTGATCATCAAGAAACCGTTTTATACTTTGCATGAAGACATCGTTTTTCACAACAAATTGGTACGGTGAGTGTGGAGAAGATGGCTTCAACAAAGTATGAGATTGAAAAGTTCACTGGAGTGAACGATTTCGGTCTGTGGCGCTTGAAGATGAATGCCCTACTGGTTCAGCAGGGATGTTTGGAAGCGTTGAAGGGAATGGCAACCATGGATGCTGCGTTGACGGAAAGAGAAAAAATGACAATGATCGAGAAAGCAGACAGCGCAATATTGTTGAGCCTTGGTGATAAGGTTCTCCGGCAGGTGTCAAAGGAGACGACGGCGTCGGAATTATGGGTGAAGCTTGAAAGCTTGTACATGACCAAGTCGTTGGTGAATCGTCTTTACCTGAAGCAAGCCTTGTATTCGTTCAAGATGAATGAAGACAAAGCTTTGGCTGAGCAGTTGGATTCTTTCAACAAGCTGATTCTTGATCTTGAAAACATTGATGTGAAGATTGATGATGAAGATCAAGCATTGTTGCTGTTGTGTGCTTTGCCCAGATCGCATACTCACTTCAAAGAAACTCTCTTGTATGGAAGAAAGTCCCTGACCTTTGAAGAAGTTCAAGCAGCTTTGTATTCAAAGGACTTGAACGAAAGAAAGGAGCAGAAACCTTCATCAGTTGGCGAAGGGTTGTCCGTAAAAGGAAGATCGTCGAAGAAAGATGGTAGGTTTGACAAGAAGAAAGGAAAGGTTCAACAGAAGTCTTATGGTGGTGATATGTCTGGTATCAAATGTTATCACTGTAAGAAGGAGGGTCATACAAGAAAGGTGTGCCCTGAGCGCCTGAATAATCATGGAGGTAAGGACAATGGGAATGCAGCTATTGTGCAAGATGGTTATGAATCATCTGATGTCCTTGTGGTGTTGAGCAGCAACTCTTGCGAAGAGTGGATTATGGATGTACTTGGCATATGACTCCAAACAAGAATGTGTTTGAAGAATTGTGTGATCAAAATGGTGGATCCGTGCTGCTGGGGAACAATAAAGCTTGCAAGATTGCAGGTATTGGATCTGTTAGATTCAAGCTCCATGATGAGTCAATAAAGCTATTGACTGGGGTTAGGTATGTACCTGATCTTCATAGGAGTTTAATTTCTCTTTGTGAATTCGACAGAATGGGATATATTTTCAAAGGAGAGCAAGGTATCCTGAAAGTCATGAAAGGGTCGAAGAAAGTCTTGAGAGGTGTGAAAAACCAAGGCTTGTATACCCTTGAGGCTGAGGTTGTAAGTGGTTCAACAAATGTTGTATCCACGAAACCTATGTCGAAAACAGAGTTATGGCACATGAGATTGGGCTATGTCAGCGAAAGAGGCCTGGTCAAATTGGGGAAGCAGAACCTGCTAGGAGGTGACAAAGTCGAAAAGCTGGAGTTTTGTGAATCTTGTGTATTTGGTAAATCCTGTAGGGCGAAGTTTAACAAAGGCAAGCAAAGAACACATTGATCCCTTGATTACATTCATGCTGATCTTTGGGGGTCTGCAAGGAATCCTTCACACTCAAGTGCAAGGTATTTTCTATCCATCGTTGATGACTATTCCAGAAAGCTATGGGTATTCATTCAGAAGACGAAAGATGTAACTTCTGAGAATTTTAAAAGTTGGAAGGTTCTGGTCGAAACTCAAACTGGCAGAAAGGTTAAGAGGTTGAGAACCGACAATGGCCTTGAATTCTGCAACGAAGCATTTGACAGTTACTGTGTTGAGTCTGGGATTACAAGGCATAAGACTGTAGCAGGTACTCCTCAACAAAATGGCTTAGCTGAGAGATTCAATCGAACAATCCTTGAAAGGGTTAGATGCATGTTGGTTAGTGCTGGATTGAAGAAGGTGTTTTGGGCGGAGGCTGTTTCGACAGCAGCTTATCTGATAAATAGATGTCCCTCGACTGTGCTGGGAATGAAGACACCTGAAGAAGTTTGGTCGGGTCATCCACCAGATCTCGACAAACTGAGGGTATTTGGCTGTTTAGCCTATGCTCACATTAGGCAAGACAAGGTCGAACCTAGAGCTCTGAGATGCATGTTCCTTGGATATCCTGAGGGAGTCAAGGGTTATAGGCTGTGGTGCCTAGAACCGGGTCACAGAAGATGTATCACAAGTTGTGATGTAGTTTTCAATGAGGTCGAAATAGCTTTCAAGAAAACTGGTGATGTTAGTCGAAGTGCAGAAATCTCTGAAGAGGAGCTGGAACAGGTAGAAATTCCTGTTGAGGTGGAGCATAGTGATGCTGAAGTGCATAGCCCTGATGAAGTCGAAGAGCAAGATGCTGATGAGGTTGAAGAAACTGTCGATGACTACCTACTGGCCAGAGATAGGTCGAGAAGAGTCATCAAGCCACCTCATAGACTTGGTTATGCAGATCTTATAGCTTTTGCCTTAATCTCTGCAAGTGAGGTACTTGACGAAGAACCTAGAGATTACAAGGAAGCTATAAGGAGTCGAGACAAGACTGAATGGCAAAAAGCCATGGATGACGAGATGAAATCTCTTCATGATAATAACACTTGGGAGCTGATTGAGAAACCTGCAGGAGCAAGGTTAGTCAGTTGTAAGTGGATTTTCAAGGTCAAGGAAGAAATCGAAGGAGTGATGTCGAAGCGCTTTAAGGCGAGGCTGGTTGCTAGGGGGTTAACTCAGAAAGAAGGAGTCGACTTCAATGATGTGTTCTCACCTGTTGTAAAGCATAGATCCATTCGAATGCTGTTGGCCGTGGTGGCAAAGTTCGATTTGGAACTTGAGCAAATGGATGTGAAGACAACATTTCTGTATGGTGATCTAGATGAAACAATCCTGATGCGTCAACCTGAAGGGTATGCATAAAAGGGTAAAGAAGATTATGTGTGCAAGATGAATAGGTCTTTGTATGGCCTAAAATAATCTCCTCGATGGTGGAATAAGAGATTCGACAAGTTCATGGCACACATTGGTTTCACTAGAAGTCAGTTCGATCACTGTGTTTACTTTAGATTTCGACCTGGAAACTCACTTGTTATGTTGTTGTTGTATGTGGATGATATCCTCATAGCTAGCAAAAGTGTTGAGGATGTAACGAAGGTGAGGGCTGAACTCAGTAAGGAGTTCGAAATGAAGGATCTGGGAGCTGCAACCAGGATTCTTGGGATTGACATCCGGAGAGATAGAAAGCAGTCGAAGTTGTGCTTATCTCAGGAGACATACCTACGGAAGCTTCTCGACAAGTTTGGTATGTCGAACTCGAAGCCTGTTGTGACACCTACAAATCCTCAGTTTAAGCTTAGTACTACTCAAAGTCCGAGTACTGAAGCTGAAAGAATCTATATGAATAGCATTCCATATGCTAGTGTAGTGGGTTCTTTGATGTATGCTATGGTCTGTACTGTAACACCCCCTTTCTATACCCCCAAATAATCACATAATCATTTAGGCACATATTAAAATTTCGTCAGAGTATAATTATAAACATGGTATAAAAGAGGTATATCACATTATACATTAAATTAAAACATTCAACACCTGCTCAACAATTGATATGCAACAGTGGGGTAACTTTGCAACAGAGGAACTTAGTCCTTACACCCACATCTCAATATTTAGAATAAAAGCGGAAAATCTAAACATTGAATCACAACTAACATATATACATATCATATATACATCATCAAGTATTATCCCCCAACATAATTCATGTTTACATAAACATACATCAACAAGATACATGTACAAATGCATCTCAAAAGAATCATAGTCTCCTAGCTACCCGGTGCTACATATCAGAGCCGACCGACCAAAAGAATAAAGACACGCTTCACAAAAAGACCACCAACATACCTACTCTGCAATGCCTCATAGAGCATCATAAACAGCAGAAGGGTGAGAAATATTATCATAATAACAATGCATATAATTATATATCATAGCATAAAGATACACATTTTCCACATTCTCACCACAATTCACTCATATACATCACAATGTATATATATATATATATATATATATATATATATATATATATATATATATATATATATATATATATATATATATATATATATAACCAAGCATATTCTTCATGCATACTTTCACAATCCTTATCAATCCATATAAACATTCACATTTATGTTTATTCATCAATTCACAATTACAAAGATGATAAATGCAAATCATAGAGACCGACTCACGACTCTATACCAATGCAATGCGGTACCGACTCAATCATCTCAAGTTCACTCAGGAACTCTGCTGGAACCATCGCTCGTTACATCACTGTAACTCCCCGTCGGGCATACGATGTTCCCCATCGCTCACACCTCTTATTTTTAAGGCACACGATCCGATCTGATCGCTCACACCTCTTATTTTTAAGGCACACGACGTTTATGGATCGCTCACACCTCTTTGTATAAGGCACACGACCCGATCGCTCACACCCCACACAGGCACACGATCGTCTTTAACTATCGCTCACACCTCTTATTTTTAAGGCACACGATCCATCTGATCGCTCACACCTCTTATGTTTAAGGCACACGATGTTATATCGGGTTCTCATTAGAATCCCTCAACACAAGAATGCACATCATTATGCTTCACATGCAAATGACTCAAGACATTCTTGAAATGCATACATATTCACAATGTAATCATGCATTCATCTCATTCAATCACATACAATTTATATACATTCACATCAATGCACTATTGTATGATTCACATCTAAACACACATTCAAAACGGTAAAAGTCGCTCAATAACATTATTCCCGACTTTTCCGACTTATTTAATCGGCTAACAATTTCTAATTCATCATAATGAGAAAGAACATTCCATAAGCTTCCTAATGCATCAAACGACGCCTCAAACCGGACCACAGATCAAAATTTATGCAGAAAACAAAATTACACAAACAACACTGTTCGCTGGGCGAATCCTCTCGCGAGCATTCGCTAGCACCTTCGCTAGGCGAATGTTCCAGCGAACCAACTACTAGCTAAAAACAGACACAAAGTTCGCTAGGCGAACCCCTTGGCGAACTAAGGCAGCAACCACCAACATCAAAAACACCCAAACTTCGCTAGGCGAACCCCCTAGCGAACATTCGCTACCCTTCGCTGAATGGTTCGCTAGGCGAACCTGCGAAAACTCAGAATCTTTCAGCGCTGTTGAAAACCCAAAATCCATATTTTTCAATCCAAGACATTTTCAAAACCACATCTATCAATCAGAACTCAATCCAATCATGGCAACAAGCATTCTACCACATTTATGTCGATTTCCAACCGCGAAAACATCGATTTCTCAACATCGACCTAGAATGGAAAACTATGAAAACACAACAAACAATCCCATACACACATACATAATCATACATAATGATATACCTTGATAAGATAATAAGATTTCACACCCTTACCCGATTAAATCGATTCCTAGAAGTTGATTCCTTGATTTTCCTAGTTTTTCCTCTTTTTTTCTCTCCTCTTTCTCTCTATTTTTTTCCTTTTTATCTCTTTTCTTTTCTATTTTCTCTTCTTATCTCTTTTCTTTTCTATTTTCTTTTTACAAAAATTCAAATTAATTCATTTTCTCACACAATTATATTTCCACTAAATTTTCTAACTTAACATTAATTGAGAAATGTCTAAAATACCCTCCATTCTAATTTTCCCCGAAAACTCTCAAAAACGGTAAAATAACATAACGGGTCAACATATATTAACACACCAATTTCACAGATAAAATAATTTATCACTCAATTTAAATAAAAGACTCAACAAAATGGGAATAATTGGAATCGGGGCATTACAACTCTCCCCCACTTTAGAAATTTTCGTCCTCGAAAATATTACCTGATTCAAACAACTCCGGATACGACTCTCGCATCCTACTCTCTAGTTCCCAAGTCCTATCGCCTTCCGCAGCGCCTCCCCACGCTACTTTCACAAGCGCAATATCCTTGCCTCTTAGCTTCTTAACTTCACGGTCCAAAATCCTAATGGGTATAGTTTCAACCGTAAGGTTATCTCTCACTTCAACCTCGTCCATAGGAATAACATGTGACGGATCCGGAACATACTTCCGAAGTTGCGAAACATGGAATACATCATGCAAATTCGAAAGATTCGGAGGCAACGCCACACGATAAGCCACAATACCAACTCGCGCAGAAATTTGATACGGACCAATAAAACGAGGAGTCAACTTCTTCGACTTCAAAGCACGACCCACACCCGTAACCGGCGTAACTCTAAAAAATACATGGTTACCTTCTTGAAACTCAAGATCTTTTCTTCTCTTGTCATGATAGCTCTTTTGTCTACTTTGAGAAGCTTTCATCTTTTCACGAATAAACTTCACTTTCTCCGTCGTTTGTTGTACCATCTCCGGTCCAACTATCGCCCTCTCTCCGATTTCATGCCAACACAAAGGTGTTCGACATCTCCGACCATACAAAGCCTCAAATGGTGCCATACTTATACTTGAATGAAAACTGTTATTGTAGGTGAACTCAATCAACGCCAAATAGCTATCCCAAGCACCACTTTGCTCGAGCACACAAGCACGCAATAAATCCTCCAACGATTGAATTGTCCTCTCGGTTTGACCATCCATTTGCGGATGATATGCCGAACTCAATCTTAGCTTAGAACCCAAAGCCTTTTGTAAACTCTCCCAAAACCTCGATGTGAATCTAGGATCTCTATCCGATACAATACTCTTAAGAACTCCATGTAACTTCACAACCGCAAGAATATAAATCTCGGCTAACCTTTCCAAAGGATAACTAATATCAATTGGAATGAAGTGAGCAGATTTAGTAAGCCTATCCATAATTACCCAAATAACATTATGACCTCTTTGCGTATTCGGCAATCCCGTAACAAAATCCATCGATATACTATCCCATTTCCACTCCGGAATATCCAACGGTTGCATCAATCCACTAGGCTTTTGATGTTCCACTTTAGACTTTTGACAAGTTAAGCACGCATACACAAATTGAGCCACATCCCTCTTTAACCCGGACCACCAAAAGATTTTCTTCAAATCTTGAAACATTTTATTCGCTCCCGGATGAATACTTAAGTTACTTCGGTGTCCTTCTTCCAATATCATCTTTTTCAACTCCGCATCATAGGGAATACAAATACGACCACGGAATCTCAAAACTCCAAAATTATCAACCTTGAAATCCTCATTCTCGTTCATCATCAAATCAACGAACTTCAAATCCAACTTTTGCTTTTCACATACGGTTGCAAGGAAATCATTCGTAACATGTAGCATACCAAGTCTCACACTTCTCGGCGTCATTTCACAAACCAAACTCAAATCTCTAAAATTCTCCAAAAGTTCCCATTCTCTTATCATCAATGAGGACATATGTAACGACTTCCGACTCAAAGCATCGGCCACCACGTTTGCCTTACCCGGATGGTAATTCAAACCAAAGTCATAATCTTTCAAAAGCTCTAACCACCTTCTTTGTCTCATGTTCAATTCTTTTTGATCAAATAAATATTTCAAGCTTTTGTGATCACTAAAAACTTCAAATCTTGCACCATAAAGATAGTGCCTCCTGTAACGCCCCGATTTGTTTAATTCCATTTATTTATTTCATTTATGTGAATTTGGTGAAATGTGTGAATTTATTGTATTTTACCTGCTAATTGAGTTAATTGGTTAATTTCTCTGATAGATAAAATAATTGTATTAAATTATAATTTCTTTTCAACTTTTATTTCCCGAAATATATTTCATCGATGTTTAAGTTTTATCGCGTTTTGAGAGCGTTTGCGAGATATTTGAGTTTGAGGGGTAAAATAGTCTTTTAGGGGTTTAGATATTTTATATAAATAGAAAGTGGAAAGAAAAAGAGAGAAAAGAAAGAAAAAGGAAAGAAAGAGAAGGGAAGGAAAGGAAGAGGAGAGAAAAGAGGAGAAAAGAGGAAAATCGCGGGAACTCCGTTTCGAGCGCGAATAATCGGGTAAGGGTGAGAAGTTTCAATTATATCTTGCTTGTGTATGTATATGTGTTGTTTGTTGTAATTGTTTTGGTTATTTTACGACTTTTCTTATCGATTGGAATTAGGAGCAATTGATAGAAATCGATGTTTTTACAGTTGAAACTCGGTATAAATCGTGTAGTATAGTCGGGTTAGGTGTGGTTTGAACTTATCATAATTGTTTTGATGTCCCAATATGTTTAGGTATGTGTTAGAATGGTTTAGAATGAAGAAAAATGTGATTTTTTGGGTTCTGGTACGCAGTAACCGGTTACGGCATATGTGCTAACCGGTTACCCTTTGAAAAATGACGTTTCTGGGCTATTTTCTAGCCAGTAACCGGTTACAGCATATCTGCTAACCGGTTACCACTGTTAGTTCAGAAAAATACTATTTTCAAAAATTCATATCTCTCGAACCGTAAGTCCGTTTTGACCCCCGTTCGAAGCGTTGGAAAGCTTATGAAATATTATTTCTATTAAAAATGGGTTGGAGGGAAGTAGATGATTTATTTAGGTCTTGGTTTTGGAAAATTGTTGGGTTATCGGGTTTTTATCGCGTACAATGTGTGCGATTGATGTGTTAGCATGATATATGCTTGTGACATGTAACGTGTAGCTTGTAGACCGTTATATGATGTGAATATACATGATGAAATGTTGTGATGATGGGTTGTGGCCCTATGGCAAATATGTGCATTGTTTTGGATTAGACTTCGATGCGTGATTAATGATGTTGTTGTGTAGCAAAATACATTGTTTGATTGAATATCAATGTATGTTGTTATGATGTGTTGTGGGTAGCCTTTGTGGGGTGAATCCCTTGTGGAAGTAATTGTGATTGTATGATTGTTGTGGTATGTGATGAAATGCATTGTTTGAATTGTTTTCGATGCATGAATATGATGATATGTATTATGCAATGTGCTGTGGATATGGATGTCGTATGACTTGTATGCTGTGGTGTGATGATAATGCATACGATGACATGTTGTGGTGATGACTTATGGCCGAAGGGAAAATAAATGCAATGTGTTGTATTTGGTTATGTATGCATGTTTATGGTTGCATATATGTGGAAAGATGCATTGGTTGTCATGAGTTCTTGTGTGTCAAGTATCATGATATGCATCTTGTGATCGTGTGCCCATGTGGGGTGTGAGCGATCAGATCGTGTGCCCGTGTGGGGTGTGAGCGATCAGATCGTGTGCCCGTGTGTGGTGTGAGCAACGGATTGGTTCCAGAGGGAATTCGCTATAACGTCGTGTGCCCATGTGGGGTGTGAGCGATGATTATAGACGATCGTGTGCCCATGTGGGGTGTGAGCGATCGGGTCGTGTGCCCGTGTGGGGTGTGAGCGATCCATAAACGTCGTGTGCCCGTGTGGGGTGTGAGCGACAGGGAACATCGTATGCCCGACGGGGAGTTACATTAAGTAACGAGCGATGATTCCAATAAGTTCCTGAGTGAACTTGAGATGATTGAGTCGGTACCGCATTGCATTTTCATAGAGTCGTGAGTCGGTCTCTATGATTTGCATTTATCATCTTTATAATGGTGCATTGATGAATAAACATGAATGCGTATGTTTATGTAGAATGATAAGAATTGTGAAAGTGTGCATGATGAATATGCTTGGCTTTATATATATATATATATACATTGTGATGTATATGAGTGACCTGTGATGAATTGTGGTGAGAATTGTGAATGGATGCGTTATGTGTGAAAAATCATGATTTGATTTATTATGTGTGATATGTTTTGTATTAGTGGCATGCTATATGTGTTAGTATGTGATGGTACGGGTGAGATGATTTATGCATGTGTTTGCATGTGTGTTGGCATATTATTATGCAATCTTGATTTAGTTGTTATTTCTCACCCTTCTGCTGTTTTATGATGCTCTATGAGGCATTGCAGATTAGAGTTGCTGAAGGTCTTTTGTGGAGACTAGCCCTCCGTTCTGTTGTCGGTCTTGGTGTCTGCTCTGATACGTAGCACGGGAGTCGGGAAACGATTATGTTATTTATGTATATATTTGTTGAATATTTTTGGTATTACCTTTATATGGAAAAGTTTCCCAATCGAGGGTAATCTATTTTATGCTATGTATCAAATTTATGAGCAGGGATGATGTTTTGTTTATTTAAATGTGGCATTCCTGTTTCTGTCGGAAAAATAAATTTTTAATTACTCTGATTTTATTTACGTATTATTTATTCGCGATGGGAATTGGGGTGTTATATTAGTGGTATTAGAGCAGGTCAGTCCGTCCGGCCAAGTTGTTGAGTCAGTTGGTGTGACAGTTGAATACTGTCGTTGTTGTTTGTCCCTTAGTACGTGATACGTGTGTGGAACACTGTCAGTACTTTCTGGTTTCTTCTTTTCCGTTGTCTGCAGGAGTTAGAATGAGATAAGTGGGGGAGATGCTGATACTTCTCCAAGTTGCTTCAGGTGTGGAGCGTTGGCTCAGTGTGCCATTGGTTGCAAGATTGTAAGTATTGTTTGGATAGTGTGGTTCCCGGTTCTAGAAGGGATGCGATGGTAAGGTTTACGTCAAATAAGGATTTGTGCCTTAGGTAGTTTTGTGCACAAGATGTAAGGAATGCTATTATAGTTTGGTAAAGACGGTTTTTGCCCCATCATGATTGTCGGCTGTCTATTGACAAATTGAGGAACTGATCACCCTTAATCTCTTGTTGATTGCAGACGGAAATTATGTTGGATGGAATAGGCGTGTCTTTCCTGCTTGGATAGTGTGTGCAATGAATTGTTTGGAATTTAAGGAAATGGTTACAGATTGTTTTGTTAAGTCGATGAAGATTCTAATACCGAAGGATGAAATGGATTAGAGGTTTTGGTATGTTGGTCAAGTTGGGAAGTCATTGGGAGAGAACGATTGGGTATTGTTAAAGGTTGTTCTCAGAGAGTAGAGTGTGAACTCAAATTGGACAAAGGTAAGGATTTGAGGTTTGGATCTGCTAAGTAAGTAGAAGAACTTTTAGGACGTGAAATTAAGATGTTGTTATGTTTGTGACGATAGTTTTCTAGAAATTGGCAGAAAGGACACAGTGATGAGCTACCGGTTGTGCGTAATTTTCAGATGTATTCCCGGATGGAATATTGGATGTTAGTATTAGAAGTACCCGGACTGATGGAGCAGTTGGAAGATTTACTGGAAAGGAGAATTGTGAGGCCAAGTGTGTCGTCTTGGAGAGCTCCAGTATGGTTAGTAACCAAAAGGAGGGATGATTGAATGGAATAACAAGCATTATGATGGTATTGGTATTGAGACTATGGAAAGCGAAACTTAAAGTTCTGGAGAGGTTTGGAGTCTTTGGAATTATAGAGCATTAATGAAATTTTGAGAAAACCTTAAGGGTGGATGTACTATTTGAGAGTTCTTTTGGGATGGTTGTTGCTACACGTGGGGATTTATGGAATTTGGACTGTTAAGAGAAGAAATTGCGTATGGATTACTAACAGTGGAGTAAGGTAACGATTGAGAATAAGTGTCCACTTTCGAGAATAGATGACTGGAATGGTTTGGTTGAGATTGATTGAATGGTGTTTGGATAGGTTTGGTATAATTGTCATTGGCTGACATTTAATCGGGTGGAAATGGTTTTGCTGCCAGTGGCCGATTTGATTGTGTCGTGAATTTGGATAAGTTCGTAGTGGTTTTGATTGAGGATATTGGGATCTGTTATAAACTCAGAGGAAGAACAGGTAGGGTGTTTGAGATTTGAATCACAAGTGTTGAAAAGAGACGAAGTTTTATGCTAAGTTATTCAAGTGAGAATTTGGGTTGGAAAAAAAAAGTTAGTCTTCTTGGATATGTTGTTTCTGATGGTGGTATTGGTTGTGGATCCATCGGAAGTAGATGCAGTTCTACATTGAGAGGCTCCTAAGTCGGTTAAGGAGATTAGAAACTTTTTGGTTCAGTTGGTTGTTACTACAGGCTATGGAAAACTTTGCTAAGTTCGTACTTCTGTTATCTCAGTTGACTCGCAAAGGGTAAGTCGTTTGCTTTGGATGTTCATTGTGGGGGAAGTTTGAGAGAGCTGAAGTAGGATTTGTCTACGGCTTCAGTTTTGATTCTGTGTGATCCTGATGAACCGTTTGTGAGGATATTGAGATGCGTCTTTGATGAGTTTAGTCAGTGTGGTAATGCAAGAGGGTAAAGTCGTAGCTTATGCTTTACGACAATTGAGGATTCATAAGAGGATCTATACTATTCAGGATTTGGAATTGGTTGCGGTTGTATCGTGTTGGAAAATTTGAAGGTATTATCTTTATGGTTTTGGGTTCGAAGTGTTTGGTAATCGCAAAGGTTTTGAGTACTTGTTTGGGTTGAAGGAATAGAGTATGAGACAACGAGGATGGTTAGAATTCGTGGCGAGTTATGAATTTGGCTTGGATTATCCTTTTGGAAAAGCTATTATTGTGCCTGAAGAGTTAAGTCGAAAGTTTTTAGGCATGTCTGTTTTGATGGTCAGAGAATTAAAATTATTTGAGCAAATCAGAGACTTGTGTCTGGTGTGTGAGATAACACAAGAGAGTGTAAGGTTGGGAATATTAAAAGTGAACAGTGATTTTTGGTGAATATGAGAAAGAGTTAGACTTTGGACGTGAGATTGGTAGTTTTGATGGTTACGAGTAATCAGAGTGCGCAACGAAAGCGTGATGTGGCACAATTCGTATATGCGTGCGTGACTGGTAAGAGTTCATAGGTTGAACATTGGGAACATGTAGGAATGGTGAGACTATTGGACGTTTCAGAATGGAAGTGTTAGGTGAAAGGTTTAAACATTATCCATGGGCTACTATGTAGATGAATGTTTTGATTGTATGTTCGATTGGTGAATCGTAGCATTGTTGTAGTATGGTTGTGTGACAAGGATGTTGGTGTTCTGGTTTTGTTGATGATGTTGAGACCTTGTGGTGTCGTGGAACTTTAAGTTCTTGTTTGTGTTGTTGCCTCATTTCCATGGTGATGGTTCGAGTGCGTGTAGCTAATTTCTGTGTGGGGAATTAGGGGAGTGTTACCTAGGGTAGGGTAACGATCTTGTTGTGTTTTGGTTCTAGAGTGAACCTGTGTGTTGGTATCTTGGTTTTCCTTGAGTTGTGAGTTGGTCGTCAAGTGCATTGTATGGGCTTTGCATCTTGTCGTTGTAGTTGTCGTTGTTGTAGTTAGCAAGGTGGTTTGTCAGTTGTGTTATTCGTGGTGTGCCTTTTGTTGGCATGTTGGTTTGTGGGTCGGATGCGAGAGTCGTGTCCGGAGTTGTTCGTCTAGGTATATTTTCGAGGACGAAAATGTCTAAGTGGAGGAGAATTGTAACGCCACGATTTGTTTAATTCCATTTATTTATTTCATTTATGTGAATTTGGTGAAATGTGTGAATTTATTGTATTTTACCTGCTAATTGAGTTAATTGGTTAATTTCTCTGATAGATAAAATAATTGTATTAAATTATAATTTCTTTTCAACTTTTATTTCCCGAAATATATTTCATCGATGTTTAAGTTTTATCGCGTTTTGAGAGCGTTTGCGAGATATTTGAGTTTGAGGGGTAAAATAGTCTTTTAGGGGTTTAGATATTTTATATAAATAGAAAGTGGAAAGAAAAAGAGAGAAAAGAAAGAAAAAGGAAAGAAAGAGAAGGGAAGGAAAGGAAGAGGAGAGAAAAGAGGAGAAAAGAGGAAAATCGTGGGAACTCCGTTTCGAGCGCGAATAATCGGGTAAGGGTGAGAAGTTTCAATTATATCTTGCTTGTTGTGTATGTATATGTCTTGTTTGTTGTAATTGTTTTGGTTGTTTTACGACTTTTCTTATCGATTGGAATTAGGAGCAATTGATAGAAATCGATGTTTTCACGGTTGAAACTCGGTATAAATCGTGTAGTATAGTCGGGTTAGGTGTGGTTTGAACTTATCATAATTGTTTTGATGTCCCAATATGTTTAGGTATGTGTTAGAATGGTTTAGAATGAAGAAAAATGTGATTTTTTGGGTTCTGGTACGCAGTAACCGGTTACGGCATATGTGCTAACCGGTTACCCTTTGAAAAATGACATTTCTGGGCTGTTTTCTAGCCAGTAACCGGTTACAGCATATCTGCTAACCGGTTACCACTGTTAGTTCAGAAAAATACTATTTTCAAAAATTCATATCTTTCGAACCGTAAGTCCGTTTTGACCCCCGTTCGAAGCGTTGGAAAGCTTATGAAATATTCTTTCTATTAAAAATGGGTTGGAGGGAAGTAGATGATTTATTTAGGTCGTGGTTTTGGAAAAGTGTTGGGTTGTCGGGTTTTTATCGCGTACAATGTGTGCGATTGATGTGTTAGCATGATATATGCTTGTGACATGTAACGTGTAGCTTGTAGACCGTTATATGATGTGAATATACATGATGAAATGTTGTGATGATGGGTTGTGGCCCTATGGCAAATATGTGCATTGTTTTGGATTAGACTTCGATGCGTGATTAATGATGTTGTTGTGTAGCAAAATACATTGTTTGATTGAATATCAATGTATGTTGTTATGATGTGTTGTGGGTAGCCTTTGTGGGGTGAATCCCTTGTGGAAGTAATTGTGATTGTATGATTGTTGTGGTATGTGATGAAATGCATTGTTTGAATTGTTTTCGATGCATGAATATGATGATATGTATTATGCAATGTGCTGTGGATATGGATGTCGTATGACTTGTATGCTGTGGTGTGATGATAATGCATATGATGACATGTTGTGGTGATGAATTATGGCTGAAGGGAAAATAAATGCAATGTGTTGTATTTGGTTATGTATGCATGTTTATGGTTGCATATATGTGGAAAGATGCATTGGTTGTCATGAGTTCTTGTGTGTCAAGTATCATGATATGCATCTTGTGATCGTGTGCCCATGTGGGGTGTGAGCGATCGGATCGTGTGCCCGTGTGGGGTGTGAGAGATCCAGAAACGTCGTATGCCCATGTGGGGTGTGAGCAACGGATTGGTTCCAGAGGGAATCCGCTATAACGTCGTGTGCCCATGTGGGGTGTGAGCGATGATTATAGACGATCGTGTGCCCATGTGGGGTGTGAGCGATCGGGTCGTGTGCCCGTGTGGGGTGTGAGCGATCCATAAACTTCGTGTGCCCATGTGGGGTGTGAGCGACGGGGAACATCGTATGCCCGACGGGGAGTTACATTAAGTAACGAGCGATGATTCCAATAAGTTCCTGAGTGAACTTGAGATGATTGAGTCGGTACCGCATTGCATTTGCATAGAGTCGTGAGTCGGTCTCTATGATTTGCATTTATCATCTTTATAATGGTGCATTGATGAATAAACATGAATGCGTATGTTTATGTAGAATGATAAGAATTGTGAAAGTGTGCATGATGAATATGCTTGGCTTTATATATATATATATATATATACATTGTGATGTATATGAGTGAGCTGTGATGAATTGTGGTGAGAATTGTGAATGGATGCGTTATGTGTGGAAAATCATGATTTGATTTATTATGTGTGATATGTTTTGTATTAGTGGCATGCTATATGTGTTAGTATGTGATGGTACGGGTGAGATGATTTATGCATGTGTTTGCATGTGTGTTGGCATATTATTATGCAATCTTGATTTAGTTGTTATTTCTCACCCTTCTGCTGTTTTATGATGCTCTATGAGGCATTGCAGATTAGAGTTGCTGGAGGTCTTTTATGGAGACTAGCCCTCCGTTCTGTTGTCGGTCTTGGTGTCTGCTCTGATACGTAGCACGGGAGTCGGGAAACGATTATGTTATTTATGTATATCTTTGTTGAATATTTTTGGTATTACCTTTATATGGAAAAGTTTCCCAATCGAGGGTAATCTATTTTATGCTATGTATCAAATTTATGAGCAGGGATGATGTTTTGTTTATTTAAATGTGGCATTCCTGTTTCTGTCGGAAAAATAAATTTTTAATTACTCTGATTTTATTTATGTATTATTTATTCGCGATGGGAATTGGGGTGTTACACCTCCATATTTTCAAAACAAACACCACGGCCGCCAACTCCATGTCATGTGTAGGATAATTCTTCTCATGCACTCTCAATTGTCTTGAAGCATAAGCCACAACTTTTCCATCCTGCATCAAAACACCGCCTAAACCAACCAATGAAGCATCACAATACACAACAAATGGTTCCGTCGGATTTGGCAAAATCAAGATTGGAGCCGTCGTCAACCTTTATTTTAGCTCATTGAAACTCTCTTCACAATAAATATCCCAAATGAAAGCCTTTCCTTTACAAGTCAATTGCGTTAACGGAAGTGCCAACTTCGAAAATCCCTCAATAAACCTCCGATAATAACCCGCCAAGCCTAGAAAGCTTCGAATCTCCGTAACCGATCTAGGAGCCTCCCATTGCATCACCGCATCAATCTTGGATGAATCAACACTAATACCACTACCGAAAATAACATGTCCAAGAAAACTTACTTCCGACAACCAAAACTCACATTTCGACAACTTAACATACAATTGTTTCTCTTTCAAAATTTGTAACACAATCCTTAAATGCTCTTCATGCTCCTCTTGAGACTTAGAGTAAATTAATATATCGTCGATGAACACAACCACAAAACGATCCAACTATTCATGAAAAATACGATTCATGTATTCCATAAACACACCCGGCGTATTAGAAACCCCGAATGGCATCACGGAATATTCGTAATGACCATAACGTGTCCTAAAGGCCGTCTTTTGAATATCCTCTTCTTTCACACGAATCTGGTGATATCCCGATCTCAGATCAATCTTGCTAAAAACACGCGCCCCAACCAATTGGTCCAACAAATCATCGATCCTGGGAAGCGGATACTTGTTCTTAATTGTTACCTTGTTCAATTGTCGATAATCAATGCATAACCGCATACTCCCATCCTTTTTCTTTACCAACAATACCGGAGCACCCCAAGGAGAAACACTTGGTCTTACAAATCTCTTGTCCAACAAGTCATTCAATTGCTTCTTCAATTCTACCAACTCCGATGCCGACATACGATACGGTGCCATCGAAATCGGTCTAGTACCCGGAATTAGATCAATAGAAAACTCAACTTCCCTTTCCGGCGGTACATCCTTAATATCCTCAGGAAACACTTCTGGAAAATCACACACCACTGGAAACACATCCAGCTCACTTTACTCTCCACCGACAATGATGCAAACAAACCGAACAATTGAGCTTCGTCCGCTAAAAGTTTCTTCAACTCTTTAGTGGATAAGAAACTCTCTTCTTCATCCTCTTTCAAAGAAGGAAACCTCACTAACTTGTGATAACAATCTATATGAACTCTATTAAATTGCAACCAATTCATACCCAAGACCACATCCAACCCTTCCAACGGCAAACACACTAGATCCATCTCAAAGTCCTTATCAGCGGGTGTCACATAAGGTCCACTTCTAGCTTGTTGCTTTCCCTTCCTCTCATTCAAACTTTTGTAATGTGTAGAACGAGTCTTGCTATCTTCCTCGAAGATTCTACAACATTCCGTCAAATCCGAAAACCTTCTTATCCTTTGATATCCCACAACTTGTTTAATCTCAGGACGCAGACCATTCTCATACTTAATACACTTTGAGAACTCAGCAGTAATCGCGGCATAGTGAGGATGGAATTGAACCAACTCCACAAACTTAGCAGTATAGTCCACCATGGACATACTACCTTGTTTCAGTTCAAGGAACTCCATCTCCTTCTTCCCTTTCACACTTTCAGGGTAATGCTTCCTCAAGAACTCAGTACGAAATAAATCCCAAGTGATCTCTTCATCATCTACCTCAAGAACTTGACGCATACCGACCCACTAATCGTCGGCTTCTTCCTTCAGCATGTGAGACCCAAGCCTCACCTTATTCTCCTCCGCACAGTCCATGACTCTGAAGATCCTTTCAATCTCTTTCAACCAAAGTTGAGCACCATCGGGATCAAATCTTCCTTTGAAAACCGGTGGTTGATTCTTCCTGAACTCGTCATTAGCATTCACGTTCGGCGCACCTTGCACTGCCCTAACCATTGCTTCCAAAGCAGCAGCCATCGCATTGTCGTTTCTACCAGCCATATTCTGATCATTCCCATAAATGACAACAAGTTAAACAACAGTTCAACCAACGCAACAACAAGACAGACACAACTGACTCAACTCTGGCTCTGATACCACTTAATGTAACACCCCCTTTCTATACCCCCAAATAACCACATAATCATTTAGGCACATATTAAAATTTCGTCAGAGTATAATTATAAACATGGTATAAAAGAGGTATATCACATTATACATTAAATTAGAACATTCAACACCTGCTCAACAATTGATATGCAACAGTGGGGTAACTTTGCAACAGAGGAACTTAGTCCTTACACCCACATCTCAATATTTAGAATAAAAGCGGAAAATCTAAACATTGAATCACAACTAACATATATACATATCATATATACATCATCAAGTATTATCCTCCAACATAATTCATGTTTACATAAACATACATCAACAAGATACATGTACAAATGCATCTCAAAAGAATCATAGTCTCCTAGCTACCCGGTGCTACATATCAGAGCCGACCGACCAAAAGAATGAAGACACGCTTCACAAAAAGACCACCAGCATACCTACTCTGCAATGCCTCATAGAGCATCATAAAACAGCAGAAGGGTGAGAAATATTATCATAATAAAAATGCATATAATTATATATCATAGCATAAAGATACACATTTTCCACATTCTCACCATAATTCATCACAATTCACTCATATACATCACAATGTATATATATATATATATATATATATATATATATATATATATATATATAAAACCAAGCATATTCTTCATGCATACTTTCACAATCCTTATCAATCCACATAAACATTCACATTTATGTTTATTCATCAATTCACAATTACAAAGATGATAAATGCAAATCATAGAGACCGACTCACGACTCTATGCAAATGCAATGCGGTACCGACTCAATCATCTCAAGTTCACTCAGGAACTCTGCTGGAACCATCGCTCGTTACATCACTGTAACTCCCCGTCGGGCATACGATGTTCCCCATCGCTCACACCTCTTATTTTTAAGGCACACGATCCGATCTAATCGCTCACACCTCTTATTTTTAAGGCACACGACGTTTATGGATCGCTCACACCTCTTTGTATAAGGCACACGACCCGATCGCTCACACCCCACACGGGCACACGATCGTCTATAACTATCGCTCACACCTCTTATTTTTAAGGCACACGATCCATCCGATCGCTCACACCTCTTATGTTTAAGGCACACGATGTTATATCGGGTTCTCATTAGAATCCCTCAACACAAGAATGCACATCATTATGCTTCACATGCAAATGACTCAAGACATTCTTGAAATGCATACGTATTCACAATATAATCATGCATTCATCTCATTCAATCACATACAATTTATATACATTCACATCAATGCACTATTGTATGATTCACATCTAAACACACATTCAAAACGGTAAAAGTCGCTCAATAACACTATTCCCGACTTTTCCGACTTATTTAATCGGCTAACAATTTCCAATTCATCATAATGAGAAAGAACATTCCATAAGCTTCCTAATGCATCAAACGACGCCTCAAACAGGACCACAGATCAAAAGTTATGCAGAAAACAAAATTACACAAACAACACTGTTCGCTGGGCGAATCCTCTCGCGAGCATTCGCTAGCACCTTCGCTAGGCGAATGTTCCAGCGAACCAACTACTAGCTAAAAACAGACACAAAGTTCGCTAGGCGAACCCCTTGGCGAACCAAGGCAGCAACCACCAACATCAAAAACACCCAAACTTCGCTAGGCGAACCCCCTAGCGAACATTCGCTACCCTTCGCTGAATGGTTCACTAGGCGAACCTGCGAAAACTCAGAATCTTTCAGCGCTGTTGAAAACCCAAAATCCATATTTTTCAATCCAAGACATTTTCAAAACCACATCTATCAATCAGAACTCAATCCAATCATGGCAACAAGCATTCTACCACATTTATGTCGATTTCCAACCGCGAAAACATCGATTTCTCAACATCGACCTAGAATGGAAAACTATGAAAACACAACAAACAATCTCATACACACATACATAATCATACATAATGATATACATTGATAAGATAATAAGATTTCACACCCTTACCCGATTAAATCGATTCCTAGAAGTTGATTCCTTGATTTTCCTAGTTTTTCCTCTTTCTTTCTCTCCTCTTTCTCTCTATTTTTTTCCTTTTTATCTCTTTTCTTTTCTATTTTCTCTTATTATCTCTTTTCTTTTCTATTTTCTTTTTACAAAAATTCAAATTAATTCATTTTCTCACACAATTATATTTCCACTAAATTTTCTAACTTAACATTAATTGAGAAATGTCTAAAATACCCTCAATTCTAATTTTCCCCGAAACTCTCAAAAACGGTAAAATAACATAACGGGTCAACATAACATATTAACACACCAATTTCACAGATAAAATAATTTATCACTCAATTTAAATAAAAGACTCAACAAAATGGGAATAATTGGAATCGGGGCGTTACATGTACGAGGCCAGACATAGCATATGGAGTGAGCCTTGTGAGCAGGTATATGGCCAATCCTGGAAAGGCGCACTGACAAGCTGTAAAGTGGATTCTCAGGTACATAAATGGGTCTATGAAAAGAGTCTTGATTTATGGTGGAGCCTATGATGGTGATAGCATAGTCGAAATCGAAGGATTTGTTGACTCTGATTATGCAGGTTGTATGGATTCTAGAAAGTTTATTTTTGGATATGTTTTCACAATGTTTGGCACAACAATCAGTTGGAAAGCGACGCTTCAGAAGGTTGTTGCCTTATCAACCACTGAAGCTGAATATATTGCCCTCACTGAAGTTGTGAAGGAAGCATTGTGGCTTGAAGGTTTTGCAAAGGAGCTGAAACTTTAAGGTTGAAGTATCACTGTTAAATGTGATAGTCAAAGTGCTATACACCTGTCGAAGAATTCATCCTATCATGAGCGAACTAAGCACATCGATGTGAGGCTGCATTTCGTCAGAGAGATAATCTAGCGTGGTGAAGTCCAGGTGCTGAAGGTTTCGACTGAAGACAATGCTGCTGATATGATCACCAAGACGTTGCAAAGTTGCAAGTTCTTCTACTGTATGCAGTTGATAAAGCTGCATGATGAAAGCTAGTTGTTTCCCTTTGTTGCTGAGTTAGATCCAAGGTGGAGATTTGTGAGATTTGGGTCGAACTCATCTGTGTCGAAGGAGAGCTTTCATGTATTTCGACAGGAGGCAAGCATGCAGTCGAAGCTTGTTCACATGCTGATGCCTGTTAGTTACATATAGTAGTCGAAGTTTGTTCTTATATGTATTCTGTCGAAATGTTTATATTATGTCGAATTGGGCCTTGTGTTAAGGATCCAATTATTTAGGTTTCTTGGGCTGCAAGTTACCTAGTTAGCCTATAAATAGGCTAGTATTCTCAGTTTGTTGTGTGTGGCAAATTGTGATGTTCACTTGTAAGCATTTGTAAACATTAATGTGAAAGTGAATAGTAAACAGAATTATATTTGCCCAATCCTTGTTGTTCTCTTCTTCTTCTTCTTGCTTCCTTTTCCGTTAAACCCTTGTTTTGGTTCTTGATCATCAAGAAACCGTTTTATACTTTGCATAAAGACATCGTTTTTCACAACATGTTGGTTTTCTATTAATTAATATACATTAATTCATACTCAATTCAAGATGAAATAAAATGCTGAAGCGCACCTTTAGGATCCATATAATTTCAATGAGAATATGATGATCTTGATAGAGCAATGACCTTCTAATTATAGATTTTTTTTAATTCCTTAGTTCATCTTTCAATGAGATAAAGAGAATAAATATTTTGTAATATTTTCTAGTGTCTACAATTGGGAACCGTAACCCCTTATTTATAAGAATCTCATACCCTTTCAGGAAGAGTCATATTTGTTCAAGTTTAGAATCTTATGCCCTTTAATGAAGGGTCATGATTATTCAAGTTTTTTTATTCCAATTTTACCAATCAAAAAATAGAAATAAGACTTTTGGTATATATACAATATTTTTCATGACAATTATATTTATAATCATAAACTTTATATTAAATAGATCACTTTAATTTGACTAATTAAATAATAGTTCTAACACATTAATTTATTACATGTATGATCCAAAAATAAAATTCTAACATTTCCAACTCTTCCAAACTCCTCAACACATGGATGTGTGTTATAACAAATTTTAGATAGATAAATAGAGAAATTATACATTTTTTTTAAAAATAATGAAATTTTTATTTTTACACAATCTTTTCTTATTATTGGTTATAAAAACTAGCCATTAAATTTAAAATTTTAAGAAATATATACCATACAATCTAATAGATTTTTAAATTTTGTTAAATTTGTTGGATTCATCCATAACTTCAAATAGATCTAATCCAATAACTATTTTGAACAATACATAAATTTGATAGATAATTTAGTGGATGAGTTAAATGAACTTTAGCTTAATACAAACTTCTTCCAAATTTCATTCTATCAAATTTGGTGGACCTAATTTCCTTGGCTCAAATTCACCCTCTTCAAAACATCTAAGCCACCAGATCACTGCATCCACATGGCACAAAGAGAGCCACAATATCAATCCAATATATCACCTTGGAAATCCATATACAAATTCACCACCAATAAGATGTTGCTTACTTGTGCATATCCTAATCCACAATATCTAATATTTCCACACTGGCCACTCCCAACACTTCTATAAACCTTTGTAAGCATATCTTCACTCTTCACAACAACACTAGCTAGTAGCATCAAAGAGAACAACATCAAAGTGCAAGAAGTCTTAACGCCCTCATGGCCACCTCTGCTATCCAACAATCAGCTTTCACTGGTAAGACTGGTTTGAGGCAGGGAAATGAATTCATCAGGAAAGCTGGTAACTTTGGCCAAGGTCGCGTCACCATGCGTCGTACTGTAAAGAGCGCTCCTGAAAGCATTTGGTAAGTAGTTCAGTTACAGTCAAAATTTAGCTTTTGCATGTTAAAATGCATGAAGTTCTGGTTTTTAACATTCCTTTATCTCATCATGTCTCTTAGAAACATCATAACTAATTATAAGCTAGATGGGTCAGACCCAAAAGCCAGTGATTATGCAAGCACATTACATAAAATGCTAATGACCTATGAAGCACGGACACCAGACATCCGACATGACACTGATAATAATTTGAAAAAAATAATAAATTGACACAGGACACATAAATGCCTTTTTTCAGAGGTTCCGGTGCTATAGAGTTAATGACTGATATTTGAAAGTTGTGATAATTTGTTTCTATATTTGACTTGGAATGATTTGTTGTGAAAACTAGGTATGGTCCTGACCGTCCCAAGTACTTGGGTCCATTCTCTGAACAAATTCCATCATACCTGACTGGTGAATTTCCTGGTGACTATGGATGGGACACAGCTGGATTATCAGCTGACCCTGAAACATTTGCAAGGAACCGTGAGCTTGAAGTAATTCACAGCAGATGGGCTATGCTTGGTGCATTGGGATGTACCTTCCCTGAGCTCCTTGAAAAGAACGGTGTTAAATTCGGCGAGGCAGTGTGGTTCAAAGCTGGTTCCCAGATCTTCGCCGAGGGTGGCCTTGACTATTTGGGCAACCCAAATCTGATTCATGCTCAGAGCATTCTTGCAATCTGGGCTACTCAGGTTGTGCTCATGGGATTCGTCGAAGGCTACAGAGTTGGAGGAGGACCCCTTGGTGAAGGACTAGACCCACTTTACCCTGGTGGTGCTTTTGACCCTCTTGGTCTTGCTGATGACCCTGATTCATTTGCTGAGTTGAAGGTCAAGGAACTCAAGAACGGTCGGTTGGCTATGTTCTCCATGTTTGGTTTCTTTGTTCAAGCCATTGTTACTGGCAAGGGCCCTATTCAGAACCTTTATGACCATGTTGCTGACCCTGTCGCCAACAACGCATGGGCTTTTGCTACTAACTTTGTCCCCGGACAATAAGAATGTTGTCTCTTCAGCTGCAATTTTCTGCTCCCATTTTCATTTCTGTTGTGTTTAACTCTCATTTTCATCATTGTAATTACTCTAGCAGAAGAACCTGTATGTGGCTGATTATATGTTAGAAATATGGATCCAAAGAAATATGTTTTTATCAAACTCTTGTGCATGTATGTTGATTGGACTGTGTTAGTCATGTTTTTATTTAATTTCCCATAACCTATACCACCCTTCCTTTCACCAATTTCCAAGTTTCTATTGATCCTAGCACCACCATGCAAACTCATCCAGATGACTTTGTTGGGCTTCACGGCCACTGGCATGCTCTAAAATTATTTCTCTTGCGTGTTCAAGATGCCCGGTTTGACATAAAATGTCAACGAGGCAACCGTAGTGTTCAACTGTGGGCTCAATTTTATATTCATTTATCATCATTCAAAAATTCGGTTTCCCTCATCATACCAAACCTGCATGACTACAAGCATTCAAGATTCAACACATCTATGAAAATTATAGCATGAGGTTTCATTCCAATTCTGCACATTTCTGTAAAAAGCTCAAGAGCTTCATTAGCCTAACTATGCATTCCTAAGCCCACAATTATAGCCGTTCAATCCCCCAATTTCTTGTTGGCTATTGCTTTGTAAGCAGCCACTGCGATGCTTAGAATACATTTCTATCATTGAAGTGCCAAGCATACCATCCAACTCGAATGGATCCATCTTCCATGACCAGGAACAGCTAAACCCGAAACAGCAGAAAGAGCACTCAGTAATGTAACATTGCTCGGCACAAGCCCCTCTTTCAACAATTCTTCAAACAATAAGGGGTTGATCAATTTGACAAGGTCCAACTGTCATAGCTGTTGCTGTCTTACATTTTACCGGGGAGTTGATCAATTTGACAAGTAATTCTAGCAATAATTGAATCTAACTTAGTTGCATTGTGTCTGAATATTGTTGACATAGTTGTTAGCACACCAATAAGGGGTCGAGCGAGGAGCATTCTAAATTGTGGGATATTCTTCTTAAAACAACACCTTTTTAAGAGACACACCACATATTCATTTATAAATGTTCAAGTCACTAAATTCCTATCTAATATGAAACTAATTTCTAAACTACTCACGCTTATAATTTTTTTTCAACAGCAGTCGAATAGATTCCATTACATATTGTGTGAATATTTTTATCTAGCATGTCTTATAATAGAGTGGTCTTTTGTAAAATAAAACTGCAAAAACAAGGCTGCGCATAGTCTAGTAGGAAAGGTCTATGAATCTTTAGCTTCTATCATTTGTCCTAACCTTTTTGTCTTTTAATGAATGAATTACACTCTTGTCGGGAAATATATATGACCAACTTAGTCATTATTCACACAAAGAATAAGAAAATAAATATGAAATGTCGGCAATATAAGAGGAAGAGTTTTATACTTGAATTAAAATAAGTATAAGGGAATCCACTAGTACTTGAATGAGATGATAAGAGTCTCTTCCAGGTAAATCAGATGTTTTGGGTTTAAATGCAATCCTTACACGCAACACTGTTAAATATTTTTTGGGAGAAATTTGCCGTATATTGTGGTTCTCCCCAACTCAAATGATTAATCTATGCAGTTGCGTCCAAAAGATACCTGATTTCTACTAGAAAAAAATGTATAAATGGTGCTTAACCCATATTACAAGACACAACACCTAAGAGATAAATCCAAAAAAAAAAAGATATGAGGTCAATTTGCAAGATAAATAGCTCCCCAAATTCGAATTTTAATCCGACTAATTATGGTCAAGAGAACTTTTGAAATTGACTTGGACCATTCCCATGATATAAGCTTTATACTTCTAACTCACAAAAGAGATCTCCTTTTAACAAAATGTTATTTCTACAAGATCAAAGAACCCAACAACAGCAGACCAAAAAAGACAATGGAGTTTTTCTACAAATTTTATTTTGATCAATGAGCAAAATCAGACTAAGTGAGATGAAAAGGATTATGCTTCTCCCACCTTTTTAATTTCGATCCAGTCACTAACCTTCTTTTACACCAACTTACTTACTAAGAAACCTATGAAAAGATGAGTTTCGTCTTCTTCTTCAACTAAGTGCAAAGGACACAGCAAATTGTGGCTATCTTTAAGAACCTCTCTCCTTGCAAGTTTACGCCTAGTTGGGAGCCGGTTGAGTAATAGCCTCCAGCTGAAAGTCTGAACCTTGCTTGGAACCTTAGCTTTCCAGACCTTAACTAACCCTTTAAACCTCATTTCTTCTAAATGAATTTTCTCATTGCATAACTCGAACAAGAAATTATAACCACTGTTAATTGAAAAACCATGACAACCTTTCCACAAAACAAATGTGTGTTTTATCTCGGGCAGAGGCTTGACCAATAGGAGAATCTCCACCAAATCTTCCAATTGATTTTCTTTTCTACACTCAAAGTCTCCCTAGTCAGGCATATATTCAAACACCAAGTACTGTCAAACCAAGTTTGCATTTTTGCGACTTTGACATTAGGTTTTGCTGCAATCGCATAGAGACTTAAAAATCGTAGCACAAAGCACCATGACGCAACCATTTGAATTTCCACAAACCAACATCATTGACACTCCCTAATTTACAATTAATAGATGTAGAAAACCAATTCAACTTAGCAAAGGAGAAAATATCTTGCCATCATAGAGAATCCCTCTTACAAATTAAAGGAGTTGCTAGGTCTTGCCTTCAAATCACCATACCTATAGGATAACAAATCATACCAAATTATAATTTTCTCACTAAGATTTATCTAGTGTCATTTTATTAGAAGAGCCATATTGAACCTCCCAAGGTGCTTTACACCAAGGCCTCTCTCCCTTTTAGGCATGCAGATGTTAGACCAACGGGTTCAGTTAATTTTGTGCTTCCTCTCCACACTTCCCCGCTGAAAATCACGGTGCAACTTTGTAATTTCATTAAAAATCAAATAAGGAGCTTTATAAAATGAGAAATAGTATACTTGTGTATTTGTCATTACTGCATTTAACACCATTATCTTGCCCCTTAAGGACATATATTGCCCCTGCCAAAAGGATAATCTCATTTGAAGTTTGATCAATATGGGACTCCTAGATTCCTTTCTCCTTGGATTTGCGCCTACAGGAATCCGGAGGAAGGAAAAGGGATATAACCAATGTTGCATAAGAGAAAACAAGATGCTTCTTGCAGGAAACTTCTTTTAAATTGTTGCCAATAAGCTTGCTTTTAGACAGGTTCACATATAGACCATAAACTACTTCAAACTAAGAGATACCTCTACTCAAAACCCCAAAAACTTCAAAGTCAAGGGTTGGACTTCCATTAACTAAAATGGACATGGATCTAGAGAACACCAAAGCCTCCATCCATTTAACCCATCTTGTACCAAACCACATCCTAGACATGATGTACCTCAAGTAGCC
Source organism: Lathyrus tuberosus (assembly GCA_022829125.1). Lineage (NCBI taxonomy): Eukaryota > Viridiplantae > Streptophyta > Magnoliopsida > Fabales > Fabaceae > Lathyrus > Lathyrus tuberosus. The sequence goes on along the minus strand of JALAZF010000274.1, from coordinate 1,722,458 downwards.
CCAAGATACATAATCATGGGCTTTTTCGAAGTCAACTTTAACAAAAAAAACATTTTTTATTCTTCCTCTTAGCAAAATTAAGGACTTCATTCAAAACCTACACTTCACCTTGCATTTGCCGTTGTCCTAGGAAAGCATTTTGACACTTAAAGATCAATATGTTCATGACCTATTACACTTCACCTTGAAGCAATTAGTTTAGTTAAGGTCCTATATAAACTACTTACTAGACAGATAGGCATGTACTCATCTAAACATTGATGGTTGTCTGATTTTGGGATCAAAGCTAGAAAAGAGGCAGTCACTTCTTTAAGCCCTTTAGCATTGAGATGAAACTCATTAACAAAATCAAGCACATAAGCTTTAAGAACTTCCTAACACTCCTTGAATAAATTAAAGGTTAAATCCATCAGGGCCATGGCTTTTATCCCTAGCACCAGACCACACCACTTTCTTGACTTCCTTTACATAAAAAGGGGCCCAAAGTGAAAGTCTCTCTTCCATGGTTAACTAATGAAAATCCATGCCCTCCAAGATGGGTCTCTTTTGATTAGGCTCTTTGAAGATGTTCTCAAAGTTATTTTTTACTTCCATTTTCACTTCATCAATTTGGTTTATCTTCCATGTACTTGTATTAAGGTTTAGAATTTTGTTCTTTCGAAACCTTAACTTTGTAGCCTGATGGAAAAAGACAGAGTCCCCCTTTTTAATCCATTTATGCATAGACTTTTGTCTTAGAATTATCTCTTTATAGTGCATTGATTCACATACCCGTCTTAATGCCTCTTTCGTTTTTTCTACCAGAGTTTTTGGATCTATTAAAGTGTCTTAAACTATTAATTGATCTAAACCATTAATATCCTTCATTTCTCCCTCCACTCCCAAATTAAAGGATCCAAAAATTTCCCTGTTCCATATTCTCAAGTTCTCTTTCAGACTTTTAAATTGTTCCTTTAATGCATTAGTTTTTCCCTAAATTAGATTTGAATTCCACACCTTTGACACAAAAGGAAGAAACTGTTGGTGATTCATCAAACAATTAAACAATTGAAGGGTTTTGGCCCCTATTTTAATACACTTCCAGTAATTCATATAGGATATCCAATACTACAAAAAGTATCTATTGCCACAGTCGAGAGAAGGATTCTATCACGGATGGTGGCTCGTGGTAATGAAGGGAGTGATAGTAAGTGAGCTACTTTCTACCATGAGCTAAGGTCTATGGTGAAAAACTGGATAACGCACTGTATTTTACCACAGATGAAAATTCCAATCATGGCAAAATGTTGTCAGCCTGATTTTTACCACTGTTGGAAATTCCAACCGTGGTGAGAAGTACCACGGTTGGAAGTCCCAACCATGGTGAAAATTCAGTTAGTCGAATTTTTCATTTTTCCAGATGCTTTGAGTGACCACATTGAAAAATTTTATCACAATATAGAATATTAAATATTTCTAATACAACAACTACAACTACTACTACAATAACAATAAGAGCAATAGAAAGAACAACAAGAACAAGAAAAAGAATAACAACAACAACAACAACAACGACGAAGACGACAACAATAACAACAATAACAACGATGACAACAACAATAACAACATTAACAACAACAACGACGACAACAAAAACAACGACGACCACGACAACAACAACAACAACAACAACAACAACAACAAGAAGAAGAAGAAGAAGAAGAAGAAGAAGAAGAAGAAGAAGAAGAAGAAGAAGAAGAAGAAGAAGAAGAACAACAACAACAACAAAATCGTTAAACATTAAACCTCAACAACAACAAATCAAAATCAATAGAATCGTTAAACCTTAAATCTCAACAACAATAACAACAATAACAACAACAAAAACAACAATAATAACAATAACAACAACAACAACAACAACAACAATAACAAACAAACAAAATCAATAGAATCGTTCACATTAAATCTCAACAACAACAAGAACAAAACCTAAATCAATAATATCGTTAAACATTAAATCTCAACAACAACAACAACAACGATAAAAATGACAAGAAGAAAACAACAACAACAACAACAATAACAAAAACAAAATCAATAAAATTGTTAAATATTAAATCTCAACAACAACAACAACAACAACATTAAACATCTTATGTGACACAACAACAACTAACATTGCTAACTTGAATCCATGTTTTCATTGCCTCTTTCAAGTTGGAGAAGAGATGATGGAGTTCTGAAATTTGTTAATGAAAGAAATGATGTTTTCGAGTTTCGTTTATGAAAGAAATGATGTTTTTGAGTTTGGTTTAGTGGATAATAGAGTTTTGTAAATTGAAGATGAAGTTTGAGGGTAGAAGATGAAATTCGTCTAAGTTCGTCTGTAGTGTTGTAAATCTTGGAAACATAATTTATTTTTAATTTTAAAAAAATAGGAATGCCCAACTTTTTACCACGGTTGAAATTCCAACCGTGGTGAAAAGTGGCTTAAAAATAAAAAAATAAAACAAAACTGTTAATGTTATGATTCAAACCTATGAACATGCGCCACTTTTCATCTCAGTTGGAAATTCCAACCATGATTGAAAGTGACTTAAAAATAAATAATAAACAAAAGTGTTAGGATTCAAACACATCACCAGACGCCACTTTTCTCCACAATTGAAAATTTCAATTGTGGTTGAAAGTTGTTTAAAAATAAAAATGAAAGAAAAGCGCCTAAATAAATATATTTTACCATGGTGGATAATATGGTCAAAATAAACGTGCATTACGAAATGTAAATTTTCTAATAGTGAATAGTTCTCAAAAATTACCAATTGAGTTGTCACACTCCACTAAATTTATCTTTTATATTATATATTTTTTTTATCTTAAATATTATATTTTAATGCAATCAAATTAATATTTAATTATTTCATATTTTGCTTTACAACTTTTTCATATTCTATTTATTTGTATTATATTGGATATTTGTGTATAGTTTTGAACAATTTAAAATTTGTATTCTATTTAAAGATATGTTAGATTATTTTTAAAATATAATATAGTACCTAAAAATTTATTATCTTTAAAGTAATATATTTTATATAATAAATAGTATTAGATTTTTATTTTAATTTTTATAAAAATAATAAATAAATTACACATTTATAATGCATGCGTTTAATGCTAAAAGAAAATGAGAATAAAGAGAATACAATATTTAATGTAAGATGGGGAAAACATGGATGCTAAATGCCCTTATTACTAGTTTGAAAGTTGATTCTTAAAACTAGTGTGATACCCGTGCGAACGCACGGGTACACGTCTGTGACGCGCATTTGTTCTCAGAATGTATTTGTTTTCAGAATGTATTTGTTTTCATAATGTATTTTTGTAGAATATATTTGTTTACATTTAAAATTAAAAAAAAATATAATTAATAAAAAGTATAAAATTTTCGATTTACTAAATATTAGTATAATATTTGTGCGTTCGTATAGTTACGTATAGAATTAATATAAAACAGCAATATAAAAAAATATAATTTATATAAAAAAAAAATCAATACTTGATATTTGTTATAAAAAAATTTAAACAAACGATATATTTTTTCCTGTATATTAATATTAAATTTTGTTTTAAATTAGTTATATAAATATTTGGGAAAATATAAATTAAATATATACTTATTAACAATTATATGTTTAATAGAAAAAAAGGAATAATTATTATTTACTGAATAAATTTGTCAATTAATTATACAAATAGGGAATGATAATTAAATAAAAATTGTATGGGAATTTTATATGAAAATGTTTAAAAAAAAATTGAGAAATATTAATTGACATTTTATAATAATATTTCATATGACAATTTATTATGTTTTAAAATGTTTTTATTTTAACAGGAAGCAGGTGAAATAATTTGGGGAAAGAAGGGGAAGAAAATCGGTGAAGCATTCTTGTGTGGCCGGAACGGATCGGAAAAGCAGCGATGGGGGCGAGGTGGGGAGAGGTTCGAAGGCGGACGAACTGTTGGAAAATGGTGGTTTGCAGACAGAGGCGAAAAGGTAAAGCATATGTTTTATGTTGTGTATTATGGTTTTAGAGGTTGCATGTTTGTTAAATAGTGTTGCTTTGGTTGTAATGGTTAGGTTTATTGTATGGTATAAGGATATAAGGTGTGGGACGACTGCAAAAAAGAATGTGCTGGTAAGTCTATAATGAAGACAGATTATTTTGTAAAGTTCATATAGGAATATATATGTGATTATAGGGTTTTTTGGTTGTGATTGTGCAGCAGATTCCGCAACATGTGATTAAGGAGTGTGTGGGGCTAGAATCTGATCGAATTTTGATGTATGCTTGTGATATGAAAAGGATTTACAATTGTGAGCTCCATATTCGTGATAGAGGGTACCATGTGGAGAAGTTTGTTGGCCATGGTTGGTATGAGTATGCAAAGGAAAGAGATTTGAAGGATGGGGATAGAGTTGGGTTGTGCATTCGCAAGCCTGCTGGGGACCGAATGATGGTTAAGTTATTAAATCGTAAATAAGATAAAAGTATTTATAGTTTTAGGTTTAAGTATGTATGATGGTGTATTAATTTTGCGCAGAATTATGTTAAATATGTATTGGAAATGTTTAAATATAAATTCAGTATGTTGTTGATTTATATCAGTTGAAGTTGAGTTTAACAGATTTATCTAAGTTTTTTTATTGAATAAGTATATGTTTGGATGTTCGAATGTCGGGGTAAAAAAATGATATTTAGTTGTTGAAATGAAGATTAATGGTAGTTTCTGTTAATTTTCTGTTAAATTTCTGTTAATGTTAATTATGTTTGTTGTGTAATGAAACAGGCTCTATGATACCAATGGTTGCTGATAAACATGTTATTGTTAGTTTGGCAGCTTTATGATTGAAATGAAAATGTCATTATATTACTTCAAAATATAAAGTTGTGGTTATTGAAGTGGTCCATGTATGAGGTTTTAACTGGTTTATTGTTTCGAAATCATAAATGTTGATATTTTTATATTCTTGTTCTGGCAGTTTTAGTTGCTGGTATGTTGCTGTTTGGTGTTTGAATTTGCAGGGCTGTGCTGTTTAGGAGTTAATATGAATGACCAGGTATACTGTGTAATTATTTTGTAGAGTAGATTGTTTATCATTTCATGTTCTAAAGTTTTCTAATTCATCTAATTAACAGAGTTATGTTGATAGAAAAGTTGTTATCATGTTTGGTGTTTTTATTATGTTTGGTGTTTATGTCGAGCTATTTGCTGAGACATCGGTTTTTAAGGTCAGACATCAAATTTTAATGTATTTTGCCCTATTAGTGTTGGCTGTTGACCATGCAGCAAAGAAAGTCACAGTAAGTCAAATTGAGTGGTCTCATTGTTATGTATACCACAGCTACATTAGGGGCATCCAGTGAACTGAAGTTTATGTTATCAATACAATCTGGGATCCCCCTCTTTGAAGTTGTTGTAACAGGCTCATTGTCACAAGTAGATGTAATCTGTATTTCATGTGAGCCCAAAAAATGGTTAAAACAATAGAAAGGTGCGTGCAGGCTGAAGACAACCTTGGGCAAGTTTTTTGTTTAGTGGGAGACTTACAATTATCTGTGGATCATTGTAAAGCATCTATTCAGGTAATTTTTCTTTTTGACAAGTCTACTATCTTATAGTACGATCCACAGGTTTATATTCTCAGTTGGAGGAGTCATTATGTGGTTACAGGTGACAATGGTGATTCAAGAAGTACTAAGATTATTGAATTTGTTGTTTACTTGTCGAATGTTTTGTGTCGGTGCATGCATCAAATGATTTGCTCTTGAAGTATAATTTACTATTTTTTTTCGATTTATGAACTTCTTTAATATATTTGGCTTCTTTCAATATTTTGTTTGGCGAGAATATTGAAATATGAAAATACTGGTTTTTGCAGATGGAAATTATAATTTTACTTTATGACAGAGATGGAACCATCGAATATGATTGGTTAGGTTGAATTTTGTTAATTTGTAAAGTATGGTTAAAGTGGTTATGTTCTTTTTGCGGCAGTGGTTTGTGACCATTATTGTTGGCGATAATTGAGTTTGCTGAATTTATTAAAAATGTTTAATTGTATTAGAAATTTTTTGTAAAGTAAGATAGGGTACTAATATAAATATGGGCCGGTAGATTGATGTATAGAATAGGAATAAGTGGGTTTTAATGCCAAATTATAACCCACTACTCATTAATTTTGTTTATGGGTAGTAATTAGTTTGGCTCTGTATCTTCCAAGAATACATTTTCCAAACTAATTAATGGTTTTGGATTATCAATGCTGGGAGAAGATTAAGAGTGTTTGGGTAAAGTTTATATATAACCTTCTTTTTGTTATCCACAGATATTATAATTCTGAAAGTTAGTACTGCTTATATGGCCAGCAATCATGGAAAGGAGGTTTCACAGGCTACACCAACTGATGTGCATGAAGCAGAGGAGGTTTGATTTCATGGATGGATGGGTTCCTTTTATTGAAATACTATATCCCTTCCTACATTTGTTTGCTTCTGTTGTTGAGATTGTTTTTTGTGATTTAATGAATAGGTGCAACAACAACTCGATGTGGCTGTTCAGGTAACAACAAATATTGTCATAGAACGACTTCCAGTGAATGAATTACATGTTGACAACATGCGAGTTCTGCCGCAACCAGATAATGCTGGTGTTGTTCATCCACTAGTGGAGGTTAAATTTCGTAAATACATGGTTTTTTTTGTGTTGAAATCTATATACAATTGTGCAATTGTTTTTCTGAGCCTTTTGACATTCTGTTTTTTGTTATTTAATTAATAGGTGCAAGAACAATTTGATGTGGTTGTGCCGTTAACAGCAGAGGTTGCCATTGAACGGGTTCCAGAGAATGCACAACATGCTAACAATAGCCGTCCTTTGCACTATCGAGAACAGTCTGATGTTGAACATCGTGATGAGTTGCAACTGGTATGACTGCGGTGAATAGTGTGTGGTTTCTAAAGAATAAATCTGTTTACCAGATGTCAATCTTTGTGCTATGTTGTGACATAAAATATTTTGTTGTTCTTCTTCTCAATAATGATTTATTGGTTTTTTCCATTAGGAACGTCGTTCAGTTGCTGTTCGACAAAGGCAGAAGAGGAAAAGATTAAGTCAATCAGGAACTGCGCGTATGAGATTTAACAAATTTCATGTAGCAGATGATGATGAAGTGGAGATTGATATGTATGATTCTGATGATGATGATGAGCATGACTATGGCTGGGAGAACTTTATGAGATCAAGTTGTTTTCGAATTCTGACTAAGTTTTCAAATTATAATTATGTGTGTCATGTACTGGTGTACTAAAGTATTTTAATTTGAATTTGTTGTTTATTGATCCTTTATTTTAAGTTTGTCTTTTGTTTTTAAAATATGCATAGTGTGAAACTTTCTTGACCTCGTGATTGAGTTTTTATGTATGAATAAATGTTGACAACATATTTCATCCACAAAATAAATGGGATAAGAAAAGCATACTACTTTGTTGTGTGTTTATGACGATTGATAAAGAAGAAAAGTAATATTGTAAGTTGCTTTTGTTGGACTGCTCCTATCATATGAGGAAACACTGTGTATAAAGGTTAATTTTAAGTCTTTATATGAAAACTATTTCTACATGCCACAAACTAAATGTACAGTATTAATATTATTTATTACCTTTTAAGTAATGTTAATTAGTATTTCAAGAATTTAAGTTTAAAACTATATATAAAACTTTATATTAGAAATTGTGTATTGAATTATTTAAAATTTTATGAATAATTATTTTATGATTTTTTTAAATATAAAATTTTTATTTATTTGATTGTTGATGAGTATATAGGAATTGAGTGTTTGATCTTTAGTAGTTTTTAAGAGATATATAAATTTACATTGTAATGTAAAGAAATATTTATTTAGTGTTTTATAAAATCTAATGATTTAAAGTTTCAAGAAAATAGAGATATTTTAATCAAACTTTTATTTATTAGTTTGTTTAATAACACACTCATTATTAGGCACACTTTTTTTAACCAAAATAAAGGATGTTATGATGTTTTTGTTTAATCAAGGATGATGTGTGGTATCAGAGTTTTATTTGTTTAATCAAGAAAGATATTTGTTAAGGATTTGGAAATCTTTTTGTTATGATGATGATATTTTTTTTTGAAAGATAGTTATCTTTTAAAAAGAGAAATTCAAAAATACAAAATATTTAATGTTTCATTAAATAAATCTTTCATTTTAATTTTCTTTTACAAATAATTCAATTATTTTATAATCGATATAATACATTATGCTACAAATAATTCAATTATTTTATAATTGATATAATACATTACGCTAAAAAAATAAGAATGAATATAATACAATATTAAAAATAAATCAAATGCGCTTAACACACCGTAATAGGGCGATCACATGTGTAATGATATGGATATCTCACGAAATAGATATTTGTAATAATACTTATATAAAATATATTTATTTATACAGTTAATATAATATTTACAAATACTATAATAGTATTTGATATTTATAAAATTAAATCATTACATAAATATTTTTATAAAAGATACCAACTGATGTCTGCGATTATTGATTCTATTTTTAAAAAATATAAATTATATATTTTTATATTTTCTCGGAAATCGTTTTTCATGCTTTCATGGGTTTACCAAAAAATATACATATCTATAATTGATTGTTAGGGTTTTGACCGATTTTGTTAATAATAATAATAATATAAGTAAAAAATAAAATGAAAAAACACCTAAATTTTTTAAAGTGAAACTGCATCATCAAAATGACAAGTTACGTGGATTTAAATAATAATAATAATAATAATAATAATAGGAAAAATTAGAAACAATAAATAAAAAAAATATGGAATGAAGGGGGGTGGGGACAATGTTAGAGATATTAATTACATTTATTTTTTGTCCAACAAATAAAATAATTATTATTGCATTAAACTCTAAAATTGATAATTATTAAAAAATAATATTATTTAACAAAATAAGTAATTATAAATAAATGAAAAAAAAATATTTTACAATAATTTATAAATTTAATATAAAATATTATATTTATTTCAATATTTTAATATATATAATATAGAATATTAAAAATGTAATTGTATTTACAAATTTGTAATAAGAAATGAATTGTTTTTTGTTATTATTTGATATTTATTAAGTTTTATATTAATATGATTAAATTTCTGAATTGATTTTGTATTATATGATTTAATTGATTGCTATTGTCGGATTTTTATGAATAAAAAATGTTTGATGGTTTATAGAAAAAGTATAATATGTTATGCATATTTTGATTTTATTTTTAATACATATTTGATTATGACAACTTTATTAAATTTAATTATGATTAGAAATATGTATAATATTCAAATTAAAGTGGTTTAATTAGGTGATTTTCTTGCAATTATGACAATTTAGAAAAGTATTTTAATTTTATTCAAAATTTATTGGAAAAATATTTAAATCATTTATGCAAACAGACTGTAACTTTTTCTCGATTTAAAGTTTTTTCTTCGATGTTAAGTTTGTTTCCATTCTAATGTTAATCAATTAAGTGTGAGAATTGTAGTGTTAAAATAGTAATCTTCTTTATAGAATGTGATGGTGGTTACTCATAGGAAAAAACAACCATGCAGTATTTCAAAAAACGATTATCATCAAACGAAATATGATATTCAAATACTGGTTCTTTGGACAGTGCTGAAATAATATATAGGTAACAAAAGAACATGTGTTTTTTAAAAGCGGGAATTACAAAGTTAAGGCAATAGTGATTAACTAAACATAGAATTCTTCGATGATACAAAGTCCCAACATGATGTTCGTAATCTAAGGGTGTTCATGTCTTCTAAGAACGTTGACATATAGCCTTTCTGGAGGAATTGTTATTGTGAATTGAAGCATATCACCTTTGCCAAGTCTGTTATTCACAGCATACTGATACCAGTCCTTTGTCATAAACTTCTCCATCTTGTTGATTTTGCCATTACGGCGTGCAGAACGTACATCAGCTTGATAAATCCTGCCGTCTTCTACATCGATCAACTCAAGACTTGTCTGATTGATGTGCAAAATTTCACGTGTAACCTTGTTTGGGAAATGCTGCAGAAATGGTACAATAAAGCTGAGTTACAGAATTTGTCTGCTGTAACGCTATTTTGTTGAAGGACTAAGTAATTTGGAACTTACCATGACATTCTTTGTAGCCTTGTATCCAAAAGTGATTCTCTTTTCCCAGTGGAATTCGTTGTTGCATTGTTGATCATCCAACATCTGCCCATCAGATTGTTGGTTATCAGATGTTTGCATCGCAGTCTGTTTGTGTGTTGAAGACCTGTAATGAATGTTGAAGAGATAGTGATTACTATAATTATTATAAAGGTGAAATATAGTAATTAAGACATATTGATAGTGTAATATTGATTTGATGCGGGGTAAGTTATAGTATTGATAGAAAATCAAAGGTGTGTTTGATTGTAGAGAGTGGTGGTTGTTCTGTAAATGCAGCATATATGTTTAGTTTTATTAGAGATAACCTGAGGTTGGTTGGAATATCAGAATGTTGAGTAGGGTTGATGTTCTCAGACAACAAATGGTTATCCTTTTGAAATTGGACCTGGGATGTGTCTTTATTCAGTTGTCGTAATTGGTCGTCAATTAGCTTTCTCTGTGTCAACCATAATTCGAGATTTCTAGAATGACATGAAAACCATAGACAGAGTAGTAATAAGTAATGAACGCAGGTTGAAGTTAGTTTTGGCAATACAGAAAAGTGCTATATGTGAGATATACCTTGCTCTATGGGCCCTTGGTGTATCTGGTTCATTAAAAGTAGAGATAGAATTTAGGTGGCCTGTGGGAGGTGCTTCCTGTGAGATATAGACATGAAATATATGGTTTTTAGTAAAATATGATATGAACATATTAAATTGTAGCTGTTAGAATAAAACAAAAGATTAGAAATGTAACAGAGAAAGTTTACAACATAATGCGTTCAACAGCAATGAAATTTAGTCATTTTTCCAGGAAAAAGTCTTTTACAAATTCAAATGTATTCAACAGCAATGAAATTTAGAAATGTATTCAACATCAATGAAATTTAGAAATTCAAATGTATTCAACAGCAATGAAATTTAGTCATTTTTCCAAAACGACTTAATTCTTCGGAATGTCGACATGAGAATGTTTCATTCCTTATTTCATATTCTGAAAACTAATTATAGAATTTAAACAATATGGACAGTCAGTTAAATTATTTTTAGATTGAAGTAATCTAATGAACAGAATCGAATTTCATTCAATAGAGTTGCTCAATCGTATGTCATAATGGAATTAAGTTACTGTAAATAGAATAAAATAGGCTGAAATTTCACATAACAGTCCATTCTTATAACTAATATGATATAGTTGAAGTATAGTATAAGTCCTTAGTTGAGTTCTGTGAGATTATACCTGGGGCGCATTGGGAGTGCAGGTGTTTGTGGTTGCTTGATTACAATTTGGGGAGGTGAAGACACTTGTATAGGATCTTTAGCAAATGAGACCCTTTTTTTGGGGAGGGGCTGGTCCGTATTTGGGCGGAGGCGATTCAAGTCTGTACCAATGTTACTATAATGAAAGGATAGGTAAATTAGTTAGGTTTTCATAAGGCATTGGGTAAACATGCATGCAAAGGAAATAGAGGAAGCGTACCGGGGTATGAGGGTTCCATCTTGCGGCGTACTGGTTGTTTCTTTTGAATCTGATCCCAGAGATAGTTTGAGATAGTCTTGCTTAGTAAGGATGCCCCTAAGGCGGTGGCGGTCCTCAGAGGTTGTTGCGACTTCGACAAGCATTTTTTTTTATCGTGGCGTCAACATCTTGCATGTCGGTGTTGCTGGAGATAGACATGCGATGAGCATGAAACTGATAAACAAAGCGTATAACAAATAAAGGAAAATGATAAGAAAGATTAAAGTGGTTTGCGTACCTTGGAGGGGGTCGGCGCGGGTGATCTGCAGACATGCTTGTGTTGTTTTAGGAAGTGTGGTTAGCAAGAGTGGTTTCAGTGTTCGTAACATATATAATACATTATGGTAATGGTGTAACTTATTGGTGATGAAATGTATTTGTATAGGTTATTATGGATACTGCATTTTGAGTCGTTGGATGAATAAAGGTGCTAGTGGAAAGGACTGAGATATTTATTTATAGATTGTATTTTAAAAATACTGGGAATAATATAAATGAAATTATTTATGAGTAGAATAAATAGAAATATATTATGTTGGAAACTAGGATTGTTTATCCAAAGTAATAAGTTATCAGCATGAAAAAGCCTAGGCAATCATTAGTTTTAAAAGTGAGTGAATTTTTTGTATAAAAAATATTAATAAATAAAGGAATGGAATTAAATAATTTTAAAAAGGCAACAGTTGAAGGTGAAGGGGTGGGTATGGACCGACATGCCTTTGGTGAAGGGGGTGGGGCGGGGCTACTATTTATATCGCAGTGAGGGGATAAAAATTTAACGTTCTTGTTTTTGCAGGCAGAGGGGCGATCGCGTAGCAGTTCATTCTGGTGGGGGTGCCGACAAACAAAGAGTGGTATGGGGTCGAGAAGACAATGGGATAAGCTTGGGAGAGAGATGTTTCTCCTCCAGGGTATGGAAGAACGGGAGGTTGTTAGGAAATGGAGGGAGAAGTTTATCATGGAACCAAAACACAGGGTAGTTGCTGGAAGGTTTGGACGTAATAAATGTATCTGTAACAGTTGCATGCAAGTTATTATGTCTATTTTTTTTAAAGATATAGCTTGCATGATAGTATTTTTCATAACATATGTATTTTGTGATGTGATGTGTATTATGGGAAAACTGAAGAAAAAACATATTTGGTATTCAATGAGTCAATTTAAGTAACTAACAAAGTTATGTGTGTGTGCAGTTTTAAAGGAAAGGGAAAAAAAGAGAATGTGGCGTCTGTTAAAGAAACAGAGAATTTGTTTAAAAAAAGGAAAAGGTATTTTTAAGAATCTTATAATGTAAAGAACTTATATTTAATGTTTGTTTTATTGGTTGGGTGGTGAATGGGAATTGTAATAATCTACATACTTTGTTGTATCTCCAGTGATGATGTTAAGATCAAACAAAAGGGTTCAATGTCTGGTATAGGAGCAGGTTATTGTCTTGGGAAAAAGGGAAGGTAATTGGAATTTATGATATACATATATGTGGTGTATGTAAGATTACGTATTATTGAAAATGAGCGAATTTTATTCTGGTGATGTATTGCAGGGGAACTGCTGTTATGTTTGAGTATGAAGCCAATTGGACAATGGTGGTAAAGAATGCAAATAAGTTGAAGAAAAATGTGCTTGTAAGTAAATGCAGAATTTGATTAATAAGTTTAGGTTTATAATATTAGGAGATAAATGCATTGCTAATATTTGTGTATATCTGTAGAAAATTCCTACTGATGTTATTAGGAAATGTCTCCGTGGACCCATTGACTATGTTCGTCTTTGGGATTCGGACGAATCTGTTGCATATTATTGTGATGTGAAGAAGACACCAAAGAAATTAGAGAAATATCTATTAGGGAGCTGGTATCGTTTTCCAAAAGATCGGGACATAAAAGATGGAGATCGTCTGCATTTTTCAATTCGGTATCCGCCTATAGAAGAAATTGCCATTTCAGTTGAGCGTGGTGATGCAAGCTGAAGCTTAGTTTGGTTGTATACTGGTGTTGAATGTCCTGGAAGTTAAAGAATCGTTTTGTTTATAGTTGGTTTTCATTATGGCTGTTGTTTTGAATGTTTTGAATGTTATAGTTTGTTATCAGTTTAGGTTTGCAAGTATTTTGGTTGTAATGGTTGTTTTGGAAAATCTGCTTGATGCTATTGTATTTTGGTTTCTATAAGTTTTTTAGTTGTTATCAGGTTTTGTAGATGTAATGACTATTATTCTTGAATACATAATTGGTTTCAACTTGATTATGACAGTATTTGGCAAGTTTGTTATGACAACTGTTAAACAGAAATGTCAACTTTATTGTGATTGTGATGCTGAGTTTTCTGAAAACCATAAATAGAAAGTTGTCATAATTTCATGTTTCATCTAAATGATAAATGAAAACTGAGAAAATTTGGTTATCATAAACTAATGATAGCATAAGAAATTTTCTTTGAGAACAACATAATGGGAATTTATTTATGTGACCTGCTGGTAAATTTTTGTACCAACTCTGCATCAAGTAAATCATTATTTTAGTATCTGCAATGATTATTGTGAAGAAGAACAACAGATCACAAGATGACCCAAAAGCACAGAGTATTCAACAGAATAAATATTAAAAGGGGAAGAAAAAGAAATGCAGCAGTGTATATAGTATTTCAACAAAAAAGCAGTATCGATTTATGAAATTGAAGCTCGCCTGGTTGATCGGCAACACCAGGATGAAGTCGGTGGTGCAGAACTCGGGTGTTGTCAGGATGTGGTTCCAATATATAATTTGTAGTCACAATATATAGATATGTCTAAGTTTTAAATGCAACATTTCCCATTACCTTTTTAAAATTATCAGAGCAGGATTAGTATAACTGGGGTAACAGGAAGTTGTGAAAGTTTCTGAACATATTAAATGGATGATAATGAACAATATGTGGGAAATGCTGATATTGAAGCAGATGAAACAGCTGTGAAAAGTACACTCAGTTCTGTACCATTCATGTGGAATGTGATTGGCGTAAATGTTGTAGCATTGCTGTGAATGTGTTGGAAAATTCAGATATTGATTAAAATTAAGTAATAAATATGATATAGTTCAAGTTCAATCTAGATATTGTTGAAAATTTCTTTATATACAACATTTGTTGTTGAGAATTTGGGTTTATCATCTTCACCATGTATCAATATTTTGATTGCATTTTTGTTGGTGGCTCTGGATAGTGCAACATAGATTTGCCCATGTGTAAAAACATCCTTTGGTAAATAAAGTCCAACATGATCGAGAGATTGGCCTTGTGATTTATTTATTGTCATTGCAAAGGAAACAACAATTGGGAATTGGCGTCTATTTAGTTTAAAAGGCCAAGGAGATTGTGATGGGGACATATCCATTCTTGGTATATAAACCAAGTTGCCAAAATTTATTCCATCCATTATAGATGCTTCGAGAACATAATTTGCCATCCTTGTTATGATGAGTCTTGTCCCGTTACATAACCCGGCTGCTTGATCAATATTGCGCATAAGCATGATAGGCGTTCCAATCTTCAATTTAATGTGATGGTTAGGCAATCCTGAGGTAGCAAGGGAACTAAGGAATTCTGGTGTTAGAATATCAACAACGCCACTGTCATGAATTTTAGATCTATCGACAGAATTTGAACTGTAATAGTTATGTATGTTACCTGTAGGCAAAATGAAATTGTGAGGTGGGAAAACGAAGATATGGTTTTAGATAATGAAATAGATATGGTCTAAAATTGAAACCTGACATTAATGTGAGAACTCGATCATTAATTTGATCAACCACTTCCAAAGTTGAAGCCAGTATGGCTCTACCCTTAAAGTAGTGATTTGATTGAAAGTTAGACAGGAACTGTGGGTATGTGCTTTCAATTATGGCGTCAATAGGATCGGTGTAATCAGTAATCAATAGTTCATTTGGAATTTCAATGTTGGCATATCCGTCATTTGGTTCAGAAATTCTGCCCTCACCTATTTTTAAGAGCCAATTTGAGAATTCAAGCATTTTGTTTATTTCATGTTGATTATAGCCGCAGTGTAGTCGCATATTCTTAGTCAAAGTTAACACCTTTACAGAATGCCATATATACGATGCATTTATTGCAGAATGGACTATATCTGAACGACTTCCCATAGGAACAACTGGTAAAATTTATCTAAAATCCCCACCGAAGGCAACAACTTTTCCTCCAAAGGCACTATCATAATTGCTATAACTGCTCATTACATCTTGCAGTGTCCGGTCAAGCGCTTCAATAGCATGCCTGTGTGCCATTGGTGCTTCATCCCAAATAATTAATTTTGTTTGTCTTAGTAATTCAGCAACTTCATCGGCATAATTAATCTTACAAGTTGAATTTTCTAACGTGGGAACTGGTATTTTAAATTTTGAATGTGCAGTTCGGCCGCCGGGTAATAATAGAGCAGTTATACCACTTGTTGCAACTGTTAAATAGATATTATGCTTTGACCTCAAGGCAGCTACTAATGTTCTCCATATGTATGTTTTGCCCGTACCACCATACCCATGCAAAAAGAAAACTTGACCTTTTTCTTCCAAAACAACACTCATAATTTGTTCATATATCAGTCTTTGTTCATCTAAGAAGATAAAATCAGATATGTAAAAAGTACACATGTAATATACAGAGTGTAAGTATAAAGATTTGCACACACCTGTCATTGCCGCAAACAGATTCGCAAATTCAGATTTCATTGTAGGGATATCATAGTTTCTTTCATCATATATAAACCTATTTCCTAGCTATCGCAGGACATAATCATCTGGATACGGAATAGGTTAAAATCCTTGAGAGTGCTCCGATTTGCTTGTAGTATTTTTTCGATTTCAATTAATGTCAAATTCTGCAATTGATATTCTGATAACATTAAATCTGCAATACAGAAGAGTAATGTTGTTAAATATAAAAAGCAATTACCGAGACTATGATGCACAAAAGTTGAAAATTTAATAGTTAGAGGGCGTCACAAAAGCTGAAAATGAGATTAAATATGCTGTCACCTGAATTATGAGCCAAAATTCTCTGTTTATATAAGATTCCATCAGATAATAATTGAAAGGATTCTTTCCAAACATGAACTGGCCTATTTACAGCTCCTGACAGGAGCATAACGACAAAAATTCTCCTCAGAAAATCTCCTGAACCCCATTGACTTGCCTTTCTAATGGCACCAATATACTCTCTATCGTCTTGAAGGAATCCCATTGCAAAACAGGCATCCCGAAAAGAATTAAATTGAGTGTCTTTGATCTTGCGTATTTCATCATATGAGGTTGGTCCTGTGACTATTGTCAACATCATCCACAAGTAATACAGTTCTCCAGTAGTCGGCAGAACCCATATCAAACGTCCAATAGTGAAACCTTTTTTCCGAGGCTTCCATAAACGTTTTGTTCTAACATAAACAAATTTGGAAACAAATTGTGCATTTGTTAATAATTTGGCTTCTTCATATTTGGCATTAGCGACTAACCATGCAGTAAACATTGATTCAGTGATACTTGCTTTTTCTAAAATATCTTCCATGCGAGCAAAATCAGTGTAGTAAATTAGTTTCTCGCCTATCAAATGATAAAACATCCGTTCCACAGATGGTTTCCGACCATGGATATTATATGATAAAATTCGCCAGCATGCTTCACTTGGTGAAACATACCTGCAATCCAAATATTGTTTTATCTTATCAACTGGTTCTGTTCCAGTTTGGGAATCTGACTGGGAATTCACTATTGTAGTTGTTATTCTATCATATCCTTTATGTATGTATTTGAAAAGATATTTAATAGAAGTGCTCTGGTTGCACCATTCCATATTAATATGCACACGGTATTTTAAAAGTAGCCCAGCATTGTATGGCACAACATGGCGGTTGTCCAATGATATTCCGTATTTGAGAATTGTGTGTGTTTTTAATCTCCTTCTATATAGCGGATAGCCGTCTGAATCAATTATGGTAACTTCATTGAATTTCTTTGGGAAAAATTTTGAACATCTTCGATTCTTCATACATGGTGAAGTGATCCGGGCAAGACCGCATGGACCATGCATCATGTTTTGTTTGACCAGACCATATAAATCAGGATAGTAAACCGGGTATGGAATTTCAGCACATATGATAGCATCAATATCAGATGGGGTGGGATATTTGCTTTGAGGATGCAAGAACAACAGAATATGTGCGTGTGGCAGTCCTCGCTTCTGAAATTCAATTGTGTACAGAACTGAAATAATCGAAAAACTGCATAGCTCAGAAACAAAATTTCAATGTAGGCAATAGATAAAAATAGAAGACATAATTGCATAAGAGACGTACATGCTATTACCCTGCCCAGGTCATGTTTTTTGGTTAAATCTATCATCAATTTGTTGAATTTGATTTTGAAAATCCTGGAAATTATATCGGGCCTATCATGTGGCTTCAAACCAGTCCCTGCCAAAAGTTGCAGAATTTCAGGCCAAGTCGGATTGCATGTGAACGTCACAAATAAGTCTAGAAATCCTAGTTTGCTGGAAATTGCCATGCCATCGAAATGGAGTTGGTCCATATATCTCTTGCTTCCGAAATAAGATGACGGGAGCACAACTCTTTTTCCTTTTTTACCTGTTACGTCCTGGGAAGTATTGCCATACTGATCATTTAATTCCTTGTATTTTCCAACTCGCAATTTTGACTGATTTTTGCGCAACCAATTCAACCTTTCCGGTTCCATCATTGCATATCCATCGACCAAAAATTGTTGGAAAAGTCTGCATGAGTGGAGCAGAGTTTTAGCCTCGGTATCACGTTGCTGCAATTTAAAACACAACCAATCTTTAATGGTTTGTCGATTTTGCTTCGTAACTAAATGTTCATGTTGGTAATTGTGGAGTATATTATTTCGATAACCATCTTCACTGTATACAAAAATAAGAGGATACTGGTATGCAAGGTATGCTGGGTGGAACTCATCTATCCTCTGTAATTCTCCATCTCTTGCATGGACAATAATGTCCCTTTTAGAGGCTGAATCAACATCACCGACAATTAGTGCTGCTACTTCGGAAACAGTATGAGTGTTGTAGAGTCTACCATCATGTTGACGATCATAAATGAGCTTTAATTTTAAGTCTAAGAATGAATTACCTTCCAAGAGATCCCTTGCCATTCTAAAAACCTTGGCATGAACATTACAGTCATCTAACATAATTTTTAATTTGCCAACAATATCTCTCATAATCCCTTTGTTATCCCTGTTTGAAGTGAGATAGTAGTTTTTAATGAGATAGGACTGAATGCAAAATAATAATACAAATTTGGAAACAGTACAATTACCTAAAACAGTCTATCCTGTTGTCAATTTCATTATTGGTGTCATAGATATAGAGTTGGGCATATTGTGGTGGATGGCCGATCGCTGGTAGCAAACCACCAATTCTGTGACATGTTTGCCCGTGAAGCCTCAAAGTTGGTGGCCCTATTCCATTACAGTGTGTTCTGTCAAATTTCATACTTGGTGATGTGAAAGAAAACATTGCATTGTAGGTTCTAATATTGGTTTGGTAGTTGTTACTTTCAGGTGAACTTTGTTTGCCGTACAGCAGGTTCTGTATAAGGGGTGGTGGTTCTTTGAGAATTGGCAGCACAATTTTCCCTCCCTTACAACAGATGCTGAACTTAGGATTTGCAGTGTTGCATGATTTCCGCTTGCGTTCTTGGTACCACATTGCTGCCCCACAGAACTGGCATTTATACATAGGGTTGCCAATATCAAAATATGCTTCATTCAAATCAATGGCTAATCTATTAGTGGAGTCATCATCTGAGTTTAAATTGTCCTTCGTAGTCTGATGATCATCAGAATCAAAGAGACCTTCATCAGATGAATAAGAAGCACTATTTATATGCATGATTTATGGCATTGTGGATTGGAGCAGCAAGACCAGTTGACGATTGAGGATCATTCGTCAGATGACTGGGAATTTTGTGTATATCAGGGACATTTGCCAAGTAGGGATGGATATTTGGATTTAGCCTGGTATTTAAAATCAACCTCCTCATCTTTCTTGCAATGAAAGCAGCAGCAGACTTTGAACCAGAAACAGATGGATAGACATTAGTTGACTGAAAAACCTCAACAGCACCATAGTGATGTGCATGTTTGTTTTTCTTAAAATTCATTATGAGCTTTCGTCTTTTCCTTGCATCAGCTGATTTTGTGTTACCAATCTCTAATCTTGGAAAGTTTGGTGTAACAGCCTGCGCCCGCTCGCGCACGAGTCCCGACACTATTACAAACTCAGACTTAATCACTAGCCCCCTTTTTCAACTATACTAGTGTTTTTGCCTCCCGTGGGAATCGAACACATGCACCTGGGGATAAGTACATAGTTCATTCCATTCCCACTACCAATTGAGCTACTAGCTCAATTGGTAGTGGGAATGGAATGAACTATGTACTTATCCCCAGGTGCATGTGTTCGATTCCCACGGGAGGCAAAAACACTAGTATAGTTGAAAAAGGGGGCTAGTGATTAAGTCTGAGTTGGTAATAGTGTCGGGACTCGTGCGTGAGCGGCCGCGGGCTGTTACATTTGGTGCCTCCATATGAGGTGCATTAAAGAAATCAGTGGCACCATAACCATGTACATGTGAGTTTTTCTTAAAGTTCATTATCAGCTTTCGTCTTTTCCTTGCATCAGAACATTTGTTGTTACCAACTGGTAATTCAACATTATCCATAAAATGAATCAGTTTTATCAACGTTCTAAGAAAATACAGTTCAAATTCAATTAGAAAATGTAGTTCAAATTCAGTTTTATGTTGTATGAGTAAGCAGAACTCAAGGGAACAGGGAAATATCCATATAAAGGCATGTGAAAATATCTACACCAGATTTGTGGGCCATGTGGAATCAGCAGGAGCCCCAGAGAACACTTGAGTTGCTTTATATAGATGAATCATAGTTTTTTAATTTTTTTGAATATATATATTACATGATGTGATTAATATGTTGCATAGCACACAATTGGGACTGTTTGCATGTGAAACAAAACCTGTGAACTGCTATATTTGTAGTCCACAATGATGGCTTGCTTTATATAGAGGAATGATAGTTTTCCAATAGTATTGAATATATATATTATATGATGTGATTATGCTTTAGGATATCACACAATGGGGACTGTTGGCACGTGAAATTAAAGGTTAAGTTAAATAAGCTGGACCCATGTTTTTGGTAGTAAAATGGTACAATACAATAAAGACAAAATGCATGTGATGCTGAATATATTGGAATAAATAGAAAGTTTTGGCATATCAAATAAAGAATTAGATCTGGTGTGAAGAACCATAACTCTTGTTACTACTTGCTAAACTGGGTTATTTGGTTCTCTGTTCAAAATCAATGGCAACAGGGGCAGGGATAGGAGCTGCAGATCTGGTGGATACTTTTGAAATTACAAAGTTGAGCATTCAAGTAAGTTTGCTAGTAATTAAATTAATTCATAGTTGTTTTCCAATTTTATTTTCAAGAAACTATTTCTTGTTGGTACAAATCGCAAAAAAACAGTATACAAATTTATGATGGGAATATATGTGGTGCAGCCGTTTCTGGAAATTGATCCAACATTTGTTAGAGTTCACATAACAGATCTAGCAAAGACATGGACGATAATAAAGAATGATGGAAATGTTTCTGAAATTGAATTTAACGCAAATGAGAATGTTCCCATTGTTGTTGCTGGTTGGACGGAGCTGCAACAACTGTATGAACTTCCAAATGATGTGGTTGTAGTTGTTGCTTTTTATGGGAACAACAAATTTGAAGTCGCTGCGTTCAAAGAGATAACTGGGATGGAGGATCTGACAATATTTCACAGTAGGTACATAAACCAGAAAGGCATATATACATTTGATGTTGAGCTTTCAGAGGAAATCGTGTCCAGACCAAAATTAGTTGAGTTAGAACTTTCAAAGTTATAAATCTTTATTATACATTCATTTGTTTACTTTGAACTGATTTGCCATTTTAAACCATTATGTATGATAGAAATTGCAGCCAGAATTCGGGACTATTCTGAAAGATCATGAATATGAGGTTGTGACATTGTGCGGCGACAATGGGTGGAGTCAAATGCTACTGATTTTGAACATAGATGATCCACATCACACAAAGATAGGATATGAATGGAATTTATTCTGTGACTCAAATCAGCTAAGGGAAGGAGACAGAATCAGATTCAGATTGGATGTAAACAAAAAATGCAACGTATTTAAGGTTTCTAAGTTCTAAGGTTCATGCAAAATATGTATTTCATAGTGAATCTTTGTAATTAGTAGTTAAGTGTTTAATACACTGGTATCTTTTATGTCACTGGCTGTTAGTGAAATTGGAATTTCAAAACTAAATTATCAACCTTTGAATTATAAAGTTGGCAACAACTTGGCTATTATAGGTGATGATAGAAAATAAAGAGTTATATAACATACAATATGATACATTACATGTTGCAGGCAGAAAGACATACATTTTCTGTAATTTACATGTAGCATCCAAGATAACTATTGTATATAATTTAGATGTAGCATCCTAGATAACTACCAAAATCAAAAGAGGAACCAATTCCAAAATAGAGCATTACAATAGGGAAACGAAACAAACATCTAGTCCAGCTTCTCCAACTTAATAATCTTCTTGAGTTTCTTGTGGCTTTTAGTAAAATCACACCCAGGCTGCCTCTTTGAAGTTTGTGCGACAGATTCAGGTTCACAAATGGATGTAATTTCCATGTCCTGGAACCAGAGAAAAAGTGTTAACACAAAAGAAACCATTGTGGCCTTAAGTATTTTTGTAATTTAGTTGCACACTATATATACATACCATATCTATGCCTGGATCCTCTAAGGAATCAGAGTCACCATCATCCACAGGATCTGCATCATCACTTTAAAATTGGCAGCACAGATTAACGGTTAAAGTATATAAATAAAAATAGGAATAGACCAGATTAGAGTTTGTAATATATTTGTACACAACAGTTGATATGCATACCAGGGACATCGTAGAATCGTTCAATGAATCAGATCCGACCTCATCAAGAGGAACAATGTTTTGCATTTTTGAAACTGTGATTTCCGGTCCAGCAGCACAGACAGGTTAGACCTCAACAATCTTGCAGCATTAAAAAATTGAGATTAAAAGTAAAATGTAGCTGACGATAAGTATATAATCAAATTGAGTGGTCTCATTGTCATGTATACCACAGGTACATTAGGGGCATTCAGTGAACTGAAGTTTATGTCCTCAATACAATCCGCGATCCCCCTCTTTGAAGTTGGTGCAACAGGCGCATTGTCACAGGCAGATGTAGCCTGTATTTCATGTGAGACCAAAAAATGGTTAAAACAATAGAAAGGCAACTGGCAATAAGTTTGCAACAAAACGGAGGAAGCGAATAATTTAAAAAATTGCATCAGACCTCATTAACAGACTCAACATTCTTCATCTTTGGAATCGGGAATTTAGGTTCAGTGTAATAAACAGATTGGATATCCACATCCTGACAGGAGGGAAAATTAGAGAAGTAATGGGAATATGTGCATGCTGCAATCTGTGTGCTAATTGGCATACATACCGAATCTAGCGAACCAAACTTAACGTTATCAACGAAATCTCCATTCTTTCTCTTTGAAGTTGGCGTAACAGGTTCAGCATCACATATCGGTGGAATAAGCATTTGCTGGTTTGTTGATATACATTCAAACCTGTCTGGCCTCTACACAGTTGATCCAACATAAGTGGGGAAAACATAAAGAAACTGTAAAGGCCACAATAAAAAACATCTAATGACACACATAGAAAGACAGCAAACCTGTGACAGATGCGATGTAGATGCTGGGGAAGAATTTGTAGATAGCTGCGACACAGCATGCGGATGAGGTGGTGTGCTTTGGTCAGATGTTGTTGTCTTGTACACAATAAAGAGGAGAATAATAAATTGTTTAATAAAGGCAAAAAGAACATTTACAGTCAACTACAATGAGAGATACCTGAGTTATCTCCCACAGAGCCTTCAGCTGTGTGACAGCAGCTTCATCTCTAAGAAGCATGACAACATAGAAATTTTCCCATTCAGGCTGCCACTTAACTCTAAAAACCATCTCCAATTGCAACATTGCATCGAGTCCTAATGGGAACTCCAGAGGATTTGTGATTCCTTTCTGCATGTTTTCCTCTGAGTCAGGATCCACAAAAGCACCCAAGACATGTTTTTCAAAATGAAATATAAATATAAATACGAAATTACACCTTCGCAAGCGAATCACGCATTTGAATAGCTGAGACCCCTAACAGTTGATTACATTCTCTATCCCAGAAAACAAATTTACAACGCCTCTTAGAATAACTAACCTCTATCTCAATCTTGAACCTAGCAAAACACAATAAAGAGCATAAAAATTGAATTATAAATTTAACGATTGAAACATGACGTAATCCAATTAACTTTAACCTAACAACACCTTAAAATCTCAGTCTCTGTAATATGTCCAGCCTCACATATAAAAGGCGGGCCATCTCCACGAGAAACTTTTGCACATTCATGGCATGCATGATAATACCAGCCATGTTGTGAGGCAATAATTTTTTTTTTGTCGCTACAGTAGCATAGAAGGTAACCTATGTAAAAAAAGAAAAACCATAACCAAAGTATCAAGATAATTTTTATTTAGAAGCAGAGACACAACATACCTTTGAAAGTTTACAGATTTCATCAAGAGGGAGCACAATTGCCTTTGAAATGATTTTTTCAAAAGGAGTTGCTGGTGAACCAGCCGTGTTCGGTGAATAATGGGAAGATGTGCCTTCGGAGAGTATAACAACCGACGCAGCAGGAATGCTGAGTTGCAAGACAATTTTTTTGTTTAAAACTTAACATAAACAGAAAACCATCAAATATAAAGATGGAACATTCATACAACCTTTTAATAAAGTCGTTGATGGGTGAAACATCAGCATTAATCAATAATGCAGTGACATTAAATGTATTGGAAACAGATAGAGGATATTTCCCTACATCAGATACATTCAAAACAAATTAGATCCAAGTTAAGAAAACAATTTAAAATAAATATGCCAAGACGAAAATAACATTAATAACCTTCTTCCTTGACTTTAGCATATTGCAGGAGAAGAACAATTGGTCCAGATTGACCAACATGTTCCCTGTGGAATTTCATAAACTGATCCGCATATGCCTCCCATAAAGTACAGTTAATGACATTGTTCCTGCAAATCCAGGAGAAATTTAACAGGAGCGACAAATACAGCAAAGAACCAGGGTATAAATAATATACAACCAAACCCACGCATTATCCCTAAGCATCAAATTAATCTGCTGTTTCCTTCCTCCACTATAGTTTTGGGTGAAACCTATACTTTCCACCATACTAACAATATCTGCGAACAAAACAAATAATAAACAGGGATATAACAAACAGGACAGTAGATAAATAATGACGTGAGTCAAAAGAAACATTATAACTTATGAGCATATCCTTTTTGAAGTTGCCAGTAATGATATCCCCAAAACTGGTAAGGGAAAGCGGAATCGCCGGTATATTATGCTCCCCAACATCGGCAACAGAGGTTCCACCAGTAAATTTGGCCATAAAAGGGTGCGACGAAGGCTTGAATACCAAATTATTTTGCACAACCTAGAAATTTGATATAGTGTATGTAGTGCCAACCTCCATGATGGGACCAAAAGCCTTTTCCACCACCGCTGGTACAACCATATGCATGTCATCACCCTTACAAATGTAAAAACACGAAATAACATCAAAATCCAGCTTAACAACATAATAAAAAACAACATAGACCACCCAAACAACATACATGGTTGTAAAAGTGAAGCTACAAACTATAATATAAAAACAGAAAACAACAACATAACACTAAAAGGAACAAAGTCACGACATCATCAACCACAAGCAAACATAGTTGTAAAACTCAACCAACAAACTATAATATAAAACAGGAGATTACACCATAACACTAACAGAAACAAACTCACAGTATCATCAACCACGACCATTTCAAAGTGGCGTTTGGTATTCATCACGACTGGCCACAAATGCTGGATGCGGACCGCGACCTTCCAAAGGTCCTTCATATCGTTAACGTCGACCAAAGGTGTAAACGGACGCGTCATTGGAGTTGATGAAGGAGAGAGAGTAGGAACCAGAGAACGCAATATCCTGTATTAAAATGAAGAAGAAGAATGACAAATGGATAAGGAAGCCGAAGTTGGGAAATGGGCTATGAGCAGTGCTGCATTAAATGCAGCATGGCATGGTAAGATATTATCAGCCAAAACACTTTAAGTGCAACGCATGAAGAATTAAAGAATTGAACAAAACATTTCCAAAACACTCACCAGCAGCCACGTTGCTAAAAGCCAGGTGAGGGAGAAGCAGACGCCCGGGTGGAGGGCTGGGGAAGCAGGAGGACAAGAGAGTCTTTTCCCTAGACATCAAAGTTCTTATATGTAAGATATGCAGAAACGTCAAGTGCATGTAGGTATTTGAGATGACAAGAAAGGGAAAATGAATGCATTCAATGCAAAATTACATATTAGAGAGTTTAAAACTTGTTATTATTTAAAGTGGATATACATTATTTTTATTTGAACTAAATTGATATGAGAGATATTAATGCCACACTTGCACATGACTACAAAATGAACACTATTGAACCGTCTATATGGTTGAACGGTAGAAGCTTTGAATTTTATATTATTTCAGGATCAATCACTGTTGCTGCTTCTTGGTCACAATCACGGTTGCACATGGCTACAAATTCAGTGATTTTGATAACGAAATAGATATCATAAACTTAGTTTATTTTGTGTGTTATATGTTTTTTCTTTTAATTATTAATTTATGAATGTGAGATATTAGATCAAACTCTAGTTTTAGCATGCCGTCTGTCATACCCCAAATTTTGACCACTAAGATTTCCCATCATTGTGCAAATCATCAGCACAATGTGGATGGACCATCATACCTCATTAGTCTCCCCAAAGGTGGGTGAGCATTCACTACAAACAGGATTTAGGGTTTCAAGCCCTCGCAGAGCTCTTAGACAAAGGATCAATCAAGGAATGACATGATCTTCAACTTGTCTAGCCTCTCAAATATCCACAATGGATCAAGAGGACTTCCACTTCAAGGATTAAGCACAAGGCTGCTCCCTTCTGGGTGGATCAAGCTTCAAGATCGACAGTGTCACCAAATTAGGGTTTTGGTCGACCAGGGCCTCCAGATGGAAATTTTCATCTGGGCATGAGCCAATGATCCAAAACATAACCTAATACACTCCATGGAACCTCATGGACCCCATCATCAAGTCAATTTAGCCTCAGGGGATGCATACATCAAAAATCAGGAATTAGGGTTTCTTGACCTAATTCACCCCTAAGTTGACTTTTGGGACAAATCATGAGCCAAGACCTCAAGACATGATTTGAGGGTCTCCAACATACCATGTTGATCCATTTGCAATAATGGATTAACCCAAGAAGCTTGAGCAACAAGTTTCAATTTCATCTAAACCACAGTTAGGGTTTCGCGAGAAAAGTCAACTGTAGCTTTGACTTTTGACCAGGACATGCTCCCAAGCCGTGGGACACGATTAAATACACCCTATAACACCCATGGAACATGTCCATCAATTTTTATTTAGGTCAAGGACATGATTTCCTAAAGGATCGCACAGTTTGGAATTCATCTGATAAAAAGTCAACTGTGCACAAAAGTCAAACTTTGACTTTTTGAGATTTTTCATAAAAATGGTTTTTTAACCCTAAAATGATGTTAATGTGTGATTGGAATCATCATTCATCAAGAAAAATCAAATAAAGTGGGATAACTTGTAAAAGGGGTAACCATAAAAACTTAGAAATTTTTCTAAGTTATGAAAAAAAGTGGCAAGGGTACCAACTTTGGAGGATCATAACTCCTAAACCACAAAGCCATTTTTCCCCATCCAAAGCTTGATTTGTAGCCCTCATTACCCTCTACAAAAACTTCAACTAGACCTAAGTCCAATTCATTAAGGATTTTGAGTTATGCTTGAATCAAAATGGCTAAAAACTTAAAATTGACATTTTTCAGCACTTAGCCAAAATCTGCCTTGTAATTTCAGCACAATGTCCCAACTTCAAGGCTGTTTTTCTCCATGATCCAAGTTGAACCAGGTCTAGGGCCAAACATCAAAGTTGAAGTACGCCATCTAAGCTTTCCGAAAAGTCCTAGAACGTCCATGTAACATACTCGAGCAGGGAGTTATGGATCTTACAAAAGGGCTTACTGAAGCTGAATTTTTCAGGGGCAGATTTGCACATTTTGTGTGCCACACGAATTTTCAAACCTTGTCATCAGTTTGGACACATCTAAGGATCAAATCCAAGTGGGATGATCTGATCTATGAACCTCCCAAGTCCAAGGAACAAAGAAAAGCATGCCAAAGCCTAGAAATCCCTAAAAGAGGGACAAAACTCAAATTTTGGTTTGGAGCATTTAATGGATGCTTAGAGGTGGCATGGACTGAGCCATTCTCATCTGAAATCAGTCAAGACTTATCCAACAACTAGGGAACCAAAGCTCTGAGCCCTAAC
Organism: Lathyrus tuberosus; assembly: GCA_022829125.1. Lineage (NCBI taxonomy): Eukaryota > Viridiplantae > Streptophyta > Magnoliopsida > Fabales > Fabaceae > Lathyrus > Lathyrus tuberosus. The sequence continues at coordinate 1,693,982 of JALAZF010000274.1, read as the reverse complement.
CTCTAGTCAATGGCTAGAGGAGACTTGCATTTTCATTGGCCAACATTGGCCAAACCTCTGCTGCAGCCACCATTCACTGTGGATCCCAAAACAAACTTGCTCCACTATAAATAAAGCTCATTTGTGTTCAGTTTGAGTACACCAAAGCCATCAAACAGATGCTTTCCTCAAATTCTCTCTTTCACTCCAAAATGCCTTCTTTAGTAAGGAAATTCTGAGTTTTTGAGCTAGAGAGCAATTTCACTCAAACTAATCACACACACACCTCATATATATCATATGTAAGCTGTGCAAACCATCAAAAGTGACCTGTAATCACAACATCACAAAGTCCCCTCTCAAAACCTCAAAATGACACTTTTTTGCATTTTTCAAGCCATGTCTTGATTCAGTCACTTTCCAAACCAGATAAAACCTCAAACACACTCTAAATATCATCCTTGAACTATTCCAAATGGTGCCACACATCTGGAACACCATTTGAGAGAGTTGACATTTTGGCCGTTTTTGACCATTTCGCGAGAAAGTGCACAAACTTGCTCCAGAGGTTTCCAGCCGATTCCAACCATCCTAAAAGCTTCTAAGAGGTCATTTGAGGTTGTCCAAATGATCAAATCATTTCTGGAACAAAGCACTTGGTAGGTTGCCCAAAATCTCCAAAAAAGAGGTAAAATTCACAACTTGAATTCTTTGAATCATTCTTTCCTTTGTTGTCCACATACATGCATCATATTGAACAATTATTGAGGCAAAAATGTAGTCCTTAATGTGTATGTTGTGATCCTCTCACTGTTTGCATTTTGACATGTTTTTATGTGGAATTTTGGTTGTTTCCAAATCATGTTCAATTCTATTTTTTTTTTCATTGGTATGTTCTATACATTAAGTTTTAGTTTGCATGAGTAACACCATTGGATTCCTTGCGAAAAATCGGTCAAGATAGGTTTTTACGGATTTCAATTCCGATGAAAATTGAGAGAGTTACGCGCGTCGGAAATTTTACGCGAAACGACGTCGAATTAACGATAGCGGTTCTGTTTTTTTGCTTTGTACAGTGAGTTTCTGAGTGCGTGAATAATACCATTGGATTCCTTGCGAAAAATCGGTCAAGATAGGTTTTTACGGATTTCAATTCCGATGAAAATTGAGAGAGTTACGCGCGTTGGAAATTTTACGCGAAACGGCGTCGAAAACAACGTGCAGTTTTGGTTTTTTAATTTCTGCATTTTGTACGTCGATTTTCCGTGTGCATGAGTAATACCATTGGATTCCTTGCGAAAAATAGGTCAAGATAGGCTCTTGCGGATCTTGATTCGGTTAAAAATCGAGAGAGTTACGCGCGTCGGAAATTCGACGCGGAACGGTGTTTTAAACGATAGTAGCTCTGGTTTTTTTATCGCTGCATTTTGTACGTTGAGTTTCGGCGTGCATATGCGATACCATTGGATTCCTTGCGAAAAATCGGTCAGGATAGGCTCTTGCGGATCTTGATTCGGTTAAAAATCGAGGGAGTTACGCGTGTTGGAAATTCGACGCGGAACGATATTTTTAATCGATAGCAGTTTTTGTTTTTTAATTTCTGCGTTTTGTGTGTCGATTTTCCGTGTGCGTGAGTAATACCATTGGATTCCTTGCGAAAAATAGGTCAGGATAGGCTCTTGCGGATCTTGATTCGGTTAAAAATCGAGAGAGTTACGCGTGTTGGAAATTCGACGCGGAACAATGTTTTCAAAACGATAGCAGTTTTTTCTGCATTTTGTACGTCGATTTTCCGTGCGCGTGAGTAATACCATCGGATTCCTTGCGAAAAATCGGTCAGGATAGGCTCTTCCGGATCTTAATTCCGATAAAAATTGAGAGAGTTATGAGTGTTTGAAATTTGATAAAAACGTGTTGAAAATTAAAGTTTCGGTACTAGTTTTTACCCCAAAAGAAATGTCGGAGATGATATTTTGATATCATTCCTCTTTTTCTTACTTTTTATTTTCAAAACTCAACCAATTTTTTTTACATAGCAAAAAATCATCATTTTTCAATTCATACCCCATAATATTTTAATCCACAAAAAATCACAAAAAAAAGTATTATTTTTAATATATTTAAAAATAGTGTTTTAAATTGTTTTAAATGCTTTTAAAATGATTTCTTTTTTTTCTTGATTTTTAAAACCAAAATGATTTTAAATATTTATGTTGATAAAATATTTTTTTTCATAAATCTTAATCATTATTTAATGATTTTATTTGATATTTTTATCATTTTTTACTTAATTTTTCTTGAAAAAATGCCTAAAAAATGAAATTGGGGTTTTCTTTGATTTTCACCCTAACAAATCTTTTTTTAAACACTTGGGCCTCTATTAGAGTGTAAGACCCAATCCCCTTTTAACCAAAATAATTTTGGGCCTCACTTATTGTATAAGTCCCTCTGCGTTAAAAGAAAACTTCGGCGCGATCGCCATTTTCAAACGAAAATCAACTGGGCTTCTCTTTGAGCTGTAAGTCCCATTTCTTTTCATTTTTAAACACTTGGGCCTCTATTAGAGTGTAAGACCCAACCCTTTTTTTAACGAAACAATTTTGGGCCTCAGTTATTGTATAAGTCCTGATACGTTAAAAATCTCGGCGCGATCGTCATTTTCAAACTAAAAATATTTTGGGCCTCTCCCTGAGTTGTAAGCCCCATCTTTTGTACAAAAATACACTTTGGGCCTCTAATAGAGTGTAAGACCCAATCCCTCTTTTTTATATTTTCTCATTTTTCATATTATTTTTTAATAATTTGGAAAATTAATAACTCCCTCAATTTTGATTATTTTTTATTGGTTCTTTTTCTGAAAAATTACAAAAATAGTAAAATATTTTATTCTACAAAAAAATCAAATTTATATTATTTATTTAATATAGTTGGTATTTTTGTGAATAAATTCATTTTTAATTGTTTTTAAGCCTTTTAAAAGTGAATATTCATCTTGAAAATAAAGACTATGGGCCTCCCCTCGTGTTGTAAGCCCAATTTCTTTTCTTTAAACTCTTTGGGTCTCTAATAGAGTGTAAGACCCAATCCCTTTGTAAATACCAAAATTTTGGGCCTCAATCACTTGTATAAGTCCCACGGTGTTTACAAAACCTCGGCGCGACCGTCGCCCTTTTCAAAATTAACCATTGGGCCTACCCTCGAGTAGTAAGACCCATTTCTTTTCTTAAAACTCACTTGGGCCTCTAATAGAGTGTAAGACCCATCCCTTTGTACAGAAAACCTTTCTTGGGCCTCAGTCACTTGTATAAGCCCCTCTGTACAAATTCAACAGTGCGCTCACTGATAAAACCCTGGGCCTCTCCTTGAGCTGTAAGCCCCAAATCTTTCTTTTTCAAAGCACTTTCTCCTTTGATTTTGAATATACTATTGTTTTCAATCTTTCTTTGTTGAACAACTAACCAAACAGCATGGAAGCTCTACAACCGAGTAAGTGTTTACCCGCTTTCATTTACCGCTTTCATATGTATATAACTGTATTGTGGGGCTGTTTCACTGTAAGTCTCCTTTCACAAACTCATATATATATATAACTGTATTGTGGGGCTGTTTCGCTGTAAGTCTTTTTTCATAAACTCATATCAACTGTGTAATAATAGTATAGATATTTAGAGTTTCCCCGGCAACTACGTCTAGAACTAGGTGACGCCGTTTCGTTTATTCGTAGAAATAGACAACTAGATCCCCAATAGGATCACCAGATACAGTCTTCTCTTCGGCTGTCCTCATTAGGAATTGTCAAGAAGCTCTACTCCCCAAGATGAATGTATTCTCCGTGAATGGCATCTTTGAGTTTCTTCCAAATTCTCGAACTTTCCTGACTTGATCTATTCATTGTGAATAGCTTGCCTTGAATTTCTCGGGGTTTGGGGACCCACGGGCTTCTTAGAAGCATCGGCCTCCTCTTGGGCATCGTACAAGGACCCACAGGCTTCCTAAAAGCAACCCCGCCTCCTCTTGGGCTTAGTACAAGGACCCGCCGGCTTCTTAGAAGTATTCACAACCTCCTCTTAGGCTTCGTATAATGATCTCTTCCTCCGGGAATGATAGCCTCCTCTTGGGCTTAGTACAAGGACCCGTCGGCTTCTTAAAAGTTTCCAGCCTCCTCTTGGGCTTCGTACAAATTGTCCCGACGACCTCCTAGAGGTATAGGAACAGAACCTAGTTATCTTAATAGAACAGTCCTTTCAAAGAGTCTACTACTGTTTCTCAAAGCATAGTACAAAAGATAAAACTCTAGACACGGACAGTCTAACTTCCTTTAGTCTCAAAGACATTCTCAAGTGACCCCTTCGTTAAATAGGAAGGAAACCCGCAGACTCGGACAGTCTCAATACCCTTTGGATTTCCTGTTTCCTCAAAGAGAAGGAAATATCCCTGATCCTCAAATCAAATTCCTGAGTACAGTGTTACTCATATAAGAACTGATTTTCTATTTTAAAATCAGTATATTGGATCTGTCACTCAACTGAAACAGTTACAATAGCCTCCTCTTGGGCTTTGTTCAATGATTCTTCCCAGCGAAGCAAATGTTTAGCCTCTATCTCGGGCTTCGTACGAGATACCAAAATTCTCCCCAGTGGAGTCAAACAACATTTAGCCTCTCTCTCGGGCTTTGTACGAAACACATAAGAGACTCCCTCGTTGAGTCAATCACCCCTTTCGCCTCCATCTCGGGCTTCGTACGAGATACAAAGACTCTCTTGTTGAGTCAAACTTTTTGCCTCCATCTCGAGCTTCGTAGGAGATACAAAAACACTCTCTTGTTGAGTATAAAAGATTTTCCTGTTGAGTCAACCCTTTTAGCCTCTCTCTCGGGCTTCGTACGAGACACATAAAAACTCCCTCTTGTTGGGCCAATAGCCTCCTCTTAGGCTTTGTATAAGAAAACCACTGGTTGATCCAATCAACCTTTTAGCATCAAAGCTGTGCCTCGTTCACAGTACACAAACATCAACAACTCCTTTCCCTTCATCTAATCGCTGTAAGCGGCAAGCCTCTGGATCATCTACATCCATGCCACTGTCCCACTTTTAGCATGAGAAATTCCTAAGGAAAGATAGCATTGCTCTACACTGAGTTAAAGTCTTCTCCTTCAGGTTAAAATCCCCTTTAAAGGAAATTATGGCATTACTAGGATCCGCGTATCCCGGTTAAAGTAATTCTCCTTTATAAACACTCACCCAACAATTGTGACATACAAACCCTTCTTTAGAGATGACAAATTCTCTCTAAAGTTGAGACCTTCAGCTTCACATCTTGGGCTTTGAACAAGATACAAATCACCTTCAGCTTCACATCTTGGGCTTTGAACAAGATACAAACCACCTTTCGCTTCACGTCTTGGGCTTTGAACAAGACACCAAAAACACCTGTTTCCTCCCATAGACTAGGAAGAACTACGAACGCTCTGATTTCCCTGTTTCAGTAAACAGGAATACGTAGGCATAAGATCGAAAGAAAAGATCTTAGCGAGCACAATCAACAAAAAACCAAAATCCCATACTCTCACATACCTATCAAAAAACATCAGTCCTAACATCCTAATCCTTGTTCCCCGCCAGAAATCTTCTGCTCAGATAAAAAGAAAGAAAACCGTATTGGTGAAAATACAAATAACCAGTACAAAGGCCCCCCACATTGATAGCATTCGTAACCTAACAGACCGCTGTTTAAACTCAGTATGCAAAGCAGGGTTAATTGGAGACATCTATTTCCCTTCCTTATTCAGCTCACAATAGGATAAAAAATGAATCGACCTGTAGTTTAAGCTCAACCGTAGAGAGCGACCAGCGCTTAAGAACCGCATCCAAAATCGGTCGCTACAGAAAAATGGCGCCCACCGTGGGGCAAAATTCCGATTTCCTTTTTCTTCACTTATGTGAAAACCATAGATTGGGGCTTCTGCCGGGGAACCCATTTTCTGTCAGGAACTTAGGATTCTTAGCTTTAAAGGTCTAGGATGTTTAGGACAAATATATATACTGCTTTTCCTAATTGCTATACATGTTTATTTTTCTGCTAATGGGAATGCGGGTGATGCTGTATGTGGAAAGAATGAGTATACACTTAAGATAAGTGATGGCGACGGGGTCGACCATCAACCTCAGTGGAGGCTGACCAACGCAACCCATTCACTCTCTTAGCCAATGGGCCGGTTGTTAAGTCTGAGAAGCTGAGGAGCCAAACCCTTTCGTAGTGCGGAAACTATCGGAAATAGTTGTTACACGATACTACCCTCATTTGAGGCTGGTGATCTATTCTCGGTGAATGGCACTTACTCTAAGATTGCTCTACAACTCGCTGGCGATCCACTTGTTGTTTTGCTTTCCTGGGAGGAGCTGATGATAATGAGTACAGGTACAAAAATCACCTTAGTATAAACCTTTGGGGATGGGTAGAGCCTTGACTTCATGACAACGACCCTTTGACCCCATGTTTTTTCTATGTTTTTGTGTGCTGCATTCATGCATTCATTAAAAAAAAACGTTAAAACATTCAAAAAACTTCTCTTCTAGTCTCTCTATTTTTCAAATTAAACTAAGACTGTGTTTGCAAATATCAGAGAAGAGGATTACGCTAATGGATTTCGGTAGAAGGAGAACTCATACGTACACCTTCAAGGTTCCAAAGCTAGAGGATTTGAGAAGGTTAGCAAGGATGATCACTAACCCCGAGGCTTTCAGAGCCAAGTACGGAGGTCTGTTACCACTGTTAAGAGTCCATGTGATTGAGGGAATCATGGACGTGCTCGTTCAATTTTACGATCCTGTTTATCATTGTTTCACATTCCCGGATTACCAGCTAGCACCAACGTTGGAGGAGTATTCTCATATGATCGATCTACACATTACAGATCGAGCTCCATTTTCTGGACTGGAAGAAATTCCAAAGAATCAGACCATTGCAAGAGCAATTCATTTGGACGAGTCTGAGGTCAGGACTCACATGACTACTAAAGGTGGCATCCAAGGTTTGCCAGCCCAGTTCTTAACAAGGAAAGCGATGTATTTTTCCAGTATTGGGAACGTGGCTGCTTTTGAAAGCATCTTTGTCTTGCTCACTTACGAGTTATTTTTGTTTCCCAACATCAATAACTTCGTCGATATTAACTCCATTAAGATTTTTCTCATTGGAAACCTTGTACCGACTTTGCTCGCAGATGCGTATCATTCTGTACACTTGGGAAATTTGTAGAGTGGAGGGGAGATCACATGCTGTGTACCTCTGTTTTATAAATGGTTTATCTCTCACTTGCCCAAGTCTGCTGCTTTTTGGGATTGTAAGAGTGTCTTACGTTGGTCGCAGAAGATCATGTCTCTCACCAACTCTGATATAGATTAGTGTAATGGGATTTTTGAGGGAATCAGGATCATTGACCGTTGTGGATACTTCCCCAACGTACCCCTCATAGGAACTAAAGGAGGAATCAACTATCACCTGGTATTGGTTCGTCGTCAATTTGGATACCCGATGAGGCTTGTTCCGCGCAACGCTCATCTGAAAGGTCTTTTCTTCAAGGAAGGAGAAAGTGACAGAGCACTAAAAATGGAAATAGTGCATGCTTGGAAACACGTTCATAAGAAAGGACGGGAGTCTCTAGGAAAACCGGATTGTGTCTCAATGGAGCCTTATCTCCATTGGGTACAAACTAGAGCTCTCAAGCTAAAGATGCCTTATCCTCGTTACGGAATTATTCCACCAAAGGAATTTGTCATGTACTTCATGACGGAAACAGAAAAGCTTCAAGTTACTCTCAACAAAGTTCAACGGGAAAGAAGGTCTTAGAAGAACAAGTATCGCACCCTCGACGTAGAGTGCATCAAAATACAGCAATTACTGAAAGAGAAAGATGCTCTGATTGAAATTTTGGAGCAACATGCTGTAGAGAATCAAGATGACCAAAGGAATTTGCACACTCCTTTCACTTGGCAAAGGAACGACAACCCGACAACGGCCCAAGAGCCCCGGTCAAAGAAAAGGAAGATACCAGAATCAGCACCCGATTTCTCTTCAAAGAGGACTCGGGACCCTTTAGCTTAGGTTTCTGTTTCTGCATCTTGTAATCTACTGTATTTCCATTTTTGTAATCCTTTGAATTTCAATAAAAAGGGGTTTCCCCACTGTTTGATATTTGCAATCTAATTGTCGAAGTTTATTTTGATTAAACTAAAAGAACAATTAATATAATCATTGCATTCATCATTCTCACATCGTGCATTCTTCTTACCTACGAATCTCACGTTTGTGTCTCGGTTCTAGAGTCAAACTGTCTCATTCGTACAATACTCTGGCTAATCGTCAGAAAAGGATGGATGATCTTGAGGAAGAAAACAGAGAGTTGAAAAAAGAAATCGACGCTCTAAGAGAGGATATGAGAAAGCTTCGTAACGACATGCAAGCCATGGCAGAAGCTCAGCTACAAAGAACTGTGATCTCAGAGATCACCTCAATGCCCATAGTGGAGAAGAATGATCCTAGGTATCAGATGCCGAAAGATCGTCCCTGGGGCATGCCTGTCAACTATATCCTGGGAGGATATGTTCCGCCGATCACTGAAGATCAGGGAATCGCAACAGAAGCCGCTGGGCCTGAAGGTTACAAACTTCGGGAAAGCGAAGATGCCAGGGGCATACTAAAGACTCCTGAAGGTTACAAACTTCGGGAAACGCCAAGTACAGAGTCCGAGATTTATACCAAGTACACCGCTTCCGAAAGCTCTCGTATCAGGCTCGAAGACATCCAGCCAACTGGATGGGGAGATGTACCTGAGAGCACAAATGCTATGCAAAATGCAACAGAGGAATCCTCCTACGACAGTTCTGCCTGGGAGACAGATTCCAATGATCCTGCTCCACCAGAAATCAGTGTTATTTCTGAAGACAAATCAAGGAAGGTGCCAGACTTTGTGATTCACCGAGGAGTTCGCCGCCAATGGGTTGCCGTCGAGGTTCCGAAGGTCGTTCACCAGTCAAAGTAATTGCCATCTTTAACCTTTCACCCTGCCCAGGTGAAATGGATGTTTTGATAGGGCTCGCTTTCTGTAAACTTTCCCTCTTCGCTTCACCCAAAGCGACAGAGTTTTGTTTTATAGGGCTGTAGTTTCAAGAGTCGACTTGTTCATTAATAAAATAACGTCGTTCTGTAATTTCCGCATTATTTGCTGTTTTCTCTTTTTGCTTTTTCAGAAAATGGTAATCCTAAAAAACAATTCAAAAATAAAAACAAGCAGTAAAATAAAACACTGCACACACTTGCATTTTCTCTATCTCTTCTAAACACGAATCATCACGTCATGCAGATTGCTTGTTTTACACCCCGTTGAAACATACGATCCAATGCCTTCTCCCAACTTTGAGTTCCTGGTATTCGAGGCTAAAGAAGAAAATGATAATGAAATTCCAGAAGAGATCTCCCGATTACTCAGACAAGAGGAAAGGTCCATTGAACCTCACAAATAGCTGTTGGAAATGATAAACTTGGGTTCAGAGCAAGAGAGAAAAGAAATCAGGATTGGGGCACTGCTCAGTCCAACTGCCAGAGAGGGTTTGATAAAGCTTCTCAAAGAATTCCCCGATGTATTCGCTTGGTCCTATCAGGATATGCCAGGGTTAGATACCAGCATCGTGGAACATCAATTACCATTAAGATCGGAATGTCCGCCAGTAAAGCAAAGGTTGAGACGGACTCACCCGGACATGGCCATCAAAATCAAAGAGGAGGTACAGAAACAGATTGACGCGGGTTTCCTCGCTACATCAGAATACCCTCAATGGTTAGACAACATAGTACCCGTTCCCAAAAAGGACAGAAAGGTCAGAATGTGTGTTGATTACAGAGATCTAAACAAGGTAAGTCCAAAGGATGACTTTCCTTTACCACACATTGACATGCTGGTTGACAGCACAGCAAAGTTCAAAGTTTTCTCCTTCATGGATGGATTCTCGGGCTATAATCAAATCAAAATGGCGCCGAAAGACATGGAGAAAACTTCGTTCATTACCCCATGGGGTACCTTTCGTTACAAGGTAATGTCGTTCGGTTTGAAGAATGTCGGGGCAACCTATCAAAGGGCCATGACTACTCTGTTTCATGACATGATACACAAGGAAATCGAAGTGTATGTCGATGATATGATTGCAAAATCAAAAACAGAGAGTGAGCACGTTGAACATCTGTCAAAATTGTTCGAACGTCTAAGAAAATTCAAGCTCCGCTTGAATCCCAACAGGTGCACCTTCGGTGTCCGTTCAGGGAAACTACCAGGGTTCATCGTCAGCCAGAAAGGAATTGAGGTTGCTCCTGACAAGGTCAAGGCCATTCAAGAAATGCCTTCTCCGAAAACTGAAAAACAAGTCAGAGGATTCCTGGGACGTTTGAACTACATCTCCAGATTCATATTCCTTATGACCGCGACATGCGCGCCGATCTTTGAGTTACTAAAAAAGAATCAGGATTGTGTTTGGTCAGAAGATTGCCAAACCGCCTTCGACAGTATCAAGGAATACCTGTTGAATCCTCCGATTCTATCACTTCCAGTGGAAGGAAGGCCACTGATCATTTACCTCACAGTTCTAGAGGACTCGATGGGATGTGTACTTAGCCAACAAGACGAAACTAAACGGAAAGAGTCTGCCATTTACTATCTAAGCAAGAAATTCACCGACTGCGAAAATCGGTACACGATGCTTGAGAAAACTTGTTGTGCTTTGGCTTGGGCAGCCAAACGTCTTCGCCAGTACATGATTCGTCATACTACTTGGTTGGTCTCTGAAATGGATCCAATCAAATACGTTTTCGAAAAGCCTTCTCTCACGGGAAGAATTGCCCGTTGGCAGATGCTGTTATCAGAATATGACATAGAGTACCACGCTCAGAAAGCCGTTAATGGAAGTATTTTAGCCAATCATTTGGCTCATCAACTGATTGACAATCAAGAATCAATCGGGTTTGCCTTCCCAGACGAAGATGTCGTGTATCTAAAAATAAAAGATTGCGATGAACCGCTACCCAGTGAAGGGCCAGAACCAGGTTCCCAGTGGGGACTTATCTTTGACGGAGCTGTCAATCATTATGGAAACGGAATTGGGGCTACCCCTTTCTCTCTAGTGTATGGCATGGAAGCAGTGCTCCCCATAGAGGTAGAGATCCCATCAATCCGGGTATTGATGGAAGCAAAGCTCACTGAACCTGAATGGTGTCAAAGCCGACACGACGAACTGAATCTGATCGAAGAGAAGAGAATAACGGCACTATGCCACGGTCAGTTATATCAACAGAGAATGAAAAGGGCGTTCGACAAAAAGGTCCGACCTCGTATCTTCAGAAAAGGAGACCTCATGCTCAAGAAGATACAATCATTTCTCACTGACTCTCGGGGCAAATGGACCCCAAATTATGATGGCCCCTATGTGGTCACGAAAGCTTTCTCAGGCGGTGCCTTGAGACTTGCAACCATGGACGGAGAGGAATTTTCCTACCCCATGAATGTTGATGTAGTCAAGAAATACTTCGCCTAAAAAAAAAACGTCTCGGTGGATTGAAAACCCGAAAGGGCGGTCCAGGAAAAAGTTAGAGACATGAAAAAAATCATCCCGATGGATTGGAAACATCAAAGTATAATCCAGGCAAAAATTAGGGATAATGGCAAGTAACTATGTTCAACAGAGGCAAGTCCCTCAGCAGCAGTTACAGCATCCATCGGAGGAAAACTCCAGTCAAGGTCATCTTCGACAGAAGCTCAGGATGTCCCGAATTCAAAGTTGGTAGAAGGATAGTGGTCGTTATGTTTCAACGTAGCCCTTTTCCCTGTAAATTACCATTTTCAAACTTTGTATATACTCTTTGGAATCACGCGTTTGGCTGATTTCCATCTTATCAATAAAATTTGAGCCCTTGTGCTTTTGTTTGTAATTCTTACTTGTTTTAGCTTTACAGAATGACGTTTTAACATGATTAACGATTCTTGAAATAAAACAAAAATGAATTTACTTGATAAATTTTTTTCTGTTTTTTAAAATAGAGATGGCAATTTCTTTTGACTGTTAAACATCAAAAGAACATCAATCGCGTCTCCAAAGGTGTTCGAACCTCAAAGTGCAGAATCAAAGTACTCCTTCTAGACCATTACGCCTGAATGAAGGATCAACTGTGTCAAAGACCATGTTTCGTCTGACATCCTCGGCCGAGTTCTCATCTCCTAAGCCCGACCAGCGTCACCCCCAACAGGGACCATTTCTCCTAAGCAAGGCAGAATTGCTATCTTGAACTAGCGATATTTCTACATGCCCCACTGGGGCCGAGTATCCAGTCGTGTTCATCCTTTAGTCTGTATGTTGCGTCAGTTTTGTCCGCATATACATACATACATCATGCATGATTGATTTGCATTCACTTTCATATTGCATCACTATCACTCCAGTCGGTCTTGTCCCCTAGTGGTAGAAGTCATCTCAATCGAGTTGTCAGTTCCTGCCTCGTCAGGAAATACTGTGTCTGAACAATCTCTCTCCTCCAGTTTACTTCTGGAATGAAGTTGGTCCTTGACCACTTTGATAACTTGAACCTCTGAAAAGCCAGAGAAAACTTTCAACAAATATCACTCTTCGCCATTGAAGATGATATCCTTGCTTTCTCGGATTAAGGACAATCCCCAGAGAAAGCCTCTTAATCAGAGATTCGGCGGTACGGCAGTTTTTCTCCGAAAAAACCATTGATGAAAAGGTCATTGGCACCTCAAAATTGGATTCCATCATATGGCATTTCTCCAGAAATATCCCGAGAAAAGTATGATGTAAGCCCCCAAACGAAAACAGTCTCTCAAGAGACTCGCTTTCCCCAGTAGAATCGACAAATGGCGTCTCCAAAACCGAGAAGTTTGTGCAACTCTATAACTCAGACGACTGGGTTCCCCAGCAAGTCTGACATCAAAACTTTTTCCGCTCAAATGGCATCTCCCCAGGAAAATTCGGCGAGAAGTTTGAGGAAAACTGCTACACATAGCGTCCCTTGTCAATAAAGTTTATTGACAAAAGAAACTAAGACCAGTTCCTTGGTAGGAAACCAGGATCGAGGGGAAGTTTAAATCAGAAACTAAGACCAGGTCCTTGGTAGGAAACCAAGATCGAGGGGAAGTTTATATTAGAAACCGAGACCAGATCCTTGGTAGGAAACCAGGACCGAGGGGAAGTTTACAAAAGAAACTAAGACCAGTTCCTTGGTAGGAAACCAGGATCGAGGGGAAGTTAATTTCAAAAGAAAACTGAGACCAGCTCCTTGGCTGAAGACCAGGATCGAGGGGAAGTTTACCTTTTCTAAGCATCATCGCTTAGCTAAAGAAGATGAATGCGTAAGCTACCATTCATAACCACCATCAAAATTTTGGATATTCCGATATTTAATCCTCTTGCACCCCGAATGCCCGAATACCTTCGTTATTCACACCTTCGGGTCCAAGAAGATTAAATAGGGGCATCTGTCATACCCCAAATTTTGACCACTAAGATTTCCCATCATTGTGCAAATCGTCAGCACAATGTGGATGGACCATCATACCTCATTAGTCTCCCCAAAGGTGGGTGAGCATTCACTACAAACAGGATTTAGGGTTTCAAGCCCTCGCAGAGCTCTTAGACAAAGGATCAATCAAGGAATGACATGATCTTCAACTTGTCTAGCCTCTCAAATATCCACAATGGATCAAGAGGACTCCCACTTCAAGGATTAAGCACAAGGCTGCTCCCTTCTAGGTGGATCAAGCCTCAAGATCGATAGTGTCACCAAATTAGGGTTTTGGTCGACCAGGGCCTCCAGATGGAAATTTTCATCTGGACATGAGCCAATGATCCAAAAAATAACCTAATACACTCCATGGAACCTCATGGACCCCATCATCAAGTCAATTTAGCCTCAGGGGATGCATACATCAAAAATCAGGAATTAGGGTTTCTTGACCTAATTCACCCCTAAGTTGACTTTTGGGACAAATCATGAGCCAAGACCTCAAGACATGATTTGAGGGTCTCTAACATACCACGTTGATCCATTTGCAACAATGGATTGACCCAAGAAGCTTGAGCAACAAGTTTCAATTTCATCTAAACCACAGTTAGGGTTTCGCGAGAAAAGTCAACTGTAGCTTTGACTTTTGACCAGGACATGCTCCCAAGCCGTGGGACACGATTAAATACACCCTATAACACCCATGGAACATGTCCATCAATTTTGATTTAGGTCAAGGACATGATTTCCTAAAGGATCACACAGTTTGGAATTCATCTGATAAAAAGTCAACTGTGCACAAAAGTCAAACTTTGACTTTTTGAGATTTTTCATAAAAATGGTTTTTTAACCCTAAAATGATGTTAATGTGTGATTGGAATCATTATTCATCAAGAAAAATCAAAGAAAGTGGGATAACTTGTAAAAGGGGTAACCATAAAAACTTAGAAATTTTTCTAAGTTATGAAAAAAAGTGGCAAGGGTACCAACTTTGGAGGATCATAACTCCTAAACCACAAAGCCATTTTAACCCATCTAAAGCTTTATTTGTAGCCCTCATTACCCTCTACAAAAACTTCAACTAGACCTAAGTCCAATTCATTAAGGATTTTGAGTTATGCTTGGATCAAAATGGCTAAAAAAAACTTAAAATTGACATTTTTCAGCACTTAGCCAAAATCTGCCTTGTAATTTCAGCACAATGTCCCAACTTCAAGGCTGTTTTTCTCCATGATCCAAGTTGAACCAGGTCTAGGGCCAAACATCAAAGTTGAAGTACGTCATTTAAGCTTTCTGAAAAGTCCTAGAACGTCCATGTAGCATACTCGAGCAGGGAGTTATGGATCTTACAAAAGGGCTTGCTGAAGCTGAATTTTTCAGGGGCAGATTTGTACATTTTGTGTGCCACAAGAATTTTCAAGCTTTGTCATCAGTTTGGACACATCTAAGGATCAAATCCAAGTGGGATGATCTGATCCATGAACCTCCCAAGTCCAAGGAACAAAGAAAAGCATGCCAAAGCCTAGAAATCCCTAAAAGAGGGACAAAACTCAAATTTTGGTTTGGAGCATTTAATGGATGCTTAGAGGTGGCATGGACTGAGCCATTCTCATCTGAAATCAGTCAAGACTTATCCAACAACTAGGGAACCAAAGCTCTGAGCCCTAACCTCTAGTCAATGGCTAGAGGAGACTTGCATTTTCATTGGCCAACATTGGCCAAACCTCTGCTGCAGCCACCATTCTTTGTGGATCCCAAAACAAACTTGCTCCACTATAAATAGAGCTCATTTGTGTTCAGTTTGAGTACACCAAAGTCATCAAACAGATGCTTTCCTCAAATTCTCTCTTTCACTCCAAAATGCCTTCTTTAGTAAGGAAATTCTGAGTTTTTGAGCTAGAGAGCAATTCCACTCAAACTAATCACACACACACACACACACCTCATATATATCATATCTAAGTTGTGCAAACCATCAAAAGTGACCTGTAATCACAACATCACAAAGTCACCTCTCAAAACCTCAAAATGACACTTTTTTGCATTTTTCAAGCCATGTCTTGATTCAGTCACTTTCCAAACCAGATAAAACCTCAAACACACTCTAAATATCATCCTTGAACTATCCCAAATGGTGCCACACATCTGGAACACCATTTGAGAGAGTTGGCATTTTGGCCGTTTTTTACCATTTCGCGAGAAAGTGCACAAACTTGCTCCAGAGGTTTCCAGCCGATTCCAACCATCCTAAAAGCTTCTAAGAGGTCATTTGAGGTTGTCCAAAGCATCAAATCATTTCTGGAACAAAGCACTTGGTAGGTTGCCCAAAATCTCCAAAAAAGAGGTAAAATTCACAACTTGAATTCTTTGAATCATGCTTTCCTTTGTTGTCCACATACATGCATCATATTGAACAATTATTGAGGCAAAAATGTAGTCCTTAATGTGTATGTTGTGATCCTCCCACTGTTTGCATTTTGACATGTTTTTATGTGGAATTTTGGTTGTTTCCAAATCATGTTCAGTTCTGTTTTTTTTTCATTGGTGTGTTCTATACACTAAGTTTTAGTTTGCATGAGTAACACCATTGGATTCCTTGCGAAAAATAGGTCAAGATAGGTTTTTACGGATTTTAATTCCGATGAAAATTGAGAGAGTTACGCGCGTTGGAAATTTTACGTGAAACGACGTCGAATTAACGATAGCGGTTCTATTTTTTTCGCTTTGTACAGTGAGTTTCCGAGTGCGTGAATAATACCATTGGATTCCTTGCGAAAAATCGGTCAAGATAGGTTTTTACGGATTTCAATTCCGATGAAAATTGAGAGAGTTACGCGCGTTGGAAATTTTACGCGAAACGGCGTCGAAAACAACGTGCAGTTTTGGTTTTTTAATTTCTGCATTTTGTACGTCGATTTTCCGTGTGCGTGAGTAATACCATTGGATTCCTTGCGAAAAATCGGTCAAGATAAGCACTTGCGGATCTTGATTCGGTTAAAAATCGAGAGAGTTACGCGCGTCGGAAATTCGACGCGGAACGATGTTTTAAACGATAGCAGCTCTGGTTTTTTTATCGCTGCGTTTTGTACGTTGAGTTTCGGCGTGCATATGCGATACCATTGGATTCCTTGCGAAAAATCGGTCAGGATAGGCTCTTGGGGATCTTGATTCGGTTAAATATCGAGGGAATTACGCGTGTTGGAAATTCGACGCGGAACGATATTTTTAATCGATAGCAGTTTTTGTTTTTTAATTTCTGCGTTTTGTGTGTCGATTTTCCGTGTGCGTGAGTAATACCATTGGATTCCTTGC
Organism: Lathyrus tuberosus; assembly: GCA_022829125.1. NCBI lineage: Eukaryota > Viridiplantae > Streptophyta > Magnoliopsida > Fabales > Fabaceae > Lathyrus > Lathyrus tuberosus. The sequence goes on along the minus strand of JALAZF010000274.1, from coordinate 1,677,134 downwards.
AAAAAATAGGTCAGGATAGGCTCTTGCGGATCTTGATTCGGTTAAAAATCGAGAGAGTTACGCGTGTTGGAAATTCGACGCGGAACAATGTTTTCAAAACGATAGCAGTTTTTTCTGCATTTTGTACGTTGATTTTCCGTGCGCGTGAGTAATACCATCGGATTCCTTACGAAAAATCGGTCAGGATAGGCTCTTCCGGATCTTAATTCCGATAAAAATTGAGAGAGTTACGAGTGTTTGAAATTTGATAAAAACGTGTTGAAAATTAAAGTTTCGGTACTAGTTTTTACCCCAAAAGAAATGTCAGAGATGATATTTTGATATCTTTCCTCTTTTTCTTACTTTTTATTTTCAAAACTCAACCATTTTTTTTACATAACAAAAAATCATCATTTTCCAATTCATACCCCATAATATTTTAATCCACAAAAAATCACAAAAAAAAATATTATTTTTAATATATTTAAAAATAGTGTTTTAAATTGTTTTAAATGCTTTTAAAATGATTTCTTTTTTTTCTTGATTTTTAAAACCAAAATGATTTTAAATATTTATATTGATAAAATATTTTTTTTCATAAATCTTAATCATTATTTAATGATTTTATTTGATATTTTTATCATTTTTTACTTAATTTTTCTTGAAAAAATGCCTAAAAAATGAAATTGGGGTTTTCTTTGATTTTCACCCTAACAAATCTTTTTTTAAACACTTGGGCCTCTATTAGAGTGTAAGACCCAATCCCCTTTTAACCAAAATAATTTTGGGCCTCACTTATTGTATAAGTCTCTCTGCGTTAAAAGAAAACTTCGGCGCGATCTCCATTTTCAAACGAAAATCAACTGGGCTTCTCTTTGAGCTGTAAGTCCCATTTCTTTTCATTTTTAAACACTTGGGCCTCTATTAGAGTGTAAGACCCAACCCTTTTTTTAACGAAACAATTTTGGGCCTCAGTTATTGTATAAGTCCCGATACGTTAAAAAACTCGGCGCGATCGTCATTTTCAAACTGAAAATATTTTGGGCCTCTCCCTGAGTTGTAAGCCCCATCTTTTGTACAAAAATACACTTTGGGCCTCTAATAGAGTGTAAGACTCAATCCCTCTTTTTTATATTTTCTCATTTTTCATATTATTTTTTAATAATTTGGAAAATTAATAACTCCCTCAATTTTGATTATTTTTTATTGGTTATTTTTCTGAAAAATCACAAAAATAGTAAAATATTTTATTCTACAAAAAAATCAAATTTATATTATTTATTTAATATAGTTGGTATTTTTGTGAATAAATTCATTTTTAATTGTTTTTAAGCATTTTAAAAGTGAATATTCATCTTGAAAATAAAGACTATGGGCCTCCCCTCGTGTTGTAAGCCCCATTTCTTTTCCTTAAACTCTTTGGATCTCTAATAGAGTGTAAGACCCAATCCCTTTGTAAATACCAAATTTTTTTGCCTCAGTCACTTGTATAAGTCCCACGGTGTTTACAAAACCACGGCGCGACCGTCGCCCTTTTCAAAATTAACCATTGGGCCTACCCTCGAATAGTAAGACCCATTTCTTTTCTTAAAAATCACTTGGGCCTCTAATAGAGTGTAAGACCCATCCCTTTGTACAGAAAACCTTTCTTGGGCCTCAGTCACTTGTATAAGCCCCTCTGTACAAATTCAACAGTGCGCTCACTGATAAAACCCTGGGCCTCTCCTTGAGCTGTAAGCCCCAAATCTTTCTTTTTCAAAGCACTTTCTCCTTTGATTTTGAATATACTATTGTTTTCAATATTTCTTTGTTGAACAACTAACCAAACAGCATGGAAGCTCTACAACCGAGTAAGTGTTTACCCGCTTTCATGTACCGCTTTCATATGTATATAACTGTATTGTGGGGCTGTTTCACTGTAAGTCTCCTTTCACAAACTCATATATATATATATATATATATATAACTGTATTGTGGAGCTGTTTCGCTGTAAGTCTTCTTTCATAAACTCATATCAACTGTGTAATAATAGTATAGATATTTAGAGTTTCCCCGGCAACTACGTCTAGAACTAGGTGACGCCGTTTCGTTTATTCGTAGAAATAGACAACTAGATCCCCAATAGGATCACCAGATACAGTCTTCTCTTCGGCTGTCCTCATTAGGAATTGTCAAGAAGCTCTACTCCCCAAGATGAATGTATTCTCCGTGAATGGCATCTTTGAGTTTCTTCCAAATTCTCAAACTTTCCTGACTTGATCTATTCCTTGTGAATAGCTTGCCTTGAATTTCTCGAGGTTTGGGAACCCACGGGCTTCTTAGAAGCATCGGCCTCCTCTTGGGCATCGTACAAGGACCCACAGGCTTCCTAAAAGCAACCCCGCCTCCTCTTGGGCTTAGTACAAGGACCCGCCGGCTTCTTAAAAGTATTCACAGCCTCCTCTTAGGCTTCGTATAATGATCTCTTCCTCCGGGAATGATAGCCTCCTCTTGGGCTTAGTACAAGGACCCGTCGGCTTCTTAAAAGTTTCCAGCCTCCTCTTGGGCTTCGTACAAATTGTCCCGACGACCTCCTAGAGGTATAGGAACAGAACCTAGTCATCTTAATAGAACAGTCCTTTCAAAGAGTCTACTACTGTTTCTCAAAGCATAGTACAAAAGATAAAACTCTAGACACGGACAGTCTAACTTCCTTTAGTCTCAAAGACATTCTCAAGTGACCCTTTCGTTAAATAGGAAGGAAACCCGCAGACTCGGACAGTCTCAATACCCTTTGGATTTCCCGTTTCCTCAAAGAGAAGGAAATATCCCTGATCCTCAAATCAAATTCCTGAGTACAGTGTTACTCATATAAGAACTGATTTTCTCTTTTAAAATCAGTATATTGGATCTGTCACTCAACTGAAACAGTTACAATAGCCTCCTCTTGGGCTTTGTTCAATGATTCTTCCCAGCGAAGCAAACGTTTAGCCTCTATCTCGGGCTTCGTACGAGATACCAAAATTCTCCCCAATGGAGTCAAACAACATTTAGCCTCTCTCTCGGGCTTTGTACGAAACACATAAGAGACTCCCTCGTTGAGTCAATCACCCCTTTCGCCTCCATCTCGGGCTTCGTACGAGATACAAAGACTCTCTTGTTGAGTCAAACTTTTAGCCTACATCTCGGGCTTCGTACGAGATACAAAAACACTCTCTTGTTGAGTATAAAAGATTCTCTTGTTGAGTCAACCCTTTTAGCCTCTCTCTCGGGCTTCGTACGAGACACATAAAAACTCCCTCTTGTTGGGCCAATAGCCTCCTCTTAGGCTTTGTATAAGAAAACCACTGGTTGATCCAATCAACCTTTTAGCATCAAAGTTGTGCCTCGTTCACAGTACACAAACATCAACAACTCCTTTCCCTTCATCTAATCGCTGTAAGCGGCAAGCCTCTGGATCATCTACATCCATGCCACTGTCCCTCTTTTAGCATGAGAAATTCCTAAGGAAAGATAGCATTGCTCTACACTGAGTTAAAGTCTTCTCCTTCAGGTTAAAATCCCCTTTAAAGGAAATTATGGCATTACTAGGATCCGCGTATCCCGGTTAAAGTAATTCTCCTTTATAACTAGTCACCCAACAGTTGTGACATACAAACCCTTCTTTAGAGATGACAAATTCTCTCTAAAGTTGAGACCTTCAGCTTCACATCTTGGGCTTTGAACAAGATACAAATCACCTTCAGCTTCACATCTTGGGCTTTGAACAAGATACAAACCACCTTTCGCTTCACGTCTTGGGCTTTGAACTAGACACCAAAAACACCCATTTCCTCCCATAGACTAGGAGGAACTACGAACGCTTTGATTTCCCTGTTTCAGTAAACGGGAATACGTAGGCATAAGATCGAAAGAAAATATCTTAGCGAGCACAATCAACAAAAAACCAAAATCCCATACTCTCACATACCTATCAAAAAACATCATTCCTAACATCTTAATCCTTGTTCCCCGCCAGAAACCTTCTTCCCAGATAAAAAGAAAGAAAACTGTATTCGTGAAAATACAAATAACCAGTACAAAGGCCCCCCCACATTGATAGCATTCGTAACCTAACAGACCGTTGTTTAAACACAGTATGCAAAGCAGGGTTAATTGGAGACATCTATTTCCCTTCCTTATTCAGCTCACAATAGGATAAAAAATGAATCGACCTATAGTTTAAGCTCAACCGCAGAGAGCGACCAGCGCTTAAGAACCGCGTCCAAAATCGCTCGCTACACCGTCGAAGTCCGCTCACATGCTGTTATCGAAAACCTACATGTTGTAGCCGAATTGTTTTCTAGTATGTATGAGATCGAATTGGACCTTGTGTTATGAATCCAATTATTTAAGTTAGCTTGTACCTTAAATTATCTTGTAATAGGTAATTGTTAAAAAGCCCATTAGTTTAGTATGTTAGGTTTATTATAAATAGCATACTAGTCTCTCTTCATAAGGTGTGACAAATCCTTATTAGGTTGAGAGAAGTTAATTCTTGGTATTCACTTGTAATCTTTGAACTCTGTTGAGAAAGTGAATAGTAAAACAGATTTAACCAATTCTCTATTCTTCTTCATCTTTTCTCTTCCTTTGTGAACCATAATAGGGTTTCATGTGTTTGTTCAAGTTTTTCCTTCTTTTATACCCTTGTGAATTTCTTGGTGTTCAAGAAACCAAATATACTTTGTTATTCCGGCATCCGCATTCACAACAAATTGGTGCGGTGAGCATGGAGAAGATGCCTTCAACAAAGTATGAGATTGAAAAGTTCACCGGAGTGAACGACTTCGGTCTGTGGTGCTTGAAGATGAAAGCCCTACTGGTTCAGCAGGGTTGTTTGGAAGCGTTGAGGGAGAGGCGGCCATGGACGTTGCTTTAACGGAAAAAGAAAAGACACTCATGATAGAGAAAGCCCACAACGCAATATGTTGAGCCTTGGTGATAACGTTTTTCGACAGGTATCAAAGGAGACTACGACATCGGGGTTATGGTTGAAACTTGAAAGTTTGTACATGACCAAATCTCTGGTGAATCGACTCTACCTGAAGCAAGCTTTGTATTCATTCAAGATGAGTGAAGACAAAGTTTTGGCTGAGCAATTGGTTATGTTCAACAAGCTGATTCTTGATCTTGAAAATATTGATGTGAAGATCGATGACGAAGATCAAGCACTGTTGATGTTGTGTGCTTTGCCCAGAACACATGCTCACTTCAAAGAAACTCTCTTGTATAGAAGGGAGTCCTTGAGCTTTAAAGAAGTTCAATCAGCCCTGTATTCTAAGGATCTAAACGAACGAAGGGAGGATAAACCTTCGACGGTGGGCAAAGGTTTGGCCGTTAAGGGAAAATTCTTGCGAAAGGATGGTAAGTTCGACAAGAAGAAAGGTAAAAGTCAGCAGAAGTCTTATAGTGGCGAAGCATCTGGTATTCGATGCTATCACTGTAAGAATGAGGGTCACACAAGAAAGGCGTGCCCTGAACGCCTGAAAGATCATGGGGGTAAAGATAATGGCAACACAACCATTGTTCAAGATGATTTTGAATCATCTGATGTTCTTGTGGTTTCAAGCAGCGACTCAAGAAAAGAGTGGATTATGGAGTCAGGTTGTACTTGGCATAAGACTCCAAACAGAGAATTGTTCGAGGAGCTATGTGATCAAGATGGTAGATCAGTGGTGCTGGGGAACAACAAAGCTTGCAAAATTGCAGGAATTGGATCTGTGAGATTCAAGCTCCATGATGAGTCAATAAGGTTATTGACTGAAGTCAGGTATGTACCTGATTTGAAGAGAAATTTTATTTCTCTTGGTGAATTTGACAAGAAGAGATATGTTTTTCAGGGAGAGAAAAGTATCCTAAGAGTCATGAAAGGGTCGAAGGAAGTCTTGAGAGGCGTGAAGAAATAAGGCTTGTATACCCTTGAGGCTGAAGTTGTAAGTGGTTTGACAAATGTTGCATCCATGAAACCTTTGTCGAAGACAGAAATTTGGCACATGAGATTGGGCCATGTCAGTGAAAGGGGTCTGGTCGAATTGGGGAAACAAAATCTGCTTGGAGGAGACAAAGTCGAAAAGCTAAAATTTTGTGAACCCTGTTGTTGTACCCCAAATTTTTACCCTTAGATGTCATCTTCATTTGTGCATCTTAGGTCAATCATCTCTGCATTGTTTGAGCTAACCCATATCTTGCAGTTTGTTTCTTTGTGTTCAAATTAGGTTTGCATATAACCATGAAGCTCCACAAGTTGTTTTGAAGCAAGTCAAGTCAACAAAAGATCTCCAGTGCAAGAACTTTGGAATTAGGGTTTTGCTCTGAAGAAATCACTGAGAAATTGGCTCTATCAAGTCAAGATTTGTGTGGTTCACTTACCACTTAAGGTCATCTACATCCAAGAGACATCATTCAATAGGAATCCAAGATCTATTGGTCCTCAACAAGAGAAGTTTGAGCCTCAGCCTCACTATACCTCCAAATTGGGGTTTCTGTGACACTTATCAGTCAATGGCTTTGATTTTCATCAAGATGAATTCCCAAACCCTAATTCTTGATTCTATTGGTTTATCAACATCCTCAAGAGTCTCCTAAGACCTTTAGATGAGAAGGAATAAGCAAGTTTACAAGATCTGACCTCAGTACATTCACAGTCAAAATTAGGGTTTGACTAAAACCTTAATCCTTCGGAATTTTGGTTCAAATGAGGTGTCAATGGTTCTAATCATCATAGAATGTCTCATGAGGTATTCAAAGCATCGAGATCAAGTTTCATGAGGTTTCTTGCAAGAGAAGTAGGGTTTTGATCATGAAAGCTTTCATATGTGAGATTTTCCCTCTAATAGCACATTTTGAAATGACCATAACTCCTAAACCATACACCCAAATTGAGTGACTCAAAGCTCATTGGAAAGATATTTTCAAGATATTCAATTTGTTCCATATTACTTTTCCTCCAAAATGCTTGGTTTTTTAGTTATGAAGCTTGCAAGATAATTTGACCAAACACTTAGAAAAATTTCAACACTTTTCTTCACATTTTTTCTCTAACTTTGACCTCACTTTTCACCCATTTCTACTTGGATTCAAGACCTGGGCCCCAAATGAAAGTTTTAGAGCTTGATGAGAGCTTTCCAACCATATGTGGAACATCTCATTTGAATGAGCCAAACTCAAATTATGGTGTTTTAAAGTTAGGTACCTCAAATTGTAAAAATCCAATAACTTAGAATTTTTCTAAGTCTTTTTTGCCTTCCCATGTGCACGACTTTATGGATTTCTTTCTCAATGTTACAAGCACTATCTCAAGTAACTTTCCATATAAGAATTGATCTATCAAATGCCCTCTTTACATAGAATCAAAAACTTCAAGGATTGGTGAAATGGTTATCAAGTTATGGTACACTAAAGGTGACATGTTGAAATATGTACACTTGAGAAATTTAGAATTTTTCAAACTTTTTGGCACCTCAATGTCGTCCACGAATTTTCACATGTTTATGGGCTGAATTTCTAGCAATTCCCAACACCAAAATTATTCTATTATCTCCAATCTTCTAAGAGGAAAAGAAATCATCTCATTTGGCTCTTTGGAAAAGTAGATATCATGCACCAAAGTGGAGTGTATGATTTGGTTTCTTGTCCCTAACTATGTTTCCCTTTGAACTACCACTTGAAACACAATCTGACCATACATCAAGTACACACCAGTTGACCTTCTATTTACCTTTTTCTAACACTTTCTGTCACAGAACCGTGCAAGGTAAGTATTCAAGTACATCACCTTTTGTACTTGCAAACTAACAACCACAAGCCAAAACAAAGATCCCTCGTGTAATGCTTCATTGTTTCTTTCTCCCTGGGTCATTGCCACTGCTTCTTTTCTGACTTAAACCCTAAAGCAGCAACTAAGACAATCTTCACTTGGCTCAAGACTGAAAAGTGGGAAGGGGCCATGCGTGTAGTATCATGAAGAGATTTTTCTCCTTTGTCCCAAGCCAATGACCACTGAGTTTGGACCACCAGTTCACCTATAAAAGGAGATGCACTCTCATTCATTTATCATCAACAATCAACACCAAAACAACTCTGAAAAACAAAACACTTTGAGCACTCGAGCTAGCTGCAAAGGAGAGAGTTCTTGTCATTTTCTTAGGACTTATCATGCTGAATACATGCTAGTTTAATGCTAGAGATCATTTTCTGTTTTAATGTTTGAGTGTTCATGTTGTATATGTATGGTATGTATCTTGTCATAGACCTCTATTTAAGTTTATCTTAGAAGTTCATAACCCTTCATGACTGCTCTAATGAACGAACATGTTTGTTTCCATGATAAAAACTTGTTAACCATGTAAAAACGAATAACTATATGAAGGTAGATCTTGCTTTGATCATATGTAAATCTGAATATACCAACTCTGATGTTCATCATGTGTGCAAGTGGCTGTAACTCGTACATGGATGTATGCTGGCTGGTGGATGTTATTTTCAACTTGTTTGAGTTTTAAATATTGATGGTGGTTCTTGTGAATGAGATTCTAAGTGGTAGTGTGTTCCTACTACAATGTTTTTGTTGAGTTTCGTAAAGCATTTGAGGGTTATTGCTGGTTTAGAATTGAAACATAGGGTGTTTTCTTATCCTTTCCTGAACTGGGTTTTGGTTTTGAACAATGGATTTCCTTTGCTTCCTGCTCTTGATGTGGTCACTGCCTTGTCTAGATTAGGGTTTATCATTGTTCTATGTTTTGAGCACTTCATTTTAGTGTGTTATTTCATGATATTTGATTAAGTATTGAGGCTGTAAGGTTGGATTGAAGATTGATGTTTGCTTTGAGGTTTCAAGATGAAACATGTTTGGTTTGATGTTTCTGCATGTTTCAATTGCCATGCTGCTTTCTGATTGGCCATGGAGTTTGTTTGTCGTTTTATGACTTAATGCAAGTTGACCAATTGATGTATACGTTACACCTTCTGTTCATGTACGCACGCGCATGTGTTTTTCCATTTAATACTTTTCATGATTTACTTTGGTTTATAATGAATTAGAAGCATATTATGTTTGGATGAAACAGCCGTCCCAACGGTAGCACACTTGCCTTGCCTTTCCCTTTCACATACCATGCCTGGGTTCGATCCTGCGGATCAACCCTTTTGTGTTTTATCCATTCGCCTGAGTTTTTTTTTTCTTTTAGACCTTCGCCTGGGCTTGCTATCACCACCCCCCAGTTTCTGGCCCAAGTCTCTCTCCCTTGTTTTTTTTTACTAATCCAATTGCTTACAGCACCCCCCTGCGTTTTCATTTTTCTTTTATTTCCTATTTTAAATATTTCCTTTCCAAATCCTTTTTTTTAAACCTTTTGTGTTTTATTTATTTAAAAACTTTTTTTCTTTATTTCAAAAAAACTCCAAAAATATTTTATCTTTATTTTAATTTTAATTAGCAATTTATTTCTTAATTGTTTATTTAAGCATTATTATTAATATGTGAATTATTTCTTAATTGTTGCTTGTCTATTTAAGCTTAATAATTAATATGTGATTTATTTCTAATTGTTTCTTAATTATTCAAGTTTAAATTGTTTCTTAATTGTTTCTTAATTGGGTTATTATTAGCATTATTTATGAGCATCATGAGTGTTATTCACTAATATTTGTTTAGGTCTTGAACTAATTCTCATATTTGACTTATCATATTATTGACTTTGATGTGCACTTTGTTCTTCTTTAAATATCATCTTTGATTAATATCATGCCTCTTTATCTTGTGAGTGTTCCTTATGTTTGTCTTCCTTAAGATTGAAACATATTGATTTGTCTTTGTATCTCTATGATGTTCATGTCCATCTTATCCATGCTTTATGAAACATCACATGCCATTACTCATGCTATTGTTGTTATCTTATTCATCTTTATCAATATCTCTTGTTATCATACCCTACAACTGTTATTGTCCCTGTAACACCCCAATTTTAGTAATTAATTATTTATATTAATTATTGAGTGGTTTTATGAAATATTTATTTATGTGATTTATCTAATTTATTTGAATTATTGGATTTAAATGAATTACTTGATTTAGTGAATTTATATGAATTAATTAATTTATATAATTTATTGAGTTTATATAAATTAGTTAGTTTATTTAATTTATGTGAGTTAATTGATTTAGTTGATTAAATTGCAATGTGTGATTTAATTTATTATTTAAAAATAAATTGAATTGTTGAATTTATCTAATTAATTATTTAATTGGATTATTGGTATTTAGTGAACTAATTAATTTATTCTATTTAATATGATTTTATAGTTGCTAGAAATTTTTGGGCTTAAGGGGAGGTGTTGATATTAAGTATGATAAGTGAGCTAGGCCAATTTGGTTGTGAATAGTAGGGTTTAAAAGAAAGAGTTAGTAAGAGTGAAAACCAGAAAAATTAAATAGAAGAGAAAGTGTAGAAGAGGAGAAGAGAAAAGAGGAAGAGTAGAAGAGGAGAAAAACCCAAAGAAAGCAAGAACAAATTTATCAAGAAATCCAAGGTAAAGGTGAGATTTTATTCAATATTGGGGTTATTTGGGTAATGATTATTGAGTAGAAATAGTGTTAAAATAAAATCCCAAAATTTTCTATGAAACCGAATTTAATTAGGTTAAGATTAAATTCTGAAATGATTAATTTTGGATGTTTACAAATTGATTTTTGGTGATAGTTTAGAGACCCATTTAATATTTGGAGTCCCTATTGAAGTTGAAGACCTAGAAACACTTCCCTGTTTCATCCATATAAGGTTGTCTGTGTTTCACTGTTACGAATAGTGGGTTAATGATAAAACTAATTAATTAGCATGGAATAATAAATATTAGTAAATCTGGAATTTAATGTTAAGAGTGAGGAAAAGTAAGTTATGTATTAAATGGGGGAAATGAAAATGGGTGAGTTTTAGTATTTAGTTTCATGCGCTTGGGTTGGCAGGTGGAAGAGATGAATCAGATACTACCTTACACTCTTAACTATTATGTAAATAAGTGTCATTTAAATTTGACCCCACTCTTACAAAGTAGCGCAGGATGTACCTATTTACTGGTTGGTGAATGACTGTGCTATGTAGCAAATATATATATCATCTTTCATGTAGCCACTAGACATTAGCTTGTAGTATAACATTATTCATGTAGCTTTAATCAATATAACTAATGTGGTGAATTTTAACACTAGCATTTTCATGGATTAAATCAATTGATAGTTTCTAAGTGTGGCCCACCTCCCTGCCTTGTGGCTAGGCGCAGAGAAATTGTTGTGGGGATAGTTACAGTACTAATTAATGGGTGGAATATCTATTATATACATATAATATTGGGATATGGTGGAAAGTAGTAGCACATTGCAATGCGCAGGAACTAATATATTTACATTATGTTAGTACTCCCTCTTGTGACCCACCCTTTGAATTAATAATTAGAGATAGTAGGAATTTCATTTACTAACCATAATAATAAGAACATACTATTTAAGTGCCCTTTAAATAACGGATATGAAGTGGTGTAGATCCACCCCACCTTATCCTGCGTAGTAAGAATAGAAGTAGGTGATATATATGTAGTCTTCCTAATTCATTAAATAAAAGTAGTAAGTAATGAGTGACCATATTAATATATATATATATTTCATGCGCTTGATCTTTTAAGTGGGTGAGGAAATGCATTAAAGTAGTCTTATTTCAATAAATCAGGTGATGTGTAGATATAATATATTATTATTAATAGCATTTTAACTAAGGACTAAATGTCTCAATAAATGTTATTAGTTAATTAAAGACTAGATCAAATATTGATTAATTATTTAAGTATTAATTATTAAATATTGAATACTTATTAAATCTAGACTATTTATTTAAATATTGAATATCTAGTGAATAGTAAACTTTTATTGAATATTGGATTCAATATTTAGTGATTGATTAATGAGTCTATATTTAATTGGTAACTTGTGTTTTGTGAATTGTGGTTGGATCGAATCGATCCTTATGCATTGATTGTTGATTGTGGCGGTGATGTTTAAAGTACGAATACTTTAATTAAGAAAAATGTAATTGCGTGCACAATTGTATGATAATTCAAGTGTGATGAATTATTTGAGATATGCATGATATTAAGATTAGAGAATGGTCTTAATTGCATATGATGGTTGAGTGCATACGCATCATTTGTGTCAAGAGGCAATGTTTGCTAGTTCCGTGGGAGCTAGTGACTTGTCCCAAACCTAGAGAGTGGTTTGAAAGCTTAGAGAACGGGCTTTGTGTGTTATTGGTCTAGAGAATGGGCCCGGTTTAATGTAAAAACCGAACAAAAATAACAAGTGTTGGTACCACATGGCATGAGTTGCATTGAGTTTGCATCGAGTCGCATGGCATATATGATTGTTATATGGAAGTATGTGTGTGATTGTGACTTGTTGAGTATCGGAATTTGATATGAATTGTGTAGATACTTGAGTGATACTTGTTGATGAATATTGAAGTGTGAGATTATTTATTACTTGTGTTTATATGTTTTACAATAATCATTATCTTATAATTTCAATATTGATGTGAATTCTCACCCTTCTGTTGGAATAATGTTTTATACGACATCGCTCAGGTGCCGAGGAGTAGACTTGCTCGTAGCGCGAGGTAGCCGCTGATGCAGCTGTTTAGCGTCTTTATTTATGTTGGGTCGAGTCGTGCTCTGATCATGTAACACTGGGATCGTTGGGTTTATGTTTTAGAGATACACTATGTACTCTACTTATACTTTTATGCTTACTTGATCTGTATGAAGTTGGCTCTTATGCCTAAGTATCGTTTATTGATGTGATGAATATGAAACACTTTTTATGTCAATTATGATTGATTAGAATCCGCTGCTACATGCTAAGAGAAGTTTTGAAAAGCATGAAATTACTAAAGTGTTAATGAGCATGACAGGTGTTTTATGATGTTTTATGATTATGTGTGACACCCTTAAATGAATAGCATGATTATTTACTCTGATTTATTGTATGTTTTTATGCGGGGATTAAAAGGGTGTTACAGTCCCCATTCCAAAGGAAGGTGATTAATGTTGACTCTAAAAGTCATTAGCCCCCATCTTACCTTAGTAGCCTCTTAAGAGATGACTTTCACTTCTTGGCCCCCCTAAGAGCCAATAAGTTATAACTAGCCTTAGGAGAGAGTTCTTACACTCTTGGTGATATTCATCCTAATGAATACTCACTTTCCCTATTGACTAAAACATAACATAGGACCATTATAACTAGACTTAGGGAGTTCTTATACTCTACAATGAGGTCACACTCATTCCCCCTCTGAATATTGACCACAGTCAATCACTCAGTAGAAGTAGAACTACGCATACTCTGATTCTATACCCGAGGATACGTAGGCGCAAAGTGCGATGCTTTGTTGAGTATACTTAGATACTAACCCCTAGGGTTTCAAACCTTTAGCATAGAACCTTTAGCAAACATAAGATAACATTAAACAAAAGGCTCCCATAGAGTACTACGGACGTTTAGGGTGATAATACCTTCCCTAGGCGTAACCAACCCCCGAACCTTAGATCTCCCCCTTTAGGTTTTTCTAACGATCTTGAACCTTTCCTTTGGATAAATCAAAGTCGGTTGTAAAAGAAAATGATGCAAGTTAATTAATAGCTTGTTATCCGATTTTCATCGCAACACCTGTGTACTTGGAAAATCTTGCAGAGTGAAGTTCAACAAAGGCAAACAAAGAACTCATGGATCCCTTGATTACACTCATGCTGATCTTTGGGGGCCTGCAAGGTGTCTATCACATTCAGGAGCAAGGTATTTTCTATCCATAGTAGATGATTATTCCAGAAAGTTGTGGGTATTCATCAAGAAGACTAAGGATGAAACTTTTGAGAATTTCAAAGGTTGGAAGACTCTGGTTGAAAATCAGACTGGCAGAAAGGTCAAGAGGCTGAGAACTGACAATGACCTTGAATTTTGCAAAGAGGCGTTTGACAGCTTATGTGCTGCCTCAGGTATTGCAAGTCACAAAACTACTGCAAGTACTCCACAAAAAAATGGTTTGGCATAGAGGTTTAATCAAACTATTTTGGAAAGAGTTAGATGCATGTTGACTAGTGTTGGTTAAAGAATGTGTTTTGGGTTGAGGCTGTTTCGACAACAACATATCTGATAAATAGATGTCCTTCGACTGCGTTAGATATGAAGACACCTGAAGAAGTTTGGTCAGGACATCCACCTAGTCTCGACAGACTAAGAGTATTTGGTTGCTTGCCTTATGCTCACATTAGGCAAAACAAGGTCGAACCTAGAGCTCTGAAATGCATGTTCATGGGATACCCTGGAGGAGTCAAAGCTTATAGGCTATGGTGCCTAGAGCCAGGTCACAGGAGGTGTATCATCAGTCGATATGTAGTTTTCAATGCAACTGAGATGACTTTCAAGAAAACTGATGTTGCTGACAAAGAGCTGGAACAGTGAGAGATTCCTATTGAGGTGGAGCATGTTGATGCTGAATTACGTATCCCAGATGAAGGCAAAGAAGAAGCAGAAGATGATGTCGAAGATGAGGAAACTGATAATGACTACCTGCTAGCAAGAGACAGGTCGAGGAGAGTCATCAAGCCACCTCAGATACTTGGGTATGCAGATCTTATAACTTATGCCTTAATCTCTGCAAGTGAGGTTCTCGATGAAGAACCTAGAGACTATAAGGAAGTTATGAGGAGTCGAAAAAAGACTGAATGGCTGAAGGCCATGGATGATGAGATGAAATCTCTTTATGATAACAACACATGGGAACTGATCAAGAAACCTGTTGGAGCCAGGTTAGTCATCTGTAAAAGGATTTTCAAAGTTAAGGAAGGAATCGAAGGAGTGGCGTCGAAGAGATACAAGGCAATATTGGTCGCTAGGGGGTTCACTCAAAAAGAAGGTGTCGACTTTAATGATGTGTTCTCTCCTGTTGTGAAGCACAGGCTCATTCAAATGTTGCTTGCCACGCTGGCACAGTTCGATCTTGAGCTGGAACAGATGGATGTGAAGACTGCATTCTTGTATGGTGATCTAGATGAAACAATCTTGATGAGGCAACCTGAAGGGTATGTTGAAAAGGGGAAGGAAGATTATGTGTGCAAGTTGAAGAGATCTTTATATGGACTAAAAAAATCTCCTCGATAGTAGAATAGGAGATTCGACAAGTTCATGGCACGCATAAGTTTCATTAGAAGTCAGTTCGACCAGTGTGTTTACTTCCAATTTTGACCTGGTAATTCATTTGTTATTTTGTTGCTTTATGTGGATGATATTCTAATATCAAGCAACAATGTGGAAGATGTAATGAGAGTGAATGTTGAACTCAATAAGGAGTTCGACATGAAGGATCTGGGATCTGCGTCCAGGATTCTTGGGATTGACATCCGAAGAGATAGAAAGCAGTGAAATTATGCTTATCTCAAGAGGCATACCTACGGAAGACTCTCAAAAAGTATGGTATGTTGAATTCAAAGCCTGTTGTGACTCCGACAAACCCTCAATTCAAGCTGAGTATAGATCAGTGTCCCAGTACTGATGACGAAAGAGCTTATATGAATAGCATTCCATATGCTAATATAGTGGGTTCTTTGATGTATGCTATGGTCTGTACTAGACCTGACATAGCATATGCAGTAAGTCTTGTAAGTAGGTACATGGCGAATCCTGGAAAGGCTCACTGGCAAGCATTGAAGTGGGTTCTAAGGTACATAAATGGGTCTCTGAATAGAGTCCTAATTTATCGTGGAGCCTTGGGTGAAGATAGTAAAGCAGTAATCGAAGGATATGTCGACTCTGATTATGCAGGTTGTATCGATTCCAGAAAATCTATTTTTGGATATGTGTTCACTATTTTTGGGACAACAAGCTGTTGGAAATCAACACTTTAGAAGATTGTTGCATTATCAACCACTGAAGCGGAATATATCGCCCTAACTGAAGTTGTGAAGGAAGCATTGTGGCTTGAAGGTTTTGCAAAGGAGCTGAACCTTCAAGGTCCAATCATCACTGTTAAATGTGATAGTCAAAGTGTAATACACCTGTCGAAGAATTCAGCCTATCATGAGCAAACCAAGCACATTGATGTGAGGCTGCATTTCGTCAGAGGGGTAATCGAGCGTGGAGAAGTCCAAGTGCTGAAGGTTTTGACAGATCATAATGCTGCTGATATGATTACCAAGACATTGCCTAGTTGTAAGTTTTTCCACTGTATGCAATTGATAAAGCTGCATGAAGAAAGCTAGTTTCTTCCTTGATGTTATAGAGTTTGTTCCAAGATGGAGATTTGTGAGATATTTGATCGAACTCTAGTTTTAGCATGTCGTCGAAGTCCGCTCACATGCTGTTGTCGAAGACCTACATGTTGTAGTCGAATAGTGTTCTAGTATGTAGGAGATCGAATTGGGCCTTGTGTTATGGATCCAATTGTTTAAGTTAGCTTGTACCCTAAGTTAGCTTGTAATTGGTAATTGTCAAAAAGCCCATTAGTTTAGTATTTTAGGTTTATTATAAATAGCATACTAGTCTCTCTTCACAAGGTGTGACAAATCCTTATTAGGTTGAGAGAGGTTAATGGTTGGTATTCACTTGTAATCTTTGAACCCTATTGAGAAAGTGAATTGTAAAACAGATTTAACCAATTCTCTATTCTTCTTCCTCTTTTCTCTTTCTTTGTGCACCCTAATAGGGTTTCGTATGGTTGTTCAAGTTTTACCTTCTTTTCTACCCTTGTGGATTTCTTGGTGTTCAAGAAACCAAATATACTTTATTATTCTGGAATCCTCATTCACAACAATGAATATTAATTACTTACTTACATTTGTATACTATATTTTTTACAGTAACTTTAGTATATACTAGTATACTATGAAAAATATAAAAAAAATATTATTGACTGATCTGAATCATGAAAAAACACTATAAATTTATGTTTAAATATAATTTTTTAATTAAAATTTATTAATTTATGAATATCAATAATTTATTTATATTAATACATAAATATAAATAAATTATGCTACTAAATATTGAACCCTAGATCTTAGTTCTCTTATTTTTATTTATTTTTATGTTTAATCTTATCATTTTAAAAAGGGTTAATTATATGAAACCCCCCTGCCATTAGGGCGAGATTTGATATTGCCCCCCTGAAGTTTTTTTTTTGAACCACCCCTTATAAAACCAAAAACCTGCTTTTACCACACCCTTTTACTGGTGTTGCTGACTGGGCCTGCTGACTGTGTAATTAGGGTAATACAATTAAGGTATGCCATTAGGGTATGCAATTGGGGTATGCTGACTGGGATGCCCTCTACAACTGGTTCACTCCCATTGTCTTCTTCCTCCTCCTCCAACTCGTTATTGCCACCATATACATCACCTCCACCCTTGCAAATGCCACCCACAAACACCACCACCAACAACAAGATCCTAACTTTCCACATCAACAACAACTCTTTAGATCTCCTTCTGTTTTACAAAGACTCAAATCCATCAACCTTTACTCTTACCAAAACTATAACATATCCCAACATGAAGAACATCACACTCCACAACGTTAAACCTACGAACATGAACAATATCACACTCCACAACCTCAAACCTACGAACATGAACAACATCACACTCCACAACCTCAAATCTACGAAAACCAAATCCATGTCCCTCAACTCGCTAGATCTCCCTCTGTTTTGAAGCGACTCAAATCCATCAACCTTTATAGTTACTTCCCTACTCAACCCTTCACTTCAAAACTCGAAAACACGAACGTGGAAGTTAAGGAGTTAGAAGAAGACGATATTTTGGGAGAGATAAGAGACAACCTCGGAGGAAACGAAGATGAAGGTCATCATGTTTCTTTAGAAGAGGTTTTCATGAAATTGCAGGGGCAAGGAGGTAATTTCGCAAGGACGCATTCAAACACGAAGCCAGATTCAGGGGAGGTTCCGGTGAAGCTGCCGAGGAAGATGAAGAAATCCACAAGCAATAAATCTGCGTTTTCTCATTTCAAGGAAGATAACATTGTGGAGAGCCGCCGGCTGGCCACATTGCATACCCTAATTGCACAGTCAGCAGGCCCAGTCAGCAACACCAGTAAAAGGGTGTGGTAAAGGCAGGTTTTTGGTTTTATATGGGGTGGTTCAAAAAAAAACTTCAGGGGGGCAATATCAAATCTCGCCCTAATGGCAGGGGGTTTCATATAATTAACCCTTTTAAAAATCAACTATTTTTCCCTCCAATAATGTTTTCAAGATTTTAATCTTTATCTCATTTAAATATTATTTGTATGATGTGACATTTATAATTATTTTTTAATTTTATTTACAAAATAAAATAATTATCATAAATTTTTAATGAAAAAATAGGAGGTGAAACCCTAGCATCATCACAATTTAATTTAATTGTTTTGCCTTAATATCCTTTTTAGTCCCTTACCTATACCTCTAGGTCTATTTTGGTCCTCGTTCTTTTAAAATGTCCAAGTTAGTCCCTTACGTTGTCAAACAGATTCAAATTAGTAATTTCTATCAAATTCTGTTAAACAACGTTAGTTCCCATGACGTGTCAATTGAGGTGGAATGTCTATTCAGCACCTTTTTCTTCGGTGATGCTGAAACACACAACACACATTCAGTTTACCCCCAAATTGAAATTAACGTGAATTGCCCAACAAAATCCCCAAATTGAAACCTAATTCGTGTCAATTTTTGCAATAAGAATGAGTTATGGGTGCGGTTCATCATCATCATTGAAAAACAGAATTGATTCGCAGGTCTTTAGCAGCTTGAATCTTCCATGGAAGCCTTTTTATCGTTGTGGAGACAATGATGTACTTTGAAGGGCAAGAACTATCAACAATTATGGAAAACTTTTTTGAGTTGTCAACATTTTAAGGTAAACTTTAGTCTAATCCCTCTTGGCTGAAATATTGTTGAAATGTCTATTTACTACATTTCAATATTCTTTCTTAATCTTAACAGGGACATAATAATGCTGCTTGTGAATTCTTTGAATGGTTTTACGAAGAAGCTAGAGATGAAAAGGAGCAAATCATGATGAAGCAACAAATTAAGGTAGATGTGCTAACTCAAGAGATGGAGGAAGCCAAAAATGAAGTTGAAGAATTCAGACTCAAAAATATGAAATTAGAAGATGATTTGAAGAACACCGTCAAGTGGAAATTTTTTTGGAAGTTTTTATTCTATGTTGTGTTATTTGTTTTAGTATTCAAGTTGTTGTAAAAGTTGTAAGTTTATTGTTGTCAATGTTATGTTCTATGTTGTGTTCATTATTGTGTTATGTAAAAGTTGATCATATCAGTTCAAACTTGCATTGTTTAATCTTGAATATTTTATGAATGTTATATGAATATTTTGACATTATTTAGTTGCACCAGTTGCATGTTGAATGATAAAATAGAATTATAATTGCATGTTGAATGTAACGCCCACATATATATACATACATCAAAGCATATATTATACATGAATAATACGTTTGGTACTGAAATATACAAGTTCCTAGTAACACAGTATACATATAAATGCCCAAAAGCCTAATACAACAACTATGGCATGTTATATATACAAGATGTTCCAAAAGATAAAACTAAGAACTAGATCAACTAATGATCTCAAAATCTCCACAACGGAAGCCTTGCCACACAAAAGCTACGATCCGTAAGGAAAGTCAAACAACTTTGTCCTTACCCTTCGCCGAACCTGTAGTACCTGTGATGTAAACAACAACATGGGGTGAGATACATCAAATCTCAGTGAGCTATCTATCTTAAAGTTCTCTCGGCTTTACAAGGTCCTAACAAACCTAACTCAAGTCAAAAGGGAGGGGCAGTGACTTTGAGTACACACACACACTATATGTTTCCATGTTATTGAGCTCGTTAACCCGGAAGTGTATCACTATCGCTAACCCTGTCAAGGCATCCCCTTTCTCCCGCCCTCTTCTACATCTAGAAGTAGGAACGAGTCATGGACCCTCGTAGATTTCTTGGCATACGAAATGGATTCGGGATCATCGGCCCGTAAATCGTGATCTGTCACTTCACACGGCCCAGTACATCATCACAAGTCTCTTTACCCGTAGGCTTCATTCGTACTATAACATTGGGAATCAAACCTACCAAGAAATCATGCATTCATTACAGAGGAGCTCGTTACTCATGAAATGGCACATAATAGAATAGTGGTTACGATTTCGTGATTTCACATACAACCATTCGGTAATAGACGCACGCCTCGGCCTCTCATGCACGAGCGTCGTCGTTTTGTGATTCCATAATTCCCTAGCCATTACTAGGTTCTAACAATATTTTGTGGTAATGATCCTCACTCTTCCTATTTATATTTTACATGCATATACATCTCACACATGCTAAACAATAAGAAAATAGACAATCACAATTCAATCACATAATAGAATCACATAAAACAACATATCACCCATGTTACACCAAACTTGGTTTTTCTCCGATTTATTTAATCGGGCAATAAACTGATATTTCTTACTTCCATTAGATAGAGTATTTTCATAGCTTCACAGCGATCCCAAGAATACTCAAATCGGATAAACTAGTCCAAAGTTATGCAAGAAACAAATTGGAGGATCTGTCATGTTCGCATTGCGAAGTAGCCAGCGAATGCTCGCTTCCTCATTCGCAGTGCGAAGATCCCAGCGAATGCCTAAACAACAATGGGTTCGCTACCCCATTCGCAGGGTGAGCATTCGGTAAATCGTGGTAAAACCAAAAAAGGTAAAGTTCGCAGTGCGAACCTTTGGTGAATGTTCGCCCTCACCTTCGCCGTGTGAGTAACCAGCGAATGCTCGCTTTCCCCCTTCCCTAGGGGACTCGCAGTGCGAACCTGCGAAAACTGGGTTTCCCAGCAGCGTGAAAACAGAGTTTTGAGACCAAAACCTCATCCAAAACTTCACCCAACACACAAACTTGCATTAACAGATGATCATACATGGCTAATGAGTATACTACATAGTTTATACCGCATTTCAATCGTTAAAGTCAAGATTATTCATTTTCTCACAATTCTAACCTAGATTCTAGACCTCAAGAAAATCTAAAACAAAAGTTTCTATCTATAGCCCACCTGGAATAGATGATGATGATAAAGATTGGAAGATGATTTGATGAAGAATGAGTGATGGTTGATGATGTTGTGCTCTTGAGCTTTTCTTCCTCTTCTATCCTTTCCTTTCCTTTCTCTCCAACTTCTTTCTATCTTTTTCTTCCTTTGCTTCTAAATGGGAAAAGAGTGGAAAGGAAAAAATGATATAGTAAGATATCATCAATTAGTAACACTACTAATTGTCTAAAAAGTCTCTAAAGCTCCAACAATTAAAACCTCAGAGTCAGAAAATATTAATTTGATTTGCTCTGAGCTCGTCAGTTTACTCTAATTATTTCATCCAATAAATTCTCAGAGTAAACCAGAACCCAGTTAATCATACCAATATTATTCAGAGGAAAATAATTTACGGGGTATTACATCCTCCCCCCCTTAAATAGAAATTCGCCCACGAATTTAAAACAGTTACCTGAAAAGATGGGGATAAGCGTCTCGCATATCTGATTCTAGTTCCCACGTTGCATCTCCCAGATGCGTCTCATCCCACTGAACTTTAACCAGAGGAATCTCTTTATTTCTTAACACCTTAGTTTCTCTTCCCGTAATACGACTCGGTTGAGGCTCAAACGTTAAATCTGCTTCTATCTCAGTGGTATCGGGTAGAATTGGCTGAAGAGGATCTGGAACAAACTTTCGAAGCTGAGATACATGAAAAACATCGTACATCTCTGACAGAGAAGGCGGTAAGGCTAATCTATATGCTACTTCACCAATTCTTTCTAAGATCTGATACGGTCCCATGTATCTTGGACTTAACTTCCGCGATTTAAATGGTCCTTTCAATCTCAATCTCGGAGTAACCTTCAAAAATACATGATCACCCTCATCAAACTCCAAAGGTCTCCTACGGTTGTGCGCATAGCTTTTCTGACGATCTTGGGCCTGCTTAACTTTTTCACGAATCATTCTAATCTTTTCCGTGGTCTTGTGAATAATCTCGGGTCCTAAAATTATATCTTCGCCAACCTCCGCCCAACACAATGGCATTCTACACTTCCTCCCATATAACACCTCATAAGGAGCCATACCAATACTTGCATGATAACTGTTATTATAAGAGAACTCAATCAACGGTAGTAGTTCTATCCAATTTCCTCTACTCTCCAACACACAAGCTCTTAACATATCTTCCATGGTTTGTATTGACCGTTCCGTTTGACCATCCGTTTGTGGATGATTCGACGTGCTCAAACACAACTTCGTTCCCAAAGCTTGTTGAAAAGCTCTCCAAAATCTTGAAGTAAACTTTGGGTCTCTATCCGAAACAATACTAGAAGGAACACCATGCAGTCTCACAATTTCTGAAATGAACAACTTTGCGAGATGACTCGCGTTATAAGTAGTCTTTACGGCCAAGAAATGAGCAGACTTCGTCAACCGATCTACAATTACCCAAATTAAATCATAACCGCCTTACGCACAGGGTAATCCCACTGCGAAGTCCATCGAAATACTATCCCACTTCCACACCGGAATTTCTAATGGTTGCAACAAGCCACCCGGTCTTTGGTGTTCAATCTTCACTTGTTGGCATACCGCACATTCTGACACATATACCGCAACATCCTTTTTCATCCCAGACCACCAATAGTCTCTCTTTAAATCTTGATACATCTTCGAAGAACCAGGATGTATAGTAAAAATACTCTTATGCGCTACTTCCAAAATCCTTCTTTTTAACACCGCGTCATCCGGAACACAAACTCTTTGGTCAAACGAAATGACCCCGTCGGTAGTTCGCACAAAACCCGGTTGAGTCAACATCTCTTGTAACTTCTCATCTAACTCTTGTCCTTGTAGGATTTCCTCCCTAAGAGTAGAGGTGACATTCAAATTCCCCATAACCACACAATTTGGAGTCCAATTAAATTGAAGATTTAGATCTCTAAACTTTTCCATTAAGGCATACTCTAACATCATCAAGTCGGCACTATGCAACACTTTCCTGCTTAAAGCATCCGCCACCTTATTCGCTTTACCCGGATGGTACTTTAGTTCCAAATCATAATCCTTCAAATACTCCATCCACCTCCTTTAACGCATGTTCAACTCTTTCTGGTCAAAAAGATACTTTAGACTCTTGTGGTCATTGAACATCTCAAAATGTACCCCATACAAATAATGATGCCACACTTTCAAGGTAAACACAACTGCCGCCAATTCTAAATCATGCGTTGGATAATTCTCTTCATGGACTTTCAACTGTCGAGACGCATAAGCCACCACATGTCCATCTTGCATTAACACACCGCCTAATCCCTTCTTTGATGCATCACAATATACCTCATACGACTTTCTAGGATTAGGAATAATCAAAACAGGAGTGGTCGTCAAGCTCTTCTTCAAACTCATAAAACTTTTTTCACAAGCCGAATTCCATTCATACGAACAATCCTTTTGAGTAAGTCTCGTCATCGGTAAAGCCAATTGGAAAAAGCCTTTAATAAACCTTCTATAATAACCTGCTAATCCCAAGAAACTCCTAACTTCTAAAACGTCCTTCGGTCTCTCCCAATTAATCACCGCCTCTATTTTTGATGGATCCACTGCCAC
Source organism: Lathyrus tuberosus (assembly GCA_022829125.1). Lineage (NCBI taxonomy): Eukaryota > Viridiplantae > Streptophyta > Magnoliopsida > Fabales > Fabaceae > Lathyrus > Lathyrus tuberosus. The sequence continues at coordinate 1,653,374 of JALAZF010000274.1, read as the reverse complement.
ACCTCCTTGAGATATGACGTGACCAAGAAAGTTTACCTCCGACATCCAAAACTCGCACTTACTTAGCTTGGCAAAAAGTTATCTATCTTGTAAGATGGATAAAACGATTCTTAGGTGTTCTCCATGCTCTTGAGAATCACGAGAATAGATAAGAATGTCATCAATAAAGATCACCACAAATTGGTCCAAGTAAGGTTGAAATATCCGGTTCATATAATCCATAAAAACTGTCGGAGCATTCGTCACACCGAAAGGCATTACTAGGAATTCATAATGACCATAACGGGTCCTAAACGCAGTTTTCAGTACATCCGAACTCTTCACCCGAATCTGATGATAACCCGACCGTAAGTCAATCTTTGAGAACACACAGGCTCCTTTCAATTGATCTAACAGGTCGTCTATCCTTGGCAATGGGTATTTGTTCTTGATGGTAACCTTATTCAACTGACGATAATCAATACACAACCGCATTCCACCATCCTTCTTCTTTACCAACAATACTGGAGTTCCCAAGGCGAAACACTTGGTCTAACAAAATGCTTAGCCATCAATTCTTCCAATTTATCCTTTAATTCCCTTAACTCGAGTGATGCCATTCGATACGGAGAAACGGATATTGGATCTGTCCTCGGTATCAGGTCAATAGAGAACTCCACTTCCCTCTCCAGAGGAAGAGAAGTGATATCCTCGGGAAAAACTTCTGAAAACTCGCAGACTACTGGAATACTCAGAACCTGAAGGTTGTCGTTCTCCTCCTTAGTGAGAACCAAAAGAACAGATTTTTCATTCTCAAACAAGAAATTAATCATTCCCACCGTACCTTCTAAAATAGTAGTCAACACATCCTTCGAAGTAGCCTCCACGGACGGAATAATAATTAACTTTTCCTCACAACCGATAAACACCGAATTAGCATAAAGCCAATCCATTCCCAAAACAACATCCACTATCTTAAGCGGCAAGCAAATAAGATCTATTTGAAAAACTCTTCCATCCACCGATAATACACAATTTTCACACGTCAACGGTGTTTCAACAATCTCATCCATGGTAGTAGTAACCACCATGGGTGGAGAAAACGGAATAGCTTGTAACCCCGGTCGCTTCATACATTGTATCGATACAAAAGAATGTGTTTCTCCACAATCAAATAACACAAAACAAGGATTTCCATTAACCAGACACGTACCAGCAATTAAAGAATTGTCACCCTTTGTTTTTCTTGCATCCAAGGTATACACTCGCCCGGTATTCTTCTCTTGCATTTGATTTCTATTTTGAGGACAATCTCTCGCCCAATGGCCCAATTTATGACACCGATGACACTCCACTCCTTCAAAGCGACATCTACCGTAATGCATCTTTCCACAAATATGGCACACCGGAGGTGCACTAGTCTTAGAACTCTGAACTTGCTTCCCTTTGAAAGATTATTGCCTTAGTCTAAATTGTTGATTCGATCTCCCTCGATCACTTTGACTCATCCTACTCAATTCTCCTTCCGTTTGTACCTTCTTCAAACTATGCTCCGCCACATAACACCACCTTAACAATTCAGCATAGCTAGTGAATTCCCGCTGAGATACGCTATGTGAAATTTCAGCCCTTAAACCAAACAGAAACGGATCAATCTTCCACCTCTCATCAGGAGCATACATGGCTTGTCTAGAATAAGCAGCCATAGTCTCAAATTTCTCTGCATAAGAAGCCACAGTCAGGTTGCCTTGTCTCAACTGTTGAAACTCGAATTCTTTCTGAGACCTTAAGGAACGCGGAAAATACTTCTCCATAAAAGTTATCTTAAACTGTTCCCATACCTTTGGTACCTGTTGAATTGTCATTAAGGCTGAAGCGCTTTCCCACTATTGTAACACCCCCAATCTATACCCCCATATAAATAAAACAGTAAAAGAAAATTCAAAATTTCATCAGAGTATATTTAAAAATTCACAGCATAGACCGAGGGGTCACATCAATTTGAAACAAACACAATAAACCTGCCCATAAAGATATGCAACAACTCGGATAGTAATACACCCACAATCCAATTACAGAATAAAAGCGGAAAATCTGTAACTGAATATCAACATACATATATATCATGAAAGTTTGTCATACATCAAGTCATACATGTACAATCCAAAAGGTACATATACATAATACAAAATAATCACAAACGGCCTCCCTAACTACCCGGTGTCACATATCAGAGCTGACCGACAAAAGAATGAAGACCCTAGCTTCACAAAAAAAACCTCCAGCAACTCTAATCTGCAATGCCTCATAGAGCATTATAAAACAGCAGAAGGGTGAGAAACACACTCATAATACAATTGCATATAATTATATATTAGCACAGAAATGCACCAGCACAATATTCTCACCACAAATACTCCACAATCAAATACAACACAACACGATACAATTCTCAAGTATCAAATACCACTACACATCAATCATACACAATACACCCATCATCAATACAATTACACATATTCCATCTCATCAATCACATTCACAAATCCATACCCAATTAATCCATGATTTATGCAAATGCACAAAGACCGACACAACGACTCTTATGCAATGCACATGCGGTACCGACTTCCAATATTCCTCATCACAAGTTCACTCAGGAACTCTATTGGAACCATCGCTCGTTACTTAGTGTAACTCCCCGTCGGGCATACGATGTTCCCTGTCGCTCACACCTCTTAGTATAAGGCACACGACGTTTATGGATCGCTCACACCTCTTTGTATAAGGCACACGACCCGATCGCTCACACTACTTTGTATAAGGCACACGATCATCTATAATCATCGCTCACACCTCTTGGTATAAGGCACACTGTGTTATATCGGATTCCCTCTGGAATCAATCTGTCACTTAGGACGTTACCAGAATGCATATCATGATGCTCAACATACAATGACTCATGACATTCAAATGCACACATATCCACATTCCACAATCATGCATATATCAACAATTACCACACATTCATTTTCTTAGCCTAAGGCCACCAATCATTATCACCATATGTATTTCATGCAATTACATCACACAACAGTACCAAGTCATAAAATATACACACCAACAGCATATTGCACATACACATCAAGTCCACCCAATTAAACGGCAAAAGTCGACAACAAAACAACACATTTTTAGATTCCCGACATAATTTAATCGACCAACAATCTCAAACCATCACAATAATAAAGAACATTTCACAAGCTTTCTAACGCATCCAACCACGCCTCAAACCGACCCACGGATCAAAAGTTATGAAGAAAACAATTTGGGAAAAGCTGTCATGTTCGCAGTGCGAAGCTCCTAGCGAGTCCTTCACTTCTTCATTCGCAGTGCGAATGTCCCAGCGAACAGTGGCAGAAGCAAAATAGCCTAGAAAATTCCCAATGTTCACAGTGCGAACCATCCAGCGAATGGTCGCTACCCCATTCGCAATGCGAATCCTCCAGCGAACAGTGGCAGAATGAAAAATAATACAACGTTCGCAGTGCGAACCTTACGCGAACGTTCGCCACTCATTCGCTGGCCATTCGCAGTGCGAACCTGCGATTTCAGCAAAACCCAGCAGTGCACCAGATCATCCAAAAATGATATTTTCTCAACCAAAACATTTCCAAACCAACATATAATAATTAGAACCTAGTTTAATCATGGTAACAAGTATTCTACTACATTTACACCGATTTTCGACCGTGAAACCATCGATTTCTCATTATATTTCTCATTTCAACCTAGAATCCAAAACTAGAGAAAGACAATAGCATATGCAAACACATACATACATAATCATACATAAGCGTAAGCTAATCAAATTTCACACCCTTACCCGATTAAATCGTGTTCTAGAAAGTCGGTTGATTGATTTCCAAGTTTCCCAAATTCTCTCTTTTTCTTCTCTTCTCCTTTTCTTTTCTTCTTCTCTTCTTTTCCTTTCTCTTACTATTTTTCTTTTCTCTCTTTCTATTCTATTATATTCTAACTTAACAAAATAAATCAAAATGCCCAAAATACCCCTACACTCAATTATCTCGCAAATGTTCCCAAAACGCGATAAAATATAATCACGATGAAAAATAACATATTTTCACATAAAAGTCAGAAATAAAATAATATAATAATAAAATAATAAAAAATGACTTAATTAAATAAAAATTGACAAAACTGGGGCGTTACAACCCTCCCCCACTTAGAAATTTTCGTCCTCGAAAATCTTACCTGAGACGAACAACTCTGGATACGACTCCCGCATCCGACTCTCCAACTCCCAAGTCAAATTGCCCTCAGCAGCGCCTCCCCACGCCACTTTCACAAGTGCAATATCCTTGCCTCTCATCCGCTTCACCTCGCGATCCAAAATCCTAACTGGTAATGCCTCTACCGTAAGGTTCTCCCTTACCTCAACCTCATCCATCGGAATCACATGCGACGGATCTGGAACATACTTCCGAAGCTGTGAAACATGGAATACATCATGTAAATTCGACAGATTCGGCGGCAACGCCACCCTATAAGCCACAGCACCCACTCTCGCAGATATCTGGTACGGACCAATAAACCGAGAAGTAAGCTTCTTCGATTTCAACGCACGACCAACACCCGTTACCGGCGTAACCCTTAGAAATACGTGATCGACCTCTTGAAACTCAAGATCCTTTCTTCTCTGATCATGATAACTCTTTTGTCTACTCTGAGAAGCCTTCATTTTCTCACAAATAAACTTCACTTTCTCCGTAGTCTGTTGCACCAACTCTGGTCCAACCACCGAACTCTCACCAGATTCGTGCCAACACAAAGGTGTTCGACATCTTCATCCATACAGTGCTTTAAATGGTGCCATTCCAATACTAGAATGGAAACTGTTATTATATGTGAATTCAATCAATGCTAGATAACTATCCCATGCACCACCTTGTTCAAGAACACAAGCTCTCAACAAATCTTCCAACGACTGAATCGTCCTTTCCGTCTGACCATCCGTCAGTGGATGATAAGCCGAACTTAATCTCAATTTAGAACCCAACGCCTTCTGTAAACTTTCCCAAAATCTCGAAGTAAACCTAGGATCTCGATCCGAAATAATACTCGACGGAACCCCATGCAACTTCACAATCACACTGATGTAAATCTCAGCCAACCTCTCCAAAGAAAAACTGATGTCAATCAGAATGAAATGAGCCGATTTAGTCAGCCTATCAACAACCACCTAAATAGTATTATGCCCTCGCTGAGTATTCGGTAACCCCGTTACAAAATCCATGGAAATGCTCTCCCACTTCCACTCAGGAATATCCAACGGTTGCAACAAACCACTAGGCCTCAGATGTTCTACCTTCGACTTCTGACAAGTCAAACATGCATACACAAACTGAGCCACATCTCTTTTCAAACCAGGCCACCAAAAGATCTTTTTCAAATCTTGGTACATCTTATTCGCTCCCGGATGTATACTCAAATTACTCCGGTGTCCTTCCTCCAAAATCATCTTTTTCAACTCCGCATCACCAGGAATACAAATTCGACCTCGGAACCTCAAAACACCCTTAATATCCACTTTAAAGTCATTATTCGCATCTTTTTCTCCAACCAACATCAAATCCACAAATTTCACGTCCAACTTCTGTTTCTCACTAACAATCATCAGAAAATCATTAGTAACCTTCAACATACCCAGCCTCACACTATCCGACGACACCTCACAAACCAAACTCAAGTCTCTAAACGATTCCAAAAGTTCCCACTCCTTAACCATTAAAGCGGACATATGCAAAGATTTTTGACTCAATGCGTCGGCTACCACATTAGCTTTACCAAGATGGTAATTCAACCCAAAGTCGTAGTCCTTCAAAAATTCCAACCATCTTCGTTGCCTCATATTTAGCTCTTTCTGATCAAACAAATATTTCAAACTTTTATGATCACTAAAGACTTCAAACCTCGCACCAAAAAGATAATGCCTCCAAATCTTCAACACAAAAACCACAGCCGCTAATTCAAGATCATGAGTAGGATAATTCTTCTCATGCACTCTTAACTGCCTTGAAGCATACGCCACAACCTTACCTTCTTGCATCAGAACACCACCTAGACCAATCAAAGACGCATCACAATACACCACAAATGGTTCATTAGGATTCGGCAAAATCAAAATCGGAGCTGTCGTCAATCTTTTCTTCAGCTCATTAAAACTTTCCTCACACCGAATATCCCAAATGAACGCTTGCCCTTTACAAGTCAACTGGGTCAAAGGAAGTGCTAGCTTAGAAAAACCTTCAATAAACCTTCGATAATAACCAGCCAAACCCAAAAAGCTTCGAATTTCAGTAACAGATCTCAGAGCCTCCCATTGTAGAACTGCCTCTACTTTAGAAGGATCTACAGAAATACCATTACCTGAAATCACATGCCCAAGAAAACTCACTTCCGACAACCAGAATTCACACTTAGACAATTTGGCAAAAAACTTCTTTTCCTTCAACACCTGCAAAACAATACGCAAATGCTCTGCGTGCTCCTCCCGAGACTTAGAATAAATCAAAATGTCATCAATAAACACAACAACAAATCGATCCAAATGCTCGTGGAAAATACGATTCATGTACTCCATAAACACACCTGGCGCATTAGAAACCCCGAACGGCATCACAGAATATTCATAATGACCGTAACGTGTCCTAAAGGCCATCTTCTGAATATCTTCCTCTTTCACCCTAATCTAATGATACCCCGACCTCAAGTCAATCTTATTGAACACACACGCACCTACCAACTGATCCATCAGATCATCAATTCTTGGAAGAGGATACTTATTCTTAATCATCACCTTATTCAACTGGCAATAATCAATACACAACCGCATACTTCCATCTTTCTTTCTCACCAATAAAACTGGAGCACCCCAAGAAGAAACGCTTGGTCTTACAAACCTCTTTTCCAACAATTCATTCAACTGTTTCTTTAACTCAACCAACTTAGATGCCGACATACGATAAGGTGCCATGGAAACAGGTATAGTACCAAGAACTAGATCTATAGAAAACTCCACCTCTCTCTCTGGCGGCAAGTCCAAAATATCCTCGGGAAACAGTTCCGGAAATTCACACACAACAGGAAACACATCAAGTGAAACTTGACTATCCACAGTCAAAGATGCAAACAACCCAAACAACTGAGCTTCATCCGCCAAAAGTCTCTTCAACTCTTTGGTAGATAAGAAACTCGAGTCTTTGTCTTCCTCAAGAGATGGAAACCTTACTAACTTATGATAACAATCAATATGAACCCGATTGAATTGCAACCAATTCATTCCCAGAACCACATCCAAACCTTCCAACGGCAAACACACCGAATCCATCTCAAAGTATTTACCATAAATGGTCAAAGGACAACTTAGACAAACCAAAGAAGTAGTTACTAACCCTATTGCTGGAGTATCAATAACCATCTCACCACCCATCGAAGACAACACAAGATTCAGACGCATAGCGCACTCAGATGAAATGAATGAATGAGTCGCTCCAGTATCAATAATAGCAACTAAAGGCGTACTATTAATAAAACAAGTACCTCGGATCAGACGATTTGCACTTGAAGTCTGAGTCCCTGCCAATGAAAATACCTTCCCCCCAGCTGGAGCTTGCTTCGGTTTCTGACACTTCGTACTAATATGTCCAAACTCACCACAATTAAAGCACTTCACCACGTTCCTCTTATAATCAGCTGCAATGTGTCCTATACCTCCACAGTTAGAACACTTCCTAAAATCTTTCTTACATTCGAACTGACGATGTCCCACTTCACCACACCTATAACACCTCAAAGGACCAGACATACCTCCACCACTTGACCTCCGATCAAAAGTACCCCTTTCTTTACCCTTATCAGCTGGTGTTACATACGGATCACCACAGAACTGTTGCTTCCCTTTCCTCTCGCTCACACTCTTATAGTGAGTAGAATGAGCCTTACTATCCTCTTCATAAATCCTACAACAATCCACCAAATCAGAAAACCTCTGAATCCTTTGATATCCAATTGCATGCTTTATCTCAGGACGCAATCCATTCTCAAACTTTACACACTTAGAAAATTCCGCAGTCGCTTCAGGATAATGAGGATAAAACTTCACAAGCTCCACAAACTTAGCAGTATAATCAACAACAGACATATTACCTTGTTTCAGTTCCAAGAACTCAATTTCCTTCTTTCCTCTTACATCTTCAGGAAAATACCTCCTCAGAAATTCAGTGCTAAACACAGTCCAAGTAATCTCCTCCTCTGGATCTTCCAACACATGACGTGTACTAACCCACCAATCATCAGCTTCTTCCAGTAACATGTGAGTACCCAGTCTCACCTTCTGATCCTCAGCACAATCCATCACTCAGAAAATCCTTTCAATCACTTTAAGCCATATCTGAGCACCATCAGGATCATATCTTCCTTTGAAGACAGGCGCTTTGTTCTTCCTGAACTCATCATTACCCGCAGCATTAGGTGCACCCTGCACAGCTCGGGCCATAGCTTGTATAGCAGCAGCCAAAGCAGCATCATTCCTACCAGCCATATTCTGTTCATTTCCAATAACAGCAACTATGGTTAAACAAACAGCTCAACCGAACACCAAGACCGACAAGGACAGACAAAACTGACACGGACTGGCTCTGATACCACTTAATGTAACACCCCTAATCTATACCCCCAAATAAATAAAACAGTAAAAGAAACTTCAAAATTTTATCAGAGTATATTTAAAAATTCACAGCATAGACCGAGGGGTCACATCAATTTGAAACAAACACAATAAACCTGCCCATAAAGATATGCAACAACTCGGATAGTAATACACCCACAATCCAATTACAGAATAAAAGCGGAAAATCTGTAACTGAATATCAACATACATATATATCATGAAAGTTTGTCATACATCAAGTCATACATGTACAATCCAAAAGGTACATATACATAATACAAAATAATCACAAACGGCCTCCCTAACTACCCGGTGTCACATATCAGAGCCGACCGACAAAAGAATGAAGACCCTAGCTTCACAAAAAAAACCTCCAGCAACTCTAATCTGCAATGCCTCATAGAGCATTATAAAATAGCATAAGGGTGAGAAACACAATCATAATACAGTTGCATATAATTATATATTAGCACAGAAATGCACCAGCAAAATATTCTCACCACAAATACTCCACAATCAAATACAACACAACACGATACAATTCTCAAGTATCAAATACCACTACACATCAATCATACACAATACACTCATCATCAATACAATTACACATATTCCATCTCATAAATCACATTCACAAATCCATACCCAATTAATCCATGATTTATGCAAATGCACAGAGACCGACACAACGACTCTTATGCAATGCACATGCGGTACTGGCTTCCAATATTCCTCATCACTAATTCACTCGGGAACTCTGCTGGAACCATCGCTCGTTACTTAGTGTAACTCCCCGTCGGGCATATGATGTTCTCTGTCACTCACACCTCTTGGTATAAGGCACACGACGTTTATGGATCGCTCACACCTCTTTGTATAAGGCACACGACCCGATCGTTCACACCTCTTTGTATAAGGCACACGATCGTCTATAATCATCTCTCACACCTCTTGGTATAAGGCACAAGATGTTATACCGGATTCCCTCTGGAATCAATCCGTCACTCAGGACGTTACCAGAATGCATATCATGATACTCAACATACAATGACTCATGACATTCAAATGCACACATATCCACATTCCTCAATCATGCATATATCAACAATTACCACACATTTCATTTTCTTGCCCTAAGGCCACCAATCATTATCACCATATTTATTTCATGCAATTACATCACACAATAGTACACAAGTCATAAAATATACACACCAACAGCATATTGCACATACACATCAAGTCCACCCAATTAAATGGCAAAAGTCAACAACGAAACAACACATTTCCAGATTCCCGACATAATTTAATCGGCCAATAAACTCAAACTATCACAATAATAAAGAACATTTCACAAGCTTTCTAACGCATCCAACCACGCCTCAAACCGACTCACGGATCAAAAGTTATGAAGAAAACAATTTGGGAAAAGCTGTCATGTTCGCAGTGCGAAGCTCCTAGCGAGTCATTCGCTTCTTCATTCGCAGTGCGAATGTCCCAGCAAACAGTGGCGGAAGCAAAATAGCCTAGAAAATTCCCAACGTTCGCAGTGCGAACCATCCAGCGAATGCTCGCTACCCCATTCGCAATGCGAATCCTCCAGCGAACAGTGGCAGAATGAAAAATAATACAACATTCGCAGTGCGAACCTCACGCTAAAGCTCGCCACTCATTCGCTGGCCATTCGCTGTGCGAACCTGCGATTTCAGTAAAACCCAGTAGCGCACTAGATCATCCAAAAATGATATTTTCTCAACCAAAACATTTCCACACCAACATATAACAATCAGAACCTAGTTTAATCATGGTAACATGTATTCTACTACGTTTACACCTATTTTCGACCGTGAAACCATCGATTTCTCATTATATTTCTCATTTCAACCTAGAATCCAAAACTAGAGAAAGACAATAGCATATTCAAACACATACATACATAATCATACACAAGCGTAAGATAATCGAATTTCACACCCTTACCCGATTAAATCGTGTTCTAGAAGTCGGTTGATTGATTTCCAAGTTTCCCAAATTCTCTCTTTTTCTTCTCTTCTCCTTTTCTTTTCTTCTTTTCTTCTTTTCCTTTCTCTTACTATTTTTCTTTTCTCTCTTTCTATTCTATTATATTCTAACTTAACAAAATAAATCAAAATGCCCAAAATACCCCTACACTCAATTATCTCGCAAATGTTCCCAAAACGCGATAAAATATAATCACGATGAAAAATAACATATTTTCACATAAAAGTCAGAAATAAAATAATATAATAATAAAATAATCAAAAACGACTCAATTAAATAAAAACTGACAAAACTGGGGCGTTACAACCATCTCATGGCAGGACCCTTTAACAAGTGAGAAGCGAATACCACTTTATTTTCCTCACTGCACTGAACTATTAAGAAAATCCGCTCCATACCGGATCTAATCCTCCCTGAAACTCCGGAGGATTCATACGAATGAAATCCCTAAAGGTTCCCCCTGCAGCTTCAGGAACAACCACTGGAGGATGCAGGCCACCAGCCATTTGTTGTACCATTTGTTGCACAAATTGATTTTGTTGTTGCTGCATCTGCTGCATAAATTGATACAAAGGGGCATTCTCCTCGCCACCTGGTGGATTTGTCCCGGCTGGAGTGGTTCTCGGTCTACCTTGGTTGTTTCTGCGTCTGTCGGCCATGTTCCTAAATGTCATACAGATAGGATTAAGTTGATCAGACTCAATACCATAAATATAACACGTAAGACCAATGGCGACACAACACATATGAAACGGAAAGAAAATACTTATACTATTTCATGGCTAGGTCGAGGATACAACCAGGCTCTGATATCAACTGTAACACCCACATATATATACATAGATCAAAGCATATGTTATACATGAATAATACGTTTGGTACTGAAATATACAAGTTCCTAGTAACACAGTATACATATAAATGCCCAAAAGCCTAATACAACAACTATGGCATGTTATATATACAAGATGTTCCAAAAGATAAAACTAAGAACTAGATCAACTAATGATCTCAAAATCTCCACAACGGAAGCCTTGCCACACAAAAGCTACGATCCGTAAGGAAAGTCAAACAACTTTGTCCTTACCCTTCGTCGAACCTGTAGTACCTGTGATGTAAACAACAACATGGGGTGAGATACATTAAATCTCAGTGAGTTATCTATCTTAAAGTCCTCTCGGCTTTACAAGGTCCTAACAAACCTAACTCAAGTCAAAAGGGAGGGGCAGTGACTTTGAGTACACACACACTATATGTTTCCATGCTATTGAGTTCGTTAACCCGGAAGTGTATCATTATCGCTAACCCTGTCAAGGCATCCCCTTTCTCCTGTCCTCTTCTACGTCTAGAAGCAGGAACGAGTCATAGACCCTCGTAGATTTCTTGGCATACGAAATAGATTCGGGATCATCGGCCCGTACACCGTGATCCGTCACTTCACACGGCCCGTACACCGTCACAAGTCTCTTTACCCGTAGGCTCCATTCGTACTATAACATTGGGAATCAAACCTACCAAGAAATCGTGCATTCATTACAGAGGAGCTCGTTACTCATGAAATGGCACATAATAGAATAGTGGTTACGATTTCGTAATTTCACATACAACCATTTGGTAATAGACGCACGCCTCGGCCTCTCATGCACGAGCGTCTTCGTTTTGTGATTCCACAATTCCTTAGCCATTACTAGGTTCTAACAATATTTTGTGGTAATGATCCTCACTCTTACTATTTATATTTTACATGCATATACATCTCACACATGCTAAACAATAAGAAAATAGACAATCACAATTCAATCACATAATAGAATCACATAAAACAACATATCACCCATGTTACACCAAACTTGGTTTTTCTCCGATTTATTTAATCGGGCAATAAACTGATATTTCTCACTTCCATTAGATAAAGTATTTTCATAGCTTCACAGCGATCCCAAGAATACTCAAATCGGATAAACTAGTCAAAAGTTATGCAAGAAACAAATTAGAGGATCTGTCATGTTCACATTGCGAAGTAGCCAGCGAATGATCGCTTCCTCATTCGCAGTGCGAAGATCCTAGCGAATGCCTAAACAACACTGGATTCGCTACCCCATTCGCAGGGTGAGCGTCCGACGAATCGTGGCAGAATCAAAACAAGGTGAAGTTCGCAGTGCGAACCTCTGGCGAATGTTCGCCCTCACCTTCGCCGTGCGAGTAACCAATGAATGCTCGCTTTCCCCCTTCGTTAGGGGACTCGCAGTGCGAACCTGCGAAAACTGGGTTTCCCAGCAGCGTGAAAACAGAGTTTTGAGACGAAAACCCCATCCAAAACTTCACCCAACACACAAACTTGCATTAACAGATGATCATACATGGCTAATGAGTATACTACACAGTTTATACCGCATTTCAAATGTTAAAGTCAAGATTATTCATTTTCCCACAATTCTAACCTAGATTCTAGACCTCAAAAAAATCTAAAACAAAAGTTTCTATCTATAGCCCACCTAGAATAGATGATGATGATGAAGATTGGAAGATGATTTGATGAAGAATGAGTGATGGTTGATGATCTTGTGCTCTTGAGCTTTTCTTCCTCTTCTATCCTTTCCTTTCCTTTCTCTCCAACTTCTTTCTATCTTTTTCTTCCTTTGCTTCTAAGTGGAAAAAGAGTGGAAAGGAAAAAATGATATAGTAATATATCATCAATTAGTAACACTACTAATTATCCAAAAAGTCTCTAAAGCTCCAACAATTAAAACCTCAAAGTCAGAAAATATTAATTTGATCTGCTCTGAGTTCGTCAGTTTACTCTAATTATTTCATCCAATAAATTCTCAGAGTAAACCGGAATCCAGTTGATCATACCAATATTATTCAGTGGAAAATAATTTACGGGGTATTACATTGAATGATAAAACAGAATTATAATTGAATGCTGAATGATAAAATTCCACTTCATTAAACATTGTTCAAAATAACACACACTTGTTACAGAAACTTGATATATATATATATATATAGAGAGAGAGAGAGAGAGAGAGAGGGAATGTATCATATGAGAATGTCATTTTTAGGTGAGAACATGAGAATGAATATGAACCATAAGATTTTTAAATAAATGGTGGAGATTATGTGTCAGTTTTTTTTTCTCTCATCCATCATTTATTTTAATAATGGTGAAGAGAGAAAAACAAAAACCACACATAATCTCCACCATTTATTTTAATATTTAATGATTCAGATTTATTCTCATGTTTTTACATAAAAATGGCATTCTATAGGGTTCATATCATATGAGAATGTCATTTTTATATAAAAACATGAAAATAAATCTGAATCATTAGATTTTAAAATAAATGGTGAAGATTATGTGTGGTTTTTGTTTTTCTCCCTCCTCCATTATTAAAATAAATGATGGAGGAGAGAAAAAAAACTGACACATAATCTCCACCATTTATTTTAAAATTTATTGTTTCAGATTCATTCTCATGTTCTCACATAAAAAAGGCATTCTCATATGATACATTCCCTATATATATATATATATATATATATATATATATATATAACTTCATTTTTTTCAAATTATTATTCATTGATACTACTGAGTAAATAATTTCATTTTTTTTTAAAAGATCATGAATTCTAGTATACATATTAAATAAGAAAAACAAAAATATGTATATATAATATGTAAATGCCAAAACTACCCTTGTAAGAAAATATACTTACTTTGATAAAAAATAAAATTAGTGTTCATATTTTTAAATTATACTAACAATTTTATTTTTAATACTTCCAATTGATTAGGTTTTAATTTTTTATATTACATAAAGTTACAAAATTACCTTTATGACAAAATCATATAGATTTTTTTTTAAATATTTATTGATATTTTATAATTGAATATCAAATTAATCTTTATTTATATTTTATCATATTTAATTTTTTATTTTAAATTATATTTTATAGGGGTAAATTTGTAAATTATTTTCTCATCCTATCCTATCGGATTCTAACTCTGCTCATATTCAAGATAAAATTTGAACTAGTGCGACAAAATAAAATAAGTTTCACGATTAATTTATCATATCTTATTGTGTCATTAAACACTTGATTAAAATAGGATATAATACAAATATTTTATCATGTCTCTTATCTTGCGCAACAAACAACCCTACATCTAAATCTTGTCTTATAAAGTCATTATTTATGATTAATTATTAATCATATAATATAATAACGGTTAAATTTAAAAAAAAACAAAATAATTGTACAATATAATAATATCATAAATTAACATAATTTGGAAAAAAAATTGTCACCAAAACATAATGGAATCATATTTTAACATTATTTTCACTATGTGAGACACATTTTTTTAATGTTATAGTCATACTATTTTCAGTATCTTTTTATTTTATGAAATTTATTTTTTCATCATATATTAAATTTTTAACTATTTATATCGGCTATAATCAAATAATTTTTTTTTATGATTTTATATTAATAAAGTTTAAATATGTTTGTGGTCCTCCTAAATATCTTAACTTTTGTTTTTAGTCCCTTAAAATATTTCTTTCAAAGAATGTTCCTCCTAAAAAATTTTATCAACACTTGTGGTCTCTGATACTAAAATTGTCGCTAATTTAGTCACTAAGTTAAAAACTGTCGGTAATTCAGTCACTAAATTAAAAACCGTCGTTAAATCGCAGGAGAGACCAAAAGTGTAATTCAGTCACTAAATTAAAAACCGTCGCTAAATTGCAGGAGAGACCAAAAGTGTGTATTAAAAATTTTAAGAGGATAATTCTTTAAAGAAAATATTTTGAGAGACCAAAAACAAAATTGAGATATCTATGAGGATTATAAACATATTTAACCCTATTTATAAATATTTGAAAACAACACTAAATAAAAACTTAAAATAATGTGTGGAAAAGATTGATATATATATATATATATATATATATATATATATATATATATATATATATATATATATATATATATATATGGTTCATATCTTATGAGAATGTCATTTTATGTAAGAACGTGAGAATGAATCTGAATCATTAGATTTTAAAATAAATGGTGCAGATTATGTGTGGTTTTTGTTTTTCTATCTCCTCCATTATTAAAATAAATGATGGAGGAGAGAGAAAAAAACTGACACATAATCTCCACCATTTATTTTAAAATCTAATGGTTCAGATTATTCTCATGTTCTCATATAAAAATGTCATTCTCATATGATATATTTCCTATAGGGTTCATATCTTATGAGAATGTCATTTTATGTAAGAACGTGAGAATGAATCTGAATCATTAGATTTTAAAATAAATGGTGCAGATTATGTGTGGTTTTTGTTTTTCTATCTCCTCCATTATTAAAATAAATGATGGAGGAGAGAGAAAAAAACTGACACATAATCTCCACCATTTATTTTAAAATCTAATGGTTCAGATTCATTCTCATGTTCTCATATAAAAATGTCAGTCTAATATGATATATTTCCTATAGGGTTCATATCTTATGAGAATGTCATTTTATGTAAGAACGTGAGAATGAATCTGAATCATTAGATTTTAAAATAAATGGTGCAGATTATGTGTGGTTTTTGTTTTTCTATCTCCTCCATTATTAAAATAAATGATGGAGGAGAGAGAAAAAAACTGACACATAATCTCCACCATTTATTTTAAAATCTAATGGTTCAGATTCATTCTCATGTTCTCATATAAAAATGTCATTCTCATATGATATATTTCCTATAGGGTTCATATCTTATGAGAATGTCATTTTATTTAAGAACGTGAGAATGAATCTGAATCATTAGATTTTAAAATAAATGGTGCAGATTATGTGTGGTTTTTGTTTTTCTATCTCCTCCATTATTAAAATAAATGATGGAGGAGAGAGAAAAAAACTGACACATAATCTCCACCATTTATTTTAAAATCTAATGGTTCAGATTCATTCTCATGTTCTCATATAAAAATGTCATTCTCATATGATATATTTCCTATAGGGTTCATATCTTATGAGAATGTCATTTTATGTAAGAACGTGAGAATGAATCTGAATCATTAGATTTTAAAATAAATGGTGCATATTATGTGTGGTTTTTGTTTTTCTATCTCCTTCATTATTAAAATAAATGATGGAGGAGAGAGAAAAAAACTGACACATAATCTCCACCATTTATTTAAAATCTAATGGTTCAGATTCATTCTCATGTTCTCATATAAAAATGTCATTCTCATATGATATATTTCCTATAGGGTTCATATCTTATGAGAATGTCATTTTATGTAAGAACGTGAGAATGAATCTGAATCATTAGATTTTAAAATAAATGGTGCAGATTATGTGTGGTTTTTGTTTTTCTATCTCCTCCATTATTAAAATAAATGATGGAGGAGAGAGAAAAAAACTGACACATAATCTCCACCATTTATTTTAAAATCTAATGGTTCAGATTCATTCTCATGTTCTCATATAAAAATGTCATTCTCATATGATATATTTCCTATAGGGTTCATATCTTATGAGAATGTCATTTTATGTAAGAACGTGAGAATGAATCTGAATCATTAGATTTTAAAATAAATGGTGCAGATTATGTGTGGTTTTTGTTTTTCTATCTCCTCCATTATTAAAATAAATGATGGAGGAGAGAGAAAAAAACTGACACATAATCTCCACCATTTATTTTAAAATCTAATGGTTCAGATTCATTCTCATGTTCTCATATAAAAATGTCAGTCTAATATGATATATTTCCTATAGGGTTCATATCTTATGAGAATGTCATTTTATGTAAGAACGTGAGAATGAATCTGAATCATTAGATTTTAAAATAAATGGTGCAGATTATGTGTGGTTTTTGTTTTTCTATCTCCTCCATTATTAAAATAAATGATGGAGGAGAGAGAAAAAAACTGACACATAATCTCCACCATTTATTTTAAAATCTAATGGTTCAGATTCATTCTCATGTTATCATATAAAAATGTCATTCTCATATGATATATTTCCTATAGGGTTCATATCTTATGAGAATGTCATTTTATTTAAGAACGTGAGAATGAATCTGAATCATTAGATTTTAAAATAAATGGTGCAGATTATGTGTGGTTTTTGTTTTCTATCTCCTCCATTATTAAAATAAATGATGGAGGAGAGAGAAAAAAACTGACACATAATCTCCACCATTTATTTTAAAATCTAATGGTTCAGATTCATTCTCATGTTCTCATATAAAAATGTCATTCTCATATGATATATTTCCTATAGGGTTCATATCTTATGAGAATGTCATTTTATGTAAGAACGTGAGAATGAATCTGAATCATTAGATTTTAAAATAAATGGTGCAGATTATGTGTGGTTTTTGTTTTTCTATCTCCTTCATTATTAAAATAAATGATGGAGGAGAGAGAAAAAAACTGACACATAATCTCCACCATTTATTTAAAATCTAATGGTTCAGATTCATTCTCATGTTCTCATATAAAAATGTCATTCTCATATGATATATTTCCTATAGGGTTCATATCTTATGAGAATGTCATTTTATGTAAGAACGTGAGAATGAATCTGAATCATTAGATTTTAAAATAAATGGTGCAGATTATGTGTGGTTTTTGTTTTTCTATCTCCTCCATTATTAAAATAAATGATGGAGGAGAGAGAAAAAAACTGACACATAATCTCCACCATTTATTTTAAAATCTAATGGTTCAGATTCATTCTCATGTTCTCATATAAAAATGTCATTCTCATATGATATATTTCCTATAGGGTTCATATCTTATGAGAATGTCATTTTATGTAAGAACGTGAGAATGAATCTGAATCATTAGATTTTAAAATAAATGGTGCAGATTATGTGTGGTTTTTGTTTTTCTATCTCCTCCATTATTAAAATAAATGATGGAGGAGAGAGAAAAAAACTGACACATAATCTCCACCATTTATTTTAAAATCTAATGGTTCAGATTCATTCTCATGTTCTCATATAAAAATGTCATTCTCATATGATATATTTCCTATAGGGTTCATATCTTATGAGAATGTCATTTTATGTAAGAACGTAAGAATGAATCTGAATCATTAGATTTTAAAATAAATGGTACAGATTATGTGTGGTTTTTGTTTTTCTATCTCCTCCATTATTAAAATAAATGATGGAGGAGAGAAAAAAAAACTGACACATAATCTCCACCATTTATTTTAAAATCTAATGGTTCAGATTCATTCTCATGTTCTCATATAAAAATGTCATTCTCATATGATATATTTCCTATAGGGTTCATATCTTATGAGAATGTCATTTTATGTAAGAACGTGAGAATGAATCTGAATCATTAGATTTTAAAATAAATGGTGCAGATTATGTGTGGTTTTTGTTTTTCTATCTCCTCCATTATTAAAATAAATGATGGAGGAGAGAGAAAAAAACTGACACATAATCTCCACCATTTATTTTAAAATCTAATGGTTCAGATTCATTCTCATGTTCTCATATAAAAATGTCATTCTCATATGATATATTTCCTATAGGGTTCATATCTTATGAGAATGTCATTTTATGTAAGAACGTGAGAATGAATCTGAATCATTAGATTTTAAAATAAATGGTGCAGATTATGTGTGGTTTTTGTTTTTCTATCTCCTTCATTATTAAAATAAATGATGGAGGAGAGAGAAAAAAACTGACACATAATCTCCACCATTTATTTAAAATCTAATGGTTCAGATTCATTCTCATGTTCTCATATAAAAATGTCATTCTCATATGATATATTTCCTATAGGGTTCATATCTTATGAGAATGTCATTTTATGTAAGAACGTGAGAATGAATCTGAATCATTAGATTTTAAAATAAATGGTGCAGATTATGTGTGGTTTTTGTTTTTCTATCTCCTCCATTATTAAAATAAATGATGGAGGAGAGAGAAAAAAACTGACACATAATCTCCACCATTTATTTTAAAATCTAATGGTTCAGATTCATTCTCATGTTCTCATATAAAAATGTCATTCTCATATGATATATTTCCTATAGGGTTCATATCTTATGAGAATGTCATTTTATGTAAGAACGTGAGAATGAATCTGAATCATTAGATTTTAAAATAAATGGTGCAGATTATGTGTGGTTTTTGTTTTTCTATCTCCTCCATTATTAAAATAAATGATGGAGGAGAGAGAAAAAAAACTGACACATAATCTCCACCATTTATTTTAAAATCTAATGGTTCAGATTCATTCTCATGTTCTCATATAAAAATGTCATTCTCATATGATATATTTCCTATAGGGTTCATATCTTATGAGAATGTCATTTTATGTAAGAACGTGAGAATGAATCTGAATCATTAGATTTTAAAATAAATGGTACAGATTATGTGTGGTTTTTGTTTTTCTATCTCCTCCATTATTAAAATAAATGATGGAGGAGAGAGAAAAAAACTGACACATAATCTCCACCATTTATTTTAAAATCTAATGGTTCAGATTCATTCTCATGTTCTCATATAAAAATGTCATTCTCATATAATATATTTCCTATAGGGTTCATATCTTATGAGAATGTCATTTTATGTAAGAACGTGAGAATGAATCTGAATCATTAGATTTTAAAATAAATGGTGCAGATTATGTGTGGTTTTGTTTTTCTATCTCTTCCATTATTAAAATAAATGATGGAGGAGAGAGAAAAAAACTGACACATAATCTCCACCATTTATTTTAAAATCTAATGGTTCAGATTCATTCTCATGTTCTCATATAAAAATGTCATTCTCATATGATATATTTCCTATAGGGTTCATATCTTATGAGAATGTCATTTTATGTAAGAACGTGAGAATGAATATGAATCATTAGATTTTAAAATAAATGGTGCAGATTATGTGTGGTTTTTGTTTTTCTATCTCCTTCATTATTAAAATAAATGATGGAGGAGAGAGAAAAAAACTGACACATAATCTCCACCATTTATTTAAAATCTAATGGTTCAGATTCATTCTCATGTTCTCATATAAAAATGTCATTCTCATATGATATATTTCCTATAGGGTTCATATCTTATGAGAATGTCATTTTATGTAAGAACGTGAGAATGAATCTGAATCATTAGATTTTAAAATAAATGGTGCAGATTATGTGTGGTTTTTGTTTTTCTATCTCCTCCATTATTAAAATAAATGATGGAGGAGAGAGAAAAAAACTGACACATAATCTCCACCATTTATTTTAAAATCTAATGGTTCAGATTCATTCTCATGTTCTCATATAAAAATGTCATTCTCATATGATATATTTCCTATAGGGTTCATATCTTATGAGAATGTCATTTTATGTAAGAACGTGAGAATGAATCTGAATCATTAGATTTTAAAATAAATGGTGCAGATTATGTGTGGTTTTTGTTTTTCTATCTCCTCCATTATTAAAATAAATGATGGAGGAGAGAGAAAAAAACTGACACATAATCTCCACCATTTATTTTAAAATCTAATGGTTCAGATTCATTCTCATGTTCTCATATAAAAATGTCATTCTCATATGATATATTTCCTATAGGGTTCATATCTTATGAGAATGTCATTTTATGTAAGAACGTGAGAATGAATCTGAATCATTAGATTTTAAAATAAATGGTACAGATTATGTGTGGTTTTTGTTTTTCTATCTCCTCCATTATTAAAATAAATGATGGAGGAGAGAGAAAAAAACTGACACATAATCTCCACCATTTATTTTAAAATCTAATGGTTCAGATTCATTCTCATGTTCTCATATAAAAATGTCATTCTCATATAATATATTTCCTATAGGGTTCATATCTTATGAGAATGTCATTTTATGTAAGAACGTGAGAATGAATCTGAATCATTAAATTTTAAAATAAATGATGCAGATTATGTGTGGTTTTTGTTTTTCTATCTCCTCCATTATTAAAATAAATGATGGAGGAGAGAGAAAAAAACTGACACATAATCTCCACTATTTATTTTAAAATCTAATGGTTCAGATTCATTCTCATGTTCTCATATAAAAATGTCATTCTCATATGATATATTTCCTATAGGGTTCATATCTTATGAGAATGTCATTTTATGTAAGAACGTGAAAATGAATCTGAATCATTAGATTTTAAAATATATATGAAACAATAAAAACAACTTTTATTTGTTCATGTTCTAGTTGAAAACAAAATATAAATTCAAAAATAAATTCTATATATAAAAGGATTGTAAAATTAATGTGACAATTGTTTTTCCGTAAAAAAAAAACTTTAAAATTGAGCAATCGAGTCCTTTTTTTTTTTTCATTTCAATTTGGTAACAATTGTTTTTCCATTTTTTTATGATTAATAATTAATCAAAAATAACGTGACTATATTATAAACCGTATCGTGTGTTTGGACTTTAGACCCTAGAAAATCAGTATTGTATGAATTTTTAGAGCTGATATTATAAGAATATATATTTATGTATTGGCACAACAATCAAATTGGAAGTACTGTAACGATTAGTTATGGTAATAGTGTAAATAATACTAAGATAATTCAGAATATTTTGAATATGATAGTTTATAGGGGCTGATATAAAGGGGTTCTTTGAATTTTTATTGCTAAGTTGATGATGTTCTAATTCCCCATTTTCCGTTCTTTTGTCTTTTTTGAGAGTTGGATCCGAGCGATCGCCTTATACTTTTGCTGTTCTTTTGAATTAATACAAGGTTTTGATTAAAAAAAACAATCAAATTGGAAGACAATAACGAGAGCGTTAGGTTTGTAAGGCTGAAAATTCTCTCTTAGGGTTTATGACTGAAAAGTATAAAATCTCGCAAGAATAAACAAGATCTTTTGGAGCACAACTCAAAAAAGTTAAAAGAATTAATCAAAATTTCAAGTAAGACTCGAGCATGCATTTGGTGTATGAAGACGCGGTTGGAATAGGAAATCTCTCAAGGGATGGTGAGGAAAAGTGTAAATTGGTAGAAGAAAGGAATGTGGGTCAATATGATTGTCCAACTTTTATACTTTCGGGCAAAGAAGAGGAAAGAATTGACAAACCATGGAAATTAGGAGTTATTGTAAAACTTCTTAGTATGAAGATGGGATACAAGGCCTTGGAAACTCGTTTGAAACAAATGTGGATGAGGAATGGAGTTATCTATATTATAGATATGAGTAACGACTATTTTCTTGTAACTTTTTCTAGTAAAGATGATCAATATCATGCTTTAATGGATGACCCTTGGCTAATATATGATAACTATCTCACTATTAGAGAATGAAGCTCGGATTTTCATCTGGATAGTGATCAAATTGAGAAGGTATCGGTTTGGGTGAGATTTCCAGTGTTACCAATTGAATATTATGATACAAAAGTTTTTACATTCATTGATACCATAATTGGTATAACAATAAAAGTGGACAAGAACATTGTTCTTCAGAAAGGTTGCAAGTATGCGAGATTGTGCGTGGAGGTTGATTTATCAAAAACACTACTTGTTATGTTCACAATTAGAGATAGAGTCTATAAGGTGAAGTACAAAGGGTTACATTTGTTATGTCTCAATTGTGGGAATTTTGGTCACTCCATGGAAGATTGTTAGGATAAAGCAACTCATGTAGCTAAGGATGGAGATGGTGTCAAAGAGGGAGGAAACAATGTGGAGTCCAATGGTATTTAAGGTGGTAGTAAGGTGCAAGAGGGACCTTGGTCGGTTGTCAGTAAACAGCGACGTACAAGGAAAAATAAGGTGAGTTATTTGATGACGGTTCATGGTGGTCCAGTGAATGTTTCGAGAACAGTTAATGCTGGAGCGGAATCAACGTGATCAAGATTTTCTATTTTGAGTAAAGATATCCCAAATTTGGAAGTTGAGAATTTGAAGAAGGAGAAAATAATGGAAGAGAATATCTCGCAAAAGATCACACTTAATCGACAAAGAGAGAATGTATCTCGCGAGAACATAAAAGGAAAATTATAAATGAGCCTTCTAGGAAAAGTGTGGAATTTTCGCACGAAAATGTATAAAAAAAAACTAATGATAAAAGAGGTGATTCTCAAGTACCACGTGATAACATTAAAGGGAAATAAGGGAATACTTCTATGTCATTGTTGAGAAACTTGTGGAACCCTATGATATCAATAATATGGCAACATTCATTGCTAGTCATTTCAAAATTTATACCCATGATATTACCAACAAAACGCACAAGACAATGGATGAGGTTATATCTCCACAAACTACTAATCTATCTAATAATGATGGCTCACAAACTCATGAAATGAGCTCAGTTCAAGCAAATTATGAAAATTATCATATTGAGATTTCTAATTTACCCATACCCTTTGATGCCAACTTAAAACATGAAAATTTGCATAACAATGTTAAGATAGGAGTGGCACTGATGGATTGGAGAAACATGAATTTTTGGATACTCATGACAAAGGTGTTTCAAGATCTGAAAATTCTGACGTGGAAGTGGTTCCAGAGACTTTGGATCTCTCTAGCCATAGGCAAGAAGAGGCTTTGATGCTTCTTGATTAATTATTTGTTATGATTAGTCAACACAATAGTATTATTATGTTTAACTATTTTGGGGAAGCAAGTTAAAAAATTTAGCGTGCTTGTAAACAGTCTGTGGATATGTATCGTCTTAGTATCCTTCTGATTATATAAACCATATGTGATCCTAATAAACTCAATAAAACTTTTCAATTATTGGGTTTTAATGGCTGAGATTTTACTGATGTTAGAGGTTATGCAAGAGGTGTCGAGGTTTCATGGAGAGAGGGCGATGTTACAATGAGCTAATTGAGAAAAAATTCAATATATCCACTTAAGGGGTTTCCAAGTGGCATTTATTGATTTTTCACCATTCTATGCTAGTCCGCATGGAGAGAGTAGAAGAGGTTTTTGGGATGATTTTAAGATTATTGTAGCTTCTATGCATAGTATGTTGTTGGTTACAGGAGATTTTAATGATATTGCAAGTGCTTTAGGAAGAATAAAAAAGAGGAGCTCACACTTCTGCTTACAGGTTTGGTAATCTTGTGGATAGGTTTAATGTTTGCAACCTTATTGATATGAGATCATTTGGCTCTAGTCTAAATATATACGGAGAGGTCGTATTTTCCATGGTTGTGATCAGATATTTGAAAATATCGATCGAGCTTTTTGTAATGATAATTAGAGGCTTAACTTTCTGGATTTGTATGTCAAAGTTCTTTCTCATGTGGATTTCTCTTATCATTATCCCATTCTAATCATGGCATTTGATAATGTTCATCAAGCAAAAGTTAAATATTTCTGGTTTGGAAATGCATGGATAAGAGAAGCTACTTGTTTTACTATAATTAAAGAGGCATGGGATCCTACTACTATTGTTAATTAAAATTTGAAACATATGCAAGATAAATTCAAGAATTGTAAGAATATTAATCTTAGTATAATAGTTGGAAAAATCAATAACTACTGGATCATATTAATGGAATTCAGAGGCTGGTGCAAGCTGGTCGAGGAAATAAAATTCTCTATAAATTAGAGTTCAAGCTTTAGCATGATTTGTCATAAATTCTTCACCAAGATGAGCTTATATGGTTTCAGCGCTCTCTAGATTAGTGGCTTCATGATGGGGATCGTAATACAAAATATTATAATTTGAAATATGTTAAAAG
Organism: Lathyrus tuberosus; assembly: GCA_022829125.1. Lineage (NCBI taxonomy): Eukaryota > Viridiplantae > Streptophyta > Magnoliopsida > Fabales > Fabaceae > Lathyrus > Lathyrus tuberosus. Next base: position 1,627,916 of record JALAZF010000274.1, on the reverse strand, counting down.
GAGAATGCAAAATCAATCTAAAATGCTATGTGACACTAATGGTATGTGGGTGGAAGATTAGGACCAATTTCAATCTATGACAACTTATTTTTACAAGAATCTTTTTACTGAAACTCCTTAAGAGGATGCATGGTTCTAGATACCTATTTCTTATCCTAGATTTTCTCAAGAGTCTTTAAATCTTTTAAGTGTTTATGTGAATGATAAAAGGGTTAGGCGGGCGGTTTTTGATATGGGGCCTTGGAAATCAGCTGGACCAGATGGATATCCTACTGGTCTTTATCCAAAAAACTTGGGAAGTCATTGGATCAGATACTTGTAATTTTGTCAAGAAAATGTGGCCTAATTCGGATGTTCTTATTAAGATTAATCAAACAGATATCTACTTCATTCCCAAGGTATCACATTATGAGTTTATTAATCAGTTCCATCTCATTTCCCTTTGCAATAATTTGTATAAGATTGTTAGCAAAGGGATTGTAAATAGATTGAAGACTATGATTCCTCAAATTGCCTCTCCTTTACAAATAGGCTTTGTACAAGGGAGATATATTCATGATAATGTTGTGGTGGAACAATAAATGGCTCATAGCATGCATAAGATAAAAGGGAAGATGAGGTATTTTATGATTAAAATTGATTTAACTAAAGCATATGATATTCTAAAGTGGTGTTTCATTGAAAATATCTTGAAGGAGGTGAAATTTCCTTAGGAGCTAATCATTATATATATGCACTATTACAACTATGACCACTAATGTGAAATTGAAGAGAACTAGATAAAACAATTTCAAACTTTAAAAATGTATCAGACAAGGAGAGCATATTTCTCAGTACTTCTTAGTTATTTGTATGGATAAATTGTCTCATCTTATTTTTTATAGTGTGGAGCAAGACTTTGGAAAACTATGGACGCGGATAGAAATGGTCCTTTAATATCTCACTTGATGTTTGTAGATGATCTTTTATTGTTTGGTCAAGCTACATAGGTTTAAATGCAATGTGCGCTCGATGTTGTTAATCAATTTTCCTTTTGTCTGGTCAGCAAGTGAGTATTGATAAAACAATAATTCTTTTTTTATAGAAACACTTAGGTGTTTGTTCGTCGTAAATTGGATGATACGTCTGGCTTCCATGAAAAACAATCACTTGAAAAATATATGGGTGTCCCTCTCCTAAGAAGAGCACCAAGAAGATCTCATTTTAATTACGTTCCAGACTGGACCAATGGCTAGGCATGGCCCAATCCACTTCTGCTTCCAGAACGGCCCAATTGCCTAAGTCCAGCAGGTGTGAGGCAGCATTTACCTTTCTGCCCCTCTACTGGGCACATATGGACAGATGAGCCTCAAGGTCGTTTGCTCCTCCCCGGTATTCCTACCCGTTACGCACGGCTCCATCATCTAAGAACGGTCATGACACCTGTGCCCGGAACTACGCCTTTGCCCGTGGCAACAACTAGTTTCAGGCATCTCTGTCTGTCATAACGGCTAGTTTTTGGCAGTTATCTATTCTTCAGGAAATGGTTATTCCGCCCTGAAAATAGGGAACGTTGGCCACACGCCGGGGGCATTATAAAAACCCTCTCATTTGAGAGGGTCAGGTATTCAAAATCATCCTAAGATACTCATACTTTTGTACTTTCCTATCTCTCTCTCGATTCTTACTTTAGCATCAGAGTGCCTTGAAGGTACACCCCCTCCTCATCTCACACATCCAGCATCACAGACGTTACTCTAGGCCCATTTCAGGATCCGATCAGCCTTCACAATCAGTGGCGCCGTCTGTGGGAACCTTGTTATCCCCGTATTAACATCCACCTCAGATTTCCAAGACCAAAACAAACTCTTTGTCCAAGATTACGATCATGGCTTGCCAAGATCACATCCAGGATGCTCGCAATCCTTCTTTTCTCCCCGTCAAGAAACTGATGCTGATGGACCTACATACTTCCTCAGAGGAGACGCCCGTCGTCTGAGAGATGAAGCTACTGTGTCTCCCTCCCCCACTCATACTAGCCGTGTTGACGACCAGCCCACGCTGGCCCTCTAGCCCATTCCAGCTCCACCCAACGCCGACCCGACCGTGGTGGCCCTCCTTGAAGCAATCAACAAGACCAACCTCTTAATACTCCAACAAAATGAGAGGATTGGGGCATTGGAAGAGTCTGCCCGTCTAAGATCCCCTCAGCCGAGGAAAGCCCGACGACGATCTAAGAGTCCACATCCCCGGCGGGAAGCTGATCGTCGGGTGCGCCAGGAAACGGAGTCCCATACCGTTCAGAAGCGTGACCACGTTTCCCCGTGAAACCAATATTCCCCGGGAAACAAGAGAACCCGAAGAGATCAACGTTCACCCCCGGTCAGATCGAAGGGTCGGGCACGAACACCGTCACACTGTAGAAGTCGCTGCCATGTCCCTGAGCGAAGCGTCCGCTCCCCTTCCTGGACCAGTTCCAACAGCGACGATGAGCCCCACGACACATTGTCTCAGGAGATCCTGGCTACGCACCTCCCCAAAGGCTTGGAGAAACCACAATCTTTGGGTACTTACGACGGAACAACAGACCCAGATGAGCACATCGAAAATATCGATGCACTGCTAGATTATTGTGGTGTCTGGGGTGCCATTAAATGCCGTCTATTCCTTACCATGCTCCGGAAAGGGGGAATGACCTGGTACAAACAACTGCCCAAGGAGTCCATCACTTTGTGGAAGCAGTTGGGCAGGATGTTTTCCAGACACTTTACGGCATCACGCCGCCATCCAAAGACCGAATCCTCCCTTGAGGCCATAATTCAAGGGAAGGATGAGCATCTCCGGGCATATATCAAAAGGTTTAATAAAGAAGCTATGCAAGTCCACACCATCGATGACATGAAGAAATTCCTGCTCGAACGAGGACTCCTCCCTCACTCAGAATTTTCTAAAGCTGTTGGCCTTGTACCTCCAAGGAGCCTGGACGCCTTCCTCCTCAAGGCGCAGACGTATATTCAGTACGAGGAAAAGGAAGCTGCCAGTTCCGCCAGGGCCTCACACCATCAAGAAAGTGCTCGGGCCTCCAAATACGATGAACCCTCAACATCCCGTCGAGGAGAGAGAATACGCGAAGATCGTCCCCGGGAATCCCGGGACAACAAAGGGCCCTCTGTCCGTTTCCACAATTACACTCCCCTGACTGTCTCCAGGGAAAAGATTCTCTCTGAATGTGCTAACTCGGAGTTTAAACAAGCGGGGGTTCGATTCCCTAGGCAGGTGTCGGCCAAGCCGAACGCCGATAATTCAAAATACTGCCGTTTCCATAAGAGTCACGGCCACACCACTGAAGACTGCATCCACATAAAGGATGCCATAGAAATACTGATCAGGGACGACCACCTGAAGCAGTTTACAAAGAAGAAGGACGCTCCCCGGCAAGACGCCCATGAGTCCAAGAAAGTCGAGGAAGAAGTGCCTTCCTCAGAAGAAACCAACCTCTAAGTCGCCATGAGTATATCACGACCGGAGAATTTCTATGTTCCCGAGGAGCTCAGTGCTTCGCGTATTTCGCAGCCCATACCCCATGGGAAACTTTTCCCTCCGCAATGGTCATCTCCGGAGGGGGCTTCAACAAAGTCACAATGGGATCCGTGAAGAGAAAGTTCGAGCACCTGATCAGCACGAGCTCCAACAAGGTGACAACGCTCGACAAGGCCCAGAAGGGATCAATCCCCATCTCTTTCTACCGGGAAGAGCTCCTCGGAGGGGCCCCGAACTCAAGTATTCTGCTGCTCGTAAGAGCCCAGATGGTAAATTTTGATGTTCGCATGATCTTGGTCGATCAAGGCAGCTCGGTCGACATTATACTCGGAGCTGTTCTCAACCCTCCAGCTGGACGAATCGTACCTCACTCCCTACGTGGGTTCTGACCTACAGGGTTTCAACGGGTCAGTCATAAAATCCTGGGGGTATGTCGAGTTGATCGTGACCTTTGGATATGCAGAGACAGCCAGATCTATTAAGGTTCAGTTCATAGTAATTGATTGTCCGTCTCTCTATCAGTGCATATTCGGGCGGCCAACTTTGGCTGAGTTGGTAGTCGTGCCATCAACTGTCAATCTCATAATGAAGTACTACACTTTAAAGGGCATGGTCGCCACCTTACACGGGGACATTGAAGCCGCACGGAGATGCTTTGAAGCGGCCACCAAGGGACTCAACACCATCGCTGCCAAGCCAAAGACGTCCAGCAAGCTAGCCTTGCCCAACAGCTCAGAGGAAGCCAAGCCACTGCCACGCGTTGAATCCATCGACCTCGACAGCCGCTTCTCCGAAGATGACCAGAAGGAGGACTAGGCTTGGCTGAGCAGCTCATCCACCTCGACCAACACCAGCAATAGCTCCCATCTGACGTGACCGATCCCGGATGAAGACTTCAAACTCGTCTTGCTCGGCGACGATCCTCAGCGAGGAGTAAAGATAGGGACCGGACTCCCCGACATTGCAAGGAAACAACTCAAAGCTTGCCTCCGAGAAAACGCAGACTTGTTCACCTGGAGTGCCGCGGAAATGCCTGGCTTAGATCCTGCTGTCGCCTGCCATCAACTCACAATTGACCCCGCCGTCAAAGCAGTAGCACAATGTAGGATAAAGCAGTCTCTAGAGAAAACGGAGGCTGCAGAGCAAGCTGTAAAAGACCTCCTCGAGGAAAACTTTATCTCAGAAGCCAAGTACACCACTTGGCTATCCAACGTTGTACTCGTCAAATAATCTAATGGAAAGTGGCGTATGTGTGTTGATTATACTGATCTCAATAAGGCATGCCCAAAAGATGCCTACCCCTCCGCAATATTAATAAACTTGTTGACAACTCTGCCAGTTTTAAACTATTATCATTCATGGATGCCTATTCGGGCTACAATCAAATACCAATGGCAAAAAGTGATAAAAAAATACACGACCTTCATGACCGAATCGGGAAATTATTACTACAATGTAATGCCCTTCAGCCTGAAGAACGTCGGTGTAACCTACCAAAGGATGATGAACAAGGTCTTCCAGGGAGAGATAGGTGACATGCTCGAAGTCTATATGGATGATATGATCGTGAAATCCCACGAGGAAACCGATCACATGGCCCATTTAAGAAAAGTCTTCAAACAGACCAGGAAATACCGGATGTGTTTCAACCCAGAAAAATGCACGTTCGGGGTACGGGCGGGCAAGTTCCTCGGCTTCTATCTAACAAAGCAAGGAATCGAGGCCAACCCCGACAAGTGCTGGGCATTCTCTGAATTTCTAACACCTAACTCAAAGAAATCCATCCAATCCCTCAACGGGATGCTCGCTTCTCTGTATCGTTTCGTGGCCAAGTCTGCCCAACATGCCCTGCCCTTCTTCAAACTCCTCCGCAAGGAGGCAGCGTTTGAATGGACAGAGGAATGCGACCAGGCTCTCCTCCATATAAAATAGGCACTGTCAGAACCACCAGTCATCTCTCGGCCAAATAACGGCAAAACTCTGTACCTCTATCTCGCTGTAGCAACAGAGGCCGTTAGCGCCGCCCTCATCCGTGAAACACCCAACGGGCAAAAGCCTATATACTTCATAAGCAAAGCGTTACAGGGACCAGAGCTGAGATACCAGCAGATAGAGAAGGTAGACCTGACCCTCATTAATGCTGCGTGAAGACTGAGGCACTACTTCCTTGCCCACAGGATCGTGGTCCGAACAGATCAACCCGTAAAGCAGCTGCTAGGACGACCAGATATGGCCGGCAGAATGTTCAAATGGTCACTGGAGCTATCCGAGTTCGATATTCAGTATGAGAGCAAAAAGGCCCTCAAAGCCCAGGCATTGGCCGATTTCCTCGCAGAAATGACGTTCGTAGATTCCCCTACCTGCGGGGGCGCAGGTGGACCATCTTCGTCGACGGAGCATTCAGCTAGGCAGAAAGTGGAGCGGGTATCATCTTGGATAACGACGAGGGAATCATCATCGAGGTATCACCTACTTTATCCTTCCCCACGTCCAATAACCAAGCTGAGTACGAAGCTTTTCTCGCCGGTCTGCGCCTGGCCAAAGACCTAGGAGCAGAAGAAGTCGTCATCTGCACAGATTCGCAACTCGTAGCCCTCCAAGTTCGAGGAGAATACCAGGCCAAAAATGACAACTTGTCCGAATACTTGTCCTTGGTCAAAGAAAATATGATGAAGTTCACTACAGTAGAAGTAAAACATGTTCCCCGCGAACATAACGTCAGAGCAGACGTGTTGTCCAAACTGATGAGCTCAAAGAAAAAAGGCGAAAACAAGTCTGTCATCCAGGAGGTGCTTCCTCGACCCAGCATTGAGAAGACACCCACGATCCTCGACGTGCAAGTCATCGGCGACAGCAACTACTGGATGACCCCCATTTATAACTACCTCGCTAGGGATGGACTCCTGTCCGACCGCAAAGAGGCCAGCACAGTCAGGTGTAGAGCCTGCTCCTACGTCCTGGTCGAGGATAAACTCTACAGGCGAGGGTTCTCTATCCCTTTACTCAAATGCATCGAGGAAGAGATGGTCACCCATGTCTTGCCCGAGATCCACGAAGGAATCAATGCCCAACATCTTGGGGGAAGATCCCTCACCCGAAAAGCCCTTCGAGCAAGGTACTACTAGCCAAGCATGCACCAGGATGCAAAAGAGCACGTGAACAAATGCAAAAAATGCCAACGGCCGGGGACATGCACCTGGCTCCACCTAACGAGCTCAAAGTTATGTCCTCCCCGTGGCTATTCGTCTGGTGGGGCCTGGACATCCTAGGGTCGTTCGTAGTAGGATCAAACCAGAATAAGTACTTAATAGTAGGCGTTGACTACTTCACAAAGTGGATAGAAGCGGAGGCTCTGGCCAAAATAACGGCCCTTAACATACTCCGTTTCTACAAGCGAAACATCCTTGCACGCTTTGGCATTCCCCAAGCAATAGTCACAGACAATGGGACATAGTTCACAGATAGGAAGTTCCAGGATTTCGTCGTTCAACTGGGCACGAAACAACACTTCGTATCCATCGAACACCCCTAGACTAATGGGCAAGACGAAGCAGCAAATCGAGTAATCCTATGAGGCCTCAAGCGGAGGCTAGATGAAACAAAGAGAGCTTGGGTCGAAGAGCTGCACAACGTCTTGTGGGTGTACCGCACAACTCCCCACTCTTCAACCGGGGAAACTCTCATTCGCCTGGCATACAGGAGTGAGGCAGTGATCCCCATCGAGATAAACGTACCGTCCAGGTGGACTGAATCACCCCTGGATGAAGAAACAAACAACAAGGCACTAAGGGAAGAGCTCGACCTCGTCGAAGAGGTCCGGTCAGGAGAAGCTCTCCGCGAAGCCTCGTTAAAGTAGAAAATCACAATCAAGCATAACGCCAAAGTGATACGGTGAGAGTTCCAAGTGGGCAGCCTTGTCTTGAGAAGGAACCACAAGGACTCTCGGGAAGGCAAACTCGCCGCTAACTGGGAAGAACCATATCACGTCCGAGAAAAGATGGAGAATGAGGCCTACTACCTAGAACACCTCAATGGGGAAGAACTTGCTCGACCACGGAACGCCAAATAGCTAAAACAATACTATATCTTAGGCCCTAATTGTTGATTTGCTTCGTCAAAGCAACGAACATAACATTCCGACCATGATGCGCGCCCAGGTACAAGCGTCGCATACCAGCCAAGGCAGGATCTCGCTCAGGATCGAGCTGGGTCTTTTCCAGACGGCGGTTCCTCAACCGAGCCCGCCGTCGCCAAAGTACCATGATAGGCAGAACACCCAGCTCGCGATGGGAGGTTAGCGTCGTGAACTTGGGCCTCAAACGCGGACTGAGCTCCGTTATCATGCCCGGGAACTCCCCAGGCCGTTCGACCAGTCCCCCTCACTGCCGAACACATCTAACTCGAGCAATTCCCTAAAGCAACAAATGAATCAAAGTCATCCTTATTACGGGCACACACATGTATCAAGCAAAGATATAACACTTAGCAAAAATAATCATCAAAGAAAGCCATGCGGGAATATACAAAGCCAGTCACGGTGGCCGAATATATACATATCAAAATAATTAAGTGGCCACAAGGACCACAATTGTGCATATTACAAGACAAAGGGGCCACGCCCCATACCAAACAACAATAAAATCACATTAGATATGGAACGCAGGCCAGATACATTACAAAATAAGATATCACTCCTCCATTTGCTCAGACTGCTCAGGGTTAGGCTGCGGCGGCTGGGTCTCCTCGTTCAAGAGCTAGGCATGCTCATCACCGATATTGAAGAAGTCTGGAGTAACTATCTTGCCATCCTCAACATGGCCCAGAAAGTTAATACCCTCCATAGATATCTGGACTTCTGGATTCACCAGCTTGAGTTAGGCCACGACATTTTTGAATGACTCCTCCTCGATGGCGTACACATCCTCTTCTGCCCGCGCAATGCGAGCAACTAGCTCGACCCTAGTCTTCAACGCTTTTACCTCCTCAGGATCGTCTTCTGTCGGGGCAGCCGCATACCTCATCTGCTCAACTAGGTCCTCGACAGCCTTCTTCTCAGCTACCAGGGTGTCATTCTCCCCTTTCAGTCTAGCGGCCTCCTCGTCAAACTTATGCCTCGCTTCGTTGGCAGCCTTGGCCTCCTCCTTGGCCTTCTTCATTTTTTCCTCCAAAGCAGATAATGCCGCCCGGGCTTTCTTTAGTTCATACTCAGAGGAGGAATCTCCCCGGTGTAGACCGCCGCAATCTCCAGGACCCAGACCAACGCAGAGGCATCTTGCGCCAGCATTGCCCTCTTGCTCCGGCGATCCATACCTTCAAGCTTGAGGGACTCCGCCCGAGGAACTGTTAGGGATGTCCCCTCGAAAAACTCCCTGTCCTGAAGGCAGGGGGGAAGTTCAAACTTGCCCTTCTCCGCCACCCGACTAAGATCTACTAGCTCGTTCACTCTGGTCCGCTTAAACCTTAAGGCCCCGGGCACTGGAAATCCCTGAGCAGGAGAAGGAACAGGCAAGGAACTCCCCGCAGCTAGTTGAGGAGGAGGCGCCCGCGCCTGCTTTGCCCCTCGCCAGGGCATTCTTCACCATCCTCTCATGAGCAGAAGGCATCTCACCTGCAAAAACATTACAAACGCATTAGCCACAGAGGAAGTTATAATTCGGACAAGCTAAAAAAGTAAACTACCAAACAACTTAAGGGCGTCAGCATGGGTCTTGCACTCCAGAAGCGCTTTCGTATTAATGTAGCGGTGCTCCATTCTTTGCCCACCATCGTCGTCATAGATCGGGTCCCCTTTTTCGTCCAGCACTCTGCGAGCTTAAAATTGTTAACGTATTTGACCAACGCCTCATAACTGGCTGCGTCTTGCTCATCCAGCATACCCGCTTGGGCAAGGTAATGGTCAGTACCCCAGGTAAAATGGCTCCCGCTCCAACAGAAGGGGAACTTAAACACCCTGTCCGCCAGTAACTTCCCATGCTCCTCGCGCATCTCATTGCCGTCCTCGTCTGTTGTCACTGTCCAGACATACGTGGTGTCCTGAGCCTTCTCCGACACGGGTTCAATGATATAGAACCTTTCCTTGAAGGTCCGGATAGACTTTGAGAAGGGCTTAAACAGTTTTCTCGCTTGCTTCAGCAAAACCCAGGCGTACCTCTTCCCCGAAACCTGCCGTTGGAGGTGGAAGATGGTGAAGAACAAAGGCAAGGTAGCGCCTATCTTTAAAAACTCGCAGGTCATCTCGAAGGCGCATATAAACACCAACGAATTAGGGTGCAACTGCGACGGGGCCAAGTCCAGATGAACGAAGATAGACTGCTGAAATTCAGTGAAGGGAAGCCTTAGCCCTATCTCCTTGAAAGCATATTCATACATCGGGAATCTCTCCCCGTAGTCTGTACATATGCGGTCGTCTTGACTGGGGAAGTGTACCTTCCACTCCCCCTCTGGCCCTACGTTTATGAAGACGTCCTCGGTATAAGACGCAAAAGTGGATGCGTGCTCGGCAGGCTCCATAACCATCCGTTCCTCCACGGAAGCATACTCGGGATCCTCCTCGACTTCGATAGGGGCAGTTGAAACCTCAGTATGACTACTCTCCAAGGAGCTCTCCTCGGACGAGTCTATGAGAATCTCTCTCTCGGGCTCGTGCGCCATCTCGTTCATCTGAAAAGCAGAGGACAAAAGTGAATTCGACTGGAAAATCAAATCCATCCTTCCACCGCTAGTCAAGTGAAAGGGCGCGCAAAGGGCCGACACTACAAGAAAATTGGCAAATTGCAACGGTTCATTTTGGCAGATTACGACGGTTAGAACCGTCGCAATTTGAAAGTTACGACAGTTTCAGCCCTATCGCGAAAACGTGCGTCGCGAGGCCGTATTGCGACGGTTGTGAAAGCTGTCATACAAACCGCCGTTTTTTTACGACGGGTAGCTAATTGTCGTAATCTCCATATTGTGACAGTTTCCAACCGTCTTAACTTGCTTAATAATTTTTGTGATTGCAAAGGTATATTGTGGCGGTTTGAACCGCCGCAACTTGCAAATATTATTTTAAAAAGAATCTATGGTATATTGTGGCGGTTTGAACCGCCGCAAGTTGCAAATATTTTTTAAAAAAAAATCTGCACTCAGTTTAGGATTCAGAATACAGCTATTGTAGGCTCAATTCCAATAAGTTAAAATTGAAATATCAACATATTTATACAATATTAATGATCAAAACATTTGACTCCCCAATCATAAAAAGAATACTTTTATGAATCACAAATTAGCAAAACATCCAGGGAAGTAACAAATCAAATCAAACAGAATCAAATGAGGAGATTTTCTATGACACTTGATTGAACAAAAATTCTAAATTCTGAAAAAACAAGCCAGGAAAGACAGAAATTGATGCTTACAGCATTAGACACATCACAGTGGAGCTTTGTCAAGGAATCACCACGTCCTTTAGCAACCCCTGATTATATTAAAGAGGATTGATCATATGTTAGTAAGTTCGTAGCAAATTTAAATAACTTTTACAGCATTCAAATGTATAAATGTATATTACTTATGTTACTGGTGATTTTGTTAATAGAGTATCTAATTACTCAATAATAAATCATGAGTTTTTAGAGCATCAAAACTTGTACACATGCTAGAATAATAGAATAGGTATAACTCTGCAACGTGTAATAAATAATAGCAAAAAGAGTGTAAGGAAGAGTTGTTAACCTGAAAGAATAGCTTGCAAGCTATCTGTAAATAGTGAGGCACACAGAAAAGGGGTCTTAACAGCCACATACTGAACAACCGCACTGTCATGGGTATAGGCATAACCCAAGATATATTTGCAGCCAAAAAGGATTGAGATGCCAGTAAGAGCTTCTGTAACTGCAAGGATCATAGCCGTACAAACAGAAAAACAGACTACTTTTGAATTTCCTGCTCCTAATTCATTTGAAACTCGTGTGCTATCACATAAAACAAATGAGTTACTTTTAATTTTACTATGTTTACATACTAGTATTAGTGTATGGACAAAATTGCCATATAGTATGGTGAAGAGAGAAACAAACCTAGTAGCAGCCTCAAGTCCAATAGATATAATGAAGTGCAATGTAGAGATAGACAAGCTGATCAGAAAACCATAAGAAAGTTAGAAATTAGTGGTTTTAGTTTCTCCTAAAATATAATCTATTGCGTGATGTAACCATATAGAAAATAATAAAAACTTGAGTAAGCATATCCTAAAATCAAAATATGTTACCATATAGAGAGAACTGATGTCTCCAACTCCGGATTGGGAACAAGTCCAGCTAGCAAAATAGTCACCTCACATGCCCACCATTTGAGACTGAAAGAAGACGGACAATTATAGATGACATATGTATATATATGTGGTAAAACAAGTAACCATGTTGGCTAAATCATGAATGGTTGTGCCAAAAAAATTTAAACTTTGAGAGTAATATTCATGACTTGTTTTGATTAAGGAGAAAAGAAAAGGAGAGCAATAAGAAATAGTTACCAAACCATAGCAGTAGAAGGAACAGCAAGGGCAAAGAATTCTCTAAATCCAAGGAAAGCTTTCTTGGAAAATGGCACACGTGTTCTCTCACAAGAAGAAGAATACTTGACGAAGCACAAAAGTATTACGACATTCAACCAGATTCCTAAGCTGAAGGCAATTGTCGTGCCAACAAAAACAGTTGTTGTGGTCAGGCCACTCTGTATCAGGGTTCAAGTTTGTCAGTGTACCAAGCAGAATATGTTATTTTGACCTCAAGATTAATTCAAAAATAATTGATCCAAGTTTGTCTTTTAAAGAAAAATAATATAACTGTTACATTACTACATAACAATAGGAGAAAAGGGATTGAAAATGGAATTACAACATGACACGTATATCGGCAACAAAGTTTGCAAATTGAACATGATCATTGAGACATTATTCCATGACGTGCTTAAAGTGAAGTAAAAGGACAACAATGAGATATTATAGACTCGTCTCTTTGATTTCCTAACAGACAGTGCGCGTTTGGTATCACAGATTTGCCACCATAGTTTTTGCAAAATCACATGCAAACTCACCACGAATCCAAGCATGAAAGAGTTTTAGATAGTACCAATCACATCAGACTTTCATCCCATGACATTTTGCTTGCTAATGCTTTCTATAGGAAGACTTCGACCGGACTTTCAGATGTGCATTCCATTGCAATAGCATCCATATTATTGATGTTCCTATTTTGACATGAGATTCAGGAATGACATGAGATTTATTTGATAATATACATCAGGAATGACAATTATTTGTTCTTTATCTTATTTTTAGTTTAACCTCCGTCTGTGAATCCTTATAATACGATATACAAGAGGTTACCTACTTGTTCAGCATTTCAGTAATTGTCCAACAAGTCTCTGGTGAAACCACTAAAGTTATTGCACTTTTCTGTCACAGTAACAAGAGAATGTGGTCAGCAGAAAGTTAAGGTATTATTACATTGCAGAGAAGACAAGTACAAATGAATTTTGAAAGAGGGGTGAAAAGAAAATTACCATGATCCACGCATGTGCGATATCTATAGTTCGAGCAGTTGGAGTTACAAAAACAGTGTCACATCCCTAGGGATTTTAGTTAGATATCCTATTACTTAATCCTGTATTATAGTATGAAATATAAAAATGGATTGACAAGAACTTGAAATTGTAAATAAAACATAAATGCATTCAAATGATGCGACATTCTTCTACATACTTGTCCTGCTTGTAGACTTTCAAAGTTTGCAGTGCTCTGGTTGTGAAGGAACTGAACACGGTCATCTCCACTCACTGTATTTCGAGTTATTCAAAATATTTGTGTTAGAAATTAAGAAAACATTAAATCATGTTAAGGAAAAACTCTCCCAATTGCTTAAACTATATGGATTAAGAGTAATAAAAATTTGTAAAATTATATAGGTAAATTTAAATGTTATGGGACGGACTTCTTAGTTCTTAGTAAATGCATTGTTCTAATGTCGAAAAACAAGTACCTCTTATCCGGCTGAAGTGTGATAGATCCACAACCTATACCATTAGATTCCATTGAGAATTAAATTAATAAAACAACTAAATCGACTATATAACAATATAGTAATGAGCCTATATAAATTAATAAGCATGCATTGAACTAAAAAAAACTTCAACACTGTATTAGGTTTTATAAAACTCAACAACACATTACTACAATTTTTTTGTAAAAACTGTGAAATTACTATGCGATAAACTGCAAGCCTGAACTAATATCATCCCAAGATCATCAAAGCCATGTAAGCTAGTTGACTTCTTATAAAACTTCACGGTACAAAACAAGAGTTATAAAGAGAACAAGATACAAGTATGAAGCATCTTTAAAACAATAAACTAATCCGTTCAAAGAACAAAGAAGAACAAGTACAAAATAAGAATATGCATTGGTTCTGATTTTTCAAAATGTTTCTTTCAAATGAAGGTGCTCATGCAAAGAGAATGGGAATAATATTCGTTTAGCTACAGGGATAAATGAGTAACAAAATAGAATACATACAACAACCCCATTGTCTGCGTCATCCAGTGCTTCGTCATCATTATGAAATGTTTCAATTATTCCTTCCCCAGAAACCTCAGTGTCTGCAGTTTTGACAGTATCCTGCAACGTTAAAGATAATGATTGAACAATCAAACAATTAGCATCCAAACAATTTCTACTTATATATATGAATTTTTACTTCCTTATCAGTTACCATAAGCAAATCAAATAAACTATTATTAAATTGAAAACCAATTGCTGTGAAATGTAAGAAATTACCAGGAAATCATGGTCGATGGGGGGAGGAGAAAGGTCGAAAGGTGAAGATTGAGCAGAAATAGAGAAAGATGTTAGATTCTTCTTACTGCGGAGGTGAGAGTAGAATGGAAGGTTTGGGAGTGAAGAAGGTTTGAGGAATAGTGAAGATGGAGACCATGGTTGGTTTCGAAGGTTGATGCAAGATGGAAGACCTAATAATCAAAACTTTTATCCAGAAGATTTGCAGAGTGAAACAAGGAGCAGATTCATTATTTCACCTAATAATCTAAATCCAAAAAAAATTAGAGTGCATTGGGATCTATGAGATCTCATATTCTCATACATTGGATTAAGGAACCTGTATCAATTGTGTGGCTCATTACAATAACTCTAGCCAAGCAACCACATCCGACTCTAGAAACAGAATTTAGCATTGAAATGCGTGAATGAAACAATTTGGAGTAAAATGCGGAAAAAAAGAGTACATACTGGTAGTTTGAGAGAAGACGGCGAGTCGAAGTGCCCAAATATCAAAGAAACCGAACCACATAGAGGCTAGTCGAAGCGTCCCAACAACTATCAGCCACCAAATTGTAATAGAAATTGAAATTAATTATGAAATAAAATTGAGTTTGAAAATGAAAAGGACACTAGAAATTGAAATTAATTCTGAAATAAAATTGAGTTTGAAAATGAAAAGGACACTATGAGGGAATTAGAATTTTATGAGGAGATGAAAAAATTTAGGTTGAAATTGGGAAGGAAGACACGTGAACTTCTTCTTTTGTGAATAATCATATATATATATATATATATATATATATATATATATATATATATATATATATTGTTGCGGTGAAAATCGGATAACAAGCTATTAATTAACTTGCATCATTTTCTTTTACAACCGACTTTGATTTATCCAAAGAAAAGGTTCAAGATCGTTAGAAAAACCTAACAGGGGGGAGATCTAAGGTTCGGGGGTTGGTTACGCCTAGGGAAGGTATTAGCACCCTAAACGTCCGAAGTACTCTATGGGAACCTCTTGTTTTAATGTTATCTTATGTTTGCTAAAGGTTCTATGCTAAAGGTTGAAACCCTAGGGGTTAGTATCTAAGTATATTCGACAAAGCATTACACTTTGTGCCTACGTATCCTTGGGTGTAGAATCAGAGTATGCGTAGTTCTACTTCTACTGAATGATTGACTGTGGTCAATATTCAGAGGGAAAATGAGTGTAACCTCATTGTAGAGTTTAAGAACTCTCTAAATCTAGTTGTAATGGACCTATGTTATGTTTTAGTCAGTAGGGAAAGTGATGATTCATTATGATGAATATCACTAAGAGTGTAAGAACTTTCTCCTAAGGCTAGTTATGATTTCAATGGCTCTGATGAGGCCAAGAAATAAAGTTTTCTCCTAAGAGGTTACTAGGTTAAGGTGGGGGCTATGACTTTAAGAGTCAACAATAATCACCTTCCTTTGGAATGAGAATAATATCAGTTGTAAAGATCCTAAATGATAACAAGATATATTGATAAGGATGAATAAGATAACAACAATAGCATGAGTATGGCAAGAAGTATTAAAGCATGGATAAGATAGACATGATCATTATAGAGACATGTAAACAAAGACAAACCAATATGTTTCAATCTTAAGGAAGACAAACATAAGGAACACTCACAAGATAAAGGGGCATGATATTAATCAAAGATGATATTTAAAGAAGAATAAAATTCACACAAAGTCAAATATAATGACAAGTCAAACATGGATGAATTAGTCCAAGACCTAAACAAACCATTAGTGAACCAAACACTTAAATAATCAATAAGGATGATTCATAAAGCTAACAATGGGTCCAATTAAGAAATAATCAAGAGACAATTAGGCTTAAATAAATAAGAGGGAAATTAAGATAAATCTCATACTAAGAAACAATTAAACTTAAATAATTAAGAAACAATTAGAAATAAATCACATATTAATTATTAAGCTTAAATAGACAAGCAACAATTAAGAAAATATTCACATATTAATTATATAGACAATTAACAAAATAAATCACATATTAATAGTAATGCTTAAATAAACAATTAACAATAAATTACATATTAATAATAATACTAATTAAAATTAAAATTAAAGATTAAAATATTTTTGGAGATTTTGAGATAAAGAAAAAAAAAGAGTTTAAATAAACTAAATAAAATAAAAAGGTTTTAGAAAAATTTAAAATGAAAATATAAAGTAAAAAGAAATAAAACGCAGGGGGTGCATTAATATTTACAACTGAACTGGGTTTAGGTGAGGCGCATGGCAAAGGGGGTGTGGATAGGAAATAGGGCGAGGCCCAAGTCCAATACACGGCTGGAAAGGGGAAAAAAACAAAACAAAGGGGACTGGGGTGAGGGGGATTCGAACCCCAGTCCCTTTGTTTACAAAGGCAAGGCTTGAACCACTGGGGTGGCGATACATCCATTGTATACGCCCACCCCAAAAACAAAAATGCTAACCAAGCGAAATGAAAAAAAGAAGCATTCAGGCAATGGAAAATACATGTGACCGTGTACACAAATATCATGTAACTTTTCATCAACTGGTCATTTAATTTAAAATGCTACACGACAAAACCAATCCAAGACCACTCACACGCTGCCACGTCCTTCTTCTCCTTCATGCAACATGCAAGGTTTATCCACCCTTATCGTGAATGAACCCGAAAACAAATCATGGCAAATACTTACCTTGTCTAATCATTTCCAGCTTATTTTTCCATCAAAGTTTATGAAGTAAAGTATCACTTTGAAGGGTTCAAGACATAGAACAACAACGAAACCTCAACAACTCGAAACAACAACTTAGTCATAAAGAAAAACAGCGCGTAAGTAAAGCATACAAACTGAAACCAAAACTCGCAAGATGCTAATAAACCAACACAAGTTCAAACAAGCATGCATATTGTCAATCTAAACTAATACAGAAGCAAGACATGAGTATGATAACAGCATAAGATCATTCAAGCTTGTATATATGGGAATGGAATCATGAGTGTTAAAGGAGAGAGAAACTTACCAAGTGGAGTAAGTCCACTGCCCCTTTAAATCAAAGCTTGAGAATCTAACTTCTTGCACTCTTTCCTCTCCAAGATGGAAGTTACTGAGGTTCTGCTCCTTTCCTTCTTTGCACGAAAACTTGAAGTGGTGGCTTATGTTTGTAGTAAAGTGTATAGTGGTGTTCTCTGGTCTTGGAGTATTGATGATTCGGTGTTGGAGTGTTGGTGATCTTGGTATTGGAATGTTCTGAATTGTGTTGTTTGGTGTTGTTTTATTGTTCTGGTGGTGTATGCAAGAAAAATGGTATGGAAAAGAGTTGATGATTTCTAGTATGAAGATTCTAATATGTGGTGTTCATGCTCGGATATTTTTCATGCTAGCCTTGTGAGTAGGTAGGATGGAGAGATTTTGAAGTGGTTGTTGTTCTGCTACTTCGTGTTTGGCATTGGTTTATTGTTCTGATGCCTTTTGTTCTTGGAGCAGTGGTGGTTTTTTTTTAGTGAGAGGTAGTGTTCTAGTTCTTGTTGTTGTTTGTTCACGAAGGATAATGAATCCTTTTATAGAACAAGGCAGCTGGTCCCTTCCTTCAAACATTCAGTGGTTTGAGCCTTTGTCTAAGGGAGAAACAAGAGCAAGTGTGGTTTTACACGCATGGCTTTTGTTGCTAATCAATCTTGAGCCAAGTGCAAGATGGCTGCTTGTTTCAATATCTTGAGCCAGAAGGAAAAAAGATCTTGAAACCACATGTTATTATATAGACACGATGGTTTATGCCTTTGTCTTGAAGATGTCAACTACCAAGTACAAAAGTTGATGTACTTTTGGGTAGCTTTACACGGTTTGTGGCAATGGATAAGCGTTGGAACTGATGGCAAGGAAGTTAGAATAGTATGCTTAGATTTGGCTAGGATTTAGTTCAAAAGAAAATGTATTTGTGTAATGAAAACCCAAAGTCATGGATCTCTTGTTTTTGCACACGACAAACTTCTAACAATGGACCAAATGCTACTACTCTTGATCCTCTTAAATAAATGGTGTGAGGAGGTACAATTTTGATGTCATTGATATGTTAAAATGGTGCTTAGAAACACATGAAAGATCATGGCAAAGTTTGGTGCACATAAAGAACTAAATTCTGAATTTTCTAAGTGTACTCAACATTTCATTGTGACCACTTTAGTGCATGATATCTTGGTGATCATTAATCCAATCTATGAGATTTTTGTTTCTACGTGGGAAGATTCTTGAAATAAGGTTTGGAAAAGTGTGAAAATCAACCATGAAAAATTCTAAGTTATGGAGTTTTCACAACTTGAAACAACTATCTTTAAAACATCATAACTTGAGATTGGCTCATTCAAATGAGATGTTCCACATATGGTTGGAAAGCTCTCATCATGCTCTAAAACTTTCATTTGGGACCCAAGTCTTGAATCCAAATGGAAATGGGTGAAAAATGAGGTTAAAGTATGATGAAAATTATGGAGAAAAGTGTTGAAATTTTCTAAGTGTTTGGTCAAATATCTTGCAAGCTTCATAACTAAAAAACCAAGCATTTTTGGACAAAAAGTCATTTGGAACAAAATGAATATCTTGAAAAGAGCTTTCCAATGAGCTTTGAGTCACTCCAATTGGGTGTGTGGTTTAGGAGTTATGGTCATTTCAAAATGTGCTATTAGGGGAAAAATCTCACATATGACACCTTTCTTAGTCAAAACCCTACTTCTCTTGCAAGAAACCTCATGAAACTTGATATAGATACTTTGAACACTTCATGATACATTCTATGATGATTAGAACCATTGACACTTCATCTGAACCAAAATTCCAAAGGATTAGGGTCTCAGTCAAACCCTAATTTTGACTGTGAATGCACTGAGGTCAGATCTTGTAAGCTTGCTTCTTCTTTATCACCTAAAGGTCTTAGGAGACTCTTGGGGATGTTGATAAACCAATAGAACCAAGAATTAGGGTTTGGGAGTTCATCTTGATGAAAATCAAAGTCATCGACTGATAGGTGTCATAGAAACCCTAATTTGGAGGTATAGAGAGGTTGAGGCTCAAACTTCTCCTGTTGAGGACCAATAGATCTTTGATTCCTGTTGAATGATGCCTCTTGGATGTAGAGGACCTTAAATGGTAAGTGAACCACACAAATCTTGACTTGATATAGCCAAATTCTCAGTGATTTCTTCAGAACAAAACCCTAATTCCAAAGTTCTTGCACTAGAGATCTTTTGTTGACTTGACTTGCTTCAAAATAACTTGTGGAGCTTCATGGTGATATGCAAACCTAATTTGAACACAAAGAAACAAACTGCAAGATATGGGTTAGCTCAAACAATGCAGAGATGCTTGACCTAAGATGCACAAATGAAGATGACATCTAAGGGTAAAAATTTGGGGTTCAACAGTTGCCCCTATTTAAATAGCCTTACCAGATGGCACGAGGAACAGAGGTTCCAGGGGCATCAAGGTGAAATATATTTAAATATAGCAGACAAAAAAATTTTCCCTTAGATGGAATGCAGATGCTAAGGACGGGCGACAGACATGCAAATGCTGACATGCCATGTGTTATTTCTGTGCTTTTGTGGTTGGCATTTATTTTGCTAAAACTATTATAGCAGCAAGATGTTGAATCATAATGTTCTAAATGGCTGCTTTCAACATGTCGAATGAAGATGTTCCATGGCAGCTCATAGGACATCGCGTTGTGAAGTCAGTTTTATTGCAGATTCTGTTACTATGATTTGTTACTGAATATTCTGTGAATATTTGGTTATCCTATGTGGCATCCAAAGCATTTTTGGATTGTGGTTATTTGTTGGTTTTCGGATTTGCTGCTGTTTCTAATTGTGGAGACAAAATAGGAAACTTTGGATTTAAGACCTATTTTGTTGGAGTTAATTTTGCAGAATTGTGAGCAGTCTATTTGCTGCGTTTTTTAAGCCCAATTCAGTCCAGATTAATTGCTATATATTGACTGATGTAAACCTAGTTTTATGTGTGGAACTTACTTGTGTTTTTAGGGTTTTAGTGTGTATTTTGTGAGCCTAACTGGTATCATTCTGATAATAGTATAAGGACTAATTTCTTGTGTTGTAAGTTCTGTCAAGTTACTCATAAGCTTTTAAGCATTGAGTTTCTTGTGTGTCAATCCTCATAAGCTGTGAAGTATTGAGGATTGTGTGTTTTGAAAGCGTGTCTTTCGATTTTTGTTTCTTGTGTGGAAAGGTACCAATCACGGGTTGTGGTTGTAGAGGGATTTGAGGAGGGCCTTATACCTAGGTGAGTCTTAGGTAGAAGTCATAGGAAGGGTAGTGATTAAGTGAGCAGATTATTCGGTGTTTGTATGATCTGTGAATTGATACTATCGTATATTGATTTTGTCCTTGGCTTGGTAGCCCCCAGAGTAGGTGTGTTAGACCGAACTGGGTAAACATATCGCTGTGTTATTTACTTTCTGCACTGTTATTTTTAATTGTTATCTTGTTCATTGTGTTGGATATCAGTGTCTCAACATCTGTATAGGACATCTAATATCTGTGCCAGAATTTCAATTGGCATCAAGAGCTTGCACCCTTATTTGGTTCTGGGTGAGATTCAGGGAAGGTACTTTCTGGTACAATGGACAAGGATGGAGGATTTCTGAACAAACCACCTCTGCTTGATGGTTCCAACTATGACTATTGGAAACCAAGGATGATAGCTTTCATCAAATCCATGGATGATCAAGCATGGAAAGCTGTTATAAAAGGATGGGAGCCCCCTAAGGTCAAAGATGAAAAAGGTACCCCTACTGATATGGTGAAGGAAGAGGAAGACTGGGATGATGCAGATTACAAAGGGTCCATAGGGAATTCCAAAGCCATTAATGCATTGTTCAATGGTGTTAACAAGAATATCTTCAGGTTGATTGAACACTGCACCATTGCTAAAGAGGCATGGGAGGTCTTGAAGGTTGCTCATGAAGGGAATTCAAATGTGAAGATGTCAAAGCTTCAGCTTCTCACTAGCAAGTTTGAGAGTTTGAAGATGAAAGAGGATGAGAGCATTCATGATTTTCATATGAACATTATTGAGATAGCTAATGCCTCGAGTGCCCTAGGTGAAAAGATGTCTGACAGCAAACTGGTCAGAAAGATCCTCATATCTCTACCTAAGAGATTTGACATGAAAGTGACTGCTATAGAGGAGGCCCAGGATATAGACAAGATGAAAGTGGATGAACTGGTGGGATCTCTTCAAACATTCGAATTAGGGATCAGTGAAAAGTCTGAAAAGAAGAAGAGCATAGCTTTTGAGTCAAATACTGGTGACTCAGAAGATGAAGGTGACCTGGTCAGAGATGAAGGGGTGTCTAAAGATCTGGTATTACTTGGAAAACAATTTAACAAAGTGTTGAAAAGGATTGACTGGAAGTCGAGAGCAAATGCTCAGAACAAGTCACTCGACATCAGTAAGAACCAGGATGGAGGCAGAAGATCCAGAACTGAAGAAGACTCCAATCAAGGGAAGAGAGTTCAGTGCTTTGAATGTGAGGGATATGGGCACATAAAGACTGAGTGTCCCACGTATCTCAGAAGACAGAAGAAGGGCCTATCAGTGTCTTGGTCAGAAGGAGAGTCTGAGAGTGATGTTGAGGAAGAATCAGCAAAATTGGTGACAGCCTTGACTGGAACCTGTAAGGCTGATGGAGAAACTACTTGTGAATCTGACTCTGACAAAGAATCCTATGTTGGAGAAATCACTAAGGAAGAAGTATTCACATGGTTTTTAGAATTGTGTATCAAGAATGAAGAAAGGTGCCAGATAATATTGGAACAGAAGATTCTGATAGCTCAACTAGAAGCTGAGAAGGAAGAACATCTATCAACCATTGCTGATCTGAAGGAAGAGGTTGAATGGCAAAAGTCTAAACTTGACAATATGACCAAATCTATAAGGATGCTGAACAATGGTACCACGCAGCTGGATGAGATCCTTCAGAATGGGAAAGAAGCTAGGAATGTGCAAGGCCTTGGTTTTAACAAGCAAGCAGAGACTTCCAAGAAGCATGTATTGAAGTTTGTTCCTCAGAAAATAAAGCAAGAAGTGGGGATGTCAAATCACATGTTTCAACATCAGATGAAGCATCAGAAAAGAGTTCGTAGATCAAAGTATAAACCATGGAGATGCCATTACTGTGGCAAGATTGGTCACTTAAAATCCTTTTGCTACAAGCTGCACGGCTATCCCAAAACTGCTCAGCAACAAAATAAAGGACAGAGTTGGGGTAAAGTGAAGAGAAGATGGATTCCTAGACAAATAATGGCTGGTCTCATTGCACATACTTCTCTTAGAGCATCAGCAAGAGAAGATTGGTACTTTGACAGTGGTTGTTCAAGACAAATGACTGGTGTGATGAAATTCTTGTCAGATATTAAGCCTCACTCCACCAATTATGTCACTTTTGGGGATAGATCAAAGGGTGAAATAAAAGGTGTTGGAAAGCTGGACTACACAGGACAACCAAATCTGGATCATGTTCTATTTGTCAAAGGGCTGACCGCAAACTTAATCAGTATAAGCCAATTGTGTGATGTAGGTCTCAAGGTAAATTTCACCAAATCTGAATGTCTAGTAACCAATGAGAAAAATGAAGTTGTTATGAAGGGTACCCGGTCTAAGGATAACTGCTATCTTTGGAATCCTCAAGAACCTGAAAATCTGTCTACTTGTTTGATGTCAAAGGAAGATGAAACCAAACTGTGGCATCAGAAATTGGGTCACTTACACCTGAAAGGGATGAAGAAGGTTATGTCAAGTGAAGCTGTTAGAGGTATTCCCAAGCTGAAGATTGATGAGGGCAAAATATGTCGTGAATATCAAGTTGGGAAGCAAACAAGGGTGTCACACAAGAAGCTTCAACATCTTACCACAACTTCTAAAGTTCTAGAACACCTTCACATGGACTAAATGGGACCTATGCAGGTTGAAAGTCTTGGTGGGAAGAAGTATGCCTATGTTGTCGTAGATGACTACTCCAGATTCACTTGGATAAGTTTTATCAGAGAAAAGTCTGAAGTGTTTGCAGCCTTTAAAGAATTGTGTCAAAGAATTCAACGGGAAAAGGATTGTGGTGTTGTTCGAATCAGAAGTGACCATGGGAAAGAATTAGAAAATAGTAGGTTTGAAGAGTTCTGCTTATCTGAGGGAATCACTCATGAATTCTTATCACCAATCACTCCTCAGTAGAATGGTGTGGTGGAACGCAAGAACAAGACCATACAAGAATGTGCAAGAGTCATGATTCATGCCAAAAAGCTTCCATATCATTTTTTGGCTGAAGCCATGAATACAGCTTGCTATATACACAATAGGGTGACTATTAGATCGGGTGCTTATGTCACTCTTTATGAGCTATGGAAAGGTAGAAAGCCAAATGTGAAGTATTTCCATGTGTTTGGTAGTAAGTGCTATATCTTAGCGGATCGTGAGCAAAGGCGAAAGATGGATCCTAAGTGTGAGGAAGGAATATTTTTGGGTTACTCTACAAACAGTAAAGCATATAGGGTATTTAATTCCAGAACTCAGGTGATGATGGAATCCATAAATGTGGTGGTTGATGACTCTGGCAAAGATGAAGATGTCCCAGATGATGTTGGAGCATGTCTGCCCATGAACAATGAAAACTCTCAAGACATTGAGTCTGTAGAAGATAGTGCTCAAGAAACCAACACTAGACCTGAGAATGAAGAGGTAGAGGGTGCTAATAGGGGACCCTCTATAAGGATTCAGAAGGATCACCCTAAGGAATTAATTATTGGAGATCTAAATGAAGGTGTAAGAACAAGAACAAGGGAGACTGTGTCAAATGCTTGCTTCGTGTCAAAGATCGAACCAAAGAATGTCAAAGAAGCATTGACAGATGAATTCTGGATAAGTGCTATGCAAGATGAACTTTGTCAGTTCAAGAGGAATGAAGTTTGGGAACTGGTACCTCAACCAGCAGGAACAAATGTGATTGGAACAAAATGGGTCTATAAGAATAAGTCTGATGAGTAAGGAATTGTTACCAGGAACAAAGCCAGATTAGTTGCTCAAGGATACATACAGATTGAAGGAGTAGACTTCGATGAAACATTTGCGCCTATGGCTCGATTGGAATCCATCAGATTGTTGCTAGGAATGGCATGTTTGCTGAAATTCAGATTGTTTCAAATGGATGTCAAGAGTGCCTTTCTGAATGGCTATCTTAATGAGGAAGTCTATGTTGAGCAGCCTAAAGTGTTTGTGGATCCAAACTTTCCTGATCATGTTTACAAACTGAAGAAGGCTCTATATGGGCTGAAACAAGCTCCACGAGCTTGGTATGAAAGACTGACTGAGTTCTTAGTTAACAATGGGTACAAGAAGGGTGGTATTGATAAAACTCTTTTTGTCAAGGAGAAGGATGGGAAACTAATGATTGCTCAGATTTATGTAGATGATATTGTGTTTGGCGGGATGTCGGATGAAATAGTCCAACATTTTGTCACTCAAATGCAGTCTGAATTTGAGATGAGCTTGGTGGGTGAATTGACCTACTTCCTTGGATTACAAGTCAAGCAGATGGAAGACTCCATTTTTATCTGTCCGAGCAAATATGCGAGGAACATTGTGAAAAAGTTTGGACTGGATAATGCCAAGCATAAGAGGACTCCTGCTCCTACTCACTTGAAGTTATCCAAAGATGAAAAGGGAGTGAATGTTGAACAAAGCCTGTATAGAAGTATGATTGGCAGTCTGCTGTATCTTACAACAAGTAGGCCAAACATAACTTTTGTTGTTGGTGTGTGTGCAAGATATCAAGCAGAACCCAAGGTCAGTCACATCAATCAAGTGAAGATAATTCTAAAGTATGTGAGTGGTACATGTGATTATTGGTTGCTTTACTCCCATGACTCAAGTCCTATTTTATTAGGATATTGTGATGCTGATTGGGCTGGAAGTGCTGACGATAGGAAGAGTACCTCTGGAGGATGTTCCTTTTTGGGAAATAATCTCATTTCATGGTTTAGCAAGAAGCAGAATTCAGTATCCCTTTCTACTGCTGAAGCTGAGTACATAGCAGTTGGTAGTAGTTGTGCGCAACTGGTATGGATGAAGCAGATGTTGTCTGAGTATAATGTCACACAAGATGTCATGACACTATTTTGTGACAACCTGAGTGCTATTAATATTTCCAAAAATCCCATTCAACATAGCAGGACTAAGCACATTGACATCAGGCATCACTTCATCAGAGAACTTGTGGAGGACAAAGTCATAACTCTTGAGCACGTGAGCACAGAAAATCAGCTTGCTGACATATTTACCAAGGCTCTGGATGCAGTTCAGTTTGAAAACCTGAGGAGCAGACTTGGGGTGTTCATTCATGAAGACCTATAGCAATCAATGTGCCTTCTGGCTGCCAGATTAAAAAGCCTAAAGGAGGTTCTGGTAGTGCAGTGTGTGAGTGAAGGGAAAATGCTGAAGTTTGTGCATGACATTTGGGCATGTGATGTGGTGTGCATCTACTCTCTGATGCAGTTTACTCTGGATTATTTTTACCTTGACTTGTTCTACTTGCCTTTGTCATATTTATGGCTAAAAAGGGGGAGTAGTATGTTGTGTGGTTGTTTGTCTGGAGAGTGCTTGTGTGCTTGTGCTGCTGCAGTAGTTGAGAGGGAGAATGTGAAATGTTCCTGCTGTTGAGGGGGAGTTTCTGCTCGTTTGCTATGATGAGTTGTTTGCTGGACTGAGTGTTTGTTTGCAACTGAAGGGGGATGCTGCTATGCAATCATTTTTTTTGGTGTTTTCGCTGCTGTCTGATATTTGGATATTTTGTTTGTGCTTCTTTGAAAGTTTGTTTGTGTGTGTGTAGTTTTAGCCAAAATAAGCCAAAGGGGGAGATTGTTATTTCTGTGCTTTTGTGGTTGGCATTTATTTTGCTAAAACTATTATAGCAGGAAGATGTTGAATCATAATGTTCTAAGTGGCTGCTTTCAACGTGTCGAATGAAGATGTTCCATGGCAGCTCATAGGACATCGCGCTGTGAAGTCAGTTTTATTGCAGATTCTGTTACTATGATTTGTTACTGAATATTCTGTGAATATTTGGTTATCCTATGTGGCATCCAAAGCATTTTTGGATTGTGGTTATTTGTTGGTTTTCGGATTTACTGCTGTTTCTAATTGTGGAGACAAAATAGGAAACTTTGGATTTAAGACCTATTTTGTTGGAGTTAATTTTGCAGAATTGTGAGCAGTCTATTTGCTGCGTTTTTGAAGGCCAATTCAGTCCATATTAATTGCTATATATTGACTGATGTAAACCTAGTTTTATGTGTGGAACTTACTTGTGTTTTTAGGGTTTTAGTGTGTATTTTGTGAGCCTAACTGGTATCATTCTGATAACAGTATAAGGACTGATTTCTTGTGTTGTAAGTTCTGTCAAGTTACTCATAAGCTTTTAAGCATTGAGTTTCTTGTGTGTCAATCCTCATAAGCTGTGAAGTATTGAGGATTGTGTGTTTTGAAAGCGTGTCTTTCGATTTTTGTTTCTTGTGTGGAAAGGTACCAATCACGGGTTGTGGTTGTAGAGGAATTTGAGAAGGGCCTCATACCTAGGTGAGTCTTAGGTAGAAGTCATAGGAAGGGTAGTGATTAAGTGAGCAGATTATTCGGTGTTTGTATGATCTGTGAATTGATACTATCGTATATTGATTTCGTCCCTGGCTTGGTAGCCCCCAGAGTAGGTGTGTTAGACCGAACTGGGTAAACATATCGCTGTGTTATTTACTTTCTGCACTGTTATTTTTAATTGTTATCTTGTTCATTGTGTTGGATATCAGTGTCTCAACATCTGTATAGGACATCTGATATCTGTGCCAGAATTTCACCATGAACTTCTAAAATGATGATGTGATGCCAAGAAGGATGCAAAAGATGCAGACAGACCAGACACCAGGGACAACAGGAAGCAAACACACAAGATAAGCTTCACCGGGGAAAGATGAAAGTTAGTATCCACGAGAGAAACTCACTGGGGATACAGGCTAACCAACGAAAGAGACTCACCGGGGAGACTCCAAAGAAACACCGGGGAAAAACCAACAAACAATCTCCACTGGGGAAAAGAAAATATGGGGAGATAGACTACTGGGGACAAAACAAACTCACACTCTTCCTGGGCATGAAACTAGAAAGAAAACCCTGATCCGGGGATCAACCTAAAAAAAATAGACAACCAAGCAAAGACTTCCTGGGGATTCTTATATCGAAGAGTTCAAGATGGGATCTTCAAGAAAAGCCAGGAAGACAGAGACAAACCCTGCGCACCAACTAGGAGTCTTATAAGGTTGAAGAAATTTGTTCAAAGAAGCTTAGCTTAAAGCAAGTTTTCAAAAATCTAAGGTAAGGGTTCAATGTCCGACACGATTCGAACAAGAACAAGTTTTAAAACAAGAAGACAGTGCTTGACACGATTCAAGCAAGATCCAAGTTCAAGTTCAACACGATTCAAACAAGAACGGTTTTAAAACAAGAAGACATTGCTTGACACGACTCAAGCAAGGTCCAAGTTCAAGTTCGACACAATTCGAACAAGAACGGTTTTAAAACAAGAGGCAGTGTCTGACACGATTCAAACAAAGACTCTATTCAGGTTTGACACGATTCAAACAAGAACAAGTTTTAAAACGAGCAGACAATGCTTGACACGATTCAAACAAGGTCCAAGTTCAAGTTTGACACGATTCAAACAAGAACACACAAGACAATGCTTGACACGATTCAAACAAGGTCCAAGTTCAAGTTTGACACGATTCAAACAAGAACATACAAGACAATGCTTGACACGATTCAAACAAATTCTAAGTTCAAGTTTGACGCGATTCAAACAAGAACACACAAGACAATGCTTGACACGATTCAAACAAAGTCCAAGTTCAAGTTTGACACGATTCAAACAAGAACACACAAGACAATGTTTGACACGATTCAAACAAAGTCCAAGTTCAAGTTTGACACGATTCAAACAAGAACACACACGACAATGCTTGACACGATTCAAACAAAGTCCAAGTTCAAGTTTGACACGATTCAAACAAGAACACACAAGATAATGATTGACATGATTCAAACAAAGTCAAAGTTCAAGTTTGACACGATTCAAACGAGAACAGGTTTTAAAATAAGAGGCAGTGTCCGACACCATTCGAACAAAGACTATGTTCTGGTTTGACACGATTCAAACAAGAACAAGTTTTAAAACACAAGACAATGCTTGACACGATTCAAACAAAGTCCAAGTTTAAGTTTGACACGATTCAAACAAGAACAGCTTTATAAAATCTTTAATGTTAAACTTCTTGGGGAACAGTAAAAGGTTTAAAGATTCAAATTTGGCGCGCAAAGGTTAAGACCGAACAAGCACGACACAAAGCAAACCGGGAATGTCTTTACCTCACTGGGGAAATAAAGATAGGCACAAACAACAGACCACAAGCAACACAAAGCACAAGGATGCAAAGATGCCAAGGACATGATGTATATGCTTAGCTACATGCGAGAAATGACGCGAGCGACGCAAAATAGGAAAGAAGAAAGGATAACACAAGCCAACACCCTGAAATCCAAACATCAAGGATAACCGGGGCAATCTTCTTTTCCCTGGAGATGGCAGATCCATGCCAAAAATACAGTACTGCTAATTCTTCCTGTACCAACTTGATTCCATAAAACATCTTGATACTAGAGTAAAACTTAGTTCATCTTTGTGTTTTCTCAAAACTTTTCCGCTTCCAAGAATCAGATGAAAATGATGAAGTTATTGTATTCAAAGACCAATAACAACTCTAGTGACTAAGAATTCTGGTCGTCTAACAGCTGACTTTTCTGGGGACTCCTGCATAAAGAGCTGGGGTCCGGTACTCAAAGGTGAAAACCAAAGCATAAGCCTAGCTTAGACAAATGTTTTGGGTAAATTGGGAAAGTTCTTCGTCCTTATTGGGGAGATAAATCCATTGGGAATTTGTCAAAATCAGCTGATGTAGCAACTTGATGGGGAGCTAACAAAGTAATTATGCATTCCAGTGGCATAACTACCATCTTCAAACCTTATCTGCCCCAGGCTAGACGGTCTATACAATAACAAGAGGATTTTATAGAAGAATTGGCATACAGGGTGCTTCAATATCTTCAAACTCTTGGAGAGATCTCGACATAACTGCCCCAGATTAGGGGATGAATAATCAAAAGAATTTTACGGAAGACTTGAAATACCAGATACTTCAATATCTTCCAACTTGAATAATTAAAAGAATTTTACAGAAGAAATGAAATACCAGATGCTTCAATATCTTCCAACTTGAATAATCAAAAGAATTTTACGGAAGACTTGAAATACCAGGTGCTTCAATATCTTCCAACTTGAACAATCAAAAGAATTTTACGGAAGACTTGAAATACCAGGTGCTTCAATATCTTCCAACTTGAATAATCAAAAGAATTTTACGGAAGACATTGAAATACCAGATGATTCAATATCTTCCAACTTTTGAATCTTGACGTAGCTGTTTCTGTTCAGTTATACTCGAGATACTCAAACTGTAGTAGAAATTATTGGGGAACGGATTTGCCCCTGCTAATGGGTTACTGAAGTCAAAACTAGTCATAAGATGATCTCAAGAATATTTGCCCCAATATTCAGAATTTGCAGAATTCTACCTCTGATTTGTCAACTCACACTTGGTTGCCCCTGATTGAGTCAAATTTCCTTTATCAAGTTCAATTCCTTGACTGA
Source organism: Lathyrus tuberosus (assembly GCA_022829125.1). Taxonomy (NCBI): domain Eukaryota; kingdom Viridiplantae; phylum Streptophyta; class Magnoliopsida; order Fabales; family Fabaceae; genus Lathyrus; species Lathyrus tuberosus. Next base: position 1,597,738 of record JALAZF010000274.1, on the reverse strand, counting down.
CCGCGTTTGTTGGGATTCCTTGATATCGAATGGTATTGCAAACAAGCGTTGTTCATTAAAATTGGAAAAATTTAATGTAAAGTTTGAAAACAAAGTTTTGATAAAAAACGCACAGTGAAATGATTAAATAGTAAAAAACAAAGGTGGGTCTAGTCACTAAGGAAGTGACCAACACACGCGAGTAACAAAGATTATTAGGAGTCAGGTTATTAAACCTTGTTGTAGTATGCTTTTCAAAACAACCTTACCTCAATTAGGTCTTTTTGGGTTGTAATGTGGTATGGTTCATGGTTTTATGAAACAAAGGATAAAGGCTCAAATCCTACGCTCAGTTAACTCAAGATATACGTTCAAATCTCCAAAAGTAGGAAGTCACTTGATTTGAAAACTGACTGTCGTCTTATATGAAGCGCTCGTATTCGAATGCATAACCGAGTTAAACTGAGAACTACCCTGCCCCAAGGTTGAGATTTAAGGGTTTTTGTATAAAGAAGGAAAACTCCTACTTCTAGGCACGAAAAGGTTAACAAGAGAGATTATCTTCCTTGTTTGGGAATTAAAACAATGCCTTACATCCTCGGCGAGGTTTAATTGAAAGGATATCACAGTAATTATGAACATGAGGTTTTCATCATCCTCCCTAATCTTTGCTTTTAACAAAAGTTTGAAAAAGGGGTGAAAAAGATGTATATTTGCTTTTATGAAAATAAAAGTAAATGAGTGAAACGAATGGATTTAACCAAAAGATGCATAAATATTTCATTAATGTTGCCAATTTAATAGGTACAACAAAGCTCATATGCAAATATCAATACAATTAAAGGAAATACAACTGAAATACAAAACACAGCCAACCAAAGATTTCAGTTTCCGGGTCCGAACGGAAAAAAAAGTCTTCACCATCAATCACTTGTTCCTTGTGGTATCGAACTTTGAGAGGCCTTGCAGGTCCCTTACCTTTTGCTTCAAAAGTCGAGGTACCAGCGTCTGAAGTACCTTCCTGAGGTTTCAGTTTTTTTAGCAGGCTCATCAGCTTCTTTTCAAATTCCTTGCATTCTTCAATGGGATGCCCTATTGTCCTAGTGCGAAATTTGCATTCAGTCTTTGGGCGGTCTTCCTCAAAGATTAAGTCCTTGTCATGGATCAGCTCTTGCACAAAATATTCTAAAGCTCGGCAATTGTCCAAATCATGCCCTTCAGCTCCCTTATGGAATTCACAGGTTAGGTTGGGATCATACCAAGGTCCCTGGAAAGGTGTGAGAAGTCGTGGAGTTACCAGCTTGTTTTGCATCAATAGTGGGAAAAGTTTGCTTAACGGCACCGGGATAGGCTGGTGGTTAAATTTTCCTCTTTTGTCAGCACACTTCTTCTTATCTTGAGGAGAAACACACGTTGGAGACTGAAAACCCCTCTTCGAAGATTACGTTTGGATGCAGGAACAAGATCAACGTTCAGCTGGCATGAGGCTTCTCCAAAAACAAATTCTGGACATGAAAGATCCTTAGGAGATGGCAAAGGAGTGTCCTTTAAAGATAAAATCTTTCTTTCCACTAAATCTTCATAATATGCTTTAAAGCAAAACATCCTTCTAAATCATGGCCTGGTGCACCTTCATGGAATGCACAGTGAGCATTGGGTTTGTAAGAAAGCGGCAGCGGATCCGGAGGTGGGTTTGGTGACCTTGTAGTTATTAACCCTTGTTGCACCAAAAAAGGATACAATGTTGTATACGACATCGGTATAGGAGGGATCGGAGGTCTACCACCCTGTCTATCTTGGCGAGAAGCTTGAGTCTGTCATGGATGAGCGGGAGCGTTGGGCGCTCATTGATAAATTGGTGATTGAGACACTGGTTGATAAATAGAAGCTTGATCGTTGAATATTGGCGTGATGGGATGAATGTGATCCTCCTTTTTCATTAGAGTTTGCAAAGTTTCCAAAACCCAATTCATCTGGCATTGGAGGACTCTGACCTCCTCTTTCAGTTTCTCCTGGTTCTTCAGAACTTCCTTCATCATTGCCATTGTCCTGAATACAGGCTAGGTATCCTTGTCGAGTCGGAAAATCAGGGTGACGGGTGCTGGGAACAAGACGACAATAAGACGAAGAAGAATGCACATGCACATGCAAAAATGCAAATGAGATGCTAATGTAAGCTAAATGCAAGCTAAATGGTGGGCGTAATTCAAGGGACTCAACATTGTATTTTGCAAATTTTAAGGAACACTTTTTCTTAAAAGAAAAATCTCATCTCATTTCATTAATAATAAAGTTTTGAATTACAAACAAAAGACAATTACACCTTCAAAATCCAAAATACAGAGTACGAAATAAAGAAAGCTAAGTTCTAAACCATCCAATCAGTCTTTTCCCATTAATCTCATGGTGAGCTTCTGGTTTTCCTTCTGCAGCCTCTCATTCTCTACAGCGAGCTTGACCAACTATGACTTCCATGGTTCTGGTGGAGATGATGTGCTAGGAGAAAATAAATCTCCCTGCGCCTTCCTCTTTCTGACAGACTCTTCTTCCTTCCTCTTGAGACTCTTCTGAAGTTCATTCATCTCAAAGTCAAGAATCTGATACTTGTTTATCCATGCATTCCTTTCTCGTTCTGCTTGTGCCAGCCGAATCTTCAATTCGTCCCCATTGCTTGTGAAGTAAAGAACAGAATCTCTGGGAGCTAATGGGATGGGATCATGACGGGCATATGGCATCTTCAACTCAACAGCCCTCTTTTGCACCCACTGAGTGTAAGATTCTGAAGCCAAACACTCAGGTTTTTCTAAAGCAGAGATACCTCTTGTGTGAACATGACGCCAAGCGTGAGCCATCTTTTCCCTAAGCACAGGGTCCTTATCTTCCTCAAAGAACAAACCTTCCAAATAGATGTTGTTAGGCTTAGCTTCCATTGAGTAACCATGTTGACGACAAGCTAAAGCAGGATTGTAGCTTATGCCTCCTTTTGTGCCAAGAAGCAGTACATTAGCAAATCCTCTACAACTAACAATCATATCTTTGCCTTTGAGCAATGGGTGGTACCACTATAGATCTGTGTTGGTGAGAGACATGATCTTTTCTGACCAAAGAAGTCCGTCTTGGAGATCCCAAAAGGTCTTAGAGCGGGGTAAGTAGGAAATAAACCACCTATACAACAGTGTGGCACAACATGTTACCATCCCTCCCTTATGAGCATTCCTCAAATGCACTGAATGGTAGGCGTCTGCAAGTAATGTTGGAAATGGATTTCCAATGATAAAGATCTTGATTGCCTTCATATCAACAAAGCTCTCAATGTTGGGAAACAGAAATAACCCATAAATGAGAAAGGCCATAACAGCTTTGTAATCCACCATATTCTTCATGCTAGCATAATAACTGGCTTTCTCCATTAGAAACTTGGCAGGTAACCCAAAAAGTCCTCCCTTGACAACCAAGTTAGCCTTGACTTCTGACAGCTTGAGATGAGTCGCTTCTGCAATTTCCTTCTCCTTAGGCGTCCTTTCCAAACCAGAGTAAGAAAGGTTTGGGGTAATAGGAATACCAACTAGAATAGCATACTCCTCGAGTGTAGGCATTAACTGATAATCCAGAAAAGTGAAACAATGGTACATGGGATCATAAAATTGTATGAGAGTAGGGAGCACCCCATCTACCATCTTTGTCTTCATCAGAGAGAAAATCTTCCCATACTTGTCTTAAAACGTTGTTGATTCATTGATTGGCTTACCCAGATTCTTTAAATCTTCCAATTTCGGACTAATGAAGGTGTACTTCTTCGTTTTCCTTTTTTCAAAATCCATCCTATAAAGTTTGCAAAACAAATTTGAATTCCTTGGATTTACACAATGCATATGATGCAAGGATGAATGCAACAAACCTCATAAACAAATAAGCACACAGCACACAGAGAAACCTAAGTTAAGAGTCACGAGCATGGAGTCCAAGGTCTACCCATCCCAACGGTATGTACTATGGTTTTCACCTACCAGACAAGGTTCTAAAAAGTTCCCAGAGTCGACAACCCATCTTTCGGATTTTATCGACTTTCCAATTGCTGGGTGATCGATAAAATTATCAAGAGAGTCTCATCTGAGTGTAGTATCGCGTAGCAACCATTTGTGATTGCTCCCTCACAGTCCTCGCACTACGTCCTAAATAGGCCAAGTTGGGGTAAAGGGATAACTAAAGGTCATCAGTATCTCTGGCTCCTAGGTCAAAAGTAGTAACGCATTCACGATTGCTCGTTCAACATATACCACTTCTGAGAGGGCCTCAACTGAGTGTGGACTTCAAGTTCCCTTCTTTGGGATTTCTCCCTCGAAGTTCCCTTGACTGTGTCCACGGTTCCTAAACATATGTGTTCTCTCAAGTCCGGGTTAGGACTTATCTCACTCATAGATACCATGTCAACCCAAATTAAACAGAAAAATGTCAAGCAAGAACAGATATACAGATATATAAGCAAATATGACATACATAAGCATATACAAGTAAATAAGCAAACATGAATAACATAAAAACAAGATAGGCTTAACCCTCTTAGGAAAGGACCAACAATAGGTCTAACTATTCCCCAGTGAAGTCGCCATTTCTGTTGCGGTGAAAATCAGATAACAAGCTATTAATTAACTTGCATCATTTTCTTTTACAACCGACTTTGATTTATTTAAAGGAAAGGTTCAAGATCGTTAAAAAAACCTAACAGGGGGGAGATCTAAGGTTCGGGGGTTGGTTATGCCTAGGGAAGGTATTAGCACCCTAAACGTCCGTAGTACTCTACGGGAACCTCTTGTTTTAATGTTATCTTATGTTTGCTAAAGGTTCTATACTAAAGGTTGAAACCCTAGGGGTCAGTATCTAAGTATACTCGACAAAGTATCGCACTTTGCGCCTACGTTCCTCAGGTGTAGAGTCAGAGTATGCGTAGTTCTACTTCTACTGAATGATTGACTGTGGTCAATATTCAGAGGGGAAATGAGTGTAACCTCATTGTAGAGTTTAAGAACTCTCTAAATCTAGTTGTAATGGACCTATGTTATGTTTTAGTCAGTAGGGAAAGTGATGATTCATTATGATGAATATCACTAAGAGTGTAAGAACTCTCTCCTAAGGCTAGTTATGATTTCAATGGCTCTGACGAGGCCAAGAAATAAAGTTTTCTCCTAAGAGGTTACTAGGTTAAGGTGGGGTCTATGACTTTAAGAGTCAACAATAATCACCTTCCTTTGGAATGAGAATAATATCAGTTGTAAAGATCCTAAATGATAACAAGATATATTGATAAGGATGAATAAGATAACAACAATAGCATGAGTATGGCAAGAAGTATTAAAGCATGGATAAGATAGACATGATCATTATAGAGACATGTAAACAAAGACAAACCAATATGTTTCAATCTTAAGGAAGACAAACATAAGGAACACTCACAAGATAAAGAGGCATGATATTAATCAAAGATGATATTTAAAGAAGAATAAAATTCACACAAAGTCAAATATAATGATAAGTCAAACATGGATGAATTAGTCCAAGACCTAAACAAACCATTAGTGAACCAAACACTTAAATAATCAATAAGGATGATTCATAAAGCTAACAATTGGTCCAATTAAGAAATAATCAAGAGACAATTAGGCTTAAATAAATAAGAGGGAAATTAAGATAAATCTCATACTAAGAAACAATTAAGCTTAAATAATTAAGAAACAATTAGAAATAAATCACATATTAATTATTAAGCTTAAATAGACAAGCAACAATTAAGAAAATATTCACATATTAATTATATAGACAATTAACAAAATAAATCACATATTAATAGTAATGCTTAAATAAACAATTAATAATAAATTACATATTAATAATAATGCTAATTAAAAATAAAAATAAAATTATAGATTAAAATATTTTTGGAGATTTTGAGATAAAGAAAAAAAAAGGTTAAATAAACTAAATAAAATAAAAAGGTTTTAGAAAATTTTAAAATGAAAATATAAAGTAAAAAGAAATAAAACGCAGGGGGTGCATTAATATTTAGAATTGAACTGGGTTTAGGTGAGGCGCATGGGCTTCTGGCAAAGGGGTATGGATAGGAAATGGGGCGAGGCCCAAGTCCAATACACGGCTGGAAAGGGAAAAAAACAAAACAAAGGGGACTGGGGCGAGGGGGATTCGAACCCCAATCCCTTTGTTTACAAAGGCAAGGCTTGAACCACTGGGGTGGCGATACATCCATTGTATACGCCCACCCCAAAAACATAAATTCTAAACAAGCGAAATGAAAAAAAGAAGCATTCAGGCAATGGAAAATACATGTGACAGTGTACACAAATATCATGTAACTTTTCATCAACTTGTCATTTAATTTAAAATGCTACACGACAAAACCAATCCAAGACCACTCACACGCTGCCACGTCCTTCTTCTCCTTCATGCAACATGCAAGGTTTATCCACCCTTATCGTGAATGAACCCAGAAATAAATCATGGCAAACACTTACCTTGTCTAATCATTTCCAGCTTATTTTTCCATCAAAGTTTATGAAGTAAAGTATCATTTTGTAGGGTTCAAGACATAGAACAACAACGAAACCTCAACAACTCGAAACAACAACTTAGTCATAAAGAAAAACAGCGCGTAAGTAAAGCATACAAACTGAAACCAAAACTCTCAAGATGCTAATAAACCAACACAAGTTCAAACAAACATGCATATTGTCAATCTAAACTAATACAGAAGCAAGACATGAGTATGATAACAGCATAAGATTATTCAAGCTTGTATATATGGGAATGGAATCATGAGTGTTAAAGGAGAGAGAGACTTACCAAGTGGAGTAAGTCCACTTCCCCTTTAAATCAAAGCTTGAGAATCTAACTTCTTGCACTCTTTCCTCTCCAAGATGGAAGTTACTGAGGTTCTGCTCCTTTCCTTCTTTGCACGAAAACTTGAAGTGGTGGCTTATGTTTGTAGTGAAGTGTATAGTGATGTTCTCTGGTCTTGGAGTATTGATGATTCGGTGTTGGAGTGTTGGTGATCTTGGTATTGGAATGTTCTGAAGTGTGTTGTTTGGTGTTGTTTTATTGTTCTGGTGGTGTGTGCAAGAAAAATGGTATGGAAAAGAGTTGATGATTTCTAGTATGAAGATTCTGATATGTGGTGTTCATGCTTGGATATTTTTCATGCTAGCCTTGTGAGTAGGTAGGATGGAGAGATTTTGAAGTGGTTGTTGTTCTGCTACTTCGTATTTGGCATTGGTTTATTGTTCTGATGCCTTTTGTTCTTGGAGCAGTGGTGGTTTTTTTTTTGAGTGAGAGGTAGTGTTCTAGTTCTTGTTGTTGTTTATTCACGAAGGATAATGAATCCTTTTATAGCATAAGGTAGCTGGTCCCTTCCTTCAAACATTCAGTGGTTTGAGCCTTTGTCTAAGGGAGAAACAAGAGCAAGTGTGGTTTTACACGCATGGCTTTTGTTGCTAATCAATCTTGAGCCAAGTGCAAGATGGCTGCTTGTTTCAATGTCTTGAGTCAGAAGGAAAAAAGATCTTGAAACCACATGTTATTGTATAGACACGATGGTTTATGCCTTTGTCTTGAAGATGTCAACTACCAAGTACAAAAGTTGATGTACTTTTGGGTAGCTTTACACGGTTTGTGGAAAAGGATAAGCGTTGGAACTGATGGCAAGGAAGTCAGAATAGTATACTTGGATTTGGCTAGGATTTAGTTCAAAAGAAAATGTATTTGTGTAATGAAAACCCAAAGTCATGGATCTCTTGTTTTTGCACACGACAAACTTCTAACAATGGACCAAATGCTACTACTCTTGATCCTCTTAAATAAATGGTGTGAGGAGGTACAATTTTGATGTCATTGACATGTTAAAATGGTGCTTAGAAACACATGAAAGATCATGGCAAAGTTTGGTGCACATAAAGAACTAAATTCTGAATTTTCTAAGTGTACTCAACATTTTATTGTGACCACTTTAGTGCATGATATCTTGGTGATCATTAATCCAATCTATGAGATTTTTGTTTCTAGGCATTTGAGAGAACAAATTTCTCATGGGAAGATTCTTGAAATAAGGTTTGGAAAAGTGTGAAAATCAACCATGAAGGTATGCAAACCAAGCTGCCCAAAAGAAACATAGAAAAATTCTAAGTTATGGAGTTTTCACAACTTGAAACAACTATCTTTAAAACATCATAACTTGAGATTGACTCATTCAAATGAGATGTTCCATATATGGTTGGAAAGCTCTCATCGTGCTCTAAAACTTTCATTTGGGACCCAAGTCTTGAATCCAAGTGGAAATGGGTGAAAAATGAGGTTAAAGTATGATGAAAATTGTTGAAATTTTCTGTGTTTGGTCAAATATCTTGCAAGCTTCATAACTCAAAAACCAAGCATTTTTGGACAAAAAGTCATATGGAATAAAATGAATATCTTGAAAAGAGCTTTCCAATGAGCTGTGAGTCACTCCAATTGGGTGTGTGGTTTAGGAGTTATGGTCATTTCAAAATGTGCTATTAGGGAAAAAATCTCACATATGACACCTTTCTTAGTCAAAACCCTACTTCTCTTGCAAGAAACCTCATGAAACTTGATATGGATACTTTGAACACTTCATGAGACATTCTATGATGATTAGAACCATTGACACTTCATCTGAACCAAAATTCCAAAGGATTGGGCTCTCAGTCAAACCCTAATTTTGACTGTGAATGCACTGAGGTCAGATCTTGTAAGCTTACTTCTTCTTTCTCACCTAAAGGTCTTAGGAGACTCTTGGGGATGTTGATAAACCAATAGAACCAAGAATTAGGTTTTGGGAGTTCATCTTGATGAAAATCAAAGTCATCGACTGATAGGTGTCATAGAAACCCTAATTTGGAGGTATAGAGAAGCTGAGGCTCAAACTTCTCCTGTTGAGGACCAATAGATCTTGGATTCCTGTTGAATGATGCTTCTTGGATGTAGAGGACCTTAAATAGTAAGTGAACCACACAAATCTTGACTTGATAGAGCCAAATTCTCAGTGATTTCTTTAGAACAAAACCCTAATTCCAAAGTTCTTGCACTGGAGATCTTTTGTTAACTTGACTTGCTTCAAAACAACTTGTGGAGCTTCATGGTGATATGCAAACCTAATTTGAACACAAAGAAACAAACTGCAAGATATGGGCTATATATATATATATTAACATTGTTACCAAAATTAATTTTAATAACAGTTAATTATTTATATAATAAAACAGAAAATATTTTACTATTATTTTAGACAAAAATATTAAGCTACATTGTCATGAAAATTATAATAATTATAATAATTATTTATTAAATTAATTAATAAAATTGAAAAGATTGGAAAATAAAAATGAAAGAAAAAACTGGGAAATTAAAGGAATAAAAAAAATAGTGATTATGATTGGCTAAAGTAATTGCGACAGTTCGCCTTAACTGTCGCGAGTGTGGAAAGAGAGCGGTTCTTTGGTAACTGTCGCAATTATTTTATACAACATGCCTAAAAAATCTGCGAAGGTTGGCTCAAACCGTCGTGAGAACTGTCGTTGTCCAGAAATAAGGACGGTTTTTTGATAACTGTCGCAAAAAATCTACGACAGTTGACCCTAACTGTCTTGACAACCGCCGCAATCCAGGAATAAGGACGGTTTTGTGATAACTGTCGCAACTCAAGTGTCGTAAATCTCCTTTTTTCTTGTAGTGCGAGGACGGCGTCCCCGACCTAAGCCCTAAATCAAATAACACAAGAGTATCGCGCGAGGAGATGCCCAGAGGCAACCCCTCATGCGCGTACGGGGAAATCTCCCCGACCTACTACCCAGTTTTCCATTTGAAGCTCCACCAGAAAACTCATACATTCATCAGAAAGTTCATCAGAGCACCGAAAAACTCAGAAACTCCACCAGGTACGCTTCCGCCATCATCGCAATAGTGCCATAAAACGGCCTAAATCTACAGTTCCTAAGAAGCTCCGGCGACCACAGCAGCAACAGAAAGTGACCAAGCCACCGTCTACCACCAACAGTCGCCGGAAAGCACGACGGTTCTACCTAAATTCAACCTAGACACATGCAATCTAACAAAATAATAAACGAAAAAGCTAGAAATGAAGCTGGAAATAAGTGACTTATGTGAAGAGAATGTAAAGAGCCGAAGAACTTGCTCGGAGCTTCGTGCGGTGGCAGATTGTTGAAAAGTATTTCGGGGGTGTTTTATCGTATCCACAGGGATTGTATGTGTATTGCCGCCGTTCTATAGTCGAAATCATTTTAAACTTAGAGTAACAAAGATTTTGGTGGTTTTGTAACGGATTGTTTGCATAAGAATTTAATAGTAACGGTAAAGAAATTGGTTTTAAAGATTTGGTAAAAGCATGCCAAGATTAGGGTCTGATAATCTGTTTTATACCTATTTACTCGATAAAGGATGTGAACTTGTTAACAATGAATATAATCACATATCCTCTCAACAAGTTTATCTCTAAAACTTGTTGTGGGATTTACCATATTGATCCTTAGATGATCTCTCACTCCAACTATCAATATGATAACATTCAAGATCAATATTTATGAACATCAACTTTCAAAACTATCTCTAGCCTCATAATTGTTGATGGATTGAAACTTGGGTCAAGTTTTAGAACATATTTCTCAATCACGAACTAAAACAAAATATAAACCATACAAACCAAGTTTTTCACCTATATTTATCATCAACTAAGTTCACACACTACATTCAAGATCAATACATACAAAATGATGGATTACCTACCACTAATCTTGACGCAATATGTGTTTAGCTACACATATTCATGTTAGCTTGTTTCATAAGTTTCGGGAGAAGATAAAAAAGCATCTGCGTCAAATAATCGAGATCAGATGTAAATCCAGCTTCTCAATGTGAAATATCTCTCTTGGATGAAGAAAAGTTTGAAAACTAGGTTATGTTGTGATAAAATGAGGTTATGATCCCAAGAAATTACACAAAGTACTTTTATAGTACAATTGAAATCAGCCCAGTTCGCACTGCGAACTTTTTGTTCGCCTAGCGAACTATCAATTTGGCACCTGAGGTGCCTCTTATCTGCTAAACCGCCTATGAGTTTTTGCCTAAGTTTGCAATGCGAACTTTTATTCGCAAAGCGAACTATTCGCCTACAAGTTTGCAAAGTGAACTTAGACCCCTTAGCTACTGCCTCATCCAAGGTGTCCTTCGCCAGGTCTTCACTGGAGCGATGAAACAGCAAACATTCGCTGGGAAGTTCGCAAAGCGAATATAGTCCCTTTTCTTATTGCCCAAAGTCTGGGACTATTCGCTGGAGCTTCGCCATTTGTTCACAAAGCGAACATTCGCTGGCAAGTTTGCAAAGCGAACTTGCTGATGTTTCTTCCTTTCTTTAGCAACTTGGATCCTTTCCTTGTGTCTTACTTCTTTGATAAATTAGTGCCTTTTCCTGCACAATAACACACATATTACAAGCACCAAAGGTAATTTTACAATGTTTGAAGAATGGCAACAATTCAAGAATAAAATCCACAATTAAACATAAAAGAGTTTGAAAAATGTCAAGGATTAATAAGAAATATAAGGCATGTTTGACATCTTACAAACTCTCCCCAACTAACTCTTTGCTTCTCCTCAAGCAAATTACGCCTCTCATTGAAAACAAGAGGATTTGCTCAAGCATTTAACTCAACCAAGAAAAGATAAACGACTCAAATAAATAATAATTGCAAATAAGCAACAATTACAAATTCCTAGAATCGAACAATGCACAAGAACTTGATTCTTAAACAAATATCGGACAATGTTTCAAGTAACAGCTAAACTATCATGCTCATATCACTCTAACACTCCTCTTCGAAAAAGAATTGAAGGAAAAACACGCTTACAAACACGGGGCAATTTTGCTCATCTGACAAATGATGAAAATACAAACCAATTCATACAATATCTAAACGATCAATAAAGAAATCATGGAAGCAAAAAGATCACTAAGGGCTTTTAAGGTTGTAGCTTGGTCGGGTTAATAATAAAGGGATATTTCTAAAGGCCATTGAATCGAAATTTCCGATGCAAAAGAACATTCACTATACAAGGTATTCACACATCTCAACTCCATTCACCATTTTTCATTCCTTTATCATAAACCTTCTCTAACTTCCTTATGCACAATTATTTGGTCTCTATTTTTCTCATTCAAGCAAGCATTCTTTTTCTTTGTTTTTCACATTCATATTCACATTTTCTTTTCATGCTTGCTTGAAATTTTTCAAAAGTTTGAGCAATTTACCAATCTTCTTTTTCATTCTCCCCAACTTATTTTCAACTAAACCTTAAGTGAATGCTCCTTGCTTTTTAAGGCAAGGAAATCAATAAAAACAAAGTTCCAAGGTTCAAGAAGAAATTTTTTTAGAAACTCTCAAAAGTTCAATGATGAACTTGATTTTCAAATTATGTTCAACACAAAGTTCATCACTAAAACGAGATCTAAATTGTTTAGGCTCAAAGGGCTAACGAATACTCACTACTCACGGGTAAATCACTGTTTGGAAATGGTTGTGCTCATTATCAATAAATGTCTTGATCATTTCTAATGCTTCCACAAAATCACACAAATCATAAGATAAAGCATGAATTAAAAGTATAAAACAAAATTCATCAGCAATCCTATGCATTTAGTAGACCATGGAGGTTTCTCACCATTTTGGTTTTTGGACCTAAGTGACATAAGCAATCAATAAAGTTGTAACAAGAAACAAAATTACATTTGCACAAAGACAAGAAGTTCTAACACATTCTAAATCCTAGAAATAGGTAACCATGTACCTTGACAACAATTAAATGTTTAAGTACTATCATTGCCATCTAAACTTGGAAGAATCTTCTTTGATGAACAACAATCACCAACCTAGAAGTTTCTTTCAAAACCACACCCAAAAATGGAAACATTAAATTCCCACAAGCATCCCAACATAATACAATAATAAGCAAAACTAAAATAAAAATGAAACTGAACAAATTCAACTGAAAAACAAAATACTAATAATAATAGTACAATAGTGTCATGGTGTAAAACACCAACAAAAGTCATCAGTACCTCATAAGGGTACAAAATACATCAAAATATCCCAAAATAATCCACATAGTGGATAAAGTACAATAATAAAACTGATACATAAAACATAACAAGAAAACGTCACTTTGAAGATCAAAGGAAGTACAAAATGACATCATCAAAACTAGTCATCTTCAGACTCAGAACCTGACACCTCAATTTCCTCCTCCTCGAAACCAGAGTCAGATCCAGATACCTCAACCACCTCCTCATCATCATCATCTACATCAGCATCCTCTTCAGGCTCAGCTGCCTTTGCCCCCCTCCAAAAACTGGCCTGGCCTCAGGCCAACCAGCATGAGCTAGGAATTGCTCCCTAGTCATCATAGAGTGATCAACAGAGGGCTCACGAATCTGCAGCTGTAACACATGCATAGAATCATTTAAATCCATCATGGCGCGCTGAGAAGCCACCATCCAGTCCCAATTGTACTGGCACATCTCTTGCTGATACGGGTAATAACCTTGAGAACCAGAACCACTCGATCCATCACCAGCACCTGTGCCGACATCAGTACCAGCACTTGAAGACTCACCTTGCATCCCCTTTGGTTTTCAAAATTTATCCACATACCAATCATCAATATTGGCCGGGATGGTTAACTGACGGCGTGTGGGGACATTAACCCCTGCATGTACACAAAGAGCCATGATAAGACAACGAAAGGCAAGAGGACAGTTCTTTCGTGAAGTTGAACCAACTCCACTTTCCACAATAGCCCTTATCTCATCAGCAATAATCCTTGCCACATCAATTTGGACATTCATCATGATGCTTTGGACCAAATGTGCAAGGGGTATGGTGATAGTCGAAGAATGTGACTTTGGCTTAATGTTTGTAAGAACCAATAGTATGATCAACTGGGCCAACGCACGCATGTCCTCTCGAAGGTATCTGCGTGAAACCCCAGATGGGTTCAACTCAACAGTTTTGCCTTCACGTAATAGGGCACAAGTGATTTTATCTGTGTCTCTATGGAGTCTCAAGGTTCTGTGGTAGGTATCTATCTCATTTTCTCTCAAAGGAAGTGGGTTCCCAAGAACTTCGCTAATGGTCGCCCGATCAAACAACACCTATGTTCCCAAAACCAAGGTCTTTCACCCAAATTCCTCCCCATTATCCGGGAGGGCATTTGCATAAAATTCCCAGATCATCTCCACGTTATAGCTATCCACACGTGTAATCAACTTCCCCCACTTCTTTCTTTCAAGGAGTCCAGCTACCGCCCGATAGCTTCCTTGTGGGTTTAAATTGAATCTTTTCTCAGGTAAGATAGTCCTTCTCTCTAGAGTCAAGTACTGTGCAACCTGTTTTTCCCCTTTGAAACGATCATTATCAAATTGAATTGAAATCGGTCGTGAAGTGCTTTCGGTCTTTCTCTTTTTCAATGGAATAATTTTTGGAGCCATCTGCAAAAACCATCAGACAAAATAACAACCAGCCAGTAAATATTCCATTAGATAAAGAACAAAGCAGTAAATCAGAATCCCAAATAAAAACAGTAAAAAAAAAATCAGAAATCTAGTCTGTTCGCCCAGAAGTTAGAAAAGCGAAGTCCTGGCGAACATTCGCCCCAGATTCGCTAGGCGAAGTTCTGGCGAATGTTCGCCCCAGGTTCGCAAAGCGAACTAGTGGCAACCCTGCGATTTTTTTCACAATTAACAGCTTCAGCCAATGCACACAAATTTGTTCAATCTTTCACAACCCAACCTCTATTCTTAGGGTTTGCATAAAAAAAATCAACATGCAACCACAAACAAACCTTAAAAACAGAGGTGCATTGTACCCCTTAAACCTAGAATCAAATGGTCTCCGATGTTATCCTAACCTAACCACATGCTCTAACAAAAAAATAACAGAGAGAAAGAGAATCAAACCTAGACTTGTTGAGAACTTGGAAAAATTTGTGAAAAGATGTAGGAACAGAGAGAGCACGTGAGAGTTCAAAATGTTCTTGTGTTTGTGAGCAAGTGAGAATGTGAGAGTGGCAATGTGAGAGTAGGGTTACCTCACAAAATCAGAATAAGTGGGTCATGGGCCCAGATGTGGCCCACCACTTTTTTATACCCTTTTTTGAATGAGGTGGTAGTAGACAATTTTTCTCTGTCTTGTTGAGTTCGCAATGCGAACTGGCTACCAAACTCTCGCCCCAGGTTCGCAAAGCGAACTAGCCAGCGAACAAGACAGAATTTTGAAATTTTGTTTACATGCTGCTACCACACTTCCTACCAACTCTAAACAACTTAATACTTAAAAATAGTAAGAAAAACAGAAATACTTACAATGTTGGGGTGCCTCCCAACTAGCGCTTTGTTTAACGTCGTTTGAGCTCGACAGTCCAAGATGATCTCAATGATCATCCAGAAACACTGCGCAATTTTCTCGATTAATTTCTCCTCCGAGATAGATTTTCAGCCGTTGGCCATTCACAGTCCAACTTTCCTTCTTCTGCAAGTCCTCTATAACAATAGCACCATAGTGTTTGACATCCTTAATCAAAAACGTCCAGACCATTTGGACTTCAATTTTCCCGGAAAAAGTTTCAAACGGGAATTGAATAGAAGAACCATCTGGCCGACTCGAAATTCTTTCTGACAAACCTTCTTGTCATGATACCCTTGAACCTTTTCTTTATAGAGCTTTCTAGAATGGTACGCATTATTCCTAATTTCTTCCAACTCGTGTAATCAAACCTTCCTTTTATCGTCGACCAAGTTCGGATCAAAGTTTAACAATTTCAGCGCCCAAAGAGCTGTGTGCTCCAATTCAACTGGTAAATGCCATGTCTTGCCATAAACCATTTGAAAAGGAGTTAAACCTATTG
Source organism: Lathyrus tuberosus (assembly GCA_022829125.1). Classification (NCBI taxonomy): domain Eukaryota; kingdom Viridiplantae; phylum Streptophyta; class Magnoliopsida; order Fabales; family Fabaceae; genus Lathyrus; species Lathyrus tuberosus. The sequence continues at coordinate 1,581,766 of JALAZF010000274.1, read as the reverse complement.
GAGCTTTGTACGCGTGCGATACGCCCACAAAGCCTTATCCAACTTTTGCGACCAATCCTTTCGAGAGCTTGACACGGTCTTTTCTAAAATCCTTTTTACCTCTCTATTTGACACTTCGGCTTGACCATTGGTTTGCAGGTGGTAAGGAGTTGCAACCTTATGCTTTACACCATAGTGCTCTAAGACCTTTTCGAGCGGTGCATTGCAAAAGTGCGACCCTCCATCACTAATCAATACACGAGGGGTGCCAAAACGGGAAAATATATTTTTCTTTAAAAACTTGATCACCGTTTTGCCATCGGCCCTCGGTGACGCAATTGCTTCCACCCACTTGGAAAAATAGTCAACCGCAACCAAAATATACTCATTTGAAAAATATGGGGGGAATGGTCCAACAAAATCAATGCCCCAACAATCGAAAACCTCTATTTCCAAAATAGTTTGCATGGGCATTTCATCCCATTTTCCAATCCCGCCACTTCTTTGGCATGTGTCACAACTCTTCGCATGGAGGTTTGCATCTTTAAACAATGTTGGCCAATAAAAGCCCGATTAAAGAACTTTTGTTTCCGTTCTTAAACCATTGTAATGCCCTCCATATGGCAAATTGTGACAATGCCAAAGGATACTTTTAGCTTCGTCAAGAGTGACACACCTTCTCAACAAATTATCACCTCCTAACTTAAAACGATATGGCTCATCCCAAACAAAAACGTTAGCATCCGATAAGAATTTCCGTCTTTGGTTCCAAGTTAGATCCTCCGGTATAAATCTGGTTGCTTTGTGGTTAGCAAAATCTGCGAACCACGGTATAACTTGTACTCGAAACAGTTTTTCATCCGAAAACTCTTCTCGGACCTCATTTTCTCGATGTGTTACCTCTACATTGACCAAACGGGATAAATGATCCGCTACCAAGTTTTCATACCCCTTCTTGTCACGGATTTCCAAATCAAAATCTTGTAACAAAAGGATCCACCGGATTAGCCTTTGCTTTGAATCCGGCTTGGTAAGCAGATATTTAATGGCCAAGTGATCAGTGTAGACTACAACTTTTGAACCAATCAGGTAAGACCGAAATTTCTCGAGAGCATACACTATAGTGAGTAATTCTTTTTCTGTGGTGGCATAATTCACTTGTGCCTCATTTAAAACTTTACTCGCGTAATGTATGGCATGAAAATTTTTGGTCTTTCTTTGCCCAAGCATCGCACCAACGACATAATCGCTTGCATCACACATCAATTCAAAATTTAAAGTCCAATTTAGAGCAATGATTATGGGTGCGGTGATGAGTTTTTCTTTTAAAATTTGAAAGGCATTTAAACATTCATCATCAAAGAAGAAAGACTTATCTTTGTTGAGCAGATTGCTCAAAGGTCTTGCAACTTTGGAGAAGTCTTTGATGAACCGACTATAAAATCCCGCATGGCCTAGAAAACTTTGGATTCCTTTGACATTGGTTGGAGGTGGCAACTTCTCAATCACTTCAATTTTAGCTTGATCCACTTCAAGGCCTTTAGAGGAGACTTTGTGGCCAAGCACAATCCCCTCCGTTACCATGAAGTTACATTTTTCCCAATTTAGCACCAAGTTTGTTTCCACACACCGTTCAAGAACGGTCTCCAAAGTTTTCAAACATAGATCAAAAGACGCTCCGAACATGGAGAAGCCATCCATGAACACTTCCATTGTTTTCTCAATAAGGTCGAAAAAATGGCTTGTACACACCGTTGAAAAGTTGCCGGTGCGTTGCACAAACCAAAAGGCATCTTTCGGTAAGCAAAAATTCCAAAGGGACAAGTGAACGCCGTCTTCTCATGGTCTTCCGGATCAACCGAGATTTGGTTATAACTGGAATAGCGATCTAGGAAGCAATAAAATTCTTGACCCGACAATCTCTCAAGCATTTGATCCATAAACGAGAGTGGAAAATGATATTTTCTAGTAGCGGTATTAAGCCTCCTATAATCGATACACATTCTCCAACCCGTTACAGTTCTCGTCGGAATCAATTCATTTTTTCATTTCTAATAACGGTCATTCCTCCCTTCTTGGGTATAACTTGCACAGGACTCATCCACGGACTATCGGATATCAGATAAATCATTCTGGCATCCAATAGCTTAACAACTTCCTTTCTCACCACTTCCTTCATAGTCGGATTCAAACGGAGTTGAGGTTGAGCTACCGCTTTGAAGTCCTCTTCCATTAAGATTTTGTGCATGCAATAGGACGGACTAATTACCTTTAGATCGGAAAGAACCCAACCTATAACTTTTTTATTCTTCTTCAAAACTTGAATCAAACGGTTTTCCTCTTTGTCGGTCAAAATGTTACTAATGATAATAGGTTTGTTACAACCTTCATCAAGGAACATATACTTCAAACTAGAAGGCAACACCTTCAATTCAAGTTGAGATTTATCATCACTCACCTCTTTCTTCAACAATTCCATTTCACTTTCCCATGGTTGTAACTCTTTTAAAGATTTAAGTTCCTTCAAGCACTCTTCAAGTGCCCTTTCTTCCTCAATGGTAAATATTTCAAATGAGTCATCGAGAGCTCTTTCCAAGGGTGATGCTATGTGAACTTGCTTTGAGACTTCCATTATGGCTTCTTCTGTTGCATCAATACTGAAACTATCATGTTTATCTTTGGAATGTTTCATTGCTTCAAAAAGATTAAAGCATACCTCTTCATTTTGAACTCTTACTTTTATAAGGTCGTCGTCAACATCAATCATTATTCGTGCGGTCTTCATAAAAGGGCGTCCAAGAATCAATGGAGCATCTTCATCTTCCTCCATATCAATCACAACAAAGTCAACCGGAAAGAAAAATCTATCCACCTTAACCAATACATCTTGAGCTAATCCATGAGGATGAGTTGTAGATTTGTTGGCTAGTTGTAATGTCATTTGAATTGCTTTCATTTCAATGTTCCCAAGCCTCTTCACAATAGACAATGGAATTAAATTGATGCTTGAGCCCAAATCAATTAAGCCTTTGCCAACATAAACATCACCAATCGTTATCAGAAAAGTAACACGCCCCGGAACGACTTCTTTCTTGGGTAGAGTTCTTTGGATTATCGCACTACAACTTGCATCAAGGATAATTGTTTTCGGCTCCGAATATGTTCATTTTTTTGTAAGAATATCTTTCATGAACTTAGCATATTTTGGCATTTGCTCAAGCGCTTCGGAAAACAGAATATTGATTTGAAATTGTTTGAATATGTCCATGAAACGAGTGTAATGTCTTGCATTTTCTTTCTTGGAGGGCACATGAGGGTAAGGTAGATTTTGGATAGGAATAGGATTCACTATCTCCTTCCCCTTTTTTATTCTTCTCTTTTTTTCTTCAATCTTTTCTTTTTCAAGGTTATCCTTTTCAACTATCTTCTCATTTTCTTTTTCAACTTCTTCCTCATCATTCTTTTCAACTACAACCTCATTATCTTTTTCTTCCTCCACAATCTCATCCATTCTCACATCAACATTTTTTTCATTTTTTCTCCTTCCCCCAACTTTCTTCCACTCCTAGTAACAATGGCTTTGCAATGCTCCTTCGGATTGGTTTGAGTATTTGCGGAAAAAGATGGCCCCGGTTGTTGATCGGCCAATTATTTTGCAAGTTGCCCAACTTGATTTTCGAGATTTTTGATCGATGCTTCATTAGTTTTTTGGTTAGCCATGGACATTTGAATGAATTGGTTGAGAGTGTCTTCAAGCTTTGAACTCCCACCTTGAGGTTGTACCAGTTGATAAGGATTTTGTCGGTATTGTAGCGCGAATTTTTACGTGGTTGCGAAGCACTATCGCTTTGGGGTACTACAGGTCGATTCATTTTTTATCCTATTGAAGCTTATTAAGGAAGGGAAATAGATGTCTCCAATTAACCCTGCTTGCATACTGAGTTTAAACAGATGATTGTTGGTTTACAGATGCTATTGAGATTATGGGTCTCTCTTAGGTTATTTTGTTGAAAATGGATTGCCTGGTCTATTTGTGAGGTTTTTTTGTAAGGTGTTAGGACTTGGCGCTTTTGGGTTGATATATGGGGATACTGGATTTGGGTTTTTGATTAGTATGCTCGCTAAGATTTTTTAATCTTATTCCTACGTATTCCCGTTTAACGAAACAGGGAAATCAGAGCGATCGTAGTTCCTCCTATTCTATGGGAGGAAAAAGGTCGTTTTGGTGTCTTGTTCAAAGCCCAAGACGTGAAGCTAAAGGGTTTGTTTGTATCTTGTTCAAAGCCCAAGATGTGAATCTAAAAGGTTTTGGCTGAGAGAGAATTTGTCATCTCTAAAAGGGGACATTTGGTCTGTTTATCATAATTGTTGGGTGACTTATTATAAAGGAGAATTAATTTAACTGGGATATGTGAATCCAGTAATGCCATAATTTCCTTTATAGGGGATTTTTAACCTGAAGGAGAAGACTTTAACTCAGTGTAGAGCAACGCCATCTTTCCTTAGGAATTTCTCATGCTAAAAGAGGGACAGTGGCGTGGATGTAAATAATCCAGAGGACTTTAACTCAGTGTAGAGCAACGCCATCTTTCCTTAGGAATTTCTCATGCTAAAAGAGGGACAGTGGCGTGGATGTAAATAATCCAGAGGCTTGCCGCTTACAGCAATTAGATGAAGGAAAAGAAGTTGTTGATGTTTGTATGCTGTGAGCAAGGCACATATTTGATGCCAAAAGGTTAATTGACTCAACCGGGGTTTTCCTTATACAAAGCCTAAACGGAGGCTATTGACCCAACAAGAGGGTGCATTTTATTTGTTGTCTTGTACGAAGCCCGAGATAGAGGCTAAAAGGGTTTACTCAACAAGAGAGTACTTTTATATGTCTTGTATGAAGCCCAAGACGGAGGCTGAAAAGGTTTGACTCAACAAGAGAGTCTTTTATACTCAACAAGAGAGTGTTTTGGTATCTCGTACGAAGCCCGAGATAGAGGCTAAAAGGTTTGACTCAACAAGAGAGTCTAAAAAAGTTAGCTCTACTGGGGAGAATCATTGTACAAAGCCCAAGAGGAGGCTATTGTGCCGATGACTGTTTCAGTTTAGTGACAGGTCCAGTATGTTGGATAAAAGAGAAAAATAGTTCTTAGGAAAGAAAGATGAAAGGTATTGTTGTGCTTTGGTGTTGATCAGAGGATCAGGGTTATTTCCTGTTCTTTAAGGAAATGGAAAATCCAAATGTATTGAGACTGTCCAAGTCTACTGGTGTTTTGAGAAATTGATTCTCAGATAGTGAGTGATCTTTGTATGATGCCCAAGAGAAGGCTGGTATGTTAAGGGATGACGGTCAACCCATTAACTAGTCTGACACTTGACTCAGAAAGATAGCTCTAGCAAATTGATGACTAGGTTATGTTCCTATACTTGTAGAGGTCTCTGGGTCCTTGTACTAAGCCCAAGAGAAGGCATGAGAGCTTTTAAGAAGCCGAAGGGTCCTTGTACAATGCCCAAGAGGAGGCGAGGATGCTTTTAGGAAGCCTGTGGGTCCCCAAACCCCAAGAAATTCAAGACATGCTATTCACCGAGAATAGATCAAGCCAGGAAAGTCCGAGAATTTGGAAGAAACTCAAGAGATGATATTCACGGAGAATAGATTAACTCTGGGGAGTATAGTTTCTTTGACAATTTCTAAGAGTGACAGTTTGAGAAAGGGTTCACTGAGAATGCTGCCTTTCACGTCTCCATACTGTTTAACCCCAAGAGGAGGGAAGACTGTGTCTGGTAATCCTATGGGGATCTAGTTTTGTTTGTATTTAAGAGTGAAAAAAGGCTTTACCGAGTTCTAGATGTAGTTGCCAGGGAAAACTCTAAATAACTATACTAGTATTACACAGTTTTATATTTGACAAGTATATAAAAGTTTGTGAAAGAAGACTTACAGTGAGCAGCCCCATAATACAGTTATATATATATATATATATATATATATATATATATATATATGAAAGCGGATAAAGAAAGTAGGTAAACACTTACTCGGTGGTAGAGCTTCCATGATGTTTTGTTAGTTGTTCAACAAAGAAAGCTTTGATAACAATATTATATTAAAAATCAAAGGAGAAAGTGCTTTGAAAAGATTGTTGGGGCTTATAGCTCAAGGAGAGGCCCAAGGTTTAACGATGATTGCACCGTTGTTTTGAAATTGTATAGGGACTTATACAAGTGACTAAGGCCCAAAAAAGTTTTATGTACAAAGGGATGGGTCTTACACTCTCTCAAGAGGCCCAAAGGTGATTAAAGAAAAGGAACGGTGCTTATAACACGAGGGTAGGCCCAGATGGTTTGATTTTTGAACTGGCGATTATGCCGAGATGTCTTTTAACGCATCGGGACTTATACAATGCACTGAGGCCTAAAATGTTTTGGTTAAAATGGGGTTGGGTCTTACACTCTATTAGAGGCCCAAAGAGTTTTAAAGAAAGAAAATGGGTCTTATAACACGAGGGTAGGCCCAGGAGTTTTTCCGATTTGAAATGGAGATCGCGCCGAGATTTTTGAAAACGAAGTGGGTCTTATACAATGAGTGAGGTCCAAAAATGTTTTGGTTTTCAAGGGATTGGGTCTTACACTCTATTAGAGGCCCAAAAGTGTTTTAAAAAGTTTGATGAGGTTTTAATTAATCAAAACCCTAATTTGTTTTTGTCATACTCCAAATTTTGACCACTAAGATTCCCATCATTGTGCAAATCATGATCACAATATGGGCGTATCATTATGCTTCATCAGTCTCCCCGAAGATGGGTGAACATCCACTACAATCAAAATTAGGGTTTCATGCCCTCTCAGAGTTCTTAGAGAAAGGATCAATCAAGGAATGACATGATCTTTAACTTGTCTAACCTCTCACACATCCACAATGGATCAAGAGGACTCCCACAGCAAAGATTAAGCACCAGGATGCTCCCTTCTAGGTGGATCAAGCCTCAAGATCGCCAGTGTCACCAAATTAGGGTTTTGGTCGACCAGGGCCTCCGGTTGGAAATTTTCCTCTGGGCATGAGCCAATGCTTCAAATCATAATCTAATATACTCCATGGAACCTTATGGGCCTAAGTATCAAGTCAATTTGACCTCAGGGGATGCATACATAAAAAATAAGGAATTAGGGTTTCTTGACCTAATTCACCCCTAAGTTGACTTTTGGGACAAATCATGAGCCAAGACCTCAAGAGAGGATTTGAGGGTCTCTAATACACCACATTGATCCATTTGCAACAATGGATTGATCCAATAAGCTTGAGCAACAAGTCTCAATTTCATCTGAACCACAGTTAGGGTTTCGCGAGAAAAGTCAACTGTAACTTTGACTTTTGACCAGAACATGCTCCCAAACCCTAAGACATGATTCAATACACCCTATAACACCCATGGGACATGTCCATCAAGTTTGATTTAGGTCAAGGACTTGATTTCCTAAAGGATTGCACAGTTTGGAATTCATCGGGTAAAAAGTCAACTGTACACAAAAGTCAACTTTGACTTTTTGAGATTTTTCACAATTATGGATTTTTAACCCTAAAATGATGTTAATGTATGATTTGAATCATCATTAATCAAGAAAAATCAAAGAAAGTGGGATAACTTGTAAAAGGGGTAACCATAAAAGCTTAGAAAATTTTCTAAGTTATGAACAAAGTGGCAAGGGTACCAACTTTGGAGGATCATAACTCCTAAACCACAAAGCCATTTTTCCCCCATCCAAAGCTTGATTTGTAGATCTCATGGCCCTCTACAAAACCTTCAACTAGACCTCATTCCAATTCTTCATGGATTTTGAGTTATGGATTGATCAAAATCACAAAAAGTGAAAATGTCACTTTTTTCCAACACTTAGTTTTCACTAAGTCAGAATCTGCCTTCACTTTTTTTTCCAAATGTAGGGACATTTTTCACTTGGATCCAAAAGGTATCAAAACCAAATATGATCAAACAGTTTTTGTATCATATAAGGGCTTTCCAAAATGGTCAAGAACATCACCAAACTCAATTTGAGCTAAGAGTTATGGTAGTGGCAAAATGCCTTGCTGAAAACTGCCAAGGCAAGGCAGAATTTTGTATTTTTGGTCGATTTGCCAAAATCATCCAATTTCAAGCCTTGTCATCATCTTGGACACATCTGAGGATCAAATCTAAAGGGGACAATCACTGAGCCAAGCCTCCAAAGTCCTTGGAACAAGAAGTAGCATGCCAAACCTAGAATTGCATAAAAGAGGGACAAGACTCCAATTTTGGATTTGAGCATTTAATAGATGCTTAGAGGTGGCATGGAATGACACATTTGTAACTGAATTTAGTCAAGATTCCTCCAACAGGTAGGGAATCAAAGCTCTGTGCTCTAACCTCTAGTCAATGGCTAGAGGAGACTTGGATTTTCATTTGCCAACATTGGCCAAACCTCTGCTGCAGTTGCCATTCACTATTGATCCCAAAACAAACTTGCTCTACTATAAATAGAGCTCATTTGTGCTCAGTTTGAGTACACCAAAGCCATCAAACAGATGCTTTCCTCAAAATCCCTTTCTCTTGGCAAAAATGCCTTCTTTAGCAAGGTAACTCTGAGTTTTTGAGTTTGAGAGCTTTTTTAATCAAAACAATCACACACACACCTCATAAACATCATATGTAGGTGATCCAAACTCTCACAAGTGACCTGTAATCACAAAATCAAAAGTCACCCCTCAAAACCTCAAAATAGGCTTTTGGTGCATTTTTCAAGCCATGTCTTGATTCAGTCACTTTCCAAACCAGATAAAACCTCAAACACACTCCAAATATCATCCTTGAACTGTCCAAAATGGTGCCACACATCTGGAACACCATTTGAGAGAGTTGCTATTTTGTTCACTTTTAACCCCTTTTGCAAGAAAGGGCCAGTTTGTGTTTTTGCAGGTACCAGCTGATTCCAATCATCCTAAAAGCTTCTAAGGGATCATTTGAGTGTGTCTAGAGCATCAAATCATTTCTGGAACAAGAGGCTTGACAGATTGCACAAAAACTCCAAAAAGCTTAAAAAGAGGTAAGCCCTATGACTTGAACTTTCCAAAATATGCAATGCTTTGAAGTTAACTGATCATGCACACCTCATACATGTTATATATGTTGTGTTTGAACCAATTGATCGTGTAATTCATGCTTGTATCAAAGTATAGCATAGAAAATGCAATTATAGGCCTTTTTCAAAACCACTATCGGGTTTTTAGGAGGGAGTGTGATCTGAAAAAACTATCACCACCATTGGATTCCTTGTGAAATTCTGGTCCAGATGCATATAAATTTTGTCTCAAACCATTAAGAATTGAGAAAGTTATGACCTTCACGTTTCTGAGCCAAAACTTGTCTTGCCTTGCCTTGGGCCAGGCCTAAAACCAAGGCATGACTTGTATATTTGTGTTTTCACTTAAAACAATGGATGTATCACCACCCCAGTGGTAAGGCGCGCGCCTTGTGACCTTGAGGTCGTGGGTTCAAACCCCACCAATGCCATTTTGGGTTTTTTCACATTTTTCCATTTTTTCCAATATTCCATGTTTTATTAATTAAATGGAAAATTAATAACTCTTTCAATTTTAACTATTTTTTATTGGTTCTTTTTGCAAAAAATCACAAAAAAAATTTGAAATATTTTATTCCACAAAAAAATTAAGTTTATATTATTTATTTAATATAATTAGTATTTTTGTGAATAAATTCATTTTTATTTATTTTTAAACATTTTAAAATGAATATTCATCTTGAAAAATCAAGACCAAATGGGTTTTAATATCTCTTGTGATTAAAACTTCATTTTTCAAACCTTAAACAAAAATCACAAGTGGTTTATTCAAATTCATTTAGTATTTTTCATTGATTTTCTTTTAATATTTACTTTTAAAAGAAAACAAATTAGGGTTTCTTTGATTTCACCCTCACAAATCATTTTCAAACACCTTTTGGGCCTCTAATAGAGTGTAAGACCCAATCCTTTGTAAATACAAACCTATTTTGGGCCTCACTTATTGTATAAGTCCTGTTGTATTTCAAAAAGTTCGACGCGATCGTCCGTTGAAAAAAAATCATTGGGCCTCTCCTTGAGCTATAAGACTCATTCAAAACTTTTGGGCCTCTATTAGAGTGTAAGACCCAACCCCCTTTGAAAACCAAACCATTTTGGGCCTCAGTCATTGTATAAGACCCACTAAGTTTTTAAAAAATCTCGGCGCGATCGCCATTTCAAACGAAAAATCATATGGGCCTACCCTCGTGTTATAAGCCCCCAATATTTTTCTTTAAACCTTTTGGGCCTCTTGAGAGAGTGTAAGACCATCCCTTTATATAGAGAATCTTTCTCGGGCCTCAGTCACTTGCATAAGTCCCTCTGTACAAAATAACAGTGCGATCACTGATAAAAACCTTGGGCCTCTCCTTGAGCTGTAAGCCCCAATTTTTCATTTCAAAGCACCTTCTCCTTTGATCTTGAATATACTATTGTTTTCAATCTTTCTTTGTTGAACAACTAACCAAACAGCATGGAAGCTCTACAACCGAGTAAGTGGTTATATGCTTTCTTTATCCGCTTTCATATACATATAACTGTATTGTGGGGCTGTTTCACTGTAAGTCTTCTATCATAAACTCATATCGACTGTGTAATAATAGTATAGATATTTAGAGTTTCCCCGGCAACTACGTCTAGCACTAAGCCCTGTTGATTACTCTTAAATAGACAAAACTAGATCCCCATAAGATTACCAGATACAGTCTTCCCTCCTCTTGGGGTTAAAAAATATGGAGACGTGAAAGGCATCATTCTCGGTGAACCCTTTCATAGACTGTCACCCTTAGAAATCGTCAAAGAAACTCTACTCCCCAGAGATGATCTTTTCTCCGTGAATGGCATCTCTTGAGTTTCTTCCAAATTCTCAAACTTTCCTGGCTTGATCTATTCTCTGTGAATAGCCTGTCTTAAACTTCTCAGGGTTTAGGGACCCACAGGCTTCTTAAAAGCATCCCCACCTCCTCTTGGGCGTTGTAAAAGGACCCGACGGCTTCTTAGAAGTATTCACAACCTCCTCTTAGGCTTCGTATAAATGATTTCTTCCTCCGGGAATGATAGCCTCCTCTTGGGCTTCGTACAAATTGTCCCTCGACTTCTTAAAAGTTTCTAGCCTCCTCTTGGGCTTCGTACAAATTGTCCTGACGACCTCCTAGAGGTATAGGAACAAAAATTAGTCATCTTAATAGAACAGTCTTTCAAAAAGTCTAGATCTTGCTACTGCTGTTTCTCAAACATAGTACAAAAGATGAAACCCGTAGACTTGGACAGTCTAATTCCCTTGAGTCTCAAAGACATTCTCAAGTTCCTTTCATAACTAGGAGACGAAACTCGTAGACTCGGACAGTCTCAATACCCTTTGGATTTCCCATTTCCTTAAAGAACAGGAAATAACCCTGATCCTCGAATCAAATCCCTGAGTGCAGACAGTACTCATATAAGAACTGATTTTTTCTTTAAATCAGCATACTGGACCTGTCACTCAACTGAAACAGTAACCCTAGCCTCATCTTGGGCTTTGTACAATGATTCTCCCCAGCGGAGTTAACCTTTTCGGACTCTCTTGTTGAGTCAACCTTTAGCCTCCATCTCGGGCTTCGTACGAGATACAAAATCACTCTCTTGTTGAGTATAAAAGACTCTCTTGTTGAGTCAATCCCTTTTAGCCTCCACCTCGGGCTTCGTACGAGATACAAAAACACTTTCTTGTTGAGTATAAATGATTCTCCTATAGAGTCAACCCTTTTAGCCTCTCTCTCGGGCTTCGTACGAGACACACAAATCACCCTCTTGTTGGGTCGATAGCCTTCTCTTAGGCTTTGTATAAGGAAACCCCGGTTAAACCAATCAACCTTTTAGCATCAAAGTTGTGCCTCGTTCACAGTATACAAACATCAACAACTCCTTTCCCTTCATTTAATTGTTGTAAGCGGCAAGCCTCTGGATCATATACATCCATGCCACTATCCCTCTTGTAGCATGAGAAATTCCTAAGGAAAGATGGCATTGCTCTACACTGAGTTAAAGTCTTCTCCTTCAGGTTAAAACCCCCCATAAAGGAAATTATGGCATTGCTGAATTCACATATCCCAGTTAAAGTAATCCTCCTTTATAATCAGTCACCCAACAATTGTGACAAATACACCCCTTTAGAGATGACAAATTCTCTCTAAAAAAGCCTTTAGCTTCACATCTTGGACTCGAACAAGATACAAATAAACTCTTCAGCTTCACATCTTGGGCTTTGAACAAGATACATATACTCACTTCAGCTTCACATCTTGGGCTTTGAACAAGATACAAACCACCTTTAGCTTCATGTCTTGGGCTTTGAACAAGACACCAAAACACCATTTCCTCCCATAGAATAGGAGGAACTACGATCGCTCTGATTTTCCTGTTTCGGTAAACGGGAATACGTAGGCATAAGATTGAAAGAAAAATCTTAGCGAGCACACTCAACAAAAGAACATGGCAAGAACACGCGCCACCCTTTGTTTCTGCAGATTTATATTTTCAATCCAATCTCACTGAATACTTGATTATATCATGCAATCTACATATCAATCTGCTCGTTTTCACCTCACGATCATGTCTATAGTCTTTAATTTAATTTATTTTAAGCATGGAATAAGAAATCGAAGAGAAACCTCAAGAACCCCTAAAATTTGCATGAAGGCTCAGAAATTCCATACATGATTCAAATAAAGTAATTGATTAAGGGAAAACACTCCATGCATGATTATGAACATATGGCGAAATTATTGTGCAGCAAAAAATGCATGGATCATAGAGTTAGAAGAGCTCATGCTTACCTCTTGCAGCTGGTGATCGTGTTTTATGTTAGAGGTGTTACAGCTAGGTTCCAATGATGTGGATAGCTTCCCTAGGTGCCAAGTGATGTGCCTGAGTGCTTGGAATGGTTTGAAACAGGCTGGAACTAAAGATGGTATCCCAGCTGCAACTTGGTTAAAACCTTGAGCAGTTGGCTGGTGATTCTGATAAATCAGTGTTCCAGATGTTGTTTAAGTGTTTGGATCACTTCTATATGATGTTTATAAGGTGAGTGTGTGATTGGTTTGGTTGGAATAGCTCTCAAACTCAAAACCCGATAGTGGCTTGCTTTGGAAGGCAAACTTGGAAGTGAGAAGGAGATGTTGAGGAAAGCATCTGTTTGATGGCTTTCACGTACTTAAACTGATCACAAATGAGCTCTATTTATAGTAGAGCAAGTTTGTTTTGGCTGCAATAGTGAATGGCAACTGCTGCAGAAGTTTGGCAAATGTTGATCAATGAGAATCCAAATCTCCTCTAGCCATTGACTAGAGGTTAGGGCACAGGCTGTTGGTTCCCTTAGTCTTGGATAAGTCTTGACTGAATTCAGTTGGGAAGGGCTCAGTCCATGCCACCTTGGGGCATCCATTAAATGCTCCAAACCAAAATTGGAGTCTTGTCCCTCTTTTAGGCATTTCTAGGTTTGGCATGCTACTTTTGGTTCCAAAGACTTGGGAGGCTTATGGATCAGTGTTTGTCCCTCCTTGGTCTCCCCCTGAGGTGTTCAGGTGGATAAGTGTGTTTGTCATTTGCACAAATTTGGAAAATCGAGCAAAATGCACAAATCTGCCTTGCTTTGACAGTTTTTAGCAAGGCATATTGCCATTGTCATATCTCACGGCTCAAGTGGAATTTGATGGAGTTCTTGGCCATTTTGGGAAGCCCTCATATGATACAACAAATGTTTGATCATAGTTGGTTTTGATACTTTTTAGATCCAAGTGAAAAATTCCCCTACATTTTGAAAAAAGTGAAGGCAGATTCTGACTTACAGAAAATTTCACTAAGTGTTGGAAAAAAGTGACATTTTCACTTTTTGTGATTTTGATCATTCCATAACTTAAAATCCATGAGGAATTGGAATGAGTTGTGTTTGAAGCTTTTGTATAGTGCCATGAGAGCTACAAATCCAGCTTTGAATGGGGAAAAATGGCCTTGTGGTTTAGGAGTTATGATCCTCCAAAGTTGGTACCCTAGCCACTTTGTTCCATAACTTTAGAAAATTTTCTAAGTTTTTATGGTTACCCCATTTGCAAGTTATCCCACTTTTCTTGATTTTTCTTGATGAATGATGATCCAAATCACACATTAACATCATTTTAGGGTTAAAGAACCATAATTGTGAAAAATCTCAAAAAGTCAAAGTTGACTTTTGTGCACAGTTGACTTTTTGTCAGATGAATTCCAAATTGTGCGATCCTCTATGAAATCAAGTCCTTGACCTAAATCAAACTTGATGGATTGATTTCATAGGTGTTATAGGGTGTGTTAGTTCTTGTATTGGCTGGAATTTTGGTAAAACAAAGTTGAACAATGTTGATGTCATATGTCTGATGTCATAACATTGGTTCCTAACATTAGCTGTTGTCGGGTTGAAGTTTTATATGCTGATGTTATAAGTGATGTCTTGACATCACTATATTAGAACATCAGAACATCAGATTGTGATGTTTTAGGGCTGCGCGTGTTAGTGAGTTTTGATGAGATCTGTTAGAGTGATTGGATGCGAATATCTTGGAGAAGAGATTTCCAATCAGATATATTTGCAGATTATGGAGCAGATTCTGTAACCAACATTAGGGCTAATTTGGAGAGATTTTAAAAAGATTTGAAGATCAAATTTGTTTTGATATCAGATATTTTTGGAAGAGATCAAAGCCCAAGTCAGAAGGGTATAAAAGCAGCCTCAACCCTTGTTGAAGGAGAACGAAGAAAGAGAGCTAAAGACTGAGTGTCATATGTGTCTTCGTGTGTGTTTTGTAAACCATTCGTGTGTGAATTGGTGTTACTATATTGAGTTGTAATTGTATTTACTCTAGAGCTTTAAAGCAAGAGTGTGTTGTTCTTGATCAAAGTTGTTAAGTAGAATCAATTTGGGTGACTAGTGTGTAATCATTGGATTGTATCACTGTGGTGAATTAGGGAGTGAGTGGTTTCTCATACCTAAGTGGTGTCTTAGGTAGAATTGTCATTGGGTAGTGATTAAATTAGGTAGATGTCAACTGGGATTGTTGAGTCTGTAATTTAATACTACTAATAGTGATTTTCCTCCCTGGCTTGGTAGCCCCCAGACATAGGTAGTTAGACCGAACTGGGTGAACAATTCTTTGTGTTATTTACTATTGCTTTTACCTTGTTCATATAGCAGATTGTGTTGTTGTGACATCACACATCTGATACCAGAATTTCAATTGGTATCAGAGCAGGCATCCTGCTCTGCATCTGGGTGAGATCTAGGGCTGATACTTTCTGGTAAAATGGACAAGGAGACTGGTGGATTTGTGAATAGAACCCATATTCTAGATGGCTCTAATTATGAATATTGGAAACCACAGATGGTTACCTTCTTGAAGTCTTTAGACAGCAGGGCGTGGAAGGCTATTGTGAAAGAATGGAAACATCCAGTTATTGTGGAAAAGGATGAGAATGGAAAGGAAGTAGAGGGTAGCTCAAAACTGAAACCTGAAGAAGAATGGACCAAGGAAGAAGATGAGTTTTCCCTTGGGAATTCTAAAGCCTTGAATGCCATATTCAATGGTGTTGATAAGAACATCTTCAGGTTGGTCAACACTTGTGAAGTAGCTAAGGAAGCATGGGATATCTTGAAGACTACTCATGAAGGGACCTCTAAAGTCAAGATGTCAAGACTTCAACTTTTGACAACAAAGTTTGAAAATCTAAAGATAAAGAAGGATGAGACTTTCCATGATTTCCACATGAACACCCTGGAGTTATCAAATGCTTCTAGTGCCCTAGGAGAGAGGATGACTGAAGAGAAGCTGGTGAGGAAAATTCTTAGATCTCTTCCCAAGAGATATAAAATGAAGGTGACAGCTATAGAAGAAGTCCAAGACATCAGCAAGATGAGGGTTGATGAGTTGATTGGTTCTCTTCAAACCTTTGAGTTGGGATTGAATGAGGAGCCTGAAAAGAAGACCAAAAGCATAGCTTTGGTGTCCAATACTGAAGATGGTAAGAAGGAGTGTAATTTTGAAACTCAGGAGGAACTATCAAATGATATTGTGATACTTGGGAGACAGTTTAATAAGGTGTTAAAGAGGATGGATAGAAACTATAGACCTAATGTTAAAAACATCACATCTGACAACAACAGGTCTAGTGATCAAGTGAAGAAAATAAGAGATGAAGAAAAATCCAATCATGACAAAGGAGTTCAATGCTATGAGTGTGAAGGTTATGGTCATGTCAAGAAAGAATGCCCTACATACCTCAAAAAGCAGAAAAAGGGGTTATCTGTTTCCTGGTCTGATACAGATAGTGAAAGTGAAGAAGAGAATGCCAAGCATGTTAAGGCATTGAATGGACTATGTGCCTCTGATGGAGAGTCTAGTGATGATGATTTGACCTTTGAAGAGTTGGCATCCTCTTATCAAGAGTTGTGTCTGAAAAGTGAACAGTTCATTTAAGAAGGGGAGAAGTAGAAGAAGATTATTGTGCAGCTTGAGACTGAGAAAGCTGAACTTAAGAATGAAGTTTTGTTGTTAAAATCCCAGCTTGATCAAATGTCAAAATCCACCAGAATGTTAAACAGTGGAACTGACACTCTGGATAAAATACTTGAAGCTGGAAAAGGTGCAAGTGATAAGACTGGTCTAGGATATGAGGGTGAGAAGAAGATATCTGCAGAGGCTAGTTCTTCTGGGGTTAAACAAAACATTCCTCTTCAGCATGAAAAGGGGCATAGTTCTGGAGTTAAGAAGGATGTCCTTCACCTTAGACAACAAAATAATGGAAAGGGCTATGGTCATGTTCCTAAGAAGTTTTTGTCTCAACCCCAAGGAAAGCCTCAGTTTTCTGGAGCTAAACAGTATATGTCTCCCCAATACCATAGGAGCATGCAAGATTATAATTTCAAACATAACATGTTCCATCCAATGTCTCAACATCAACAGAAAATGTATAGGTTTGGACCTAATAATGTTGTACCTCATGGTGATGGCAGAAGAAGGCCACATCATCATGGTAAAAGACAGCCTAAGCACTACAGAAGACAGCCTAGTTATGGGAGAAGACAACAACAATATTTTGACAGATGGCAGCCTCAGCATTATGACAGAAATCATCATCAAGGGGGAGACATTTCACTCACTTCAGAGAAGAGATTCAAAGAGTAAGATGTTACTATTATGGTAGAGTTGGCCATATACAATCTTGTTGCTGTAAACTGCATGGTTATCCCAAGCCTGTTCCTCACCCTAACCAGAAGCAGGACAGACCTCAGACTGTTAAACAATGGATTCCTAAAGCTGCTGTCACATGTCTATTGGCTCACTCATCAGTTAGAACCCCAGCTATGGATGGTTGGTATTTTGACAGTGGTTGCTCAATGCATATGATTGGTTTCAAGAATCAGTTGGTAGATATCTGGATTTACTTACTCCACAAAGGATGTAACTTTTGGTAATGGTGAAAAAGGGGAAGTTAAAGGAATTGGAAAATTGAATTGTGAGGCTGGACCTAGTCTTGAAAGTGTTCTTCTGGTCAAAGATAGACTGCTAATTTGATTAGCATTAGTCAGTTATGTGATGAAGGATTCAAGGTTAGCTACACTAAAGATGAATGTTTAGTGACTAATGAGAAGAGTGAAATCATTATGAGGGGAGTTAGATCCATATATAACTGTTATTTATGGGTTCCTCAAGAGTCCAGCTTATCATGTAATGTCAAGGATGATGTTATGACATCTGAATGTGACATTAGAAGGATCGCCAAACAACCTAGTGTTATGCAATTATTCAGAGGAAATTTTGAAGAAACCAAGGTTGTAGAGGTTGGTCATTCAGGTATGAAAGGTAATGACTATTTTCCTAAAGGTATGTGTGCTGAAATTTGTGACGTGTTAAGTTGAATTTTGGGCAATTGGAAAAGGATTCAAAGGTTAATAAATTATGGTGTGCATTTATTAAATTTCAAAAATTTAAAAGGAAATTTGTTTTGGTGGGGAAAATACATTTATTGGCCTTTAAGTGACCAACAAAAGCAGTCCCCTTACCTTAGGCTATCATTCCCTATTATCACTCTCACACGCTTCTTCAATCTCTACACTCCAAGTCCGTTCATCTTCCCCCCTAAGAACAGGAAGTTCAAAACACTTTTGGTCTTCAGTTGTTGCACAGAAACGATGTCTAAACAAGAGTCATCTCCGTCCAAGAAGGCTGCGTCCAAAAGTTCCACTCATGCAAATTCTAGGGTTTGGACAGAAGAAGTATCTGTGGATGAAGCTATGGACATTGCTCCTATCTCTATGATTCCAGCTTCAGTAAAGACAAGACCTGAGAAGTATCAAACCAAGAGACGATCAAAAGGTAATACTTCTAATCAATCTGCAAGTAGTAAATTTGATGATAGCGAAAGTAGGGCCTTTGTCACTAGTGTTTTGTTTGGAGACAAACCTACTCCCAGTACTACCACCCCTCTTCCTCAAGCTGTTGAAGAAAGGGTAGATATGGACAAGAGCATTGATCAGATTGTCACAAAAATATTTGAGAAAGGGATCCCTGTGAAGGGAATATCTAGACCTCTGAGTCAAAGGCCTGCTGAATCTGTTAGAGAAGAGGGTGACATTGAGACTTCTGAAACAAATCTTCATAGATTAGTTGTTTCAGTCATTGAAGATGCTAAGATTGAAGATGAAGCTGAAGCTGAAGCAGATGAAGAAAGGGATACTCGTGTTGAAGATGAAGTTGATGTTGAACATGATGTTGAAACATCACCTGCTAGGGATGTTACTCCTAGTCCCAAAGGGAAGAAGAATGTTGATGTGGTGGATGTTGTTAACTTATCTGATAATGAAGTAATTGGTAATGTTGTTCCTGGGATTGCCAATAGATTAAAGACAAGAAAAGGAATGACTGTGGAATCTTCTCCTAAGATGACAACTGAAGGAAAGAAGAAAAAGACATCTGTTGTTGGTCCAACTAAATCTTGGAGCAAGGTTGATGTGTCCTCCAAAAAGAGGAAGGTTAGAGAAGAATCTGAATCTGAGTATGATGTTGAGGAAGATGTTCAAGACATCATCCCTGTCAGAAAGTCCATTTTGAAGAGAATTTCTGATAAGGTTCCTGAAGTGCCAGTAGACAACATATCTTTTCATTATGCTAGCAGTGCTTCTATGTGGAAATTTGTGGGCCAAAGAAGATTAGCTTTGGAAAGAGAGCTGGGCAAAGATGCATTGGAGATGAAAGAAATTATGGAACTCATTCATGCTACTGAACTGTTGAAGACTGTGACAAAATTCTCTAAGTGCTATGGTGGACTTGTTAAGGAATTTGTTGTTAACATTCCCATAGACATTGCTGATAAAAGAAGTGTGGACTTCATGAAGGTGTTTGTTAGAGGTAAGTGCATTAATTTCTCTCCTAGTACCATCAATAAGTATCTGGGAAGAGATGATCAAGAGGGTTGTGAACTGGAAGTGACTGATAATGATGTGTGTAAAGAGATCACAACCACTCAGGTGAAGGTTTGGCCACTGAAAGGTAAATTGACAGCTAGCAAATTCAGTATCAAGTATGCTATTTTGTACAGAATTAGAGCTGCTAACTGGGTGCCTACTAATCACAAAACCACCATAGCTATGGGATTAGGAAGGTTTATTTATGCTGTTGGGAAAAAGGTCAAGTTCAATTATGGGAATTACATATTTGAGCAAGTTGTGAAGCATGGTGCCACTAATGCTATCAAGATGCCTATAGCATTCCCTTCCCTTGTCTTTGGAATGATCTTAGATCAACATCCTGGAATTCTAACCAGTTCAGATGTAGCATGTAAGAGGGAGTCAGCTTTATCCTTGCATCCCAAGCTGTTTGTTGGGAATCATGTTCCAGACATTGTTGTAACATCAAGTTCTGGTGTTAAAAATGCCAGTACTAAAGCTGAGTTGATTGAAGAATTGAAGACAACATGCAAGGATCTTGATGTGGTTATCAGTATTAGCACTGCTAGGAAGTTGAGAATTGAGCAGATGATCAAATCCTTGGAACAGGGTGAAGATGATGTGAGTGCCAATATTGAAGATTCAGGTTCAGAGGAAGATGAGGAGAATGATGCAGATGGTTCTGATGCTAGTGAAGATTGAAGTGCTGATTTTGCTTTTTTTTGCTTTTGTAGTTTATAGTTTTTGTTTATGCACATTGTGTGTATCTTGGATAATAGCACTTTTATGTTTATCTTGGTTTTGTTCTATGATTTGCCGTGTCTAGTGGTGCTGACTTTAGACTAACAAGGAGAGCTAGTATGACTAACTATAGTAGAATGTTAAGGTTTAACTTGTTGATAGTTGGCCAATTGTGGCTAAAAAGGGGGAGAAGGTATGTGAGCCTATGTGTTGCCAAGTTGTCTGGTGTGGCTCTAGGCTTGAGGGGAGTGTGCATGATTGAACAGCTGGTATGCTGGTTCTTGCTTTGAGGGGGAGTTTGGCTTTGTGCAGCTTGTTATGTGATTACTGTTGGGTTGAAGTTTTTTTTGAAGTTTTTTCCGCTGCAGGTACTTATGATGATGGCAGAGTTTGTTTTAGCCAAAATTAGCAAAAGGGGGAGATTGTTATTTCTTGTATTGCCTGGAATTTTGGTAAAACAAAGTTCAATAATGTTGATGTCATATGTCTGATGTCATAACATTGGTTCCTAACATTAGTTATTGCAGGGTTGAAGTTTTATATGCTGATGTTATAAGTGATGCCTTGACATCACTACATCAGAACATCAGAACATCAGATTGTGATGTTTTAGGGCTGCGCATATTAGTGAGTTTTGAGGAGATCTGTTAGAGTGATTGGATGCGAATATCTTGGAGAAGAGATTTCCAATCAGATATATTTGCAGATTATGGAGCAGATTCTGTAACCAACATTAGGGCTGATTTGGAGAGATTTTAAAAAGATTTGAATATCAAATTTGTTTTAATATCAGATATTTTTTGGAAGAGATCGAAGCCCAAGTCAGAAGGGTATAAAATCAGTCTCAACCCTTGTTGAAGGAGAACGAAGAAAGAGAGCTAAAGACTGAGTGTCATTTGTGTCGTCGTGTGTGTTTTGTAAACCATTCGTGTGTGAATTGGTGTTACTATTTTGAGTTGTAATTGTATTCACTCTAGAGCTTTAAAGCAAGAGTGTGTTGTTCTTGATCAAAGTTGTTAAGCAGAATCAATTTGGGTGATTAGTGTGTAATCATTGGATTGTATCACTGTGGTGAATTAGGGAGTGAGTGGTTTCTCATATCTAAGTGGTGTCTTAGGTAGAATTGTCATTGGGTAGTGATTAAATTAGGTAGATGTCAACTGGGATTGTTGAGTCTGTAATTTGATACTACTAATAGTGATTTTCCTCCCTGGCTTGGTAGCCCCCAGACGTAGGTAGTTAGACCGAACTGGGTGAACAATTCTTTGTGTTATTTACTGTTGCTTTTACCTTGTTCATATAGCAGATTATGTTGTTGTGACATCAGACTTAAACATCACACATCTGATACTAGAATTTCAGGGTGTATTGAATCATGTCCCAAGGTTTGGGAGCATGTCTTGGTCAAAAGTCAAAGGCACGGTTGACTTTTTCTGCGAAACCCTAATTGTGGTTCTGATGAACTTGAAACTTGGGAATCAAGCTTCTTGGATTAATCCATTGTTGCAAATGGACCAATGTGGTTTATTAGATACCCTCAAATCATCTCTTGAGGTCTTGGCTCATGATTTGTCCCAAAAGTCAACTTAGGGGTGAATTAGGTCAAGAAACCCTAATTCCTGATTTTTAGTTAATGCATCCCCTGAGGCCAAATTGACTTGATGATTGGGTCCATGAGGTTCCATGGAGCATATTAGGTCATGTTTTGAAGCATTGGCTCATGCCCAGGGGAGAAATTCCATCTGGAGGCCTTGGTCGACGAAAACCCTAATTTGGTGACACTGGCGATCTCGAGGCTTAATCCACTTAGAATGCTGCAACCTTGTGATTGATTCTTGTTGTGGGAGTCCTTTTAATCCATTGTGGATATTTGAGAGGTTTAGACAAGTTGAAGATCATGTCATTATCATGTCATTCCTTTATTGATCCTTTGTCTAAAGCTCAGAGAGGGCTTGAAACCCTAATTTTTTATAGTAGTGAATGCTCACCCATCTTTAGGGAGATTGATGAGGTATGATGGTTTACCCATATTGTGGTGATGATTTACCCAATGATGGGAAATCTTAGTGGTCAAAATTTGGGGTATGACAGATGCCCCTATTTAATCTTCTTGGACCCGAAGGTGTGAATGGCGAAGGTATTCGGGCATTCGGGGTGCAAGAGGATTAAATATCAGAATACCCGAAATTTTGATGGCGGTTTAGGAATGGTAGTTCACGCATCTTTCTTCTTTTGCTAAGCAATGATGCTTAGAAAAGGTAAAAACTTCCCCTCGATCCTGGTCTTCAGCCACGGAACTGGTCTCAGTTTTCCGATATAAACTTCCCATCGATCCTGGTTTCCTACCAAGGAACTGGTCTAAGTTTATGAAACAAACTTCCCCTCGATCCTAGTTTCCTACTGAGGAACTAGTCTAAGTTTCTGAAATAAACTTCCCCTCGATCCTGGTTTCCTACCGAGGAACTGGTCTAAGTTTCTTTTATAAACTTCCCCTCGATCCTGGTTTCCTACCAAGGAACTGGTCTCAGTTTCTGAAATAAACTTCCCCTCGATCCTGGTTTCCTACCAAGGAACTGGTCTCAGTTTTTGATGTAAACATCTCCTCGATCCTGGTTTTCTACCAAGGAACTGGTCTCAGTTTCTTTTGTCAATAAACTTTATTGACAAGGGACGCTATGTGTAGCGGTTTTCCTCAAACTTCTCACCAAATTTTCTTGGGGAGATGCCATTTAACGGAAAAAATTTGATGTCAGACTTGCTGGGGAACCCATTCGTCTGAGTTGTAGAGGTGTGCAAACTTCTCGGTTGGAGATGCCATTTACTGACTCTACTGGGGAAAATGAGTCTCTTGAGAGACTGCTTTCGCTTGGGGATATTGCATCATACTTTTCTCGGGATCTTCTCAAAGAAATGCCATATGATGTGATCTAATTTTGAGGTACTGATGATCTTTTTGTCAGCGGTTTTTTCGGAGAAAAACTGCTGCATTGCCGAAGCTCTGATTAAGAGGCTTTCTCTGGGGATTTTCCTTAATCCAGGAAAGCGAAAATATCATCTTCAATGGCGAAGAGTGACGTTTGTCGAAGATTTTCTGGTTTTTCAGAGGTTCAAATTATCAAAGTGGTCAAGGGCCAATTCTAATCCAGAAATAAACTGGAGGAGAGAGATAGTCCAAACGCAACACTTCCTGACGAGGAAAGGGCTGCCAACTCGATTGAGAGGACTGTTATCACTAGGGGATAAGACCGACTAAAGTGATAGTGACGCAATATGATTGTGAATGTAAATCAATAATGCATGATGTATGTATGTTTATGGTGACAAAACTGACGTGACATATAAACTGACGGATGAACACGACTGGATACTCGGCCACTGCGGGGGACGAAGAGGTATCGCTGGTCCAAAAGTAGCAATTCTGCCTTGCTTAGGAGAGATAGTCCCTGTGGGGGACAGCCGTTGGTCGGGCTTAGGAGGTAAGAACTCTGCAGGGGGTGTCAGATGGAGTATTCACATCTGACACAGCTGATCCTTCATTCAGGCGCACTGGTTTAGAAGGAGTACTTTGATTCTGCACTTTGAAGCTCGATTACTTCTGGAGAAGCGAGCGACGTTCTTTCGATGTTCAACAGTCAAAAGAATTGCCATCTTTGTTAAAAAGCAAAAAAAAAATTAACAAGTAAAATTCATTTTTGTTTTATTTCAAGAATTGTTAATCATATTAAAATGTCGTTTTGTAAAGCTAAACAAATAAGAATTGCAAACAAGAGCACAAGGGCTCAAATTTTATTGATAGGATGGAAATCAGCCAAACACGTGATTCCATAGAGTATTTACAAAGTTTAGAAAATGGTAATTTAAGGGAAAAGGGCTACATTGAAACATAACGACCACTATCCTTCTACCAACTTTGAATTCTGGGTATCCTGAGCTTCTGTCGAAGATAACCTTGACTGGAGTTTTCTTTCGATGGATGGTGTAACTGCTACTGGGGGATTTGCCCTTGTGTTGAACATAGTTACTTGCCATTATCCCTAATTTTTTCCTGGATTGTACTTTGAGATTTCCAATCCACCGGGATGATTTTTGATCATGTCTCTAATTTTTGCCTGGACCGCCCTTTCGAGTTTTAATCCACCGAGATGTTTTTTTTATTTAGGCGAAGTATTTCTTGACTACATCAACGTTTGTGGGGTAGGAAAATTCCTCTCCGTCCATGGTTGCAAGTCTCAAGGCGCCGCCGGGAATCAGTGAGAAATGATTGTATCTTTTTTAGCACAAGGTCTCCTTTCCTGAAGACGCGAGGTCGGACCTTTTTGTCAAACGTCCTCTTCATTCTTTGTTGATATAACTGACCGTGGCATACCGCCGTTATTCTCTTTTCTTTGATCAGATTAAGTTCGTCGTGTCGACTTTGACACCATTCAGCTTCTGTTAGCTTGGCTTCCATCAATATCCGGATTGATGGGATCTCTACTTCTATGGGAAGCACTGCCTCCATACCATATACTAGAGAGAAAGGGGTTGCCCCTGTTAAGGTGCGGACAGATGTTCGATAACCGTGAAGAGCAAAGGGTAGCATCTCGTGTCAGTCTTTGTAGGTTATAACAATCTTTTGAACAATTTTCTTGATGTTCTTGTTAGCCGCTTCTACCGCCCCATTCATCTTGGGTCGGTAAGGAGATGAGTTATGGTGTTCGATCTTGAATTCAGCGCACAACTCTTTCATCATCTTATTATTCAAGTTAGATCCATTATCAGTAATGATCTGGCTCGGAACACCATAACGGCAGATGATATTTTTTTTTTATGAATCGGACCACCACTTGTCGGGTTACATTAGCGTATGACGCTGCTTTGACCCACTTGGTGAAGTAATCAATGGCTACCAAGATGAACCGATGTCCGTTTGAAGCCTTGGGCTCAATCATGCCAATCATGTCGATTCCCCATATGGAAAAAGGCCACGGGGAAGAAATAACTTTGAGATGCGTTGGCGGTACATAGATTTTGTTGGAGTATATCTGACACTTGTGACACTTCTTCATGTACTTGTAGCAGTCGGATTCCATGGTCAACCAGTAGTACCCTGCTCTCAAAATTTTTCTCGCCATTGTGTGTCCATTGGCATGAATGCCAAAGGATCCTTCGTGAATTTCTTTTATCAACATGTCTGCTTCTGGTTTGTCCATGCATCGAAGCAAGACCATGTCAAAATTTCTCTTATAGAGTGTATCACCGCTCATAAAGAAGCTTCCTGCTAGCCTTCTGAGGGTTTTTCTGTCTTTCCTGGATGCCCCAGGTGGGTACTCTTGTTTCTAAAGGAAGCATTTGATATCGTGATACCAAGGTTTGTCGTCTATGACTGCTCCGATCGTGAAGGTGTAAGCGGGCCTTTCAAGGCGTATTATGTCGATCTTAGGTAGGTCGTTCCATTGACCTACACTAATCATGGAAGAGAGAATGGCTAATGCATCAGCCATGTGATTCTCTTCACGAGGGATATGATGAAACTCGATTATGTTGAAGAAGGGTAGCAACCTTCTTGCATAATCTTTGTAAGGAATCAGTCCTGATTGGTGTATGTTCCAATCTCCTTTGATCTGATTGATAACCAGGGCTGAGTTGCCATATACATCCAAGTTCTTGATCCTTAAGTCGATCGCTTCTTCGAGACCCATGATACAAGCTTCGTATTTGGCCTCGTTGTTTGTGCACTTGAATGTCAGTCGTGCGGTGAAAGGAATATGGGTACCCTGAGGTGTTATGATGATTGCCCCAATTCTGTTTCCATAATGATTGATGGCTCCGTCAAAGATAAGTCCCCATTGGGAACCTGGTTCTGGCCCTTCACTGGGTAGCAGTTCATCGCAGTCTTTCATTTTTAGATACATGACATCTTCGTCGGGGAAGTCAAACCCGATTGATTCCTGATCGTCAATCGGTTGATGAGCCAAATGATCGGCTAAAATACTTCCTTTAACGGCTTTTTGAGCATGGTATTCGATGTCATATTCTGATAACAACATCTGCCAATGGATAATCCTTCCCGTTAGAGCAGTTTTTCAAAGACGTACTTGATTGGATCCATTTCGGAGACCAACCAAGTAGTGTGACGAATCATGTACTGGCGAAGACGTTTGGCTGCCCAAGTCAGAGCACAGCAAGTTTTCTCAAGCATAGTGTACCGAGTTTCACACTCAGTGAATTTCTTGCTCAGATAGTAGATGGCAAACTCTTTCTTTTTAGTTTCGTCTTGTTGGCCAAGCATAGAACCCATCGAGTCTTCCAAGACTGTTAAGTATATGATCAGTGGTCTTCCTTCTACTGGAGGTGATAGAATCGGCGGATTCAACAGGTATTCCTTAATATTGTCGAAGGCGGTTTGACAATCTTTCATCCAAACACAATCCTGATTCTTTTTAGTAATTTGAAAATCGACGCGCATGTCGCGGTCATGAGGAATGTGAATCTAGAGATGTAGTTCAAACGTCCCAGGAATCCTCTGACTTGTTTTTCAATTTTCGGAGAAGGTATTTCTTGAATGGCCTTGACCTTGTCAGGATCAACCTTAATTCCTTTCTGGCTAACGATGAACCCTAAGAGTTTCCCTGAACAGACACCAAAGTTGCATTTGTTGGGATTCAAGCGGAGTTCGTATTTTCTCAACCGCTCGAACAATTTTGATAGGTGGGTCACATGCTCCTCCTCTATTTTAGATTTGGCAATCATATCATCGACATATACCTCGATTTCCTTGTGTATCATGTCATGAAACAGAGTAGTCATGGCTCTTTGATAGGTTGCCCCGACATTCTTCAAACCGAACGGCATTACCTTGTAACAAAAGGTACCCCATAGGGTAATAAACGAAGTTTTCTCCATGTATTTCGGCGCCATTTTAATCTGGTTATAGCCTGAGAATCCATCCATGAAGGAGAAGACTTTGAACATTGATGTACTGTCTACCAGCATGTCAATATGTGGTAAAAGGAAGTCATCCTTTGGACTAGCCTTGTTTAGATCTCTGTAATCCACACACATTCTGACTTTTTCGTCCTTTTTCAGAACGGGTACGATGTTGGCTAACCATTGAGGATATTTTGAGGTGGCGAGGAAACCCACGTCAATCTGTTTTTGTACTTCCTCCTTGATTTTGATGGCCATGTCCGGATGAGTCCGTCTCAACCTTTGTTTTACTGGCGGACATTCTGACCTTAACGGTAGATGATGTTCCACGATGCTGGTATCCAACCCTGGCATATCCTGATAGGACTAAGCGAATACATTAGGAAATTCTTTGAGAAGCCTTGTTAAACTCTCTTTGGCAGTTGGACTGAGCAGTGCCCTAATCCTGACCTCTTTTCTCTCTTCCTCTGAGCCAAAGTTGATCGTTTCCAACAGCTCTTTGTGAGGTTCAATGGACCTTTCCTCTTGTCTGAGTAATCGGGAGATCTCTTCTGGAATTTCGTCGTCAACTTCTTCTTCAGCCTCGAATACCGGGACCTCAAAGTTGGGAGAAGGCATCGGATCGTATGTTTCAATGGGGTTTAAAACAAACAATCTGCATGACGTGATGATTTGTGTTTAGAAGAGATAGAGAAAATGCAAGAGTGTGTGCAGTGTATTACATTTTACTGCTTGTTTTTATTATTGAATTGTTTTTTAGGATTACCATTTTCTGAAAAACGAAAAGAGAAAACAGCAATTAATGCGGAAATTACAGAACGACGTTTATTTTATTTATGAACAAGTCGATTCTTGAAACTACAGCTCTATAAAACAAAACTCAGTCGCTTTGGGCGAAGCCAAGAGGGATATTTACAGAAAGAGAGACCTATAAAAACATTTGTTTCACCGGGGCAGGGTGAAAGGTTAAAGACGGCAATTAATTTGACTTATGAACAATCTTCGGGACATCGACAACAACCCATTGGCGGCGAACTCCTTGGTGAATCACAAAGTTTGGTACCTTCCTTGATTTGTCTTCAGAAATAACGCTGATTTCTGGTGGAGCAGGATCATTGGAATCTGTCTCCCAGGTAGAGCTGTCGTAGGAGGATTCCTCAGTCGTATTTTGCATAGTATTTGTGCTCTCAGGTGGATCTCCCCACCCAGTTGGCTGAATGTCTTCAAGCCTGATGCGAGAGCTCTCAAGAGCAGTGTACTTGACCATATAGTTGTATTTTCCACTTGGTTGTCCCAAGGTGTCCCATACTTCTTCGGAACTGAAGGAGTCATCTCTTTCGATGACGTTGACCTCAGGAAAAGCATAGTTGATGAACTCTAGTCCTGCAAATTTTGCAAATTCATCGTCATGTTGTATATTTTCTGAATGGCCTGAGTGTTGATCCCATGACATGGTGGGGACACAGGTATTTTGTTCAATGATGCTCAGTTGATTTTCTTTGTTCGGCTAATTTTCTTGCCCTGAGTTTCCTGGGTACGGCTGCCAGATAGGCAGGTCATCCATTGGGCCATAATAGTCATGGTTAAAGTTGTCTTTCATCAGAGTATCCTTCCGGATTACAATCTCCATATATCATTTCGACGTATGACCTTGGTATAAATCTCGGACTCTGTGCGGGATAGCAAAATGGCGTAGGCACCTCTTCCTGAGAGACATAATCGTCCTCGTTAAGATATGGCTTCCATTCCTCCTCTGTGCCAGAGGAATCTTCCTCGTTGATAGTGTGTACTTCTTGGGACACTGGGTGAAGGAAACCTCCACTATGGAAGAAGTTCTGAATGGGATGAAGACTTTCATCGTTAACAGCTGTCTGGGTACAGGTTGCAGAAAAACCAAGACCCTTATTTGTTTTGTTATCAGTAGGAATGACAAGTTGTCCCCATCCTTTCGTATTGTTACTTTTGATCACTTCGAGAGCATCTCTGTATGAGGAAATCAAGGTTTCTTTCTCTGATTGATTCTCGTTGCTCACCGAAAGTGCTTGGAATTGAGTTCTAACAACCTCCTCGGGTTCTACACAAGTAGATAATGACAAGTTACTCACGAGCAAGGCTTGTTCTCCGCAGACCATGATGAGTTGATCGTTCTTAATGAACTTCAGTTTCTGGTGC
This sequence comes from Lathyrus tuberosus, assembly GCA_022829125.1. Taxonomy (NCBI): domain Eukaryota; kingdom Viridiplantae; phylum Streptophyta; class Magnoliopsida; order Fabales; family Fabaceae; genus Lathyrus; species Lathyrus tuberosus. The sequence continues at coordinate 1,552,431 of JALAZF010000274.1, read as the reverse complement.
AGTGTCGAAGTGACTGCCCCAGCCTGGTGTATCCAAGGTCTTCCTAATAAGCAACTGTATGTTGCACGGATGTCCATGACCTGGAAAGTGACTTGGAAAGTGTGAGGACCAATAGTTATGGGAAGGTCGACTTCGCCGATAACTGCTTTCTGAGATCCGTCAAATGCTTTGACGATGACCTCACTGCCCCTCATCGGGGGTCCTTTGAATGATAGTCGCATTAAAGTGGACTTTGGCATAACGCTGATTGCCGATCCTGTGTCTACCAGTATGCTGGCTAAAGCATCGTCCTGACAGTTAACTGTGATATTGAGCGCCATGTTGTGGCCTTTGCCCTCCTCTGGTAAATCCTCGTCACTAAATCTTAAGTTGTTACAGGAAGTGATGTTAGAGATGATGCTATCGAACTGTCGTATTGACACATCCTGTTCCACAAAAGCCTGCTCTAAGACTTTATGTAGAGCCTCTCTGTGGGCTTTGGAACTGAGTAAAAGTGATAACACAGAGATCTTTGAAAGAATTTTTAACAGTTGATCAACAATGTTGTATTCACTCCTTTGGATGAGCTTCAGTATCTCATCATTGTTTTTTGAAAGGTCGGGATCACTAGATTGACCGACTGGTGGATTAGGAACTTCTGTTAGAGGTTCCTTTTCTCTGTTAGGTTCTCTAACTCCTCGGTTGAAGATTTGACCGCTCTGTGTTACTCGACTGATGTCTGCAATATTCACGACAGAAGGTAATGGAATTTCCGTTCCATTCTCAATTATTGTTGCACCGTATTTGTAAGGGATCGCCTTAGCTATTTCATATGGTAACAGTCTCAGCAGATAGATAACTACAGGAGCCTTCTGATTTTTTTTACTGTCATAAGTAACTTCAATTAGTTCCTGGTTAAGAACCTTTGATTCGTCAAGTAGAGGGATGATGGTACAAACATCTTTGGCCCTTTCAGGATCATAGATTACAACCATATTTTTTATTTGATCAGCGAAGTAGTCTGGCATCTAGTTGATGGACCCCGAAGCTAGGTATGGGTGAATCTCTTTGCGGTCCAACTGACCTTGAAGGGTTGCTCGCACGAGGTAACACCCTTGGTTATTTTCCGAGCAGACTCTACAGCATTCATAATTATGTGGTGGCACTTGGCCACGTCTGCTTTGAATACAGTGTAAGCTCACTAGGTCAGTTTCCATAGATCGAACATCCTGACAAGGGCACAGCCTTGATCGTTTTTGCAACCCGCCCTACAGCTTTGATAATCATGTGATACCAAGAACCCGAGCCGGCCTTGTTTAGCATGTAACTTCACCAGGCTGGTATTCATCAAGCAAATATCGAAGATTTGGATCATGTTGATCTGATAGGGATTCCTATCATGGTAGTCCTGGATCCATCCAAGATCCATCTGATGTTGAGGGCCTCTTGTACAAAAGAGTATCCCTATTTGTTTACTGAGCAAGTCAGACAGGAATTGTAATCTTGCCACGGAAGATTATGATACTGGCTTTGCCTTTAGTACATTGCCACCAAGTTGACATTCATTGCACGGATGTCGTGACTCTGAATGATATTGGAATTCGTATAAGTCATGTTGACCCCCCGAATTCGATGCTCTTGGATCCATCCGAGATCCAATTGTTCCTGTAGAGCTGACTGCACCACAAAACATCGTTGATTATCTTTAGAGCAGATATCACACTGATGATAATTATGAGGTGGTATATGCTCATACCCGCTCTGTCTGCGATGTATCTTGACCAGATTGGCTCTTAATAAGAGTACATCATGAATTTGATAGTTGCCGTTAGACTCTCCCTCTATCAAATTGACTGCAGTTTTCTCGTGTTGAGGCAATGGGTTCGTGAGAACATTCGGATTCGTATCTTTGAAAGATAAGACCCCGCTCCTAACAAGCTTTTGTACGTCGGATTTGAAACTGAGATAGTTTTCTATGTTATACCCTAGTCCTCCTTGATGGTAAGGACAACTCTGATCCGCTTTGAACCAAAAAGGCAGATTTTTCGGTACTGTAAGAGGAGACTTAGTTTGGGCGTGCCACTTGACCAGTAACAATGGAAGCAGTTATGCATACAACATTGGTATAGGGTCAAACCCTGGTGGTCGCATTGTACGGTTGCGGTTGTACGGAGGACGAGCCTGCTGAAGAGGTTGTTGTGTCCTTTTCTAATATTGTTGTTGATTAGGTTGGCTCTGTGCAACCTGAGGTTGATACGTAGGAACAGGAGCAGGGTTAATAGCAGGAGTTACAGCTGCTACTGGTTGGTAAAGTCGCCTTTGCTTTTCGAGAGAGATATTCCCAATATCCTACTCTTTTTTCTTAGGGAGAGCACTACCGTATCTTTTTGTATTACTTGATGATCCAGCGTCTTTAACTAAACGTCCTTCTCAGACGGCTTCCTCAAGATGAACTCCCATGCCCACCATCTCGGTGAAGTCATTGGGCGCACTGGCAACCATTCGGTCATAGTAAAATGAGCTCAGGGTTTTCATGAAGATCTTTGTCATCTCTTTTTCCTCATGAGGTGGACAAATCTGAGCGGCGATTTCACGCCATCTCTGAGCGTATTCCTTAAAGGTTTCCTTGTCCTTCTGTGACATTGATTTGAGCTGATCTTTGTCCGGTGCCATGTCCAAATTGTACTTATACTGCTGAACGAAGGCAGCTTCAAGATCTCTGAAAGTAGCGATATTAGTGCAGTTTAAACCCATGTACCATTTGAGTGCGGCACCGGTTAAACTATCCTAAAATTAGTGAATCAGTAGCTCCTGGTTCTTTGTCTGAGCTGACATTCGCCGAGCGTATATCACTAAATGACTTTGAGGGCAAGAGTTACCCTTGTATTTTTCAAAATTAGGCACTTGGAACTTGTGTGGAACTTTCACATTGGGGACCAAACAAAGGTCTGCGGCGTCCTTTCCAAATAAATCCTGACCGCAAATGGCTTGCAGTTCCTTCTTCATTTCCAGGAATTATTCCTGGAACTCATTCATTCTGTCGAACATACTTTCGTTCCCACCAGAGGGTATCTGTGGAATCTGTCCTTCCAGGACAGTGTGTACCATGAGCGGTGGTATAATCATTACGATAGTGACTCTTGGTGCTTCTCTCTCTCGAAGTTTGTAACCTTCAGGAGTTGCTATCATGCCCCTTGCATCTTCGCTTTCCCGAAGTTTGTAACCTTCAGGCCCAACGGCTCCTGCTGAAGTTTCTGGATCTTCCATGATCGGTGGAATATATCCTTCCGGGATATAGTTAATAGGCATGCCCCAGGGATAATCTTTCGGCATCTTATACCTAGGATCAAACTTTTCCATTATGGGCGTCGATGTGATCTCTGAGATCATAGTCCTTTGTTGTTGCATCTGAGCTTCTGCTAGAGCTTGCATGTCGTTATGAAGCTTTCTCATATCTTCTTTAAGAATGTCGATCTCTTCTCTCAACTCTCTGTTCTCTTCCTCGAGATCATCCATCTTTTTCTGACGATTGGCCCGAGCATTGTACGAATGAGACACTTTGACTATAGAATCGAGACGCAAACGTGAGATTCGTAGGTAAGAAGAATGCGTGATGCGAGAATGATGAATGATATCTAATGATTATATATGTTTTGTTTATTCAAAGTGAACTTTGACAATTAGATTGCGAATATCAAACAGTGGGGAAACCCCATTTTATTGAATTCAAAGATTGCGGAAACAAAATTACAATAGATTACAAAGTGCTGAAAAAGGAAATCTAAGCTAATGGATCATGAGTCCTCTCTGAGTAGAGCTCAGGTGCTGGTTCTGGTGCTTTCCTTTTCTTTGATCGGGGCTCTTCAGCCGTTGTCGGGTTGTCATTCCTTTGCCAAGTGAAAGGAGCGAGCAAATTCCCTTGGTCAATTTGATTTTCTACAGCATGTTGCTCTAAAATTTCAATCAGAGCATCTTTTTCTTTTAATAGTTGTTGTATTTTCTTGCACTCCACATTGAGAATACGGTACTTGTTCCTCCAAGACCTCCTCTCCTGTTGAACTTTGGTGAGAGTCACCTGAAGTTTTTCCGTGTCCGACATGAAATAAAGGACAGAGTCCCTTAACGAAAGAACTTCCTAACGAGGGTAAGGCATCCTCAACTTGAGAGCTCTAGTTTGTACCCAGTGGAGATAAGGCTCCACCGAGACACAGTCTGGTTTTCCTAGAGACTCTCGCCCTTTCTTATGAACGTGTTACCAAGCATGCACTATTTCCATCTTTAGTGCCCTGTCATTTTCTCCTTCCTTGAAGAAAAGACCTTCCAGATGAGCATTACGCGGTACATGCCTCATTAGGTATCCAAATTGATGACGAACTAAAACCGGATGATAATTGATTCCTCCCTTAGTTCCTATAAGGGGTACATTTGGGAAATTTTCACAACGGTCAATGATCCTGATCCCGTCGTTGATTCGATTATACCAATCGATGTCAGAGTTGGTAAGAGACATGATTCTCTACGACCAACGTAAAGTATTCTTTTGATCCCAAAATGCAGCAGACTTTGGCAAATGGGAAGTGAACCATTTGTAAAGTAGGGGTACACAGCATGTGATCATTCCTCCGCTGTATAGATTCCTTAAGTGCACCGAATGATACGCATCTGCGAGCAAGGTCGGTATGGGGTTTTCGATCAGGAAAATCTTAATGGCATTGATATCTACAAAGTTATCGATGTTGGGAAACAAAAATAACCCGTAGGTGAGCAAAACAAAGATGTTCTCGAAAGCGGCCACATTCCTTATACTAGCAAAGTACAAGGCTTTCTTTATCAAGAACTGGGCTGGCAAACCTTGGATGCCACCCTTAGTGGTTATGTGAGTCCTGACTTCTGACTCATCTAAATAAAGTGCTCTTGCAATGGTCTGATCCTTTGGAATTTCTTCCAGTCCAGAAAAGGGAGCGTGATCAGTAATGTGTAAATTATTCAGGTGAGAATACTCCTCCAGTGTTAGTGCTAGTTGATAATCCGGGAATGTGAAACAGTAATAAACTGGATCGTAGAACTGGATTAGTGTGGACTGGATCCCTTCAATTACATGGACCCTTAATATGGACAGCAGCCCTCCGTACTTGGCTCTGAAAGCCTCGTGGTTGGTGATCATCCTCGCCAAACCTCTCAAATCCTCTAACTTTGGAACCTTGAAGGTGTACTTATGAGTTTTCCTTCTACCAAAATCCATTAGCGCAATCTCCTTTCTCTGACATTTGCAATCATTATCTTAGTTTAATTTGAAAAAGAGATACTAGAAGAGAAGATTTTTCTTTGTTTTAATGTTTTTTAGATGAATGTATAAATGCAGCACACAAAAACATAGAAAAAACATGGGGTCAAAGGGTCGGTGTCATGAAGTCAAGGCTCTACCCCCCCCCCCCCCCCCCAAGGTTTATACTGGTGATTTTTTGTACCTGTCCGCAAAATCATTGATCCCTCTTGGGATAACAACAGCAACCGGATCGCCAGCGAGCTGACGCATCTTAGAGTGATCTCAGATGAGGGTAGTATCGCGTGACAACTATTTCCGATAGCTTCCGCACTACAAAATGGCTTAAGTCTACTAAAAACCTTAGCTTCTCAGATAACCCAGTCGACCACACTACTTTCAACAACCGAAGTCGTATAGGCAATGTATCTGCAAAGGGAGTCTTCACTGAGTTTGATGGTTAATCGGGGGCTCTTAACTGGGATTCACTCCCCGCAAGATTACCCGAATTGCCATTACCTATCTTAGGTGTATACTCAATCTTTCCACATGCGGCATCACACGTATTCCCATTAGCAGAAAAATAAACACAGATATCAATTAGGAAAAGCAGTATATATATTTGTCTTAATCATCCTAGAACTCTAGTCTTATGATCCTATACAGACAATGACTCCCCAGCAGAGTGCCATTTCTGTGAAATTAGGGTTTTCTACCTAAGAGATGGGAAGAGAACAAGATCTCAAACCGTCTCTAACAGAGTCGCTATTTTTCTGTAGCGCGAATTTTTGCGTGGTTGCGAAGCCCTATCGCTTTGGGGTACTACGGGTCGATTCATTTTTAATCCTATTGAAGCTGATTAAGGAAGGGAAATAGATGTCTCCAATTAACCCTGATTGCATACTGAGTTTAAACAGATGACTGTTGGTTTATAGATGCTATTGAGATTATGGGTCTCTCTTAGGTTATTTTGTTGAAAATGGATTGCCTGGACTATTTGTGAGGTTTTTTGGTAAGGTGTTAGGACTTGGCGCTTTTTGGTTAATATATGGGGATACCGGATTTGGGTTTTTGAATAGTATGCTCGCTAAGATTTTTCAATCTTATGCCTACGTATTCCCGTTTAATGAAACAGAGAAATCAGAGCGATCGTAGTTCCTCCTATTCTATGTGAGGAAAAAGGTCGTTTTGGTGTCTTGTTCAAAGCCCAAGACGTGAAGCTAAAGGGTTTGTTTGTATCTTGTTCAAAGCCCTAGATGTGAAGCTAAAAGGTTTTGGCTGAGAGAGAATTTGTCATCTCTAAAGGGGGACATTTGGTCTGTTTATCACAATTATTGGGTGACTGATTATAAAGGATAATTACTTTAACTGGGATATGTGAATCCAGCAATGCCATAATTTCCTTTATAGGGGATTTTTAACCTAAAGGAGAAGACTTTAACTCAGTGTAGAGCAACGCCATCTTTCCTTAGGAATTTCTCATGCTAAAAGAGGGACAGTGGCGTGGATGTAAATAATCCAGAGGCTTGCCGCTTATAGCAATTAGATGAAGGAAAAGGAGTTGTTGATGTTTGTATGCTGTGAGCAAGGCACATATTTGATGCCAAAAGGTTAATTGACTCAACCGAGGTTTTCCTTATACAAAGCCTAAGCAGAGGCTATTGACCCAACAAGAGGGTGCCATTCATTTGTTGTCTCGTACGAAGCCCGAGATAGAGGCTAAAAGGGTTGACTCAATAAGAGAGTGCTTTTATGTGTCTTATATGAAGCCCAAGACAGAGGCTGAAAAGGTTTGACTCAACAAGAGAGTCTTTTATACTCAACAAGAGAGTGTTTTGGTATCTCGTACGAAGCCCGAGATAGAGGCTAAAAGGTTTGACTCAACAAGAGAGTCTAAAAAGGTTAGCTCTACTGGGGAGAATCATTATACAAAGCCCAAGAGGAGGCTATTGTGCCGGTGACTGTTTCAGTTTAGTGACAGGTCCAGTATGTTGGATAAAAGAGAAAATCAGTTCTTAGGAAAGAAAGATGAAAGGTATTGTTGTGCTTTGGTGTTGATCAGAGGATCAGGGTTATTTCTTGTTCTTTAAGGAAATGGAAAATCCAAAGGATATTGAGACTGTCCAAGTCTACTGGTGTTTTGAGAAATCGATTCTTAGATAGTGAGTGATCTTTGTATGATGCCCAAGAGAAGGCTGGTATGTTAAGGGATGAAGGTCAACCCATTAACTGGTCTGACACTTGACTCAGAAAGACAGCTCTAGCAAATTGATGACTAGGTTCTGTTCCTATACCTTTAGAGGTCTCTGGGTCCTTGTACTAAGTCCAAGAGAAGGCATGAGAGCTTTTAAAAAGCCGAAGAGTCCTTGTACAACGCCCAAGAGGAGGCGGGGGTGCTTTTAGGAAGCCTGTGGGTCCCCAAACCCCGAGAAATTCAAGACATGTTATTCACCGAGAATAAATCAAGCCAGGAAAGTCCGAGAATTTGGAAGAAACTCAAGAGATGCTATTCACGGAGAATAGATTAACTCTGGGGAGTAGAGTTTCTTTGACAATTTCTAAGAGTAACAGTCTGAGAAAGGGTTCACCGAGAATGCTTCCTTTCACGTCTCCATATTGTTTAACCCCAAGAGGAGGGAAGACTGTGTCTGGTAATCCTATGGGGATCTAGTTTTGTTTGTATTTAAGAGTGACCAAAAGGCTTTACCTAGTTCTAGATGTAGTTTCTGGGGAAAACTCTAAATAACTATACTAGTATTACACAGTTTGATATTTGACAAGTATATAAAAGTTTGTGAAAGAAGACTTACAGTGAGAAACCCCACAATACAGTTATATATATATATATATATGAAAGTGGATAAAGAAAGCGGGTAAACACTTACTCGGTTGTAGAGCTTCCATGCTGTTTTGTTAGTTGTTCAACAAAGAAAGCTTTGATAACAATATTATATACAAAATCAAAGGAGAAATTGCTTTGAAAAGATTGTTGGGGCTTATAGCTAAAGGAGAAGCCCAAGGTTTAACGATGATTGCACCGTTGTTTTGAAATTGTACAGGGACTTATACAAGTGACTGAGGCCCAAAAAAGTTTTCTGTACAAAGGGATGGGTCTTACACTCTCTCAAGAGGCCCAAAGGTGATTAAAGAAAAGGAATGGGGCTTATAACACGAGGGTAGGCTCAGATGGTATGATTTTTGAACTGGCGATTATGCCGAGATTTCTTTTAACGCATCGGGACTTATACAATGCACTGAGGCCCAAAAAGTTTTGGTTAAAAGGGGGTTGGGTCTTACACTCTATTAGAGGCCCAAAGAGTTTTAAAGAAAGGAAATGGGTCTTATAACACGAGGGTAGGCCCAGGTGTTTTTCCGATTTGAAATGGCGATCGCGCTGAGATTTTTGAAAACGCATTGGGTATTATACAATGACTGAGGCCCAAAAATGTTTTGGTTTTCAAGGGATTGGGTCTTACACGCTATTAGAGGTCCAAAAGTGTTTGAAAAAGTTTGATGAGGGTTTAATTAATCAAAACCCTAATTTGTTTTCAAAATATATTTTAATTGAATAAAAATTCAATTAAAATGACCAAAATTGTTAAACATGGGTGAAAAACAAATTGTGATCTTGGATTAATGTTTGAAAAATCATGTTTATATCCACAAAATGATTGGAAATCAATTAAGTTTGGAAAATCAAGGGAGACAAAATATTTCAAATGTTAAAAACAAATAAAACATTAATTCTTTGCAAAAATATCAAATATATGAAATAAATAATATTTTTGGGATTTTTTGATAAAATAAAATATTTTAACATTTTTGTGAATTATTAAAAAAGGAATCAACTCAAAATCATTAAAACTCAAAGAGAAATTAATTTTTGAATCAATTAAATAAAATCACAAAATTCAAATATTTGAATTTTCAAAAAGGGTGCCAAGAACATGGCAAGAACACGTGCCACCCTATGTTTCTGCATATTTGCATTTTTAATCTAATCTCACTGAATACTTGATTATATCATGCAATCTACATATCAATATGCTCGTTTTCACCTCACGATCATGTCTATAGTCTTTAATTTCATTTATTTTAAGCATGGAATAAGAAATCAAAGAGAAACCTCAAGAACCCTAAAATTTGTATGAAGGCTCAGAAATTCCATACACGATTCAAACAAAGTAATTGATTGAGGGAAAACACTCCATGCATGATTATGAACATATGGCCAAATTATTGTGCAGCAAAAAATGCATGAATCATAGAGTTAGAAGAGCTCATGCTTTCCTCTTGCATCTGGTGATCGTGTTTTGTGTTAGAGGTGTTACAGCTAGGTTCCAATGATGTGGGTAGCTTCCCTAGGTGCCAAGTGATGTGCCTGAGTGCTTGGAATGGTTTGAAACAGGCTGGAACTGAAGATGGTATCCCAACTGCAACTTGGTTAAAACCTTGAGCAGTTGGCTGGTGATTCTGAGAAATCAGTGTTTCAGATGTTGTTTAAGTGTTTGGATCACTTCTATATGATGTTTATGAGGTGTGTGTGTGTGTGTGATTGGTTTGGTTGGAATAGCTCTCAAACTCAAAACCCGATAGTGGCTTGCTTTAGAAGGCAAACTTGGAAGTGAGAAGGAGATTTTGAGGAAAGCATCTGTTTGATGGCTTTAGTGTACTCAAACTGATCACAAATGAGCTCTATTTATAGTAGAGCGAGTTTGTTTTGGCTGCAATAATGAATGGCAACTGCTGCAGAAGTTTGGCAAATGTTGATCAATGAGAATCCAAGTCTCCTCTAGCCATTAACTCGAGGTTAGGGCACAGGCTGCTGGTTCCATTGGTCTTGGATAAGTCTTGACTGAATTCAGTTGGGAAGGGCTCAGTCCATGCCACCTTGGTGCATCCATTAAATGCTCCAAACAAAAATTGGAGTCTTGTCCCTCTTTTAGGCATTTCTAGGTTTGGCATGCTACTTTTGGTTCCAAAGACTTGGGAGGCTTATGGATTAATGTTTGTCCCTCCTTGGTCTCCCCCTGAGGTGTTCAAATGGATAAGTGTGTTTGTCATTTGCACAAATTTGGTAAATTGAGCAAAATGCACAAATCTGCCTTGCTTTGACAGTTTTCAGCAAAGCATATTGCCATTGTCATATCTCATGGCTCAAGTGGAATTTGATGGAGTTCTTGGCCATTTTGGAAAGCCCTCATATGATACAACAACTGTTTGATCATAGTTGGTTTTGATAATTTTTGGATCCAAGTGAAAAATGCCCCTACATTTGGAAAAAAGTGAAGGCAGATTCTGACTTAGTAAAACTTTCACTAAGTGTTGGAAAAAAGTGACATTTTCACTTTTTGTGATTTTGATCATTCCATAACTTAAAATCCATGAGGAATTGGAATGAGTTGTGTTTGAAGCTTTTGTAGAGTGCCATGAGAGCTACAAATCCAGCTTTGAATGGGGAAAAATGGCCTTGTGGTTTAGGAGTTATGATCCTCCAAAGTTGGTACCCTAGCCACTTTGTTCCATAACTTAGAAAATTTTCTAAGTTTTTATGGTTACCCCTTTTGCAAGTTATCCCACTTTTCTTGATTTTTCTTGATGAATGATGATCCAAATCACACATTAACATCATTTTAGGGTTAAAGAACCATAATTGTGAAAAATCTCAAAAAGTCAAAGTTGAATTTTGTGCACAGTTGACTTTTTATCAGATGAATTCCAAACTGTGCGATCCTCTATGAAATCAAGTCCTTGACCTAAATCAAACTTGATGGATTGATTTCATAGGTGTTATAGGGTGTATTGAATCATGTCCCAAGGTTTGGGAGCATGTCTTGGTCAAAAGTCAAAGGCACAGTTGACTTTTTCTGTGAAACCCTAATTGTGGTTCTGATGAACTTGAAACTTGGGAATCAAGCTTCTTGGATCAATCCATTGTTGCAAATGGACCAATGTGGTTTATTAGAGTCCCTAAAATCATCTCTTGAGGTATTGGCTCATGATTTGTCCCAAAAGTCAACTTATGGGTGAATTAGGTCAAGAAACCCTAATTCCTGATTTTTAGTGAATGCATCCCCTGAGGCCAAATTGAGTTGATGATTGGGTCCATGAGGTTCCATGGAGCATATTAGGTCATGTTTTGAAGCATTGGCTCATGCCCAGAGGAAAAATTCCATATGGAGGCCTTGGTCGACCAAAACCCTAATTTGGTGACACTGGCGATCTCGAGGCTTAATCCACTTAGAATGATGCAACCTTATGATTGATTCTTGTTGTGGGAGTCCTCTTGATCCATTGTGGATATTTGAGAGGTTTATACAAGTTGAAGATCATGTCATTCCTTGATTGATCCTTTGTCTAAAGCTCAGAGAGGGCTTAAAACCCTAATTTTTTATAGTAATGAATGCTCACTCATCTTTAGGGAGATTTATGAGGTATGATGGTTTACCCATATTGTGGTGATGATTTACCCAATGATGGGAAATCTTAGTGGCCAAAATTTGGGGTATGACAGGTATCCTTGTTGATTTGGTAATTTCCTCTTGGTTGGTATCCTTGTTGATTTTGATAAGGTTGTTGTTGTCTTTGATAACCTTGTTGTTGATTTTGATTATTCATGTAATTTGCTTCTTCATCAACCGGATGACAAGGAGGACAATAGTCTGTGGGGTGATCTCCTTTACATAGCTCACAAACGGCTATTTGCATATTCTTGCTCGGTAAATCTTACATTTCTTTAATCTATTGATGGAGCTTTTACATTTGTTGCATTAACAACTTAACTTGTTGAGATAGCAATTTATTCTGAGCGAGAATCGCATCATTTGTCCCCAATTCTAGCACTCTCGGTTTCTTTTGAGATTGGCCACGATTATGATTCCCTTGATGCTCGTTTAGTGCCATCTTGTCTATGATAGAAATGGCTTCGTCGGCGCTGTTAATCATTAAAGATCCGTCCACGGTAGCATCCAACAATGTTTTGTGAACCATTTGAAGACCATTTTTGAAATATGCACTTGCGTAAGCTCATCAAAGTCGTGCCCTTTGCATTTTCTAAGCATGGACTTGAATCTCTCCCAAGCTTCGTTGAGAGACTCATTTCCACCTTGTGAGAAAACCGCAATCGCCGGTTTCGCTTCCATGAAACGAATGTGTGGAAAAAAATCGTTCCAAGAACTTCTCTTCTAACATGTTCCAGTCCGTCATAACAGCAGTTGATTGGTCAAGGTACCATTCCTTTGCCTTCCCAATTAGGGAATGCAGAAACAGTCTCTTAAACAAAGACTCTTCTTTTGCTTCAGGCGCTCCGGTCGCACCTGTAATTTTATAAAATTTGGTCAAATGAGTAAAGGGATCCTTGTGATCCATATCGGTGAATGGATTCTGGTATAGAAGAGCGAGGATGCCCTCTTCATTTCAGAGTGCTGACCATTATAGACATTGCGTGCGAACTGAGCTGTATGCCACGGACTATTAACATGCGGTGTTGGAGCAGGTGGTGGTGGTGGTGGTGGAGCAGCCATGGTTGGCGTTAACTGTGGTGTTGGTGTCGAAACTGAACTTTCTATTCTTTCTCGCCTTTCTTTAGCAAGTTGTCTCCTCCGTCTAGTTTTGCTTTTAACTTACGCGCAATTCTCTCAATCTCAGGATCGAAAAGAAGTTGATCTGCGGGTAACTTTCCTCGCATAAACAGAATTTGCACACTTAACCAAACAAATTAACAAGCACAAGAAAAAGTTATACAAGCTTAAAACTTAAAAACTATTGCAATGCTTGCAATATCAAACAACAATCCCCGGCAACGACGTCATTTTGTTGAAAAGTATTTCGGGGGTGTTTTATCGTATCTACAGGGATTGTATGTGTATTTCCGTCGTTCTATAGTCGAAATTGTTTTAAACTTAGAGTAACAAAGATTTTGGTAGTTTTGAAATGGATCGTTTGCATAAGAATTTAATAGTAACGGTAAAGAAATTGGTTTTAAAGATTTGGTAAAAGCATGCCAAGATTAGGGTCCGATAATCCGTTTTATACGTATTTACTCGATAAAGGATGTGAACTTGTTAACGATGAATATAATCATGTATCCTCTCAACAAGTTTATCTCTAACACTTGTCATGGGATTTACCATATTGATCCTTAGATGATCTCTCACTCCAACTATCAATATGATAACATTTAAGATCAATATTTATGAACATCAACTTTCAAAACTATCTCTAGCCTCATGATTGTTCATGGATTGAAACTTAGGTCAAGTTTTAGAACATATTTCTCAATCATGAACTAAAACAAATATAAACCATACAAACAAAATTGTTCACCTATATTTATCATCAACAAAGTTCACACACTACAATTAAGATCAATACATACAAAATGATGGATTACTTACCACTAATCTTGACACAAGATGTGTTTAGCAACACATATTCATGGTAGCTTGTTTCACAAGTTTCAGGAGAAGATGAAAAATCATCTGTGTCAAATAATCGAGATCGGATGTAAATCTAGCTTCTCAATGTGAAATATCTCTCTTGAATGAAGAAAAGTCTGAAAACTAGGTTATGGTGTGATAAAATGAGGTTATGATCCCAAGAAATTATACAAAGTGCTTTTATAGTACACTTGAAATCAGCCCAGTTTGCACTGCGGACTTTTTGTTCGCCTAGCGAACTATCAATTTGGCACCTGAGGTGCCTCTTATCTGCTAAACCGCCTATGAGTTTCTACATAAGTTCACAATACAAACTTTTATTCGCAAAGCGAACTATTCGCCTACAAGTTCGCAAAGCGAATTTAGGCCCATTTAGCTACTGCCTCATCCAAGGTGTCCTTCGCTAGGTCTTCGCCGGAGCGATGAAACAGCGAACGTTCACTGGGAAGTTCGCAAAGCGAACTTTAGTCCCTTTTCTTACTGTCCAAAGTCTGGGATTGTTCGCTGGAGCTTTGCCAGTTGTTCGCAAAGTGAACATTCGCTGGCAAGTTCGCAAAGCGAACTTGCTGATGTTTCTTCGTTTCTTTAGCAACTTGGATCCTTTCTTTGTGTCTTACTTTTTTGATAAATTAGTGCCTTTTCCTGCACAATAACACACATATTACAAGCACCAAAGGTAATTTTACAATGTTTGAAGAATGACAACAATTCAAGAATAAAATCCACAATTAAACATAAAAGAGTTTGAAAAATGTCAAGTATTAATAAGAAATATAAGGCATGTTTGACATCTAACACGGATACAGTGGTTGACGACGGCGACAAACTAAAGGCTCTGAGGGAAGAACGAGGAAGGAGAAAGAAGAAAAAAACGCAAATGAGCAACTTCTCTCTCTATTTATAGGCAGTCTGAAAGCACGTGCATGAGCACGCGCGGCTAGGGGAATCATCATGACCCTGGCCTAGCCATCATGACGCATTTAATGCTGCACAAAGCTCGAGGCATATGTGGCGTCACGTCTCTTCAGAATACCTCAACTGTTGGCCTCCCTGCATGCCGGGCAACCCGAACGACGTTACGTATCCAACGGGAACTAGAACCCCCGGGCATCCAAGGACAATTATGTCTCGTCGACAAACGACAACCCCTTCAGAGTTCCCCAGGGCTGCAAGCTATCCTTAAGTCATCACTCCCATGCTCGGGAGCAACGACTTGGGGGCTCCTGTTCTGGACTGGACCAATGTCTAGGCATGATCCAATCCACTTCTGCTTCCAGAACGACCCAATTGCCTAAGTCCAGCAGGTGTGGGGCAGTATTTACCTTTCTGCCCCTCTACCGGGCACATATGGACAGATGAGCCTCAAGGTCGTTTGCTCCTCCCCAGTATTCCTGCCCGTTACGCACGACTCCATCATCCAAGAACGGTCATGACACCTGTGCCCGGAACTACGCCTTTGCCCGTGGCAACGGCTAGTTTCGAGCATCTCTGCCCATCATAACGGCTAGTTTTTGGCAGTTACCTATTCTTCAAGAAACTGTTATTCAGCCCTGAAAATAGGGACCGTTGGCCATAGGCTGGGGGCATTATAAAAATCCTCTCATTTGAGAGGGTCAGATATTCAAAATCATCCTAAGAAACTCATATTTTTGTACTTACTTTTCTCCCGATTCTTACTTTAACATCAGAGTGCCTTGCAGGTACACCCCCTTCCTCATCTCACACATCCAGCGTCACAGATGTTCCTCTTGGCCCATTTCAAGATCTGATCAGCCTTCACGATCAAATTATATCTTAAAGCAAGTTAAATCAAAGTTGGCCTATTGAAAAGCTTGACATCTTTCTTTTGTATGTTGGGTAAATCTCTCTAAATATGTTATTAAAACCCTTCCTTCCTATACTATGTTGACTACTAGCATTTCTAAAGCTTGTTTGCATGAGATTCAAAAGTTATAGTGTTCTTTTATCTAGGGTGATAGTGAGGAGCATAAAAGAGTTCATTCGTTGAAGTGGGATGCAATGATGCTACCAAAGTTCTTAAGAGGATTGAGTATTAGATGATTGAATGTTATGAATAATGTTTGTATTTTAAAGCTTGGTTGGGTCATTCGCACTAATGAACAATCTATTTGTTGTGAAGTTATGTGGGGCAAATATGTGAAAAACAATGTTGGTTATGAGGATGTGATTATTAAGGCAAATGATTCAAGTTTGTGGAAGAATCTCAATAACATGTGGCCTAAGTTTGCTTAGTTTGCATATTTTTCTATAAGAGATAATGCCAATAAGATGTTTGGTCTCATTGTTGAGTTGAACCATGTATGAAGTTGATGGATATAAATACAAATGGTGTTAATATGACTTTTTATCAGCTTTTAGAGGACTTATTGGTAGGCAAAATGACGAGGATAGTTGGAGGTCAATATGGAAGCTTAAATTCTCTTAGCGAATAAGGTCATTTATTTGGTTGGTGTATCATGGTAGGATAATGAACAATGAGATGGAAAATAAAATGCAATTGGGAGAGCCTTTTTGTAGTCACTATGGAACAGAGGTGGAATCCATTATATGTATCTTATGTGATTGTCCTTTGCTTTTTGCTATTTGGACTAATGTGGTTAAGTTGGATATGAGAGAGTCTTTTTTTAATAGTAATATTAAGGAGTTGGTGGATACTAATTTGTATTTAGATTTTGGTATTAATGGAGATCTGTCGTGGTCGGAACTTTGGACAACCTCTTGCCATGCACTTTGGATGTAGAGGAATAAAGAACAACATGATAAGAATTTTTTGGAGACCTAGAATTATGTGGTGGCATGTTACTAAAGTGGCTTATGAGTATTTTTTTTTGGTAGCGAATCTGCATGGTAGTAAGATAGAGTTGGCTCGAGAGACTAAGAAAGTAAGGTGGACTCCTCCTCCATCGAGTTGGGTGAGATTGAAAATGGTAGAGCTAGTAAGAATGACTTGAAAGCTGAATGTGGTGGTCTTTTAAGAAGTTGTACGGGTGAGTGGCTTGAAGTAGGGATGTCCGTGGTGTTGTTTGAATCGATTTTGAGGTAAAAACTCTTCTGAACCAAAGATAAATTTATTAGCAGTTCAGTTTTGTTTTGGATGATTGGTTAAAAAAATCCAATCTAATTCGAACCAATTTCATGCAATTTAATTTGGTTATTCAAATTATAAATTATATTTTTTTATTAATATTATAAAAATAATAGATTTGATATAAAATATTAATTTTTAATATCATAGAATATATAATATATAATATATTAAAAATTAATATTATAAAATGAAAATGATAGATTATAGTTCAAACAAATGATATAATAAAAATAAATAGATTAAACTAAACTAATAAATAATATTTAAAAAATAAGTATAATCGAATAATAAATTAACGCAACATAACATATTAATAAAAAATAAATAAGTATAAAAACATATATACATTCAATTCGAACCGAGTGGTTTTTACAAAATGACATTCTTGCGGTTTTCAATTTTTTTTAGATCAGTTTGTGGTTTTTATTTGAATCAGTTTGAATTTTGACACGCCTAGTATGAAAATTTCACAAGATATTTAGGTTCTTGTAATGCATATATTGTTGAACTTTAGGGTGTGTTAGAAGGATTAAGATTAGGAAAAGAATTTTGATTTCGAGCTATTAAGCTACATATATATTTCAAAGAGGTTGTTCAAAATATTTTGGATTATGGACAGAGTAGTATAATTAGAATGTAGTTGATAAAACAAAATCAACAATTGATCAAACCCGATTGAGAGGTGTGGGTTTGTCATATTTACCGTCGTGAGTTGAATATTTTTGCAAATATACTTTTCAACATGGAGTGTGATATAGGTTCTAATATGATATTTTATGAGCGAGGCTAAATTTTTTTTTTTATTAGTTGATTGTATTGGAGTATGTGCTTCTAAATTAAATTTTATATAATTTTTTTTTCTTTAAGCTTCAACCCTCTATTCTTAACCAAAAAAAAAAAAGAAAGAATATATTTATGTTCACAAATTTTATTATTGAAATTGTTGTGGCATAGGTGGTAAGCGCTTAAGTTTGATCTTCTCCAAATTTTAGTTTTGTAAATTATTATTGATAAATTCATTTAGAAAATAGATATATGTAATTGTAAAGAATTATTTTTTTAAAAATAATTCAAAATTTGATAATTTAATTTAGATTTTTTTCAAATATATTAACTTATATTATGGTTAAAATAAAATAAAATTTATAAATAACATTGAATTTGACTATTGTCACTCAAATAATAACACATAATCAATTTAGCTAATATAGAAAAAATAACACTCAAATGAGATAAGAGACTAAAATTTTAAAAATATTAAAATGGAAAGGACTAATACTTCATTTAAAATATAAATGTATTATATTTTGTGTATTATATAATAGAGAAAGATAAAAAAATAAATAATTTAAAAATAAAGAAATTATTAAAGTCAGCAAATCCTTATTCAACTACTAATGTTGATATTGCTCAATTAAACGCCAACACCATTATTCAAATCTTAACTTTCATTCTGTGTGTGAGAGTTTCTAATCTTATTAAAAGATTAAAAAAAAAGAGAGAGAGAGAAAGTGATAGCCACCAAAAGAAAATCTTTTCCATTTTAAATATTTATAGTTGGTCTAGATAAAGAATATAATTGCACAAATCATATAGTTACACAGTGAGTTCTTTGTCTTTCTTTTCTTTGATTGACACTAATTAATGACTTATTAATGATTGATGGCAAATTCCAAAATTATTCCTCGCCAATTCCTTTTGTCTCTTCCTCACATCAAGACTCTCCTCACTCACCATCCAAACTCCATAACATTAACAACACATAAAAAAAAAAAGACAACAAGAAATTTTTTAATTGAAAGATAGACAAGCTAATAGAGAGATGAAATGTTTTTTAAGCTAAACTTTTTCTTAAAAAAAAATAGTATTATTTTATCAAATAATTTAGTGATTTAAATTTATTCTTTAAAGATGAACGAACAAATGAGATGCCACAATTCAAATATGAGTATATATATTTGATGTCTCCGTACAGTTATCAACTGAATTATCCGATAAAAATAATAGATTTTTCTATATCTACGCTCTAACTATCTATTTTGCCCCTACAATATATTTTTTTTTTCTTTTTTGACCTAATTTTTTTTAACAAATCAAAGGCAATCATATACATTTTGTATTTTTATTTTTTCAAATCTTCAAAATTAGATTTCTAGATCTGGCGGTGGACATGATTGGCAATAAAGAACACATTGAATAGTTAAAAACTTAAAAAACAAAAAAAGAAGCAACATACCATCAAGACCAAAACAAATATATACTATCTCATCCTAAGCAAAATAGTGACCTAAAAGTGACAAGCACAAATAAGCAATTACCTAACCATTTATTCTCCAAATTACTCTCTTCCAATTACCTTCTTCATCATCATTTTGTCCTTTCCCTCTCACCCTTTTCCTCCTTCAAAAAGTCTCTTTGTCTATACATATATCCTACCCTTCCTTCCTCTATACTAGCCTCAACAACTTTCCCTTTGTCCTTTTGTCAAACATCACTTGATTCTAATCTATGTTGCTTTCACCAAGAATCAATTAGAAGGTCCCAAAATACTAAAAAATAATGCTCAACAGCTACAAATGATGATCTTCAACATATAATGTTCCAAAACACAACATTCCAAACCCACCAAAAATATAATGTTCCTTTCACCTCAAATTTCTCAAAGATTGAAACTTTAGTCACTACTTCCAAATGGGTAGGCAAGATAATGATCCAAATTCAACTTCAACCATGGTGAAGAACTCTTCCATTGCTCTTCTTCAAGAAAGGTTTAGACAATTGGAGAAAGTGAAAGAAAGAAGAGAAGAGAAACAGCTTCTTAGGTTGTTGTCATCATCAGAGACCAACACCAACACACAACAAAGGTTGATGGTTAGGTCAAGTTATGACCATGATTCTCTTTCTCTTGGACTCAACTTGACTAACAAGCAAGGTGATAAGAACAAGATGAAATCAAACACTTCTTTGAGTGAATGGTCACAAGGTGCATCATCATATGCCTCAGATGTTGATACTTCACTTCATCTATAAATCAGTAATCAAATTTTTTTTTACCTATCTTTGTATTTTGATTCCATAATCAATATATGTGTTTGTTGTGTATATGTGCATATAATAGTGGCATATTTCTCTATTATAAATTTGTAGCATTAATCAAGAAGATTTGTATGCGATGTTGACTTTTTTTCTTGAAAGTATATGAATGATATATTAAATGCAAAATAAGTATACTTAATAAACATATAAAAACATGTATCTACAAATATGAAATGCTAACAGCAAAGAGTTTTGATATTGACATTTCGCTATCATGTGAGATATTGATATTGACAAATATGAATGATATATGTAGTTTGTGACTTTTCGCTATCATGTGAGGTATTTTACTATTATTATTATTATTATTATTATTATTATTATTATTATTATTATTATTATTATTATTATTATTATTTATGAAAAATAATAATTAATATTATTTACTTTATTTTTTAGTTATTAAATTTTATTATGTATTTAGAGTAAGTGATATTAATTAATAGTTGATAGAACAATATTGTATAATAATTATATTTATTTATTCATTTTTTTAAAATGTATACATTTCTTTTAGATAGAGGGAGTATTTTTTTAAGGTCTAAAATTTATTTATAAAAAATATTTAGGAATCATATTATTAAATAGAATAAAAAAAGTTAGTTTTGTTTATATTTAATATCCAACTATATACTTGTTTTACTCAAAATTGAATTACTTACTCAATTGTTTAATTAATGATTGAATTCTTTAAATTAAAAATTTGTACGTAATATTTTGGAATTGCGTTGTAAATAGTGAGTATTTGTAAATTGTAATTTAATTCCTAGTATGACTATAGGGTGGGTTAGGGCCGTTTTTCCTTCTCTTATCCGTACTCCTTATCTTAATATAAGTCAATTTTTTTCGTCCAACATACTTTCTCTTTTGGAGATTATTTAAGGATTTATATACATTATTATTATTATTATTATTATTATTATTATTATTATTATTATTATTATTATTATATTCTTGTGAAAACTCAAACTACTCATTAAATTTGGAAATGTATATCCGAGCACATCTCAAAAATACACAATACATGCTGATTTTGAGTCACTCGTTTTATCTATATTTTACTTATGAAAATGTATTCATATTAAAGCAGAAACAATAAAAAAAAAAACTAAAAAGATACACTTAGAAATATAAAATTAGCAATGATAACATAAAAAATAAAAGGTAATCGTTAATAAATCATATATTACATTTTAATATTCAGGTGGACGTTTCAACATCTTCATAATATCTTTGAACGATTTCGAAATCTTTGCATCCACCTCGATTGAAAATTTTGTTTCGAAACGAAAAAAGTATTTCACATAGCCTTTAAATCTGTGACTTTTTTATTGTACTGCCCTCTTTTGAAATTTTATATACCATAATACTCTACCCTGAAATTTTTTTTTTCAGAATACCCCATAATCTGAGGGTGCTCGCCATTTGAAGTTACGAGCATGTGAAGAGAATAAAACGCAGTGGGTGCTCGCCATCTCAAGTGGCGAGCATGTGAAGGAGTTTTTTTTCGTTTTTTAATTATTTAATAGTTTATATTATAATTTTAATGATTTAAAATATTATAAGTTAATGAATTAATGATTTAAAATATTATATATTAAAAGAATAATATTAAAATAATTAATTAATTTTTTTTATGCAATATTAAAATAAAATGCAATAACATAATATAGTAATAAAATACATACAGTAAAACAACAATTTTTCTATTCAAGACTAAGAAACGTTACATCAATAATGTTGATACGGACAACGATACTCCATTTTTCTCACCTTCATGCGACGGCCACTCAACTTTCGAAATCCTGTGTTAATTGCTGCAACTACGGTTCTGAAGTTCCACAATGGATCTAGGTAAACACTCTTTTTTTTTGCCCATAAAACACAAGAGCTTTGACCGACATTTTTTAATACGCAAATACCTCCCTTGAATGATTAATGTTGATACACAACGACGTTTATTTATAGAAAATTTTTACATTTCTGCTCGCCAATTCATTCGACGAGTATCACTCATTTTTAAATAATATTTTTTTAATTATTATATTTAATTAATTTATATTATTTTAATTAGTTAAATGATTTTATTAAAACATATAAACTATTGAAAAATTAATAATTGCCTTCACATCACTCATTTTTAAAACCTTTTTTAAAAATATTAATTTTCTGAAAAAAATAATTTTTTTTATTATTATATTAATATTTAATTAATTTATATTATTAAAACTAATTAAATAATTTTATTAAAACATATAAACTATTAAAAAATAATAAAAAAAAACAAAAAAAATAACCCTTCACATGCTCGCCACTTGAGATGGCGAGCACCTACTGCGTTATTTTCTCTTCATCTGCTCGTAACTTCAATTGGCAAGCACTCTCTGGTTATGGGGTATTCTGGAAATTTTTTTTTCAGAGTAGGGTATTATGGTATATAAAATTTCAAAAGAGGGTAGTACAGTAAAAAAGTCTAAATCTGCACCCGACTTCAGCTCAAAGTTGTTGAACTCAATCTTCCATTCGATGTCAATCGACAGTGAATGATACTCGAGCTTCACAATTTTCGATTGTCGGAGTATGGTAGGAGATTCTTCAATAGGTATTTGAGATCTGCAAGAGAGGTGTACTCATTGATCTTAAATTCAATTGAGGGTTTCACGCCGTTAAAGTACACATTTGCGACATGTCAATTCATGTTCATTCTTGTGTAATGTGTTTTGGTATGAAACATGAGACAGTAACATATACTTATAGTAGTTGTAGATAAATATGGACCTCATAAATTCTATATTGTATCAGGGGGATGTGTTTTCGAGATCACTCAGAACATATTGAAATTTTGTTCCAGACAGAAATATGACTTGTATTAAATGCAATTTTTTTTGGAAAACTTCAAAAGTATTGAAATATTTGAAAATGTATATATTAGACATCATTAATAGCAATACAAGATTACATATAATACATTGTTGAATAGAAACTAAAATGAACAGCAATATTTGTCATCGGCTAAATCCATACCTATGGGTGGTACTTCCTTTGACTTTTGTTTATTTGATTATCTTTCAATATCGCTAAATTTGGTGAACTCTTGCATCCTTTCCACAAAATGGTCGAGACAAGCCTCAGCTTTTGTTGTTGAATGGGTTTTCCACTCTGGTGATATAAGTGGTATAGGGCATCCTAGATTCAAATAAATTTGAACAAAGTACCGCGAATTTGAAATCCATCTAACACACATAATACGATCATTTGGATTTTGAGGTGGGATTGTATGTAGTGGAAAAAATGTTTCTGAAAAGTCGTATCTTGTAAGATCAATACACATTCTTTCATATGCACTTGCTATGAGATGACCCATTTCAGGGAAGCGCATTCATTTATCCTCTGGTGTCGGTCCACTTGTGAATTCTCAATGTACAATTATGATAAAATGAAACCTAAGTGTTGTAGCCGTAGTGAAGAAATAAATCTCACATTGGAACTAGGTTACCAAATTTGGTAGAGAATAACAAGTTTGTCATAACTCCATGATAAGCAGTGATCTCTTTCTTGGCTAACTTAAGTTCATGTCAGTTTTACAGGCCCCACGATGGACGCCAATTGTACTTGCAAACGCATAATAAAGTAGATCGCGTTGGTGATGTATCAAGCAAAACCATTTTCTTTGCTAGTATCTCTTAAAATTGAAATATGAATCCACCTCGAACCCTAGGGATTGGGATATTTATAATTGTGATCCATGAGCAATATTGGGGGTGAAAAATATGTCTAAACCTAACTGCTTAGAGATGGCGAAGGAATAGGAAGACTCACTCTTCCCTTAGAATAGGATGAACGATTTCCTTAACAACTTTGACAAAAAAATGCCTTTTCAGGGACACATCACCGCCTACGTACTGAGGCAGTTGATTTGTGTGGCTTGGGTCAGGTGACCTAAGTTTCATATGGGCGACATGTGTCCCGCATTATTGCACTCGCTCGTTCCGTCTTGTAGTCCTCTCATGAAACCTTTGGGCTTATTGAGTTATGTACCCCTCATCTTAAGGTCCAATTATGATTTTTCCAGTATAGACCCTTACTTTGATTTTGAGAAAATAAACTCATTAACCCCTAATTTGATTGATTTGATTTGGAGTAGCAATTATTAAACCACCATTTTAATGGAACTATATGTTATCTTATTCTTATATCTCAAGCTTTGCATACTCCTATGAAGAATTATACTTTTTTTTTAATTATTCCACGGTCATATCTTACTCATATTGTGCCTAGATAACAAAAGAGTTGAACTTTGTTAGAATATTTAAACTTTTTTCCTTTCAATTCTAAATATTCCAGTCTGTATAGATTTAGATATAAATGCTAATATTGTTTCAGTTGATTTGAGACCATCTTTAATTTTTATTCTGTCATTAATCTAATGTGCTTTGCAGGACTATTGACATCTTCCCTTGCTGGTCGTGGGACACCAAATGTAAAAGAAGAAGTGTTTCTTTGCATATATGTTAGATCGTAAAGTATTGGAGGTTTCACATTGGTTGTGATTAACCATTGTTTCATAAGCAACACCAACAAAAGGTAGATAAAAAAGCAGTCTATAAGGGCTCGAGTTCATTGTTTGTATGATTTTTTTCTTAAACTATTTGTTATTGGAGTATCATTTGGAGACCTATTTGTATACCAAAATTAGTGTAGTATCATTATTGTTAGACAACATAAATTTTGTTGTGTTAATTTTCATTTGGGGTTTTACAAGAGTTTTGAGAGTGATTAGAAATTTATTAGTGTAAGATTAAATATGAAACTGGCAACCTTATGACACTTGGTTAATTAAGTGTTGTTCGTTCACTATAATGTTTAGTCCTTATATTGACAATCGAAGTAGTTCGTAACTACTTGAAATATCAATACATTATCAATATGAAATATAATGTGCTTTATGTATCATGATATTTTAGTGAAGGATTTTGTTTAGTTGGAAAAAAGTCAGACTATTCAAGGTTCATTACTACAAAAAACACATTTTACCTCGGGCGCGAAGGAGATTTTATCTCGGTTCCAAGAACGAGATAACAAAGGGAGACATGAAAATTCGTCATCTTACCCCTCGGTTTCTAATTAACTGAGAGTATAGTTGAAATGGTCATTGGTTTGATCCCACACAATAATATTTTTATATTTTCAAAACAACGTCATACACCTCTCGGTTTCTGTCAAAAACCAAGGGAAAAATATATATTTTTAAATACAAATTACATTGTTTACACATAATATTAAATTACATTGTTTACAAATATCCATTTTTTTATTAAAATACAAAGTTTCTTATATTACATTGTTTTGGTTTCAATCTACAAGTATAAATTTTTGACAAATCTAATTCATCATCATTATTGTTATTCTTATAGAAGAACAAACCCAAATTTTATTGCATACACATTGCTTTTCAAGTTCAATGGTTTTACACGCTTCCAATTTCTAATTTAACATAAAAAGGTTAGATACATAACATAATATTCCAGTTACAAGACAAGATATTATTTAAAAACACTAACTTGGAACAATTTTTTTCTGCACTTGCAATCCATCCCAGATATCGGTTCCGTGATTCCAATTGCTTTTCATGGAAAATGCTTTCATTATCAATGTTTGAGTTATACAAGATAGCTTCCAAAATATATAGTGGTGGTGTTCGCGTTCTTATTGATGTAGAGAGTTTCTTGTGGATTGATGTGTTGACAATATCTTAAACGTTGTTATTGTATGAAAGTATGGCATATATTCATTGTAGGTTAACTGAGTAATTATTGTTAAATATGTAATTCATTGCTTTAGAAAGATTAGATTTGATTTAGAAAGATCAGATTTGATTTAGAAAGATTAGATTAGATTTAGAAAGATCAGATTTGATTTAGAAAGATTAGATTAGATAATTTTGGGCTTTTATAGTTTGGGCTTTAGCTTGAGATGCAAGTTAACCTAAATCTATAAATAGGGAGGAACCCTTATCATTGTAATCATCAAGTTTGATAATTTACAGTTTGCAGTTGCAAGTGAATGTTGAAAGTTTCCACAGTTTATGGGTAGAAAGAATTCTGCAGTTTTTCATCTTCTTCTCCAACGCTACTATTTCTCTTTTCTCTTTCTATCTTTCTTTCTAAATTTTTCTTTTTGTTGTCATTGCATGTGATTGTTAACAATCTTGAGATCAAGATTGAATAGGAATTCTCAAAAGGTTTTAGGTTAATTCCAACATCTGGTATCTATAGCTCCGGGTGCGATTCAAGGAAGGAAAATTGTGATAGCGATGAATCATCTGAACGGGCACTTTCCGGCGAGCCTTCCGATTCCCAAGAAAGATAATTATGAGAATTGGTGCAAGCAGATTAAGGTGGTTTTTTGTTATCAAGATCTTTGGGATCTTGTGAAGGAAGGAGTAGTGCCGCTTGCAGAGAACGCGACAGCTCAAGAAAAGGCTGCACACAAAGAGTTGAAGAAGAAAAATTATAAAGCTCTCTTTATAATCCATCAGTGTGTCGATCCAGATAACTTTGAAAAGGTTAGTGATGTAGAGTCAGCAAAGGAAGCATGGGAGATTCTTGAAAAGTCGTTTGGAGGCGCAGAGAAGGTGAAAGAGACGAGGTTACAAACTCACAAGAGAACCTATGAGTTGCTTCAGATGGAAGACAATGAAAGTATAACAGATTTCTTGACCAGAGTTACAAAGCTGGTGAATAAAATCAAGGTATGTGGAGAGGTGTTGACATCAAGATCAGTTGTTACAAAGATCTTGAGGTCATTGGCTCCAAAGTTCGACCACGTGGTAGTAGCCATAGAAGAATCGAAAGAATTGTCAGTATTGATGAAGGAAGAGCTTCAATGGATACTTGAGTCTCATGAACAAAGGATGGCTAAAAAAGCTACAAAAAAGTCGAAGAGTGATATGGCTTTGCAGGCACAGTCAGAAAAGGAAAGGAAAGGCAAAGGAAGCTAGAATGGCAACAAAGGTAGAGGAGGCTACAACTATTCGACTGGTCGAAATTAGCATGAAGGAAACTGGTTGAATAAAAGAAAATCCTGGAACAAAGGCAACCAAAGAGGTGGTTCTGCAGGTAGAGGAAGAGGTGGTGGTCGAAAGCCGGATAAAAGTCACATTCAATGTTTTAATTGTTAGAAGTATGGTCATTATTTTAGTGATTGTCCAGAAAAGAAGAAGAATCAAGAAAATGATGTAAAGCTGGCGAAACATGAAGAAGAAGAAGAGATGTTGTTGATGGTCACAACAAGAGACGAAGAGAGATTCCAGGACCAGTGGTATTTGGACTCAAGATGCTCGTCACACATGACTGGAAGGAAAGATTAGTTTGTCAACATGAAGCCCTCGTCGAAGAACACGGTGAAGTTTGCAAATGACAACACTCTAGCAGCTGAAGGTGTTGGTGATGTTCTGATTATGAGGAAAAATGGCAAGAGGTTAACAATTTCCAATGTGTTTTACATACCAGGCATGAAAAGTAATTTACTCAGTATAGGGGCAGTTGGTCGAAAAAACTACAAGGTGTCGATCGAAGACAAGATGGTGAGAGTTCTCAACGCAGGTGGAACGTTGATCTTGAAGGCTCTAATGTCTCATAATAGGACCTTCAAGATTGAACTCAATGTGATGGAGCACAAGTGCCTATCAACTGTAGCTAGCAGAGATGAGTGGTTATGGCATTTTCGACTAGGCCATCTCAACTTCAATGACATCAGAGAGCTAGAGAGAAGAAATATGGCTTCAGGATTACCTAAAATTGACATTTCAAGTGAAGTCTGTGAAGAGTGTGTTCAGTCAAAACAACACAAGAATAGCTTTAGCAAGGATGCGGGAAGGAAGTCGAAGGTAATTCTAGAAGTCATATACTCTAATGTATGTGGTCCAATCCAGGTGGATTCGATTGCAAGCAACAAATACTTTGTCACGTTCATAGATGATTACAGTCAAAAGCTGTGGACTTACCTTATCAAGAAAAAAAGTGATGTGATCGAGGTATTTTCCAGATTCAAATCTATGGTCGAAAGACAGAGTGGTCGAAAGTTGAAAAATCTGAGGACTGGTGGTGGTGGAGAGTATGTGTTGAAAGAGTTCGATGCATTATGTGAGAAAGAAGGGATTGTGTATGAGGTGGTGCCACCTTACACTCCATAGCAAAATGGAATTGCAGAAAGGAAGAACAGAACCATCATGAACATGGTGAGAAGAATGTTGAATGGAAAACATCTACCCAAAGAATTATGGGGAGAAGCGGTTTCGACAACAACATATATTTTGAACAGATGTTCGACGAAGAAGCTTGAAGGAATCACACTAGAAGAATGTTGGTTCAGTGCCAAGCCTAGCCTCAATCACTTGAAGGTGTTTAGATCTATAGCACATAGACATGTGCCAGATCAGTTGAGAAGGAAACTTGATGATAAGTCGAATCAGGTGATCTTGATAGGATATCATTCGACTGGAGGTTACAAGTTGTTCGACCCAGTGAATAAGCAGGTAGTGATCAGCAGGGACGTGGTCATAGATGAGCTTAAAGAATGGGATTGGAATGAGAATGTCAAGAAGGATTCAGTGAGAATCTCTTGTGAAGAACCAGTCACTAAGGTCGAAAGAGAAGTTCGGCAGGAACAAGTCATAGATGAAGCAGGCCCAAGCAGACCTCGACGAACAAGACACATGCCTGTAAGGTTGCAAGAATGTGTAATTACATCAGATGATGTGGTTGATGAAGAGGGTGAGCTTGTACATTATGCTTTCTACGCAGATGTCGAACCAGTCAATGTAGCTGAGGCATTGAAAGATTTGAACTGGGTGAAAGCAATGAATGAGGAGTTAGAGTTCATCGAAGTCAACAACACCTGGCCACTTATCGAATTACCTCAAGGCAAGAAGGAAATTGATGTGAAGTGGGTTTACAAGGTGAAGATGAATCCTAGAGGAGAAGTAACTCGACACAAGGCGAGACTTGTGGTGAAAGTATTTCTTCAGAAGGAAGGAATTGACTTCGACGAAGTGTTTGCACCTGTTGTTAGGATCAAAACAATCAGGTTGGTTGTTGGTATAACAAATATGAATAATTGGCACACATGTCAGATGGACGTGAAGTATGCATTCCTTAACGACCCCTTAGACGAAGAAGTTTATGTTGCACAACCAGCTGGGTATGTGAAACGAGGCAAAGAAGGAAAGGTGTACAGACTGCATAAAGCCCTGTATGGACTCAAGCAAGCTCCAAGAGCTTGGAATAAAAAAATCGACAGCTTCTTAAGAAAGAAGGAATTAGTGAAATGTACGACTGAGCATAGAGTGTATGTAAGGAGAAGCGATAGTGAATTGCTTATTCTATGCCTCTATGTCGATGACCTGTTGATAACAGGAAGTTGCAAGAAGGAGATCGAAGATTTCAAACATGACTTAAGTAAGGAGTTTGAAATGTTAGACTTGGGAAATCTCTCATATTTCCTTGACATCGAATTCTACAAGACTAGTAGAGGTTTGATGATGCACCAAAGAAGATATGCAGGCGAAATACTCAAGAGATTTGAGATGCAAGATTACAACCCAACTTCGACTCCAGTTGAGACCAGATTACAACTGTTGAAAGATTCAGATGAAGATGATGTCGACCCTACCAAATACAGAAGACTTATTGGGTCACTTCGATACCTTTGTCACACAAGGCCTGACTTAGCATAAAGTGTGGGTATGGTAAGTAGATTCATGTATAAGCCAAAGGTATCACACCTCGCAGCAACGAAGAGGATACTGAGGTATCTGAAAGGGACTCTCGACTACAACATTTTATTTCCTGCAGCTGATGAAGGAAAAGAATGCAAGTTAGTGGATACACTGACTGTAGTTGGTGTAGTGATGCTGAGGATAGAAAATCCACAGTCGACTATGTGTTTATGTTAGGTGGTGCACCAGTTGCTTAGAGTTCGAGAAAGGAGCCAGTAGTGGCATTGTCGTCATGCAAAGCAGAGTACATAACTGCTTCCCTTTGTGCATGTCAAGCAACCTGGATGGTGAACCTGGTCAAAGAGATCAGAGGGAAGAGTCATGGAGCAATTACCATGAAGATCGACAACATGTCATCTATCAACTTGGAGAAGAATCCAATAGCACATGGTCGAAGTAAGCACATTGAAATGAGGATCCATTATCTTCGAGACCATGTAGGAGAAGGGAAGATGAATTTGGAACACTACAAAACTGAAAATCAGATTGCAGATATCATGACGAAGGGGGTGCAGGTCGAAGTTTTCAGATGACTAAGAGCCATGATGAATATAGACAGTTTAGACACAATGAATTAGGTGGTGTGTTAAATATGTAATTCATTGTTTTAGAAAGATTATATTTGATTTAGAAAGATCAGATTTGATTTAGAAAGATTAGATTAGATTAGATATTTTTGGGCTTTTATAGTTTGGGCTTTAGCTTGATATGCAAGTTAACATAAATCTATAAATAGGGAGGAACCCTTATCATTGTAATCATCAAGTTTGATAATTCACAGTTTGCAGTTGCAAGTGAATATTGAAAGTTTCCACATTTTATGGGCAGAAAGAATTCTGCAGTTTTTCATCTTCTTCTCCAACGCTACTATTTATCTTTTCTCTTTCTTTCTTTCTTTCTTTCTCAATTTTTCTTTTCGTTGCCATTGCGTGTGATTGTTAACAATCTTGAGATCAAGATTGAATAGGATTTCTCAAAAGGTTTTGGGTTAATTCCAACAATTATACCCCTTGGTTCTTTTATAAAACCAAGGGGAAATGTTATTTCTTTTTTAATTAAAAATAAAATAAAAATAGGGACTTTCCCCTCGATTTTATAATGGATTTGAGGTAATATATTACTTGGAAAAATGGTGAATAGTAAAAAAATTAAAAGTAACATGTATTATTTCCTTTTTTAATTTTTTTACCACTCGCCACTTTCTTTGTTTGCTGCAATATTCAAAACAAAATTTTCTTGATCTTGTATTGTGAAACAACAACATTCCTTGCAATTTACAGCATGTTTATGATTAAATTTCTCAATGTTATTAACCGAGGATATCAATAAGTTATGGCCTCCACCAAGAATGATGTTGTCCGTCAAGAATCGACTGCCGCCGCTTTTCCCGACAACGCCGACCACATCCTCTCCGGAGCTACTTTCTCGGAGACAGATCCTCGTGACGGTAAAACCGCCTCCCCTAATCCCGATGACGTGAAACCCCAACACAGGCTGCTGAACGTGTTTTCGAGCCTATTCTGGTTCCACAAAACGCTGACCCCAGCACGGCTGCTCTCATAGCCTCCCTCAACAGATCAAACCTCTTGATCTTCCAGCCAGGTGAAAAGATCAACGCTCTCGAGCACGTCCTCCAGGAGCGCCTGTCTTCGGAGAAGCCTCGTAGCCTGTCTTCGCATCTTCGGTCTCCCCCTCAGAAATGAAGGCGTGACAGGTCTAGAAGCCTCTCCCTAGAGAGAAGACGATCAAGGTCAGAAGAGCCCGCGTCCGATCTTGCTCGAAGACGATGTAAGTCTCCTCCGCGAAAGTCAAGATGTTCCCCGGCGTCAAAGAAGTCCAGGCCCTCAGAAAGGTACGAGCATCGCCGTTTGCGCAGGCATTCTCCACGACGAAGTAGGAGCCGCGGTCGCAGTCATTCTTTTTCTCGTTCCCCGAGCACAAGCAGCGACGACGACGTCTATGGCCCCCTCTCGCAAGAGATCATGGACACTAGAATTCCTCGTGGGTTGGAAAAGCCCCCCGCTTTAGCAACCTATGATGGGACCTCTGACCCCGGCGAGCACATAGAGAACATAGAGGCAATGCTCCACTACCACAACGTAGTTGGGGCCATAAAATGCAGATTGTTCCCAATCACCCTCAGGAAGGGGGCTATGGCTTAGTTCAAGCGCCTTCCCTGAGGGTCGGTCACGTCGTGGAGAGATCTGAAGAGCCGGTTTGCCCAGAATTTTACGGCTTCCCGACGACATCCCAAGTCGGAGGCCACCTTGGAAGCTATCATACAAGGCAAAGACGAGTCCTTGCGAGCATATATCGAACTGTTTAACAAAGAAGCCGTGGAAGTCCGCACTATGGACCACATGAAAAAATATCTTCTCGAAAAGGGCTTTAGACCAAAGAGCGAGTTTCGCAAGGCTGTCGGAATCAAGACTCCTCGAACATTAACAGAACTTCTCTGAAAAGCTGAAGCGTACATACAGTACGAAGAGAAGGAGGCCGCATACTATGCCCGGGACGCAAGAGATCGCGAAAACACCTAGGCACCAAAAAAAGATGAGTCGGAGACATCCCGACAAGGAAAAGAGAGGCGACGAGATGACCGCCCCGAGAAGGGAAAGGGTCAGCTGGTCGATTCACGGAGTATACCCTGCTCACCGCTCCTCGCGAGCGCATTCTCTCCGAATGCATCAATACAGAGTTCAAGCAGGGAGGCGTCAGGTTCCCCAAACCGACGACGTCCAAAGGCAACGTGGATAAAAGTAAATATTGTTGTTTCCACTGCAGCCATGTGTAGCTAGCGATTTTGGACGCCGTTCTTAAGCGCTGGTCGCTCTCTGCGGTTGAGCTTAAAACTACAGGTCGATTCATTTTTTATCCTATTGTGAGCTGAATAAGGAAGGGAAATAGATGTCTCCAATTAACCCTGCTTGCATACTGAGTTTAAACAGCAGTCTGTTAGGTTACAGATGCTATCAATGTGGGGGGCCTTTGTACTGGTTATTCGTATTTCGCCAATACGGGTTTCTTTCTTTCTTTTTTCTAGGCAAAGGGTTTTTGGCGAGGAATAAGGATTAGGATGTTAGGACTGGTGCTTTTGAATTACTGCTTTTAATTGATGGAGATATGGGATTTGGGTTTTTTGTTGATTGCGCTCGCTAAGATCTTTTCTTTCGATCTTATGCCTACGTATTCCCGTTTACCGAAACATGGAAATCAGAGCGTTCGTAGTTCCTCCTATTCTATGGGAGGAAATTGGTTTTTGGTGTCTTGTTCAAAGCCCAAGACGTGAAGTGAAAGGTGATTTGTATCTTGTTCAAAGCCCAAGATGTGAAGCTAAAAGACCTCGACTTTAGAGAGAATTTGTCATCTCTAAAGAGGGGAGAAGGAGAATTACTTTAACTGGGATACGCGGATCCGAGCAATGCCATAATTTCCGAAGAAAGGGTTTTAACCTGAAGGAGAAGACTTTAACTCAATGTAGAGCAATGCCATCTTTCCTTAGGAATTTCTCATGCTAAAAGAGGGACAGTGGCATGGATGTAGATGATCCAGAGGCTTGCCGCTTACAGCGATTAGATGAAGGGAAAGGAGTTGTTGATGTTTGTTTACTGTGAACGAGGCACATCTTTGATGCTAAAAGGTTGATTGGATCAACCAGTGGTTTTCTTATACAAAGCCTAAGAGGAGGCTAATTTCCGCTAGGAAAATCATTATACAAAGCCTAAGAGGAGGCTATTTTGTGTCTCGTACAAATCCCGAGAGAGAGGCTAAAGGTTTTTGACCCAGTGGGGCATATCGTTATACAAAGCCTAAGAGGAGGCTAGCAAAGAGTTCGACTCTTGCTTAAGGGATTTATATCTCGTACGAGGCCCGAGATGGAGGCAAAAAAAGGGTGATTGACTCAACGAGGGAATCTTTTGTGTCTCATACAAAGCCTGAGAGAGAGGCTAAAAGGTTGTTTTGACTCCACTGGGGAAAATTTTGGTATCTCGTACGAAGCCCGAGATGGAGGCTATTGTAACTGTTTCAGTTGAGTGACAGATCCTATATACTGATTTAAAAGAGAAAATCAGTTCTTATATGCACATCACTGTACACAGGGATTTAATTTGAGGATCAGGGATATTTCCTTCTCTTTGAGGAAATGGGAAATCCAAAGGGTATTGAGACTATCCGAGTCTGCGGGTTTTCTTCCTATTTAATGAAGGGTGCTTGAGAATGTCTTTGAAACTCAAGGAAGTTAGATTGTTCGTGTCTAGAGTTTTATCTTTTGTACTATGCTTCGAGAAACAGTAGTAGACTCTATGAAAGGACTGTTCTATAAGGATGACTAGGTTCTGTTCCTATACCTCTAGGAGGTCGTCGGGACAATTTGTACGAAGCCCAAGAGGAGGCTGGAATCTTTTAAGAAGCCGACGGGTCCTTGTACGAAGCCCAAGAGGAGGCTATCATTCCCGGAGGAAGAGATCATTATACGAAGCCTAAGAGGAGGCTGTGAATACTTCTAAGAAGCCGTAGGGTCCTTGAATAATGCCCAAGAGGAGGCCGGATTGCTTATAGGAAGCCTGTGGGTCCTTGTACGATGCCCAAGAGGAGGCCGATGCTTTTAAGAAGCCCGTGGGTCCCAAACCAAAGAAAAGTTCAAGAAAACTCTTTTAAAGATAAAACCACTGGTAAACGTGCGAGGTTTACTATCCAGCAACTTTTATCTTTTCGAGAGAGTTTGAACAGTTCGGAGGTTTGAAGAAATTCAAGAGAAGTTTCACCGAGAATAATTCATCTCTGGGGAATAGAATTTCTTGACGATTCCTAAGGAGGACAGCCGAAGAGAAGACTGTATCTGGTGCTCCTATTGGGGATCTAGGCGTCTATTTCTACGAATAAGTGAAACGACGTCACCTAGTTCTAGACGTAGTTGCCGGGGAAACTCGAAATATATATACTATTATTACACAGTAGATATGAGTTTATGAAAGGAGACTTACAGTGAGCAGCCCCACAATACAGTTTATAATATGAAAGCAGTAAATGAAAGCGATAACCACTTACTCGGTTGTAGTGCTTCCATGTTGTTTGGTTAGTTGTTCAACAAAGAAAGATTGAAAACAACAGTATATTCAAAATCAAAGGAGAAAGTGCTTTGAAAAAGAAAGATTTGGGGCTTACAGCTCAAGGAGAGGCCCAGGGTTTTATCAGTGAGCGCACTATTTGAATTTGTACAGAGGGACTTATACAAGTGACTGGGGCCCAAAATGGTTTTCTGTACAAAGGGATGGGTCTTATACTCTCTCAAGAGGCCCAAAAAGGTTTAAAGAAAAAGAGTGGGGCTTATAACACGAGGGTAGGCCCAAACGATTTTTCGTTTAAAAATGGCGATCGCGCCGAGGTTTTCTTTTAACGCAGAGGGACTTATACAATAAGTGAGGCCCAAAATGTTTTGGTTAAAAGGGGATTGGGTCTTACACTCTAATAGAGGCCCAAAGTGTTTTTGAATGGGTCTTATAGCTCAAGGAGAGACCCAGATGATTTTTGAAAAGGCGACGATCGCGCCGTTTGTTTTTTGACGGTATCGGGACTTATACAATAAGTGAGGCCCAAAGATGATTTGGTCAAAAAAGGATTGGGTCTTACACTCTAATAAAGGCCCAAAGTGTTTTAAAAATGATTTATGAGGGTTGAATTAATCCAAAACCCTAATTTGTTTTCAAAATGTATTTAATTGAATAAAAATTCAATTAAAATGATCAAAAATTGTTTAACACATGGAAAACAAATTGTGATCTTGGATTAATGCTTCAAAAATTAAGTATTGACCTACAAAATAATTAGAAAGCATTAAAAGTTGCAAAATCAATGTAGAAAAAATATTTAAAATGCCAAAAACAATTAAAACATTAATTCTTTGCAAAAATATCAATTATATGAAATAAATAATATTTTTGGGATTTTTTGATAAAATAAAATATTTTAACATTTTTGTGAATTATTAAAAAAAGAATCAACTCAAAATCATTAAAACTCAGAGAGAAATTAATTTTTGAATCAATTAAACAAAATCACAAAATTCAAATATTCAAATATATGAAAATGGCGCCAAGAACAATCACCAAGAACACGCGCGTTTTTCAGTTTGCCCAGATTTGCATTTTCCATTCAATCTCACTGAATACGTAATTATAACATGCAATCCACATATCATTATGCTCGCCTCAACCTCACGATCATGTCTATGTACTTTAATTTCATTTAAATTAAACATACAACAAGAAATCACGAAGAAACCTCAAGAACCCTAATTTCTGCATGAAGGCTAGGATTTTTGATACACGATTCAAACAATGCAATTAATTGAGGGGAAACATTCCATGCATGATTATGAACATATGGCCAAATTATTGTGCGAGGAAATATGCATAGATTGAGATATGCCCAAGTTTAGGCTTACCTCCAAGTCGTGACAGCAAGTTCAGATGTGATTTTGAGTTGGAGGTGTTACAGATGAGTGGTGATGATCTGGACAGCTTCCCTACACCATATGGAGTGTGTTTGAACACTTGGATTGAATTGAAATGGACTGGATCAGTTTATGGCATCTCAGCTGCAACTTCACTTCAAACTTGTGTGGATGGCAAGTGATTTTGAGATTTTGATGTTTCAGAAGTTATGTGAGTGTTTGATCAGCTCATATGTGATGTATGTGAGGTGTGTGAGTGATTGGTTTGTGCAGAATTGTTCTCAAACTCAAAACCCGAAAGCTACCTTGCTAAGAAAGGCATTTTTGCCAAGAGAAAGAGATTTTGAGGAAAGCATCTGTTAGATGGCTTTGGTGTACTCAAACTGACCACAATTGAGCTCTATTTATAGTATAGCAAGTTTGTTTTGCAAGGAATAGTACATGGCAACTGGTAAGTAGGTTTCCTCAATGTTGGCCAATGGAAATGAAAGTCTCCTCTAGCCATTGACTAGAGGTTAGGGCACAGAGCTTTGGTCCCCTTGGTCTTGGATAAGTCTTGACTGATTTCAGATGAGAATGGCTCAGTCCATACCTCCTTGATGGTTCCATTGAATGCCTCATTCCAAATTTGAAGTCTTGTCCCTATTTTGGCAACTCTAGGTTCAACATGCTATTCCTTGTTCCTTGGACCTTGGAGGCTTGGCTCAGTGATTGTCCCCTTTGGATTCAATCCTCTGAGGTGTCCAAGTGGATTGGAGCAATTGCAATTGGCTGATTTTGGCAAATCGAGCCAAAATGCAAATTCTGCCTTGCCTTGACAGATTTCAACAAGGCAACTTGCCAATGTTGTATCTCATGATGTAGGTTGAATTTGGCAATGTTCTTGGCCATTTTGGAAAGCTCTTACATGATACAACAACTGTTTGAACAAGTTTGGTTTTGATCTCTTTTGATTCCAAGTGAAAAATCCCCCTACATTTGGCAAAAAGTGAAGCAGAATTCTGACTTAGTGAAAATTTCACTAAGTGTTGGAAAAAGTGACATTTTCACTTTTCAGCCACTTTGATCACTCCATAACTCAAAATCCTTAATGAATTGGAATGACTTGTAGTTGAAGTTTTTGTAGGTGATAATGAGGGATACAAATCCATATTTGGATGAGAAAAAATGGCCTTGTAGTTTAGGAGTTATGGTCCTTCAAAGTTGGTACCTTTGCCACTTTATTTTTAACTTAGAAAAATTTCTAAGTTTTATGGTTACCCCTTTTACAAGTTATCTCACTTTTCTTGATTTTTCTTGATGAATGATGATTCAAATCATACATTAACATCATTTTAGGGTTAAAAATCCATTTTGGTGAAAAATCTCAAAAAGTCAAAGTTGACTTTTGTGCACAGTTGACTTTTTATCAGATGAATTCCAAACTGTGCAATTCTTCAGGAAATCATGTCCTTGACCTAAATAAAACTTGATGGACATGTTCCATGGGTGTCATAGGGTATATTTAATCATGTATTAGGGTTTGGGAGCATGTCTTGGTCAAAAGTCAAAGTTACAGTTGACTTTTCCCTTAAAACCCTAATTGTGGTGCAGATGAAAATGAGACTTGTTGCTCAAGCTTCTTGGATCAATCCATTGTTCCAAATGGATCAATATGGTGTATTAGAGACCCTCAAATCATCTCTTGAGGTCTTGGCTCATGGTTTGTCCCAAAAGTCAACTTAGGGGTGAATTAGGTCAAGAAACCCTAATTCCTGATTTTTGATGAATGCATCCCCTGAGGCAAAATTGACTTGATGCATGGGTTCATGAGGTTCCATGAATTATATTAGGTCATGTTTTGGATCATTGCCTTGTGCCCAGATGAAAATTTCCATCTGGAGGCCTTGGTCGACCAAAACCCTAATTTGGTGACACTGTCGATCTTGAGACTTGATCCACCTAGAAGGGAGCAGCCTTGTGCTTAATCCTTGAAGTGGGAGTCCTTTTTGATCCATTGTGGATGTTTGAGAGATTAGACAAGTTGAAGATCATGTCATTTCTTGATTGATCCTTTGTCTAAGCACTCAGAGAGGGCTTGAAACCCTAATTTTGATTGTATTGGATGCTCACCCATCTTTGGGGAGACTGATGAAGCATGATGGTTCATCCATATTGTGATGATGATTTTCACAATGATGGGAAATCTAAGTGGTCAAAATTTGGGGTATTACACCATGGCCATACGACCGAGGACTGCGTGCACCTTAAAGATGCTATTGAGATCCTCATCAAGGAGGGTCATTTGAAGCAGTATATCAAGAAAGGTGAGTCTTCACAACGAGAGGCTTCAGACTTGAAGAAGGAAGCAAAATCATCTCCACCCAGTCCTCCCCCGCAGGTCGCTATGTCCATCACGCGACCAGAGGACTTTGCCGTCCCAGATCATTTCGAGGAGTCGTCCCAGATGTTCGCGCTCAGCACTTGGGAATCATTCCCTACAGCCATGGTTATCTCAAGCGGGGTGGTACAATGAGCTGATAGTGGGATCTGTCAAGCAAAAGTTCGAGCAGCTTATTGATTGCAGTCTTGACCGGCTGTCTACACTTGAAAAGATCAAAGGGTGCTCTTAGCCGGTCACCTTTTACCACGAAGAGCTGCCTGAAGACTCTCCCAACTTACACATCCCCTTGCTCATCAAGGCAAGTTGGCAAGCACCGACGTCAAAAGAATCCTGGTCGACTAGGGCAGTTCGGTGGACATAATGTACACTGGCCTGTTTCATGCCCTCAAGCTCGGCCAGAAGAACCTTTCACCGTACGTGAGATCCGATTTGCAGGGGTTCAACAGAGCCACGGCCAGACCCTAGGGGTACGTGGAGCTCCAAGTCACATTCAGGGAAGAAGAGGCGTCCAGGTCAATCAAGACCCAATTCCTGGTGATAGATTGCCCGTCACTGTACCAATGCATCTTGGGGATACCTGCCCTCGCAGAGTTATTTGATGTCCCTTCAACGGTCCACCTCATGTTAAAGTATTATATAGAGAAGGGTTACGTCACAATATTACACGGGG
This sequence comes from Lathyrus tuberosus, assembly GCA_022829125.1. Lineage (NCBI taxonomy): Eukaryota > Viridiplantae > Streptophyta > Magnoliopsida > Fabales > Fabaceae > Lathyrus > Lathyrus tuberosus. Next base: position 1,513,261 of record JALAZF010000274.1, on the reverse strand, counting down.
ACATAGAGGTTGCCCGCAGATGTTTTGAAGCAGCAACCCGGGGACAAAACCAGATCGGTACAACGCCCAGAGCAGCCAAGCGGGCATGGGAGGAAGATCATCCATCTGGAGACGGCCAACCGGACAAAAAGCCTGCACTCCCTGTACACACTATCGACCTTGACAACTGAATTTCAAAAGAAAGCAAGGAAAATAGCGACGAAGGTACGTCAACAGGGACGACCACCTCCTCCACAATGGCCCTCATGCGACTAGTTCCAGACGGGGAGTTCGAAGTCATCACCTTTAGCAATAACCCCCGATAGAGGGGTGAAGATTGGTGCTGGACTGCCCGATGAGGTCAAGCAACAGCTGAAGAAGTGTCTGGATGACAACGCTGACATGTTTGCTTGGAGTGTCGTTGACATGCCCGGCTTGGACCCTGAGACCGCATGCCACCATTTGACCATCGACCCAGCTGCCCGTGTCGTCGCGCAGCGCAGGGGGAAACAATCTGACGAAAAGGCACAGGCTGCCGAAAAGCTTGTACAAGACCTCTTAGAGGTGAAATTCATTTCGGAGGCCACGTATACAACCTGGTTGTACAATATTGTACTTGTTAAAAAGGATAGTGGAAAATGGCGCATGTGCATTGACTATACTGATCTCAACCGGGCTTTCCTAAAAGATGTTTACCCCTTACCGAGCATAGATAAGCTCATGGACAACTCTGCAGGTTTCAAACGTTTGTCCTTTATGGACGCCTATTCGGGGTACAATCAAATCCCCATGGCCGAAGAGGGCAAGAGGTACACCGCATTCATGACCTCCTCAGGGAACTATTACTACAATGTAATGCCCTTCGGTCTGAAAAACGCTGGGGCCACGTACCATCACATGATGAACAAGGTCTTCCGATCAGAAATCGGAGACATGCTCGAGGGCTTGAAACCCTAATTTTGATTGTATTGGATGCTCACCCATCTTTGGGGAGACTGATGAAGCATGATGGTTCATCCATATTGTGATGATGATTTTCACAATGATGGGAAATCTAAGTGGTCAAAATTTGGGGTATTACAGATGCCCTTATTTAATCTTCTTGGACCCGAGCGTATGAATGACGAAGGGATTCGACCATTCGGGGTGCAAGAGGATTAAATATCAGAATATCCGAAATTTTGATGGTGGTTATGAATGGTAGCTTACACATTCATCTTCTTTAACTAAGCGATGATGCTTAGAAAAAGGTAAACTTCCCCTCGATCATGGTCTTCAGCCAAGGAACTGGTCTCAGTTTTCTTTTGAAATAAACCTCCCCTCGTTCTTGGTTTCCTACCAAGGAACTGGTCTTAGTTTCTGATTTAAACTTCCCCTCGATCCTGGTTTCCTACCAAGGAACTGGTCTTAGTTTCTGATTTAAACTTCCCCTCGATCCTGGTTTCCTACCAAGAACTGGTCTTAGTTTCTGATTTGAACTTCCCCTCGATCCTGGTTTCCTACCAAGAACTGGTCTTAGTTTCTTTTGTCAATAAACTTTACTGACAAGGGACGCTATTCGTAGCGGCTTTCCTTCAAACTTCTCGCCGAATTTTCCTGGGGAGATGCCATTTGAGTGGAAAAAGTTTTGATGTCAGACTTGTTGGGGAACCCAGTCGTCTGAGTTGTAGAGTTGTACAAACTTCTCTGTTGGAGACACCATCTGTCGATTCTACTGGGGAAAGCGAGTCTCTTGAGAAACTGTTTTCATTTGGGATCTTTCATCATACTTTTCTCGGGATCTTCCCGGAGAAACGCCATATGATGGGGTCCAATTTTGTGGGGCCGATGACCTTTTCATCAGCGGTCCTTTCGGAGCAAAACTGGCATGCTGCCGAATCTCTGATCACGAGGCTTTCTCTGTGGATTTTCCTTAATCCGGGAAAGCGAGGATATCATCTTCAATGGCGAAGAGTGACATTTGTTGAAGGTTCTCTGATTTTTCAGAGGTTCAAGTTATCAAAGTGGCCAAGTGCCGACTCTGATCTAAAGATACACTGGTGGCGAGATTGTGCAGACACAACACTTCCTGACGAGGAAAGAACTGACAAACTCGATTGAGAAAACTGTTTATCACTAGGGGACAAGACCGACTCAAGTGATAGTGATGCAATATGAAATGTAAATGCAAATAAAATGCATGAAGTATGTATGTTTATGCTGACAAAACAGACGCGACATACAGACTAATGGATGAACACAATTGGATACTCGGCCATCACGGGGCGAAGAAGTACCGTTGATTCAAAATAGCAATTCCACCTTGCTTAGGAGAGATAGTCCCGTTGGGAGCTATGTTGATCGGGCTTAGGAGATGAGAACTCGGCCGAGGATGTCAGACGAAACAAGGTCTCTGACACAGTTGATCCCTTCATTTAGGCATACTGGCTTAGAAGGAGTACTTTGATTCTGCACTTTGAAGTTCGCTTACTTCGGGAGAAGCAATCGATGTTCTTCTGATGTTCAACAGTCAAAAGAAATTGTCATCTTTATTTTAAAAGCAGAAAAAGTTTTAACAAGTAAATTCATTTTTGTTTTATTTCAAGAATCGCTGATTAAGTTTAAACAACGTTGTTCTGTAAAGCTAAAACAAGTTAAGAATTACAAACAAAAGCACAAGGGCTCAAATTTTATTGATAAGATGGAGATCAGCCAAACGCGTGATTCCAAAGAGTATATGCAAAGTTAGAAAATGGTAATTTACAGGGAAAAGGGCTACGTTGAAACATAACGACCACTATCCTTCTACCAACTTTGAATTCAGGGCATCCTGAGCTTCCGTCGAAGATGACCTTGACTGGAGTTTTCCTCCGATAGATGATGTAACTACTGCTGCTGAGGGACTTGCCTCTGTTGAACATAGTTACTTGCCATTATCCCTAACTTTTGCCTGGATTGTACTACGAGATTTCCAATCCATCGGGATGATTTTTTTCATGTCTCTAACTTTTGCCTGGACCGCCCTTTTGGGTTTTCAATCCACCGAGACGTTTTTTTTTTTAGTTTAGGCGAAGTATTTCTTGACTACATCAACATTCGTGGGGTAGGAAAATTCCTCTCCGTCCATGGTTGCAAGTCTCAAGGCGCCGCCTGAGAAAGCTTTCGTGACCACATAGGGGCCATCATAATTCGGGGTCCATTTGCCCCGAGAGTCAGTGAGAAATGATTGTATCTTCTTGAGCACGAGGTCTTCTTTTTTGAAAATACGAGGTCGGACTTTTTTGTCGAACGCCCTTTTCATTCTCTGTTGATACAACTGACCGTGGCATAGTGCCGTGATTCTCTTCTCTTCGATCAGGTTCAGTTCGTCGTGTCGACTTTGACACCATTCAACTTCGGTGAGCTGAGCTTCCATCAATACCCTGATTGACGGGATCTCTACTTCTATGGGAAGCACTGCCTCCATGCCATATACTAGAGAGAAAGGGGTTGCCCCTGTTGAAGTGCGGATAGATGTGCGATAACCATGAAGAGCAAAGGGTAGCATCTCGTGCCAGTCTTTATAGGTTACAACCATCTTTTGAACAATCCTCTTGATATTCTTGTTAGCCGCTTCTACCGCTCTGTTCATCTTTGGTCGGTAGGGAGATGTGTTATGGTGTTCAATCTTGAACTCAACGCACAACTCTTTCATCATCTTGTTGTTCAAGTTAGATCCATTATCAGTAATGATCTCGCTTGGAACACCATAACGGCAGATGATATTGTTTTTGATAAATCGGACCACCACTTGTCGGGTTACATTGGCGAATGACGCTGCTTCGACCCACTTGGTGAAATAATCAATGGCTACCAGGATGAACCGATGTCCGTTTGAAGCCTTGGGCTCAATCATACCAATCATGTCGATTCCCCATATGGAAAAAGGCCACGGGGAAGAAAGAACTTTGAGATGTGATGGCGGTACATGAATTTTGTCGGAGTATATCTGACACTTGTGACACCTCCTCATGTACTTGTAGCAGTCGGATTCCATTGTCAACCAATAGTACCCTGCTCTGAGAATTTTTCTCGCCATTGTGTGTCCGTTGGCATGAGTGCCAAAGGATCCTTCATGAATTTCTTTCATGAGCATGTCTGCTTCTGGTCTGTCGACGCATCGGAGCAAGACCATGTCAAAATTTCTCTTATAAAGAGTGCCACCGCTCAGGAAGAAGTTTCCAGCCAATCTTCTGAGGGTCTTTCTATCTTTTTTGAGTGCCCCAGATGGGTACTCTTGTTTCTGAAGGAAGCATTTGATATCGTGATACCAAGGTCTGTCGTCTATGACTGCTTCAATCGCGAAGATGTAAGCGGGCCGTTCAAGGCGCATTATGTCGATCTTAGGTATGTCATTCCATCGACCTACACTAATCATGGAATAGAGAGTGGCTAATGCGTCAGCCATGTGATTCTCATCACGAGGGATGTGATGAAAGTCGACTCTGTTGAAGAAGGGTAACAACCTTCTTGCATAGTCTTTGTAAGGAATCAATCCTGATTGATATGTGTTCCAATCTCCTTTTATCTGGTTAATAACCAAGGCTGAATCGCCGTATACGTTCAAGTTTTTGATCCTTAAATCAATCGCTTCTTCGAGACCCATGATACATGCTTCGTATTCGGCCTCGTTGTTCGTACATTTGAACGTAAGTCTAGCAGTGAAAGGAATATGGGTACCCCGAGGGGTAACAATGATTGCCCCAATTCCGTTTCCATAATGATTAACTGCTCCGTCAAAGATAAGTCCCCACTGGGAACCTGGTTCTGGCCCTTCACTGGGTAGCGGTTCATCGCAATCTTTCATCTTTAGATACATGACATCTTCGTCTGGGAAGTCAAACCCGATTGATTCTTGATCGTCAATCGGTTGATGAGCCAAATGATCGGCTAAAATACTTCCTTTAGCGGCTTTCTGAGCATGGTACTCTATGTCATATTCTGATAGTAACATCTGCCAACGGGCAATCCTTCCCATGAGAGCAGGTTTTTCGAAAACGTACTTGATGGGATCCATTTCGGAGACTAACCAAGTAGTATGACGAATCATGTACTGGCGAAGACGTTTGGCTGCCCAAGCCAAAGCGCAACAAGTTTTCTCAAGCATTGTGTACCGAGTTTCGCAGTCGGTGAATTTCTTGCTTAGATAGTAAATGGCAGACTCTTTCCGTTTAGTTTCGTCTTGTTGGCCAAGTACACATCCCATTGAGCCCTCTAGGCCTGTGAGGTAAATGATTAGTGGTCTTCCTTCCACTGGAGGTGATAGAATCGGAGGATTCAACAGATATTCCTTAATACTGTCGAAGGCGGTTTGGCAGTCTTCTAACCAAACGCAATCCTGGTTCTTTTTGAGTAATTTGAAAATCGGCGCACATGTAGCGGTGATAAGGAATATGAATCTGGAGATGTAGTTCAAACGTCCCAGGAATCCTCTGACTTGTTTTTCAGTTTTCGGAGAAGGCATTTCTTGAATGGCCTTGACCTTGTCAGGATCAACCTCAATCCCTTTCTGGCTGACGATGAACCCTAGTAGTTTCCCCGAACGGACACCGAAGGTGCACTTGTTGGGATTCAAGCGGAGCTTGAATTTTCTTAGACGTTCGAACAATTTTGACAAATGTTCAACGTGCTCATCCTCTGTTCTTGATTTTGCAATCAAATCATCGACATATACCTCGATTTCTTTATGTATCATGTCATGAAACAGAGTAGTCATGGCCCTTTGATAGGTTGCCCCGGCATTTTTCAAACCGAACGGCATTACTTTATAACAAAAGGTACCCCATGGGGTAATGAACGAAGTTTTCTCCATGTCTTTCGGTGCCATTTTGATCTGGTTATAGCCCGAGAATCCATCCATGAAGGAGAATACTTTGAACTTTGCTGTGCTGTCAACCAGCATGTCAATGTGTGGTAAAGGAAAGTCGTCCTTTGGACTTGCCTTGTTCAGATCTCTGTAATCAACACACATTCTGACCTTTCCATCCTTTTTGAGAACGGGTACGATGTTGGCTAACCATTGAGGATATTCAGATGTAGCGAGGAAACCCGCGTCGATCTGTTTTTGTACCTCCTCTTTGATTTTGATGGCCATGTCCGGGTGAGTGCGTCTCAACCTTTGCTTTACTGGCGGACATTCTGATCTTAACGGTAAGTGATGTTCGACGATGCTGGTATCCAACCCTGGCATATCCTGATAGGACCAAGCGAACACATCGGGGAATTCTTTGAGAAGCTTTATCAAACCCTCTCTAGCAGTTGGACTGAGCAGTGCTCCGATCCTGATTTCTTTTCTCTCTTGCTCTGAACCCAGGTTTACTGTTTCCAACGGTTCTTTGTGAGGTTCAATGGACCTTTCCTCTTGTCTGAGTAGTCGGGAGATCTCTTCTGGAATTTCGTTGTCATTCTCTTCTTTAGCCTCGAATACCGGGAACTCAAAGTTGGAAGAAGGCATCGGATCGTATGTTTCAACGGGGTATAAAACAAGCAATCTGCATGACGTGATGATTCGTGTTTAGAAGAGATAGAGAAAATGCAAGTGTGTGCAGTGTTTTGATTTTACTGCTTGTTTTTATTATTGAATGTTTTTTAGGATTACCATTTTCTGAAAAAGCAAAAAGAGAAAACAGCAATTAATGCGGAAATTACAGAACGACATTATTTTATTAATGAACAAGTCGAATCTTGAAACTACAGCCCTATAAAACAAAACTCTGTCGCTTTGGGCAAAGCGAAGAGGGAAATTTACAGAAAGCGAGCCCTATCAAAACATCTGTTTCACCTGGGTAGGGTGAAAGGTTAAAAGATGGCAATTACTTTGACTGACGAACGACCTTCGGAACCTCGACGGCAACCCATTGGCGGCGAACTCCTCGGTGAATCACAAAGTCTGGCACCTTCCTTGATTTGCCTTTAGAAATAACGCTGATTTCTAGTGGAGCAGGATCATTGGGATCTGTCTCCTAAGCAGAGTTGTCGTAGGAGGACTCCTCTGTTGCGTTTTGCATAGCATTGGTGCTTTCAACTGCATCTCCCCATCCAGTTGGCTGGATATCTTCGAGCCTGATACGAGAGCTTTCGGGAGTAGTGTACTTGACCATAAAGTCGTATTTTCCACTTGGTTGTCCCAGAGTGTCCCAAATTTCTTTGGAACTGGAGAAGTTATCCCTTTCGATGAAGTTGACCTCAGGAAAAGCATAGTTGATGAATTATAGTCCTGCAAACGTTGCGAATTCATCTTTATGTTGAGTAGTCTCTGAATGACCTGAGTGTTGATCCCATGACATGGCAAGGACACATGTATTCTGTTCAATGATGGTCAGCTGAGTTTCATTACTCGGCTGACTTTCTTGCCCCAAGTTTCCTGGGTAAGGTTGCCACATTGGCAGACCATCCATCGGGCCATAGTAATTGTGATCAAAGTTGTCTTTCATCAGAGTGTCTTCCTCTAATGAATTTGGCGGAGCACAGCATCCTTTCGGATCACAATCTCCACATATCATTTCGACATCTCATCTTGGTATAAATCTCGGACTTTCTGTAGGAAAGCAAAAAGGCATAGGCGCCTCTTCCTGAGACATATAGCCGTCCTTGTTAAGGTAGGACTTCCATTCTTCATCTGTGTCAGAGGGATCTTCCTCATTGATAGCATGAACTGTCTGAGACACTGGGTGGAGAAAACCTCCACTGTGGAAGAAGTTTTGAAGGGGATGAAGACTTTCATCGTTGGTGGCCGTCTGGGTACAGGTCGCAGAAAAACCAAGACCCTTCTTTGTTTTATTGTCAATGGGAATGACAAGCTGTCCCCATCCTTTCGTATCGGTACTCTCGACCGCTTTGATAGCATCTTTGTATGAGGAAATCGAGGTTCCTCCTTTGAACTGGTTGTCTTTGCTCACCGATAGTGCTTGGAACTGTGTTCCAATAACCTCCTCGGGTTCTATACCAGTAGATGATGATAAGTTGCTCACAAGCAAGGCTTGTTCCCCACAAACCGTGACAAGTTGATCGTTCTTAACGAACTTTAGCTTTTGGTGGAGGGTCGAAGTGACCGCTCCCGCCTGATGTATCCAAGGTCTTCCTAATAAACAACTGTATGTTGCCCGGATGTCCATGACCTGGAAAGTGATTTGGAAAGTGTGAGGACCAATAGTTATGGGAAGATCAACTTCGCCGATAACCGTTTTTCTGGATCCGTCGAATGCTTTAACGACGACCTCGCTGACTCTCATCGGAGGGCCCTTGAATGATAATTGCATCAAAGTGGACTTTGGCATAACATTCAGGGCTGACCCTGTGTCTACCAGTACATTGGCTAAAGCAACGCCCTGGCAGTTAACCGTAATGTTGAGCGCCATGTTATGACGACGACCCTCTTCGGGTAATTCCTCATCACTAAATCCCAAATTGTTACAAGAAGTGATGTTAGAGACAATGCTATCGAATTGTCTGATTGTTACATCCTGTTCCACAAAGGCTTGCTCCAAGACTTTCTGTAGAGCCTCTCTGTGTGCTTCTGAACTGAGTAACAGTGATAATACTGAGATCTTTGAAGGAGTTTATAACAGTTGATCAACAATGTTATATTCACTCCTTTGGATGAGCTTTAGCATCTCATCTTTGTCTTTTAAACAGTCGGGATTACCAGATTGACCGACTGGTGGATCAGGAATTTCTGCCTGAAGTTCCTTTTCTTTGTTGGATTCTCCAACCCCTCGGTTGAAGATTCGACCGCTCCGTGTTACACGACTGATGTCTGCAATATTCACGACGGAGGGTAATGGAATTTCCTTTCCATTCTTGATTATTGTTGCACCGTATTTGTAAGGGATTGCCTTAGCTGATTCATACGGTAGTGGCCCCGGTAGATAGATGACTATGGGAACCTTCTGATTTTTCTGACCATTATAAGTAATCTCGATCCGTTCCTGGTTGGGAACTTTAGATTTGTCAAGTAGAGGGATGATGGCAAAAACATCCCTGGTCCTGTGATGACCAGAGATCGTGACAACATCCTCAACTTGCTCGGCAAGGTAGTTCGACGACCAAATGATGGGTCCTGAACCTGGATATGGATGAATTTCTCCATGATCGACTTGACCCTGAAGAGCTGCTCTCACAAGGTAACACCCTTGGTTACTTTCCGAACAGACGCTACAACTGTCATAGTTGTGTGGTGGCACCTGGCCACGCCCACTTTGAATACAATGTAACCTCACTAGGTTACCTTCCATTGATCGGACATCCTGACTTTGACGACGAGTAGGATTCCTATTATTGATACTAATCTGCTGAATATCTTCGTCCATATAGATTGGCATCCACCAGTGATTTAACAAGTGCTGAAGTGCCTCCTGGACAACGGTACAACCTCGATCGTTTTCGCAACCCGCTTTACAGCTTTGATAATCATGTGATATTAAGAATCCAAGTCGGACCTGCTCAACATGTAACTCTACCAGGTTGGTATTCATCACGCGAATGCCAAAGATCTGAACCATATTGATTTGATAGGAGTTCCTATCATGGTAGTCTTGGATCCATCCAAGGTCCATCTGACGCTGGAGGGCCTCTTGTATGAAAGAGCATCCCTGTTTGTTTACCGAGCAAATCAGACAGGAACTGTAATCGTGCCGCGGCAGATTATGATACTGGCTTTGCCTTGAGTGCATCGCCACCAAGTTGACATTCATTACACGGATATCGTGGTTTTGAATGACATTGGAATTCGTGTAAACCATGTTAACTCCACGAACTCGGTGCTCTTGGATCCATCCAAGATCCATTTGTTCCTGTAGAGCTGCTTGCACTACAGAACATCCCTGGTTGTCTTTAGAGCAGATATCACACTGGTGATAGTTATGAGGTGGCACATGGCCATATCCACTATGTCTACAATGCATCTTGACCAGATCGGTTCCCAATAAGAGTACATCGTGAATTTGATAAACATTGTTAGTCTCTTTCTCAATCAGATTGCCTGCAGCTTTCTCGTGTTGAGGCAGCGGGTTCGTAAGAACATTAGGATTCATATCTTTGAAAGATAAGAGCCCGCTCCTAACAAGCTTTTGCACGTCGGATTTGAAATTGAGACAAGTATCAATGTTATGCCCTGAACCTCCTTGATGATAAGGACATGTTTGATCCGCTTTAAACCAAAAAGGCAGATTTTCCGGAACTGAAAGGGGAGACTTAGTCTGAATGTGCCCCTTAGTCAGCAGTAACGGAAATAGTTCTGCGTACAACATGGGTATAGGATCAAACCCTGGTGGTCGTGTTGTACGGTTGTTGTTATATGGAGGACGAGCCTGCTGAAGAGGCTGTTGTGTCCTTTGTTGGTCAGGTTGGCTCTGCGCAATCTGAGGTCGATACATAGGAACAGGCACGGGGCCGATAGCAGGAGTAACAGCTGCTACTGGCTGATAACGTCGCCTTTGCTTTCCGAGAGAGATATTCCCAATATCTTGCTCTTTTTTCTTAGGGAGAGCACTACCGTATTTTTTAGTACCGCTCGTTGATCCAGTGTCTTTTACCAAACGTCCTTCTCGGACGGCTTCCTCAAGACGTACACCCATGCCGACCATTTCGGTGAAATCACTGGGTGCACTGGCAACCATTCGGTCATAGTAAAACGAGCTTAAGGTCTTTAAGAAGATTTTTGTCATCTCTTTTTCCTCAAGAGGTAGACAAATTTGAGCGGCAATTTCACGCCACCTTTGAGCATACTCCTTAAAGGTTTCCTTTTCCTTTTGCGACATTGATCTGAGTTGATCTCTGTCGGGTGCCATGTCCAAATTGTACTTGTATTGTTGGACGAAGGCAGTACCAAGATCTCTGAATGTGCTGATCGTGGCACGGTTTAAACCTATGTACCATTTGAGTGCGGCACCGGTTAAACTATCCTGGAAGTAGTGAATCAGCAGGTCCTGATTCTCCGTCTGAGCTGACATCCGCCGAGCGTACATCACCAGATGGCTCTGAGGGCAAGAGTTACCCTTGTATTTTTCAAAGTCGGGCACTTGGAACTTGTGCGGGACTTTCACATTTGGGACCAAGCAGAGGTCTGCGGCGTCCTTTCCAAATAGATCCTGACCGCGAATGGCTTGCAGCTCTTTCTGCGTTTCCAAAAACTGCTCCTGGAATTCCTCCATTCTGTCAAACATAGTTTCCTTCTTACCAGAAGGTGTCCGTGGAATCTGTCCTTCCGGGACAGTGTGCACCATAGGGGGTGGTACCGTAACTACGGCGTTGAATCTTTGCGCTTCCCGAAGTTTGTAACCTTCAGGAGTCTTGAGTATGCCCCTAGCATCTTCGCTTTCCCAAAGTTTGTAACCTTCAGGCCCAGCGGCTTCTGTTGCGATTCCCTGATCTTCAGTGATCGGCGGAACATATCCTTCCGGGATATAGTTAACAGGCATGCCCCAAGGACGATCTTTCGGCATCTGATACCTAGGATCATACTTTTCTATGATGGGCGTTGAGGTGATCTCTGAGATCACAGTTCTTTGTAGCTGAGCTTCTGCCATGGCTTGCATGTCGTTACGAAGCTTTCTCATATCCTCTCTCAGAGTGTCGATCTCTTCTTTCAACTCTCTATTTTCTTCCTCAAGATCATCCATCTTTTTCTGACGATTGGCCCGAGTATTATACGAATGAGACAGTTTGACTCTAGAATCGAGACACAAACGTGAGATTCGTAGGTAAGGAGAATACGCGATGTGAGAATGATGAATGCAATGATTATATTAATTGTTTTTAGGTTTAATTAAAATAAACTTCGACAATTAGATTGCAAATATCAAACAGTGGGGAAACCCCTTTTTATTGAATTCCAAAGGATTACAGAAATGGAAATACAGTAGATTACAAAGTGCAGAAACAGAAACCTAAACTAATGGGTCCCGAGTCCTCTCTGAAGAGAAATCGGGTGCTGACTCTGGTACTTTCCTTTTCTTTGACCGGGGCTCTTGGGCCATTGTCGGGTTGTCATTCCTTTGCCAAGCGAAAGGAGTGAGCAAATTCCTTTGGTCATCTTGATTCTCTACAGCGTGCTGCTCCAAAATTTCGATCAGAGCATCTTTCTCTTTCAGTAATTGCTGTATTTTGATGCACTCGACGTCGAGGGTGCGGTACTTGTTCTTCCAAGACCTTCTTTCCTTTTGAACTTTGTTGAGAGTAACCTGAAGCCTTTCAGTTTCCGTCATGAAGTACATGACAATTTCCCTCGGCGGAAGAATTCCGTAACGAGGATAAGGCATCTTTAGCTTGAGAGCTCTAGTTTGTACCCAGTGGAGATAAGGCTCCACCGAGACACAGTCCGATTTTCCCAGAGACTCTCGTCCTTTCTTATGAACCTGTTTCCAAGCTTGCACTATTTCCATCTTTAGTGCCCTGTCACTTTCTCCTTCCTTGAAGAAAAGACCTTCCAGATGAACACCCAGTGGGATGTGTCTCATCGGGTATCCAAATTGACGAAGAACTAATATCGGATGATAGTTGATTCCTCCTTTAGTTCCTATGAGGGGTACGCTGGGGAAGTTTCCACAATGGTCAATGATTCTGATTCCCTCATAAATCCTATTACACCAATCTATATCAGAGTTGGTGAGGGACATGATCTTCTGCGACCAACGTAAGACACTCTTGCAATCCCAAAAAGCGGCAGACTTGGGCAAGTGAGAGATAAACCACTTGTAAAGCAAAGGTACACAGCATGTGATCTCCCCTCCGCTGTACAAATTTCCTAAGTGTACAGAATGATAAGCATCTGCGAGCAAAGTCGGCACAGGGTTTCCAATGAGGAAAATCTTAATAGCATTGATATCGACGAAGTTATTGATGTTGGGAAACAAAAATAATCCGTAGGTGAGCAAGACAAAGATGCTTTCAAAAGCAGTCCCGTTCCCTATACTAGCGAAGTACAGAGCTTTCTTGGTTAGGAACTGGGCTGGCAAACCTTGGATGCCACCCATAGTAATCATGTGAGTCCTGACCTCAGACTCGTCCAAATGAATTGCTCTTGCAATAGTCTGATTCTTTGGAATTTCTTCCAGTCCAGAAAATGGAGCTCGATCAGTGATATGTAAATCAGTCAGATGAGAATACTCCTCCAGCGTTGGTGCCAGCTGGTAATCCGGGAATGTGAAACAATGATAAACTGGATCGTAGAACTGAATGAGCGCATCCATGATTCCCTTAATCACATGGACTCTTAACAGTGGTAGCAAACCACCGTGCTTGGCTCTAAAAGCCTCTGGGTTAACGATCATCCTTGCTAACCTTCTCAAATCCCCTAGTTTTGGAACCTTGAAGGTATACTGGTGAATTCTCCTTCTACCGAAATCCATTAGCGTAATCATTTTCTCTGATATTTGCAATCATAGTCTTAGTTTAATTTGAAAAACAGAGAGACTAGAAGAGAAATTTTTTTTTAATGTTTTAATGTTTTATTAAATGAATGCATGAATGCAGCACATAAAAACATAGAAAAAACATGGGGTCAGAGGGTCGTTGTCATGAAGTCAAGGCTCTACCCATCCCCAAAGGTTTATACTAGGGTGATTTTTGTACCTGTACTCATTATCATCAGCTCCTCCCAGGAAAGCAAAACAACAAGCGGATCGCCAGCGAGTTGTGTGCAATCTTAGAGTAAGTGCCATTCACCGAGAATAGATCACCAGCCTCAAATGAGGGTAGTATCGCGTAACAACTATTTCCGATAGTTTCCGCACTACGAAAAAGGTTGGCTTTTCTTAAGTGTATACTCAATCTCACCACATGCGGCATCACACGCATTCCCAGTAGCAGAAAAATAAACACGTATAGCAATTAGGAAAAGCAGTATATATATTTTTCCTAATCATCCTAGACTTATAAAGCTATGAATCTTAAGTTCCTGACAGAAATGGGTTCCCCGACGGAAGCCCCAATCTGTGGTTCCCTGCCTAAGAGATGGACCAGCATAGGTCAATCTTTCTCTTCGGTAGAGTTCCCATTTTCCATAGAAAACGGGGATGATGCCCTAAGGCAGAAAAGGAAACTCCCCAGCAGGGTCGCCATTTGTGTAATTTTTCACACAAGAGAAGCAGAAAGAAAGAGACAGTCCCCACGGTGGGCGCCACTTTTCTGTAGCGAGCGATTTTGGACGCGGTTCTTAAGCGCTGGTCGCTCTCTGCGGATGAGCTTAAAACTACAGGTCGATTCATTTTTTATCCTATTGTGAGTTGAATAAGGAAGGGAAATAGATGTCTCCAATTAACCCTGCTTGCATACTGAGTTTAAATAGCGGTCTGTTAGGTTACGGATGCTATCAATGTGGGGGGCCTTTGTACTGGTTATTCGTATTTCGCCAATACGGGTTTCTTTCTTTCTTTTTTCTAGGCAAAGGGTTTCTGGCGGGGAATAAGGATTAGGATGTTAGGACTGGTGCTTTTGAATTACTGCTTTTAATTGATGGAGATATGGGATTTGGGTTTTTTGTTGATTGCGCTCGCTAAGATCTTTTCTTTCGATCTTATGCCTACGTATTCCCGTTTACCGAAACATGGAAATCAGAGCATTCGTAGTTCCTCCTATTCTATGGGAGGAAATTGGTTTTTGGTGTCTTGTTCAAAGCCCAAGACGTGAAGCGAAAGGTGATTTGTATCTTGTTCAAAGCCCAAGATGTGAAGCTAAAAGACCTCGACTTTAGAGAGAATTTGTCATCTCTAAAGAGGGGAGAAGGAGAATTACTTTAACTGGGATACGCGGATCCGAGCAATGCCATAATTTCCGAAGAAAGGGTTTTAACCTGAAGGAGAAGACTTTAACTCAGTGTAGAGCAATGACATCTTTCCTTAGGAATTTCTCATGCTAAAAGAGGGACAGTGGCATGGATGTAGATGATCCAGAGGCTTGCCACTTACAGCGATTAGATGAAGGGAAAGGAGTTGTTGATGTTTGTTTACTGTGAACGAGGCACAACTTTGATGCTAAAAGGTTGATTGGATCAACCAGTGGTTTTCTTATACAAAGCCTAAGAAGAGGCTAATTTCCGCTAGGAAAATCATTATACAAAGCCTAAGAGGAGGCTATTTTGTGTCTCGTACAAAGCCCGAGAGAGAGGCTAAAGGTTTTTGACCCAATGGGGCATATCGTTATACAAAGCCTAAGAGGAGGCTAGCAAAGAGTTCGACTCTTGCTTAAGGGATTTATATCTCGTACGAGGCCCGAGATGGAGGCAAAAAAAAGGTGATTGACTCAACGAGGGAATCTTTTGTGTCTCATACAAAGCCTGAGAGAGAGGCTAAAAGGTTGTTTTGACTCCACTGGGGAAAATTTTGGTATCTCGTACGAAGCCCGAGATGGAGGCTATTGTAACTGTTTCAGTTGAGTGACAGATCCTATATACTGATTTAAAAGAGAAAACCAGTTCTTATATGCGCATCATTGTACACAGGGATTTAATTTGAGGATCAGGGATATTTCCTTCTCTTTGAGGAAATGGGAAATCCAAAGGGTATTGAGACTATCCGAGTCTGCGGGTTTCCTTCCTATTTAACGAAGGGTGCTTGAGAATGTCTTTGAAACTCAAGGAAGTTAGACTGTCTGTGTCTAGAGTTTTATCTTTTGTACTATGCTTCGAGAAACAGTAGTAGACTCTATGAAAGGACTGTTCTATGAGGATGACTAGGTTCTGTTCCTATACCTCTAGGAGGTCGTCGGGATAATTTGTACGAAGCCCAAGAGGAGGCTGGAATCTTTTAAGAAGTCGACGGGTCCTTGTACGAAGCCCAAGAGGAGGCTATCATTCCCGGAGGAAGAGATCATTATACGAAGCCTAAGAGGAGGCTGTGAATACTTCTAAGAAGCCGTAGGGTCCTTGAATAATGCCCAAGAGGAGGTCGGGTTGCTTATAGGAAGCCTGTGGGTCCTTGTACGATGCCCAAGAGGAGGCCGATGCTTTTAAGAAGCCCGTGGGTCCCAAACCAAAGAAAAGTTAAAGAAAACTCTTTTAAAGATAAAACCACTGGTAAACGTGCGAGGTTTACTATCCAGCAACTTTTATCTTTTCGAGAGAGTTTGAACAGTTCGGAGGTTTGAAGAAATTCAAGAGAAGTTTCACCGAGAATAATTCATCTCTGGGGAATAGAATTTCTTGACGATTCCTAAGGAGGACAGCCGAAGAGAAGACTGTATCTGGTGCTCCTATTGGGGATCTAGGCGTCTATTTCTATGAATAAGTGAAACGGCGTCACCTAGTTCTAGACGTAGTTGCCGGGGAAACTCGAAATATCTATACTATTATTACACAGTAGATATGAGTTTATGAAAGGAGACTTACAGTGAGCAGCCCCACAATACAGTTTATAATATGAAAGCAGTAAATGAAAGCGATAACCACTTACTCGGTTGTAGTGCTTCCATGCTGTTTGGTTAGTTGTTCAACAAAGAAATATTGAAAACAACAGTATATTCAAAATCAAAGGAGAAAGTGCTTTGAAAAAGAAAGATTTGGGGCTTACAGCTCAAGGAGAGGCCCAGGGTTTTATCAGTGAGCGCACTGTTTGAATTTGTACAGAGGGACTTATACAAGTGACTGGGGCCCAAAATGGTTTTCTGTACAAAGGGATGGGTCTTATACTCTCTCAAGAGGCCCAAAAAGGTTTAAAGAAAAAGAGTGGGGCTTATAACACGAGGGTAGGCCCAAATGATTTTTCGTTTAAAAATGGCGATCGCGCCGAGGTTTTCTTTTAACGCAGAGGGACTTATACAATAAGTGAGGCCCAAAATGTTTTGGTTAAAAGGGGATTGGGTCTTACACTCTAATAGAGGCCCAAAGTGTTTTTGAATGGGTCTTATAGCTCAAGGAGAGGCCCAGATGATTTTTGAAAAGGCGACGATCGCGCCGTTTGTTTTTTGACGGTATCGGGACTTATACAATAAGTGAGGCCCAAAGATGATTTGGTCAAAAAAGGATTAGGTCTTACACTATAATAGAGGCCCAAAGTGTTTTGAAAATGATTTATGAGGGTTGAATTAATCCAAAACCCTAATTTGTTTTCAAAATGTATTTAATTGAATAAAAATTCAATTAAAATGATCAAAAATTGTTTAACACATGGAAAACAAATTGTGATCTTGGATTAATGCTTCAAAAATTAAGTATTGACCTACAAAATAATTAGAAAGCATTAAAAGTTGCAAAATCAATGTAGAAAAAATATTTAAAATGCCAAAAACAATTAAAACATTAATTCTTTGCAAAAATATCAATTATATGAAATAAATAATATTTTTGGGATTTTTTGATAAAATAAAATATTTTAACATTTTTGTGAATTATTAAAAAAAGAATCAACTCAAAATCATTAAAACTCAGAGAGAAATTAATTTTTGAATCAATTAAACAAAATCACAAAATTCAAATATTCAAATATATGAAAATGGCGCTAAGAACAATCACCAAGAACACGCGCGTTTTTCAGTTTGCCCAGATTTGCATTTTCCATTCAATCTCACTGAATACGTAATTATAACATGCAATCCACATATCATTATGCTCGCCTCAACCTCACGATCATGTCTATGTACTTTAATTTCATTTAAATTAAACATACAACAAGAAATCACGAAGAAACCTCAAGAACCCTAATTTCTGCATGAAGGCTAGGATTTTTGATACACGATTCAAACAATGCAATTAATTGAGGGGAAACATTCCATGCATGATTATGAACATATGGCCAAATTATTGTGCGAGGAAATATGCATAGATTGAGATATGCCCAAGTTTAGGCTTACCTCCAAGTCGTGACAGCAAGTTCAGATGTGATTTTGAGTTGGAGGTGTTACAGATGAGTGGTGATGATCTGGACAGCTTCCCTACACCATATGGAGTGTGTTTGAACACTTGGATTGAATTGAAATGGACTGGATCAGTTTATGGCATCTCAGCTGCAACTTCACTTCAAACTTGTGTGGATGGCAAGTGATTTTGAGATTTTGATGTTTCAGAAGTTATGTGAGTGTTTGATCAGCTCATATGTGATGTATGTGAGGTGTGTGAATGATTGGTTTGTGCAGAATTGTTCTCAAACTCAAAACCCGATAGCTACCTTGCTAAGAAAGGCATTTTTGCCAAGAGAAAGAGATTTTGAGGAAAGCATCTGTTAGATGGCTTTGGTGTACTCAAACTGACCACAATTGAGCTCTATTTATAGTATAGCAAGTTTGTTTTGCAAGGAATAGTACATGGCAACTGGTAAGTAGGTTTCCTCAATGTTGGCCAATGGAAATGAAAGTCTCCTCTAGCCATTGACTAGAGGTTAGGGCACAGAGCTTTGGTCCCCTTGGTCTTGGATAAGTCTTGACTGATTTCAGATGAGAATGGCTCAGTCCATACCTCCTTGATGGTTCCATTGAATGCCTCATTCCAAATTTGAAGTCTTGTCCCTATTTTGGCAACTCTAGGTTCAACATGCTAGTCCTTGTTCCTTGGACCTTGGAGGCTTGGCTCAGTGATTGTCCCCTTTGGATTCAATCCTCTGAGGTGTCCAAGTGGATTGGAGCAATTGCAATTGGCTGATTTTGGCAAATCGAGCCAAAATGCAAATTCTGCCTTGCCTTGACAGATTTCAGCAAGGCAACTTGCCAATGTTGTATCTCATGATGTAGGTTGAATTTGGCAATGTTCTTGGCCATTTTGGAAAGCTCTTACATGATACAACAACTGTTTGAACAAGTTTGGTTTTGATCTCTTTTGATTCCAAGTGAAAAATCCCCCTACATTTGGCAAAAAGTGAAGCAGAATTCTGACTTAGTGAAAATTTCACTAAGTGTTGGAAAAAGTGACATTTTCACTTTTCAGCCACTTTGATCACTCCATAACTCAAAATCCTTAATGAATTGGAATGACTTGTAGTTGAAGTTTTTGTAGGTGATAATGAGGGATACAAATCCATATTTGGATGAGAAAAAATGGCCTTGTAGTTTAGGAGTTATGGTCCTTCAAAGTTGGTACTTTTGCCACTTTATTTTTAACTTAGAAAAATTTCTAAGTTTTATGGTTACCCCTTTTACAAGTTATCTCACTTTTCTTGATTTTTCTTGATGAATGATGATTCAAATCATACATTAACATCATTTTAGGGTTAAAAATCCATTTTGGTGAAAAATCTCAAAAAGTCAAAGTTGACTTTTGTGCACAGTTGACTTTTTATCAGATGAATTCCAAACTGTGCAATTCTTCAGGAAATCATGTCCTTGACCTAAATCAAACTTGATGGACATGTTCCATGGGTGTCATAGGGTATATTTAATCATGTATTAGGGTTTGGGAGCATGTCTTGGTCAAAAGTCAAAGTTACAGTTGACTTTTCCCTTAAAACCCTAATTGTGGTGCAGATGAAAATGAGACTTGTTGCTCAAGCTTCTTGGATCAATCCATTGTTCCAAATGGATCAATATGGTGTATTAGAGACCCTCAAATCATCTCTTGAGGTCTTGGCTCATGGTTTGTCCCAAAAGTCAACTTAGGGGTGAATTAGGTCAAGAAACCCTAATTCCTGATTTTTGATGAATGCATCCCCTGAGGCAAAATTGACTTGATGCATGGGTTCATGAGGTTCCATGAATTATATTAGGTCATGTTTTGGATCATTGCCTTGTGCCCAGATGAAAATTTCCATCTGGAGGCCCTGGTCGACCAAAACCCTAATTTGGTGACACTGTCGATCTTGAGACTTGATCCACCTAGAAGGGAGCAGCCTTGTGCTTAATCCTTGAAGTGGGAGTCCTTTTTGATCCATTGTGGATGTTTGAGAGATTAGACAAGTTGAAGATCATGTCATTTCTTGATTGATCCTTTGTCTAAGCACTCAGAGAGGGCTTGAAACCCTAATTTTGATTGTATTGGATGCTCGCCCATCTTTGGGGAGACTGATGAAGCATGATGGTTCATCCATATTGTGATGATGATTTTCACAATGATGGGAAATCTAAGTGGTCAAAATTTGGGGTATTACACCATGGCCATACGACCGAGGACTGCGTGCACCTTAAAGATGCTATTGAGATCCTCATCAAGGAGGGTCATTTGAAGCAGTATATCAAGAAAGGTGAGTCTTCACAACGAGAGGCTTCAGACTTGAAGAAGGAAGCAAAATCATCTCCACCCAGTCCTCCCCCGCAGGTCGCTATGTCCATCACGCGACCAGAGGACTTTGCCGTCCCAGATCATTTCGAGGAGTCGTCCCAGATGTTCGCGCTCAGCACTTGGGAATCATTCCCTACAGCCATGGTTATCTCACGCGGGGGGGTACAATGAGCTGATAGTGGGATCTGTCAAGCAAAAGTTCGAGCAGCTTATTGATTGCAGTCTTGACCGGCTGTCTACACTTGAAAAGATCAAAGGGTACTCTTAGCCGGTCACCTTTTACCACGAAGAGCTGCCTGAAGACTCTCCCAACTTACACATCCCCTTGCTCATCAAGGCAAGTTGGCAAGCACCGACGTCAAAAGAATCCTGGTCGACTAGGGCAGTTCGGTGGACATAATGTACACTGGCCTGTTTCATGCCCTCAAGCTCGGCCAGAAGAACCTTTCACCGTACGTGAGATCCGATTTGCAGGGGTTCAACAGAGCCACGGCCAGACCCTAGGGGTACGTGGAGCTCCAAGTCACATTCAGGGAAGAAGAGGCGTCCAGGTCAATCAAGACCCAATTCCTGGTGATAGATTGCCCGTCACTGTACCAATGCATCTTGGGGATACCTGCCCTCGCAGAGTTATTTGATGTCCCTTCAACGGTCCAACTCATGTTAAAGTATTATATAGAGAAGGGTTACGTCACGATATTACACGGGGACATAGAGGTTGCCCGCAGATGTTTTGAAGCAGCAACCCGGGGACAAAACCAGATCGGTACAACGCCCAGAGCAGCCAAGCGGGCATGGGAGGAAGATCATCCATCTGGAGACGGCCAACCGGACAAAAAGCCTGCACTCCCTGTACACACTATCGACCTTGACAACTGAATTTCAAAAGAAAGCAAGGAAGATAGCGACGAAGGTACGTCAACAGGGACGACCACCTCCTCCACAATGGCCCTCATGCGACTAGTTCCAGACGGGGAGTTCGAAGTCATCACCTTTAGCAATAACCCCCGATAGAGGGGTGAAGATTGGTGCTGGACTGCCCGATGAGGTCAAGCAACAGCTGAAGAAGTGTCTGGATGACAACGCTGACATGTTTGCTTGGAGTGCCGTTGACATGCCCGGCTTGGACCCTGAGACCGCATGCCACCATTTGACCATCGACCCAGCTGCCCATGTCGTCGCGCAGCGCAGGCGGAAACAATCTGACGAAAAGGCACAGGCTGCCGAAAAGCTTGTACAAGACCTCTTAGAGGTGAAATTCATTTCGGAGGCCACGTATACAACCTGGTTGTACAATATTGTACTTGTTAAAAAGGATAGTGGAAAATGGCGCATGTGCATTGACTATACTGATCTCAACCGGGCTTGCCTAAAAGATGTTTACCCCTTACCGAGCATAGATAAGCTCATGGACAACTCTGCAGGTTTCAAACGTTTGTCCTTTATGGACGCCTATTCGGGGTACAATCAAATCCCCATGGCCGAAGAGGGCAAGAGGTACACCGCATTCATGACCTCCTCAGGGAACTATTACTACAATGTAATGCCCTTCGGTCTGAAAAACGCTGGGGCCACGTACCATCACATGATGAACAAGGTCTTCCGATCAGAAATCGGAGACATGCTCGAGGTTTACATGGACGATATGATCGTGAAATCCCAAGAGGAATCCGACCACACGACCCACTTGCAAAAGGTCTTCGACCAGGCCAGGAAGTGGAAAATGCGCTTTAACCCTGAGAAATGCACCTTCGGAGTACGGGCAGGGAAGTTCCTCGGGTTCTACCTCACCAAAAAGGGGAATAGAGGCGAATCCGGACAAGTGTCGGGCATTCGCGGAGTTCCCCACGCCTAGGTCGAAGAAGTCTATACAATCCCTCAACGGGATACTCACTTCACTTTCTCATTTCGTGGCCAAGTCTGCCCAGCACGCCCTGCCCTTCTTTAAACTCCTCAGGAAGGAGGCCACGTTCGAATGGACAGATGAGTGCGAGCAGGCCTTGACCCATCTCAAGCAAGCCCTTTCCAAGCCTCTCGTGTTGTCCCAACCAGATTAAGGGGAAACCTTGTATTTATATCTCTCCGTTACCTATAAATCCATCAGCGCTGCACACATTCGCGAAACAACGGACGGGCAGAAGCCCATCTATTTCACCAACAAGGCTCTACAAGGGCCAGAAACCAGGTACACACAGATAGAGAAAGTCGGCCTTGCCCTCATTATCGCTGCGAGAAGACTCAGACGCTACTTCCTAGCCCACACCATAGTAGTATGCACGAACCAACCTATCAGGCAGTTGCTTTGCCGACCAGATATGGTCGGCAGAATGCTCAAATGGTCCCTGGAGTTGTCTAAATTCGACATTCATTACGAGGGCAGGAAAGCCCTTAAAGCACAAGTCTTGGCCGACTTCGTGGCGGAGATGACGCCCACAACATCCCCGCCCAACGAAACGCATAGATGGATCATCTACGTGGATGGGGCATCCAGTTCCTCATGTAGCGGTACAGGTATCATCCTCGAAAACGAGGAAGGAATACTAATCGAAGTATCTCTAGTTCTGTCTTTCCCTACGTCCAACAACCAAGCCGAATACGAGGCCTTCCTCGCGGGATTACGATTGGCAAAGGACGTGGGCGCCAGAGAGGTAAAAATTTACACCGATTCCCAGCTCATAGCGTCCCAGGTACGGGGAGAATTTCAAGCAAAGAACGACCAACTAGTCGAATATCTGACGCTAGTAATGGAGAAAATCGCCAAGTTCGACGTATGGGAAGTACAACACATCCCCCGCGAACGAAACACGCGGGCAGACGTCTTGTCCAAACTGGCTAGCACCAGAAAGAAGGGCGGCAACAAATCCGTCGTGCAAGAAGTACTTGCCCGACCCAGCATAGAGAAACCACCAGGGGTGCTCGGCGTCAACGCCTTCGGAGAGAGCCACTGCTGGATGACCCCTGTATACAACTATCTCACCAAAGGGGAGCTGCCCGAGGACAGCAAGGAGGCCAACGTGACTAAACGATGGGCCTGCTCATATGTGTTGATTGAGGACATACTTTATCGACGAGGATTCTCCATCCCCTTCCTGAAATGTGTCGAGGAAAGCAAAGTCCCCGAAATCCTCCAAGAGATCCACGAGGGCATCAACGCACAACACTTGGGAGGGCGATCACTAGCACGTAAGGCCCTGCGAGCAGGATATTACTGTTCGACCATGCAGCACGATGCCAAGGAGCATGTCCAAAAATGTGACCGGTGATAGCGCCACAGGGACATACTCGGCCCTTTCACTATGGGGTCTTATCAAAACAAATTTCTGATCGTGGTCGTCGACTACTTCACCAAGTGGATTGAAGCTGAAGCCCTCGCCAAGATCACAGCCTTCAATATACTTCGCTTCTACAAAAGGAATGTCCTCGCACGATTCAGAGTACCCCAAGCCCTCGTGACCGACAATAGGACACAATTCACAGACAGGAAGTTCCAGGACTTCGTCGCCAAATTAGGCACAAAGCAACACTTCACGTCGGTCGAGCATCCCCAGACCAATGGGCAAGCGGAGGCCGCGAACAGGGTGATCCTTCGTGTTCTGAAGCGAAGTCTGGGAAAATCCAAGAAGAGATGGGTCGAGGAGCTACATAGCATGCTCTGGGCCTACAGAACAACACCACGTTCCACCACCGGGGAAACCCCTTTCCGACTAGCCTACGGAACCGAGGCGGTGATATCGGTAGAAATCAGAGAACCTTCCAGACGAACGGAAGCTCCCCTCGACGAGGAGATGAACGACGAAACCTTAAGAGAAGAGCTCGATTTGGTCAAATAAATACGGTCAGGAGCAGCTCTCCGCGAGGCCTCGTTGAAACAACAAATAACCTTGCGCCACAACGCTAAGGTCATAAAGCGCGACTTCCCCGTTGGCAGCTTAGTCCTGCGCAGAAACTAGAAAGATTCGCGCGAAGGAAAGCTGGCCGCAAACTGGGAAGGACCCTACAGGGTCAAGTCCAAAACGGGTATGGGAGCCTACTACTTGGGAACTTTGGACAGAGAACCATTTGCTCGACCATGGAACACTGAAAAGCTTAAACAATACTACAATTAGGACCAAACTCGAGGTCGGACCAACTGCCGACGAGATCACCCCTAGCGGGGAGACGACTCGGCCACAGGACTGTGCCCCGGTGTAAGCATGATCCATGTTACAACGACGACCAGTTTCTGCTCATGGAGCGAGCAGAATCTGAGCACAACGGGGATGCCTCAATCGAGCTCCGCTATTGCCGCACCAATTAGGCAGGACACCCAGCTCACGATGGGAACATTCCAAGCCTATGGGATTAGTACCTCAACTGAGATCCTAGTCTCATCAACGACGAAACCACTTCGCCCTCCCCGACAAGTCTCCAAGACTGTCAGGCACAACAAGAACAAGTCGAGAAAACGTCCATTCAAACAAGCATACATAAATAAATGTGATAAGAAAATCCCAAACAAAATATTAATAACATCGGCTACAAGGCCGGAATAAGTCAGGTATACATTAGAGGGGCTGTGCCCGACAAACATTACATAAAAAAAGGCACGCGGGCCCACAAAATACATGTACATTCAAAAAAGTCAAACTAAACGACCTCACTATCACCCTCTGGGGGGACCACCTCGCCGTTGACGACCACATGGAGCTAGGGGTGGCAAAACGGGTCGTGGCCCGCCGGGCCGGCCCGCGCACCTGCCAAAAAATGGCGGGTCGGGTTGGGATTTTGGTCCCGCCGCCCACCAAAGCCCGCCCCGCTAAAACTCACCATCCGCCAATGCCCGCCCCGCCAAAATTCGCCACCCGCCAAAACCCTCCGCTCCTATTCATTCAGCTTGTCCCACCTTAAACCCGCCATTTTTTAGTTAATTCTAGTAATTCTAATTCTTGATAGTTTTATTTTGTAAATTTATTTGATAATATATGCAATACTTTTTGAAGTAAAACTTGTTAAAAAGACGCTTTGTAAAAATTATTCCAAAAAATAAGTGAAAAACCTATTTGAAATGTAAAAACAAGCCTATTAATTTATTAAAAAAATGAAAAATAAATATATAAAAAAGTTGGCGGGCAAGCCCGCTGCCCGCCAACCCGCCACCTTGGCGGGGCGAGCTAGATTTTTAAGCCCGTTTCCATTAGGCGGGTTTGCCCGCCCCGCCTTTTTTTCGGCGGGCTTAAGGTGGGGCGGGGCATGCGGCCCATTTTGCCACCTCTACATGGAGCAGACCCATCCCTTCGGTTTATAGCTGGACGTCAGAATTAAGTGCCTTCAGCTGCTCCAAAGCAGCATTATAGCCAAACTCAGCTGCCCCCAGGTTGTCCTCCCTGAGGAGACGAATCCTCTCAATCAGGTCCTTCCTCATCTTCAAGGCCTTCTCGTCGTCGGTCTCGTCTTCGCCCACTACCGACGACCCCTCTAGCTCTGCCATCCTCGCCTTCAAGCGGGCATTTTCATCATTGACTCTCTTCACCTCCTCCTTCATTTGGGTCACTTATTTTTGGAGCAGTATTTTGGCCTCCTGGTGACCTTGCAGCTTCTTCAGCTCATTATATATCTCCACGTTCTCACACTCTAAGTCATTGATCCTAGTCTTGGCCTCATTGAGCTTGGAGCGATGAACTACCTCTGCATCTCCAAGGACCAGCGCCGCTTCCAATATCCTGATCATACCGGCTGCGTCCTGGCAGAGGAGCTTCCTCCGCGCCTGAGGATCGGCGGACAGAATTGCTGAGGCATCGAGTTCCGGGATGACGATGGAGCTCTCCTCGTCAAACATCTTCCCCAGTAAATAGCACACTGGCAGCACAAGCTTCCCTCCAGGAGAACCACCCGAGCAGCTCGTAGGAGAGGTTCCAATATCATCCCGCTTCCTCTTGGGGGATGCGTCCGGAGTTGGTGGTATGGATGTCGTCCCCGGAATAGGGCCAGCACCTTACACAAACTTCTCTAGCATCGCCAGCTGCTTGGTCGCTCCAGCTTTGGGCATCTGAGGCACCTTCTTCTGAACTTTGGCTGCTTGAGACCTCATCAAACGCTCCCTCATGTCGGCCATTTTCTCTGCGAACACAAAAAGACAAAAGTTAGCAGATAGAAGCTTAACAAATACGGGCACAAGAGCAGGTTATACCAAGAAGCTGGAAGGCCACGTCATCATTTTCACACTCAAGGAGAGCCTTAGTGTTAATATATCGGCCTGCTCGAATAGGCTCCCCATCGTCCCCGAACAGCTTTTTACCGTCCCTGTCCACCGCGAAGGCCGGAATGAAGCTCTCCACGTAGGCATGAAGCACCCGGTAGGACTCCTTATCCCTCTCACTGAGCTACTCGTGCTTTACAAGGAACCAGTCGGTCTTATATCTGAAGTGAGCGTACACCCACTCTAAGGGGAACTTAGATACGGGCTTCTCAACTTGCCGACCATCAATGGACACCGTCTCGAGTGTAGATATAGACCTTTTGGCCGCTTCGGAGACAGTCTTCACGACTAGGAACCTGTCCTTGAAGTGTCGAACAGACTCTGAGTACGGCCAGAAGAGCATGCTCTGCTGTTTAAAAGACACCCAGCTTTGCTTCGAGCCCGTAATGCTTTGCTGGAGTTAGAAGATGCAGAATAAGAGATCTACAGTCGCCCCGACATGTAATTAGCGACACACTAGCACGAAAGCACGTATGAACGCCAGTGCATTTTGGTGGAGCTGAGCGGGGCACAACTCCAAGTGACAAAAAAGGGCCTCCTAGAAGTCAGTGAAAGGCAG
The DNA here is from genome assembly GCA_022829125.1 of Lathyrus tuberosus. Lineage (NCBI taxonomy): Eukaryota > Viridiplantae > Streptophyta > Magnoliopsida > Fabales > Fabaceae > Lathyrus > Lathyrus tuberosus. The sequence continues at coordinate 1,486,336 of JALAZF010000274.1, read as the reverse complement.
CCGAAACTTAGCCTCCACAAAGGCAAACTCATACATGGGGAACCGCATCCCCGGATAGATCGAGCAGATCCTACCATTTTTGGTCGGACAGATGGCCCTCCATTACACGGGCCCATCCTCGGCCCGATCTTCCAGGTAAGGGAACTCCCGAACCTCTTCCTCAGTAAACGTCGACTTGGTCGACAGTGGCTCGTGGGCAATCCATTTTAGGTCCCCCCTCGCAACCTGGACGTTGGCATATTCGAAGGCCTGCTCCACCTCCTCTTGCGCGGCTTGGGCGTCGGGCATGACTTCTTCACGAGGATCAAGTGAAAGGGCGAGGAAGAAGTCAAGGACAACCTCGAGCCCACTTTGACCGCGACTTAACACGATGACATTGTCCCCCTACGACGGGGACGAGTCTCCGCGACTTAACGAAAGAACTTGAGCTCTCAACAAAGCAAGCTCGTCGCGCAAAGCCAGAGCTTCACGTCGATCACACCTAGTGCCCGACTACAAACCTGAAACTAATCCTAACAAGAATCTAGGAGAATCTACACCAAACATCCAACGTTCATTCCACACTATTCATTTTCTTCGTGTTCTTCATAAATTTCCAGAAATTCATGTGTTCATCGAAGAACACATGAATCTTCAACCGATAAACTCATAAGTCGCCGGGGAATTCATGAGGAACACCCAGAAAATGAAGAACACCATGAGAAATGCAAAAAAAACGAAGAACTTACTTGGGTTGAAGATGAAGGTTGGGACGAAGACGATTAAGATCAACAGTGGCGAAGAGAAGCTCCGGCGAGAAGATACGTTGTAGAGCAAAAGGGTTGAGAAGAGAAATTCGTGAAATGTACAAATGAGTCTCTTTTCCCCCCTTTTTTATAAGCATTTGCTCGTGGGGAAGCGCAAAGGCCATCATTGCATAGGCGGTTCTAGGTCTGACATGGGTTGCATGTTCACCACGTGTCAAAAGGAATCTTTGTTTGGCATTCCCAAAGGTAAACGTTACATGCACCAAGTCTCTTGCTATCCCGCGAGCACATCTCCTCGCCGACGCACGCACCTCACGTCTTCACCAAATATCCCCGACATAAAAACGCCACTCCGGCGAGCATCTTCACAAAAGCTTGCTCGACAGAAAAACAACCTTTTCACAAGATGCTCCCCGAACACCAACAGCTGATCGGGTAAGTCAAAGCACCAGCACCGACCACCTCTGCTTTGGCGAAGGCGAAAGGCTTATCCTCAAACGCTATCCAAAGGTAACTGTTCAAATGACTACCTTAAATCCTCGCTCTTCACCAGAGCAAGGACTTGGGGGGACTCCTGTTTTGGGCTGGGTAGGCGCTGTGCCCCCAGAAGGGCAAGGCCCGACCCAATCCAGCCATTGGCCAGGCCCAATAGCCAAAAACTAGTCGTTGGGCAGGAACTAGCCGTTGGGCATGTCCCCCTTACTCGCTAAACAGTTCACGCAACCAACTATCTCCCCGGATCTCACGGAGACAGTTGGACCAGGTCAAAGGGCCACGCGCCTTGCCCTCCACTTAACAGTCTCTCATTGGCCGACCAGGCGCTTTGATCGCATGAGAGACCTTGGCCCCGCGCTGGGGATTCCTCTATAAATACCCTCTCACTTGAGAGGGGCAGGTATTCAATATCCAATACTTGAAACCTTGTACTTGCTTTTTTCTCTTTTGACCAAACGCTTACTTTGGCATCGGAGTACCTTGCAGGTACCACCCCCATTTTTCTCTCCTACAAGCATCATCACTTGTCCTACGCGAAGGCCATAACGATCCAGTCTGATCACCTCCGATCAGGAAGGTTATTCAAAAATATAACAATGGTCTTGCAAGATGTGGAAACAACAACAACAACAACAAAAAACACCATAATGTCAGATAGATTCCAAGAGCAGAAAAAGTGTTTTTTGTTCAAGGTTGGTGTTAGAAGATCAACATACAACACAAACCTTGAATATTTTTTTTATTTCTTACAATCCATCACAAAGCAATGGTGTACGAGTTTGAAGCGGCTATAGATGAGTTAAGTTTAAGATCAAAACTTAATTAACAAGTGCTTTTATAGTAAAATTTGATTATCTAACCCCTCGGTTATTAAAGTAACCGAATGAATAAATCATTTAATTTATAAATAAAAAATAAAATAAAAAAGAAAAGCACCACTTTTAAAAGAATAAAAACATAAAGTATATTTACTGAGAATCGAAGCATGTCTTGAATTTGTTTTCACCTCATTTATATTTAACAACTGAAGGAATATATGGTACTTTAAAAAAAATAAAACATGACACGTCTTGAAATTATACCTCGTTTTTTTTTGTTGGATGCAGTGAAAACTTTGTCATGAAATATATTATTTGTAATTGTGGTTTAAAAAGAATCAACCATTTGACTCCTTTTATAGGGGTATTTCTAATTATTTGCATTCCATGAGTATTCTGATCATTCTTATTGGTATATCAAGTGTGAGTATGAGTCCCATTTTGGATGGAAAAATGGATCTCAAACACTTTATAAGTGAGAAGACCTATAAATCCAATGCCTTAAGGTTTTGGGTTAATATGTGGTGTCAAACTTATTTAAAGTAAGTGTTGAAAGCCCAATGTGATGATGTTTAGACCCTTAATGACCAAACAATGATATTCGAGCCTTGTTCGGTTATGGCTCAATATATTAAAGGTCTTTCTAACAAGAGTGTTCAGGCGACATGTTCAGTTGATCTGAAACGACAGCGCTGTAATTATACATGGATGAAAAAACTTCCATTTAAGGGGGAGCATATCCATAAGAATGGATGAACTCACGCTTAAGATTGTTGGTATATCAAGTGTGAGTATGAATCTCACATTGGATAGAAAAATGGATGTTGAACACTTAATAGTGAGAAAATTTGTATACCCAATGCCTTAAGGTTTTTGGTTAATATGCGGTGTTAAATTCATTTAAAGTGAGTGTCGAAAGTCCAATGTGATGATCCTCGCACCCCTTCATGACTCAACACCTACCACTCTTCATTAATGAAATGTATGTTTATATAATCGTTTTAAAATAATATGTTTAGCCTTTAAAATGTGAAATTTATCTTTTTTTCTAAGCATTGCCAAACTACCTTTCCTTTTATTTTAAAAATATTGAACTATTTGATCTTAATCATTCTGGTGTTTGGGGTCTTGTCCCTATTTCAAATATTTTTGGTGATAAATGATTTGTTTGATTTATTTATGATTGTACTCGAGTAATTTAAATTTTCCGCAATATTTTTATTTGATTTTGGGTCTGATTGTTTCAGCTTTTATAAAAATGATTTATATAGTGTTACATATTTTTGTGAAAAAAAAATTACAAAGAAACTTATCATAGACTTTTCAAATAAAAATTTGTTTTGAAAAGTTATTCTTATCATAAAAGCCATAATGAATTTTACTATGGTTATAATTGTTCGCTTTATCTATGATATGAAGAACATTTTGGTGGTATATATTATTTTCTCCTACTAATAGGATACAAGATGAATAGAATGGATAAAAAAAAGTGAAGTCTAAGGAAGTCATGCAGGGGAAATCTATTAAAGGAGAATGTGCATAATCATAATATTTCATATCACATTGTAAAGATGATTTAAATAATAATAGATAGTTTTGAATGGATTTAGAGAACCTTGAATTTTACGCGAGTGACTAATGAAAAATGCCATGTCGAATTACCTTCAACAATTATTATTTTAGGGGACCTTTGTTAGGAGTAAAATTCGAAGTTTTAAAAAAACATGTATCGTGTAAGATGTAAAAGATGCATAACAATTAAGATGTGCATCATGTATTAAGAGTAGTTAAGATGATTTTGAAAATAAAACATGCATCATGTATTGAGACATCAATTAATCATTGAATTTATTTGGTGAGCTTGATAAATTTTAAAGTAAACCAAACCCAACTTATTTTTCTTTTTATTATCCTAAGTTATACATTCAAACAATTGTTGTTGTGAAAACGATGTCCATAAAAAAGAGTATGATCGGTTTCCTGATCAACAAGAAAACTATAAACTAAAGGAAAATAGAGAAGAGAAGAGAAAGATAATTCAAAGTGGTATAAAAACTGAATTCTTGTTTCAATTACACATTAAGGTAAAATGTTTACAATTAAAGCTCAACCACAACACTTTCTCCCTTTGATCAAGATTATTAGGGATTGATGGAGAAATGATGACTAGTATGCTACTTATAAGAAAAGAAAACCCTAGTTGTCAACTAACATACTAAACAATTGGTCCAATAGACTGGCCTAATTCAACATGCTAACTTAAACAACTAGCTAACATATTTTGACAACTACACTAGCTCTTCGATATCGACAGAGTTTGCTATAACACTAGCTTATAACCCATAAGCTACAAATCTCCACCTTGGAACAAACACTAAACTACAAAACTAACTAGTTGTCATCATGCAGTCTTATCAATTGCATATAGTGGAAAAACTTGCTACAATCACCACAAACTCCACCATAAATCAGGACTCTGCTCAGAGACTCATTTATGTACCTTATAATCCACTTCAATGCTTGCAAGTGTGCCTTTCCAGAATTGGCCATATACCGGCTTACAAGGCTCACTCTGTACGCTATGTATGGCCTCGTACAAACCATAACATACATAAAAAAACCCTACTATACTAGCATATAAAATGCTATTCATATAGGCTCTTTCGACTTCAATATTAGGATTTTGAATCGAACTCAGCTTGAACTGAGGATTAGTCAGTGTTACAACAGGATTTGAATTCGACATACCATAATTGTCGAGAATCTTCAGTAGGTATATCTCTTGAGATAAGTATAATCTCGATTACTTTCTATCTTTCCGGATGTCAATCCTGAGAGTCTTGGAGGCAGCTCCCAGATCCTTCATGTCGAACTCCTTATCAAGTTCAACTTTCACCTTCATAACTTCCTCGACATTGTTGCTTGCTACGAGGATGTCATCAACATAAAGCAACAAAATAACAAGTTAACTTCCATATCAAAATTTGAGGTAAACATAGTGGTCGAACTGGCTCCTAGTGAAACCTATGTGTGCCATAAACATGTTAAATCTTGTATTTCATTGTCGAGGAGATTGTTTTAGGCCATATAATGACCTATTAAGCTTGTTGACATAATCTTCCTTTCCTCTTTTTGTATACCCTCCAGGTTGCCTTATCAAGATTGCTTCATCTAGATCACCATACAAAAAGGTGGTCTTCACATCCATCTGTTCAAGTATTAGGCCAAACTTTGCCACCATGGCTAAAAACATTCTAATGGATCTATGCTTTACAACATGTGAGAACACATCATTGAAGTCGTCACCTTCTTTTTTAGTGACCCCCTAGCAACCAACAATGCCTTAAATCACTTCAACATCACTCATTTGATTCCTTCCTTAACCTTGAAAATCCACTTATAACTGATTATCCTAGCCCTACAGGTTTCTCGATCAGCTCTCAAGTGTTATTATCATGAAGATATTTCATCTCATCTTCCATGGCTTTCAGCCATTGTTGGAGCGGTAAATTGGCAAGCAAAAATATTATTTTCGGAAGAATTCCCTCAGGGATTTATGTCGTGTCCACAGAGATTGGTGCTATTAAACTGCCATTCAACAATTTAAATGTTAATGAGTTTGGGTTAAAATGGGTTTAAAGTAAATGCAGAAAAGTAAACATTAACACAAAAATAATTCATTAATCAGAGAGAAGAAACTTATCCGGCATGCACATAATCGACTCATCACAAACTTAAACCTATCGACCAGCTATACTCAACCTACAATACTCCTCAATATCATCCAGCATCTCTCACAACAGTTTCCATCTCTGACACATTGAGCTGAGAGAACAATCGTGTTACCCTCGTCGACACTCTAACACCCGACTCAAGATACGGAGGCATTAAGCTTCGACACCCATAAAGATTGTTAGCTCTAAATCTATCTCTAGCACCCAGAAACTAACAAATAATCATCCTTAATCAAAGTTTGCGATGTTTATCTCTAACACAACCCAAACCCCGGGCATAAAGCAAAAATCAAGGACAATCACCGATAAAGATTTGTAAAGCAAATTTTATACAACGCCATGGGCGACAAATATACACGAGTTCAAAGTAAATACATATACAACAACCGAACAAAGAAGAAATACACAAATAAGAAGAGAAATAAACCAAACATCTCTCGGTTTGTCGGCGCCGATCGATGAGAAATCCACCCCGAATCATCCGTGTGCAAGCTTCAATGTTATTTTCTAAGCCAATCCTACTGAAAAATGAATTTGATGGAGTTGGGAGCAAAAATCCCCAAAACCATAACCTAAAAAATGAATTAAATGACTTAATATCATTTCAAAAATCAGTCAAGTTCGCAAAGCGAACACAAATTTTGGCACCTAAGTGCCTCAGAAACAGTTAAACCGACTATGCAATTCTGCAAAAGTTCGCAAAACAAACTTTTATTCGCAAAGCGAACTTTGATCCCTTTTTCTACTGCCATAAGTCTGGGAGCATTCGCTGGGAAGTTCGCAAAGCGAACTTGACAGCACACCAGCCCTTGTTTTGACCACAGCTTCTGAATCGTAACTCGGATTGACGCACGGTCGGAAGCGTTGGAAAGCTTATTCAATGCTCTTTATGAATATGACAAAATATCCTTGCTTGAATACCTTCAAAAATGAGAGAAAATCAATTAAACTCAATGATATTTACACGATACGCAATATATACACTATAATGTAAAGTAAACGTATTTACAAACAAAGCGGGGTTTATTCGAACAATATTAACAAAAAGTATCGATAAATGCAATAAAACTTATATACAAAAATAGCTACAATTTGCACTTATCAAACTCTCCCCAACTTAAACTTGTTTGTCCTCAAACAAGAATCAAACAAACTTAAAATAATCAAAAGCAATAACCAAAGAATGATGAATCAACAAGTTTTGAAAAACAGAAACAAATGTATGGTTCAAATGAAAAATGGTACACACAAAGTAAATACTTACCACTAAACTACGACGATAACATAGTCACGAAACAAATGCAAAATACAAAAATCATGCCAAACATCCTAAAACAACACAAGTTCAAACGTGAATTACACCTAGAAAAAACAATCATCGGAAGATGCAAAACACAAAATGAGGTACTTTTCACTCACACAACAATTTTGCAAACAAAAGACTAAATTATGCATTCATCCAAAAATCATATTGAAAACATAAAAGCAAGAATCACAAGGGCTTTCAAGGATGTAGCGTGGTCGGGTAAACAATCAAGGGGCAATTTCTAAAGGTAATTGAAACAAAAACTTGCCTAAACCTAAGGGAGTGATCAACTCACAAAGACTCAAACACAAAATTCCAATCAACTTCTTCCAAAATCTCAAGTGTTACACAACACATAATACTTATTTAGCAGGATTATTTGAACTCTTTTTGTTTCCTTTCACAAAGATTTTCTTTTTCTTTTTTTCTTTTTTTCTTTTCTTTTCTTTTCGTTTTCATATTTTTCTCTTTTTTCTTTTCTTTTTCAACCTCATAGAAACCAACCAATGAGTAAACAATCATTCTCTCCCCAACTTGAATTCAACCACATCATCATGTGAATACTCCCTACTTTCTAAGGCAAGGTAAAAATTCATACAACAACACAAAGTTGAGGGTTCAAGAAAAAACAATCAATTAAAATCCATACAAAAAGTGAAATCAATACTCATAGACAAACATCAAGTTCAAACAACATGGATAATGATAGAAAGGCACAAAGGGGTTTAACAAATGCTCACACACTCACAGGGTGAATTGACTATTTGGCTAGGTAGTTGTGCTTAAAATGAAACAAAATGCCTTGATCTTTTTCATGCTTTCATATAATCAATAGAAACAAAAGATTAAGCATAATAAAATCCAGTTAGAACAAGAATGTTGATACTCCGCGCATATATGAACAATGGAAAGCTACCTCACAAAAAGGGTGGGAACTAAAGTGATTCACATCAAGAACAAGTATACAAAAGAATGAATGGCATGGAAGTTTGTAAAAAGCCTAAGTATCATGAATATGCTAAAGTCTAGAAAATGATAAACACATACCTTGGACGTGTACAAAACTTAACAATATCATTACCATACATCTGCAAGTTGAAACGATCAAACTTGGAACATCACCTTAAATTTCCTCAAGCTACTAAAAAAAAGCTCATTGACAAACACAAGAATTATTAGTATAAACATACTAAAAGATCGGGTGAAAATGGATTAAACAAGTTGTAAAGTGAAGATTTAAAAATTTTACGAACAATCCAAGTACAACTTGTTTAATGAATGTTCACCACACTACCTAAGCTAGAATGAAAAAGTAATAATGAAACAAAAAATGATAAAACATGCTTGTTTTACGTCGTAAGCTCGACGCCTTTATTGTACTTAGCTAGTAACTTCCTCCCTTCATGCCATGGTGATGCCTCAGCGCACAAACCAAAAGCAAGTGTCCTAACCAAACACTTGAACAAACATTACTGGAAGAAAATGTATACAACACTTGAACAAACATAATGGAAAATAAAAGCAAAACAAGTATCTATACAAGCATATATACAATATAAACAATTATGTACAAAGCTCCAAAACATCGAAACTATCGCAATTGCGATTCGATATCAAAACCAATCCCCGGCAACGGCGCCATTTTGTTGGAGCGGTAAAGCGGCAAGCAAAAATATTATTTTTGGAAGAATTCCCTCCGGGATTTATGTCGTGTCCACAGAGGTTGGTGCTTTTGAACTGCCGTTCGACAATTTAAATGTTAATGAGTTTGGTTTAATATGGGTTTAAAGTAAATGCAGAAAAGTATACATTAACACAAAAAGAATTCATTAATCAGAGAGAAGAAACTTATCCGACATGCACATAATCGACTCGTCACAAACTTAAACCTATCGACTAGCTATACTCAACCTACAATACTCCTCAATATCATCCAGTGTAACACCCCATTTCTACCCGGCGGATAAGTAATAAAATCAGAGTTTTCATTTTAAAAATTCTTCAACATAAACAGGATGTCACATTTTCAACAGAAAACAACTTTATATTAATCACAAATAATTCAGATACATAACACTGATTCGGATGAACTGATAACAACCTGAATTATCCTTTTGAAAACAAAACAACTTTTATTAATAAGCGGCTTCACATAATTCAACTTATAATGACATAACCTCATGTCCAACTCAAAACAACTTTGAAACAACAATTCTTTAATAACAACAATTTAAGATTCAACTACTAAGACAATAACAACAAATAAACAACAATCGTTCATCCCCCCCGAGTGCTACGTATCAGAGCAAGACCAACTCGAGCTAATAGCATCTAAGACTTCACATTATACCTCAACTTCTGCAGCTATTCTTGAGTACCTGCTCAGTTACCCATAATAGGTAACATCATTACAGAAGGGGTGAGATATCGAATATTATAACCAAAATATGATAATTAATATGCTAGATTAGAATCATATAAATTTCACCGCTTCATACCACATTCATGCAACAACTAGAAATAAACAACTTAATAGCAGCCCCAACTTGTATTGACAACAAATAACAACATATACCAACAACTTATATAAAAGATGCAAATTATAGTAAGAACAACATATATAGCAACAGCTCACGACATTAGTAATTTATATCAAGCAACAAGACATAGCAATAACAACTTATAACAAGCAACAACTTCACGACAACGACAACTTCACCACAACAGCAACTTCACAACAACAACGAATCAAGAACAACAGCAACTTCACAACGACTTAAAATGTGACACAACTATGCACATGCATGTGGTACCATCGGAGTAAAACTCCCAACTTAAACATATGCCAGGTTATCGAGGCATTTCAACAAGGCATAAGCCTTCAACGTGGTGCCATCAAGGCCAACTTAATCAATGTCATCAAGGCCAACGTGGTGTGAGCATACAGCCCCGACTCATGAATGCAATGTATGCGACAATTATCAAAGGCATACAATCAACTACATCATCAACAAGAACAACCAGAACAACAACAACGAAAATAACAACTCAAACATGCATCAATAGCATCAACTTAATCCAACGTTGGTCATTCGACCTACAACTTAATCAACAACAACACAACTCAAACAACATTGGTCATTCGACCTACAACTTAATCAACAACAACACAACTCAAACAACATTGGTCATTCGACCTACAACTTAATCAACAACAACACAACTCAAACATCATTGGTCATAAGACCTGCAACTTAAATACTTCACCCGTAAATCGGGACAATACAACTTATCCAACTGTACCTGCAATTCCACGCGTTCAACTTAATTTAACAAAAATAAATACCATTCACGTATCTACTCGTATATACTAACTTTCCCAAAAAATTTCATTCGATTCCGGGTAACTAAATATACTGCTTAATTTTTACCGGGCGACTAAAATTACCACTATTCTCAGCTTCCAGCATCTTTTCAACAAAATAAAATCAACCACACTACCTACTAATTATTATGAACTTCCCCAACAATTTTCGTTAAATTCCGGACAACTAAGTTTCTCGCCTAAACCGGCTAAATCGACTAAAACTGCGCTGTTAAACAATTTCCAGTCTGCTACTCGATTCTACCCTGATACTAAGCTAAATTCCATTGCTGGTATTTCATCAACTACTTAAACAATGGCACTGCTATTTACATACGACTGCAACTTACAGAATTTAGTATTTTATATCCATATAGTTTCTCTGTTATCCACAATCTTCTGCTTCCCACTGCTAAAATAAATACTGCACCTCCACTACTATCCACCTATATATATATATATACAGCAACAAATGCTACTATCTGTCAAGACCAGAAGAACAGTATTCCAAATTAAATTATGCTAGTTTCGTAGATTCTGCTACCCTTTTCTTTTGGTGTGCATCACTAAGTCCAGGTCTCATTGTTAATACTTCCATCCACAAATCCATTAATTACTAAGGTGATTTCTAATATGTGTATATATATAGGATACTAGTGATACGAGTTTTCAATTCATCCTTGCCTGAACAAAGCCATTCCCTACGTATACCAATATACCTATTGAAAGATAGCCCACCTAATTGAGAGAGGCGCCCACCCCCGTCCTTAGAGGCACTCGCCTCAAGCATATGTAACAATTAAGTGACAAAACCAAAGGGGCATTGGAGGCGCCCACCTCAACCCTTGGAGAAGACCGCCCCCTCCCTTTTATGCCAATGGAGGCGTCCGCCTCCCAACTTGTGGGGTCATCCTCCATCTTTTTCAATTACTTGAGACGGAAGTCCCTAATATTTCCGGATTAAACTCACCGCACCATTTTAACTTCAACCCAGATTTTCTCTATAATCTATTCGTAGTTTCCATTCCCAGAGATTTACCATAAATGTTATGATTTATTTTCATCGTAAACGCAAAACTCACAGCACAATCAATCGATCGCAGAACAACAGAATTTCATAGCAATAATTTCAGAATTCTACACACAACAAACACATCTAGCAGCAATTTTAGACAATCCAAACCCCACATGTCAATCATCATAACCCGGTTATAATAGTCGAACCCACCCTTACCTGGATTTTAACGGCAGTTCGAATTCTCCGGTTCCGGCTGCGCACTTCTCGTAATTCCTCTTCTCCAATCGTGTGCTTCCAACCCTCGTTCTGTCTCTGTAACTTCCCTTTTTCTCATTTTCTTACAGCCACTTCTTTTCTCTTTTCTTTACAAACCCTTATTTTATAATAATAATACCAATTAATCTAACTAATCCATTGGGCTTACTATTCATACCTCCTTATTTGCTAATCCCGACGAAAACCAAGCCCATTACCCAACATGCTCCAATAATCCATAATATCACTTATAATATTATTTCTTCGACTTTCCGATTAATATTCCGACTTAACGACTTAATTCTTCGAAACACAAAATTGACCGAAATAATAATTCGCGACCAACTACTTACTCCCGGCTTAATAGATTAATTCTGATTATCAACCAAATGGTCCAACAATTCAAATTAGTTAATTAAATAAGATAGTCCAATAAATAAATAATATTATTCTTAATATTATTCCCCGATTAAACTGACTAAAATCTGACTTTAACTTAATAATTCCAATACGCCTCTTAAAATAATACCGACAAATCCAACTACTCCGATTAATTCTCAACTTCGTCTAAATCCAATAATTAAATCCTTCAATAATTTAATTAACTAATTAGTTAAATTCAGGCGTTACAACTCTCCCTCACTTAGAATATTTTCGTCCTCGAAAATCTATCCGACACCACCATCCTTATCCCAACTCCCGTATTTAATCTTCCAGTCCAACAACAACTCAATCACGGTTTTAAACCCAATATGTATACTCCGACACTTCAATTACTCTTACAACATGATTGTTACTATTCGCCAACCATTTTAGTAATACCTTGAAACAATCACCTTACAACATAGTAACAACCTTCACTTGCCTATACTCGACTATACAACATCGCATCATTACCGCAGCAACGTAAACAACACCAAAACACATATACGATCCTTATCTCCATACTCTGAAGGAAACCCACGTATAACACAAACAACGGTTCTTAACCTCACGGCGACAACAACGCGAATACTACCCAAGTGATGCAATTGACAGCTAACATCGCAACACAAGAAGTAACCAACTTAAGAATTTACCGGTTTAAGAACCAGAACACAACAACTTAAGAATACCAACTTAAACACAACATCAACATAATCAAATATCAACATCGGTACAATTCACGTCTAAACAACCGCAATACACTACGCGTTCGCTGCGCACTCTGATTACTTTCAAGGTACTAACTCTACTCAGTTGACCTCCAACTCCCAATCATCAAAATCGACATAATACCAAGGCTTTCGACTTAACTATTCGGGATCTCCCCGTTAACACCACACATAAACTTCAACTTTACTATCTTTTATCAACATAGTTCCCAAAATCACCTTAGGCGCATAACAACATTACAACAACATTTGACACCTGAATCCACTTAAATTCAACAAGATCAATCATCTTTACCAACCAAAACTCCACTTTTACAAATCAACTTATAATTTAACTTCTTTTAATAATCACAACTCAACCTTCAAATATTCTACGCGTTCTTCCTCTGATTTTACAACAGCTCAAAACATTCGCAACAAACACCAGTTCCAACTCATCCAAACAACTATGGAAGATACGCTTCATACCCCATACATACACCTTAAGGCATACTAACCATTCACTTCATCACAAACAACGACTCAAGTTATCTAGAACTCGACTGTGAGTCTCCATACTACTCATCAATCAAACACAGCTTCGTACTGTCATCCTTAAATTCAACTAATATTCTAACATATGAACTTGTATCAGCAAAACAAACAACCTTCAAGCACTTGGCTTGACTTCGACCAATTCAACGTACATACTATACTAGTTGGCACGACACATCTATCCATCAATTATGACTCCGTCTACTATCAACAATGGATTAAAGGTGATCAGTTCCTCAATTTGTCAATAGACAGCCGACAACTATAACGGTGAAATAAATCATCAGTACCCAACACAATAGCGTACTTCAACTTGTGCCCAAAGTCCGTAAGCATAACGCTCCGCCAACTTTCTAAGGCTTACCAATGCCACTCTTAGTTTCTTTAGTTGCAACTTCGTCAATGATGCAAAAACGTTCAAAATCCATTACGCATCCTCTTATGCACGTTCATGGTACAACACGACTTTAAATATTTTTCCAACACCGAAATCGCTACAACATTGAGAACGATCCAATTCAGTTTGCTCCAATTACAACTTTCAACCAAGGTGAAAATTCTTAGCAACACAAATCAACTTTCGCATTTCTCTCAACATTTCCTTTACTTAGCATCATCGTCTTAATCATCCTCATTCAACATAAGTTGCATCTCCAAGCATTCTCCAATACAGTCACATCTTACAAATACCAACACTTTATTCTTAATAATATTCCACACTTGTTTTCATCCTTCCAAATTTTTCAGCAATGGTCGCTCAACTTCAACCATATATATCTCCTTCAATACAGATCCCTCAATCACAAAATCATATTCCAAAATGAAGAGAATTTTGTGTAGATTTCAGAATTTCAAGAATCGCGTAAATCCGACTTACGAGTAAAAAGTTATCAGCTACACAACGGGACTGGTCCAGAATTTCCGTATGCAGAATTTTCCAAAAATCAGCACCAGACCCAAATATTAAAACACACTTTTCTCCCTCTTCACAAACTTCCTGAAGACAAATCTTATATGCAAACTGTAGGGAATTTCGTAAGCTTTCCAAAATGTCCAGAACCGCTTCCATCCGAATCACGAGTCAAAAGTTATACCTCGTTTACTGACAGCTGCTCCAAAATCACAAAAACCAGAATTTGAGGTCGATGAACATAAGTTCCATCTCCCTCCCGCTTGCTCCAAAATCTACCAACAATCATTTCTTTTCGTCCCACTCTAAAATTACTCGACTTTAATCCGACTATACTCTAGGCATATTAATCTACCGACTTGATCCATCGACTTATCATTCCATTCGGAATAATTCCTTAATTTTATTCATCCTTGATTCGCCGTCCAGACCCTACGCACATCTCCAACTTGACTGATACGGATTCGCGAGTCCAAACTCTCGCCGGTCTGTAATAACATCGCTCCAACATATGCACTCTTACAATCAACATCACCTTGAACCAACTTCTACATACTAACAACACGTCCGGGAGACAAGCCTCTCCCCCACTTGTTTCAAACCAACACCTGCAGACAACAACTAGAAACTAACAAACAAGTACCGACAGTGTTTCACACACATGTCGAGTACTAAGGGACAAACAACATTAGACAACATTGGCCGGACAGACCGACCTGCTCTGATACCACTAATGTAACACCCCATTTCTACCCGGCGGATAAGTAATAAAATCAGAGTTTTCATTTTAAAAATTCTTCAACATAAACAAGATGTCACATTTTCAACAGAAAACAACTTTATATTAATCACAAATAATTCAGATACATAACACTGATTCGGATGAACTGATAACAACCTGAATTATCCTTTTGAAAACAAAACAACTTTTATTAATAAGCGGCTTCACATAATTCAACTTATAATGACATAACCTCATGTCCAACTCAAAACAACTTTGAAACAACAATTCTTTAATAACAACAATTTAAGAATCAACTACTAAGACAATAACAACAAATAAACAACAATCGTTCATCCCCCCCGAGTGCTACGTATCAGAGCAAGACCAACTCGAGCTAACAGCATATAAGACTTCACATTATACCTCAACTTCTGCAGCTATTCTTGAGTACCTGCTCAGTTACCCATAATAGGTAACATCATTACAGAAGGGGTGAGATATCGAATATTATAACCAAAATATGATAATTAATATGCTAGATTAGAATCATATAAATTTCACCGCTTTATACCACATTCATGCAACAACTAGAAATAAACAACTTAATAGCAACCCCAACTTGTATTGACAACAAATAACAACATATACCAACAACTTATATAAAAGATGCAAATTATAGTAAGAACAACATATATAGCAACAGCTCACGACATTAGTAATTTATATCAAGCAACAAGACATAGCAATAACAACTTATAACAAGCAACAACTTCACGACAACGGCAACTTCACCACAACAGCAACTTCACAACAACAACGAATCAAGAACAACAACAACTTCACAACGACTCAAAATGTGACACAACTATGCACATGCATGTGGTACCATCGGAGTAAAACTCCCAACTTAAACATATGCCAGGTTATCGAGGCATTTCAACAAGGCATAAGCCTTCAACGTGGTGCCATCAAGGCCAACTTAATCAATGCCATCAAGGCCAACGTGGTGTGAGCATACAGCCCCGACTCATGAATGCAATGTATGCGACAATTATCAAAGGCATACAATCAACTACATCATCAACAAGAACAACCAGAACAACAACAACGAAAACAACAACTCAAACATGCATCAATAGCATCAACTTAATCCAACGTTGGTCATTTGACCTACAACTTAATCAACAACAACATAACTTAAACAACATTGGTCATTCGACCTACAACTTAATCAACAACAACACAACTCAAACAACATTGGTCATTCGACCTACAACTTAATCAACAACAACACAACTCAAACATCATTGGTCATAAGACCTGCAACTTAAATACTTCGCCCGTAAATCGGGACAATACAACTTATCCAACTGTACCTGCAATTCCACGCGTTCAACTTAATTTAACAAAAATAAATACCATTCACGTATCTACTCGTATATACGAACTTTCCCAAAAAATTTCATTCGATTCCGGGTAACTAAATATACTGCTTAATTTTTACTGGGCGACTAAAATTACCACTATTCTCAGCTTCCAGCATCTTTTCAACAAAATAAAATCAACCACACTACCTACTAATTATTATGAACTTCCCCAACAATTTTCGTTAAATTCCGGACAACTAAGTTTCTCGCCTAAACCGGCTAAATCGACTAAAACTGCGCTGTTAAACAATTTCCAGTCTGCTACTCGATTCTACCCTGATACTAAGCTAAATTCCATTGCTGGTATTTCATCAACTACTTAAATAATGGCACTGCTATTTACATACGACTGCAACTTACAGAATTCAGTATTTTATATCCATATAGTTTCTCTGCTATCCACAATCTTCTGCTTCCCACTGCTAAAATAAATACTGCACCTCCACTACTATCCACCTATATATATATACAGCAACAAATGCTACTATCTGTCAAGACCAGAAGAACAGTATTCCAAATTAAATTATGCTAGTTTCGTAGATTCTGCTACCCTTTTCTTTTGGTGTGCATCACTAAGTCCAGGTCTCATTGTTAATACTTCCATCCACAAATCCATTAATTACTAAGGTGATTTCTAATATGTGTATATATATAGGATACTAGTGATACGAGTTTTCAATTCATCCTTGCCTGAACAAAGCCATTCCCTACGTATACCAATATACCTATTGAAAGATAGCCCACCTAATTGAGAGAGGCGCCCACCCCCGTCCTTAGAGGCACTCGCCTCAAGCATATGTAACAATTAAGTGACAAAACCAAAGGGGCATTGGAGGCGCCCACCTCAACCCTTGGAGAAGACCGCCCCCTCCCTTTTATGCCAATGGAGGCGTCCGCCTCCCAACTTGTGGGGTCATCCTCCATCTTTTTCAATTACTTGAGACGGAAGTCCCTAATATTTCCGGATTAAACTCACCGCACCATTTTAACTTCAACCCAGATTTTCTCCATAATCTATTCGTAGTTTCCATTCCCAGAGATTTACCATAAATGTTACGATTTATTTTCATCGTAAACGCAAAACTCACAGCACAATCAATCGACCGCAGAACAACAGAATTTCATAGCAATAATTTCAGAATTCTACACACAGCAAACACATCTAGCAGCAATTTTAGACAATCCAAACCCCACATGTCAATCATCATAACCCGGTTATAATAGTCGAACCCACCCTTACCTGGATTTTAACGGCAGTTCGAATTCTCCAGTTCCGGCTGCGCACTTCTCGTAATTCCCCTTCTCCAATCGTGTGCTTCCAACCCTCGTTCTGTCTCTGTAACTTCCCTTTTCTCATTTTCTTACAGCCACTTCTTTTCTCTTTTCTTTACAAACCCTTATTTTATAATAATAATACCAATTAATCTAACTAATCCATTGGGCTTACTATTCATACCTCCTTATTTGTTAATCCCGACGAAAACCAAGGCCATTACCCAACATGCTCCAATAATCCATAATATCACTTATAATATTATTTCTTCGACTTTCCGATTAATATTCCGACTTAACGACTTAATTCTTCGAAACACAAAATTGACCGAAATAATAATTCGCGACCAACTACTTACTCCCGGCTTAATAGATTAATTCCGATTATCAACCAAATGGTCCAACAATTCAAATTAGTTAATTAAATAAGATAGTCCAATAAATAAATAATATTATTCTTAATATTATTCCCCGATTTAACTGACTAAAATCCGACTTTAACTTAATAATTCCAATACGCCTCTTAAAATAATACCGACAAATCCAACTACTCCGATTAATTCTCAACTTCGTCTAAATCCAATAATTAAATCCTTCAATAATTTAATTAACTAATTAGTTAAATTAAGGCGTTACATCCAGCATCGCTCACAACAGTGTCCATCTCTGACACACTGAGCTGAGAGAACAACCGTGTTACCCTCGTCGACACTCTCGCACCCGACTCATGATACAGAGGCATTAAGCTTCGACACCCATAAAGATTGTTAGCTCTAAATCTATCTCTAGCATCCAGAAAATAACAGATAATCATCATTAATCAAAGTTTACGATCTTTATCTCTAACACAACCCAAACCCCGAGCATAAAGCAAAAATCAAGGACAATCACCAATAAAGATTTGTAAAGCAAATTTTATACAACACCATGAGTGACAAATATACATGAGTTCAAAGTAAATACATATACAACAACCCAACAAAGAAGAAATACACAAAGAAGAAGAGAAATAAACCAAACATCTCTCGGTTTGTCGGCGCCAATTGATGAGAAATCCACCCGGATCATCCGTGTGCAAGCTTCAATGTTGTTTTCTAAGCTAATCCTACTGAAAAATGAGTTTGATGGAGTTGGGAGCAAAAATCCCCAAAACCCTAACCTAAAAAATGAATGAAATGACTTAAATATCATTTCAAAAATCAGTCAAGTTCGCAAAGTAAACTTTTATTCGCTGAGCTAACATCAATTTTGGCACCTAAGTGCCTTAGGAACAGTTAAACCGACTCTATAATTATGCAAAAGTTCGCTTTTCGCAAAGCGAACTTTGGTCCCTTTTTCTACTGCCATAAGTCTGGGAGCATTCGCTGGGAAGTTCGCAAAGCGAACTTGACAGCACACCAACCCTTGTTTTGACTACAACTTCTGAACCGTAACTCGGATTGACGTACGGTCGGAAGCGTTGGAAAGCTTATTCAATGCTCAGTTAAACTCAATGATATTTACACGATACGCAATATATACACTATAATGTAAAGTAAACGTATTTACAAACAAAGCGAGGTTTATTCGAACGATATTAACAAAAAGTATCGATAAATGCAACAAAATTTATATACAAAAATAGCTATAATTTGCACTTATCAGCCATTCAACCTTATTTCGACTCCTAACAACTTCCTTGTAGTTTCTAGGTTCTTCATCAAGAACCTCACTTGCGGAGATTAAGGCAAATGCTATGAGATCTGCATAACCAACTCTCTGAGGTAGCTTGATGACTCTTCTCAACCCATCTCTTTCCAGAAGGTAGTCATTATCAGTCTCCTAATCTTTATAAGTAACTTGTCCTTATTCTTCGACTTCATCTAGGTTATGCAATTCAACATCACTATGTTCCACCTCAATAGTAATCTCTTCCTGTTCCAACTCTTCTCCAAAGATCTTCGCACTTTGACCATCATCGTCAATTTTTTAAAAGCCATCCCAACTTCTTTGGAAACTATATCTCAACTTGTGATGCACCTCTCGTGACCCGGCTCTAGACACCACAACGTATACGCTTTGACTCATTCAGGATATCCAAGGAACATACATCACAGAGGTATAGGTTTAACCTCGTCTTGCCAAATCTGAATGTAAGATAAACAACCAAATACTCTAAGTTTTTCGAGATCAGGTGGATGTCCCGACCAAACTTCTTCAGGTGTCTTCATCCCCAAGGCAGTTGAAGGACACCTATTTATTAGGTATGTTGCAGTCACAACAACCTCAACCTAAAACACCTTATTCATTCCATCACTAACCAACATGCATCTAACATTTTCCAAGATTGTTTGATTGAATCTCTCATCCAGACCATTTTGGTGAGGAGTACCCACGTAGTCTTGTGCCTTGCAATACCAGACATACCACTGTAACTGCGAAAGCTTCATTGCAGAACTTAAGGCCATTATCGGTTGTCAACCTCTTGACATTCCCACCAGTCTAATTTGCGACCAGAGTCTTCCAACTTTTGAAATTTTCAAAAGTTTCATCCTTAGTCTTCTGGATGAATACCTGTAACTTTTTGGAATAATCATCAACTATGGATATAAAATACTTTGCACATGAGTGTGAAGGATTCCTTACAGACCCCCAAATTTCAGCATGGATATAATAAAGGAATCCATGTGTTCTTTGTTTACCTTGATTAAACTTCACCCTACAGGATTTACCAAACACTCAAGGTTCACATAACTCCAACTTTTGACCTTGTCACCACCTAGAAAATTTTGCTTCGACAATTCAACCATGCCGCTTTCACTGACATGGCCAAGTCGTTTGTGCCACAACTCAGTCTTCGACACATGTTTTGTGGATGCCACATCTGTTGAAACACTTATAACCTCAACCTTAAGGGTATCCATGCCTTGCTTCTTGATGCCTCTCAAGACTTCTTTAGTCCTCTTCATTACCCATAGTATAATTTGCTCTCCTTTGAAAACATACCCTTTATTGTCAAATTCACCAAGAGAAATCAAATTCCTCTTAAGATGAGGTACATACCTGACATTAGTCAATAACTTTATTGACTCATCATGAAACTTGAAACGTACAAATCCAATACCTGTAATTTTGCAGGCTTTGTTATTTCCCAGCAGAACTGATTCACCATCTTGGTCATATAATTCCTCAAGCACGTCTTTGTTTGAAGTCACGTGTCAAGTGCACCATGAATCCATAATTCACCCTTGCTAGAGTCGCTGCTTGAAACCACCAAGACATCAGATGATTCATAATCATCTTGCACAATGGTTTCATTACCATTATCTTTTCCACCATGATTATTCAGACGTTCATGGTACTCCTTTCTTGTATGTCCTTCTTTCTTACAATGATAACACCTAATTGCAGGAGCATTACCACCATAAGAATTATGTAGAACTTCACCCTTCTTTCTCTCATACTTACCATCTTTCTTTGAGAACTTTCCTTTAATGGACAAACCTTCTCCAACACATGATGGCTTTTGCTCTTTTCTTTTGTTCAAGTCCTTCAAGTACAAGGCTGATTGAACTTCTTCAAAGGTCAAGGACTATCTTCCATACGAGAGGGTTTCTTTGAAGTGAGTAAGAGATCTTGGTAAAACACACAACAACAAAAATGCTTGATCTTCATCATCAATCTTGACCTCGATATTTTCAAGATCAAGAATCAACTTGTTGAACATATCCAACTGCTCAGCCAATACTTTGCCTTCACTCATCTTGAATGAATACAAGGCTTACTTCAGATAGTTGCGATTAACCAAGGATTTGGTCATATATAAACCCTCGAGTTTGCTCCACACACTTGTCGTCGTCTTCTCCTTTGAGACCTATCGGAGAACCTTATCGCCAAGGCTCAATATAATGACACCATCCTCTGTTAGGGTATCATCCATCTTCTCCAATCCTTTCAACGCTTATAACAAACCCTACTGAAACAGTAGGACTTGCATCTTTAAGCGCCACAAACTGAAATAATTCACATCGATGAATTTCTCATTCTCATACTTTTTTGACGACATCTTCTCCTCCATGCTCTCGACACCAATTTATTATGAAACCGATGCTCAGAAAACAGAGTATGATCAGTTTCTTGATCAACAAGAAAACTACAAAGTAAAGGAAAAAAGAGAAGGGAAGAGAAAGACAATTCAAAGTGGTATAAAAACTGCATTCTTGATTCAATTACACATTAAGGTACAATGTTTACCATTGAATCTTAACCACACCAATTTTTCCCTCTGATCAAGATTATCAGGGATTCATTGAGAAGTGATGACTATTATACTATTTATAAGAAAACTAAACCCTAAGTTTCAACTAACATACAAAACAATTGTCCAAACAAAATGACTTAATTCAAAATGCTGACTTAAATAACAAACTAACATATTTCAACAGCTATACTAGTTCTTCGACTTCGACTTCTATATAATTTGCTACAACACTAACTTATAACTCATAAACTACAAATGATGCGATGAACGTGAAAGAAAAGATATCGTCAACAATTGTGTTTAAATATTAAAATATCAAATAGAAAAATAAATTTTAGAAATTTTTTTAATCTCAAGTGTCTGCTGAGTATGTTCAGTACTTTCATTCAACTTATTATTATAATAAACTACACATCATTATATATTATATTAGCAATATAATAAAATTTTTTAAAATACAAATTAAATAAACTAAAATTTAATTAAGAAAAATAAAAGTGAAACTTTTCTCAAAAAATAAAAAACGAATTTTGTAAACGAGGAGAATCGAGAAGCTTCTGAAAACCCCATTTTGTGGTAACACAAACCCCTGCTAAAACCCTACCACCATTTCATTTCTCTCCTAAGCGCATTTCTCGAATCACACACTCTCCTCAATTCACTATGCACAGACTCTCCAATCGCTCTTCCTCCGTCTCCGCCCTACTCCGTTACGGCGGCGCACTTCGCCGCGACGCTGCTCTCCCACTTTCCACATCTTACTCTCATTTGGTATTTATCTCAATTTCTAAATCCAATTCTAGCTAGTTTCATCAATAATCTTTATCGTTTTATTGTTATTTGTGTAGTTTGATTTCTATAAAGCGTGACAGCAACATTGAAATGATTATATGATGATGATTATCGTTAGATCATTAGTTTAATTTTCATTGCAACTGGAAATGATTATTTGAATCTCGCGTTTTTGTGTTCTGTTATGAATGATTACTATTATAACAAATTGAAGTTTGTTTGCGTGCTTTTTGAAGTTACATAGTTGGTTTTATGTGTTAAAATGGGAGCATGGGCATTAAAATGGTTATATGCTCTGTAGCACACCTCTGGAAAAAAAAGTGTTTCCGTGTCAGTGTTGGGGTCCGAAATGACACCGACACTTATGATAACTTTTAATTTATTCATTTTCTTTTTAAAATGTTATTACCAGTGTGGAAGTATTGGTATCGGTGTCTTGTTTCCGGTGTCTGTGCCTTGTTTCCGGTGTCTGTGCTTCGTAGGTTATATGATGATTATTGTTAGATTAGTAGTTCAATTATTATTGCAACTGGAAATGATTTTTTTGAATCTTGTGTTTTGTGCTCTGTTATGAATGATTATCTATTATTACAAGTTGAGGTTTTGTTGGTTTACGTCCTTTTTGAAGTTACATAGTTGGTTTTATGTGTTAGATGATAATGCTTGCCTTTTGGAAGTTTAAAAGTGGGAGCATGGGCATTAAAATAGTTATATGATGATTATGATCATTAGTTTAATTATTATTGCAACTGGAAATGATTTTTTGAATCTCGCGTTTTGTGTTCTGTTATGAATGATGATTTCTATTATTACAAGTTGAAGTTTTGTTGGTTTTTGTCCTTTTTGAAGTTAATTGTTTTTTTTGTTGTTTATACTTATCTTATGTTTTCTGATTGGGGGCAGGTGGGAGAGAATGATTCAAAATCCAGATGGTATTCATTATTAGGTTCCGAGAAATCTGGCAGTGTTGATCAGCTAAACTTGAAAAGAGATTTGTTTTTGGGAAAACGATATGAATCAACTGTTGCAGAATCTAGTGCATCAACTTCCCCACCAGCTGAGAAATTTGAGTACCAAGCAGAGGTACTGTCGTCTTTCTTATGTGTGTGGTTTGTTACCTCTAGCGCACTTGATATATATATCGTGAACATTTGTTTGGATATTGTGTATCTTTGGCAGGTTAGTCGGCTCATGGACCTTATTGTTAACAGTTTATATAGTAACAAGGAAGTGTTTCTCAGGGAGCTTATCAGGTATGTTCCGTCACTGGTAGATAGAATTACATAGTTTAAGCATTGGTGAATGTTTTTCCCCTCAATTATGCGCATAATATTACTAACTTAAGTTGCCCTTTTAAGGGTATACACTAGTTCTGGTTTCCTCCTCCCCCCGATAGATTGCAGCAAGTTTCAGTATTCATTTTGAAAAAAGTTACTTAAGCTTCTCTCTCTTTCTACTAGAAAACTATTTCTAGAAATCAGGTCAATCTAGTGTTATAAATCTCTTATAATGGCATAATCTTGTGAAGGGTTGGACCTGTTATGCATTTATTGTTTGTAGGTCGTTTTACCTTTAACTTACAAGAGGAGAATTCCTCAAGTTGAACCTTTTGATCTTAAAGAACCTTTGCATGGAAGCTCCACTTCAAAATTTGTTCAATAAATATTGTTGAAAAATTCAAACTATCTATGTCTTTGGTGTTGATTAGATGCTGCGCTGCATTGCATTATTCAGTTTGTTAATATGTGCATTTTTTTCTCAGTAATGCAAGTGATGCCTTGGATAAGCTGCGGTTTTTGAGTGTTACCGAGCCTGACCTGATGAAGGATGCGATTGATTTTGACATCCGAATTCAAGCTGATAAAGATAATGGGATCATCACTATTACGTAATACAATTCACGTTTAATTAATTAATTTTTTCATTTGTTTCAATGCAGTTGGTGCTGTAACTTTTGCTTTATGCAGTGATACAGGCATTGGTATGACTAAGCAGGAACTAGTTGACTGTCTTGGAACTATTGCTCAAAGTGGAACTGCAAAGTTTTTGAAGGCTCTCAAGGTCTTGCCTCTTCTGAAGAATGTTTTAGGATTATATTGACCTTATTTTATTTTGTTATGTATCCTGTATGCTGACAAAGGTGTTTCATTCAATAGGATAGCAAGGGTGCTGGTGGTGACAACAACTTAATTGGTCAATTTGGTGTGGGATTTTATTCTGCTTTTCTAGTTGCTGATCGGGTATGCATTTGGATAAAAGTGATGATGGCGTGGTACTTCATTTTAAGTTTTTACTTGGCAGTTTATATATGTATATTTTTGTATGGTTTGAAGGTGGTTGTCTCAACCAAGAGTCCAAGATCAGATAAACAATACGTTTGGGAAGGAGAGGTAAATGCTAGCTCATATACCATATCTGAGGAGATGGATCAGGAGAAGCTGATTCCAAGAGGAACTCGGCTTACGCTGCATCTAAAGGTATGTCAAAATTTTCTATTTTAGAGCTTCTGATAGTATTTTAGTTTCTTTATTTTGGAGCTTATGTTGTCTGTATTTTACCCACTGCTGGTTTTCAGAGGGATGACAAAGGTTTTGCTCATCCAGAGCGAATTGAGAAGCTTGTGAAAAACTACTCCCAATTTGTCTCATTCCCAATATACACTTGGCAGGAAAAGGGATTCACCAAAGAAGTATGACTATGCACTCCAGATCTTTTAATTTTGTTGACGCTGTCCGTGTTTGTTATTATTTCATTCCATAACCCTTTCTTGAAAACTGGATGTGAAATTGGCTTTTGAGCTTTTATCATAATTTGTCCATTACAGATAGAGGTTGATGAGGATCCAGCTGAGGCGAAAACGGACAACCAAGATGAGAAGACTGAGGTAATGTGTTGCACATACCGTGCATTCCCTGAATCAATTGTCTATGAAATTATGATTACAAATTTGATTGTATAACTGTTGCATATGTGCTGGCCGTTTTATAATCTGACGCATTTTTATAACAGAAGAAGAAGAAAACTAAGACTGTTGTTGAGAAGTATTGGGACTGGGAGCTCACAAATGAGACACAACCTATCTGGGTTAGTTTTATGATTTCCAACTGCATGATTTGTGCTTTAAGTGGAAGTTGGTTACCCAAGATGAAGATTTACACATTATTCTATTCGTGCAGCTTCGTAATCCTAAAGAAGTTACCAAAGAGGACTACAATGAGTTTTACAAGAAAACATTTAATGAATACCTGGAGCCATTGGCATCATCACACTTTACCACAGAGGTATGTTTTTTTCTCAAGTGCAATTTTGTTAAGCATGATAATCACAATACTAAGTTGACAGCTAATATTCTGGTGATGATATGCAGGGTGAGGTAGAATTTAGGTCTATACTTTATGTTCCTCCCTATGCTCCATCAGGGAAGGATGATGTAATCAATCCCAAGACCAAGAATATAAGACTTTATGTGAAGAGAGTATTTATTTCAGACGACTTTGATGGAGAACTGGTATATGCACTTTCTTGTACAATCATATTGACTTCTTGAGTAACTAGATGTTTTTTTTTTTTTTAAAGTATTTTATTATGCTCTGATGTATTACTTACTTGAACAGTTCCCAAGATACTTAAGTTTTGTCAAAGGTGTGGTTGACTCAAATGATCTTCCACTCAATGTGTCACGTGAAATTCTTCAAGAGAGCCGCATTGTAAGTAGATAGGGTGCAGACATGTACTTAACATTCCACAAGTCTTCCACTCTATTAGTTTTACATTGCTGAAATTTTTGTTTCTATGTGGTTTTTGAAGGTGCGGATAATGAGGAAGCGATTGGTCAGAAAGGCTTTTGATATGATTTTGGGGATATCCATGAGTGATAACAGAGAGGTATGATCCAATTCTGAAAATTTGTAGTTAGAAAGCCTTTTTTGTATCATTTTTCCCTCATAGTTGTTTTACTTGTCTGTTTATATAACTACTATTTATGAAATGTTTGCTTGTTTCCTGTTAATATTTTACCAGCTGCCTTTTTCTGTGTGCAGGACTATGAGAAATTCTGGGATAACTTTGGCAAACACTTGAAATTGGGTTGTATTGAAGACCGGGAAAATCACAAACGCATTGCTCCATTGCTTCGATTTTTCTCATCCCAAAGTGAGGAAGAATTTATCAGCTTGGATGAATATGTTGAGAACATGAAACCCGATCAAAAGGATATTTATTACATTGCTGCTGACAGTGTGAATAGTGCAAAGAACACACCTTTCTTGGAGAAACTTGCGGAGAAGGATCTTGAAGTATAAACTTGTTTTTGTTTTAGTTTGTAAAATTTGATCAACTATTGTTCATTATTTATTTATTTTTTATATGGTGCTTTTTGTTATTTAATCTTGCAGGTGCTGTTTTTGGTGGATCCAATAGACGAGGTTGCCATCCAAAATATTAAATCATACAAGGAAAAGAATTTTGTTGATATTAGCAAGGAAGACTTGGATCTAGGTTTACATCTTTTTAAATTATGTTTCCTTCTCGTGATTTGTTTTGGATTAATGTTACATTGGACAATCACTCAACTTTGAGAAACTTATGTGTTTCATAGATCAAAATATTTTCCGGTATCCCTTATAGTGGCATGGATTAATGGTTTGGTTCTTAACAATTTAAACTTGCTAAATGTAGTTTGCTGTTTCTGTTTCTGCAGGTGACAAAAATGAGGAAAAGGAAAAGGAGATAAAGCAGGAATATAGCGGGACAATTGATTGGATTAAGAAACGCTTGGGAGATAAAGTTGCAAGTGTGCAGATTTCAAACCGATTGAGCTCTTCGCCTTGTGTCCTGGTCTCAGGAAAATTTGGTTGGTCTGCAAACATGGAAAGGTGTGCTTTACTTTATCATACATATTTCATTATAAATTTTTTGAAAATGTAAGTAGCACTGTGCTGAATGTAAATCAAACTTGCTGCTCCAGGCTAATGAAGTCACAGACAATGGGTGATGCCACTAGCTTGGAATTCATGAGAAGCAGAAGGGTCTTTGAGATCAACCCTGAACATCCTATTATCAAGAACTTGGATGTATGGATCTATTTTGTTATGTGTCTTAAGTCTAATGATATAATCAACTGCAAATTAAAATAATGGTGATGTAATTTGATCGGTAAATTTCAGGCTGCTTGTAAAACTAATCCTGATGATCAAGAGGCCCTCAGAGCTATTGATCTTCTGTACGATGCAGCATTGGTTTCCAGTGGGTTTACGGTAAGCTCTTTGTTAATATCACTGCTATGAAATGGATTCAAGTTCCTCAGACATTAGATATGACATTCACACCGTTAATAATCTGAAAAAATAGAACAATTAAATATAATCATGCCTGAAAATTAAACTGTCTGCTACATTGAATTATGTTAAGATGAGTTGCATCTCACATGTGATGCTCTAAATATTTGCTATCAGCCAAAAAAAGTGTTGCAAAAATGGAAGGCATGCTATTAGTTTTTTGAAGTTTTTAAAATCAATAGGCGCCTAGTAAATATTGTATCTAATGAAACTCAATGTTGTTGGTGTGCAGCCTGATAATCCAGCACAACTTGGAGGAAAGATATACGAGATGATGGGTATGGCTCTTAGTGGTAAATGGTCATCTCCTCCAAGTCAGTTTGAGTCCACTCAAACTCAACCCCATGTTCTAGAAACGGTTGAAGCTGAAGTGGTCGAGCCAACTGAAGCTGGCAGTCAAAAGTGATTTTCACGAGAGTATAGTGTGATCTCTTGTAATTTAAGTTTTATCTATTGAAACATCCTATGTATTGCTCTTTTTTTCGGAACGAGAAATCACACTTTAAATCACACAAGAGATGATCTATTCACTATGTCGAAAAAATGATCATTTCAGCAATAATTGATCATAGTAACTAAGCGTGACATTTATAAATTTGTATTCACTAATCCAATCATTATTATGAATGTATCATTTGTTCAGATAGAACTTTATAGCAGAACTACAAAGAGGGCTGTAAACTTAGCAGAAGTACAAAATATTTTACATACTTTATCCATAAACTCTGAAAGAGCTGTAAAAACTTAGCAGAAGTACAAAATATATTACATACATTATCCATGAATATCTCAAAGGCCAAACCCTATCATCACTAATACCGAATGCGGACATCCAATCAAGCTCCAGCCCCATTTCAATGGTAAGAGATAAAAGAGCTGCATAATTGCATTCCATTCAGTTTCTGTTGGAGCCAACCCTTGATTCCACACTATTCAATACTCCAATGTTGAAAGGAACTACAGTACATTTTAGTTCATAATATTGCATGTATCAGTGTATATATAAGGAATATAACAAGTGGTGTATTGCTGCTATACCAGTATGCTCATAAGTAAAAAAAAATCACTTGTACCTATAATATTATTCGTCATACAAAGTTAAATCGCTACTTTTATTTAGAATCATAGTCATATATACATCTAATGCAAAAAAACAAAAACATCTGTAACATTACAAGACATAGATAGAAAGGTGAAAATCAGCACTTTATTTAAAATCATAATAATCATAGTTACTTACCCTTACCACAATTGCTGAGAATATAACTAATTATTGATTCTTGCAAATGGTAGAAGGCTTTCCTTGTAAACCACTATCTTGCAGCCAAAGTCACCTTTAATACCAAGCTCTTCCATTCTCTGAGTGTTTAAATTAAACCAAACTAATTCATCATCATTTTTCCTGAAAAATATATCGCTTTTCCTGCCTACTCCTACAAGATGCTCAACGCATGATAACGGACCCACAACAAATAGTTTTGTCCAGGACTCCTTCACCCCAACTTCACCCAAAATTGATATGTGAAAAGTAGTTGCTTCATGATAATTTGAAATCCAACCAATTGCTCCATTTAATACTACCACCTGTCTATACACGATTCTTTTAACACCATTGTAAATATCAGTATCATCTGAGGGTATGGATGTTTTTACAAACACTTCATTGCTTAAGTCGAACGACACCAACAAATAAACATCATCAGGTGTTACACCCCACCAATGACACACTCCATCCATGTACACTTGAACACCACCGACATTACCATAATGTTTATGATATTGACTAGGCATATCTATATCAAGTTTCTTCCAGGAATTGCTTTTTAAACTATATATTTCCCACACCAGAGAATCATCTCCATCAGTTCTAGGATGATATTCTAGTTCTATCTGTCGAATAACCTTATGATCATCTCTAATTCGATCATAGCCAAATCCATGAAAATCAAACTCGGGAACCCAACAAGGAGATTCACATGCAAAAGGACTAGTAGGAGTGATTTGGAATTCCCCGGTAGCCGGATTCCACAATACATATCTCCCCGGAATGCGTCCGGTGTCTTGAATACAAAGAATACCGTTAACACTATTGGAACCATGGATAATGAAATCAAACGGGTCTTCGTATGGATTTGGCCAATCTAATTTGATTATATTCTCAAACTTGTCACCAAATAGAGAATACAATTTAGGTTCATACCATGGTGTAATGTGATTTAGGAGGATAGATGTATCGTTGTAATGAGAATGATCTTTAGATAACAAATTTGTTCGAAACATAGTCATGAAATAAGGATTTTGAAATAAAAGAGACCATGATTTGCGTGCACAAGAAAACCGAAACAAAGATTTGAGAGGAAGTTTAGACAAAATAACCAAAGCAATATCATCGTATATGTGATGACTAACCTTGTCATTAGTTGCAACCGATGACTTCTCCATTTCTAAACACCAGTGAGTTGAGAAGTAGTTGTATGAAGAAGAACTTTGAGAGAAATGAATACGCTACAATAGATTCCAATGGGTTTAGAGTTAGGTGAATTTTCATCTACCCAACTTAAAAAGTTAAGTAAAGTTACATTTAATGTAAAATGTTTTGAAAACAACAAACAATTATACTATTTAATAAATAATTAAATATGTTAAACTTAGATGATATCATGTGATTGGTTGAAAGTACATTATTCACCTTTTAGTGAAGGGTAGAGAAGTTGCCCCATATAAAAGACATGACTTCACTAAAGTCTAAAGTACCCTTTGCTATATTACTGATGTGTGTTTTTATTTTATTTGATAAGTCATTTAATTTATGTTTTTATATTATATATATTTTTTAAGTTATGTTTGGATTGAGCGAATATAACATAAAGGAGCGGGATGAAATATAATGGAGGGGAAGGGAGCGAAGCGAACTAGAATATAGATTTTATTCAATTGGTTGAATATTTTATTAAAAATGTCTTATTCTATTGCACACACTCTAAATTGAATATAACAACAAGTTTCATTCTATTAAGTCTTCGTTGTCAAGCCTTAGCTTCAAATTCAATCCAGTACCTTCTTACCTAAAAATATATACAACAATATGGGATGAAATAATATTCTCAGTGAGTTTCCGATCTAAATCATCAAGTCTCTCACTACTAGGGTATCTCACACACATCTCACACAAATGAGTGTCGACTAATCTCCTCAAAACATATTACTGATAATAGAAGCATTCTCAAGTCACTACGAATTCCTAAGGATATTAGAGTTACTCAACCCCTCAAACTGAAATTCGGAAAGTGGTAACTCTCTGATGCCACAACATAGCCACTAGTCATTATCTTAAATATAAGAAAATAACAAGTTATGGAAAACTCAAAACTACCATTCCTTTAAATTTTGCCACATCCCCAAAATGGGGGCATGATTATGAAAAGTTATGCTCTTTTTGTGCCACATAAACCGATTTTGATGTTTTGTAGCTGAAAACCAACAAGTTAAACCCAACTTTACATATTACTTTTAACTTCCAACATGTCACATCTTACTTTGTTTCAAAAAATCTCACAAAATATCACATTTGTCCAATTCATTTCATCATTTCTCTTTCTGTCTTTTCATCTCTCTCTCTCTCTCTCTCTCTCTCTCTCTCTCTCTCAAGCTTGTCTCTAATTTCTTCAATCACATTACAAGGTGATGGTTGTCTCTGTGAATCTGTGTGTGCCTATTTCTAATCTTCTTTCTTCTTTCAAACTTGTTTTTGAAATAGATTTACATAATCTTTCAAGCTTTTTTTGACATGATTTTGAAAACCTGGAGTTGTATTTTTCAAACAAAACATGAAATATTGAATAATGGTTTGTTGATTCATGGTTTTGTTGATTTCATTTTGCACAAGTATTGTTATGGGTTTGGAAGTTATTGTTCATCTCTTTCATACAAGTGAAGGTATGTATATGTTCTTAGTAAAAAATAAAGTTTTGCTGTAAATGCAATGTTGAGTTTATCCAATATTATATTTACTAATTTTCGGACAGGAATTTGTCTGGTTTTGAAGAAAATTGTCCATTTTATTCATCCAACTGAAGGTACTTTTATTTTCTTGTTTGTCTTCCTCTTTGCCTTCTTCTTTGTTTGGGTTTATTTGAAAACCCTATTTCTCTGTCACCTTCACCTCATTCTCCCCCCAACCTACTTCAAACTCATTCTTCTAAGTTCATCTCCTAATTGCTATATTTTCTTCTTACTCACTTTATTTTCTACATCATTTCCTTCATCTTCTCTTTCTCTCTCACACGCCCCTTCACTGTTCTGCAAAAAAGATTTCGAATGTGAAGCTTTTCTATGCATCCACGTCAACTACTTCCATTTTTGTGAAGGTGCATTTACACAAAGTGTTGCTATCTTTTACAAAATGCTTTCTTTTGAATTTACATAGTCCCTTTTTTCAAATATGTAAGTTCTGTGTTGGCTGCATTTTTGCTAAAATATGTTGCTGCAGTTATATGTTGTGCAAGATGTCTTGACATGTGGGTCAAACATCTCTGCAGGTTGTTTATCCAGGGTGTGTAGTGTTCAAGTACAGGATGTCAAGACTGATGTTCTAACATGCCTATAATCTTGAGAAGATTTGAAGTATTATTTGATTTGATTTTGTGAGATTTGGTTTGGATATATCTCACTTATTTTCAATCTTTCAAGAAGATTTAATCTGGAACATTTGATTTGATATTAAACTGTTCATAAGTTTCTAAAATTGGATGTTGAGACAATTTAGGAAACTTCATGATTTGTTCTAAGATTCAAGGAGATTTTTTCTGCACAATCTATCCAGCCCTTAGCATGTGGATCAAGAAATATCTGGGTGAAGATTTCAAAGCCCATGGACTGCCGAGGAGTATTTAAAGAGAAACCTAAACCTAATGATTAAGATGGACTTTCACTATTGTAAAAAACTAGGGGAAGGGTTTAGAAACTTAGGTTTTGAGAGTCTCTTGTGTTGTGACTTTGTAAGTCACCCTTTGTATCTTTTGATGCATCATGGTAGACATATTTAGGTTGTATATTGTTCGCACTCTAAAGCTTTTAAGCATATGAGTTAAGTATTGTTCTTGGTTGAAGCTTTTAAGCAAAACCGAGTATTGTTCTTGGTTAAGAGTCTTGACTTAGTATTGTTCATGAAAGAAAGAGGGTACATCTTTCTTTTTGGTTTCTTGTGGCATTCCCTGGGACTGGGAGTGTTTGTTTATCACTGCGGTGATTGGGAGTGAGATGGTCATTTCTCATATCTAGGAGTTCCTAGGTAGAAGTTGCACTGGGTAGGGATTAAGTGAGGGGTTGTAAACGGGGGAATTTAGCACTGAATTAATACTGCTGATAGTGGATTTCTTTCCTAGCTTGGTATCCCCCAGATGTAGGTGATGTTGCACCGAACTGGGTTAACAATCCATTGTGTTATTTATCTTTCTGCATTTAAAATTCTGCACAATTTAAATAGTTGAATAAATTATTCTGTCGGTCTGCATATGTTACAACATCTGTCATGACATTATACCCCGATGGTGGAACATCAGATTCCACATCATGTATTGCAAGTTCCAGAAAATTTAAATTGGCATCAGAGCTGACACCCTAGTCAATTTTGTTAAAAGTAAATATTGGGCCTTAGACCCATTTATAACCTGTCAGCCAAACTATCTAATTATAAACTAATGTTAATGTGACATATATAAACACTTAAACAAATTACAAATTAAGCAATGTGGAACTCAGGCCCTGACAATCTTTGTTGGTTACTGGTTGCTTGCACACATTATCAGGACCTGACCATCTTGCAACTTTGGCTCCATTGTCAATTGGCCACACTCGAACGGAGAATGCTCTTGTTGGAGCCCTTTGGGGCTACAGCCATGATGTTGGTTTTGCTACTTTTGCCACTGGAATAGTTTATGGACTACAACCATATGCATTAATGATGGTGTTGCCCGCTCTTGAAGAACATGACAGTGAGTCACCGCAACAATGAACCCATCTATATGACAAGCTAAATCACTGCAACCATAGAAAACATTTAACATTATTAACTTTAAGAAAATAACCAAAGCAACTAGGTCCATTCTCCCATTATTAAACCCTAACTATGCTCTTAAAATCTTACATTTTCAGTATATCACCTTCTTCCAACACTGTCTCATCACTGGCTAGAAGAGAGAAATTGCAGACTGTGTTGTTAACAGAAATGCAAGTTAGGAAAGCAACGCCTCTTTCTATCTTCTTCTTCACATTCTTGTAGACATTACTAGTTTGTCTTCACACCAAGAAAAGAAAACATCATTAGCAAAAAAACAATTCAAATAATATTAAAATATTAACCCAGCAATTACGACCAAACAACAATGCCAAACACAATAAAAAGACATCGATAGGGTGATGAACATACTGTTAGCGATTTCAAATACAAAGCTGCTGGTTGGGGTAATATGTGTATCATGAGTTGAGTTGAGTTTATGGAATGTTTGCTGTTGATGAAGAAGAAAAAGAGTTGTGGAATTGGTGCAGCAACCTTCAAGTGGTAAACTGAGCTCCACATTGCTTGATTTGTAAGTTGTTTAAGTGTTTATATATGTCACACTAACATTAGTTTACAATTGAATAGTTGGGTTGATAGGTTATGAATTGGACTAAGTTTAATATTTATTTTTAACAATTTGATTAATTAATATTTAAAAAACTTAATAAAAATAATAGAATGAATAATTATTAATTAATTTGTTAAAAAATAATAATAAATAATAAATTATCCAACTCATCTATGCCACGTCATTAAAAATTTATTTTTAATCCTAATCATCAATGTCACGTTTGCAAAATTGGAGGACCATGAAAATCTCATGAGAAGTAAACTTTAGGGACCAAAAAATTGGGTTTAAAAATGAGTGGACTAAATTTTAAAATAAAGGAATCAAAAATGCATTGAAGCTAAAAATCTTCTACTAACACAATGACATCTGTTTTAGTGTGTTTTTTTTAATTCTTCTTTATATAATTATTATATAGATTATTGTATATTTATTAGTAAAAAAAGTTATTCCATTATCCATTATTCCGTTATCCCACTTTTGGGGTCCGCCGCTTCACTCTGCTATTCAAGGTTAATAACTTTGATGTTATTAAAATGTATCTGCCGTTACTTAATGGCAACTGAATTAAGTAAGATTCAAGCTCAATTGAGTTCATTAATTGCTCTATTTGTCTGAGCTGACAACAAATATAATATATAGGAGTTCAATCTGATCCAACTGACAATAATATGAGATATTACACACAATATGTTCCTCTTCCTCTCCTACTTCCCATTTTCAGAGTATTAAAATATAAGTCTTTATTTTTATGTTTTTTAGTTGACCAAGTTATTGTAGCCGTTACACCCTAGTCCTTGTTTCTAGGATTCTTTTGGCTATTTAAGGCATAGTTTATCATACAGTTAATGTACAGTGTATTTTTGAATTCATTCAATATTAATGATAGTTTTCTTTCTCTATGCAATATTTTTGCCTATCATTTAATATGGTATCAGATTTGATACTCTGATATTTTCTTCGTGTTCCTATTGGTCCACTCTTTCCTCCTTTTCCCTTTCGTGTGGGACCCTCTCTGCCCTCTCTCAGCCTATCTTTTTCTGCCGTTTTCTGCACCAATCACCTTCCTCCTTATCGGTGAATAGTTTTTCTTCCTTTTTTTCGTCTTGCTCTTCGTCTTCTTCCTCTCTCTTTCTGAATCTTTCTTCACCATCTTTCCTCTATTTCCATGGCGGCTGCAGACAACTCGGTCAATACCACTCCTCATACATCTCCCAAAAACTCTCCTCCCAAAAATGATCAAACCAATCGTTCATATCAAACAGATATGCTCGATCCTTTCTATATGCACCCTAGCGATAATCCCGGCATCGCCCTTGTCTCACCATCACTGAACAACAAAAACTTCCATTCTTGGTCCCGATCTGTCAAAGTTGCTATTCGATCAAAGAACAAATTAGGTTTTCTTGATGGATCCCTTCTTCGTCCCCATTCAACAGATCGCAAAGCCCTTGCTTGGGATAGATGCAACACAATGGTTATGGCGTGGCTCACCAACTCTACCGAACCGGAAATTGCAGAGAGCATCCTTTGGATGGACACCACGCATGAGATATGGCAAGAATTGCATGATCGATACCACCAAGGAGATATCTTCAGAGTCTCTAACCTACAAGAGGAAATCTTTACTCTCAAACAAGGTGACTCTAACATTACTCAGTATTTCACATCTCTGAAGAAACTATGGCAAGAATTAGAAAATTTTTGCCCTATTCCTGCCTGTATTTGCCCTGTCAAATGTTCTTGCACGCTTTCACAGTCCATCAAAGATTATCGTGAAAATGATTATGTCATTAGGTTCTTAAAAGGATTGAATGAACAATATTCAACTGTTAGGTCAAATAGTATGTTGATGCATCCTTTACCACCCATCAACAAAGTTTTTTCACTTCTTATTCAACAAGAAAGACAGTTTTCAACACCCATTGAAGAAGATAAATTTGTTGCTCAAGTCACGAAACCTCATACAAAAGGCAGACCTTGGGATTCCTCCAACAAATCCAACACTACTGTCCGTGGCATCAAAATATGCTCCTATTATCAAAAACCTGGTCACACCATTGAAGTTTGCTTCAAAAAGCACGACTTACCACCCTATCTCAAGAAAGCTAATATGGCTCAATCTACGTTTGCTGATGATTCTGCTGAAGAAAACACTCAACAATCTGCTCAACCTAATTCTGAATCACCTACCATAGGTTTCACCCTCGAGCAACAACAGGCTTTCCTTACTCTTCTCAATCAGAATACTGCAGCCTCTAATTCTACAGTCAATCAACTTCACACATCCCCTCCTGCTACATCAGGTAACCATACTCTTAACTTGACTAATAGTCTAGAATGCAATTGGATTTTAGATACGGGAGCCACTGATCATGTTTGTCACTCCAAATCCATGTTTACACATTTTATCACTATAAACCCTATATCAGTGAAACTACCAAATGGTAATATCATTCAAACAAATCATGCTGGTACTGTCATATTTAATGATGATTTTTACCTCACGAATGTTCTCTACATACCATATTTTTGCACTAACTTGATATATGTTCCTAAGCTCACCAAAAATTTAAATTGTAACGTCATTTTTAACTCTCACCAATGCTTCATACAGGGCATCCATACCCTGAAAAAGATTGGTGCAGCTGATCTCATTCATGGGCTATACGTGCTAACTCAACCTGTCATTGACAACTCCATCCCTAAACATACTACTGTCAATTCTGTTCTTTCTCACAATATATGGCACCAAATATTAGGCCATCCTTTTAATAACACTCTTTAACAAATCAATAAAATTTTTCCCTTCCCTTATAAATCTAATTCCCCCAACCCCTGTGATACTTGTCTGTATGCTAAGCAAAAAAGGATTCCTTTTCCTACTAGTACTAATCTCACTAATCATTGTTTTGAACTAATACACATGGATATATGGGGCCCTATCAATACCCCTTCAATGCAAGGTCACAAATATTTTCTCACTATTGTTGATGATTATAGTCGCTTCTGTTGGATTTACTTAATGCATAACAAGTCTGAAACTTCTTTTTTAGTTAAATCCTTTATTGCCTTTGTTAATACTCAATTCAATGCTAAAATCAAAACTATAAGGTCTGATAATGGATCTGAATTCATTTTAAAAGCCTTTTATCTCACTCAAGGCATTATTCATTAGACATCTTGTATTGACACACCTCAACAAAATGGCATTGTGGAAGAAAACACCAACACCTATTAGGTGTCACACATGCTCTTCTTTTCCAATCTCATTTGCCAAAATTTTTTTGGGCTCATGCCCTTGCTCAGGCTGTGTTCCTTATTAACCGTATGCCCTACAAACTTCTGAATTACAATACTCCTTATTATTTGCTATTTGCCACTAACCCTGATTATGCAGCTCTTAGAGTCTTTGGTTGCTTGGTGTAACACCCCCTTTCTATACCCCCAAATAATCACATAATCATTTAGGCACATATTAAAAATTTCGTCAGAGTATAATTATAACATGGCATAAAAGAGGCATGTCACATCATACACAATTTTACAACATACAACACCTGCTCAACATTGATATGCAACAGTGGGGTAACTTGCAACAGAGGAACTTAGTCCTTACACCCATATCTCAATATTTAGAATAAAAGCGGAAAATCTAAACATTGAATAACAACAAACATATATACATATATACATGAATCATCAAATATTTTCCACCAACATCATACATGTTTACATAAACATTCATCAGCAAGATACATATACATATGTATCACAAAAGAATCACAGCCATCCTAGTTACCCGGTGCTACATATCAGAGCCGACCGACCAAAAGAATGAAGACACGCCTCACAAAAAACCACCAGCATACCTACTCTGCAATGCCTCATAGAGCATTATAAAACAGCAGAAGGGTGAGAAATATTATCATAATAACAATGTATATAATTATATATATAAACATAAAAATACACATCTTCCACATTCTCACCACAATCCATCACAATTCCTCCATATACATCACAAGGTATATCTATATATCACTTAAGCATATTCATCATGCATACTTTCACAATTCCCAATCATTCCACATAAACATACACAATTATGTTTACTCAACAACACATCATTATAAAGATGATAAATGCAAATCATAGAGACCAACTCACGACTCTATGCAAATGCAATAAGGTACCGACTCAATCATCTCAAGTTCACTCAGGAACTTATTGGAACCATCGCTCGTTACCCCTGTAACTCCCCGTCGGGTGTACGATGTTCACCCATTGCTCACACCCCACATGGGCACACAATGTTTATGGATCGCTCACACCCCACCTGGGCACACGACCCGATCGCTCACACCCCACACGCGGGCACACGATCTGATTCCTCACACCTCACCTAGGCACACAATCCGATTGCTCACACCTCACATAGGCACACAATCGTTCTTAATCATCGCTCACACCTCACATAGGCACACGACGATACAACGGATTCTCATTAGAATCGCTCAACACAAGAATGTACTTCATTATGGTTCACATGCAAAATGACTCAAGACATTTTTGAAATGCATACATATTCACAATATATATTCATGCATTCATCTCATACAATCACATACAATCTATATACATTCACATCAATGCACTATTGTATGATTCGCATTCAAACACACAATCAAAACGGTAAAAGTCGCTAAATAGCACTATTCCCGACTTTCCGACATAATAAAATCGGCCAACAGTTTCCACACCATCATAATCATAAAGTACAGCTCAATAGCTTTCCAACGATATAAAGA
Source organism: Lathyrus tuberosus (assembly GCA_022829125.1). Lineage (NCBI taxonomy): Eukaryota > Viridiplantae > Streptophyta > Magnoliopsida > Fabales > Fabaceae > Lathyrus > Lathyrus tuberosus. The sequence goes on along the minus strand of JALAZF010000274.1, from coordinate 1,446,774 downwards.
ACGCCTAAATCGGAGTTACGGTTCGAGAATTATGAATCGTTAAAAGAAAAGAAAATTTTATGAAAAAAAACAAAAGCGCCCGGCGACAGGGGAGTTTCGCCCGACGACGCTTCGTTTTCGCCTTCGCTTCGCCCGGCGAAGGAGGGACGAAGGAAATTCCCCCAGACGTGAATCAAACCAGTAGCTTGGCACCCTCGCGCCGCTCATTTTCGCCCGGCGAAGGAACAACCGCCCGGCGCTCTGGGCCTTTCGCCCGGCGCTCTGCACCAGAAGCAGAATTTCTGCTTCGTTTTCACTGTTCCAAAATCCCCAAAAATTCCATTTTCTCCCCCAATTCACTTCCAACAGCAAAATAATTCATAGCAATGATTCATAAACATGTGGAGATTATACAACACAAATTATATCGGTTTCTATCCGCGAAAACATCGATTTCTACCATTTTCTACACCAATGGGTTTATACCCCAAAACTCATGAAAATCAACAAAAATCCACAATACAATCATACATAATCATACACATTGTTAAGATAACAAGATTTCACACCCTTACCCGGATTCCAAACTTGCTATTGATTGTTCTTGATGATTCTCTTGTTTTTCCAAACTTTCTCCTCTTTTCTCTTCCTCCTCTTTCTTTCTATTCTTTTTCTTTCTATTTTTCTCTATTCCTCCTTTCTATCTCTTTTCTTTCTTTTCTATTTCTTTTCTCTCATTTTCCACTAAATTCAATTAATTCATTTTTCTCACAAATTCTAATTCCACTTAATTTCTAATTTATCATTAATCGAGAAAAGTCTAAAATACTCTCCATTCTAATTTCCCCGAAAACTCTCAAAACGGTAAAATAACATTTAACACACCAAATTCACAATTAAAATAATTTATCATCCATTTAAAATAAAATACTCCACATGATTGGGAAATAATCAAAATCGGGGCGTTACAACTCTCCCCCACTTTAGAAATTTTCGTCCTCGAAAATATTACCTGATTCAAACAACTCCGGATACGACTCTCGCATCCTAGTCTCTAGTTCCCAAGTCATATTGCCTTCCTCAGCGCCTCCCCACGCTACCTTCACAAGCGCAATATCCTTGCCTCTTAGCTTCTTAACTTCACGATCCAGAATCCTAATCGGTAAAGCTTCCACCGTAAGGTTATCTCTCACTTCAACCCCGTCCATAGGAATAACATGTGACGGATCCGGAACATACTTCCGAAGTTGCGAAACATGGAAAACGTCATGCAAATTCGAAAGATTCGGAGGCAACGCCACACGGTAAGCCACAACACCAACTCGTGCAGAAATCTGATACGGACCAATAAAACGAGAAGTCAACTTCTTCGATTTCAAAGCACGACCCACACCCGTAATCGGCGTAACTCTCAGAAATACATGGTCGCCTTCTTGAAACTCAAGATCTTTTCTTCTCTTGTCATGATAACTCTTCTGTCTACTTTGAGAGGCTTTCATCTTCTCACGGATAAACCTCACTTTCTCCGTCGTTTGCTGTACCATTTCCGGTCTAACTACCGTCCTCTCACCTGTTTCATGCCAACACAAAGGTGTTCGACATCTCCGACCATATAAAGCCTCAAATGGTGCCATACCTATACTTGAATGAAAACTATTATTGTAGGTGAATTCAATCAACGCCAAATAACTATCCCAAGCACCACCTTGCTCGAGCACACAAGCACGCAATAAATCCTCCAACGATTGAATGGTCCTCTCGGTTTGACCATCCGTTTGCGGATGATAAGCCGAACTCAATCTTAGCTTAGAACCCAAAGCCTTTTGTAAACTTTCCCAAAACCTCGATGTGAATCTAGGATCTCTATCCGATACAATACTCTTAGGAACCCCATGCAACTTCACAACCACAAGAACATAAATCTCGGCTAACCTCTCCAAAGGATAACTAATGTCAATTGGAATGAAGTGAGCAGATTTAGTAAGCCTATCAACAATTACCCAAATAGCATTATGACCTCTTTGCGTATTCGGCAGTCCCGTGACGAAATCCATCGATATACTATCCCACTTCCACTCCAGAATGTCCAACGGTTGCATCAATCCACTAGGCTTTTGATGTTCTATCTTCGACTTTTGACAAGTTAAGCACACATACACAAATTGAGCCACATCTCTCTTTAACCCGGACCACCAAAAGATTTTCTTCAAATCTTGATACATTTTATTCGCTCCCGGATGAATACTTAAGTTACTTCGGTGTCCTTCTTCCAATATCATCTTTTTCAACTCCGCATCATCGGGAATACAGATACGACCACGGAATCTCAAAACTCCAAAGTTATCAACCTTGAAATCCTCATTTTCATTCATTATCAAATCAACAAACTTCAAGTCCAACTTTTTCTTTTCACACACGGTTGCAAGAAAATCATTTGTAACATGTAGCATATCAAGTCTCACACTTCTCGGCGTCATTTCAAAAACCAAACTCAAGTCTCTAAAATTCTCCAAAAGTTCCCATTCTCTCATCATCAATGAGGACATATGTAACGACTTCCGACTCAAAGCATCGGCCACCACGTTTGCCTTACCCGGATGGTAATTCAAACCAAAATCATAATCCTTCAAAAGCTCTAACCACCTTCTTTGTCTCATGTTCAACTCTTTTTGATCAAATAAATATTTCAAGCTCTTGTGATCACTAAAAACTTCAAATCTTGCACCATAAAGATAATGCCTCCAAATTTTTAAAACAAACACCACGGCCGCCAACTCCAAGTCATGCGTAGGATAATTCTTTTCATGTACTCTCAATTGTCTTGAAGCATAAGCCACAACTTTTCCATCTTGCATCAAAACACCACCTAAACCAACCAATGAAGCATCACAATACACAACAAACGGTTCTGTAGGATTTGGCAAAATCAAGATCGGAGCCGTTGTCAACCTTCTTTTTAACTCATTGAAACTCTCTTCACAATGAATATCCCAAATGAAAGCCTTATCCTTACAAGTCAATTGCGTTAACGGAAGTGCCAACTTTGAAAATCCCTCAATAAACCTCCGATAATAACCCGCTAAGCCTAAAAAGCTTCGAATCTCCGTAACCGATCTAGGAGCCTCCCATTGCATCACCGCATCAATCTTGGATGGTTCAACACTAATACCACTACCGGAAATAACATGTCCAAGGAAACTTACCTCCGACAACCAAAATTCACATTTCGACAACTTCACATACAATTGTTTCTCTTTCAAAATTTGCAACACAATTCTCAAATGCTCTTCATGCTCCTCCTGAGACTTAGAGTAAATCAAAATATCATCGATGAACACAACCACAAAACGATCCAACTGTTCATGAAAAATACGATTCATGTATTCCATAAACACACCCGGCGCATTAGAAACCCCGAATGGCATCACAGAATATTCGTAATGACCATACCGTGTCCTAAAGGCCGTCTTTTGAATATCCTCTTCTTTCACACGAATTTGGTGATATCCCGATCTCAAATCAATCTTGCTAAAAACACGCGCACCAACCAATTGGTCCATCAAATCATCGATCCTTGGAAGCGGATACTTGTTCTTAATTGTCACCTTGTTCAATTGTCGATAATCAATGCACAACCGCATACTTCCATCCTTTTTCTTTACCAACAATACTGGAGCACCCCACGGAGAAACACTTGGTCTTACAAATCTCTTGTCCAACAAGTCATTCAATTGCTTCTTCAATTCTACCAACTTCGATGCTGACATACGATACGGTGCCATCGAAATCAGTCTAGTACCCGGAACTAGATCAATAGAAAATTCAACTTCTCTTTCTGGCGGTACATCCGTAATATCTTCCGGAAACACTTCTGGAAATTCACACACCACTGGGAACACATCAAGCTCAACTTGACTCTCCACCGACAATGATGCAAACAAACCAAACAATTGAGCTTCGTCCGCTAAAAGTTTCTTCAACTCTTTAGTGGATAGGAAACTCTCAAATTCATCATCTTCCAAAGAAGGAAACCTTACTAACTTGTGATAGCAATCTATATGAACTCGATTAAATTGCAACCAGTTCATACCCAAGATCACGTCCAATCCCACCAACGGCAAACATACTAAATCCATAACAAAGTCTTTACCATACATGGTTAAAGGACAACTCATACACACCAAAGATGTATTTACCGACCCTGAAGCAGGAGTCTCAATAACCATCTTACCATCCATCAGAGACAACATAAGATTCAAACGCTTCGCGCACTCAGACGAAACAAACGAATGAGTCGCTCCCGTATCAATAATAGCAACTAAAGGTGTACTATTAATAAAGCATGTACCTTTAATCAAACGGTATGCACTAGTATTTTGAGTCCCCGCCAACGCAAACACATTTCCGCCCGCTTGAGCTTGTTTCGGTTTAGTACACTTAGTACTAATGTGACCAACTTCTCCAAAATTATAGCACTTCACCATATTCCTTCTACAATCTGTAGCAGCATGCCCAGTACCTCCACAATTAGAACATTTCACCACTGGCTTCCCACACTCAAATGATTTATGACCTATTTCTCCACACTTATAACACTTAATGGGACCCGAACCTCCTCCTCCAGATCTCTTCTCAAAGTTTCCCCTATGCTTGCCCTTATCAACAGGTGTCACATAAGGCCCACTTCTAGCTTGTTGCTTTCCCTTCCTCTCATTCAAACTTTTGTAATGTGTAGAACGAGCCTTGCTATCTTCCTCGAAGATTCTACAACATTCCGTCAAATCCGAAAACCTTCTTATCCTTTGATATCCCACAACCTGTTTAATCTCAGGACGCAAACTATTCTCATATTTAATACACTTTGAGAACTCAGCAGTGATTGCAGCATAGTGAGGATGGAATTGAACCAACTCCACGAACTTAGCAGTATAGTCCACCACGGACATACTACCTTGTTTCAATTCAAGGAACTCCATCTCCTTCTTCCCTTTCACACTTTCAGGGTAATACTTCCTTAAGAACTCAGTACGAAATAAATCCCAAGTTACCTCTTCATCATCCACCTCAAGAATTTGACGCATACCGACCCACCAATCGTCGGCTTCTTCCTTCAGCATGTGAGACCCAAGCCTCACTTTATTCTCTTCCTCACAGTCCATGACTCTGAAGATCCTTTCAATCTCTTTCAACCAAAGTTGAGCACCATCGGGATCAAATATTCCTTTGAAAACCGGTGGTTGATTCTTCCTGAACTCGTCATTAGCATTCACATTTGGCGCACCTTGCACCGCCCTAGCCATTGCTTCCAAAGCAGCAGCCATCGCATTGTCATTTCTACCAGCCATATTCTATTCATTCCCAAAAATGACAACAAAGTTAAACAACAATTCAAACAATACGACAACAAGACAGACACAACTGACTCAACTCTGGCTCTGATACCACTTAATGTAACACCCCTTTCTATACCCCCAAATAATCACATAATCATTTAGGCACATATTAAAAATTTCGTCAGAGTATAATTATAACATGGCATAAAAGAGGCATGTCACATCATACACAATTTTACAACATACAACACCTGCTCAACATTGATATGCAACAGTGGGGTAACTTGCAACAGAGGAACTTAGTCCTTACACCCACATCTCAATATTTAGAATAAAAGCGGAAAATCTAAACATTGAATAACAACAAACATATATACATATATACATGAATCATCAAATATTTTCCACCAACATCATACATGTTTACATAAACATTCATTAGCAAGATACATATACATATGTATCACAAAAGAATCACAGCCATCCTAGTTACCCGGTGCTACATATCAGAGCCGACCGACCAAAAGAATGAAGACACGCCTCACAAAAAACCACCAGCATACCTACTCTGCAATGCCTCATAGAGCATTATAAAACAGCAGAAGGGTGAGAAATATTATCATAATAACAATGTATATAATTATATATATAAACATAAAAATACACATCTTCCACATTCTCACCACAATCCATCACAATTCCTCCATATACATCACAAGGTATATCTATATATCACTCAAGCATATTCATCATGCATACTTTCACAATTCCCAATCATTCCACATAAACATACACAATTATGTTTACTCAACAACACCTCATTATAAAGATGATAAATGCAAATCATAGAGACCAACTCACGACTCTATGCAAATGCAATACGGTACCGACTCAATCATCTCAAGTTCACTCAGGAACTTATTGGAACCATCGCTCGTTACCCCTGTAACTCCCCATCGGGTGTACGATGTTCACCCATTGCTCACACCCCACATGGGCACACAATGTTTATGGATCGCTCACACCCCACCTGGGCACACGACCCGATCGCTCACACCCCACACGCGGGCACACGATATGATTGCTCACACCTCACCTAGGCACACAATCCGATTGCTCACACCTCACATAGGCACACAATCGTTCTTAATCATCGCTCACACCTCACATAGGCACACGACGATACAACGGATTCTCATTAGAATCGCTCAACACAAGAATGTACTTCATTATGGTTCACATGCAAAATGACTCAAGACATTTTTGAAATGCATACATATTCACAATATATATTCATGCATTCATCTCATACAATCACATACAATCTATATACATTCACATCAATGCACTATTGTATGATTCGCATTCAAACACACAATCAAAACGGTAAAAGTCGCTAAATAGCACTATTCCCAACTTTCCGACATAATAAAATCGGCCAACAGTTTCCACACCATCATAATCATAAAGTACAGCTCAATAACTTTCCAACGATATAAAGAACGCCTAAATCGGAGTTACGGTTCGAGAATTATGAATCGTTAAAAGAAAAGAAAATTTTATGAAGAAAAACAAAAGCGCCCGGCGACAGGGGAGTTTCGCCCGGCGACGCTTCGTTTTCGCCTTCGCTTCGCCCGGCGAAGGAGGGACGAAGGAAATTCCCCCAGACGTGAATCAAACCAGTAGCTTGGCACCCTCGCGCCGCTCATTTTCGCCCGGCGAAGGAACAACCGCCCGACGCTCTGGGCCTTTCGCCCGGCGCTCTGCACCAGAAGCAGAATTTCTGCTTCGTTTTCACTGTTCCAAAATCCCCAAAAATTCCATTTTCTCCCCCAATTCACTTCCAACAGCAAAATAATTCATAGCAATGATTCATAAACATGTGGAGATTATACAACACAAATTATATCGGTTTCTATCCGCGAAAACATCGATTTCTACCATTTTCTACACCAATGGGTTTATACCCCAAAACTCATGAAAATCAACAAAAATCCACAATACAATCATACATAATCATACACATTGTTAAGATAACAAGATTTCACACCCTTACCCGGATTCCAAACTTGCTATTGATTGTTCTTGATGATTCTCTTGTTTTTCCAAACTTTCTCCTCTTTTCTCTTCCTCCTCTTTCTTTCTATTCTTTTTCTTTCTATTTTTCTCTATTCCTCCTTTCTATCTCTTTTCTTTCTTTTCTATTTCTTTTCTCTCATTTTCCACTAAATTCAATTAATTCATTTTTCTCACAAATTCTAATTCCACTTAATTTCTAATTTATCATTAATCGAGAAAAGTCAAAAATACTCTCCATTCTAATTTCCCCGAAAACTCTCAAAACGGTAAAATAACATTTAACACACCAAATTCACAATTAAAATAATTTATCATCCATTTAAAATAAAATACTCCACATGATTGGGAAATAATCAAAATCGGGGCGTTACAACTCTCCCCCACTTTAGAAATTTTCGTCCTCGAAAATATTACCTGATTCAAACAACTCCGGATACGACTCTCGCGTCCTACTCTCTAGTTCCCAAGTCATATTGCCTTCCTCAGCGCCTCCCCACGCTACCTTCACAAGCGCAATATCCTTGCCTCTTAGCTTCTTAACTTCACGATCCAGAATCCTAATCGGTAAAGCTTCCACCGTAAGGTTATCTCTCACTTCAACCTCGTCCATAGGAATAACATGTGACGGATCCGGAACATACTTCCGAAGTTGCGAAACATGGAAAACGTCATGCAAATTCGAAAGATTCGGAGGCAACGCCACACGGTAAGCCACAACACCAACTCGTGCAGAAATCTGATACGGACCAATAAAACGAGAAGTCAACTTCTTCGATTTCAAAGCACGACCCACACCCGTAATCGGCGTAACTCTCAGAAATACATGGTCACCTTCTTGAAACTCAAGATCTTTTCTTCTCTTGTCATGATAGCTCTTCTGTCTACTTTGAGAGGCTTTCATCTTCTCACGGATAAACCTCACTTTCTCCGTCGTTTGTTGTACCATTTCCGGTCCAACTACCGTCCTCTCACCTGTTTCATGCCAACACAAAGGTGTTCGACATCTCCGACCATATAAAGCCTCAAATGGTGCCATACCTATACTTGAATGAAAACTATTATTGTAGGTGGATTCAATCAACGCCAAATAACTATCCCAAGCACCACCTTGCTCGAGCACACAAGCATGCAATAAATCCTCCAACGATTGAATGGTCCTCTCGGTTTGACCATCCGTTTGCGGATGATAAGCCGAACTCAATCTTAGCTTAGAACCCAAAGCCTTTTGTAAACTCTCCCAAAACCTCGATGTGAATCTAGGATCTCTATCCGATACAATACTCTTAGGAACCCCATGCAACTTCACAACCACAAGAACATAAATCTCGGCTAACCTCTCCAAAGGATAACTAATGTCAATTGGAATGAAGTGAGCAGATTTAGTAAGCCTATCAACAATTACCCAAATAGCATTATGACCTCTTTGCGTATTCGGCAGTCCCGTGACGAAATCCATCGATATACTATCCCACTTCCACTCCGGAATGTCCAACGGTTGCATCAATCCACTAGGCTTTTGATGTTCTATCTTCGACTTTTGACAAGTTAAGCACACATACACAAATTGAGCCACATCTCTCTTTAACCCGGACAACCAAAAGATTTTCTTCAAATCTTGATACATTTTATTCGCTCCCGGATGAATACTTAAGTTACTTCGGTGTCCTTCTTCCAATATCATCTTTTTCAACTCCGCATCATCGGGAATACAGATACGACCACGGAATCTCAAAACTCCAAAGTTATCAACCTTGAAATCCTCATTTTCATTCATTATCAAATCAACAAACTTCAAGTCCAACTTTTTCTTTTCACAAATGGTTGCAAGAAAATCATTCGTAACATGTAGCATACCAAGTCTCACACTTCTCGACGTCATTTCACAAACCAAACTCAAGTCTCTAAAATTCTCCAAAAGTTCCCATTCTCTCATCATCAATGAGGACATATGTAATGACTTCCGACTCAAAGCATCGGCCACCACGTTTACCTTACCCGGATGGTAATTCAAACCAAAATCATAATACTTCAAAAGCTCTAACCACCTTCTTTGTCTCATGTTCAACTCTTTTTGATCAAATAAATATTTCAAGCTCTTGTGATCACTAAAAACTTCAAATCTTGCACCATAAAGATAATGCCTCCAAATTTTTAAAACAAACACCACGGCCGCCAACTCCAAGTCATGCGTAGGATAATTCTTTTCATGTACTCTCAATTGTCTTGAAGCATAAGCCACAACTTTTCCATCTTGCATCAAAACACCACCTAAACCAACCAATGAAGCATCACAATACACAATAAACGGTTCTGTAGGATTTGGCAAAATCAAGATCGGAGCCGTTGTCAACCTTCTTTTTAACTCATTGAAACTCTCTTCACAATGTATATCCCAAATGAAAGCCTTATCCTTACAAGTCAATTGCGTTAACGGAAGTGCCAACTTTGAAAATCCCTCAATAAACCTCCGATAATAACCCGCCAAGCCTAAAAAGCTTCGAATCTCCGTAACCGATCTAGGAGCCTCCCATTGCATCACCGCATCAATCTTGGATAGTTCAACACTAATACCACTACCGGAAATAACATGTCCAAGGAAACTTACCTCCGACAACCAAAATTCACATTTCGACAACTTCACATACAATTGTTTCTCTTTCAAAATTTGCAACACAATTCTCAAATGCTCTTCATGCTCCTCCTGAGACTTAGAGTAAATCAAAATATCATCGATGAACACAACCACAAAATGATCCAACTGTTCATGAAAAATACGATTCATGTATTCCATAAACACACCCGGAGCATTAGAAACCCCGAATGGCATCACAGAATATTCGTAATGACCATACCGTGTCCTAAAGGCCGTCTTTTGAATATCCTCTTCTTTCACACGAATTTGGTGATATCCCGATCTTAAATCAATCTTGCTAAAAACACGCGCACCAACCAATTGGTCCATCAAATCATCGATCCTTGGAAGCGGATACTTGTTCTTAATTGTCACCTTGTTCAATTGTTGATAATCAATGCACAACCGCATACTTCCATCCTTTTTCTTTACCAACAATACTGGAGCACCCCACGGAGAAACACTTGGTCTTACAAATCTCTTGTCCAACAAGTCATTCAATTGCTTCTTCAATTCTACCAACTTCGATGCTGACATACGATACGGTGCCATCGAAATCAGTCTAGTACCCGGAACTAGATCAATAGAAAATTCAACTTCTCTTTCTGGCGGTACATCCGTAATATCTTCCGGAAACACTTCTGGAAATTCACACACCACTGGGAACACATCAAGCTCAACTTGACTCTCCACCGACAATGATGCAAACAAACCAAACAATTGAGCTTCGTCCGCTAAAAGTTTCTTCAACTCTTTAGTGGATAGGAAACTCTCAAATTCATCATCTTCCAAAGAAGGAAACCTTACTAACTTGTGATAGCAATCTATATGAACTCGATTAAATTGCAACCAGTTCATACCCAAGATCACGTCCAATCCCACCAACGGCAAACATACTAAATCCATAACAAAGTCTTTACCATACATGGTTAAAGGACAACTCATACACACCAAAGATGTATTTACCGACCCTGAAGCAGGAGTCTCAATAACCATCTTACCATCCATCAGAGACAACACAAGATTCAAACGCTTCGCGCACTCAGACGAAACAAACGAATGAGTCGCTCCCGTATCAATAATAGCAACTAAAGGTGTACTATTAATAAAGCATGTACCTTTAATCAAACAGTCTGCACTAGTAGTTTGAGTCCCCGCCAACGCAAACACATTTCCGCCCGCTTGAGCTTGTTTCGGTTTAGTACACTTAGTACTAATGTGACCAACTTCTCCAAAATTATAGCACTTCACCATATTCCTTCTACAATCTGTAGCAGCATGCCCAGTACCTCCACAATTAGAACATTTCACCACTGGCTTCCCACACTCAAATGATTTATGACCTATTTCTCCACACTTATAACACTTAATGGGACCCGAACCTCCTCCTCCAGATCTCTTCTCAAAGTTTCCCCTATGCTTGCCCTTATCAACAGGTGTCACATAAGGCCCACTTCTAGCTTGTTGCTTTCCCTTCCTCTCATTCAAACTTTTGTAATGTGTAGAACGAGCCTTGCTATCTTCCTCGAAGATTCTACAACATTCCGTCAAATCCGAAAACCTTCTTATCCTTTGATATCCCACAACCTGTTTAATCTCAGGACGCAAACTATTCTCATATTTAATACACTTTGAGAACTCAGCAGTGATTGCAGCATAGTGAGGATGGAATTGAACCAACTCCACGAACTTAGCAGTATAGTCCACCACGGACATACTACCTTGTTTCAATTCAAGGAACTCCATCTCCTTCTTCCCTTTCACACTTTCAGGGTAATACTTCCTTAAGAACTCAGTACGAAATAAATCCCAAGTTACCTCTTCATCATCCACCTCAAGAATTTGACGCATACCGACCCACCAATCGTCGGCTTCTTCCTTCAGCATGTGAGACCCAAGCCTCACTTTATTCTCTTCCTCACAGTCCATGACTCTGAAGATCCTTTCAATCTCTTTCAACCAAAGTTGAGCACCATCAGGATCAAATATTCCTTTGAAAACCGGTGGTTGATTCTTCCTGAACTCGTCATTAGCATTCACATTTGGCGCACCTTGCACCGCCCTAGCCATTGCTTCCAAAGCAGCAGCCATCGCATTGTCATTTCTACCAGCCATATTCTATTCATTCCCAAAAATGACAACAAAGTTAAACAACAATTCAAACAATACGACAACAAGACAGACACAACTGACTCAACTCTGGCTCTGATACCACTTAATGTAACACCCCTTTCTATACCCCCAAATAATCACATAATCATTTAGGCACATATTAAAAATTTCGTCAGAGTATAATTATAACATGGCATAAAAGAGGCATGTCACATCATACACAATTTTACAACATACAACACCTGCTCAACATTGATATGCAACAGTGGGGTAACTTGCAACAGAGGAACTTAGTCCTTACACCCACATCTCAATATTTAGAATAAAAGCGGAAAATCTAAACATTGAATAACAACAAACATATATACATATATACATGAATCATCAAATATTTTCCACCAACATCATACATGTTTACATAAACATTCATCAGCAAGATACATATACATATGTATCACAAAAGAATCACAGCCATCCTAGTTACCCGGTGCTACATATCAGAGCCGACCGACCAAAAGAATGAAGACACGCCTCACAAAAAACCACCAGCATACCTACTCTGCAATGCCTCATAGAGCATTATAAAACAGCAGAAGGGTGAGAAATATTATCATAATAACAATGTATATAATTATATATGTAAACATAAAAATACACATCTTCCACATTCTCACCACAATCCATCACAATTCCTCCATATACATCACAAGGTATATCTATATATCACTCAAGCATATTCATCATGCATACTTTCACAATTCCCAATCATTCCACATAAACATACACAATTATGTTTACTCAACAACACATCATTATAAAGATGATAAATGCAAATCATAGAGACCAACTCACGACTCTATGCAAATGCAATACGGTACCGACTCAATCATCTCAAGTTCACTCAGGAACTTATTGGAACCATCGCTCGTTACCCCTGTAACTCCCCATCGGGTGTACGATGTTCACCCATTGCTCACACCCCACATGGGCACACAATGTTTATGGATCGCTCACACCCCACCTGGGCACACGACCCGATCGCTCACACCCCACACGCGGGCACACGATCTGATTGCTCACACCTCACCTAGGCACACAATCCGATTGCTCACACCTCACATAGGCACACAATCGTTCTTAATCATCGCTCACACCTCACATAGGCACACGACGATACAACAGATTCTCATTAGAATCGCTCAACACAAGAATGTACTTCATTATGGTTCACATGCAAAATGACTCAAGACATTTTTGAAATGCATACATATTCACAATATATATTCATGCATTCATCTCATACAATCACATACAATCTATATACATTCACATCAATGCACTATTGTATGATTCGCATTCAAACACATAATCAAAACGATAAAAGTCGCTAAATAGCACTATTCCCGACTTTCCGACATAATAAAATCAGCCAACAGTTTCCACACCATCATAATCATAAAGTACAGCTCAATAGCTTTCCAACGATATAAAGAACGCCTAAATCGGAGTTACGGTTCGAGAATTATGAATCGTTAAAAGAAAAGAAAATTTTATGAAAAAAAACAAAAGCGCCCGGCGACAGGGGAGTTTTGCCCGGCGACGCTTCGTTTTCGCCTTCGCTTCGCCCGGCGAAGGAGGGGCGAAGGAAATTCCCCCAGACGTGAATCAAACCAGTAGCTTGGCACCCTCGCGCCGCTCATTTTTGCCCGGCGAAGGAACAACCGCCCGGCGCTCTGGGCCTTTCGCCCGGCGCTCTGCACCAGAAGCAGAATTTCTGCTTCGTTTTCACTGTTCCAAAATCCCCAAAAATTCCATTTTCTCCCCCAATTCACTTCCAACAGCAAAAAAATTCATAGCAATGATTCATAAACATGTGGAGATTATACAACACAAATTATATCGGTTTCTATCCGCGAAAACATCGATTTCTACCATTTTCTACACCAATGGGTTTATACCCCAAAACTCATGAAAATCAACAAAAATCCACAATACAATCATACATAATCATACACATTGTTAAGATAACAAGATTTCACACCCTTACCCGGATTCCAAACTTGCTATTGATTGTTCTTGATGATTCTCTTGTTTTTCCAAACTTTCTCCTCTTTTCTCTTCCTCCTCTTTCTTTCTATTCTTTTTCTTTCTATTTTTCTCTATTCCTCCTTTCTATCTCTTTTCTTTCTTTTCTATTTCTTTTCTCTCATTTTCCACTAAATTCAATTAATTCATTTTTCTCACAAATTCTAATTCCACTTAATTTCTAATTTATCATTAATCGAGAAAAGTCTAAAATACTCTCCATTCTAATTTCCCCGAAAACTCTCAAAACGGTAAAATAACATTTAACACACCAAATTCACAATTAAAATAATTTATCATCCATTTAAAATAAAATACTCCACATGATTGGGAAATAATCAAAATCGGGGCGTTACAACTCTCCCCCACTTTAGAAATTTTCGTCCTCGAAAATATTACCTGATTCAAACAACTCCGGATACGACTCTCGCATCCTACTCTCTAGTTCCCAAGTCATATTGCCTTCCTCAGCGCCTCCCCACGCTACCTTCACAAGCGCAATATCCTTGCCTCTTAGCTTCTTAACTTCATGATCCAGAATCCTAATCGGTAAAGCTTCCACCGTAAGGTTATCTCTCACTTCAACCTCGTCCATAGGAATAACATGTGACGGATCCGGAACATACTTCCGAAGTTGCGAAACATGGAAAACGTCATGCAAATTCGAAAGATTCGGAGGCAACGCCACACGGTAAGCCACAACACCAACTCGTGCAGAAATCTGATACGGACCAATAAAACGAGAAGTCAACTTCTTCGATTTCAAAGCACGACCCACACCCGTAATCGGCGTAACTCTCAGAAATACATGGTCGCCTTCTTGAAACTCAAGATCTTTTCTTCTCTTGTCATGATAGCTCTTCTGTCTACTTTGAGAGGCTTTCATCTTCTCACGGATAAACCTCACTTTCTCCGTCGTTTGTTGTACCATTTCCGGTCCAACTACCGTCCTCTCACCTGTTTCATGCCAACACAAAGGTGTTCGACATCTCCGACCATATAAAGCCTCAAATGGTGCCATACCTATACTTGAATGAAAACTATTATTGTAGGTGAATTCAATCAACGCCAAATAACTATCCCAAGCACCACCTTGCTCGAGCACACAAGCACGCAATAAATCCTCCAACGATTGAATGGTCCTCTCGATTTGACCATCCGTTTGCGGATGATAAGCCGAACTCAATCTTAGCTTAGAACCCAAAGCCTTTTGTAAACTCTCCCAAAACCTCGATGTGAATCTAGGATCTCTATCCGATACAATACTCTTAGGAACCCCATGCAACTTCACAACCACAAGAACATAAATCTCGTCTAACCTCTCCAAAGGATAACTAATGTCAATTGGAATGAAGTGAGCAGATTTAGTAAGCCTATCAACAATTACCCAAATAGCATTATGACCTCTTTGCGTATTCGGCAGTCCCGTGACGAAATCCATCGATATACTATCCCACTTCCACTCCGGAATGTCCAACGGTTGCATCAATCCACTAGGCTTTTGATGTTCTATCTTCGACTTTTGACAAGTTAAGCACACATACACAAATTGAGCCACATCTCTCTTTAACCCGGACCACCAAAAGATTTTCTTCAAATCTTGATACATTTTATTCGCTCCCGGATGAATACTTAAGTTACTTCGGTGTCCTTCTTCCAATATCATCTTTTTCAACTCCGCATCATCGGGAATACAGATACGACCACGGAATCTCAAAACTCCAAAGTTATCAACCTTGAAATCCTCATTTTCATTCATTATCAAATCAACAAACTTCAAGTCCAACTTTTTCTTTTCACACACGGTTGCAAGAAAATCATTTGTAACATGTAGCATACCAAGTCTCACACTTCTCGGCGTTATTTCACAAACCAAACTCAAGTCTCTAAAATTCTCCAAAAGTTCCCATTCTCTCATCATCAATGAGGACATATGTAACGACTTCCGACTCAAAGCATCGGCCACCACGCTTGCCTTACCCGGATGGTAATTCAAACCAAAATCATAATCCTTCAAAAGCTCTAACCACCTTCTTTGTCTCATGTTCAACTCTTTTTGATCAAATAAATATTTCAAGCTCTTGTGATCACTAAAAACTTCAAATCTTGCACCATAAAGATAATGCCTCCAAATTTTTAAAACAAACACCACGGCCGCCAACTCCAAGTCATGCGTAGGATAATTCTTTTCATGTACTCTCAATTGTCTTGAAGCATAAGCCACAAATTTTCCATCTTGCATCAAAACACCACCTAAACCAACCAATGAAGCATCACAATACACAACAAACGGTTCCGTAGGATTTGGCAAAATCAAGATCGGAGCCGTTGTCAACCTTCTTTTTAACTCATTGAAACTCTCTTCACAATGAATATCCCAAATGAAAGCCTTATCCTTACAAGTCAATTGCGTTAACGGAAGTGCCAACTTTGAAAATCCCTCAATAAACCTCCGATAATAACCCGTCAAGCCTAAAAAGCTTCAAATCTCCGTAACCGATCTAGGAGCCTCCCATTGCATCACCGCATCAATCTTGGATGGTTCAACACTAATACCACTACAGGAAATAACATGTCCAAGGAAACTTACCTCCGACAACCAAAATTCACATTTCGACAACTTCACATACAATTGTTTCTCTTTCAAAATTTGCAACACAATTCTCAAATGCTCTTCATGCTCCTCCTGAGACTTAGAGTAAATCAAAATATCATCGATGAACACAACCACAAAACGATCCAACTGTTCATGAAAAATACGATTCATGTATTCCATAAACACACCCGGCGCATTAGAAACCCCGAATGGCATCACGGAATATTCGTAATGACCATACCGTGTTCTAAAGGCCGTCTTTTGAATATCCTCTTCTTTCACACGAATCTGGTTATATCCCGATCTCAAATCAATCTTGCTAAAAACACGCGCACCAACCAATTGGTCCATCAAATCATCGATCCTTAGAAGCGGATACTTGTTCTTAATTGTCACCTTGTTCAATTGTCGATAATCAATGCACAACCGCATACTTCCATCCTTTTTCTTTACCAACAATACTGGAGCACCCCACGGAGAAACACTTGGTCTTACAAATCTCTTGTCCAACAAGTCATTCAATTGCTTCTTCAATTCTACCAACTTCGATGCTGACATACGATACGGTGCCATCGAAATCGGTCTAGTACCCGGAACTAGATCAATAGAAAATTCAACTTCTCTTTCTGGCGGTACATCCGTAATATCTTCCGGAAACACTTCTGGAAATTCACACACCACTGGGAACACATCAAGCTCAACTTGACTCTCCACCGACAATGATGCAAACAAACCAAACAATTGAGCTTCGTCCGCTAAAAGTTTCTTCAACTCTTTAGTGGATAGGAAACTCTCAAATTCATCATCTTCCAAAGAAGGAAACCTTACTAACTTGTGATAGCAATCTATATGAACTCGATTAAATTGCAACCAGTTCATACCCAAGATCACGTCCAATCCCACCAACGGCAAACATACTAAATCCATAACAAAGTCTTTACCATACATGGTTAAAGGACAACTCATACACACCAAAGATGTATTACCGACCCTGAAGCAGGAGTCTCAATAACCATCTTACCATCCATCAGAGACAACACAAGATTCAAACGCTTCGCGCACTCAGACGAAACAAACGAACGAGTCGCTCCCGTATCAATAATAGCAACTAAAGGTGTACTATTAATAAAGCATGTACCTTTAATCAAACGGTCTGCACTAGTAATTTGACTCCCCGCCAACGCAAACATATTTCCGCCCGCTTGAGCTTGTTTCGGTTTAGTACACTTAGTACTAATGTGACCAACTTCTCCACAATTATAGCACTTCACCATAATCCTTCTACAATCTGTAGCAGCATGCCCAGTACCTCCACAATTAGAACATTTCACCACTGGCTTCCCACACTCAAATGATTTATCACCTATTTCTCCACACTTATAACACTTAATGGGACCCGAACCTCCTCCTCCAGATCTCTTCTCAAAGTTTCCCCTATGCTTGCCCTTATCAACAGGTGTCACATAAGGCCCACTTCTAGCTTGTTGCTTTCCCTTCCTCTCATTCAAACTTTTGTAATGTGTAGAACGAGCCTTGCTATCTTCCTCGAAGATTCTACAACATTCCGTCAAATCCGAAAACCTTCTTATCCTTTGATATCCCACAGCCTGTTTAATCTCAGGACGCAAACTATTCTCATATTTAATACACTTTGAGAACTCAGCAGTGATTGCAGCATAGTGAGGATGGAATTGAACCAACTCCATGAACTTAGCAGTATAGTCCACCACGGACATACTACCTTGTTTCAATTCAAGGAACTCCATCTCCTTCTTCCCTTTCACACTTTCAGGGTAATACTTCCTTAAGAACTCAGTACGAAATAAATCCCAAGTTACCTCTTCATCATCCACCTCAAGAATTTGACGCATACCGACCCACCAATCATCGGCTTCTTCCTTCAGCATGTGAGACCCAAGCCTCACTTTATTCTCTTCCTCACAGTCCATGACTCTGAAGATCCTTTCAATCTCTTTCAACCAAAGTTGAGCACCATCGGGATCAAATATTCCTTTGAAAACCGGTGGTTGATTCTTCCTGAACTCATCATTAGCATTCACATTTGGCGCACCTTACACCGCCCTAGCCATTGCTTCCAAAGCAGCAGCCATCGCATTGTCGTTTCTACCAGCCATATTCTAATCATTCCCAAAAATGACAACAAAGTTAAACAACAATTCAAACAATACGACAACAAGACAGACACAACTGACTCAACTCTGGCTCTGATACCACTTAATGTAACACCCCCTTTCTATACTCCCAAATAATCACATAATCATTTAGGCACATATTAAAAATTTCGTCAGAGTATAATTATAACATGGCATAAAAGAGGCATGTCACATCATACACAATTTTACAACATACAACACCTGCTCAACATTGATATGCAACAGTGGGGTAACTTGCAATAGAGGAACTTAGTCCTTACACCCACATCTCAATATTTAGAATAAAAGCGGAAAATCTAAACATTGAATAACAACAAACATATATACATATATACACGAATCATCAAATATTCTCCACCAACATCATACATGTTTACATAAACATTCATCAGCAAGATACATATATATATGTATCACAAAAGAATCACAACCATCCTAGCTACCTGGTGCTACATATCAGAGCCGACCGACCAAAAGAATGAAGACACGCCTCACAAAAAACCACCAGCATACCTACTCTACAATGCCTCATAGAGCATTATAAAACAGCAGAAGGGTGAGAAATATTATCATAATAACAATGTATATAATTATATATATAAACATAAAAATACACATCTTCCACATTCTCACCACAATGCATCACAATTCCTCCATATACATCACAAGGTATATATATATATCACCCAAGCATATTCATCATGCATACTTTCACAATTCCCAATCATTCCACATAAACATACACAATTATGTTTACTCAACAACACATCATTATAAAGATGATAAATGCAAATCATAGAGACCAACTCACGACTCTATGCAAATGCAATACGGTACCGACTCAATCATCTCAAGTTCACTCAGGAACTTATTGGAACCATCGCTCGTTACCCCTGTAACTCCCCGTCGGGTGTACGATGTTCACCCATTGCTCACACCCCACATGGGCACACAATATTTATGGATCGCTCACACCCCACCTGGGCACACGACCCGATCGCTCACACCCCACACGCGGGCACACGATCTGATTGCTCACACCTCACCTAGGCACACAATCCGATTGCTCACACCTCACATAGGCACACAATCGTTCTTAATCATCGCTCACACCTCACATAGGCACACGACGATACAACGGATTCTCATTAGAATCGCTCAACACAAGAATGTACTTCATTATGCTTCACATGCAAAATGACTCAAGACATTTTTGAAATGCATACATATTCACAATATATATTCATGCATTCATCTCATACAATCACATACAATCTATATACATTCACATCAATGCACTATTGTATGATTCGCATTCAAACACACAATTAAAACGGTAAAAGTCGCTAAATAGCACTATTCCCGACTTTCCGACATAATAAAATCGGCCAACAGTTTCCACACCATCATAATCATAAAGTACAGCTCAATAGCTTTCCAACGATATAAAGAACGCCTAAATCGGAGTTACGGTTCGAGAATTATGAATCGTTAAAAGAAAAGAAAATTTTATGAAAAAAAATAAAAGCGCCCGGCGACAGTGGGGTTTCGCCCGGCGAAGCTTCGTTTTCGCCTTCGCTTTGCCCGGCGAAGGAGGGACGAAGGAAATTCCCCCAGACATGAATCAAACCAGTAGCTTGGCACCCTCGCGCCGCTCATTTTCGCCCGACGAAGGAACAACCGCCCGGCGCTCTGGGCCTTTCGCCCGGCGCTCTGCACCAGAAGCAGAATTTCTGCTTCGTTTTCACTGTTCCAAAATCCCCAAAAATTCCATTTTCTCCCCCAATTCACTTCCAACAGCAAAACAATTCATAGCAATGATTCATAAACATGTGGAGATTATACAACACAAATTATATCGGTTTCTATCCGCGAAAACATCGATTTCTACCATTTTCTACACCAATGGGTTTATACCCCAAAACTCATGAAAATCAACAAAAATCCACAATACAATCATACATAATCATACACATTGTTAAGATAACAAGATTTCACACCCTTACCCGGATTCCAAACTTGCTATTGATTGTTCTTGATGATTCTCTTGTTTTTCCAAACTTTCTCCTCTTTTCTCTTCCTCCTCTTTCTTTCTATTCTTTTTCTTTCTATTTTTCTCTATTCCTCCTTTCTATCTCTTTTCTTTCTTTTCTATTTCTTTTCTCTCATTTTCCACTAAATTCAATTAATTCATTTTTCTCACAAATTCTAATTCCACTTAATTTCTAATTTATCATTAATCGAGAAAAGTCTAAAATACTCTCCATTCTAATTTCCCCGAAAACTCTCAAAACGGTAAAATAACATTTAACACACCAAATTCACAATTAAAATAATTTATCATCCATTTAAAATAAAATACTCCACATGATTGGGAAATAATCAAAATCGGGGCGTTACACTTGGCTTATGCCACAAGTTCCAAACAAAACCGCACCAAACTTGACAGTATATCAAGAAAGTGCATATATCTTGGTAACAAACATGGCACCAAAGGCCATCTCTTGTTTGACCTACAGAATAAACAATTGTTTTTATCTAGAGATACTATTTTTTATGAAACCATCTTTCCCTATAACAAATCCCTCACCCCTTCTTCTACATCTGTCCCTGTTATGCCTCTTTACCAATAACCTTACCAATCTTTTATGGAAGACAATGATCTTTTACCTACAACTGTTAACAGTTCTACACCTCATCCCTCTCCTATCCATAATTCTGCACATTCTTCACTTTCTATACACTCACCTATCCACTCCCCAACTTCTGTTCAATCCACTCCTAAACCTGACCAACAGTTATTAGTTCCTTCCTATATCCCTCCCCCTACACGCCATTCCACAAGAATTTCTAGACCTCCCATTTATCTTCAGGACTACCATTGTGGCATGTTACAAGGTACACATTCCTCTCCTAATATCACCACAGGTAATTCCTCTTACTCTATATCTGACTTTATTGATTACTCTAGTTTATCTAATAATCATAAGTTTTTTAATCTCAAACTCTCTTCTATTACCGAACCTTCCACTTATTCTCAAGCTATTTTAGACTCTAATTGGAAAGAGGCCATTAACAATGAATTAAAATCTCTTATAAATAATAAAACGTCGGATATAACTCCTCTCCCTCCTAACAAACGGGCCATTGGCTACAAATGGATATTCAAGCTTAAATTCCAAGCCAATGGTGCCATTGAAAGATACAAAGCCCGTTTGGTTGCTAAAGGCTTCAACCAAGCTGAAGGCTTAGATTATCATGACACTTTTAGTCCTGTCATTAAGACGACAACCATTCATATTCTTCTCTCCATAGCTGCCAGTCAGAATTGGTTCCTACACCAACTTGACATCAATACTGCCTTTCTACATGGCGACTTGGACGAAGAAGTATACATGAAAATACCACCTGGCCTAAAAGTCTCCAACAAATCCCTTGTCTGCAAACTTAAAAGGTCTATTTATCGCCTTAAACAATCTAGCAGGCAGTGGAATCACAAGCAGACATCTACTTTAACTAGTTTAAATTATTGCCAATCTAAATCTGACTATTCCTTATTCATTAAGAAAACTGATAATTCTTTCACAGCTATACTTGTATATGTTGATGATTTAGTTCTTCCAGGAAACGATCTACAAGAAATTAATAACATCAAATCGTTTTGGGATAACACCTTCAGTATCAAAGATTTAGGAACTCTAAAATATTTCCTGGGCTTTGAAATTGCAAGGAACTACAAGGGAATCTCTCTGTGCCAACGCAAATACAGCCTGGATCTGTTACAAACTACTGGTCTCCTTGCATCCAAACCCGTATCCACTCCTATGGATCCCAGCCATAAATTATCTTCACCTGATGAACCTGCTCTTCCAGACCCTACTCGTTTTCGCAGCCTTATTGGTAAACTTCTATATTTAACGCATTCACGACCTGATATTACGTTTTCTGTATACAAGCTTAGCCAACATCTTGCTGAACCAACGGATACGCATCTATAAGCTGCATTCAGAATATTGCGATACATTAAGAATGCACCTGCTATGGGACTGTATTTCAGCAACAAGGCAACATTGACTCTAACTGGATTCTCTGATACAGACTGGGGAGCTTGCCCAGTTACTCACCGTTCTACAACCGGTTTCTGTTTTTTCTTGGGCACATCACTTGTCTCATGGAAAAGCAAGAAACAACAAATTGTCTCTCGTTCTTCCTCCGAAGCCGAATACCGTGCTCTCGCCAACACCACTTGTGAAGCTATATGGATCAAATATCTCCTGCAGGATTTGCACATTCCTATATCCCAAGCCATAACAATATACCGCGACAACACAAGTGCTCTTCAAATAGCCACCAACCCTATTTTTCATGAGCGCACAAAGCACATAGAGCTCGACTGCCATGTAGTTCGCGACAAAATCCAAGACAATATCATTCACCTAATGCCCATCGATTCAATCAACCAAGCAGCCGACATATTTACGAAACCTCTTCATTCCAGACCCTTCTCCAATCATGTTAGCAAACTAGGATTGATTAACATCCATTCTAGTTTGAGGGAGGCTATTAAAATATAAGTCTTTATTTTTCTGTTTTTTAGTTGACCAAGTTATTATAGCCGTTACACCCTAGTCCTTGTTTCTAGGATTCTTTTGGCTATTTAAGGCATAGTTTATCATACAGTTAATGTACAGTGTATTTTTGAATTCATTCAATATTAATGATAATTTTCTTTCTCTATGCAATATTTTTGCCTATCATTTAATACAGAGCTTTCTCATTGCCACTAGCAACCCTTTTAAATTATAGTTCATGAATTACCATGGAGTTTTAAAGCTCGTAAGTGGTCATTTCTTTAGTGTTCTTTGACTCTTCGTTAAAAACCATTTCATGGGTGAATTTCATTATCAACGTACGAAGAATTTTCTGCACACGTTTTGAGTCATACATAACCTCTCCATTGCTTCTTATTTTTGCCATAGTCATTACTTTGAAAAAATATCCAGTGATGTTTTCTGCATTTTCATTTCAAGCACCTCAAACTCTCTTGTCTAAGAGTTTAGCATTAACTTCACGCGATCATTCTCCCATACTTTCTTTTCAATGAAATCCCAAACAATCTTCGATGTGCGCGTATCCAAGACTCGTTCGAAGACTGAACTATCAATTTCCCTGAAAAGATAATGATTGTGATCGCTCTATTTAGTGTGCCTAAATAAATCTAACTGCAAGTATACAGTCGTATCGCGTAGTTTTAAAAGATTATCGATCCCACAGAGACTAGAAATCGAACGCACCGTTATCTATCGTTACTATGTTTATCTAAGGCTAATCAGAATTGGTTTTTAAGTTCAAACGGGAAATTAAAGAGAAATTAAAATTTGGGAATACTAGTTATGAATAAGATATCGGTATATAATTCGGTAAACCTACGTGGAATTAATTAAACCTAAGCGTATAAAGATTTATCACCCTATGCATCTGTAGGAAAAACCAGTTTAAAAGCCCTCACCTCACACTCCCGTGGTTATTGCTTCGGACTATACTCTTAAGTCAATATGTCTGCTCTCGCTAGCCCATATGAGGTTAAAAATACTTTTTGAAAACTAATAAGACCTAATTAACTTTAAAGCGCTTCCGCTGTTTTTAAAACTAATGCCCGATTTCAGCTATCCGGGTAAAGCCTCACACTCCCGTGGTCTTGACCTTAACCTTTGTTACCTTTTTACTCTCGTAATAAAAGTTGGGTTTAAAATTAAGAAATCGAAGCCAGAAGAAGAGTTAATTATTGATTTTAGCTTAGAGTTATTTAATCCATTTGGTTACTTCATTACATACCGATAAGATCAGTTTAGCTAGACATAATTACGAACTTAAACGTAAAGGCAAAGAGATAAATAGACATAGACATAATTACGAAGGAAATAAACAATGCTTTGAATTAAATAATGGAAACCTGGTAATTCGTAATAACAACAATAACAATCCCTCCACAAGCTGGTAGGTTCTTGCTTGAATAAAGTAATTGGCAAATGATGAATGTAATGAAACAAAAACTAAAACTAAGTTGTAATAGTTCCTCAATGTGAGAAACTATTACTTTGTTCGGTAATAGGTAACAAGGAATGGAAATGCAAACAAAGCAAAACAAAATCTGGAAATAATTTGACAGCAAAACGCTACTTCAGAATGTAGAAAAATGGCCACCCTTTGTTCTTCGTGATCACCTGTATTTATAGACTGAGTTGAGGTAGAGGTTGGAGAGAATGTAGGCACTCCTCTTGACAGTTACGTGACTTTTGGACCTAACATTCTTCGGAGGATAATGTGATCGTGTGAAACCGCTCCCCTGGAAACTCGTAACCATGTTTCTGTTAACGGATTAAACATATTTTGGGCGCATGACGATCGTAATGGATTGTGACGGTCGTGGTGGATTTCGCAACTGCCACGGTCGTGGTGGACTGTGACGATCGTCACAACAACAATTTTTGGATTCTGCTGTTTTGCTTCACTTTTCTGCTTTTTTCTTGCATGTTTTGGTTCTTTTCCACACTTAGCATACTTTGACTTGGAAAATGGAACTACCTGCAAAAACACTTAAATAATCTCGAGAAAATCGGATATTAGACGAAAACGGAATAAGAAACTAACATAAATCGAAGTAAAAATATGATATAAATTCGTGTTATCAAACTCTCCCACACTTGAATCTTTGCTTGTCCTCAAGCAATCAATCTATTAAAATGGACAAACTTCATCAAATGCACATACCTGGTATACCAATGGATTTGAAAAAGAGTTTCTTGTTAGTAAGACAGGTACTAGTGTAAAACACTAAGGATAAAATAATGACACAAAGCAACAAGCTTGTCATAGACCTCTCTTTTGTACAATCCAGTTCTAATCATTCTATTATAGTTCAACCAAAAGTTTTCGTGCCTATTTCACCCGGCTTCATTCCAACGCAATCACATTAAGCCCTTTGCCTTATTCACGCACGTAGTGGAGTAACCGGTTAGTGACTTTGATCCCTTTTTCTCACGGGGCCTGATACACAAGTGTGGTAACCCTTTATACATCCCATTCGTAGATTGCGGGGGATCGAACCGTAGTTCGCCCTACCAAGTCCAGAATTAGGTACCTCTGAACCAATCGACAACGGATTTTCTTTCTTTTCTTGTAAATTTTCACAACTGTGAGAGTTGTTGCATATTCTCTTTTTTCTTGGCATATAGATAAGAAATATGTTTTTCTTTTCATGATTGGGCATCAAACACTTATATTCATCGGCTCCCCACGTGGTTTGTGATTTAGACGGTGCTGACTGCTGATATAAACTACTAGGGGTTACTTTAGAATTGAACTCAAGGTATCGTATAATAAGTATCAAAACTGATATCGCATACGCAAGAGGTCTAAGGTGTCAAGATGGTATCGATCTTGTTAGCACTTTCCCAGCTTCCTAACATAATTTAAAACTTGGTATGTCACAGTGTGCATTAATTGTAAAAATTTTTTCGTTATGGCAGAATAAAATGGGGAAATCGGATTACTAAACGAAAATATTCATATATTAACTTTGATAAGGAAAAAGAAAGTACAAGAAAGGGAAATAAAACGGAAATAAACTGACTCTCCCACACTATATCGGACATTGTCCTCAATGTTGCGATATAAAGGGAAGACAACAAGAAAAACAAAAAAGAAAAACAATATAAAATCAGGGAGCTCCACGTCCTCTGCCTCTAGAGCGTCCTCTTCCATGCTGCGCTACGTGATCAGGAATGCCCGCGTGATGGATGTACTCATGTAGGCTCTGCACTCGCAGTGTCAATGCACCAATCTCTTCGATGACACCGTCAAGCCTCTAACCTTGGTCAACTTGCCCTTGCTGGATTTGACGCATAAGAGTCATCATTTCATTATGTTGCTGGTTTTGTTGCCATATAGCCCTCAAGATTTCTTCATTAGTAACGGGGTCTTGGTCAGGGCGGCGACGACGTCTGGAGGTCGAAGGAGCATCATTGGCAGGCGGTGGTTGGTTTTCTGGGGCGGTATCTATCTCTTGCTCCATTTCATCAACAGGGTCCTAATTTTGATCATCAGGGGCAGGCGCATTTTGCTCAGGATCATTCAGATCAAAGAGCCAATTGGCCATATTCTGAGGGTCAATGCGGCTCCTACACGGCATAATGATACTTCTTACAGTTCTGGCTCGGACCATAGGATGGTATTTCCCATCTCGTCGTAACTTGATGAGGTGTGAGCTGCGGCTGTAGTCTATGTCCAGTAGCACTGGAGGCATGGAGGGTAATCTGTTAAGTGCGTCCCCCAAGTCCAGACTTAGAGCAATGGAGGTGACAATCCCCCCAAAATAGAAGGGTTTGGAACCTCTAGCACAGTTAGCCTGGATGTGTGCTAGCAGAAATGGTGCGGCGTTGATCGGCTCGGGGTGAAACATACAATGGAGGAAGAAAAACTCCTTAGAGTTTACCTTGTGGTTGCTATCTCGTGCAAAAATAGTGCTTCCTAATGTGCGGTGAACATATCTGATGGCTGGGTTGTGGATGTAAGTTGCGTTGAGGCTATCCCAGCTGTCAACTGTTGTTCCTGTCAACTGATTCCATAATTGAAATGCCGCTTGAAAGAAAGTTTCCTGTGGTACTCGGCGGTGCACATCCTCACCATGGTGGAAACCAAGCATTCCGGCAAGTTGCTCTTGGCCGATTGAGTACTCGGTACCAAACATGCGGAATTTAGCGATACCAGTTAATTGATTCGTCTCGCCCGAAGGAGTAATGTAAGTGAATGAACTGAGGAATTCGAGCGTTAGGGCTTCGTAAGTAGCCTGACTCTGAGTGCAGAGCTGCCATAGACCAGCATTTTGTAACATCCATTGAACTCCCTCAAGCATTCCGAGTTCTTCTAGACATGCAACGTCTACGTAGCGGGTTGGTTGCACGGAACGTTGGTAGTAATCGATGTACCTAGCCCTTTGACGTTCTCCTAGTTCGCCATCTCTGAAGTTCAATGTTGATAGGTCTGGAATTTGTCGTGCCAATGATGGGTTATAGAGAAATTAGGGAAGAAAATGGGTTGTGGAGAATGAGGGTTTGTGGAAAGAAATGGTACACGGTATGAATATATAGTGATTGGGGGAGACGAATGGTAAAGGAAAATGTTGAATGTGGGTCAAATGGTAATGGTGGGATGGTTATGGAATTGGAAAAAGAAAGTGGGACGACTGGGTTTTGAATGAGGGAAAGAAAAGGGAGACGAATGAAGCAGTTCTGTTTTAACGCAGAACCTGTTCCAAACCCGCGTGACGGTCGTCACGGGGTCGTCACGATCGTGACGCTCACAATTTCTGGGTGGTGAAATAGTTTATGACAGAAATAATTCCAAACATAATATTTGAGTAACATGCAATGGTAAGCATATAGAAACAGCATTATATTGCATACACAGAGATAAGTAACTTGACAACATAAATTAAAACAGAATTAAAAGTATGAACAGGAATGAAATTGAAATCATAAAGAGTTAACATTAGCAGCAAATGAAATTATCCTTTAAAACCAAAGAGGTGCTAGTAAAATACTAGCAATGTATCAAAACTGTATGAAAATCAAATTATTCCCGACATGAAAAATGAAAACTGAAATAATGTAAAATTGTTCTAAAGTAAATGCATAAAAATCTTGAAAATAAGGTGCTTCATAAATCTAGCCAAGGCGTTTCTTCAAAGATGCGATGGCTTGATTTAAATGATCAAATTGTTCAACAGTCAAATCCATGAGTCCAACAACGTTTTGTCGCATAGTGTTTAGCTCATCCTTTACTGAAGTGATTTTTTTATGATACTCATCCATAGTCTTTAGAATAGAATTCAGATTAGCAGCATAGTTAGTGGCATCAACTTTAGGAATGTCAATGTCTTCTTGGAATTCCATGTAATCAAGGTCATGATAATGAGGGGGTGTTTTTGGAATTCCATGTAATCAAGGTCATGTAATCAACTTTGGAAGTGTAAAGTGTGGTACAACAACATTGTTAATCAAAAGCTGAAAATGGTTCGGACCTTGGTTCCTAATCATTGCCCTATTGAAACAAAAAGTGATATTCATGGGTCTAAATTCTCCAAAGGGGTTAATCTTAGAAAGTCGGGTTCTGAATCCCATAGCATCGGCTATTTTTGTAACTAGGTTACCTATCAGAATTGGACTGTTGTCATTATTAATAAGTTTGCAAAAGTTGTTCAGCATAAAAGTGAGTCCATTAACCTCTCTAGACTGAGAAGCACAAAACATAATGAAAAGCTCATCCCTCGAAACAGTGTTATCATTCTCAGGTTTACCAAATAAAGTATAGGCCAGGATCATATGAAAGTAACGGAAAGCAGGGTTATGTATTTCTGTTGAAAGCATAGGATCCATGTCAAAGTCAGGTTTCCCTAAAATTCTACCCCAAAAATCACTCAGCTCTCCAACCAACACTAAGTCCTCTTGAACCACAGAGAAAACATTAGGTCCTTCAGGGAATCCTAAAAGATCCGACAGTTCCTTTATGGTGAACTGGCAGCTGTATCCAAATAGTCTAAAGGTAATTCTTCCCCTGGTTAAACCTTTTCCACAGTGAGGGTTATAGCTTAAAGAGCTCAGGAATTCTAAAGTCAACCTACGGTAGCATTTATGTTTCTTGTTGGCAAAACCCTCCCAACCTAATTGGTTAAGCAGAAAGTCTACGCTCTCACCTACACCTAAGGCGGTCATGGTGGGTCTGTGGGCAAATTTTGTCAAGGCAAATGGTCTAAGAGACAAAGCCTCATAGCGATGCCACTGTGCTCCATCTCTGAATTCTACTAACAAGTTATCCTCGTTTGCCATTAATTAGTACTTTTTGCAAAAAATGTAAGCAGAAGAGGAGAACAGAAAGAGTAGAGAGACTTTATAATCCTGTAGCTTTTTCAATTTTAAGATCAACACAACATTTTCAAATTAAATTTAAAATGATATAAATGAAACTAAAAATTTGCAAAATAAAAATAAAACATAGAAAACGTGAAGAAATAACAAATATAAAGCAAGAAAAACAAAAATCATGGGTTGCCTCCCATTAAGCGCTGTTTTTAACGTCGAAAGCCTGGCGAATTCAATTAGATGCTTAGTTAGGGGGTTCGGTGGGCAACTCTAAAAGTCTTAGGCAGTTCAAATAATCTCTATTTTCAATGCTGTGATAGTGTTTTAGACGTTGTCCATTAACTAAAAATGGATTACTATTCCTCCCCTTTATTTCTATCGCTCCACTTTGTAGAATTTTTGTAATCACAAAAGGACCGGACCATCTAGACCTTAATTTCCCAGGAAAGAGTTTTAATCTTGAGTTAAATAGGAGTACAACGTCTCCCACACTAAATTCTTTTCTAGATAAGCGCTTATCGTGCCATTTTTTAGTTCGTTCTTTATATATTTTAGCATTTTCGTAAGCGTCTAATCTTAACTCTTCTAGTTCATGCAGATCTAGGATACGTTTTTCACCTGCGCAATCATACCTTAAGTTCAATGTTTTAATAGCCCAATAGGCTTTATGTTCTAATTCCACTGGTAGATGGCAAGATTTACCATAGACCAGCTTGAAAGGTGTAGTTCCGATTGGTGTTTTGTAGGCTGTCCTATATGCCCATAAAGCTTCGTTGAGTTTTGATGACCAATCTTTCCTAGAGGTGGCTACGGTATTTTCTAGAATTTGTTTTATTTCTCGATTCGAGACCTCAACTTGTCCACTTGTTTGTGGATGATATGGTGTTGCTATGCAGTGTCTTACTCCATACTTCGATAGTAATTTGTCAAATATTTTTGATATGAAATGAGAGCCACCGTCACTTATGACAAGTCTCGGCACACCAAATCTGGGAAAGATTGTGTTTTTAAAGAGCTTTATGACTACTCGTGCGTCATTTGTAGGAGAAGCTATTGCCTCAATCCATTTTGAAACATAATCGACAGCTACGAGTATATATTTATTTCCAAAGGATGATGGGAAAGATCCCATAAAATCAACCCCCCATACATCAAAGACTTCTACTTCTAATATACCTTTTTAAGGCATCTCATCGCGTTTTGATATGTTACCAGTGCGTTGGCACCGGTCGCAGTTTAGTATTGCAATGTGGACATCTTTCCAAAGGTTGGGCCAGAATAGACCGGATTGCAAGATCTTAGCACATGTCTTTGAGGTACTAGCATGTCCTCCATAAGGAGCAGAATGACATTGAGAGATGATGTTTTCTACTTCTTCTTCTGGGATGCAACGACGGAAGATACCGTCGGCTCATCTCTTAAACAGCAAAGGTTCATCCCAATAATAATGTTTTAGATCATGAAAGAATTTTTTCTTTTGTTGATAAGATAAGTCTGGTGGAAGTACTCCAGCTGCTAAGTAGTTGACTACGTCAGCATACCATGGCAGGGTTGTGTGTATGTTAATTTCTTCCACGACTTCTTCCATCTTTGGGTCATTCAACTGTAGAGTAGACATATCACTTTCTAGTTGGGCTATGAGTCGTTCATATGGGAAATCCTCATTGATGGGTACTGGCTCTGGTTTAATGCCCTCTAATCGGGATAAGTGGTCTGCTACTACGTTTTCAGTTCCTTTCTTATCTTTGATCTCTAAATCAAATTCTTGTAAGAGTAGGATCCACCTTAGCAGTCTAGGTTTTGCATCCTTTTTGTTAAGTAAATATCTAATAGCTGCGTGGTCTGTATAAATGATGATCTTAGCTCCCACTAGGTAGGAACGAAATTTGTCAAGGGCGAAAACCACGGCTAAAAGTTCTTTTTCTGTGGTAGCGTAGTTCATTTGAGCAGAATCTAAGGTTCTACTTGCATAGTAAATGGCATGAAGTTTTCTATCCCTCCTCTGTCCTAAAACTGAACCTACAGCATAATCACTTGCATCACACATGATTTCGAAAGGTAATCTCCAATCTGGTGGTTGCATGATAGGTGCGGTAATAAGAGCTGTCTTCAGCTGTTCAAACGCTTTTAGACATTTCTCATCAAAGATAAATTCAGCGTCTTTCATCAATAGACCGGTAAGAGGTTTAGTAATCCTCTTGATGAAAGGTATGAATTCCTTTAAGGTCAGTGATGTTATAGCCTAACGCAGTTGGGTATTTTCTTAATACATCTAATAGTTTCTTGGTTTCGGTCTGTCCTAAGTCTGCATTGACTATTACAGGTCGTTCGAGATCTTCGTCTAGGAATTCATACCTTAAATTTTTGGGTAATGTTTTCAGTTCTAGGGCTGGTTTCTTCGAGCAAGGTAGATGATCTGGTGTAAGTGCAAAACATTCGCTTAGGCTATCGTCTTGATAAGGTTCACACCAGTTATCATCTTCGAAAATCGGAGGTATTGGAATTTTTAGAATATCTGAATATATGGTCGGTTCCATCTCTATTTCTCTTACACACTCATCTATGACATCTAGTAGATAACATGTGTCGTCTATAGCTGGAGCTTGTAAGAATTGTGTCAAAATAAATTTAACCTTCTCTTCACCAACTTCAAAAGTTAGCCTGCCTCTCTTTACATCTATAATTGCTCCAGCAGTAGCTAAGAATGGTCTTCCTGATATGATAGGAGTAGTGTAGCGAACGATTTTGGACGTGGTTCTTAAGCACTATCGTTCTTTGGGGTGACTACAGGTCGATTCATTTTTATCCTATTGTGAGCTGAATAAGGAAGGGAAATAGATGTCTCCAATTAACCCTGCTTGCATAACGAGTTTAAACAGCGGTCTGTTAGGTTACGGATGCGACAATGTGGGGGGCCTTTGTATTGGTCATTTGTATTTTCGCCAATACTGGTTTCTTTCTGGGATTTCTCTCTGACGGGGAACTAGGATTAGGATGTTAGGACTGATGCCTTTTTGATAGATATGTGAGAGTATGGGATTTTGGGTCTTTGTTTAGTGTGCTCGCTAAGATCTTTTCTTTCGATCTTATGCCTACGTATTCCCGTTTACCGAAACAGGGAAATCAAAGCGTTCGTAGTTCCTCCTATTCTATGGGAGGAAATGGTGTTTTTGGTGTCTTGTTCAAAGCCCAAGACGTGAAGCGAAAGGTTGTTTGTATCTTGTTCAAAGCCCAAGATGTGAAGCTGAAAAGTCTATTTGTATCTTGTTCAAAGCCCAAGATGTGAAGCTGAAAGGTCTTGTCTTTAGAGAGAATTTGTCATCTCTAAAGAGGGGTTTGTCTGTTTGTAAAGGAGAATTACTTTAACCGGGATGTGTGAATCCGGCAATGCCATAATTTCCTAAGAAGGGGTTTTTTAACCTGAAGGAGAAGACTTTAACTCAGTGTAGAGCAATGCCATCTTTACTTAGGAATTTCTCATGCTAAAAGAGGGACAGTGGCATGGATATAGATGATCCAGAGGCTTGCCGCTTACAGCGATTAGATGAAGGGGAAGGAGTTGTTGATGTTTGTGTACTGTGAACGAGGCACAACTTTGATGCTAAAAGGTTGATTGGATCAGCCAATGGTTTTCTTATACAAAGCCTAAGAGGAGGCTACTGGCCCAACAAGAGGGAGTTTTTGTGTGTCTCGTACAAAGCCCGAGAGAGAGGCTAAAAGGGGTTGACTCAACATGAGAATATTTTATACTCAACAAGAGAGTGTTTTTGTATCTCGTACGAAGCTCGAGATGGAGGCTAAAAGTTTTGTTTAGCTCAATAAGAACCCTTTTTGTATCTCGTAAAAAGCCCGAGATGGAGGCGAAAGATTTGTTTGACTCAACGAGGGAGTCTTTTGGGTGTGTCTCGTACAAAGCCCGAGAGAGAGGCTAAAAGGTTTGCTATCTTAGTTAAGTGACAAGTCCAGTATACTGATTAAGAGAAAATCAGTTCTTATATGAGTAACACTGTACTTATGGATTTGATCTGAGGATCAGGATTGTTCCCTGTTCTTTAAGGAAACGGGGAATCCAAAGGGTATTGAGACTGTCTGAGTCTACGGGTTTTCTTCCTATTTAACGAAAGGGGTCACTTGAGAATGTCTTTGAGACTCAAGGAGATTAGACTGGCCATGTCTAGAGTTTTATCTTTTGTACTATGCTTTGAGAAATAATAGTAGACTCTTTGAAAGGACTGTTCTATGCAGATGACTAAGTTCTGTTCCTATACCTCTAGGAGGTCGTCGGGACAATTTGTACAAAGCCCAAGAGGAGGCTGGAAGCTTTTAAGAAGCCGATGGGTCCTTGTACTAAGCCCAAGAGGAGGCTATCATTCCCGGAGGAAGAGATCTTTATACGAAGCCTAAGAGGAGGCTGTGAATACTTCTAAGAAGCCGACGAGTCCTTGTACTAAGCCCAAGAGGAGGCGGGGATGCTTTTAGGAAGCCTGTGGGTCCTTATACAATGCCCAAGAGGAGGCCGATGCTTTTAAGAAGCCCGTGGGTGCCCAAACCCCGAGAAATTCAAGGCAAGCTATTCACAAGGAATAGATCAAGTTAGGAAAGTTCGAGAATTTGGAAGAAACTCAAAGATGCCATTCACGGAGAATACATTCATCTCTGGGAGTAGAGTTTCTTGACAATTCCTAATGAGGACAGCCGAAGAGAAGACTGTATCTGGTGATCCTATTGGGGATCTAGCTGTCTATTTCTACGAATAAACGAAACGGCTTTTCCTAGTTCTAGACGTAGTTGCCGGGGAAACTCACACAATTGATATGAGTTTATGAAAGAAGACTTACAGCGAAACAACCCCACAATACAGTTATATGTATAGGAAAGCAGTAAATGAAAGCGTATAAACACTTACTCGGTTGTAGAGCTTCCATGCTGTTTGGTTAGTTGTTCAACAAAGAAAGATTGAAAACAACAGTATATTCAAAATCAAAGGAGAAAGTGCTTTGAAAAAGAAAGATTGGGGCTTACAGCTCAAGGAGAGGCCCAGGGTTTTACCAGTGATTGCACTGTTAAATTTGTACAGGGGGACTTATATAAGTGACTGTGGCCCAAAAAGGTTTTCTGTACAAAGGGATGGGTCTTACACTCTCTCAATAGGCCCAAAAAGTTTTAAAGAAAAAGAGTGGGGCTTATAACACGAGGGTAGGCCCAGATGATTTTTCGTTAAAAATGGCGATCGCGCCGAGGTTTTCTTTTAACGCAAAGGGACTTATACAATAGGTGAGGCCCAAAAAGGTTTTGGTGAAAAGGGGGATTGGGTCTTACACTCTAATAGAGGCCCAAAAAGTTTTGAATGGGTCTTATAGCTCGAGGAGAGGCCCAGTTGGTTTATTTTTAAACGGGTGACGATCGCACCATTTATTTGTACAGAGGGACTTATACAATGAGTGAGGCCCAAAATTTGATTGTACAAGGGGGTGGGTCTTACACTCTCTCAAGAGGCCCAAAAAGCTTTTGAAAATGATTTATGAGGGTTGAATTAATCCAAAAAACCCTAATTTGTTTTCAAAATATGTTTTAATTGAATAAAAATTCAATTAAAATGGTCAAAATTGTTTAACATGTGGGAAACAAATTATGACTTTGGATTAATGCTTCAAAAATTAAGTATTGACCTACAAAATAATTAGAAAGCATTAAAAGTTGCAAAATCAAGATAGAAAAAATATTTCAAATGTTAAAAACAATTAAAACATAAATTCTTTGCAAAAATATCAATTATATAAAATAAATAATATTTTTGGGATTTTTTGGGAAAATAAAATATTTTAACATTTTTGTGAATTATTAAAAAAAGAATCAACTCAAAATCATTAAAACTTAGAGAGAAATTAATTTTTGAATAAATTAAACAAAATCACAAAATTCAAATATTAAAATTTCTGAAAAATGGCGCCAAGAACACACCAAGAACACGCGCGTGTTCTGAGTTTCCCAGATTTGCGTTTTCCATCCAATCTCACTGAATACTTAATCATATCATGCAAACCACATACCAATCAACTCGTTTCAACCTCACGATCATGTCTATAGCATTTAATTTCATTCAAATTAAACATAAAACATGAAATCACGAAGAAACCTCAAGAACCCTAATTTCTGCATGAAGGCTAGGATTTTTGATACACGATTCAAACAATGCAAATAATTTTGGGGAAACATTCCATGCATGATTATGAACATATGGCCAAATTATTGTGCAGCAAAAATTGTGTGGATTATAGAGTTAGAAGAGCTCATGCTTACCACTTGCAGCTGGTGATCGTGATTTGTGTAGGAGGTGTTACAGTTGTGTTGTGATGATCTGAACAGCTTCCCTACACCCTATGGAGTGTGTTTGAATGCTTGGACTTGATTGAAATTGGCTGGATCACTTTATGGCATCTCAACTGCACTTTGGTTAAAACCTTGAGCAATTGACTGGTGATTCTGAGAAATCAGTGTTCTAGTTGTTGTTTAAGTGTTTGATCAGCTCATATGTGATGTGTATGAGGTGTTTGAGTGATTGGTTTGGTTGGAAAAGCTCTCAAACTCAAAACCCGATAGTTACCTTGCTAAGAAAGGTATTTTTGCCAAGAGAAAGAGATTTTGAGAAAGGCAAGTGTTGTAGGCCTTTGGTGTACTTAAACTAAACACAATTGAGCTCTATTTATAGTAGAGCAAGTTTGTTTTGCAAGGAATAGTGAATGGCAACTGCTGAGTAGGTTTGGCCAATGTTGGCAAATGAAAATCCAAGTCTCCTCTAGCCATTGACTAGAGGTTAGGGCACAGAGCTTTGGTTCCCTTGGTCTTGGATAAGTCTTGACTGATTTCAGATGAGAATGGCTCAGTCCATGCCACCTTGATGCTTCCATTGAATGCTCCAATCCAAATTTGGAGTCTTGTCCCTATTTTGGCCATTCTAGGTTCAACATGCTATTTCTTGTTCCATGGACTTTGGAGGCTTGGCTCAGTGATTGTCCCCTTTAGATTCAATCCTCAGATGTGTCCAAGTGGATAGGAACATTTGAATTTGGCTGATTTTGGCAAATCGAGCAAAAGTGAAAATTCTGCCTTGCCTTTGACAGATTTCAGCAAGGCAACTTGCCAATGTCATATCTCATGGTGTAAGTTGAATTTGGTAATGTTCTTGGCCATTTTGGAAAGTCCTTACATGATACAACAACTGTTTGAACATGTTTGGTTTTAATCTCTTTTGAATCCAAGTGAAAAATCCCCCTACATTTGGCAAAAAGTGAGGTAAAATCTGACTTAGTGAAATTTTCACTAAGTGTTGGAACAAAATGACTTTTCTTGATTTTGATCACTCCATAACTCAAAATCCATGAGGAATTTGGATATAGGTCTGTATGAAGTTTTTGTAGAGGGTAATGAGATCTACAAATCAAGCTTTGAATGGGAAACAATGGCCTTGTGGTTTAGGAGTTATGGTCCTCCAAAGTTGGTGCATTAGTGTCACTTTTTCCATAACTTAGAAAAATTTCTAAGTTTTATGGTTACCCCTTTTACAAGTTATCCCACTTTTTTTGATTTTTCTTGATGAATGATGATTCAAATCATACATTAACATCATTTTAGGGTTAAAAGTCCATTTTAGTGAAAAATCTCAAAAAGTCAAAGTTGACTTTTGTGCACAGTTGACTTTTTATTAGATGAATTCCAAACTGTGCAATCCTTCAGGAAATCATGTCCTTGACCTAAATCAAACTTGATGGACATGTTCCATGGGTGTTATAGGGTATATTGAATCATGTCTTAGGGTTTGGGAGCATGTCCTGGTCAAAAGTCAAAGTTACAGTTGACTTTTTCCGCGAAACCCTAATTGTGGTGCAGATGAAATTGAGACTTGTTGCTCACACTTCTTGGATCAATCCATTGTTCCAAATGGATCAATATGGTATATTAGAGACCCTCAAATCATGTCTTGAGGTCTTGGTTCATGATTTGTCCCCAAAGTCAACTTAGGGGTGAATTAGGTCAAGAAACCCTAATTCCTGATTTTTGATGTATGCACCCCTGAGGCAAAATTGACTTGATGACTGGGCCCATGAGGTTCCATGGAGTACATTAGGTTATGTTTTGGATCATTGGCTTATGCCCAGAGGAAAATTTCCACCTAGTGGCCCTGGTCGACCAAAACCCTAATCTGGTGACACTGTCGATCTTGAAGCTTGATCCACCTAGAAGGGAGCAACCTTGTGCTTAATCCTTGAAGTGGGAGTCCTCTTAATCCATTGTAGATTCTTGGGAGGATAGACAAGTTGAAGATCAAGTAATTCCTTGATTGATCCTTTGTCTAAGGCTCAGAGAGGGCTTGAAACCCTAATTTTGATTGTAGTGGATGCTCAACAACCCTTGAGGAGATTGATGAGTCATAAAGGTACATCCATATTGTGATGATGATTTGCACAATGATGGGAATCTTAGTGGTCAAAATTTGGGGTATGACAGATGCCCCTATTTAATCTTCTTGGACCCGAAGGTGTGAATGACGAAGGTATTCGGGCATTCGGGGTGCAAGAGGATTAAATATCGGAATATCCAAAATTTTGACGGTGTCTATGAATGGTGATTCACGCATTCATCTTCTTTTGCTAAGCAATGATGCTTAGAAAAGGTAAACTTCTCCTCGATCATGATCTTCAGCCAAGGAACTGGTCTTAGTTTCCGAAATAAACTTCCCCTCGATCCTGGTTTCCTACCAAGGAACTGGTCTTAGTTTCTGAAATAAACTTCCCCTAGATCCTGGTTTCCTACCAAGGAACTGGTATAAGTTTCTGATTTAAACTTCCCCTCGATCCTGGTTTCCTACCAAGGAACTGGTCTAAGTTTCTGATTTAACTTCCCCTCGATCCTGGTTTCCTACCAAGGAACTGGTCTTAGTTTCTTTTGTCAATAAACTTTATTGACAAGGGACGCTACTCGTAGCGGTTTTCCTCAAACTTCTCGCCGAATTTTCCTGGGGAGACGCCATTTGACGGAAAAAGTTTTGATGTCAGACTTGCTGGGGAACCCATTCGTCTGAGTTGTAGAGGTGCACAAACTTCTCTGTTGGAGATGCCATTTGTTTCTATTGGGGAAAGCGAGTCTTTGGAGAGATTGCTTCTGCTCGGAATCTTACATCATACTTTCCTCGGGATCTTTTCAGAGAAACGCCATATGATGGGATCCAATTTTGAGGTGCCGATGACCTTTTCATCAGCGATTTTTTTTTCTGGAGGAATACTTACGTACTACCGAATCTCTGTTTAAGAGGCTTTCTCTGGGGATTTTCCTTAATCCGGGAAAGCAAGGATATCATCTTCAATGGAGAAGAGTGACATTTGTTGAAGACTCTCTGGTCTTTCAGAGGTTCAAGTTATCAAAGTGGTCAATTGCCGACTCTGATCTAAAAATACACTGGTGGCGAAATTGATCGGACATAATATTTCCTGACAAAGCAAGAACTGACAAACTCGATCGAGAGGACGGTTATCACGGCAGGATAAGACCGACTCAAGTGATAGTGATGTAATGTGAATGCAAGTGCAAATAAAAAATGCATGATACATGTATGTTTATGCTGACAAAACAGACGCGACATACAAACTAAAAGATGAACATGACTAGGTACTCGGCCATCGCGGGGCGAAGAAGTACCGTTGGTTCAGAATAGCAATTCCACCTTGCTTAGGAGAGATAGTCCCTGCTGGGAGCTATGTTGGTCGGGCTTAGGAGATAAGAACTCGACCGAAGGTATCAGAAGGGAAAATCGCATCTGATACAGTTGATCCTTCATTCGGGCGCACTGGCTTAGAAGGAGTACTTTGATTCTGTACTTTGAAGCTTGCTTACTTCCGGAGACGCGATCGATGTTCTTCTGATGTTCAACAGTCAAAAGAAATTGCCATCTTTAATTTAAAAGCAGAAAAAGTTTTACAAGTAAATTCATTTTTGTTTTATTTCAAGAATCGTT
Organism: Lathyrus tuberosus; assembly: GCA_022829125.1. Classification (NCBI taxonomy): domain Eukaryota; kingdom Viridiplantae; phylum Streptophyta; class Magnoliopsida; order Fabales; family Fabaceae; genus Lathyrus; species Lathyrus tuberosus. The sequence continues at coordinate 1,406,856 of JALAZF010000274.1, read as the reverse complement.
AATCATATTAAAATGTCGTTCTATAAAGCTAAACCAAGTAAGAATTACAAACAAAAGCACAAGGGCTCAAATTTTATTGATAAGACGGAGATCAGCCAAACGCGTGATTCCAAAGAGTATTTACAAAGTTCAGAAAATGGTAATTTACAGGGAAAAGGGCTACATTGAAACATAACGACCACTATCCTTCTACCAACTTTGAATTCCGGACATCCTGAGCTTCTGTCGAAGATGACCTTGACTGGAGTTTTCCTCCAATGGATGATGTAACTGCTGCTAAGGGACTTGCCTCTGTTGAACATAGTTACTTGCCATTATCGCTAACTTTTTCCTGGATTGTACTTTGATGTTTCCAATCCACCGGGATGATTTTTTTTCATGTGTCTAACTTTTTCCTGGACCACCCTTTCGGGTTTTCAATCCACCGAGACATTTTTTTTTTCTTTTTTTTAGGCGAAGTATTTCTTGACTACATCAACATTCGTGGGGTAGGCAAATTCCTCTCCGTCCATGGTTGCAAGTCTCAAGGCGCCGCCTGAGAAAGCTTTCGTGACCACATAGGGGCCATCATAATTCGGGGTCCACTTGCCCTGAGAATTAGTGAGAAAGGATTGTATCTTCTTGAGCACGAGGTCTCCTTTCCTGAAGATGCGAGGTCGGACCTTTTTGTCAAACGCCTCCTTCATTCTTTGCTGATACAACTGACCGTGGCATAGTGCCGTAATTCGTTTCTCTTCGATCAGATTGAGTTCGTCGTGTCGACTTTGACACCACTCAGCTTCGGTAAGCTTAGCTTCCATCAATACCCGGATTGATGGGATTTCTACTTCTATGGGGAGCACTGCTTCCATGCCATACACTAGAGAGAAAGGGGTAGCCCCTGTCGAAGTGCGGACAGATGTTCGATAACCGTGAAGGGCAAAGGGTAGCATCTCGTGCCAATCTTTGTAGGTTACAACCATCTTTTGAACAATCCTCTTGATGTTCTTGTTAGCCGCTTCTACCGCTCCGTTCATCTTGGGTCGGTAGGGAGATGAGTTATGGTGTTCAATCTTGAAGTCAGCGCACAACTCCTTCATCATCTTATTGTTCAAGTTAGATCCATTATCAGTAATGATCTGGCTTGGAACACCATAACGGCAGATGATATTGTTTATGATAAATCGGACCACCACTTGTCGGGTTACATTAGCGTACGATGCTGCTTCGACCCACTTGGTGAAGTAATCAATGGCGACCAGAATGAACCGATGTCCGTTTGAAGCCTTAGGTTCAATCAAGCCAATTATGTCAATTCCCCATATGGAAAAAGGCCACGGGGAAGAGAGAACTTTGAGATGCGTTGGTGGTACATGGATTTTGTCAGAGTATATCTGACACTTGTGACACCTTCTCATGTACTTGTAGCAGTCAGATTCCATGGTTAACCAGTAGTACCCTGCTCTTAGAATTTTTCTCGCCATGGTATGTCCGTTGGCATGAGTGCCAAAGGATCCTTCATGAATTTCTTTTATCAGCATGTCTGCTTCTGGTCTGTCGACGCATCGGAGCAAGACCATGTCAAAGTTTCTCTTATAAAGTGTATCGCCGCTCAGGAAGAAATTTCCAGCCAGCCTTCTGAGGGTCTTTCTATCTTTCCTGGATGCCCTAGGTGGGTATTCTTGTTTCTGAAGAAAGCATTTGATATCGTGATACCAAGGTTTGTCGTCTATGACTGCTTCAATCGCGAAGATGTAGGCGGGCCGTTCAAGGTGCATTACGTCAATCTTAGGTAAGTCATTCCATCGACCTACGCTAATCATGGAAGAAAGAGTGGCTAAAGCATCAGCCATGTGATTCTCACCACGAGGGATGTGATGAAACTCAACTCTGTCGGAGAAAGGCAATAACCTTCTTGCATAGTCTTTGTAAGGAATCAATCCTGATTGGTATGTGTTCCAATCTCCTGTGATCTGATTGATAACCAAGGCTGAGTCGCCGTATACATCCAAATTCTTGATCCTTAAATCAATCGCTTCTTCGAGACCCATAATACAAGCTTCGTATTCGGCCTCGTTGTTCGTACATTTGAACATAAGTCTGGCAGTGAAAGGAATGTGGGTACCCTGAGGGGTAACAATGATTGCCCCAATTCCGTTTTCGTAATGATTTACTGCTCCGTCAAAGATTAGTCCCCACTGGGAACCTGGTTCTGGCCCTTCACTGGATAGCGGTTCATCGCAATCTTTCATTTTTAGATACATGACATCTTCGTCTGGGAAGTCAAACCCGATGGATTCCTGATCGTCAATCAGTTGATGAGCCAAATGATCGGCTAGAATACTTCCCTTGACGGCTTTCTGAGCATGGTAATATATGTCATATTCTGATAACAGCACCTGCCAACGGGCAATCCTTCCCGTGAGAGCAGGCTTTTCAAAGACATACTTGATTGGATCCATTTCTGAGATTAACTAAGTAGTGTGACGAATCATATATTGGCGAATACGTTTGGTTGCCCAAGCCAGAGCACAACAAGTTTTCTCAAGCATAGTGTACCAAGTCTCGCAGTCGGTGAACTTCTTGCTTAGATAGTAAATGGCAAACTCTTTCCTTTTGGTTTCATCTTGTTGGCCAAGTACACATCCCATCGAGTCCTCTAGGACCGTGAGGTAAATTATTAGTGGTCTTCCTTCCACTAGAGGTGATAGAATCGGCGGATTCAACAGATATTCCTTAATACCGTCGAAGGCGGTTTGGCAGTCTTCTGTCCAAACGCAATCCTGGTTCTTTTTCAGTAATCTGAAAATCGGCGCACACGTGGCGGTCATGAGGAATATGAATCTGGAGATGTAGTTCAAACATCCCAGGAATCCTCTGACTTGTTTTTCAGTTTTCGGAGGAGGCATTTCTTGAATGGCCTTGACCTTGTCAGGATCAACCTCAATTCCTTTCTGGCTGACGATGAACCCTAAGAGTTTCGTCGAACGGACACCGAAGGTGCATTTGTTGAGATTCAAGTGGAGTTTGTACTTTCTCAAACGCTCGAATAGTTTTGACAGATGGGTCACATACTCCTCCTCTATTTTAGATTTGGCAATCATGTCATCGACATATACCTCGATTTCTTTGTGTATCATGTCATGAAACAGAGTAGTCATGGCCCTTTGATAGGTTGCCCCGACGTTCTTCAAACCAAACGGCATTACCTTGTAACAAAAGGTACCCCATAGGGTAATGAACGAAGTTTTCTCCATGTCTTTCGGCGCCATTTTGATTTGATTATAGCCCGAGAATCCATCCATGAACGAGAAAATTTTAAACTTTGCTGTACTGTCAACCAGCATGTCAATGTGTGGTAAAGGAAAGTCGTCCTTTGGACTTGCCTTGTTCAGATCCCTGTAGTCGACACACATTCTGACCTTTCCGTCCTTTTTGGGAACAGGTACGATGTTGGCTAACCATTGAGGATATTCAGATGTGGCGAGGAAACCCGCATCAATCTATTTTCGTACCTCCTCTTTGATTTTGATAGCCATGTCCGGGTGAGTCTGTCTCAACCTTTGTTTTACTGGCGGACATTCCGATCTCAACAGTAAGTGATGTTCCACAATGCTGGTATCCAACCCTGGCATATCCTGATAGGACCAAGCGAATACATCGGGGAGTTCTTTGAGAAGCTTTATCAAACTCTCTTTGGCAGTTGGACTGAGCAGTGCCCCAATCTTGATTTCTTTTCTCTCTTTTTCTGAACCCAAGTTTACCATTTCCAACGGCTCTTTGTGAGGTTCAATGAACCTTTCCTCCTGTCTGAGTAATCGGGAGATCTCTTCTGGAATTTCGTTGTCAACTTCTTCTTCAGCCCCAAATACCAGGAACTCAAAGTCGGGAGAAGGCATCGGATCGTATGTTTCAAAGGGGTGTAAAACAAGCAATCTGCATGACGTGATGATTTGTGTTTAGAAGAGATAGAGAAAATGCAAGTGTGTGCAGTGTTTTGACTTTACTGCTTGTTTTTATTTTTGAATTGTTTTTTAGGATTACCATTTTCTGAGAAAAGCAAAAAGAGAAAACAACAATTAATGCGGAAATTACAGAACGACGTTATTTTATTAATGAACAAGTCGAATCTTGAAACTACAGCCCTATAAAACAAAACTCTGTCGCTTTGGGCAAAGCGAAGAGGGAAATTTACAGAAAGCGAGCCCTATCAAAACATCCGTTTCACCTGGGCAGGGTGAAAGGTTAAAGATGACAATTACTTTGACTGGTGAACGACCTTCGGAACCTCGACGGTGACCCATTGGCGGCAAACTCCTCGGTGAATCACAAAGTCTGGCACCTTCCTTGATTTGTCTTCAGAAATAACGCTGATTTCTGGTGGAGCAGGATCGTTGGAATCTGTCTCCCAGGCAGAGTTGTCGTAGGAGGATTCCTCAGTTGTATTATGCATATCATTTGTGCTCTCAGCTGCATCTCCCCATCCAGCTGGCTGGATATCTTCGAGCCTGATACGAGAGCTTTCGGGAGCGGTGTACTTGACCATATAATCAAATTTTCCACTTGGTTTCCCCAAGGTGTCCCACACTTCTTTAGAATTGGAGGAGTCATCCCTCTCGATGACGTTGACCTCGGGAAAAGCATAGTTGATGAATTCCAGTCCTGCAAACATTGAGAATTCATCGTCATGTTGAGTAGTTTCTGAATGACCTGAGTGTTGATCCCATGACATGGTGGGGACACATGTATTCTGTTTAATGATGCTCAGTTGATTTTCATTGTTCGGCTGACTTTCTGGCCCCAAGTCTCCTGGGTAAGGTTGCCACATCGGCAGGCCATCCATCGGGCCATAATAGGTGTAGTCAAAATTGTCCTTCATCGGAGTGTCTTCCTCTAATGAATTTGGTGGAGCACGGCATCCTTCCGGATCACAATCTCCATATATCATTTCGACATCTGACCGGGGTATAGATCTCGGACCTTGTGCGGGATAGCAAAATGGCGTAGGCACTTCTTCCTGAGACATATAACCGTCCTCGTTGAGATATGACTTCCATTCCTCCTCTGTGTCAGAGGGATCCTCTTCATTGATAGATGGACTGCTTGAGTTACTGGTTGGAGGAAGCCTCCACTATGGAAGAAGTTCTGAATGGGATGAAGACTTTCATCGTTGACAGCTGTCTGGGTGCAGGTTACAGAAAAACCAAGACCCTTCTTTGTTTTATTATCAATAGGAATGACAAGCTGTCCCCATCCTGTTGTATTGGTACTCTTGACCGCTTTGATAGCATCTTTGTATGAGGAAATTAAATTTCCTCCTTCAGATTGATTGTCCTTGCTCACCGACAGTGTTTGGAACTGCGTCCCAATAACCTCCTCGGGTTCTACACAAGTAGATGATGATAAATTACTCACGAGCAAGGCCTGTTCTCCACAAACCATGATAAGTTGGCCGTTCTGGACGAACTTTAGCTTTTGGTGGAGAGTCGAAGTGACCGGTCCAACCTGATGTATCCAAGGTCTTCCTAATAAACAACTGTATGTTGCCCGGATGTCCATGACCTGGAAAGTGACTTGTAAAGTGTGAGGACCAATAGTTATGGGAAGATCAACTTCGCCAATAACCGTTTTTCTGGATCCGTCGAACGCTTTGACGACGACCTCGATGATTCTCATCGGAGGGCCTTTGAATGATAATTGCATCAAAGTGGACTTCGACATAACATTCAGGGCTGACCCTGTGTCTACTAGTAGGCTGGCTAAAGCATCGTCCTGGCAGTTAGCTGTGATATTGAGTGCCATGTTATGACGGCGACCCTCTTCAGGTAATTCCTCATCACTAAATCCCAAATTGTTGCAGGAAGTGATGTTAGAGACAATGCTATCGAACTGTCTGATTGTTACATCTTGTTCCACAAAGGCTTGCTCCAAGACTTTCTGTAGAGCCTCCCTGTGCGCTTCTGAGCTGAGTAAAAGTGATAATACTGAGATCTTTGAAGGAGTCTGTAACAGTTGATCAACAATGTTGTATTCACTCCTTTGGATGAGCTTCAGCATCTCATCATTGTTTTTTGAAAGGTCGGGATTACTGGATTGACCGACTGGTGAATTAGGAACTTCTGCCTGAGGTTCCTTTTCTTCGTTAGGTTCTCCAACTCCTCGGTTGAAGATTCGACCGCTCCGTGTTACATGACTGATGTCTGCAATATTTACGACGGAGGGTAATGGAATTTCCTTTCCATTCTCGATTATTGTTGCACCGTATTTGTAAGGGGTCGCCTTAGCTGATTCATACGGTAGTGGTCCCGGTAGATAGATGACTATGGGAACCTTCTGGTTTTTCTGACCATCGTACGTAATCTCGATCCGTTCCCGATTGGGAATTTTTGATTCGTCAAGCAGAGGGATGATGGCACAAACATCTCTAGTCCTCTGATGATCAGAGATTACGACAACGTCCTCAATTTGATAGGCAAGATAGTTCGGCGTCCAGTTGATAGGTCCGAAAACCGGATATAGACGAATCTCTCTACGATCCACCTGACCCTGAAGAGCTGCTCTCACAAGGTAGCATCCTTGGTTACTTTCTGAATAGACTCTACAACGGTCATAATTGTGTGGTGGCACCTGGCCACGCCCACTTTGAATACAATGTAACCTCACTAGGTTAGTTTCCACAGATCGCACATCCTGACTCTGACGCCGAGTAGGATTCCTGTTATTGATACTAATTTGCTGAGTATCTTCATCCATATAGATTGGCATCCACCTGTGATTTAACAAGTACTGAAGTGCCTCTTGGACAAGGGTATAACCTCGATCATTTTCGCAACCCGCTTTACAGCTTTGGTAATCATGTGATATTAGGAATCCGAGTCGGACCTGCTCAGCATGTAACTCTACCAGGTTGGTATTCATCACGCGAATATCAAAAATCTGAACCATGTTGAAATGATAGGGATTCCTATCATGGTAGTCTTGGATCCATCCAAGATCCATCTGACGCTGGAGGGCCTCTTGTATGAAAGAGCATCCCTGTTTGTTTACCGAGCAAGTCAGACAGGAACTGTAATCGTGCCGCAGCAGATTATGATACCGGCTTTGCCTTGAGTGCATTGCCACCAAGTTGACGTTGGAGTTCGTATAGACCATATTAACTTCATGAACTCGGTGCTCTTGGATCCATCCGAGATCCATCTATTCCTGTAGAGCTGTTTGCACTACAGAACATCCTTGATTGCTTTTAGAGCAGATATCACACTGGTGATAATTATGAGGTGGCACATGGCCATATCCACTCTGTCTACAATGCATCTCGACCAGATTGGTCCTCAACAAGAGTACATCGTGAATTTGATAGACGTTGTTAGATTCTTTCTCAATCAGGTTGACCGCAGCTTTCTCATGTTGAGGCAGCGGGTTCGTGAGAACATTAGGATTCGTATCTTTGAAAGATAAGAGCCCGCTCCTAACAAGCTTTTGCACGTCGGATTTGAAATTGAGACAATTCTCTATGTTATGCCCCGATCCTCCTTGATGATAAGGGCATGTCTGATCCGCCTTAAACCAAAAAGGCGGATTTTCCGGTACTGATAGAGGGTACTTAGTCTGAATGTGCCCCTTAGCCAGTAGTAATGGAAATAGTTCTGCGTACGATACGGGTATTGGATCAAATCCTTGTGGCCGCGTTGTACGATTGTTGTTGTATGGAGGACGAGCCTGCTGAAGAGGCTGTTGTGTCCTTTGCTGATTAGGTTGGCTCTGCGCAACCTGAGGTTGATACGTAGGAATAGGCGCGGGATTGATAGCAGGAGTTACCGCTGCTACTGGTTGATAACGTCGCCTTTGCTTTCCGAGAGAGATATTCCTAATATCCTGCTCTTTTTTCTTAGGGAGAGCACTACCGTATCGTTTTGTACTACTTGATGATCCAGCGTCTTTTGCCAAATGTCCTTCTCAGACGGCTTCCTCAAGACGAACTCCCATACCCACCATCTCGGTGAAGTCATTGGGTGCACTGGCAACCATTATGTCGTAGTAAAATGAGCTCAAGGTCTTTAAGAAGATCTTTGTCATTTCTTTTTCCTCAAGAGGTGGACAAATCTGAGCGCCAATTTCACGCCATCTCTGGGCGTACTCCTTAAAGGTTTCTTTGTCCTTTTGTGACATTGATCTGAGTTGATCTCTGTCGGGTGCCATGTCCAAATTATATTTATAATGTCGAACAAAGGCAGTGCCAAGATCTCTGAATGTGCTGATCGTGGCGCGATTTAAACCCATGTACCATTTTAGTGTGGCACCGGTTAAACTATCCTGAAAGTAATGAATCAGCAGGTCCTGATTCTCTGTCTGAGCTGACATTCGCCGAGCGTACATCACCAAGTGACTCTGAGGGTAAGAGTTACCCTTGTATTTTTCAAAGTCGGGCACTTGGAATTTGTGCGGAACTTTCACATTGGGGACCAGACAAAGGTCTGCGGCGTCCTTTCCAAATAGATCCTGACCGCGAATGGCTTGCAGTTCCTTCTGCATTTCCAAGAACTGTTCCTGGAATTCATCCATTCGGTCAAACATAGTTTCCTTTTTACCAGCAGGTATCTATGGAATCTGTCCTTCCGGGACAGTGTGCACCACAGGGGGTGGTACCGTAACTACGGCAGTGAATCTTGGCGTTTCCCAAAGTTTGTAACCTTCAGGAGTCTTCAATATGCCTCTGGCATCTTCGCTTTCCCGAAGTCTGTAACCTTCAGGACCAGCGATATTTGTTGTGATTCCCTGATCTTCAGCGATCGGCGGAACATATCCTTCCGGGATATAGTTAGCAGGCATGCCCCAGGGACGATCTTTCGGCATTTGATACCTAGGATCATTCTTCTCTACTATGGGCGCTGAGGTGATCTCGGAGATCACAGTTCTTTGTAGCTGAGCTTCTGCCATGGCTTGCATGTCGTTACGAAGCTTTCTCATATCCTCTCTCAGAGCGTCGATCTCTTCTTTTAACTCTCTGTTCTCTTCCTCAAGATCATCCATCTTTTTCTGACGACTGGCCCGAGTATTGTACGAATGAGACAGTTTGACTCTAGAACCGAGACACAAATGTGAGATTCGTAGGTAAGGAGAATACGCGATGTGAGAATGATGAAATGCAATGATTATATTAATTATTTTTTGGTTTAATCAAAATAAACTTCTACAATTAGATTGCAAATATCAAACAGCGGGGAAACCCCTTTTTATTGAAATTCAAAGGATTACAGAAATGGAAATACAGTAGATTACAAGGTGCAGAAATAGAAACCTAAGCTAATGGGTCCAGAGAGAACTCGGGTGCTGATTCTGGTACTTCCTTTTCTTTGACCGGGGCTCTTGAGCCGTTGTCGGGTTATCATTCCTTTGCCAAGTGAAAAGAGCGAGCAAATTCCTTTGGTCATCCTGATTATCCACATCATGTTGCTCTAAAATTTCAATCAGAGCATCTTTCTCTTTTAGCAGTTGCTGTATTTGGATACACTCCACATTGAGGGTGCGGTACTTGTTCTTCCAAGACCTCCTCTCCCGTTGAACTTTGTTGAGAGTAACCTGGAGCTTTTCCGTCTCAGTCATGAAATACATGACATATTCCCTTGGCGGAAAAATTCCGTAACGAGGATAAGGCATCTTTAGCTTGAGATCTCTAGTTTGTACCCAGTGGAGATAAGGCTCCACCGAGACACAATCCGATTTTCCTAGAGACTCCCGTCCTTTCTTATGAACGTGCTTCCAAGCATACACTATTTCCATCTTTAGTGCTCTGTCATTTTCTCCTTCCTTGAAGAAAAGACCTTCCAGATGAGCATTCCGTGGGACATGTCTCATCGGGTATCCAAATTGACGACGAACCAATATCGGATGATAGTTGATTCCTCCTTTAGTTCCTATGAGGGGTACGTTGGGGAAGTTTCCACAACGATCAATGATCCTCATTCCATCATAAATCCTATTACACCAATCAATGTCAGAGTTGGTGAGAGACATGATTTTCTGCGACCAGCGTAAGGCACTCTTATGATCCCAAAAAGCAGCAGACTTAGGTAAATGGGAGATAAACCATTTGTAAAGCAAAGGTACACAACATGTGATCTCCCCTCCGCTGTACAAATTCCCTAAGTGTACAGAATGATACGCATCCGCGAGCAAAGTCGGCAAAGGGTTTCCAATGAGAAAAACCTTAATGGCGTTGATATCGACGAAGTTATTAATGTTGGGCAACAGAAATAATCCGTAGATGAGTAAAACAAAGATGCTTTCAAAAGCAGTCCCGTTCCCTATACTAGCAAAGTACAGAGCTTTCTTTGTTAAGAACTGGGCTGGCAAACCTCGGATGCCACCCTTGGTAGTCATGTGAGTCTTGACTTCCGACTCATCCAGATGAGTTGCTCTTGCAATGGTCTGATCCTTTGGAATTTCTTCCAGTCCAGAAAATGGAGCTTGATCAGTAATGTGTAGATCGATTTGATGAGAATACTCCTCCTGCGTTGGTACTAGCTGGTAATCCGGGAATGTAAAACAGTGATAAACCGGATCGTAGAACTGAACGAGCGCATCCATGATTCCTTCAATCACATGGACTCTTAGCAGAGGTAGCAGACCTCCGTACTTGGCTCTGAAGGCCTCTTAGTTTGTGATCATTCTCGCCAAACCTCTCAGATCCTCTAGTTTTGGAGCCTTGAAGGTGTACTTATGAGTTCTCCTTCTACCGAAATCCATTAGCGTAATCCTTTTCTCTGATATTTGCAATCACAGTCTTAGTTTAATTTGAAAAACAGAGAGACTAGAAGAGAAATTTGTTGAATGTTTTAATGTTTTTTAAATGAATGCATGAATGCAGCACACAAAAACATAGAAAAAACATGGGGTCAAAGGGTCGTTGTCATGGAGTCAAGGCTCTACCCATCCCAAAGGTTTACTAATGACTTTTGTACCTGTCTCTCTTCATCATCAACTCTTGTCAAGAAAACACCAGCGGGCCGGGAACTGTGCTAGGTGATGTTTTTTGAAGAGTCCTCAGAAGAGGGTGGCATCGCATGACAACTATTTCCGATAGCCTCTGTGCCACTAAAGGGGTTTTCCTAGGTGTATACTCAATCTTTCCACATGCGGCATCACACACATTTCCATTAGCAGAAAAATAAACACATATATCAATTAGGAAAAGCAGTATATATATTTGTCCTAAAGTCCTAGACTTTAAAGCTATGAATCCTATGTTCCTGACAGAAATGGCTCCCCGGCGGAGTCACCATCCTGTGGTTTTGACACAAGGAAAGAAGAAAGCACGGCCCCACGGTGGGCGCCATTTTTCTGTAGCGAGCGATTTTGGACGTGGTTCTTAAGCACTATCGTTCTTTGGGGTGACTACAGGTCGATTCATTTTTTATCCTATTGTGAGCTGAATAAGGAAGGGAAATAGATGTCTCCAATTAACCCTGCTTGCATAACGAGTTTAAACAGCGGTCTGTTAGGTTACAGATGCGACAATGTGGGGGGGGGGGGGCCTTTGTATTGGTTATTTGTATTTTCGCCAATACTGGTTTCTTCCTAGGATTTCTCTCTGACGGGGAACTAGGATTAGGATGTTAGGACTGATGCCTTTTTGATAGATATGTGAGAGTATGGGATTTTGGATTTTTGTTTAGTGTGCTCGCTAAGATCTTTTCTTTCGATCTTATGCCTACGTATTCCCGTTTACCGAAACAGGGAAATCAGAGTGTTCGTAGTTCCTCCTATTCTATGGGAGGAAATGGTGCTTTTGGTGTCTTGTTCAAAGCCCAAGACGTGAAGCGAAAGGTTGTTTGTATCTTGTTCAAAGCCCAAGATGTGAAGCTGAAAAGTCTATTTGTATCTTGTTCAAAGCCCAAGATGTGAAGTTGAAAGGTCTTGTCTTTAGAGAGAATTTGTCATCTCTAAAGAGGGGTTTGTCTGTTTGTAAAGGAGAATTACTTTAACCGGGATGTGTGAATCTGACAATGCCATAATTTCCTAAGAAGGGGTTTTTTAACCTGAAGGAGAAGACTTTAACTCAGTGTAGAGCAATGCCATCTTTCCTTAGGATTTTCTCATGCTAAAAGAGGGACAGTGGCATGGATATAGATGATCCAGAGGCTTGCCGCTTACAGCGATTAGATGAAGGGGAAGGAGTTGTTGATGTTTGTGTACTGTGAACGAGGCACAACTTTGATGCTAAAAGGTTGATTGGATCAACCAGTGGTTTTCTTATACAAAGCCTAAGAGGAGGCTATTAGCCAAACAAGAGGGAGTTTTTGTGTGTCTCATTCAAAGCCCGAGAGAGAGGCTAAAAGGGTTTGACTCAACATGAGAATCTTTTATACTCATCAAGAGAGTGTTTTTGTATCTCGTACAAAGCCCGAGATAGAGGCTAAAAGTTTTGTTTGGCTCAATAAGAACCCTTTTTGTATCTCGTACAAAGCCCGAGATGGAGGCGAAAGATTTGTTTGACTCAACGAGGGAGTCTTTTGGGTGTGTCTCGTACAAAGCCCGAGAGAGAGGCTAAAAGGTTTGCTATCTCAGTTAAGTGACAGGTCCAGTATACTGATTAAGAGAAAATAAGTTCTTATATGAGTAACACTGTACTTATGGATTTGATATGAGGATCGGGATTGTTCCCTGTTCTTTAAGGAAACGGGGAATCCAAAGGGTATTGAGACTGTCCGAGTCTATGGGTTTTCTTCCTATTTAACGAAAGGGGTCACTTGAGAATGTCTTTGAGACTCAAGGAGATTAGACTATCCATGTCTAGAGTTTTATCTTTTGTACTATGCTTTGAGAAACAGTAGTAGACTCTTTGAAAGGACTGTTCTATGCAGATGACTAAGTTCTGTTCCTATACCTCTAGGAGGTCGTCGAGACAATTTGTACAAAGCCCAAGAGGAGGCTGGAAGCTTTTAAGAAGCCGAGGGGTCCTTGTACTAAGCCCAATAGGAGGCTATCATTCCCGGAGGAAGAGATCTTTATACGAAGCCTAAGAGGAGGCTATGAATACTTCTAAGAAGCCGACGGGTCCTTGTACTAAGCCCAAGAGGAGGCGGGGATGCTTTTAGGAAGCCTGTGGGTCCTTGTACAATGCCCAAGAGGAGGCCGATGCTTTTAAGAAGCCCGTGGGTCCCCAAACCTCGAGAAATTCAAGGCAAGCTATTCACAAGGAATAGATCAAGTCAGGAAAGTTCGAGAATTTGGAAGAAACTCAAAGATGCCATTCACGGAGAATACATTCATCTCTGGGAGTAGAGTTTCTTGACAATTCCTAATGAGGACAGCCGAAGAGAAGACTGTATCTGGTGATCCTATTGGGGATCTAGCTGTCTATTTCTACGAATAAACGAAACGGCTTTTCCTAGTTTTAGACGTAGTTGCCAGGGAAACTCTAAATATCTATACTATTATTACACAGTTGATATGAGTTTATGAAAGAAGACTTACAGCGAAACAGCCCCACAATACAGTTATATGTATAGGAAAGCAGTAAATGAAAGCGTATAAACACTTACTCGGTTGTAGAGCTTCCATGCTGTTTGGTTAGTTGTTCAACAAAGAAAGATTGAAAACAACAGTATATTCAAAATCAAAGGAGAAAGTGCTTTGAAAAAGAAAGATTGGGGCTTACAGCTCAAGGAGAGGCCCAGGGTTTTACCAGTGATTGCACTGTTAAATTTGTACACGGGGACTTATATAAGTGACTGTGGCCCAAAAAGGTTTTTTGTACAAAGGGATGGGTCTTACACTCTCTCAAGAGGCCCAAAAAGTTTTAAAGAAAAAGAGTGGGGCTTATAACACGAGGGTAGGCCCAGATGATTTTTCGTTAAAAATGGCGATCACGCCGAGGTTTTCTTTTAACGCAAATGAACTTATACAATAGGTGAGGCCCAAAAAGGTTTTGGTCAAAAGGGGGATTGGGTCTTACACTCTAATAGAGGCCCAAAAAGTTTTGAATGGGTCTTATAGCTCGAGGAGAGGCCCAGTTGGTTTATTTTTAAACGGGCGATGATCGCGCCGTTTACTTGTACAGAGGGACTTATACAATGAGTGAGGCCCAAAATTTGATTGTACAAGGGGGGTGTGTCTTACACTCTCTCAAGAGGCCCAAAAAGCTTTTGAAAATGATTTATGAGGGTTGAATTAATCCAAAAAAGCCTAATTTGTTTTCAAAATATGTTTTAATTGAATAAAAATTCAATTAAAATGGTCAAAATTGTTTAACATGTGGGAAACAAATTATGACTTTGGATTAATGCTTCAAAAATTAAGTATTGACCTACAAAATAATTAGAAAGCATTAAAAGTTGCAAAATCAAGATAGAAAAAATATTTCAAATGTTAAAAACAATTAAAACATTAATTCTTTGCAAAAATATCAATTATATAAAATAAATAATATTTTTGGGATTTTTTGGGAAAATAAAATATTTTAACATTTTTGTGAATTATTAAAAAAAGAATCAACTCAAAATCATTAAAACTCAGAGAGAAATTAATTTTTGAATCAATTAAACAAAATTACAAAATTCAAATATTCAAATTTCTGAAAAATGGCGCCAAGAACACACCAAGAACACGCGCGTGTTCTGAGTTTTCCAGATTTGCGTTTTCCATCCAATCTCACTGAATACCTAATCATATCATGCAAACCACATACCAATCAACTCGTTTCAACCTCACGATCATGTCTATAGCATTTAATTTCATTTAAATTAAACATAAAACATGAAATCACGAAGAAACCTCAAGAACCCTAATTTCTGCATGAAGGCTAGGATTTTTGATACACGATTCAAACAATGCAAATAATTGAGGGGAAACATTCCATGCATGATTATGAACATATGGCCAAATTATTGTGCAGCAAAAATTGTGTGGATTATAGAGTTAGAAGAGCTCATGCTTACCACTTGCAGCTGGTGATCGTGATTTGTGTAGGAGGTGTTACAGTTGTGTTGTGATGATCTGAACAGCTTCCCTACATCCTATGGAGTGTGTTTAAATGCTTGGACTTGATTGAAATTGGCTGGATCACTTCATGGCATCTCAACTGCACTTTGGTTAAAACCTTGAGCAATTGATTGGTGATTCTGAGAAATCAGTGTTCCAGTTGTTGTTTAAGTGTTTGATCAGCTCATATGTGATGTAAATGATGTGTGTGAGTGATTGGTTTGGTTGGAAAAGCTCTCAAACTCAAAACCCGAAAGTTACCTTGCTAAGAAAGGCATTTTTGCCAAGAGAAAGAGATTTTGAGAAAGGCAAGTGTTGTAGGCCTTTGGTGTACTTAAACTGAACATAATTGAGCTCTATTTATAGTAGAGCAAGTTTGTTTTGCAAGGAATAGTGAATGGCAACTGCTGAGTAGGTTTGGCCAATGTTGGCAAATGAAAATCCAAGTCTCCTCTAGCCATTGACTAGAGGTTAGGGCACAGAGCTTTGGTTCCCTTGGTCTTGGATAAGTCTTGACTGATTTCAGATGAGAATGACTCAGTCCATGCCACCTTGATGCTTCCATTGAATGCTCCAATCCAAATTTGGAGTCTTGTCCCTATTTTGGCCATTCTAGGTTCAACATGATATTTCTTGTTCCATGGACTTTGGAGGCTTGGCTCAGTAATTGTCCCCTTTAGATTCAATCCTCAGATGTGTCCAAGTGGATAGGAACATTTGAATTTGGCTGATTTTGGCAAATCGAACAAAAGTGAAAATTATGCCTTGCCTTTGACAGATTTCAGCAAGGCAACTTGCCAATGTCATATCTCATGGTGTAAGTTGAAATTGGTAATGTTCTTGGCCATTTTGGAAAGTCCTTACATGATACAACAACTGTTTGAACATGTTTGGTTTTAATCTCTTTTGAATCCAAGTGAAAAATTCCCCTACATTTGGCAAAAAGTGAGGTAAAATCTGACTTAGTGAAATTTTCACTAAGTGTTGGAACAAAGTGACTTTTCTTGATTTTGATCACTCCATAACTCAAAATCCATGAGGAATTTGGATATAGGTCAGTATGAAGTTTTTGTAGAGGGTAATGAGATCTACAAATCAAGCTTTGAATGGGAAACAATGGCCTTGTGGTTTAGGAGTTATGGTCCTCCAAAGTTGGTGCATTAGTGTCACTTTTTCCATAACTTAGAAAAATTTCTAAGTTTTATGGTTACCCCTTTTACAAGTTATCCCACTTTTCTTGATTTTTCTTGATGAATGATGATTCAAATCATACATTAACATCATTTTAGGGTTAAAAATCCATTTTAGTGAAAAATCTCAAAAAATCAAAGTTGACTTTTGTGCACAGTTGACTTTTTATCAGATGAATTCCAAACTGTGCAATCCTTCAGGAAATCATGTGCTTGACCTAAATCAAACTTTATGGACATGTTCCATGGGTGTTATAGGGTATATTGAATCATGTCTTAGGGTTTGGGAGCATGTCCTGGTCAAAAGTCAAAGTTATAGTTGACTTTTTCCGCGAAACCCTAATTGTGGTGCAGATGAAATTGAGACTTGTTGCTCACACTTCTTGGATCAATCCATTGTTCCAAATGGATCAATATGGTATATTAGAGACCCTCAAATCATGTCTTGAGGTCTTGGTTCATGATTTGTCCCAAAAGTCAACTTAGGGGTGAATTAGGTCAAGAAACCCTAATTCCTGATTTTTGATGTATGCATCCCCTGAGGCAAAATTGACTTGATGACTGGGCCCATAAGGTTCCATGGAGTACATTAGGTTATGTTTTGGATCATTGGCTTGTGCCCAGAGGAAAATTTCCACCTGGTGGCCATGGTCAACCAAAACCCTAATCTGGTGACACTGTCGATCTTGAAGCTTGATCCACCTAGAAGGGAGCAGCCTTGTGCTTAATCCTTGAAGTGGGAGTCCTCTTGATCCATTGTAGATTCTTGGGAGGTTAGAAAAGTTGAAGATCAAGTCATTCCTTGATTAATCCTTTGTCTAAGGCTCAGAGAGGGCTTGAAACCCTAATTTTGATTGTAGTGGATGCTCAACAACCCTTGAGGAGATAGATGAGTCATAAAGGTACATCCATATTGTGATGATGATTTGCACAATGATGGGAATCTTAGTGGTCAAAATTTGGGGTATGGCAAGTAGTAGAGTCTTTTGTAATATCCATGATTATGAAATCGGTAGGGATATAGAATTGTCCTATACGAACTGGAACATTTTCTAGTATACCAACTGGGTATTTAACAGAGCGGTCAGCTAATTGAACATACATCTTAGTTGGTCTTAATTCTCCAATATCAAGCTTCTTCCATATGGATAAGGGCATAACACTAATACTAGCTCCTAAGTCGCATAGAGCTTTGTCTATGACGAACTTCCCAATTACACAAGGTATGGAGAAACTACCTGGGTCTTTCAGCTTAGGAGGCATTTTGTTTTGAATTATTGCGCTACACTCAGCAGTAAGTGTAACTGTTTCGTTTTACTCAATCTTTTTCTTATTGGATAAGATTTCTTTTAGGAACTTAGAATACGAGGGTGTCGCTCCCAGGATTTTCATCCAGGTACAAACGCGAAAGTGGCGCGAAACACAGAGTCGCCAGCCGTGTATATTTACCCCAAGAGAGGGACAGGGGACACCGCATAAACCTGAGGAAGAGGGAAAGGAATGGTCATCGCAACCATAGCCTGGGTTCGGGAGTCGGTTACGCGAGGGGAAGGTATTAGCACCCCCACGCGTCCATCGTACTCGATAGGATCCACGCTTGTTATCTAATCTAAGGGTGAGTTATCCTAGAATCTATGGCTGTACTGAAACGGGGAAGGGGAAAACAAAGACAGACTCGGTAGGACGTCGACGTCCTAGGCCTACGTACTCCCTTTGTGCAATGGGAAATTCAGAGTCAACGTAGTTCGGACCAAGTTCTTTTTGTGTTTTTTATGAGCGACGTTAAGTTCGCGTCCGGCAGTTAGGGTCGATGCCTGTTTGCGACTCAGACTGAAAGTAACGTGCCCTTTTTGAAAATAGCCTTTAATTTGACAATCCCGAAGGACAAAAGGTTTGAAGTTTGTTTATAGTTTTTAAGACAGAAGTGACTTGAGTTAGTTCATAACCCAACTTGAACCAAAGTCTATGACACGGGAACGAATGCGTCGCATGGTCGCCCCCAATGGGACGTATGCTCAACACTCTAGAAGAGAGAAGGGGGACCCCTCAATCTTCACTTCCTATGTTTAAGGCTTGTGTGCAAGGCAAGTTGACCTTATTAAGTGTCTTAGAAATTGTTATGAGATGAGATGAGGGACTCAAAAGAAAAGAAAAACACTAAGGGAATTCTATCCTAATGTTATCATGCAAAGATGGCCCTAAGGGGAGGTTTAGGAGGGAAGACTACCTAATGTTAGCATGCAAAGGATTGAAAGTCTAATGTCTCTCCTACCTCCAACTTAATCAGAAATTAAGCGGAGCTAGGAATCCTAAGGGGATCATGTGAACAAGCGCAAGTAAGCATTAACCAATTCAATCACATACAAACTGAAATCCAAAACCTATGGAAAAGAAATGAGAAGGAGAGAATGAGGGTGAACATGGATGACTATCCACACCCTTAAATAACTTACCTCAGCCCCTGCATAAAAGGTTAGTGCAAAACAGACATAAGTAATTATAAGACAAATGAAACCCAAGCAAGTAATCAGACATGATCAAAGATATGCATAAAAGAAGACCTCAAGCAAAGAGCAATCAAACAATTAGCAAAACATCTCCCAAAATTACCAAATTAATTCCCAAAACACCCCAACCAGTGGTAAACAACATGTCAAAAGTTCATGCGAAAATTCCCAAGATAGGTCACTCAAACAATTATGCAAATTCAGATGGGAATTATGAACTGGCATGCAAAAGAAAGGGACTAAAATTCAATATGAAATGATTTTAAAAATGAGAGAAAAATGTTTTAATGCAATTCAATGTGTTGATGAAGCAATGCAAAAAGAATGAGTTCAAAATGTTTTATGGATGATGAGAAATAAATTCTACAATGCAATGTGTGCAAAATGAAACAAATTCAAAAAAGAAATTATTAAAATAATTAATTCAGACGCCAAAAATAAAATAAAATAATAAAATAAAATTTGGGAAAATTTTACAAAATGCTAAACATGACTCATGAATTTTGTGGTAATTTTTGGATGCAATTATCTATTTTTAAAAAATAAAAATGAAATGCAATAATAAAATAAAAATGAAAATAAATAAATAAACATGGGGGTATGAATAGCAGCTGGTTCACGTTGGGAATAAACCTGGGCCCAAAGGAGGGGGTGTGGATATCAATCCCACACACCAAACCCATCAGCGAAAATAAAATAAAAAACAGAGGAGAACACGTGGACTTCAGTCAACCCACAGACCCAATCATGACCACACAACCCATGCAACGCACACCATCAGTCAACACAATCACAAAAGTAAGCAAGATCAATGGCCATGATTAAAAGTACACCATAAGAAGCGTGCACGCGCAAACACCAATTATTCAGAAATAAAATAAATAACACACGTGATTAACACGTGGTATTTTAATGTGCTGTCAATCATTCAGCCATTGGATTCATCCTACGCATGCAAAACAGTCAATCAAATAAAATATTAATCAAGATCAGTGGCCCAAATTGAGAGTACACAACAAGAAGCGTGGGATGGCACGTACATAAACAATGAAAATAAAACAGATTTAATGAAACGTGGCAACGCCTGGACCGCACGATCAAAGCCATCAACGGCTGGGAAATCATCTTCTCCATTGGAACTCTAGCCTTGCCGGCGATCAAGCCAGACGCCGGAGCCCTAGCTCCGGTCGTCACTTCCGGCCACCTGCAACCCCAAAAAACCCAGAACGTGCAAACGAGCATACCCTCTTGACCAGAATTTCACCAGGATCAATAATATCACATCAAAAATCACAAACAATGCATCAATAAGGAGATTCGAATGAAACAAAGTTAGGTCCAAAACTTTCAAACTCACGAAACAACCAAATCATTCGTCCAAACTCAAAACAAAATACATCAGAATCATCAATGAGTGTCACAGATCATTATACGCATCAGAAAATTGAGTTTTAAGAGCATGAAAATTGACCCTAACCTGAGATTATGCAATACGTATCCTTATTGTTAGCTCCAGATGATGAGTGCTTCGTGCTATATGGATTCCAAGGATCAAGACTGTGAAGAAATTTTGTGAAAAGCCCTAATGGATTATCAGATTCGAAGGAATCAAGCTTTAGGGTTGAAAGTTTTGTTCTCCTCCAAATTACATGTCTCCTCCCCTCACCAGTGCACGAGTAACCTTAAATACATTAGGTTATCCCACTGATTAGCATTTGGGCCTTGTTAATTCCTCACTTAATGAGTTTTGGGTGATTTTGGAAATTTGCATAATGTGAAATACACCCTTCTCCATGCATGTACACCCAAGCCTCTTATGATGGATCATTCACATTTCAATTGCTAATCACACCTGAATTAGATTTGGGCCTTGAGATGTCTTGGTTTATGAATTTTCAATGATATTGCAATTTTGCATAATGGGGAATAAGTGATGAATAAGCCATGGATCCACTTGATTCAAAGGCCAAAAATGATCTTTATGGAATGTACTTTGATGTTAGAATGTGCCTTGAAGCAATGGAACCAATTATAGGTCCATATGTCCCAAAATGCAAAAGTTGTGAAAATGGAACCATAAGGAAACCCTAAAAACCACTTTGCCTTCTTTTGATCATAACTTGAGTTTCACAAATGATATGGAGGCCATCTAGTACTTGTTGGAAAGGGGAGAAAAAGATCTTCAACTTTCATGTCTAAGAAAAATTCATTTGAAGCTTCTTGGATAGTGAAAAGTCAGGTTGAATGTAGTGTAAAAACTTGCCAAAAATGGAAACTTTTAAATTATAGGTCCTTTCCAAATTTAGTAACTTTTGTACCAACCCTTGATTCTTGATAAATGGTATGAAACTTGACCCTTGAAGGCCATATGAGGATGTGAGACCTTGAAAACCTTGAAGAGAACCTCAAAATTTCACAGTTGACTTCCCCTCTCACTGTTGACTTTTCTCCAATTCTCCTGATTTGCAATCCATTGGCCAATTGAACCTCTTATGAACCAAACTGATGGACAATCTTCCATTCCTAGATACTTGGGGACCCAAGGAAAACCATGGAATCAAGTATTGCTCAAACAATCAGAAATAAACTGACTTTATAGAAAAGAAAAGTGTTTAAGTGTTGAATTTTGTGAGAAAATGAATTAATTGAATTTGAGTGGAAAATAAGAAAAGAAAAGAAATAAGAAAAGAAAAGAAATAGAAAAGAAAGAAAGAGAGATAAGAAGAGAAATAGGAAAGAAAATAGAAAGAAAAAGGATAGAAAGAAAGAGGAAGAGGAGAAAAGAGAAGGAAAAGAGGAAAAGCTAGGAAATGAAGAAAATCAACTTCTAGGAATCGATTTAATCGGGTAAGGGTGTGAAATCTTATTATCTTATCAATGTGTATCATTATGTATGATTGTATGGTTGTTGTTGTGGATTTTTCTGAGTTTTTGTATAAACCCATATTTGGTAAAATTGCTTGGAAATTGATTAATTGTGGTTGAAATCATGTTGTTAGTGTCCATAATTGTTGGTATATGATAGATACTTGTTAGTGGACATTGTATTTGGCAATTTTCTGTGTGTAGGTGAGATTTGGGGTGTTTTGGATTTGAAACCCGTGAGAAAA
Organism: Lathyrus tuberosus; assembly: GCA_022829125.1. Taxonomy (NCBI): domain Eukaryota; kingdom Viridiplantae; phylum Streptophyta; class Magnoliopsida; order Fabales; family Fabaceae; genus Lathyrus; species Lathyrus tuberosus. The sequence goes on along the minus strand of JALAZF010000274.1, from coordinate 1,385,088 downwards.
TTATGCAGGAAAATTTTTTCTGGTATTTCCAGGTCATACGCGTATGGGGCATGTTCATACGCGTATGAACCTTGGCAATACGCGTATGGTGGGCGAGCTATGGGCCAATACGCGTATGGGTTGCTTGTTTTCTCGGCCATCTGCCCATTTGCGTATGATATGCGTAGCTTTTTAGGTCATTACGCGTATGGATCAGGTCATTACGCGTATGGGTTTTTCAACGTGGAATTTGGGAAAAATGGGCTTCTGCCCGTACGCGTATGACATGTGCCCGTACGCGTATGGCCAGGAGAGTTGTAAAAATGGGATTTTTTCAAAAGATGTTTTTCGGTTTCGTCCGTAACTTTTGTTCCGATTATCTGATTTTTACATTCTTGGTATCATTGTGAAGATATTGAGCTGTACTATATGATTATGATGAGTTGGAAATTATTAGCCGATTAAATAAGTCGAAAAAAGTCAGGAATAGTGTTATTTAGCGACTTTTACCGTTTTGAATGTGAGTTTGGGTGTGAATCATACAATAGTGCATTGATGTGAATGTATATAGATTGTATGAGATGAATGCATGACTATATTGTGAATATGTATGCATTTCAAGAATGTCTTGAGTCATTTGCATGTGAAGCATAATGATGTGCATTCTTGTGTTGAGGGATTCTAATGAGAATCCGTGGTAATGTCGTGTGCCCATGTGGGGTGTGAGCGACGGATTGGTTCCAGAGGGAATCCACTATAACGATCGTGTGCCCGCTAGTGGGGTGTGAGCGATGATTATAGATGATCGTGTGCCCGTTGGTGGGGTGTGAGCGATCGGGTCGTGTGCCCGCTGGTGGGGTGTGAGCGATCCATAAACATCGTGTGCCCGCTTGTGGGGTGTGAGCGGTGGGTGAACATCGTAGGCCCGACGGGGAGTTACAGTGATGTAACGAGCGATGGTTCCAGCAGAGTTCCTGAGTGAACTTATGATGATTGAGTCGGTACCGCATTGCATTTGCATAGAGTCGTAAGTCGGTCTCTATGATTTGCATTTCTCATCTTTTAATGATGTATTGGTGAATAACCATATATGTGTATGTTTATGTGGAATGATATGAATTGTGAAAGTATGCATGAGGTTTATGCTTGGTTTTATATACATGAATACATTGTGATGTATATGAGTGAGTGGTGATGAATTGTGGTGAGAATGTGAAATATGTGTATTTTTATGTTAAGATATATCATTATATGCATTGTTATTATGATAATATTTCTCACCCTTCTGCTGTTTTATGATGCTCTATGAGGCATTGCAGAGTAGGTATGCTGGTGGTCTTTTTGTGAAGCGTGTCTTCATTCTTTTGGTCGGTCGGCTCTGATATGTAGCACCGGGTAGCTAGGAGGGATATGATTCTTTTGTGATACATTTGTATATGTATATTGTTGATAAGTGTTTATGTAAACATGAACTATGTTGGTGGATAATACTTGACGATGTATATATGTGTATGTATATATGTTGGTTGTTATTCAATGTTTAGATTTTCCGCTTTTATTCTAAATATTGAAATGTGGGTGTAAGGACTAAGTTCCTCTGTTGCAAAGTTACCCCACTGTTGCATATAATTTGTTGAGCAGGTGTTGAATGTTTTAATTTCATAATTGATGTGACATACCTTTTTTATACCATGTTTATAATTATACTCTGACGAAATTTTAACATGTGCCTAAATGATTATTTGGGGGTATAGAAAGGGGGTGTTGCATTAAGTGGTATCAGAGCCAGAGTTGAGTCAGTTGTGTCTGTCTTGTTATGGTGTTGGTTGAACTGTTGTTTAACTTTGTTGTCATTCTTGGGAATGATCAGAATATGGCTGGTAGGAACGACAATGCGATGGCTGCTGCTTTGGAAGCAATGGCTAGGGCGGTGCAAGGTGCGCCGAACGTGAATGCTAATGACGAGTTCAGGAAGAATCAACCACCGGTCTTCAAAGGAAGATTTGATCCCGATGGTGCTCAACTTTGGTTAAAAGAGATTGAACGGATCTTCAGAGTCATGGACTGTGCGGAGGAGAATAAGGTGAGGCTTGGATCTCACATGCTGAAGGAAGAAGCCGACGATTGGTGGGTCGGTATGCGTCAAGTTCTTGAGGTGGATGATGAAGAGATAACTTGGGAATTGTTTCGTACTGAGTTCTTGAGAAAGTATTACCCTGAAAGTGTGAAAGGGAAGAAGGAGATGGAGTTCCTTGAATTGAAACAAGGTAGTATGTCCGTGGTGGACTATACTGCTAAGTTTGTGGAGTTGGTTCAATACCATCCTCACTATGTTGCGATTACTGCTGAGTTCTCCAAGTGCATTAAATATGAGAATGGTTTACGTCCTGAAATTAAACAAGCTGTGGGATATCAAAGGATAAGAAGGTTTTCGGATTTGACGGAATGTTGTAGAATCTTCGAGGAAGATAGCAAGGCTCGTTCTACACATTATAAAAGTTTGAATGAAAGGAAGGGGAAGCAACAAGCTAGAAGTGGACCTTATGTGACACCCGCTGATAAGGGCAAGCATAGGGGAAACTTCGAGAAGAGATATGGAGGAGGAGGTTCCGGTCCCATTAAGTGTTACAAGTGCGGTGAAATGGGTCATAAATCATTTGAGTGTGGGAAGACAGTGGTGAAATGTTCTAACTGTGGAGACCTTGGGCATGCTACTACCGATTGTAGAAGGAATGCGGTGAAGTGCTATAATTGTGGGGAACTTGGTCACATTAGCACAAAGTGTCCGAATCCGAAGAAAGCTCCAACTGGTGGGAAGGTATTTTCTTTGGCAGGAACTCAGACTTCCAGTGCAGATCGTCTGATTAAAGGTACTTGCTTTATTAATAGTACACCTTTAGTCGCTATTATTGATACTGGAGCGACTCATTCGTTTATTTCGTCTGAGTGTGCGAAGCGTTTGAATCTTGTGTTGTCTCTGATGGATGGTAAGATGGTTATTGATACTCCAGCAATGGGGTCAGTAACTACTTCTTTGGTTTGTTTGAGTTGTCCATTGACCATTTATGGTAAAGACTTTGAAATGGATTTAGTGTGTTTGCCGTTGGAAGGGTTAGATGTGGTCTTGGGTATGAATTGGTTGCAATTTAATAGGGTTCATATTGATTGCTATCACAAGTTAGTGAGGTTTCCTTCTTTGGAAGAGGACGAAGACTCGAGTTTCTTATCCACTAAAGAGTTGAAGAAACTTTTAGCGGACGAAGCTCAATTGTTCGGTTTGTTTGCATCATTTTCTGTGGATAATCAGGTGTCGCTTGATGTGTGTCCTGTTGTGTGTGATTTTCCTGAAGTGTTTCCTGAGGATATTAAGGATGTACCGCCGGAAAGAGAAGTTGAGTTTTCTATTGATCTAGTTCCGGGTACTAGACAAATTTCGATGGCACCGTATCGTATGTCAGCATCGGAGTTGGTAGAATTGAAGAAGCAATTGAATGACTTGTTGGATAAGAGATTTGTAAGACCAAGTGTTTCTCCTTGGGGTGCTCCGGTATTGTTGGTAAAGAAGAAGGATGGGAGTATGCGGTTATGCATTGATTATCGACAATTGAACAAGGTGACAATTAAGAACAAGTATCCGCTTCCAAGGATCGATGATTTGTGGGACCAATTGGTTGGTGCGTGTGTTTTTAGGAAGATTGATTTGAGATCGGGATATCACCAGATTCGCGTGAAAGAAGAGGATATTCAAAAGACGGCCTTCAGGACACGGTATGGCCATTACGAATATTCCGTGATGCCATTCGGGGTTTCTAATGTGCCGGGTGTCTTTATGGAATACATGAATCGTATTTTTCATGAATAGTTAGATCATTTTGTGGTTGTGTTCATTGACGATATTTTGATTTACTCTAAATCTCAAGAGGAGCATGAAGAGCATTTGAGAATTGTGTTACAAATTTTGAAAGAGAAACAATTGTATGCTAAGTTGTCGAAATGTGAGTTTTGGTTGTCGGAAGTAAGTTTTCTTGGACATGTTATTTCTGGTAGTGGTATTAGTGTTGATCCATCCAAGATTGATGCGGTGATGCAATGGGAGGCTCCTAGATCGGTTACGGAGATTAGAAGCTTTTTAGGCTTGGCGGGTTATCATCGGAGGTTTATTGAGGGATTTTCGAAGTTGGCACTTCCGTTAACGCAATTGACTTGTAAAGGAAAGGCTTTCATTTGGGATATTCATTGTGAAGAGAGTTTCAATGAGCTAAAAAGGAGGTTGACGACGGCTCCGATCTTGATTTTACCAAATCCTACGGAACCATTTGTTGTGTATTGTGATGCTTCTTTGGTTGGTTTAGGTGGTGTTTTGATGTAAGATGGAAAAGTGGTGGCTTATGCTTCAAGACAATTGAGAGTGCATGAAAAGAATTATCCTACACATGACTTGGAGTTAGCGGCCGTGGTGTTTGTTTTGAAAATTTGGAGGCACTATCTTTATGGTGCAAGGTTTGAAGTTTTTAGTGATCACAAAAGCTTGAAATATTTATTTTACCAAAAAGAATTGAACATGAGGCAGAGAAGGTGGTTAGAGCTTTTGACGGATTATGACTTTGGTTTGAATTACCATCCGGGTAAGGCAAATGTAGTAGCCGATGCTTTAAGTCGGAAGTCGTTACATATGTCCGCATTTATGATGAGAGAATGGGAACTTTTGGAGAATTTTAGAGACTTGAGTTTGGTTTGTGAAATGACGCCGAGAAGTGTGAGACTTGGTATGCTACATGTTACGAATGACTTTCTTGAAACCGTGTGTGAAAAGCAAAAGTTGGATTTGAAATTCGTTGATTTGATGATGAATGAGAATGAGGATTTCAAGGTTGATAATTTTGGAGTTTTGAGATTCCGTGGTCCTATTTGTATTCCCGATGATGCGGAGTTGAAAAAGATGATATTGGAAGAGGGACACCGAAGTAACTTAAGTATTCATCCGAGAGCGAATAAAATGTATCAAGATTTGAAGAAAATCTTTTGGTGGTCCGGGTTAAAGAGAGATGTGGCTCTATTTGTGTATGCGTGCTTAACTTGCCAAAAGTCTAAGGTGGAGCATCAAAAGCCTAGTGGATTGATGCAACCGTTGGACATTCCGGAGTGGAAATGGGATAGTATATCGATGGATTTTGTTATGGGATTGCCGAATACGCAAAGAGGTCATAATGCTATTTGGGTAATCGTGGATAGGCTTACTAAATCTGCTCACTTCATTCAAATTGATATTAGTTATCCTTTGGAGAGGTTGGCCGAGATTTATATTCTTGCGGTTGTGAAGTTACATGGAGTTCCTAAGAGTATTGTATCGGATAGAGATCCTAGATTCACATCGAGGTTTTGGGAGAGTTTACAAAAGGCTTTGGGTTCTAAGCTAAGATTGAGCTCGGCTTATCATCCACAAACGGATTGTCAAACCGAGAGGACGATTCAATCGTTGGAGGATTTATTGCGTGCTTGTGTGCTCGAGCAAGGTGGTGCTTGGGATAGTTATTTGGCATTGATTGAGTTCACTTACAATAATAGTTTCCACTCGAGTATAAGTATGGCACCGTTTGAGGCTTTGTATGGTCGGAGGTGTCGAACACCTTTGTGTTGGCATGAAACCGGTGAGAGGACGATAGTTGGACCGGAGATGGTACGGCAAACGACGGAGAAAGTGAAGTTTATTCGTGAGAAGATGAAAGCTTCTCAAAGTAGACAAAAGAGCTATCATGACAAGAGAAGAAAAGATCTTGAGTTTCAGGAAGGCGACCATGTGTTTTTGAGAGTTACGCCGGTTACGGGTGTGGGTCGTGCTTTGAAGTCGAAGAAATTGACTTCTCGTTTTATTGGTCCGTATCAGATTTTGGCACGAGTAGGTGTTGTGGCTTACCGTGTGGCGTTGCCTCCGAATCTTTCGAATTTGCATGATGTATTCCATGTTTCGCAACTTCGGAAGTATGTTCCGGATCCATCACATGTTATTCCTATGGACGAGGTTGAAGTGAGAGATAACCTTACGGTTGAAACTTTACCGATTATGATTTTGGACCGTGAAGTTAAGAAGTTAAGAGGTAAGGACATTGCACTTGTGAAAGTAGCGTGGGGAGGCGCAGCGGAAGGTGATATGACTTGGGAACTAGAGAGTAGGATGCGAGAGTCGTATCCGGAGTTGTTTGAATCAGGTAATATTTTCGAGGACGAAAATTTCTAAAGTGGGGGAGAGTTATAACGCCCCGATTCCAATTATTCCCATTTTGTTGAGTCTTTTAGTTAAATTGAGTGATAAATTATTTTATTTGTGAAATTGGTGTGTTAATATGCTATATTGACATGTTGTGATATTTTGCCGTTTTTGAGAGTTTTCGGGGAAATTATAATGGAGGGTATTTTAGACATTTCTCAATTAATGATAAGTTAGAAATTTAGTAAAATTGTTAGAAAAGTGTTTAAGTGTTGAATTTTGTGAGAAAATGAATTAATTGAATTTGAGTGGAAAATAAGAAAAGAAATAAGAAAAGAAAAGAAAGAAAGAGAGATAAGAAGAGAAATAGGAAAGAAAATAGAAAGAAAAAGGATAGAAAGAAAGAGGAAGAGGAGAAAAGAGAAGGAAAAGAGGAAAAGCTAGGAAATGAAGAAAATCAACTTCTAGGAATCGATTTAATCGGGTAAGGGTGTGAAATCTTATTATCTTATCAATGTGTATCATTATGTATGATTGTATGGTTGTTGTTGTGGATTTTTCTGAGTTTTTGTATAAACCCATATTTGGTAAAATTGATTGGAAATTGATTAATTGTGGTTGAAATCATGTTGTTAGTGTCCATAATTGTTGGTATATGATAGATACTTGTTAGTGGACATTGTATTTGGCAATTTTCTGTGTGTAGGTGAGATTTGGGGTGTTTTGGATTTGAAACCCGTGAGAAAATTATGCAGGAAAATTTTTTCTGGTTTTTCCAGGTCATACGCGATGGGGCATGTTCATACGCGTATGAACCTTGTCAATACGCGTATGGTGGACGAGCTATGGGCCAATACGCGTATGGGTTGATTGTTTTCTCGGCCATCTGCCCATTTGCGTATGATACGCGTAGCTTTTTAGGTCATTACGCGTATGGATCAGGTCATTACGCGTATGGGTTTTTCAACGTGGAATTTGGGAAAAATGGGCTTCTGCCCGTACGCGTATGACATGTGCCCGTACGCGTATGGCTAGGAGAGTTGTAAAAATGGGATTTTTTCAAAAGATGTTTTTCGGTTTCGTCTGTAACTTTTGTTCCGATTATCCGATTTTTACATTCTTGGTATCGTTGTGAAGATATTGAGCTGTACTATATGATTATGATGAGTTGGAAATTATTAGCCGATTAAATAAGTCGAAAAAAGTCAGGAATAGTGTTATTTAGCGACTTTTACCGTTTTGAATGTGAGTTTGGGTGTGAATCATACAATAGTGCATTGATGTGAATGTATATAGATTGTATGAGATGAATGCATGACTATATTGTGAATATGTATGCATTTCAAGAATGTCTTGAGTCATTTGCATGTGAAGCATAATGATATGCATTCTTGTGTTGAGGGATTCTAATGAGAATCCGTGGTAATGTCGTGTGCCCATGTGGGGTGTGAGCGACGGATTGGTTCCAGAGGGAATACGCTATAACGATCGTGTGCCTACTAGTGGGGTGTGAACGATGATTATAGACGATCGTGTGCCCGTTGGTGGGGTGTGAGCGATCGGGTCGTGTGCCCGCTGGTGGGGTGTGAGCGATCCATAAATACCGTGTGCCCGCTTGTGGGGTGTGAGCGGTGGGTGAACATCGTAGGCCCGACGGGGAGTTACAATGATGTAACGAGCGATGGTTCCAGCAGAGTTCCTGATTGAACTTGTGATGATTGAGTCGGTACCGCATTGCATTTGCATAGAGTCGTGAGTCGGTCTCTATGATTTGCATTTCTCATCTTTTAATGATGCATTGGTGAATAAACATATATATGTATGTTTATGTGGAATGATATGAATTGTGAAAGTATGCATGAGGTTTATGCTTGGTTTTATATATATGAATACATTGTGATGTATATGAGTGAGTGGTGATGAATTGTGGTGAGAATGTGAAATATGTGTATTTTTATGTTAAGATATATAATTATATGCATTGTTATTATGATAATATTTCTCACCCTTCTGCTGTTTTATGATGCTCTATGAGGCATTTCAGAGTAGGTATGCTGGTGGTCTTTTTGTGAAGCGTGTCTTCATTCTTTTGGTCGGTCGGCTCTGATATGTAGCACCGGGTAGCTAGGAGGGATATGATTCTTTTGTGATACATTTGTGTATGTATCTTGTTGATAAGTGTTTATGTAAACATGAACTATGTTGGTGGATAATACTTGACGATGTATATATGTGTATGTATATATGTTGGTTGTTATTCAATGTTTAGATTTTCTGCTTTTATTCTAAATATTGAAATGTGGGTGTAAGGACTAAGTTCCTCTGTTGCAAAGTTACCCCACTGTTGCATATAATTTGTTGAGCAGGTGTTGAATGTTTTAATTTCATAATTGATGTGACATACCTTTTTTATACCATGTTTATAATTATACTCTGACGAAATTTTTAACATGTGCCTAAATGATTATTTGGGGGTATAGAAAGGGGGTCTTACAATTTCTCCTCTTGAACTCTAGGACAATATACGGACTCTTGCTTGATCCTTTGAAGAACACCTTCTCCTCTTGAGCTGCCTCAAACACCTTGACCCCATGCTAAGAACCAAAGATATGCACAGATAATGATGCAAAATGAAATGAAACATAAGCCAGTTAATACTAAAGTAAGGAGAGCACATTTTGGGGTGCTACAACTGCCCCTATTCAATCAACTTGGTCCTGAAGGTATGATAGCAACGGATGTCATGCGTTCGAAGGATCCACGGGGATTGAATACCAAAAGAAACCTGAAATTTTCAATCCTCAAAGGAGGGACGACTCCACTGGGGAACAAGCAATAAATGTTGCACTTGTCACAATACGTACGAGTGTTGGAAACCAATACGAACAATGTATTGGAATGTCATGAAATAAACACAAATGAGTGTTAACTACGCTGGGGATAAACACGGACGAGTGTCAAGGAGTCAAAGATATCAAAACGAACAGGGTACCAAAAAGATACACGGACGGGTGTACAAAGGTTCAATACGGACGGGTATCGAAAGGATACACGGACGGGTGTAAAAGGGTTCAATACGGACGGGTACTGAAAAGGTACACGGACGGGTGTAAAAGGGTTCAATACGGACGGGTATCGAAAAATACACGGACGGGTGTAAAAGGGTTCAATACGGGCGGGTATCGAAAAGATACACGGATGGGTGTAAAAAGGTTCAACACGGACGGGTGCTGAAAGGACACGGGCGGGTGTCAAATGTCAATACGGACAGGCGTTAAAACAAAGGTTCAAACACGGACGGGTGCTGAAAGAACACGGACGGGTGCCAAATGTCAATACGGACGGGCATTGAAACAAAGGTTCAAACACGGACGGGTGCCAAATGTCAATACGGACGGGCATTGAAACAAAGGTTCAAACATGGACGGGTGATGAGAGAACACGGACGGGTGCCAAATGTCAATACGGACGCGCATTGAAACAAAGGTTCACACACGGACGGGTGCTGAAAGAACACGGACGGGTGTCTGACGGTAAAAAACTTCTGAGGGAATAAACCAAAGGACCACCTGGACGGAGGGGTAAAAATGAAATCATGGATTAACGCTCCTGGAAAATAACTTTGCAAGGGAATGTCAAATATTGCTTTGAATGACTAAACCCGACACTTGTGGAGTAAAGTCGAATGGTATTCTCCGAAATCTACTTTTATCCCGACGAAGGAGAACTCAAACCTGGCTTATGCTTCGGATGCCTATGTTTGAATTTTGCCGTAATGCTCCACACGAAGTGGAAATGCCACGCATTTGAGGATGTAATGCAAATGCTCATGATATGCAAAAAGGGTCCCTCCAGCAAAATTAATGCTGGAGAGAAAAGACCAATTCAGCTGGGGATGACAAAAATAAATTGTCCTCCGAATCCAGGAACTCTGCTGAGAAGGATCACACTGACCGACTCTTTGGATCCACAACTTCTGCTGGGGATGAAATTCAAAAGCATATTCACTCTACCGGGAATTACACACGTCCTTTACTGAAGGTGACATCGAACCTGAGATTCCTCCTCTGCTGGGGGAGTTGAGAATGAATGCCAATAACGGAACCGGAAGTCTGTTACTGAGGATTGCCAATAACAATTGGGCTTAGGACCTGCTGGGGAAAACAGTCCATAATACCATCCTGCTCGGGGATACTGCTGAACTTAGCCTGCTAATGGGAAAAATGTCTTTACTCCCACCTTGCTGGGGACTAGAACATGACATTGTCAGTGAAAGCATGCTTCCTGACTGGATGGGGAAAGTGAACACCCTGATTCTGTGGGGAAATGACGTCTTGATCCAGAGAAAATACTTCCCAAGTCTCCTGCTGCGGGAGGTCTGCTCTGCTGAGGAAGGTACAATCTCAATGCTGGGGAGAGCCAACCTACTAGGGGGAGTACAATGCTGTTGCCCTGCAAGTCAAATAACAACAAATAGAATATGCCATGACTATCACCAATAATGCCTAAGTAATTTCTACTGCTCTTCGTTATGCTCCGCAAAGCTCGAAGTTTTATATGCAATGTTTATCAAAAATATCAGACGTTTTTGCAAACAAAACAGTAAAAGTAAAACAAACAATAGAAAGCTCTTTGAGTGAAATGAAAATTTTATTGAGAAAAGTGGCATGTAAATAGGCATTTACAATTGGAAGCAACTCCTAAAAAGAGGTAATTGCGCAAAAGCAAAAGAAAAATACAAATTTCGGCAATGCGGGAACAGATATCCACCATGATTCAACTCAGCTATGACCCATATGTCCTGCTTATCCACAAACATCTTGACCTTTGAAGAGACTAACTGTACTGCTTCCTTTCTTTCAGAATTTCCAGGTCTTGAAAGTGCTCACAGATCGAACGCAGACCATAGCCTTTCGCTTATAAATCCCTAACTTTTGCCTGGATCGCCCTTTTCGGGTTTTCAATCCATCGGGATACCCATTTTTGCCAAAGTTGCCTTTTCCGGTTTTCAACTTTTCGGGTTTACACGTTTCTTTTTACATTTTATCCCTAATTTTTGCCCGAACCTTTTCCTTTTTATGGTTTGCCGGGATACCCCTTTTTGCCTGGACTTTCTTTTTATGTCCAGCGGGTCTCTTTTATACGAAGTATTTTTTGACTACGTCTGCGTTCACAGGGGATGTAAAATCTTCGCCATCCATAGTTGAAAGTAGTAAGGCTCCACCAGAGAAAACCTTTCTTACCACATATGGCCCTTCGTAGTTTGGAGTCCATTTGTCCCTGTGATCTATCTAAGGAGGAAGGATCCTTTTCAACACCAATTCCCCTATCTGAAAACTCTGAGGACGCACTTTCTGGTCAAAGGCGTTCTTCATCCTGCTCTGATACAACGGACCATGTGCAATGGTTGCCAATCTCTTCTCTTCAATGAGGTTCAGTTCATTCAGCCGGGAACGCACCCACTCAGCTTCATCAAGCTTCACGTCAGCCAGAATTCTCAAAGACGGAATCTCGACCTCTAAGGGTAAAACTGCTTCCATACCATATACCAACGAGAAAGGGGTTGCCCCAGTCGACGTACGCACTGAAGTACGGTAACCATGTAGGGCATAAGGTAGCATTTCATGCCAGTCCTTATATGTTACCACCATCTTCTGCACAATCTTCTTGATATTCTTATTTGCTGCCTCGACAACCCTATTCATCTTCGGACGATATGGAGAGGAATTGTGATGCTCAATCTTAAAACTCTGACATAGTTCCTTCATCATCTTATTGTTCAAATTCGAGCCGTTATCGGTAATGATTCTCTCCGGGACCCCATAACGACAGATGATGTCCTTCTTTATAAACCGGGCTACCACTTGCTTAGTGACGTTGGCGTACGAGGGTGCTTCCACCCACTTTGTGAAATAGTCAATGGAAACCAAAATGAAACGATGCCCATTGGAAGCAGTGGGCTCAATCTTTCCAATCATATCTATGCCCCACATTGCAAAAGGCTAAGGAGATGATAGCACGTTTAGAGGCGTAGGCGGTACATGCATCTTATCTGCATAAATCAGGCATTTATGGCACTTTCGAGCGTACTTGAAACAATCAGACTCCATAGTCATCCAATAATATCCTGCCCTCAACAACTTTCTAGCCATGGTGTGTCCACTGGAATGAGTACCGAAAGAACCCTCGTGAACTTCCTCCATTAATAAGCCTGCCTCGTGTTCATCAACACAACGTAGCAAGACCATATCGAAGTTCCTCTTATATAACACATCATCCTTGTTCAAAAAGAAGTTTCCTGCCAACCGTCTCAGAGTCTTCTTATCCTTGGTGGAGGCACCCTCTGGATACTCCTGTCTCTTCAGAAAAACCTTAATATCATGATACCACGGTTTGCCATCAGACACATCTTCAATTGCAAACACAAAAGCTGGTCTATCCAGATGCATGATTCTGATTTCCGAAGTTTCATTCCAACGGTTCACCTTATACATGGATGCCAATGTTGCCAACGCATCAGCCATCTGATTCTCACCTCGGGGCACATGATGAAAATCCACCCTGTCAAAGAAAGGTAACAACCTTGTGGCATAGTTGTTATAAGGCACCAAATTCGCCTGACGAGTCTCCCATTCTCCTATAATCTGATTAACTACCAACGCGGAATCACCATAAACATCAAGGTTCTTAATTCTCAAATCAATTGCTTCTTCTAACCCCATGATGCATGCTTCATACTCCGCCTCGTTGTTGGTACACACGAATGCTAACCGGGCAGTGAAAGGTATATGAGAACCCTTTGGGGTTGTAATGATTGCCCCAATTCCATTACCATATAAGTTGACGGCTTCATCAAAAATCATCTTCCATTGAGACCCAATCTCAGGTCCTTCATCAGGCAGAGGCTCTTCACAATCTTTCATTTTCAGAAACATAACATGCTCGTCTGGAAATTCAAACTTCATTGGCTGATAATCCTCGACCGGCTGTTCAGCAAGATATTCTGACAGAACACTTCCCTTAATGGCCTTCTGAGAAACATACTGAATATCGTATTCTGTTAAAACCATCTGCCAACGGGATATCCTTCCAGAAAGTGCTTGCTTCTCAAACACGTACTTAATCGGATCCATCTTCGAGATCAACAAGGTTGTGTGGTTTAATATATACTGCCTCAGACGCTTGGCCGCCCAAGCGAGTGCACAACATGTTTTTTCCAACATAGAGTACCTTGATTCACAATCGGTGAACTTCTTACTCAGGTAATAAATGGCGTACTCTTTCCTACCTGTCTCGTCGTGTTGACCGAACGCACAACCCATCGAATTCTCAAGAACCGTAAGATACATAATTAATGGTCTCCCGGGCACTGGTGGCATAAGGACTGGAGGTTCCTGCAAGTACTCCTTTATCTTTTCGAACGCCTTCCAACAATTTTCATCCCACCTGACCTCCTGATCTTTTCTTAACAACTTGAAAATTAGTTCACATGTGGCCGTAAGATGAGAGATGAACCTAGCAATGTAATTCAACCTCCCCAAGAAGCCACGAACCTCTTTCTCTGTTCTTGGCTCAGGCATCTCTTGTATGGCTCTTATCTTGGCAGGATCGACCTCAATACCTCTCTCACTAACAATGAATCCCAACAATTTACCAGACCTCACACCGAAAGTGCACTTGTTTGGATTCAACCTTAATCTGAACTTCCTCAACCTTTCAAACAGCTTCTGAAGGTTCACCAGGTGTTCTTCCTCTGTCTGTGACTTCGCCATCATGTCATCAACATAGACTTCAATCTCCTTGTGAATCATATCATGAAAGAGAGTCACCATTGCCAGCTGATAGGTTGCCCCAGCATTCTTCAATCTAAAGGGCATTACCTTGTAGCAAAATGTTCCCCACGGTGTTATGAACGTTGTTTTCTCCATGTCCTCTGGGGCCATTTTGATTTGGTTATACCCGGAGAAACCATCCATGAAGGAAAACCCAGAATATTGAGCAGTATTGTCTACTAACACGTCGATGTGGGGGAGCGGGAAATCATCCTTCGGGCTCGCCCTATTCAAATCTCGGTAATCAACACACATCCTGACCTTCCCATCCTTCTTAGGTACAGGTACAATATTAGCAACCCACGGAGGATAATTTGTCACATCAAGAAATCCAGCGTATAACTGTTTCTGAACCTCTTCCTTGATCTTGACAACCATATCTGGCTTCGTCCTTCTCAGTTTCTGCTTGACTGGAGTACAACCCTCTTTAAGCGACAACCGGTGTGCAACAATGTCAGTGTCAAGCCCGGGCATGTCTTGGTAAGACCAGGCGAAGATATCCACATACTCTCGAAGCAACTCAACTAATCTTCCTTTAACAGTGTCTTCCAAAGCAGCCCCAACCCTCACTTCATGTTTAACATCCTCGGTTCCCAGATTAACAGTCTCAACCTCCTTCTGATAAGGTAGAATGACCCTTTCCTCTTGTTTCAGTAGCCTGGCTAATTCTTCTGGTAAGTCACAATCTTCTTCAGTCTCTTCTTCGACTTGATAGATAGGATTGTCAAAGTCATATCGAGCCGTAGCTGAGTCATGATGGGTGGAATCCGAACAAAGAAACCTGCATGATGGATGTTTTATGTTTATTATGAGTGCAACAAACAAGAAAACACATTGCCATTTTGATGTGGGTTAATGCAAAAAGTAAAAAACAGAAGAACAGGGATCAAAATATTTGAATGAAAAAACGTCCTTTATTGATGATAAAAGTAGCAAATAAAACATCCAAGCCCTACAAATAAATATCACTATGCCTTGGGCAGAACGTAGGATTTAACATAACAGAAAACAAAAGTAAATTACTCCGGGCGAGTCACTTGGATGAATTTCTCGGAAGACCAGTTGCCTAAACTCTGACCAGGGGTGCAGGGACGGATCCATTCATCCATGTCACAGTCACTATCACCTTCATCCTCGACAGCATTAACCTGATCAAAGAAAACTTCAGCACTTGTGAACCGAATAGGGCCAACATACTTGGGAGGCTCTTGAGCTTGTTGAGGTGGCTTGTACCCTAATCCATGGGTATCCTGCTTCCTTTGAACATCAATGACACGACCCCACCTCTGAGAACTACCAGCTTCAACTATAGCGCGCGCCTCTTTGAAAGAGGACATCAGAACCTCTGGTTGTCTGACAATTTCTGGTTGGGCAACCACCTCAAGCTGACTGACTGCCTTTGGGGGTTCCTCGGGAATTTTCACAGCTTCAAAGGCTTGGCAAAAAGTTTCCTGTACTTCACCATCTATCTCTACATACTTGAAGGTTGATAGGTGACTCACCATAATCTCTTCCTCACCACAAACTGTCACAACGTGGCCATCCACCATATATTTCAACTTCTGATGTAGCGTAGATGTTACTGCTCCAGCACTGTGGATCCAAGGGCGACCCAACAAACAACTATAGGCAGGCTGAATGTCCATTATGTACAAGGTGGTGTTGAAAATCTCAGGACCCACCTTGATCGGCAGAACTAACTCTCCAAAAACTGACCTCTTGGAACCATCAAAAGCACGTACCACCAAGTCACTTGGTGTACAAATCAACCCACGAGTATCCAATTTCATCAAAGCCTTCTTCGGTAACACATTCAAAGACGACCCAGTATCAACTAACATATGCGACATTAAGGAACCACGGCATTCCACTGAAATATGCAGAGCGTTGTTGTGATTCCTCCCAGCCGGAGTCAGATCTAAATCGGTGAAACCCAAACCATTACCAGCATTCACATGAGCCACAACCCATTCTAGCTGATTGACAGATCTTTCCTGCGGTACATAAGCCACGTTCAGAACCTTCAGTAATGCATTTCGGTGTGCCTCAGAGCAGAACAGTAAGGATAGGATGGAAATCTTCGATGGAGTTTGGTGAAGTTGATCAACAATTTTGTAATCACTTTTCCTGATTAGTCTCATAAAATCCTCTACATCTTCTGAGAAAGTATCCCCACCTGGATTTGTCATAGAATTATTTGCTTCTTGTCTCTACACAGACTCATCCATCATCTGTTTCCCCTTGTCTTGCTTCAAACTGCCACCTTGATCCTCAGACGGAATAAAGACTCTACCACTCCTAGTGATAGCTCCTGCTTCAACAAGATTTTCAACCCCTGCGCTCGCAGCTGATGTTCCTACCAACTTCTGCTTCTCACCATTAACAAATACCTCGGCCCCATAGTTCCATGGGATGGCCTTGGTACTCTCATATGGGACTGGTCCAGGAACAGTGATAATGATCGGCGCTGGTCTCGCCGGCGCTGATATAGTTATTGTCTTGAATGGAATTGTTATTGTGGCAACATCAATCTTTCTTCCAGTAACTTTACTCTGCTTACAACCCCTGTCAAACTGTAATATCCCTTCATTGATCATTCTCTGAATACCTGCTTTCAATAGATCACAAACTCCAGGTTGTGACACACACCCTACACAGCCTTCATCACAACCAAGAAATACCCCTCCCTTCAACAGTCTTTCCTTCACCACACCCAAGGGAGTTTGGACTTCGTTCACATCTGAAATCAAACTCAAGTCTTCACAGTCTTCAATAATAGCATTGACCCTCGGCCCACCGTGATTCGGCATCGGGTTCTGATTCACATTTGGAGCATCATTAGAGAAATTGATGGCTTTAGAATCCACTAAATCTTGAATCAGATGCTTAAAAGCTCTACAGTTCTCAGTATGATGTCCGGGTGCTCCAGAATGGAATTCACAGTGGGCGTTGGCGTCATAGCCGGGAGGTGGATTACCAATAGGTGGAGCCAATGTTCTCTTCTGAATTAACTGTAGCTTTAACAAGTGCTGAAATATTTGAGAATAGGGAATAGGCGGAGTGTCAAGATGCCTATCCCGCCTAGGCGCAGGTTGTGATCTGCGAGGAACCTGATTTTGTTGTTGAGACACTGCTGGCTGCTTAGGTGCTGCTGGGATGGTTACAGAAGCTACCTGCTGATTGGAGTTCTGACGAGGCCCTTCTCTACCATGATATGATGACACATAGTTTGTATCTCCCTTCTTCTTCTTGTAACCACTGGCATAAGGCTTTTTACCTCCTCCAGATGAGGACCCATCACCGCTTGATATTTTTCCCGCCTTAATTCCGCTTTCCACCATTTCTCCTACTAAGATGAGATCAGCAAACTTTCCAGTCATACACGGTACCAGCTTTTCATAGTAATGACCCTGCAAGGTGGCCATAAACATACCTATCATTTCACGTTCCAGCATGGGAGGCTGAACCCTTGCTGCCAATTCACGCCACCTCTGGGCGTACTCCTTGAAACTCTCATTGTTCTTCTGTGATAAGTTCTGCAGCTGTGTTCTGTTAGGAGCCACGTCAGTGTTATATTGATAGTGTCTAATAAATGCCCCTACCAGGTCTCTCCAACTACGCACATATTTCCTTTCTAGTTGCATGTACCACTCCAGGGATGCCCCAGATACGCTATCCTGGAAGTAGTGCATCATCAATTTTTCATTCTTCGCATGCGTAGCCATTTTACTTGCGTAGGCCCTGACGTGAGTCCTTGGGCAAGACATACCATTATACTTCTCAAAAGTGGGAGTCTGAAACTTGTACGGGATAACAACGCCTGGAACCAGCCCCAAATCCTCTAGATCCATACCCACAGAATCCTGATTTATAACACCCCTCAGTTGTTCCTCAATCAACCTGAACCTCTGATCATTGTCAAACTGGGGACCAGCATCCCCGCCTGGCACAGAAAATGCACCATCTTGAACATCATCATACTGACGACCCTGAATAGCACCAACACCAATACCTCCTCCCCCAACATTTTCAGCCCCGCCCGGAGGAATCACAATGCTAGAAACAGGAATACCTCCGCCCGGAGGACCATTCTGATCATTATTACCATTGACACCAGTATGAACTCCTCCATGAAGGACACCATCTTCATCAATCCTTACAATCAGCGGTTGGACAAGAGTTCTTAACTGCTCTTGGCCTTGAGCAACCCCTTGCATTAAATCCATGAATTGGTTCATGCGAGTCCGCATCTCAGTCATCTCAGCTTGTAGTTGATCCATGACTTTCTTCTGATTTTGTCTGGTAGAATACCGGTGAATGTGTTGATCTGCAATCCTGTACTGAGATTAGAAAAAGATAAGAACACCAGAGATAAACATCTGTTATGCAAAATGATCATGAATATGCAAATGCAAATGAACATGTTTGAATATTCGCAGGGCGATCCACCCCTTGATTCTAGTTTAACAACAAGATAGAATGGAACTTCTGCTCATGTATTAAGAAAAACTGGAGGATAACCGATTGTCAACAATCAAATCCCAAAATAAGAAGTCTGAACACAATAACCATAGATCCCAACCAACAAGCCTGGTGGTGATCCAAGTACAATAAAAGAAAATAGAAGACTACGGCATGTCATCAAAGTCCACAAGTGCCAATCCCCCCCATCCATTATGCTCTTTGCACCAGTCTTGAATCTCTTTTAACAACTTTTTGGTGTCGGGATGCTTCGGTCTCTGAATCAACTCTTGAATGAGAACATCTCTCCTATGCATGATCCCTTCTAAGTATCGACAATGCAACTCCCAAGCGTCTTCTCCAGAAATACCATCCATGCTAGGACCCTCATTTCTAGGTCTCCTCACTTCAGCTTGGATCTTCAGTTCCTCTATGGAGGCTATAGCTTCATTGAGTCGATCTTGGACTGCTTGTTTCTGGAATACCCCTGATAGAATCTCCGCATCTTTTTTCTTAAGCTTCAACTTTAATTGATCAATCTGAGCTAGATAATCGTCTTCTTTTTGTTTATTCTCAGTCATTGCAGTGTCTCGGTGATCATTGAACTTGTGAGTTTTCAATAAAGCCTTGGTTAATTCCTCCTTCTTATACTCGAGAACCTTACTGATACCCTCTAGAGCTTGCTTCATCCTTTGTCTGGCTGTAATCTTGTCAGCTAGCTCCTTTTCTGCCTTAGCGAGAAGCTCTGTATTCAACTCGGCGATATGAACAGCTTCACCCCACTCATGTTTCAACTGATAAATCTCTCTTTGTAGCTCACTGTTTTCTTCTCGCAGCTTTTCCTTTTCAGCCCACAACTTGTTAAACTTCTCTATTTCAACTGTGGTAGGAGGCTCAATCTACAAGGGGTAAGATGGTGGTTCTTTGGAGAACGGCAAAAGTTCCTTCTCTACCCTTTTCTGAATCCAATCTTCGTACGCAGGAAATGCTCTGTTGTTGCTCTTCCCAAAAGAAGTCTTCCCCTTCTTATGATGATTTTCCCAAGTATTTGCAGCCTCTTTTAACAGTTCTGGATTGATTTCCCCACTCAGATATAGAGATTATTGGACATCCTCGTCTTTTGGTGGATCCTTCAAGGCATACCCGAATTGCCTAATAGCAAGAATAGGGTTGTAGTTAATTCCCCCTTTCCTTCCTATTAGAGGCACATTTGGAAGACCTCCACAGCTAATCATGATATCTTGGCCCAACAAGTCACGGTTAACCCAAATTAGATTATCTTCCCTCAAGCCCATTAATCTTTTGGACCAATCCAATGTTTCTTGAGTATCTACAAATGCCCCAGATTTGGGAAGACGATCTGCAAACCATTTGTAGAAGACTGGTGCACAAAAATACAGAGGTCCTCCCCTCTTCTTCTCATTCTTATAATGCATTGAGTGGTACAGATCTCCAAGCAAAGTAGGTACCGGATTCTTCATGGTAAATATCCAGACAGCGTGCATGTCCACAAAATCTTTCACATTTGGGAACAACACCGTTCCATAGACACACATAGCCAAGATGGCGTTGAAAACCGACCAACATCTAGCCTTAGCATACACAGCAGCCTGTTCTACCAAAAATTTCATATGATAGCCTTTACACCCCCCCTTACTGGCAACGTTGTTTTTCAACAAAGATGGATCCAAATGTAAAGCCTCGGAGACCTTTTCCAAATCAGGAAGTTCTTTAGAAGGATAGAAAGGAGCCCCCTCTTTGATAGAGACATCCAGAATGAGAGCAAACTCCTCTAATGTCGGAGCCAAAAGATAACCAGTAAATAGAAAACATCGCAGATGAGGGTCATAGAATTGCACCAGAGTGTGCAAAGCCCTATACTCGTATTTGGTGATGTCGCGAGCAAAATTCAGAATTCTTCCATACTCTCCTCTAAAGTCTGCCAATACCCCAGGTTCTGCCATTGACACAATCTTGTGAACAGGATCCAGAATAAGTGATGGGAACTTGTACACTATAATATTCTTTCTTTTCTCAGTACTCATTCTCAACAGTCTTCAAAAACCGGAATCAAAGTTAGGATGCAACCCTGCAAATGAACAAACATGTTAGGATGCAAAATGATGATGCAAATGCACACATGGGATCAAGGATGCCACACAGACTAGACAACTGCTTCACTGAACAACTGTATAATCTCAAAGATCTGCCCAAATACCCAGAATACCAGAATAACCATAGTACCACACTAATAAATTTGCTGATCAGAAAGCCGGGTATGTTGAAGGTCAAGGTTACCTGCAAACCTGTAAACACCCTGCTCTCTCACATGTGGGTAATAGAAAGCCTAGGATCCTTAATATCACGGGCTCTCAGGTCGAGAAATGATGATACGTTCACCATTTCTGGTTTGGCATCATCACCAATCGAGGAGGCCTCAACTGATAACCCCTCAAAAAAAGAAACATCCCATGGCAAGTCATCAGTTTCGGCACTGAGGTCGAGAAGCAATAGTACATTCATCCCTCGGGGTAGAGTACTATCGCCAATCGAGGAGTGCTTCCACTGATTCTTTTCCAAAAGGAAACCCTATAGCAAGTTCCCAGCATTGGGTCCTCGGATCGACATGTGTAATGGGTTTGCCATTTCTGGTCTGCCATTATCACGTCTCGGGAGGAGTGCCGTTACTGAGTCCTCGGGAATGGCCGCCAGAGTCGACAATTCTCCAAGTTACATTCAATCATCTGCACCAATGCGCAGGATAAAACATTACCAAAGAAAACCTCGTCTGGATGTGGAGTTTTCATGTATACTACGTCTGGCCAAATGCCACACAAGTCACACTACTTTCCACGCTAATCCTACGTGTACGCTCAAGCCTGGGTATTAGGCTTATCTCTCAGAACTCCCAACCCACCAAACAGGAAAATAGTGCAGCAGTTGATAATAATATGCAATGCAATAAATGCGGTAAAAATAAAATAAAACAAATAAAGCAAAACAAAAAGCAAAAACACCCAAAGAGAACAAAAACAAACAAGCGCTAGGACAAACCCGCTTAGGGAACGATTGTCCCCAGCAGAGTCGCCAGCTGTCGCTCCCAGGATTTTCATCCAGGTACAAACGCGAAAGTGGCGCGAAACACAGAGTCGCCAGCCGTGTATATTTATCCCAAGAGAGGGAAAGGGAACACCGCATAAACCTGAGGAAGAGGGAAAGGAATGGTCATCGCAACCATAGCCTGGGTTCGGGAGTCGGTTACGCGAGGGGAAGGTATTAGCACCCCCACGCATCCATCGTACTTGATGGGATCCACGCTTGTTATCTAATCTAAAGGTGAGTTATCCTAGAATCTATGGCTGTACTGAAACGGGGAAGGGGAAAACAAAGACAGAATCGGTAGGACGTCGACGTGTTAGGCCTACGTACTCCTTTTGTGCAATGGGAAATTCAGAGTCAACGTAGTTCGGACCAAGTTCTTTTTGTGTTTTTTATGAGCGACGTTAAGTTCGCGTCCGGCAGTTAGGGTCGATGCCTGTTTGCGACTCAGACTGAAAGTAACGTGCCCTTTTGAAAATAGCCTTTAATTTGACAATCCCGAAGGACAAAAGGTTTGAAGTTTGTTTGTATTTTTTAAGACAGAAGTGACTTGAGTTAGTTCATAACCCAACTTGAACCAAAGTCTATGACACGGGAACGAATGCGTCGCATGGTCGCCCCCAATGGGACGTATGCTCAAGACTCTAGAAGAGAGAAGGGGGACCCCTCAATCTTCACTTCCTATGTTTAAGGCTTGTGTGCAAGGCAAGTTGACCTTATTAAGTGTCTTAGAAATTGTTATGAGATGAGAAGAGGGACTCAAAAGAAAAGAAAAACACTAAGGGAATTCTATCCTAATGTTATCATGCAAAGATGGCCCTAAGGGGAGGTTTAGGAGGGAAGACTACCTAATGTTAGCATGCAAAGGATTGAAAGCCTAATGTCTCTCCTACCTCCAACTTAATCAGAAATTAAGCGGAGCTAGGAATCCTAAGGGGATCATGTGAACAAGCGCAAGTAAGCATTAACCAATTCAATCACATATAAAGTGAAATCCAAAACCTAAGGAAAAGAAATGAGAAGGAGAGAATGAGGGTGAACATGGATGACTATCCACACCCTTAAATAACTTACCTCAGCCCCTGCATAAAAGGTTAGTGCAAAACAGACATAAGTAATTATAAGACAAATGAAACCCAAGCAAGTAATCAGACATGATCAAAGATGTGCATAAAAGAAGACCTCGAGCAAAGAGCAATCAAACAATTAGCAAAACATCTCCCAAAATTACCAAATTAATTCCCAAAACACCCCAACCAGTGGCAAACAACATGTCAAAAGCTCATGCCAAAATTCCCAAGATAGGTCACTCAAACAATTATGCAAATTCAGATGGGAATTATGAACTGGCATGCAAAAGAAAGGGACTAAAATGCAATATGAAATGATTTTAAAAATGAGAGAAAAATGTTTTAATGTAATTCAATGTGTTGATGAAGCAATGCAAAAAGAATGAGTTCAAAATGTTTTATGGATGATGAGAAATAAATTCTACAATGCAATGTGTGCAAAATGAAACAAATTCAAAAAAGAAATTATTAAAATAATTAATTCAGACGCCAAAAATAAAATAAAATAATAAAATAAAATTTGGGAAAATTTTACAAAACGCTAAGCATGACTCATGAATTTTCTGGTAATTTTTGGATGCAATTATCTATTTAAAAAAAATAAAAATGAAATGCAATAATAAAATAAAAATGAAAATAAAGAAATAAACATGGGGGTATGAATAGCAGCTGGTTCACGTTGGGAATAAACCTGGGCCCAAAGGAGGGGGTGTGGATATCAAGCCCACACACCGAACCCATCAGCGAAAATAAAATAAAAAACAGAGGAGAACATGTGGACTTCAGTCAACCCACAGACCCAATCATGACCACACAACCCATCCAACGCACACCATCAGTCAACACAATCACAAAAGTAAGCAAGATCAATGGCCATGATTAAAAGTGCACCATAAGAAGCGTGCACGCGCATACACCAATTATTCAGAAATAAAATAAATAACACACGTGATTAGCACGTGGTATTTTAATGTGCTGTCAATCATTCAGCCATTGGAGTCATCCTACGCATGCAAAATAGTCAATCAAATTAAATATTAATCAAGACCAGTGGCCCAAATTGAGAGTACACAACAAGAAGCGTGGGATGACACGTACATAAACAATGAAAATAAAACAGATTTAATGAAACGTGGCAACGCCTGGACCACACGATCAAAGCCATCAACGGCTGGGAACTCATTTTCTCCATTGGAACCCTAGCCTTGCCGGCGATCAAGCCAGACGCCGGAACCCTAGCTCCGGTCGTCACTTCCGGCCACCTGCAACCCCAAAAAACCCAGAACGTGCAAACGAGCATACCCTCTTGACCAGAATTTCATCAGGATCAATAATATCACATAAAAAATCACAAACAATGCATCAATAAGGAGATTCGAATGAAACAAAGTTAGGTCCAAAACTTTTAAACTCACGAAACAACCAAATCATTCGTCCAAACTCAAAACAAAATACATCAGAATCATCAATGAGTGTCACAGATCATTATACGCATCAGAAAATTGAGTTTTAAGAGCATGCAAATTGACCCTAACCTGAGATTATGCAATACGTATCCTTATTGTTAGCTCCAGATGATGAGTGCTTTGTGCTCTATGGATTCCAAGGATCAAGATTGTGAAGAAATTTTGTGAAAAGCCCTAATGGATTATCAGATTCGAAGGAATCAAGCTTTAGGGTTGAAATTTTTGTTCTCCTCCAAATCACGTGTCTCCTCCCCTCACCAGTGCATGAGTAAGCTTAAATACATTAGGTTATCCCACTGATTAGCATTTGGGCCTTGTTAATTCCTCACTTAATGAGTTTTGGGTGATTTTGTAAATTTGCATAATGTGAAATACACCCTCCTCCATGCATGTACACCCAAGCCTCTTATGATGGATCATTCACATTTCAATTGCTAATCACACCTGAATTGGATTTGGGCCTTGAGATGTCTTGGTTTATGAATTTTCAATGATCTTGCAATTTTGCATAATGGGGAATAAGTGATGAATAAGCCATGGATCCACTTGATTCAAAGGCCAAAAATGATCTTTATGGAATGTACTTTGATGTTAGAATGTGCCTTGAAGCAATGGAACCAATTATAGGTCTATATGTCCCAAAATGCAAAAGTTGTGAAAATGGAACCATAAGGAAACCCTAAAAACCACTTTGCCTTCTTTTGATCATAACTTGAGTTTCACAAATGATATGGAGGCCATCTAGTACTTGTTGGAAAGGGCCGAAAAAGATCTTCAACTTTCATGTTTAAGAAAAATTAATTTGAAGCTTCTTGGATGGTGAAAAGTCAGGTTGAATGTAGTGTAAAAACTTGCCAAAAATGGAAACTTTTAAATTATAGGTCCTTTCCAAATTTAGTAACTTTTGTACCAACCCTTGATTCTTGATAAATGGTATGAAACTTGACCCTTGAAGGCCATATGAGGATGTGAGACCTTGAAAACCTTGAAGAGAACCTCAAAATTTCACAGTTGACTTCCCTTCTCACTGTTGACTTTTCTCCAATTCTCCTGATTTGCAATCCATTGGCCAATTGAACCTCTTATGGACCAAACTGATGGACAATCTTCCATTGCTAGATACTTGGGGACCCAAGGAAAACCATGGAATCAATTCTTGCTCAAAAAATCAGAAATAAACTGGCTTTATAGCAAACCTTAATTTTGGTACCCTCAGTCTAGGAGGAAATAACACAGTCTCCAAATCCAAATTCCTCTGAATATGATGTGTATCCTCTCCAACAAAGATAAGATATACCATTTGGTGATGATAAAAACCCAAGAAGCTTGCCCATTGGAGCAATAAACCCAAGAATCTCAAAACCCTAATTTCTGCACTGGTTAGGAGACAGTGGTTCACTTGAGATCTCCTGCCAATTGTGAACTCTTGATGATGTGATAGACCAAATAGGATCCCTTGGCCTCCAAGGCCCCTTAGTGACTCAAATAATGGTGGCATCAATAACCATTTCTCCTCTTGATCTCTAGGACAATATACAGACTCTTGCTTGATCCTTTGAAGAACACCTTCTCCTCTTGAGCTGCCTCAGACACCTTGACCCCATGCTAAGAACCAATGATATGCACACATGATGATGCAAAATGAAATGAAACATAAGCCAGTTAATACTAAAGTAAGGAGAGCAAATTTTGGGGTGCTACAGAGGGCATCTGAGTGATGGCTTCTGTAAAAGGTATAGTGATGTTTAATTGTTTCAGAAGTTCAACAAATTTCTTGAATTGCCCTGCAGTTTTGGAATTTTTCAATCTTTGAGGATACGGAATAGGTGGTTTATAAGGTGGTGGAGGCACATAAGGTTTTTCTTTGTTTACGGCCTCTTGGTCATTCTCTTCCTTTTCCTTGGGTTCATTCTCTTTCTCAGTTGTTGTGTTGTTAGCAGATTTTTGGTACATGGCTGGATTTTGAAGTCTTGGATCAATGGGTTCATCTAATTCTTTTCCACTTCTCAGTATAACAGTATTTGCATGTCCTTTAGGATTTGGTTGTGGCTGTCCAGGAAACGTTCCAGCAGTAGGTGCTTGTTGTTGGGCCACTTGGGAAATTTGTGTTTCAAGCATTTTGTTGTGAGTGGCCAAAGCGTCTACTTTGTTTGCTAATTTCTTAATTTGTTCACTAGTGTGTACGTTTTGATTCAGGAACTCTTTGTTTGTCTGAGTCTGGGTAGCTATGAAGTTTTCTATCATCAGTTCAAGGTTAGACTTCCTAGGAACATTTGAAGCAGCTGTTGCAGCCTTTTGGTAACCTGGTGGTGCAGCAGGTGCTTGACCAGGTGCATACAGTGCATTGTTGTTTTTGTAAGAGAAGTTTGGATGATTCTTCCAACCAGGATTGTAGGTATTTGCGTAAGGGTTTGCTTGAGCATAATTCACTTGATCTGTAGAGGCTCCTGCTAAAACTTGGAATTTAGGGGCAGCGTGTCCAGCTGTTCCACATAATTCGAAGTTTGGCGCTACAGCAGCCACGGTGGCTGTGGGTGTTATGGTCAAATTATCTATCTTTTGAACTATTGCATCTACCTTAGCACGGACATGATCTAGGCTAGAAACTTCGTACATTCCTCCTTTTGGTTGGGATTTCTCCACTTGAGTTCTTTCACCTCCCCATTGGTAGTGATTCTGAGCCATGCTCTCGATGAGTTGTTGGGCTTCATCATAGGGTTTATCCATGAGTGTACCACCAGCGGCGGCATCTATTGTCAATCTTGTATTGTATAAGAGACCATTGTAAAACGTGTGGATAATTAACCAATCCTCAAGACCATGATGCGGGCATATCCTCCTCATATCTTTGTATCTTTCCCAAGCATCATATAAAGACTCGTTGTCTTTTTGTCTGAAGCTGTTGATTTGGGCTCTCAGCATAGCTGTTTTGCTTGGTGGAAAATATCGTGCTAGAAAGACCTTCTTTAAATCCTCCCAAGAAGTAATAGAATTGGATGACAAGGATTGCAACTAAGCCCAAACTCTATCTCTTAATGAGAAAGGAAAAAGACGTAGTCTTATGGCGTCTGAGGTTACACCATTTGCTTTCACTGTGTCTGCGTACTGCACAAACTTGGTCAGATGTTTGTTCAGATCTTCTGTTGGGTTTCCAGAGAATTGATTTTGTTGCACAACAGATAACAGCGAGGGTTTCAACTCGAAATCGTTTCGGTTGATAGCTGGAGCGACAATGCTGTTGTGAGGTTCTTGTTGAGATGCGGCAGCATAATACTTAAGAGGTCGGTTTTGTGGTGGGTCAGCCATTTCTATTTCTGATTCGGAATCTGATTCAGATTCAAGTTCAGGGTCTGATTGAGATTCAGGTTCTGATAAAGGAAAAGGGATATTGTGAGCTAAGCAGTATTCTTGGATACGTCTTTTTACGGTAAGAAGACGTTCAGGTTCGTCTGTCGGTCGTATGAGGTCTTCGCCAGAAGAGCGAGTACTTGGCATACAATCGACAGAAAGGGAATTTTGGTTTTTTTGCCTTAGTCTATACGATGTAACAAAGGAATTACGATGTCGACTTAATTAGTCCCCGACAACGGCGCCAAAAACGTGACCGCTCTATTTAGTGTGCCTAAATAAATCTAACTGTAAGTATACAGTCGTATCGCGTAGTTTTAAAAGATTATCGATCCCACAGAGACTAGAAATCGAACGCACCGTTATCTATCGTTACTATGTTTATCTAAGGCTAATCAGAATTGGTTTTTAAGTTCAAACGGAAAATTAAAGAGAAATTAAAATTTGGGAATACTAGTTATGAATAAGATATCGGTATATAATTCGGTAAACCTACGTGGAATTAATTAAACCTAGGCGTATAAAGATTTATCACCCTATGCATCTGTAGGAAAACCAGTTTAAAAGCCCTCACCTCACACTCCCGTGGTTATTGCTTCGGACTATACTCTTAAGTCAATATGTCTGCTCTCGCTAGCCCATATGAGGTTAAAAATACTTTTTGAAAACTAATAAGACCTAATTAACTTTAAAGCGCTTCCGCTGTTTTTAAAACTAATGCCCGATTTCAGCTATCCGGCTAAAGCCTCACACTCCCGTGGTCTTGACCTTAACCTTTGTTACCTTTTTACTCTCATAATAAAAGTTGGGTTTAAAATTAAGAAATCGAAGCCATAAGAAGAGTTAATTATTGATTTTAGCTTAGAGTTATTTAATCCATTTGGTTACTTCATTACATACCGATAAGATCGGTTTAGCTAGACATAATTACGAACTTAAACATAAAGGCAAAGAGATAAATAGACATAGACATAATTAAGAAGGAAATAAACAATGCTTTGAATTAAATAATGGAAACCTGGTAATTCGTAATAACAGCAATAACAATCCCTCCACAAGCTGGTAGGTTCTTGCTTGAATAAAGTAATTGGCAAATGATGAAGGTAATGAAACAAAAACTAAAACTAAGTTGTAATAGTTCCTCAATGTGAGAAACTATTACTTTGTTCGGTAATAGGTAACAAGGAATGGAAATGCAAACAAAGCAAAACAAAATCTGGAAATAATTTGGCAGCAAAACGGTACTTCAGAATGCAGAAAAATGGCCACCCTTTGTTCTTCGTGATCACCTGTATTTATAGACTGAGTTGAGGTAGAGGTTGGAGAGAATGTTGACAGTTACGTGACTTTTGGACCTAGCATTCTTCGAAGGATAATGTGATCGTGTGAAACTGCTCCTCTGGAAACTCGTAACCACGTTTCTGTTAACGGATTAAACATATTTTGTGCGCATGACGATCGTAATGGATTGTGACGGTCGTGGTGGATTTCGCAACTGCCACGGTCGTGGTGGACTGTGACGATCGTCACAGCAGCAATTTTTGGATTATGCTGTTTTGCTTCACTTTTCTGCTCTTTTCTTGCATGTTTTGGTTCTTTTCCACACTTAGCATACTTTGACTTGGAAAATGGAATTACCTGCAAAAACACTTAAATAATCTCGAGAAAATCAGATATTAGACGAAAACGGAATAAGAAACTAACATAAATCGAAGTAAAAATATGATATAAATTCGTGTTATCAGATTGACCTTGTGATAATTGATTTTGGCAATCTGTAACAACGCCAGTTGTTCTTCATGTTAAATGTAATTCATAGTGTCGAAGTCGAAGTCGAAGCATTCATGTGTCGAATAGTTTCGACAGATTCATTTTTAGATTTGATTGGATTCTGTTTTGATTAGATTAGATTTTATATGATTTAGATTAGATTTGATATTTTGGGCTTTTAGAGTTTTGGGCCTTTGTAAATCTAAATCTATAAATAGGGAGTTTCCCTTGTACATTGAAACACAATTGCATTCACAGTTTGCAGATTAGCACGTGAATAATAGCAATAGAAGAAATCCCACAGTTCGTGGGTAGAAACATTTCCTCCAAATATTTCTCTTCTCGCTCTTTTCTTTCTTGCTGTTAGTTGTTCTTCTTCTTCTTTCTTTGTTCTTCATTGTCATTACGAATTGTTTGTGGGTTGGTGATCAATCTTGAGATCAAGATTGAAGCAAAATCATCATAGGGTGTGGTGAATTTCCAACATTTGGTATCTAGAGCTCCGGTTGCGATTCAAGGAGGAAAATCATGATGGCTATGAATCATTCAAATGGACACTTTCTGGCGACCCTACCAATTCTCAAGAAAGATAATTATGAGAATTGGTGCAAGCAGATCAAGGTGGTTTTCTGTTATCAAGATCCGTGGGATCTTGTGAAGGAAGGAGTAACACCGCTTGGGGAGAACGCGACAGATCAAGAAAAGGCTGCACTCAAAGATTTGAAGAAGAAATATTATAAAGAGCTGTTTATAATCCATCAATGTGTTGATCCAGATAACTTTGAAAAAGTTAGCGATGCAGAATCAGTAAAGGAAGCATGTGAGATTCTTGAAAAGTCATTTGGAGGTGCAGAGAAGGTGAAAGAGGTAAGGTTACAAACTCACAAGAGAACCTATGAGTTGCTTCAGATGGAAGACAACGAAAGTATTACATATTTCTTCACCAGAGTTACAAAACTGGTGAATCAAATCAAAGTATGTGGAGAAACGCTGACGACGAAAATAGTAGTCTCAAAGATTTTGAGATCGTTGGCTCCTAAGTTCGACCACGTGGTAGTAGCCATAGAAGAGTCGAAAGATTTGTCAGTATTGACGAAGGAAGAGCTTCAAGGGACGCTTGAGTCTCATGAACAAAGGATGGTTGAGAGAGCTGCAGGAATGTCGAAGAGTGATATGGCTTTGTAGGCGCAGTTAGAAAAGGAAAGGAAAGGCAAAGGAAATGTGAATGGCAACAAAGATAGAGGAGGCAGTAATTCGACTCAGAAGAAACCTTGGAACCAAGGCAACCAAAGAGGTGGTGCTGCAGGTAGAGGAAGAGGTGGTGGTCGAAAGCCAGACAAAAGTCACATTCAATGTTTCAATTGTCAGAAGTATGGCCATTATGTTAGTAACTGTCCAGAAAAGAAGAAAAATCAAGAAACTGATGCAAATCCGGCGAAGCATGAAGAAGAAGAGACGTTGCTGATGGTCACAATGAAAGATGAAGAGAGATTCCAAGATCAGTGGTACTTGGACTCAGGATGCTCATCACACATGACTGGAAGGAAAGATTGGTTTGTCAACATGAAGCCCTCGTCGAAGAACACGGTGAAGTTTGCGAATGACAACACTCTAGCAGTTGAAGGTGTTGGTGATGTTCTGATTATGAGGAAAGATGGCAAAAGGTCAACAATTTCCAATGTGTTATACATACCAGGCATGAAGAGTAATTTGCTCAGTATAGGGCAGCTTGTCGAAAAGAACTACAAGATAGTTGTCGAAGACAAGATGATGAGAGTTCTCGACGTAGGTGGTAGGTTGATCTTGAAGGCTCCAATGTCTCAGAATAGGACCTTCAAGATTGAACTCAATGTGATGGAGCACAAGTGTCCAGCAACAGCAGCCAGCAGAGATGAGTGGTTATGGAACTTTCGACTAGGCCATCTCAACTTCAATGACATCAGAGAACTGAAGAGAAGAAATATGGTTTCAGGATTACCAGAAATCGACATTCCTAGTGAAGTCTGTGAAGAGTGTGTTCAGTCGAAACAACATAAGAATAGCTTCAGCAAGGATGCAGGAAGGAAGTCGAAGGCAATTCTTGAAGTCATATACTCTGATGTATGTGGTCCAATCCAGGTGGATTCGATTGGTGGCAACAGATATTTTGTCACGTTTATAGATGACTTCAGTAGAAAGTTATGGACTTACCTCATCAAGAAAAAAAGTGATGTGTTTGAGGTATTTGTCAGATTCAAATCCATGGTCGAAAGACAGAGTGGTCGAAGGTTGAAAACTCTGAGAACTGATGGTGGTGGAGATTATGTGTCGAAAGAGTTCGATGCATTGTGTAGAAAAGAAGGGATTGTGCATGAGGTGGTGCCACCCTACACTCCACAGCAGAATGAGATTGCAGAACGCAAGAACAGAACCATCATGAACATGGTAAGAAGTATGTTAAATAGAAAGCATCTACCCAAATAATTATGGGGAGAAGCAGTTTCAACAACAACATATCTTTTGAACAGATGTCCGACGAAGAAGCTTGAAGGAGTCACACCAGAAGAATGTTGGTCTGGTGACAAGCCTAGTCTCAGTCACTTGAAAGTGTTTGGATCTATAGCACATAGACATGTGCCAGATCAGTTGAGAAGAAAGCTTGATGACAAGTTGAATCAGATGATCTTGATAGGATATCATTCGACTGGAGGTTACAAGCTGTTCGACCCAGTGAATAAGCATGTAGTGATCAGCAAAGATGTGATCATAGATGAGCTTAAAGAATGGGATTGGAAAGAGAAAGCCAAGAAGGATTCAGTGAGAATCTCTTGTGAAGAACCAGTCACTGAAGTCGAAAGAGAAGTTCGACAAGAACCAGTTGCAGATGAAGCAGGTTCAAGCAGGCCTCAACGAACAAGACACATGCCTGCAAGGTTGCAAGAATGTGTAATTACATCAGATGATATGGTCGATGAAGAGGGTGAGCTAGTACATTATGCTTTCTACGCAGATGTCGAACCAGTCAATGCAGCTGAGGCATTGAAAGATTCGAAGTGGGTGAAAGCAATGAATGAAGAGTTAGAATCCACCGAAGTCAACAACACATGGTCACTTGTCGAATTGCCTCAAGGCAAGAAGGCAATTGATGTGAAGTGGGTTTACAAGGTAAAGGTGAATCCTAGAGGAGAAGTAACTCGACACAAGGCGAGACTTGTGGCGAAAGGATTTCTTCAGAAGGAAGGAATCGACTTCGATGAAGTGTTCGCACCTGTTGCTAGGATCGAAACAATCAGGTTGGTAGTTAGTCTAGAAAATATGAACAATTGGCACACATGTCAAATGGACGTGAAGTGTGAATTCCTTAATGGTCCCCTAGATGAAGAAGTTTATGTCGCACAACCAGCTGGGTATGTGAAACGAGGCGAAGAAGGAAAGGTGTACAGGCTTCATAAAGCCCTGTATGGACTTAAGCAAGCTCCAAGAGCTTGGAATAAGAAAATCGACAGCTTCTTAAGGGAGAAGGAATTTGTAAAGTGTACAACTGAACATGGAGTATATGTAAGAAGAAGCAATGGCGAATTGCTTATACTATGTCTCTATGCCGATGATTTGTTGATAGCAGGAAGTTGCAAGAAGGAGATCGAAGATTTCAAACATGACCTAAGTGAGGAGTTTGAAATGTCAGACTTGGGAGATCTCTCATATTTCCTTGGCATCGAATTCTACAAAACTAGTAGAGGGTTGATGATGCACCAACGAAGATATGCAGGCGAAATACTCAAGAGATTTGAGATGCAAGATTGCAACTCAACTTCGATTCCAGCTGAGACCAGACTGCAACTGTCGAAGGACCCAGACGAAGATGATGTCGACCCAACCAAATACAGAAAACTTATTGGGTCACTTAGATACCTTTGTCACACAAGGCCTGACTTAGCATACAGTGTTGGTATGGTAAGTAGATTCATGTAGAAGCCAAAGGTATCATACCTAACAGCGACGAAGAGGATACTGAGGTATCTGAAAGGGACTCTCGACTATGGCATTTTATTTCCTGCAGCTGACGAAGGGAAAGAATGCAAGTTAGTGGGATACACAGACTCTAGCTGGTGTAGTGATGCAGAAGATAGAAAATCCACAGCTGGATATGTGTTTATGTTAGGTGGTGCACCAGTTGCTTGGAGTTCGAGAAAGGAGCCAGTAGTGGCATTGTCATCATGCGAAGCAGAATATGTAGCTGCTTCTCTTTGTGCATGTCAAGCAACCTGGATGGTGAACTTGGTCGAAGAGATTACAGGTAGGGGTGTTCATTGGTTCGGGCAAATCCGAACCAAACCGGAATCCAAACCAAACCATGGTGTTTGGTTCGGGCATTAACCGAACCAAACCAATGAAACCCGATGTTAATTGGTTCAGACAACGGATTTTCAAAATTCTACCCGCAAGCCCGTCTACCCGAACCAACCAAATCAATTCATATAATTTATATCATTATAATGGAAACTAGTATAAGATATTCAACTTTAAAAAAGAAGAAAAATGAAACATATTTGTGACATTCACAATCCATATGAAAATACGAAAAATACATAAAAAAAAACTATATTATTATAGAAAATGAGTTGATGTAAATTAGAAAATTTTAAAAATATTTTCGCATATTTGTTTCTAATGTATCCGATCAATCCAACTCAAACCAATCCGTTATTTCTCGGTTTGGTTCGGTTTGGGTTTTATAGAAAAAATATGAAAATCCAATCCAAACCAATCCATATATTTTTGATCGGTTTGGGTATCAG
This sequence comes from Lathyrus tuberosus, assembly GCA_022829125.1. Classification (NCBI taxonomy): domain Eukaryota; kingdom Viridiplantae; phylum Streptophyta; class Magnoliopsida; order Fabales; family Fabaceae; genus Lathyrus; species Lathyrus tuberosus. Next base: position 1,351,080 of record JALAZF010000274.1, on the reverse strand, counting down.
ATTCACTCAAAACCAAACCAAACCGGCCCGCGAACACCCCTAATTACATGGAAGAATCATGGAGCAATTACCATGAAAATCGACAGCATGTCAGCTATCAATTTGGCGAAGAATCCAATAGCTCACGGTCGAAGCAAGCACATCGAAATGAGGTTCCATTATCTTCGAGAGCAGGTAGCAGAAGGGAAGATGAATTTGGAACACTGCAGAACTGAGAATCAGATTGCAGATATCATGACGAAGGGAGTGCAGGTCGAAGTATTCAAGAAGCTAAGATCGATGATGAATGTAGATAGTTTAGACACAATGAATTAGGTGGTGTGTTAAATGTAATTCATAGTGTCGAAGTCGAAGTCGAAACATTCATGTGTCGAATAGTTTCGACAGATTCATTTTTAGATTTGATTGGATTCTGTTTTGATTATATTATATTTTATATGATTTAGATTAGATTTGATATTTTGGACTTTTAGAGTTTTGGGCCTTTGTAAATCTAAATCTATAAATAGGGAGTTTCCCTTGTACATTGAAACACAATTGCATTCACAGTTTGCAGATTAGCAAGTGAATAATAGCAATAGAAGAAATCCCACAGTTCGTGGGTAGAAACATTTCTTCCAAATATTTCTCTTCTCTCTCTTTTCTTTCTTGCTGTTAGTTGTTCTTCTTCTTCTTTCTTTGTTCTTCATTGTCATTACGTATTGTTTGTGGGTTGGTGATCAATCTTGAGATCAAGATTGAAGCGAAATTATCGTAGGGTGTGGTGAATTTCCAACACTTCAGCAAGCACAATTGTTTCAAGGTAACCAATTCCAATCATGGGTTCATAGACCTTTGGCACGAAGAAGATTTTCCATCGACTCACTCCAATGATCATAACGAAGACCATCAAAATGAGGAATTTTTTACAAAAGCTTTTCGTCACTCATCTTTTGTGTTTTTTTAGCTAAGCTGCCACCTAATTTCAAACTGCTGATTTATTCATAGAGCATGGACTATTAAATATGATGGAGTTTTTTTATATATATTGTATTCATTTGGAAGACGTAGCTTGGTAACATCAGTTTATCTCGAAAGTGAATCATAAATCATAATACTATTTCGACAGCTAATGTTCTGGTGATGATATACAGAGTGAGGTAGAATTTAGGTGTATTATGTTTACTTTAAGTTCCTCTCTGTGCTACATCAGGGAAGGATGATGTAATCAATCCCAAGAGCAATAATATAAGACTTTGATGGAAAATTGGTATAGGATGCTCAACACCAGACAACGGTCCCACAACAAATAGTTTTATCCATGACTCCTTCACTCCAACTTCACCCAAAATGAATATGTGAAAAGTAGCTGCTGCCTCTTTATAATTTGAAATCCAACCGATTGATCCATTTAACACCATTAAGTATTTATACACGAATCTAGAATTAATATTACCAATGTCAATATGAGCGTCACCCATATTTGTGGGTATGGATGTTTTAACAAACACCTCATTGCTTAAATCGAATGACACCAAATAAAATTCTTTACACGTTTCACTTTTAGTCCACCAATGACACACTCCATCCATGTACGCTAGAGCACCTACACTACCATGAAATTGTTCAGGCATGTATGTCTATATTGTTGGGCTTAGTGGTCTCTTGATTGGGTCTATTGTATCATTAGGCGCTGGCCTTATATTGACTTGTATTGTATTGACACATATAAGGCATTTGCCCAAGTAATGAATGAGTAATCCACACTTTACCCTAACAATTGGTATCGTGGAGCCCAGATCCATTTTTCACCAACAAAAAATCAAACTGCAGTTTTTTTTTTCAATGGTTCTAACCGTTTCGTGCTCTCTCTTACCTTTCCGATTGACTTTCCGACGACTTCCTCCGCCTTTCATGGCTGACTCTTCCAACTTCATGCAACCGGCGATACCCAAGTTTGATGACTATTATGAGCACTGGGCGATGCTTATGGAAAACCTTCTTCGATCGAAGGAATATTGGGGTCAGATTGAACACGGTGTCACCGTCGCACCGGCGAATGCTACTGCCGCTCAACTGCAAGCTGCCGCGGACAGTAAACTCCGCAATTTGAAGGTCAAGAACTATCTTTTCCAATCTATCGATCGCTCGATCTTGGAGACGATTATCACTCGTGACACTGCACAAGATATCTGGGAGGCGATGCGAAAGAAGTATCAAGGTTCTACGAAGGTCAAGCGAGCACAGCTACAATCGTTACGGCGAGAATATGAGATTCTTGCAATGGGGGAAAATGAGACGGTGAATGATTACTTTGCAAGAACGCTTGCAATTGTGAATCGGATGACAAGCCATGGTGAACGGCTTGAACAACTCACTGTGGTTGAAAAGATTCTTCGATCTATGCCACCAAAATTCAACTATGTGGTGTGCTCCATTGAGGAATCGAATGATGTTACTACCCTCTCCATTGATGAGTTGCAGAGCAACCTACTTGTTCATGAGGGACGAATGTAGTGTCAGAAGGACCAAAGCGATGAACAAGCGCTGAAGGTAGCTGGTGCAAGCAAGGGTGTTGACAGGGGTAAAGGACGATCCTCCTCAAGAGGTAGAGGGAGAGGAAGACAAAATAAAGAAACTGTTCAATGCTATAAGTGTCACAAGTTTGGACACTATCAACAGGAGTGCCCTGAATGGGACAATGCAAATTATGCTGAAATATATGATGAAGAAGAAATGCTACTGATGGCTAATTCCAACTGTGAAAGCACCAAAGAGGAGATTTGGTATCTTGATTCCGGATGCAGCAATCATATGATTGGCACAAAGGAGTGGTTACATGATTTTGATGATAGCTTCACAGAATCAGTCAAGCTAGGGAATGACTCCAAAATGGCAGTTATGGGCAAAGGCAACATCAAACTGAACATTGGAGGGAAGGTACATGTTATCACTGATGTTTACTATCTTCCTGGGCTAAGTAGCAATTGTTGAGTGTTGTCCAACTTCAACAGAGGAATTTAACAATAGTTTTCAATAGGGATATCTGCCAAGTGATTCACAATGAAAAGGGCTTAATTCTCACCACTCAAATCTCAAGCAATAGAATGTATAAGATTTTTGCTCCTGTAATTCTGCCCAAGTGTCTGCAAGTAAGCAAGATTGATGAATCTTACTTGTGGCACCACAGGTATGCTCACCTCAGCTTCAAGGGTTTAAAAACTCTTAATCAAAAGCAAATGGTGAAGGGACTACCAGAGATGAGAGCCACAGAAGATAAATGTGAAGATTGCTTAATTGGTAAACAACAAGAGATAACATCCCTAAGAAAGCTAGTTGGAGAGCTTCCCAAAGGCTTGAATTAGTGCACTCTGACATATATGGTCCAATTAAACCAGAATCCAATGGAGGTAACAAGTACTTTATTACCTTTACAGATGACTTCTCTAGGAAAACTTGGACTTATTTTTTGCAAGAAAAATCTGCAGCTCTTGAATTCTTTAAAAAATTCAAGTCTCTAGTTGAAAAAGAATCCAATTGTGTTATTCAATGTCTTAGAACTGACAGGGGAGGGGAATTTACATCAACAGCCTCCAATGAATTCTGTAGCTCACAAGGAATAAAAAGATAGTTGACTGCTGCTTACACACCTCAGCAGAATGGAGTATCAGAGAGAAAAAAATAGGACTATAATGAACATGGTAAGGAGCATGATGTCAGCTCGAAGTGTTCCCAAGAGATTCTGGCCTGAAGTTGTAAACTGGGCTACATATGTTATGAACAGATGTCCTACCTTTGCTGTGCAAAACATGACTCCAGAAGAAGCATGGAGTAATATAAAACCCTCAGTCCATCATTTTAAAGTGTTTGGCTGTATGGCACATGTGCATATTCCTGATGTGCATAGAAAGAAATTGGATGGGAAGAGTACCAAGTGCATTCTCCTTGGTGTTAGTGAAGAATCCAAGGCTTACAAGTTATACAATCCTACTGAAAAGAAGATTATTATTAGCAAGGATGTTGTCTTTGAAGAACTAAAAAGCTGGGACTGGGGCAACAAAGGTGGTAATAAGGAAAGAAATCAGATTGCTAACAATGAAGAGGAGCAGAATGTTGAGGCACAAGATAGTCAAGATGAGAATGAAGCTGATGGAAACACTAATGCTGCAAATGAGAATGATAACAGTGCAGAAGAAGGACAAGAAACTGGTGAAGAACACAGTGATAGCGACAGTGCAGAAGAAAGACCTGCTAGGACAAGGCAACCACCTAGCTACCTCAGAGACTATGTCACAGATTTGGAAGATCAACAGGACTCAGTGCAGAGTTTTGCCCTGTTTAGCTTAAAAGAAGATCCTGAGACTTATGATGAAGCTGTTAAACATGAAGTATGGAGAAAGACAATGGAGTCAGAAATTGATTCTATTAAGAGGAATGACACTTGGGTACTAACTGAACTTCCACAAGGTGTGAAGTCTATTGGGGTGAAGTGGATTTTCAAAACAAAATACAATGAGGATGGAAGAATTGAGAAGAACAAAGCTAGACTTGTGGCAAAGGGATATGCTCAAAGGTATGGTATTGACTATAGTGAAGTGTTTGCCCCTGTGGCCAGATGGGATACCATAAGAACTATACTCTCACTGGCAGCATTTAAGAGTTGGAGTGTTTTTCAATTAGATGTCAAGAGTGCTTTTCTGCATGGTGAATTAATTGAAGATGTGTATGTGGATCAACCATTGGGCTTTGAAACAAAAAACAAGAATCAAGTGTACAAGCTCAAAAAGGCATTATATGGATTGAAACAAGCCCCTAGGGCTTGGTACAGCAAGATAGAGTCTTACTTCATTATTGAGAAATTCATGAAGTACTCTCATGAACACACACTGTTTGTTAAGTGTGAAGGAAAAAACAAGATTCTAATTGTCAGCTTATATGTAGATGACTTAATCTACACTAGAAATAATGAACAAATGATGAAGCAGTTCAAAGAATCTATTGAAGAAAAATTTGCCATGATTGATTTGGGAAAAATGAAGTATTTCTTGGGGGTTGAAGTGAATCAGACCCAACAAGAAATCTTCATTCATCAACACAAATATGCCTCTGAGATACTTAGCAGATTTGGAATGGCAGATTGTAACAAGGTGTGCAGTCCAATTGTGCCTGGATGCAAACTCATCAAAGATGAACATGGAAAGTCTACTGATGCTACTCACTACAAACAGATGATTGGATGCCTGATGTATCTGCTAGCTACCAGACCAGATATGGCTTTCTCAGTGTGTATTGCTGCAAGGTACATGGAAAGGCCCACTGAACTACATGTAGCTGCTACCAAGAGGATTTTGAGATACCTAAAAGGCACTATGAGTCATGGAATTCTGTACAAACACAGTGATGTAGGAAACCTGAAATTGGTAGGATGGACAGATTCAGTTATGCTGGTGATTATGATGATAGGAGAAGTACATCGGGCTATGTCTTCAATATGGGGTCAGGAGCAATATCATGGTGTTCTAAAAAGCAGCCTATAGTTACTTTGTCAACTACTGAGGCAGAATTTGTGGCAGCTGCATCATGTGCCTGTCAAGGAGTATGGCTAAGAAACATCATGAAGCTATTGCAACAAGAACAAACTGGCAACACCACAGTGTACTGTGACAATAGCTCATCCATAAAGTTGTCAAAGAACCCTGTCATGCATGGGAGATCTAAGCATATTGATGTGAGATACCACTTCCTTCGAGAACTGAGCAGAGATGGAGTCATAGAGCTGAAGCATTGCACGTCTGAAGAGCAGCTTGCAGACATCTTAACCAAGGCATTGAAGCTGGAAACCTTCTGTAGATTAAGGGAGGGACTTGGAATGTGTGATCTTAGCTGTATTAAGTGACTGTACTGATTTACTTCCTTTTTCTTTTGTTTTGTTTGTATTGTTGTCTGTTTTAGTTGATATCAGTCTGTGATATTCAACTTAAGGGAGGGTTTGTTGGGCTTAGTGGTCTCTTGATTGGGCCTATTGTATCATTAGGAGTTGGCCTTATATTGGCTTGTATTGTATTGACACATATAAGGCATTTGCCCAAGTAATGAATGAGTAATCCACACTTTACCCTAACATATATCAAGTTTCTTCCACGAATTAATTTTTAAACTATATATTTCCCACAACGGAGAAAGACATTCTTGTTTCCATGTCTTGTCTTCATCTTGATCAGTTCTAGAAAATAACATTACATGTCGGATAATCTTATAGTCATCGCTAATTTGATCATAACCAAATCCATGAAAAAATATGTCGGGAATCCAAGGAGATTCAAATGCAAAAGGACTAGTAGGAATTATTTTGAATTCTCCCGTAGCCGGATTCCACAATACATTTCTCCCCAATTCTTCAATACTACGAATGCCCTCCGGTCTTCCGATATCTTGAATACAAAGAATACCGTTGAGACTAACAGAACCATTGATATTAAAATCAAACAAATCTTCATACAAAGAACGCCGCATTATCTGTTAAATATGTTTGGATCTCAATCCCAAAAGTTAGCTCAAAGGATGAGGTTGCCCTTGCATATTTATATAATCAACCGCCCGAGAACTTAAGCAATGTGAGACGTCAAACAAAATCTAACATCACAACTACCAACTTCAACAATCACCCTCACGCCTAGCATGAGCCTGGATCAAATGTGAAAACCATGTTAAATATGTCTGGATCTCAACCCTAAAAACTAGCTCAAAGAATGTTGTTGTCCTCACATATTTATACAATCAACCTCCTGGGAACCTAAGCAATGTAGAACTTTAAACAAACTCCAACTTCATAATTACCAACTTCAACATTCTGATCTGGTTCCACCTCAATTGTGAGCTATCGATGAGATCCACAACACAGCGACATGCAGCGTAGATCCATCACCAAAACACCTCTTCCAAACAACAATTGATGCTAGATCCCGAAGCAAAGATTGAATGGCTATAGGATTTCTAAATTGCAAAAATGAAGCAGATGGAATGGACATTTCAACCAGAGAATTCTATTTTGAATCAGGTTGGATCAATGATTGAAGCAAACACAAAACTTCCTTCAAAGATAAAGATCTTTTGCCGGAGATTATTGCTGGACAACAATCTCATTCAAAATTAGGTTGGATCAATGATTGAAGCAAACACAAAACTTCCTTCAAAGATAAAGATCTTTTGCCGGAGATTATTGCTGGACAAAATTCCTACTAGAGGTCAACTGATTAAAAGAACTATTTATTCCTGATGTTGCAGAAAATTTATGTTCACTCTGTAATATGCATGAGGAAAATGCTTGGCATCTGTTGTTCATTTGTCCTATATCCCTCTCAATCAGGAAACAGGTTCATACATGGCTTAGAGTTCCTGCGGTGTGGATGGCAACAACATGGCGTATTTGGGGAGCTAGAAATGTACTTCTGTTCATCAAGAAATTGTATTTTCTTATGATTGGTATAAATGTCCTTTGGATTTTCTTAAATAGAACTTTTTGTAAATGGGCATGAGTATCCCTTATACTCTACATTAATCTATTTGCTTATAAAAAAAATTTGAATGTATGAATCTATTTTGTTATGTGTCATAAGTCTAATGATATAATTAACTGTAAATTAAAATAATGGTGATGTAATTTAATCGGTAAATTTCAAGCCCTCAGAGCTATTGATCTTCTTTGGTTTCCAGTGGGTTCCCAGTTACTGTCTAATGTATGTTCTAATATTTTTATTTATTATGTCAAGCAATTGTTTTGCTTCACAAATTCTGTTTATTTCAGTTGCATTCTGAATTTGAACTTTGTGAAAGCCGCTGAGTTTAATTAATTTTCCTATCAAAGTATATTGCTGAGTCATATCCTGAAAACATGTGCGAGTTGAATCATTAATATATGTTTGAATTATCATCACGTTTGACAATCACGTAAAATATTATGAGAATGAAATTTATTTCAAGTGTGATTTTCACAAGAGTAAAGTGTGATCTCTTGTAATTCAAGTTCTATCTATTGAAACATCCTATGTCATTTTTTTAAGTAAGGAGAAAACACATTTTAAATCACACAAGAGATGATCTATTCACTATGTCGAAAAAATAATCATATCAGCAGTAATTGATAATAATAACACGGCGTGACAGTATATATAAGGAATATAACAAGTGGTGTATTGCTGCTATACCAGTGTGCTCATAAAGTAAAAAAAAATCACTTGTATCTATAATATTGCATGTAAAACTACATTACAAAGTTGAAAATCATTACTTTTTATTTAGAATCAGTCATATATACATCTAATGCAAAAAAACAAAAACATCTGTAACATTACAAGACATAGATAGAAAGGTGAAAATCAGCACTTTATTAAAAATCATAATACTCATAGTTACTTACCCTTACCTCAATTGCTAAGAATATAACTAATTATTGATTCTTGCAAATGGTAGAAGGCTTTCCTTGTAAACCACTATCTTGCAGCCAAAGTCACCTTTAATACCAAGCTCTTCCATTCTCTGAGTGTTTAAATTAAACCAAACTAATTCATCATCATTTTTCCTGAAAAATATATCGCTTTTCCTGCCTACTCCTACAAGATGCTCAACGCATGATAATGGACCCACAACAAATAGTTTTGTCCACGACTCCTTCACCCCAACTTCACCCAAAATTGATATGTGAAAAGTAGTTGCTTCATAATAATTTGAAATCCAACCAATTGCTCCATTTAATACTACCACCTGTCTATACACGATTCTTTTAACACCATTGTAAATATCAGTATCATCTGAGGGTATGGATGTTTTTACAAACACTTCATTGCTTAAGTCGAACGACACCAACAAATAAACATCATCACGTGTTACACCCCACCAATGACACACTCCATCCATGTACACTTGAACACCACCGACATTACCATAATGTTTATGATATTGACTAGGCATATCTATATCAAGTTTCTTCCAGGAATTGCTTTTTAAACTATATATTTCCCACACCAGAGAATCATCTCCATCAGTTCTAGGATGATATTCTAGTTCTATCTGTCGAATAACCTTATGATCATCTCTAATTCGATCATAGCCAAATCCATGAAAATCAAACTCGGGAACCCAACAAGGAGATTCACATGCAAAAGGACTAGTAGGAGTGATTTGGAATTCCCCGGTAGCCGGATTCCACAATACATATCTCCCCGGAATGCGTCCGGTGTCTTGAATACAAAGAATACCGTTAACACTATTGGAACCATGGATAATGAAATCAAACGGGTCTTCGTATGGATTTGGCCAATCTAATTTGATTATATTCTCAAACTTGTCGCCAAATAGAGAATACAATTTAGGATCTTCTATGCAATAGTCATACCATGGTGCAATGTGATTTAGGAGGATAGATGTATCGTTGTAATGAGAATGATCTTTAGATAACAAATTTGTTCGAAACATAGTCATGAAATAAGGATTTTGAAATAAAAGAGACCATGATTTGCGTGCACAAGAAAACCGAAACAAAGATTTGAGAGGAAGTTTAGACAAAATAACCAAAGCAATATCATCGTATATGTGATGACTAACCTTGTCATTAGTTGCAACCGATGACTTCTCCATTTCTAAACACCAGTGAGTTGTGAAGTAGCTGTATGAAGAAGAACATTGAGAGAAATAAATACGCTACAATAGATTCCAATGAGTTTAGAGTTTCCTACCCACTCCATTGGTTAGGTTAAATCTTCTATAAAACTATATAAAAGACATGACTTCACTAAAGTCTAAAGTACCCTTTGCTATATTACTGATGTGTGTTTTTATTTTATTTGTTTTATTTTATTTGATAAGTCATTCAATTTATGTTTTTATATTATATATATTTTTAGGTTATGTTTGGATTGAGTGAATATAACATAGCGGAGCGAGATGAAATATAATGGAGGGGAGTGGAGCAAAGCGATTAGAATATAGATTTTACTCAATTGTTTAAATATTTTATTCAAAATGTTTTATTCTATTGCATACACTTCAAATTGGATATAACAACATGTTTCATTCCATCAAGTCTTCGGTGTCAAGCCCTAGCTTCAAATCCAATTCAGTACGTTCTTACCTAAAAATATATACAACAACATGGGATGAAATAATATTCTCAGTGAGTTTCCGATCTAAACCATCAAGTCTCTCACTACCAGGGTATCTCACACACATCTCACACAAATGAGTGTCGACTAATCTCCTCAAAACATATTACTGATAATAGAAGCATTCTCAAGTCACTATGAATTCCTAAGGATATTAGAGTTACTCAACCCCTCAAACTGAAATTCGGAAAGTGGTAACTCTCTGATGCCACAACATAGCCACTAGTCATTATCTTAAATATAAGAAAATAACAAGTTATGGAAAACTCAAAACTACCATTCCTTTAAATTTTGCCACATCCCCAAAATGGGGGCATGATTATGAAAAGTTATGCTCTTTTTGTGCTACATAAACCGATTTTGATGTTTTGTAGCTGAAAACCAACAAGTTAAACCCAACTTTACATATTACTTTTAACTTTCAACATGTCACATCTTACTTTGTTTCAAAAAATCTCACAAAATATCACATTTGTCCAATTCATTTCATCCTTTCTCTTTCTGCCTTTTCATCTCTCTCTCTCTCTCTCTCTCTCTCTCTCTCTCTCTCTCTCTCTCTCATATGCTTGTCTCTAGTTTCTTCAATCACATTACAAGGTGATGGTTGTCTCTGTGAATCTCTGTTTGCCTATTTCTAATCTTCTTTCTTCTTTCAAACTTGTTTTTGAAATAGATTTACATAATCTTTCAAGCTTTTTTTGACATGATTTTGAAAACCTGAAGTTGTATTTTTCAAACAAAACATGAAATATTGAATAATGGTTTGTTTATTCATGGTTTTGTTGATTTCATTTCGCACAAGTATTGTTATGGGTTTGGAAGTTATTGTTCATCTCTTTCATACAAGTGAAGGTATGTATATGTTCTTAGTAAAAAATAAAGTTTTGTTGTAAATGCAATGTTGAGTTTATCCAATATTATATTTACTAATTTTCGGACAGGAATTTGTCTGGTTTTGAAGAAAATTGTCCATTTTCTTCATCCAACTGAAGGTACTTTTATTTTCTTGTTTGTCTTCCTCTTTGCCTTCTTCTTTGTTTGGGTTTATTTGAAAACCCTATTTCTCTGTCACCTTCACCTCATTCTCCCCCCAACCTACTTCAAACTCATTCCTCTAAGTTCATCTCCTAATTGCTATATTTTCTTCTTACTCACTTTATTTTCTACATCATTTCCTTCATCTTCTCTTTCTCTCTCACACGCCCCTTCACTGTTCTACAAAAAAGATTTCGATTGTGAAGATTTTCTATGCATCCACGTCAACTACTTCCACTTTTGTGAAGGTGCATTTACACAAAGTGTTGCTATCTTTTACAAAATGCTTTCTTTTGAATTTACATAGTCCCTTTTCTCAAATATGTAAGTTCTTTGTTGGCTGCATTTTTGCAAAAACATATTGCTGCAGTTATATGTTGTGCAAGATGTCTTGACATGTGGGTCAAACATCTCCGCATGTTGTTTATCCAGGGTGTGTAGTGTTCAAGTACAGGATGTCAAGACTGATGTTCTAACATGCCTATAATCTTGAGAAGATTTGAAGTATTATTTGGTTTGATTTTGTGAGATTTGGTTTGGATATATCTCACTTATTTTCAATCTTTCAAGAAGATTTAATCTGGAACATTTGATTTGATATTAAATTGTTCATAAGTTTCTAAAATTGGATGTTGAGACAATTTAGGAAACTTGATGATTTGTTCCAATATTCAAGGAGATTTTTTCTGCACAATCTATCCAGCCCTTAGCATGTGGATCAAGAAATATCTGGGTGAAGATTTCAAAGCCCATGGACTGCCGAGGAGTATTTAAAGAGCAACCTAAACCTAATGATTAAAATGGACTTTCACTATTGTAAAAAACTAGGGGAAGGGTTTAGAAACTTAGGTTTTGAGAGTCTCTTGTGTTGTGACTTTGTAAGTCACCCTTTGTATCTTTTGATGCATCATGGTAGACATATTTAGGTTGTATATTGTTCGCACTCTAAAGCTTTTAAGCATATGAGTTAAGTATTGTTCTTGGTTGAAGCTTTTAAGCAAAACCGAGTATTGTTCTTGGTTAAGAGTCTTGACCTAGTATTGTTCATGAAAGAAAGAGGGTACATCTTTCTTTTTGGTTTCTTGTGGCATTCCCTGGGACTGGGAGTGTTTTTTTTTATCACTGCGGTGATTGGGAGTGAGATGGTCATTTCTCATATCTAGGAGTTCCTAGGTAGAAGTTGCACTGGGTAGGGATTAAGTGAGGGGTTGTAAACGGGAGAGTTTAGCACTAAATTAATACTGCTGATAGTGGATTTCCTTCCTAGCTTGGTAGCCCCCAGATGTAGGTGATGTTGCACCGAACTGGGTTAACAATCCATTGTGTTATTTATCTTTCTGCATTTAAAATTTTGCACAAATTAAATAGTTAAATAAATTATTCTGTCAGTCTGCACATGTTACAGCATCTGTCATGACATTATACCCTGATGGTGGAACATCAGATTCCACATCTTGTATTGCAAGTTCCAGAAAATTTAAATTGGCATCAGAGCTGGCACCCTAGTCAATTTTGTTAAAAGTAAATATTGGGCCTTAGACCCATTTATAACCTGTCAGCCAAACTATCTAATTATAAACTAATGTTAATGTGCCATATGTAAACACTTAAACAAATTACAAATCAAGCAATGTGGGACTCAGGCCCTGACAATCTTTGTTGGTTACTGGTTGCTTGCACACATTATCAGGACCTGACCATCTTGCAACTTTGGCTCCATTGTCAATTGGCCACACTCGAACGAAGAATGCTCTTGTTGGAGCCCTTTGGGGCTATGGCCATGATGCTGGTTTTGCTACTTTTGCCACTGGAATAGTTTATGGACTACAACCAGATGCATTAATGATGGTGTTGCCTGCTCTTGAAGAACATGACTGTGAGCCACCGCAACAATGAACCCATCTATATGACAAGCTAAATCACTGCAACCATAGAAAACATTTAACATTATTAACTTTATGAAAATAGCCAAAGCAACTAGGTCCATTCTCCCATTATTAAACCCTAGCTATGCTCTTAAAATCTTACATTTTCAGTATATCACCTTCTTCCAACACTGTCTCATCACTGGCTAGAAGAGAGAAATTGCAGACTGTGTTGTTAACAGAAATGCAAGTTAGGAAAGCAACGCCTCTTTCTATCTTCTTCTTCACATTCTTGTAGACATTACTAGTTTGTCTTCACACCAAGAAAAGAAAACATCATTAGCAAAAAAACAATTCAAATAATATTAAAATATTAACCCAGCAATTACGACCAAACAACAATGCCAAACACAATAAAAAGACATCGATAGGGTGATGAACATACTGTTAGCGATTTCAAATACAAAGCTGCTGGTTGGGATAATATGTGTATCATGAGTTGAGTTGAGTTTATGGAATGTTTGCTGTTGATGAAGAAGAAAAAGAGTTGTGGAATTGGTGCAACAACCTTCAAGTGGTAAACTGAGCTCCACATTGCTTGATTTGTAAGTTGTTTAAGTGTTTATATATGTCACACTAACATTAGTTTACAATTAAATAGTTGGGTTGATAGGTTATGAATTGGACTAAGTTTAATATTTATTTTTAACAATTTGATTAATTAATATTTAAAAAACTTAATAAAAATAGTATAATGAATAATTATTAATTAATTTGTTAAAAAATAATAATAAATAATAAATTATCCAACTCATCCATGCCACGTCATTAAAAAATTTATTTTTAATCCTAATCATCAATGTCACGTTTGTAAAATTGGGGGACCATGAAAATCTCAAGAGAATTAAACTTTAGGGACCAAAAAATTGGGTTTAAAAATGAGTGGACTAAATTTTAAAATAAAGGAATCAAAAATGCATTTAAGCTAAAAATCTTCTACTAACACAATGACATCTGTTTTAGTGTGTTTTTTTTTTTTAATTCTTCTTTATATAATTATTATAGAGATTATTATATATTTATTAGTAAAAAAAGTTATTCCATTATCCACTATTCCATTATCCCACTTTTGGGGTCCGCCGCTTCACTCTGCTATTCAAGGTTAATAACTTTGATGTTACTAAAATGTACCTGCCGTTACTTAATGGCAACTGAATTAAGTAAGATTCAAGCTCAATTGAGTTCATTAATTGCTCTATTTGTCTCAGCTGACAACAAATATAATATATAGGAGTTCAATCTGATCAAACTGACAATAATATGAGATATTACACACAATATGTTCCTCTTCCTCTCCTACTTCCCATTTTCAGAGTATTAAAATATAAGTCTTTATTTTTCTGTTTTTTAGTTAACCAAGTTATTATAGCCGTTACACCCCAGTCCTTGTTTCTAGGATTCTTTTGGCAATTTAAGGCATAGTTTATCATACAGTTAATGTACAGTGTATTTTTGAATTCATTCAATATTAATGATAATCTTCTTTCTCTATGCAATATTTTTGCCTATCATTTAATATGGTATCAGATTTGATACTCTGATATTTTCTTCGTGTTCCTATTGGTCCACTCTTTCCTCCTTTTCCCTTTCGTGTGGGACCCTCTCTGCTCTCTCTCAGCCTATCTTTTTCTGCACCAATCACCTTCCTCCTTATCGGTGAACAGTTTTTCTTCCTGTTTTCGTCTTGCTCTTCGTCTTCTTCCTCTCTCTTTCTGAATCTTTCTTCACCATCTTTCCTCTATTTCCATGGCGACTGCAGACAACTCGGTCAATACCACTCCTCATACATCTCCCAAAAACTCTCCTCCCAAAAATGATCAAACCAATCGTTCATATCAAACAGATATGCTCGATCCTTTCTATATGCACCCTAGCGATAATCCCAGCATCGCCCTTGTCTCACCATCACTGAACAACAAAAACATCCATTCTTGGTTCCGATCTGTCAAAGTTGCTATTCGATCAAAGAACAAATTAGGTTTTCTTGATGGATCCCTTCTTTGTCCCCATTCAACAAATCGTAAAGCCCTTGCTTGGGATAGATGCAACACAATGGTTATGGCGTGGCTCACCAACTCTATCGAACCAGAAATTGCAGAGAGCATCCTTTGGATGGACACCGCGCACGAGATATGGCAAGAATTGCATGATCGATACCACCAAGGAGATATCTTCAGAGTCTCTGACCTACAAGAGGAGATCTTTACTCTCAAACAAGGTGATTCTAACATTACTCAGTATTTCACATCTCTGAAGAAACTATGGCAAGAATTAGAAATTTTTTGCCCTATTCCTGCCTGTATTTGCCCTGTCAAATGTTCTTGCACGCTTTCACAGTCCATCAAATATTATCGTGAAAATGATTATTTCATTAGGTTCTTAAAAGGATTGAATGAACAATATTCAACTGTTAGGTCAAATATTATGTTGATGCATCCTTTACCACCCATCAACAAAGGTTTTTCACTTCTTATTCAACAAGAAAGACAGTTTTCAACACCCATTGAAGAAGATAAATTTGTTGCTCAAGTCACGAAACCTCATACAAAAGGCAGACCTTCGGATTCCTCCAACAAATCCAACACTACTGGCCGTGGCCGTGGCATCAAAATATGCTCCTATTGTCAAAAACCTGGTCACACCATTGAAGTTTGCTTCAAAAAGCACGGCTTACCACCCTATCTCAAGAAAGCTAATATGGCTCAATCTACGTCTGCTGATGATTCTGCTGAAGAAAACACTCAACAATCTGCTCAACCTAATTTTGAATCAACTACCATAGGTTTCACCCTCGAGCAACAACAGGCTCTCCTTGCTCTTCTCAATCAGAATACTGCCGCCTCTAATTCTACAGTCAATCAACTTCACACATCCCCTCTTGCTACATCAGTTAACCATACTCTTAACTTGACTAATAGTCTAGAATGCAATTGGATTTTAGTTACGGGAGCCACTGATCATGTTTGTCACTCCAAATCCATGTTTACACATTTTATCACTATCAACCCTATATCAGTGAAACTACCAAATGGTAATATCATTCAAACAAATCATGCTGGTACTGTCATATTTAATGATGATTTTTACCTCACCAATGTTCTCTACATACCATATTTTTGCACTAACTTGATATCTGTTCCTAAGCTCACCAAAACTTTAAATTGTAACATCATTTTTAACTCTCACCAATGCTTCATACAGGGCATCCATACCCTGAAGAAGATTGGTGCAGCTGATCTCATTCATGGGTTATACGTGCTAACTCAACCTGTCATTGACAATTCCATCCCTAAACATACTACTGTCAATTCTGTTCTTTCTCACAATATATGGCACCAAAGATTAGGCCATCCTTGTAATGACACTCTTTCACAAATCAATAAAATTTTTCCCTTCCCTTATAAATCTAATTCCCCCAACCCCTGTGATACTTGTCTGTATGCTAAGCAAAAAATGCTTCCTTTTCCTACTAGTACTAATCTCACTAATCATTGTTTTGAACTAATACACATGGATATATGGGGCCCTATCAATGCCCCTTCAATGCAAGGTCACAAATATTTTCTCACTATTGTTGATGATTATAGTCGCTTCTGTTGGATTTACTTAATGCATAACAAGTCTAAAACTTCTTTTTTAGTTAAATCCTTTATTTCCTTTGTTAATACTCAATTCAATGCTAAAATCAAAACTATAAGGTCTGATAATGGACCTGAATTCATTTTAAAAGGCTTTTATCTCACTCAAGGCATTATTCATTAGACATCTTGTGTTGACACACCTCAGCAAAATGGCATTGTGGAAGAAAACACCAACACCTATTAGGTGTCACACATGCTCTTCTTTTCCAATCTCATTTGCCAAATTTTTTTTGGGCTCATGCCCTTGCTCAGGCTGTGTTCCTTATTAACCGTATGCCCTCCAAACTTTTGAATTACAATACTCCTTATTATTTGCTATTTGCCACTAACCCTGATTATGCAACTCTTAGAGTCTTTGGTTGCTTGGCTTATGCCACAAGTTCCAAACAAAACCGCACCAAACTTGACAGTAGATCAAGAAAGTGCATATATCTTGGTAACAAACATGGCACCAAAGGCCATCTCTTGTTTGACCTACAGAATAAACAATTGTTTTTATCTAGAGATACTATTTTTTATGAAACCATCTTTCCCTATAACAAATCCCTCACCCCTTCTTCTACATCTGTCCCTGTTATGCCTCTTTACCAACAACCTTACCAATCTTTTATGGAAGACAATGATCTTTTGCCTACAACTGTTAACAGTTCTACACCTCATCCCTCTCCTATCCACAATTCTGCATATTCTCCACTTTCTATACACTCACCTATCCACTCCCCAACTTCTGTTCAATCCACTCCTGAACCTGGCCAACAGTTATTAGTTCCTTCCTCTATCCCCCCCCTACACGCCATTCCACAAGAATTTCTAGATCTCCCACTTATCTCCAGGACTACCATTGTGGCATGTTACAAGGTACACATTCCTCTCCTAATATCACCACAGGTAATTCCTCTTACTCTATATCTGACTTTATTGATTACTCTAGTTTATCTAATAATCATAAGTTTTTTAATCTCAAACACTCTTCTATTACCGAACCTTCCACTTATTCTCAAGCTATTTTAGACTCTAATTGGAAAGAGGCCATTAACAATGAATTACAATCTCTTATAAATAATAAAATGTGGGATACAACTCCTCTCCCTCCTAACAAATGGGCCATTGGCTGCAAATGGATATTCAAGCTTAAATTCCAAGCCAATGGTGCCATTGAAAGATACAAAGGCCGTTTGGTTGCTAAAGGCTTCAACCAAACTGAAGGCTTAGATTATCATGACACATTTAGTCCTGTCATTAAGATGACAACCATTCACATTCTTCTCTCCATAGCTGCCAGTCAGAATTGGTTCCTACACCAACTTGACATCAATACTGCCTTTCTACATGGCGACTTGGACGAAGAAGTATACATGAAAATACCACCTGGCCTAAAAGTCTCCAACAAATCCATTGTCTACAAACTTAAAAGGTCTATTTATGGCCTTAAACAATCTAGCAGGCAGTGGAATCACAAGCTGACATCTACTTTAATTAGTTTAAATTATTGCCAATCTAAATCTGACTATTCCTTATTCATTAAGAAAACTGATAATTCTTTCACAGCTATACTTGTATATGTTGATGATTTAGTTCTTGCAGGAAACGATCTACAAGAAATTAATAACATAAAAATCGTTTTTCGATAACACCTTCAGTATCAAAGATTTAGGAACTCTAAAATATTTCCTGGGCTTTGAAATTGCAAGGAACTACAAGGGAATCTCTCTGTGCCAACGCAAATACAGTCTGGATCTGTTACAAACTATTGGTCTCCTTGCATCCAAACCCGCATCCACTCCTATGGATCCCAGCCATAAATTATCTTCACCTGATGAACCTGCTCTTCCAGACCCTACTCGTTTTCGCAGCCTTATTGGTAAGCTTTTATATTTAACGCATTCACGACCTGATATTATGTTTTCTGTATGCAGGCTTAGCCAACATCTTGCTGCACCAACGGATACGCATCTACAAGCTGCATTCAGAATATTGCGATACATTAAGAATGCACCTGCTATGGGACTGTATTTCAGCAACAAGGCAACATTGACTCTAACTGGATTCTCTGATTCAGACTGGGGAGCTTGCCCAGTTACTCGCCATTCTACAACCGATTTCTGTTTTTTCTTGGGCACATCACTTGTCTCATGGAAAAGCAAGAAACAACAAACTGTCTCTCGTTCTTCCTCGGAAGCCGAATACCGTGCTCTCGCCAACACCACTTGTGAAGCTATATGGATCAAATATCTCCTGCAGCATTTTCACATTCCTATATCCCAAGCCATAACAATATACTGCGACAACAGAAGTGCTCTTCAAATAGCCACCAACCTTGTTTTTCATGAGCGCACAAAGCACATAGAGCTCGATTTCCATGTAGTTCGCGACAAAATCCAAGACAATACCATTCACCTAATGCCCATCGATTCAATCAACCAAGCAGCCGACATATTTACGAAACCTCTTCATTCCGGACCCTTCTCCAATCATGTTAGCAAACTAGGATTGATTAACATCCATTCTAGTTTGAGGGAGGCTATTAAAATATAAGTCTTTATTTTTCTGTTTTTTAATTGACCAAGTTACTATAGCCGTTACACCCTAGTCCTTGTTTCTAGGATTCTTTTGGCTATTTAAGGCATAGTTTATCATACAGTTAATGTACAGTGTATTTTTGAATTCATTCAATATTGTTGGAATTAGGGTTCAAGAAATATGGGGTTTGTAAAGAAGAAGAAGAAGAAAACGAGAGGGAGAGAGAGAGAAAACTATGTTGCAGAAATGTTAAAATGTATTAACTGTATCAAGCTGTGTGTATGTAAAATTAAAAACTAGGGAACCCTTTATATAAGCCATCACGGCCCAGGCCCAAACTACATTTCGACATAACTCTTTATCAGCTATATTCGACTCTGTCGAATACAGCTGACTTACAATGTATTATAACTATTCGACTAACATACACTACTTCGACCAAACCTATAAACCTTCGACTTCGACACAACACTGAATTACAATTTCAACACACCCCCTAATTCATGTTGTCGAGACTTCTCATCCCGATGCTTCTCTTCAATTCTTCGAATCTGACTCTTCCAAGAGGTTTGGTGAGTATATCAGCTAGTTGAACTTCTGTCTTGCAATACTCCAGTTCCAGCTTCCCTTTGTTGACTTGATCTCTCAGGAAATGATACCTCCTTTCAATCTGTTTGCTTCGACCATGGCTCATTGGGTGGTTCGCCAGGTTGATAGCTGACTTGTTGTCTACAAGTAACTTTACTTTCTTCGATTCCATTACCTTGAGTTCTTCAAGCAACATTTCGATCCATGCTGCCTGGCACGCAGCATATGATGCAGCTACATATTCAGCTTCACATGAGGACAAAGCTACAATGCTTTGTTTTCTTGAGCTCCAAGATATTGGGGCTCATTCGATCATGAAGATGTAGCCTGCAGTACTTTTCCTTTCGTCTTGATCTCCGCTGAAATCAGAATCAGTGAACCCATAGACTTCTGCCTTTGTATTATCTTTCGACTTCCTTGGCATCAACACACCATGATCAATCGTTCCCTTTATGTATCTCAGCACCCTCTTCGCAGCAATGAGATGACATTCTTGGGGTTTCTCCACAAATCGACTTAACACTCCAACACTTTGACATATATCAGGTCTAGTGTTGCACAAATATCTCAAGGAACCAATGATTTGTTTGTACAGAGTTGCACTTACAAACTCATCATTAGTTTCTTTCTTCAACTTTGCGCCAGTTTTTAATGGTGTGGTTGCTGGATTACAGTTGCTCATCTTGAATCTTTTCAAGATATCTTGAGAATACTTCCTCTGGTGCAAAAATATTCCTTCACCTGTGTCCTTAAATTCCATCCCTAAGAAATATGACAACTTCCCTAGGTCGGACATTTCAAACTCCTGCATTAGCTTCGACTTGACTTTCTTTATCTCAGCTTCGTCTGCTCCTGTGATTAACAAATCATCGACATAGAGACATATAATGATTCGACTGACACTGTCAACATCATTCACGTACACTCCATGTTCAGAGACACATTTTGTGAAACCTACTTCATTCAGAAAACTATCTATTCGTTTATTCCAAGCTCTAGGAGCTTGTTTCAAACCATAGAGAGCCTTCCTTAATCTGTACACCTTCGACTCCTGCCCTTTGATGTCGAATCCTGGTGGTTGCGTAACATAGACCTCTTCTTCTAATGGTCCATTCAGAAATGCTGACTTTACATCCAGCTGATGTATCTTCCACCCTCGATAAGCAGCTGTTGCCACATCAATTCTGATTGTCTCCAACCTTGCAACAGGTGCATAAACCTCGTCGAAGTCGATGCCCTGTTTCTGCAGAAAACCTCTAGCCACTAATCTTGCCTTATACTTGGCAATCTCACCATTTTGGTCTTCGTTTCAACTTGTAGACCCATTTTACGTCAATTGGCTTCTTGTTGGATCTTTCGACAAGCTCCCAGGTCTTGTTCTTCTCAATAGCTTTGAGTTCTTCCTTCATAGCTTCACACCACTTTGAATCACTCATGGCTTGATCCAAATCAATTGGTTCTGCTTCAGCCATCATCATGGCTTCTTCGATTAAGTCACGATCTGCATCAACTGCTTGGTCTGGAAATCTCTCATATCTAGATAGTCTTGTCGACTCAGTTCTTGTTCTATTCGATCTTCTTGTATTCTGCTCAGGTTGTTCTTCATTTCGACTGGTTGAAGCTTTATTCCGTTCACTCCGACTGGTTGAAGCCTCATTCTATTGATCTTCTTCAAACACAGTTGTGACTGTATCTGACTCTTGTCGAACTAAAGTTTGACTCCAGTCCCACCCTTTGCTTTCATCCACAAGAACATCTCGACTGATCACTAGTTTATCATCGTTTGGTGAATACAGTTTGTATGCACCAGTCGAATGATAACATATTAACACCATAGCTTGACTTTGATCATCCAGTTTTGTTCTCAATTGTTCAGGTACATGCCTGAAGCATATTGATCCAAAAACTCTAAGATGACTAACATTTGGTTTCTCACCTGTCCAAGCTTCATAAGGAGTCTTCTCAACTAGCTTCTTCGTTGGACATCTATTCAGAATGTATACTGCTGTCGAAGCTGCTCCAACCCAAAATCTCTTTGGTACCTCTTTAGCCTTCAACATACTTCTCGTCATATTCAGTACACTTCTATTCTTCCTCTCAGCTATTCCATTGTGTTGAGGTGTATAGGGTGCAATAACCTCATGCTCTATACCTTCCTCTTCACAAAGTCTAGCAAACTCTCGAGAGGTGTATTCACCACCACCATCAGTTCTCAGTTTCTTTAGCTTGCAGCCACTTTGCTTTTCGACAAGCAACTTAAACTTCTTGAACTTTGTGAATACTTCCCTCTTACTTTCAATCATATAAATCCACATATATCTGGTGAATTCATCAATGAAAGTTAAGAAGTAACGCTTACCACCATTTGACCTAACTTCAAAAGGTCCACACACATCAGAATGAACTAGCTCCAGTTTTTGCCTTGACCTCATGGGCAAGTCATGCTTGAATGCTTTTCTGGCCTGCTTTGCTTTGCAGCATTCTTCACACACCTGCTTTGGTTCCTTCAACTGCGGTAAACCAAACACCATTCTTTTCTGGTTGAGCATGCCTAAACTTTTGAAGTTAAGATGTCCATACCTATGGTGCCATAGCCAATTCCTGTCTTCTTCAGTCATTGAAGCAAGACACTTGTGATCTGATGTGTTGAGTTCAACTTTGAAGGTTTTGTTTTCTGCCATTGGTGCTTTCATTATCAACTTCCCATCAGCCCTATGTACCTTCATGTGATTCTTCTCTAACTTCATATTGAAGCCTTTTGAAAGTAATTGACCTACACTTATCAAGTTACTTGTCATTGCTGGTACATACAATACATCAGTGATAGTTGCTCTTCGACCATCCTTTCTGACAATCGAAATATCTCCTTTACCACCTGATTTGATGTGCCTGCCATCTGCGAACTTTATAACCTTTTCGACTGATTCATCTAAGTCGGCAAACCAATTTTTATTGCCAGTCATGTGGTTACTACATCCTGAATCTAGATACCACATGTTAGTTCGCTCAGTGTTCGACTGAGTGTTGGCCATCAGCAACACATCATCAGAATCACTATCTCTAGTGCGTGCATATTGGGCTTCATCACTATCTTTTGCTTTTGCCTTCTTTCTTCTTCGACAATCTCGAGCATAGTGACCAAAACCTTGACAGTTGTAACATTGCACGTCCTTCATGTCTTTCTTAGTCGAATCAGTCTTCTTGCTTGACTTCTCATCATTAGCAACATTCTTTGACTGCTTCGATTTCTCTTTTCCAGATTTCTTGGTGAATCTTGATTGCAGCGCCTTTTCAGTCACCTTCTCTCTTTCTGAGTTCCTCTGCTTCAATCTCATCTCATGAGCCTCTAAAGAAGCTTGAAGTTCTTCTAACTTCATCTCAGAAAGATTCTTGGACTCTTCTATTGTTACTACAAAGTAATCAAAATCTGCTATCAAAGATCTTAATACCTTCTCAATCTTTTGCAGATCAGTGAGTGATTCACCACATGCCTTCATCTGGTTTGTTAATATCACGATTCTTGAGAAATATACTGAGACTAATTCATCTTCTTTCATCTGAATCATCTCGTACTGCTTCCTCAAGGTCTGCAACTTCACCTTTTTCAATTTCTCATCTCCACCATACAAGCTCTTTAACTTTTCCCAAGCTGCTTTTGCTGATTCTTCCTCAATAATCTTTTCAAACACGTTTGGATCCACACACTGGTGAATCAAGAACAGTGCTTTGCCATCTTTCTTCCTTTGATCTTTGTGCACAGCCTTCTGCGCCTCATCTGCATTTGCCCCCAATTCCGATACTCCATCATTGACGATTTCAACAACATCTTGAAATCTGAAAATGACCTTCATCTGCGCCACCCACCGTTGATAGTTCTCGCCTTTGAAAACCGGTAAGTTTGCTGGAAATTGCGTAGATGTTGTTCCGTTTGCCATTTGATTCTCTCAAAATTGAAATCGTAACCGGGCTCTGTAATACCAATTTGTTGGAATTAGGGTTCAAGAAATATGGGGTTTGTAAAGAAGAAGAAGAAGAAAACGAGAGGGAGAGAGAGAGAAAACTATGTTGCAGAAATGTTAAAATGTATTAACTGTATCAAGCTGTGTGTATGTAAAATTACAAACTAGGGAACCCTTTATATAAGCCATCACGGCCCATGCCCAAACTACATTTCGACACAACTCTTTATCAGCTATATTCGACTCTGTCGAATACAGCTGACTTACAATGTATTATAACTATTCGACTAACATACACTACTTCGACCAAACCTATAAACCTTCGACTTCGACACAACACTGAATTACAATTTCAACAAATATTAATGATAATTTTCTTTCTCTATGCAATATTTTTGCCTATTATTTAATACAGAGCTTTCTCATTGCCACTAGCAACCCTTTTAAATTATAGTTCATGAACTACCATGGAGTTTTAAAGCTCGTAAGTGGTCATTTCTTTAGTGTTCTTTGACTCTTCGTTAAAAACCATTTCATGGGTGAATTTCACTATCAACGTGCGAAGAATTTTTTGCACACGTTTTGAGTCATACATAACCTCTCCATTGCTTCTTATTTTTGCAATAGTCATTACTTTGAAAAAATATTC
Organism: Lathyrus tuberosus; assembly: GCA_022829125.1. Lineage (NCBI taxonomy): Eukaryota > Viridiplantae > Streptophyta > Magnoliopsida > Fabales > Fabaceae > Lathyrus > Lathyrus tuberosus. Next base: position 1,326,627 of record JALAZF010000274.1, on the reverse strand, counting down.
AGTGATGCTTTCTGCATTTTCATTTCAAGCACCACTCTCTTGTCTAAGAGTTTAGCATTAACTTCACGCGATCATTCTCCCATACTTTCTTTTCAATGAAATCCCAAACAATCTTCGATGTGCGCGCATCCAAGACTCATTCGAAGACTGAACTATCAATTTCCCTGAAAAGATAATGATTGACCTTGTGCTAATTGATTTTGGCAATCTGTAACAACTCCAGTTGTTCTTCAGCAAGCACAATTGTTTCAAGGTAACCAATTCCAATCATGGGTTCATAGACCTTTGGCACGAAGAAGTTTTTCCATCGACTCACTCCAATGATCATAACGAAGACCATCAATATGAGGAATTTTTTACAAAAGCTTTTCGTCACTCATTTTTTGTGTTTTTTTAGCTAAGCTGCCACCTAATTTCAAACTGTTGATTTATTCATAGAGCATGGACTATTAAATATGATGGATTTTTTTTATATATATTGTATTCATTTGGAAGACGTAGCTTGATAACATCAGTTTATCTCGAAAGTGAATCATAAATCATAATACTATTTCGACAGCTAATGTTCTGGTGATATATACAGAGTGAGGTAGAATTTAGGTGTATTATGTTTACTTTAAGTTCCTCTCTGTGCTATATCAGGGAAGGATGATGTAATCAATCCCAAGAGCAATAATATAAGACTTTGATGGAAAATTGGTATAGGCATAAATTTGTTGGTGTGCAGCCTGATAATCCAGCACAGCTTGGATAAAACCTACTGCCACACACATGGATGTCCAACCAACCAAGCTACAGCCTCATTTCACTGATAAGAGACAAAACACTTTTCATTTTTCACATTCAGTTTCAGCCATGCTTATACATCACTTTTCATTCAGTTTTTGCTGCTATATCAGTATGCCAACAAAGTAAAGAATGTATCACTTGTATCTATAACATTATTACACATATAATGCTGAAAATCATAGTCATATACATCTGTGACATTGCAATACATACAAAGCTGAAACCTGTACTTTTATATAAATCATAATAATCATAGTCACGTTCCTCATTTGCTAAGAAAATAACTAGTTATTGATTCTTGCAAATGGTAGAAGACTTTCCTTATAAAGCACTATCTCGCAACCAAGGTTACCTTTGATACCAAGCTCTTCAATTCTCTGAGTGTTTAAATTAAACCAAATTAATCCGTCATCATTTTTCCTGAAAAAATATCGCCGTTCTTGCCAACTCCAATAGGATGCTCAACACCAGACAACGGGCCCACAACAAATAGTTTTGTCCATGACTCCTTCACTCCAACTTCACCCAGAATGAATATATGAGAAGTAGCTGCTGCCTCTTTATAAGTGTTTATACACGAATCTAGAATTAATATTACCAATGTCAATATGAGCGTCATCCATATTTGTGGGTATGGATGTTTTAACAAACACCTCATTGCTTAAATCGAATGACACCAAATAAAATTCTTTACATGTTTCACTCTTAGCCCACCAATGACACACTCCATCCATGTACGGTAGAGCACCTACACTACCATGAAATTGTTCAGGCATGTCTATATCAAATTTCTTCCACGAATTACTTTTTAAACTATATATTTCTCACAACGGAGAAAGACATTCATGTTTCCATGTTAAATATCTCTGGATCAAACGTGGATACCATGTTAAATATGTCTGGATCTCAACCTCAAAAACTAGCTCAAAGAATGTTGTTGTCCTCACATATTTATACAATCAACCTCCTGGGAACCTAAGCAATGTAGAACTTTAAACAAACTCCAACTTCATAATTACCTCCTGGGAATCCTTAAGTAGTTGTATTATGAGAATGAAATTTATTTCAAGTGTGATTTATACGCGAGAGTAAAGTGTGATCTCTTGCAATTCAAGTTCTATATATTCAAGCATCTTATGATTTTGCTCCTTTTTGTGATGAGAAATCACACTTTACTCTTCTATGTGAAAATCACACAAGAGATGATCTATTCACTATGACGAAAAAAATGATCATTTGAGCAGTAATGGTACCATGTCGAGACGTTTACAAGTTCGTATTAAATAATCCAATCATTATTATGAATGTATCATTTGTTTAGATAAAACTTTTAATCAAACTCTCAGTTTTAGCCATAAACTCTTAATTTGGAGAACTACAAAGAGGGCTGAAAATCAGTACTTCATTTAAAATCATAATAATCATAGTCACTTACACTTACCTCAATTGCTAAGAAAATAACTAATTATTGATTCTTGCAAATGGTAGAAGGCTTTCCTTGTAAAGCACTATCTTGCAACCATAGTCACCTTTAATACCAAAGTCTTCAATTCTCTGAGGGTTTAAATTAAACCAAACTAACTCATTATCATTTTTCCTGAAAAATATATCCCCTTTCTTGCCAACTCCTATAAGATGCTCAACGCATGAGAGTGGGCCAGCCGTGAATAGCTTTGTCCACGACTCCTATACTCCAACTTTACCTAAAACTGATATGTGAAAAGTAGTTGCTTTATGATCATTTGAAATCTAACCAACTGATCTATTTAACACCACTAAATGTCTAAACACAATTCTAGTATAATCATTACCAATGTCAATACCAGTATCATCCATATTTGAGGGTATGCATGTTTTAAAAAAAACCTCATTGCTCAAGTCGAATGACATCAAATAAAATTCATTTTCACTTTTAGTCCACCAATAACACACTCCACACATATACAGTTGAAGACCGACACGGCCATAATATTGTCTAGGCATATCTATATCAAGTTTTTTCCACGAATTACTTTTTAAACAATATATTTACCATAATGGAGAAAGATATCCATCTTTCCAAGTCCATTTCTCAGTTTCACCTTCACCAGTTCTAGGATGAAATACTACACGCCGAATAACCTTATAATCATCTATAATTTGGTCATAGCCAAATCCATGAAAATTAATCATGGGATCCTAACAAGGATATTCAAATGCAAAAGGACTAATAGGAGTGATTTGGAATTCCCAAGTAGCCGGATTCCATAATACATATCGCCCCAATTCTTAAATACGATAAATGCCCTCAGCTCTTCCAGCATCTTGAAGACAACGGCGTGTCAGTGTTGCATAATGTGATGAAGCATTTTCAGAGTAAAGTAAATGAAAGGAAGAAGAAGAAGTGGTTAAGATTCTGTTATGCTTTCATAAAATCTCAACAGAAGTACAAGATGTGCATTTATATCTACACATTAGAACCACTAAAAACTAATCTCAAGCTAAGGCCTATTACAATGTGACACATGTCCAGTTATTAAAGTAAAAGCTTATATTTGTGAACTAACTAAGCTAAATACTTCAATAGCCCCTCTCAAGCTATGCATGGTGAATATTTATCATGCCAAGCTTGGAAACAAAATTATTGAAAGTTGAAACTGGTAAGGCCTTTGTGAGAAAGTCAGCAAGCTGGTCATGAGTGGAGATAGGTAGCAGGCGAAGCAATCCTTTTTGAAGTTTTTCACGAACCAAGTGACAATCAATTTCTAAGTGTTTTGTTCGTTCGTGAAATACCGGATTGGAGGCAATATGTAATGCACTCTGACTGTCACAGTAGAGAACGGGAAGTTTGGAGCATTTAATGTTCAATTCCTTCATCAAAACACTAAGCCAAAGTAGTTCACATGTAGCAAACGACAATGCACGATATTCAGCCTCTGATGAGGATCTGGAAATGGTTTGCTGCTTCTTTGCACGCCATGATATGAGAGAAGATCCAAGGAAAAAACAATATCCTGAAATTGATTTCCTAGAATCAATGCACCCTGCCCAATCAGCATCTGAAAACCCAAGAAGTTTAAATTCAGACTTTCTGCGAAACAAAAGTCCTCTACCAGGACTGGTTTTCAAGTATCTGATGACTCTGAAAGCAGCATTATAGTGTGCCATGGTGGGTTTGTGTAAAAATTGGCTCAGTTGTTGTGTGGCATATGTAATGTCGGGTCGTGTGGTGTTAAGATACAGCAAACGACCTATGAGTCTTCGGTAAGCTCCAATGTCCTCAAAGAGTTTTCCATTATCAGCATGTAATTTGATTGAGGGATCAAGAGGGGTTAAGGCTGGCTTGGATCCTAGCAGACCAGATTCCTGCAAGAGGTCAAGACAGTATTTTCTTTGTGATAAGGAAATCCCTTCCTTGGAATAAGCTACTTCCAACCCAAGGAAAAACCTCAACAAACCAAGATCTTTGATGCTGAAATTTGTGTCCAGAGATGCTTTAATTCGTGAGAATTCAAGCATAGAAGATCCTGCTAGTATTATGTCGTCCACATATACTAGGATAGATGTAAAATCAGTGTCAGTGCTCAAGGTAAAGAGAGAGTAATCAGAAGTGGATTGAGTGTAACTCTGTGCTATGAGTAGGGCAGTGAGCTTTTCATACCATTTGCGACTAGCCTGTTTTAAACCATAGAGGCTTTTCTGAAGCTTACATACCTGATTGGGCTTGTGGCATGTAACACCTTCAGGAATTGTCATATACACATCTTCTTGTAACTCACCATGTAGGAAAGCGTTGTTCACGTCAAGTTGATGCAAAAACCAGTTATTTGTGGCAGCAATGGCAAGGAGAGTTCTAACCGTGGTAAGTTTCGCAACAGGAGAGAAGGTGTCAAAAAAATCCAATCCTTCAATCTGATTGTAACCCTTGGCAACAAGTCTTGCTTTGTATCTCTCTATTGTGCCATCATCTCTATATTTTACCTTGAACACCCACTTACTACCAATAGGCTTAACATGAGAAGGCAAGTCTACTATAGTCCAAGTTCCATTTCTGGCTAATGCTTCTAGTTCAGAATCCATAGCCTTAATCCATTGTTCAGACAAGCATGCCTCTTTGTAGTTTTTTGGTTCATGTGTGAGTGTGATATTGGATATAAAGACACGATGTGATGCAGATAATGAAGGACTTGATTTGTACCTGAGGATGTCTTGTCTGCTGAAGCATTAGTAGATGTACTGCACACATAATCTGAGAGATAGTGAGGTGCAGACTTAATTCTGGCAGATCTAAGTTGTGGTACAGGTTCAGAATTTTGAGGGATAATGTTAGTTTCTAAGTTGGTTTGATCAGAAGCATCATGAGTAGGATTAACATCATTATGTTCTTCACAACTTTGTTCTAAATGTTCATGATTTTGAGTGTGGCTATCTATTTCAGTGTTTGTATTCTGGGATGGTATGGTAAGTTGTTTGTAACACCCCCTTTCTATACCCCCAAATAATCACATAAATCACTTAGGCACATATTAAAAAAAATTCGCCAGAGTACGATTAAAACATAGTATAAAAGAGGCATGTCACATCATACAAGCATTTAATACATACAACACCTGCTCATTCTATTGATATGCAACAGTGGGGTAACTTGCCACAGAGGAACTTTGTCCTTACACCCACATCTCGATATTTAGAATAAAAGCGGAAAATATAAACATTAAATAACATCATACATATATACATATATATATATATATATACATGCGTCATTGAGTATCATCCATCAACATAATTCATGTTTACATAGACATTCATCAACAAGATACATGTACAAACGTATCACAAAAGAATAATATACATCCTAGCTACCCGGTGCTACATATCAGAGCCAACCGACCAAAAGAATGAAGACACGCTTCACAAAAGACCTCCAGCATACCTACTCTGCAATGCCTCATAGAGCATCATAAAACGGCAGAAGGGTGAGAAATATTATCATAATAACAATGTATATAATTATATATATAAACATAAAAATACACGTATTACACATTCTCGCCACAATTCATCACATTTTCATCTATATACATCACAATGTATATAGATATATATATCCACCAAGCATATTCATCATGCACACTTTCACAATTCTCAATCATTCCGTATAAACATACAAAATTATGTTCATTCAACAACACATCATTATAAAGATGATAAATGCAAATCATAGAGACTGACTCACAACTCTATGCAAATGCAATGCGGTACCGACTCAATCATCACTAGTTCACTCAGGAACTCAGCTGGAACCATCGCTCGTTACCGAAGTAACTCCCCGTCGGGCCCACGATGTTCACCCATTGCTCACACCCCACATGGGCACACAATGTTTATGGATCGCTCACACCCCACATGGGCACACGACCCGATCGCTCACACCCCACACTAGCACACGATCCGATTGCTCACACCCCACATGGGCACACAATCATTCGTAATCATCGTTCACACCTCACATGGGCACACGACGTTACGACGGATTCTCATTAGAATCGCTCAACACAAGAATGTATTTCATGATGCTTCACATGCAAAATGACACAAGACATTCTTGAAATGCATACATATTCACAATATATTCATGCATTCATCTCATACATTCACATACAATCTATATACATTCACATCAATGCACTATTGTATGATTCACATTCAAACACACAGTCAAAACGGTAAAAGTTGCTAAATAGCACTATTCCCGACTTTCCGACATAATTAAATCGGCTAACGATTTTCAAAACATCATAATCACAACGTACAGCTCAATAGCTTTCCAACGACACCAAGAATGTAAAAATCGGATACTCGGAACAAAAGTTACGGACGAAACCGAAAACGACATTTTGAAAAATCCCATTTTTACATTCCTCCTGTCCATACGCGTATCACCCATGTCCATACGCGTACGGCCAGAAGCCATTTCCTTCACAATTCCACGTTTCCAAAACCCATACGCATACGCCCCACACCCATACGCGTATCACCAGAGGGCCGGGAAAAGCCATCCTCCATACGCGTATTGACCCTTCCACAGGCCATTGTTACGCGTATCGCCTTGGCTCATACGCGTATGGACATGCCCCTTACGTGTATGGCCAGGGAATTTCCAGAAAAATTCTGCAGAGCAATGTCCTGCGTTTTCCACTCCCAAATCCACCAATTCATCATCTAAATTCAGAAAAATACCAGTTTGAAGTATAACAATACATATTAAACATGTATAGACCAACAAGAACACAATCAACAAGAGTTTACACACTTTTGGATCAATTTCCAATCAATTTCTCAAAAATGGGTTATACCCTAAAACTCACAAAATTCATCAACAACAACAACAATTCATACATAATCACATACATTGATAAGATAACAATGTTTCACACCCTTACCCGGATTCCAAACTCGCTAATTGATCGATCTTGATGATTTTCCTAGTTTTCCCAACTTTCTCCTCTTCTTTTCTCTTCTTCCTTTTTCTTTCTCTTCTTTTTCTCTAATTCTCTTTTCTTTCTTTTCTATTTCTTTTCTCTCCTTTTTCCACACAAACACTTAATTCATTTTAATCACATAAATTCTAATTCCACTACTTTTCTACTTATCATTAATTGAGAAAAGTCTAAAATACTCTAAATTCTAATTTCCCCGAAAACTCTCGAAAACGGTAAAATAATATTTAACACACCAATTTAACAAATAAAATAATTTATCACCCAATTAAAATAAAAGACTCCACATAATTGAGAAATAATCAAAATCGGAGCGTTACAACTCTCTCCCACTTTAGAAATTTTCGTCCTCGAAAATAATACCTGATTCAAACAACTCCGGATACGACTCTCGCATCCCACTCTCTAGTTCCCAAGTCATATTGCCTTCCGCAGCGCCTCCCCACGCTACTTTCACAAGCGCAATATCCTTGCCTCTTAGTTTCTTAACTTCGCGGTCCAAAATCCTAATCGGTAAAGCTTCCACCGTAAGGTTATCTCTCACTTCAACCTCGTCCATAGGAATAACATGTGACGGATCCGGAACATATTTCCGAAGTTGCGAAACATGGAATACGCCATGTAAATTCGAAAGGTTCGGAGGCAACGCCACACGGTAAGCCACAACACCAACTCGTGAAGTAATCTGATACGGACCAATAAAACGAGAAGTCAACTTCTTCGACTTCAAAGCACGACCCACACCCGTAACTGGTGTAACTCTCAAAAACACATGGTCGCCTTCTTGAAACTCAAGATCTTTCCTTCTCTTGTCATGATAGCTCTTTTGTCTACTTTGAGAAGCTTTCATCTTCTCCCGAATAAACTTCACTTTCTCCGTCGTTTATTGTACTATTTCCGGTCCAACTATCGTCCTCTCGCCGGTTTCATGCCAACACAAAGGTGTTCAACATCTCCGACCATACAAAGCCTCAAATGGTGCCATACTTATACTCGAATGAAAACTGTTATTGTAAGTGAATTCAATCAACGCCAAATAACCATCCCAAGCACCACCTTGCTCGAGTACACAAGCACGCAATAAATCCTCCAACGATTGAATCGTCCTCTCGGTTTGACCGTCCCTTTGCGGATGATAAGCCGAACTCAATCTTAGCTTAGAACCCAAAGCCTTTTGTAAACTCTCCCAAAACCTCGATGTAAACCTTGGATCTCTATCCGATACAATACTCTTAGGAACTCCATGTAACTTCACCACCACAAGAACATAAATCTCGGCTAACTTCTCCAAAGGATAACTAATATCAATTGGAATAAAGTGAGCAAATTTAGTAAGCCTATCAACAATTACCCAAATAGCATTATGACCTCTTTGCGTATTCGACAATCCCGTAACAAAATCTATCGATATACTATCCCATTTCCATTCCGGAATATCCAACGGTTGCATAAATCCACTCGGTTTTTGATGTTCCACCTTAGACTTTTGACAAGTTAAGCATGCATACACAAATCGAGCAACATCCCCCTTTAAACCGGACCACCAAAAGATCTTCTTCAAATCTTGATACATCTTATTCACACCCGGATGAATACTTAAATTACTTCGGTGTCCTTCCTCTAAAATCATCTTTTTCAACTCCACATCATCGGGAATACAAATACGACCACGGAATCTCAAAACTCCATAATTATCAACCTTGAAATCCTCATTCTCATTCAACATCAAATCAACGAATTTCAATTCCAATTTTTGCTTTTCACTAACCGTTGCAAGAAAATCATTCGTAACATGTAACATACCAAGTCTCACACTTCGCGGCGTCATTTCACAAACCAAACTCAAATCTTTGAAATCCTCCAAAAGTTCCCATTCTTTCATCATCAATGCGGACATACGTAACAACCTCCGACTTAAGGCATCGGCCACCATGTTTGCCTTACTCGGATGGTAATTCAAACCAAAATCATAATCCTTCAAAAGTTATAGCCACCTCCTTTGTCTCATGTTCAATTCTTTCTGATCAAATAAATATCTTAAGCTTTTGTGATCACTAAAAACTTCAAATCTCGCACCATAAAGATAATGCCTCCATATTTTCAAAACAAACACCACCGCCGCTAACTCCAAGTCATGTGTAGGATATTTCTTTTCATGCACTCTCAATTGTCTAGAAGCATATGCCACAACTTTTCCATCTTGCATCAAAACACCACCTAAACCTGTCAATGAAGCATCACAATACACAACAAATGGTTCATTAGGATTAGGCAAAATCAAGATCGGAGTCGTTGTCAACCTTCTCTTTAACTCGTTGAAACTCTCTTCACAATGAATATCCCAAATGAAAGCCTTTCCTTTACAAGTCAATTGCGTTAAAGGAAGTACCAACTTCGAAAATCCCTCAATAAATCTCCGATAATAACCCGCCAAGCCTAAAAAGCTTCGAATCTCCGTAACCGACCTAGGAGCCTCCCATTGCATCACCGCATCTATCTTGGATGGATCAACACTAATACCACTACCGGAAATAACATGTCTAAGGAAACTTACTTCCGACAACCAAAATTCACATTTTGACAACTTAGCATACAATTGTTTCTCTTTCAAAATTTGCAACACAATTCTCAAATGCTCTTCATGCTCCTCTTGAGACTTAGAGTAAATCAAAATATCATCGATGAACACAACCACAAAACGATCCAACTGTTCATGAAAAATATGATTCTTGTATACCATAAACACACCCGGCGCGTTAGAAACCCCGAATGGCATCACAGAGTATTCGTAATGACCATACCGTGTCCTAAATGCCGTCTTTTGAATATCCTCTCCTTTCACACGAATCTGGTGGTACCCTGATCTCAAATCAATCTTACTAAAAACATTCGCACCAACCAATTGGTCCATCAAATCATCGATCCTTGGAAGCGGATACTTGTTCTTAATTGTCACTTTGTTCAACTGTCGATAATCAATGCATAACCGCATACTCCCATCCTTCTTCTTTACCAACAATACCGGAGCACCCCAAGGAGAAACACTTGGCCTTACAAATTTCTTGTCCAACAAGCCATTCAATTGCTTTTTCAATTCTACCAATTCCGATGCCGACATACGATACGGTGCCATCGAAATCGGTCTAGTATCCGGAACTAGATCAATAGAAAATTCAACTTCTCTTTCTGGCGGTACATCCGTAATATCTTCCGGAAACACTTCTGGAAATTCACACACCATTGGGAACACATCAAGCTCAACTTGACTCTCCACCGACAATGATGCAAACAAACCAAACAATTGAGCTTCGTCCGCTAAAAGTTTCTTCAACTCTTTAGTGGGTAGGAAACTCTCAAATTCATCATCTTCCAAAGAAGGAAACCTTACTAACTTGTGATAGCAATCTATATGAACTCGATTAAATTGCAACCAGTTCATACCCAAGATCACGTCCAATCCCACCAATGGCAAACATACTAAATCCATAATGAAGTCTTTACCATACATGGTCAAAGGACAACTCATACACACCAAAGATGTATTTACCGACCCTGAAGTAGGAGTCTTAATAACCATTTCAGCACCCATCAAAGTTAACGCAAGATTCAAACGCTTCGCGCACTCAGACGAAATAAACGAATGAGTCGCTCCCGTATCAATAACAGCAACTAAAGGTGTACTATTAATAAAGCATGTACCTTTAATCAAACGGTCTGCAATCGTAGTTTGAGTCCCCGCCAATACAAACACCTTTCCGCCCGCTTGAGCTTGTTTCGGCTTAATACACTTAGTACTAATGTGACCCACTTCTCCACAATTATAGCACTTCACCATATTCCTTCTACAATCTGTAGCAGCATGCCCAAGACCACCACAATTAGAACATTTCGCTACAGGCTTCCCACACTCAAATGATTTATGACCTATTTCACCACATTTGTAGCACCTAACAACACCGGAACCTCCTCCTCCAGCTCTCCTATCAAAGCTTCCCCTATGCTTGCCCTTATCAACGGGTGTCACATAAGGTCCACTTCTAGCTTGTTGCTTACCCTTCCTCTCATTCAAACTTTTGTAATGTGTAGAACGAGCCTTACTATCTTCTTCGAAGATTCTACAACATTCCGTCAAATCCGCAAACCTCCTTATCCTTTGATATCCCACAGCTTGCTTAATCTCAGGACGTAAACCATTATCATATTTAATACACTTTGAGAACTCAGTAGTAATCGCAGCATAATGAGGATGGAATTGAACCAACTCCACAAATTTAGCAGTATAGTCCACCACAGACATACTACCTTGTTTCAGTTCAAGAAACTCCATCTCCTTCTTTCCCTTCACACTCTCAAGGTAATACTTCCTCAAGAATTCAGTACGAAATAAATTCCAAGTTACCTCTTCATCATCCACCTCCAGAACTTCACGCATACCAACCCACCAATCGTCGGCTTCTTCCTTCAGCATGTGAGACCCAAGCCTCACCTTATTCTCCTCTGCACAACCCATAACTCTGAAGATTCTTTCAATCTCTTTCAACCACAATTGAGCTCCATCGGGATCAAATCTTCCTTTGAAAACCGGTGGTTGATTCTTCCTGAACTCGTCATTAGCATTCACGTTCGGCGCACCTTGCACCGCCCTAGCCATTGCTTCCAAAGCAGCAGCCATCGCATTGTCGTTTCTACCAGCCATATTCTGATCATTCCCAAAAATGACAACAAGGTTAAACAACAGTTCAACCAACACAACAACAAGACAGACACAACTTACTCAACTCTGGCTCTGATACCACTTAATGTAACACCCCCTTTCTATACACCCAAATAATCACATAAATCACTTAGGAACATATTAAAAAAAAAATCGCCAGAGTACGATTAAAACATAGTATAAAAGAGGCATGTCACATCATACAAGCATTTAATACATACAACACCTGCTCATTCTATTGATATGCAACAGTGGGGTAACTTGCCACAGAGGAACTTTATCCTTACACCCACATCTCGATATTTAGAATAAAAGCGGAAAATCTAAACATTGAATAACATCATACATATATACATATATATATATACATGCGTCATTGAGTATCATCCATCAACATAATTCATGTTTACATAGACATTCATCAACAAGATACATGTACAAATGTATCACAAAAGAATAATATACATCCTAGCTACCCGGTGCTACATATTAGAGCCAACCGACCAAAAGAATGAAGACACGCTTCACAAAAGACCTCCAGCATACCTACTCTGCAATGCCTCATAGAGCATCATAAAACGGCAGAAGGGTGAGAACTATTATCATAATAACAATGTATATAATTATATATATAAACATAAAAATACACGTATTACACATTCTCGCCACAATTCATCACATTTTCATCTATATACATCACAATGTATATAGATATATATATCCACCAAGCATATTCATCATGCACACTTTCACAATTCTCAATCATTCCGTATAAACATACAAAATTATGTTCATTCAACAACACATCATTATAAAGATGATAAATGCAAATCATAGAGACCGAGTCACGACTCTATGCAAATGCAATGCGGTACCGACTCAATCATCACTAGTTCACTCAGGAACTCTGCTGGAACCATCGCTCGTTACCGAAGTAACTCCCCGTCGGGCCCACGATGTTCACCCATTGCTCACACCCCACATGGGTACACAATGTTTATGGATCGCTCACACCCCACATGGGCACACGACCCGATCGCTCACACCCCACACTGGCACACGATCCGATTGCTCACACCCCACATGGGCACACAATCATTCGTAATCATCGCTCACACCCCACATGGGCACACGACGTTACGACGGATTCTCATTAGAATCGCTCAACACAAGAATGTATTTCATGATGCTTCACATGCAAAATGACACAAGACATTCTTGAAATGCATACATATTCACAATATATTCATGCATTCATCTCATACATTCACATACAATCTATATACATTCACATCAATGCACTATTGTATGATTCACATTCAAACACACAGTCAAAACGGTAAAAGTTGCTAAATAGCACTATTCCCGACTTTCCGACATAATTAAATCGGCTAACGATTTTCAAAACATCATAATCACAACGTACAACTCAATAGCTTTCCAGCGACACCAAGAATGTAAAAATCGGATACTCGGAACAAAAGTTACGGACGAAACCGAAAACGACATTTTGAAAAATCCCATTTTTACATTCCTCCTGTCCATACGCGTATCACCCATGTCCATACGCGTACGGGCAGAAGCCATTTCCTTCACAATTCCACGTTTCCAAAACCCATACGCGTACGCCCCACACCCATACGCGTTTCACCAGAGGGCCGGGAAAAGCCACCCTCCATACGCGTATTGACCCTTCCACAGGCCATTGTTACGCGTATCTCCTTGGCTCATACGCGTATGGACATGCCCCTTACGCGTATGGCCAGGGAATTTCCAGAAAAATTCTGCAGAATAATGTCCTGCGTTTTCCACTCCCAAATCCACCAATTCATCATCTAAATTCAGAAAAATACCAGTTTGAAGTATAACAATACATATTAAACATGTATAGACCAACAAGAACACAATCAACAAGAGTTTACACACTTTTGGATCAATTTCCAATCAATTTCTCAAAAATGGGTTATACCCTAAAACTCACAAAATTCATCAACAACAACAACAATTCATACATAATCACATACATTGAATAGATAACAATGTTTCACACCCTTACCCGGATTCCAAACTCGCTAATTGATCGATCTTGATGATTTTCCTAGTTTTCCCAACTTTCTCCTCTTCTTTTCTCTTCTTCCTTTTTCTTTCTCTTCTTTTTCTCTAATTCTCTTTTCTTTCTATTTCTTTCTTTTCTATTTCTTTTCTCTCCTTTTTCCACACAAACACTTAATTCATTTTAATCACATAAATTCTAATTCCACTACTTTTCTACTTATCATTAATTGAGAAAAGTCTAAAATACTCTAAATTCTAATTTCCCCGAAAACTCTCGAAAACGGTAAAATAATATTTAACACACCAATTTAACAAATAAAATAATTTATCACCCAATTAAAATAAAAGACTCCACATAATTGAGAAATAATCAAAATCGGAGCGTTACATTGTTCATGGTCAATTTGTGAAGGAGAGATTGTATTTGGCAGAGGTGTAATTGTAGAGTCAGTATAGGGATGATATTCCCAAGGGGCAGAATTTTCATTTGAATATGGAAAAATGTGTTCATGATGTATGACATTTCTAGAAATGAAAATTTCATGACTGTTAATGTCATAGAGTACACTACCCTTCATACCTCTTTTGTATCCTAAGAATACACATTTTCTGCCTCTTGCCTCAAGTTTGGTCCTATGCATATGAAGTGTGGATGCATAAGCTAATGAACCAAAGACCTTAAGACTATGCATATCAGGTGTTTCTCTGTGTAAAATAAAATGAGGTGAGACATTGTTTAAAACTTATGTAGGAAGTTTATTAATGATGAATGTTGCATGTAAAATGGCATAGGACCAGAATTTCTTAGGAAGTTTTGACTGAAAAAGCAGGGCTCTTCCTACATTTAACAAGTGTTGATGCTTCCTCTCCACTCTACCATTTTGCTGTGGAGATTCCACACAACTAGTCTGATGTATGATACCCTTAGATGCATAAAACTCAGGCATGCTGAACTCAAGGCCATTATCAGATCTAATGACCTTAACAGTAGTGCCCTTTTGATTTTCAATAAGTTTAACAAAATTAATGATATGTTGTCTAGTTTCAGATTTTGATTTCATAAGTGTTATCCATGTATACCTACTACAATCATCAACAACAGTTAAAAAATATGAATGACCATGAAAGGACTTTATGGCTAGAGGACCCCAAATGTCAAAGTGGATCATATCATAAGGGTGAATAGATCTACTCTTAGTAACAGTATATGGTAATTTTCTTTGTCTAGCATAACAACATACATCACAAACATCTTTAGTATTTAAAGTAATGAAAGGAAATTGAGAATGTAAGTACATTAGTCTATTTTGAGATAGGTGTCCTAGTCTAAAATGCCATAAGGCTCTATCAGGTAAAGTTACATTGGCAGCTAGTGTAGGTACTGTAACAGATAAATTTGGTGTATGTGTGTGTGAGACTTTGTCATGCAATTCACTATCTCTTAGTGTTAGGTAGTACAATCCATTCTTTTGCTCAGCAGAACCAGTCATCTTCAGGGATGTTTTGTCCTGTATAATACATTGTGAATCAAGAAACGTAACTTTACAATGAGAGGATGCACATAGTTTTGAAACTGACAACAAATTCAAACAAAATTCAGGGATCAGCAAAACATTATAAACAATGAATTCAGGAGAAAACTTAATTGTACCAGAAAATTTGGCAACTAAACAATGCCCATTAGGCAGTTTGACAGTAATAGGAATGATTTATGTATAAGCATGAAACTAATGAATAGAACTACATATGTGATCAGTAGTTCCTGAATCAATGATCCAAGAGCTAGTATCATTATGATGCATGAAATTATATGTGTTACCTGCTGATGAATGACAAACAGAAACTTGATTGGATGAAGCATGTGCTGAACTTTGGACAAGGCTTGATTTCTGCAATAGATCCATCAGTGCAGTAAATTGACCTTGGGTCATAGGAGAACTGTCATCCTTTGTATCAGCACTATTGGGCATAGATCCATTATCATGTCCATCAGAAGTAACATTGTTAGCTGGGGATTGAAACTGCTTTTGCATATGGGGTGGAACCCCATGTTTCTTGAAGCAATTTTCTATTGTATGGTTAGTTTTTCCACAAAATGTACAAACACGAGCTCCTTGCTTGGAAGAACTTTGTCTTCCACCAAACTTCTTAGAATCATCCGCATTTATCAGGGTTCGAGATTCATCAGTAGGTGTATGAATCTGAGTTTGGGGCTCATGTTGAATAACCATAGAGAAGATTTTGTTAATAGGAGGTAAAGGATCCATTAACAAGATTTGAGATTTGACCATAACAAATTGATCATTTAATCCAGTTAGAAAACGTATAATTTGTAAAACTTTATGATTTGATCTAGCACTGCGCATAGCTGCACAAGAACACTTTATGCGACATGTACACATTGGCAAAGGCAAATATAGATCTAATTCTTCCCAAAGTATTTTGAGATCAGAAAAAAATTCAGTTACCGATTTCGTTTCTTGTTTGAGATTGTAAATCTCTTGCTGTAATTCAGATATTCTGATGAGGTCACCTTGAGAGAAGCGTTCTTTTAGGTCGTTCCACACATCAAGAGCATTCTCCATGAATATAATGGATTGAGCAATCGATTCTGAAACCGAGTTCATGATCCAAGAATGAACCAACATGTTGCAGCGATTCCAAGAATGAAGAGAAGGATCGAAAGAATCTTCAGGAGCAGGGAGCGATCCATCAATGAATTCAAGCTTCATCTTTCCACCAAGAGCCCTCTTCATGGATCGAGCCCAGGAATGATAGTTTGAGCCGGTGAGCTTAGGAAGAACGGTGACGGAACCGGGACCATCGCTGGGGTGAACAAAGTACGGCGCAGTTTGATCCAAAGCAGGGTCGGTAGGTGGAGGACGAGGGGGAGCCATGGACGAAAGGTGAAGATGTAATCAATGGAGCAGCGGAAAAGGGATCAAAATGGCGAGTGATACCATAATGTGATGAAGCATTTTCAGAGTAAAGTAACTGAAAGGAAGAAGAAGAAGTGGTTAAGATTCTGTTATGCTTTCATAAAATCTGAACAGAAGTACAAGATGTGCATTTATATCTACACATTAGAACCACTAAAAACTAATCTCAAGCTAAGGCCTATTACAATGTGACACATGTCCAGTTATTAAAGTAAAAGCTTATATTTGTGAACTAACTAAGCTAAATACTTCAATATTGCATGTACACCACAAAAAAAAATAGTATTTTGCCATGTGAATTTCACTTCACAATCTTAAAATTCACTTCACAACATAGTTTTTGCGACGTGATCATTCACGTGGCAGGAGGACGTGTGACAACTTTTTTGCCACGTGAATTTCACGTCGCAACTTTGCCACGTGAATTTCACTTCACAACATTCTGCATAGAAAATCCCCTTTAGTCTGCCATGGCTCAGTAGTGGCAGGTGGTACAGAAAGCCTGTAAGTCTGTTGTCACGTGAAATTCACTTCACAACTTTACCACGTGAATTTCACTTCACAACGTTGTGACGTGATTTTCACTTCACAACGTTGTGACGTGAATTTCACTTCACAACCTATTTTTTTTAAATAAAACCTTTTATACGTTGAATAATTATAATTATATTAATTCAATATATATTAATTCAATATATAATTATATTATGTATTTTACGAAATTAATAAAGTAAAGTAGAAGGACAAAGTTGGGAGAAATACCTTTGAATGAGTTTTGGAGATAAGGAAAATGGATGAAAAAAGTTGGGAGAAAGGAGTTGCAGAGAAGAGAGAAGAGAAAGGAAGAGAAAAATGAAAAGTGGAATGAAAATGAGTTGATGAAAATGGAATGAGGAGAAAAGAATGAATTTTCTCAACAAAGATCACTTCACTATGATAAAAGCAAGTACAATGAAGGATTTAAGGAATACTAGATTGAGAATGATGGCTCAATCATTTATGCAATGCAACAATACAAGTGTGGTGCAGCTGAAAGAAAGAAAGTCATTCACAAGGAATGCCACTAGAGGAAGAGAACAGTGATACTAAATTCTGCCCCTCCAAAGATTGCAGACCTCCTTGCTATTTGTACCGGTCCAAGAAATTTTATGGTTAGGGATATTCACTCTTATGCTCTTCCCTGGCTCCATGATGTAAGGATCAGTAACCACGTGTCCTTGATTGCCTTCCTTTTGTCCTTTTCCCTCGATAGTCATATCTTTCCGGCTCATCATATTATCCTTGATCATAACAATACGTTTTTCTATCTTAATTAAATTTTATTTTCTCTTTCTTTTAAATATAAAACGTGTGTCCAACGTTGTTTCCCTCAAATCTTTAATTAATAATAATAAATCTCGAACTATAATCAAGATAAGTTTAATTACATACATATATAAACAATATTTTTTAAAAATATAGTATAAATCTTTAAATAGCATTATCGGGTAATCATATTCAAGAAATGTCATAATCATTATCTCATTGTATATTTATTATTATAAATAATACATTCTACGATAAAGTTTTCACCTCACTCAACAAATAACTGAGGTATATTTCCTGAGAGCACCATGATTAATTGTTTTTCTTAAATATATACAACCTATTCTCTTGGTTTTGTAAACATCAAGAGAATAGATCTATCAGGAACCTTATTTCGAATCTTAGTTACTGTATTTTTTATTTTTTTAATAGATTTAGGGACAAAATCTCTCATGCTGCTAACTTCGACAGAATCTCTCATGCTGAAACGGTGAAGGAGGCATGGGATATTCTGGTGAAGTATTATAAAGGAGGTGAAAAAGTCAAGGTTGTAAAGTTACAAACCTTGCGTCGACAATATGAGTTGTTGTCGATGGGAGAAGACGAAAAAGTTGCAGAATATGTGTCGAAGGTTCAGAAACTCGTCCATCTCATGAAGGGTTATGGTGAAACCATAACTAATAAGATGATAGTTGAGAAGGTAATGAGAACGTTGACCTCTCACTTTGATCACGTTATCGTAGCTATTCAAGAATCCAACAATCTTGAAACCCTAAAAGTGGAAGATTTGGTTGGTTCGTTAGAGGCGCATGAGATGAGGATTGTCGAAAGAAAGGGAGTTCAGGATTCAATACAAGCACTGCAGGCTCAGTCATGGAAAAAGAATGGTGGTTCCAAAAAATTCAAAGGCAAAGTCGACAAGACTCAAGGAAAGAAGTCTTGGTCGAACCGTCACAAGAATCAGGTCGAAGATAGAGCTTCTGAATCCTCGAAAAGAGGAGGAGGAAACTATCGAAAGGACAAAGAAGATAAGAAAGGTATACGGTGTTATAACTGTGAAAAGAGGGGTCATTTGGCCAAACATTGTTGGTACAGGAAATACAATGGATCGGAAAAAGGCAAGGAAGAAGGAGCGAACCTTGCACGCCAAGATTCAGATGATTCTGAAGGTGGTATGGTGGTTATGGCTGCAGTAGCAGATAACCATGTCGAATCCAAGATCTGGTTTCTCGACTCAGGCTGCTCAAATCACATGACTGGTCGAAAGGAGTGGTTGGCAGATTTTGATGAGTCGAAGAAGAGCAAGATAAAACTTGCTGATAACAGTTCGTTGCAAGCAGAAGGCACTGGCAACATAGTTTTTCAACTGAGTAATGGAGCGAAAGCTATGATCAGAGATGTTTTCTATGTACCTGGAATGAAGTGCAACCTGTTAAGTGTTGGACAGCTGGTCGAAAAAGGCTTCTCAGTTGTCATGAAAGATGGAGTATTGAAATTGTTCGACACCCAAAACAATTTGGTCTTGAAATCTCCGTTGTCGAAGAACAGGACGTTTAAGACCATGATCAATTCGACTAAAGTACAATGTCTAAAAATTATTGTCGACCACAAGGATAGTTGGTTGTGGCATTTAAGGTTTGGACATTTGAACTTTCGATCACTCAACCAGCTGATTACTCGAGATATGGTATCTGGTATTCCAAGTCTTGAGATGCCTGAAAAACTCTGTGAAGGATGTTTAGTCGGAAAGCAATCCAGAAATTCTTTCGTTTCGACTATGCCAATGAGATCATCCTGCATACTCGAAGTTGTACATTCAGATATATGTGGTCCATTCGAAGAACATACCATTGGTGGAAACAGATATTTTGTTTCGTTTGTCGATGAGTTTAGTCGAAAGTTGTGGATCTATGTGATCAAGAGAAAGGACGAAGTATTTGAAATCTTTAAGAGATTCAAGATGCTTGTCAAAAACCAGAGTGAGAAGAGGATCAAAGGTTTGCGAACTGATGGAGGTGGCGAATACACTTCGAAGATGTTTGAAAAATTCTGTGCAGAACATGGTGTTGATCATGAGGTAACTGCTCCTTATACTCCTCAACATAATGGAATTGCTGAAAGAAGAAACAGAACCATAGTGGATATGGCGAGATCTATGCTCAAGAAGAAGAATTTGCCAAAATCTTTATGGGGTGAAGCTGTTTCGACTGCAGTTTATATCCTGAACAGGTGCCCTACCAAGAAATTGAAGAACAAGGTTCCTGAAGAAGTGTGGAGTGGAAAACGACCATCAGTGAGTCATCTGAAGGTGTTTGGCTCTATGTGTTACAAGCATGTTCCTGATGCAAGAAGAAGGAAGCTTGATGACAAGAGTGAACCTATGATTCTGGTAGGATATCATAAGAGAGGTGCATACAGGCTATTCAATCCAATTAATGGGAAAATTATGTTGAGTCGAGATATTATGATTGATGAAAATTCTGCTTGGGATTGGAATTCTAGTAATTCAATTAACAAGCCATTGATGAGCTCTGATTTCGACGATGAATCTGATGAAGTCGAAGTTGAAGGAATTGCTGAGAATCAAGTCGAAGTCGAAGTAGAAGCAGTTGCTGACATTCTCGATACAGAGGTTGTGGCTAAAACAAGCCAAAGACCTCGGCGAAATAGAGTTCGTCCAGCAAGACTTCATGATTATGAAGTGACTGGTGATGATGAAGTCACACCAGATGACGAATTAGTTCATTTTGCTTTACTTGCAGATGTTGAACCAATCAACCATAACAAAGCTTTAAAAATTCAACATTGGAAGTTAGCTATGGTCGAAGAGTTACAGGCAATCGAAAGAAACAACACATGGGAGTTAGTCGAATTGCCAGCACATACAAAAGCTATCGAAGTAAAGTGGGTGTTCAAGTTAAAACACAATGCTGATGGGTCGATAGCAAGACATAAAACAAGATTAGTAGCTCAAGGATTTCTTCAAAGAGAAGAACTTGACTACTCTGAAGTATTTGCTCCAGTAGCAAGACTGGAGACTGTTCGACTAGTGGTAGCATTGGCATGTAACCAAGGTTGGTCGACATTTCACCTAGATGTGAAGTCAGCTTTTCTGAATGGTCCGTTAGACGAAGAGGTCTATGGCACACAACCTCCTGGGTTTGTGATTCAGAAGGAAGCGAGTAAAGTATATAAGTTGCACAAAGCACTCTATGGCCTCAAGCAGGCACCTAGGGCATGGAACAAGAAGATCGACTCATACTTAGTCGAATTGGGATTTGTAAAATGCAAGTCTGAGTATGGTGTCTATGTTCAGGTTGTAGCACAAGATATAACAATCATCTGCTTATATGTCGATGACTTGTTAGTAACTGGAAATAGCTTGAAGAACTTGTCGAAGTTCAAAGAGCTGATGAAGAAGGAATTAGAAATGTCAGATATGGGAAAATTGTCTTATTTCCTAGGCATGGAATTTCATATGTCGATGCAAGGTATGGTGCTACATCAAAGGAAGTATGTCAAAGAGATACTCAAGAGATTCAGAATGGATGATTCGAATCCTGCATCCTCACCTGTCAAACCAAACTTGAAGTTGGAGAAGCATGGAGAAGAAGACAAAGTTGATGTAACTTTGTTCAAAAAATAGTTGGATCTCTGATATATGTGTGCAATAGTCGACCTGATATAGGTTTCGCAGTCGGATTAGTGAGCAGATTCATGAGCGAACCAAGAGTGTCACACATGAAAGCTGCAAGAAGAATTCTAAGATACTTAAAAGGAACAACGGATTTTGGAATTATACTTCAATGAGATTCTGAAGGTAAAGGAGCAATAGTTAATTGCTTTTCAGATGTAGATTGGTGTGGAGATAAGGAAGATCGAAGAAGTACAACTGGCTATTTCTTATCTCCACACCAATCTGCATCTGAAAAGCAATTAACTATTGCTCCTTTGCCTTCAGATTCTCGTCGAAATATAATTCCACAATCTGTCGTTCCTTTTAAGTATCTTAGAATTCTTCTTGCAGCTTTCATGTGTGACATTCTTGGTTCGCCATGAATCTGCTTACTAATCCGACTACGAAACCTATATCAGGTCTACTATTGCACACATATCTCAGAGATCCAACTATTTGTTTGAATGAAATTACATCAACTTTGTCTTCCTCTCCATGCTTCTCCAACTTCAAGTTTGGTTCGACAGGTGAGGATGCAGAATTCGAATCATCCATTCTGAATCTCTTGAGTATCTCTTTGACATACTTCCTTTGATGTAGCACCATACCTTGCTTCGACATATGAAATTCCATGCCTAGGAAATAAGACAATTTTCCCAGATCTGACATTTCAAATTCCTTCTTCATCAGCTCTTTGAACTTCGACAAGTTTTTCAGGCTATTTTCAGTTACTAACAAGTCATCGACATATAAACAGATGATTGTTATATCTTGTGCTACAACTTGAACATAGACACCATACTCAGACTTGCATTTTACAAATCCCAATTCGACTAAGTATGAGTCGATCTTCTTGTTCCATGCCCTAGGTGCCTGCTTGAGACCATAGAGCGCTTTGTGCAACTTATATACTTTACTCGCTTCCTTCTGAATCACAAACCCAGGAGGTTGTGTGACATAGACCTCTTCGTCTAACGGACCATTTAGAAATGGTGACTTCACATCTAAGTGAAATGTCGACCAACCTTGATTACATGCCAATGCTACCACTAGTCGAACTGTCTCCAGTCTTGCTACTGGAGCAAATACTTCAGAGTAGTCAAGTTCTTCTCTTTGAAGAAACCCTCGAGCTACTAATCTTGCTTTATGTCTAGCTATCGACCCATCAGCATTGGTTTTCAACTTGAACACCCACTTTACTTCTATAGCTTTTGTATGTGCTGGCAATTCGACTAACTCCCATGTGTTGTTTCTTTCGATTGCCTGTAACTCTTCGACCATAGCTAACTTCCACTGTTGAATCTTTAAAGCTTCGTTATGGTTGATTGGTTCAGCACCTGCAAGTAAAGCAAAATGAACTAATTCACCATCTGGTGTGACTTCATCATCACCAGTCACTTCATAATCATGAAGTCTTGTTGGAGGAACTCTATTTCGTCGAGGTCGTTGGCTTGTTTCAGCCACATCCTCTGTATCGGGAATGTCAGCAACTGCTTCTACTTCGACTTCGACTTGATTCTCAGTAATTTCTTCAACTTCGACTTCAACTTCATTTTCTTCGTTGAAATCATAGCTCATCAGTGAATAGACTGTATGCACCAGTCTTATGATATCCTACCAGAATCATAGGTTCACTCTTGTCATCAAGCTTCCTTCTTCTTGCATCAGGAACATGCTTGTAACACATAGAGCCAAACACCTTCAGATGACTCACTGATGGTCGTTTTCCACTCCACACTTCTTCCGGAACCTTGTTCTTCAATTTCTTGGTAGGGCACCTGTTCAGGATATAAACTGCAGTCGAAACAGCTTCACCCCATAAAGATTTTGGTAAATTCTTCTGCTTGAGCATACATCTCGCCATATCCACTATGGTTCTGTTTCTTCTTTTAGCAATTCCATTATGTTGAGGAGTATAAGGAGCAGTTACCTCATGATCAACACCATTTTCTGCACAGAATTTTTCAAACATCTTCGAAGTGTATTCGACACCTCCATCTGTTCGCAGAATCTTGATCCTCTTCTCACTCTGATTTTCGACAAGCATCTTGAATCTCTTAAAGATTTCAAATACTTCATCCTTTCTCTTGATCACATAGATCCACAGCTTTCGACTAAACTCATCGACAAACGAAACAAAATATCTGTTTCCACCAATGTATGTTCTTCGAATGGACCACATACATCTGAATGTACAACTTCGAGTATGCAGGATGATCTCATTGGCATAGTCGAAACGAAAGAATTTCTGGATTGCTTTCCGACTAAACATCCTTCACAGTGTTTGTCAGGCATCTCAAGACTTGGAATACCAGATACCATATCTTGAGTAATCAGCTGGTTGAGTGATCGAAAGTTCAAATGTCCAAACCTCAAATTCCACAACCAACTATCCTTGTGGTCGACAACAGTTTTTAGACATTGTACTTCAGTCGAACTGATCATGGTCTTAAACGTCCTATTCTTCGACAATGGAGATTTCAAGACCAAATTGTTCTGGGTGTCGAACAATTTTAATACTCCATCTTTCATGACAACTGAGAAGCCTTTTTCGACCAGTTGTCCAACACTTAACAGGTTGCACTTCATTCCAGGTACATAAAACACATCTTTGATCATAGCTTTCGCTCCATTACTTAGATGAAAAGCTACGTTGCCAGTGCCTTCTGCTTGCAACGAACTGTTATCAGCAAGTTTTATCTTGCTCTTCTTCGACTCCTCAAAATCTACTAACCACTCCTTTCGACCAGTCATGTGATTTGAGCAACCTGAGTCGAGAAACCAGATCTTAGATTCGACATGGTTATCTGCTACTGCAGCCATAACCACCATACCACCTTCAGAATCATCTGACTCTTGGCGTGCAAGTTTCGCTCCTTCGTCCTTGCCTTTTTCCGATCCATTGTCTTTCCTGTACCAACAATGTTTGGCCAAATGACCCCTCTTTTCACAGTTATAACACACTATACCTTTCTTATCTTCTTTATCCTTTCGATAGTTTCCTCCTCCTCTTTTCGAGGATTCAAAATCTCTATCTTCGACCTGATTCTTGTGAGGGTTCGACCAAGACTTCTTCCCTTGAGTCTTGACGAATTTGCCTTTGGATTTGTATCGAATCCTGAACTCCCTTTCTTTCGACAATTCTCATCTCAAGCGCCTCCAACGAACCAACCAAATCTTCCACTTTTAGGGTTTCAAGATTGTTGGATTCTTGAATAGCTACGATAACGTGATCAAAGTGAGAGGTCAACGTTCTCATTACCTTCTCAACTATCATCTTATCAGTTATGGTTTCGCCACAACCCTTCATGAGATGAACGAGTTTCTGAACCTTCGACACATATTCTGCAACTTTTTCGTCTTCTCCCATCGACAACAGCTCATATTGTCGACGCAAGGTTTGTAACTTAACAACCTTGACTTTCTCACCTCCTTCATAATACTTCACCAGAATATCCCATGCCTCTTTCGCCGTTTCAGCATGAGAGATTCTGTCGAAGTTAGCAGCATCGACCGCCGTCTGAATGCAATAAGCAGCCTTGCAATCTTTCTTCTTGACTTCGTTGTGGGCTTTTTTCTGTTCTTCGGTTGCATTTTCAGCCAAAACAGGAACGCCACCATTGACCACTTCTAGGGTTTCATGGAAGCCAAATAAGGATTGCATTTGTTTTTTCCATCTGATCCAATTCTTGCCATCAAGCATTGGAAGGGAACTCGGAATGCTCTTATCACCAGTCATCTTCGGAATTCTTGAAAACTTGATCAAGAACAATAACCGGAAGCTCTGGATACCAATTTGTTAGTGCGTGAGGCACTTTTAGTGAGGAGAGAAAGAGAGAAAATAAGGAAAATAGGATTTCTATTATTTGATTGTGTGTGTAAATAATGATACAAGCTAGGTCTATTTATATACAACGCTAATTGGGCTTGGGCTAACACAACTTGGATTATATTTAAATATTAAATCTAATCAAATCAAATCAAATCTAATTTAATATTTCAACAAGGAGTGATTTGGAAATCCCCAGTAGCCGGATTCCACAATACATATCACCCTAATTCTTCAATACAACGAATGCCCTCAGCTCTTCCAGCGTCTTGAAGACAACAAAGTGTCAGTGTTGCATGTAGTCATTATGGCGTGTGTCGGCATCTTCCAACATCTTCTGCATCGTGGCATTCATGCCATTAATGGTAGCTTCCAAACCTTTCATACGAGTATTTTCTCCATGGTAAGTTGATGAAAGCACTAAATGTACTGCTGTATAAATTGTGCAACAGTAAAAACTAACACATAGATAATTATGCAGGAAGAATTTTCTCAAAAAAGATCACTTCACTATGATAAAAGCAAGTACAACGAAGGATCTAAGAAAAACTAGATTGAGAATGATGTAAGGTTCAGTCACCACGTGTCCTATGATACCCGTGCGTTTGCATGGGTGCACGGTGATGCGCATTTATTCTCAAAATGTATTTGTTTTTATAATGTATTTTTTTCCAAAATGTATTTTTTTCTTAGAATGTATTTATTTATATTTAAAATAAAAAAAAATATAATATAATAAAAATTAGTCAATTTCTTATTTACTAAAAATTAATATGATACTCATGCGTTCACACGGGTACCCGTCGGTGACGCGCATTTGTTTTCATTTAAAATTTTGGAAAAAAATATAATTAATAAAAATCAGTAAATATATAAAAAAATATAATTTATATTTAAAAAAAAAATAGAATCAATACCCGCAGACATCGTATTTGTAAATATCAAATAATATCATAGTATTTGTAAATATTATTTTAATTTTATAAATAAATATTATTAACATAAATAAATATATTTTATGTAAGTATTATTACAAATATTTATTTCGTGCGATACCCATATCAGTACCCGTGTGATCGCCTGAGTATTGGTATGTTATGCACATTTGTTTTTATTTTTTTTAAATTTGAATTAATAAAAATTAATAAATACAAAAAATATAATTTATATTTAAAAAAAAATCAATACCCGCGGGCATCGTTTGATATTTTTTATAAAAATATTTATGCAATAATTTAGTTTTATAAATATCAAATAATATCATAGTATTTTTAATTTTTTTTTAATTTAATAAATAAAGATCATCAACATAAATAAATACATTTTATGTAAGTATTATTGCAAATATCTATTTTGTGGGATACTTATATCAGTACCTGTGTGTTCGCCCGTGTACTGATTAACCTACAACACTACTGTCGTAATTTATAAATAAAAAAAAAAAACTTTTTTTTCTCTCAAAGTTTAAGACAAAATAATAAATTTAATTTTAGTTATTTATTATTTAAAATAAATAAAAATTATTTATAACTCTTTTGTTATAAATTTATAAAAAAAATTAAAATTTAGTGACTTGAATAATTATTTTAAACCACTTTAACATAATAAAAACTGCATATTTTTTCAAAATAATATTTTGTAAAAATATGTTAAATTTTTCTTATAAATAAAATCAGAGATAGTACTATTTTTTTCAATTATATTATTAATTATTATTACTATGTACACTATTCCTAATATATTAATACAATTTTTTTTTTGGAAGAAAAGAAATTATATTCCAAAAACAATGTCAAAACAACGCGACCCTGAGGGTCCAGCAGTTACAGACTTAACGACAAAACAAAAAAGTCACCAAGGTTACCTCACAACAAAGTGAGCAATTTGTTCCCGTAACTTTGGTTTTCTCCACAACCTATTGATTATGACATCTATTATTTTTCTAGCCAAACTTGTTTTTGTATCCTCTTTATTGTTTTTTATCTCTCTGTACATTTTCTCATTCCTATGTATCCAACACGTGTAAACCGTCTTTGCAAAAGCAGTCTTTAGAAAATCAGACTCCCATTTTTTTTCCTACTGTTTTCAATCATCCATTCCACTTCTTGGTTCCATCCTCTAGGATCATGGCTAATGTTGAGCCATTGCAGAACCCCTTTCCATATATTCTTAAAATGGTCACATTCAAAGAATATATGTTGCAAGCTCTCCATTTTGTGACAGAAAATGCAATTATCATCATTTATCATCCCATATTTCTTCAATCTATCCTTTGTAGCCAGCCGGTTTTGACAGACCATCCATAGAGTAAACTTTGCCCGCGGTCTTGCCTCATTATCATACATGATCTTCCTCCACTTTATCGGCTGATCCAGATTCATAAGCTCGTAATACAGTCCTTTTGTTATATATTTTCCACTATTATTTGCACTGTGCCACTGCCTCAATCCTTGAATCTTCTCCCTCATACGCAACACTCGTTTCAGGATCCATGAACAGGTAGAGTTCACCGGCACCGTCATGACATTATCATTTTTTACGTAGTAGGTGTGAACCCATCGAACCCAAAGGTTATCGGCTTTTTGACAGAGGTTCCATAGAAGTTTTGCATTACATGCCATATTCCAAACATGAAGATTGATGATGCTCATTCCACCATGCCTCCTAGGCTCACAAACTTTTCTCCATGCGACAGGAGATTTTCTTGTAACAATTCCTTTGCCCGTCCACAAGAACGATCTACATAACACATCCAGTCTTTTAATCACACCTTTGGGAAGAGGTATACTCTGCATCCAATAGTTTGTTGTGCTAAATATCACACTATTTATTAACTGCACCCGCCCCGCATAGCTAAGCATATGGGCACTCCAATGCTTGATACGACTTCCAATTCTCTCCACTAGATTGGTACATTGACTGTTTGTGAGCTTCTTACTTGACAGTGGTATTCCTAAGTACCTGAAAGGAAGAATACCATGAGAAAAACCTGTTAGATTAGATATTTCAGCTTCCACCTCCTTTTCCTTCCCTCCACAGTAAAGCTTGCACTTGTTTGGATTTACATACAAACCAGTGGATTGCGAGAATTCCCTAAACCTATCCATAACAAGTTGCACCGAGATCTTGTCCCCTCTTGTGAAAAGTAATAGATCGTCTGCAAAACTAATATCAACAATGTGCAACTTCTCACATTTACTATGGTAATTGAAATTGGGGATCGTGCAGAGATCGTCCATTTTTCGATGTAAGTACTCCATGATAATGACAAACAGTAGGGGGGAGATATGATCCCCCTGTCTGAGTCCTCTTTTTGCCTGCATCACCTCAGTGTAAGCTCCATTTATGTTGAATTGGTAGCTTACGGTAGTGACGACGTCCATGATCCAACGAACACATTTTCTAGGGAAACCCGTCTCTGTCAAGATAGTTCTCAGAGCCTACCAATCGACGGAATCATACGCTTTTTGTATGCCCATCTGGATCATACACCTTGGCATTCCGCCTTTTCTACCATAGCCTTTCACCAGCTCATACGCAAGTAAAACATGGTTGTGAATGTTCTGTCCTGGAACGAAAGCCCCTTGGCTGTAGCTTATTATGCTAGGCAGCACCTCTCTCATCCTGTTAGCCATCACCTTGGAGATAATTTTGTAAATAGAGGTGCAGCAGGAAATAGGTCTGTATTCTTTAATCATTTTCGCGTGATCATGTTTAGGAAGCAGCGCCACCAGAGTTCTATTGAACCTTCTATCTAAGACACCCCTGTTAAAGAAATCCAGCACAACATTTATCACATCATTTCTGACTATATGCCACGAAGCTTTAAAGAATTTCGATCCATATCCATCGACTCCGGGTGCTTTTGTGTCACCTATGCTCTTCAAAGCCCCCTCAATTTCAGTAACCGTCACAGGCTTTATCAACATCATTCTTTGATCCTTTAAGAGTTGTTTACCTTTTCGCAACACCTTTATGTCCACTCCTGTCAGGTTGTGTTGTTTGGTTCCCATGAGATTACCATAAAAATATGATACCTCTGTTGCAATTTCCTCTTGAGTTACCGCCGTTGTACCATCGTTTCTCTGCAGCTGTGTGATTTTCATCTGTTTCTGTTTACTACATAACGCTGCATGGAAATATGCGTTATTGCCATCACCCAGACGTATCCATTCCATTTTTGCTTTTTGGCTCGCCACCTGTTCATCAATCTCGTTTAGATATATGAGCTTCTCGGTCAACCGCTTCTCTTGCATAATGACTTGAGTATTCATCTTGTCAGTTTTCATTTGCTGTTGTACCAGTTCCAAAGCATACCTCGTTTCTTCAATTTGTGCCTTAATACCCACCAATGGTTTGCTGAGTTTTCTGACCACTGGTTGGAGTCTCTTTAGTTTCTCCCATAAACCAGTGCTCTTGTTTCCATTGGTTGTCATATTACAACTTTTTGCAATTGCTTCATTATACCCCTCCATATCTATAACCTTGTTGATGAATTTAAATCTATGTTGTTTCTTTTTCACCTCCTCATCTCCTTTAATACACAGAAGGCAATGGTCTGAAACACCTGGCTCCATCACATACAATGTCCTTTGCATATTTTGGTGAATCCACTCCACGTTTGCAATGACCCTATCAATACGAGAATAAATTGCACCTTCCGAATGTTTATTATACCAAGTGTATCTATCTCCTTGGTTTTGAATTTCGAACAGGCCACAAATCTCCATCATGTTGTTTAGATCCTTATACTCATATTCTTTGATCTCCTTTCCTCCGATTCTGTCTTGAATATTCAGTACGTTGTTGCAATCTCTCATCACACTCCACGGTTCGTGTTGATTCTTTCCAACTCTTTCTATATCCTTCCAAAGCACTTTCCTATCTTCTAGTTGGTTAGATGCATATACTACAGTTAACCAATTCCTAAAGTTTCCCTTTGTATCATAAACTCCACAATGTATGAACTGTGTTGTGCTAGTTATCTTCTTTATCTCCACTCTATCTGTATCCCATAGTATCCATACCCTTCCATTTTCATGATCAGAGTAATTGTTCACATAGGCCCAGTTTTTGCCTAACATATTTCGAACTCTCTCTGCATTTTTCTGTTTCACCCTATCTCCAACAATATTGCTATCTCAGGATTTAGCCTCGAGAGACGGGAGCCAATCTCTCTATTCCTGGCTTTTTTATTGAGCCCCCTTATATTCCATGATATACACTACGCCAAACAAGGGAAAAGAGGGCGCTTTTTTTGGCCTATGACAGCGCTTAAAAGCGCTGTCTAAACCTACGACAGCGCTTTTTTATTTATGAAAAAGCGCTCTCTAAAATGGGACTTTAGACAACGCTTTTTAAAAGCACTGTCTAATGTATATGGAAATGATTTTTTTAATATAACTTTAGAGAGCGCTTTTTCCCTAAAAGCGCTCTCTAAATAGGATTTTAGTGTGCGCTTTTTTCTTAAAAGCGCGCTCTAAAGTATACCTATAATTTTATTGATTTTTTTCCTATAACTTTATAAAGCGCTTTTTCCTCAAAAGGGCTCTCTTTTGTCTACGTATAATTTTAAAGATTTTTTTAAAAAATCCCATTTTAACCATTTTTTTTATGCAGAAACCTGCATAGTTTCAAACCTGCATTTCTTATAGAATTTCTTGCAACAACAGAATTCTTTACATTTCAATAAATAGAATTCTTGAACAACATAATTCATATACATTTCAATAAACACAGAATTTCCTTCAATTCACAAAACTAGAATTTACAACAGAATTGAATTTACTACAGAATTTTCTTATATTCACAAAACTAAAATTTATATTCCCAAAACTATACATTCAATAAATTTTGTTTATAAGAAAGAATTCGCACAATTCATCTGTAATATAATTCAATTGTTTCCTTGTGTAAGAAGAACACGCCATATCTTCGAAATACTACATAACAAAACAAAATACGCATTATTTAGTTAAAAATAATAAATAATATGACATATCCGATAAATATTAAAATAAATCCTAAGTTATAAAACCATGCATACCCTTTTAGGAATCTCCAATTGGTCCATTTGAATGATTTCTCTCATGAACCTCAAAACGAAGTACCCGCAGTCTATGCCATTACGCTGACGAGGGCACTACACATAGACAAATAAATAAGATATAATATATAGATGTTTTGTGTTATTAAGTAGCATCACTAATAAGCAATATTGTGAAAATTAATATACCTCCACTTTGACCCATGTAATATTGGTTGACCTAGCCCGTGCTACTCGAGTCTCTCTTTGTGCACGGTATAGTAGTATAGCTCTATAAAAGAAAAACGTAAACTTATAACAATGTCACAGAAATAATTAGATATACAAATACACACGAATATTACGAACAGTCTCACTTACGTGTCAACCACATCCTTTATATTCTGATATGTGGACCAATCAGTATCCAATGAATTAAGATAATAGACCACTTCTGTAATAGGATTAATTGCAACCAACAACCAGTGTCCACTATAAAGTATAACAAAAGTTTAGATGGATAATTTGTACGCAAAAGATACAAATTAAAGATTAGAGTGAAATTATAATGAAAATCTTACCCGTTTCCAGTATTATACGGTAAAAGAAACAGACATTCTGTGGTGCTGGCCGTAAATCGCTCAAGTAAATGGTCTCTTACGTCAATTGCATTCGTACCAATTCTCGGTGCATTCACAAGGCTGCAAGAAAAGAAACGGAATTTGTTTGACAAATTCGTGCCCCGCAAGAATTTTTCATACATGCACCTTAAATAAAAACATAATAAACATTAGACTATTATCATTGAAATGTGTAAATAAATTGTTCAACTAAATAAATAATAGATTGATTGGAGTACCAGATGTATGAATGCATAACACCGATGCCTAATTCAGTATGATTCAGAACCTGCTCCATGTCCTCTTTTTCGATTATCTCGGAATGAGGAAAACCAAAAACACCTTCGTCCATGTTGATTTGACGAATAGCACCTTGCATCAAATCTGACATTTCCAAAAGTGTTCCTAGACACGTCTGAAAGTGAGGTCTACTTTTTTCCTTTACGGTCCTTGTAGGAGCTTTTTTCTTGCCGGTCTGTTGGGAAGGTTGAGCAGTAACCTAACAATCATATAAGTTAGGTAAAGTAGAAAATCATGAATTTGGATAATTGAATAACACTTAAAAGCTACCTCTCTGTGTGATTCAACAGACTCGTTTTGCAGCAAAACCCCTTTATTCTTTGCTGCGTGTTTTGTAGGAGTCTAACATTACCATGAAAAAAAATGTAAGTAATGGTTCAGAATGATTTTCATAATCGTTCAGAATTGACATTTGAATACTAAGAGATTCGTAATGGTTTTCAACATACCTCATCACCTATGAAAATGAGGTCTAACGGTCATGCAACAAACGAACGTATTGCATCCCGCAGCAATGTAACCTCTGAAACCGAGTCTGGTATCGGTAGTAACGCATCCGTATATAAAGAGATATCAACCGACACTTTCAGATAACCTTGTGGGAGCGGATGATGGTGAAGTAACGCTCCCGCAATGTTATGCACTTTTCCCTTGCCAACCATGCGATAAGTCGGAAACGACAAATACAGCTGGCAAGATGAAATGCCCTGAAGCAATAATAAATATGTAACTGTTAATATGTATAAAGGTCAAATAAAATAAATGTGTTAATTAAGTACTAATTACCTCGGGAATTTTAATTGGAGAATTGATACTAGCTTTGTCACTAGCATCTTTCAAATCGGAACCGCGCCTTTCCGCCTCATATCTCTCTTTATCCTGCTCCAATGCTTGGATTTTCGCTTGTAGTGTCATCATAGTTTGCATGATTTCTTGGTTGGTGGGATTTTTTTTCTTTGGTTTCTTATACAAGGATGATGGAGTCACACCAAATCCTTTACCTCTCACCCGACCGGGATACTCAGGAGCATTTAGTACTCGACTAAGAATGCTCCTGCAATCAGCCTCATCTGCGGGTATGGATTTAGATATATTCTCCTGAAATTCATTGACATATCGAAAATAATTAGTGGGGATTAAAAATTAATTATAATTTAATAAAATTTCAATTAACTTTGAGACATAATGTTATACTTACATATTCTTCATAAACATGTTGAACATCTTCTGTAACAGCTTCACTCTTACCCACGCGAGCTTCCTTCCACAAAACATGGTCCGGAAGTGATGATTCTTCACTTTTAGACTCTTCTAACTACACATTTAGATATGTACTAATTTCATCAATTATAACACAATACTACAATTAATAAAATCATAGCATTAATATATATACTTACCAATTTTTGTTGTAACCGTGCATATCCCAAACGCCCTTTTTTGTATGGATACGCGGGCTTTGATGCTTTTTCGCGGTTAATGGCACTCAATTTCTGGATAAACAAGTTTAAGTCATATCAAAACAAACTAATGAAACAAATATATAACAAAATCAATAGACATGACAAGATAACATTACATTGAATTCTTCGGTTTTCCGTTTGTCTACAAAAAGGCTCCATTCTTCCGGTGTAATCAAATCCGCATACAACGGTGGAAGTTCTCCTTCAACAAAATTTTTGTCTTCGTCCCTAAGATACTTGATTGATAACAAGGCTCTAAACCCTCTGTGTCTCTTTCCGGCCAATTGAAGACAATACTTTTTCCGGGTTTCTTCAATATTAAAGGACCTCTACAAAAAAACATACACATATAAACATAAAGTGTGTTAGTATAAGTAAATTAAAGACTTAATCGTCAACAAAAATCTAATAACATCAATCATATTTAGTAAGTACCTCTATCTCGGTCCATATCTTTTCTTTACCGGCATCCAACGCTTTACTCCTCCAATTATCGCAAGTGATTGGAATATGCTGACGGACGAGTGAACCAATGTATGAATCCAACATTGAACCGTTAGGCTCAACTAGTTGGTTCTGTTGACTCCAATGTACATCAAATCTCATCCCCTTATCTCTAGCACGGATGATGCTCTTCATAATGGTTTTTCCTCTTTTTATTTCATGTTCTACATTCGAAGCTTCATTCTGAGCTTCCTCTGAATCATGTGTCTCGTGGGTGTCTTCCTGGTTATTAGACATTTTACCTGTAAGAAAGCAACAACAGTCAAATATCAACATTTAAAAGCAACAAAAGAATAAGTTCACTAACTCTCTAGTATCAATAACATCAATCACATTTCCATTCGTATAATTAACCTAATTCTTTTTAGTATAATTAACCACTCCTAACATTAGCTTAGTTGCAATTCAATAACATCAATCACATTTCCATTATGCTAACAAATCCATTTCAATCACTAACAGTTCTGTTTCAAATTACAAGCATGCCATAGCTCAATTAAGTCACCACATTATCATTCTAATATCATTTCCACTATGCATCCAAGCATAACTAACACCAAAATCCACACAATACCAGTTCAATACTACAACAATAATTTAAATTCATATCTACGAAACTAGAATATGTCCATAAGAATGTATCAGAAAAAACATTGATCCAGACTGTATGGGATCGATCATATGCATATTCATGATGAAGAATTGAGGTTCTTTAAATGGTTCTGATTAATTCCATGCAGAAAGAGAGCAAATGAGGGAGAAATGATTCTTTTTGAAGCACTAACTCAGTTATTCAGTGCAGGCAATTATATAAGTATAAACCACAAATAAAGTTTCAATTAATAATAATATAATATGATACGAGCCAATAAGTCTATAATCCAAAATTACAAAATGGACTTTTATTCTTTACAACAGCAATAGAATCTACATTTCAATTTGGCCAATCAAAAGCTCAAATTCATACCTTCAACCATATAGACTTGTAGAGGGCTTTTGATTATTTTTAACTTTTTAAAAATAAATGTGAATTTTCTTTCTAACCGTTTCGTCTCTTATTCAACAAATAAGGTCTAAAGTTTCAGACTAAAGTGAAGTCTTTCGTTTTGTTGGCAACAACAACAGTAACAACAGTAACATGCAACAAAAATAACAGTCTAGTTTAAACATCAACAACAACAACAAAAATAGTTTAAAAAAAAGAAGAAGTTGCAGTAGAAGTAACAACGAACAACGAACAGCAACAACGAACAACAGTAACATGCAACAACGAACAATGTACCTCTTCTTCGTCACGACGGCAGCAAAACGACGGCAGCAGTGGTCACGACAATGAACGACGGCAGCAGAAGGACGGAAAATCAAGCTCTTGAACGACCGCAGCAAAGGGTCGAGAGAAGAAAGAGAGCAAGGGTCGAGAGAAGAAAATGATTAGAACCAGTTTCAGACAATTAAATAAAATGTGTTTTATATTTTAATTAATAAATGACCTTAGAGGGCGCTTTCCTTAAAAAGCGCTTTCTAAAGTGAGGTGACTTAGAGGGCGCTTTTCAAAAGCGCTTTCTAAAGGCTATTTTTAGAAGCCTTGTCAAAAAATCTAAAAATGAGTCTGGGGCGAAGGGGATTCGAACCCCAGACTCAAAGCATGACAAACACTTAAACAAACCTCCTGGACCAGCGGTACTACGCCCTCATCCATTGTTTATTCTCACTCTATAAATATATATTTTAAATAAGTTAAAATGTTTGTATTTAAAATAAATTAAAATATAATTTAATATGATTTAAATATATTAAATATAGTTTGATATATTAATATAATTTAAAGTACATTTTAAATTATACATTAATATAATTTATATATATTAAATATAATTTCAATATATTAAATATAATTTGATATATTAATATAATTTAATATATATTTTAAATTATATATTAATATAATTTATATATATTAAATATAATTTCAATAAGTTAAAATGTTTGTATTTAAAACATATATATTTAAATATTTTATTTGAATAATTTAAAATATAATTTAAAATAAATTAAAATATAATTTAATATAATTTAAATATATTAAATATAATTTGATATAATAATATAATTTAAAGTATATTTTATATTATATATTAATATAATTTATATATATTAAACATAATTTAAATAAGTTAAAATGTTTGTATTTAAAACATATATATTTAAATATATTATTTGAATAATTTAAAATATAATTTAAATTAAATTAAAATATAATTTAAATATATTAAATATAATTTGATATATTAATATAATTTAAACTATATTTTAAATTAATATATTTTAAATTATATATTAATATAATTTATATATATTAAATATAATTTAAATAAGTTAAAATGTTTGTATTTAAAACATATATATTTAAATATATTATTTGAATAATTAAAAATATAATTTAAAATAAATTAAAATATAATTTAAATATATTAAATATAATTTGATATATTAATATAATTTAAAGTATATTTTAAATTAATATATTTTAAATTATATATTAATATAATTTATATATATTAAATATAATTTAAATAAGTTAAAATATTTAATTTAAATATATTAAATATAATTTGATATATTAATATAATTTAAAATTCCTTTCCCTACCTAAAGGGCGTGGGTTCGACCCCCACTTTTGCCATTTTTTGTGATTCTTGATGTTTTTCAGTATAATTAGTAAATGACTTTAGAGGGCGCTTTTTCTTAGAAAGCGCTTTCTAAAGTGAAAAGAAATTGAGCCCTATTAGAGCGCTTTCTGAAAGCGCTTTTTAAGGTGGCCTTTAGAAAGCGCTTTTTAAAGGCGCTCTCTAAAGTGATACCTATAGCAGCGCTTTTTGGAAAGCGCTTTATAAGGTGGCACTCTTTTACATTCTTTTACAGCGCTTTTTGGAAAGCGCTTTCTAAAGCCTTTCTTTTAAGGCGCTTTTTTTTAGCGATATTTTTTTATTCTTTTTAGCAGCGCTTTTGCATAAAAGCGCTGTCTTTTTGGTGCTGTCTAATGTAATTTTTGGCGTAGTGATAATCATGGGTCTCCCCCAGGAGTTGCTTTCGGGTCCTTCCAAACACTGAAAGCACTGAAGCCATTAGAGCAGAAAAGATTGTTTACCTGTTTGCTATTGTCAACCTTCTTTCCCGTATCTCTATTTTTCCGATTAATTGTTTTCCATTGCTTGTCTACCAGTGGTGTTATCATCCCTACCGCAACTACATTATTCTCTTGTTCACCTGCACTTTCTTTTTCTGTTGTTTCTATATCCCTGCTGTTCCCAGCTCTATTTTCATCTTGCTTTGGTTTTGGCCTCCATTGCTTAACCGGTATCCTGTTCTCATTGCAAACATGTCCTATTTTTTGGCAACTTTCATAGAATTTGGGCCGCCACTCGTATTCCACCCTTTGTTTCCTCTTGTTCCCTTCATGATCCTTTATGGTTACTTCCTCGCATAGTTTCTGTGTGGCATCCACCTCCACCAATATACGGGCATATGTGACTCTGAGTTTCCCCGCTGTGCATTCATCCGTAAACAGAGGGTTGCCTATCGCGCTACCAATTTTTCCAAGGCTGCTCGCCACCCACAGATGCAGTGGCAGATGTGGCAGTTTCACCCAGATTGGGACTGTTCTTAGCATGTCTCTTTCCATTGAAAAATCTTGTCTCCAGTCCATAATAATCATAGGCCTGTTGTGAATTGTGTATGGTCCATTCATCATAATTGCATCTCTATCCTTCTCTGATTTGAACTTTAGGATGAAATATCCTTCATCGTTATAATACATTTCCGGAAGCGCCACAAAATTCCATGATCGGATCATGTAATTTTTTATAGCATTCATGCTTAGGTTGGTGCCAATCACATACATTATCAGAGCCGTGTCCCAGAAACGTACCTCAGAGGCTATGTCTTCTTCTTCGATCTCCACTTCCACTTGTCCTTCCACAATTTTTGGAGCCACATATTGGATTTGCATACCATTCAAAGTATTACGATTACCACGAATGACATCAACCCAGAGTGCCTCCTTCCCATCGTTGGTTTTCCCAGATTCAGTTGTAATTGCTTTTTTAGGGTTTTCTGTACCAATTTGTTCCTCCTTTTCTTCTATCCTCTTCGCTTCTTCAACTTCTGGTTCAAATTGCTCCATTTGTTCAACATTCCTATCACAAGTCTCCCCATCGTTACTGTGTTGGTTGCTTGGCCCCGGCGATTGGGATGCCTTCTTCTTCGGCCTTCATCTAACAAATATTATTAACTATTTTTTAATCCGTAAAAAAATCTTAAAAGATAGTAGTATGTATCAAAATAAAAACGTTAAATAATTTATGCAACCTTGCTAGAGAATTGTAGTACCAATAGAAAATATATGATGTAATTTACGACGGACCCTGCCAATAAGCTAATAGGTTGTTTAGTATTTTAATAGATAATTTTGTTGTGCACACTACAATAGCATGCACATGGTCAATCACTAATAAATGTCATAATATTTTTAAAGTTGGACAATATAATTGAATTTTATTATAATTTACTCATACTAATAAATGAGTGATGTTTGACACATAGAGATAATGATGACTAAATATATAATAATGTTAAGAATTTCATGAAAATCCCATATGTCAAATAACACAATTGAGATAATGTTGTATCGCAAAAAATATTATATTTTATATAACAATTAAGTTACATTTTTTAATACCATTAAAAAAATAAATCAATTTAAATGCATATTTATAAAACTAATTAGTATATAATTATAAAAGATGACAATATTTAAGGTAATAATGCTAAAAGAGTAATGGATATAAATTAAGAAATTAAAGTTTAACATAAAATAAATATTTTTTATAATAGAAAAAAAAGTCATATAAAAGCTAATTGATAATTATATACATTATTTTTATTAGATAGGATTTATAAAAATGATTTTTTATAACATTATTTTTACTTAGTTAGAAGAAAATGTTTATTTCTCTATGAAAATGATTTTTTGATAAATTTATTTTGTTGATAAATTAAATAAAAAAAACAGGAAACATTGTTTACAATTAGTGTAATATTAGGGAAAAATTGAAACTCTATAATTAGTGTCATATTAAAAAAAATGTGAAACTCAATATCTCTTATTAATTATAAATGATTATCCATCAATTCAATTTATAACTCTATAAACAGTACATATTAAAAATTTTAAAACCTTAATCTTTTACTAATTAATATAAATATTTATCTTGCAATCAAAATTATAGAGCATTTATTTCTTATTATTATTATTATTATTTTCCAATGTCTGACAATTCAATATCCTGTCTAATGATGTTTTTCACTTCATTTAAATTTTCTCTTTTCTGTTATGTAATTTGTTATATATATATATATATATATATATATATATATATATATATATATATATATATATATATATATATATATATATATATATTAAATTAAGATAATATTATTATTTTGTTCAAAAAAATATTTTATTATATTATTATATATTCTATTTCTTAATATTTTCTAATTTATTTTTATTGAAAATTTATTATAATTTTAAATTAAGATAATATTATTATTTTCTAAAAAAATATTTTATCTTAACTTAAAAATAAATTTGAATTATTTATCTTCATTCTAAAAATTCAATTACATGTATAAAGTATTTGTTATTATACAAGTCACACAAAAAATAAAAACTATAAATAATCATATAAAAACTATAAAATAATCATATAATAATGTTGTTTTGGTAATCATAAATATTTATGAATGGTTTATATTAACATATAATTTTAATATCATTTAATTCATATATTACTCATGTGTTTTGGTCTAATATCTTTTTGATTATATATATTAAGAATTTATGATCATACATTTAATTTTATATTATTTATTCTACATTTAACTATTTATAATACTAAATTTTATAATTTTATAATTTTATTATATTATAATATATTATATTCTTAGTGATCGTACCTTGATCAGACAGTTACTGGTGGCCACCGACGTCTGTCGAACTCCGGCTCCGGTGAGGTTGAAGGACGGCGGGGGGGGGGGGGGGGGGGTGTACCTGCAAGGTACTCCGACGCTCAAGTGAGAGAGTGCACAGAATATCAGCACTGCAAAAGTTACAAAAAAAAACACATAATTATATTGGTAAAAACATGATAAGTTGTTGAGTCTAAGTTATTGAATCTAGAGCAATAAGCTGCAGTGCAGCAATAGTTGCTTTAACAGACATGTAAGCAAAAAACAAAGTTTCATGACCCGCCATGCTTCCGAACCATAACCTGCATAAATAAACAAACACAATCCATCACATATTCAAATCCTTGTATTTCAATCCAGCATACATCCAAAAGCATCTCAATCTAATACTACATCAATTATGTCCAGCAAATAACCAGTAGAATTCACATTATGCCAAGTGAATACATGCAGTTCAGTAATGAGAGTCAATCAATTTCAGAATCAGATTCACTAACAAACTTCCATAACAGAATTTTCCTATTTTTTGAGTAGATTTTAGTGTGTTCTTATTTGCCATTAGGTACATATGGTGTGCAAGGATAAATCTAAGAGGAGACGTGGTTATAGCTCATGTGAGACTTATGAAATCTCTAAGGAATGGAAAAAGAGCTGATACAAATGTGTTAAAAGCCAAGTAGCCACCTCTGACCAAAACTCGAAACTACAAATTCTTAAAAACCAGAAACCTCTATTGATATAAATGTGTTACCTTACAATTGTGTTATACTTTCGGAGGGAATGACTCAACCTCATCATCCAATATATTCAGATGCACCAGCCGGTAATCCATTCAAACCTTATCGTTCTATCAGAATTCGCAACAACAAAGCCAACCAATTACCAATCCAATAAAATCATAAATTATATTATGCGTAAAAAAGGCACGTCATAACAAACCTTCTCTCCTGGAATGTCATCAATGAAAAAATAGTGAGTTCTATTTACAACCAGTTCGTTGGAAGAAACAGAATATGTCGCAGGAAAAAATAGTGCAGAACCTACACTTTCAAACCACCAATTTCTCTTACTCCTAAAAACTCATTCATCAATTTACCATGAAAAAAAATCAAAAATAAAACTGAGGAAGAAAAAAAGTTACCGAAACGCACAAGGACAGACTTACATGTGGTGATAGTTGCGGATTCTAACGGAATCAGAGAAAATAGATTGATCATCGACGGCACAAGCTAACTCGTAGCGGCCAAAAACAGACACACGCGAAGGACTATGTAGTGGCTGTGAGCGAGATTGAAGAAGTTCCTTCAAATACTCAATTGCATCCCCAAGAATTGAAGCCCTATCCATCCATCAAAGCAAAAAACATGTCAATTACTCAAATACCATAATCAGTATTTAATTATATAAACAAAATCACAACAACAACGATTCATGTCCTAACTACCATAATCCATAGATCCACCACAAATCACATCAACAAAATAACAAAATCAAAACTTTCAATTACCTAACTACCATAATCAGTATTTAATTATATAAACAATGATTCACATATCAAATTCTTTAAGCATCATAAATCATGAACACTCTAAGAACTTGAAAATTTGAAATTAAAGAGGCTGCAAAAGATTAAAACACTTACTTTGCTAATCTTTGGAACAACAGACCTCATCATATACAGTCTATCATTGAGCTTCTTCCTCCGGTGACGCTCGACCATTAAATTCTTAGCAGACATTCCTTTCTTCTCCTCTTTCTGATCAGTGACAGTGTTGTTACCATTAATTTGGAAAAAATAAAATTGTACATAAACATCAAATTGTACATAATATCAGTGAAGTATCATTTTGCTACTAAATGTGAAGCATGTGTTGCTAGTGAGACATCAAAATAAAAGCAGAATTAAGACAATAAGTATCACTGAACCATTGCTACATTCAACTCCTAATTCATTGTTATTTGGTTCCTCCTCATCATATGGCTCTTTTGCAAGAAATACAAAATCATGAAAATAAGTAACAGAACAAAATAAAACAAAGACATGATTCATTCAACTAACATAAATATTAATGGCAGTAACTTGAGCACTGAATTTATCATTAAAAATGAGTCCGTCAAACAGTGTTAAACATGTTGTGGCAAGAGAAAACATCTGAACATATTAAACTGAGTAAATCGGTAAAAAAAAGAGAAGGTTGGAACCTATGATGTTTTTGCGTTTCAGATTCGATGACCATCACCCCACAAAAACGCAGATCTGCTGAAATTCAACAAAATTATTAACACCACAGAAATCAACAAAAACAACAAAAGGCCTCTATGAAAACCGAGCAAATATGTGTTGGGCTGTAGAAAAACTTACTTATCCAATCAAATACGTCTTCAACCAAACTGTTGTTCTTCTTCCAAACTCTTGTTCAACCAAACCCCTGTTCTTTGATAAAAGCCCTAAACATCAAAAAGCAAGGTTTAAAATGAAATTTTTAAAAAGCACGATTAGTTATCGAAAACCATAAAATAAAAACAGATTAAGCGAACCGCGACATCGATTTTTTGCGAATCAACGTCTTTGACAACCATCTTATTCATAACATAAAAAATTAAAACCATCCAAACCCAGAATAAAAAATAACAATAGATTTGATGGAACAAACATATCATACCCATAATTTCTCATCTTCGTCTTCAACCAAACAGTTGTTCTTCTTCCAAACACTGTTATTTGATAAAAGCCCTAAACATAAAAAAAACAAGGTTCAAAATGCAATTTCTAAAAAGCACGATTAGTTATCGAAAGACATAAAATAAAAATATAAAGGCAAAACAGATTAACCGAACTGTGACTTCGATTTTTTGCGGATCATCATCTTTGACAATCATCTCCTTCAACGAAGAAGTGAAAAAACATAAAACAAATTTGATTAAAAGGGTTTCAAGATGAATGATTGAGAGATGCAAGAAAAGGGGACTTGCAGAAGAAATTTTTTTTTTTAGATCTGAGAGATGAGAGAAAGTAGATGAAAGATGGGAGAAAGAAGATATTTTGTGGAAAGAGGAAGTGATTGCTTAATTTAAAATAAAACACTTAATTATATTATATTTTTTTGGAGAGCAGAAGTCATGGCAGGCGCCATGCTTCTTTTGTGGCGGGTGCCACCATTATTTCTACATGGCAGACACCACCTTAATGGTGGTGGGCGCCATGTATGTGACTATTTTTGCTAGCCATCTCTCTCTCTCTCTCTCTCTATATATATATATATATATATATATATATATATATATATATATATATATATATATATAGAGAGAGAGAGAGAGAGAGAGAGAGAGAGAGAGAGAGAAAGAGAGAGAGAGAGAGAGAGAAAGTAGATGAGAGATGGGAGAAAGAAGATATTTTGTGGAAAGAGGAAGTGATTGCTTAATTTAAAATAAAACACTTAATTCTATTATATTTTTTGGAGAGCAGAAGTCATGGCAGGCGCCATGCTTCTTTTGTGGCGGGTGCCACCATTATTTCTACATGGCAGGCGCCACCTTAATGGTGGTGGGCGCCATGTATGTGTTTTATTTTGTTTTTTTTTCTTTTTCTTATCATAATTGCATTATTTAATAATGAAAAAGAGTTATAGTATTTTTGCTAGCCATCTCTCTCTCTCTCTCTCTCTCTCTCTCTCTCTCTCTATATATATATATATATATTACATTAAGATAATATTATTATTTTCTTCAAAAGAATATTTTATTATATTATAATATATTCTATTTCTTAATATTTTCTAATTTATTTTTATTGAAAATTTATTATTATTTTAAATTAAGATAATATTATTATTTTCTTAAAAAAATATTTATCTTAAGTTAAAAATAAATTTGAATTATTTATCTTCGTTCTAAAAATTAGTACACTGAATTTGTTTTTAAATATAATTGCTATTTTCTTCAAAAAAATATTTTATTATATTATAATATATTCTATTTCTTAATATTTCCTAATTTATTTTTATTGAAAATTTATTATTATTTTAAATTAAGATAATATTATTATTTTCTTAAAAAATATTTTATCTTAAGTTAAAAATAAAATTGAATTATTTATCTTCGTTCTAAAAATTAGTACACTAAATTTGTTTTTAAATATAATTTCTATTTTAAAATTAATTTGTAAAAAACATATTTCTATCACTAACTATTTAATCAATTATTTATGGGTTTTTTTTTTCTTTTTCCAATCTTCATATTTTAGGTATCTTTCTATCTTTTGT
Source organism: Lathyrus tuberosus (assembly GCA_022829125.1). Taxonomy (NCBI): domain Eukaryota; kingdom Viridiplantae; phylum Streptophyta; class Magnoliopsida; order Fabales; family Fabaceae; genus Lathyrus; species Lathyrus tuberosus. The sequence goes on along the minus strand of JALAZF010000274.1, from coordinate 1,281,628 downwards.
GGCGGGTGCCACCATTATTTCTACATGGCAGTCGCCACCTTAATGGTGGTGGGCGCCATGTATCTTTTTTTGTTTTTGTTTTTTTTTCTCTTTCTTATCATAATTGCATTATTTAATAATGAAAAAAGTTATAGTTTGCAAAACAGATATATATATATATATATATATATATATATATATATATATATATATATATATATATATATATATATATATATATATATATATATTAAATTAAGATAATATTATTATTTTCTTAAAAAATATTTTATCTTAAGTTAAAAATAAATTTGAATTATTTATGTTTGTTCTAAAAATTAGTACACTGAATTATTCATTTTTATTAATTCTAATTTAAAAATAAATAAATACAAATCTAAATAACACACCAGTACTCTGGCGATCACATGGGTACTGATATGGGTATCGCATGAAATAAATATTTGTAATAATACTTATATAAAATATATTTATTTATATTAATAATATTTATTTATAAAATTAAAATAATATTTACAAATACTATGTTATTATTTGATATTTATAAAACTAAATCATTGCGTAAATATTTTTATAAAATATACCAACCGATGCCTGTGGGTATTGATTCTATTTTTTTTAAATATAAATTATATTTTTTTATATTTACTAATTTTTATTAATTGTATTTTTTTTCAAAATTTTAAATGAAAACAAATGCGCATCACCGACGGGTTCCCGTGTGAACGCACGGGTATCATATTAATTTTTAGTAAATAAGAAATTTACTAATTTTTATTATATTTTGTATTTTTTTTTCCAATTTTAAATATTAATAAATACATTATAAGAACAAATACATTCTGAAAAAAAATACATTATGAAAACAAATGACACGCTGTATGCTGTATTCGACTCGTCATTTCAAATTCAAATTTTTTTTTTTGTGAAATTTCATTGAAAGTTTTTATTTATTGGTCGTGACTTGTTGTTTCCTACCTTTACACACCAAAAAGGATTTTACACTTCATCTAATTAAATATATATAATATACATTAGGTGATATCATATTTTTTATTTTTTAATGCTTTATAGATAATTATCAAAATGTTTCTTATTTTATATTACATATACAATAAATTTTGTTCAATTTTCTAGTGATATAGTACACATAGCACTGCACCCTATCTCACTTTTCCGTTTTTCTTTTCATGCTTCATAATTCACTCTTTCTCAATAAGCCACAAAAGCATTTACAACAGCAACTTTTTGTTTCTTCTTCAACTAAAGGCATCCACGTACTGATCATGTAGGAAGCCACGTGGCAGCGTGTGGATGCAAGAGGGGCAAATGGGTTTTTTTGGTAGCCATCTATTTTCTTATATGTAAGATTAAATTTTATTTTATTTTTCTTTTAAATATAAAAAGTGTATCCTAATAAAAAAGTGTGTCCAATGTTGTTTCCTTCAAATCTTTAATTAATAATACCAAATCTCAAACTATAATCAAGTTAAGTTTAATTATATACATATATAAACAATATTTTTTAAAAATATAGTATAAATCTTTTAATAGCATTACCGAGTAATCTTATTATAGAAATGTCATAATCATTATCTCATTGTATATCCATTATTATCAATAATATATTCTATGATAAAATTTTCACCTTGCTCAATAAATAATTGAAGTATAGTTCCTTAGAGCACCATGATTAATTGTTTTTCTTAAATATATACAACCTATTCTCTTGGTTTTGTTAAACATCAAGAGAATAGATCTATTAGGAACCTTATACGAATCTTAGGTACTGTATTTTTTTTATTTTTTAATAGGTTTAGGGATCAAAAGTTACGTTTTTTTTCTTTTTTTTTTTTTTAATTTTTATTTTAATTTCAAAATTAATAGTTGTTGGATGATAAAAAAAATACTCACGCTAAAAGAAAATTAAATTAATTGCTTACAATTAAAAATATTGGTTGTTGATAAATTATTTACTTAAATGTTCCATTGCTTCAAATGCTCTTATTTTTTTATTAATTTTTTTTAAATTTCAAATTTGTCTTTTCCGTCAGTTATTTTGCTTAACCGAGGGGCAATATCATTTGCAAGAATTTCTTATAGTATGACACTAATTTATTTTTTTATATTTTATATTAATATATTCCGTCAGTTGTCCCTTATCCCAGATTTGAAAGTTCTTTTGCATGAATATTTTACAAACTAGACTATACGTTTTCATATACCTATCAACACTATTTGTTTCATCATCATTCTCTTAAAAACTATCCTAGGGGATTTTCATCTTCATCAAAATACCCTAAACTCAGATTTCATCATCTCTTCCAACATCAACTCGAACATCAAGTCTTCGACTCTAACTCGAACAAAGCTTTGTTATCATGTTTTAAGTACGTAACTCACATTACCCTCTTAGAAATGTTAGGTTTGTTTTTGGGAATAACTTATTGCTTATATATTATGGTTAGAGAGGTTATTCTGATTATGTTGATAAAAATGCTGTTTTTTTAATAATGTTAGTTTGAGAAAATGGTGACGCTTGAAATTCTGGTAGCAGATCTCAAATATCCTAAGAGATGTCGAGACATTGATCTCTGCTTGTCTGAGCAAGGACAGAAACAAGAACCTTAAAAAACTACAGATTTATAACAATGTCGTGACAGGTGTTTCAACATCAGTCAAGACATATACTTCTGATCAAAAGTGCAGACTGAATTGAACATAATAGAATAATAAATAACACAAAGATATGATGACCCAATTCAATGAACAACAACACCCGCACAACCTAGGAAGAAATCTTCAAGCACAAAACTTCCTTAGAAGACCATCTTCAGCATACCGGTAACATCCTTGGATAAACAAAATCACTTTCCAAGACACAGATCCAGTGTCTTTACACTCATGTGACTACTTTAACATTCATCATCAATTACTTCAGTTCCAGCCTTGTTGAATGTCTGAACACTTGTTTAGTTCTTCCTAAATACTTCCTTCCAGGAGATCTGATAGGAGATCCTCAAGCAAAGACAATCTCTTATAGGGTTGGAAGCAAAACTAAATTGCTCTTGGCTCTTTTCCATGGTATGACATTCTCATGTCACACTTCTGAGTACTCTTGGAACATCTTCTTGACCATCTTCTCTTCTGACTCTATTATTCAAAGGTACCTTTATGAGTAGACTTGAGAGAAAACTCAAGTATCTTGAGATACTTTAAACATGACATATAGTGTTTATCAAATCCATAGATCATGAATTGGATACACAAGACCTCAACTCAACCTTCTTCATCCAATTACCCTTTATGTTACCTGATTAAAATTATCCCCTAAGCAACATAGAAAGATCCTTCAGATAAATCTAGGTCACAATGCTCTCTCTTGTATATTACTCCCAGCTAGTGATGACAAGAACAACTATAGAGGCTGACACCATCTTCAACATGCACCAGGTAAGATGTCAGAACATCTTAAAAGTCACCATGTGCAACAATAGCATCATTATCAACAACAGCGGTAGAATCTTCACAAAGTATCAGTCAACCATTAATAGTTGTTTTTCTGGAACAACCTATCCTACAACACCATTGACTGGTCTGATCACGCAACCGCCTACCTTGTTCAAGGACCAGAAAGTATCTTCCCTAGAACTCATCCAAAAACAAACCAGGATGCCTGCTCTGATACCAATTGAAATTCTGGTAGCAGATCTCAGATGTCCTGAGTGATGTCGAGACATTGATCTCTGCTTCTCTGAACAAGGCAAAAAACAAGAACATCCAAACAAAACTGCAAATTCATCACAGTGTCATAACCAATGTTTGAACATTAATCAAGACATATACTTCTGATCAAAAGAGCATACTGAATTGAACATAATAGAATGATAAATAACACAAAGATATGATGACCCAGTTCGGTGAACAACAACACCTACATCTGTGGGCTACCAAGCCAGGAATGAATTCACTATTAGTAGTATTAATTCTAAGTATACAACCTCCGATAACTTATCACTTAATTCCCTACCCAGTGCAATTCTATCTAGAAACTCCATCTAGATAAGAGAAGCCTATCGCAATCCCTAAATCACCTCAGTGATATCTAACAGTTACAACCTTTGGCAACTGCATCAAACTAATCAATTGAAAGATATCCCTTCCAATACAATATTCAGTCAAGACTCTTGACTAACAATAACACTTGAATTTGCTTAATAGCTTCATCCAAGAACAATATACAATTTATTACCTACATGTTTTTGAATCTGTAAAACTATGTCTAGCACAATGTATCAAACTGATACAAATGGTGACTTACAACACAAGAAAGTACACGACTCTCAAAACCCTAAACCCTTATTTTTTTACAAAAGTCTTAATAAGGTCTAGTTACTTTGCCCTAGATCTTGGTCTTCCTTTTATAATCTTATGCTATCCATGGGCTTCTAAATATCTATTTAATCATTCCTTGATCCATGTTCTGATTGCCCCTTAAATCTTGGAACAGATCTGCAACAACCTGTTGTATCAGACCAAGACGTCGAGTCCTCAAGATAGGACATCTTGTTTGACATGTTTTCTTTTAACAGATTTCTTCATGTTAGAACATCTTGTTTAACACCATGTTTTACCAAAATTTAGTCAAATCTTTAGAGCCTTCATCGCTAACCACTAAAATGTTGATAGAAATGTTATGTTCTTCTTGAATAGTGTTAATTTTTGAAAATGGTGTCATTGGCCACAATTTTTTTTATAGAAATGTTGTTTTCCTTTAATAGTGTTAGTTTGGGAAAATAATGTCTCTGACCATTGAAATGTTGATGGGAATGTTTTCTTTTTTGAAATGTTATTTTTCTTGAATAATGTTAGTTTGAGAATATATAGAACTCTACTTATCTAAAGAGTGATATTGTTGAATGTATGTTTTTAAGAAATTGTTACACTTGATGTATGATAAACTATTTTTTGTTTATTGTTAATTTTCTCGATCCTTGCTATAAGCTTGATTAGTATAGTTTTTTTTTAAAGAACTACTAGTATAGTAAAATGTTTATGTTGTTGGTTTTGTTTCAAGCTAAATGTTCTTAGGAAGTGTACAATGAATATAACATAGTTCATACACATTATGTGCTATAATAGAGATCTGTTGCTTAGTGTTGTTGCTAAGTAGTATAGTTCTTGTTTACACAGAAATAGGTGATTTGACCAGCACCTCTCATACTACTTCTACTAAGATGATATGATGAGCGTTGGATGTGCTTTAAGACCCAACTCATAAGTGATTATACTACAAATCCAAATCTTAACTTAGAGCCTCTATATCTGATGTATAAATATATTCATAAGGAAGTATGGGAGGAGCTTGTCAAGTCTCGCAACACTCCTGAATTCTTGGCTAAGAGCCAAAAAGGAAAGGAGAATAGGGCAAGAAATATCTATACACATAGATTGCCTTATGGACGATATGATAAACTATAACATACAATGATTAAAGAAAAAAGAAAACAAAGAGAACTAGAGATGAGACATCCTTCTAGAAGCCTTGATCGTAACCTATCTCCACCATCATGCCATGAGAAATGGAAGAGGGCACGTTAAAGATCATGAAGAGAGGTAGCATCATAGGTTACACGGAGAGTTGCTGAAAAGATTGTAAGTAGATACTTTTTTCAACATAACTTATTTTAGTTAATCAAATATGGTTAAGATGAACTTTTATTTATGTTGTAGGATTTACTGGTTGAAAAATCCAAATATGGTAGCTTTGTTCAATAAGAAAGTCATGACATATTGGTAGAAGCGATTGGAACATAGGAGTATGGTGGGCGTTCTCGTGGTCTTGGAAGAGGCATCGACTTAAGGTTAATTTTTGGATTATCATAAAAAAGTAACGAAGTAATCTACAAGAAAGAAACTGAAGAGATATCAAAGTGTGAGTGAGAAAGTACAAGAAGTATTAGAAAAGGAGCTAGAGAAGTTGAATCAGAAGGCACCAGAGAGAATGACTCAGGAGGAACATCAGAGGGTGCTTCTGAAGGAGCGGTAGAGGTTGATTTAGAAGGTGCGAGAGAGGGAGATCCAAGAGGAGCGAGAAAGGGTTCATCAGAAAGAGCGGGAGAGGTTAAGTGAGGTGGAATGAGAGAAGTTGACCGAGAATATGAGGGAGAAGTGTACCCGATGCCGTAACCCGAAATTCGACCTCCCCTTTTGCCTTTTGCATAAGCATGTGCATTCGCATCGCTAGCATACGCACTCGCACGCTTTTCCTCTATGTTTTTGTTGCAGGAATATTCAGGTTTTCTAAGCCCGATTAATCACATCCTCACAAAGTCATCACATCATCAACACAAGCATAAAATAAGGGTTTCTATGCCTATTCATCAGAGCAAGAGTGCAAAAAATTGGAACCGTGGTCACTGCACCATTTTTCAAGCAAAATTAGGGGATTTTGGCCTGGTTAATCGATTAACCATTTGCAGTGCAAATGTGTTAATCAATTAACACATGTAAAATGGGCAGAATCTGCTGCTTTTTCATGACATTAACTTTTTCTCCACATTTTGGGGTTCTACTTGGTTCTAGCAGTATGTGGAACATTCTAGACATCTCTGGAAATTTCAAGAGCATTCAAGACACTCTACTTACATTTACTCTAATGCATCACTTTGAATTAAGTGCACCATGTTCCTTAACTTCCAAGCATGTGAGCCATTGATCTAGACTTGCATTGGGATTGATCCACTGAGTTAACTACCTAACTAACTGAGTTAACCGCTGACTCGGTGAGTCAAGTGTAACTAACTCCCAACCTGTCGCTATGGCATTCCTAGCAGCATTATCACTGACAACGCCAACAACCTAAACAACAATATGATGAAAGAGTTGTGTCAAGAATTCAAGAACGAGCACCACAACTCTTCACCATATCGGCCCATGATGAACGGTGCCGTCGAAGCAACAAACAAAAACATCAAGAGGATTGTCCAGAAAATGGTCAAGACTTACAAGGATTGGCATGAAATGCTTTCCTTTGCGCTACATGGCTATAGAACTTCAGTCCGTACTTTTACTGGGGCAACTCCGTATTCGCTTGTGTATGGTATGGAGGCTGTTTTACCCATTGAAGTCGAGATCCCTTCGCTCAGAGTCATCATGGAAGCAGATCCTGATGAAGCTGAATGGGTCCAATCCAGATACGACCAGCTGAATCTCGTCGAGGAGAAACGCCTTACAGTCGTTTTTCATGTTCAATTGTATCAGAGACGCCTCAAGCGAGCTTTTGAAAAGAAAGTCCTCCCTCGAGCATTCCATGAAGGCAAAATCGTGCTCAAGAGGTATTCACCCGTTCACTCGGATCCACGCGGCAAGTGGACTCCTACTTATGAAGGACCCTTTGTTGTTAAGAATGCCTTCTCAGGCGGAGCCCTGATCCTCACCACCATGGATGGGGAGGAGTTTCCATCGCCCGTGAACTCTGATGCAATCAAAAAATATTATACCTAGAAAATAATGGATAAAGAGCCTGCTAGATGACACCCGCAAGGACAATCTAGGCAAAAATGGGCGTCCCGATAGACCAAGAAAAGAAATGTCCATACAAAAGTTCGGGACAATGCAAAAAAAAACAATAACAATCCGCTAAGTTGAAAACCCAAAAGGGCGACTTAGGAAAAAATGGGCATCCCGGTGGACGAAAAAAAATAGAAAAATGTCCAGGCAAAAATTAGGGATAAAGGCATTTGACTGTGAACACTTGAGCCTCTCTTCGTCATAGCTGGATTTCAGTTGGTAACAGAGCAGGCATATCATCGTCAACCGGTGCAAGGCGTTGGAACCTAGACTTGCAGTGGATGGTAGCCAATGTTGTAATCAATGCAAAACATGATTTCCCTTTACCATTTACTTTTTTTTTCAATTTTATTGCAAATTTCCTCATCAAGGATTTTTGCATCCTTGTACACACCTTACGTACATATTTTCACATTTCAATAAAAGTTCATCATTCGATTTCCAAATTGTTTTCTTTTCAGTATTTTGTTTGCAAAATAAACGATTATTTGTGATCACATAATACTATAAAAGCGTTGAGAATAATAAAAAGCTAAATCGATGGAGAAAGCATTATGCATTGCATATTTCACTAGTAACTTCTACGGGATAATCGGTAATTTCCATTGGCAAGCCTAATGCTCGGCCAACACTGTGATGGTTCTTTGAAGAGTTTGTCATTTCCTCAGCAAAGTCGTCATTCCCCCAGAAAGCGCCATTATGATTCTTCGGAAGGGTCGGTCACCTTCCATTTCTTCAACAGATCCATAGTGTCCCTAGTAAAGTTGCCATGATGGCCCTTAGGCTGAGACGTGATTGTTCTCTTGTGCCCAACAAGTGTCGTGCATCATTCCCAGCAGGTCAGAACCATCATTTACTAGTGGCAGCATGTTTCATTTTTCTGTTCTCCCCAAGCAAAGAAGATCATTCGGACCTTGGAATTCGCTAAGTAGAAAAGCATTGATAAGATCCTGAAAACAATGAATGTTGCTTCGTTCAAGGTTCATGTACCACTTGAGTGAAGCTCCACTTAAGCTATCTTGAAAGCAGTGGATGGGCAACTTCTGGTTGTTGGTGTAGGCATCCATCTTACGAAAGTACATAACCAAATGAGCCTTTGGGCAGGAGTCACCTTTGTACTTTATAAACTCAGGGGTCTTAAATTTGGCTGGCATGATGAGGTTAGACACAAGACACATGTTGTCTGCATCAACGTTGAAGAAGTCATTTCCTTCTACGACTCTGAGTCTTTTCTCCAAAGTTTGATATTGATCATTAGCATCTTCAGGCTCAATGTCCACATTATCCTCACTTTGAGCACTAGCATTGTAATCAAAGTTAGGATTCTCAAAGGGAATTCTGGCAGTCTGTACCAAAGGTATGGGTTCTGAGACAATAGGGACTTGAAACTCTGGTCTTGGAGTTTGACCGACCAAAGTGGTACTGACCTGTTGTGGAATGAAATCGTGAGGTAATCCAAATTTAGGCCATGTAGATGGTGGCATCTGAACAGGCTGAGCCTCAATAACATCACTTGTAATTCTTGGATGACAGTCCTCTGAGGTGGCTCTCCTCTGGCAATTAGGACCTGAAGCATTTCCGTTAAATTAGTCATGCTTGACTTCAAATCGTCCATTTCCATTCTAATCTCTGCATTGTGCACTTCTTGTTCTGACATTTTGCGCCTGAAGTTAGCTCTAGTCCCGTATCGGCGACGAGGAATCAGTTTGACGACTTACGAATGACTGAAAGACAGATAGTTGGAATGAATTGACGATGACCTGGACGTATGTATGGTTTATGCATGGGATGCGAATGATATGCAATGCTTATGCAACACAGGATACAGTTCACACGTAAAAGATTTGAAAAAATTTAAAGAACGCACTGACGTATAAACACAAGCAAAATTACAAACATGGGGTTCAAAGTTTCGACGTCACGAGCATAGAGTCAATGGCTCTACCCATCCCCAAAGGTTGTACTATGGTGAATTTTTGTACCTGTTCTCAAAATCATTTACCCCCCTTGGGATAATAACAGCAGGCTGGTTCACCCGAGCGAGCTGTAACATCTTAGGGTAATCTTAATTGAGTGTAGTATCGCGTGTCAACTATTTCCGATAGCTACCACACTACTAAATAGCCACATGGTTACCGTCTACTAAATCCTCAGTTTCATGGATACCACAGTTGAATAATCTGCTTTCACAACCGTAGTCGTTAGACATTGAATCCGCAAAGGGTATCTCCACTGATTTGATGGTCTACTGGGACAACTTATTCGGGATTCACTCCCTGTAAGACCTCCCATCTCTGCCATCACCTATCTTATGGTTCTCTCAAACTTTCCACATGCGTATTAATCACATTCCTATTGACAGTAAAATAAACATGGATATCAAGTAGGAAAAGCAATATATATATATATATAGTATATAGTGTATAGAAAAATTTCTAACAACCTAGACCTCTTAGGAATTCTAATCCTAGTTTGTATCCCCAACAGAGTCTCTATTTTTCTGTAGCGCGGTTTTCGTGACCGCCCATATCCGTCTGTGGATGGGATTGGGTGCTACTTTATGATTTCTTATTTATCATATGAAGCTGGAAAGGAAAGGGAAGCTATCTCAAACTAACCTTGCATGTAAATGTTTTCTTTAACAAATGCTAAGAGATTGGGGAGTTCGGGGTCAGATTATACAATGGGGAGTTGTTAATTACCCATCCTATACATGGTTATCCATGGGTTGTTTGGCATTTTATTATGTTATTCTACTTACTGGTGTTTTTCTGGCATGGGTTGGGAAAGTTTCTCCTTTGGGAAGGTTGAGAGATGTTGAAAAGATATTTTTGTTGTTTTCAGGATTTTCGATGTTTTTGGTAAGGTACTGGACCTAAAGTTTTTGATTAGTGTGCTCGCTAAGATTTCACAATCTTATGCCTACGTATTCCCGTTAAAGAAAACAGGGAAATCAGAGCAATCGTAGTTCCTCCTATTCTATGGGAGGAAAAGATGTATGGTGTCTTGTTCAAAGCCCAAGATAGAAGCTAAAGGGTTTGACTGAGAGAGAATTTGTCATCTCTAGCTGGAAAAATTTTAAAGTGAGAGTTTAAAGATTGAGTTTTGAAACCTTCGGAGGTTTTAACTCTGTTGGAAATTGATGAAATGATCAGGTTTTTTTCCTGTTCTTTAAAGAGATAAAAAAGGTTCTTTGAAATCCAAGAGGAAATGAGACTGTCCAAGTCTACTGGTATGAGAAGGTTGATCTTTGACTGAATGATGGTTTTTGAATAATGCCCAAGAGGAGGCTGATGTTTTAAGGGATGAGAATCAACCCTACACTGGTGAGAGGTTTTGACTCTAGAAGACTGCTCTAACGAGTGATGACTAGGTTCTGTCCTATATCTGTAGGAGGTCTCTGGGGTCCTTGTATTAAGCCCAAGAGAAGGCATGAGAACTTCTAAGAAGCCTGAGGGTCCTTGTACAAAACCCAAGAGGAGGCGAGGATGCTTTTAGGAAGCCTATGGGTCCCAAACCTAAGAAGAGTTCAAGAAAGGTTTCACCGAGAATTAATCCTTTAGTGAACAGTTCTAGGGTTTGAAGAAATTCAAGAGAGGTTTCACCGAGAATTAATCCTCTCTAGGGAAATGAACTTCTTTGACAATTTCTAATAGTGACAGTCTGAGAAAAGTTTCACCAGGAATAATGCCTTTCTCTTTGTTCCATATTGTTTAAGCCTAAGAGAAGGCAAAACTGTATATGGAAATTCCTATGGGGAACTAGTTTTGACTGTATTCAAGAGTGACCAACTGGCTTTACCTAATTCTAGACCCATTTGTCGGGGAAAACTCTAAGCAGATATATAAGTATATATACAGTTGATATATGACAAGAATTTAAAAGGATATGAAAGAAGGACTTACAGGTGAGCAAGCTTCCAACATTACAGACAAATATAGATATGTATAAGCATGTAAAAGAAAGCTGATAAAAACTTACAGGCGAGCAAGCTTCCATTGTACAGCTGTATGGTTAGTTATTAAAGAAATTGAAGAAAGTCTTGATAACAACTATGCATTTGAATTCAAATCACAAGGAAAGTTGTTTTAAAAAGAAGCGATATGAATATCCGAAAAACATCGGATTGCAAGAGAAACGTAAAAAATGAAAAGGTTGCAGATATGAATATTTGAGAAAGCATCGGATAAAAATAAAGAAAAGAGTGAAGATGCGAATATCCGGGAAAACGTCGGATTGAAAGAGATAAAATAATAAGAGGTTGAAAATACGAATATCTGGGAAAACGTCGGATGTAAAGAGACGATGAAAAAAAGAAAAGGTTGCTCTCTAAGACTTTACAGTCTTATGCCTACGTATTCTCAATGGGATCTTGAGAAATCAGAGCGGTCGTAGTTCACCCCTAAGGGGCACGAACTACAAAAAACAAAGTTTAAATCGGACGGTGGCAAGAGGGAAAAGCTAACCTAAAATTATCATGCTTGGTTAAATATCCTAATGTCTATCTTATCTCATACCTAATTGAAAATTAAATTTGAACTAAGAGATCCTAAGGGAACATGCATACGTGGCAAAACATCACGGAATAACTAAGTACACGGCATAGCATCGTGGCAGAGAAAATATACACGGTAAAACATCATGTAAAATAAATAACAGGTATGCGGAAGAGCGTCACGTAATAAATAAACAGAGATACGCGACAAAATATCGCGGATAAACAGAGAGAAAATACACGGCAAAACATCGTGACAGATAGAATATACACGGAAGAACATCACGGCAAAATAACAGACATTCACGGCAAAGCATCGTGAGATAAAAACATGTACACGGCAAAACATCGCGAATCAGATTAATTACGAAAAAGCAACATCAAGAATTAATCAGATAGAACAGATAAAGATACGCGGCAAAGCATCGCGGTATAAAAAGAGACAGTCACGGAAAAACATCGTGACAGATAAAATATACACAGAAGAACATCATGAGATAAAAGCATATACACGGCAAAACATCGTGTAAAACAAATAGAAAGCACACGGCAAAACATCGTGTAAAATAAACCGAAACTTCACGGCAAAGCATCGTGACAGGTAAAGATATACACGGAAGAACATCGTGAGTAACAAATAACAGGCACGCGGAAGAGCCTCACGTAATAAATAAAAAGAGATACAAACATTCACGGTAAAGCATCGTGGAAAGATATAAACATTCACGGAAAAAACATCGTGAGAATAAAAACATGGATAATGAGTTCAAGAAGACTTACCTATTAGAGCAAGATCCAATGCCTCTTCTCAAGCTTCCAGAAACAAGATAATGATCCCCAAGGTATCTGATGAAGCTTTAAGCATCTAGTGAGTATCCAATGATCATCAAGGTATCATATAAGAATTCCTACGTCAGGTAAAAGAAAAAGCAGAGAAAACCAGAGATCATAGAGAAATTCCCTAAGTCTTATCAAGTGGTTAGAATCGAATTTGAACATTTAATTAATTATTTACAAAAGTTTTACTTGAAAATAATCCTAAGAATAAATTACCAAATAATTGAATAAAACAATTTAAACAATTAAATGATTAATTACAAATTAATTAAAGCAAATTTAATAACTTAGAAATTATTAACATATTTTAGAATATTTAATCAAGATTAACTAAACTAAAAATTATAATAAAAAACTAAAGTTGTATTAAAAAGAAAAATGGGCCATGGAGTGTAATTAGTGATCACATGGCGTATTGATAGCAATAATAGTATAAGCCCAAATCAAAGTAATTATTTAAAACAAACTTATATATTTAAAAACAAAATAAAAGAATAACCAATTAATAAAAAAGAAAAAGAACCTGGAAGCAGACCCTTTATTTCTTAAAGCCTTCCCTGCGTACTCCATTTGTCTCAACGAATTCTCTCAGTGCGAGCTCCCTCCGTCGTGTTTCGATCTTGCACCGCCGCAACTCTCACCATCCGATCGCGGCTTGTCCTGGCTTGACTTCCTCCGTCTTCGTACGATTTCGACGCGGACTCAAATCTCCCTTCGTCCGATTGATTCTGCGGCTACAGGTGGTAGTGGTGGCGCATTGAGCTCTTGCGGTGGCTCTGATGGCGGTGAACCTTCTTAAGGTTCGCATTCCTCTTTTTGTGCTTTGATCTTCCTGCAAACATAAATCATTGAATTTGTATTAGGGTTTGAAGGAAATTATGAAACTGTTATGAAATTAATTTGATAATTGAAATAGGAGTGAAATTGAAAGTGTTATGAATTTATTTTCTGCAGAATTTTGCTTTGATTTTGCTTCTTCTACTATTCGTTCTCCTTTGAACTCTGCTTCTGATTTTTTGCGTGTCAGTATCGTTGACAAGTTGTGTTGCTGAAATCGAATTATGCAGGTTCCAATTCTGTTTTCCTTTAACTTCCAAACCTGTAAAAAAAATAAGTTATTGTTGTAATTTGAAATAGAAAAGAGGAATTGATGAAACTTGAAATTGAATTGGTGGTTATGTTGCGATTAAATTGCAGATTGTTTTAATGATTTCTTTGAAAAATCCTGCAATTGATGTTGTTTTTCTATAAAACATCTTGCTACTGAGTTTTCTTCATATGTGTTGAATCTGCAGGCCATTGTGTTGATGTGAATCTTCATGAATTTTGGAGTTCCCGCAAAAACAAGAGAAGTAGGAAAGCAGAGGGAGGGGGCTGCGCTGCTTTGTTCATGTTGCAGTTGGTAAAATCTATGCATAAACTTTAATTGTGTAGTGAAGTTAGTTTGAAAATTTGAATTGAGTTTAGTATGATAAGTGTAAAGTGTAAGTTTGTTAAAGAAAATTATGCAGAGAAAATATGAAATTGTGTGTAAGTTATGTGCAAAAGAAAAATATTAAGGGGTGGTGAGAGGCGCATAGCCTCTTGTTTGTGTATGTCTACATTTTTTTCTAAGTTACTAAGACTATGAGAAAATAAGACTATGAGAACTATGTGAGAGGTAGGAAAGAAAGTGTTTGTCAATACAAGGCTTTGTGTGTCAAATTAGAGAGGATGAAACCTCTATTTATAGGCAAACAGATTAGTATTTTAAACTAAAAATGAGATAAGATGAAGACTCAAATTTCAAAGTTTGTTAGGATAATTCAAATGCTTAGCTTCTAAGCATAGGAATGAATTTATGAAGTTTGAAACTTAAGGATAGAGGAGATGAATTAAGAAAAATGGGCAAAAAAAAATAATATAATAGTTTGAATGTTGAAAAAAATGTTGAACATTGAAACACATGCTTTGATATTTAAATGGAAGTTTTGAATGCATTGAAAATGTTTGTTTTATCCAAAATGACAAAATGAGATCAAGTGAAGGAAAAACTTTTTCACAGAGAAAAAGAAAGGAGCAAGGCGTGCCAAATTGTGTAGTAGAGAGGTTACATGTGTGAATGAAAAGAAAAGCGGTGTAAAAATAAATAAACAAGTTTATATTACATATATTAAATAATGTTTAATTAGTATGATAAATAAATCAATAATAATAAAGAACTAAATAAAACAAAGTTTATTAAAACCTAATTAATAAAAACTAATAATAATAATAATATTAATAAAATCGAAACCGAAATCGGTAAAAAAAAGATAAAAATTGTCTGTATTGGGGTGTCCGAAAAAATAAGCTGAACAAACCAAAACGATCAGCAAAAAATATATGTATTGAAAAAAATACAGCGTTTTGTCAAAATTTTAAAATTAATTTTACTCGCTAAAAAGGTTCAGACGGGTCAGAAACATGATGACCGGAAGGACAAAAAATTAAAATAAGTATACCGGGTTAAAGTACGCGAAAAATAAATTAAAAAGGATGTCTGAAAGTTCGATTTTAAAAATTTTCCGGATACCGACTTTTTTGCACCATTGACTTTTTCAGTTTGACCAAAATACCTGAAATTTTAACACGTTAAATCCGTCTGATAATTCAAAAATTATTCATGAAGAAAATATACGATATTATATACAGACGACACAGTATGAAAATATAGACAGATGAAATGAGAAAAAAATAAAAATGCCTGGTCAAAATTTAGGGTATGACAAATGCCCCTATTTAATCTTCTTAGACCTGAAGATATGAATAACAAAGAGTTTTAGACATTCGAGGTATAAGAGGATTAAATATCAGAGTACCTAGAATTTTGACCATGAATGCAGATGAAATGATATGTGATGAATGAACGACTTTTGAAAACTGTGGGGAATGATGCCATTGGAGACAGACCAACATAATTTTCTAGGGATATAAGATATTGTGGAAATTTGTCAATGCGACAAAGAGTATTCAGTAGCATTTAGAAAGAGAGGGATAAACCCTGGAACAAAGACACAGACATCCGAAAAAACATCAGATGCGAAAGAAATGTCATACTCTGGAAAATATATCAGAAACATCTAGAAAAACATTAGATGTGGAATGCGACCAGATCTGAGGATATGTTAGAGACTTCTGAGAAAGCGGTTTTAATTTTACTGTGGAATATACGGGAACATCCAGAAAGCAAAGGTGTATTGCTGCTATAGGAGTATATATAAGGAATATAACAAGTGGTGTATTGCTGCTATACCAGTATGATCATAAAGTAAAAAAAATAAAAATCACTTGTATCTATAACATTATTCGTCATACAACGTTGAAAATCAATACATTTTATTTAGAATCATAGTCATATATACATCTAATGCAAAAAAACAAAAACATATGTTACATTACAAGACATGGATAGAAAGGTGAAAATCAATACTTTATTTAAAATCATAATAATCATAGTTACTTACCCTTACCACAATTGCTGAGAATATAACTAATTATTGATTCTTGCAAATGGTAGAAGGCTTTCCTTGTAAACCACTATCTTGCAGCCAAAGTCACCTTTAATACCAAGCTCTTCCATTCTCTGAGTGTTTAAATTAAACCAAACTAATTCATCATCATTTTTCCTGAAAAATATATCGCTTTTCCTGCCTACTCCTACAAGATGCTCAACGCATGATAACGGACCCACAACAAATAGTTTTGTCCACGACTCCTTCACCCCAACTTCACCCAAAATTGATATGTGAAAAGTAGTTGCTTCATGATAATTTGAAATCCAACCAATTGCTCCATTTAATACTACCACCTGTCTATACACGATTCTTTTAACACCATTGTAAATATCAGTATCATCTGAGGGTATGGATGTTTTTACAAACACTTCATTGCTTAAGTCGAACGACACCAACAAATAAACATCATCACGTGTTACACCCCACCAATGACACACTCCATCCATGTACACTTGAACACCACCGACATTACCATAATGTTTATGATATTGACTAGGCATATCTATATCAAGTTTCTTCCAGGAATTGCTTTTTAAACTATATATTTCCCACACCAGAGAATCATCTCCATCAGTTCTAGGATGATATTCTAGTTCTACCTGTCGAATAACCTTATGATCATCTCTAATTCGATCATAGCCAAATCCATGAAAATCAAACTCGGGACCCCAACAAGGAGATTCACATGCAAAAGGACTAGTAGGAGTGATTTGGAATTCCTCGGTAGCCGGATTCCACAATACATATCTCCCCGGAATGCTTCTGGTGTCTTGAATACAAAGAATACCGTTAACACTATCAGAACCATGGATAATGAAATCAAACGGGTATTCGTATGGATTTGGCCAATCTAATTTGATTATATTCTCAAACTTGTCACCAAATAGAGAATACAATATAGGGTCATACCATGGTGTAATGTGATTTAGGAGGATAGATGTATCGTTGTAATGAGAATGATCTTTAGATAACAAATTTGTTCGAAACATAGTCATGAAATAAGGATTTTAAAATAAAAGAGACCATGATTTGCGTGCACAAGAAAACCGAAACAAAGATTTGAGAGGAAGTTTAGACAAAATAACCAAAGCAATATCATCGTATATGTGATGACTAACCTTGTCATTAGTTGCAACCGATGACTTCTCCATTTCTAAACACCAGTGAGTTGTGAAGTAGCTGTATGAAGAAGAACTTTGAGAGAAATGAATACGCTACAATAGATTCCAATGAGTTTAGAGTTTCCTACCCACTCCATTGGTTAGGTTAAATCTTCTATAAAACTATATAAAAGACATGACTTCACTAAAGTCTAAAGTACCCTTTGCTATATTACTGATGTGTGTTTTTATTTTATTTGATAAGTCATTCAATTTATGTTTTTATATTATATATATTTTTAGGTTATGTTTGGATTGAGTGAATATAACATAGCGGAGCGAGATGAAATATAATGGAGGGGAGTGGAGCAAAGCGATTAGAATATAGATTTTACTCAATTGTTTAAATATTTTATTCAAAATGTTTTATTCTATTGCATACACTTCAAATTGGATATAACAACAAGTTTCATTCCATCAAGTCTTCGGTGTCAAGCCCTAGCTTCAAATCCAATTCAGTACGTTCTTACCTAAAAATATATACAACAACATGGGATGAAATAATATTCTCAGTGAGTTTCCGATCTAAACCATCAAGTCTCTCACTACCAGGGTATCTCACACACATCTCACACAAATGAGTGTCGACTAATCTCCTCAAAACATATTACTGATAATAGAAGCATTCTCAAGTCACTAAGAATTCCTAAGGATATTAGAGTTACTCAACCCCTCAAACTGAAATTCGGAAAGTGGTCACTCTCTGATGCCACAACATAGCCACTAGTCATTATCTTAAATATAAGAAAATAACAAGTCATGGAAAACTCAAAACTACCATTCCTTTAAATTTTGCCACATCCCTAAAATGGGGGTATGATTATGAAAAGTTAAGCTCTTTTTGTGCTACATAAACCGATTTTGATGTTTTGTAGCTGAAAACCAACAAGTTAAACCCAACTTTACATATTACTTTTAACTTCCAACATGTCACATCTTACTTTGTTTCAAAAAATCTCACAAAATATCACATTTGTCCAATTCATTTCATCCTTTATCTTTCTGCCTTTTCATCTCTCTCTCTCTCTCTCTCTCTCTCTCTCTCTATCTCTCTCTCTCCCTCTCAAGCTTGTCTCTAATTTCTTCAATCACATTACAAGGTGATGGTTGTCTCCGTGAATCTCTGTGTGCCTATTTCTAATCTTCTTTCTTCTTTCAAACTTGTTTTTGAAATAGATTTACATAATCTTTTAAGCTTTTTTTGACATGATTTTGAAAACCTGAAGTTGTATTTTTCAAACAAAACATGAAATATTGAATAATGGTTTGTTGATTCATGGTTTTGTTGATTTCATTTCGCACAAGTTTTGTTATGGGTTTGGAAGTTATTGTTCATCTCTTTCATACAAGTGAAGGTATGTATATGTTCTTAGTAAAAAATAAAGTTTTGTTGTAAATGCAGTGTTGAGTTTATCCAATATTATATTTACTAATTTTCGGACAGGAATTTGTCTGGTTTTGAAGAAAATTGTCCATTCTCTTCATCCAACTGAAGGTACTTTTATTTTCTTGTTTGTCTTCCTCTTTGCCTTCTTCTTTGTTTGGGTTTATTTGAAAACCCTATTTCTCTGTCACCTTCACCTCATTCTCCCCCCAACCTACTTTAAACTCATTCTTCTAAGTTCATCTCCTAATTGCTATATTTTCTTCTTACTCACTTTATTTTCTACATCATTTCCTTCATCTTCTCTTTCTCTCTCACACGCCCTTCACTGTTCTGCAAAAAAGATTTCGATTGTGAAGCTTTTCTATGCATCCACGTCAACTACTTCCACTTTTGTGAAGGTGCATTTACACAAAGTGTTGCTATCTTTTACAAAATGCTGTCTTTTGAATTTACATAGTCCCTTTTTTCAAATATGTAAGTTCTGTGTTGGCTGCATTTTTGCTAAAACATGTTGCTGCAGTTATATGTTGTGCAAGATGTCTTAACATGTGGGTCAAACATCTCTGCAGGTTGTTTATCCAGGGTGTGTAGTGTTCAAGTATAGGATGTCAAGACTGATGTTCTAACATGCCTATAATCTTGAGAAGATTTGAAGTATTATTTGATTTGATTTTGTGAGATTTGGTTTGGATATATCTCACTTATTTTCAATCTTTCAAGAAGATTTAATCTGGAACATTTGATTTGATATTAAACTGTTCATAAGTTTCTAAAATTGGATGTTGAGACAATTTAGGAAACTTGATGATTTGTTCCAAGATTCAAGGAGATTTTTTCTGCACAATCTATCCAGCCCTTAGCATGTGGATCAAGAAATATCTGGGTGAAGATTTCAAAGCCCATGGACTGCCGAGGAGTATTTAAAGAGCAACCTAAACCTAATGATTAAGATGGACTTTCACTATTGTAAAAAACTAGGGGAAGGGTTTAGAAACTTAGGTTTTGAGAGTCTCTTGTGTTGTGACTTTGTAAGTCACCCTTTGTATCTTTTGAGGCATCATGGTAGACATATTTAGGTTGTATATTGTTCGCACTCTAAAGCTTTTAAGCATATGAGTTAAGTATTGTTCTTGGTTGAAGCTTTTAAGCAAAATCGAGTATTGTTCTTGGTTAAGAGTCTTGACCTAGTATTGTTCATGAAAGAAAGAGGGTACATCTTTCTTTTTGGTTTCTTGTGGCATTCCCTGGGACTGGGAGTGTTTGTTTATCACTGCAGTGATTGGGAGTGAGATGGTCATTTCTCATATCTAGGAGTTCCTAGGTAGAAGTTGCACTGGGTAGGGATTAAGTGAGGGGTTGTAAACGGGGGAGTTTAGCACTGAATTAATACTGCTGATAGTGGATTTCCTTCCTAGCTTGGTAGCCCCCAGATGTAGGTGATGTTGCACCGAACTGGGTTAACAATCCATTGTGTTATTTATCTTTCTGCATTTAAAATTCTGCACAATTTAAATAGTTGAATAAATTATTCTGTCAGTCTGCACATGTTATAACATTTGTCATGACATTATACCCTGATGGTGGAACATCAGATTCCACATCATGTATTGCAAGTTCCAGAAAATTTAAATTGGCATCAGAGCTGGCACCATAGTCAATTTTGTTAAAAGTAAATATTGGGCCTTAGACCCATTTATAACCTGTCAGCCAAACTATCTAATTATACACTAATGTTAATGTGACATATATAAACACTTAAACAAATTACAAATCAAGCAATGTGGGACTCAGGCCCTGACAATCTTTGTTGGTTACTGGTTACTTGCACACATTATCAGGACCTGACCATCTTGTAACTTTGGCTCCATTGTCAATTGGCCACACTCGAACGGAGAATGCTCTTGTTGGAGCCCTTTGGGGCTATGACCATGATGTTGGTTTTGCTACTTTTGCCACTGGAATAGTTTATGGACTACAACCAGAGGCATTAATGATGGTGTTGCCTGCCCTTGAAGAACATGACTGTGAGCCACCGCAACAACGAACCCATCTATATGACAAGCTAAATCACTGCAACCATATAAAACATTTAACATTATTAACTTTAAGAAAATAGCCAAAGCAACTAGGTCCATTCTCCCATTATTAAACCCTAGTTAAGCTCTTAAAATCTTACATTTTCAGTATATCACCTTCTTCCAACACTATCTCATCATTGGCTAGAAGAGAGAAATTGTAGACTGTGTTGTTAACAGAAATGCAAGTTAGGAAAGCAACGCCTCTTTCTATCTTCTTCTTCACATTCTTGTAGACATTACTAGTTTGTCTTCACACCAAGAAAAGAAAACAACATTAGCAAAAAATCAATTCAAATAATATTAAAATATTAACCCAGCAATCACGACCAAACAACAATGCCAAACACAATAAAAAGACATTGATAGGGTGATGAACATACTGTTAGCGATTTCAATTACAAAGCTGCTGGTTGGGGTAATATGTGTATCATGAGTTGAGTTGAGTTTATGGAATGTTTGCTGTTGATGAAGAAGAAAAAGAGTTGTGGAATTGGTGCAACAACCTTCAAGTGGTAAACTGAGCTCCACATTGCTTGATTTGTAAGTTGTTTAAGTGTTTATATATGTCACACTAACATTAGTTTACAATTGAATAGTTGGGTTGATAGGTTATGAATTGGACTAAGTTTAATATTTATTTTTAACAATTTGATTAATTAATATTTAAAAAACTTAATAAAAATAATAGAATGAATAATTATTAATTAATTTGTTAAAAAATAATAATAAATAATAAATTATCCCACTCATCTATGCCACGTCATTAAAAAATTTATTTTTAATCCTAATCATCAATGTCACGTATGCAAAATTGGGGGACCATGAAAATCTCAAGAGAAGTAAACTTTAGGGACCAAAAAATTGGGTTTAAAAATGAGTGGACTAAATTTTAAAATAAAGGAATAAAAAATGCATTTAAGCTAAAAATCTTCTACTAACACAATGACATCTGTTTTAGTGTGTGTTTTTTTTAATTCTTCTTTATATAATTATTATATAGATTATTATATATTTATTAGTAAAAAAAGTTATTCCATTATCCACTATTCCGTTATCCCACTTTTGGGGTCCGCCGCTTCACTCTGCTATTCAAGGTTAATAACTTTGATGTTACTAAAATGTACCTGCCGTTACTTAATGGCAACTGAATTAAGTAAGATTCAATCTCAATTGAGTTCATTAATTGCTCTATTTGTCTCAGCTGACAACAAATATAATATATAGGAGTTCAATCTGATCCAACTGACAATAATATGAGATATTACACACAATATGTTCCTCTCCCTCTCCTACCCATTTTCAGAGTATTAAAATATAAGTCTTTATTTTTCTTTTTTTAGTTGACCAATTTATTATAGCCGTTACACCCTAGTCCTTGTTTCTAGGATTCTTTTGGCTATTTAAGGCATAGTTTATCATACAGTTAATGTACAGTGTATTTTTGAATTCATTCAATATTAATGATAATTTTCTTTCTCTATGCAATTTTTTTGCCTATCATTTAATATGGTATCAGATTTGATACTCTGATATTTTCTTCGTGTTCCTATTGGTCCACTCTTTCCTCCTTTTCCCTTTCGTGTGAGACCCTCTATGCTCTCTCTCAGCCTATCTTTTTATGCCGTTTTCTGCACCAATCATGTAACGCCCCGATTTTGTCTTATTTATTTAGTCAAGTCGATTTAATTATTTTTATTATTATATTATTTTATTCTTGACTTTTATTTGAGAATATATTATTTTTCATCGTGATTATGTTTTATCGCGTTTTGAGAGCGTTTGCGAGATATTTGAGTGTAAGGGTATTTTGGTCTTTTTGGGTGGCTAGATATTTGTTTTATTAAAATAGAAAGTTAGAGGTGAGAAAGAGGGAAAAACAGAATTTTGAGAGAAAAAGAGAAGAAGAAGGAAAAGAGAAAGAAAAGAAGAAAAAGGGAGAAAACTTGGAGAGAAAGAAATTGATTCAACCGACTTTTCAAACACGATTTAATCGGGTAAGGGTGTGAAATATTGTTATTATAACTTTGTGTATGATTATGTATGTGTTTTGTGTGAATGTTTTGGTTGGTTTTCCATATGTTTCCGTTTATGTCGTATTGGACGAAATCGATAAAAACCGATGTTTCTACGGTCGGAAAGTTGTATAAATACATGTGTTGGTTGGTTATATGTATGTGAGCTGCTGTTTGAAGTTTCATGAAGTTTGGTTATGTTTCGGTTAGTTTTCGGTATGTTTCCGTTGTTGTTTCCGTTTAGGTCGAATTATAGGAAATTGATAGAAAACGATGTTTTCACGGATAGAATTCGAAATAAATTACGTAGTTGTATCGAGGAAGGTTAGGTCGTCGTATAGCGTGCTTTTTATTCGATTTGGTGAAGTTTAAAAATTCTGGTTTTTGAAAGGTTGAAATTTAATCGAAAAATCGAACGTCGTAGAAATTTCGTTTATGTGTTCTAAATTGTTCTTATGTATTTGGTGGTTGGGAGTATATGTTTGTTTTGGTGAAAATGTTCGATTTAGTCGAGTTTCCGGGCATTTTGGAAATGGGACAGCAAAGGTGTATTTTGAGAAAATCTGGTTTTTGAGGAAAAAACAGAGCATGAATCGATTCATAATAGCTATGTATCGATACGAAATGGTTTATGTATCGATACATAACCCTTATGTATCGATACATACTGTGAAAATTGGGAAAAATAGCATTTTCACTACAGCATGTGTCGACACATGCGAGTTATGAATCGATACATGAGGTCTTTATGTATCGATACATAAAGCCTATGTATCGATACATACTGTGCTGAAACAGAAAATCTGGTTTGTCGGGGAAACTTCGGAAATTCATATCTCTTGAACCGTAAGTCGGTTTTGATCCCCGTTCGAAGCGCTGGGAAGCTAACGAGATGTTCTTTCTAGGAAAAATAGTTTTGGGGTCTGAACTTGGTCCAATCGGTACAGTTTTTACGAACCGTTTCGTAGTGTCGGGCGTCCGGTTTATGTTTTTGCGTTAGTTTGAAATATTCATAACTTGTTCGTTGTTTATCGGATTTGAGAGTTCTTTATATCGAATTGAAGGTATTGATATGTACTAATTGATGGTGATAAGAAATTATATTTTTAGCCGACTTTTGGCCGACTTTTCCGACTGTTGGTGAATAGTGATTTTGTAGAAAATGTTAAGTATGTTAATTATGAATGATATGAATGTGTTGTGGATATGTTTGTAGAGCGAACCCTTGATTTGAGAATGCTTTGTGAATTGTGGATCTTGAGTGAATGTATGCATTATTTGAATTAAGTGATAATGCATGTTAAATGTGAAAATGTGATGATTGTTGTGGTTGTTGATTTGTGGCCTAAGGGCAAGAATATGCAATGTGTGGTATTTGATTATATATATGCATGATTATGGTTGCATATATGTGTGAAGATGCATGTGATGTGTGTGAGTATACAATGTTAATGTCATGAGTCATTGTATGCCAAACATCATGAAATGCATTGTTTAAATTAAATGTAAATGCATGTTAATTGTGAAAGAGTTCGTTGCCGTTTGGGTGGTAAAGCGATGCTCGTTGCCGTTTGGTGTAATTAATGTGAATTGGTGTGAATGCATATGATAATATGCTTGTTGTTGTGATTTGTGGTTAATGATGAATGCATTGTTTGAATTGATTTTCAATGCATGATTATTGATGTTGAAATGGTTCACATGGTTGTGAATATGTATGCATGTCAAGAGTGTCATGAGTCATGTTGTATGTGAAGCATCATGATGTGCATTCTTGCATTGTGGGGTTCTAAGATGAACCCGTTGTAACGTCGTAAGCCTTTTGAGAGGTGGGAGCGATGATTACAAACGATCGTGAGCCTTATACAAAGAGGACCGAAAGCGATCGGATTGTGAGCCTTATACAAAGAGGACCGAAAGCAATCCATAAACATTGTAAGCCTTTTTAGAGGTGGTAGCAATGGGTGAACATCGTATGCCCGACGGGGAGTTACACTAAGTAACGAGCGATGGTTCCAATAAGTTCTTCAATTGAACTTGAGATGAAATGAGTCGGTACCGCATTGCATCTGCATAGAGTCGAGAGTCGGTCTCTATGAGTTGCATTTGTCATCATTGTAGTTGTGCATTGATGAATGAACATATATATATGTATATGTTGATGTGGAATGAACAGAATCGTGCAGGTGTGCATTGGAAGATAAACATAATATGTATGTTTATGTGAAATGATGATAATTGTATGTTTGTAATGATGCATCGGTGAATGAACATGAATATATGTGTTTATGTTAAATGCATCGATATGTATTAGGGATACATGTATTTGAGCATGAATGGTTATGCCTATGATATTTGATGTGTTAAATTACGGATTGTTATGCCGTGTAAATGACTTATGGAATATGTTGATGTTATGTGTATAGATACGTGCATCGTGATAAGTCGTGGGGAGAATGTGGTATATGTGTATTATACGTTGATGTCTATATAATTATATGCAACGTTATTATGATAATATTTCTCACCCTTCTGCTGGAATATGCTTTTTATGGCATAGTGCAGATTGTCAGCTTTAGAGGCGTGGAGGCTTTTGTGAAGATTAGTCCTCCGTTCCGTTGTCGGTCTTGGTGTCTGCTCTGATACGTAGCACGGGAGTCGGGGAACGATTATGTTTATATGTATATAATTGTTGAATATATTTGGTAGTACTTTTGTATATAGTAGAGGTTCTAAAACAGTTTATTTTGTAAAACAAGTCGGTTATGGATCTTTCCGCTTTATTCCATAATTGACCATCCTTTTGTAAGGAAAAGTTTCCCTTTGTGTTATGTATCAAAAATGTTGAGCAGGGATTGTATTTTGTTCATTTAAGTGTGACATCCCTGTTTCCTGTCGGAAAAAATAAATTTTTAGTTACTCTGATTTTATTAAGTGTTATTTATTCGCGATGGGAATTGGGGTGTTACAAAGTGGTATCAGAGCAGGTCGGTCCGTCCGGCCAAGTTGTTGAGTCAGTTGGTGTGACAGTTGAATACTGTCGTTGTTGTTTATCCCTTAGTACGTGATAGGTGTGTGGAACACTGTCAGTACTTTCTGGTTTTTCTAATCCTTTGTTTTCAGGATTGAGTTTGAGATAAGTGGGGGAGAAGTTGGTACTTCTCCATGTTGCTTCAGGTGTGGAGCGTTGGCTCTGTGTATTGTGAATTGCAAGATTGTAAGTGTTGTTCGGACAATGTTGTTTTCAGTTACGAAGGGGATGCGGAGGTAAGGTTTATGTCAACTAAGGATTTGTGCCTTAGGTAGTTTTGTGTACAGGATGTAAGAAATATTATTATAGTTTGGTAAAGACAGTTTATGCCCCATCATGATTGTCGGCTGTCTATTGACAAATTGAGGAACTGATCACCCTTAATCTCTTGTTGATAGCAGACGAAAATTATGTTGGATGGAATAGACGTGTCTTTCCGGCTTTGATAGCGTGTGAAATGAGTGTTTGGAATTTAAGGAAACGATTACAGATTGTTTTGATGAGTCGATGAAGATGCTAATATCGGAAGATGGAATGGATTAGAGGTTTTGGTATGTTGGTCCAGTTGGGAAGTTTTGAGAGAGAATGATTGGGCATCGTGAATGGTTGTTCTCAGAGAGAAAAGTGTGAACTCAAATTGGACAAAGGTAAGGATTTTAGGTTTGGATCTGCTAAGTAAGCAGGAGAACTTTTAGGAAGTGAAACTAAGATGTTGTTATGTTTGTGATGATAGTTTTCTAGAAATTGGCAGGGAGGACACAGTGATGAGCTACCGGTTGTGCGTGATTTTAAGATGTATTCCCAGATGGAATATTGGATGTTAGCGTTAGAGGTACCCGAACTGATAGAGCAGTTGGAAGATTTACTGGAAAGGAGAATTGTGAGGCCAAGTGTGTCGTCTTGGAGAGCTCCAGTATTGTCGGTAACAAAAGGAAGGATGATATAATGGAATAACAAGTATAATGGTATTGAGACTATGGGAAGCGAAACTTAGAGTTCCGAAGAGGGTTGGAGTTTTTGGAATTTTAGAGCATTAATGGAAATTTTGAGAAAACCTTAAGTGTGGATGTATTATTTAAGAGTTCTTTTTGGTTGATTGTTGCTACATGTTGGGATTTATAGAGTTTGGATTGTTAAGAGGAGAAATTGTGTATGGATTACTAACAGCGGATAAGGTGACGATTGAGAATAAGTGTTCACTTTCGGGAATAGATAATTGGAATGGTTTGGTTGAGTTTTAGTGAAATTGCAATTGTTTGAAATGTTTGATAAGAATGGTGAATTGTGTGAGTTAAGGCTTTGATCGATTTGATGTGACTAGTTATGTTGTTATCATCGGAATAGACTGGTAATTACTCGGTTAAGCTTGTGTGTGTGAGTAGCCAGTTACCCAGTGCAAGGTTTTGCAAAAGCTTTAAGAATTTATATCTTTTGGAATTTGGTTGGACATTGCAAAGTACGGTGATGTTGCTTGGTGCTAGTAATGTGTCCGTAATGTTTGTGAAGTATATGAATCGTATCTTCCATATTTAATTGGATAAGTTGTAGTGGTTTTAATTGAGGATATTCGAATCTGTTATAAACTCGGAAGAAGAACAGGTAGAGTGTTTGAGATTTGAATCACAAGTGTTGGAAAGAGGCGAAGTTTTATGCTAAGTTATTCAAGTGAGAATTTGGGTTGGAAAAAGGTTAGTCTTCTTGGATATGTTATTTCAGGTAATGGTATTGTTATGGATCCATCGGAAGTAGATATGGTTTTACAATGAGAGGTTCCGAAGTTGGTTAAGGAGATTAGAAACTTTTGGGCTCAGTTGGTTGTTACGAAAGGTTATGGAAGACATTGCTAAGTTCGTACTTCTGTTATTTCAGTTGGCTTGCCAAGGATGAGTCGTTTGTTTTGGATGTTCATTGTGAGGAAAGTTTCAGAAAGCTGAAGTAGAATTTGTCTACGGCTGCAGTTTTGAGTCTGTGTGATCCTGTTTAACCGTTTGTGAGGTATGAGGATGTGTTTTGATAAGTTTAGGCAGTGTGTTAGTGCAAGAAAGTAAATTTGTGGCTTATACTTTACGACCTTTGAGGATTCATAGAAGGATCTATACTATTCAGGATTTGGAATTGGTTACGGTTGTATTGTGTTGGAAAATTTGGAGGTATTATCTTTATGGTTTTGGGTTCGAAGTGTTTAGTAATCACAAGAATATTGAGTACCTGTTTGGTCAGAAGGAATATGGTATGAGACAGAGAGGATGGTTGGAATTTGTGATGAGTTATGACTTTAGTTGGAATTATCCCATTGGTGAGGTTAATGTCGTGCCTGATGAGTTAAGTCGAAAGTTGTTATGCATGTCTGTTCGGATGGATGAGAATTATTTGAGCAGTTCAGAGACTGGTGTCTGGTGTGTGAGATAACACAGTAGAGTGCGAGGTTGGGTATATTAAAGGCGAACAATGATTTTTGGTGATTATGAGAAAGAGTTAGACCTTGGTCGTGAGATTGGTAGTTTTGATGGTTTCGGGTAATCAGAGTGCGCATCGGAAGCGTGATGTGGCACAATTCATATATGTGTGTGTGACTTGTGAGATTTCGTAGGTGGAACATTGGGAATATGTAGGACTGATGAGACCATTGGACGTTTCAAAATGGAAGTGATAAGTGAAAGGTTTAAATGTTATCCATGGGCTACTATGTAGATGGATGTTTCGGTTATATGTTCGATTGGTGAATCGTAGCATTGTTGTGGTATGATTGTGTGACAAGGATGTTAGTATTATGGTTGTGTGGAGGTTGTTTAATTGATGTTGTGTCGTGGAACTTGTATTCTTGATTGTGTTGTTGCCTCGTTTCCATGGTGATGGTTCGAGTGTGTGTGGCTAATTCCTATGATGGGGGATTAGGGGAGTGTTACCTACGGTGATGGTAACGATCCTGTTGTGTTTTGGGTTCAAGAGTGAACCTGTGAGTTGTGTTTTGTGTATTCCTTGAGTTGTGAGTTGGTCGTCAAGTGCATTGTATGGGCTTTGCATCTTGTCGTGGTTGTTGTCGTCGTTGTCGTGTCGTGTTGTTGTATCTGCTGTTAGCAAGGTGGTTTGTCAGTTTGTGTTATCCGTGGTGTGCCTTTTGTTGGCATGATAGTGGGTTGGTCGGATACTAGAGCCGTATCCGGGGTTGTTCGTGCTTAGTATATTTTCGAGGACGAAAATGTCTAAGTGGGGGAGAGTTGTAACGCCCCGATTTTGTCTTATTTATTTAGTCAAGTCGATTTAATTATTTTTATTATTATATATTATTTTATTCTTGACTTTTATTTGAGAATATATTATTTTTCATCGTGATTATGTTTTATCGCGTTTTGAGAGCGTTTGCGAGATATTTGAGTGTAAGGGTATTTTGGTCTTTTTGGGTGGCTAGATATTTGTTTTATTAAAATAGAAAGTTAGAGGTGAGAAAGAGGGAAAAACAGAATTTTGAGAGAAAAAGAGAAGAAGAAGGAAAAGAGAAAGAAAAGAAGAAAAAGGGAGAAAACTTGGAGAGAAAGAAATTGATTCAACTGACTTTTCAAACACGATTTAATCGGGTAAGGGTGTGAAATATTGTTATTATAACTTTGTGTATGATTATGTATGTGTTTTGTGTGAATGTTTTGGTTGGTTTTCCATATGTTTCCATTTATGTCGTATTGGACGAAATCGATAGAAACCGATGTTTCTACGGTCGGAAAGTTGTATAAATACATGTGTTGGTTGGTTATATGTATGTGAGCTGCTGTTTGAAGTTTCATGAAGTTTGGTTATGTTTCGGTTAGTTTTCGGTATGTTTCCGTTGTTGTTTCCGTTTAGGTCGAATTATAGGAAATTGATAGAAAACGATGTTTTCACGGTTAGAATTCGAAATAAATTACGTAGTTGTATCGAGGAAGGTTAGGTCGTCGTATAGCGTGCTTTTTATTCGATTTGGTGAAGTTTAAAAATTCTGGTTTTTGAAAGGTTGAAATTTAATCGAAAAATCGAACGTCGTAGAAATTTCGTTTATGTGTTCTAAATTGTTCTTATGTATTTGGTGGTTGGGAGTATATGTTTGTTTTGGTGAAAATGTTCGATTTAGTCGAGTTTCCGGGAATTTTGGAAATGGGACAGCAAAGGTGTATTTTGAGAAAATCTGGTTTTTGAGGAAAAAACAGAGCATGAATCGATTCATAACAGCTATGTATCGATACGAAATGGTTTATGTATCGATACATAACCCTTATGTATCGATACATACTGTGAAAATTGGGAAAAATAGCATTTTCACTACAGCATGTGTCGACACATGCGAGTTATGAATCGATACATGAGGTCTTTATGTATCGATACATAAAGCCTATGTATCGATACATACTGTGCTGAAACAGAAAATCTGGTTTGTCGGGGAAACTTCGGAAATTCATATCTCTTGAACCGTAAGTCGGTTTTGATCCCCGTTCGAAGCGCTGGGAAGCTAACGAGATGTTCTTTCTAGGAAAAATAGTTTTGGGGTCTGAACTTGGTCCAATCGGTACAGTTTTTACGAACCGTTTCGTAGTGTCGGGCGTCCGGTTTATGTTTTTGCGTTAGTTTGAAATATTCATAACTTGTTCGTTGTTTATCGGATTTGAGAGTTCTTTATATCGAATTGAAGGTATTGATATGTACTAATTGATGGTGATAAGAAATTATATTTTTAGCAGACTTTTGGCCGACTTTTCCGACTGTTGGTGAATAGTGATTTTGTAGAAAATGTTAAGTATGTTAATTATGAATGATATGAATGTGTTGTGGATATGTTTGTAGAGCGAACCCTTGATTTGAGAATGCTTTGTGAATTGTGGATCTTGAGTGAATGTATGCATTATTTGAATTAAGTGATAATGCATGTTAAATGTGAATATGTGATGATTGTTGTGGTTGTTGATTTGTGGCCTAAGGGCAAG
This sequence comes from Lathyrus tuberosus, assembly GCA_022829125.1. Taxonomy (NCBI): domain Eukaryota; kingdom Viridiplantae; phylum Streptophyta; class Magnoliopsida; order Fabales; family Fabaceae; genus Lathyrus; species Lathyrus tuberosus. Next base: position 1,250,571 of record JALAZF010000274.1, on the reverse strand, counting down.
AATATGCAATATGTGGTATTTGATTATATATATGCATGATTATGGTTGCATATATGTGTGAAGATGCATGTGATGTGTGTGAGTATACAATGTTAATGTCATGAGTCATTGTATGCCAAACATCATGAAATGCATTGTTTAAATTAAATGTAAATGCATGTTAATTGTGAAAGAGTTCGTTGCCGTTTGGGTGGTAAAGCGATGCTCGTTGCCGTTTGGTGTAATTAATGTGAATTGGTGTGAATGCATATGATAATATGCTTGTTGTTGTGATTTGTGGTTAATGATGAATGCATTGTTTGAATTGATTTTCAATGCATGATTATTGATGTTGAAATGGTTCACATGGTTGTGAATATGTATGCATGTCAAGAGTGTCATGAGTCATGTTGTATGTGAAGCATCATGATGTGCATTCTTGCATTGTGGGGTTCTAAGATGAACCCGTTGTAACGTCGTAAGCCTTTTGAGAGGTGGGAGCGATGATTACAAACGATCGTGAGCCTTATACAAAGAGGACCGAAAGCGATCGGATTGTGAGCCTTATACAAAGAGGACCGAAAGCAATCCATAAACATTGTAAGCCTTTTTAGAGGTGGTAGCAATGGGTGAACATCGTATGCCCGACGGGGAGTTACACTAAGTAACGAGCGATGGTTCCAATAAGTTCTTCAATTGAACTTGAGATGAAATGAGTCGGTACCGCATTGCATCTGCATAGAGTCGAGAGTCGGTCTCTATGAGTTGCATTTGTCATCATTGTAGTTGTGCATTGATGAATGAACATATATATATATGTATATGTTGATGTGGAATGAACAGAATCGTGCAGGTGTGCATTGGAAGATAAACATAATATGTATGTTTATGTGAAATGATGATAATTGTATGTTTGTAATGATGCATCGGTGAATGAACATGAATATATGTGTTTATGTTAAATGCATCGATATGTATTAGGGATACATGTATTTGAGCATGAATGGTTATGCCTATGATATTTGATGTGTTAAATTACGGATTGTTATGCCGTGTAAATGACTTATGGAATATGTTGATGTTATGTGTATAGATACGTGCATCGTGATAAGTCGTGGGGAGAATGTGGTATATGTGTATTATACGTTGATGTCTATATAATTATATGCAACGTTATTATGATAATATTTCTCACCCTTCTGCTGGAATATGCTTTTTATGGCATAGTGCAGATTGTCAGCTTTAGAGGCGTGGAGGCTTTTGTGAAGATTAGTCCTCCGTTCCGTTGTCGGTCTTCGTGTCTGCTCTGATACGTAGCACGGGAGTCGGGGAACGATTATGTTTATATGTATATAATTGTTGAATATATTTGGTAGTACTTTTGTATATAGTAGAGGTTCTAAAACAGTTTATTTTGTAAAACAAGTCGGTTATGGATCTTTCCGCTTTATTCCATAATTGACCATCCTTTTGTAAGGAAAAGTTTCCCTTTGTGTTATGTATCAAAAATGTTGAGCAGGGATTGTATTTTGTTCATTTAAGTGTGACATCCCTGTTTCCTGTCGGAAAAAATAAATTTTTAGTTACTCTGATTTTATTAAGTGTTATTTATTCGCGATGGGAATTGGGGTGTTACAAATCACCTTCCTCCTTATCTGTGAACATTTTTTCTTCCTTTTTTTCGTCTTGCTCTTCATCTTCTTCCTCTCTCTTTCTGAATCTTTCTTCACCATCTTTCCTCTATTTCCATGGCAGCTGCAGACAACTCGATCAATACCACTCCTCATACATCTCCTAAAAACTCTCCTCCCAAAAATGATCAAACCAATCGTTCATATCAAACAGACACTACTACAAAACGGTAAAACAACAATGCCAGGTTTACAACGGCATCCTATACACCATTCTTAGAGTGCGTACTGGATGCGTGTAACACCCCCTTTCTATACCCCCAAATAATCATTTAAATCATTTAGGCACATATTCTAAAATTCGCCAGAGTACAATTAAAGCATGGCATAAAAGAGGCATGTCACATCATACACGCATTTAACACATACAACACCTGCTCAAAAGGTTGATATGCAGCAGTGGGGTAACTTGCTACAGAGGAACTTTGTCCTTACACCCACATCTCAATATTTAGAATTAAAGCGGAATATCCAAACATTGAAATACATCAAAATATATATACATACATATACATATGTATGCTTCATCAACACACTTCATGTTTACATAAACATTTATCCACAAGATACATATACAAATGTATCACAAAAGAATAATATACATCCTAGCTACCCGGTGCTACATATCAGAGCCAACCGACCAAAAGAATGAAGACACGCTTCACAAAAAGACCTCCAGCATACCTACTCTGCAATGCCTCATAGAGCATCATAAAACAGCAGAAGGGTGAGAAATATTATCATAATAACGTTGCATACATATAATTATATATCTCAACACAAAGTATACACACAACACATCCTCACCATTCTACCATTCCACATAACATGCATATTATATTCATTCTTCAATGCATCATTACAACGATACAATTCTTATCACAATTCATCACATCTCATTCAATATACATCGCAAGGCATATATATATATATATATGCAAAACCAAACATAGTCATCACAATGCTTATCATTCAACATAACCACCTATATTCATGTTTATTCACCAATGCACATATACAAGGATGACCAATGCAAATCATAGAGACCGACTCACGACTCTATGCAAATGCAATGCGGGTACCGACTCATTTCATCTCAAGTTCAATTGAAGAACTTATTGGAACCATCGCTTGTTACTTAACGTAACTCCCCGTCGGGCATACGATGTTCACCCATTGCTACCACCTCTCAAAAGGCTTACAATGTTTATGGATTGCTTTCGGTCCTCTTTGTATAAGGCTCACAATCCGATCGCTTTCGGTCCTCTTTGTATAAGGCTCACGATCGTTTGTAATCATCGCTCCCACCTCTCAAAAGGCTTACGACGTTACAACGGGTTCATCTTAGAACCCCACAATGCAAGAATGCACATCATGATGCTTCACATACAACATGACTCATGACACTTTTGACATGCATACATATTCACAATATAGTCATGCATTCATCACACACAATCCACATACATTCACATCAATTGTGCCAAACGGCAACCGAACGTTTTCACAAATAACCAAACAATTCGATTTACGGTTTACCGGAAAAGTTGGTGAAAAGTCGGCTAAAAATATAATTTCTTATCACCATCAATTAGTACATATCAATACCTTCAATTCGATATAAAGAACTCTCAAATCCGATAAACAACGAACAAGTTATAAATATTTCAATCTAACGCAAAAACATAAACCGGACACCCGACACTACGAAACGATTCGTAAAAACTGTACTGATTGGACCAAGTTCAGACCCCAAAACTATTTTTCCTAGAAAGAACATCTCGTTAGCTTCCCAACGCTTCGAACGGGGATCAAAACCGACTTACGGTTCAAGAGATATGAATTTCCGAAGTTTCCCCGAAAAACCAGAATTTCTGTTTCAGCACAGTATGTATCGATACATAGGCTTTATGTATCGATACATAAAGACCTCATGTATCGATTCATAACTCGCATGTGTCGACACATGCTGTAGTGAAAATGCTATTTTTCCCAATTTTCACAGTATGTATCGATACATAAGGGTTATGTATCGATACATAAACCATTTCGTATCGATACATAGCTGTTATGAATCGATTCATGCTCTGTTTTTCTCAAAAAAACCAGATTTTTCAATTTACACCTTTGCTGCCATTTTCCCGAATCCCCGAAAACTCGACTAAATCAAACATTTTCACCGAAACAACCATATACGCCCAACCACCAAATACATGGGAACAATTTAGAACACATAAACGAAATTTCTACGACGTTCGATTTTTCGATTAAATTTCAACCTTTCAAAAACCAGAATTTTTAAACTTCACCAAATCGAATAAAAAGCACGCCATACGACGGCCTAACCTTCCTCGATACCACTACGTAATTTATTTCGAATTCTAACCGTGAAAACATCGTTTTCTATCAATTTCCTATAATTCGACCTAAACGGAAACAACAACGGAAACATACCGAAAACTAACCGAAACATAACCAAACTTCATGAAACTTCAAACAGCAGCTCACATACATATAACCAACCAACACATGTATTTATACGACTTTTCGACCGTAGAAACATCGGTTTCTATCGATTTCGTCCAATACGACATAAACGGAAACATATGGAAGACCAACCAAAACATTCACACAAAACACATACATAATCATACACAAAGTTAGGATAATAATATTTCACACCCTTACCCGATTTCTCGATTCTTGGAAGCTTGATCTTGATGATTTGTAGCTTTTCTTCTTTTTCTCTTCTCTTTTTCACTCTTGCTCTCAAAATTCTGTTTTTCTCTCTTTCTCACCTCTAACTTTCTATTTCTATTCTTTTTCTTTCTTTCTTATACTTTTCTTTCTTTCTATTTCTTTATAGTTTCTCAAAATATCTACTAACTAACTAACTATCATTAAATGTGAAATATCTAAAATACCCTTCAATCTAATTTCCCCGCAAACTCTCAAAAACAGTAAAATCACATAATATGCAAACATAACATATTAACACACCAATATCACAAATAACATAATTATTGCCCAATTAAATAAAAGACCCAACCAAATAGAATCAATCAACACAAAAATGGAAATATCAAAATCGGGCTGTTACAACTCCCCCACTTTAGAAATTTTCGTCCTCGAAAATATTACCTGATTCAAACAACTCCGGATACGACTCGCGCATCCCACTTTCCAATTCCCAAGTCATATTGCCTTCTGAAGCGCCTCCCCACGCCACTTTCACAAGCGCAACATCTTTACCTCTTAACTTCTTAACTTCGTGATCCAAAATCTTAATCGGTAAAACTTCAACCGTAAGATTATCTCTCACTTCCACATCGTCCATAGGAATAACATGTGACGGATCCGGAACATACTTCCGAAGTTGCGAAACATGGAAAACGTCATGCAAATTCGAAAGATTCGGAGGCAACGCCACACGATAAGCCACATCGCCAACACGTGCAATAATCTGATACGGACCAATAAAACGATAAGTCAACTTCTTCGACTTCAAGGCACGACCCACACCCGTAACCGGTGTAACTCTCAAAAACACATGGTCGCCTTCTTGAAACTCAAGATCTTTCCTTCTCTTGTCATGATAGCTCTTTTGTCTACTTTGAGAAGCTTTCATCTTCTCCCGAATAAGCTTCACTTTCTCCGTCGTTTGTTGTACCATTTTCGGTCCAACTATCGTCCTCTCGCCGGTTTCATGCCAACACAAGGGTGTTCGACATCTCCGACCATACAAAACCTCAAATGGTGCCATACTAATACTCGAATGAAAACTGTTATTATAGGTGAACTCAATCAACGCTAAATAACTATCCCAAGCACCACCTTGCTCTAGCACACAAGCACGCAACAAATCCTCCAACGATTGAATCGTCCTCTCGGTTTGACCATCTGTTTGCGGATGGTAAGCCGAACTCAATCTTAGCTTAGAACCCAAAGCCTTTTGTAAACTTTCCCAGAACCTCGATGTAAATCTAGGATCTCTATCCGATACAATACTCTTAGGAACTCCATGTAATTTCACTACCACCAGAACATAAATCTCGGCTAACTTCTCCAAAGGATAACTAATATCAATTGGAATAAAGTGAGCAGATTTAGTAAGCCTATCAACAATCACCCAAATAGCATTATGACCTCTTTGCGTATTCGGCAATCCCGTAACAAAATCCATCGATATACTATCCCATTTCCATTCCGGAATATCCAACGGTTGCAACAAACCACTAGGCTTCTGATGTTCCACCTTCGACTTTTGACAAGTCAAACATGCATACACAAATTGAGCAACACCCCTCTTTAATCCAGACCACCAAAAGATTTTCCTCAAATCTTGATACATTTTGTTCGCTCCCGGATGAATACTTAAGTTACTTCGGTGTCCTTCCTCTAATATCATCTTTTTCAAATCCGCGTCGTCGGGAATACAAATACGACCACGGAATCTCAAAACTCCAAAATTATCAACCTTGAAATCCTCATTCTCATTCAACATTAAATCAACAAACTTCAACTCCAACTTTTGCTTTTCACTAACCGTTGCAAGAAAATCATTCGTAACATGTAACATACCAAGTCTCACACTTCGCGGCGTCATTTCACAAACCAAACTCAAATCTCTGAAATCCTCCAAAAGTTCCCATTCTTTCATCATTAATGCGGACATATGTAACAACTTTCGACTTAAGGCATCGGCCACCACATTCGCCTTACCCGGATGGTAATTCAAACTAAAATCAAAATCCTTCAAAAGCTCTAACCATCTTCGTTGTCTCATGTTCAACTCTTTTTGATCAAATAAATATTTCAAGCTCTTGTGATCACTAAAAACTTCAAATCTCGCACCATAAAGATAATGCCTCCATATTTTCAAAACAAACACCACGGCCGCTAACTCCAAGTCATGCGTAGGATAATTCTTTTCATGCACTCTCAATTGTCGTGAAGCATATGCCACAACTTTTCCATCTTGCATTAAAACACCACCTAAACCAATCAATGAAGCATCACAATATACAACAAATGGTTCATTAGGATTCGGCAAAATCAAGATCGGAGTCGTTGTCAACCGTCTCTTTAGCTCATTGAAACTCTCTTCACAATGAATATCCCAAATGAAAGCCTTTCCTTTACAAGTCAATTGCGTTAAAGGAAGTGCCAACTTCGAAAATCCTTCTATAAACCTCTGATAATAACCCGCCAAGCCTAAAAAGCTTCGAATCTCCGTAACCGACCTAGGAGCCTCCCATTGCATCACCGCATCTATCTTGGATGGATCAACACTAATACCACTACCGGAAATAACATGTCCAAGGAAACTTACTTCCGACAACCAAAATTCACATTTTGACAACTTAGCATACAATTGTTTCTCTTTCAAAATTTGCAACACAATTCTCAAATGCTCTTCATGCTCCTCTTGAGACTTAGAGTAAATCAAAATATCATCGATGAACACAACCACAAAACGATCCAACTGTTCATGAAAAATACGATTCATGTATTCCATAAACACACCCGGCGCATTAGAAACCCCGAATGGCATCACGGAATATTCGTAATGACCATACCGTGTCCTAAATGCCATCTTTTCAATATCCTCTCCTTTCACACGAATCTGGTGATATCCCGATCTCAAATCAATCTTACTAAAAACATTCGCACCAACCAATTGGTCCATCAAATCATCGATCCTTGGAAGCGGATACTTGTTCTTAATTGTCACTTTGTTCAATTGTCGATAATCAATGCATAATCGCATACTCCCGTCCTTCTTCTTTACCAACAATACCGGAGCACCCCAAGGAGAAACACTTGGTCTTACAAATTTCTTATCCAACAAGTCATTCAATTGCTTTTTCAATTCTACCAACTCCGATGCCGACATACGATACGGTGCCATCGAAATCGGTCTAGTACCCGGAACTAGATCAATAGAAAATTCAACCTCTCTTTCCGGCGGTACATCCGTAATGTCTTCCGGAAACACTTCTGGAAATTCACACACCACTGGGAACACATCAAGTGAAACTTTACTTTCCACCGACAATGATGCAAACAAACCAAACAATTGAGCTTCATCCGCTAAAAGTTTCTTCAACTCTTTAGTGGATAGGAAACTCTCAAATTCATCATCTTTCAAAGAAGGAAACCTTACTAACTTGTGATAGCAATCTATATGAACTCGATTAAATTGCAACCAGTTCATACCCAAGATTACGTCCAAACCCTCCAACGGCAAACATACTAAATCCATAACAAAGTCTTTACCATACATGGTTAAAGGACAACTCATACACACCAAAGATGTAGTTACCGACCCTGAAGCAGGAGTCTCAATAACCATCTCACCACCCATCAAAGACAACGCAAGATTTAAACGCATCGCGCACTCCGAAGAAATAAACGAATGAGTCGCGCCCGTATCAATAACAGCAACTAAAGGTGTACTATTAATAAAGCATGTACCTTTAATCAAACGGTCTGCACTAGTGGTCTGAGTCCCCGCCAATGCAAACACCTTTCCGCCCGCTTGAGCTTGTTTCGGCTTAGTACACTTAGTACTAATGTGACCCACTTCTCCACAATTAAAACACTTCACCATATTCCTCCTACACTCAGCAATAGAATGCCCAATACCTCCACAGTTAGAACATTTCCCAACGGGCTTCCTACACTCAGTTGCTTTATGACCCATTCCACCACAATTGAAACATTTAATGAACCCAGAACTTCCTCCTCCAGATCTCTTATTAAAGTTTCCCTTATATTTACCCTTATCAGCGGGTGTCACATAAGGTCCACTTCTAGCTTGTTGCTTTCCCTTCCTCTCGTTCAAACTCTTGTAATGTGTAGAACGAGCTTTGCTATCTTCCTCGAAGATTCTACAACATTCCGTCAAATCCGTAAACCTCCTAATTCTTTGATATCCCACAGCTTGCTTAATCTCAGGACGCAAACCATTCTCATATTTAATACACTTTGAGAACTCAGCAGTAATCGCAGCATAATGAGAATGAAATTGAACCAATTCCACAAACTTAGCAGTATAGTCCACCACTGACATACCACCTTGTTTCAATTCCAGGAATTCCATCTCCTTCTTCCCTTTCACACTTTCAGGGTAATACTTCAGCAAAAACTCGGTACGAAACAATTCCCAAGTTACCTCTTCATTATCCACCTCAAGAATTTCGCGCATACCGACCCACCAATCATCGGCTTCTTCCCTCAGCATGTGAGATCCAAGCCTCACCTTATTCTCTTCCGCACAGTCCATAACTCTGAAGATTCTTTCAATCTCTTTCAACCAATTTTGAGCTCCATCGGGATCAAATCTTCCTTTGAAGACCGGTGGTTGATTCTTCCTGAACTCTTCATTAGCATTTACATTCGGCGCACCCTGCACCGCCCTAGCCAATGCTTCCATAGCAGCAGCCATCGCATTATCGTTTCTACTAGCCATATTCTGATCATCCCCAAAAATAATAACAAAGGTTAAACAACAGTTCAACCAACACAACTACAAGACAGACACAACTGACTCAACTCTGGCTCTGATACCACTTAATGTAACACCCCCTTTCTATACCCCCAAATAATCATTTAAATCATTTAGGCACATATTCTAAAATTCGCCAGAGTACAATTAAAGCATGGCATAAAAGAGGCATGTCACATCATACACGCATTTAACACATACAACACCTGCTCAAAAGGTTGATATGCAGCAGTGGGGTAACTTGCTACAGAGGAACTTTGTCCTTACACCCACATCTCAATATTTAGAATTAAAGCGGAATATCCAAACATTGAAATACATCAAAATATATATACATACATATACATATGTATGCTTCATCAACACACTTCATGTTTACATAAACATTTATCCACAAGATACATATACAAATGTATCACAAAAGAATAATATACATCCTAGCTACCCGGTGCTACATATCAGAGCCAACCGACCAAAAGAATGAAGACACGCTTCACAAAAAGACCTCCAGCATACCTACTCTGCAATGCCTCATAGAGCATCATAAAACAGCAGAAGGGTGAGAAATATTATCATAATAACGTTGCATACATATAATTATATATCTCAACACAAAGTATACACACAACACATCCTCACCATTCTACCATTCCACATAACATGCATATTATATTCATTCTTCAATGCATCATTACAACGATACAATTCTTATCACAATTCATCACATCTCATTCAATATACATCGCAAGGCATATATATATATATATGCAAAACCAAACATAGTCATCACAATGCTTATCATTCAACATAACCACCTATATTCATGTTTATTCACCAATGCACATATACAAGGATGACCAATGCAAATCATAGAGACCGACTCACGACTCTATGCAAATGCAATGCGGTACCGACTCATTTCATCTCAAGTTCAATTGAAGAACTTATTGGAACCATCGCTTGTTACTTAACGTAACTCCCCGTCGGGCATACGATGTTCACCCATTGCTACCACCTCTCAAAAGGCTTACAATGTTTATGGATTGCTTTCGGTCCTCTTTGTATAAGGCTCACAATCCGATCGCTTTCGGTCCTCTTTGTATAAGGCTCACGATCGTTTGTAATCATCGCTCCCACCTCTCAAAAGGCTTACGACGTTACAACGGGTTCATCTTAGAACCCCACAATGCAAGAATGCACATCATGATGCTTCACATACAACATGACTCATGACACTTTTGACATGCATACATATTCACAATATAGTCATGCATTCATCACACACAATCCACATACATTCACATCAATTGTGCCAAACGGCAACCGAACGTTTTCACAAATAACCAAACAATTCGATTTACGGTTTACCGGAAAAGTTGGTGAAAAGTCGGCTAAAAATATAATTTCTTATCACCATCAATTACTACATATCAATACCTTCAATTCGATATAAAGAACTCTCAAATCCGATAAACAACGAACAAGTTATAAATATTTCAATCTAACGCAAAAACATAAACCGGACACCCGACACTACGAAACGATTCGTAAAAACTGTACCGATTGGACCAAGTTCAGACCCCAAAACTATTTTTCCTAGAAAGAACATCTCGTTAGCTTCCCAACGCTTCAAACGGGGATCAAAACCGACTTACGGTTCAAGAGATATGAATTTCCGAAGTTTCCCCGAAAAACCAGAATTTCTGTTTCAGCACAGTATGTATCGATACATAGGCTTTATGTATCGATACATAAAGACCTCATGTATCGATTCATAACTCGCATGTGTCGACACATGCTGTAGTGAAAATGCTATTTTTCCCAATTTTCACAGTATGTATCGATACATAAGGGTTATGTATCGATACATAAACCATTTCGTATCGATACATAGCTGTTATGAATCGATTCATGCTCTGTTTTTCTCAAAAAAACCAGATTTTTCAATTTACACCTTTGCTGCCATTTTCCCGAATCCCCGAAAACTCGACTAAATCAAACATTTTCACCGAAACAACCATATACGCCCAACCACCAAATACATGGGAACAATTTAGAACACATAAACGAAATTTCTACGACGTTCGATTTTTCGATTAAATTTCAACCTTTCAAAAACCAGAATTTTTAAACTTCACCAAATCGAATAAAAAGCACGCCATACGACGACCTAACCTTCCTCGATACCACTACGTAATTTATTTCGAATTCTAACCGTGAAAACATCGTTTTCTATCAATTTCCTATAATTCGACCTAAACGGAAACAACAACGGAAACATACCGAAAACTAACCGAAACATAACCAAACTTCATGAAACTTCAAACAGCAGCTCACATACATATAACCAACCAACACATGTATTTATACGACTTTTCGACCGTAGAAACATCGGTTTCTATCGATTTCGTCCAATACGACATAAACGGAAACATATGGAAGACCAACCAAAACATTCACACAAAACACATACATAATCATACACAAAGTTAGGATAATAATATTTCACACCCTTACCCGATTTCTCGATTCTTGGAAGCTTGATCTTGATGATTTGTAGCTTTTCTTCTTTTTCTCTTCTCTTTTTCACTCTTGCTCTCAAAATTCTGTTTTTCTCTCTTTCTCACCTCTAACTTTCTATTTCTATTCTTTTTCTTTCTTTCTTATACTTTTCTTTCTTTCTATTTCTTTATAGTTTCTCAAAATATCTACTAACTAACTAACTATCATTAAATGTGAAATATCTAAAATACCCTTCAATCTAATTTCCCCGCAAACTCTCAAAAACAGTAAAATCACATAATATGCAAACATAACATATTAACACACCAATATCACAAATAACATAATTATTGCCCAATTAAATAAAAGACCCAACCAAATAGAATCAATCAACACAAAAATGGAAATATCAAAATCGGGCTGTTACAATGCGCGCGCATTATTTTAATTAGAAATCTCAAGGGTATAATAACGGTTTTTATGAAAACCGTGGTGATACAATCTAGTTATCATGGGTTCGAACCTCATCGCCCTCAAATAGTTTATCCCTTTGATGTAAATGCTCCCTTTTTAAGTTTTATTAATATTTAACTAAAAACTAATAAGGATATCACGACGGATATTTATCAAAACCATTGTTACAAATTGAAGCTTCTTTTTATGTTTTTTAAACACCAAGTATATATATCAATTTATGCATTGAAACAACCCTAACACCAACGCCGTCACCATTGTCGGGAAGAAGACAACAACAACAACAAAGTGTTCTACTTTAAGGTGTTGCAATGTCACATTTGAAGACAAAATCATCAAAAGGTGTTTCTACGTCTTGTTCCAGTGTAAAATCTCGATCTGGAAATTTTTATGGTTGTGATGGTCGTATGGTTTCGTATCAATGCAAGAAGGGACAACATAAAGGAAGGTTTTTTTGGAGATGTCCATTTTAGAGGAGCGATGGAACATGTAATTTGTTCATATGGGATGAAGACGTGGGAGAAAGAGATGGAAATGACGATGAGAGCATTATGAAGTCAGAGTTGGAAGCTGTGGGCTATCTGAAGGTTATGTATGAGGATTTAAACAAAAAGAACAAGAATTTGAAGAACAAATTGAAATCAGAGATGTTTTCTGGAAATATCAAGATGTTATGTTTTTTTGTCTCCTTTATGTTTAATATTTACTTTGTTATGAAATGTAATAGTTGAATTAGGGTTCGAATTACATTGTTGATGTTTAAACTGTAGATGCATTGTGAATTACATTGTTGATGTTTAAACTGCAGATGCATTAAGTTAGAAGTTAAGGCGCACCTTTTCTTTTTTATTTATTTTAAAATTCATAAATAAAAGGGTTATCACTACGGTTCTTCTGGTTAACCGTAGTGATATATTTATAATAAATAAATACCTATGTATACGGTTTTTATTTATTTTAAAATTCACATATAAAAGGGTTATCACTACGGTTATTCTGGTAAACCGTAGTGATATATTTATAATAAATAAATACATATCTATACGGTTGTTATTGTTAACCGTTGTGAAATAGTTTACCCATATATAAGTGAAATAACTTTCACTTAATTGACAGTAACGCCGTTGCCTTCAAAGTGAAACCCTAGAACCCATTTTTTCTCTTCGTTGTCACCATTAGCCGTGAATCTTGTGCTTCATACATTAAGGTATTCTTCTTCTTCTTCCATATTTTGATAGATATTTCCCATTATCTCGTTTGTTGCATGTTGTTTTTGTTGATTGTTCTCATTTTTTCAGATTTGTTTTCATTACCTTAACAAAGACCGTACTTTGGAAACTTCATAATGTTTATGTTGCTATGGAAAAATGTATAAGAAGCATGAAGCTATGATGGAAACTTCATCCACCTTGTACCTTTTCTTCATAGCATCACGAACAAGATGTTAGTAAATGAAGAAACAACAGTATAAGCAAACTTAATCTAGTTTTAGAAGCAATGAAAAGAAGTATAAGAAGTATGAAGCTTTTGTGTAAGCTTCTTCCTCCTTATATTTCTTTTTCATGGCTTCCCAAACTAGTTCAACATCATAATTGATTCCTGTTCCGTGATTAGTTTCATTAAAAGGTGCGTTATTCATGTTCCTCTCTTTACTCATCACTGGATTATGGTTTTAGGGTTTGTTTTCAACTGAAGATGCTCATTTTTGAAGTTTGCTTTGTTTCTTTTCAGGCTAAGGGGATGATACAGGGTGATGATGCTGGTGGAAGCAAGCGTATTATATCATTTTATAATTTCTGGATCTAGTATAAAATGTTGTTTGAGTTTATCATATTCTATTTACATTGTTTGTTTAACTAACCCTCACTTAAAGTTTGCTGGTGGTAGCAAGCGTATTATATGAGTTTATAATATCTGGATCTGGTATAGAATTTTGTTTGAGTTTATTATATTCTATGTAGATTGTTTGCTTCACTAACCCTCACTTAAAATACATTCAGTTAATTTGACATAGATACTTATAATCTGCAAATTAAGTTGTATTTGAAAACCAACTTAAATAAACCAATGTTGTTTTCTGATTGCATGCCTCTCATCATTTATCTCACGTTCTTTTATATAGAGATTATGGTATAATGATCTCGCTCCTTAGATGCATCGCCATCTTCCAATATAGTTAAATCATAGATGAGGAAAATTATCCAATGTCTTGTTTATCTTATGGAAATTTAACTATAATCGAAGATAGTGATATATCGAAGGAGTCAGATCAATAAACCACAATATATGTAAAAGGGCATGAAATGCACGATGAGACGAATATAATCAGAAACAACATTGGTTTGTTTAAGTTGGTTTTCAAGAACAGTTTAATTTGTAGATTATAGACATCCTCATCAAATTTAATCCATGTATATTTATTTAGTGAGGTGTTTGGAAAACAAGCAATCTACATTTAATATAATAAACTTAGGGTACTTACAACAACGGTTATATATTGTAACCGATATCATAAGTAATTTATGTTTTATATAAATTCGCTACTTATGGGTTTCGAACCCAGAACTTAAGTGTATGTATCGCAACGGGTTATTTTCATAACCGTTGTGATATATGGCGCGCGTCCAGCCTTTCAACAACGGTTTCCAGACCGTTGTAGAAACAATTAACTTACAACGATAATCTACATAACAACGCCTTTGCCCCCGTCATTATATGTCATTCCCAACCGTTGTTAAATGGGTTTTTCGTAGTAGTGAGATATGCTCGATCCTTTCTATATGCACCCTAGCGATAATCCCGGCATCACCCTTGTCTCACCATCACTGAACAACAAAAACTTCCATTCTTGGTCCCGATCTATCAAAGTTGCTATTCGATCAAAGAACAAATTAGGTTTTCTTGATGGATCCCTTCTTCATCCCCATTCAACAGATCAAAAGCCTTTGCTTGGGATAGAAGCAACACAATGGTTATGGCGTGGCTCACCAACTCTATCAAACCGGAAATTGCAGAGAGCATCCTTTGGATGGACACCGCGCACGAGATATGGCAAGAATTACATGATCGATACCACCAAGGAGATATCTTCAGAGTCTCTGACCTACAAGAGGAGATCTTTACTCTCAAACAAGGTGATTCTAACATTACTCAGTATTCCACATCTCTGAAGAAACTATGACAAGAATTAGAAAATTTTTGCCCTATTCCTGCCTGTATTTGCCCTGTCAAATGTTCTTGCACGCTTTCACAAACCATCAAAGATTATCGTGAAAATGATTATGTCATTAGGTTCTTAAAAGGATTGAATGAACAATATTCAACTGTTAGGTCAAATATTATGTTGATACATCCTTTACCACCCATCAACAAAGTTTTTTCACTTCTTATTCAACAAGAAAGACAGTTTTCAACACCCATTGAAGAAGATAAATTTGTTGCTCAAGTCACGAAACCTCATACAAAAGGCAGACCTTGGGATTCCTCCAACAAATCCAACACTACTGACCGTGGCCGTGGCATCAAAATATGCTCCTATTGTCAAAAACCTGGTCACACCATTGAAGTTTGCTTCAAAAAGCACGGCTTACCACCCTATCTCAAGAAAGCTAACATGTCTCAATCTACGTCTGCTGATGATTCTGCTGAAGAAAACACTCAACAATCTGCTCAACCTAATTCTGAATCAACTACCATAGGTTTCACCCTCGAGCAACAACAGGCTCTCCTTGCTCTTCTCAATCAGAATACTGCAGCCTCTAATTCTACAGTCAATTAACTTCACACATCCCCTCCTGCTACATCAAGTAACCATACTCTTAACTTGACTAATAGTCTAGAATGCAATTGGATTTTAGATACGGGAGCCACTGATCATGTTTGTCACTCCAAATCCATGTTTACACATTTTATCACTATCAACCCTATATCAGTGAAACTACCAAATGGTAATATCATTCAAACAAATCATGTTGGTACTGTCATATTTAATGATGATTTTTACCTCACCAATGTTCTCTACATACCAGATTTTTGCACTAACTTGATATCTGTTCCTAAGCTCACCAAAACTTTAAATTGTAACATCATTTTTAACTCTCACCAATGCTTCATACAGGGCATCCATACCCTGAAGAAGATTGGTGCAGCTGATCTCATTCATGGGCTATACGTGCTAACTCAACCTGTCATTGACAATTCCATCCCTAAACATACTACTGTCAATTCTGTTCTTTCTCACAATATATGGCACCAAAGATTAGGCCATCCTTGTAATGACACTCTTTCACAAATCAATAAATTTTTCCCTTCCCTTATAAATCTAATTCCCCCAACCCCTGTGATACTTGTCTGTATGCTAAGCAAAAAAGGCTTCCTTTTCCTACTAGTACTAATCTCACTAATCATTGTTTTGAACTAATAAACATGGATATATGGGGCCCTATCAATACCCCTTCAATGCAAGGTCACAAATATTTTCTCACTATTGTTGATGATTATAGTCGCTTCTGTTGGATTTACTTAATGCACAACAAGTCTGAAACTTCTTTTTTAGTTAAATCTGTAACACCCCCTTTCTATACCCCCAAATAATCACATAATCATTTATGCAGATATTAAAAATTCCATCAGAGTATAATTATAAACATGGTATAAAAGAGGTATGTCACACTATACATGAAATTAAAACATTCACCACCTGCTCAACAATTGATATGCAACAATCGGGTAACCTTACAACAGAGGAACTTAGTCCTTACACCCACATCTCAATATTTAGAATAAAAGCGGAAAATCTAAACATTGATTAACATCCAACATATATACATATATATATATATATATATATATATATATATATATATATATATATATATCAACAAGTATTATCCACCAACATAATTCATGTTTACATAAACATTCATCACCAAGATACATATACAAATGCATCACAAAAGAATTATAACCATCCTAGCTACCCGGTGCTACATATCAGAGCCGACCGACCAAAAGAATGAAGACACGCTTCACAAAAAGACCACCAGCATACCTACTCTGCAATGCCTCATAGAGCATCATAAAACAGCAGAAGGGTGAGAAATATTATCATAATAACAATGCATATAATTATATATCTTAGCATAAAAATACACATATTCTCCATTCTCACCACAATTCATCACAACACACTCATATATATCACAATGTATATATATACAAAACCAAGCATGTTCATCATGCATACTTTCACAATTCTCATCATTCCCCATAAACATACATATTCATGTTTATTCATCAATACTCAATTATAAAGATGATAAATGCAAATCATAGAGACCGACTCACGACTCTATGCAAATGCAATGCGGTACCGACTCAATCATCTCAAGTTCACTCAGGAACTTATTGGAACCATCGCACGTTACCAAAGTAACTCCCCGTCGGGCCTACGATGTTCACCCATTGCTCACATCCCACATGGGCACACAATGTTTATGGATCGCTCACACCCCACACGGGCACACAACCCGATTGCTCGCACCCCACACGGGCACACAATCTTCTATAATCATCGGTCACACCTGACACGGGCACACGACGTTATAGCGGATTCCCTCTGGAACCAATTCGTCGCTCACACCCCACATGGGCACACGACATTACAATGGATTCTCATTAGAATCACACAACACAAGAATGTAAATCATTATGCTTCACATACAAAATGACTCAAGACATTCTTGACATGCATACATATTCACAATATATTCATGCATTCATCTCATACAATCACATACAATCTATATACATTCACATCAATGCACTATTGTATGATTCACATTCCAACCACACATTCACAACGATAAAAATCGCTAAATAACACTATTCCTGACTTTTTCGGCTTATTAAATCGGCTAACAATTTCCAAAACATCATCATAATAAAGTACATTTCATAAGCTCTCTAACGCATCGAACCACGTCTCAAACCGAAACACAGGTCAAAAGTTACAGAGAAAACCAGTTGGGAAAAACTGCTACATTCGCAATGCGAAGCTCCTAGCGAGTCCTTCGCTACTTCATTTGCAGTGCGAGCGTACCAGCGAACCAAGGCAGAAGCAAAATAGCCTACAAAATTCTCATCGTTCGCAGTGCGAACGTCCCAGCGAATGCTTGCTACCCCATTCGCCGTGCGAATCACCCAGCGAATCAAGGCAGAGACTCAGTGAACTCTCGCTGCCACCTTCGCAGTGCGAACTCTCAGCGAATGCTCGCTAGCCACTCGCTGGCCATTCGCAGTGCGAACCTGCGTTTTCAGAAAAACCCAGCAGCGCACCAGTTCATCCAAAATTCAAGTTTTCACCACCCAAAACATTTCCAAACAGTTATATAACCATCAAAACATAATACAATCATGATGACAAGCATTCTATTACATTTACACCGATTTTCAACCGTAAAACCATCGATTTCTCACAAAAATCTCAATTTCAACCTAGAATTCAAACTAGGGAAAACAAGAAAAACATCCAAGCAACACATACATAATGATATACACTGATGAGATAATAAGATTTCACACCCTTACCCGATTAAATCGATTCCTAGAAGTTGTCTTGAAGATTTCCCAAGTTTTTCCTCTTTTTCTTCTCTTTTCTCTTCTTCCTCTTTCTTTCTCTCCTATTTCCCTTTTCTTTCTATTTCTCTCCTATTTCTTCTTCTTATATCTTTTTCTTTTCTATTTCTACTCAAATCATTTAATTCATTTTCTCACAAAAATCTATTTCCACTAAATTTCTAACTTATCATTAATTGAGAAATCTCTAAAATACCCTTCATTCTAATTTCCCCGAAAACTCTCAAAAACGGTAAAATATCACAACATGTCAACATAGCATATTAATACACCAATTTCACAAATAAAATAATTTATCACTCAATTATAAATAAAAGACTCAACAAAATGGGAATAATCAAAATCGGGGCGTTACAACTCTCCCCCACTTTAGAAATTTTCGTCCTCGAAAATATTACCTGATTCAAACAACTCCGGATACGACTCTCGCATCCTACTCTCTAGTTCCTAAGTCATATTGCCTTCCGTAGCGCCTCCCCACGCTACTTTCACAAGCGCAATATCCTTGCCTCTTAGCTTCTTAACTTCACGGTCCAAAATCCTAATCGGTAAAGCTTCAACCGTCAGGTTATCTCTCACTTCAACCTCGTCCACAGGAATAACATGTGACGGATCCGGAACATACTTCCGAAGTTAAGAAACATAGAATACATCATGCAAATTCGAAAGATTCGGGGGAAACGCCACACGGTAAGCCACAACACCAACTCGTGCAGTAATCTGATACGGACAAATAAAACGAGAAGTCAACTTCTTCGACTTCAAAGCACGACCCACACCCGTAACCGGTGTAACTCTAAAAAACACATGGTCGCCTTCTTAAAACTCAAGATATTTCCTTCTCTTGTCATGATAGCTCTTTTGTCTACTTTGAGAAGCTTTCATCTTCTCACGAATAAACTTCACTTTCTCCGTTGTTTGTTGTACCTTCTCCGGTCCAACCAACGTCCTCTCACCGGTTTCATGCCAACACAAAGGTGTTCGACATCTCCGACCATACAAAGCCTCAAATGGTGCCATACTTATACTTGAATGAAAATTGTTATTGTAGGTGAACTCAATCAACACCAAATAACTATCCCAAGCACCACCTTGCTCGAGCACTCAAGCACGCAATAAATCCTCCAACGATTGAATTGTCCTCTCGGTTTGACCATCCGTTTGCGGATGATAAGCCGAACTCAATCTTAGCTTAGAACCCAAAGCCTTTTGTAAACTCTCCCAAAACCTCGACGTGAATCTAGGATCTCTATCCGATACAATACTCTTAGGAACTCCATGTAACTTCCCAACCACGAGAACATAAATCTCGGCTGACTTCTCCAAAGGATAACTAATATCAATTGGAATGAAGTGAGCAGATTTAGTAAGCCTATCAATGATTACCCAAATAGCATTATGACCTCTTTGAGTATTCGGCAATCCCGTAACAAAATCCATCGATATACTATCCCATTTCCACTCCGGAATGTCCAACGGTTGCATCAATCCACTAGGCTTTTGATGTTCCACCTTAGACTTTTGTCAAGTTAAGCACGCATACACAAATTGAGCCACATCCCTCTTTAATCCGGACCACCAAAAGATTTTCTTCAAATCTTGATGCATTTTATTCACTCCCGGATGAATACTTAAGTTACTTCGGTGTCCTTCTTCCAATATCATCTTTTTCAACTCCGCATCATCGGGAATACAAATACGACCACGGAATTTCAAAACTCCAAAATTATCAACCTTGAAATCCTCATTCTCATTCATCATCAAATCAACGAACTATAAATCCAACTTTTGCTTTTCACATACGGTTGCAATAAAATCATTCGTAACATGTAGCATACCAAGTCTCACACTTCTCGACGTCATTTCACAAACTAAACTCAAGTCTCTAAAATTCTCCAAAAGTTCCCATTCTCTCATCATCAATGTGGACATATGTAACGACTTCCGACTCAAAGCATCGGCCACCACATTTGCCTTACCCGGATGGTAATTCAAACCAAAATCATAATCCTTCAAAAGCTCTAACCACCTTCTTTGTCTCATGTTTAATTCTTTTTGATCAAATAAATATTTCAAGCTCTTGTGATCACTAAAAACTTCAAATCTTGCACCATAAAGATAGTGCCTCCAAAATTTCAAAACAAACACCACGGCCGCTAACTCCAAGTCATGTGTAGGATAATTCTTTTCATGCACTCTCAATTGTCTTGAAGCATAAGCCACAACTTTTCCATCTTGCATCAAAACACCACCTAAACCAACCAATGAAGCATCACAATACACCACAAATTGTTCCGTCGGATTTGGCAAAATTAAGATCGGAGTCGTTGTCAACCTTCTTTTTAGTTCATTGAAACTCTCTTCACAACGAATATCCCAAATGAAAGCCTTTTCCTTACAAGTCAATTGCTTTAACGGAAGTGCCAACTTTGAAAATCCCTCAAATGTTCTTCATGCTCCTCTTGAGACTTAGAGTAAATCAAAATATCGTCGATGAACACAACCACAAAACGATCCAACTGTTCATGAAAAATACGATTCATGTATTCCATAAACACACCCGGCGCATTAGAAACCCCGAATGGCATCACGGAATATTCGTAATGGCCATACCGTGTCCTAAAGGCCGTCTTTTGAATATCCTCTTCTTTCACACGAATCTGGTGATATCCCGACCTCAAATCAATCTTGCTAAAAACACGCGCACCAACCAATTGGTCCGTCAAATCATCAATCCTTGGAAGCGGATAGTTCTTCTTAATTGTCACCTTGTTCAATTGTCGATAATCAATGCATAACCGCATACTCCCATCCTTCTTCTTTACCAACAATACCGGAGCACCCCAAGGGGAAACACTTGGCCTTACAAATCTCTTGTCCAACAAGTCATTCAATTGCTTCTTCAATTCTACCAACTCCGATGCCGACATACGATACGGTGCCATCGAAACCGGTCTAGTACCCGGAACTAGATCAATAGAAAACTCAACTTCTCTTTCCGGCGGTACATCCGTAATATCCTCCAGAAACACTTCTGGAAAATCACACACCACTGGGAACACATCAAGCTCAGCTTTACTCTCCACCGTCAATGATGCAAACAACCCGAACAATTGAGCTTCATCCGCTAAAAGTTTCTTCAACTCTTTAGTGGATAGGAAACTCTCATCTTCATCATCTCCCAAAGAAGGAAACCTCACTAACTTGTGATAGCAATCGATATGAACTCGATTAAATTGCAACCAGTTCATACCCAAGATTACATCCAATCCCTCCAACCGCAAACACACTAAATCCATAATGAAGTCTTTACCATACATGGTCAAGGGACAACTTACACACACCAACGACGTAGTTACCGACCCTGCAGCAGGAGTCTCAATAACCATCTCACCATCCCAAAAAGTCATAAACAAATTCAAACGCTCAGCGCACTCATGGGAAATGAATGAATGAGTCGCTCCTGTATCAATAATAGCAACTAAAGGCGTACTATTAATAAAACATGTACCTTTAATCAAACGGTTTGCACTAGTAGTGTCCGTCCCCGCTAATGCAAACACCTTTCCGCCCGCTTGAGCTTGTTTCAGCTTAGTACACTTAGTACTAATGTGCCCCACTTCTCCACAATTATAGCACTTCACTACACTCCTTCTACAATCGGTAGTAGCATGCCCAAGGCCTCCACAGTTAGAACATTTCACCACGCTCTTCCCACACTCAAATGATTTATGACCCATTTCACCACACTTGTAACACTTAACGGAACCAGAACCTCCTCCTCCAGATCCCTTATCAAAGTTTCCCCTATGCTTGCCCTTATCAACGGGTGTCACATAAGGTCCACTTCTAGCTTGCTGCTTTCCCTTCCTCTCGTTCAAACTTTGGTAATGTGTTGAACGAGCCTTGCTATCTTCCTCGAAGATTCTACAACATTCCGTCAAATCCGTGAATCTTCTTATCCTTTGATATCCCACAGCTTGCTTAATCTCGGGATGCAAACCATTCTAATATTTAATACACTTTGAGAACTCAGCAGTAATTGCAGCATAGTGAGGATGGAATTGAACCAACTCCACAAACTTAGCAGTATAGTCTACCACGGACATACTACCTTGTTTCAGTTCAAGGAACTCCATCTCCTTCTTCCCTTTCACACTTTCAGGGTAATACTTCCTCAAAAACTCGGCACGAAATAAATCCCAAGTTATCTCTTCATCATCCACCTCAAGAACTTGACGCATACCGACCCACCAATCGTCGGCTTCTTCCTTCAGCATGTGAGACCCAAGTCTCACCTTATACTCCTCCGCACAGTCTATGAATTTGAAGATCCTTTCAACCTCCTTCAACCAAATTTGAGCACCATCGGGATCAAATCTTCCTTTAAAGACCGGTGGTTGATTCTTCCTGAACTCGTCATTAGCATTCACGTTCGGCGCACCTTGCACCGCCCTAGCCATTGCTTCCAAAGCAACTGCCATCGCATTGTCGTTTCTACCAGCCATATTCTGATCATTCCCAAAAATGACAACAAGGTTAAACAACAGTTCAACCATCATAACAAGACAGACACAACTGACTCAACACTGGCTCTGATACCACTAAATGTAACACCCCCTTTCTATACCCCCAAATAATCACATAATCATTTATGCACATATTAAAAATTCCGTCAGAGTATAATTATAAACATGGTATAAAAGAGGTATGTCACACTATACATGAAATTAAAACATTCACCACCTGCTCAACAATTGATATGCAACAGTGGGGTAACCTTACAACAGAGGAACTTAGTCCTTACACCTACATCTCAATATTTAGAATAAAAGCGGAAAATCTAAACATTGATTAACATCCAACATATATACACACACACATATACATATATATATATATATATATATATATATATATATATATCATTAAGTATTATCCACCAACATAATTCATGTTTACATAAACATTCATCACCAAGATACATATACAAATGCATTACAAAAGAATCAAAACCATCCTAGCTACCCGGTGCTACATATCAGAGCCGACCGACCAAAAGAATGAAGAGACGCTTCACAAAAAGACCACCAGCATACCTACTCTGCAATGCCTCATAGAGCATCATAAAACAGCATAAGGGTGAGAAATATTATCATAATAACAATGCATATAATTATATATCTTAGCATAAAAGTACACATATTCTCCATTCTCACCACAATTCATCACAACACACTCATATATATCACAATGTATATATATACAAAACCAAGCATGTTCATCATGCATACTTTCATAATTCTCATCATTCCCCATAAACATACATATTCATGTTTATTCATGAATACTCAATTATAAAGATAATAAATGCAAATCATAGAGACCGACTCACGACTCTATGCAAATACAATGCGGTACCGACTCAATCATCTCAAGTTCACTCAGGAACTTATTGGAACCATCGCTCGTTACCAAAGTAACTCCCCGTCGGGCCTACGATGTTCACCCATTGCTCATACCCCACATGGGCACACAATGTTTATGGATCGCTCACACCCCACACGGGCACACGACCCGAGCGCTCACACCCCACACGGGCACACGATCGTCTATAATCATCGCTCACACCCCACACGGGCACACAACGTTATAACGGATTCCCTCTGGAACCAATTCGTCGCTCACACCCCACATGGGCACACGACATTACAACGGATTCTCATTAGAATCACACAACACAAGAATGTAAATCATTATGCTTCACATACAAAATGACTCAAGACATTCTTGACATGCATACATATTCACAATATATTCACGCATTCATCTCATACAATCACATACAATCTATATACATTCACATCAATGCACTATTGTATGATTGACATTCCAACCACACATTCACAACGATAAAAATCGCTAAATAACACTATTCCTGACTTTTTCGGCTTATTAAATCAGCTAACAATTTCCAAAACATCATCATAATAAAGTACATTTCATAAGCTCTCTAACGCATCGAACCACGCCTCAAACCGAAACACAGGTCAAAAGTTACAGAGAAAACCAGTTGGGAAAAGCTGCTACATTCGCAGTGCGAAGCTCCTAGCGAGTCCTTCGCTACTTCATTCGCAGTGCGAGCGTACCAGCGAACCAAGGCAGAAGCAAAATAGCCTACAAAATTCTCATCGTTCGCAGTGCGAACGTCCCAGCGAATGCTCGCTACCCCATTCGCCGTGCGAATCACCCAACGAATCAAGGCAGAGACTCAGTGAACTCTCGCTGCCACCTTCGCAGTGCAAACTCTCAGCGAATGCTCGCTAGCCACTCGCTGGCCATTCGCAGTGCAAACCTGCGTTTTCAGAAAAACCCAGCAGCGCACCAATTCATCCAAAATTCAAGTTTTCACCACCCAAAACATTTCCAAACTGTCATATAACCATCAAAACAAATACAATCATGATGACAAGCATTCTATTACATTTACACCGATTTTCAACCGTAAAACCATCGATTTCTCACAAAAATCTCAATTTCAACCTAGAATTCAAACTAGGGAAAACAAGAAAAACATCCAAGCAACACATACATAATGATATACATTGATGAGATAATAAGATTTCACACCCTTACCTGATTAAATCGATTCCTAGAAGTTGTATTGAAGATTTCCCAAGTTTTTTCTCTTTTTCATCTCTTTTCTCTTCTTCCTCTTTCTTTCTCTCCTATTTCCCTTTTCTTTCTATTTCTCTCCTATTTCTTCTTCTTATCTCTTTTTCTTTTCTATTTCTACTCAAATCATTTAATTCATTTTTCTCACAAAAATCTATTTCCACTAAATTTCTAACTTATCATTAATTGAGAAATGTCTAAAATACCCTCCATTCTAATTTCCCCGAAAACTCTCAAAAACGGTAAAATATCACAACATGTCAACATAGCATATTAATACACCAATTTCACAAATAAAATAATTTATCACTCAATTATAAATAAAAGACTCAACAAAATGGGAATAATCGAAATCGGGGCGTTACAAAATCCTTTATTGCCTTTGTTAATACTCAATTCAACGCTAAAATCAAAACTATAAGGTCTGATAATGGACCTGAATTCATTTTAAAAGCCTTTTATCTCACTCAAGGCATTATTCATTAGACATCTTGTGTTGACACACCTCAGCAAAATGGCATTGTGGAAGAAAACACCAACACCTATTAGGTGTCACACGTGCTCTTCTTTTCCAATCTCATTTGCCAAAATTTTTTTGGGCTCATGCCCTTGCTCAGGTTGTGTTCCTTATTAACCGTATGCCCTCCAAACTTCTGAATTACAATACTCCTTATTATTTGCTATTTGCCACTAACCCTGATTATGCAGCTCTTAGAGTCTTTGGTTGCTTGGCTTATGCCACAAGTTCCAAACAAAACCGCACCAAACTTGACAGTAGATCAAGAAAGTGCATATATCTTGGTAACAAACATGGCACCAAAGGCCATCTCTTGTTTGACCTACAGAATAAATAATTGTTTTTATCTAATGATACTATTTTTTATGAAACCATCTTTCCCTATAACAAATCCCTCACCCCTTCTTCTACATCTGTCCCTGTTATGCCTCTTTACCAACAACCTTACCAATCTTTTATGGAAGACAATGATCTTTTGCCTACAACTGTTAACAGTTCTACACCTCATCCCTCTCCTATCCACAATTCTGCACATTCTCCACTTTCTATACACTCACCTATCCACTCCCCAACTTCTGTTCAATCCACTCCTGAACCTGACAAACAGTTATTAGTTCCTTCCTCTATCCCTCCCCCTATATGCCATTCCACAAGAATTTCTAGACCTCCCACTTATCTTCAGGACTACCATTGTGGCATGTTACAAGGTACACATTCCTCTCCTAATATCACCACAGGTAATTCCTCTTACTCTATATCTGACTTTATTGATTACTCTAGTTTATCTAATGATCATAAGTTTTTTAATCTCAAACTCTCTTCTATTACCGAACCTTCCACTTATTCTGAAGCTATTTTAGACTTTAATTGGAAAGAGGCCATTAACAATGAATTACAATCTCTTATAAATAATAAAACGTGGGATATAACTCCTCTCCCTCCTAACAAACGGGCCATTGGCTGCAAATGGATATTCAAGCTTAAATTCCAAGCCAATGGTGCCATTGAAAGATACAAAGCTCGTTTGGTTGCTAAAGGCTTCAACCAAACTAAAGGCTTAGATTATCATGACACTTTTAGTCCTGTCATTAAGACGACAACCATTCATATTCTTCTCTCCATAGCTGCCAGTCAGAATTTGTTCCTACACCAACTTGACATCAATACTGCCTTTCTACATGGCGACTTGGACGAAGAAGTATACATGAAAATACCACCTGGCCTAAAAGTCTCCAACAAATCCCTTGTCTGCAAACTTAAAAGGTCTATTTATGGCCTTAAACAATCAAGCAGGCAATGGAATCACAAGCTGGCATCTACTTTAATTAGTTTAAATTATTGCCAATCTAAATCTGACTATTCCTTATTCATTAAGAAAACTGATAATTCTTTCACAACTATACTTGTATATGTTGATGATTTAGTTCTTGCAGGAAATGATCTACAAGAAATTAATAACATCAAATCGTTTTTGGATAATGTAACGCCCCGATTTTGTCTTATTTATTTAGTCAAGTCGATTTAATTATTTTTATTATTATATTATTTTATTCTTGACTTTTATTTGAGAATATATTATTTTTCATCGTGATTATGTTTTATCGCGTTTTGAGAGCGTTTGCGAGATATTTGAGTGTAAGGGTATTTTGGTCTTTTTGGGTGGCTAGATATTTGTTTTATTAAAATAGAAAGTTAGAGGTGAGAAAGAGGGAAAAACAGAATTTTGAGAGAAAAAGAGAAGAAGAAGGGAAAGAGAAAGAAAAGAAGAAAAAGGGAGAAAACTTGGAGAGAAAGAAATTGATTTAACCGACTTTTCAAACACGATTTAATCGGGTAAGGGTGTGAAATATTGTTATTATAACTTTGTGTATGATTATGTATGTGTGTTGTGTGAATGTTTTGGTTGGTTTTCCATATGTTTCCGTTTATGTCGTATTGGACGAAATCGATAGAAACCGATGTTTCTACGGTCGGAAAGTTGTATAAATACATGTGTTGGTTGGTTATATGTATGTGAGCTGCTGTTTGAAGTTTCATGAAGTTTGGTTATGTTTCGGTTAGTTTTCGGTATGTTTCCGTTGTTGTTTCCGTTTAGGTCGAATTATAGGAAATTGATAGAAAACGATGTTTTCACGGTTAGAATTCGAAATAAATTACGTAGTTGTATCGAGGAAGGTTAGGTCGTCGTATAGCGTGCTTTTTATTCGATTTGGTGAAGTTTAAAAATTCTGGTTTTTGAAAGGTTGAAATTTAATCGAAAAATCGAACGTCGTAGAAATTTCGTTTATGTGTTCTAAATTGTTCTTATGTATTTGGTGGTTGGGAGTATATGTTTGTTTTGGTGAAAATGTTCGATTTAGTCGAGTTTCCGGGCATTTTGGAAATGGGACAGCAAAGGTGTATTTTGAGAAAATCTGGTTTTTGAGGAAAAACAGAGCATGAATCGATTCATAACAGCTATGTATCGATACGAAATGGTTTATGTATCGATACATAACCCTTATGTATCGATACATACTGTGAAAATTGGGAAAAATAGCATTTTCACTACAGCATGTGTCGACACATGCGAGTTATGAATCGATACATGAGGTCTTTATGTATCGATACATAAAGCCTATGTATCGATACATACTGTGCTGAAACAGAAAATCTGGTTTGTCGGGGAAACTTCGGAAATTCATATCTCTTGAACCGTAAGTCGGTTTTGATCCCCGTTCGAAGCGTTGGGAAACTAACGAGATGTTCTTTCTAGGAAAAATAGTTTTGGGGTCTGAACTTGGTCCAATCGGTACAGTTTTTACGAACCGTTTCGTAGTGTCGGGCGTCCGGTTTATGTTTTTGCGTTAGTTTGAAATATTCATAACTTGTTCGTTGTTTATCGGATTTGAGAGTTCTTTATATCGAATTGAAGGTATTGATATGTACTAATTGATGGTGATAATAAATTATATTTTTAGCCGACTTTTGGCCGACTTTTCCGACTGTTGGTGAATAGTGATTTTGTAGAAAATGTTAAGTATGTTAATTATGAATGATATGAATGTGTTGTGGATATGTTTGTAGAGCGAACCCTTGATTTGAGAATGCTTTGTGAATTGTGGATCTTGAGTGAATGTATGCATTATTTGAATTAAGTGATAATGCATGTTAAATGTTAATATGTGATGATTGTTGTGGTTGTTGATTTGTGGCCTAAGGGCAAGAATATGCAATGTGTGGTATTTGATTATATATATGCATGATTATGGTTGCATATATGTGTGAAGATGCATGTGATGTGTGTGAGTATACAATGTTAATGTCATGAGTCATTGTATGCCAAACATCATGAAATGCATTGTTTAAATTAAATGTAAATGCATGTTAATTGTGAAAGAGTTCGTTGCTGTTTGGGTGGTAAAGCGATGCTCGTTGCCGTTTGGTGTAATTAATGTGAATTGGTGTGAATGCATATGATAATATGCTTGTTGTTGTGATTTGTGGTTAATGATGAATGCATTGTTTGAATTGATTTTCAATGCATGATTATTGATGTTGAAATGGTTCACATGGTTGTGAATATGTATGCATGTCAAGAGTGTCATGAGTCATGTTGTATGTGAAGCATCATGATGTGCATTCTTGCATTGTGGGGTTCTAAGATGAACCCGTTGTAACGTCGTAAGCCTTTTGAGAGGTGGGAGCGATGATTACAAACGATCGTGAGCCTTATACAAAGAGGACCGAAAGCGATCGGATTGTGAGCCTTATACAAAGAGGACCGAAAGCAATCCATAAACATTGTAAGCCTTTTTAGAGGTGGTAGCAATGGGTGAACATCGTATGCCCGACGGGGAGTTACACTAAGTAACGAGCGATGGTTCGAATAAGTTCTTCAATTGAACTTGAGATGAAATGAGTCGGTACCCGCATTGCATCTGCATAGAGTCGAGAGTCGGTCTCTATGAGTTGCATTTGTCATCATTGTAGTTGTGCATTGATGAATGAACATATATATATGTATATGTTGATGTGGAATGAACAGAATCGTGCAGGTGTGCATTGGAAGATAAACATAATATGTATGTTTATGTGAAATGATGATAATTGTATGTTTGTAATGATGCATCGGTGAATGAACATGAATATATGTGTTTATGTTAAATGCATCGATATGTATTAGGGATACATGTATTTGAGCATGAATGGTTATGCCTATGATATTTGATGTGTTAAATTACGGATTGTTATGCCGTGTAAATGACTTATGGAATATGTTGATGTTATGTGTATAGATACGTGCATCGTGATAAGTCGTGGTGAGAATGTGGTATATGTGTATTATACGTTGATGTCTATATAATTATATGCAACGTTATTATGATAATATTTCTCACCCTTCTGCTGGAATATGCTTTTTATGGCATAGTGCAGATTGTCGGCTTTAGAGGCGTGGAGGCTTTTGTGAAGATTAGTCCTCCGTTCCGTTGTCGGTCTTGGTGTCTGCTCTGATACGTAGCACGGGAGTCGGGGAACGATTATGTTTATATGTATATAATTGTTGAATATATTTGGTAGTACTTTTGTATATAGTAGAGGTTCTAAAACAGTTTATTTTGTAAAACAAGTCGGTTATGGATCTTTCCGCTTTATTCCATAATTGACCATCCTTTTGTAAGGAAAAGTTTCCCTTTGTGTTATGTATCAAAAATGTTGAGCAGGGATTGTATTTTGTTCATTTAAGTGTGACATCCCTGTTTCCTGTCGGAAAAAAATAAATTTTTAGTTACTCTGATTTTATTAAGTGTTATTTATTCGCGATGAGAATTGGGCTGTTACAAAGTGGTATCAGAGCAGGTCGGTCCGTCCGGCCAAGTTGTTGAGTCAGTTGGTGTGACAGTTGAATACTGTCGTTGTTGTTTATCCCTTAGTACGTGATAGGTGTGTGGAACACTGTCAGTACTTTCTGGTTTTTCTAATCCTTTGTTTTCAGGATTGAGTTTGAGATAAGTGGGGGAGAAGTTGGTACTTCTCCATGTTGCTTCAGGTGTGGAGCGTTGGCTCAGTGTATTGTGAATTGCAAGATTGTAAGTGTTGTTCGGACAGTGTTGTTTTCAGTTACGAAGGGGATGCGGAGGTAAGGTTTATGTCAACTAAGGATTTGTGCCTTAGGTAGTTTTGTGTACAGGATGTAAGAAATATTATTATAGTTTGGTAAAGACGGTTTATGCCCCATCATGATTGTCGGCTGTCTATTGACAAATTGAGGAACTGATCACCCTTAATCTCTTGTTGATAGCAGACGAAAATTATGTTGGATGGAATAGACGTATCTTTCCGGCTTTGATAGCGTGTGAAATGAGTGTTTGGAATTTAAGGAAACGATTACAGATTGTTTTGATGAGTCGATGAAGATGCTAATATCGGAAGATGAAATGGATTAGAGGTTTTGGTATGTTGGTCCAGTTGGGAAGTTTTGAGAGAGAATGATTGGGCATCGTTAATGGTTGTTCTCAGAGAGAAAAGTGTGAACTCAAATTGGACAAAGGTAAGGATTTCAGGTTTGGATCTGCTAAGTAAGCAGGAGAACTTTTAGGAAGTGAAACTAAGATGTTGTTATGTTTGTGATGATAGTTTTCTAGAAATTGGCAGGGAGGACACAGTGATGAGCTACCGGTTGTGCGTGATTTTAAGATGTATTCCCAGATGGAATATTGGATGTTAGCGTTAGAGGTACCCGAACTGATAGAGCAGTTGGAAGATTTACTGGAAAGGAGAATTGTGAGGCCAAGTGTGTCGTCTTGGAGAGCTCCAGTATTGTCGGTAACAAAAGGAAGGATGATATAATGGAATAACAAGTATAATGGTATTGAGACTATGGGAAGCGAAACTTAGAGTTCCGAAGAGGGTTGGAGTTTTTGGAATTTTAGAGCATTAATGGAAATTTTGAGAAAACCTTAAGTGTGGATGTATTATTTAAGAGTTCTTTTTGGTTGATTGTTGCTACATGTTGGGATTTATAGAGTTTGGATTGTTAAGAGGAGAAATTGTGTATGGATTACTAACAGCGGATAAGGTGACGATTGAGAATAAGTGTTCACTTTCGGGAATAGATAATTGGAATGGTTTGGTTGAGTTTTAGTGAAATTGCAATTGTTTGAAATGTTTGATAAGAATGGTGAATTGTGTGAGTTAAGGCTTTGATCGATTTGATGTGACTAGTTATGTTGTTAGCATCGGAAGTAGATCTGGTTTTACAATGAGAGGTTCCAAAGTTGGTTAAGGAGATTAGAAACTTTTGGGCTCAGTTGGTTGTTACGAAAGGTTATGGAAGACATTGCTAAGTTCGTACTTCTGTTATTTCAGTTGGTTTGCCAAGGATGAGTCGTTTGTTTTGGATGTTCATTGTGAGGAAAGTTTCAGAAAGCTGAAGTAGAATTTGTCTACGGCTGCAGTTTTGAGTCTGTGTGATCCTGTTCAACCGTTTGTGAGGTATGAGGATGTGTTTTGATAAGTTTAGGCAGTGTGTTAGTGCAAGAAAGTAAATTTGTGGCTTATACTTTACGACCTTTGAGGATTCATAGAAGGATCTATACTATTCAGGATTTGGAATTGGTTACGGTTGTATTGTGTTGGAAAATTTGGAGGTATTATCTTTATGGTTTTGGGTTCGAAGTGTTTAGTAATCACAAGAATATTGAGTACCTGTTTGGTCAGAAGGAATATGGTATGAGACAGAGAGGATGGTTGGAATTTGTGATGAGTTATGACTTTAGTTGGAATTATCCCATTGGTGAGGTTAATGTCGTGCCTGATGAGTTAAGTCGAAAGTTGTTATGCATGTCTGTTCGGATGGATGAGAATTATTTGAGCAGTTCAGAGACTGGTGTCTGGTGTGTGAGATAACACAGTAGAGTGCGAGGTTGGGTATATTAAAGGCGAACAATGATTTTTGGTGATTATGAGAAAGAGTTAGACCTTGGTCGTGAGATTGGTAGTTTTGATGGTTTCGGGTAATCAGAGTGCGCATCGGAAGCGTGATGTGGCACAATTCATATATGTGTGTGTGACTTGTAAGATTTCGTAGGTGGAACATTGGGAATATGTAGGACTGATGAGACCATTGGACGTTTCAAAATGGAAGTGATAAGTGAAAGGTTTAAATGTTATCCATGGGCTACTATGTAGATGGATGTTTCGGTTATATGTTCGATTGGTGAATCGTAGCATTGTTGTGGTATGATTGTGTGACAAGGATGTTAGTATTATGGTTGTGTGGAGGTTGTTTAATTGATGTTGTGTCGTGGAACTTGTATTCTTGATTGTGTTGTTGCCTCGTTTCCATGGTGATGGTTCGAGTGTGTGTAGCTAATTCCTATGATGGGGGATTAGGGGAGTGTTACCTACGGTGATGGTAACGATCCTGTTGTGTTTTGGGTTCAAGAGTGAACCTGTGAGTTGTGTTTTGTGTATTCCTTGAGTTGTGAGTTGGTCGTCAAGTGCATTGTATGGGCTTTGCATCTTGTCATGGTTGTTGTCGTCGTTGTCGTGTCGTGTTGTTGTATCTGCTGTTAGCAAGGTGGTTTGTCAGTTTGTGTTATCTGTGGTGTGCCTTTTGTTGGCATGATAGTGGGTTGGTCGGATACTAGAGCCGTATCCGGGGTTGTTCGTGCTTAGTATATTTTCGAGGACGAAAATGTCTAAGTGGGGGAGAGTTGTAACGCCCCGATTTTGTCTTATTTATTTAGTCAAGTCGATTTAATTATTTTTATTATTATATTATTTTATTCTTGACTTTTATTTGAGAATATATTATTTTTCATCGTGATTATGTTTTATCGCGTTTTGAGAGCGTTTGCGAGATATTTGAGTGTAAGGGTATTTTGGTCTTTTTGGGTGGCTAGATATTTGTTTTATTAAAATAGAAAGTTAGAGGTGAGAAAGAGGGAAAAACAGAATTTTGAGAGAAAAAGAGAAGAAGAAGGGAAAGAGAAAGAAAAGAAGAAAAAGGGAGAAAACTTGGAGAGAAAGAAATTGATTCAACCGACTTTTCAAACACGATTTAATCGGGTAAGGGTGTGAAATATTGTTATTATAACTTTGTGTATGATTATGTATGTGTGTTGTGTGAATGTTTTGGTTGGTTTTCCATATGTTTCCGTTTATGTCGTATTGGACGAAATCGATAGAAACCGATGTTTCTACGGTCGGAAAGTTGTATAAATACATGTGTTGGTTGGTTATATGTATGTGAGCTGCTGTTTGAAGTTTCATGAAGTTTGGTTATGTTTCGGTTAGTTTTCGGTATGTTTCCGTTGTTGTTTCCGTTTAGGTCGAATTATAGGAAATTGATAGAAAACGATGTTTTCACGGTTAGAATTCGAAATAAATTACGTAGTTGTATCGAGGAAGGTTAGGTCGTCGTATAGCGTGCTTTTTATTCGATTTGGTGAAGTTTAAAAATTCTGGTTTTTGAAAGGTTGAAATTTAATCGAAAAATCGAACGTCGTAGAAATTTCGTTTATGTGTTCTAAATTGTTCTTATGTATTTGGTGGTTGGGAGTATATGTTTGTTTTGGTGAAAATGTTCGATTTAGTCGAGTTTCCGGGCATTTTGGAAATGGGACAGCAAAGGTGTATTTTGAGAAAATCTGGTTTTTGAGGAAAAACAGAGCATGAATCGATTCATAACAGCTATGTATCGATACGAAATGGTTTATGTATCGATACATAACCCTTATGTATCGATACATACTGTGAAAATTGGGAAAAATAGCATTTTCACTACAGCATGTGTCGACACATGCGAGTTATGAATCGATACATGAGGTCTTTATGTATCGATACATAAAGCCTATGTATCGATACATACTGTGCTGAAACAGAAAATCTGGTTTGTCGGGGAAACTTCGGAAATTCATATCTCTTGAACCGTAAGTCGGTTTTGATCCCCGTTCGAAGCGTTGGGAAACTAACGAGATGTTCTTTCTAGGAAAAATAGTTTTGGGGTCTGAACTTGGTCCAATCGGTACAGTTTTTACGAACCGTTTCGTAGTGTCGGGCGTCCGGTTTATGTTTTTGCGTTAGTTTGAAATATTCATAACTTGTTCGTTGTTTATCGGATTTGAGAGTTCTTTATATCGAATTGAAGGTATTGATATGTACTAATTGATGGTGATAAGAAATTATATTTTTAGCCGACTTTTGGCCGACTTTTCCGACTGTTTGTGAATAGTGATTTTGTAGAAAATGTTAAGTATGTTAATTATGAATGATATGAATGTGTTGTGGATATGTTTGTAGAGCGAACCCTT
Organism: Lathyrus tuberosus; assembly: GCA_022829125.1. Taxonomy (NCBI): domain Eukaryota; kingdom Viridiplantae; phylum Streptophyta; class Magnoliopsida; order Fabales; family Fabaceae; genus Lathyrus; species Lathyrus tuberosus. The sequence continues at coordinate 1,215,291 of JALAZF010000274.1, read as the reverse complement.
GATTTGAGAATGCTTTGTGAATTGTGGATCTTGAGTGAATGTATGCATTATTTGAATTAAGTGATAATGCATGTTAAATGTGAATATGTGATGATTGTTGTGGTTGTTGATTTGTGGCCTAAGGGCAAGAATATGCAATGTGTGGTATTTGATTATATATATGCATGATTATGGTTGCATATATGTGTGAAGATGCATGTGATGTGTGTGAGTATACAATGTTAATGTCATGAGTCATTGTATGCCAAACATCATGAAATGCATTATTTAAATTAAATGTAAATGCATGTTAATTGTGAAAGAGTTCGTTGCTGTTTGGGTGGTAAAGCGATGCTCGTTGCCGTTTGGTGTAATTAATGTGAATTGGTGTGAATGCATATGATAATATGCTTGTTGTTGTGATTTGTGGTTAATGATGAATGCATTGTTTGAATTGATTTTCAATGCATGATTATTGATGTTGAAATGGTTCACATGGTTGTGAATATGTATGCATGTCAAGAGTGTCATGAGTCATGTTGTATGTGAAGCATCATGATGTGCATTCTTGCATTGTGGGGTTCTAAGATGAACCCGTTGTAACGTCGTAAGCCTTTTGAGAGGTGGGAGCGATGATTACAAACGATCGTGAGCCTTATACAAAGAGGACCGAAAGCGATCGGATTGTGAGCCTTATACAAAGAGGACCGAAAGCAATCCATAAACATTGTAAGCCTTTTTAGAGGTGGTAGCAATGGGTAAACATCGTATGCCCGACGGGGAGTTACACTAAGTAACGAGCGATGGTTCCAATAAGTTCTTCAATTGAACTTGAGATGAAATGAGTCGGTACCGCATTGCATCTGCATAGAGTCGAGAGTCGGTCTCTATGAGTTGCATTTGTCATCATTGTAGTTGTGCATTGATGAATGAACATATATATATGTATATGTTGATGTGGAATGAACAGAATCGTGCAGGTGTGCATTGGAAGATAAACATAATATGTATGTTTATGTGAAATGATGATAATTGTATGTTTGTAATGATGCATCGGTGAATGAACATGAATATATGTGTTTATGTTAAATGCATCGATATGTATTAGGGATACATGTATTTGAGCATGAATGGTTATGCCTATGATATTTGATGTGTTAAATTACGGATTGTTATGCCGTGTAAATGACTTATGGAATATGTTGATGTTATGTGTATAGATACGTGCATCGTGATAAGTCGTGGTGAGAATGTGGTATATGTGTATTATACGTTGATGTCTATATAATTATATGCAACGTTATTATGATAATATTTCTCACCCTTCTGCTGGAATATGCTTTTTATGGCATAGTGCAGATTGTCGGCTTTAGAGGCGTGGAGGCTTTTGTGAAGATTAGTCCTCCGTTCCGTTGTCGGTCTTGGTGTCTGCTCTGATACGTAGCACGGGAGTCGGGGAACGATTATGTTTATATGTATATAATTGTTGAATATATTTGGTAGTACTTTTGTATATAGTAGAGGTTCTAAAACAGTTTATTTTGTAAAACAAGTCGGTTATGGATCTTTCCGCTTTATTCCATAATTGACCATCCTTTTGTAAGGAAAAGTTTCCCTTTGTGTTATGTATCAAAAATGTTGAGCAGGGATTGTATTTTGTTCATTTAAGTGTGACATCCCTGTTTCCTGTCGGAAAAAAATAAATTTTTAGTTACTCTGATTTTATTAAGTGTTATTTATTCGCGATGGGAATTGGGGTGTTACAGATAACACCTTCAGTATCAAAGATTTAGGAACTCTAAAATATTTCCTGGGCTTTGAAATTGTAAGGAACTACAAGGGAATCTCTCTGTGCCAACGCAAATACAGCCTGGATCTGTTACAAACTACTGGTCTCCTTGCATCCAAACCCGCATCCACTCCTATGGATCCTAGCCATAAATTATCTTCACCTGATGAACCTGCTCTTCCAGACCCTACTCGTTTTCGCAGCCTTATTGGTAAGCTTCTATATTTAACGCATTCACGACCTGATATTACGTTTTCTGTATGCAGGCTTAGCCAACATCTTGCTGCACCAACGGATACGCATCTACAAGCTGCATTCAGAATATTGCGATACATTAAGAATGCACCTGCTATGGGACTGTATTTCAGCAACAAGGCAACATTGACTCTAACTGGATTCTCTGATTCAGACTGGGGAGCTTGCCTAGTTACTCGCCGTTCTACAACCGATTTCTGTTTTTTTTGGGCAGATCACTTGTCTCATGGAAAAGCAAGAAAAAACAAACTGTCTCTCGTTCTTCCTCCGAAGTCGAATACCGTGCTCTCGCCAACACCACTTGTGAAGCTATATAGATCAAATATCTCCTGCAGGATTTTCACATTCCTATATCCCAAGCCATAACAATATACTGCGACAACAGAAGTGCTCTTCAAATAGCCACCAACCCTGTTTTTCATGAGCGCACAAAGCACATAGAGCTCGACTGCCATGTAGTTCGCGACAAAATCCAAGACAATACCATTCACCTAATGCCCATCGATTCAATCAACCAAGCAGCCGACATATTTACGAAACCTCTTCATTCCGGACCCTTCTCCAATCATGTTAGCAAACTAGGATTGATTAACATCCATTCTAGTTTGAGGGAGGCTATTAAAATATAAGTCTTTATTTTTCTGTTTTTTAGTTGACCAAGTTATTATAGCCGTTACACCCTAGTCCTTGTTTCTAGGATTCTTTTGGCTATTTAAGGCATAGTTTATCATACAGTAAATGTACAGTGTATTTTTGAATTCATTCACTATTAATGATAATTTTCTTTCTCTATGCAATATTTTTGCCTATCATTTATACAAAGCTTTCTCATTGCCACTAGCAACCCTTTTAAATTATAGTTCATGAACTACCATGGAGTTTTAAAGCTCGTAAGTGGTAATTTCTTTAGTGTTCTTTGACTCTTCGTTAAAAACCATTTCATGGGTGAATTTGACTATCAACGTGCGAAGAATTTTCTGCACACGTTTTGAGTCATACATAACCTCTCCATTGCTTCTTATTTTTGCCATAGTCATTACTTTGAAAAAATATTCAGTGATGCTTTCTGCATTTTCATTTCAAGCACCTCAAACTCTCTTGTCTAAGAGTTTAGCATTAACTTCACGCGATCATTCTCCCATACTTTCTTTTCAATGAAATCCCAAACAATCTTCGATGTGCGCGTATCCAAGACTCGTTCGAAGACTGATTTATTCATAGAGCATGGACTATTAAATATGATGGATTTTTTTTATATATATTGTATTCATTTGGAAGACGTAGCTTGGTAACATCAGTTTATCTCAAAAGTGAATCATAAATCATAATACTATTTCGACAGCTAATGTTCTGGTGATGATATGCAGAGTGAGGTAGAATTTAGGTGTATTATGTTTACTTTAAGTTCCTCTCTGTGCTACATCAGGGAAGGATGATGTAATCAATCCCAAGAGCAATAATATAAGACTTTGATGGAAAATTGGTATAGGCATAAATTTGTTGGTGTGCAGCCTGATAATCCAGCACAGCTTGGATAAAACCTACTGCCACACACATGGATCTCCAACCAACCAAGCTACAGCCTCATTTCAGTGATAAGAGACAAAACACTTTTCATTTTTCCGATTCAGTTTCAGCCATGCTTATACATCACTTTTCATTCAGTTTTTGCTGCTATATCAGTATGCCAACAAAGTAAAGAATGTATCGCTTGTATCTATAACATTATTACACATACAATGCTGAACATCATAGTCATATACAAGACATACAAAGCTGAAATCTGTACTTTTATATAAATCATAATAATCATAGTCACGTTCCTCTTTTGCTAAGAAAATAACTAGTTATTGATTCTTGCAAATGGTAGAAGGCTTTCCTTATAAACCACTATCTCGCAACCAAGGTTACCATTAATACCAAGCTCTTCAATTCTCCTAGTGTTTAAATTAAACCAAACTAATTCATCATCATTTTTTCTGAAAAATATATCGCCGTTCTTGCCAACTCCAATAGGATGCTCAACACCAGACAACGGACCCACAACAAATAGTTTTGTCCATGACTCCTTCACTCCAACTTCACCCAAAATGAATATGTGAAAAGTAGCTGCTGCCTCTTTATAATTTGAAATCCAACCGGTTGATCCATTTAACACCATTAAGTGTTTATACACGAATCTAGAATTAATATTCCCAATGTCAATATGAGCGACATCCATATTTGTGGGTATGGATGTTTTAACAAACACCTCATTGCTTAAATCGAACGACACCAAATAAAATTCTTTACATGTTTCACTTTTAGTCCACCAATGACACACTCCATCCATGTACGCTAGAGCACATGAAATTGTTCAGGCATGTATATCAAGTTTCTTCCACGAATTACTTTTTAAACTATATATTTCCCACAACGGAGAAAGACATTCTTGTTTCCGTGTCTCGTCTTCATCTTGATCAGTTCTAGAAAAAAACATTACATGTCGGATAATCTTATAGTCATCGCTAATTTGATCATAACCAAATCCATGAAAAAATATGTCGGGAATCCAAGGAGATTCAAATGCAAAAGGACTAGTAGGAATTATTTTGAATTCTCCCGTAGCCGGATTCCACAATACATCTCTCCCTAATTCTTCAATACTACGAATGCCCTCCGGTCTTCCGACATCTTGAATACAAAGAATACCATTGAGACAACCAGAACCATTGTTGGTGATTTTAGTATCATCAATGTATTTTAGTAGTAATGTGATTTACTATAGGCCGATGCAATTATGCATTAAGCTTGGAAACGAGTTAGGGTAGTGCGGAGTGCACGCTCGTCGAGCCAACTTATAATTGAATGCGAATAATTGAAACGGGGTTCCAAGGGGCGAAGCCCCTGGCGGGGTGCGGGGCAGCGCCCCGTTGAACAGTTGAACCCTTTCCCAACCGACATAACCGTTTTCTGAACAGTTGTGTCTTTTCGGTTTCTGTTATTAATCTCCTATATAAGGAGTCATTTGGCCTCGGTTTCGGTTACAGGAAAAACCATACTTTCTCTCTACATTCCTGATCAGTTCTCTTTTGCCAGAAACAGATTGTTCTTCAAGAATTATCCCCACAAAAATTTCGTGAACCCAGGCAAGAATAGGGTCGAAATACTTTGTTCGGAAAGTGTACGAACACGATTCTTCGAAGTTATCCAGGATTATCATACCCGATTTTCTAACAAATGAACAAAGTATTTTCTGATAATCATGGCTGGAGGAAGCACCGTCAAGGAGATGACTACAAATTTCGGAAAATTGGACAAGTTTCAAGGACAAGACTTCAGGCGTTGGCAGAAGAAGATGCATTTCATGTTGACAACGTTGAAGGTGGTGCACGTCCTGTCTACACTGATTCCAGAACTTCTGGAGGATGACACAGTTGAAAATCTGAGACGCAGATCAAAGTGGGAGAACGACGACTACATATGTAGAGGGCACATTCTTAACGGTATGTCTGATCCCTTATTTGATATTTACCAAAACATGGAATCTGCAAAGGAATTGTGGGATTGTCTCGAATCCAAGTACATGGCAGAGGACTCATCTAGTAAAAAGTTCCTGGTAACCAATTTCAACAATTACAAAATGGTTGAATCGAGGTCTGTCATGGAACAATTCAATGAACTCCTCCGAATCCTTGGACAGTTCACACAACACGGATTGAAGATGGATGAAACAATATATGTCTCAAGCATCATAGACAAGTTGCCTCCTTCGTGGAAGGATTTCAAACACAATCTAAAGCATGGAAAAGGCGAACTGTCTTTGATCCAACTTGGAAGTCACTTGCGCATAGAAGAATCTCTAAGAGCGCAGGAGGATGACAAAGGAAAAGGAAAAGAAATTGCTGGACCCTCGGTTAATATGGTCGAAGAGGGTGGTAAGAACGATAACAACAAAAACAAAGGAAAGAAGTGTCCTTTCAAGAACAAAAAGGGAAGTTTCGGTGCTAACAAGAAACCGAAACTAGAATGCTGGAAGTGTGGCAAAACAGGCCACTTCAAGAAGGATTGTCGTTTCGGCAAAAATCACGACAACGCGAATGCAAGTGGTTCAGGAAAGGGGTCTAAGGACCAATCCGAAAACCAAGTTCAGAAATCAATTCGTGATTTGAATAGTTTTATTAAACATTCGGTTTCACTAAATTCTGAAGCATTTTATGTGCAGGATGATGCTATCGCGTGGTGGATTGATTCTGGCGCCACAACACATGTTTGCAAGGATCGTTTCTGGTTCAAGACTCTTGTTCCAGTGGAAGATGGTTATGTCCTCTACATGGGAGATGATCACTTCGCTCCCGTTGAAGGCAAAGGAAACGTGGTGCTAGAATTCAGTTCTGGAAAGACTATTACTTTGTTTCATGTTTTGTATGTTCCTAAACTACGTAAGAATTTAATTTCTGGTCCTGTATTAAATAAGCTTGGATACAAGCAAGTGTGTGAATCCGATAAATATGTTTTATCGAAGTCTGGTGTGTTTGTAGGATTTGGATATTATAATAATGGTATGTTTATGATGAATTTGAATGGAGTTCCTAATGATTCTGGTTCTGTATTTATGTCCTCTTCGAATGTTATCAATTTTTCGTTATGGCATGCTCGTCTAGGACATGTACATTATAAAAGAATGCATGAAATGTCTAAAGATGATTTAATTCCTGTTTTTGATGAAAATGTAGAAAAGTGTAAAACTTGCATGTTAACAAAGATCACTAGGCAACCTTTTAAAAGTATAACAAGGAAATCTGTCATTCTTGAGTTGATACATAGTGATTTATGTGATATGCATGCTACTCCATCATTAGGGCATAAAAAATAATTTGTCACTTTCATAGATGATGCATCTAGATTCTGCTATGTTTATTTGTTGCACGCTAAGGACGAAGCCTTAGATAAATTCAAAATTTATAAAACTGAAGTTGAAGTGCAACAGAATGTGCTGATTAAAACATTACGTACAGATAGAGGTGGTGAATATTATGATCCTGTATTTTTCCAATCCGTAGGAATCATTCATGAGACTACGGCACGTTATACACCTCAACAAAATGGTGTGGCTGAAAGGAAAAATAGAGTTCTTAAAGAAATGGTGAATGCCATGTTATCTTACTCTGGTTTGAGTGAAGGGTTTTGGGGAGAAGCTATGTTAACGGCTTGCTATTTGTTAAATAGGGTTCCTAATAAAATGAACAAGACTACCCCATATGAACTTTGGTATAAGAAACGACCCAACTTAACATTTCTACGTGTTTGGGGTTGTAGGGCCGTGGTTAGACTACCGGACCCAAAAAGGAAAACTTTGGGTGAAAAGGGTATATCTTGCATCTTTGTTGGATATGCTGAGCACTCCAAGGCCTATAGGTTTTATGTTATAGAACCTAATGACTCGATTTCTATTAACACGATTATAGAATCGAGAGATGCCATATTTGATGAGAATTGTTTCTCTTCTATACCTAGACCAAAGGTCTCTATACCTAATTCAGATGAATCTCTAAGGGATGATCATTCAAATGATATGCCAAGTGAGACACTTGAACCCCGTAGGAGCAAAAGAGCTAGAAAATCTAGATCTTATGGATCTGATTTTCAACTATATTTAGTTGAGGGATCAAAGGATCAGATTGATACTCAATACTATTATTCCTATAGTATAGAGGAGGATCCAAGAACGTATGATGAAGTTGTGAAATCTCGAGATTCTGGTTTTTGGAAAGAAGCAATTGATGAAGAGATTGGTTCTATCATGGAAAATAATACTTGGGTATTATCTGATTTACCACCAGGTTGCAAACCATTGGGTTGCAAATGGATCTTCAAAAAGAAGATGAAAGTCGATGGTACAATTGACAAGTTTAAAGCTAGATTAGTTATCCAAGGCTTCAGACAAAAGGAAGGGATTGATTATTTCGATACCTATGCTCCAGTTGCCCGTATCACTACTATTAGATTGTTGATTGCCTTGGCGGCTATTCATAATCTAGTGATTCATCAAATGGATGTCAAAACAGCATTTCTGAATGGTGATTTGGAAGAAGAAGTGTATATGAAGCAACCTGAAGGATTTGTAATGCCTGGTAATGAGCATAAAGTGTGTAAGCTAGTTAAGTCGTTGTATGGGCTGAAACAAGCTCCGAAGCAGTGGCATCAAAAGTTTGATGAGGTTGTTTTGTCTAATGGTTTCATTCTAAACCAAGCTGACAAATGTGTATATAGCAAATTTGATACATCCGGTAAAGGAGTTTTCATTTGTCTATATGTTGATGACATGTTGATCTTTGGCACCGACCAAAATCAAATTGATAAAACGAAGAATTTCTTGTCATCAAAGTTCTCCATGAAGGATATGGGAGAAGCGGACGTTATTCTTGGTATTAAGATTAAATGGGAGAATAAGGGGATTGTAATTACACAATCTCATTACATTGAGAAAATACTCAAGAAGTTCAATTATGAAAGTTGTTCTCCAGTAAGTACTCCCATGGATCCGGGAGAAAAGCTTATGCCAAATACAGGTAAACCTGTGGATCAACTCGAATACTCAAGAGCTATAGGCTCTTTGATGTATGCTATGATAAGCACTAGACCGGATATTGCTTATGCGGTTGGAAAGTTGAGCAGATTTGCTAGTAATCCTAGTAGACATCATTGGCATGCAATAACTAGGGTATTCAAGTACTTGAAGGGTACTATGAATTATGGATTGTCATATATGGGATTTCCTTCGGTGTTAGAGGGTTATTCGGATGCTAGTTGGATAAATAATGCTGAAGATTCATCCTCTACAAGTGGATGGGTGTTCTTGCTTGGGGGAGGTGCCATCTCATGGGCTTCCAAGAAGCAAACATGTATAACTGGTTCCACGATGGAATCTGAGTTTGTAGCATTAGCTGCTGCTGGTAAAGAAGCGGAATAGCTAAGAAACTTGGTATATGAGATTCCGATATGGCCTAAACCGATATCACCAATTTCTATCCGTTGTGATCGTACTGCCACACTGGCTAAAGCTTATAGTCAAATATACAATGGAAAGTCTAGACATTTGGGTGTTAGACATAGTATGATTAGGGAATTAATCATGAATGGGGTGATATCTATTGAGTTTGTTCGGTCGCAACAAAACTTAGCTGACCACTTGACGAAGGGGTTAGCTAGAGACTTAGTGAAGAAGTCGGTAATTGGGATGGGATTACAGTCCATTTAAATCTATTAGCTGTGGTATACCCAATTCCCTTCTAATACAACGTTAGAAGCAGAATTCAATGTGGAAAGATCATAGTTAGAGATTGGAGCAATTGTGTTTATCTTCCCAAGGTATGTGCTCAGACCTGCAAGTGATGGCTAGGTTGAAGTATATCTTCTTAATGGTTCTTTTGGAAAATTGCAAATGCAGGTGCAAGATTAAAAGGATCACCTATGTGAGCATGAAGTTTTGCTGCTTCAGGAAGCTTGAACTTGGCTTCCTATATGCTCATTAATGGATAAGGACACATGGCTCGTAAAGTGTCAAGTATGAATAGTAGAGTATTGTAAAAAACATATGTGTACTATATCTTCAGATATTCAAATGGATTGACGGGTTCAATCGACATGACATCCCGATTTTCGAGTATTTGGAATGTGTATTTGTACTAAGATGAAAATTCAATCGCAAGACATTTTCGTCTATGCATTTGTTTGATCGTTATACCTGTGTGTTATACCCTTGTATATATTATTGTATATACTGAGTAAATCAAGGATTACACTACAATGGGGGGGATTTGTTGGTGATTTTAGTATCATCAATGTATTTTAGTAGTAATGTGATTTACTATAGGCCGATGCAATTATGCGTTAAGCTTGGAAACGAGTTAGGGTAGTGCAGAGTGCACGCTCGTTGAGCCAACGTATAATTGAATGCGAATAATTGAAACGGGGTTCCAAGGGGCGAAGCCCCTGGCGGGGTGCGGGGTAGCGCCCCGTTGAACAGTTGAACCCTTTCCCAACCGACATAACCGTTTTCTGAACAGTTGTGTCTTTTCGGTTTCTGTTATTAATCTCCTATATAAGGAGTCATTTGGCCTCGGTTTCGGTTACAGGAAAAACCATACTTTCTCTCTACATTCCTGATCAGTTCTCTTTTTCCAGAAACAGATTGTTCTTCAAGAATTATCCCCACAAAAATTTCGTGAACCCAGGCAAGAATAGGGTCGAAATACTTTGTTCGGAAAGTGTACGAACACGATTCTTCGAAGTTATTCAGGATTATCATACCCGATTTTCTAACAACCATTGGATGTATGAATCTATTTTGTTATGTGTCATAAGTCTAATGATATAATTAAATGCAAATTAAAATAATGGTGATGTAATTTAATCGGTAAATTTCAGGCCCTCAGAGCTATTGATCTTCTTTGGTTTCCAGTGGGTTCCCAGTTACTGTCTAATGTATGTTCTAATATTTTTATTTATTATGTCAATCAATTGTTTTGCTTCACAAATTCTGTTTATTTCAATAGCATTATGAATTCGAACATTGTGAAAGCCGCTGCTTTTGGTTAATTTTCCTATCAAAGTATCTTGAAAACTCATTCACAGACAAGAATCCTTAAGTAGTTGTATTATGAGAATGAAATTTATTTCAAGTGTGATTTTTTTGCGAGAGTAAAGTGTGATCTCTTGCAATTCAAGTTCTATATATTCAAGCATCTTATGATTTTGCTCCTTTTTGTGATGAGAAATCACACTTTACTCTTCTATGTGAAAATCACACAAGAGATAATCTATTCACTATGATGAAAAGAATGATCATTTGAACGGTAATGGTAACATGTGGAGACGTTTACAAATTCGTATTAAATAATCCAATCATTATTATGAATGTATCATTTGTTTAGATAAAACTTTTATTCAAACTCTCAGTTTTAGCCATAAACTCTCAATTTGGAGAACTACAAAGAGGCTGTAAACTTAGCAGAAGTACAAAATATATTACATACTTTAGCCACAAACATCTCAAAGGCCAAACCCTATTATCACTAAAACCGAGAGCACCATGATTAATTGTTTTTCTTAAATATATACAACCTATTCTCTTGGTTTTGTTAAACATCAAGAGAATAGATGTATCATGAACCTTATTTCGAATCTTAATTACTGCATTTTTTATTTTTAATAGGTGTAGGGATCAAGCGTTACGTTTTTTCAGTTGGGGCCTTTCCTTTTTATTTTTAATAAATTTTTTAATTACAAAATTAATAGTTGTTGGATGATAAAAAAATAGTGACTTTAAAAGAAAATTAAATTAATTGTTTACAATTAAAAATATTGGTTGTTGATAAATTATTTGCTTAAATCTTCCATTGCTTCAAATGCTCTTATTTTTTTTATTAATTTCTTTTTTTAATTTCAAATTTGTCTTTTTTGTCAGTTATTTGGCTTAACCGAGGGGTAATATCATTTGCAAGAATTTCTTATAGTATGATACTAATTTATTTATTTTTATTTTATATTAATCTATTCCGTCAGTTGTCCCTTATTCCGATTTGAAAGTTCTTTTGCATGAATATTTTACAAACTAGACTATACATTTTCATATACCTATCAACACTACTTGTTTCATCATCATTCTCTTAAAAACCATCCTAGGCGATTTTCTTCTTCATCAAAATACTCTAAACTCAGATTTCATCATCTCTTCCAACATCAACTCGAACATCAAGTCTTCGAACCTAACTCGAACGAAGCTTTGTCATCATGTTTTCGTTACGTAACTCACATTACCCTCTTAGAAATGTTAGGTTTGTTTTTGGGAATAGCTTATTGCTTATATATTATGTTTAGAGAGGTTATTCTGATTATGTTGATAAAAATGTTGTTTTTTTTAATAGTGTTAGTTTGAGAAAAAGGTGACGCTAATCACTAAAATGTTGATAAAAATGTTATTCGTCTTGAATAGTGTTAATTTTAGAAAATGGTGTCATTGGGCACCGAAATTTTTATAGAAATCTTGTTTTTTTTAATAGTGTTAGTTTGGGAAAATAATGTCACTGACCAGTGAAATGTTGATGGAAATGTTTTCTTTTTTGAAATGTTATTTTTCTTGAATAATGTTAGTTTGAGAATATATAGAACTTTACTTATCTAAATAGTGATATTGTTGAATGTATGTTTTTAAGCAATTGTTACACTTGATGTACAATAAACTATTTTTCGTTTATTGTTATTTTTCTCGATCCTTGTTATAAGCTTGACAGGGATAGTTTTTTTTATAAAGAACTACTAGTATAGTAAAATGTTTATGTTGCTGATTTTGTTTCAAGCTAAATGTTCTTAGGAAGTGTACAATGAATATATCGTAGTTCATACACATTAGGTGCTATAATAGAGATCTGTTGATTAGTGTTATTGTTAAGTAGTATAGTTCTTGTTTACACAGAGATAGGTGATTTGACCAACACCTTTCATACTACTTTTATTAAGATGAAAAGTGATATTTTTTACTATATAAGCGAAAGTGTCTATCGTTCACTACATAACAATCGTTTCTCTCAAATGAAAACCCTAACATATTTCACTCTTCTCTCTCATAACATAACCCTAACATCCATGACACTCTTTAAACTTTCTTAAGCCTTCAGATTCGTCTTCACCAATCGATATGATACTCTTTAATCATATTTCAGGTTCGTTCATTAAACTTATGCTTTGATTTCGTTTACATTTCTTGTTAAAAATGGGTTCTCATTTTTTTATTTGGTGAATGTTCTCATTTTTTCAGATTCGTCTTCACCACCTTAACAAAGCGTATATTTTGGCTATGATACATATGGTTTGTGTAGCTATGAAGAAAAATATAAGAAGTATGAAGTTATTTTGTTAACTTCATTCACCTTTTTCTTCTTCTTCATAACTGCATAAACTAGATGAAAATCATAATTTGTTCCAGATCCACAATTAGTTTAAAAAAATGTGCATTCTTTAAACATTACATTATATCTTGTGTTATTGTATGTTGTTGTATGTTGTTGTTGTATGTTGCTATTGATGTTCTTGAATCCTATTTTGTTGTATGGTTTTGTGTTGTTAAAAATTGTTATTGTATGTTGTTGTTGTTGATTAATGTTTTAAGAACAAGAATAAAACATTGCTAAGTCACAAGAAAGAAACTTCTTGTGACTTAGCAATGTTTTGTTCTTTAAATTCTTAAAACATTACATAATATGTTATGTTGTTGTATGCTGTTGTATGCAGTTGAATTTATTATATGCTATGTAGATTGTTTGTTTCACTAACCCTTCACTAAAAATATATTTAATTTAAATTGACATAGAAACTTATAATCTGAAAATTAAGTTGTATTTGAAAATCAACTTATATCAATCAATGTTTTCCGAATTGCATCCGTCTCATCGATCATCTCACGCTGTTTAACATATAGAATATGGCTCAATGGCCTGAGTCCTTTAACACATCCATATCTTCTCTTATAATATCAATAAAATGTTATTCAAATTAAACTATAAGAGAAGATGTGGATGTGATGAAGGACTTAGGTTATTGAACCACATTCTATATGTTAAACAGCGTGAGATAAACGATGAGACAGATACAATTCGGAAAACAGTGGCTTGTTTAAGTTGGCTTTCAAGAATAATTTAATTTTTAGATTATGTACTTCTTCATCAATTTGAATGGTTGTATGTTGCTGTGAGATTTATTGAAAAACAAGCAATCTACATATTATATAATAAAATCTGAGCACTTTCAACAATGGTTATTTATATTAACCGTTATGAAATGTTATTTGCCTAAATGTATATACCACAACGGTTAGTTATAGTAACTATGATCATATATAACGCGTTTTCAGGTTTTCTACAACGGTCATAAGACCGTGATTCTAAGTAGCACATATACAACCACACCTTATGTAACAACGGCAGGTCACACATGATGTTATCCCTTTTCCAACCGTTGTTGTATATGTTTTCCGTAGTAGTGCAAAATAATTTTATTCATGAGAAAAAGAATTTCACATCGGACTGCTTTACCATGCGTAAGTATATATGAATTTTTGTTTTCTTTTCTAAATCAATTTTATACACAATATTATTTATTCTGGATGTTTTATCACTACTACGAAACCCCATTTAACGACGCCAGGTTTACCACGGTTTCGTATCCCACCGTTGTATAAGGACTAAAAATTTATAACGCCATGTTTAACGACGGTTGTATTACATAACCGTTGTAATACAAGTTGTGTAACAAGCTTCGATTCCCAGCTACTATATTTTTTTCCATATTTTTACATTTTAACACGCTTGTATTAGAATACCGTTCTAATACATGTATCACGCTTCGATTCACAACAATGTATTTTTTGTCATATTTTTAGATTTTAAACATGTATTAATTTTTTAAACATGTCTAACGCCATGTAATGTATGATGTATATTCCCAGCAATGTATTCTTTAGTATTTTTAAGTGCAATAAAGTATATATATAACTTAAAAAATAAAATTGTAAGAGATGAACATATATAGAGATAATTTTTTTTAATATTCAATTGAGAGTACATTGATAAACATATTACATATCAAGATCATTGTCAGAGCCCATAACATAAAATGCATCTTCATAATCTAGACATCTCTCCTCACTCCCCTCATTAGAATCATAATATACATGCCTCCTTTTCTTCTTTATCTTCTTCTTCTTCGGCTTCTTCTTCTTCTTCTTCTTATCCTTCCTTACCCTTAAGGCATCCCTGAAGTTGGCAGTTGCTGGTTGGACGACCTCCTGGATTGGCGCCTGACGTTCCTCATTGAGGTTTCTAGGATTCTCATTTGTTGAACTCATTGTTACGAAGAATATATTATTTAGATATGTAAAATTGTCTATTTATAGATGAGGTTGAAGATGAAAAGACTGATAGTTTAATGCTTGTAATGATGATAACTTGTAAACCGTTAATATTCTGGAACGATATTTTCTTGTAAACCGTTCATATGTTGGGAAATGCAATGGTTAATAATATTACGACGGTTATAAGTAATGACCGTAGCGATATCACTTATAATCCAGGCGTAATTTTAGGAAAATGTTGTTGTCTGGTGTCGAACCTTGTACCACGTATAAGGGGTATCGCTACGGTTATTGTAACTAACCGTTGTGATATTATTAAATTAATATATAATCTATCATAATGGTTATTTAAGAAAACCGTTGTGAAAAATTTACCTATATAAAGGAATTAACTTTTCCTTTTTGACAGTCGCGCCGTTTCCTTCACAGCGAAACCCTAGCACCCAAACTTCATCTTTTTTTTAGAATCTGCGAGAAGAAGTACAAGAAGTATGAAGCTTTTGATTTAAGCTTCTTCCTCCTTGTAGTTCTTCTTGCAGAATCTAAAACTAGATGAACATGGTGATGATGCTGGCGGTAGCAAGTGTAATGTACATATTGTTTATGGAAAATAAGGTAGTCTCTCACTTCAATCTTTTTGTTAAATAGTACTCATTATCTCATTTGCTTCGTGATGTTTTTGTTGATTGTTCTCTTTTTCCGCAGATTCGACTTCAATGCTTCACAAGCAAGGTGAACTTCATTGTTATGGTACAGTCCCACTTCTTAGCGTTTTCTTTCAACTTTTGCTTGTTTTGTTTTGAATACTAACTAATTTTCTTCATTGCTTCCCACTTCTTAGGGTTTGTTTCTAATTTTGCTTGTTTTGTTTTGAATAATAACTAATTTTCTTCATTGCTTTCCCACTTCTTAGGTTTGTTTCACAAGGTGATGATGATGGTGGTACATATATATATATATATATATATATGAATTCATTCTAATAAAGTACATATATATGAATTCATTCTGATATTGTACATATGAAATTTAGTTTATTATTCTGATATTGTACATATGCAATTTAGTTTATTATATACTATGTATATTGTTTGTTTTACTATCCTTTTAATGAAAATGCAATCTGTTAAATTGGTATCGAAACTTATAATCTGAAAATTAAGATGTATTTGAAAACCAACCATTATCATGTCAATGTTTTTCGAATTGCATCCATTTCATTCAGCACATTGAATGTTCCTTAACGCATAATATACGATTCAACGGTCTGATTCCTTTTACACATCAATATCTTTTATATTATATAGTTTACCTATTCATCGCCAAAAATCATCGTGGTTTTTATGATAATGATTGTTATGATGATAAAATCGCGATGATTTTGGGCGATGGAGAGGTAAACTATATAATTAAAAATATCGATGAGTAGAGTGAATCAGACCATTGAATCGTATATTATGTGTTAAGGAACATAAAATGTGCGGAATAAAATGGATGCAATTCGAAAAACAGTGGTGTGTTTAAGTTGGTTTTCAAGAATATTTTAATTTTCAAATTATATATTTCCTTACCAATTTAATGGTTGTAATTCTTTAACCAGGTATATGGTAAAACAAGCAATATACATTTGTATATAATAAACTAAGGGTACATGTAACAACGGTTGAAACTAGTATCTGTTGTGATTGATAATATATTTCACAACGGTTGAAACTAATATCCGTTGTGATTAATAATATATTTCATAACGGTTGATACAACTAACCGTTGCAATATATAGCGCGTTTTCTAGAATACAACAACGGTTTCCAGACCGTTGTAGAAACATCGAAGATACAACAACAATCTACATAACAACGCCTTCGCCCGCGTCATTATATGTCATTCCCAACCGTTGTTAAATGGGTTTTTTGTAGTAGTGTATACAGTACATATTAGCAACTAGTTATTATATGTCCCAAGCAAAATAATGTAATTATGCTATGCTCGTTATACTATGAGCTTCGATTCAGTGATGCTAGACATTTTGAGCGCGTAAGTTGTATTATTTGTAATACTCAAATTTTACCTTTAGTTTTAAATAGTTTTTATTCATGTTTATCTTTTACCAATATGTTGAGCTATGGAGGGATACCATTTAATGCATCGTAGAAAAAAGGTAAAACACCAAAGTTCTTTACCCCAAAAGTAAGTATTATTTGTACTTTTTGACATTCATTTATTTTTGTTGTATTACTTATGCTTTGCGTGTGGATACTATGTTACGAAATATATGTTTGATATTGTCGCTAAAGGCATTAATAATTCATGGGTTAAAGCTTTAATACACATGTAATTTTTTATAGATGTTAAGTCAATGTAGTTCTTGTTAGCTAGTAAGAGGTTTATGTTTAAATTTTGTTGAAAAATTGTAGGTTTTAACAATCCAGTACGATTTCCACAAGAAGATATAGATGGCATTCGATCATGTTGGGCCAATGGCTTTCTATCTTTTTATGAATCTCAACAACACTTCCTTTTTTTGTTGTTGTTGTTGTTATAGACATTGTCTATAGGTTTTCTGTTACACGTGTATTCGATTTTGTCATTATGGTTATGTTTTAATATATGTATATAGATTCTGTTGGTGTACTATTTTGGATATGTGTACATTTGGTTTTGTAAATAATATAATTTGGTACACTGTATTTGATTTTCTGTTACACGTGTATTTGATTTTGAAAACAATGTATATTTGGTTATGTTCTACTATAAAATAAAATGTTCTGATTTGTCACAAAATTTGTATATAGTTTCTGTCTAAAAAAATACATGTCAAATTAAAATTTAAAACAAAATATAAATGTAAAAAAATATGTTTTACCCCTCAGTTATTAAATCAAACCGAAGTAAATACATACTTTTCCCCTGGAATAATAACAGACTCCGAGATTTATGTAGCGCACACTTTATAGTTTTAAAAATATATAATTGTTGTTGGGATAGAACTAATGATTAATGCAGTTTCCTCCCATTGGATATATATCCGAGGGAAAAAGTAGCGAGTTTCCATGACGCTCTTCGTTACGTCTCATGTGAAAACGAGGTAAATTCATTTTTCAAGCGAGGTTAAATATGGTTTTTCTAGTAGTGATCACTCAAATGAGTTAGCATTTCCCTCAATTATCAGATCATGCATCAACTATAGATATATTTTTCACTTCATCTAAGCAATGCCACAATATACATAATCATTAATGGATCACTAAGGTCTTTGTTTTTTATTATAACATGGTTGAGCTATAAGAATCTGGATTTTTTTGGGATTCAAATGTGCCTATCAATTAAGAGAGCAATATTTGATATTTTCTTTTTGGTTTTCATAAGTTCTATTTTACTTTTCCACTTTTGGCACTTCTTCTTTTAACGGTTTTTTTTTTGTAAGCTTTGGCATTTTTGCCTTTTCTTTCTTTTTCTTTTTGTTTGTCAAAGGACATTCTTTTTCTCTGATCACAATTATCGTTTACAACTTGATTTCTTTTTTATTTGTCAAACATTTCCTTCCTTCCCTTAGGTGTCATTTTTGTACACCCATAGAATTCAGACGTTGTCCTATCTTCAAGACAAGATATGAACATTATTTTTATTTAGAAATCGGCACAAAATTTTAATTTTTTAAAATCAATTTTTCCCAATTTTAAGGCGTAAACTGGTTATCAAAGGATTGAGCCCTCACAAAGTATGTTTTTTGGTCACGTAGTCACTCAATAAACAAAACATTGTCGTGATCATATCTATGACATCATATATATCATAAAGTAATATCAAGAATGGTGCAAAATTAGCATAGCTAGAATGCAAATCTACTCTCATTAATTTATGTATAACATGAGCTATACACTCATGTCACTCTTTTTAGGCTTATAATTCTTGACTTACATTGACATATTTTCATCAAACAAGTGATAAATTAAAACTTTGAATTAAGCAACCAATTTATGGTCATGCTAAGATATTTAGAATACTAATCATGAATGAAACATTTAAAAGAATAATTTTTTTTTATCATGCCATTTGATTTTGTCCTAATCCTTAACTTTGATTCATCTGCATTTATATTTTTAAACTATTTGAACCATTTGCGAAACAAAAATTTCAAATTTATTAAAATAGTACTTAAATAAACCAATTAAAATAACATATTATTTTGGCGTGTATGCTCTATTTCTTATCTCCATTGTGCATTCCACCTCATGCATGAAGGTTTGGCCTGCTCTCAGGACATCAGGATTGGGTTGGTCTGTAGAAGAAACATGAAAGCTCGTTAAGTCGGAAAAATCTCGTCAAGCAAGTTTGGTGCTCACTTAGCAGTCCACAAAACTCGCTCAGCGGGTTAGCCATTAATTACCTTCAGATGTACTTGTTGTGTTTTGTTACATTTTCACACACATTCATGAAAACACACATTCATTAAGAGGATTTCTTAATACACCACCCAAGTTTTTTAGGCACCATGTGAAATTTTATTTTTGCCCCCAGATTCTAGATTTGCACATCCGAACGCACCAAATTTTTAAAAAACGTTGATATGTTCCAGATGTGCACATCCGGAAGAATTTCTGATCTGCAAATCCAGAAAAAATCAAAAGAATTCCATAAAATCATTTACTTCTAAATATAATTAAATCAAATATAATTAAAATTAATAACATTTTTTTAATATAATTAAATCCAATATAATTAAAATCTATATTAATTAAAATCTATATTAATTAAAATTAATATGATATTTAATATGATTAATTTTTTTCAATATAATTAATATGATTAATTTGATATTTAATTTTAAATGATTTTTTTATATTGAAAAAATTAATTTAATTATATTGGATTTAAAATTATATGGTATTTACTTCTAAAATTGGATTTAATTATATTGGTATTTAAAATTATATGGTATTTACTTCTAAATTATATGGTATTTACTTCTAAATTATAATTAAAATTATATGGTATTTACTTCTAAAATTAATTTAATTATATTGAATTTAATTATATTAAAAAAATCATATTAATTTTAATCATATTAATTTTAATTATATTGGATTTAATTAAATTGGATTTAATTATATTGAAAAATCATATTAAGTTTAATTATGTTGGATTTTAATGATATTGGATTTAATTATATTTAGAAGTAAATGATTTTATGGAATTCTTTTGATTTTTTCCGGATTTGCAGATCAGGAATTCTTCCGGATGTGCACATCCGGAACATATCAGCGTTTTTTAAAAATTTGGTGCGTCCGGATGTGCAAATTCGGAATCTGGGGGCAAAAATGAAATTTCACATGGTGCCTAAGAAACTTGGGTGGTGTGATAAGAAACTCTCATTCATTAATTATGGATGAGGTCTAAAGATACTCATATTTTAGGTTCCATTATTATCAATAGATTTCTTTGTATTGTTAGGAACACTTGGGGAGAGTTGTATCGTAGAACCTAACTACTGAAGAACACACAATTATTCCTTCGAGTTCAATTTCTTTTGATTCTTTCATGGTTCATCTTATTCTTAATTGATTTTTTAATAACCTTAAT
Source organism: Lathyrus tuberosus (assembly GCA_022829125.1). NCBI lineage: Eukaryota > Viridiplantae > Streptophyta > Magnoliopsida > Fabales > Fabaceae > Lathyrus > Lathyrus tuberosus. The sequence continues at coordinate 1,194,799 of JALAZF010000274.1, read as the reverse complement.
TATGCTAAGAGTGATTAGAATGATGAATGGTTAATTGATGAGGAATTAGAAGTTCTATTCTAGTCCTAGTCTCTTATTAAGATTTGAGTGACATTAATTAGTGATAAGAATTTAAGTGCAAGGGAAATCTTGTATTTTCATTTGGTCATTTAAAAACCCGAGTTTGAGGAGAGAAATCAAACCTCATTTTCTCTTCATGTTTCTCTATCTTTAAAAAATCAGAACATTTGTAAGTGAGGGGGAGAGGCTAGGGCGCTCGGGAGAAAAGGAGAGGTGGGAGTTCTAATCTTCATCTTCAATTCATGTTTAATTGCAAGGTGGGGGCTCTAATCTTAGGTTATGATCTTGGGAAGCCTAGAAAATTAATGTATGTGGGGGAAGGTTTTATAGACTAAAAGTTCTTGAGGTTTACTTACTTAAGTTCATGAAAAATGCCTGTTATTGTGATGTTTTAGAACCTTGATGATAAAAGTAAAATTGCATGCTTGTTTGCTGGCTGTTATGAAATTATGTAGTAAAATAGAACATGAGAATTACCTACGAAAATTGTAGATTACCCATGAAAAGGTCGTGTTGCCCTGTGGAATTAGTATGGGGGCTGACCTATCACCTATGATCAACACGGCCCGTGTTGGATGACACGCTGAAACTGTGTTGGCCTTTATTTTTACTAAGGGAAGAGTTGGCTTGGGCACATCACACCCATTTTGGGTGGCACGACTCGTCCGTGTTGACCCCAATTTTGGGTGGTCACTTAGCTCATTTCAATGGAGCCGTAACGGTCTTAGTATCCTGTTCAAATAGATTGAGCTAGAATTGCATGACAACCTTTTAGTTGATTAATTAATCGAATAATCATTGATGAATCATGAATTGGTATATTTGAAATGGTAAAAATTGATATAAGAATGAGCGAGAACTCTAGTGGTTTATTAGAAGTACATAGTTGTTCATAAACTTGTGTATGAGCATATTTGTCCCTGTGCACGTATCAAAACACTCTCTTAAAATGAGACAAAATGGGACGTAATGCGGTAAGATGATTTGAGTACATCTATTCACACTCCAAAGATAGGGTAGGGGCGTAATAAGGTGAAATTATTTGAGTACGTTAATTATGTAATTGCTCATGTTGTTATAAATAGAAGCAATAGAATGTGGAAAGACATCAAGCCATAATCTGTGACAGATTCGAATTAAGGGTTACGAAACACGTAATTAAACAATTAGCACCCTGTTTTATATTGAAATGGTAAGTAGTACAACCATTTATAATCCATATAATTAATAAGTGTGCATGTGATTGTGATGAATAAACAATAGCACATTTGAACTTCAAGATTAAGTTTCTATTTAATTCTAATATTATCATTTTATGAACAAATAAGGATTGTGTGGTTTATGCTTGCTTTGGTAGTCACAGCCATATCTAATGTTATCACCATCTGTGTTCATAACTTCAAAACATTCAAATTTTTATGCATCAAATATATTATCATGAATATTAGATGATATTTGTTCCACAACTTCAAAACCTTCGAATTTATGTGTTCATGACTTCAAATTTTTATCTGTGGTATTCATGATTTATATTACTATTTTTATGTGAGTATTAAAATATCATCCTCTTATTAAATCTGAGAAATATTTATATTGATGCAAGATTTTTTTGTTATTAACAAAAACTGTTAGTGCACAAGGTGATGATGAAAATAAAAGAGTAAGAGATTATTTATTGTTCTGCAATAACAGCTACAAAAACTGTAAGAAAGATGATGGATAAAATAAATGACAGCTACTACTAGTCTATTTATACTCAAATACTAGGGCCACATAGGCAACATACTAAAATACTAAATTACCCTTCAATACCGTCCCTTAATTTATGATTTCCTAATAAAAAATAACAACACCAATTCTATCCCTTAAGTGGAGAAATTGATCCGTCTTGATCGCCTTTGTCAGAACATCTTCAAGTTGCTTCTGGGTGCTACAGTGCACAACTTCTAGCACCCCATTCTGGACTTGACTTCTCAGAAAATGATACTTTGTCTCAATATGCTTGCTTCTCTCGTACATAACTGGGTTCTTGGCATGATTGATTGCAGACTTGTTATCAATAATCAACTTTAGAGGTTTGTTTACTTTGATCTTCAGATCCTGCAGCAAATTCAGAAGCCATACAACTTGACCTGCAACTACAACACCTACGATGTACTCAGCTTCACACGTTGACAGTGCAACAATAGGTTGCTTCTTGAAACACCAAGAAATAGAACCTCCCAGAAACTTAAACAAGTATCCAGAAGTACTTCTCCTGTAAACTCTATCTCCACACCAATCAAAGTCTGAGTAACTCAACAGTTCTGAATTAGTCTTTCTTTCAGAAGGGAATAACACTCCATACTTCAGAGTTACCTTGATATACCTCGGAATCCTGACAGCAGCTTAGTAATGAGACCACTTGGGTTTACTCATGAACCTACTAACTGTTCCAACTGCATAACAGATATTAGGTCTGGTATTACACAGATACCTCACAGAATCAGAATCCAATTTGTGATTGGTTTCTGAAGGTGTGACAGCAACCTTACAATTCTGCAGCTTAAATCTCTTCAGAAGCTCAAGTTTATACTTCAGCTGATGCAAAATGATACCCTTCCCAGAGTACATAAACTCTATCCCTAGAAAATATGTCATTTTCTCGAGGTTAGTCATTTCAAACTTATTCATCAACACCTTCTTAAACTTGGCTATCTCTTGTTCAAAACTCCCTGTCAGCAATATGTCATTAACATACAGACACACCAGAATCATATTGCCTTCAGAGGTATGCTGAACATAAACACCGTACTCCATCTCACATTTATGAAACCCCTGCTCCTTGAAGAATGAATTAATCTTCAGATTCCAAGCTCCGGGCGCTTGCTTCAATCCATACAAAGCTTTATGTAATATGTACACCATCCCTTCCTGATTCCTTTTAACAAATCCAGGAGGTTGTGACACATATACCTCTTCTTGTAATTGACCGTTCAGAAATGCAGATTTCACATCTAAATGCATCAGAGGCTAATTCCTGTTAGCAGCTATTGCAATTACCAGTTTGATTGTTTCATGTCTCGCTACAGGTGCAAACACTTCAGAATAATCCACCCAGGTTTCTATAGAAATCCTCTTACTACTAACCTCACTTTGTGTTTGAAAATTGATCCATCTGGCTTTAGCTTCACCTTGAAAATCCATCTGACGCTGATGGCTTTCTTGTCCTTTGGAAGCTTAGTCAACTTCCAAGGCTTATTTCTTTCAATAGCCTTAAGTTCTTCTTTCATGGCCTTCAGGAAAACTTTCTTCTTAAGGGCGTCTTCTTTACTTACTGGTTTAGAGTCTACTACTATGGCACACTGAATAACCTCTCCCTCAGAGTCTATTTCAGTATCTCGTAGAATGTTATACTCTAAAAATCTTCTCGGGATGTTTCTGACTCTCTGTGGCCTCTGACCTCGTTCAGAATCTCCCTTTCAGATGCTGGAACCCCAGAAGTTCTATTTTAAGAAGCTTCTCCTTCAGAAGCTCTTGCTTCCGAAGGTTGACCTCCTCCAGAACCTTGACCACCATCAGAGTCTGAACCAGAAGCTCTTGCTCCCAGAATCTGAATCACCACCAGAATCTGAATCATAATCATCTTCACCTTCTGAGTCTCCTTCAGAGTCAGAATCACCATCAGAATCAGACTCGCCTTTAGAGTCTACTCCATCTTCAGAATCTTCTCTAGCTTCTTGCTCATCTTTAGAAACTTCTAATTCTGACTTTTCTTCAAAAGTTCTCACGCCAGATTTGGATTGAGACTTATTCCAATCCCAAGCTTCTGATTCCTTTACAATAACGTCTCTGCTAAATTCAAATTTATTAGTTTCAGGATAATAAAGCTTGTACGCACCTGTATTGTGGTACCCCACCGGTAACATTAGTTTGCTTCTATCATCCAGCTTTTGTCTTCTAGCTTTTGGAACATGTTTGTAACATATAGAACCAAACACCTTCAGATGGATAACACTTTACTTTTCTCCAGTCCACTTCTAAATATGAACTATTTCCTTCAATTTCTTTGTTGGACATCTGTTGAGCACATATGTTATAGTAGAAACAGCTTCTACCCATAAGGTGTGAGGAAGCTTCTTTTCCTTCAGCATGCTTCTCGTCATATTAGGCAAAGTACGATTTCTTCTCTCAGCAAGACCATAATGTTGAGGAGTATAAGGAGCAGTAACCTCATGCTCAATTCCATTCTCCTCACAGAACTTTCTGAACTTAGTGGAGTTATACTCACCTCCACCATCGGTTCTGAGAGTCTGACCACTCTGATTCTCAGCCTTCATTCTAAATTTTGTGGATTCAGCAAACACCTCATGTTTGAACTTTATAAGGGATACCCGTGTCATCCTTGTGAATTCATCAAAAAATGACACGAAGTATTTATTCCCTCCAATCGATGCTATTGGAAATGGACCACACACATCAGAGTGCACTACTCCCAAGGCATGCTTTGCTCTTGAAGCTACTTCTTACCCAAATGGTAATCTTGGTTGTTTTCCTTCCATACCCACTTTGCATGATTTCTCATGCTTCTTAATTGTAGGAATTCCATGTACCAGCTTCTTCGAATTCAGATGGCCTAAGGTTCTGAAATTTAGATGACCAAATATTTTGGTCGTTGTATTTACTCATGAACCTACTAACTGTTCCAACTGCATAACAGATATCAGGTCTGGTATTACACAGATACCTCACAGAATCAGAATCCAATTTGTGATTGGTTTCTGAAGGTGTGACAGCAACCTTACAATTCTGCAGGTCAAATCTCTTCAGAAGCTCAAGTTTATACTTCAGCTGATGCAAAATGATACCATTCCCAGAGTACATAAACTCTATCCCTAGAAAATATGTCATTTTCTCGAGGTTAGTCATTTCAAACTTATTCATCAGCACCTTCTTAAACTTGGCTATCTCTTGTTCAAAACTCCCTGTCAGCAATATGTCATCAACATACAGACACACCAGAATCATATTGCCTTCAGAGGTATTGAAATTCTGGTACAGATGTGTGATGTCTTGTGTAATGTCACAATATCGCAATCTGCCGAACAAGGCAATAATAGAAACAGTAAATGAACACAATCAATTGTTCACCCAGTTCGGTTCAACCAACCTACATCTGGGGGCATACCAAGCCAGGAAGGAAGTCCACTATTAGTAGTATCAAATTACAGACTCAACAGACCAGTTGACAATCTACCTAATTTAATCACTACCCAATGACCCTTCTACCTAAGTCCTCCCTAGGTAAGAGACTCCATCTCACTTCCAATCATCTCGATGATGTCTAGCAGTCAACTACACCGTCACTGCATCAACAACTTGATTCCTTAAACTTTTCTATTACATAGACTTTGGAAGACACACTTCCATGACAATACCTAGACATGACCCTCATGACTAAGACCAATACTTAGAGTTGCTTAACAGCTTCCTCCAAGAACAATACATCTCTTACCTACAGGCTTCGAGATAAACACGATGACCATCCCACAAACTGGGTGGTTCATCAACCAACACAGCCCTTATAATCTACATGATGGCTGGCTTCCTAAAACTAGGTTACAATGCTTCTATTTATAACCTATTTCCCAACTGGATTTGGGCCTTCAAATCATATCAAATCTTCTGTTCCAAATCTCCAAAAGATTCTGCTACTAAATAGATATTCAATTAAATCCTCAATCAAATCTTCAATTAAATCTTCAATCATTAACTCTAAATATTCTCCATATCATTTCCAGGATATTATGTATCTTTTAAATCTTCACTATTCAGCTGCAAGATCTTCTCCAAATATCTGATTTGATTTGAATTTAAAAACAGATTTTATCTTCAAATCTTTTCAAATCTTTCAGCCCTAAAAATAGCAACAAGATCTGCTCCACTTATGATTGCACCAGAATATATCTTTACCAAGATATTCGCCTACAATCTCTCACTCTCTTCAGTAGAATATTTCTCCAATAACAGAAACACGCGCAGTCCTAAAAACACAGCAGACTAATGTTCTGGTATAGTGATGTCAAGACATCGCATGTGACATCACACTTCAGCACTCTAACTCTTCAACACCCTAATATTCTGCAATCAAAAACCACACAGATGGTTTTCTGATGTTCTGTCAACTGATGTCAAGACATCACGAATAACATCAGACCACAAAACTGCACCCCTGCAACAGCTGATGATAAGAACCAATGTTATGACATCAGACATATGACATCAACATTGTTCAACTTTGTTTTACCAAAATTCCAGCCAACACAAGAACTAACAATCTCCCCCTTTGGCTAATTTTGGCTAAAACAAACTCTGCCATAAAAACACCTCCTCAACACGCTGCACAAACTCACTAACCAGCAGCAACAAAAACCAACAAGCTGCATAAACTCACTTTCACACCAGCATAGGGCAAACTCCCCCTCAAACCAAGAACCATGGCAACTTTCTCCCCCTTTTTAGCCACAATTTGACAAACTCTGAACATAGCAGCAAGCACAAAATTTCAAAAGCAACCTCTGAGTCATCCAACCAATATACTCAGACCAGAGCACGCAGACTAATCTCCATCTCACAATAGCTGAACAAACCTACTTCTCTCCCCCTTAATTTCTGCACTTCTGCACTATAACAACAGCAATCAGCTACATCCTCTGCAGCATATGACAATTGTACTCTTGGCTCTGATGCTCTGACATTTGTACTCTTTGATACTCTTGGCTACTTCTCCCCCTATCTAAGATAACACATGCTCCTTAAATGAATGGAAAACATAAGACTCATCTTCATGTCTTCAAGAGCGCACTTTCTGTTCAACACACCTGATCTTGGCAAGCTGATCAACTTCTCTCTGAAATATCCACAAGAATGATCACACTGAACTCCTTGATCATAACACAGTCATTCCCTACTCTTCATCTTCAGATTTCCAAGCAATCAATACCTGATCTACTTTAGTCTTCTCTACATTCTCCATCTAAGGCAGACCTTCTACTTCATCATTCTCCCGTATGACTAGGTAGACTCCCCTTAGGCATAATGTAGGCACCAATCTTCTGAACCAGGGCATAATTTTCCTTCACCAAGGATATTCAACCAGATAATGTCCCAACATAAGTTAGAACATCTGTCCCACGCCAAGATATCATCACCATGATTCTTGATAGGTTCCACCAACTGGACTTACTATAGCATAGTAATCTAAAGAACTAGAGAAATAAGCTCTCAACCACCTTCAAGAAGAGTAATCTCCTTGAGTCTTCAACTCATCACCCTTCTGCCCAAGAGTAACTTATTCCAAGACAAACCTCAATGATAACCAGCTGTCACACTCTGATCATCTTGATTCTTCGAATCCACTTCTGAGCTTAACCAAATGCCACAGTTTTGATCACCTCATTCACGAATCCTCATATGAAAACAGTCAAATGCCACATTTTGACCTTTTTCATGTTTGTCAGAACTCTCACACAGGTATCTACCAAGGAAACTTGATCTTCAAGTCACATGTTCCACTTACTCAAAAGCAAACACACTTAGACTCCCTAAGCCATGAACATCTTCTCCTTCCTGCAGCTCCCGCAAACTGCCATAAGAACGATCTTTTTGAAGCATCCCATCATTCCTGTAGATCACCCTATCATTAGCTGATGTGCCACATCACCAGCTGAGACTCCTGATGTTGAGCTAGATGTCAGAACATCCAACTGTTGAATTCAGCTCAACCTTCTGCCACTCAGAAGAACCTCCTCCCTTTGCAGAAACAGATTTCCATGCTCTCATAGACTTGATTCAACAATCAAGTTTGAGTAGACAACCTCCATCCTGCTTAGAAACTCCAAAGACTTCAAACCTACCACATCTGAATCTTCAGAGAATAAGTAGTCCAAGACTACCCCATAGCTATACCAAAGAATGCCACTTCCCTTAGTAGAGCCGTCAGTAGAAAGCCAGAGATAACTGCCACTTATCCTCGACCTTCACAACCAGAGCAAACCCCATGCTCCAAACTACTTAGATCAGAAATAAACTGATCCAAGCTATAACCATCACGAATATGATGTCTTCATAGTCTGCATCTTCAACAGCATAATTCAGGTCGTCACACACATCAGACAACTGCCAAGCTCCCAACAAGGTCTTCATTCACACACTTCTGATACAATAAGCTGATAAGGATACCTCAGGTTGTCATCTTCAAACATCAAGCTGCTCCATCATGGCCCACAAAAATAAATATCCAGACACAGATTTGCATAATTCTCTAGACAAATACCCAGTCTCCCGTCAAAGTATTTACCCTTATGCACAACATCACTAATAGACAAATACTAAGTCTCCCGTCAAAGTATCTACTATTAGACAGAATAAGATTACCTTCTCACACAAGGCATGACATTTGGTCTGACATACTTTTATGCACACTTGTGGCATTAGCTGATCCCTCTTTTATAAATTCACACTGCTGATCACTTCAGATTAGGTAAGTGGCTTGATCTGATACTTCACCATGAGCATAACTAACATCTTTGGCTGAGGAAGCAATGAACTGAAATGATGTTTCAACATCAGTCTAAATCACATTAAACATCTACTATGGCTTTGGAAACAACAACCACACAAGAGGATCGACCATCAGCATCTGAGCAACCTTCAAGATCACACTCTTCTAGAAGCTTCTTCTTATAAGCACAAGGTTCAGACCTCTTGTCAAACTTAAGAGTGATAACTTCTGTATAAACAAACCCTAGACAATCTTCTACTTCCAATCCTTCAAGCCACAAAACTGAAAGAGCTCAAGCAAACACCAATTGACCACAGGCTGAAAAACCCTGCTACTGCACACAATCTCTTGGATGCCTTTTCCTTTTTTTTTTCAACCAGCTCCTGCATAATCTGCTAATGTCGAGACATTAGAATAGACATATTAAGCTCAACTCCTTTCTTGATAAAACTTCCTCCAGTTCATGATCAGAACCAAGTATCTTATCATAACCAGGAAGATCCTTCTAGTTAGGCCACCATGACTAAGCTTAAGAGAAAACTTATCAAGATCTTCACTCCCGCATGAACGATTTGACAGTGATACTCTTTTGATTTGGCTCCACCCTCTTCTTTTACCATCAGGAAACTAGATAAGGAAGGAATCACTGTTCAGATTGGTCTTCAAAGCCTTCCATGTCATACAGTCTTTAAACACCTACTCACTTATCCAATGAGTGACACTATATTGATCATTTCTTGACCAATGTACATATCTAAGACATGTTTCTTGAAGGAACCTTCTTAGACACACAACCCAGATGCCTCCTCTTCCAAGCCAGGAGTAGGTTCCAAACAGATGTGATCAATACACATATGTTTAGCCCCCAAGCATCTGTTATGCTGACAGGATTCTGCACAATCTGCTGGTTTTATGTTCTAACATCAGGTAGGACATAAGTTCTCTTCACACCAAAAGATCCTTTAACACAGCCCAGGGAATGACCATGTAGGGTTGAAGGCAAGAATAGATGGCTTCTAACTTTCTTCAGATCTCTTTTCAACAAGCTCATATAAGAGTTCCTTTATGAGTGGACTTGGGATAAACCACAAGTATCTTAGGCAACTCTAGTTGAAGATATCCTCAAGTATCACCACACCATTTGATACATCTTCAGAGGAGAACAGAATGTTGCAGCCTTAACACACAACCACCAGGAATTTTCCATCAGATATATATATATATATATGCAGCGGAAACCATACCAGAAAACTCCTCTACAGCCTTCAGGCACAACATAGTAACCCTTGCACAAACACGACACTCCATGTGCACTCGGTCAACATAGGTTTGAAAATAAGTCAAACCACAAAGCAGCTCACCACCAAGGCTACAAGCCTGATAACTTCATTCTCCACTTCAAGGGATCTCTATGAACTGGCCAAGTCCACAACTTCAGCAACTATCTTCCTTGCATACGAACCAGAAAGTATCTTCCCTAGATCTCATCCAGAAACAGACAGGATGCCTGCTCTGATACCAATTGAAATTCTGGTACAGATGTGTGATGTCTTGTGTAATGTCACAACATCGTAATCTGCTGAACAAGGCAATAATAGAAATAGTAAATGAACACAATCAATTGTTCACCCAGTTCGGTTCAACCAACCTACATCTGGGGGCATACCAAGCCAGGAAGGAAGTCCACTATTAGTAGTATCAAATTACAGACTCAACAGACCAATTGACAATCTACCTAATTTAATCACTACCCAATGACCCTTCTACCTAAGTCCTCCCTAGGTAAGAGACTCCATCTCACTTCCAATCATCTCGATGATGTCTAGCAGTCAACTACACCGTCACTGCATCAACAGCTTGATTCCTTAAACTTTTCTATTACATAGACTTTGGAAGACACACTTCCATGACAATACCTAGACATGACCCTCATGACTAAGACCAATACTTAGAGTTGCTTAACAGCTTCCTCCAAGAACAATACATCTCATACCTACAGGCTTCGAGATAAACACGATGACCATCCCACAAACCGGGTGGTTCATCAACCAACACAGCCCTTATAATCTACATGATGGCTGGCTTCCTAAAACTAGGTTACAATGCTTCTATTTATAACCTATTTCCCAACTGGATTTGGGCCTTCAAATTATATCAAATCTTCTGTTTCAAATCTCCAAAAGATTCTGCTACTAAATAGATCTTCAATTAAATCCTCAATCAAATCTTCAATTAAATCTTCAATCATTAACTCTAAATATTCTCCATATCTTTATCCAATAAATTCAGCTCCACATAATATTTTCAGGATATTATGTATCTTTTAAATCTTCATTATTCAGCTGCAAGATCTTCTCCAAAGATCTGATTTGATTTGAATTTAAAAACAAATTTTATCTTCAAATCTTTTCAAATCTTTCAGCCCTAAAAATAGCAACAAGATCTGCAACAAGATCTGCTCCACTTATGATTGCACCAGAATATATCTTTACCAAGATATTTGCCTACAATCTCTCACTCTCTTCAGTAGAATATTTCTCCAATAACAGAAACACGCGCAGTCCTAAAAACACAGCAGACTGATGTTCTGGTATAGTGATGTCAAGACATCGCATGTGACATCACACTTCAGCACTCTAACTCTTCAACACCCTAATATTCTGCAATCAAAAACCACACAGATGGTTTTCTGATGTTCTGTCAACTGATGTCAAGACATCACGAATAACATCAGACCACAAAACTGCACCCCTGCAACAGCTGATGATAAGAACCAATGTTATGACATCAGACATATGACATCAACATTGTTCAACTTTGTTTTACCAAAATTCCAGCCAACACAAGAACTAACAGGTATGCTGAACATAAACACCGTACTCCATCTCACATTTATGAAACCCCTGCTCCTTGAAAAATGAATTAATCTTCAGATTCCAAGCTCCGGGCGCTTGCTTCAATCCATACAAAGCTTTATGTAATATGTACACCATCCCTTCCTGATTCTTTTTAACAAATCCAGGAGGTTGTGACACATATACCTCTTCTTGTAATGGACCGTTCAGAAATGCAGATTTCACATCTAAATGCATCAGAGGCTAATTCCTGTTAGCAGCTATTGCAATTACCAGTTTGATTGTTTCATGTCTCGCTACAGGTGCAAACACTTCAGAATAATCCACCCAGGTTTCTATAGAAATCCTCTTGCTACTATCCTCACTTTGTGTTTGAAAATTGATCTATCTGGCTTTAGCTTCACCTTGAGAATCCATCTGACGCTGATGGCTTTCTTGTCATTTGGAAGCTTAGTCAAATTCCAAGGCTTGTTTCTTTCAATAGCCTTAAGTTCTTCTTTCATGGCCTTCAGGCAAACTTTCTTCTTGAGGGCGTCTTCTTTACTTACTGGTTTAGAGTCTACTACCATGGCACACTGAATAACCTCTCCCTCAGAGTCTATTTCAGTAACTCCTAGAATGTCATACTCTAAAAATCTTCTCGGGATGTTTCTGACTCTCTGTGGCCTCTGACCTCGTTCAGAATCTCCCTTTCAGATGCTGGAACCCCAGAAGTTCTATTTTCAGAAGCTTCTCCTTCAGAAGCTCTTGCTTCAGAAGGTTGACCTCCTCCAGAACCTTGACCACCTTCAGGGTCTGAACCAGAAGCTCTTGCTCCCAGAATCTGAATCACCACCAGAATCTGAATCATAATCATCTTCACCTTCTGAGTCTCCTTCAGAGTCAGAATCACCATCAGAGTCAGACTCGCCTTCAGAGTCTACTCCATCTTTAGAATCTTCTCTAGCTTCTTGCTCATCTTCAGAAACTTTTAATTCTGACTTTTCTTCAAAAGTTCTCACGCCAGATTTGGATTGAGACTTATTCCAATCCCAAGCTTCTGATTCCTTTACAATAACGTCTCTGCTGAATTCAAATTTATTAGTTTCAGGATAATAAAGCTTGTACGCACCTGTATTGTGGTACCCCACCGGTAACATTAGTTTGCTTCTATCATCCAGCTTTTGTCTTCTAGCTTTTGGAACATGTTTGTAACATGTAGAACCAAACACCTTCAGATGGATAACACTTTACTTGTCTCCAGTCCACTTCTAAATATGAACTATTTCCTTCAATTTCTTTGTTGGACATCTGTTGAGCACATATACTATAGTAGAAACAACTTCTACCCATAAGGTGTGAGGAAGCTTCTTCTCCTTCAGCATGCTTCTCGTCATATTAGGAAAAGTACGATTTCTTCTCTCAACAAGACCATTATGTTGAGGAGTATAAGGAGAAGGAACCTCATGCTCAATTCCATTCTCCTCACAGAACTTGCTGAACTTAGTGGAGTTATACTCACCTCCACCATCGGTTCTGAGAGTCTGACCACTCTGATTCTCAGCCTTCATTCTGAATTTTGTGGATTCAGCAAACACCTCATGTTTGAACTTTATAAGGGATACCCGTGTCATCCTTGTGAATTCATCAAAAAATGACACGAAGTATTTATTCCCTCCAATCGATGCTATTGGAAATGAACCACACACATCAGAGTGCACTACTCCCAAGGCATGCTTTGCTCTTGAAGCTACTTCTTACCCAAATGGTAATCTTGGTTGTTTTCCTTCCATACCCACTTTGCATGATTTCTCATGCTTCTTAATTGTAGGAATTCCATGTACCAGCTTCTTCGAATTCAGATGGCCTAAGGTTATGAAATTTAGATGACCAAATATTTTGGTCGTTGTATTTACTCATGAACCTACTAACTGTTCCAACTGCATAACAGATATCAGGTCTGGTATTACACAGATACCTCACAGAATCAGAATCCAATTTGTGATTGGTTTCTGAAGGTGTGACAACAACCTTACAATTCTGCAGCTTAAATCTCTTCAGAAGCTCAAGTTTATACTTCAGCTGATGTAAAATGATACCATTCCCAGAGTACATAAACTCTATCCCTAGAAAATATGTCATTTTCTCGAGGTTAGTCATTTCAAACTTATTCATCAGCACCTTCTTAAACTTGGCTATCTCTTGTTCAAAACTCCCTGTCAGCAATATGTCATCAACATACAGACACACCAGAATCATATTGCCTTCAGAGGTATGCTGAACATAAACACCGTACTCCATCTCACATTTATGAAACCCCTGCTCCTTGAAAAATGAATTAATCTTCAGATTCCAAGCTCCGGGCGCTTGCTTCAATCCATACAAAGCTTTATGTAATATGTACACCATCCCTTCCTGATTCCTTTTAACAAATCCAAGAGGTTGTGACACATATACCTCTTCTTGTAATGAACCGTTCAGAAATGCAGATTTCACATCTAAATGCATCAGAGGCTAATTCCTGTTAGCAGCTATTGCAATTACCAGTTTGATTGTTTCATGTCTCGCTACAGGTGCAAACACTTCAGAATAATCCACCCAGGTTTCTATAGAAATCCTCTTGCTACTAACCTCACTTTGTGTTTGAAAATTGATCCATCTGGCTTTAGCTTCACCTTGAAAATCCATCTGACGCTGATGGCTTTCTTGTCCTTTGGAATCCTAGTCAACTTCCAAGGCTTGTTTCTTTCAATAGCCTTAAGTTCTTCTTTCATGGCCTTCAGGCAAAATTTCTTCTTGAGGGCGTCTTCTTTACTTACTGGTTTAGAGTCTACTACTATGGCACACTGAATAACCTCTCCCTCAGAGTCTATTTCAGTAACTCCTAGAATGTCATACTCTAAAAATCTTCTCGGGATGTTTCTGACTCTTTGTGGCCTCTGACCTCGTTCAGAATCTCCCTTTCAGATGCTGGAACCCCAGAAGTTCTATTTTCAGAAGCTTCTCCTTCAGAAGCTCTTGCTTCAGAAGTTTGACCTCCTCCAGAACCTTGACCACCTTCAGGGTCTGAACCAGAAGCTCTTGCTCCCAGAATCTGAATCACCACCAGAATCTGAATCATAATCATCTTCACCTTCTGAGTCTCCTTCAGAGTCAGAATCACCATCAGAGTCAGTCTCGCCTTCAGAGTCTACTCCATCTTTAGAATCTTCTCTAGCTTCTTGCTCATCTTCAGAAACTTCTAATTCTGACTTTTCTTCAAAAGTTCTCACGCCAGATTTGGATTGAGACTTATTCCAATCCCAAGCTTCTGATTCCTTTACAATAACGTCTCTGCTGAATTCAAATTTATTAGTTTCAGGATAATAAAGCTTGTACGCACCTGTATTGTGGTACCCCACCGGTAGCATTAGTTTGCTTCTATCATCCAGCTTTTGTCTTCTAGCTTTTGGAACATGTTTGTAACATATAGAACCAAACACCTTCAGATGGATAACACTTTACTTGTCTCCAGTCCACTTCTAAATATGAACTATTTCCTTCAATTTCTTTGTTGGACATCTGTTGAGCACATATGCTATAGTAGAAACAGCTTCTACCCATAAGGTGTGAGGAAGCTTCTTCTTCTTTAGCATGCTTCTCGTCATATTAGGCAAAGTACGATTTCTTCTCTCAGCAAGACCATTATGTTGAGGAGTATAAGGAGCAGTAACCTCATGCTCAATTCCATTCTCCTCACAGAACTTTCTGAACTTAGTGGAGTTATACTCACCTCCACCATCGATTCTGAGAGTCTGACCACTCTGATTCTCAGCCTTCATTCTGAATTTTGTGGATTCAGCAAACACCTCATGTTTGAACTTTATAAGGGATACCCGTGTCATCCTTGTGAATTCATCAAAAAATGACACGAAGTATTTATTCCCTCCAATCGATGCTATTGGAAATGGACCACACACATCAGAGTGCACTACTCCCAAGGCATGCTTTTCTCTTGAAGCTACTTCTTACCCAAATGGTAATCTTGGTTGTTTTCCTTCCATACCCACTTTGCATGATTTCTCATGCTTCTTAATTGTAGGAATTCCATGTACCAGCTTCTTCGAATTCAGATGGCCTAAGGTTCTGAAATTTAGATAACCAAATATTTTGTGCCACAACTCACTTACCTTCACAACACTTGTTGCACTAAGGCATTCAGAGTCTACAGTTCTGACATTCACCTTGAATGTTTTATTCCTTCCCTGTTCTGACTCCATAATTAACTTCTAATTACAGTCATACAGCTTCAAAAGATTGTCCTTCATGGTAACTGAAAAACCTTTCTCAATTAGTTGCCCTACACTCATCAGATTGCTTTTCATGCCAGGTAGATACCACACATTCTGGATCAATGCTGTTTTCCCATTGTTCAGAACGACTCTGACATTTCCCATACCTTCAGCGTTGAGGTATTTATCATCAGCACATTTGATCTTTGTCCTCTTTCTAGAGTCAAAGTCAACCAGCCATTTCATATCTCCAGTAAGATGATTTGAGCAGCCAGTGTCCATATACCACCAGTCTGTCAAATTCGTATCATCAGATTCAGAATCCATCAGTAGCACAAATTCATCATCAGAATCTCTTCTGGCTTCATTTGCTTCTTCTGACTTCCTTTTCTTGTTTGACCAACAATCAACAGCAAAGTGGCCAAACTTCTTACAACAGTAACATTGGATCTTCTTCCTATCATACCTCTCTTTTCCCTTCTGAGCATTCTTCTGCCTATCAGAAGTTGAGGTTTCTGACTTTTGAACACCATCAGATCTTCTCTTGGCTTTTGACCAAGACTGCTTCTGATGCTTCTTACCAGAATCTGCTTTCAGAGCCTACTTCTCTACTTCTCTTTCAGAAGTTCTCTCAGTCAGACACAACTCTTATGCTTCTAGACTGCTTTGCAGCTCTTCACTTCTCATGGTGTTTAGATCCTTAGAATGTTTTATTTCTACCACAATGTAATCAAACTGAGGAGTAAGGGATCTCAATACCTTCTCAATGATTACTTGTTCAGAAAGGGTTTCTCCACAAGCTTTCATCTCATTCATGATCATAATCACTCTGGAGATGTACTCAGATACATTCTCGTTGGCCTTCATGTTGAGATTCTCATACTTCTTTCATAGAGACTGAAGCTTCACCTTTTTCACTGATGCGTCACCACCATAACACCTAACCAGTGTGTCCCACGCAACATTCTTTGTCGTTGAATCAACGATTTTCTCAATCACGTTCACATCCACACACTGATGGATGTAGAACATCGCCTTTTGATCTTTCTTCCTCAGATCATGCTGAGCATTTCTCTGCGCATCAGTTGCATTTTCTGGAAGTGTAACTAGAATGTAACCATAGTTGACGAGATTAAGAACATCATGAGCGCCAAACAACACACGCATCTGAATCATCCAAGGATTCTAGTTCTTGCCATCGAACACTGGAACTAGTGCTCCGACAACTGTTTCTGTTCATCTTCAACCTTGTGCAAGTCACGCAGATCTCACCAAACACAATGTTTCCTAATCCCGCAGAATCAAAAAATGTGATTCTGTTATGATTCCGTTCAAGATACAACACGAATTCAAGAAACAAAATCAATCACACAACGCATCACCGTTTCACTCGTGTTTCCCGTGGATCCGAACCAGAGCTCTAGGTACCAATTGTTAGTGCACAAGGCGATGAAAACAAAAGGAATGGGAGAATATTTATTGCTTTGCAATGACGACTACAAAAGCTATAAGAAAGATGATGAATAAAATAAATGACAACTACTAATAGTCTATTTATACTCAAATACTTGGGCCACATAGGCAATATACTAAAATACTAAATTACCCTTCAATAAAAACAAGGGACTTCCATGAGGATGTGTGTGCTGCATAAGCTATCACAAATTTACTGGATGTCGTCATTGATATTGTCAGAGGCAAGTGCAGTTCCTCCTTTGCAAACTTAATGACTAAAGACTTCCAATGATTCTAGCAAGTTATCCTATACTAGAAATATTGGCATTGATCCTACGTCAGAATTTTCATCATACACAAATAAAAGAGATATTGTAAAATTACAAGTAAGATGTTCTGTTGATGAAAACAGTTATATCACTATACTAGCACTTTGATTCATCTACAGTTTAGAATTTCATTCTTCTGTCAAATGTCAAAGAAAAATCTTCGAGACACTACTACAAATAAGATATTTTACGACAAAGCTTTCACCTCGAACGATAAAAAATCGAGGGGATATATCCTGGGAGTGTCATGTTCTATTTTAAAAAATATTTATATACAACCTATTCACTCAGTTTTCTTAAAAGGCGAAGGACACTACACCAAAAATGACTTTTACTAGCGCACCTTAGACAACGCTTTTATGCAAAAGCGCTGCTATAAGTTAAATAAAAAATAAAACACGGAAACTGTATACGAAAAAGAGTAAAAGCGCTGCTAAAAAGGCCTACCTTAGACAGCGCTTTTTTAAAAGCGCTGGTAAAGGACCACATTAGCCAGCGCTTTTTGAAAAGCGCTGTCTAAGGTCTTATTAATTAAAATAAAAAATTGCATAGTATGAGTATTCTAACCAAGTAGGAAGTCGCGATTCGTGTGATACACACCATGATAACTTTGTTCCCATTTGGTCAAATTCCTACTCGCCCTTCTTTGTTATGGTGTGGCATAAGGCGGGCTAGCCAAGGAATTCACATCACAATTTCAAGAATGAAAGCTCATATTAACAGGCCATGCTATCAGAAACAAATACATGTGCCGCCATTCGCCACGAGGTACTTTGAGCTAGAATTTGAAAAAGAACAAGACTGGTTTGGATATTTGAACCTGGAAAAAGAAAGTAGATTTAAGCAAAATAGACATAAGTTTCGTATTCAGTCGAATTCAACAAAGTTTTCATTAAGAATACAAAGCACTTAAGCAAGCAACTGAACCTGAGTGTCTCATTCTCTTGGTTCTTGGAGAAAAGCAGGTTGTTCCTATTGGTGATTATTGTCAGCTTGGCCCGGTTATTATATGCGAGAAACCATCCCACCCGCCTTGTTCTATTTGTTGTCAAACCAATTAAGTTGAATGCATCCTTGCCTTTCGGAATTTCCCTCAAACAGTTTTTCATGAAGGCGCCCTACCGAATAGTATCACTGTTAGCCTGAAATCATCCTCAAAAGAAATTAGAAGAAAAAACCTCCATGTTCATTTACTCATTACGATTACGTATATGCCCAACACATGAAGTTATTGCCATAACCACTTTTCACGGTTGGAGAATAATAACCTCAAAAAGAAAGTTGATTATACCCTGTGCCTAAGGTTATTGACAGCACTGTAGTCAATATTGAAACATTGAATCCTGCTAAGTGTTGCGAGAAGATAGACGTCCCTATTGAATCTACTGAATGTCACGAATCTGCAAAAGAATATATGCAGAAAAAAACCGCATGTCAAGGCTTTTAAAGAAGAGAATAATGTAATAAATGTCAAACCTCACCTGCTAAAGCATCAAAGCAACAAGTGTAGGAGGGCCTCGATGATTGTTGGCATATTTGAAGGTTCACCTGGTATGATTACAGGGTATCCTATAAGAGACCGGAACCCTCTTTGGCACTCTTTTTTTTTCTTTGCGTTTGAATGACTGGCTTCAGACTTGGATTAAGCTTCGTTTCCCTCACAGTTGCCATAATAAAGTTTAATATAATCAAAGCAGTTGAAGTAAAATTGGAAGGGAACTCATCGTAATATCGCATATAATTAGACATGAGAATAATTGAGAATCAACAGCCGCCAAAATTTGAAAATAGCAGACATGAATCAAACATCATCAATCAGTTTCCAAACAACATTCCAAAATTTCCAAAACCGGATCAGAAATGTTCCTACAGCATTCAAGAACAAAATCACAACCAAACAGACATGTTTACAACCTATTCAAAGACAAGAATCAACCGTTTTAAACTAGTTTCCAAAACATCTCAGACAACAATTATTCTCTTCCAAAATTAATCCAACATGTCTCAGACACAATTTCAAAAACTTACCTAAGTCAGACAAACATGTTCAGACAACATTTAAAGACATTCAAAAGCAAATTTTCTTTTGATGAGTTTTCTTACCAATAAAAAGGCATTCACACGCATCAGGGAGGGGGAAGGGGAGCAGAAATTCAAACCTTCGCATAACCAAAATTCAAAACATATCTTGTACGGCCAAATTCATCAAGCCAAAACCACTCCCAGAAACATAAAAAATTTCAAAAAAAAACCAGCATAAACCAAATCAATACACAACCAAAAATTCGACCAAATTCATAAAAACATTCACAAACCATACACAAGCAGAGCCACAGAACTTTCAATCCATACCATTTTTCAGAAAGATTCATATACATATCAGAGGACTTCACCACACACACAACGTAAAGAGGCGAAAGAGAGGAATTTTCAACTTATCTGTGAGAAGCCGCTCGCCAACGACCACCTCACCCCGCCATCGCTGCAAGCCTCTCCCTTTTCGCTCAATTGCTTTCGTTTTTCTTATTTTGCCCTTATTTGTGACATGTAATATGTAAATCGTGAAATCATAGTGAAATTGGGGTATCGGACTTGCTGGGATTAGGGTTATTGTTTGTTGATCGAGAGAGACGAGACAGCGGCTGCGCAAATTAGGGTTCCAAGAACCCTATTTTTGTTTGAGAGAAGGCTGAGAGAGAGAGAGAAGCGTTGCGCTTTATTTAGTTTATTTTCTGAGTTTTTTTTGGTTCCATAATCGTGTACACATGCACACACGCCACATCTCGTGCACCCTTCGTTTTGTCCATTGGATCACGCCCTGCTTGCATCATAAGGTTGAGATTTGAGGGTCCACGGTGGACCCTCTCTCCCTTGCAGGTACCTGATCACTCCGTTTTGTTTAATCAAATCCTCTTGCTTTAATTTAACTTTTATTAAAATAATTTCATATTGTTTTTTCTAAAATAACTAAAATTTGGTTTTTTTAAAAACTTAGCCAATCCTCTTTTAAAAATAAATATGTAGAACTTTTTATTATAACCTTTTTAAAATATAACCTTTTATTTAAAATGTCACTTTTCTTTTTCTTATAATAAAATATAACTTTTAAAAAATAGTAAAATAGTTTTTGATAAAACCTTTTTCTATTAAAATATTAAAATTAATCCTTTTTTTAATTAATAAGATAAAAACCTCTAATAAAACTTTTCTCTCTTTCTTTAAAAATAATAATAACTTTAATATAATAACTTTTAAAATAAAGAAAATATAATAAACCTAAGATTCTCCTTTTAAAATTATCAACTTCTTAATTTTATCCTTAGTAAACTCTCACCGTGCACTTAATCGTACGCTTATGCGACATAGGTTTAGAACTTTTGCTTGATATTATGCCTTACTTGTGCCTTTGTTTGTCTATCATTATATGTGATGTATGCATGCTTTGATTGTTCCAAACCCTTTCAAAATATAAAAATCTCGATCCAACGTCGAGCCATTTTCCACCTATGTAAGTCGATCGCCTTTGGGCATTGCCATCAACCTTTGGTCACTAGACACAAGACTAGCATCACTTTGCTAGCACTCTCGTTAATTCTTTAATAATCGATTGCATTAATATCCAAGGGAAAATCCCATGCATGATAATCAACTATTGTGCATGGTGCATTTCATTTGCATCATACCTCCCTATAGCTTTTATACCCTTAAGATAAGTTTATTAGACAACTTTAGGATAAATTTCCTAAGTTAGTCCCCCCTCAAATCTTGATTTTTATGATCAAACTTTAGCTCACCTAATTCTCCACACAAGAATGTTAGATGTGAATCATCTCAAGGAACGGACATACAATCCCATACCCCATAAATACAAACAAGTTTAAAAAAAAATTGTGGTGGTTTCTTAAGATGATTGCTCATCTTCTCTCCTAAACTTTAAACAAACTTTAGTATCCCTTAGAGAGGAACTACAAGAGCTCTGATTCCACTCCCAACAGGATATGTAGGCACAAGATGCGATATCTTGTCGAGCACACCTAGGAATAAAATTTTAGGTCTCCCTACCCCTTACCCGTAGCAAATAATTAACAAGTAACATAAGTAAACAAGAGGTTCCTCTAGAGTACTACAGATATCTAGGGTGCTAACACCTTCCCTAGGTATAATCAACCCCCGAACTTTAGAATCTTAGTTTTCATTTGCATTGCATTATGGGTAATTCGATCTTTCTCCCTTCCCTTGGATAAATCAAAGACGGTGGTGAAATAAAAGAAATGCGATCCAAGTTAATATAATAGCTTAGTATCCAATTCTCACCGCGACAGAAATGGCGACTTCACTGGGGAAACTCATAAGAGGGTTCCCCCTAACTTGTTTCTTTTATGTTATTTATTTATACTTGTATATATCTGTATACTTGTCTATCTGTTTGCTTGGATTTTCTGTTTGGCAGGGTTGTTACACTTGAGTGGTGAGATAAGTCCTAACCCGGACTTGAGAGCACATATAAGATAGGATCGTGGATATAGTCAAGGAGATTTCGAGGGAGTAATCCCAAAGAAGTCGATTTGAGATTCCACACTCAGTTGAGGCCTTGTCGAAGGTGGGATTTGTTGAACGAGCTATCGTGAATACATTACTACTTTCGACCTAGAAGCCCGGGATATTGAGGACCGTAGTTACCTTTAACCCAACTTGGCCTTTTAGGATGTAGTGCGATGATTATGAGGGAGTAATTCCGAAATGGTTGATACACGATACTACACTCAGACGAGATTCTCTTGAGAATATTGTTGACTACCAAGTAATTGGGAAATCGATAATATCCGAAAGATGGGTTGTAGACTCTGGGAACTTTGTAGAACCCGTTCGGCAGGTAGATTTGAAACCATAGTACACACCTATTGGGATGGTTAGACCTTGGCTCCACGCT
This sequence comes from Lathyrus tuberosus, assembly GCA_022829125.1. NCBI lineage: Eukaryota > Viridiplantae > Streptophyta > Magnoliopsida > Fabales > Fabaceae > Lathyrus > Lathyrus tuberosus. The sequence goes on along the minus strand of JALAZF010000274.1, from coordinate 1,172,378 downwards.
CAAGACCTTTCAAACCTAGGACTCATTTATCTGTTTGATTGCTTGTGTGTACTTTTGTGCTTTGTGCTTTGTGTGTTTGCATACATGCATTCATGAGCATCATTTCATAAAGATTCATGAAACTTAGTTGTGTTTGTAAACATACAAGAGTAGAGAAAGAAACAAAAAAAAAAGAAACAAAAAAAGGATAAAGAAGACTGGAGACCTTGTTGAAGTAAAAAAGAAAAAAAAAGTTGAAGTACACTTACAAGAGTCATGATCTGGACGATCTAAGGAGACTGGAGACCTTGTTGACAGATAAAGAAGGATTCAAGACCAGATATGGGAAGCTTGATAAGGGACTTCTATCTACTCCACTTCAGTTCTACTTCTTTCTACTATACTCATCATGGAAAAAGCCCAGATGAAAGAAGAAATCAAGAGACTCAAGAGAAGACCGTTGGAAGAGTCTCCTCAGATCCATCATTACTAGCTTTTATTTAGCTTTTATGACATGATTCTTGTAAAGCATACAGACGCGTTTGTGATCTATTTTGTAATAAATCAATCTTTTAGTATTCCGATACTAATGATCGTAACCGTTTTAATAAAATGATCCTTTTGATATTCCTTGATGATTATAAATAGCTGAGTTCCATGAATCTGCATCGCATTTGCATTTCTTTGCATTCCAGGTTCTCATTTGTATTCCTCTTCTCAGTTAAGCTGAATCATTGGTACGATACTCAGGCCAATCAAAGAGGAATGATGGATACCATTGAGCAAGAAAACCATGAACTCCGTAAAGAGGTGACTGCTTTGAGGGCTGGTATGGAAAGGCTCTCTGCCTTGGTTGAAACTCTGTTTGCTACTCAAAATCAACCTTCTCCTCATATTTCTCAGACTCCATTTCAAGGGACTGAGACTTCCGAAGTCACGCCAATGCCCATTTCCATGGCTCCCATTAACATTCCTAACAGCTCTAAGGATCTTACAGAGGGTTTGCTCAAGAAGAAGGAACAAGTTGCTGATGCCATTTTGCGAGAAAAGTACAAAGGATCTCGTAGAGAAAGTAAACATCACGTGGATCAGTTTGACCCGATCCCAATGGCCTATTCTGAGTTATATCCTGCCTTAGTACAGAAGAATCTGGTGCAAATGAGGAAACTTTCGGCCATCCCAAAGAAACTCCCATGGTGGTTTAAGTCTGATCGTTTTTGTCCATTTCATCAAGGGGCACCCGGTCATGACATTGAACACTGTTATGCTTTGAAAGCTGAAGTACAGAAGTTAGTGCAAAACGACATTTTGTCTTTTGAGGATTCTGGGCCCAACCTCTCAACAAGTCTGTTGAGCAAGTATGAAAGCCCCATGGAAGAATGTCTCGAAGAATACCGTATTTCTGACGTGAATTCAATAAGAGGATCTTTGGTGGATATGCATGTCGATTTGTGTAGGCTTACCCACTACGAGCATAACCATGCTTCTTGCAAATTTGCTTGAGGAATCCCCGTGGATGTTCTGTCGTGAAGAGGGATCTCCAAGATATGTTGGATCAGGAACTTCTTCATATCCCTAGAGAAAGGATGAGTGTCGTAGTCCCGCGCTTTAATAACATGAAGTACAAAGGCTAATACGACGTGGTGTCTTGTGTTTTGGAGGCTCTAAACCTAATGTGAAAACCATAAGCTCAGACTGAGACGGTCTCCTCAAAGCTTTAGTTAATTTACTGCTTTTCGCATGTAATGCTTTTTATTTGTTAATGCATTTGTTATTTGCGTGTAAGAACTTGTTATTTTGAATAATTGGTGCAATGAATAATGTTTGTCTTGAAGAAATCCATTCGTTTCACTCTTTTAAAATGTTCTTTCTATTTTATAATGCCAATGCTTCCCAATCTCTTGCCTCGGCAGAGAATTGAATGGAGGATGACGAAATCAAACGCGAGATCTATTGTTGTATGCTTTTGAATAAAACCATGTTGATGATATAAGGCATTATTTCAAATCCCCAAACACCGGAGATATAAGGGAGATAGATCCTCGTTAACCTCTTTGAGCCTTTGAAGTAGAAGTTTTCTTCTTCCAAATCAAAAAACCCTCATTCTTAACCTGGGGCAGGGTAATTTAAAAAAAAAAAGGAGTAAAATATCACAAAGAATGGGTGGGCACAAACAAACTTTGAGCCTTATATCCTTTGTTTCTTAAACCGTGAACCAATCCATAATACAACCCTTAAAAGTCCTAATTGAAGCAAGGTTTATTTCAAAAGCATACTCATTGAGATATCGTTTCCTGACTCCCATGAGCTATGCTAAAAAACTTGCGTTGGCATTATAAAATCGATAATTCAACCACCAAAAAAATATTTCTAAAAAAAAAAAGCTTTAAGACAAACATATGTTGCATTAGCAATTTCGGAATTAACATTTTCCTGCTTGCTAACATTGCTTGAAATCATAGAAGCTAGCATACGAGCATCAGCTATGAGCTAGATCTTCTGAGTTTCGAAACTCTGATGAGTAAATGATGAATCATTTCAAAAGGATGACTATACCCAGGGGCACGATACCTGAAGACCTTACTAAGCAGGGGCAAGTTGTTTCCCGGTTGTTTCTTTCACAGTCTAACCCCAGGGGCAAGTCTGAAGACTCAGTTATACAGAACACAGTCAATCGGGGGCAGTTATGTCAAGATTTGATAAATCTCTCCAAATTTGAAGACTCAGTTATACAGAACACAGTCGATCCGAGCCAATTACGTCGAGATTTGGCAAATCTCTCCAAGAGTTTGAAGACATTGGAACAGTTGGATGCCATGTTTTCTGTACAATTCTCTTGGAATGACTTCTTCTCATAAACCAAGTGACCTGGGGCATTTAAGAATTGAAGATTACTTCATCCATTTGCAATGATTGTTATTCAAAATGGCGACTACCACACAGTTCACCAATACAAGACTACCTTGTTCTCGTAACATTCTTCACCCATGCCCAAAGGGTTTCTATCCTAAGTAATGTGATGACTCCCCGGTAAGTCTTTACTACAGGTAGTCACGACTATTCCCCAGTGAATCTCTACTTCGAGCAGTTATGGCATGCTTGATGCAAGATTTCCCCAGTCGACAACCTAAGAATCCTTAGGGAACTTCTTTGGCTTCAACCTCCCCCAGCGAAGTAAGTGTTTATTTCACTCTTCAACGGATTTTCTCTCTACCACAATCTTCTCCAGCAAAGCGGATGTTTATTTCATCCCCTCGAAGTTTTATCTCTGATATCTTCAACCGCTGAGCGGATCTCCAAGCTTCCAAGATGAAGTGGATATTTATTTTATCCCCAGTTACAACCTTCATTCAGACTACTTCAGTTCACAGTGGATATTTATTTTATCCCCCGCGAAGTCTCTTCGATCATGAGTTTGATTTGTTCCCAGTGAATATTTCTCATCCCCAACAGAATCACAAGGTTCATCCTGACAATCCTAAGTGAAGTCATGATGTTCATCCTCAAGTGGAGTGCTCTATTTTCCCCAGAGGTCTGAAGCCTTGAAGCAGGACATGGTCCCATATGTGGCTTTCCATTCATCCCAGTGATGCTTCTTATATTGCAAAGATTGGCCGAGTATCCGTATCGAGATGCTTGTTTTCATCTCCAGTTTACTTCTTACCGTTGGTTTGTCAGCATAAGCATAAGCATAGCATGGCATTCTTTCATGTAGATTCATGGCATGTGCGCATTTTTGCATTTTGCGTTTTCTTTGTGTTTGTTTGTTTCTTTCTTTCACTTTGGTTGCGCTCATCCCCAAGTGATCGGGTTTGTCTTCTCCCTCCAAGTAGAATTATCAGCCCTAGGCAGAAAGAGCACATCCTTTCTAAATTCTCCACTGAGTTCGATCCTCGTGGAAGATGGTTGTTTTAGTTTTCTTTTCCATTTTGGATAAAGATAAAAACCCGTTAAGTTCAGTCCTCAATGGATTGAGTCTTGTTTGATCGTTTCTTTCCGGTTATTTCCTAGATTGAACTTTGGTCCCTGACAATCACAAGTTTGGATATCTCTGAGATGTTGAACCCGAACTAAGTGTGCATTTATTTTTCACTTTGTCTCCCAAAGAAGAGTTTGCTCGAAGATCTTTATGGAAGACAGAAGTTATTTCTCCAACAGTTATTACTACATTTCCTTAGAATATATGCCATACAGCAAGTAGCAGCTCTTTATTTGAGCAGTTTGGTTATCAAGATTTCTACGACAAATGTATTGCTCTATGATAAATGGCAGTCTCCTCAAGACAGTTTGTCTATCCTCAGCAAATTATCAAGATTTTCCATTTATTCTCCGTCAGATGTTACCTCCCCGGAAATCTGTCAGAGAAACTTATTGAAGACTTTACAAGCATTCTCTTTATTTGAGAACTCCCGTGCAAGAATTCTATTTACTTCACTGAAATTTCAACTACAGTAATATTGCTCTACAATGGTTATCTCCAGTGAATCCATTATTCAAGTTACCCCCACCAGATGATATCTCTTCGAAGAGCGTGGGAAATTCAAGACTTTGTTTGAGGTAGACAGCCTCGTAGCAGTTTATTTCAAGACTCGTGTTAGAGGCAGACAACCTCGCAGCAATGATTTATTTTCTACCCTTTTCAAGTGGAATACTTGATCAAAGACCTCGGCAGTAGGTATTTCCCTGGTTATTCTCGACAGTAGATTTCCAGAAGGCCTCGACAGTAGGTATTTCACTGGTTATTCTCGGCAGTAGATTTCCAGAAGGCCTTGGCAGTAGGTATTTCCCTGGTTATTCTCGGCAGTAGATTTCCAGGAGACCTCGGCAGTAGGTGGATTCTTGGTTATTCTCGGCAGTAGATTCCCTGGTTATTTTTAAACTTTGACAAATAGTCATTCCTTTTCTCAGCAGATTCCCCAGTATCCTTGACAGTGGACACATTTTCAATAAAACCTTCGAAGAAGGTATTCTCAGAAGAGGTTCTAAGTCTCAACAATAGACTCCTCCAGTTGATATCTCTTGAAGATTCCTTCGGTTGACTACTAAAGCAGGATCCTCAAGTGGATTTTATTAGAAGATTTCATCGCAAATTCACCACCCTATGTTCGAGATATCCTGTGATTGTCAGTTGGTAGTCTCTTCCCCCTGTGGAATTAGATATTTCCCCGTGGAGTCTTGTTTTTCTAAGTTTTTCCTCGTCGGGTTTTCCTTTTCTTTAGCTGTGTTTCAGTGTTTCAGCCTGTTATCCCCTGTGACATTATTTCTCACAGGATCCTTGTCTTGCATATCTTTTGATATCGTAGCATGTGCATTTGGTGGCATCTTAGGGCCAAAAATTGTGCATGTTTATATTTAAGTCCCTCCTATCTCGTCGAGACGGAGATTTCAATCTCCATATCTCCGAATAGGAGAAACTTAAATAGGGGCATCTGTCGCACCCTAATTTTTGACCCTAAGATCCCCGCTTTGCTCTTTGCATAGCATATTAGGTCAATCATTTTGTGCATAACTAACCACTTTAACTAGCTTTGTCTGTTTGCTTCTCTTTCGAGGACATGTGCTGCTGCAGAAGATTCAAGGTCCTGAAGGTTGCGTTGTGTGGGTGACTGTGGAGGTTCTCTGGTCCTGTGTGATTGTGCCCTCACTCTTTCTGAAAGTAGCGTGGGGAGGCGCTGCGGAAGGCAATATGACTTGGGAACCAGAGAGTGAGATTCGAGAGTCGTATCCGGAGTTGTTTGAATCAGGTAATATTTTCGAGGACGAAAATTTCTAAAGTAGGGGAGAGTTGTAACGCCCCGATTCCGATAATTCCCATTTTGTTGAGTCTTTTATTTAAATTGATTGATAAATTATTTTATTTGTGAAATTGGTGTGTTAATATGCTTTGTTGACATGTTATGATATTTTACCGTTTTTGAGAGTTTTCGGGGAAATTAGAATAGAGGGTATTTTGGACATTTCTCAATTATTGATAAGTTAGAAATTTAGTGGAAATAGAATTATGTGAGAAATTTAGTAAAATTGGTAGAAAAGTGATTAAGTGTAGAATTATGTGAGAAAATGAATTAATTGAATTTGAGTAGAAAATAAGAATAGAAAATGAGAAAAAAAGAAAACAGGAAAAGAAATAGAAAAGAAAAAGAGATAAGAAGAAGAAATAGGAGAGAAATAGAAAGAAAAGAGAAATAGAGAGAAAAAGGAGAGAAAGAAAGAGGAAGAAGAGAAAAGAGAAGAAAAAGAGGAAAAGCTTGGAAATCTTCAAAACAACTTCTAGGAATCGATTTAATCGGGTAAGGGTGTGAAATCTTATTATCTCATCAATGTATATCATTATGTATGTGTTTGCTTGGATGTTTTCTTGTTTTCCATAGCTTGAGTTCTAGGTTGAAATTGAGATTTTTGTGAGGAATCGATGTTTTTACGGACGAAAGTCGGAATAGATTGCGTAGTTGTGTCGGGTAATGTTAGGCCGTGATCGAGTATGCTTGTTTTATCGAGTTTGGTTGATTTTGTAAGTTTTTGCATTTTTGGAGATTTGAGGGTTTAAGATTCGGAGTGAAATCGAAAGTCGTAGAATTCACGTTTGATGGTTCCAAATCATCACTATATGTTTGGTATGAATGAGTATGTGTTTGTTTCGAAAAAAATAATTGAATCGGTCGGATTTTCGGACGAAAATGCATAAACCCGTAGGGCTGTTATGCAGAAAAATTATGGTTTTGGAAAACTTCGAAAATTCATAACTGTTGAACCGTAAGTCGGTTGTGACCTCCGTTCGAAGCGTTGGAAAGCTAACGAGATGTTCTTTCTAGGAAAAATGGTTTTGAGGGCTGTACCTGGTTCAATTATAGCAGAAAATTGAAACTGTATCGTTGCGTTGTGTTTTATCGTCGTGAATGTGTGCGATTGAGGAGTTATCGTGCAATATGCTTTTGTAATATAACGTATAGCTTGTATGTGCTGTTATACGATGTGTTGTGGGTAGCCTTATGGTGTGAATCCTAGATTGTGGAATTTATTGTGAATTGTGGCCTTTTGGCAAATAAATGCATTGTTTAAATTAAATGTAAATGCATGTTAATTGTGAAGGAGTTCGTTGCCGTTTAGGTGATAAAGCGATGCTCGTTGCCGTTTGGCGTAATTGATGTGAATGTATATAGATTGTATGTGATAGTATGAGATGAATGCATGAATATATTGTGAATATGTATGCATTTCAAGAGTGTCTTGAGTCATTTTGTATGTGAAGCATAATGATGTACATTCTTGTGTTGTGGGATTCTAATGAGAATCCGTTGTAACGTCGTGTGCCTATGTGAGGTGTGAGCGATGATTACAAACGATTGTGTGCCTAGGTGAGGTGTGAGCAATCGGATTGTGTGCCTATGTGAGGTGTGAGCAATCCATAAACATTGTGTGCCTATGTGAGGTGTGAGCAATGGGTGAACATCGTAGGCCCGACGGGGAGTTACATTGGTAACGAGCGATGGTTCCAATAAGTTCCTGAGTGAACTTGAGATGATTGAGTCGGTACCCGCATTGCATTTGCATAGAGTCGTGAGTCGGTCTCTATGATTTGCATTTATCATCTTCATAATTTTGCATTGATGAATAAACATAAATATGTATGTTTATGTGGAATGATAAGAATTGTGAAAGTATGCATGATGAATATGCTTGGTTTTGTATATATATACATTGTGATGTATATGAGTGGGTTGTGATGAATTGTGGTGAGAATGTGGAATATGTGTATTTTTATGCTAAGATATATGATTATATGCATTGTTATTATGATAATATTTCTCACCCTTCTGCTGTTTTATGATGCTCTATGAGGCATTGCAGAGTAGGTGCTGGTGGTCTTTTTGTGAAGCGTGTCTTCATTCTTTTGGTCGGTCGGCTCTGATATGTAGCACCGGGTAGCTAGGTTGATTATGATTCTTTTGTGATACATTTGTACATGTATCTTGTTGATGAATGTTTATGTAAACATGAATTATGTTGGTGGATAATACTTGATGATATATATATATATATATATATATATATATATATATATATATATATATATATATATATATATATATGTTTGATGTTATTCAATGTTTAGTTGGTGAAAAGTCGGCTAAAAATATAATTTCTTATCACCATCAATTACTACATATCAATACCTTCAATTCGATATAAAGAACTCTCAAATCCGATAAACAACGAACAAGTTATAAATATTTCAATCTAACGCAAAAACATAAACCGGACACCCGACACTACGAAACGATTCGTAAAAACTGTACCGATTGGACCAAGTTCAGACCCCAAAACTATTTTTCCTAGAAAGAACATCTCGTTAGCTTCCCAACGCTTCGAACGGGGATCAAAACCGACTTACGGTTCAAGAGATATGAATTTCCGAAGTTTCCCCGAAAAACCAGAATTTCTGTTTCAGCACAGTATGTATCGATACATAGGCTTTATGTATCGATACATAAAGACCTCATGTATCGATTCATAACTCGCATGTGTCGACACATGCTGTAGTGAAAATGCTATTTTTCCCAATTTTCACAGTATGTATCGATACATAAGGGTTATGTATCGATACATAAACCATTTCGTATCGATACATAGCTGTTATGAATCGATTCATGCTCTGTTTTTCTCAAAAAAAACCAGATTTTTCAATTTACACCTTTGCTGCCATTTTCCCGAATCCCCGAAAACTCGACTAAATCAAACATTTTCACCGAAACAACCATATACGCCCAACCACCAAATACATGGGAACAATTTAGAACACATAAACGAAATTTCTACGACGTTCGATTTTTCGATTAAATTTCAACCTTTCAAAAACCAGAATTTTTAAACTTCACCAAATCGAATAAAAAGCACGCCATACGGACGACCTAACCTTCCTCGATACCACTACGTAATTTATTTCGAATTCTAACCGTGAAAACATCGTTTTCTATCAATTTCCTATAATTCGACCTAAACGGAAACAACAACGGAAACATACCGAAAACTAACCGAAACATAACCAAACTTCATGAAACTTCAAACAGCAGCCTCACATACATATAACCAACCAACACATGTATTTATACGACTTTTCGACCGTAGAAACATCGGTTTCTATCGATTTCGTCCAATACGACATAAACGGAAACATATGGAAGACCAACCAAAACATTCACACAAAACACATACATAATCATACACAAAGTTAGGATAATAATATTTCACACCCTTACCCGATTTCTCGATTCTTGGAAGCTTGATCTTGATGATTTGTAGCTTTTCTTCTTTTTCTCTTCTCTTTTTCACTCTTGCTCTCAAAATTCTGTTTTTCTCTCTTTCTCACCTCTAACTTTCTATTTCTATTCTTTTTCTTTCTTTCTTATACTTTTCTTTCTTTCTATTTCTTTATAGTTTCTCAAAATATCTACTAACTAACTAACTATCATTAAATGTGAAATATCTAAAATACCCTTCAATCTAATTTCCCCGCAAACTCTCAAAAACAGTAAAATCACATAATATGCAAACATAACATATTAACACACCAATATCACAAATAACATAATTATTGCCCAATTAAATAAAAGACCCAACCAAATAGAATCAATCAACACAAAAATGGAAATATCAAAATCGGGCTGTTACAATGCGCGCGCATTATTTTAATTAGAAATCTCAAGGGTATAATAACGGTTTTTATGAAAACCGTGGTGATACAATCTAGTTATCATGGGTTCGAACCTCATCGCCCTCAAATAGTTTATCCCTTTGATGTAAATGCTCCCTTTTTAAGTTTTATTAATATTTAACTAAAAACTAATAAGGATATCACGACGGATATTTATCAAAACCGTTGTTACAAATTGAAGCTTCTTTTTATGTTTTTTAAACACCAAGTATATATATCAATTTATGCATTGAAACAACCCTAACACCAACGCCGTCACCATTGTCGGGAAGAAGACAACAACAACAACAAAGTGTTCTACTTTAAGGTGTTGCAATGTCACATTTGAAGACAAAATCATCAAAAGGTGTTTCTACGTCTTGTTCCAGTGTAAAATCTCGATCTGGAAATTTTTATGGTTGTGATGGTCGTATGGTTTCGTATCAATGCAAGAAGGGACAACATAAAGGAAGGTTTTTTTGGAGATGTCCATTTTAGAGGAGCGATGGAACATGTAATTTGTTCATATGGGATGAAGACGTGGGAGAAAGAGATGGAAATGACGATGAGAGCATTATGAAGTCAGAGTTGGAAGCTGTGGGCTATCTGAAGGTTATGTATGAGGATTTAAACAAAAAGAACAAGAATTTGAAGAACAAATTGAAATCAGAGATGTTTTCTGGAAATATCAAGATGTTATGTTTTTTTGTCTCCTTTATGTTTAATATTTACTTTGTTATGAAATGTAATAGTTGAATTAGGGTTCGAATTACATTGTTGATGTTTAAACTGTAGATGCATTGTGAATTACATTGTTGATGTTTAAACTGCAGATGCATTAAGTTAGAAGTTAAGGCGCACCTTTTCTTTTTTATTTATTTTAAAATTCATAAATAAAAGGGTTATCACTACGGTTCTTCTGGTTAACCGTAGTGATATATTTATAATAAATAAATACCTATGTATACGGTTTTTATTTATTTTAAAATTCACATATAAAAGGGTTATCACTACGGTTATTCTGGTAAACCGTAGTGATATATTTATAATAAATAAATACATATCTATACGGTTGTTATTGTTAACCGTTGTGAAATAGTTTACCCATATATAAGTGAAATAACTTTCACTTAATTGACAGTAACGCCGTTGCCTTCAAAGTGAAACCCTAGAACCCATTTTTTCTCTTCGTTGTCACCATTAGCCGTGAATCTTGTGCTTCATACATTAAGGTATTCTTCTTCTTCTTCCATATTTTGATAGATATTTCCCATTATCTCGTTTGTTGCATGTTGTTTTTGTTGATTGTTCTCATTTTTTCAGATTTGTTTTCATTACCTTAACAAAGACCGTACTTTGGAAACTTCATAATGTTTATGTTGCTATGGAAAAATGTATAAGAAGCATGAAGCTATGATGGAAACTTCATCCACCTTGTACCTTTTCTTCATAGCATCACGAACAAGATGTTAGTAAATGAAGAAACAACAGTATAAGCAAACTTAATCTAGTTTTAGAAGCAATGAAAAGAAGTATAAGAAGTATGAAGCTTTTGTGTAAGCTTCTTCCTCCTTATATTTCTTTTTCATGGCTTCCCAAACTAGTTCAACATCATAATTGATTCCTGTTCCGTGATTAGTTTCATTAAAAGGTGCGTTATTCATGTTCCTCTCTTTACTCATCACTGGATTATGGTTTTAGGGTTTGTTTTCAACTGAAGATGCTCATTTTTGAAGTTTGCTTTGTTTCTTTTCAGGCTAAGGGGATGATACAGGGTGATGATGCTGGTGGAAGCAAGCGTATTATATCATTTTATAATTTCTGGATCTAGTATAAAATGTTGTTTGAGTTTATCATATTCTATTTACATTGTTTGTTTAACTAACCCTCACTTAAAGTTTGCTGGTGGTAGCAAGCGTATTATATGAGTTTATAATATCTGGATCTGGTATAGAATTTTGTTTGAGTTTATTATATTCTATGTAGATTGTTTGCTTCACTAACCCTCACTTAAAATACATTCAGTTAATTTGACATAGATACTTATAATCTGCAAATTAAGTTGTATTTGAAAACCAACTTAAATAAACCAATGTTGTTTTCTGATTGCATGCCTCTCATCATTTATCTCACGTTCTTTTATATAGAGATTATGGTATAATGATCTCGCTCCTTAGATGCATCGCCATCTTCCAATATAGTTAAATCATAGATGAGGAAAATTATCCAATGTCTTGTTTATCTTATGGAAATTTAACTATAATCGAAGATAGTGATATATCGAAGGAGTCAGATCAATAAACCACAATATATGTAAAAGGGCATGAAATGCACGATGAGACGAATATAATCAGAAACAACATTGGTTTGTTTAAGTTGGTTTTCAAGAACAGTTTAATTTGTAGATTATAGACATCCTCATCAAATTTAATCCATGTATATTTATTTAGTGAGGTGTTTGGAAAACAAGCAATCTACATTTAATATAATAAACTTAGGGTACTTACAACAACGGTTATATATTGTAACCGATATCATAAGTAATTTATGTTTTATATAAATTCGCTACTTATGGGTTTCGAACCCAGAACTTAAGTGTATGTATCGCAACGGGTTATTTTCATAACCGTTGTGATATATGGCGCGCGTCCAGCCTTTCAACAACGGTTTCCAGACCGTTGTAGAAACAATTAACTTACAACGATAATCTACATAACAACGCCTTTGCCCCCGTCATTATATGTCATTCCCAACCGTTGTTAAATGGGTTTTTCGTAGTAGTGAGATATGCTCGATCCTTTCTATATGCACCCTAGCGATAATCCCGGCATCACCCTTGTCTCACCATCACTGAACAACAAAAACTTCCATTCTTGGTCCCGATCTATCAAAGTTGCTATTCGATCAAAGAACAAATTAGGTTTTCTTGATGGATCCCTTCTTCATCCCCATTCAACAGATCAAAAGCCTTTGCTTGGGATAGAAGCAACACAATGGTTATGGCGTGGCTCACCAACTCTATCAAACCGGAAATTGCAGAGAGCATCCTTTGGATGGACACCGCGCACGAGATATGGCAAGAATTACATGATCGATACCACCAAGGAGATATCTTCAGAGTCTCTGACCTACAAGAGGAGATCTTTACTCTCAAACAAGGTGATTCTAACATTACTCAGTATTCCACATCTCTGAAGAAACTATGACAAGAATTAGAAAATTTTTGCCCTATTCCTGCCTGTATTTGCCCTGTCAAATGTTCTTGCACGCTTTCACAAACCATCAAAGATTATCGTGAAAATGATTATGTCATTAGGTTCTTAAAAGGATTGAATGAACAATATTCAACTGTTAGGTCAAATATTATGTTGATACATCCTTTACCACCCATCAACAAAGTTTTTTCACTTCTTATTCAACAAGAAAGACAGTTTTCAACACCCATTGAAGAAGATAAATTTGTTGCTCAAGTCACGAAACCTCATACAAAAGGCAGACCTTGGGATTCCTCCAACAAATCCAACACTACTGACCGTGGCCGTGGCATCAAAATATGCTCCTATTGTCAAAAACCTGGTCACACCATTGAAGTTTGCTTCAAAAAGCACGGCTTACCACCCTATCTCAAGAAAGCTAACATGTCTCAATCTACGTCTGCTGATGATTCTGCTGAAGAAAACACTCAACAATCTGCTCAACCTAATTCTGAATCAACTACCATAGGTTTCACCCTCGAGCAACAACAGGCTCTCCTTGCTCTTCTCAATCAGAATACTGCAGCCTCTAATTCTACAGTCAATTAACTTCACACATCCCCTCCTGCTACATCAAGTAACCATACTCTTAACTTGACTAATAGTCTAGAATGCAATTGGATTTTAGATACGGGAGCCACTGATCATGTTTGTCACTCCAAATCCATGTTTACACATTTTATCACTATCAACCCTATATCAGTGAAACTACCAAATGGTAATATCATTCAAACAAATCATGTTGGTACTGTCATATTTAATGATGATTTTTACCTCACCAATGTTCTCTACATACCAGATTTTTGCACTAACTTGATATCTGTTCCTAAGCTCACCAAAACTTTAAATTGTAACATCATTTTTAACTCTCACCAATGCTTCATACAGGGCATCCATACCCTGAAGAAGATTGGTGCAGCTGATCTCATTCATGGGCTATACGTGCTAACTCAACCTGTCATTGACAATTCCATCCCTAAACATACTACTGTCAATTCTGTTCTTTCTCACAATATATGGCACCAAAGATTAGGCCATCCTTGTAATGACACTCTTTCACAAATCAATAAATTTTTCCCTTCCCTTATAAATCTAATTCCCCCAACCCCTGTGATACTTGTCTGTATGCTAAGCAAAAAAGGCTTCCTTTTCCTACTAGTACTAATCTCACTAATCATTGTTTTGAACTAATAAACATGGATATATGGGGCCCTATCAATACCCCTTCAATGCAAGGTCACAAATATTTTCTCACTATTGTTGATGATTATAGTCGCTTCTGTTGGATTTACTTAATGCACAACAAGTCTGAAACTTCTTTTTTAGTTAAATCTGTAACACCCCCTTTCTATACCCCCAAATAATCACATAATCATTTATGCAGATATTAAAAATTCCATCAGAGTATAATTATAAACATGGTATAAAAGAGGTATGTCACACTATACATGAAATTAAAACATTCACCACCTGCTCAACAATTGATATGCAACAATCGGGTAACCTTACAACAGAGGAACTTAGTCCTTACACCCACATCTCAATATTTAGAATAAAAGCGGAAAATCTAAACATTGATTAACATCCAACATATATACATATATATATATATATATATATATATATATATATATATCAACAAGTATTATCCACCAACATAATTCATGTTTACATAAACATTCATCACCAAGATACATATACAAATGCATCACAAAAGAATTATAACCATCCTAGCTACCCGGTGCTACATATCAGAGCCGACCGACCAAAAGAATGAAGACACGCTTCACAAAAAGACCACCAGCATACCTACTCTGCAATGCCTCATAGAGCATCATAAAACAGCAGAAGGGTGAGAAATATTATCATAATAACAATGCATATAATTATATATCTTAGCATAAAAATACACATATTCTCCATTCTCACCACAATTCATCACAACACACTCATATATATCACAATGTATATATATACAAAACCAAGCATGTTCATCATGCATACTTTCACAATTCTCATCATTCCCCATAAACATACATATTCATGTTTATTCATCAATACTCAATTATAAAGATGATAAATGCAAATCATAGAGACCGACTCACGACTCTATGCAAATGCAATGCGGTACCGACTCAATCATCTCAAGTTCACTCAGGAACTTATTGGAACCATCGCACGTTACCAAAGTAACTCCCCGTCGGGCCTACGATGTTCACCCATTGCTCACATCCCACATGGGCACACAATGTTTATGGATCGCTCACACCCCACACGGGCACACAACCCGATTGCTCGCACCCCACACGGGCACACAATCTTCTATAATCATCGCTCACACCTGACACGGGCACACGACGTTATAGCGGATTCCCTCTGGAACCAATTCGTCGCTCACACCCCACATGGGCACACGACATTACAATGGATTCTCATTAGAATCACACAACACAAGAATGTAAATCATTATGCTTCACATACAAAATGACTCAAGACATTCTTGACATGCATACATATTCACAATATATTCATGCATTCATCTCATACAATCACATACAATCTATATACATTCACATCAATGCACTATTGTATGATTCACATTCCAACCACACATTCACAACGATAAAAATCGCTAAATAACACTATTCCTGACTTTTTCGGCTTATTAAATCGGCTAACAATTTCCAAAACATCATCATAATAAAGTACATTTCATAAGCTCTCTAACGCATCGAACCACGTCTCAAACCGAAACACAGGTCAAAAGTTACAGAGAAAACCAGTTGGGAAAAACTGCTACATTCGCAATGCGAAGCTCCTAGCGAGTCCTTCGCTACTTCATTTGCAGTGCGAGCGTACCAGCGAACCAAGGCAGAAGCAAAATAGCCTACAAAATTCTCATCGTTCGCAGTGCGAACGTCCCAGCGAATGCTTGCTACCCCATTCGCCGTGCGAATCACCCAGCGAATCAAGGCAGAGACTCAGTGAACTCTCGCTGCCACCTTCGCAGTGCGAACTCTCAGCGAATGCTCGCTAGCCACTCGCTGGCCATTCGCAGTGCGAACCTGCGTTTTCAGAAAAACCCAGCAGCGCACCAGTTCATCCAAAATTCAAGTTTTCACCACCCAAAACATTTCCAAACAGTTATATAACCATCAAAACATAATACAATCATGATGACAAGCATTCTATTACATTTACACCGATTTTCAACCGTAAAACCATCGATTTCTCACAAAAATCTCAATTTCAACCTAGAATTCAAACTAGGGAAAACAAGAAAAACATCCAAGCAACACATACATAATGATATACACTGATGAGATAATAAGATTTCACACCCTTACCCGATTAAATCGATTCCTAGAAGTTGTCTTGAAGATTTCCCAAGTTTTTCCTCTTTTTCTTCTCTTTTCTCTTCTTCCTCTTTCTTTCTCTCCTATTTCCCTTTTCTTTCTATTTCTCTCCTATTTCTTCTTCTTATATCTTTTTCTTTTCTATTTCTACTCAAATCATTTAATTCATTTTCTCACAAAAATCTATTTCCACTAAATTTCTAACTTATCATTAATTGAGAAATCTCTAAAATACCCTTCATTCTAATTTCCCCGAAAACTCTCAAAAACGGTAAAATATCACAACATGTCAACATAGCATATTAATACACCAATTTCACAAATAAAATAATTTATCACTCAATTATAAATAAAAGACTCAACAAAATGGGAATAATCAAAATCGGGGCGTTACAACTCTCCCCCACTTTAGAAATTTTCGTCCTCGAAAATATTACCTGATTCAAACAACTCCGGATACGACTCTCGCATCCTACTCTCTAGTTCCTAAGTCATATTGCCTTCCGTAGCGCCTCCCCACGCTACTTTCACAAGCGCAATATCCTTGCCTCTTAGCTTCTTAACTTCACGGTCCAAAATCCTAATCGGTAAAGCTTCAACCGTCAGGTTATCTCTCACTTCAACCTCGTCCACAGGAATAACATGTGACGGATCCGGAACATACTTCCGAAGTTAAGAAACATAGAATACATCATGCAAATTCGAAAGATTCGGGGGAAACGCCACACGGTAAGCCACAACACCAACTCGTGCAGTAATCTGATACGGACAAATAAAACGAGAAGTCAACTTCTTCGACTTCAAAGCACGACCCACACCCGTAACCGGTGTAACTCTAAAAAACACATGGTCGCCTTCTTAAAACTCAAGATATTTCCTTCTCTTGTCATGATAGCTCTTTTGTCTACTTTGAGAAGCTTTCATCTTCTCACGAATAAACTTCACTTTCTCCGTTGTTTGTTGTACCTTCTCCGGTCCAACCAACGTCCTCTCACCGGTTTCATGCCAACACAAAGGTGTTCGACATCTCCGACCATACAAAGCCTCAAATGGTGCCATACTTATACTTGAATGAAAATTGTTATTGTAGGTGAACTCAATCAACACCAAATAACTATCCCAAGCACCACCTTGCTCGAGCACTCAAGCACGCAATAAATCCTCCAACGATTGAATTGTCCTCTCGGTTTGACCATCCGTTTGCGGATGATAAGCCGAACTCAATCTTAGCTTAGAACCCAAAGCCTTTTGTAAACTCTCCCAAAACCTCGACGTGAATCTAGGATCTCTATCCGATACAATACTCTTAGGAACTCCATGTAACTTCCCAACCACGAGAACATAAATCTCGGCTGACTTCTCCAAAGGATAACTAATATCAATTGGAATGAAGTGAGCAGATTTAGTAAGCCTATCAATGATTACCCAAATAGCATTATGACCTCTTTGAGTATTCGGCAATCCCGTAACAAAATCCATCGATATACTATCCCATTTCCACTCCGGAATGTCCAACGGTTGCATCAATCCACTAGGCTTTTGATGTTCCACCTTAGACTTTTGTCAAGTTAAGCACGCATACACAAATTGAGCCACATCCCTCTTTAATCCGGACCACCAAAAGATTTTCTTCAAATCTTGATGCATTTTATTCACTCCCGGATGAATACTTAAGTTACTTCGGTGTCCTTCTTCCAATATCATCTTTTTCAACTCCGCATCATCGGGAATACAAATACGACCACGGAATTTCAAAACTCCAAAATTATCAACCTTGAAATCCTCATTCTCATTCATCATCAAATCAACGAACTATAAATCCAACTTTTGCTTTTCACATACGGTTGCAATAAAATCATTCGTAACATGTAGCATACCAAGTCTCACACTTCTCGACGTCATTTCACAAACTAAACTCAAGTCTCTAAAATTCTCCAAAAGTTCCCATTCTCTCATCATCAATGTGGACATATGTAACGACTTCCGACTCAAAGCATCGGCCACCACATTTGCCTTACCCGGATGGTAATTCAAACCAAAATCATAATCCTTCAAAAGCTCTAACCACCTTCTTTGTCTCATGTTTAATTCTTTTTGATCAAATAAATATTTCAAGCTCTTGTGATCACTAAAAACTTCAAATCTTGCACCATAAAGATAGTGCCTCCAAAATTTCAAAACAAACACCACGGCCGCTAACTCCAAGTCATGTGTAGGATAATTCTTTTCATGCACTCTCAATTGTCTTGAAGCATAAGCCACAACTTTTCCATCTTGCATCAAAACACCACCTAAACCAACCAATGAAGCATCACAATACACCACAAATTGTTCCGTCGGATTTGGCAAAATTAAGATCGGAGTCGTTGTCAACCTTCTTTTTAGTTCATTGAAACTCTCTTCACAACGAATATCCCAAATGAAAGCCTTTTCCTTACAAGTCAATTGCTTTAACGGAAGTGCCAACTTTGAAAATCCCTCAAATGTTCTTCATGCTCCTCTTGAGACTTAGAGTAAATCAAAATATCGTCGATGAACACAACCACAAAACGATCCAACTGTTCATGAAAAATACGATTCATGTATTCCATAAACACACCCGGCGCATTAGAAACCCCGAATGGCATCACGGAATATTCGTAATGGCCATACCGTGTCCTAAAGGCCGTCTTTTGAATATCCTCTTCTTTCACACGAATCTGGTGATATCCCGACCTCAAATCAATCTTGCTAAAAACACGCGCACCAACCAATTGGTCCATCAAATCATCAATCCTTGGAAGCGGATAGTTCTTCTTAATTGTCACCTTGTTCAATTGTCGATAATCAATGCATAACCGCATACTCCCATCCTTCTTCTTTACCAACAATACCGGAGCACCCCAAGGGGAAACACTTGGCCTTACAAATCTCTTGTCCAACAAGTCATTCAATTGCTTCTTCAATTCTACCAACTCCGATGCCGACATACGATACGGTGCCATCGAAACCGGTCTAGTACCCGGAACTAGATCAATAGAAAACTCAACTTCTCTTTCCGGCGGTACATCCGTAATATCCTCCAGAAACACTTCTGGAAAATCACACACCACTGGGAACACATCAAGCTCAGCTTTACTCTCCACCGTCAATGATGCAAACAACCCGAACAATTGAGCTTCATCCGCTAAAAGTTTCTTCAACTCTTTAGTGGATAGGAAACTCTCATCTTCATCATCTCCCAAAGAAGGAAACCTCACTAACTTGTGATAGCAATCGATATGAACTCGATTAAATTGCAACCAGTTCATACCCAAGATTACATCCAATCCCTCCAACCGCAAACACACTAAATCCATAATGAAGTCTTTACCATACATGGTCAAGGGACAACTTACACACACCAACGACGTAGTTACCGACCCTGCAGCAGGAGTCTCAATAACCATCTCACCATCCCAAAAAGTCATAAACAAATTCAAACGCTCAGCGCACTCATGGGAAATGAATGAATGAGTCGCTCCTGTATCAATAATAGCAACTAAAGGCGTACTATTAATAAAACATGTACCTTTAATCAAACGGTTTGCACTAGTAGTGTCCGTCCCCGCTAATGCAAACACCTTTCCGCCCGCTTGAGCTTGTTTCAGCTTAGTACACTTAGTACTAATGTGCCCCACTTCTCCACAATTATAGCACTTCACTACACTCCTTCTACAATCGGTAGTAGCATGCCCAAGGCCTCCACAGTTAGAACATTTCACCACGCTCTTCCCACACTCAAATGATTTATGACCCATTTCACCACACTTGTAACACTTAACGGAACCAGAACCTCCTCCTCCAGATCCCTTATCAAAGTTTCCCCTATGCTTGCCCTTATCAACGGGTGTCACATAAGGTCCACTTCTAGCTTGCTGCTTTCCCTTCCTCTCGTTCAAACTTTGGTAATGTGTTGAACGAGCCTTGCTATCTTCCTCGGAGATTCTACAACATTCCGTCAAATCCGTGAATCTTCTTATCCTTTGATATCCCACAGCTTGCTTAATCTCGGGATGCAAACCATTCTAATATTTAATACACTTTGAGAACTCAGCAGTAATTGCAGCATAGTGAGGATGGAATTGAACCAACTCCACAAACTTAGCAGTATAGTCTACCACGGACATACTACCTTGTTTCAGTTCAAGGAACTCCATCTCCTTCTTCCCTTTCACACTTTCAGGGTAATACTTCCTCAAAAACTCGGCACGAAATAAATCCCAAGTTATCTCTTCATCATCCACCTCAAGAACTTGACGCATACCGACCCACCAATCGTCGTCTTCTTCCTTCAGCATGTGAGACCCAAGTCTCACCTTATACTCCTCCGCACAGTCTATGAATTTGAAGATCCTTTCAACCTCCTTCAACCAAATTTGAGCACCATCGGGATCAAATCTTCCTTTAAAGACCGGTGGTTGATTCTTCCTGAACTCGTCATTAGCATTCACGTTCGGCGCACCTTGCACCGCCCTAGCCATTGCTTCCAAAGCAACTGCCATCGCATTGTCGTTTCTACCAGCCATATTCTGATCATTCCCAAAAATGACAACAAGGTTAAACAACAGTTCAACCATCATAACAAGACAGACACAACTGACTCAACACTGGCTCTGATACCACTAAATGTAACACCCCCTTTCTATACCCCCAAATAATCACATAATCATTTATGCACATATTAAAAATTCCGTCAGAGTATAATTATAAACATGGTATAAAAGAGGTATGTCACACTATACATGAAATTAAAACATTCACCACCTGCTCAACAATTGATATGCAACAGTGGGGTAACCTTACAACAGAGGAACTTAGTCCTTACACCTACATCTCAATATTTAGAATAAAAGCGGAAAATCTAAACATTGATTAACATCCAACATATATACACACACACATATACATATATATATATATATATATATATATATATATATATATATCATTAAGTATTATCCACCAACATAATTCATGTTTACATAAACATTCATCACCAAGATACATATACAAATGCATTACAAAAGAATCAAAACCATCCTAGCTACCCGGTGCTACATATCAGAGCCGACCGACCAAAAGAATGAAGAGACGCTTCACAAAAAGACCACCAGCATACCTACTCTGCAATGCCTCATAGAGCATCATAAAACAGCATAAGGGTGAGAAATATTATCATAATAACAATGCATATAATTATATATCTTAGCATAAAAGTACACATATTCTCCATTCTCACCACAATTCATCACAACACACTCATATATATCACAATGTATATATATACAAAACCAAGCATGTTCATCATGCATACTTTCATAATTCTCATCATTCCCCATAAACATACATATTCATGTTTATTCATGAATACTCAATTATAAAGATAATAAATGCAAATCATAGAGACCGACTCACGACTCTATGCAAATACAATGCGGTACCGACTCAATCATCTCAAGTTCACTCAGGAACTTATTGGAACCATCGCTCGTTACCAAAGTAACTCCCCGTCGGGCCTACGATGTTCACCCATTGCTCATACCCCACATGGGCACACAATGTTTATGGATCGCTCACACCCCACACGGGCACACGACCCGAGCGCTCACACCCCACACGGGCACACGATCGTCTATAATCATCGCTCACACCCCACACGGGCACACAACGTTATAACGGATTCCCTCTGGAACCAATTCGTCGCTCACACCCCACATGGGCACACGACATTACAACGGATTCTCATTAGAATCACACAACACAAGAATGTAAATCATTATGCTTCACATACAAAATGACTCAAGACATTCTTGACATGCATACATATTCACAATATATTCACGCATTCATCTCATACAATCACATACAATCTATATACATTCACATCAATGCACTATTGTATGATTGACATTCCAACCACACATTCACAACGATAAAAATCGCTAAATAACACTATTCCTGACTTTTTCGGCTTATTAAATCAGCTAACAATTTCCAAAACATCATCATAATAAAGTACATTTCATAAGCTCTCTAACGCATCGAACCACGCCTCAAACCGAAACACAGGTCAAAAGTTACAGAGAAAACCAGTTGGGAAAAGCTGCTACATTCGCAGTGCGAAGCTCCTAGCGAGTCCTTCGCTACTTCATTCGCAGTGCGAGCGTACCAGCGAACCAAGGCAGAAGCAAAATAGCCTACAAAATTCTCATCGTTCGCAGTGCGAACGTCCCAGCGAATGCTCGCTACCCCATTCGCCGTGCGAATCACCCAACGAATCAAGGCAGAGACTCAGTGAACTCTCGCTGCCACCTTCGCAGTGCAAACTCTCAGCGAATGCTCGCTAGCCACTCGCTGGCCATTCGCAGTGCAAACCTGCGTTTTCAGAAAAACCCAGCAGCGCACCAATTCATCCAAAATTCAAGTTTTCACCACCCAAAACATTTCCAAACTGTCATATAACCATCAAAACAAATACAATCATGATGACAAGCATTCTATTACATTTACACCGATTTTCAACCGTAAAACCATCGATTTCTCACAAAAATCTCAATTTCAACCTAGAATTCAAACTAGGGAAAACAAGAAAAACATCCAAGCAACACATACATAATGATATACATTGATGAGATAATAAGATTTCACACCCTTACCTGATTAAATCGATTCCTAGAAGTTGTATTGAAGATTTCCCAAGTTTTTTCTCTTTTTCATCTCTTTTCTCTTCTTCCTCTTTCTTTCTCTCCTATTTCCCTTTTCTTTCTATTTCTCTCCTATTTCTTCTTCTTATCTCTTTTTCTTTTCTATTTCTACTCAAATCATTTAATTCATTTTTCTCACAAAAATCTATTTCCACTAAATTTCTAACTTATCATTAATTGAGAAATGTCTAAAATACCCTCCATTCTAATTTCCCCGAAAACTCTCAAAAACGGTAAAATATCACAACATGTCAACATAGCATATTAATACACCAATTTCACAAATAAAATAATTTATCACTCAATTATAAATAAAAGACTCAACAAAATGGGAATAATCGAAATCGGGGCGTTACAAAATCCTTTATTGCCTTTGTTAATACTCAATTCAACGCTAAAATCAAAACTATAAGGTCTGATAATGGACCTGAATTCATTTTAAAAGCCTTTTATCTCACTCAAGGCATTATTCATTAGACATCTTGTGTTGACACACCTCAGCAAAATGGCATTGTGGAAGAAAACACCAACACCTATTAGGTGTCACACGTGCTCTTCTTTTCCAATCTCATTTGCCAAAAATTTTTTGGGCTCATGCCCTTGCTCAGGTTGTGTTCCTTATTAACCGTATGCCCTCCAAACTTCTGAATTACAATACTCCTTATTATTTGC
Source organism: Lathyrus tuberosus (assembly GCA_022829125.1). Classification (NCBI taxonomy): domain Eukaryota; kingdom Viridiplantae; phylum Streptophyta; class Magnoliopsida; order Fabales; family Fabaceae; genus Lathyrus; species Lathyrus tuberosus. The sequence continues at coordinate 1,148,701 of JALAZF010000274.1, read as the reverse complement.
TATTTGCCACTAACCCTGATTATGCAGCTCTTAGAGTCTTTGGTTGCTTGGCTTATGCCACAAGTTCCAAACAAAACCGCACCAAACTTGACAGTAGATCAAGAAAGTGCATATATCTTGGTAACAAACATGGCACCAAAGGCCATCTCTTGTTTGACCTACAGAATAAATAATTGTTTTTATCTAATGATACTATTTTTTATGAAACCATCTTTCCCTATAACAAATCCCTCACCCCTTCTTCTACATCTGTCCCTGTTATGCCTCTTTACCAACAACCTTACCAATCTTTTATGGAAGACAATGATCTTTTGCCTACAACTGTTAACAGTTCTACACCTCATCCCTCTCCTATCCACAATTCTGCACATTCTCCACTTTCTATACACTCACCTATCCACTCCCCAACTTCTGTTCAATCCACTCCTGAACCTGACAAACAGTTATTAGTTCCTTCCTCTATCCCTCCCCCTATATGCCATTCCACAAGAATTTCTAGACCTCCCACTTATCTTCAGGACTACCATTGTGGCATGTTACAAGGTACACATTCCTCTCCTAATATCACCACAGGTAATTCCTCTTACTCTATATCTGACTTTATTGATTACTCTAGTTTATCTAATGATCATAAGTTTTTTAATCTCAAACTCTCTTCTATTACCGAACCTTCCACTTATTCTGAAGCTATTTTAGACTTTAATTGGAAAGAGGCCATTAACAATGAATTACAATCTCTTATAAATAATAAAACGTGGGATATAACTCCTCTCCCTCCTAACAAACGGGCCATTGGCTGCAAATGGATATTCAAGCTTAAATTCCAAGCCAATGGTGCCATTGAAAGATACAAAGCTCGTTTGGTTGCTAAAGGCTTCAACCAAACTAAAGGCTTAGATTATCATGACACTTTTAGTCCTGTCATTAAGACGACAACCATTCATATTCTTCTCTCCATAGCTGCCAGTCAGAATTTGTTCCTACACCAACTTGACATCAATACTGCCTTTCTACATGGCGACTTGGACGAAGAAGTATACATGAAAATACCACCTGGCCTAAAAGTCTCCAACAAATCCCTTGTCTGCAAACTTAAAAGGTCTATTTATGGCCTTAAACAATCAAGCAGGCAATGGAATCACAAGCTGGCATCTACTTTAATTAGTTTAAATTATTGCCAATCTAAATCTGACTATTCCTTATTCATTAAGAAAACTGATAATTCTTTCACAACTATACTTGTATATGTTGATGATTTAGTTCTTGCAGGAAATGATCTACAAGAAATTAATAACATCAAATCGTTTTTGGATAATGTAACGCCCCGATTTTGTCTTATTTATTTAGTCAAGTCGATTTAATTATTTTTATTATTATATTATTTTATTCTTGACTTTTATTTGAGAATATATTATTTTTCATCGTGATTATGTTTTATCGCGTTTTGAGAGCGTTTGCGAGATATTTGAGTGTAAGGGTATTTTGGTCTTTTTGGGTGGCTAGATATTTGTTTTATTAAAATAGAAAGTTAGAGGTGAGAAAGAGGGAAAAACAGAATTTTGAGAGAAAAAGAGAAGAAGAAGGGAAAGAGAAAGAAAAGAAGAAAAAGGGAGAAAACTTGGAGAGAAAGAAATTGATTCAACCGACTTTTCAAACACGATTTAATCGGGTAAGGGTGTGAAATATTGTTATTATAACTTTGTGTATGATTATGTATGTGTGTTGTGTGAATGTTTTGGTTGGTTTTCCATATGTTTCCGTTTATGTCGTATTGGACGAAATCGATAGAAACCGATGTTTCTACGGTCGGAAAGTTGTATAAATACATGTGTTGGTTGGTTATATGTATGTGAGCTGCTGTTTGAAGTTTCATGAAGTTTGGTTATGTTTCGGTTAGTTTTCGGTATGTTTCCGTTGTTGTTTCCGTTTAGGTCGAATTATAGGAAATTGATAGAAAACGATGTTTTCACGGTTAGAATTCGAAATAAATTACGTAGTTGTATCGAGGAAGGTTAGGTCGTCGTATAGCGTGCTTTTTATTCGATTTGGTGAAGTTTAAAAATTCTGGTTTTTGAAAGGTTGAAATTTAATCGAAAAATCGAACGTCGTAGAAATTTCGTTTATGTGTTCTAAATTGTTCTTATGTATTTGGTGGTTGGGAGTATATGTTTGTTTTGGTGAAAATGTTCGATTTAGTCGAGTTTCCGGGCATTTTGGAAATGGGACAGCAAAGGTGTATTTTGAGAAAATCTGGTTTTTGAGGAAAAACAGAGCATGAATCGATTCATAACAGCTATGTATCGATACGAAATGGTTTATGTATCGATACATAACCCTTATGTATCGATACATACTGTGAAAATTGGGAAAAATAGCATTTTCACTACAGCATGTGTCGACACATGCGAGTTATGAATCGATACATGAGGTCTTTATGTATCGATACATAAAGCCTATGTATCGATACATACTGTGCTGAAACAGAAAATCTGGTTTGTCGGGGAAACTTCGGAAATTCATATCTCTTGAACCGTAAGTCGGTTTTGATCCCCGTTCGAAGCGTTGGGAAACTAACGAGATGTTCTTTCTAGGAAAAATAGTTTTGGGGTCTGAACTTGGTCCAATCGGTACAGTTTTTACGAACCGTTTCGTAGTGTCGGGCGTCCGGTTTATGTTTTTGCGTTAGTTTGAAATATTCATAACTTGTTCGTTGTTTATTGGATTTGAGAGTTCTTTATATCGAATTGAAGGTATTGATATGTACTAATTGATGGTGATAATAAATTATATTTTTAGCCGACTTTTGGCCGACTTTTCCGACTGTTGGTGAATAGTGATTTTGTAGAAAATGTTAAGTATGTTAATTATGAATGATATGAATGTGTTGTGGATATGTTTGTAGAGCGAACCCTTGATTTGAGAATGCTTTGTGAATTGTGGATCTTGAGTGAATGTATGCATTATTTGAATTAAGTGATAATGCATGTTAAATGTTAATATGTGATGATTGTTGTGGTTGTTGATTTGTGGCCTAAGGGCAAGAATATGCAATGTGTGGTATTTGATTATATATATGCATGATTATGGTTGCATATATGTGTGAAGATGCATGTGATGTGTGTGAGTATACAATGTTAATGTCATGAGTCATTGTATGCCAAACATCATGAAATGCATTGTTTAAATTAAATGTAAATGCATGTTAATTGTGAAAGAGTTCGTTGCTGTTTGGGTGGTAAAGCGATGCTCGTTGCCGTTTGGTGTAATTAATGTGAATTGGTGTGAATGCATATGATAATATGCTTGTTGTTGTGATTTGTGGTTAATGATGAATGCATTGTTTGAATTGATTTTCAATGCATGATTATTGATGTTGAAATGGTTCACATGGTTGTGAATATGTATGCATGTCAAGAGTGTCATGAGTCATGTTGTATGTGAAGCATCATGATGTGCATTCTTGCATTGTGGGGTTCTAAGATGAACCCGTTGTAACGTCGTAAGCCTTTTGAGAGGTGGGAGCGATGATTACAAACGATCGTGAGCCTTATACAAAGAGGACCGAAAGCGATCGGATTGTGAGCCTTATACAAAGAGGACCGAAAGCAATCCATAAACATTGTAAGCCTTTTTAGAGGTGGTAGCAATGGGTGAACATCGTATGCCCGACGGGGAGTTACACTAAGTAACGAGCGATGGTTCCAATAAGTTCTTCAATTGAACTTGAGATGAAATGAGTCGGTACCGCATTGCATCTGCATAGAGTCGAGAGTCGGTCTCTATGAGTTGCATTTGTCATCATTGTAGTTGTGCATTGATGAATGAACATATATATATGTATATGTTGATGTGGAATGAACAGAATCGTGCAGGTGTGCATTGGAAGATAAACATAATATGTATGTTTATGTGAAATGATGATAATTGTATGTTTGTAATGATGCATCGGTGAATGAACATGAATATATGTGTTTATGTTAAATGCATCGATATGTATTAGGGATACATGTATTTGAGCATGAATGGTTATGCCTATGATATTTGATGTGTTAAATTACGGATTGTTATGCCGTGTAAATGACTTATGGAATATGTTGATGTTATGTGTATAGATACGTGCATCGTGATAAGTCGTGGTGAGAATGTGGTATATGTGTATTATACGTTGATGTCTATATAATTATATGCAACGTTATTATGATAATATTTCTCACCCTTCTGCTGGAATATGCTTTTTATGGCATAGTGCAGATTGTCGGCTTTAGAGGCGTGGAGGCTTTTGTGAAGATTAGTCCTCCGTTCCGTTGTCGGTCTTGGTGTCTGCTCTGATACGTAGCACGGGAGTCGGGGAACGATTATGTTTATATGTATATAATTGTTGAATATATTTGGTAGTACTTTTGTATATAGTAGAGGTTCTAAAACAGTTTATTTTGTAAAACAAGTCGGTTATGGATCTTTCCGCTTTATTCCATAATTGACCATCCTTTTGTAAGGAAAAGTTTCCCTTTGTGTTATGTATCAAAAATGTTGAGCAGGGATTGTATTTTGTTCATTTAAGTGTGACATCCCTGTTTCCTGTCGGAAAAAAATAAATTTTTAGTTACTCTGATTTTATTAAGTGTTATTTATTCGCGATGGGAATTGGGCTGTTACAAAGTGGTATCAGAGCAGGTCGGTCCGTCCGGCCAAGTTGTTGAGTCAGTTGGTGTGACAGTTGAATACTGTCGTTGTTGTTTATCCCTTAGTACGTGATAGGTGTGTGGAACACTGTCAGTACTTTCTGGTTTTTCTAATCCTTTGTTTTCAGGATTGAGTTTGAGATAAGTGGGGGAGAAGTTGGTACTTCTCCATGTTGCTTCAGGTGTGGAGCGTTGGCTCAGTGTATTGTGAATTGCAAGATTGTAAGTGTTGTTCGGACAGTGTTGTTTTCAGTTACGAAGGGGATGCGGAGGTAAGGTTTATGTCAACTAAGGATTTGTGCCTTAGGTAGTTTTGTGTACAGGATGTAAGAAATATTATTATAGTTTGGTAAAGACGGTTTATGCCCCATCATGATTGTCGGCTGTCTATTGACAAATTGAGGAACTGATCACCCTTAATCTCTTGTTGATAGCAGACGAAAATTATGTTGGATGGAATAGACGTATCTTTCCGGCTTTGATAGCGTGTGAAATGAGTGTTTGGAATTTAAGGAAACGATTACAGATTGTTTTGATGAGTCGATGAAGATGCTAATATCGGAAGATGAAATGGATTAGAGGTTTTGGTATGTTGGTCCAGTTGGGAAGTTTTGAGAGAGAATGATTGGGCATCGTTAATGGTTGTTCTCAGAGAGAAAAGTGTGAACTCAAATTGGACAAAGGTAAGGATTTCAGGTTTGGATCTGCTAAGTAAGCAGGAGAACTTTTAGGAAGTGAAACTAAGATGTTGTTATGTTTGTGATGATAGTTTTCTAGAAATTGGCAGGGAGGACACAGTGATGAGCTACCGGTTGTGCGTGATTTTAAGATGTATTCCCAGATGGAATATTGGATGTTAGCGTTAGAGGTACCCGAACTGATAGAGCAGTTGGAAGATTTACTGGAAAGGAGAATTGTGAGGCCAAGTGTGTCGTCTTGGAGAGCTCCAGTATTGTCGGTAACAAAAGGAAGGATGATATAATGGAATAACAAGTATAATGGTATTGAGACTATGGGAAGCGAAACTTAGAGTTCCGAAGAGGGTTGGAGTTTTTGGAATTTTAGAGCATTAATGGAAATTTTGAGAAAACCTTAAGTGTGGATGTATTATTTAAGAGTTCTTTTTGGTTGATTGTTGCTACATGTTGGGATTTATAGAGTTTGGATTGTTAAGAGGAGAAATTGTGTATGGATTACTAACAGCGGATAAGGTGACGATTGAGAATAAGTGTTCACTTTCGGGAATAGATAATTGGAATGGTTTGGTTGAGTTTTAGTGAAATTGCAATTGTTTGAAATGTTTGATAAGAATGGTGAATTGTGTGAGTTAAGGCTTTGATCGATTTGATGTGACTAGTTATGTTGTTAGCATCGGAAGTAGATCTGGTTTTACAATGAGAGGTTCCAAAGTTGGTTAAGGAGATTAGAAACTTTTGGGCTCAGTTGGTTGTTACGAAAGGTTATGGAAGACATTGCTAAGTTCGTACTTCTGTTATTTCAGTTGGTTTGCCAAGGATGAGTCGTTTGTTTTGGATGTTCATTGTGAGGAAAGTTTCAGAAAGCTGAAGTAGAATTTGTCTACGGCTGCAGTTTTGAGTCTGTGTGATCCTGTTCAACCGTTTGTGAGGTATGAGGATGTGTTTTGATAAGTTTAGGCAGTGTGTTAGTGCAAGAAAGTAAATTTGTGGCTTATACTTTACGACCTTTGAGGATTCATAGAAGGATCTATACTATTCAGGATTTGGAATTGGTTACGGTTGTATTGTGTTGGAAAATTTGGAGGTATTATCTTTATGGTTTTGGGTTCGAAGTGTTTAGTAATCACAAGAATATTGAGTACCTGTTTGGTCAGAAGGAATATGGTATGAGACAGAGAGGATGGTTGGAATTTGTGATGAGTTATGACTTTAGTTGGAATTATCCCATTGGTGAGGTTAATGTCGTGCCTGATGAGTTAAGTCGAAAGTTGTTATGCATGTCTGTTCGGATGGATGAGAATTATTTGAGCAGTTCAGAGACTGGTGTCTGGTGTGTGAGATAACACAGTAGAGTGCGAGGTTGGGTATATTAAAGGCGAACAATGATTTTTGGTGATTATGAGAAAGAGTTAGACCTTGGTCGTGAGATTGGTAGTTTTGATGGTTTCGGGTAATCAGAGTGCGCATCGGAAGCGTGATGTGGCACAATTCATATATGTGTGTGTGACTTGTAAGATTTCGTAGGTGGAACATTGGGAATATGTAGGACTGATGAGACCATTGGACGTTTCAAAATGGAAGTGATAAGTGAAAGGTTTAAATGTTATCCATGGGCTACTATGTAGATGGATGTTTCGGTTATATGTTCGATTGGTGAATCGTAGCATTGTTGTGGTATGATTGTGTGACAAGGATGTTAGTATTATGGTTGTGTGGAGGTTGTTTAATTGATGTTGTGTCGTGGAACTTGTATTCTTGATTGTGTTGTTGCCTCGTTTCCATGGTGATGGTTCGAGTGTGTGTAGCTAATTCCTATGATGGGGGATTAGGGGAGTGTTACCTACGGTGATGGTAACGATCCTGTTGTGTTTTGGGTTCAAGAGTGAACCTGTGAGTTGTGTTTTGTGTATTCCTTGAGTTGTGAGTTGGTCGTCAAGTGCATTGTATGGGCTTTGCATCTTGTCATGGTTGTTGTCGTCGTTGTCGTGTCGTGTTGTTGTATCTGCTGTTAGCAAGGTGGTTTGTCAGTTTGTGTTATCTGTGGTGTGCCTTTTGTTGGCATGATAGTGGGTTGGTCGGATACTAGAGCCGTATCCGGGGTTGTTCGTGCTTAGTATATTTTCGAGGACGAAAATGTCTAAGTGGGGGAGAGTTGTAACGCCCCGATTTTGTCTTATTTATTTAGTCAAGTCGATTTAATTATTTTTATTATTATATTATTTTATTCTTGACTTTTATTTGAGAATATATTATTTTTCATCGTGATTATGTTTTATCGCGTTTTGAGAGCGTTTGCGAGATATTTGAGTGTAAGGGTATTTTGGTCTTTTTGGGTGGCTAGATATTTGTTTTATTAAAATAGAAAGTTAGAGGTGAGAAAGAGGGAAAAACAGAATTTTGAGAGAAAAAGAGAAGAAGAAGGGAAAGAGAAAGAAAAGAAGAAAAAGGGAGAAAACTTGGAGAGAAAGAAATTGATTCAACCGACTTTTCAAACACGATTTAATCGGGTAAGGGTGTGAAATATTGTTATTATAACTTTGTGTATGATTATGTATGTGTGTTGTGTGAATGTTTTGGTTGGTTTTCCATATGTTTCCGTTTATGTCGTATTGGACGAAATCGATAGAAACCGATGTTTCTACGGTCGGAAAGTTGTATAAATACATGTGTTGGTTGGTTATATGTATGTGAGCTGCTGTTTGAAGTTTCATGAAGTTTGGTTATGTTTCGGTTAGTTTTCGGTATGTTTCCGTTGTTGTTTCCGTTTAGGTCGAATTATAGGAAATTGATAGAAAACGATGTTTTCACGGTTAGAATTCGAAATAAATTACGTAGTTGTATCGAGGAAGGTTAGGTCGTCGTATAGCGTGCTTTTTATTCGATTTGGTGAAGTTTAAAAATTCTGGTTTTTGAAAGGTTGAAATTTAATCGAAAAATCGAACGTCGTAGAAATTTCGTTTATGTGTTCTAAATTGTTCTTATGTATTTGGTGGTTGGGAGTATATGTTTGTTTTGGTGAAAATGTTCGATTTAGTCGAGTTTCCGGGCATTTTGGAAATGGGACAGCAAAGGTGTATTTTGAGAAAATCTGGTTTTTGAGGAAAAACAGAGCATGAATCGATTCATAACAGCTATGTATCGATACGAAATGGTTTATGTATCGATACATAACCCTTATGTATCGATACATACTGTGAAAATTGGGAAAAATAGCATTTTCACTACAGCATGTGTCGACACATGCGAGTTATGAATCGATACATGAGGTCTTTATGTATCGATACATAAAGCCTATGTATCGATACATACTGTGCTGAAACAGAAAATCTGGTTTGTCGGGGAAACTTCGGAAATTCATATCTCTTGAACCGTAAGTCGGTTTTGATCCCCGTTCGAAGCGTTGGGAAACTAACGAGATGTTCTTTCTAGGAAAAATAGTTTTGGGGTCTGAACTTGGTCCAATCGGTACAGTTTTTACGAACCGTTTCGTAGTGTCGGGCGTCCGGTTTATGTTTTTGCGTTAGTTTGAAATATTCATAACTTGTTCGTTGTTTATCGGATTTGAGAGTTCTTTATATCGAATTGAAGGTATTGATATGTACTAATTGATGGTGATAAGAAATTATATTTTTAGCCGACTTTTGGCCGACTTTTCCGACTGTTTGTGAATAGTGATTTTGTAGAAAATGTTAAGTATGTTAATTATGAATGATATGAATGTGTTGTGGATATGTTTGTAGAGCGAACCCTTGATTTGAGAATGCTTTGTGAATTGTGGATCTTGAGTGAATGTATGCATTATTTGAATTAAGTGATAATGCATGTTAAATGTGAATATGTGATGATTGTTGTGGTTGTTGATTTGTGGCCTAAGGGCAAGAATATGCAATGTGTGGTATTTGATTATATATATGCATGATTATGGTTGCATATATGTGTGAAGATGCATGTGATGTGTGTGAGTATACAATGTTAATGTCATGAGTCATTGTATGCCAAACATCATGAAATGCATTATTTAAATTAAATGTAAATGCATGTTAATTGTGAAAGAGTTCGTTGCTGTTTGGGTGGTAAAGCGATGCTCGTTGCCGTTTGGTGTAATTAATGTGAATTGGTGTGAATGCATATGATAATATGCTTGTTGTTGTGATTTGTGGTTAATGATGAATGCATTGTTTGAATTGATTTTCAATGCATGATTATTGATGTTGAAATGGTTCACATGGTTGTGAATATGTATGCATGTCAAGAGTGTCATGAGTCATGTTGTATGTGAAGCATCATGATGTGCATTCTTGCATTGTGGGGTTCTAAGATGAACCCGTTGTAACGTCGTAAGCCTTTTGAGAGGTGGGAGCGATGATTACAAACGATCGTGAGCCTTATACAAAGAGGACCGAAAGCGATCGGATTGTGAGCCTTATACAAAGAGGACCGAAAGCAATCCATAAACATTGTAAGCCTTTTTAGAGGTGGTAGCAATGGGTAAACATCGTATGCCCGACGGGGAGTTACACTAAGTAACGAGCGATGGTTCCAATAAGTTCTTCAATTGAACTTGAGATGAAATGAGTCGGTACCGCATTGCATCTGCATAGAGTCGAGAGTCGGTCTCTATGAGTTGCATTTGTCATCATTGTAGTTGTGCATTGATGAATGAACATATATATATGTATATGTTGATGTGGAATGAACAGAATCGTGCAGGTGTGCATTGGAAGATAAACATAATATGTATGTTTATGTGAAATGATGATAATTGTATGTTTGTAATGATGCATCGGTGAATGAACATGAATATATGTGTTTATGTTAAATGCATCGATATGTATTAGGGATACATGTATTTGAGCATGAATGGTTATGCCTATGATATTTGATGTGTTAAATTACGGATTGTTATGCCGTGTAAATGACTTATGGAATATGTTGATGTTATGTGTATAGATACGTGCATCGTGATAAGTCGTGGTGAGAATGTGGTATATGTGTATTATACGTTGATGTCTATATAATTATATGCAACGTTATTATGATAATATTTCTCACCCTTCTGCTGGAATATGCTTTTTATGGCATAGTGCAGATTGTCGGCTTTAGAGGCGTGGAGGCTTTTGTGAAGATTAGTCCTCCGTTCCGTTGTCGGTCTTGGTGTCTGCTCTGATACGTAGCACGGGAGTCGGGGAACGATTATGTTTATATGTATATAATTGTTGAATATATTTGGTAGTACTTTTGTATATAGTAGAGGTTCTAAAACAGTTTATTTTGTAAAACAAGTCGGTTATGGATCTTTCCGCTTTATTCCATAATTGACCATCCTTTTGTAAGGAAAAGTTTCCCTTTGTGTTATGTATCAAAAATGTTGAGCAGGGATTGTATTTTGTTCATTTAAGTGTGACATCCCTGTTTCCTGTCGGAAAAAAATAAATTTTTAGTTACTCTGATTTTATTAAGTGTTATTTATTCGCGATGGGAATTGGGGTGTTACAGATAACACCTTCAGTATCAAAGATTTAGGAACTCTAAAATATTTCCTGGGCTTTGAAATTGTAAGGAACTACAAGGGAATCTCTCTGTGCCAACGCAAATACAGCCTGGATCTGTTACAAACTACTGGTCTCCTTGCATCCAAACCCGCATCCACTCCTATGGATCCTAGCCATAAATTATCTTCACCTGATGAACCTGCTCTTCCAGACCCTACTCGTTTTCGCAGCCTTATTGGTAAGCTTCTATATTTAACGCATTCACGACCTGATATTACGTTTTCTGTATGCAGGCTTAGCCAACATCTTGCTGCACCAACGGATACGCATCTACAAGCTGCATTCAGAATATTGCGATACATTAAGAATGCACCTGCTATGGGACTGTATTTCAGCAACAAGGCAACATTGACTCTAACTGGATTCTCTGATTCAGACTGGGGAGCTTGCCTAGTTACTCGCCGTTCTACAACCGATTTCTGTTTTTTTTGGGCAGATCACTTGTCTCATGGAAAAGCAAGAAAAAACAAACTGTCTCTCGTTCTTCCTCCGAAGTCGAATACCGTGCTCTCGCCAACACCACTTGTGAAGCTATATAGATCAAATATCTCCTGCAGGATTTTCACATTCCTATATCCCAAGCCATAACAATATACTGCGACAACAGAAGTGCTCTTCAAATAGCCACCAACCCTGTTTTTCATGAGCGCACAAAGCACATAGAGCTCGACTGCCATGTAGTTCGCGACAAAATCCAAGACAATACCATTCACCTAATGCCCATCGATTCAATCAACCAAGCAGCCGACATATTTACGAAACCTCTTCATTCCGGACCCTTCTCCAATCATGTTAGCAAACTAGGATTGATTAACATCCATTCTAGTTTGAGGGAGGCTATTAAAATATAAGTCTTTATTTTTCTGTTTTTTAGTTGACCAAGTTATTATAGCCGTTACACCCTAGTCCTTGTTTCTAGGATTCTTTTGGCTATTTAAGGCATAGTTTATCATACAGTAAATGTACAGTGTATTTTTGAATTCATTCACTATTAATGATAATTTTCTTTCTCTATGCAATATTTTTGCCTATCATTTATACAAAGCTTTCTCATTGCCACTAGCAACCCTTTTAAATTATAGTTCATGAACTACCATGGAGTTTTAAAGCTCGTAAGTGGTAATTTCTTTAGTGTTCTTTGACTCTTCGTTAAAAACCATTTCATGGGTGAATTTGACTATCAACGTGCGAAGAATTTTCTGCACACGTTTTGAGTCATACATAACCTCTCCATTGCTTCTTATTTTTGCCATAGTCATTACTTTGAAAAAATATTCAGTGATGCTTTCTGCATTTTCATTTCAAGCACCTCAAACTCTCTTGTCTAAGAGTTTAGCATTAACTTCACGCGATCATTCTCCCATACTTTCTTTTCAATGAAATCCCAAACAATCTTCGATGTGCGCGTATCCAAGACTCGTTCGAAGACTGATTTATTCATAGAGCATGGACTATTAAATATGATGGATTTTTTTTATATATATTGTATTCATTTGGAAGACGTAGCTTGGTAACATCAGTTTATCTCAAAAGTGAATCATAAATCATAATACTATTTCGACAGCTAATGTTCTGGTGATGATATGCAGAGTGAGGTAGAATTTAGGTGTATTATGTTTACTTTAAGTTCCTCTCTGTGCTACATCAGGGAAGGATGATGTAATCAATCCCAAGAGCAATAATATAAGACTTTGATGGAAAATTGGTATAGGCATAAATTTGTTGGTGTGCAGCCTGATAATCCAGCACAGCTTGGATAAAACCTACTGCCACACACATGGATCTCCAACCAACCAAGCTACAGCCTCATTTCAGTGATAAGAGACAAAACACTTTTCATTTTTCCGATTCAGTTTCAGCCATGCTTATACATCACTTTTCATTCAGTTTTTGCTGCTATATCAGTATGCCAACAAAGTAAAGAATGTATCGCTTGTATCTATAACATTATTACACATACAATGCTGAACATCATAGTCATATACAAGACATACAAAGCTGAAATCTGTACTTTTATATAAATCATAATAATCATAGTCACGTTCCTCTTTTGCTAAGAAAATAACTAGTTATTGATTCTTGCAAATGGTAGAAGGCTTTCCTTATAAACCACTATCTCGCAACCAAGGTTACCATTAATACCAAGCTCTTCAATTCTCCTAGTGTTTAAATTAAACCAAACTAATTCATCATCATTTTTTCTGAAAAATATATCGCCGTTCTTGCCAACTCCAATAGGATGCTCAACACCAGACAACGGACCCACAACAAATAGTTTTGTCCATGACTCCTTCACTCCAACTTCACCCAAAATGAATATGTGAAAAGTAGCTGCTGCCTCTTTATAATTTGAAATCCAACCGGTTGATCCATTTAACACCATTAAGTGTTTATACACGAATCTAGAATTAATATTCCCAATGTCAATATGAGCGACATCCATATTTGTGGGTATGGATGTTTTAACAAACACCTCATTGCTTAAATCGAACGACACCAAATAAAATTCTTTACATGTTTCACTTTTAGTCCACCAATGACACACTCCATCCATGTACGCTAGAGCACATGAAATTGTTCAGGCATGTATATCAAGTTTCTTCCACGAATTACTTTTTAAACTATATATTTCCCACAACGGAGAAAGACATTCTTGTTTCCGTGTCTCGTCTTCATCTTGATCAGTTCTAGAAAAAAACATTACATGTCGGATAATCTTATAGTCATCGCTAATTTGATCATAACCAAATCCATGAAAAAATATGTCGGGAATCCAAGGAGATTCAAATGCAAAAGGACTAGTAGGAATTATTTTGAATTCTCCCGTAGCCGGATTCCACAATACATCTCTCCCTAATTCTTCAATACTACGAATGCCCTCCGGTCTTCCGACATCTTGAATACAAAGAATACCATTGAGACAACCAGAACCATTGTTGGTGATTTTAGTATCATCAATGTATTTTAGTAGTAATGTGATTTACTATAGGCCGATGCAATTATGCATTAAGCTTGGAAACGAGTTAGGGTAGTGCGGAGTGCACGCTCGTCGAGCCAACTTATAATTGAATGCGAATAATTGAAACGGGGTTCCAAGGGGCGAAGCCCCTGGCGGGGTGCGGGGCAGCGCCCCGTTGAACAGTTGAACCCTTTCCCAACCGACATAACCGTTTTCTGAACAGTTGTGTCTTTTCGGTTTCTGTTATTAATCTCCTATATAAGGAGTCATTTGGCCTCGGTTTCGGTTACAGGAAAAACCATACTTTCTCTCTACATTCCTGATCAGTTCTCTTTTGCCAGAAACAGATTGTTCTTCAAGAATTATCCCCACAAAAATTTCGTGAACCCAGGCAAGAATAGGGTCGAAATACTTTGTTCGGAAAGTGTACGAACACGATTCTTCGAAGTTATCCAGGATTATCATACCCGATTTTCTAACAAATGAACAAAGTATTTTCTGATAATCATGGCTGGAGGAAGCACCGTCAAGGAGATGACTACAAATTTCGGAAAATTGGACAAGTTTCAAGGACAAGACTTCAGGCGTTGGCAGAAGAAGATGCATTTCATGTTGACAACGTTGAAGGTGGTGCACGTCCTGTCTACACTGATTCCAGAACTTCTGGAGGATGACACAGTTGAAAATCTGAGACGCAGATCAAAGTGGGAGAACGACGACTACATATGTAGAGGGCACATTCTTAACGGTATGTCTGATCCCTTATTTGATATTTACCAAAACATGGAATCTGCAAAGGAATTGTGTGATTGTCTCGAATCCAAGTACATGGCAGAGGACTCATCTAGTAAAAAGTTCCTGGTAACCAATTTCAACAATTACAAAATGGTTGAATCGAGGTCTGTCATGGAACAATTCAATGAACTCCTCCGAATCCTTGGACAGTTCACACAACACGGATTGAAGATGGATGAAACAATATATGTCTCAAGCATCATAGACAAGTTGCCTCCTTCGTGGAAGGATTTCAAACACAATCTAAAGCATGGAAAAGGCGAACTGTCTTTGATCCAACTTGGAAGTCACTTGCGCATAGAAGAATCTCTAAGAGCGCAGGAGGATGACAAAGGAAAAGGAAAAGAAATTGCTGGACCCTCGGTTAATATGGTCGAAGAGGGTGGTAAGAACGATAACAACAAAAACAAAGGAAAGAAGTGTCCTTTCAAGAACAAAAAGGGAAGTTTCGGTGCTAACAAGAAACCGAAACTAGAATGCTGGAAGTGTGGCAAAACAGGCCACTTCAAGAAGGATTGTCGTTTCGGCAAAAATCACGACAACGCGAATGCAAGTGGTTCAGGAAAGGGGTCTAAGGACCAATCCGAAAACCAAGTTCAGAAATCAATTCGTGATTTGAATAGTTTTATTAAACATTCGGTTTCACTAAATTCTGAAGCATTTTATGTGCAGGATGATGCTATCGCGTGGTGGATTGATTCTGGCGCCACAACACATGTTTGCAAGGATCGTTTCTGGTTCAAGACTCTTGTTCCAGTGGAAGATGGTTATGTCCTCTACATGGGAGATGATCACTTCGCTCCCGTTGAAGGCAAAGGAAACGTGGTGCTAGAATTCAGTTCTGGAAAGACTATTACTTTGTTTCATGTTTTGTATGTTCCTAAACTACGTAAGAATTTAATTTCTGGTCCTGTATTAAATAAGCTTGGATACAAGCAAGTGTGTGAATCCGATAAATATGTTTTATCGAAGTCTGGTGTGTTTGTAGGATTTGGATATTATAATAATGGTATGTTTATGATGAATTTGAATGGAGTTCCTAATGATTCTGGTTCTGTATTTATGTCCTCTTCGAATGTTATCAATTTTTCGTTATGGCATGCTCGTCTAGGACATGTACATTATAAAAGAATGCATGAAATGTCTAAAGATGATTTAATTCCTGTTTTTGATGAAAATGTAGAAAAGTGTAAAACTTGCATGTTAACAAAGATCACTAGGCAACCTTTTAAAAGTATAACAAGGAAATCTGTCATTCTTGAGTTGATACATAGTGATTTATGTGATATGCATGCTACTCCATCATTAGGGCATAAAAAATAATTTGTCACTTTCATAGATGATGCATCTAGATTCTGCTATGTTTATTTGTTGCACGCTAAGGACGAAGCCTTAGATAAATTCAAAATTTATAAAACTGAAGTTGAAGTGCAACAGAATGTGCTGATTAAAACATTACGTACAGATAGAGGTGGTGAATATTATGATCCTGTATTTTTCCAATCCGTAGGAATCATTCATGAGACTACGGCACGTTATACACCTCAACAAAATGGTGTGGCTGAAAGGAAAAATAGAGTTCTTAAAGAAATGGTGAATGCCATGTTATCTTACTCTGGTTTGAGTGAAGGGTTTTGGGGAGAAGCTATGTTAACGGCTTGCTATTTGTTAAATAGGGTTCCTAATAAAATGAACAAGACTACCCCATATGAACTTTGGTATAAGAAACGACCCAACTTAACATTTCTACGTGTTTGGGGTTGTAGGGCCGTGGTTAGACTACCAGACCCAAAAAGGAAAACTTTGGGTGAAAAGGGTATATCTTGCATCTTTGTTGGATATGCTGAGCACTCCAAGGCCTATAGGTTTTATGTTATAGAACCTAATGACTCGATTTCTATTAACACGATTATAGAATCGAGAGATGCCATATTTGATGAGAATTGTTTCTCTTCTATACCTAGACCAAAGGTCTCTATACCTAATTCAGATGAATCTCTAAGGGATGATCATTCAAATGATATGCCAAGTGAGACACTTGAACCCCGTAGGAGCAAAAGAGCTAGAAAATCTAGATCTTATGGATCTGATTTTCAACTATATTTAGTTGAGGGATCAAAGGATCAGATTGATACTCAATACTATTATTCCTATAGTATAGAGGAGGATCCAAGAACGTATGATGAAGTTGTGAAATCTCGAGATTCTGGTTTTTGGAAAGAAGCAATTGATGAAGAGATTGGTTCTATCATGGAAAATAATACTTGGGTATTATCTGATTTACCACCAGGTTGCAAACCATTGGGTTGCAAATGGATCTTCAAAAAGAAGATGAAAGTCGATGGTACAATTGACAAGTTTAAAGCTAGATTAGTTATCCAAGGCTTCAGACAAAAGGAAGGGATTGATTATTTCGATACCTATGCTCCAGTTGCCCGTATCACTACTATTAGATTGTTGATTGCCTTGGCGGCTATTCATAATCTAGTGATTCATCAAATGGATGTCAAAACAGCATTTCTGAATGGTGATTTGGAAGAAGAAGTGTATATGAAGCAACCTGAAGGATTTGTAATGCCTGGTAATGAGCATAAAGTGTGTAAGCTAGTTAAGTCGTTGTATGGGCTGAAACAAGCTCCGAAGCAGTGGCATCAAAAGTTTGATGAGGTTGTTTTGTCTAATGGTTTCATTCTAAACCAAGCTGACAAATGTGTATATAGCAAATTTGATACATCCGGTAAAGGAGTTTTCATTTGTCTATATGTTGATGACATGTTGATCTTTGGCACCGACCAAAATCAAATTGATAAAACGAAGAATTTCTTGTCATCAAAGTTCTCCATGAAGGATATGGGAGAAGCGGACGTTATTCTTGGTATTAAGATTAAATGGGAGAATAAGGGGATTGTAATTACACAATCTCATTACATTGAGAAAATACTCAAGAAGTTCAATTATGAAAGTTGTTCTCCAGTAAGTACTCCCATGGATCCGGGAGAAAAGCTTATGCCAAATACAGGTAAACCTGTGGATCAACTCGAATACTCAAGAGCTATAGGCTCTTTGATGTATGCTATGATAAGCACTAGACCGGATATTGCTTATGCGGTTGGAAAGTTGAGCAGATTTGCTAGTAATCCTAGTAGACATCATTGGCATGCAATAACTAGGGTATTCAAGTACTTGAAGGGTACTATGAATTATGGATTGTCATATATGGGATTTCCTTCGGTGTTAGAGGGTTATTCGGATGCTAGTTGGATAAATAATGCTGAAGATTCATCCTCTACAAGTGGATGGGTGTTCTTGCTTGGGGGAGGTGCCATCTCATGGGCTTCCAAGAAGCAAACATGTATAACTGGTTCCACGATGGAATCTGAGTTTGTAGCATTAGCTGCTGCTGGTAAAGAAGCGGAATAGCTAAGAAACTTGGTATATGAGATTCCGATATGGCCTAAACCGATATCACCAATTTCTATCCGTTGTGATCGTACTGCCACACTGGCTAAAGCTTATAGTCAAATATACAATGGAAAGTCTAGACATTTGGGTGTTAGACATAGTATGATTAGGGAATTAATCATGAATGGGGTGATATCTATTGAGTTTGTTCGGTCGCAACAAAACTTAGCTGACCACTTGACGAAGGGGTTAGCTAGAGACTTAGTGAAGAAGTCGGTAATTGGGATGGGATTACAGTCCATTTAAATCTATTAGCTGTGGTATACCCAATTCCCTTCTAATACAACGTTAGAAGCAGAATTCAATGTGGAAAGATCATAGTTAGAGATTGGAGCAATTGTGTTTATCTTCCCAAGGTATGTGCTCAGACCTGCAAGTGATGGCTAGGTTGAAGTATATCTTCTTAATGGTTCTTTTGGAAAATTGCAAATGCAGGTGCAAGATTAAAAGGATCACCTATGTGAGCATGAAGTTTTGCTGCTTCAGGAAGCTTGAACTTGGCTTCCTATATGCTCATTAATGGATAAGGACACATGGCTCGTAAAGTGTCAAGTATGAATAGTAGAGTATTGTAAAAAACATATGTGTACTATATCTTCAGATATTCAAATGGATTGACGGGTTCAATCGACATGACATCCCGATTTTCGAGTATTTGGAATGTGTATTTGTACTAAGATGAAAATTCAATCGCAAGACATTTTCGTCTATGCATTTGTTTGATCGTTATACCTGTGTGTTATACCCTTGTATATATTATTGTATATACTGAGTAAATCAAGGATTACACTACAATGGGGGGGATTTGTTGGTGATTTTAGTATCATCAATGTATTTTAGTAGTAATGTGATTTACTATAGGCCGATGCAATTATGCGTTAAGCTTGGAAACGAGTTAGGGTAGTGCAGAGTGCACGCTCGTTGAGCCAACGTATAATTGAATGCGAATAATTGAAACGGGGTTCCAAGGGGCGAAGCCCCTGGCGGGGTGCGGGGTAGCGCCCCGTTGAACAGTTGAACCCTTTCCCAACCGACATAACCGTTTTCTGAACAGTTGTGTCTTTTCGGTTTCTGTTATTAATCTCCTATATAAGGAGTCATTTGGCCTCGGTTTCGGTTACAGGAAAAACCATACTTTCTCTCTACATTCCTGATCAGTTCTCTTTTTCCAGAAACAGATTGTTCTTCAAGAATTATCCCCACAAAAATTTCGTGAACCCAGGCAAGAATAGGGTCGAAATACTTTGTTCGGAAAGTGTACGAACACGATTCTTCGAAGTTATTCAGGATTATCATACCCGATTTTCTAACAACCATTGGATGTATGAATCTATTTTGTTATGTGTCATAAGTCTAATGATATAATTAAATGCAAATTAAAATAATGGTGATGTAATTTAATCGGTAAATTTCAGGCCCTCAGAGCTATTGATCTTCTTTGGTTTCCAGTGGGTTCCCAGTTACTGTCTAATGTATGTTCTAATATTTTTATTTATTATGTCAATCAATTGTTTTGCTTCACAAATTCTGTTTATTTCAATAGCATTATGAATTCGAACATTGTGAAAGCCGCTGCTTTTGGTTAATTTTCCTATCAAAGTATCTTGAAAACTCATTCACAGACAAGAATCCTTAAGTAGTTGTATTATGAGAATGAAATTTATTTCAAGTGTGATTTTTTTGCGAGAGTAAAGTGTGATCTCTTGCAATTCAAGTTCTATATATTCAAGCATCTTATGATTTTGCTCCTTTTTGTGATGAGAAATCACACTTTACTCTTCTATGTGAAAATCACACAAGAGATAATCTATTCACTATGATGAAAAGAATGATCATTTGAACGGTAATGGTAACATGTGGAGACGTTTACAAATTCGTATTAAATAATCCAATCATTATTATGAATGTATCATTTGTTTAGATAAAACTTTTATTCAAACTCTCAGTTTTAGCCATAAACTCTCAATTTGGAGAACTACAAAGAGGCTGTAAACTTAGCAGAAGTACAAAATATATTACATACTTTAGCCACAAACATCTCAAAGGCCAAACCCTATTATCACTAAAACCGAGAGCACCATGATTAATTGTTTTTCTTAAATATATACAACCTATTCTCTTGGTTTTGTTAAACATCAAGAGAATAGATGTATCATGAACCTTATTTCGAATCTTAATTACTGCATTTTTTATTTTTAATAGGTGTAGGGATCAAGCGTTACGTTTTTTCAGTTGGGGCCTTTCCTTTTTATTTTTAATAAATTTTTTAATTACAAAATTAATAGTTGTTGGATGATAAAAAAATAGTGACTTTAAAAGAAAATTAAATTAATTGTTTACAATTAAAAATATTGGTTGTTGATAAATTATTTGCTTAAATCTTCCATTGCTTCAAATGCTCTTATTTTTTTTATTAATTTCTTTTTTTAATTTCAAATTTGTCTTTTTTGTCAGTTATTTGGCTTAACCGAGGGGTAATATCATTTGCAAGAATTTCTTATAGTATGATACTAATTTATTTATTTTTATTTTATATTAATCTATTCCGTCAGTTGTCCCTTATTCCGATTTGAAAGTTCTTTTGCATGAATATTTTACAAACTAGACTATACATTTTCATATACCTATCAACACTACTTGTTTCATCATCATTCTCTTAAAAACCATCCTAGGCGATTTTCTTCTTCATCAAAATACTCTAAACTCAGATTTCATCATCTCTTCCAACATCAACTCGAACATCAAGTCTTCGAACCTAACTCGAACGAAGCTTTGTCATCATGTTTTCGTTACGTAACTCACATTACCCTCTTAGAAATGTTAGGTTTGTTTTTGGGAATAGCTTATTGCTTATATATTATGTTTAGAGAGGTTATTCTGATTATGTTGATAAAAATGTTGTTTTTTTTAATAGTGTTAGTTTGAGAAAAAGGTGACGCTAATCACTAAAATGTTGATAAAAATGTTATTCGTCTTGAATAGTGTTAATTTTAGAAAATGGTGTCATTGGGCACCGAAATTTTTATAGAAATCTTGTTTTTTTTAATAGTGTTAGTTTGGGAAAATAATGTCACTGACCAGTGAAATGTTGATGGAAATGTTTTCTTTTTTGAAATGTTATTTTTCTTGAATAATGTTAGTTTGAGAATATATAGAACTTTACTTATCTAAATAGTGATATTGTTGAATGTATGTTTTTAAGCAATTGTTACACTTGATGTACAATAAACTATTTTTCGTTTATTGTTATTTTTCTCGATCCTTGTTATAAGCTTGACAGGGATAGTTTTTTTTATAAAGAACTACTAGTATAGTAAAATGTTTATGTTGCTGATTTTGTTTCAAGCTAAATGTTCTTAGGAAGTGTACAATGAATATATCGTAGTTCATACACATTAGGTGCTATAATAGAGATCTGTTGATTAGTGTTATTGTTAAGTAGTATAGTTCTTGTTTACACAGAGATAGGTGATTTGACCAACACCTTTCATACTACTTTTATTAAGATGAAAAGTGATATTTTTTACTATATAAGCGAAAGTATCTATCGTTCACTACATAACAAT
This sequence comes from Lathyrus tuberosus, assembly GCA_022829125.1. Lineage (NCBI taxonomy): Eukaryota > Viridiplantae > Streptophyta > Magnoliopsida > Fabales > Fabaceae > Lathyrus > Lathyrus tuberosus. The sequence continues at coordinate 1,126,987 of JALAZF010000274.1, read as the reverse complement.
CGTTTCTCTCAAATGAAAACCCTAACATATTTCACTCTTCTCTCTCATAACATAACCCTAACATCCATGACACTCTTTAAACTTTCTTAAGCCTTCAGATTCGTCTTCACCAATCGATATGATACTCTTTAATCATATTTCAGGTTCGTTCATTAAACTTATGCTTTGATTTCGTTTACATTTCTTGTTAAAAATGGGTTCTCATTTTTTTATTTGGTGAATGTTCTCATTTTTTCAGATTCGTCTTCACCACCTTAACAAAGCGTATATTTTGGCTATGATACATATGGTTTGTGTAGCTATGAAGAAAAATATAAGAAGTATGAAGTTATTTTGTTAACTTCATTCACCTTTTTCTTCTTCTTCATAACTGCATAAACTAGATGAAAATCATAATTTGTTCCAGATCCACAATTAGTTTAAAAAAATGTGCATTCTTTAAACATTACATTATATCTTGTGTTATTGTATGTTGTTGTATGTTGTTGTTGTATGTTGCTATTGATGTTCTTGAATCCTATTTTGTTGTATGGTTTTGTGTTGTTAAAAATTGTTATTGTATGTTGTTGTTGTTGATTAATGTTTTAAGAACAAGAATAAAACATTGCTAAGTCACAAGAAAGAAACTTCTTGTGACTTAGCAATGTTTTGTTCTTTAAATTCTTAAAACATTACATAATATGTTATGTTGTTGTATGCTGTTGTATGCAGTTGAATTTATTATATGCTATGTAGATTGTTTGTTTCACTAACCCTTCACTAAAAATATATTTAATTTAAATTGACATAGAAACTTATAATCTGAAAATTAAGTTGTATTTGAAAATCAACTTATATCAATCAATGTTTTCCGAATTGCATCCGTCTCATCGATCATCTCACGCTGTTTAACATATAGAATATGGCTCAATGGCCTGAGTCCTTTAACACATCCATATCTTCTCTTATAATATCAATAAAATGTTGTTATTCAAATTAAACTATAAGAGAAGATGTGGATGTGATGAAGGACTTAGGTTATTGAACCACATTCTATATGTTAAACAGCGTGAGATAAACGATGAGACAGATACAATTCGGAAAACAGTGGCTTGTTTAAGTTGGCTTTCAAGAATAATTTAATTTTTAGATTATGTACTTCTTCATCAATTTGAATGGTTGTATGTTGCTGTGAGATTTATTGAAAAACAAGCAATCTACATATTATATAATAAAATCTGAGCACTTTCAACAATGGTTATTTATATTAACCGTTATGAAATGTTATTTGCCTAAATGTATATACCACAACGGTTAGTTATAGTAACTATGATCATATATAACGCGTTTTCAGGTTTTCTACAACGGTCATAAGACCGTGATTCTAAGTAGCACATATACAACCACACCTTATGTAACAACAGCAGGTCACACATGATGTTATCCCTTTTCCAACCGTTGTTGTATATGTTTTCCGTAGTAGTGCAAAATAATTTTATTCATGAGAAAAAGAATTTCACATCGGACTGCTTTACCATGCGTAAGTATATATGAATTTTTGTTTTCTTTTCTAAATCAATTTTATACACAATATTATTTATTCTGGATGTTTTATCACTACTACGAAACCCCATTTAACGACGCCAGGTTTACCACGGTTTCGTATCCCACCGTTGTATAAGGACTAAAAATTTATAACGCCATGTTTAACGACGGTTGTATTACATAACCGTTGTAATACAAGTTGTGTAACAAGCTTCGATTCCCAGCTACTATATTTTTTTCCATATTTTTACATTTTAACACGCTTGTATTAGAATACCGTTCTAATACATGTATCACGCTTCGATTCACAACAATGTATTTTTTGTCATATTTTTAGATTTTAAACATGTATTAATTTTTTAAACATGTCTAACGCCATGTAATGTATGATGTATATTCCCAGCAATGTATTCTTTAGTATTTTTAAGTGCAATAAAGTATATATATAACTTAAAAAATAAAATTGTAAGAGATGAACATATATAGAGATAATTTTTTTTAATATTCAATTGAGAGTACATTGATAAACATATTACATATCAAGATCATTGTCAGAGCCCATAACATAAAATGCATCTTCATAATCTAGACATCTCTCCTCACTCCCCTCATTAGAATCATAATATACATGCCTCCTTTTCTTCTTTATCTTCTTCTTCTTCGGCTTCTTCTTCTTCTTCTTCTTATCCTTCCTTACCCTTAAGGCATCCCTGAAGTTGGCAGTTGCTGGTTGGACGACCTCCTGGATTGGCGCCTGACGTTCCTCATTGAGGTTTCTAGGATTCTCATTTGTTGAACTCATTGTTACGAAGAATATATTATTTAGATATGTAAAATTGTCTATTTATAGATGAGGTTGAAGATGAAAAGACTGATAGTTTAATGCTTGTAATGATGATAACTTGTAAACCGTTAATATTCTGGAACGATATTTTCTTGTAAACCGTTCATATGTTGGGAAATGCAATGGTTAATAATATTACGACGGTTATAAGTAATGACCGTAGCGATATCACTTATAATCCAGGCGTAATTTTAGGAAAATGTTGTTGTCTGGTGTCGAACCTTGTACCACGTATAAGGGGTATCGCTACGGTTATTGTAACTAACCGTTGTGATATTATTAAATTAATATATAATCTATCATAATGGTTATTTAAGAAAACCGTTGTGAAAAATTTACCTATATAAAGGAATTAACTTTTCCTTTTTGACAGTCGCGCCGTTTCCTTCACAGCGAAACCCTAGCACCCAAACTTCATCTTTTTTTTAGAATCTGCGAGAAGAAGTACAAGAAGTATGAAGCTTTTGATTTAAGCTTCTTCCTCCTTGTAGTTCTTCTTGCAGAATCTAAAACTAGATGAACATGGTGATGATGCTGGCGGTAGCAAGTGTAATGTACATATTGTTTATGGAAAATAAGGTAGTCTCTCACTTCAATCTTTTTGTTAAATAGTACTCATTATCTCATTTGCTTCGTGATGTTTTTGTTGATTGTTCTCTTTTTCCGCAGATTCGACTTCAATGCTTCACAAGCAAGGTGAACTTCATTGTTATGGTACAGTCCCACTTCTTAGCGTTTTCTTTCAACTTTTGCTTGTTTTGTTTTGAATACTAACTAATTTTCTTCATTGCTTCCCACTTCTTAGGGTTTGTTTCTAATTTTGCTTGTTTTGTTTTGAATAATAACTAATTTTCTTCATTGCTTTCCCACTTCTTAGGTTTGTTTCACAAGGTGATGATGATGGTGGTACATATATATATATATATATATATGAATTCATTCTAATAAAGTACATATATATGAATTCATTCTGATATTGTACATATGAAATTTAGTTTATTATTCTGATATTGTACATATGCAATTTAGTTTATTATATACTATGTATATTGTTTGTTTTACTATCCTTTTAATGAAAATGCAATCTGTTAAATTGGTATCGAAACTTATAATCTGAAAATTAAGATGTATTTGAAAACCAACCATTATCATGTCAATGTTTTTCGAATTGCATCCATTTCATTCAGCACATTGAATGTTCCTTAACGCATAATATACGATTCAACGGTCTGATTCCTTTTACACATCAATATCTTTTATATTATATAGTTTACCTATTCATCGCCAAAAATCATCGTGGTTTTTATGATAATGATTGTTATGATGATAAAATCGCGATGATTTTGGGCGATGGAGAGGTAAACTATATAATTAAAAATATCGATGAGTAGAGTGAATCAGACCATTGAATCGTATATTATGTGTTAAGGAACATAAAATGTGCGGAATAAAATGGATGCAATTCGAAAAACAGTGGTGTGTTTAAGTTGGTTTTCAAGAATATTTTAATTTTCAAATTATATATTTCCTTACCAATTTAATGGTTGTAATTCTTTAACCAGGTATATGGTAAAACAAGCAATATACATTTGTATATAATAAACTAAGGGTACATGTAACAACGGTTGAAACTAGTATCTGTTGTGATTGATAATATATTTCACAACGGTTGAAACTAATATCCGTTGTGATTAATAATATATTTCATAACGGTTGATACAACTAACCGTTGCAATATATAGCGCGTTTTCTAGAATACAACAACGGTTTCCAGACCGTTGTAGAAACATCGAAGATACAACAACAATCTACATAACAACGCCTTCGCCCGCGTCATTATATGTCATTCCCAACCGTTGTTAAATGGGTTTTTTGTAGTAGTGTATACAGTACATATTAGCAACTAGTTATTATATGTCCCAAGCAAAATAATGTAATTATGCTATGCTCGTTATACTATGAGCTTCGATTCAGTGATGCTAGACATTTTGAGCGCGTAAGTTGTATTATTTGTAATACTCAAATTTTACCTTTAGTTTTAAATAGTTTTTATTCATGTTTATCTTTTACCAATATGTTGAGCTATGGAGGGATACCATTTAATGCATCGTAGAAAAAAGGTAAAACACCAAAGTTCTTTACCCCAAAAGTAAGTATTATTTGTACTTTTTGACATTCATTTATTTTTGTTGTATTACTTATGCTTTGCGTGTGGATACTATGTTACGAAATATATGTTTGATATTGTCGCTAAAGGCATTAATAATTCATGGGTTAAAGCTTTAATACACATGTAATTTTTTATAGATGTTAAGTCAATGTAGTTCTTGTTAGCTAGTAAGAGGTTTATGTTTAAATTTTGTTGAAAAATTGTAGGTTTTAACAATCCAGTACGATTTCCACAAGAAGATATAGATGGCATTCGATCATGTTGGGCCAATGGCTTTCTATCTTTTTATGAATCTCAACAACACTTCCTTTTTTTGTTGTTGTTGTTGTTGTTATAGACATTGTCTATAGGTTTTCTGTTACACGTGTATTCGATTTTGTCATTATGGTTATGTTTTAATATATGTATATAGATTCTGTTGGTGTACTATTTTGGATATGTGTACATTTGGTTTTGTAAATAATATAATTTGGTACACTGTATTTGATTTTCTGTTACACGTGTATTTGATTTTGAAAACAATGTATATTTGGTTATGTTCTACTATAAAATAAAATGTTCTGATTTGTCACAAAATTTGTATATAGTTTCTGTCTAAAAAAATACATGTCAAATTAAAATTTAAAACAAAATATAAATGTAAAAAAATATGTTTTACCCCTCAGTTATTAAATCAAACCGAAGTAAATACATACTTTTCCCCTGGAATAATAACAGACTCCGAGATTTATGTAGCGCACACTTTATAGTTTTAAAAATATATAATTGTTGTTGGGATAGAACTAATGATTAATGCAGTTTCCTCCCATTGGATATATATCCGAGGGAAAAAGTAGCGAGTTTCCATGACGCTCTTCGTTACGTCTCATGTGAAAACGAGGTAAATTCATTTTTCAAGCGAGGTTAAATATGGTTTTTCTAGTAGTGATCACTCAAATGAGTTAGCATTTCCCTCAATTATCAGATCATGCATCAACTATAGATATATTTTTCACTTCATCTAAGCAATGCCACAATATACATAATCATTAATGGATCACTAAGGTCTTTGTTTTTTATTATAACATGGTTGAGCTATAAGAATCTGGATTTTTTTGGGATTCAAATGTGCCTATCAATTAAGAGAGCAATATTTGATATTTTCTTTTTGGTTTTCATAAGTTCTATTTTACTTTTCCACTTTTGGCACTTCTTCTTTTAACGGTTTTTTTTTTTGTAAGCTTTGGCATTTTTGCCTTTTCTTTCTTTTTCTTTTTGTTTGTCAAAGGACATTCTTTTTCTCTGATCACAATTATCGTTTACAACTTGATTTCTTTTTTATTTGTCAAACATTTCCTTCCTTCCCTTAGGTGTCATTTTTGTACACCCATAGAATTCAGACGTTGTCCTATCTTCAAGACAAGATATGAACATTATTTTTATTTAGAAATCGGCACAAAATTTTAATTTTTTAAAATCAATTTTTCCCAATTTTAAGGCGTAAACTGGTTATCAAAGGATTGAGCCCTCACAAAGTATGTTTTTTGGTCACGTAGTCACTCAATAAACAAAACATTGTCGTGATCATATCTATGACATCATATATATCATAAAGTAATATCAAGAATGGTGCAAAATTAGCATAGCTAGAATGCAAATCTACTCTCATTAATTTATGTATAACATGAGCTATACACTCATGTCACTCTTTTTAGGCTTATAATTCTTGACTTACATTGACATATTTTCATCAAACAAGTGATAAATTAAAACTTTGAATTAAGCAACCAATTTATGGTCATGCTAAGATATTTAGAATACTAATCATGAATGAAACATTTAAAAGAATAATTTTTTTTTATCATGCCATTTGATTTTGTCCTAATCCTTAACTTTGATTCATCTGCATTTATATTTTTAAACTATTTGAACCATTTGCGAAACAAAAATTTCAAATTTATTAAAATAGTACTTAAATAAACCAATTAAAATAACATATTATTTTGGCGTGTATGCTCTATTTCTTATCTCCATTGTGCATTCCACCTCATGCATGAAGGTTTGGCCTGCTCTCAGGACATCAGGATTGGGTTGGTCTGTAGAAGAAACATGAAAGCTCGTTAAGTCGGAAAAATCTCGTCAAGCAAGTTTGGTGCTCACTTAGCAGTCCACAAAACTCGCTCAGCGGGTTAGCCATTAATTACCTTCAGATGTACTTGTTGTGTTTTGTTACATTTTCACACACATTCATGAAAACACACATTCATTAAGAGGATTTCTTAATACACCACCCAAGTTTTTTAGGCACCATGTGAAATTTTATTTTTGCCCCCAGATTCTAGATTTGCACATCCGAACGCACCAAATTTTTAAAAAACGTTGATATGTTCCAGATGTGCACATCCGGAAGAATTTCTGATCTGCAAATCCAGAAAAAATCAAAAGAATTCCATAAAATCATTTACTTCTAAATATAATTAAATCAAATATAATTAAAATTAATAACATTTTTTTAATATAATTAAATCCAATATAATTAAAATCTATATTAATTAAAATCTATATTAATTAAAATTAATATGATATTTAATATGATTAATTTTTTTCAATATAATTAATATGATTAATTTGATATTTAATTTTAAATGATTTTTTTATATTGAAAAAATTAATTTAATTATATTGGATTTAAAATTATATGGTATTTACTTCTAAAATTGGATTTAATTATATTGGTATTTAAAATTATATGGTATTTACTTCTAAATTATATGGTATTTACTTCTAAATTATAATTAAAATTATATGGTATTTACTTCTAAAATTAATTTAATTATATTGAATTTAATTATATTAAAAAAATCATATTAATTTTAATCATATTAATTTTAATTATATTGGATTTAATTAAATTGGATTTAATTATATTGAAAAATCATATTAAGTTTAATTATGTTGGATTTTAATGATATTGGATTTAATTATATTTAGAAGTAAATGATTTTATGGAATTCTTTTGATTTTTTCCGGATTTGCAGATCAGGAATTCTTCCGGATGTGCACATCCGGAACATATCAGCGTTTTTTAAAAATTTGGTGCGTCCGGATGTGCAAATTCGGAATCTGGGGGCAAAAATGAAATTTCACATGGTGCCTAAGAAACTTGGGTGGTGTGATAAGAAACTCTCATTCATTAATTATGGATGAGGTCTAAAGATACTCATATTTTAGGTTCCATTATTATCAATAGATTTCTTTGTATTGTTAGGAACACTTGGGGAGAGTTGTATCGTAGAACCTAACTACTGAAGAACACACAATTATTCCTTCGAGTTCAATTTCTTTTGATTCTTTCATGGTTCATCTTATTCTTAATTGATTTTTTAATAACCTTAATTATGCTAAGAGTGATTAGAATGATGAATGGTTAATTGATGAGGAATTAGAAGTTCTATTCTAGTCCTAGTCTCTTATTAAGATTTGAGTGACATTAATTAGTGATAAGAATTTAAGTGCAAGGGAAATCTTGTATTTTCATTTGGTCATTTAAAAACCCGAGTTTGAGGAGAGAAATCAAACCTCATTTTCTCTTCATGTTTCTCTATCTTTAAAAAATCAGAACATTTGTAAGTGAGGGGGAGAGGCTAGGGCGCTCGGGAGAAAAGGAGAGGTGGGAGTTCTAATCTTCATCTTCAATTCATGTTTAATTGCAAGGTGGGGGCTCTAATCTTAGGTTATGATCTTGGGAAGCCTAGAAAATTAATGTATGTGGGGGAAGGTTTTATAGACTAAAAGTTCTTGAGGTTTACTTACTTAAGTTCATGAAAAATGCCTGTTATTGTGATGTTTTAGAACCTTGATGATAAAAGTAAAATTGCATGCTTGTTTGCTGGCTGTTATGAAATTATGTAGTAAAATAGAACATGAGAATTACCTACGAAAATTGTAGATTACCCATGAAAAGGTCGTGTTGCCCTGTGGAATTAGTATGGGGGCTGACCTATCACCTATGATCAACACGGCCCGTGTTGGATGACACGCTGAAACTGTGTTGGCCTTTATTTTTACTAAGGGAAGAGTTGGCTTGGGCACATCACACCCATTTTGGGTGGCACGACTCGTCCGTGTTGACCCCAATTTTGGGTGGTCACTTAGCTCATTTCAATGGAGCCGTAACGGTCTTAGTATCCTGTTCAAATAGATTGAGCTAGAATTGCATGACAACCTTTTAGTTGATTAATTAATCGAATAATCATTGATGAATCATGAATTGGTATATTTGAAATGGTAAAAATTGATATAAGAATGAGCGAGAACTCTAGTGGTTTATTAGAAGTACATAGTTGTTCATAAACTTGTGTATGAGCATATTTGTCCCTGTGCACGTATCAAAACACTCTCTTAAAATGAGACAAAATGGGACGTAATGCGGTAAGATGATTTGAGTACATCTATTCACACTCCAAAGATAGGGTAGGGGCGTAATAAGGTGAAATTATTTGAGTACGTTAATTATGTAATTGCTCATGTTGTTATAAATAGAAGCAATAGAATGTGGAAAGACATCAAGCCATAATCTGTGACAGATTCGAATTAAGGGTTACGAAACACGTAATTAAACAATTAGCACCCTGTTTTATATTGAAATGGTAAGTAGTACAACCATTTATAATCCATATAATTAATAAGTGTGCATGTGATTGTGATGAATAAACAATAGCACATTTGAACTTCAAGATTAAGTTTCTATTTAATTCTAATATTATCATTTTATGAACAAATAAGGATTGTGTGGTTTATGCTTGCTTTGGTAGTCACAGCCATATCTAATGTTATCACCATCTGTGTTCATAACTTCAAAACATTCAAATTTTTATGCATCAAATATATTATCATGAATATTAGATGATATTTGTTCCACAACTTCAAAACCTTCGAATTTATGTGTTCATGACTTCAAATTTTTATCTGTGGTATTCATGATTTATATTACTATTTTTATGTGAGTATTAAAATATCATCCTCTTATTAAATCTGAGAAATATTTATATTGATGCAAGATTTTTTTGTTATTAACAAAAACTGTTAGTGCACAAGGTGATGATGAAAATAAAAGAGTAAGAGATTATTTATTGTTCTGCAATAACAGCTACAAAAACTGTAAGAAAGATGATGGATAAAATAAATGACAGCTACTACTAGTCTATTTATACTCAAATACTAGGGCCACATAGGCAACATACTAAAATACTAAATTACCCTTCAATACCGTCCCTTAATTTATGATTTCCTAATAAAAAATAACAACACCAATTCTATCCCTTAAGTGGAGAAATTGATCCGTCTTGATCGCCTTTGTCAGAACATCTTCAAGTTGCTTCTGGGTGCTACAGTGCACAACTTCTAGCACCCCATTCTGGACTTGACTTCTCAGAAAATGATACTTTGTCTCAATATGCTTGCTTCTCTCGTACATAACTGGGTTCTTGGCATGATTGATTGCAGACTTGTTATCAATAATCAACTTTAGAGGTTTGTTTACTTTGATCTTCAGATCCTGCAGCAAATTCAGAAGCCATACAACTTGACCTGCAACTACAACACCTACGATGTACTCAGCTTCACACGTTGACAGTGCAACAATAGGTTGCTTCTTGAAACACCAAGAAATAGAACCTCCCAGAAACTTAAACAAGTATCCAGAAGTACTTCTCCTGTAAACTCTATCTCCACACCAATCAAAGTCTGAGTAACTCAACAGATCTGAATTAGTCTTTCTTTCAGAAGGGAATAACACTCCATACTTCAGAGTTACCTTGATATACCTCGGAATCCTGACAGCAGCTTAGTAATGAGACCACTTGGGTTTACTCATGAACCTACTAACTGTTCCAACTGCATAACAGATATTAGGTCTGGTATTACACAGATACCTCACAGAATCAGAATCCAATTTGTGATTGGTTTCTGAAGGTGTGACAGCAACCTTACAATTCTGCAGCTTAAATCTCTTCAGAAGCTCAAGTTTATACTTCAGCTGATGCAAAATGATACCCTTCCCAGAGTACATAAACTCTATCCCTAGAAAATATGTCATTTTCTCGAGGTTAGTCATTTCAAACTTATTCATCAGCACCTTCTTAAACTTGGCTATCTCTTGTTCAAAACTCCCTGTCAGCAATATGTCATTAACATACAGACACACCAGAATCATATTGCCTTCAGAGGTATGCTGAACATAAACACCGTACTCCATCTCACATTTATGAAACCCCTGCTCCTTGAAGAATGAATTAATCTTCAGATTCCAAGCTCCGGGCGCTTGCTTCAATCCATACCAAGCTTTATGTAATATGTACACCATCCCTTCCTGATTCCTTTTAACAAATCCAGGAGGTTGTGACACATATACCTCTTCTTGTAATTGACCGTTCAGAAATGCAGATTTCACATCTAAATGCATCAGAGGCTAATTCCTGTTAGCAGCTATTGCAATTACCAGTTTGATTGTTTCATGTCTCGCTACAGGTGCAAACACTTCAGAATAATCCACCCAGGTTTCTATAGAAATCCTCTTACTACTAACCTCACTTTGTGTTTGAAAATTGATCCATCTGGCTTTAGCTTCACCTTGAAAATCCATCTGACGCTGATGGCTTTCTTGTCCTTTGGAAGCTTAGTCAACTTCCAAGGCTTATTTCTTTCAATAGCCTTAAGTTCTTCTTTCATGGCCTTCAGGAAAACTTTCTTCTTAAGGGCGTCTTCTTTACTTACTGGTTTAGAGTCTACTACCATGGCACACTGAATAACCTCTCCCTCAGAGTCTATTTCAGTATCTCGTAGAATGTTATACTCTAAAAATCTTCTCGGGATGTTTCTGACTCTCTGTGGCCTCTGACCTCGTTCAGAATCTCCCTTTCAGATGCTGGAACCCCAGAAGTTCTATTTTAAGAAGCTTCTCCTTCAGAAGCTCTTGCTTCAGAAGGTTGACCTCCTCCAGAACCTTGACCACCATCAGAGTCTGAACCAGAAGCTCTTGCTCCCAGAATCTGAATCACCACCAGAATCTGAATCATAATCATCTTCACCTTCTGAGTCTCCTTCAGAGTCAGAATCACCATCAGAATCAGACTCGCCTTTAGAGTCTACTCCATCTTCAGAATCTTCTCTAGCTTCTTGCTCATCTTTGGAAACTTCTAATTCTGACTTTTCTTCAAAAGTTCTCACGCCAGATTTGGATTGAGACTTATTCCAATCCCAAGCTTCTGATTCCTTTACAATAACGTCTCTGCTAAATTCAAATTTATTAGTTTCAGGATAATAAAGCTTGTACGCACCTGTATTGTGGTACCCCACCGGTAACATTAGTTTGCTTCTATCATCCAGCTTTTGTCTTCTAGCTTTTGGAACATGTTTGTAACATATAGAACCAAACACCTTCAGATGGATAACACTTTACTTTTCTCCAGTCCACTTCTAATTATGAACTATTTCCTTCAATTTCTTTGTTGGACATCTGTTGAGCACATATGCTATAGTAGAAACAGCTTCTACCCATAAGGTGTGAGGAAGCTTCTTCTCCTTCAGCATGCTTCTCGTCATATTAGGCAAAGTACGATTTCTTCTCTCAGCAAGACCATAATGTTGAGGAGTATAAGGAGCAGTAACCTCATGCTCAATTCCATTCTCCTCACAGAACTTTCTGAACTTAGTGGAGTTATACTCACCTCCACCATCGGTTCTGAGAGTCTGACCACTCTGATTCTCAGCCTTCATTCTGAATTTCGTGGATTCAGCAAACACCTCATGTTTGAACTTTATAAGGGATACCCGTGTCATCCTTGTGAATTCATCAAAAAATGACACGAAGTATTTATTCCCTCCAATCGATGCTATTGGAAATGGACCACACACATCAGAGTGCACTACTCTCAAGGCATGCTTTGCTCTTGAAGCTACTTCTTACCCAAATGGTAATCTTGGTTGTTTTCCTTCCATACCCACTTTGCATGATTTCTCATGCTTCTTAATTGTAGGAATTCCATGTACCAGCTTCTTCGAATTCAGATGGCCCAAGGTTTTGAAATTTAGATGACCAAATATTTTGGTCATTGTATTTACTCATGAACCGACTAACTGTTCCAATTGCATAACAGATATCAGGTCTGGTATTACATAGATACCTCACAGAATCAGAATCCAATTTGTGATTGGTTTCTGAAGGTGTGACAGCAACCTTACTATTCTGCAGCTTAAATCTCTTCAGAAGCTCAAGTTTATACTTCAGTTGATGCAAAATGATACCATTCCCATAGTACATAAACTCTATCCCTAGAAAATATGTCATTTTCTCGAGGTTAGTCTTTTCAAACTTATTCATCAGCACCTTCTTAAACTTGGCTATCTCTTGTTCAAAACTCCCTGTGAGCAATATGTCATCAACATACAGACACACCAGAATCATATTGCCTTCAGAGGTATGCTGAACATAAACATCGTACTCCATCTCACATTTATGAAACCCCTGCTCCTTGAAAAATGAATTAATCTTCAGATTCCAAGCTCCGGGCGCTTGCTTCAATCCATACAAAGCTTTATGTAATATGTACACCATCCCTTCCTGATTCCTTTTAACAAATCCAAGAGGTTGTGACACATATACCTCTTCTTGTAATGGACCGTTCAGAAATGCAGATTTCACATCTAAATGCATCAGAGGCTAATTCCTGTTAGCAGCTATTGCAATTACCAGTTTGATTGTTTCATGTCTCGCTACAGGTGCAAACACTTCAGAATAATCCACCCAGGTTTCTATAGAAATCCTCTTGCTACTATCCTCACTTTGTGTTTGAAAATTGATCCATGTGGCTTTAGCTTCACCTTGAAAATCCATCTGACGCTGATGGCTTTCTTGTCCTTTGGAAGCTTAGTCAACTTCCAAGGCTTGTTTCTTTTAATAGCCTTAAGTTCTTCTTTCATTGCCTTCAGGCAAACTTTCTTCTTGAGGGCGTCTTCTTTACTTACTGGTTTAGAGTCTACTACCATGGCACACTGAATAACCTCTCCCTCAGAGTCTATTTCAGTATCTCGTAGAATGTCATACTCTAAAAATCTTCTCGGAATGTTTCTGACTCTCTGTGGCCTCTGACCTCGTTCAGAATCTCCCTTTCAGATGCTGGAACCCCAGAAGTTCTATTTTCAGAAGCTTCTCCTTCAGAAGCTCTTGCTTCAGAAGGTTGACCACCTCCAGAACCTTGACCACCTTTAGAGTCTGAACCAGAAGCTCTTGCTCCTAGAATCTGAATCACCACCAGAATCTGAATCTGAATCATAATCATCTTCACCTGCTGAGTCTCCTTCAGAGTCAGAATCACCATCAGAGTCAGACTCGCCTTCAGAGTCTACTCCATCTTCAGAATCTTCTCTAGCTTCTTGCTCATCTTTAGAAACTTCTAATTCTGACTTTTCTTCAAAAGTTCTCACGCCAGATTTGGATTGAGACTTATTCCAATCCCAAGCTTCTGATTCCTTTACAATAACGTCTCTGCTGAATTCAAATTTATTAGTTTCAGGATAATAAAGCTTGTACGCACTTGTATTGTGGTACCCCACCGGTAACATTAGTTTGCTTCTATCATCCAGCTTTTGTCTTCTAGCTTTTGGAACATGTTTGTAACATATAGAACCAAACACCTTCAGATGGATAACACTTTACTTGTCTCCAGTCCACTTCTAAATATGAACTATTTCCTTCAATTTCTTTGTTGGACATCTGTTGAGCACATATGCTATAGTAGAAACAGCTTCTACCCATAAGGTGTGAGGAAGCTTCTTCTCCTTCAGCATGCTTCTCGTCATATTAGGCAAAGTACGATTTCTTCTCTCAGCAAGACCATTATGTTGAGGAGTATAGGGAGCAGTAACCTCATGCTCAATTCCATTCTCCTCACAGAACTTTCTGAACTTAGTGGAGTTATACTCACCTCCACCATCGGTTCTGAGAGTCTGACCACTCTGATTCTCAGCCTTCATTCTAAATTTTGTGGATTCAGCAAACACCTCATGTTTGAACTTTATAAGGGATACCCGTGTCATCCTTGTGAATTCATCAAAAAATGACACGAAGTATTTATTCCCTCCAATCGATGCTATTGGAAATGGACCACACACATCAGAGTGCACTACTCCCAAGGCATGCTTTGCTCTTGAAGCTACTTCTTACCCAAATGGTAATCTTGGTTGTTTTCCTTCCATACCCACTTTGCATGATTTCTCATGCTTCTTAATTGTAGGAATTCCATGTACCAGCTTCTTCGAATTCAGATGGCCTAAGGTTCTGAAATTTAGATGACCAAATATTTTGGTCGTTGTATTTACTCATGAACCTACTAACTGTTCCAACTGCATAACAGATATCAGGTCTGGTATTACACAGATACCTCACAGAATCAGAATCCAATTTGTGATTGGTTTCTGAAGGTGTGAAGCAACCTTACAATTCTGCAGGTTAAATCTCTTCAGAAGCTCAAGTTTATACTTCAGCTGATGCAAAATGATACCATTCCCAGAGTACATAAACTCTATCCCTAGAAAATATGTCATTTTCTCGAGGTTAGTCATTTCAAACTTATTCATCAGCACCTTCTTAAACTTGGCTATCTCTTGTTCAAAACTCCCTGTCAGCAATATGTCATCAACATACAGACACACCAGAATCATATTGCCTTCAGAGGTATTGAAATTCTGGTACAGATGTGTGATGTCTTGTGTAATGTCACAACATCGCAATCTGCTGAACAAGGCAATAATAGAAACAGTAAATGAACACAATCAATTGTTCACCCAGTTCGGTTCAACCAACCTACATCTGGGGGCATACCAAGCCAGGAAGGAAGTCCACTATTAGTAGTATCAAATTACAGACTCAACAGACCAGTTGACAATCTACCTAATTTAATCACTACCCAATGACCCTTCTACCTAAGTCCTCCCTAGGTAAGAGACTCCATCTCACTTCCAATCATCTCGATGATGTCTAGCAGTCAACTACACCGTCACTGCATCAACAACTTGATTCCTTAAACTTTTCTATTACATAGTCTTTGGAAGACACACTTCCATGACAATACCTAGACATGACCCTCATGACTAAGACCAATACTTAGAGTTGCTTAACAGCTTCCTCCAAGAACAATACATCTCTTACCTACAGGCTTCGAGATAAACACGATGACCATCCCACAAACTGGGTGGTTCATCAACCAACACAGCCCTTATAATCTACATGATGGCTGGCTTCCTAAAACTAGGTTACAATGCTTCTATTTATAACCTATTTCCCAACTGGATTTGGGCCTTCAAATCATATCAAATCTTCTGTTCCAAATCTCCAAAAGATTCTGCTACTAAATAGATCTTCAATTAAATCCTCAATCAAATCTTCAATTAAATCTTCAATCATTAACTCTAAATATTCTCCATATCATTTCCAGGATATTATGTATCTTTTAAATCTTCACTATTCAGCTGCAAGATCTTCTCCAAATATCTGATTTGATTTGAATTTAAAAACAGATTTTATCTTCAAATCTTTTCAAATCTTTCATCCCTAAAAATAGCAACAAGATCTGCTCCACTTATGATTGCACCAGAATATATCTTTACCAAGATATTCGCCTACAATCTCTCACTCTCTTCAGTAGAATATTTCTCCAATAACAGAAACACGCGCAGTCCTAAAAACACAGCAGACTGATGTTCTGGTATAGTGATGTCAAGACATCGCATGTGACATCACACTTCAGCACTCTAACTCTTCAACACCCTAATATTCTGCAATCAAAAACCACACAGATGGTTTTCTGATGTTCTGTCAACTGATGTCAAGACATCACGAATAACATCAGACCACAAAACTGCACCCCTGCAACAGCTGATGATAAGAACCAATGTTATGACATCAGACATATGACATCAACATTGTTCAACTTTGTTTTACCAAAATTCCAGCCAACACAAGAACTAACAATCTCCCCCTTTGGCTAATTTTGGCTAAAACAAACTCTGCCATAAAAACACCTCCTCAACACGCTGCACAAACTCACTAACCAGCAGCAACAAAAACCAACAAGCTGCATAAACTCACTTTCACACCAGCATAGGGCAAACTCCCCCTCAAACCAAGAACCATGGCAACTTTCTCCCCCTTTTTAGCCACAATTTGACAAACTCTGAACATAGCAGCAAGCACAAAATTTCAAAAGCAACCTCTGAGTCATCCAACCAATATACTCAGACCAGAGCAGGCAGACTAATCTCCATCTCACAATAGCTGAACAAACCTACTTCTCTCCCCCTTAATTTCTGCACTTCTGCACTATAACAACAGCAATCAGCTACATCCTCTGCAGCATATGACAATTGTACTCTTGGCTCTGATGCTCTGACATTTGTACTCTTTGATACTCTTGGCTACTTCTCCCCCTATCTAAGATAACACATGCTCCTTAAATGAATGGAAAACATAAGACTCACCTTCATGTCTTCAAGAGCGCACTTTCTGTTCAACACACCTGATCTTGGCAAGCTGATCAACTTCTCTCTGAAATATCCACAGGAATGATCACACTGAACTCCTTGATCATAACACAGTCATTCCCTACTCTTCATCTTCAGATTTCCAAGCAATCAATACCTGATCTACTTTAGTCTTCTCTACATTCTCCATCTAAGGCAGACCTTCTACTTCATCATTCTCCCGTATGACTAGGTAGACTCCCCTTAGGCATAATGTAGGCACCAATCTTCTGAACCAGGGCATAATTTTCCTTCACCAAGGATATTCAACCAGATAATGTCCCAACATAAGTTAGAACATCTGTCCCACGCCAAGATATCATCACCATGATTCTTGATAGGTTCCACCAACTGGACTTACTATAGCATAGTAATCCAAAGAACTAGAGAAATAAGCTCTCAACCACCTTCAAGAAGAGTAATCTCCTTGAGTCTTCAACTCATCACCCTTCTGCCCAAGAGTAACTTATTCCAAGACAAACCTCAATGATAACCAGCTGTCACACTCTGATCATCTTGATTCTTCGAATCCACTTCTGAGCTTAACCAAATGCCACAGTTTTGATCACCTCATTCACGAATCCTCATATGAAAACAGTCAAATGCCACATTTTGACCTTTTTCACGTTTGTCAGAACTCTCACACAGGTATCTACCAAGGAAACTTGATCTTCAAGTCACATGCTCCACTTACTCAAAAGCAAACACACTTAGACTCCCTAAGCCATGAACATCTTCTCCTTCCTGCAGCTCCCGCAAACTGCCATGAGAACGATCTTTTTGAAGCATCCCATCATTCCTGTAGATCACCCTATCATTAGCTGATGTGCCACATCACCAGCTGAGACTCCTGATGTTGAGCTAGATGTCAGAACATCCAACTGTTGAATTCAGCTCAACCTTCTGCCACTCAGAAGAACCTCCTCCCTTTGCAGAAACAGATTTCCATGCTCTCATAGACTTGATTCAACAATCAAGTTTGAGTAGACAACCTCCATCCTGCTTAGAAACTCCAAAGACTTCAAACCTACCACATCTGAATCTTCAGAGAATAAGTAGTCCAAGACTACCCCATAGCTATACCAAAGAATGCCACTTCCCTTAGTAGAGCCGTCAGTAGAAAGCCAGAGATAACTGCCACTTATCCTCGACCTTCACAACCAGAGCAAACCCCATGCTCCAAACTACTTAGATCAGAAATAAACTGATCCAAGCTCTAACCATCACGAATATGATGTCTTCATAGTCTGCATCTTCAACAGCATAATTCAGGTCGTCACACACATCAGACAACTGCCAAGCTCCCAACAAGGTCTTCATTCACACACTTCTGATACAATAAGCTGATAAGGATACCTCAGGTTGTCATCTTCAAACATCAAGCTGCTCCATCATGGCCCACAAAAATAAATATCCAGACACAGATTTGCATAATTCTCTAGACAAATACCCAGTCTCCCGTCAAAGTATTTACCCTTATGCACAACATCACTAATAGACAAATACTAAGTCTCCCGTCAAAGTATCTACTATTAGACAGAATAAGATTACCTTCTCACACAAGGCATGACATTTGGTCTGACATAGTTTTATGCACACTTGTGGCATTAGCTGATCCCTCTTTTATAAATTCACACTGCTGATCACTTCAGATTAGGTAAGTGGCTTGATCTGATACTTCACCATGAGCATAACTAACATCTTTGGCTGAGGAAGCAATGAACTGAAATGATGTTTCAACATCAGTCTAAATCACATTAAACATCTACTATGGCTTTGGAAACAACAACCACACAAGATGATCGACCATCAGCATCTGAGCAACCTTCAAGATCACACTCTTCTAGAAGCTTCTTCTTATAAGCACAAGGTTCAGACCTCTTGTCAAACTTAAGAGTGATAACTTCTGTATAAACAAACCCTAGACAATCTTCTACTTCCAATCCTTCAAGCCACAAAACTGAAAGAGCTCAAGCAAACACCAATTGACCACAGGCTGAAAAACCCTGCTACTGCACACAATCTCTTGGATGCCTTTTCCTTTTTTTTTTCAACCAGCTCCTGCATAATCTGCTAATGTCGAGACATTAGAATAGACATATTAAGCTCAACTCCTTTCTTGATAAAACTTCCTCCAGTTCATGATCAGAACCAAGTATCTTATCATAACCAGGAAGATCCTTCTAGTTAGGCCACCATGACTAAGCTTAAGAGAAAACTTATCAAGATCTTCACTCCCGCATGAACGATTTGACAGTGATACTCTTTTGCTTTGGCTCCACCCTCTTCTTTTACCATCAGGAAACTAGATAAGGAAGGAATCACTGTTCAGATTGGTCTTCAAAGCCTTCCATGTCATACAGTCTTTAAACACCTACTCACTTATCCAATGAGTGACACTATATTGATCATTTCTTGACCAATGTACATATCTAAGACATGTTTCTTGAAGGAACCTTCTTAGACACACAACCCAGATGCCTCCTCTTCCAAGCCAGGAGTAGGTTCCAAACAGATGTGATCAATACACATATGTTTAGCCCCCAAGCATCTGTTATGCTGACAGGATTCTGCACAATCTGCTGGTTTTATGTTCTAACATCAGGTAGGACATAAGTTCTCTTCACACCAAAAGATCCTTTAACACAGCCCAGGGAATGACCATGTAGGGTTGAAGGCAAGAATAGATGGCTTCTAACTTTCTTCAGATCTCTTTTCAACAAGCTCATATAAGAGTTCCTTTATGAGTGGACTTGGGATAAACCACAAGTATCTTAGGCAACTCTAGTTGAAGATATCCTCAAGTATCACCACACCATTTGATACATCTTCAGAGGAGAACAGAATGTTGCAGCCTTAACACACAACCACCAGGATTTTTCCATCAGATATATATATATATATATATATATATATATATATATATATGCAGCGGAAACCATACCAGAAAACTCCTCTACAGCCTTCAGGCACAACATAGTAACCCTTGCACAAACACGACACTCCATGTGCACTCGGTCAACATAGGTTTGAAAATAAGTCAAACCACAAAGCAGCTCACCACCAAGGCTACAAGCCTGATAACTTCATTCTCCACTTCAAGGGATCTCTATGAACTGGCCAAGTCCACAACTTCAGCAACTATCTTCCTTGCATACGAACCAGAAAGTATCTTCCCTAGATCTCATCCAGAAACAGACAGGATGCCTGCTCTGATACCAATTGAAATTCTGGTACAGATGTGTGATGTCTTGTGTAATGTCACAACATCGTAATCTGCTGAACAAGGCAATAATAGAAATAGTAAATGAACACAATCAATTGTTCACCCAGTTCGGTTCAACCAACCTACTTCTGGGGGCATACCAAGCCAGGAAGGAAGTCCACTATTAGTAGTATCAAATTACAGACTCAACAGACCAATTGACAATCTACCTAATTTAATCACTACCCAATGACCCTTCTACCTAAGTCCTCCCTAGGTAAGAGACTCCATCTCACTTCCAATCATCTCGATGATGTCTAGCAGTCAACTACACCGTCACTGCATCAACAGCTTGATTCCTTAAACTTTTCTATTACATAGACTTTGGAAGACACACTTCCATGACAATACCTAGACATGACCCTCATGACTAAGACCAATACTTAGAGTTGCTTAACAGCTTCCTCCAAGAACAATACATCTCATACCTACAGGCTTCGAGATAAACACGATGACCATCCCACAAACCGGGTGGTTCATCAACCAACACAGCCCTTATAATCTACATGATGGCTGGCTTCCTAAAACTAGGTTACAATGCTTCTATTTATAACCTATTTCCCAACTGGATTTGGGCCTTCAAATCATATCAAATCTTCTGTTTCAAATCTCCAAAAGATTCTGCTACTAAATAGATCTTCAATTAAATCCTCAATCAAATCTTCAATTAAATCTTCAATCATTAACTCTAAATATTCTCCATATCTGTATCCAATAAATTCAGCTCCACATAATATTTTCAGGATATTATGTATCTTTTAAATCTTCATTATTCAGCTGCAAGATCTTCTCCAAAGATCTGATTTGATTTGAATTTAAAAACAAATTTTATCTTCAAATCTTTTCAAATCTTTCAGCCCTAAAAATAGCAACAAGATCTGCAACAAGATCTGCTCCACTTATGATTGCACCAGAATATATCTTTACCAAGATATTTGCCTACAATTTCTCACTCTCTTCAGTAGAATATTTCTCCAATAACAGAAACACGCGCAGTCCTAAAAACACAGCAGACTGATGTTCTGGTATAGTGATGTCAAGACATCGCATGTGACATCACACTTCAGCACTCTAACTCTTCAACACCCTAATATTCTGCAATAAAAAACCACACAGATGGTTTTCTGATGTTCTGTCAACTGATGTCAAGACATCACGAATAACATCAGACCACAAAACTGCACCCCTGCAACAGCTGATGATAAGAACCAATGTTATGACATCAGACATATGACATCAACATTGTTCAACTTTGTTTTACGAAAATTCCAGCCAACACAAGAACTAACAGGTATGCTGAACATAAACACCGTACTCCATCTCACATTTATGAAACCCCTGCTCCTTGAAAAATGAATTAATCTTCAGATTCCAAGCTCCGGGCGCTTGCTTCAATCCATACAAAGCTTTATGTAATATGTACACTATCCCTTCCTGATTCTTTTTAACAAATCCAGGAGGTTGTGACACATATACCTCTTCTTGTAATGGACCGTTCAGAAATGCAGATTTCACATCTAAATGCATCAGAGGCTAATTCCTATTAGCAGCTATTGCAATTACCAGTTTGATTGTTTCATGTCTCGCTACAGGTGCAAACACTTCAGAATAATCCACCCAGGTTTCTATAGAAATCCTCTTGCTACTATCCTCACTTTGTGTTTGAAAATTGATCTATCTGGCTTTAGCTTCACCTTGAGAATCCATCTGACGCTGATGGCTTTCTTGTCATTTGGAAGCTTAGTCAAATTCCAAGGCTTGTTTCTTTCAATAGCCTTAAGTTCTTCTTTCATGGCCTTCAGGCAAACTTTCTTCTTGAGGGCGTCTTCTTTACTTACTGGTTTAGAGTCTACTACCATGGCACACTGAATAACCTCTCCCTCAGAGTCTAGTTCAGTAACTCCTAGAATGTCATACTCTAAAAATCTTCTCGGGATGTTTCTGACTCTCTGTGGCCTCTGACCTCGTTCAGAATCTCCCTTTCAGGTGCTGGAACCCCAGAAGTTCTATTTTCAGAAGCTTCTCCTTCAGAAGCTCTTGCTTCAGAAGGTTGACCTCCTCCAGAACCTTGACCACCTTCAGGGTCTGAACCAGAAGCTCTTGCTCCCAGAATCTGAATCACCACCAGAATCTGAATCATAATCATCTTCACCTGCTGAGTCTCCTTCAGAGTCAGAATCACCATCAGAGTCAGACTCGCCTTCAGAGTCTACTCCATCTTTAGAATCTTCTCTAGCTTCTTGCTCATCTTCAGAAACTTCTAATTCTGACTTTTCTTCAAAAGTTCTCACGCCAGATTTGGATTGAGACTTATTCCAATCCCAAGCTTCTGATTCCTTTACAATAACGTCTCTGCTGAATTCAAATTTATTAGTTTCAGGATAATAAAGCTTGTACGCACCTGTATTGTGGTACCCCACCGGTAACATTAGTTTGCTTCTATCATCCAGCTTTTGTCTTCTAGCTTTTGGAACATGTTTGTAACATGTAGAACCAAACACCTTCAGATGGATAACACTTTACTTGTCTCCAGTCCACTTCTAAATATGAACTATTTCCTTCAATTTCTTTGTTGGACATCTGTTGAGCACATATACTATAGTAGAAACAGCTTCTACCCATAAGGTGTGAGGAAGCTTCTTCTCCTTCAGCATGCTTCTCGTCATATTAGGAAAAGTACGATTTCTTCTCTCAACAAGACCATTATGTTGAGGAGTATAAGGAGCAGGAACCTCATGCTCAATTCCATTCTCCTCACAGAACTTTCTGAACTTAGTGGAGTTATACTCACCTCCACCATCGGTTCTGAGAGTCTGACCACTCTGATTCTCAGCCTTCATTCTGAATTTTGTGGATTCAGCAAACACCTCATGTTTGAACTTTATAAGGGATACCCGTGTCATCCTTGTGAATTCATCAAAAAATGACACAAAGTATTTATTCCCTCCAATCGATGCTATTGGAAATGGACCACACACATCAGAGTGCACTACTCCCAAGGCATGCTTTGCTCTTGAAGCTACTTCTTACCCAAATGGTAATCTTGGTTGTTTTCCTTCCATACCCACTTTGCATGATTTCTCATGCTTCTTAATTGTAGGAATTCCATGTACCAGCTTCTTCGAATTCAGATGGCCTAAGGTTCTGAAATTTAGATGACCAAATATTTTGGTCGTTGTATTTACTCATGAACCTACTAACTGTTCCAACTGCATAACAGATATCAGGTCTGGTATTACACAGATACCTCACAGAATCAGAATCCAATTTGTGATTGGTTTCTGAAGGTGTGACAACAACCTTACAATTCTGCAGCTTAAATCTCTTCAGAAGCTCAAGTTTATACTTCAGCTGATGTAAAATGATACCATTCCCAGAGTACATAAACTCTATCCCTAGAAAATATGTCATTTTCTCGAGGTTAGTCATTTCAAACTTATTCATCAGCACCTTCTTAAACTTGGCTATCTCTTGTTCAAAACTCCCTGTCAGCAATATGTCATCAACATACAGACACACCAGAATCATATTGCCTTCAGAGGTATGCTGAACATAAACACCGTACTCCATCTCACATTTATGAAACCCCTGCTCCTTGAAAAATGAATTAATCTTCAGATTCCAAGCTCCGGGCGCTTGCTTCAATCCATACAAAGCTTTATGTAATATGTACACCATCCCTTCCTGATTCCTTTTAACAAATCCAAGAGGTTGTGACACATATACCTCTTCTTGTAATGAACCGTTCAGAAATGCAGATTTCACATCTAAATGCATCAGAGGCTAATTCCTGTTAGCAGCTATTGCAATTACCAGTTTGATTGTTTCATGTCTCGCTACAGGTGCAAACACTTCAGAATAATCCACCCAGGTTTCTATAGAAATCCTCTTGCTACTAACCTCACTTTGTGTTTGAAAATTGATCCATCTGGCTTTAGCTTCACCTTGAAAATCCATCTGACGCTGATGGCTTTCTTGTCCTTTGGAATCCTAGTCAACTTCCAAGGCTTGTTTCTTTCAATAGCCTTAAGTTCTTCTTTCATGGCCTTCAGGCAAAATTTCTTCTTGAGGGCGTCTTCTTTACTTACTGGTTTAGAGTCTACTACTATGGCACACTGAATAACCTCTCCCTCAGAGTCTATTTCAGTAACTCCTAGAATGTCATACTCTAAAAATCTTCTCGGGATGTTTCTGACTCCTTGTGGCCTCTGACGTCGTTCAGAATCTCCCTTTCAGATGCTGGAACCCCAGAAGTTCTATTTTCAGAAGCTTCTCCTTCAGAAGCTCTTGCTTCAGAAGGTTGACCTCCTCCAGAACCTTGACCACCTTCAGGGTCTGAACCAGAAGCTCTTTCTCCCAGAATCTGAATCACCACCAGAATCTGAATCATAAT
Organism: Lathyrus tuberosus; assembly: GCA_022829125.1. NCBI lineage: Eukaryota > Viridiplantae > Streptophyta > Magnoliopsida > Fabales > Fabaceae > Lathyrus > Lathyrus tuberosus. The sequence continues at coordinate 1,102,236 of JALAZF010000274.1, read as the reverse complement.
CATCTTCACCTTCTGAGTCTCCTTCAGAGTCAGAATCACCATCAGAGTCAGTCTCGCCTTCAGAGTCTACTCCATCTTTAGAATCTTCTCTAGCTTCTTGCTCATCTTCAGAAACTTCTAATTCTGACTTTTCTTCAAAAGTTCTCACGCCAGATTTGGATTGAGACTTATTCCAATCCCAAGCTTCTGATTCCTTTACAATAACGTCTCTGCTGAATTCAAATTTATTAGTTTCAGGATAATAAAGCTTGTACGCACCTGTATTGTGGTACCCCACCGGTAGCATTAGTTTGCTTCTATCATCCAGCTTTTGTCTTCTAGCTTTTGGAACATGTTTGTAACATATAGAACCAAACACCTTCAGATGGATAACACTTTACTTGTCTCCAGTCCACTTCTAAATATGAACTATTTCCTTCAATTTCTTTGTTGGACATCTGTTGAGCACATATGCTATAGTAGAAACAACTTCTACCCATAAGGTGTGAGGAAGCTTCTTCTTCTTTAGCATGCTTCTCGTCATATTAGGCAAAGTACGATTTCTTCTCTCAGCAAGACCATTATGTTGAGGAGTATAAGGAGCAGTAACCTCATGCTCAATTCCATTCTCCTCACAGAACTTTCTGAACTTAGTGGAGTTATACTCACCTCCACCATCGATTCTGAGAGTCTGACCACTCTGATTCTCAGCCTTCATTCTGAATTTGGTGGATTCAGCAAACACCTCATGTTTGAACTTTATAAGGGATACTCGTGTCATCCTTGTGAATTCATCAAAAAATGACACAAAGTATTTATTCCCTCCAATCGATGCTATTGGAAATGGACCACACACATCAGAGTGCACTACTCCCAAGGCATACTTTTCTCTTGAAGCTACTTCTTACCCAAATGGTAATCTTGGTTGTTTTCCTTCCATACCCACTTTGCATGATTTCTCATGCTTCTTAATTGTAGGAATTCCATGTACCAGCTTCTTCGAATTCAGATGGCCTAAGGTTCTGAAATTTAGATGACCAAATATTTTGTGCCACAACTCACTTACCTTCACAACACTTGTTGCACTAAGGCATTCAGAGTCTACAGTTCTGACATTCACCTTGAATGTTTTATTCCTTCCCTGTTCTGACTCCATAATTAACTTCTAATTACAGTCATACAGCTTCAAAAGATTGTCCTTCATGGTAACTGAAAAACCTTTCTCAATTAGTTGCCCTACACTCATCAGATTGCTTTTCATGCCAGGTAGATACCACACATTCTGGATCAATGCTGTTTTCCCATTGTTCAGAACGACTCTGACATTTCCCATACCTTCAGCGTTGAGGTATTTATCATCAGCACATTTGATCTTTGTCCTCTTTCTAGAGTCAAAGTCAACCAGCCATTTCATATCTCCAGTAAGATGATTTGAGCAGCCAGTGTCCATATACCACCAGTCTGTCAAATTCGTATCATCAGATTCAGAATCCATCAGTAGCACAAATTCATCATCAGAATCTCTTCTGGCTTCATTTGCTTCTTCTGACTTCCTTTTCTTGTTTGACCAACAATCAACAGCAAAGTGGCCAAACTTCTTACAACAGTAACATTGGATCTTCTTCCTATCATACCTCTCTTTTCCCTTCTGAGCATTCTTCTGCCTATCAGAAGTTGAGGTTTCTGACTTTTGAACACCATCAGATCTTCTCTTGGCTTTTGACCAAGACTGCTTCTGATGCTTCTTACCAGAATCTGCTTTCAGAGCCTACTTCTCTACTTCTCTTTCAGAAGTTCTCTCAGTCAGACACAACTCTTATGCTTCTAGACTGCTTTGCAGCTCTTCACTTCTCATGGTGTTTAGATCCTTAGAATGTTTTATTTCTACCACAATGTAATCAAACTGAGGAGTAAGGGATCTCAATACCTTCTCAATGATTACTTGTTCAGAAAGGGTTTCGCCACAAGCTTTCATCTCATTCATGATCATAATCACTCTGGAGATGTACTCAGATACATTCTCGTTGGCCTTCATGTTGAGATTCTCATACTTCTTTCATAGAGACTGAAGCTTCACCTTTTTCACTGATGCGTCACCACCATAACACCTAACCAGTATGTCCCACGCAACATTCTTTGTCGTTGAATCAACGATTTTCTCAATCACGTTCACATCCACACACTGATGGATGTAGAACATCGCCTTTTGATCTTTCTTCCTCAGATCATGCTGAGCATTTCTCTGCGCATCAGTTGCATTTTCTGGAAGTGTAACTAGAATGTAGCCATAGTTGACGAGATTAAGAACATCATGAGCGCCAAACAACACACGCATCTGAATCATCCAAGGATTCTAGTTCTTGCCATCGAACACTGGAACTAGTGCTCCGACAACTGTTTCTGTTCATCTTCAACCTTGTGCAAGTCACGCAGATCTCACCAAACACAATGTTTCCTAATCCCGCAGAATCAAAAAATGTGATTCTGTTATGATTCCGTTCAAGATACAACACGAATTCAAGAAACAAAATCAATCACACAACGCATCACCGTTTCACTCGTGTTTCCCGTGGATCCGAACCAGAGCTCTAGATACCAATTGTTAGTGCACAAGGCGATGAAAACAAAAGGAATGGGAGAATATTTATTGCTTTGCAATGACGACTACAAAAGCTATAAGAAAGATGATGAATAAAATAAATGACAACTACTAATAGTCTATTTATACTCAAATACTTGGGCCACATAGGCAATATACTAAAATACTAAATTACCCTTCAATAAAAACAAGGGACTTCCATGAGGATGTGTGTGCTGCATAAGCTATCACAAATTTACTGGATGTCGTCATTGATATTGTCAGAGGCAAGTGCAGTTCCTCCTTTGCAAACTTAATGACTAAAGACTTCCAATGATTCTAGCAAGTTATCCTATACTAGAAATATTGGCATTGATCCTACGTCAGAATTTTCATCATACACAAATAAAAGAGATATTGTAAAATTACAAGTAAGATGTTCTGTTGATGAAAACAGTTATATCACTATACTAGCACTTTGATTCATCTACAGTTTAGAATTTCATTCTTCTGTCAAATGTCAAAGAAAAATCTTCGAGACACTACTACAAATAAGATATTTTACGACAAAGCTTTCACCTCGAACGATAAAAAATCGAGGGGATATATCCTGGGAGTGTCATGTTCTATTTTAAAAAATATTTATATACAACCTATTCACTCAGTTTTCTTAAAAGGCGAAGGACACTACACCAAAAATGACTTTTACTAGCGCACCTTAGACAACGCTTTTATGCAAAAGCGCTGCTATAAGTTAAATAAAAAATAAAACACGGAAACTGTATACGAAAAAGAGTAAAAGCGCTGCTAAAAAGGCCTACCTTAGACAGCGCTTTTTTAAAAGCGCTGGTAAAGGACCACATTAGCCAGCGCTTTTTGAAAAGCGCTGTCTAAGGTCTTATTAATTAAAATAAAAAATTGCATAGTATGAGTATTCTAACCAAGTAGGAAGTCGCGATTCGTGTGATACACACCATGATAACTTTGTTCCCATTTGGTCAAATTCCTACTCGCCCTTCTTTGTTATGGTGTGGCATAAGGCGGGCTAGCCAAGGAATTCACATCACAATTTCAAGAATGAAAGCTCATATTAACAGGCCATGCTATCAGAAACAAATACATGTGCCGCCATTCGCCACGAGGTACTTTGAGCTAGAATTTGAAAAAGAACAAGACTGGTTTGGATATTTGAACCTGGAAAAAGAAAGTAGATTTAAGCAAAATAGACATAAGTTTCGTATTCAGTCGAATTCAACAAAGTTTTCATTAAGAATACAAAGCACTTAAGCAAGCAACTGAACCTGAGTGTCTCATTCTCTTGGTTCTTGGAGAAAAGCAGGTTGTTCCTATTGGTGATTATTGTCAGCTTGGCCCGGTTATTATATGCGAGAAACCATCCCACCCGCCTTGTTCTATTTGTTGTCAAACCAATTAAGTTGAATGCATCCTTGCCTTTCGGAATTTCCCTCAAACAGTTTTTCATGAAGGCGCCCTACCGAATAGTATCACTGTTAGCCTGAAATCATCCTCAAAAGAAATTAGAAGAAAAAACCTCCATGTTCATTTACTCATTACGATTACGTATATGCCCAACACATGAAGTTATTGCCATAACCACTTTTCACGGTTGGAGAATAATAACCTCAAAAAGAAAGTTGATTATACCCTGTGCCTAAGGTTATTGACAGCACTGTAGTCAATATTGAAACATTGAATCCTGCTAAGTGTTGCGAGAAGATAGACGTCCCTATTGAATCTACTGAATGTCACGAATCTGCAAAAGAATATATGCAGAAAAAATCCGCATGTCAAGGCTTTTAAAGAAGAGAATAATGTAATAAATGTCAAACCTCACCTGCTAAAGCATCAAAGCAACAAGTGTAGGAGGGCCTCGATGATTGTTGGCATATTTGAAGGTTCACCTGGTATGATTACAGGGTATCCTATAAGAGACCGGAACCCTCTTTGGCACTCTTTTTTTTTCTTTGCGTTTGAATGACTGGCTTCAGACTTGGATTAAGCTTCGTTTCCCTCACAGTTGCCATAATAAAGTTTAATATAATCAAAGCAGTTGAAGTAAAATTGGAAGGGAACTCATCGTAATATCGCATATAATTAGACATGAGAATAATTGAGAATCAACAGCCGCCAAAATTTGAAAATAGCAGACATGAATCAAACATCATCAATCAGTTTCCAAACAACATTCCAAAATTTCCAAAACCGGATCAGAAATGTTCCTACAGCATTCAAGAACAAAATCACAACCAAACAGACATGTTTACAACCTATTCAAAGACAAGAATCAACCGTTTTAAACTAGTTTCCAAAACATCTCAGACAACAATTATTCTCTTCCAAAATTAATCCAACATGTCTCAGACACAATTTCAAAAACTTACCTAAGTCAGACAAACATGTTCAGACAACATTTAAAGACATTCAAAAGCAAATTTTCTTTTGATGAGTTTTCTTACCAATAAAAAGGCATTCACACGCATCAGGGAGGGGGAAGGGGAGCAGAAATTCAAACCTTCGCATAACCAAAATTCAAAACATATCTTGTACGGCCAAATTCATCAAGCCAAAACCACTCCCAGAAACATAAAAAATTTCAAAAAAAAACCAGCATAAACCAAATCAATACACAACCAAAAATTCGACCAAATTCATAAAAACATTCACAAACCATACACAAGCAGAGCCACAGAACTATCAATCCATACCATTTTTCAGAAAGATTCATATACATATCAGAGGACTTCACCACACACACAACGTAAAGAGGCGAAAGAGAGGAATTTTCAACTTATCTGTGAGAAGCCGCTCGCCAACGACCACCTCACCCCGCCATCGCTGCAAGCCTCTCCCTTTTCGCTCAATTGCTTTCGTTTTTCTTATTTTGCCCTTATTTGTGACATGTAATATGTAAATCGTGAAATCATAGTGAAATTGGGGTATCGGACTTGCTGGGATTAGGGTTATTGTTTGTTGATCGAGAGAGACGAGACAGCGGCTGCGCAAATTAGGGTTCCAAGAACCCTATTTTTGTTTGAGAGAAGGCTGAGAGAGAGAGAGAGAAGCGTTGCGCTTTATTTAGTTTATTTTCTGAGTTTTTTTTGGTTCCATAATCGTGTACACATGCACACACGCCACATCTCGTGCACCCTTCGTTTTGTCCATTGGATCACGCCCTGCTTGCATCATAAGGTTGAGATTTGAGGGTCCACGGTGGACCCTCTCTCCCTTGCAGGTACCTGATCACTCCGTTTTGTTTAATCAAATCCTCTTGCTTTAATTTAACTTTTATTAAAATAATTTCATATTGTTTTTTCTAAAATAACTAAAATTTGGTTTTTTTAAAAACTTAGCCAATCCTCTTTTAAAAATAAATATGTAGAACTTTTTATTATAACCTTTTTAAAATATAACCTTTTATTTAAAATGTCACTTTTCTTTTTCTTATAATAAAATATAACTTTTAAAAAATAGTAAAATAGTTTTTGATAAAACCTTTTTCTATTAAAATATTAAAATTAATCCTTTTTTTAATTAATAAGATAAAAACCTCTAATAAAACTTTTCTCTCTTTCTTTAAAAATAATAATAACTTTTAAAATAAAGAAAATATAATAAACCTAAGATTCTCCTTTTAAAATTATCAACTTCTTAATTTTATCCTTAGTAAACTCTCACCGTGCACTTAATCGTACGCTTGTGCGACATAGGTTTAGAACTTTTGCTTGATATTATGCCTTACTTGTGCCTTTGTTTGTCTATCATTATATGTGATGTATGCATGCTTTGATTGTTCCAAACCCTTTCAAAATATAAAAATCTCGATCCAACGTCGAGCCATTTTCCACCTATGTAAGTCGATCGCCTTTGGGCATTGCCATCAACCTTTGGTCACTAGACACAAGACTAGCATCACTTTGCTAGCACTCTCGTTAATTCTTTAATAATAGATTGCATTAATATCCAAGGGAAAATCCCATGCATGATAATCAACTATTGTGCATGGTGCATTTCATTTGCATCATACCTCCCTATAGCTTTTATACCCTTAAGATAAGTTTATTAGACAACTTTAGGATAGATTTCCTAAGTTAGTCCCCCCTCAAATCTTGATTTTTATGATCAAACTTTAGCTCACCTAATTCTCCACACAAGAATGTTAGATGTGAATCATCTCAAGGAACGGACATACAATCCCATACCCCATAAATACAAACAAGTTTAAAAAAAAATTGTGGTGGTTTCTTAAGATGATTGCTCATCTTCTCTCCTAAACTTTAAACAAACTTTAGTATCCCTTAGAGAGGAACTACAAGAGCTCTGATTCCACTCCCAACAGGATATGTAGGCACAAGATGCGATATCTTGTCGAGCACACCTAGGAATAAAATTTTAGGTCTCCCTACCCCTTACCCGTAGCAAATAATTAACAAGTAACATAAGTAAACAAGAGGTTCCTCTAGAGTACTACAGATATCTAGGGTGCTAACACCTTCCCTAGGTATAATCAACCCCCGAACTTTAGAATCTTAGTTTTCATTTGCATTGCATTATGGGTAATTCGATCTTTCTCCCTTCCCTTGGATAAATCAAAGACGGTGGTGAAATAAAAGAAATGCGATCCAAGTTAATATAATAGCTTAGTATCCAATTCTCACCGCGACAGAAATGGCGACTTCACTGGGGAAACTCATAAGAGGGTTCCCCCTAACTTGTTTCTTTTATGTTATTTATTTATACTTGTATATATCTGTATACTTGTCTATCTGTTTGCTTGGATTTTCTGTTTGGCAGGGTTGTTACACTTGAGTGGTGAGATAAGTCCTAACCCGGACTTGAGAGCACATATAAGATAGGATCTTGGATATAGTCAAGCAGATTTCGAGGGAGTAATCCCAAAGAAGTCGATTTGAGATTCCACACTCAGTTGAGGCCTTGTCGAAGGTGGGATTTGTTGAACGAGCTATCGTGAATACATTACTACTTTCGACCTAGAAGCCCGGGATATTGAGGTCCGTAGTTACCTTTAACCCAACTTGGCCTTTTAGGATGTAGTGCGATGATTATGAGGGAGTAATTCCGAAATGGTTGATACACGATACTACACTCAGACGAGATTCTCTTGAGAATATTGTTGACTACCAAGTAATTGGGAAATCGATAATATCCGAAAGATGGGTTGTAGACTCTGGGAACTTTGTAGAACCCGTTCGGCAGGTAGATTTGAAACCATAGTACACACCTATTGGGATGGTTAGACCTTGGCTCCACGCTCAAGACCTTTCAAACCTAGGACTCATTTATCTGTTTGATTGCTTGTGTGTACTTTTGTGCTTTGTGCTTTGTGTGTTTGCATACATGCATTCATGAGCATCATTTCATAAAGATTCATGAAACTTAGTTGTGTTTGTAAACATACAAGAGTAGAGAAAGAAACAAAAAAAAAAGAAACAAAAAAAGGATAAAGAAGACTGGAGACCTTGTTGAAGTAAAAAAGAAAAAAAAAGTTGAAGTACACTTACAAGAGTCATGATCTGGACGATCTAAGGAGACTGGAGACCTTGTTGACAGATAAAGAAGGATTCAAGACCAGATATGGGAAGCTTGATAAGGGACTTCTATCTACTCCACTTCAGTTCTACTTCTTTCTACTATACTCATCATGGAAAAAGCCCAGATGAAAGAAGAAATCAAGAGACTCAAGAGAAGACCGTTGGAAGAGTCTCCTCAGATCCATCATTACTAGCTTTTATTTAGATTTTATGACATGATTCTTGTAAAGCATACAGACGCGTTTGTGATCTATTTTGTAATAAATCAATCTTTTAGTATTCTGATACTAATGATCGTAACCGTTTTAATAAAATGATCCTTTTGATATTCCTTGATGATTATAAATAGCTGAGTTCCATGAATCTGCATCGCATTTGCATTTCTTTGCATTCCAGGTTCTCATTTGTATTCCTCTTCTCAGTTAAGCTGAATCATTGGTACGATACTCAGGCCAATCAAAGAGGAATGATGGATACCATTGAGCAAGAAAACCATGAACTCCGTAAAGAGGTGACTGCTTTGAGGGCTGGTATGGAAAGGCTCTCTGCCTTGGTTGAAACTCTGTTTGCTACTCAAAATCAACCTTCTCCTCATATTTCTCAGACTCCATTTCAAGGGACTGAGACTTCCGAAGTCACGCCAATGCCCATTTCCATGGCTCCCATTAACATTCCTAACAGCTCTAAGGATCTTACAGAGGGTTTGCTCAAGAAGAAGGAACAAGTTGCTGATGCCATTTTGCGAGAAAAGTACAAAGGATCTCGTAGAGAAAGTAAACATCACGTGGATCAGTTTGACCCGATCCCAATGGCCTATTCTGAGTTATATCCTGCCTTAGTACAGAAGAATCTGGTGCAAATGAGGAAACTTCCGGCCATCCCAAAGAAACTCCCATGGTGGTTTAAGTCTGATCGTTTTTGTCCATTTCATCAAGGGGCACCCGGTCATGACATTGAACACTGTTATGCTTTGAAAGCTGAAGTACAGAAGTTAGTGCAAAACGACATTTTGTCTTTTGAGGATTCTGGGCCCAACCTCTCAACAAGTCTGTTGAGCAAGTATGAAAGCCCCATGGAAGAATGTCTCGAAGAATACCGTATTTCTGACGTGAATTCAATAAGAGGATCTTTGGTGGATATGCATGTCGATTTGTGTAGGCTTACCCACTACGAGCATAACCATGCTTCTTGCAAAATTTGCTTGAGGAATCCCCGTGGATGTTCTGTCGTGAAGAGGGATCTCCAAGATATGTTGGATCAGGAACTTCTTCATATCCCTAGAGAAAGGATGAGTGTCGTAGTCCCGCGCTTTAATAACATGAAGTACAAAGGCTAATACGACGTGGTGTCTTGTCTTTTGGAGGCTCTAAACCTAATGTGAAAACCATAAGCTCAGACTGAGACGGTCTTCTCAAAGCTTTAGTTAATTTACTGCTTTTCGCATGTAATGCTTTTTATTTGTTAATGCATTTGTTATTTGCGTGTAAGAACTTGTTATTTTGAATAATTGGTGCAATGAATAATGTTTGTCTTGAAGAAATCCATTCGTTTCACTCTTTTAAAATGTTCTTTCTATTTTATAATGCCAATGCTTCCCAATCTCTTGCCTCGGCAGAGAATTGAATGGAGGATGACGAAATCAAACGCGAGATCTATTGTTGTATGCTTTTGAATAAAACCATGTTGATGATATAAGGCATTATTTCAAATCCCCAAACACCGGAGATAAAGGGAGATAGACCCTCGTTAACCTCTTTGAGCCTTTGAAGTAGAAGTTTTCTTCTTCCAAATCAAAAAACCCTCATTCTTAACCTGGGGCAGGGTAATTTAAAAAAAAAAAGGAGTAAAATATCACAAAGAATGGGTGGGCACAAACAAACTTTGAGCCTTATATCCTTTGTTTCTTAAACCGTGAACCAATCCATAATACAACCCTTAAAAGTCCTAATTGAAGCAAGGTTTATTTCAAAAGCATACTCATTGAGATATCGTTTCCTGACTCCCATGAGCTATGCTAAAAAACTTGCGTTGGCATTATAAAATCGATAATTCAACCACCAAAAAAATATTTCTAAAATAAAAAAGCTTTAAGACAAACATATGTTGCATTAGCAATTTCGGAATTAACATTTTCCTGCTTGCTAACATTGCTTGACATCATAGAAGCTAGCATACGAGCATCAGCTATGAGCTAGATCTTCTGAGTTTCGAAACTCTGATGAGTAAATGATGAATCATTTCAAAAGGATGACTATACCCAGGGGCACGATACCTGAAGACCTTACTAAGCAGGGGCAAGTTGTTTCCCGGTTGTTTCTTTCACAGTCTAACCCCAGGGGCAAGTCTGAAGACTCAGTTATACAGAACACAGTCAATCGGGGGCAGTTATGTCAAGATTTGATAAATCTCTCCAAATTTGAAGACTCAGTTATACAGAACACAGTCGATCCGAGCCAATTACGTCGAGATTTGGCAAATCTCTCCAAGAGTTTGAAGACATTGGAACAGTTGGATGCCATGTTTTCTGTACAATTCTCTTGGAATGACTTCTTCTCATAAACCAAGTGACCTGGGGCATTTAAGAATTGAAGATTACTTCATCCATTTGCAATGATTGTTATTCAAAATGGCGACTACCACACAGTTCACCAATACAAGACTACCTTGTTCTCGTAACATTCTTCACCCATGCCCAAAGGGTTTCTATCCTAAGTAATGTGATGACTCCCCGGTAAGTCTTTACTACAGGTAGTCACGACTATTCCCCAGTGAATCTCTACTTCGAGCAGTTATGGCATGCTTGATGCAAGATTTCCCCAGTCGACAACCTAAGAATCCTTAGGGAACTTCTTTGGCTTCAACCTCCCCCAGCGAAGTAAGTGTTTATTTCACTCTTCAACGGATTTTCTCTCTACCGCAATCTTCTCCAGCAAAGCGGATGTTTATTTCATCCCCTCGAAGTTTTATCTCTGATATCTTCAACCGCTGAGCGGATCTCCAAGCTTCCAAGATGAAGTGGATATTTATTTTATCCCCAGTTACAACCTTCATTCAGACTACTTCAGTTCGCAGTGGATATTTATTTTATCCCCCGCGAAGTCTCTTCGATCATGAGTTTGATTTGTTCCCATGAATATTTCTCATCCCCAACAGAATCACAAGGTTCATCCTGACAATCCTAAGTGAAGTCATGATGTTCATCCTCAAGTGGAGTGCTCTATTTTCCCCAGAGGTCTGAAGCCTTGAAGCAGGACATGGTCCCATATGTGGCTTTCCATTCATCCCAGTGATGCTTCTTATATTGCAAAGATTGGCCGAGTATCCGTATCGAGATGCTTGTTTTCATCTCCAGTTTGCTTCTTACCGTTGGTTTGTCAGCATAAGCATAAGCATAGCATGGCATTCTTTCATGTAGATTCATGGCATGTGCGCATTTTTGCATTTTGCTTTTTCTTTGTGTTTGTTTGTTTGTTTCTTTCACTTTGGTTGCGCTCATCCCCAAGTGATCGGGTTTGTCTTCTCCCCCCAAGTAGAATTATCAGCCCTAGGCAGAAAGAGCACATCCTTTCTAAATTCTCCACTGAGTTCGATCCTCGTGGAAGATGGTTGTTTTAGTTTTCTTTTCCATTTTGGATAAAGATAAAAACCCGTTAAGTTCAGTCCTCAATGGATTGAGTCTTGTTTGATCGTTTCTTTCCGGTTATTTCCTGGATTGAACTTTGGTCCCTGACAATCACAAGTTTGGATATCTCTGAGATGTTGAACCCGAACTAAGTGTGCATTTATTTTGCACTTTGTCTCCCAAAGAAGAGTTTGCTCGAAGATCTTTATGGAAGACAGAAGTTATTTCTCCAACAGTTATTACTACATTTCCTTAGAATATATGCCATACAGCAAGTAGCAGCTCTTTATTTGAGCAGTTTGGTTATCAAGATTTCTACGACAAATGTATTGCTCTATGATAAATGGCAGTCTCCTCAAGACAGTTTGTCTATCCTCAGCAAATTATCAAGATTTTCCATTTATTCTCCGTCAGATGTTACCTCCCCGGAAATCCGTCAGAGAAACTTATTGAAGACTTTACAAGCATTCTCTTTATTTGAGAACTCCCGTGCAAGAATTCTATTTACTTCACTGAAATTTCAACTACAGTAATATTGCTCTACAGTGGTTATCTCCAGTAAATCCATTATTCAAGTTACCCCCACCAGATGATATCTCTTCGAAGAGCGTGGGAAATTCAAGACTTTGTTTGAGGCAGACAGCCTCGTAGCAGTTTATTTCAAGACTCGTGTTAGAGGCAGACAACCTCGCAGCAATGATTTATTTTCTACCCTTTTCAAGTGGAATACTTGATCAAAGACCTCGGCAGTAGGTATTTCCCTGGTTATTCTCGACAGTAGATTTCCAGAAGGCCTCGACAGTAGGTATTTCACTGGTTATTCTCGGCAGTAGATTTCCAGAAGGCCTTGGCAGTAGGTATTTCCCTGGTTATTCTCGGCAGTAGATTTCCAGGAGACCTCGGCAGTAGGTGGATTCTTGGTTATTCTCGGCAGTAGATTCCCTGGTTATTTTTAAACTTTGACAAATAGTCATTCCTTTTCTCAGCAGATTCCCCAGTATCCTTGACAGTGGACACATTTTCAATAAAACCTTCGAAGAAGGTATTCTCAGAAGAGGTTCTAAGTCTCAACAATAGACTCCTCCAGTTGATATCTCTTGAAGATTCCTTCGGTTGACCACTAAAGCAGGATCCTCAAGTGGATTTTATTAGAAGATTTCATCGCAAATTCACCACCCTATGTTCGAGATATCCTGTGATTGTCAGTTGGTAGTCTCTTCCCCCTGTGGAATTAGATATTTCCCCGTGGAGTCTTGTTTTTCTAAGTTTTTCCTCGTCGGGTTTTCCTTTTCTTTAGCTGTGTTTCAGTGTTTCAGCCTGTTATCCCCTGTGACATTATTTCTCACAGGATCCTTGTCTTGCATATCTTTTGATATCGTAGCATGTGCATTTGGTGGCATCTTAGGGCCAAAAATTGTGCATGTTTATATTTAAGTCCCTCCTATCTCGTCGAGACGGAGATTTCAATCTCCATATCTCCGAATAGGAGAAACTTAAATAGGGGCATCTGTCGCACCCTAATTTTTGACCCTAAGATCCCCGCTTTGCTCTTTGCATAGCATATTAGGTCAATCATTTTGTGCATAACTAACCACTTTAACTAGCTTTGTCTGTTTGCTTCTCTTTCGAGGACATGTGCTGCTGCAGAAGATTCAAGGTCCTGAAGGCTGCGTTGTGTGGGTGACTGTGGAGGTTCTCTGGTCCTGTGTGATTGTGCCCTCACTCTTTCTGAAAGTAGCGTGGGGAGGCGCTGCGGAAGGCAATATGACTTGGGAACCAGAGAGTGGGATTCGAGAGTCGTATCCGGAGTTGTTTGAATCAGGTAATATTTTCGAGGACGAAAATTTCTAAAGTAGGGGAGAGTTGTAACGCCCCGATTCCGATAATTCCCATTTTGTTGAGTCTTTTATTTAAATTGATTGATAAATTATTTTATTTGTGAAATTGGTGTGTTAATATGCTTTGTTGACATGTTATGATATTTTACCGTTTTTGAGAGTTTTCGGGGAAATTAGAATAGAGGGTATTTTGGACATTTCTCAATTATTGATAAGTTAGAAATTTAGTGGAAATAGAATTATGTGAGAAATTTAGTAAAATTGGTAGAAAAGTGATTAAGTGTAGAATTATGTGAGAAAATGAATTAATTGAATTTGAGTAGAAAATAAGAAAAGAAAATGAGAAAAAAAGAAAACAGGAAAAGAAATAGAAAAGAAAAAGAGATAAGAAGAAGAAATAGGAGAGAAATAGAAAGAAAAGAGAAATAGAGAGAAAAAGGAGAGAAAGAAAGAGGAAGAAGAGAAAAGAGAAGAAAAAGAGGAAAAGCTTGGAAATCTTCAAAATAACTTCTAGGAATCGATTTAATCGGGTAAGGGTGTGAAATCTTATTATCTCATCAATGTATATCATTATGTATGTGTTTGCTTGGATGTTTTCTTGTTTTCCATAGCTTGAGTTCTAGGTTGAAATTGAGATTTTTGTGAGGAATCGATGTTTTTACGGACGAAAGTCGGAATAGATTGCGTAGTTGTGTCGGGTAATGTTAGGCCGTGATCGAGTATGCTTGTTTTATCGAATTTGGTTGATTTTGTAAGTTTTTGCATTTTTGGAGATTTGAGGGTTTAAGATTCGGAGTGAAATCGAAAGTCGTAGAATTCACGTTTGATGGTTCCAAATCATCACTATATGTTTGGTATGAATGAGTATGTGTTTGTTTCGAAAAAAATAATTGAATCGGTCGGATTTTCGGACGAAAATGCATAAACCCGTAGGGCTGTTATGCAGAAAAATTATGGTTTTGGAAAACTTCGAAAATTCATAACTGTTGAACCGTAAGTCGGTTGTGACCTCCGTTCGAAGCGTTGGAAAGCTAACGAGATGTTCTTTCTAGGAAAAATGGTTTTGAGGGCTGTACCTGGTTCAATTATAGCAGAAAATTGAAACTGTATCGTTGCGTTGTGTTTTACCGTCGTGAATGTGTGCGATTGAGGAGTTATCGTGCAATATGCTTTTGTAATATAACGTATAGCTTGTATGTGCTGTTATACGATGTGTTGTGGGTAGCCTTATGGTGTGAATCCTAGATTGTGGAATTTATTGTGAATTGTGGCCTTTTGGCAAATAAATGCATTGTTTAAATTAAATGTAAATGCATGTTAATTGTGAAGGAGTTCGTTGCCGTTTAGGTGATAAAGCGATGCTCGTTGCCGTTTGGCGTAATTGATGTGAATGTATATAGATTGTATGTGATAGTATGAGATGAATGCATGAATATATTGTGAATATGTATGCATTTCAAGAGTGTCTTGAGTCATTTTGTATGTGAAGCATAATGATGTACATTCTTGTGTTGTGGGATTCTAATGAGAATCCGTTGTAACGTCGTGTGCCTATGTGAGGTGTGAGCGATGATTACAAACGATTGTGTGCCTAGGTGAGGTGTGAGCAATCGGATTGTGTGCCTATGTGAGGTGTGAGCAATCCATAAACATTGTGTGCCTATGTGAGGTGTGAGCAATGGGTGAACATCGTAGGCCCGACGGGGAGTTACATTGGTAACGAGCGATGGTTCCAATAAGTTCCTGAGTGAACTTGAGATGATTGAGTCGGTACCGCATTGCATTTGCATAGAGTCGTGAGTCGGTCTCTATGATTTGCATTTATCATCTTCATAATTTTGCATTGATGAATAAACATAAATATGTATGTTTATGTGGAATGATAAGAATTGTGAAAGTATGCATGATGAATATGCTTGGTTTTGTATATATATACATTGTGATGTATATGAGTGGGTTGTGATGAATTGTGGTGAGAATGTGGAATATGTGTATTTTTATGCTAAGATATATGATTATATGCATTGTTATTATGATAATATTTCTCACCCTTCTGCTGTTTTATGATGCTCTATGAGGCATTGCAGAGTAGGTGCTGGTGGTCTTTTTGTGAAGCGTGTCTTCATTCTTTTGGTCGGTCGGCTCTGATATGTAGCACCGGGTAGCTAGGTTGATTATGATTCTTTTGTGATACATTTGTACATGTATCTTGTTGATGAATGTTTATGTAAACATGAATTATGTTGGTGGATAATACTTGATGATATATATATATATATATATATATGTATATATGTTTGATGTTATTCAATGTTTAGATTTTCCGCTTTTATTCTAAATATTGAGATGTGGGTGTAAGGACTAAGTTCCTTTGTTGCAAAGTACCCCACTGTTGCATATCAATTGTTGAGCAGGTGTTGAATGTTTTAATTTCATGTATAATGTGACATACCTCTTTTATACTATGTTTATAATTATACTCTGATGGAATTTTTAATATGTGCCTAAATGATTATGTGATTATTTGGGGGTATAGAAATGGGGTGTTACATTAAGTGGTATCAGAGCCAGTGTTGAGTCAGTTGTGTCTGTCTTGTTGTTGTGATGGTTGAACTGTTGTTTAACCTTGTTGTCATTTTTGGGAATGATCAGAATATAGCTGGTAGAAACGACAATGCGATGGCTGCTGCTTTGGAAGCAATGGCTAGGGCGGTGCAAGGTGCGCCGAACGTGAATGCTAATGACGAGTTCAGGAAGAATCAACCACCGGTCTTCAAAGGAAGATTTGATCCCGATGGAGCTCAAAATTGGTTGAAAGAGATTGAAAGGATCTTCAGAGTTATGGGCTGTGCGGAGGAGAATAAGGTGAGGCTTGGGTCTCACATGCTGAAGGAAGAAGCCGACGATTGGTGGGTCGGTATGCGTCAAGTTCTTGAGGTGGATGATGAAGAGATAACTTGGGATTTATTTCGTACCGAGTTCTTGAGGAAGTATTACCCTGAAAGTGTGAAGGGGAAGAAGGAGATGGAGTATCTTGAACTGAAACAAGGTAGTATGTCCGTGGTGGACTATACTGCTAAGTTTGTGGAGTTGGTTCAATTCCATCCTCACTATGCTGCAATTACTGTTGAGTTCTCAAAGTGTATTAAATATGAGAATGGTTTGCGTCCCGAGATTAAACAAGCTGTGGGATATCAAAGGATAAGAAGGTTTACGGATTTGACGGAATGTTGTAGAATCTTCGAGGAAGATAACAAGGCTCATTCTACACATTACAAAAGTTTGAATGAGAGGAAGGGAAAGGAACAAGCTAGAAGTGGACCTTATGTGACACCCGTTGATAAGGGCAAGCATAGGGGAAACTTTTAGAAGAGATCTGGAGGAGGAAGTTTCGGTTCCGTTAAGTGTTACAAGTGTGGTGAAATGGGTCATAAATCATTTGAGTGTGGGAAGACCGTGGTGAAATGTTCTAACTGTGGAGGCCTTGGGCATGCTACTACCGATTTTAGAAGGAATATGGTGAAGTGCTATAATTGTGGAGAAGTGGGTCACATTAGTACTAAGTGTACTAAGCCAAAACAAGCTCAAGCGGGCGGGAAGGTATTTTCTTTGCCGGAAACTCAGACTTCAAGTGCAGACCGTCTGATAAGAGGTACTTGTTTTATTAATAGTACGCCTTTAGTTGCTATTATTGATACTGAAGCGACTCATTCGTTTATTTCGTCTGAGTGCGCGAAGCGTTTGAATCTTGTGTTGTCTTTGATGGGTGGAGAGATGGTTATTGATACTCTAGCAATGGGGTCAGTAACTACTTCTTTGGTTTGTTTGAGTTGTCCTTTGACCATTTATGGAAAAGACTTTGAGATGGATTTGGTGTGTTTGCCATTGGAAGGTTTAGATGTGGTTCTGGGTATGAATTGGTTGCAATTTAATCGAGTTCATATAGATTGCTATCACAAGTTAGTGAGGTTTCCTTCTTTGGAAGATGATTAAGATGAGGGTTTCCTATCCACTAAAGAGTTGAAGAAACTTTTAGCGGACGAAGCTCAGTTGTTCGGTTTGTTTGCATCATTGACTGTGGAGAGTCAAGTTTCATTTAATGTGTTCCCAGTGGTGTGTGATTTTCCAGAAGTGTTTCCGGAGGATATTACGGATGTACCGCTGGAAAGAGAAGTTGAGTTTTCTATTGATCTAGTTCCGGGTACTAGACCGGTTTCGATGGCACCGTATCGTATGTCGGCATCGGAGTTGGTAGAATTGAAGAAACAATTGAATGACTTGTTGGACAAGAGATTTGTAAGACCAAGTGTTTCTCCTTGGGGTGCTCCGGTATTGTTGGTAAAGAAGAAGGATGGGAGTATGCGGTTATGCATTGATTATCGCCAATTGAATAAGGTGACAATTAAGAACAAGTATCCGCTTCCAAGGATCGATGATTTGATGGACCAATTGGTTGGTGCACGTGTTTTTAGCAAGATTGATTTGAGATCGGGATATCACCAGATTCGTGTGAAAGAAGAGGATATTCAAAAGACGGCCTTTAGGACACAGTATGGCCATTATGAATATTCCGTGATGCCATTCGGGGTTTCTAATGCGCCGGGTGTGTTTATGGAATACATGAATCGTAGTTTTCATGAACAGTTAGATCGTTTTGTGGCTGTGTTCATCGACGATATTTTGATTTCCTCTAAGTCTCAAGAGGAGCATGAAGAGCATTTGAGGATTGTGTTACAAATTTTGAAAGAGAAACAATTGTATGCTAAGTTGTCAAAATGTGAATTTTGGTTGTCGGAAGTAAGTTTTCTTGGACATGTTATTTCCGGTAGTGGTATTAGTGTTGATCCATGCAAGATTGATGCGGTGATGCAATGGGAGGCTCCTAGATCGGTTACGGAGATTCGAAGCTTTTTAGGCTTGGCGGGTTATTATCGGAGGTTTATTGAGGGATTTTCGAAGTTGGCACTTCCGTTAACGCAATTGACTTGTAAAGGAAAGGCTTTCATTTGGGATATTCATTGTGAAGAGAGTTTCAATGAGCTAAAAAGAAGGTTGACGACGACTCCGATCTTGATTTTGCCGAATCCGACGGAACCATTTGTTGTGTGTTGTGATGCTTCATTGGTTGGTTTAGGTGGTGTTTTGATGCAAGATGGAAAAGTTGTGGCTTATGCTTCAAGACAATTGAGAGTGCATGAAAAGAATTATCCTACACATGACTTGGAGTTAGCGGCCGTGGTGTTTGTTTTGAAAATTTGGAGGCACTATCTTTATGGCGCAAGATTTGAAGTTTTTAGTGATCACAAGAGCTTGAAATATTTATTTGATCTAAAAGAATTGAACATGAGACAAAGAAGGTGGTTAGAGCTTTTGAAGGATTATGATTTTGGTTTGAATTACCATCCGGGTAAGGCAAACGTGGTGGCTGATGCTTTGAGTTGGAAGTCGTTACATATGTCCGCATTGATGATGAGAGAATGGGAACTTTTGGAGAATTTTAGAGACTTGAGTTTGGTTTGTGAAATGACGCCAAGAAGTGTGAGACTTGGTATGCTACATGTTACGAATGATTTTCTTGCAACCGTATGTGAAAAGCAAAAGTTGGATTTGAAGTTCATTGATTTGATGATGAATGAGAATGAGGATTTCAAGGTTGATAATTTTGGAGTTTTGAGATTCTGTGGTCGTATTTGTATTCCCGATGATGCGGAGTTGAAAAAGATGATATTGGAAGAAGGACACCGAAGTAACTTAAGTATTCATCCGGGAGCGAATAAAATGTATCAAGATTTGAAGAAAATCTTTTGGTGGTCCGGATTAAAGAGGGATGTGGCTCAATTTGTGTATGCGTGCTTAACTTGTCAAAAGTCTAAGGTGGAACATGAAAAGCCTAGTGGATTGATGCAACCGTTGGATATTCCGGAGTGGAAATGGGATAGTATATCGATGGATTTTGTTACGGGATTTCCGAATACGCAAAGAGGTCATAATGCTATTTGGGTAATCGTTGATAGGCTTACTAAATCTGCTCACTTCATTCCAATTGATATTAGTTATCCTTTGGAGAAGTTAGACTAGATTTATGTTCTTGCGGTTGTGAAGTTACATGGAGTTCCTAAGAGTATTGTATCGGATAGAGATCCTAGATTCACATCGAGGTTTTGGGAGAGTTTACAAAAGGCTTTGGGTTCTAAGCTAAGATTGAGTTCGGCTTATCATCCGCAAACGGATGGTCAAACCGAGAGGACAATTCAATCGTTGGAGGATTTATTGCGTGCTTGTGTGCTCGAGCAAGGTGGTGCTTGGGATAGTTATTTGGCGTTGATTGAGTTCACCTACAATAATAGTTTTCATTCAAGTATATGTATGGCACCATTTGAGGCTTTGTATGGTCGGAGATGTCGAACACCTTTGTGTTGGCATGAAACCGGTGAGAGGACGATAGTTGAACCGGAGATGGTACAACAAACGACGGAGAAAGTGAAGTTTATTCGGGAGAAGATGAAAGCATCTCAAAGTAGACAAAAGAGCTATCATGACAAGAGAAGGAAAGATCTTGAGTTTCAAGAAGGCGACCATGTGTTTTTGAGAGTTACGCCGGTTACGGGTGTGGGTCGTGCTTTGAATTCGAAGAAGTTGACTTCTCGTTTTATTGGTCCGTATCAGATTTCTGCACGAGTTGGTGTTGTGGCTTACCGTGTGGCGTTTCCTCCGAATCTTTCGAATTTGCATGATGTATTCCATGTTTCGCAACTTCGGAAGTATGTTCCGGATCCGTCACATGTTATTCCTATGGACGAGGTTGAAGTGAGAGATAACCTTACGGTTGAAGCTTTACCGATTAGGATTTTGGACCGTGAAGTTAAGAAGCTAAGAGGCAAGGATATTACGCTTGTGAAAGTAGCGTGGGGAGGCGCTGCGGAAGGCAATATGACTTGGGAACTAGAGAGTGGGATGCGAGAGTCGTATCCGGAGTTGTTTGAATCAGGTAATATTTTCGAGGACGAAAATTTCTAAAGTAGGGGAGAGTTGTAACGCCCCGATTACGATAATTCCCATTTTGTTGAGTCTTTTATTTAAATTGATTGATAAATTATTTTATTTGTGAAATTGGTGTGTTAATATGCTATGTTGACATGTTATGATATTTTACCGTTTTTGAGAGTTTTCGGGGAAATTAGAATAGAGGGTATTTTGGACATTTCTCAATTATTGATAAGTTAGAAATTTAGTGAAAATAGAATTATGTGAGAAATTTAGTAAAATTGGTAGAAAAGTGATTAAGTGTAGAATTATGTGAGAAAATGAATTAATTGAATTTGAGTAGAAAATAAGAAAAGAAAATGAGAAAAAAAGAAAGCAGGAAAAGAAATAGAAAAGAAAAAGAGATAAGAAGAAGAAATAGGAGAGAAATAGAAAGAAAAGAGAAATAGAGAGAAAAAGGAGAGAAAGAAAGAGGAAGAAGAAAAAAGAGAAGAAAAAGAGGAAAAGCTTGGAAATCTTCAAAACAAATTCTAGGAATCGATTTAATCGGGTAAGGGTGTGAAATCTTATTATCTCATCAATGTATATTATTATGTATGTGTTTGCTTGAATGTTTTCTTGTTTTCCATAGCTTGAGTTCTAGGTTGAAATTGAGATTTTTGTGAGGAATCGATGTTTTTACGGACGATATATATATATATATATGTATGTATATATGTTTGATGTTATTCAATGTTTAGATTTTCCGCTTTTATTCTAAATATTGAGATGTGGGTGTAAGGACTAAGTTCCTCTGTTGCAAAGTACCCCACTGTTGCATATCAATTGTTGAGCAGGTGTTGAATGATTTAATTTCATGTATAATGTGACATACCTCTTTTATACTATGTTTATAATTATACTCTGACGGAATTTTTAATATGTTCCTAAATGATTATGTGATTATTTGGGGGTATAGAAAGGGGGTGTTAGACAAATTCAAGTCCGTTGTTGTCACAAGTTTACAAGATCAAGTTTAAAGTCGCTGCGTCTACTCATTTCAATTTCAAGTCCTCAAGTTACATCCATTTCTAAGGCATTACAAGATTTAAATCCATTCATGTTCAAGATTGTTTACAAATTATATTCAAAAGGATGCAATGAGGGATCCATGGTTGCGTAATGGAATTTTCATATGAATAAGGAAGAACACCTTTGATTCCCTCACACTATGCTTAACTGCTTCATCGATCATTGTTCAACTTTCTACTAATAGAATCCATCCTATTGTTTTCTATGAAGAAATTGGTAAAACCTTCTGTCACGTGGATCATCATACGTGCTGCTAAGGCGGCAATTATTTCTGTCGGCAAGAAATCATAAATCAATGACACAAAGATCTCTTGGTTGCGCCGTGTCAACATCCTCTATTTGTTTGGTTAATTATTCATGTGCAGTATTTTAATATAGCAACAAGTTGTGTTATAGGACGTCAAGCTCACTTTTAAACCTCACCAATACACCCTCCTTTATATATAACAATGCAAAGTTCAAGAAGTCAATGTCTTTCCCACTTTTAAATTCATGTTCCATCAAAGGTTACAAAGGATCCACACATAGTTCCATGGTTACAAATGTTATACCAGAATAAAATCAGATGAATGATATGACTACTTTTTTACAAGAACAATCCTAAGTAGCCCAATCTTGAAAGCTCTATGCCAATACCAAATTCCTTGCCACTCGCTCCATGCCAGGTCCAGAATTTTGCTCACTAAGTCCGCTCCGTATCTAGAGAAGGACAATGTTGTTGCATAAGGGCGGAAAGTAGTAGCATGTTAGTTGACATAATGCATACCGGGAAACCGACGCCGCGAATTCAGAGTGTCAATGACCAGCATCGCAGAAAGATAATTAGAAGTATGCCTTCAGGTTCCTAACGATCCATCGATCGAAGTCTTTGTACTAGGAGCCCCAGTGCGATCTATATAATATTATTGAAAGAGGAAATCAGTGAGTTTATTTCCATGATGACAGGGCAGTCTTTTTTTAAGATATCAATCAAGAGATGTATGGATATTACTAACCAAGTAGGAAGTCGCGATTCGTGTGATACGCACCATGATAACTCTGTTCCCATTTGGTCAAATTCCTACTCGCCCTTCTTGTTATGGTGTGGCATAAGGCGGGCTAGCCAAGGAATTCACATCACAATTTCAAGAATGAAAGCTCATATTAACAGGCAATGCTATCAGCAACAAATACATGTGCTGCCATTCGCCATGAGGTACTTTGAGCTAGAATTTGAAAAAGAACAAGACTTATTTGGATGTTTGAACTTGGAAAAACAAAGTAGATTTAAACAAAATAGACATAAGTTTCGTATTCAGTCGAATTCAACAAAGTTTTCTGAGTGTTTAAATTAAACCAAACTAATTCGTCATCATTTTTCCTGAAAAATATATCGCCGTTCTTGCCAGCTCCAATAGGATCCTCAACACCAGACAACGGGCCCACAACAAATAGTTTTATCCATGACTCCTTCACTCCAACTTCACCTAATTCATAACCAGAAATTCGACCAAATTCATAAAAACATTCACAAACCATACATAAGCAGAGCCACAGAACCATCAATCCATACCATTTTTCAGAAAGATTCATATACATATCAGAGGACTTCACCACACACACAACGTAAAGAGGAGAAAGAGAGGAATTTTCAACTTATCTGTGAGAAGCCACTCGCCAACGACCACCTCACCCCGCCATCGCTGCAAGCCTCTCCCTTTTCGCTCCATTGCTTTCGTTTTCCTTATTTTGCCCTTATTTGTGACATGTAATATGTAAATCGTGAAAGCATAGTGAAATTGGGGTATCGGACTTGCTGGGATTAGGGTTATTGTTTATTGATCGAGAGAGACGAGAGAGCGGCGGCGCAAATTAGGGTTCCAAGAACCCTATTTTTGTTTGAGAGAAGGCTGAGAGAGAGAGAAGCGTTGCGCTTTGTTTAGTTTATTTTCTGAGTTTTTTTGGTTCCATAATCGTGTACACACGCACACATGCCACATCTCGTGCACCCTTCGTTTTGTCCATTGGATCACGCCCTGCTTGCATCATAAGGTTGAGGTTTAAGGGTCCACGGTGGACCCTCTCTCCCTTGCAGGTACCTGATCACTCCGTTTTGTTTAATCAAATCCTCTTACTTTAATTTAACTTTTATTAAAATAATTTCATATTGTTTTTTCTAAAATAACTAAAATTTGGTTTTTTTAAAAACTTAGCCAATCCTCTTTTAAAAATAAATATGTAGAACTTTTTATTATAACCTTTTTAAAATATAACCTTTTATTTAAAATGTCACTTTTCTTTTTCTTATAATAAAATATAACTTTTAAAAAATAGTAAAATAGTTTTTGATAAAACCTTTTTCTATTAAAATATTAAAATTAATCCTTTTTTTAATTAATAAGATAAAAAACTCTAATAAAACTTTTCTCTCTTTTCTTTAAAAATAATAATAACTTTAATATAATAACTTTTAAAATAAAGAAAATATAATAAACCTAAGATTCTCCTTTTAAAATTATCAACTTCTTAATTTGATCCTTAGTAAACTCTCACCGTGCACTTAATCGTACGCTTGTGCGACATAGGTTTAGAACTTTTGCTTGATATTATGCCTTACTTGTGCCTTTGTTTGTCTATCATTATATGTGATGTATGCATGCTTTGATTGTTCCAAACCCTTTCAAAATATAAAAATCTCGATCCAACGTCGAGCCATTTTCCACCTATGTAAGTCGATCGCCTTTGGGCATCGCCATCAACCTTTGGTCACTAGACACAAGACTAGCATCACTTTGCTAGCACTCTCGTTAATTCTTTAATAATCGATTGCATTAATATCCAAGGGAAAATCCCATGCATGATAATCAACTATTGTGCATTGTGCATTTCATTTGCATCATACCTCCCTATAGCTTTTATACCCTTAAGATAAGTTTATTAGACAACTTTAGGATAGATTTCCTAAGTTAGTCCCCCCTCAAATCTTGATTTTTATGATCAAACTTTAGCTCACCTAATTCTCCACACAAGAATGTTAGATGTGAATCATCTCAAGGAACGGACATACAATCCCATACCCCACAAATACAAACAAGTTAAAAAAAACTGTGGTGGTTTCTTAAGATGATGGCTCATCTTCTGTCCTAAACTTTAAACAAACTTTAGTATCCCTCAGAGAGGAACTACAAGTGCTCTGATTCCACTCCCAACAGGATATGTAGGCACAAGATGCGATATCTTGTTGAGCACACCTAGGAATAAAATTTTAGGTCTCCCTACCCCTTACCCGTAGCAAACAATTAACAAATAACATATGTAAACAAGAGGTTCCTGTAGAGTACTACAGATATCTAGGGTGCTAACACCTTCCCTAGGTATAATCAACCCCCGAACTTTAGAATCTTAGTTTGCATTTGCATTGCATTGTGGGTAATTCGATATTTCTCCCTTCCCTTGGATAAATCAAAGACGGTGGTGAAATAAAAGAAATGCGATCCAAGTTAATATAATAGCTTGGTATCCAATTCTCACCGCGACAACCATCACTCAAGCTACAAAGGTTTCTTAGGCCTCAAGGCATCCTAATATGTTTATCACTTCATCAAATGATGGAAATTGGCAAGAGGTTTGAAGAGGATCACCTCCTCCTATCTTGTAGTCATCAATCTAGGGTTTTGAATATTTGGGTATGTGACACCCTTATGAACAAGAATTTGGAAGTTTCATCATCATTTTGTCTCACACATCATCTTTGTTTAAAGGATTCTACATCATGATCAGAGGAATTAGGGTTTTGAAGATGTGCATTCATTTCATATATTTTGAGGACCAAAATTAGGGTTTGTGATAAAATCAGTTTATTTCTGGTTCTTTGAGCAAGACTTGATTCCATGGCCTCCTATATGTTCTCAAGTGTTTCAACACTTAAAAATTTTTCTAAGTGCTAAAATTCAGTTTGGTGTACCAATGTTCTAACTAATTTTTGAAGGACTTCCAAGCTTCATCTTGAACTCAAGTCCAAACGAAAATTGTAGAGGGAAATCCCACCTTTCCAAAGAGTACAACATTGCCTCATTTGGTTCATTATTGTGCAAGTTATGATGCTTACAATGTCAAGGTTTTCATACTAATATTTGGTTCCATAACTTGTTTTTCTTGGACAGTTTCAAGGGCACGTTTTCATGGCATGTTTTCACCTTAATCTAAGCTTCATTTCAAGATCACTCCAACATAAAATTTGTTTATTGATTCCCTAGTTTCTTTGGAGCACAAAAAGGGCAAGGTTTGGTGTTGAATGCATCAAGTTATAATTGATGGAAATAATGGGTATAACTTTGGTTGTGGTAGGTCATTTTGAAACGTATTGGAAGCATGACATTGTTACTTTTCCATACGCATTGCACCAATTTCCTTTGTGCTTAAATGTTACCACAAATGACTCAGCAAGACCATGCACATCCCATGCATCATGTGTGCTTTTGTTTGCCATATTTGAAAAAAATAAAAGAGGTACAATATGTCCTCACACCTTATTCCACTCCCAAAAACTCACACAAAACCACCACTACATTGCCAAACCCGTGCACTCTTCACTCTCTCTAATTTTTCAAAATTTCAAAACCAATTTCATAACAAATTTGTCAATCACTTTTACACAATTAACCTCACTCAATTCACCCTATAAATCCCTCACAAACCCTAACACGTGAGAGGCAGCTCATTATACATCATTCTCAGATCAAAATCTTCCACTCTCTCTCAAGAAATTCAGAAACGAGATCTGCTCATTTCCTTCAAGTTTCCTCGGATTCCTTGCTTGATTCATCTTCACTGAGGGTTATTAAGGAGCTCATGATCTTTTTCTTTTCATTTTGCTCAAGATTTAAGGTGCAGTAGACACTCTCCACTAGGTATTTTTCTTCAACACGGTTCTCTCATTTTAGGTGTGTTATAGAATCATTTTGGCTGCATCTGAAGTCCTACACTAGTGTAGGCCATGTTTGCATCATTGTTGTGCTGATTTGAATGAGTTTAAGTTTGTGTATCTAAAATTCGTGCTTGGTTTTCATGACATTGGAGTGTTTATTTTTGAAAACAAATGCCATATTCTTGATCAGCGTGGAAAATCGTGTTAGATGATGTCCAGGTTTTGTGTTTTGGTGATGCTTTGATTTTTCTCTGGTGGAGAGTCACCTGAGAAGTCGACTGGAGCCCTAGCCCCGGTGTCTGAGGCGATGTGATGACTTGGCTCGTGGATTCTTTGACCGTGGGAGGTGTTGCTTGCGTGGCATAGGTTTGAAGACGTTGACTCCACCTCATTAAGTGAAATGGTGCGTTTCGCTTGAAGTTTGTTGTTATTGGCTGATGTTTTTTGTCATGGGCCTGATATTTCTACTCACACCACCCCCGCTTTGGCCCTTTGGCGCATTAAACTGTTTGTTAGTTCATTGGATTTTTGCTTATGCACCCCCATGCCATGTTCTTCATATTTCCTTTTATTTTCTTTTCTTGTTCATTTCATTTTTGTTTTAATTTTTCCAAGCATGATAAAAATTGTCAAAAATATGTTCCTGATTTTTTGGCATGTTGAGATATTTTTCATGATTTTTATTTTATTTTTCCATTTATTTTCATATTTCATTTTGCTTTAATTTGTAAAGTGGTTTTCCATTGTGAGCTTTAGCTAGGGTTGGATTGTTAGATGACTTCACCATGCCTTCTTGAGCTGATTTTTTACCATGTCTTGATACTTGGATTAGGAATGTTTGAATGTCATGTTTCTGCCTTGGTGATTAATTTTTGATTGTTTTCCATGTGGGTTTTGATGCTCCTCGATTGTTGCTCGATTAGCTTGATATGTGTGATGTTTTGATCCTTTTGGTGATGCAATTTTGTGATTCTTGTTAAGATATTTTGTACATTCATTCTTGATAGATATAACATGAGTTTGAGTATTTATTTGGATTTTTATAAGGCATGCTTCTATTTTTTGTTGATGCTTACTCGTGGCTTGAACATTGAATGAAATGTTTTTGATACTTGACATAGTTTGAATCTTTTTGATCACTTGTGCTTAAGTGAAGCTTGAAATGATTATTTGATGTGATCATGTACTATTTTGGCTTGTTTGTGGATTTGGAATCATTCCCATTTGATCATTTTCCTGTTTGTGGTTTATTTTCCAAGTTGACTATGTTTTGGCCTTACTCCTTTGTTGTTTTAGAACTAGTTTCTTTGTGATGCCTTCTCATATGATCTAATGAATGCTTGGGGACTCTTGTTTGCTTTGAATAACATGTGTAAGGTTCTGATCCTCTTGATATGATGTCCATTGTATGACCTTTTCTCACTTCTTGCCTCACATGATCTTTTGTTTCTTGTATGAATGACTTAAGTGAATGTTTGTCTAGTTTTGATGCATGTTTTGGAGTTGATCCTTGATGTTTCTTCTTGCCATTCATGAGTTGATGTTTGGATTGATATACATGACTATCCTACTGTCTTGCTTGGATTCATGCCATAATCTCACATGTTTTTCCTTTTGAGATGTGCCTTACATGATCTTTTTGTGAACAAATGTTTGTTTGTGGTTAAGATGCATGCCTTGAACTCTCTTGCTCTTCCTTTGATCATTAACATGAGATGAATGTGACATGACTTGCTTGCTGCCCTATCTTGTTTCTCATATCATTTGACCTCACTTCACTTTGTTTGATGATTGATAATACTTCTTGTTTGGTTTTAAGTCATTGGTGTGTTCATTAGTGCTTTGCTTTGCCTAATTGTTTTGACTTCCATTCTTGAAGTTTGATTTGAAGTGTATACATTTGATGTTGGTGCGGGTCTTGAATGATTAGATATGATGATTTCATTGCTCATTACTTGTGTTCATCTTATCTCTTCAGTTACTTAATGTTGCATTTTCTCCTTCATCTCTTACTTCATTCTTCTCCCTTAAATCATGAGACTTGTTTAAGTCTTAGATTTGCTTTTGTTTGTGATTGATTAGAGTAATGTTTACTTGTGTTTCTTCACATGATCCCTTAGGATTCCTATCTCGACTTAATTTCCGATTAAGTTTGAGGTAGAAGAGACATTAGGCTTTCAATCCATGTATGCTAACATTAGGTAGAATTTCCCTTCTTACCTCAATATAGGGCCACCATTGCATGATAACTTCTAGGATGGAGTTCCTTTTTTTTTCTTTTCAACCTTTGAGTCTTCTCTTCTCATCTCAAAACAAGTTCAAAACACTTAATAAATACAACGAGTGTTGTGCGCCACGAGCCTTAAGTACATGGGAAATGAAGAATGGGGGGTCTCCCTTCATCTTTCTGGAGTGTTTAGCATACATCCCATTGGGGGCGACCATGCGACGCATTCGCTCCTATGTCATAGATTTTAGTGCAATGCAATCAAGATAAATTTTTAAAATATATTAATTTTTAAAATAACAATTTAAATAAATAATATTTATACGAACATAAATTAAAAATAAATTAATAGATAAATGCCACATCCTATCCCTTATTCAATCTGTGCCATGTAATCAAGATAAATGCCACATAGACTATTTCTCAATGCCACATAACCAATTGCATGATACACGGTCACCCAAACAAGGGATAGAGTGTGCTAAAAATGTATTCTTTGTTTTATAAGGGAGTGTTAAAAAAAAATTACTTTAGGGGGGGCAAAACCAAATCTCGCCCGAATGACAGGGGGATCGTATAATTAACCCTAAAATTTTTTGGATGTATGAATCTATTTTGTTATGTGTCATAAGTCTAATGATATAATTCACTGCAAATTAAAATAATGGTGATGTAATTTAATCGGTAAATTTCTGGCCCTCAGAGCTAATGATCTTCTTTGGTTTCCAGTGGGTTCCCAGTTACTGTCTAATGTATGTTCTAATATTTTTATTTATTATGTCAATCGATTGTTTTGCTTCACAAATTCTGTTTATTTCAATTGCATTATGAATTCGAACATTGTGAAAGCCGCTGCTTTTGGTTAACTTTCCTATCAAAGTATATTGCTGAGTCATATCTTGAAAACTCATTCACAAACAAGAATCCTCAAGTAGTTGTATTATGAGAATGAAATTTATTTCAAGTGTGATTTTTACGCGAGAGTAAAGTGTGATCTCATGCAATTCAAATTCTATATATTCAAGCATCTTATGATTTTGCTCCTTTTTGTGATGAGAAATCACACTTTACTCTTCTATGTGAAAATCACACAAGAGATGATCTATTCACTATGATGAAAAGAATGATCATTTGAGCGGTAATGGTAACATGAGGAGACGTTTACAAATTCGTATTAAATAATCCAATCATTATTATGAATGTATCATTTGTTTAGATAGAACTTTTATTCAAACTTTCAGTTTTAGCCATAAACTCTCATTTTGGAGAACTACAAAGAGGGCAGTAAACTAAGCAGAAGTACAAAATATATTACATACTTTAGCCACAAACATCTCAAAGGCCAAACCCTATTATCACTAATACCGAATCCGGGTATCCAATCAAGCTCCAGCCCCATTTCAATGGTAAGAGATAAAAGAACTGCATAATTGCATTCCATTCAGTTTCAATCTTGCTTTTAGTTCTCTTTTCATTTGAAATCCAACCAATTAATCCATTTAACACCACTAAATGTCTAAACACAATTCTAGTATAATCATTACTAATGTCAATATCAGTATCATCCGTATTTGAGGGTATGAATGTTTTAACAAAAACCTCATTGCTTAAGTCGAATGACACCAAATAAAATTCATTTTCACTTTTAGTCCACCAATGACACACTCCATCCATGTACAGTTGAAGACCGACACGGCCATAATATTGTCTAGGCATATCTATATCAAGTTTTTTCCACGAATTACTTTTTAAACAATATATTTCCCACAACGTAGAAAGATATCCATCTTTTCATGTCCAATTTTCAGTTTCATTTTATAATCATCTCTAATTTGGTATAGCCAAATCTGTGAAAATAAATCACGGGATCCCAACAAGGATATTAAAATGCAAAAGGACTAGTAGGAGTGATTTGGAATTCCCAAGTAGCCGGATTCCACAATACATATTGCCCCAATTCTTCAATACAACGAATGCCCTCAGCTCTTCCAGCGTCTTGAAGACAACGACTAGTCAGTGTTGCATGTAGTCATTATTGCGTGTGTCAGCATCTTCCAACATCTTCTGCATCGTGGCATTCATGCTATTGATGGTAGCTTCCAAACCTTTCATACAAGTATTTTCCGCCAGGATAAGTTGATGAAAGCACCAAATGTAATGATGTATAAATTGTGCAACAGTAAAAGCTAACACAGATAATTATGCAGGAAGAATTTTTACAAAAAAGATGACTTCACTATGATAAAAGCAAGTACAATGAAGGATAGATTGAGAATGATGTAAGGATCAGTCACCACGTGTCCTTGATTGCCTTTCTTTTATCTTTTTCCCTCAACAGTCATATCTTGCCAGCTCATCATATTATCCTTTGATCATAACAATACATTTTTCTATCTCAATTAAATTTTATTTTCTCTTTCTTTTAAATATAAAAAGTGTATCCTGATAAAAAAAAGTGTGTCCAATGTTGTTTCCTTCAAATCTTTAATTAATAATACTAAATTTCAAACTATAATCAAGTTAAGTTTAATTATATACATATATAAACAATATTTTTTAAAAATATAGTATAAATCTTTTAATAGCATTACCGAGTAATCTTATTCAAGAAATGTCATAATCATTATCACATTGTAATTATTATCAATAATACATTTTATAATAAAGTTTTCACCTCGCTCAACAAATAACTGAGGTATAGTTCCTGAGAGCACCATGATTAATTGTTTTTCTTAAATATATACAACCTATTCTCTTGGTTTTGTTAAACATCAAGAGAATAGATGTATCAGGAACCTTATTTCGAATCTTAGTTATTGCATTTTTTTAATTTTTAATAGGTTTAGGGATCAAGCGTTACGTTTTTTCAGTTGGGGCCTTTCCTTTTTTTTTTTTATAAATTTTTTAATTACAAAATTAATAGTTGTTGGATGATAAAAAAATAGTGACGCTAAAAGAAAATTAAATTAATTGTTTACAATTAAAAATATTGATTGTTGATAAATTATTTGCTTAAATCTTCCATTGCTTCAAATGCTCTTATTTTTTTATTAATTTCTTTTTTTAATTTCAAATTTGTCTTTTCTGTCAGTTATTTGGCTTAACCGAGGGGTAATATCATTTGCAAGAATTTCTTATAGTATGATACTAATTTATTTATTTTTATTTTATATTAATCTATTCCGTCAGTTGTCCCTTATCCCCGATTTGAAAGTTCTTTTGCATGAATATTTTACAAACTAGACTATACATTTTCATATACCTATCAACACTACTTGTTTCATCATCATTCTCTTAAAAACTATCCTAGGAAATTTTCTTCATCAAAATACTCTAAACTCAGATTTCATCATCTCTTCCAACACCAACTCGAACATCAAGTCTTCGAACCTAACTCGAACGAAGCTTTGTCATCATGTTTTCGGTACGTAACTCACATTACCCTCTTAGAAATGTTAGGTTTGTTTTTGGGAATAGCTTATTGCTTATATATTATGTTTAGAGAGGTTATTCTGATTATGTTGATAAAAATGTTGTTTTTTTTAGTAGTGTTAGTTTGAGAAAATGGTGTCGCTAATCACTAAAATGTTGATAAAAATGTTATTCATCTTGAATAGTGTTAATTTTAGAAAATGGTGTCATTGGCCACATAAATTTTTATAGAAAACTTGTTTTTTTAATAGTGTTAGTTTGGGAAAATAATGTCACTGACCATTGAAATGTTGATGGAAATGTTTTCTTTTTTGAAATGTTATTTTTCTTAAATAATGTTAGTTTGAGAATATATAGAACTCAACTTATCTAAATAGTGATATTGTTGAATGTATGTTTTTAAGCAATTGTTACACTTGATGTACAATAAACTATTTTTCGTTTATTGTTATTTTTCTCGATCTTGTTATAAGCTTGACAGGGATAGTTTTTTTTTAAAGAACTACTAGTATAGTAAAATGTTTATGTTGCTGGTTTTGTTTCAAGCTAAATGTTCTTAGGAAGTATACAATGAATATATCGTAGTTCATACACATTAGGTGCTATAATAGATATCTGTTGATTAGTGTTGTTGTTAAGGAGTATAGTTCTTGTTTACACAGAGATAGGTGATTTGACCAACACCTCTCATACTACTTTTACTAAGATGAAAAGTGATATTTTTTACTATATAAGCGAAAGTATCTATCGTTCACTACATAACAATCATTTCTCTCAAATGAAAATCCTAACATATTTCACTCTTCTCTCTCATAACATAACCCTAACATCCATGTCACTCTTTAAACTTTATTAAACCTTCAGATTCGTCTTCACCAATCGATATGATACTCTTTAATCATATTTTGGGTTCGTTCATTAAACTTATGCTTTGATTTCGTTTACATTTCTTGTTAAAAATGGGTTCTCATTTTTTTATTTGGTGAATGTTCTCATTTTTTCAGATTCGTCTTCACCACCTTAACAAAGCGTATATTTTGGCTATGATACATATGGTTTGTGTAGCTATGAAGAAAAATATAAGAAGTATGAAGCTATTTTGTTAACTTCATTCACCTTTTTCTTCTTCTTCATAACTTCATAAACTAGATGAAAATCATAATTTGTTCCAGATCCACGATTAGTTTAAAAAAATGTGCATTCTTTAAACATTACATTATATCTTGTGTTATTGTATGTTGTTGTTGTATGTTGCTATTGATGTTCTTGAATCTTATTTTGTTGTATGGTTTTGTGTTGTTAAAAAATGTTATTGTATGTTGTAGTTGTTGATTAATGTTTTAAGAACAAGAATAAAACATTGCTAAGTCACAAGAAATAAACTTCTTGTGACTTAACAATGTTTTGTTCTTTAAATTCTTAAAACATTACATAATATGTTATGTTGTTGTATGCTGTTGTATGCAGTTGAATTTATTATATGCTATGTAGATTGTTTGTTTCACTAACCCTTCACTAAAAATACATTTCATTTAAATTGACATAGAAACTTATAATCCGAATTGCATCCGTCTCATCGATCATCTCTCGCTGTTTAACATATAGAATATGGGTCAATGACTGTTAGACGTCAATCATGATATATTTGAGTATGAATTATTTGGCATTTTTCATGACTTTTCTTGTTGAATAGGTTGATTTTAGTGTGAATTGATGTTGTTGTGCATTATTTGAAATATACTTGTGGTGCTTGTAATTTGTGTGCTAAATGTGCAGAAATAGGAGTGAAAAGATCAAAGTTTGAAGACCCAAAGAAATAGTGCAAGCTGCCAAAGAATTGAAATCAACAACAGTATTCGCTAGGCGAGTGTTGGCGAAGGTGCCAGCGAAGGTTCGCCTAGCGAACGTCAGCGAGGATGCCAGCGAGATGGTGGCAGAAAGTGTGCAAAACTTACAGTAGGAAAACTGGGTAAATTCGCTGGGCGAGTAGGCCAGCGAATGCTCGCTGATGTGCTCGCGGGGCGAATGTTCCAGCGAAGGGTGGCATAAACTTTCCATTTTGAAAACACCCAAGCTTCGCTGGGGCGAGGGTTGCAGCGAATGCTCGCGAAGCGAATGTTTTGGTTTGCCTAGCGAACCCGCGATAATTCTGAGGGGCGGTTTAAGTCTGAGGCACTTAAATGTGCCATATTTTTGGTCATTCGCTAGGCGAATGAATGCCTTCGCTGGGCGAATGGTGCTGTTAGGAAAAGTGTATAAATAGAATTGTTACTTTTTGGAATGAGATCTCTTGCTCATTTTACATTAGAATTAAGGGTTTATAGTATTTTGTTGAGAAAAGCTTGTATTTTCATTGGAGAAGCTGATTTTGCATCCATTCTCGATTATTCGTCGTGGATG
This sequence comes from Lathyrus tuberosus, assembly GCA_022829125.1. NCBI lineage: Eukaryota > Viridiplantae > Streptophyta > Magnoliopsida > Fabales > Fabaceae > Lathyrus > Lathyrus tuberosus. The sequence goes on along the minus strand of JALAZF010000274.1, from coordinate 1,067,629 downwards.
CTCATTCATCTCCTCTCTTTACTTGTCATCCAAGCTACCATGAGAAGTGGTAGCTAATCACTCAATGTTGAGGTTAGATGTAGTTGATTCTGTTTTTATGTATTGATATTGATCTCTTGTATATGAACAAAGTCTTTGATCAATGTAGATGATGTTGTTTTCTCTTAATGATCCATTTGTGAATTGTTTTGCTCTAGACATAGACTTTACAACTCTTGACCTAACAATTTCATCTCTTAAAAACCAAACTCTAGACATAGATTTGGGATTTGCTATTCGCATTGTATTGATCTTAATGATCGTTGCTTAGATTGTTAGCGTGAGACATCATCTAACGGTGTAAACAACGGTACTCACGATTCCGCTTTAGACATAAACGTAGTCGGGAGGATACACGGTTATATTGGTCGGAAACCGAGTTCATATGCTTGATTAATTGTTTATACATGAATAGGATTGATGAAACCTAACCTTAACATGCTTTTATAAAATCTTTTACAAAAATCTTTGTGACCTAATTAATCTTTGCTACAAGTGAATGATAACAACAAGTGAAACTTTTGAAAACATTAACTTAGAATATCGCAACTATTGAACGGCAAGCATCAAATATCCGACAATCCCTGTGGATACGATAACAAAAACCCACACTGATACTCTTCTAACAATGACCTGAGTCCTTCATCACATCCATATCTTCTCTTATAATATCAATAAAATGTTGTTATTCAAATTAAACTATAAGAGAAGATGTGGATGTGATGAAGGACTTAGGTCATTGAACCACATTCTATATGTTAAACAACGTGAAATAAACGATGAGACAGATACAATTCGAAAAACAGTGGCTTGTTTAAGTTGGCTTTCAAGAATAATTTAATTTTTAGATTATGCACTTCTTCATCAATTTGAATGGTTGGATGTTGCTGTGAGGTTTATTGAAAAACAAGCAATCTACATATTATATAATAAAGTCTGAGCACTTTCAACAATGGTTATTTATATTAACCGTTATGAAATGTTATACCTAAATGTATATACCACAACGGTTAGTTATAGCAACTATTATCATATATAACGCGTTTTCAAGTTTTCTACAACGGTCATAAGACCGTGATTCTAAGTAGCACATATACAACCACACCCTATGTAACAACGGCATGCCACACATGATGTTATCCCTTTTCCAACCGTTGTTGTATATGTTTTCCGTAGTTGTGCAAAATAATTTTATTCATGAGAAAAAGAATTTCACATCGGACCGCTTTACCATGCGTAAGTATATATGAATTTTTGTTTTCTTTTCTAAATCAATTTTATACACAATATTATTTATTCTGGATGTTTTATACAGTACACATTAGCAACTAGTTATTATATGTCCCAAGCAAAATAATGTAATTATGCTATGCTCGTTACACTATGAGCTTCGATTCAGTGATGCTAGACATTTTGAGCGCGTAAGTTGTATTATTTGTAATACTCAAATTTTACCTTTAGTTTTAAATAGTTTTTATTCATGTTTATCTTTTACCAATATGTTGATCTATGGAGGGATACCATTTAATGCATCGTAGAAAAAAGGTAAAACACCAAAGTTCTTTACCCCAAAAGTAAGTATTATTTGTACTTTTTGACATTCATTTATTTTCGTTGTATTACTTATGCTTTGCGTGTGGATACTATGTTACGAAATATATGTTTGATATTGTCGCTAAAGGCATTAATAATTCATGGGTTAAAGCTTTAATACACATGTAATTTTTTATAGATGTTAAGTTAATGTAGTTCTTGTTAGCTAGTAAGAGGTTTATGTTTAAATTTTGTTGAAAAATTGTTGGTTTTAACAACCCAACACGATTTCCACAAGAAGATATAAATGACATCCGATCATGTTGGGCCAGTGGCTTTCTATCTTTTTATGAATCTCAAACACACTTGCTTTTTTTGTTGTTGTTGTTGTTATAGACATTGTGTATAGATTTTCTGTTACACGTGTATTTGGTTTTGTCATTATGGTTATGTTTTAATATATGTATATAGATTCTGTTGGTGTACTATTTTGGATATGTGTACATTTGGTTTTGTAAACAATATAATTTGGTACACTGTATTTGATTTTCTGTTACACGTGTATTTGATTTTGAAAACAATGTACATTTGGTTATGTTCTACTATAAAATAAAATGTTCTGATCTGTCACAAAATTTGTATCTAGTTTCTGTCTAAAAAAATACATGTCAAATTAAAATTTAAAACAAAATATAAATGTAAAAAAATATGTTTTACCCCTCAGTTATTAAATCAAACCGAAGTAAATACATACTTTTCCCCTGGAATAATAACAGACTCCGAGATTTATGTGGCGCACACTTTATAGTTTTAAAAATATAAAATTGTTGTTGTTGGGATAGAACTAATGACTAATGCAGTTTCCTCCCATTGGATATATATCCGAGGGAAAAAGTAGCGAGTTTCCATGACGCTCTTCCTTACGTCTCATGTGAAATCGAGGTATATTCATTTTCCATCCGAGGCTAAATATGGTTTTTCTAGTAGTTATCACTCAAATGAGTTAGCATTTCCCTCAATTATAAGATCATGCATCAGCTATAGATATATTTTTCACTTCATCTAAGCAATGCCACAATATACATAATCATTAATGGATCACTAAGGTCTTTGTTTTTTATTATAACAAGGTTGAGCTATAAGAATCTGGATTTTTTTGGGATTCAAATGTGCCTATCAAATAAGAGAGCAATATTTGATATTTTCTTTTTGGTTTTCATAAGTTCTATTTTTCTTTTCCACTTTTGGCACTTCTTCATTTAATGGTTTTTTTTTTGTAAGCTTTGGCAGTTTTGCCTTTTCTTTCTTTTTCTTTTTGTTTGTCAAAGGACATTCTTTTTCTCTGATCACAATCATCGTTTACTACTTGATTTCTTTTTTATTTTTCAAACATTTCCTTCCTTCCCTTAGTTGTCATTTTTGTACACCCTTAGAATTCAGACGCTGTCCTATCTTAAAGACAAGATATGAACATTATTTTTACTAGCGTCCAAACGGGCACTCACGTGCCCATTTGCCCACTTTTTTTAATGTGCACTGCGTTAAAATATATAAAAAAAATTATTCACTTTTAAATTAATTTAAATTATTTGTATAATCAATTTTGTGATATACATTCTCTTATTTATTTGTTTATTTGTTTTAGAATGCACACGCAAGAAATTATAGAATACTGATTTTTCATAATTTTAAATTTAAGTTAAATTAGTATGTATATGATCATTTTGATTTTAATATCTCTTTCATCCTGCAGTTGTGTTTCTCTTTTTCAATTTACAACAACAACCCTATCCAGAAAAAGATTATAAGAAAATACAATCTACAAAAACTCTAAACTGCAAAAACATTTTATAGCAACAACAACAACCCAGAAAAAATTAAGAAAAAACACAACTCTAAAAACTCAAATTTTTCAATAACGACAACCCAGGAAAAAAATTGAAAAAGAAAATGCAGAGTCAACTGAAGGAACTAGTTATTTTGACCCCAAAATTGCAGATCTAAAACAGTTAACACTTATAATTAGCAAATGACGTTATACGAAAAAATATGTAAGCCATAAAATTGCAGATCTTGAAAAAATGCTTCTTCAAAATCAGTGAGTCTAACTGACACATCCTTAAGCCAAACATTCAAAGAAGAATATGTAAGCCAAAAATTACAAAGATTCTTGCAATAATGATCTGAAAATGGCAGATGATTTTTTTTAGGGTTTATGAAAGAAGGGGGAGGAAGACGATGGATAGGAAGAAGAAGACAATGTTTAAATTTCCTTTTCTGATTTAATAATTACCAATAAATATAAATTATAATTAAGTAAAATGTTAATAATAATAATAAATAATATTTTTTACGAAATGATTTAAATAACGTGGCATTATTTTTTTAAAATTGGTCAACCTTTTACTTGCCACCTCATACCCGAACATGCCACGTAGTCAATTGTGAACAGGGGACCAAAGAAAACCCAAGAATATTCAAAACAGGGGACCTAAAACCCAGGTTTTTTTAAAGGGATTAAAAGTTTTGAAAAATGAAAGAAGGGGGACCAAAACTGCATTTAAGCCTTATATTTATTAGATTAAAAAATTGTAGAAATTGAAGAATAAATAAAGTTGTAGAATTCGATAGTGGGTAATTTGGGAATAATGAAAAGACAATATTAAAATCATATATTCACTTTTATCTATTGTTATGGATTATATATTTAATTTAAAAAAATAAAATTGTTAAAAAAACCAACATTCCTTCCTAGTTTACGTGTAATTTCTTTTATAAAATAAATAAATGAATTTTAAAATAGTTGGTTAAAGAATAGGAAGTTATTTGAGGGTAATTTTGAAAAAAAAAATAGGCCAGACTAAAACTTTGTATCCCCTTTATATATAGGTTTAAAAAAATAAAATTGTTAAAAAAATCAACATTTCTTCCTAGTTTACGTGTAATTTCTTTTATAAAATAAATAAATGAATTTTAAAATAGTTGGTTAAAGAATAGGAAGTTATTTGAGGGTAATTTTGGAAAAAAATTAGGCCAGACCAAAACTTTGTATCCCTTTATATATAGGTATAGATAAATGAATTTTAAAATAGTTTGTTAAAGAATAGGACGTTATTTGAGGATAATTTTGGAAAAAAAATAGGTCAGGCCAAAACTTTGTATCCCCTTTATATATAGATATAGATATCTTGAACATAAGCCAATTAAAATAATTTAAAAATGAACCTACACTTTGAATTGTTAGGAAGAGGGAGTGAATTAAAATTTGAAAAGAAAGGTCAAATGGATGTTTAATTCCAACCTGACTTTGGCAGTATATTTTACCACGTTTGTGTAAAAGAAAATTGAGAATTGAAAAGAAAAAGAAAAAACAGATTAGAAAGAGAAAAATGAAAGAAGAAGATATGTAAAGAAAAATGAAATAATTAGATGGTAGTTTACTCTTGATTTTCAATTTAGATAACTGTAAAAGAAGTCGAATTGAAGAATGAAGTGGAAGTTGTATTTTACTATGCGTGTCATAGACACTCCAAAATAAAAACGGTTATAATTTGTTTAAAGTAATTAAAATGTTTTTAAAGGGTATGATTGAAATAAAAGCAGTAATTATTTTATATAATTTTTTATGTTATTTATTTAAAAAAATAAGGTTATTTTAGAAAAGAGAAAAAGACCAAACTAAAAATCTTCTATTCCCTTTATATATAGGTATTGATGATTATTGATATGATTATCTTTGTGTCATTTAATTAGTTCTTCACTTCTTTTTTATTAAGACAATGCAAATATTTTTTCAAAAACAAATGCATAGAAAAAAAAATAAAGAATTAAATAAAATAAAATAGTTATAATCTAATGATTAACACTTGTATTGGACTTCAAGGTATTACAAATGGCAAGATAAAAATTTAAACAAAAGTAATGTATTTCTTAATCATAGAAATTCAAACAAAAACATTTTATATCTTTATCATTTTACCCTTAAAATCAACATGAATGAAAGTATCCTATAAATGTGAAGTTAACGGTGTAAAAAAATAAGTTAATTCATTGGTTAAATTAAATTAAAAGAAATGTTAATTAATATTGAAGTGAAATGAAAAACTAACTAATTTTCAATTTTCAGAATAAAAAATTCTAACTTTTTGAATCTTCATTTTGTAAGATGAAAATATAAACCAATTGTGATTTAAAAAAGGATGAAGAGTGATTGAAAAAACTTTCGAAAAGATGCAGATTGATTGAAAAATTGAGAGTATGAAAGTAGTTCCTCAATAGTTAATTTGATACTTGTAATTTATACCAGGAGAGAGAAAGCGGTTTTTTTGTTTAAATTAAATATCTAAGGAGAGGAGTTATGCTATGAAGTGGTTTGCAAATTTTTGGGTGGTTACATATGGATAATTTAGGAATAAAGTGAGTTTCATAAGGGTAAGTTTGGAAAGGAAATAGGCCAGACCAAAATCACATATCCTCTTTATATATAGATATAGATTTAGAAATCGGCACAAGATTTTAATTTTTTAAAATCAATTTTTCCCAATTTTAAGACATAAACTGGTTATCAAAGGATATAGCCCTCACAAAGTATGTTTTTTGGTCACGTAGTCACTCAATAAACAAAACATTGACGTGATCATATCTATGACATCATATATATCATAGAGTAATATCAAGAATGGTGCAAAATTAACATAGCTAGAATGCAAATCTACCCTCATTAATTTATGTATACCACGAGCTATGTAACACCCCTTTCTATACCCCCAAATAAACACATATTAATCATTTAGGCATATATTAAAAATTTCATCAGAGTGTAATTACAAAGCATGGCATAAAAGAAGCATGTCACATTATACTTGAAATTAAAACAATCAACACCTGCTCAACAGAGATATGCAACAGTGGGGTAACTTGCACAGAGGAACTTCGTCCTTACACCCACATCTCAATATCTAGAATAAAAGCGGAAAATCTAGACATTGAATAACTTCAAATATATATATACATATATATCATCAAGTATTATCCAACAACATAATTCATGTTTACATAAACATTCATCCATAGATACATGTACAATGTATCCCAAAAGAATCATATACATCCTAGCTACCCGGTGCTACATATCAGAGCCGACCGACCAAAAGAATGAAGTCCTAAGCTTCACAAAAAGACCTCCAGCACTAATCTGCAATGCCTCATAGAGCATTATAAAACAGCAGAAGGGTGAGAAACACAATTATAATATAAATGCATATAATTATATATGCCAACATAAAAATACACATATCAAGTATTCTCACCACAATTATCAAATACCAACACATAAAACATATACCGATTATATTCACATAATCACCTATTCACACATCATGCATATGTTTATACACAAAACATATCATTCATAATTCACTACATCCAACACCATTGCACAACAATTTCCCAAGGCTTATCATAAGCTCAATCATAAAATCAACCAGTTATTAATGCATATCAAACATGCACAATACATTATCATAAATGTACATCACCATTTTCCACACAGATAATCAATCATGACTTTCCGCATATAACAATGCAATCATGATTCATGTAAATGCAATAGACCAATGCAACGACTCTAGGCAATTACATATGCGGTACCGACTCATCACTAGTTCACTCAGGAACTCTGCTGGAACCATCGCTCGTTACTGAGGATCACTCAAGTAACACCCCGTCGGGCCTACGATGTTCACCCGTCGCTTTATGTAACACCCCAATTCCCATCGCGAATAAATAATACATAAATAAAATCAGAGTAACTAAAAAGTTATTTTTCCGACAGAAACAAGGATGTCACATTTAAATAAACAAAATATCATCCCTGCTCATAAGTTTGATACATAGCATAAAATAGAATACCCTCAATTGGGAAACTTTTCCATAAAAAGGTAATACCAAATATATTCAACAATTATATACATAAATAACATAATCGTTTCCCCGACTCCCGTGCTACGTATCAGAGCAGACACCAAGACCGACAACAGAACGGAGGGCTAGTCTCCACAAAAGACCTCCAGCAACTCTAATCTGCAATGCCTCATAGAGCATTATAAAACAGCAGAAGGGTGAGAAATAACAACTAAATCAAGATTGTATAATAATATGCAAACACACATTCAAACACATGTATAAATCATCTCACCCATACCATCACATATACTAACACATATAGCATACCACAAATACAACATACCACACATAATAAATCAAATCATGATTTTTCCACACATAACGCATCCATTCACAATTCTCACCACAATTCATCACAACTCACTCATATACATCGCAATGTATATATGTACAAAACCAAGCATATTCATCATGCCCACTTCCACAATTCTTATCACTCCACATAAACATACATATTTTATGTTTATTCACCAATGCACAAATATAGAGATGATAAACGCAAATCATAGAGACCGACTCACGACTCTATGCAAATGCAATGCGGTACCGACTCAATCATCTCAAGTTCACTCAGGAACTTCTGCTGGAACCATCGCTCGTTACCAAAGTAACACCCCGTCGGGCCTACGATGTTCACCCACCGCTCACACCTCCACCAAGAGAGGCTCACAGTGTTTATGGACCGCTCACACCTCCACCGAGAGAGGCTCACGACCCGGTTGCTCACACCTCCACCAAGAGAGGCTCACAACCCGATTGCTCACACCTCCACCAAGAGAGGCTCACAACCCGATTGCTCACACCTCCACCAAGAGAGGCTCACAATCGTCCATAACCGTCGCTCACACCTCCACCGAGAGAGGCTCACGATGTTATAGCGGATTCTCATTAGAATCCCTCAACACAAGAATGCACATCATTATGCTACACATGATAATGACACAAGGCATTCTTGAAATGCATACATGTATACAAACATTGTCATGCATTCATCTCTTACTATCACATACAATTCATCAATATGAATTATTTCACCAACTTTATTCATGCATTAGAAATCAATCCAACAATGCATTTTCTTGCCATACGGCCACCAATTAGCATACATTGAACTTCACGTAAGCAATTCATTTTCACACATACATGTAATCATAAACATGCATATAAAACCAATTACAACATATCACATTCCTTTGCCTTTCGGCCACACTTTATCATCACAACATGTCATCACATGCACTATCATTACTCAACATCATACAAGGCATACACATTAATATCAATGCCACATTGTATGTTACACAACCAATATACACATCATCATATTCATGCATTGAAAACAATTCAAACAATGCATTTCATCACCTACCACAACAATCATACAAATCAAAATGACTTCCACAAGGGATTCACACCACAAAGGCTACCCACGACACATCATAACAACATACATTGATATTCAATCAAACAATGCACATATTTGCCACAAGGCCACAAACTATCATCATGTATATTCACATCATATAACGGTCTACAAGTTACACGTTACATGTCACAAGCATATATTATGCTAACACATCAATCGCACACATTGTACGCGATAAAAACCCGACAACCCAACACTTTTCCAAAACCACGACCTAAATAATTCATCTACTGCCTTCCAAACCATTTTTAATAGAAAGAGCTTTTCATTAGCTTTCCAACGCTTCAAACGGCGACCAAAACGGACTTACGGTTTGAAAATTACGACGAAAACAAAATTGGAAAATATCATGTTCGCTCCAGTATTCGCTAGGCGAACCCTAGCGAACCAAGGCAGTGGAAAACAGACATAAAGTTCGCTAGGCGAACCTTCTAGCGAACATTCGCCAGTTCCTTCGCTGGGGTTCGCTAGGCGAACCCGCGAAACCCAGAAATCGCAGCAGCGTCAACCTAGGTCATATGGGACCAAAATACATCATTTTTATCACCCAAACCCTTCTAATTGATACCAGAACAACCAAAACATGTTTAGACATAATCAACGAGTATTCGACGCGGTTTATATCGAATTTCATCCGTGAAAACATCGATTTCTATCAATTGCTCCTAATTCCAATCGATACGAAAAGTTGCGAAACAACCAAAACAATTACAACAAACAACACATATACATACACAAGCAAGATATAATTGAAACTTCTCACCCTTACCCGATTAATCGCGCTTGAAACAGAGAATCTTCGATTTTCTTTTCTATCTTCTCTTTTCTTTCTCTCTATTTTCTTTTCTCTCTTTTCTTTCCACTTTCTATTTATAACTAAATATCTAACTACCCAAAATGACCATTTTGCCCTTACGCTCAAATATCTCCCAAACGCTCTCAAAATGCGATAAAACATAAACATACCGATGAAATATATTTCGGAAATAAAAGTTGAAAAGAAATAATAATTTAATACAACTATTTTATCTATCTGAGAAATTAACCAATTAGCAGGTATAATACCATAAAATCACACATTTCACAAAATTCAAATAAATGAAATAAATAAATAGAGTTAAACGAATCGGGGCGTTACAATTCTCCCCCACTTAGACATTTTCGTCCTCGAAAATATACTGAGACGAACAACTCCGGACACGAATCTCGCATCCGACCCACAAACCAACATGCCAACAAAAGGCACACCACGAATAAAACAACTGACAAACCACCTCGCTAACAACGGCTACAACAACGCCACGACAACGGCAACAACCACAACGACCAAATGCAATGCCCATACAATGCACTTGATCACCAACTCACAACTCAAAGAAAACCAAGATACCAACACACAGGTTCACTCTAGAACCGAAACACAACAAGAACATAAAATTCCACGACACCACAAAGTCGCAACAACATCAACAAAACCAGAACACCAACATCAATGCTACGATTTACCAATCGAACATGCAACCAAACATCCATCTACATAGTAGCCCATGGATAACATTTGAACCTTTCACCTAACACTTCCATTCTAAAACATCCAATGGTCTCTTCACTCCTAAATGTTCCCAATGTTCAACCTATGACCTCTTACAAGTCCCACACGCAAATACAAATTGCGCCACACCACGCATCCGCTGCGCACTCTGATTACTCGTAACCATCAAAATCACCAATTTCACGTCCAAAGTCTAACTCTTTCTCATTTTCACCAAAAATCACTGTTCACTGTTAATATACCCAACCGCACACTATCAAACGTCAATTCACACACCAACCCAAATCTCTAAATCCTCCCAAAAGTTCCCACTTTTTAACCATCAAAGCAGACATAAGTAAAACTTTCGACTTAACTCATCACGCACGACATAAACTTTACCAATAGGATAATTCGAGCCAAAGTCATAACTAATCAGGAGTTCCAATCATCCGACCGTGCCTCAATCCGAGTCACCAATCAAAAGTTATAAAGGAAACAAAATTGGAAAACCTGCCATGTTCGCTAGGCGAACCTTCTAGCGAACATTCGCCTTGCCGTTCGCTCCGCGAACCCCTTGGCGAACCAAGTCAGAACCAAACAGAGCCAAAAACACCCAAAGTTCGCTAGGCGAACACTCTAGCGAACCTTCGCTGATGCCTTCGCTAGGCGAATACCCGTAGCGAACATTCGCTACCCTTCGCTGATTGGTTCGCTAGGCGAACCCACGAAAACTCAGAATTACAACAGTCTTGTTACTAATCCAAAACCGTCCATTCCTCCATCCAAACACCTTGAACCTAAAACCCTTAAAATAATACCTCCAGATTCTTCAACACAATACAATCGCACCCAATTCTAAATCCTGCATAGTATCGATCCTTTTATGAATTCTCAATTGTCGTAAAGCATAAGCCACGAGTTTACCCCCTTGCATTAACACACTGACTAAACTCATCAAAGACGCATCCCAATATCCTTACAAACGGTTCATCAGGATCACACAGAATCAAAACTGAAGCCGTAGACAAATCCTACTTCCGCTCTCTCCAACTTCCCCCACAATGAACATCCAAAACAAATGACTCACCCTTTGCAAGTCAACTGAGATAACCGAAGTACGAACTTAACAAAGTCTTCCATAGCCTGCAGTAACAATCAACTGAGCCCAAAAATTTCTAATCTCCTTAACCAACTTCGGAACCTCTCAATGTAGAACTGCATCTACTTCCGATGGATCCATTAACATAACCAAGAAAACTAACCTTTAACAATACCTAATCGTTCTCTCCCAATGACTTCCCAACTTGACCAACATACCAAAAAAACCTCTAATCCGTCTCATCTTCCAGTATAAGAGTCTTCATCAACTCATCAAAGCAATCCGTAATCATTTTCTCAATTCCAAATAATTCATGGCACACACTATCCAAGCTGGAAAGACCCGTCTATTCCATCCAACATAATTCCCGTCTACTATCAACAAGAGATTAAGGGTGATCAGTTCCTCAATTTGTCAATAGACAGCCGATAATCATGATGGGGCATAAACCGTCTTCACCAAACTATAATAGCATTTCTTGTATCTTATGCTCAAAATTACCTAAGGCACCAATCCTTAGCTGACATAAACCTTACCTCCGCATTCCCTCCGGAACCGGGAACAACACTGTTCAAACAACACTTACACTCTTGCAACCAACGGCACACTGAGCCAACGCTCCACAACTGAAACAACTTGGAGAAGCACCAGCTCCTCCCCCACTTATCTCATTCTAAATCCAACAGACAAAGGATTAGAAAACCAGAAAGTACTGACAGTGCTCCACACACATATCACGTACTAAGGGACAAACAACAATGACAATATTCAACTGTCACACCAACTGACTCAACAACTCGGCCGAACAGACCGACCTGCTCTGATACCACTAATGTAACACCCCAATTCCCATCGCGAATAAATAATACATAAATAAAATCAGAGTAACTAAAAAGTTATTTTTTCGACAGAAACAAGGATGTCACATTTAAATAAACAAAATATCATCCCTGCTCATAAGTTTGATACATAGCATAAAATAGAATACCCTCAATTGGGAAACTTTTCCATAAAAAGGTAATACCAAATATATTCAACAATTATATACATAAATAACATAATCGTTTCCCTGACTCCCGTGCTACGTATCAGAGCAGACACCAAGACCGAAAACAGAACGGAGGGCTAGTCTCCACAAAAGACCTCCAGCAACACTAATCTGCAATGCCTCATAGAGCATTATAAAACAACAGAAGGGTGAGAAATAACAACTAAATCAAGATTGTATAATAATATGCAAACACACATTCAAACACATGTATAAATCATCTCACCCATACCATCACATATACTAACACATATAGCATACCACAAATACAACATACCACACATAATAAATCAAATCATGATTTTTCCACACATAACGCATCCATTCACAATTCTCACCACAATTCATCACAACTCACTCATATACATCGCAATGTATATATGTACAAAACCAAGCATATTCATCATGCCCACTTCCACAATTCTTATCACTCCACATAAACATACATATTTTATGTTTATTCACCAATGCACAAATATAGAGATGATAAACGCAAATCATAGAGACCGACTCACGACTCTATGCAAATGCAATGCGGTACCGACTCAATCATCTCAAGTTCACTCAGGAACTTCTGCTGGAACCATCGCTAGTTACCAAAGTAACACCCCGTCGGGCCTACGATGTTCACCCACCGCTCACACCTCCACCAAGAGAGGCTCACAGTGTTTATGGATCGCTCACACCTCCACCGAGAGAGGCTCACGATCCGGTTGCTCACACCTCCACCAAGAGAGGCTCACAACCCGATTGCTCACACCTCCACCAAGAGAGGCTCACAACCCGATTGCTCACACCTCCACCAAGAGAGGCTCACAATCGTCCATAACCGTTGCTCACACCTCCACCGAGAGAGGCTCACGATGTTATAGCGGATTCTCATTAGAATCCCTCAACACAAGAATGCACATCATTATGCTACACATGATAATGACACAAGGCATTCTTGAAATGCATACATGTATACAAACATTTTCATGCATTCATCTCTTACTATCACATACAATTCATCAATATGAATTATTTCACCAACTTTATTCATGCATTAGAAATCAATCCAACAATGCATTTTCTTGCCATACGGCCACCAATTAGCATACATTGAACTTCGCGTAAGCAATTCATTTTCACACATACATGTAATCATAAACATGCATATAAAACCAATTACAACATATCACATTCCTTTGCCTTTCGGCCACACTTTATCATCACAACATGTCATCACATGCACTATCATTACTCAACATCATACAAGGCATACACATTAACATCAATGCCACATTGTATGTTACACAACCAATATACACATCATCATATTCATGCATTGAAAACAATTCAAACAATGCATTTCATCACCTACCACAACAATCATACAAATCACAATGACTTCCACAAGGGATTCACACCACAAAGGCTACCCACGACACATCATAACAACATACATTGATATTCAATCAAACAATGCACATATTTACCACAAGGCCACAAACTATCATCATGTATATTCACATCATATAACGGTCTACAAGTTACACGTTACATGTCACAAGCATATATTATGCTAACACATCAATCGCATACATTGTACGCGATAAAAACCCGACAACCCAACACTTTTCCAAAACCACAACCTAAATAATTCATCTACTGCCTTCCAAACCATTTTTAATAGAAAGAGCTTTTCATTAGCTTTCCAACGCTTCAAACGGCGACCAAAACGGACTTACGGTTTGAAAATTACGACGAAAACAAAATTGGAAAATATCATGTTCGCTCCAGTATTCGCTAGGCGAACCCTAGCGAACCAAGGCAGTGGAAAACAGACATAAAGTTCGCTAGGCGAACCTTCTAGCGAACATTCGCCAGTTCCTTCGTTGGGGTTCGCTAGGCGAACCCGCGAAACCCAGAAATCGCAGCAGCGTCAACCTAGGTCATATGGGACCAAAATACATCATTTTTATCACCCAAACCCTTCTAATTCATACCAGAACAACCAAAACATGTTTAGACATAATCAACGAGTATTCGACGCGGTTTATATCGAATTTCATCCGTGAAAACATCGATTTCTATCAATTGCTCCTAATTCCAATCGATACGAAAAGTTGCGAAACAACCAAAACAATTACAACAAACAACACATATACATACACAAGCAAGATATAATTGTAACTTCTCACCCTTACCCGATTAATCGCGCTTGAAACAGAGAATCTTCGATTTTCTTCTCTTTCTCCTCTTTTCTTTCCTCTTCCTTTCTATCTTCTCTTTTCTTTCTCTCTATTTTCTTTTCTCTCTTTTCTTTCCACTTTCTATTTATAACTAAATATCTAACTACCCAAAATGACCATTTTGCCCTTACGCTCAAATATCTCCCAAACGCTCTCAAAATGCGATAAAACATAAACATACCGATGAAATATATTTCGGAAATAAAAGTTGAAAAGAAATAATAATTTAATACAACTATTTTATCTATCTGAGAAATTAACCAATTAGCAGGTATAATACCATAAATTCACACATTTCACAAAATTCAAAGAAATGAAATAAATAAATAGAGTTAAACGAATCGGGGCGTTACACTTTAGGTCTCCACATGAGCACACGATGTTATGGATTGCTTTAGGTCCCCACATGGGCACACAACCCGATCGCTTTAGGTCCCCACCTGGGCACATGATCCGATCGCTTTAAGTCCCCACCTGGGCACACGATCATCTATAACCATTGCTTTAGGTCCTCACATAGGCACACGATGTCATAGCGGAATTCTCTTTGAATCCCTCAACATAAGAATGTAAATCATTATGCTTCGCATACAAAATGATTCATGACATTCTCATAATGCATACATGTATACAAACATTGTCATGCATTCATCTCTTACAATCACATACAATTCATCAATATGAATTATTTCACCATCTTTATTCATGCATTATAAATCAATCCAACAATGCATTTTTTCTTGCCATACGGCCACCAATTAACATACATTGAACTTCACGTAAGCAATGCATTTTCACCCATACATGTAATCATAAACATGCATATGAAACCAATTACAACATATCATATTCATTTGCCTTTCAGCCACACTTTATCATCACAACATGTTATCACATGCACTATCATTACACCACATCATACAAGGCATACACATTATTATCAATGCCACATTGTATGTTACACAACCAATATACACATTTAAAACGACAAAAGTCGGTAAATGACACTATTCCCAAATTCTCGACTTTATTTAATCGGCTAACAATTTCAAAATTATCATCATAAGAAAGTACATTTCATAAGCTTTCCAACGATATAAAGAACGTCCCGGTCCGAGTTACGGATCAAAAGTTATGCATTTTTAAAGAAAAGAATTTAGTGAGAAACAACCAGATTCGCCTGGCCACTTCAGAATTCGCCTGGCCAAACCTCTTTCGCCAGCACTTCGCTTGGCCAATCACCATTCGCAAGCACTTCGCCAGCACTTCGCCTGGCGAGCTAGTGGCGAGTCACCAAATTAGAAAAACCCCAAGAGTTACAGAAGCTACCCCATTTCTGTCATTCCAAATTCGCCTGGCGACTTACAATTTCGCCTGGCGAATCACCCTTCGCCAGCACTTCTCCTGGCGAACGAGTGGCGAGTCCTAATCCGCCTGGCGAATCGCACCAGGACCAGAAAAATGCTGTTACGGGTTACACTATTCCAAAACCCCCAAAAACCTCATTTTTCATTCCAAATCAATTCCAACATCAAAACAATTACCAGCAATGATTCATAAACACATGGTAATCATATAACGCAAATTATATCGATTTCCGACCGTAAAAACATCGATTCCTAATCATTTTATCGTTTTCGACCTAAAATTCAAAAACCATGGAAAGGCAAGGAACATCCAAGCAAACACATACATAATCATACACAATCATACAATAATCGAGTTTCGCACCCTTACCCGATTAAATCGATTCCTAGAAGTTGTTTTTCTTTGATTTCCAAGCTTTTTCTTCTTTTCTCTCTTTTTCCCTTCTCTTCTCTTTCCTTCTTCCTATCTCTTTCTCTCTATTTTCTCTCTTCCCCTTATATTTCTATTTTCTTTCTTTTCTAACTTAGTAAATTATTAGGAAAATACTAAAATACCCTTACTCTCAATTGTCCCGCAAACGTTCCCAAAACGCGATAAAATATAATAACAATGCAAAACAGCATATTATCACACCAAAGTCATAAGTAAAAATAATATAATACTCAAAATAATTAAATCGACTCGATTAAATAAAATGATCAAAACTAGGGCGTTACAACTCTCCCCCACTTGGAAATTTTCGTCCTCGAAAATATAACCGATCCCAACAACTCCAAACACGGCCCTCGCATCCGACCAAACAAACATAGACCGATGAAAGGCACACCATGAATAACACAACTGACAAACCACCTAGCTAACAACAACAACCACGACAACACGACCACGACTTACAGGTTCACTCTTGAACCGAAACACAACAAGATCATTACCATCGCCGTAGGTAACACAACACTAATTCCTCACACAGGAATTAACCACTCGCACTCGAACCAATTCAATGGAGACGAGGCAACAACATAAACAAGGACAGGAAGTTCCATGACACAACATCGTTCACGAACTCCTACATAGCCACAAGAACAACCTCTTTGTTCACATATCTATGCTATGATTCACCAATCGAACATATCACCAACACATCCATCTACATTGTAGTCTACGAAATAAATTTAAACATTTTACTTAACACTTCCATTCCGGAACGTCCAATAATTTCATCATTCCAACATGTCTCTAATGTCTAACTTATGTACTCTTACAAGTATCACACATTCATACAAAATGGATCACATCACGCTTCCACTGCGCACTCTGATTGCTCAAAACTATCGAGTCCATCAATCTCGCTTCCAAAGTCTAACCCTCTCTCACTAGGTACAAGTCTCTGAACTGCTCAACGATTCTAGCTCTCTTGCCATCAAAACCGACATACATAAAGATTTTCGACTTACACACCAGGCCTAACAACTGCCTTTTCCAAGACCAAACCAAATTCATAACTCGCCATGAATCTTAATCGTCTTTGTTGTCTCATACTCTATTCCTTCGGACCAAACAAGTACTCAATACTCTCGAAATCACTAAACACTTCGAATTTCAAAATTATAAAGATAATACTTCCAATACTCCAACACAACACAACCGTAACCAATTCCAACTCCACAATAGCACTAATCCTTTCATGAATTCTCCGCTTCCCAACATAATAAAACTTCTAATCTGCCTCGTCTTCAAATATGAAAATCTTCATCAACTCATCAAAATCAATCCATAATCCTTCCTTAATTCCGAACAATGTATTCCATTTCACTATTAAAGTCGAAAAGATACGTCTATCCCATCCAACACAATTCCCGTCTGCTATTAACAATAGATTAAGGGTGATCAGTTCCTCAATTTGTCAATAGACAGCCGACAACTATGATGGGGCATAAACCATCTTCACTAAACTATAATAGCCTTTCTTGCATCCCGTGCACAAAACTACCTAAGGCACAAATCCTTAGTCGACATAAATTTTACCTCTGTATCCTTCCTGAAACCGGAAACTACTCTGTCCAAATAACACTTACGATCTCACAATCCACAACACACTGACTTAACGCCCCACACCCGAGGAAACACGGAGAAGTACCAGCTTCTCCCCCACTTGTCTCATCCTAACACCTGCTGACCACCGAACAGGAAAACCAAAAAGTACTGACGGTGTTTCACACACCCATTAGGTACTAAGGAACAAACAACAAATTCAAACGCTTCACTCACTCATGTGAAATAAACGAATGAGTCACTCCGATAATAACAATAGCAACTAACGGCCTACCATTAATAAGACAAGTACCTGAAGTCTAACGATCCGCATCAGTAGTATCCATGCCCGCCAATGCAAACACTTTTCCGCCCGCTTGAGCTTGTTTCGGCTTAGCACAATTAGTACTAATGTGACCCGATTCCCCGTAATTGTAACACTTCACCCTATTCCTTCTACAATCGGCGACAGCATACCCCAAGCCTCCACAGTTGGAACACTTCTCAAGAGTCTTCCTACATTCCAATGATTTATGACCAATCTCTCCACATTTGAAACATTTCGGAGTACTAGAACCCCCTCCACTCGACTTCTTCTCAAAGTTACTCTTATGCTTGTCCTTATCAACGGGTGTCACATAAGGACCACCACGAGCTTGTTGTTTTCCTTTTCTCTCATTCATACTCTTGTAGTGAGCAGAACGAGCTTTGCTATCTTCCTCGAAGATTCTACTACATTCCACCATGTCGGGAAACCTTCTTATCCTCTGATAACCAATGGCTTGCTTAATCTCAGGGCGTAGACCATTCTCGTACTTCACACATCTGGAAAACTCAGCAGTAATCGCCGCATAGTGAGGATGAAATTGTACCAATTCCACAAACTTCGCAGTATAGTCCACAACGGACATACTACCTTGCTTTAGTTCTAGAAATTCCATCTCCTTCTTTCCCTTAACATGTTCAGGGTAATACTTCCTTAGAAACTCAGTACGAAACAAATCCCAAGTAATTCCCTCCTCATCAATCTCAAGAATTTGACGCATACCGACCCACCAATCGTCGGCTTCTTCCTTCAGCATGTGAGTTCCTAACCTTACCTCGTTCTCTTCCGCACAGCCCATAACTCGGAAAATCCTTTCAATTTCCTTCAACCATATTTGAGCACCATCCGGATCAAATCTTCCCTTGAAGACCGGCGGTTGATTCTTTCTAAACTCATCGTTCGCATTCACGTTCACTGCACCTTGCACAGCTCTAGCCATAGACTCCATAGCAGCAGCAATAACATTGTCGTTCCTACCAGCCATATTCTGATCATTCTCAACAACGACAACACGGTTAAACAATAGTTCAACTAACAACAACAACAAGACAGACACAAACTGACTCAACACTGGCTCTGATACCACTTAATGTAACACCCCCTTCTATACCCCCAAATAAACACATATTAATCATTTAGGCATATATTAAAAATTTCATCAGAGTGTAATTACAAAGCATGGCATAAAAGAAGCATGTCACATTATACTTGAAATTAAAACAATCAACACCTGCTCAACAGAGATATGCAACAGTGGGGTAACTTGCACAGAGGAACTTCGTCCTTACACCCACATCTCAATATCTAGAATAAAAGCGGAAAATCTAGACATTGAATAACTTCAAATATATATACATATATATCATCAAGTATTATCCACCAACATAATTCATGTTTACATAAACATTCATCCATAGATACATGTACAATGTATCCCAAAAGAATCATATACATCCTAGCTACCCGGTGCTACATATCAGAGCCGACCGACCAAAAGAATGAAGTCCTAAGCTTCATAAAAAGACCTCCAGCACTAATCTGCAATGCCTCATAGAGCATTATAAAACAGCAGAAGGGTGAGAAACACAATTATAATATAAATGCATATAATTATATATGCCAACATAAAAATACACATATCAAGAATTCTCACCACAATTATCAAATACCAACACATAAAACATATACCGATTATATTCACATAATCACCTATTCACACATCATGCATATGTTTATACACAAAACATATCATTATTAATTCACTACATCCAACACCATTGCACAACAATTTCCCAAGGCTTATCATAAGCTCAATCATAAAATCAACCAGTTATTAATGCATATCAAACATGCACAATACATTTATCATAAATGTACATCACCATTTTCCACACAGATAATCAATCATGACTTTCCGCATATAACAATGCAATCATGATTCATGTAAATGCAAGAGACCGACGCAACGACTCTAGGAAATTACATATGCGGTACCGACTCATCACTAGTTCACTCAGGAACTCTGCTGGAACCATCGCTCGTTACTGAGGATCACTCAAGTAACACCCCGTCGGGCCTACGATGTTCACCCGTCGCTTTAGGTCTCCACATGAGCACACGATGTTATGGATTGCTTTAGGTCCCCACATGGGTACACAACCCGATCGCTTTAGGTCCCCACCTGGGCACACGATCCGTTCGCTTTAAGTCCCCACCTAGGCACACGATCATCTATAACCATCGCTTTAGGTCCTCACATAGGCACACGATGTCATAGCGGAATTCTCTTTGAATCCCTCAACATAAGAATGTAAATCATTATGCTTCGCATACAAAATGATTCATGACATTCTCATAATGCATACATGTATACAAACATTGTCATGCATTCATCTCTTACAATCACATACAATTCATCAATATGAATTATTTCAACATCTTTATTCATGCATTATAAATCAATCCAACAATGCATTTTTTCTTGCCATACGGCCACCAATTAACATACATTGAACTTCACGTAAGCAATGCATTTTCACCCATACATGTAATCATAAACATGCATATGAAACCAATTACAACATATCATATTCATTTGCCTTTCGGCCACACTTTATCATCACAACATGTCATCACATGCACTATCATTACACCACATCATACAAGGCATACACATTATTATCAATGCCACATTGTATGTTACACAACCAATATACACATTTAAAACGACAAAAGTCGGTAAATGACACTATTCCCAAATTCTCGACTTTATTTAATCGGCTAACAATTTCAAAATTATCATCATAAGAAAGTACATTTCATAAGCTTTCCAACGATATAAAGAACGTCCCGATCCGAGTTACGGATCAAAAGTTATGCATTTTTAAAGAAAAGAATTTAGTGAGAAACAGCCAGATTCGCCTGGCCACTTCAGAATTCGCCTGGCCAAACCTCTTTCGCCAACACTTCGCCTGGCCAATCACCATTCGCCAGCACTTCGCCAGCACTTCGCCTGGCAAATCACCATTCGCCAGCAGTTCGCCTGGCGAGCTAGTGGCGAGTCACCAAATTAGAAAAACCCCAAGAGTTACAGAAGCTACCCTATTTCTGTCATCCAAATTCGCCTGGCGACTTACAATTTCGCCTGGCAAATCACCCTTCGCCAGCACTTCGCCTGGCGAACGAGTGGCGAGTCCTAATCCGCCTGGCGAATTCCCAATTCGCCTGGCGAATCGCACCAGGACCAGAAAAATGCTGTTACGGGTTAAACTATTCCAAAACCCCCAAAAACCTCATTTTTCATTCCAAATCAATTCCAACATCAAAACAATTACCAGCAATGATTCATAAACACATGGTAATCATATAACGCAAATTATATCGATTTCCGACCGTAAAAACATCGATTCCTAATCATTTTATCGTTTTCGACCTAAAATTCAAAAACCATGGAAAGGCAAGGAACATCCAAGCAAACACATACATAATCATACACAATCATACAATAATCGAGTTTCGCACCCTTACCCGATTAAATCGATTCCTAGAAGTTGTTTTTCTTTGATTTCCAAGCTTTTTCTTCTTTTCTCTCTTTTTCCCTTCTCTTCTCTTTCCTTCTTCCTATCTCTTTCTCTCTATTTTCTCTCTTCCCCTTATATTTCTATTTTCTTTCTTTTCTAACTTAGTAAATTATTAGGAAAAGACTAAAATACCCTTACTCTCAATTGTCATGCAAACGTTCGCAAAACGCGATAAAATATAATGACAATGCAAAACAGCATATTATTACACCAAAGTCATAAGTAAAAATAATATAATACTCAAAATAATTAAATCGACTCGATTAAATAAAATGATCAAAACTGGGGCGTTACAAGCTATGCACTCATGTCACTTTTTTTAGGCTTATAATTTTTGACTTACATTGACATGTTTTCACCAAACAAGTGATAAATTAAAATTTTGAATTAAGCAACCAATTAATGGTTATGCTATTAATTTAAATATATTCAGAATACTAATCATAAATGAAACATTTAAAAGAATAAATTTTTTTATCATGCCATTTGATTTTGTCCTAATCCTTAACTTTGATTCATCTGCATTTAAATTTGTAAGTTATTTGAACCATTTGCGAACCAAAAATTTCATACAAAAATTTCAAATTTATTAAAATAATACTTAAATAAACCAATTAAAATAACATATTATTTTGGCGTGTACGCTCTATTTCTTATCTCCATTGCATTCCACCTCCGGCATGAAAGTTTGACCTGCCCTCAGGACATCAGGATTGGGTTGGTCTGTAGAAGAAACATGAAAGCTCGTTAAGTCGGAAAAATCTCGCTAAGCAAATTTGGTGCTCACTTAGCAGTCCACAAAACTTGCTCAGCGGGTTAGCTACTACCTTCAGATGTACTTGTTGTGTTTTGTTAAATTTCACTACGCCAAACAAGGGAAAAGAGGGCGCTTTTTTTGGCCTATGACAGCGCTTAAAAGCGCTGTCTAAGCCAGCGCTGTCGTAGGTAAAGACAGCGCTTTTTTATTTATGAAAAAGCGCTCTCTAAAAGGGAACGTTAGACAGCGCTTTGCAAAAGTGCTGTCTAAAGTATACGTTAAAAATTTAAATTTTTTTTATAAACTTTAGAAAGCGCTTTTTCCTTCAAAAGCGCTCTCTAAAGGTGCTTTTAGACAGCGCTTTAGAAAGCGCTGTCTAATGTATACGTATATTGATTTTTTTATATACTTTTAGAGAGCGCTTTTTCATTAAAAGCGCTCTCTAAAGCTGGACTTTAGACAGCGCTTTCAAAAGCGATGTCTAATGTATAACCTTAGACAAAGCTTTTTTATTAAAAGCGTTGTCTTTTGTCTACGTAAATTTTGAAGATTTTTTTAAAAAATCCCATTTTTACCATTTTTTTAATGCAGAAACCTGTATAATTCACATTTCCATAAACCTGTATAATTCACATTTCAATAAACCAGTATGGATATGCATTTCCATCAACAAATTCTATTTCAAAACTAGAATTTACATTAACTAGAAACCAGTATAGAATTTACCATTTCCATCAATAAACCAGTATAGAATTTACATTTCAATAAACTAGAATTTACATTCACAAAACTATACAATCAAGAAAGAATTCTTCTTGCAATAAAAAATTTGCACAATTCCTCCTTAGTATCTTGTAATTGTTTCCTCGTGTAATAAGGACACACCATATCATCGAAATACTACATAACAAAACAAAATACGCATTATTTAGTTAAAAGTAATAAATTATATATATGACATATCTGATAAATATTACTTTGTTAGATAAAAGCACTATAGACAATTTTGTACTTGTCGGATCAGTGACATACAACACTTGTTTAGCTTGAGAGGCTAGAATAAAAGGCTCATCTTTGTACCCCACCCTATTAAGATCCACTTGCAAAAATCCTGACTTATCCATTCGTACGCCATTATTATTTTCAACCCACTTGCAACGAAATATAGGAATCTGAAACTTCTCATAATCAAACACCCAAATGCGCTCGATAACCCCAAAATATGACAGATTTGCAAATTTGGGGTTTAAGTCTTTCACACTTGAAATGTGCATTGCTTCAGCTACCACGGTGACACCACTATTTTGCATAGTACTTTTATCATCTTGTTCTTTGGTATAAAATGTGTATCCATTAATTGCGTATGCGCTATAAGAAAACACGACCATACTTGGACCATATGCTAAACATCTCAACCTTTCTGTTATTGAATCGCGGTCTGAATAATACTTTGAATAAATATGATCCTTAAACCAAGGTATGAAACTTCGATTGTGCTCTCGTACTATCCAATTCTCATTTCTATTCGGATTTAAACCTCAGAGAACATCCTTGTGCATTTCAACATATGGCTCAACCTCATTCTCATTGTGCAGAACATACAAATGCACTTGATCCCGTTCGACCCTTGATACTGTCACAACTTCATTTCCAATTAGCTTTTTTCCTTCTTTTTTTTCGACAATATGAGATTTGGGGAGTCCAATTGATTGTACATTGGACAAATATTCAGTACAAAACTCAACCGCTTCTTCAACAATGTATCGTTCGGCAATACAACCCTCTGGTCGACTTCGGTTTTTCACATACCCTTTTAATATTTTCATATAACGTTCAGCAGGGTACATCCATCTCATATAAGCCGGTCCACACAATTGTGTCTCTTTCACTAGATGAACAACTAGATGAACCATTATGTCAAAAAACGAGGGAGGAAAATACATTTCAAGATCACACAAAGTAATAACTAGTTCTTTTTGCAATGTTGGTAAGATCGTAGGATCGATCACCTTACTGCAAATTGACTTGAAGAAAAAACACAATTTAGTTATTGCGCTTCTTACTTTTTCTGGCAGAATAAAACGTATACCTATTGGTAGAAAATGTTCCATTATAACATGGCAGTCATGCGTCTTTAAACTCTTTAACTTGAGGTCTTTCATAGACACAAGTCTTCTAATATCTGAAGAGTATCCTTCTGGAACTTTAACTTCACTTAGAAACTTACACAATACTTTTTTCTCCTTTCTAGATAGAGTATACGCAGCAGGTGGTAGATATGTTCGTTTTCCTTTCTTCAAGGGTCCTAATTCAGTTCTTATCCCCGTATGTACCAAGTCCTTTCTTGCTTTAAGGCCATCCTTAGACTTTCCTGGTATATTGAGTAACGTACCAATAACACTGTCAAATACATTTTTTTCAATATGCATAACATCGAGAAAATGTCTTACATACAACAATTTCCAATATGGCAGGTAAAAAAAATTGACCTCTTCTTCCACCCACTCTTGACAAGTGTATGTGCAAAAGGCTTTCCAAACTGAGTTGTCACATCTTTCACCTTTTCAAAAATTTGATCACCTGTCAATATAGTTGGAGCTCTACCATGTTCTGCCCCTCCATTGAATGCTTTTCTCCACCCACGATAGTGATGATTAGAATTTAAGAATCTACGATGACCGAGAAAGACATTCTTCTGACCAAACTCCAATCGCGTCCAATCTGTTTTATCTTCACAAATAGGACACGCACATTGACCTTTTATGATGTACCCTGATAGATTTCCGTATGCTGGAAAATCATTAATTGTGCCAAACAACATCACCCTCAAGTTGAAACTTTCTTTCCTATAACCATCATAAACCTCCAGACCGTTCTCCCACAAAAATTTTAAATCTTCGATTAAGGGTGCCAAGAATACGTCTATGTCATTCCCTGGTTGTCTAGGCCCAGAAATTAACATAGATAACATCATGTACTTACGCTTTATACATAGCCATGGAGGTAGGTTATAAATCATTATGATCACAGGCCAAGTGCTATGTGTAACACCCCCTTTTATACCCTCAAATATATCAATTAATCATTTAGGCACGTATTCAAAATTTCATCAGAGTATAATCATAACATGGTATAAAAGAGATATGCCACAACATACATGAAATTAAAACACATACAACACCTGCTCATAAGATATGCAACAGTGGGGTAACTTATCAATCAAGGAATCTACGTCCTTACACCCACATTTCAATATTTAGCATAAAAGCGGAACAACTAAACATTGAATAACAACCACATATATAAACATCATATATATACATATATCAACCAGTATGATTCATCAACATCAGTCATGGTATATACATAAAGTCATCAACCAGATACATATGCAAATGTATCACAAAAAGGAAATCAAAAGCATCCTAGCTACCCGGTGCTACATATCAGAGCCAACCGACTAACACGGACATGAAGCCACGCTTCACAAAAAGACCGCCAGCAAGCCTACTCTGCAATGCCTCGTAGAGCATTATAAAACAGCAGAAGGGTGAGAAATATTATCATAATAACGTTGCATATAATTATATATCTCAACATATAATACACATATACCACATTCTCACCACATTCTCACCACAACTCATCACTATGCATGTATATATACATATAACACCAAGCATATACCATAAATCAAATACACGGCATAACAATCCGTAATTAACACATCCTTCACATAGGCATATTCATTCATGCCCAAATACATGTATCACCAATACATCTCAATTCATCACCATTCATTCAACATAAACACACATACATGTTTATTCACTAATGTATCGTTACAAAGATACAACTCTTATCGCCATTCATCACCTTTTACTCAATATACATCGCAGGACATATATATATATATATATATATATATATATATATATATATATATATATATATATATATATACACAAAACCAAGCATATTCATCACAATGCTTATCATTCAACATAAATACATATATTCATGTTCATTCATCAATGCACATATACCAATATGACCAATGCAAATCATAGAGACCGACTCACGACTCTATGCAAATGCAATGCGGGTACCGACTCATTTCATCTCAAGTTCAATTGAAGAACTTATTGGAACCATCGCTCGTTACTTAGTGTAACTCCCCGTCGAGCATACGATGTTCACCCATTGCTACCACCTCTCAAAAGGCTTACAATGTTTATGGATTGCTCCCACCTCTCAAAAGGCTTACAATCCAATTGCTCCCACCTCTCAAAAGGCTTACAATCGTTTGTAATCATCGCCCCACCTCTCAAAAGGCTTACGACGTTACAACGGATTCATCTTAGAACCCCACAATGCAAGAATGCACATCATGATGCTTCACATACAACATGACTCATAACAATCTTGACATGCATACATATTCACAATATAGTCATGCATTCATCACACACAATCCACATATATTCACATCAATTGTGCCAAACGGCAACCGAACGTTCTCACAAATAACCAAACAATTCGATTTACGGTTTACCGGAAAAGTCGGTTAAAAGTCGGCTAAAAATAATATTTTTCTTCACCAAATCATAGAACATATTTTTAGCTTCACATCCATATAAAGAACACCTCAATCGGATAAACAACGCAAAAGATATGGATATTTCAAAATAACACAAAAACATAAACCGGAGGCCGGACATAACGAAACGTTTCGAAAATACTGTTCCGATTGGACCAGGTTCAGAACTCAAAACCATTTTTCCTAGAAAGAACATCTCATTAGCTTTCCAACGCTTCGAACGGGGGTCAAAACCGACTTACGGTTCAAGAGATATGAATTTCCGAAGTTTCCCCGAAAACCAGAAAATGCCCTGCGGGCTGCTACGGGTTTCGGCTATTTTGCCCGAAAATCCGACCGATTCAATTATTTTCTTCGAAACAAACACATACGCGCAACCACCAAATACATAAGAACAATTTAGAACAAATAAAAGAAATTTCTACGACGTTCGATTTTTCGATTAAATTTCAACCTTTCAAAAACCAGAATTTTCAAACATCACCAAATCGAATAAAAAACACGCTATACGACGACCTAACCTTCCTCGATACAACTACGTAATTTATTTCGAATTCTAACCGTGAAAACATCGGTTTTTATCGACTTTATTCATTTCGACCTAAAATGAAAAATATATGAAAACGATCCAAAACAACCGAAACGAAACCATACATAATCGTATACAAAGTTAAGATAACGATATTTCACACCCTTACCCGTTCGATTCGAATCCTAACCGTTGATTTTGATGATTTCTAGCCTTTTTTCCACTTTTCTCCTCATGTTCTTCTTTTCTCTTCTTTCTCACTTTTCTCTCTTTATGTTTTTCTTA
Source organism: Lathyrus tuberosus (assembly GCA_022829125.1). Classification (NCBI taxonomy): domain Eukaryota; kingdom Viridiplantae; phylum Streptophyta; class Magnoliopsida; order Fabales; family Fabaceae; genus Lathyrus; species Lathyrus tuberosus. The sequence continues at coordinate 1,039,276 of JALAZF010000274.1, read as the reverse complement.
CTAACTTTCTTTTCTATTTCTTTCTTATACTTTCTTTTCTTAAACTATCTCAAATACAATATCATATTCTATTTCTATTACTATTCACTCAAAATATCTAACAATTCATATTCTCACAAATACCCTTAAATCATTCCTCACTTAAATTCTAACTTAACAATAATTATGAAATGTCTAAAATACCCTCCAATCTAATTTCCCCCGAAAACTCTCAAAAACGGTAAAATAATATAACACGCCAACATATCAGATTAAAACACTAATTTCACAATAACATTATTATCACCCAAATTAAATAAAAGACTCAACAAAATAATACAATTAACACAAAATGGAGATAATTAAAATCGGGTCGTTACAACTCTCCCCCACTTAGACATTTTCGTCCTCGAAAGTATGCTAAGCACGAACAACCCCGGATACGGCTCTAGTATCCGACCAACCAACTATCATGCCAACAAAAGGCACACCACGAATAACACAAACAACAAAGCAACACACTAACAGCAACAACAATGACAAGACAACGACCACGACAACCAAGACAAGATGCAATGCCCATACAATGCACTTGACGACCAACTCAAAGGATAACCAAGATACAAACACCCAAGTTCACTCTTGAACTGAAACACAACAAGATCATTACCAACACCATAGGTAACACTCTCCTAATCCCCCAAACAGAGGAATTAGCTACTCACACTCGCACCATCACCATGGAAACGAGGCAACAACACAGGCAAGAACATAAAGTTCCAAGACACAACATTACCTCAACAACATCCACAAAACCAGAATACCTGCATCCTTGTCTCACAACAACCAATACAACAATTTCACACTTCCGCTGCGCACTCTGATTACTCACAACTAACAAACCACCAATTTCATAATCAACATTTGACTCTTGTACTATACACCAGAAAATCATAGTTTACTTTTTATATACACCACTTCTCTCTATGCGGTATTAGCTTACACACCAAACACACTCCTCTGAATAATCCAATTCAAATTCATAACTCGTTTGGAATTCCAACCATCATTGTTGTCTCATACTCTATCCCTTTGGACCAAACAGGTACTCTATCCTCTTGCGATTACTAAACACTCCGAACTTAGAACCATAAAAATAATACTTCCATATTTTCAACACAAAATCACTGTAACCAATTCCAAATCCTGAATAGTATAGATCCTTGTATGAAATCCTCAAACGGTTTATTAAGATCAGGCAAAATCAAAGCTGGAGCCGTAGTCAACTCCTACTTTAGCCCTCTAAAACTCATTCGCAATGAACATCCAAAACAAATGACTCGCCCTTTGCAGGTCAACTGAGATAACATAAGTGCTAACTTAGCAAAGCCCTCCATAACCTGTGATAACAACCAACCAAAAACTAGAGCTTCTAATCTCATTAACCAACTTCGGAGTCTCCCATCACAAGACTGCGGGCTGCTATGGGTTTCGGCTATTTTGCCCGAAAATCCGACCGATTCAATTATTTTCTTCGAAACAAACACATACGCGCAACCACCAAATACATAAGAACAATTTAGAACACATAAACGAAATTTCTACGACGTTCGATTTTTCGATTAAATTTCAACCTTTCAAAAACCAGAATTTTCAAACATCACCAAATCGAATAAAAAGCACGCTATACGACGACCTAACCTTCCTCGATACAACTACGTAATTTATTTCAAATTCTAACCGTGAAAACATCGGTTTTTATCGACTTTATTCATTTCGACCTAAAATGAAAAATATATGAAAACGATCCAAAACAACCGAAACGAAACCATACATAATCGTATACAAAGTTAAGATAACGATATTTCACACCCTTACTCGTTCGATTCGAATCCTAACAGTTAATTTTTGATGATTTCTAGCCTTTTTCCCACTTTTCTCCTCTTGTTCTTCTTTTCTCTTCTTTCTCACTTTTCTCTCTTTATGTTTTTCTTACTAACTTTCTTTTCTATTTCTTTCTTATACTTTCTTTTCTTAAAATATCTCAAATACAATATCATATTCTATTTCTATTACTATTCACTCAAAATATCTAACAATTCATATTCTCACAAATACCCTTAAATCATTCCTCACTTAAATTCTAACTTAACAATAATTATGAAATGTCTAAAATACCCTCCAATCTAATTTCCCCCGAAAACTCTCAAAAACGGTAAAATAATATAACACGCCAACATATCAGATTAAAACACCAATTACACAATAACATTATTATCACCCAAATTAAATAAAAGACTCAACAAAATAATACAATTAACACAAAATGGAGATAATTAAAATCGGGTCGTTACACTATGTGAGATACTTTGAATACTGTGTGGGTTCATTCCATCAGTAGATAATGCCAAGCGAAGGTTTCTTGCTTCTTTTCCAAATTCAGGATAATCATCACCAATTTTCATCCACCGTGGTGAATCTGCCGGATGTCGAAACTTTCCATCAATAATTCTTCCATCTGCATGCCAAGTCAAGTGTCTTGAATCGGTCTCACTACGAAACATGCGTCTAAATCTCGGAATTATAGGAAAATACCATAACACTTTTGCCGGAGACTGTAACAGCCCGATTTTGATATTTCCATTTTTGTGTTGATTGATTCTAGTTGGTTGAGTCTTTTATTTAATTGGGCAATAATTATGTTATTTGTGATATTGGTGTGTTAATATGTTATGTTTGCATAATTATGTGATTTTACCGTTTTTGAGAGTTTGCGGGAAATATTAGATTGGAGGGTATTTTAGATATTTCACATTTAATGATAGTTAGTTAGTTAGTAGATATTTTGAGAAAATATAAAGAAATAGAAAGAAAGAAAAGTATAAGAAAGAAAGAAAAAGAATAGAAATAGAAAGTTAGAAAGAAAAAGAGAGAAGAGAGAGCAAGAGAGAAAAAGAGAAGAGAAAAAGAAGAAAAGCTACAAATCATCAAAATCAAGCTTCCAAGAATCGAGAAATCGGGTAAGGGTGTGAAATCTTATTATCTTATCAATGTGTATCATTATGTATGGGTTTGCTTGGACGTTTTCTTGTTTCCATAGCTTTTGAGTTTTAGGTCGAAAACGATAAAATGATTAGAAATCGATGTTTTCGCGGACGAAAGTCGGATTAAGTCGCGTAGTGGAGTCGAGTGATGTTAAGCCGTGATTTAGTATGATTGTTTGATTGAATTTGGTTGATTTTGTAACTTTTGCATTTTTGATATATATTGATGAATTTGGTGTGAATTGAGGAGTGATTGATTGAATGGTGTTTGGATAGGTCTGGTATAATTGTTATTGGCTGGTATTTAATCGGGTGGAATTGTTGGGATGAGTCTACGGGATTTAATCGGGTGTTGGTGGAAAGTTCTGTCACTAAAAACTGGTTTTTTTCACTCTGAATTGTGAGTAACCGGTTAACACATATGTGGTAACCGGTTACCCGTTATAAATTTTGGGATTTTACGTAAAATTTGAACTGTTAACCGATTATCAGTTATGTGTTAACCGGTTACGGAAAGTGTCTCTAACTCTCATTTAGGCTCTGTGTGAATAGTAATGAACTGTTAACCAGTTATCAGTTATGTGTTAACCGGTTACCACTGTTAGTTCAGAAAAATACCATTTTCAAAAAATTCATATCTTTCGAGCCGTAAGTCCGTTTTGACCCCCGTTTGAAGCGTTGGAAAGCTTATGAAATGTTCTTTCTTGTAAAAATGGTTTTAAGATTGTTGGCTGATTAAATTATGTCGGAAATTGGAAAATGTGTTGTTTTGTCGAATTTTACGGTTATAATTGTGTGTAATTAGTGTATATCATGCAATGTGTTGTTAGTATGGATATGGTATGACTTCTGTGTTGTTGTGAAGTGAAATTGCATGAAATACATGTTGTGATGATGATGTGTGGCCTAAGGGCAAGAAATTGCAATGTGGGTATTTAATGGTATATGCATGACTATATTGTGAAATATGTGTGCATTGCATGAGTGTATGTGGTCATTTTGTATGAGAAACATCATGACATGCATTCATGTGTCGCGATTCCATGGAGAATCGGGTGTAATATCACGTCCCTGTTGGGTGTGAGTGATTGATTACACAAATGATCATTTGAGGATCCTCTGAACATTGCGTAGTCAATGGGTGTAATCGTTGCGATGAGTTACACTTTATTCCGTGGGAATCTTCAGAATGATCGTGTGCCCTTGTGGGGTTTGAGCAATCGGATTGTGTCTGCATGACCAATCCAGAAACATCGGATGCCATGATGGTATGAGCGATGGGGAAATATCGTAGGCCCGACAGGGAGGATATTTCCATTGAGTTCTTCAATTGAGCTCGGGTGATGAGTCGGTACCGCATGCATCTGCATAGAGTCGAGAGTCGGTCTCTATGATTTGCATTGATCATCTTTGTGTTTGTGCATTGATGAATAAACATTGATATATGTATGTTTATGGGAAATGATATAAACTGTATCTTATAATGATGCATTGTTGAATGAACAAGTATGTGTGTGTTCATGTGGAATTATGATAATGGTGAATGTATGCATAATGAATATGCTTGATGATATATCTATATTGTGATATATGATGAGTTGTGGTGAGAATATGTGTTATATGTTTATGTTGTAGTACATAATTATATGCATTGTTATTATGATAATATTTCTCACCCTTCTGTTGTTTTATGATGCTCTATGAGGCATTGCAGATTAGGTATCTGGCGGTCTTTTTGTGAAGCGTGTCTTCATTTTCCTTGTTGGTCGGTTGGCTCTGATATGTAGCACCGGGTAGCTAGGACGTTTGATCTTTTTGTGATACATTTTCATATGTATCTTGCTGATGAATTAGTGTATATAAACACGATGTTGCTTGTGATTCATACTGGATGATGTATATATATGTTGATGTATATATGTGGTTGTTATTCAATATTTTAGATGTTTCCGCTTTTATTCTAAATATTGAGATGTGGGTGTAAGGACAAAGTTCCTCTGTGGCAAGTTACCCCACTGTTGCATATCAATATTTTGAGCAGGTGTTGTATGTATTAAATGCGTGTATGATGTGACATGCCTCTTTTATACTATGTTTTAATCGTACTCTGGCGAATTTGTTTATATGTGCCTAAATGATTTATGTGATTATTTGGGGGTATAGAAAGGGGGTGTTACATTAAGTGGTATCAGAGCCAGAGTTGAGTCAGTTGTGTCTGTCTTGTTGTTGTGTTGGTTGAACTGTTGTTTAACCTTGTTGTAATTTTTGGGAATGATCAGAATATGGCTGGTAGAAATGATAATGCGATGGCTGCTGCTTTGGAAGCAATGGCTAGGGCGGTGCAAGGTGCGCCGAACGTGAATGCTAATGACGAGTTCAGGAAGAATCAACCACCGGTTTTCAAAGGAAAATTTGATCCCGATGGAGCTCAAAATTGGTTGAAAGAGATTGAAAGAATCTTCATAGTTATGGATTGTGCGGAGGAGAATAAGGTGAGGCTTGGATCTCACATGTTGAAGGAAGAAGCCGACGATTGGTGGGTCGGTATACGTGAAGTTCTTGAGGTGGATGATGAAGAGATAACTTGGAATTTATTTCGTACTGAATTCTTGAGGAAGTATTACCCTGAGAGTGTGAAGGGAAAGAAGGAGATGGAGTTTCTTGAACTGAAACAAGGTAGTATGTCTGTGGTGGACTATACTGCTAAATTTGTGGAGTTGGTTCAATTCCATCCTCATTATGCTGCGATTACTGCTGAGTTCTCAAAGTGTATTAAATATGAGAATGGTTTACGTCCTGAGATTAAGCAAGCTGTGGGATATCAAAGGATAAGGAGGTTTGCGGATTTGACGGAATGTTGTAGAATCTTCGAAGAAGATAGTAAGGCTCGTTCTACACATTACAAAAGTTTGAATGAGAGGAAGGGAAAGCAACAAGCTCGAGGTGGACCTTATGTGACACCCGTTGATAAGGGCAAGCATAGGGGAAACTTTGATAGGAGGTCTGGAGGAGGAAGTTCTGGTCCCATAAAGTGTTTCAAGTGTGGAGGTATGGGTCATAAATCATTTGATTGTAGGAAGACGGAAGCGAAATGTGCTAACTGTGGAGGTCTGAGGCATGTTGCTACAGATTGTAGAAGGAATATGGTGAAGTGCTATAATTGTGGAGAAGTTGGTCACATTAGTACTAAGTGTACTAAGCCGAAACAAGCTCAAGCGGGCGGAAAGGTGTTTGCATTGGCGGGGACTCAAGCTACGAATGCAGACCATTTGATTAAAGGTACATGCTTTATTAATAGTATACCTTTAGTTGCTGTTATTGATACGGGAGCAACTCATTCGTTTATTTCGTCTGAGTGCGCGAAGCGTTTGAATCTTGCGTTAATTTTAATGGGTGCTGAAATGGTTATTGAGACTTCTGCTTCAGGGTCGGTAAATACATCTTTGGTGTGTATGAGTTGTCCTTTAACCATGTATGGTAAAGACTTTGTTATGGATTTAGTATGTTTGTCGTTGGTGGGATTGGACGTGATCTTGGGTATGAACTGGTTGCAATTTAATCGAGTTCATATAGATTGCTATCACAAGTTAGTAAGGTTTCCTTCTTTGGAAGATGATGAATTTGAGAGTTTCCTATCCACTAAAGAGTTGAAGAAACTTTTAGCGGACGAAGCTCAATTGTTTGGTTTGTTTGCATCATTGTCGGTGGAGAGTCAAGTTGAGCTTGATGTGTTCCCAGTGGTGTGTGAATTTCCAGAAGTGTTTCCGAAAGATATTACGGATGTACCGCCGGAAAGAGAAGTTGAATTTTCTATTGATCTAGTTTCGGGTACTAGACCGATTTCGATGGCACCGTATCGTATGTCGGCATCGGAATTGGTAGAATTAAAAAAGCAATTGAATGACTTGTTGGACAAGAAATTTGTAAGGCCAAGTGTTTCTCCTTGGGGTGCTCCGGTATTGTTGGTAAAGAAGAAGGACGGGAGTATGCGGTTATGCATTGATTATCGATAGTTGAACAAAGTGACAATTAAGAACAAGTATCCGCTTCCAAGGATCGATGATTTGATGGACCAATTGGTTGGTGCGAATGATTTTAGCAAGATTGATTTGAGATCAGGATACCACCAGATTCGTGTGAAAGGAGAGGATATTCAAAAGACGGCCTTTAGGACACGGTATGGTCATTACGAATATTCCGTGATGCCATTCGGGGTTTCTAACGCGCCGGGTGTGTTTATGGAATACATGAATCGTATTTTTCATGAACAGTTGGATCGTTTTGTGGTAGTGTTCATCGATGATATTTTGATTTACTCTAAGTCTCAAGAGGAGCATGAAGAGCATTTGAGAATTGTGTTGCAAATTTTGAAAGAGAAACAATTGTATGCTAAGTTGTCGAAATGTGAATTTTGGTTGTCGGAAGTAAGTTTCCTTGGACATTTTATTTCCGGTAGTGGTATTATTGTGGATCCATCCAAGATAGATGCAGTGATGCAATGGGAGGCTCCTAGGTCGGTTAGGGAGATTCGAAGCTTTTTAGGCTTGGCGGGTTATTATCGGAGGTTTATTGAGGGATTTTCGAAGTTGGCACTTCCTTTAACGCAATTGACTTGTAAAGGAAAGGCTTTCATTTGGGATATTCATTGTGAAGAGAGTTTCAATGAGCTAAAGAGAAGGTTGACAACGACTCCGATCTTGATTTTGCCTAATCCTAATGAACCATTTGTTGTGTATTGTGATGCTTCATTGACAGGTTTAGGTGGTGTTTTGATGCAAGATGGAAAAGTTGTGGCATATGCGTCTAGACAATTGAGAGTGCATGAAAAGAATTATCCTACACATGACTTGGAGTTAGCGGCCGTGGTGTTTGTTTTGAAAATTTGGAGGCATTACCTTTATGGTGCAAGATTTGAAGTTTTTAGTGATCACAAAAGCTTGAAATATTTATTCGATCAAAAAGAATTGAACATGAGACAAAGAAGGTGGTTAGAACTTTTGAAGGATTATGATTTTGGTTTGAATTACCATCCGGGTAAGGCAAACGTGGTGGCCGATACCTTAAGTCGGAGGTTGTTACATATGTCCGCATTGATGATGAAAGAATGGGAACTTTTGGAGGATTTCAGAGATTTGAGTTTGGTTTGTGAAATGACGCCGAGAAGTGTGAGACTTGGTATGTTACATGTTACGAATGATTTTCTTGCAACGGTTAGTGAAAAGCAAAAGTTGGATTTGAAGTTCGTTGATTTAATGATAAATGAGAATGAGGATTTCAAGGTTGATAGCTTTGGAGTTTTGAGATTCCGTGGTCGTATTTGTATTCCCGACGACGCGGAGCTGAAAAAGATGATTTTAGAGGAAGGACACCGAAGTAATTTAAGTATTCATCCGGGTGCGAATAAGATGTATCAGGATTTGAAGAAGATCTTTTGGTGGTCCGGATTAAAGAGAGATGTAGCTCAATTCGTGTATGCATGCTTAACTTGTCAAAAGTCTAAGGTGGAACATCAAAAACCGAGTGGATTTATGCAACCGTTGGATATTCCGGAATGGAAATGGGATAGTATATCAATGGATTTTGTTACGGGATTGCCGAATACGCAAAGAGGTCATAATGCTATTTGGGTAATTGTTGATAGGCTTACTAAATCTGCTCACTTTATTCCAATTGATATTAGTTATCCTTTGGAGAAGTTAGCCGAGATTTATGTTCTTGTGGTGGTGAAGTTACATGGAGTTCCTAAGAGTATTGTATCGGATCGAGATCCGAGATTTACATCGAGATTTTGGGTGAGTTTATAAGAGGCTTTGGGTTCTAAGCTAAGATTGAGTTCGGCTTACCATCCGCAAACGGACGGTCAAACCGAGAGAACGATTCAATCGTTGGAGGATTTATTACGTGCTTGTGTACTCGAGCAAGGTGGTGCTTGGGATGGTTATTTGGCGTTGATTGAATTCACTTACAATAACAGTTTTCATTCGAGTATAAGTATGGCACCATTTGAGGCTTTGTATGGTCGGAGATGTCGAACACCTTTGTGTTGGCATGAAACCGGTGAGAGGACGATTGTTGGACCGGAATTGGTGCAAGAAACGATGGAGAAAGTGAAGTTTATTCGGGAGAAGATGAAAGCTTATCAAAGTAGACAAAAGAGCTATCATGACAAGAGAAGGAAAGATCTTGAGTTTCAAGAAGGCGACCATGTGTTTTTGAGAGTTACACCAGTTACGGGTGTGGGTCGTGCTTTGAAGTCGAAGAAGTTGACATCTCGTTTTATTGGTCCGTATCAGATTACTTCACGAGTTGGTGTTATGGCTTACCGTGTGGCGTTGCCTCCGAACCTTTCGAATTTGCATGACATATTCCATGTGTCGCAACTTCGGAAATATGTTTCGGATCCGTCACATGTTATTCCTATGGACGAGGTTGAAGTGAGAGATAACCTTACGGTGGAAGCTTTACCGGTTAGGATTTTGGACCTCGAAGTTAAGAAACTAAGAGGCAAGGATATTGCGCTTGTGAAAGTAGCGTGGGGAGGCGCTGCGGAAGGCAATATGACTTGGGAACTAGAAAGTGGGATGCGCGAGTCGTATCCGGAATTGTTTGGATCAGGTAATATTTTCGAGGACGAAAATTTCTAAAGTGGGGGAGAGTTGTAACAGCCCGATTTTGATATTTCCATTTTTGTGTTGATTGATTCTAGTTGGTTGAGTCTTTTATTTAATTGGGCAATAATTATGTTATTTGTGATATTGGTGTGTTAATATGTTATGTTTGCATAATTATGTGATTTTACCGTTTTTGAGAGTTTGCGGGAAATATTAGATTTGAGGGTATTTTAGATATTTCACATTTAATGATTGTTAGTTAGTTAGTAGATATTTTGAGAAAATATAAAGAAATAGAAAGAAAGAAAAGTATAAGAAAGAAAGAAAAGTATAAGAAAGAAAGAAAAAGAATAGAAATAGAAAGTTAGAAAGAAAAAGAGAGAAGAGAGAGCAAGAGAGAAAAAGAGAAGAGAAAAAGAAGAAAAGCTACAAATCATCAAGATCAAGCTTCCAAGAATCGAGAAATCGGGTAAGGGTGTGAAATCTTATTATCTTATCAATGTGTATCATTATGTATGGGTTTGCTTGGACGTTTTCTTGTTTCCATAGCTTTTGAGTTTTAGGTCGAAAACGATAAAATGATTAGAAATCGATGTTTTCGCGGACGAAAGTCGGATTAAGTCGTGTAGTGGAGTCGAGTGATGTTAAGCCGTGATTTAGTATGATTGTTTGATTGAATTTGGTTGATTTTGTAACTTTTGCATTTTTGATATATATTGATGAATTTGGTGTGAATTGAGGAGTGATTGATTGAATGGTGTTTGGATAGGTCTGGTATAATTGTTATTGGCTGGTATTTAATCGGGTGGAATTGTTGGGATGAGTCTACGGGATTTAATCGGGTGTTGGTGGAAAGTTCTGTCATTAAAAACTGGTTTTTTTCACTCTGAATTGTGCGTAACCGGTTAACACATATGTGGTAACCGGTTACCCGTTGTAAATTTTTGGATTTTACGTAAAATTTGAACTGTTAACCGGTTATCAGTTATGTGTTAACCGGTTACGGAAAGTGTCTCTAACTCTCATTTAGGCTCTGTGTGAATAGTAATGAACTGTTAACCGGTTATCAGTTATGTGTTAACCGGTTACCACTGTTAGTTCAGAAAAATACCATTTTCAAAAAATTCATATCTTTCGAGCCGTAAGTCCGTTTTGACCCCTGTTTGAAGCGTTGGAAAGCTTATGAAATGTTCTTTCTTGTAAAAATGGTTTTGAGATTGTTGGATGATTAAATTATGTCGGAAATTGGAAAATGTGTTGTTTTGTCGAATTTTACGGTTATAATTGTGTGTAATTAGTGTATATCATGCAATGTGTTGTTGGTATGGATATGGTATGACTTATGTGTTGTTGTGAAGTGAAATTGCATGAAATACATGTTGTGATGATGATGTGTGGCCTAAGGGCAAGAAATTGCAATGTGGGTATTTAATGGTATATGCATGACTATATTGTGAAATATGTGTGCATTGCATGAGTGTATGTGGTCATTTTGTATGAGAAACATCATGACATGCATTCATGTGTCGCGATTCGGTGGAGAATCGGGTGTAATATCACGTCCCTGTTGGGTGTGAGTGATTGATTACACAAATGATCATTTGAGGATCCTCTGAACATTGCGTAGTCAATGGGTGTAATCGTTGCGATGAGTTACACTTGATTCCGTGGGAATCTTCAGAATGATTGTGTGCCCTTGTGGGGTTTGAGCAATCGGATTGTGTCTGCGTGAACAATCCAGAAACATCGGATGCCATGATGGTATGAGCGATGGGGAAATATCGTAGGCCCGACAGGGAGGATATTTCCATTGAGTTCTTCAATTGAGCTCGGGTGATGAGTCGGTACCGCATACATCTGCATAGAGTCGAGAGTCGGTCTCTATGAGTTGCATTGATCATCTTTGTGTTTTTGCATTGATGAATAAACATTGATATATGTATGTTTATGGGAAATGATATAAACTGTATCTTATAATGATGCATTGTTGAATGAACAAGTACGTGTGTGTTCATGTGGAATGATGATAATGGTGAATGTATGCATAATGAATATGCTTGATGATATATCTATATTGTGATATATGATGAGTTGTGGTGAGAATATGTGTTATATGTTTATGTTGTAGTACATAATTATATGCATTGTTATTATGATAATATTTCTCACCCTTCTGCTGTTTTATGATGCTCTATGAGGCATTGCAGATTAGGTATCTGGCGGTCTTTTTGTGAAGCGTGTCTTCATTTTCCTTGTTGGTCGGTTGGCTCTGATATGTAGCACCGGGTAGCTAGGACGTTTGATCTTTTTGTGATACATTTGCATATGTATCTTGCTGATGATTTAGTGTATATAAACACGATGTTGCTTGTGATTCATACTGGATGATGTATATATATGTTGATGTATATATGTGGTTGTTATTCAATATTTTAGATGTTTCCGCTTTTATTCTAAATATTGAGATGTGGGTGTAAGGACAAAGTTCCTCTGTGGCAAGTTACCCCACTGTTGCATATCAATATTTTGAGCAGGTGTTGTATGTATTAAATGCGTGTATGATGTGACATGCCTCTTTTATACTATGTTTTAATCGTACTCTGGCGAATTTGTTTATATGTGCCTAAATGATTTATGTGATTATTTGGGGGTATAGAAAGGGGGTGTTACAGAGACAACTTTTTCTTATATCGAGAGACACCACATTTACGACACTCATTTAACGATGCATACTCATTTCAAAACAATACGCAATCGTTTGGACAGGCATGTATCTTATCATAGCTCATGCCAATAGAGCACAACATCTTTTTGGCCTCATATGTTCGATGGGGAAGAACATTATCCTCTGGAAGCATATCTTTCATAAGGGCCAATAATTCTGTGAAACTTTTATCCGACCATCCATTGCCCGCCTTTAAGTTATACAAATTTAATACCGCAGACAATCTTGTAAATTTGGTGCAACCATTATACAACGGTTTGTCTGCATCCCTTACCAACCTCTCAAATATTTTGGGACAATCCTTAAGATCTTCTTCAAGTACTTCTGCAATCTCTTCGACTCGATCAGAATCGTATGTATCTGTGCCATTGTCGTATGAAGCGTAGGTCGTATTATCCCCCGATTCAACATTCCCGTTAATTTTCTCACCATGCAAATTCCAACATGTATAACTTCTATCAAATCCACTCCTCAATAAATGCGATGCCAACTGAACCGCGTCAACCCGACTCCCAAAACAGCAACCCAAGCAAGGACATATCATTCGACTGGGGTCTTTGGCGTGTGCAACAACAAACTTAACGAATTCCGATACCCCATTGTCGTACTCTTTCGACAATCGACTTGAAGACATCCATTTCTTATCCATAGTTATACTAATTAAACTAAACAAAAACAAAAAGATAAAATGTTATACCTGTAGGGAAACGATCCGACTTTCACACTTTGAACACAAGTAACCCCTATACACGTATCATAAAATGAAATATCATTAATTGGCAAATTATGAGTCATAACTTGATAAGTGGCAACATGTAATCACAAACAAGCAACAATTAGAGGTAAACATCTACATAAGTATAAAGTAGACAATAAACTTATAACAAAAAGTCACAAGTTCTAGAAAATAAAAGAAATGAACTTGGAAAAAAAGGATAGACCAAACACAACACAAATAGCGAAATACAATTTCAATCAATACTAGGTTGTTTATACTAATCAACTTTGCCAAATATACAGTAGAAAATATTTAATAGTCATGAAATAACCTTCACAATTTCAATAATAGTTGTGAAGATACTTTAATATTAGCTTCCTTATGAAAATACCTACCACAGAACTAGGTTGTATCATGAATGCATAATCATCCAACGATTTAGGAAAAAGGAAGAAGAAAAAGTTTTTGGGAATGTGTCATTTACAAAGAATTCCTGGATGCACTTTGTAAAATCCCCTCCAATCCCCTCCCAACATAGTTTAAAAAACTCTAAGCTAAAACCGTCCGGTCCCGGACTCTTATCCCCGTCACATTGCATCATAGCTTCTTTAATTTCCTCATATTCAAATGGCTTCTCCAACTCAATTCTTTCTAGCTCTGATAATGACTTGAAATGTGCCGGTCCCATAATAGGCAAAGGCCTATCAGTAGCGCAAAATCTGTTGGCTAAGTGATCTGCTATAGCTTCTTTAACCCCAATAACATCCTCCACCATGCCATTATCCGTCCTCACTGAAGAAATGGTATTGCGAATATTTCGATGTTTAATGTTTGCGTGGTAGTATTTTGTGTTTTGATCGCCTTCAACAATCCATTTTGTGCGAGATTTCTGTAACAGAATGCTCTCTTTTATCCTCAAATGTTTCCATAAATCTTCCACTGCTAAACTTCTTCTGGTCAATTCTTGCGACCTGTTAGCATCCCCCAACTCTGCCAACCCGTCTTCAATATCGTTGATTGTTCCAATGTTTTCTTCGATTTTTGTGTCAATCCACCCAAAAATGTTCTTATTCCACCATCTCAATCTTGACCGGAGATATTGAAGTTTCTTGGACAGAATGAACGAGGGTTTGCCGTGTATGCTAAATGACTCCCAGTCCTTTCTAACAAACGGTAAGAACTCTGGATGTTCGAACCAACAACTAAGAACCTTAAACGGCTAAGGTCCCCAGTTGATGTTTCTAACTGAAATCCACACAGGCCTATGGTCGGAAATATCCCTCAGGCCAACTCTCTGCGTCACCATATTCCACTCCGCCAACAAAACCTGAGAAACCAAAAACCTGTCTAATCTACTACAAGCCTTACCAGTGGTACTAAACCAAGTATATTTATTGCCTTCCACCGGTAAATCTACACAACCCGAAAGCTGGATAAAGTCCCCAAATTCTGTCATCAACTTCTTTCCATGTTCGCTGCTACCAATCTTTTCCTGGGCAGTTTTTACGGCGTTGAAATCTCTGCCAATGACCCACTCCCCCGGCTCCGATTTAGACTTTAGTTGTAAAATGGTACTCCACAATTCTCTCTTTTCTGCATTCACACAAGATGAGTATATATCTAACAGATAACATGTTCTCCCCCACCAGTCTACCTTAATACCAATATAACATTTTCCTTTAAAACTACAGATCGGATTTAGGAAATCATTCCTCCATATGATTAGAAGACCACCTGATAAACCGTTCGAGTTTGACGCAGTCCATTGACAATTCGAATTCCCCCATAAGCTTTGAACTATTTCATCTATCATCATTATACTTTTAGTTTCTTGAAGAAAACAAAAGTCAGCGCCTTCATCTTATAACAGCTTCCGAATTTTCCTCCTCTTGATCTGACTACCACACCTTCTGATGTTGTATGTAATGTAATTCATGCTCTCCTCTTAGCAGCCGCCTTCTTTCCTTTTTTAGCTTTTCTGTCCTCCGTATCCAATTTACGAATAACCATCTCGACGGCTTCATCATCCTCGTCTGCTTCGACCCCTAGCCGTTTAATGAATTTCCACATCCTAGTAGGCATATTTGCTAACTTTTGTTTAATCCCAGAGTTGCTTCTAATTACCTCCTCGTCTTCAATAGAATCACTTCTAACTCCTTTTGATTCTTCAGAAACCTTGGGGATGGAAGCAGATTCTTCGGTCTCAGCTACAGATTCCGTCGACAATGGAGAGGCTTCAACTAACAGGGGTGAGTATTGAATTTGATTTTGTGCCTGAAGAATAGTATGATAATAGGAAGGTGTGAAGGGGATTTTAATATTCTGCATAATATCAGCAAGACGTTTTTTCTTCCTATTATAATTTGGCTAAGAGTGATTATAATGATGAATGGTTAATTGATGAGGAATTAGTAGTTCTATTCTAGTCCTAATCTCTTATTTAGATTTGAGTGACATTAATTAGTGATAAGAGTTTATGTGCAAGGGAAATCTTGTCTTTTCATTGGCCATTTAAAAACCCGAGATTGAGGAGAAAAACCTCATTTTCTGTTCATGTTTATCTATATTTAAAAAAAATAACATTTGTAAGCGAGAAGAAGAGACTAAGGCTCAGAGGAGAAAAGAAGGAGAGGAAGGATTGAATCCTGCGTTGCAAAGGTACAGGTACAAAATACGACATTTTTAGAAAAACCAAGGTACGGGTACACGAGTATATATCAATATGTGATCCGATTTCTCTCAATAGAAGATGATGAATTTGGTTGTGCAAGGAGTTTCACTGCAATGGATTGAAGTTTAGGGATTGAATATCCAAAAGTTATTCACCATTTCATTGGTTTCAAGATCCATCGTTCTTGCAACGAATCAAATTGACCAAACTCTACATCAGCACTTGAAAAGCCCATTAAAAAAAGGCCTATAACTATATAATTAGAAGATAAAAATTGAGTTCGCGTACCCAATATATATCCAATATGTACCCGCTGAAGTACCAACTTAAAAAAAATAAAAAAAATAGGTACGGTGTCGGTACGTACCATACGAGTACCGTACGCGTACCGGTATCCGGTACTAGTACTTTATGGTCATGTTATTAATTTTAAGATATTCATAATACTAATCATGAATGAAGCATTTAAAAGAATAAACTTTTTATCATGCCATTTGATTTTGTCCTTATCCTTAACTTTAATTCATCTACATTTGGATTTTCAAATTATTTGAACTATTTCTGAACCAAAAATTTCATACAAAAATTTTAAATTTATTTAACTAGTACTTAAATAAACCAATTAAAATCACTGTTTTTTTTGGTGTGTACGCTCTATTTCTTATTTCCATTGCATTCCATCTCCTGCATGAAAGTTTGGCCTGCCCTAAGGTCATCCGGATTGGGTTGATTCTTTCATGGTTTATCTTATTCTTAATTGATTTTGTAATAACCTTTTTTTTTAATAAACAACTATATTCAAAAGAGGATACAATAGGGGTATCCTGGCCCAATTACAAAAATCGATCGATCATAAAAAAAGGTAAACACTGTAAGACCCGTATATTTTAGTCCGTATGATATTATGATGTTTTATCATTTTAATCTGTTTTTCTACTAAATTTGGAGTAGCGAGCAGATTATACCCGATATTTTTAGGGTTCCGGTTGTGGATCGGATTGACCCATAGGTTTTCTCTTGGCAATCGATCAGACTTTTTTTAAATTGCCGAAGATTATAATTGATTTCAGATATTTTTAAGGTATCGGAAATTCTGAAAACGTGACTCTGTTGATGTTTTGAGAAAACGAGAAAAATATAGCCGTCGTTTTATTTTCTCCGGACTCCGAGTGTTGTCGGAAATTTTAAATAGGAGTTTGTTTATCGGCGGAAATGAAAATTTAATCTCATTTTATTTTTCTAAGCGGCGTAGAAAATTTATTTGTTCGGAATAAAAATTTAGTCGAAAATAATGTTGTGTTTTATTTTATAGATGACAGTAGAATTTTTCTATTTTCAGAAAAAGTTATTCGGGAGTGTTTTACGACTCGTCTGTGAGCGAACGAGGAGATCGAACGAATTAACGGGTTAGAATGAATAGTAAAGAAGCATAAAATGTAATATCATGATATTTTTTCTTCTGATAATCATGAGGCACGTGGGAGAGAGAATGAGAAAATTGGGGTGAAATCTTGGCCATTGGAAATTTAAGGGTGGCGATGAATTTGAAAAATCTATTTAAATGAGAAACTTGTCTCATTGTTTTTCTTTTGGTTTTCTCTCTCTCGCTTGCAAGAAGAAAAATAAATGGTATGAGTTCTTATTTTTCCTAAGTTAGTTATTTTATTATTTTGTTAATTAGTTATCTTGGTTAGATTAGATAGATTATACACCGATAGAATACTCCCTGTTTGCAGTATTGTGTTAGGAATCATTATTGTGGGTAGCAAAAATATTTTCGATCTGATTATCGGATTATATTTTTTTTAGAGAAAAAAATATTGGTACCGATTTAATTTATTTGTGGATATATTATTTGGATTATTATTATTATTATTTATTTAAGATTACATATTGATTTATATATATGGTTGAAAAAAAAAAAGAAGAAGAAAGAAAAAAAAATAATAAAGAAATAAGTGGGTGGCGGGACCCACCCTTGCTTTTGCAAGTGGCAGGCGCCACTTTTACTAGAGTGGCAGGCCCCACTTTCTATTGGTGTGGCGGGCGCCACACTGTGGGTTTTACTTCCGGGGTCTCGTAATTTTCAATCCGTTTGATATTTTTTTATCCCGTTTTTTTTAACTGAAAGAATATTTATTTATCTTTGTATATATTTTTAGATAATTATTTTATTTTTTCGGAATTTTCCGGATACGTTCGGAATAGTATTTTAAAGTACGATCTGTGCCGATTTTTGGTACCGTTGGAAAAACTGTTAACTAGTTTTGTGTCGAAATATTTTTAGATCCAAAATAAATTATTGTGATTGGAAAACTATTATTTATTCTAAATTTTAATTTGGAATATTAGTTAGTATTTTATTTGTTTAATTAATTTTATTTATGGTATGATTAAAGTATTTTGATACAAGGAGATCATTAAATTTTATATTGGTGAAATAAATATTTTGGTTATTTATTTGGTATTTATGGGATATTAGGTGGTTTTATTTTGGGGTTAAAATCTTATTTTGGGTGATTTATATATTTCGGTTCCGCTGAATTTATTCATAGTGCGAGAAAATTAATTTGACGCAATTATGGGTTCAAGTAAAACAATTTAAATTAGTTGTGGAAAATTTTCCTTGAGTTTGATATTTATTCTTTTAAGAGAAAAACTAATTTCTTTCTTATTTGAAAAGATTTATTTTATAAAGCGATTAGGGTAGAAACCAGTGTCGTAACCAAAACCTGGTTGAGTAGGTTAGCGACCGAGACCCAGCCTTGTTGTAGGATATATCCGAGTGGTTTTAACATAAGTCCTTTGTGTATTATAAAGGTATACAGTGGGATCCGGTTACGAGGTTTCATCGTGAGGGACGAATTGATCTTATGTAGCGTAGGTTGGTTGGGTTGGAAGCTTGCTCAGGTAAGGGCACTTTCTAACGATATTATATGTGATTGAATGCATGCGTGTTTGTATTCATGGTTGTGTGCCCTTTTGGGGATGTGTGATGATTGTGTGCCCAGTTGGGGATATGTGGTTATATACATGATTGTGTGCCCAGTTGGGGATGTGTGTTTATGCTATGATGCTAAACTTGTGATGTGCATTCATATGATTTGTGATAAATATATGTTTTGCTGTTGATGTGTATGTCGAGGAGGACAACACGAGGTGTGTCTGAGCCACCTGTTGGTAACGAGAATTATTCATATGATTTGTGATAAATATATGAATTGCGATTGATGTGTATGTCGAGGAGGACAACACGAGGTGTGTCTGAGCCACCTGTTGGTACTGAGAATTGTTCATATGATATGTGATAGATATATGAACTGAATTGTGAATTGTGAATTGTGGATTGTGAATTGTGTTTATACATATTGTGTTTATATAAACTGTTGCATTTGCATGTGTGAGTCATGCATACCATAGTTGCGTGTAGGTAGTTGGCCCTGAACGGGCCAGGGTGATCGGTTCTGAATCATCACCTAATCCCGAAGGGAATTCTACTGCACCAGGTGATGTGACTGAGTCGTCATCGATCCTTTGAGATCAAATTGAGTCAGGAGAATGCGAGGGAGGCAACTCCGGGTGTTTGCAAGGGTAGCACTTTTGTGTCTGCGAGGCAGCACGGTTAGTGAGGACCCAAGGGGGTATCACGACTCTCTGCGGAGAGGCAAAATTCCGGGATTCATGCATGGTGAGGGTACCCGACGAATTGGGACCACCAAATTCATATAGGTCTGCATTTAGGATGTGTGTGCATTGCATGAGTGTGTTAAATTAAATGTTTGTGCATTGCATTTATGTGTTAAATTAAATGGTTGTGCATTGCATTTGTTTGTTAAATTAAATGTTTGTGCATTGCATTTGTGTGTTAAATTAAAGGTTGTGATTGTTGCATATATCATACTGTCACCTCATTTATGTTGCTCTGCATATCATATTGTCATCTTATTCATGTTGTTATGTATATCATGTTCTGCTGGCATGTGAATATTCTTCCATATATGCTATTTTTAGATCGTGACCCTCTACTATTATTATGTATGGCATTCAAAAAAAAAAATACACTCCCGCTGTTAAAAATCGGGGTGTTACATTGTGGTATCAGAGCTTTGGTCTAAGATTTTCATGGGGTTGTGAGTCGGGTGTCCTAAGCTGATCAAGTGTCGGGTTTAGTGGGAGTAAATGTGTGGAGTCCTATGTGTTATGTGGGTTGTGTCTTGAGTCCAGCATGATATGTGCCTAGGTAATCGTTTGTTTCTTAACTGAAGTTGAGGTCTCCCATAGTACTTCAGTAAGAAGCTTAGTTAAACCCCTTGAGCATTTGTCGACGTTGGTCGACATATGTCTCTGTTTTCTTTAGAGGTAGTGAGATTGAATCGAGTAAGAACTATAAGGTTTTCTGCAGTAATGTTATGGATGAGAGGTTTTGTTTGTTCTTATCACTCCGAGGTGTTGAGTAGGGATGAGTGGAAGTCAAGGTTTCACAGGATTGTAAGTAAGGACTTAATTTGGAGGACCTTTTGGGAGGAAAATGATTGGATGTTCATTCTGGTGAGTTTCGAATGAGATGAGATGAAGTTTATGGACTATGAAGAAGGTAATATTTCTTTGGAATCAAAGAGCAGTTATAGATGTCGTTTGGAGACAATTACTATATATGGAGATTAATGGGACATCTTCTCTAGGAAGAAAGCGGGTTACACGTTGAAAGTGGCCGAAACCTAGGAAAGTTGAAGGAAGGTTATATGATTGGTAGGTGCTTGAGGGTTTAATTTGGTTTCTTAAGCTAGGTTAGATAGGTAACTAAATACCGTAAGGATGAATCATGTGATGTTAAAGGAAGGAAACCAAGTATCACATGGATAAGTTTTAGTAAAAGTGATCATCAGTGGAGTTGTCTTCGAAACTAGAAGTGGGAGTTTGGGAGAGAAGGAGTGTAAGAGTTTCTAGGAGAAAAAGGTGGAAGATAGTACCATGGATCTAAGTAATTATATGAGTAGAGTAGAGAAGTGCTAAACCAATTCAAGTATGGGGAACATGGTTTTGCTAGAAATATCATACCGCGGGTAGACAATGGGTTATTAAAAGAGTGATAAGACGCTGAAAGTCAATATCTGGAAGGACACAGAGCCATGTATGAAGAATTAATGAATGGAGTTATATGGTGTAACAAGTATATGGATTTCGTGAAGATCAAAGTTTAGATTTGGATTTAGGGATCGGACCTGAGAATAAAGAAAAGTTAGCAAAGAAATTTTGATTGGGTAGTTGCTCTTTAAAAGTCAAGCGTTAAGATTTGAGATAAGTGCTCAGAGACTAGATGGAGGAGTAAGATATGTCTGTTTTGGAAGGATGATTCTTGTAGAGTGTTAGATCGTAGGGTGATAATGTTGGTTGATACCTTAGAAAAAAGCTAGGATTGAATAAGAAACTGAGGAGTGAATGGATGTGTCCTGATGTTTAGCAAGAACTTATGCAAAAGAGGATTGGGTTGTGTTATAACAGGATATTATGACCATTGGATAGTCATAAGCAATTGAAGATAGATAGAACAACAAAGAGTAGGTTGGATAGGACGAGCATTGATTTGGAACAAGGATATTTAGATTGGGTGAAGGAGAGTAAAGATGTGGGTTGAAGTTGACAAGATGGAGGTCATGGTAGGTTGGGAAACGACTATAGGCGTTTGGTTGCTAAGATTTTTGAAGTTGGAAACTCCTAGATGTTATAAGAGGATCTAGTATAAGGGACTTTGGAGTTGCAGTATCGTAAAGTTGGTTACAAAGGAAGAATAAGGTTGTATGCAAACAAGAAAGTGCTCAGGTAACACAGATTTTTTAATAAGAAGGTTGACTACCTCGTTGCTTAGGAAGGACTACCAAGGATATGGCCCAAATGGAAATGGGAAGGATACTAAGCATTTCCTCAAGGGTGTATGCTATAGATGATGGGGTTGCGCTCTGACGTAAAGTTGATATTTAAGAAGCTGTATAAGTGGTAAGAGAATAATCCTGCGGTTGGAAATTTTGATATCACAAGGTTAATGAGTAGTGTATTAGTGACTAGATGGGTGGTTATATTCAGAATTAGGATGATGAAGTTACTAAGTGAAAAGCCGGTTGGAGATTCCACATGAGATATGGGAAGTCTGGACAAGGCTAAGTACCTTATGTCGTTGATGAACGAATAAGTGGAGTGAAAAGATTGGTTTTGGGAAATAGGTGTCAAGACAAAGTGTGAGAGGAACGGTTAGAGATGTGGATTAGGGCGATTTAGAGTTCGTGCAAGAAATTACCTCACCCACAATTTGGAAAATGTGATTGTAAGTGTATGCTTAAGAGAAAAAGGTGCATTGGGTATATTCGGAAGTAGAGAGGATTAAACATTTGCCTATTTGGACGAATCAAGGATGAAGTGGAAATGTTTGGTGGAGACTAGTAAGGCTTGGATTCGCTGTACTTGTTATAATGAAGACTAGAGAAGCATAATGGAAAATATGCATTGAGAAATTATTGGACATCAGAGGTTGACATCGAGAACAGTTTGACAATAGAAGATGAGATAGGGGAACAATAAAAAATGGTTTGATTGATGAGCTCGTTGAGGGAAATAGAATTTAGTTGTAAGAGGGAAAGGAAACTCAATGAATTTTTGGAAGCTGATGTAGGATGATACGAAAGATGTGGTATGTCAAATGGGGATAGCCAACAATGAGGAACGTTTAAGGTTAAGGCATACGAGAGTAAACTAAGTTATGGCTTGGAAATAAGGTAGTTGTGTTAGAGGGTGACCAAAGAGGGTAAGACGGGTGAAAAGGAAATTTGGGTGTTGTAAATGGCATAGTTTGGCAGGTGGAAGAAAGATCAGGGAAGTTTCAATCACCAACCGGATGTTGGGAGGTTATAATTCAGATTGTAATTTGGAATGAAGTTTGAATCTGAACATATACGGATCATCACCATTATGGGATTAAAGGAATAACTAAGGATTTATGGACATTGGGGAAAAGGTGGAGTTCTTGACATAGATGACTACTTCGTTTGGAGTGAAATAGGTTGAATTTGTACTCGAGGTATTAGCGGATTACTGTTTTGGAGGATACTCAATGGTTGTTCCGAGCCAAGTGAGCGTGAGAGAAACCGTAACATGTTTTGGGATATTGTGTCTCCCTTTAGAGAGTGAAGTAGCAGGAGTTTGGAGGAAACATTTAGGAAACCTCGAAGCGATTATTGGACCCTGGTGTCTTGCATAAAATTGAGAACAAGATGAGGAGAACACTATTGTAGTTGGTAACGATGGTTTATTCCACCATCATGGTTGTCGCCTACCTATTGACAAATTGAGGAACTGATCATCCTTAATCTGTTGTTGATAGTAGACAAGATTGTGTTGAATGGAATGAATGATTCTTGTCGGCTTAGATAGTGTGGGGTTTTAGCATTGCATCTAGAGTCCGAGTCAAGGTGACTTGGTAGAGGGTTGCAATAGGTGCGCGGTCGTTCTAGTGAGTGTGTTAGAGTTATAATTGGTAAGTTGTTACATTTACCTCGAGTTTCGAGGACGAAACTCCTTTTTGGTGGGTAGTAATGTAAGACCCGTATATTTTAGTCCGTATGATATTATGATGTTTTATCATTTTAATCTGTTTTTCTACTAAATTTGGAGTAGCGAGCAGATTATACCCGATATTTTTAGGGTTCCGGTTGTGGATCGGATTGACCCATAGGTTTTCTCTTGGCAATCGATCAGACTTTTTTTAAATTGGCGAGGATTATAATTGATTTCAGATATTTTTAAGGTATCGGAAATTCTGAAAACGTGACTCTGTTGATGTTTTGAGAAAACGAGAAAAATATAGCCGTCGTTTTATTTTCTCCGGACACCGAGTGTTGTCGGAAATTTTAAATAGGAGTTTGTTGATCGCCGGAAATGAAAATTTAATCTCATTTTATTTTTCTAAGCGGCGTAGAAAATTTATTTGTTCGGAATAAAAATTTAGTCAAAAATAATGTTGTGTTTTATTTTAAAGATGACAGTAGAATTTTTCTGTTTTCGGAAAAAGTTATTCGGGAGTGTTTTACGACTCGTCTGTGAGCGAACGAGGAGACCGAACGAATTAACGGGTTAGAATGAATAGTAAAGCGGCATAAAATGTAATATCATGATATTTTTTCTTCCGATAATCATGAGGCACGTGGGAGAGAGAATGAGAAAATTGGGGTGAAATCTTGGCCATTGGAAATTTAAGGGTGGTGATGAATTTGAAAAATCTATTTAAATGAGAAGCTTGTCTCATTGTTTTTCTTTTGGTTTTCTCTCTCTCGCTTGCAAGAAGAAAAATAAATGGTATGAGTTCTTATTTTTCCTATGTTAGTTATTTTATTATTTTGTTAATTAGTTATCTTGGTTAGATTAGATAGATTATACACCGATAGAATACCCCCTGTTTGCAGTCTTGTGTTAGGAATCATTATTGTGGGTAGCAAAAATATTTTCTATCTGATTATCGGATTATATTTTTTTTAGAGAAAAAAATATTGGTACCGATTTAATTTATCTGTGGATATATTATTTGGATTATTATTATTATTTATTTAAGATTACATATTAATTTATATATATGGTTGAAAAAAAAAGAAGAAGAAAGAAAAAAAAATAATAAAGAAATAAGTGGGTGGCGGGACCCACCCTTGCTTTTGCAAGTGGCAGGCGCCACTTTGTATTGGTGTGGCGGGCGCCACACTGTGGGTTTTACTTCCGGGGTTTCGTAATTTTCATTCCGTTTGATATTTTTTTATCCCGTTTTTTTTAACTGAAAGAATATTTATTTATATTTGTATATATATTTTTAGATAATTATTTTATTTTTTCGGAATTTTCCGGATACGTTCGGAATAGTATTTTAAAGTACGATCTGTGCCGATTTTTGGTACCGTTAGAAAAACTGTTAACTAGTTTTGTGTCGAAATATTTTTAGATCCAAAATAAATTATTGCGATTGGAAAACTATTATTTATTCTAAATTTTAATTTGGAATATTAGTTAGTATTTTATTTGTTTAATTAATTTTATTTATGGTATGATTAAAGTATTTTGATACAAGGAGATCATTAAATTTTATATTGGTGAAATAAATATTTTGGTTATTTATTTGGTATTTATGAGATATTAGGTGGTTTTATTTTGGGGTTAAAATCTTATTTTGGGTGATTTATATATTTCGGTTCCGCTGAATTTATTCATAGTGCGAGAAAATTAATTTGACGCAATTATGGGTTCAAGTAAAAGAATTTAAATTAGTTGTGGAAAATTTTCCTTGAGTTTGATATTTATTCTTTTAAGAGAAAAACTAATTTCTTTCTTATTTGAAAAGATTTATTTTATAAAGCGATTAGGGTAGAAACCAGTGTCGTAACCAAAACCTGGTTGAGTAGGTTAGCGACCAAGACCCAGCCTTGTTGTAGGATATATCCGAGTGGTTTTAACATAAGTCCTTTGTGTATTATAAAGGTTTACAGTGGGATCCGGTTACGAGGTTTCATCGTGAGGGACGAATTGATCTTATGTAGCGTAGGTTAGTTGGGTTGGAAGCTTGCTCAGGTAAGGGCACTTTCTAACGATATTATATGTGATTGAATGCATGCGTGTTTGTATTCATGGTTGTGTGCCCTTTTGGGGATGTGTGATGATTGTGTGCCCAGTTGGGGATATGTGGTTATATACATGATTGTGTGCCCAGTTGGGGATGTGTGTTTATGCTATGATGCTAAACTTGTGATGTGCATTCATATGATTTGTGATAAGTATATGTTTTGCTGTTGATGTGTATGTCGAGGAGGACAACACGAGGTGTGTCTGAGCCACCTGTTGGTAACGAGAATTATTCATATGATTTGTGATAAATATATGAATTGCGATTGATGTGTATGTCGAGGAGGACAACACGAGGTGTGTCTGAGCCACCTGTTGGTACTGAGAATTGTTCATATGATATGTGATAGATATATGAACTGAATTGTGAATTGTGAATTGTGGATTGTGAATTGTGTTTATACATATTGTGTTTATATAAACTGTTGCATTTGCATGTGTGAGTCATGCATACCATAGTTGCGTGTAGGTAGTTGGCGCCGAACGGGCCAGGGTGATGGGTTCTGAATCATCACCTAATCCCGAAGGGAATTCTACTGCACCAGGTGATGTGACTGAGCCATCATCGATCCTTTGAGATCAAATTGAGTCAGGAGAATGCGAGGGAGGCAACTCCGGGTGTTTGCAAGGGCAGCACTTTTGTGTCTGCGAGGCAACACGGTTAGTGAGGACCCAAGGGGGTATCACGACTCTCTGCGGAGAGGTAAAATTCCGGGATTCATGCATGGTGAGGGTACCCGACGAATTGGGACCACCAAATTCATATAGGTCTGCATTTAGGATGTGTGTGCATTGCATGTGTGTGTTAAATTAAATGTTTGTGCATTGCATTTATGTATTAAATTAAATGGTTGTGCATTGCATTTGTGTGTTAAATTAAATGTTTGTGCATTGCATTTGTGTGTTAAATTAAAGGTTGTGATTGTTGCATATATCATACTGTCACCTCATTTATGTTGCTCTGCATATCATATTGTCATCTTATTCATGTTGTTATGTATATCATGTTCTGCTGGCATGTGTGTATTCTTCCATATGCTGTTTTTAGATCGTGTCCCTCTACTATTATTATGTATGGCATTCAAAAAAAAATATAAATACACTTCCGCTGTTAAAAATCGGGGTGTTACAAACACCAAAGTTCTTTACTCCAAAAGTAAGTATTATTTGAATTTTTTGACATTCTTTTATTTTCGTTGTCTTACTTGTACTTTCTATGTATTAATATCTATATGAAAATTATTTGTAGTCGCGAAAACAACTTAACGGATATTAGTGTGGATACTATGTTATGAAACATATGTTTGATATTGTCACTAGAGGCATTAGTAATTCATGGGTTAAGGTTTTAATACACATGTAATTTTTTCTAAATGTTAAGTCAATGTAGTTGTTGTTAGCTAGTAAGAGGTTTATGTTTAAATTTTGTTGAAATATAATAGGTGTTAAACAAGCTAACACCATTCCCACAAGAAGACATAGATGACATTCGATCATGTTGGACCAGTGGCTTTCTATATTCTTATGAATCTCAACAACACTTGTTTTGTTTTTTGTTGTAAACATTGTATATAAGTTTTCTATTACACGTGTATTTCATTTTGTCGTTATGGTTATGTTTTCATATATGTATATAGATTTTCTCGGTGTACCATTTTAGATATGTGATCATTTGATTTTGTAAACAATGTAATTTGGTACACTGTATATATTTGATTATGTTCTGTTATAAAATAAAATGTTCTGATATATCATAAAATTTGTATATAGTTTTTGTCTAAAAAGTTACATGTCAAATTAAAATTTAAAACAAAATATAAATGTATAAAAAATATGTTTTACCCCTCGGTTATTAAATCAAACCAAAGTAAATACATACTTTTCCCCTCAGATAATAATCGAAACCGAGAGTTAAGTGGCACACACTTTATAATTTTAAAATTACAAAAATGTTGTTGCTTAAGATCAAACTAATGACTAATGCAATTTTCCCCCGTTGAATATAGAACCGGGGAAAAAAGTGGCGAGTTTTCATGACGCTCTTCGTTACATCGCATGTGAAACCGAGGTAAACCCCTTTTTCAACCAAGGAAAAATATGTTTTTTGTAGTAGTGATTGTAACAGCCCGATTTTGATATTTCCATTTTTTTGTGTTGATTGATTCTATTTGGTTGAGTCTTTTATTTAATTGGGCAATAATTATGTTATTTGTGATATTGGTGTGTGAATATGTTATGTTTGCATATTATGTGATTTTACCGTTTTTGAGAGTTTGCGGGGAATATTAGATTGGAGGGTATTTTAGATATTTCACATTTAATGATAGTTAGTTAGTTAGTAGATATTTTGAGAAAATATAAAGAAATAGAAAGAAAGAAAAGTATAAGAAAGAAAAAGAATAGAAATAGAAAGTTAGAGGTGAGAAAGAGAGAAAAACAGAATTTTGAGAGAAAAAGGAGAAAAGAGAAGAGCAAAGAGAAAAGTGTGGAAAATCACCAAGATCAATCTTTCGGAGTCGATTTAATCGGGTAAGGGTGTGAAACATTGTTATCCTAACTTTGTGTATGATTATGTATGTGTTTTGTGTGGAGGTTTTGGTTGGTTTCCATATGTTTTCGTTTATGCCGTATTTGACGAAATCGATAGAAACCGATATTTTTACGGTCGAAAAGTCGTATAAATACATGTGTTGGTTGGCTATATGTATGTGAGCTGCTGTTTAAAGTTTCATGAAGTTTGGTTATGTTTCGGTTAGTTTTCGGTATGTTTCCGTTGTTGTTTCCGTTTAGGTCGAATTGTAGGAAATCGATAGAAACCGATGTTTTCACGGTTGAATTTTGAAATAAATTACGTAGTTGTATCGAGTAAGGTTAGGTCGTCGTATAGCGTGCTTTTTATTCGATTTGGTGATGTTTGAAAATTCTGGTTTTTGAAAGGTCGAAATTTAATCGAAAAATCGAACGTCGTAGAAATTTCGTTTATGTGTTCTAAATTGTTCTTATGTATTTGGTGGTTGCGCGTATATGTTTTTTTCGGTGAAAATGTTCGAGTTAGTCGAGTTTCGGGCATTTCGGAAAAGTTACAGCAAGTGTGTAAATTGAGAAATCTGATTTTTTTGAGAAAACAGGGCTATGAATCGATACATAACAGCTATGTATCGATACGAAATGGTTTATGTATCGATACATAACCCCTATGCATCGATACATATTGTGAAAATTGGGAAAAACAACATTTTCACTACAGCATGTGTCGACACATGCGTGCTATGTATCGATACATGAGGTCTTTTTGTATCGATACATAAAGCCTATGTATCGATACATACTGTGCTGAACCATAAAATTCTGGTTTGTCGGGAAACTTCGGAAATTCATATCTCTTGAACCGTAAGTCGGTTTTGACCCCCGTTCGAAGCGTTGGGAAGCTAACGAGATTTTCTTTCTAGGAAAAATAGTTTTGAGGTCTAAACCTGGTCCAATTGGAACAGTATTTTCGAACCGTTTCGTAGTGTCGGGCCTCTGGTTTATGTTTTTGCGTTATTTTGAAATATACATATCTTCTTCGTTGTTTATCGGATTTAGGTGTTCTTTATATCGAATCGAAGCTGTGGATGAGTACTCTTCGATGATGATGGAAAATATTATTTTTAGTCGACTTTTAACCAACTTTTCTGGTAAACCGTAAATCGAATTGTTTGGTTATTTGTGAAAACGTTCGGTTGCCGTTTGGCACAATTGATGTGAATGTATGTGGATTGTGTGTGACGAATGCATGACTATATTGTGAATATGTATGCATGTCAAGAGTGTCATGAGTCATGTTGTATGTGAAGCATCATGATTGCATTCTTGCATTGTGGGGTTCTAAGATGAATCCGTTGTAACGTCGTAAGCCTTTTGAGAGGTGGGGGCGATGATTACAAATGATTGTAAGCCTTTTGAGAGGTGGGAGCAATCGGATTGTAAGCCTTTTGAGAGGTGGGGGCAATCCATAAACATTGTAAGCCTTTTGAGAGGTGGTAGCAATGGGTGAACATCGTATGCCCGACGGGGAGTTACACTAAGTAACGAGCGATGGTTCCAATAAGTTCTTCAATTGAACTTGAGATGAAATGAGTCGGTACCCGCATTGCATTTGCATAGAGTCGTGAGTCGGTCTCTATGATTTGCATTGGTCATCCTTGTATTTGTGCATGGGTGAATGAACATGAATATATGTGGTTATGTTGAATGATAAGCATTGTGATGAATATGCTTGGTTTTGTATATAATATATATATATATA
Organism: Lathyrus tuberosus; assembly: GCA_022829125.1. Classification (NCBI taxonomy): domain Eukaryota; kingdom Viridiplantae; phylum Streptophyta; class Magnoliopsida; order Fabales; family Fabaceae; genus Lathyrus; species Lathyrus tuberosus. The sequence goes on along the minus strand of JALAZF010000274.1, from coordinate 1,009,592 downwards.
TATATATATATATATATATATATATATATATATATATATATATATGCCTTGCGATGTATATTGAATGGGATGTGATGAATTGTGATAAGAATTGTATCATTGTAATGATGCATTGAAGAATGAATATAATATGTATGTTTATGGGGAATGGTAGAATGGTGAGAATGTGTTATGTGTATACTTTTGTGTTGAGATATATGATTATATAATATTTCTCACCCTTCTGCTGTTTTATGATGCTCTACGAGGCATTGCAGATTAGGTATCTGGTGGTCGTTTGTGAAGTGTGTCTTCATACCTTTTTGGTCGGTTGGCTCTGATATGTAGCACCGGGTAGCTAGGACGTTTTGATCTTATTGTGATACATTTGCATATGTATCTTGCTGATGAATTTGTGTATATAAACATGATGTATATATATGTATATGTTGATGTATATATGTGGTTGTTATTCAATATTTTAGATGTTTCCGCTTTTATTCTAAATATTGAGATGTGGGTATAAGGACTGAGATCCTTTGTTGTTTGAAAGTTACCCCACTGTTGCATATCTTTGTGAGCAGGTGTTGTATGTGTTTAATTTCAAGCATAATGTGACATACCTTTTTATGCCGTGTTTACAATTATACTCTGATGAAATTTCCAATACGTGCCTAAATGATTTATTTGATTATTTGGGGGTATAGAAAGGGGGTGTTACATTAAGTGGTATCAGAGCCAAGGTTGAGTCAGTCGTGTCTGTCTCGTTGTTGTGTTGGTTGAACTGTTGTTTAACCTTTGTTGTTATTTTTGGGAGTGATCAGAATATGGCTGGTAGAAACGATAATGCGATGGCTGCTGCTATGGAAGCATTGGCTAGGGCGGTGCAGGGTGCGCCGAATGTAAGTGCTAATGAAGAGTTCAGGAAGAATCAACCATCGGTCTTCAAAGGAAGATTTGATCCTGATGGTGCTCAACTTTGGCTGAAAGAGATTGAAAGAATCTTCAGAGTCATGGATTGTGCGGAAGAGAATAAGGTGAGGCTTGGATCTCACATGCTGAGGGAAGAAGCCGACGATTGGTGGGTCGGTATGCGTGAAATTCTTGAGGTGGATAATGAAGAGGTAACTTGGGAATTGTTTCGTACCGAGTTTTTGCTGAAGTATTACCCTGAAAGTGTGAAAGGGAAGAAAGAGATGGAATTCCTGGAATTGAAACAAGGTGGTATGTCAGTGGTGGACTATACTCCTAAGTTTGTGGAATTGGTTCAATTTCATTCTCATTATGCTGCGATTACTGCTGAGTTCTCAAAGTGTATTAAATATGAGAATGGGTTGCGTCCTGAGATTAAGCAAGCTGTGGGATATCAAAGGATTAGGAGGTTTTCGGATTTGACTGAATGTTGTAGAATCTTCGAGGAAGATAGCAAAGCTCGTTCTACACATTACAAGAGTGTGAATGAGAGGAGAGGGAAACAGCAAGCTAGAAGTGGACCTTATGTGACCCCCGCTGATAAGGGTAAATATAAGGGAAACTTTGATAAGAGATCTAGAGGAGGAAGTTCTGGGTTCATTAAGTGTTTCAATTGTGGTGGAATGGGTCATAAAGCAACTGAGTGTAGGAAGGCCGTTGGGAGATGTTCTAACTGTGGAGGTATTGGGCATTCTACTGCTGAGTGTAGGAGGAATATGGTGAAGTGTTTTAACTGTGGAGAAGTGGGTCACATTAGTACTAAGTGTACTAAGCCGAAACAAGCTCAAGCGGGCGGAAAGGTGTTTGCATTGGCGGGGACTCAGACCACTAGTGCAGACCGTTTGATTAAAGGTACATGCTTTATTAATAGTACACCTTTAGTTGCTGTTATTGATACAGGAGCGACTCATTCGTTTATTTCGTCTGAGTGCGCGAAGCGTTTGAATGTTGCGTTGTCTTTGATGGGTATTGAGATGGTTATTGAGACTCCTGCTTCAGGGTCGGTAACTACGTCTTTGGTGTGTGTAAGTTGTCCTTTGACCATTTATGGTAAAGACTTCATTATGGATTTAGTGTGTTTGCCGTTGGAGGGATTGGATGTAATCTTGGGTATGAACTGGTTGCAATTTAATCGAGTTCATATAGATTGCTATCATAAGTTGGTAAGGTTTCCTTCTTTGGAAGATAATGAAGATGAGAGTTTTCTATCTACTAAAGAGTTGAAGAAACTTTTAGAGGATGAAGCTCAATTGTTTGGTTTGTTTGCATCATTGTCAGTGGAGAGTAAGATTGGTATTGATGTGTTTCCAGTGGTGTGTGATTTTCCAGAAGTGTTTCCGGAGGATATTACGGATGTACCGCCGGAAAGAGAAGTTGAGTTCTCTATTGATCTAGTTCCTGGCACTAGACCGATTTCGATGGCACCGTATCGTATGTCGGCATCGGAGTTGATAGAATTGAAGAAGCAGTTGAATGACTTTTTGGACAAAAGATTTATAAGGCCAAGTGTTTCTCCTTGGGGTGCTCCGGTATTGTTGGTAAAGAAAAAGGATGGAAGTATGCGGTTATGTATTGATTATCGACAGTTGAACAAGGTGACAATTAAGAACAAGTATCCGCTTCCAAGGATTGATGATTTGATGGACCAATTGGTTGGTGCGCGTGTCTTTAGCAAGATTGATTTGAGATCGGGATATCACCAAATTCGTGTGAAAAGCGAGGATATTCAGAAGACGACATTTAGGACACGGTATGGTCATTACGAATATTCTGTGATGCCATTCGGGGTTTCTAATGCGCCGGGGGTGTTTATGGAATACATGAATCGTATTTTTCATGAACAGTTGGATCGTTTTGTGGTTGTGTTCATCGATGATATTTTGATTTATTCTAAGTCTCAAGAAGAGCATGAAGAGCATTTGAGAATTGTGTTGCAAATTTTGAGAGAGAAACAATTATATGCTAAGTTGTCAAAATGTGACTTTTGGCTATCGGAAGTAAGTTTTCTTAGACATGTTATCTCCGGGAGTGGTATTAGTGTTGATCCATCTAAGATTGATGCGGTGATGCAGTGGGAGACTCTTAGGTCGGTTACGGAGATTCGAAGCTTTTTAGGCTTGGCGGGTTATTATCGGAGGTTTATTGAAGGATTTTCGAAGTTGGCACTTCCGTTAACGCAATTGACTTGTAAAGGAAAGGCTTTCATTTGGGATATAGATTGAAAAAGAGTTTCATTGAGCTAAAAAGAAGGTTGACAACGGCTCCGATCTTGATTTTGCCGAATCCTAATGAACCATTTATTGTATATTGTGATGCTTCATTGATTGGTTTAGGTAGTGTTTTGATGCAAGATGGAAAAGTTGTGGCATATGCTTCAAGACAATTGAGAGTGCTTGAAAAGAATTATCCTACGCATGACTTGGAGTTAGCGGCGGTGGTGTTTGTTTTGAAAATTTGGAGGCATTACCTTTATGGTGCAAGATTTGAAGTTTTTAGTGATCATAAAAGCTTAAGATATTTATTTGATCAGAAAGAATTGAACATGAGACAACGAAGATGGTTAGAGCTTTTGAAGGATTTTGATTTTAGTTTGAATTACCATCCGGGTAAGGCGAATGTGGTAGCCGATGCCTTAAGTCGAAAGTTGTTACATATGTCCGCATTAATGATGACAGAATGGGAACTTTTGGAGGATTTTAGAGATTTGAGTTTGGTTTGTGAAATGACGCCGCGAAGTGTGAGACTTGGTATGTTACATGTTACGAATGATTTTCTTGCAACGGTTAGTGAAAAGCAAAAGTTGGATTTGAAGTTCGTTGATTTAATGATAAATGAGAATGAGGATTTCAAGGTTGATAACTTTGGAGTTTTGAGATTCCGTGGTCGTATTTGTATTCTCGACGACGCGGAGTTGAAAAAGATGATTTTAGAGGAAGGACACTGAAGTAATTTAAGTATTCATCCGGGTGCGAATAAGATGTATCAAGATTTGAAGAAGATCTTTTGGTGGTCCGGTTTAAAGAGGGATGTTGCTTGATTTGTGTATGCGTGTTTGACTTGTCAAAAGTCGAAGGTGGAACATCAGAAGCCTAGTGGTTTGTTGCAACTGTTGGATATTCCGGAATGGAAATGGGATAGTATATCGATGGATTTTGTAACGGGATTGCCGAATACGCAAAGAGGTCATAATGCTATTTGGGTGATTGTTGATAGGCTTACTAAATCTGCTCACTTTATTCCAATTGACATTAGTTATCCTTTGGAGAAGTTAGCCGAGATTTATGTTCGTGTGATTGTGAAGTTACATGGTGTTCCTAAGAGTATTGTATCGGATAGAGATCCGAGATTTACATCGAGATTTTGGGTGAGTTTACAAGAGGCTTTGGGTTCTAAGCTAAGATTGAGTTCGGCTTAGCATCCACAAACAGATGGTCAAACCGAGAGGACGATTCAATCGTTGGAGGATTTGTTGCGTGCTTGTGTGCTAGAGCAAGGTGGTGCTTGGGATAGTTATTTAGCGTTGATTGAGTTCACCTATAATAACAGTTTTCATTCGAGTATTGGTATGGCACCATTTGAGGCTTTGTATGGCCGGAGATGTCGAACACCTTTGTGTTGGCATGAAACGGGTGAGAGGGCGATTGTTGGACCGGAATTAGTACAAGAAACGGCGGAGAAGGTGAAGTTTATTCGGGAGAAGATGAAAGCTTCTCAAAGTAGACAAAAGAGCTATCATGACAAGAGAAGGAAGGATCTTGAGTTTCAAGAAGGCGACCATGTGTTTTTGAGGGTTACACCGGTTACGGGTGTGGGTCGTGCTTTGAAGTCGAAGAAGTTGACTTCTCGTTTTATTGGTCCGCATCAGATTACTGCACGTGTTGGCGCTGTGGCTTATCGTGTGGCGTTGCCTCCGAATCTTTCGAATTTGCATGACGTTTTCCATGTTTCGCAACTTCGGAAGTATGTTCCGGATCCGTCACATATTATTCCTATGGACGAGGTAGAAGTGAGAGATAATCTTACGGTTGAAGTTTTACCGATTAAGATTTTGGATCGTGAAGTTAAGAAGCTAAGAGGCAAGGATATTGCGCTTGTGAAAGTGGCGTGGGGAGGCGCTTCAGAAGGCAATATGACTTGGGAATTGGAAAGTGGGATGCGCGAGTCGTATCCGGAGTTGTTTGAATCAGGTAATATTTTCGAGGACGAAAATTTCAAAAGTGGGGGAGAGTTGTAACAGCCCGATTTTGATATTTCCATTTTTTTGTGTTGATTGATTCTATTTGGTTGAGTCTTTTATTTAATTGGGCAATAATTATGTTATTTGTGATATTGGTGTGTGAATATGTTATGTTTGCATATTATGTGATTTTACCGTTTTTGAGAGTTTGCGGGGAATATTAGATTGGAGGGTATTTTAGATATTTCACATTTAATGATAGTTAGTTAGTTAGTAGATATTTTGAGAAAATATAAAGAAATAGAAAGAAAGAAAAGTATAAGAAAGAAAAAGAATAGAAATAGAAAGTTAGAGGTGAGAAAGAGAGAAAAACAGAATTTTGAGAGAAAAAGGAGAAAAGAGAAGAGCAAAGAGAAAAGTGTGGAAAATCACCAAGATCAATCTTTCGGAGTCGATTTAATCGGGTAAGGGTGTGAAACATTGTTATCCTAACTTTGTGTATGATTATGTATGTGTTTTGTGTGGAGGTTTTGGTTGGTTTCCATATGTTTTCGTTTATGTCGTATTTGACGAAATCAATAGAAACCAATGTTTTTACGGTCGAAAAGTCGTATAAATACATGTGTTGGTTGGCTATATGTATGTGAGCTGCTGTTTAAAGTTTCATGAAGTTTGGTTATGTTTCGGTTAGTTTTCAGTATGTTTCCGTTGTTGTTTCCGTTTAGGTCGAATTGTAGGAAATCGATAGAAACCGATGTTTTCACGGTTGAATTTTGAAATAAATTACTTAGTTGTATCGAGTAAGGTTAGGTCGTCGTATAGCGTGCTTTTTATTCGATTTGGTGATGTTTGAAAATTCTGGTTTTTGAAAGGTCGAAATTTAATCGAAAAATTGAACGTCGTAGAAATTTCGTTTATGTGTTCTAAATTGTTCTTATGTATTTGGTGGTTGCGCGTATATGTTTGTTTCGGTGAAAATGTTCGAGTTAGTCGAGTTTCGGGCATTTCGGAAAAGTTACAGCAAGTGTGTAAATTGAGAAATCTGATTTTTTTGAGAAAAACAGGGCTATGAATTGATACATAACAGCTATGTATCGATACGAAATGGTTTATGTATCGATACATAACCCCTATGCATCGATACATATTGTGAAAATTGGGAAAAACAGCATTTTCACTACAGCATGTGTCGACACATGCGTGCTATGTATCGATACATGAGGTCTTTTTGTATCGATACATAAAGCCTATGTATCGATACATACTGTGCTGAACCATAAAATTCTGGTTTGTCGGGAAACTTCGGAAATTCATATCTCTTGAACCGTAAGTCGGTTTTGACCCCCGTTCGAAGCGTTGGGAAGCTAACGAGATTTTCTTTCTAGGAAAAATAGTTTTGAGGTCTAAACCTGGTCCAATTGGAACAGTATTTTCGAACCGTTTCGTAGTGTCGGGCCTCTGGTTTATGTTTTTGCGTTATTTTGAAATATACATATCTTCTTCGTTGTTTATCGGATTTAAGTGTTCTTTATATCGAATCGAAGCTGTGGATGAGTACTCTTCGATGATGATGGAACATATTATTTTTAGTCGACTTTTAACCGACTTTTCTGGTAAACCGTAAATCGAATTGTTTGGTTATTTGTGAAAACGTTCGGTTGCCGTTTGGCACAATTGATGTGAATGTATGTGGATTGTGTGTGATGAATGCATGACTATATTGTGAATATGTATGCATGTCAAGAGTGTCATGAGTCATGTTGTATGTGAAGCATCATGATTGCATTCTTGCATTGTGGGGTTCTAAGATGAACCCGTTGTAACGTCGTAAGCCTTTTGAGAGGTGGGGGCGATGATTACAAACGATTGTAAGCCTTTTGAGAGGTGGGAGCAATCGGATTGTAAGCCTTTTGAGAGGTGGGGGCAATCCATAAACATTGTAAGCCTTTTGAGAGGTGGTAGCAATGGGTGAACATCGTATGCCCGACGGGGAGTTACACTAAGTAACGAGCGATGGTTCCAATAAGTTCTTCAATTGAACTTGAGATGAAATGAGTCGGTACCCGCATTGCATTTGCATAGAGTCGTGAGTCGGTCTCTATGATTTGCATTGGTCATCCTTGTATTTGTGCATGGGTGAATGAACATGAATATATGTGGTTATGTTGAATGATAAGCATTGTGATGAATATGCTTGGTTTTGTATATAATATATATATATATATATATATATATATATATATATATATATATATATATATATATATATATATATATATATATATATATATATGCCTTGCGATGTATATTGAATGGGATGTGATGAATTGTGATAAGAATTGTATCATTGTAATGATGCATTGAAGAATGAATATAATATGTATGTTTATGTGGAATGGTAGAATGGTGAGAATGTGTTATGTGTATACTTTTGTGTTGAGATATATGATTATATGCATTGTTATTATGATAATATTTCTCACCCTTCTGCTGTTTTATGATGCTCTACGAGGCATTGCAGATTAGGTATCTGGTGGTCGTTTGTGAAGTGTGTCTTCATACCTTTTTGGTCGGTTGGCTCTGATATGTAGCACCGGGTAGCTAGGACGTTTTGATCTTATTGTGATACATTTGCATATGTATCTTGCTGATGAATTTGTGTATATAAACATGATGTATATATATGTATATGTTGATGTATATATGTGGTTGTTATTCAATATTTTAGATGTTTCCGCTTTTATTCTAAATATTGAGATGTGGGTATAAGGACTGAGATCCTTTGTTGTTTGAAAGTTACCCCACTGTTGCATATCTTTGTGAGCAGGTGTTGTATGTGTTTAATTTCAAGCATAATGTGACATACCTTTTTATGTCGTGTTTACAATTATACTCTGATGAAATTTCCAATACGTGCCTAAATGATTTATTTGATTATTTGGGGGTATAGAAAGGGGGTGTTACAGTGATCACTCAAATGAGTTAGCATTTCCCTCAAGTATCATATCATGCATCAACTATAGAAATATTTTGCACTTCATCTAAACAATGCCACAATATACATAATCATTCATGGATCTCTAAGCTCTTTGTTTTTTGTTATATCATGGCTGAGCTATAAGAATCTGGGTTTTTCTGGGATTCAAATGTGCCTATCAAATAAGAGAGTAATATTTGATATTTTATTTTTGGTTTTCATAAGTTCTATTTTTCTTTTTCACTTTTACCACTTCTTATTTTGATGACTTTTTTAACCTTTGGCATTTTTGGCTTTTCTTTATTTTTCTTTTTGTTTGTTAAATGACATTCTTTTTCTCTGATCACAATCACCGTTTACTACTTAATTTCTTTTTTATTTTTCAAACATTTCCTCCCTTCCCATATTTGTCATTTTTGTACACTCTTAGAATTCCGACACTCTCCTATCTTTAAGACAAGATATGAACATTATTTTTGTTTAGAAATCGGCACATGGTTTTAATTTTTTATAAACAATTTTTCCCAAGTTTTAAGACTTAAATTGGTTATAATTTGACCAAACCCTCACAAGGTATGTTTTTTGGTCACGTAGTTTTTCACTCAATAAACAAACAATACCGTGATCATATCTATGACGTCATATATATTATCAAGTAATATCAAGAATGGTGCAAAATTATCATAGATAGAATGCAAATCTACACTCGTTAATTTATGTATCACATGAGGTATGCACTCATGTCATTTTGTTTTAGGCTTATGATTCTTGACTTACATTGACATGTTTTCACCAATTTGAATTAAGAAACCAATTTATGGTCGTGTTATTAATTTTAAGATATTCATAATACTAATCATGAATGAAGCATTTAAAAGAAAAAACTTTTTATCATGCCATTTGAATTTGTCCTTATCCTTAACTTTAATTCATCTACATTTAGATTTTCAAATTATTTGAACTATTTGTGAATCAAAAATTTCATACAAAAATTTTAAATTTATTTAACTAGTACTTAAATAAACCAATTAAAATCACAGATTTTTTTGGTGTGTATGCTCTATTTCTTATTTCCATTGCATTCCACCTCCTGCATGAAAGTTTGGCCTGCCCTAAGGTCATCTGGATTGGGTTGATTCTTTTATGGTTCATCTTATTCTTAATTGATTTTGTAATAACCTTAATTTGGCTAAGAGTGATTATAATGATGAATGGTTAATTGATGAGGAATTAGTAGTTCTATTCTAGTCCTAATCTCTTATTTAGATTCGAGTGACATTAATTAGTGATAAGAGTTTATGTGCAATGGAAATCTTGTCTTTTCATTAGCCATTTAAAAACCCGAGATTGAGGAGAAAAACCTCATTTCCTGTTCATGTTTATCTATATTTAAAAAATCGTAACATTTGTAAGCGAGAAGAAGAGACTAGGGCTCGGGGGAGAAAAGAAGGAGGGGAATGATTGAATCCTGCGTTGCAAAGGTACATGTACGTACCCAGTACCCGGTACGGGTACTGGTACAAAATATGACATTTTTAGAAAAACCAAGGTACGGGTACACGAGTATATATCAATATGTGATCTTATTTCTCTCAATAGAAGATGAAGAATTTGGTTGTGCAAGGAGTTACACTGGAATGGATTGATGTTTAGGGATTGAATATCCAAAAGTTATTCACCATTTCTTTGGTTTCAAGATCCATCGATCTTGCAACGAATCAAATTGACCAAACTCTACATCAGCACTTGAAAACCCCCTTAAAAAAAGCCTATAACTATATCATTAGAAGATAAAAATTGTGTTCGCGAACCCAATATATATCCAATATGTATTCGCTGAAGTACCAACTTAAAAAAAAATAAAAAAAATAGGTACGGTGTCGGTACAAAAAAATACGAGTACCGTACGCGTACCGGTACCTGGTGCGTACCCGACACTAGTACTCTATCTAAAATGATGTACCCATGCTTCACTGATTGAATCCAAGGATCATTCCCTTTGCATGTGTAGATTCTTGAAGCTTATGGAGTTAAGAAACTAAGGGAATATCTTGAATAGCATATTCACCATCACCATCTAATCTTCATCTTCAATTCATGTTTAATTGCAAGGTGGGGTTCTAATCTTAGGTTATGATCTTGGGGAGCCCAGAAAATTAATGCATGTGTGTCGGGGGAGGTTTTATAGACTACTAAGGTTCTTGAGGGTTTCTTACTTAAGTTCATGAAAAATGCATGTTATTGTGATGTTCTAGAGCCTTGATGATTATCATGATTAGTTAGGGCTTCTCTTAATTATTTGTTACTAAAAGTAAAATTGCATGCTTGTTTGATGGCTGTTTTTGAAATTATGTAATAAAATAGAACATGAGAATTACCCACAAAAATTGTAGGTTACCCATGAAAAGGTCGTGGGTACTTTCAAAAAATTTATAACATTTTGTTCTGGGAAAAACACGGTTTGTGTCCACTAACATGGGGGACACGTGTTGCCCTCTGGAATTAGTATGGGGCAGACCCAAGACCAACGCGGCCTGTGTTGGATGACACGGTGGAACCGTGTTGGCCCTTATTTTTACTAAAGGAAGGGTTGGGTTGGGCACTTCACACCTGTTTTGGGTGGCACGGCTTGTCCGTGTTGACCCCAATTTTGGGTGGTCACCTTATTCGTTCCAACGGAGCCATAACGATCTGAGTACCCTATTGAAATATATTGAGTTGGAATTGCATGACAACCTTTTGGTTGATTAATAATAGAATAATTATTGATGAATCATGAATTGGTTTAATTGAAATGATAAATTAAAATGAATATACGAATGAGCGAGAACTCTAGTGGTTTATTAGAAGTACATAGTTGTACATTTACTTGTGTATGAGCATTTTATCCATGTGCATGTATCAAAACACACTCTTAAAATGGGGTGTAATGCGGTGATATGATTTGAGTACATCTATTTGCATTCCAAAGATAAGGGCGTAATACGGTGAGGTTATTTGAGTACATCAACTGTGTAACTGTTCATGTTGTTATAAATAGAAGACATAAAATGAGGAAATACATCATGCCATAATTTGTGACAGAATCGAATTAAGGGTTAGGAAACACATAATTAGTTGTGAATATAATGGCTTTATAGTGCATTTGGTGCCTAAACAATTAGCACCCTGTTTTATATTGAAATGGTAAGAAGTACAACCATTTATAATCCATATAATTAATAAGTGTGCATGTGATTGTGATGAATAAACAATAGCACATTTGAACTTCAAGATTAAGTTTCTATTTAATTCTAATATTATCATTTTATGAACAAATAAGGATTGTGTGGTTTATGCTTGCTTTGGTAGTCACAACCATATCTAATGTTATCACCATCTGTGTTCATAACATCAAAACATTCAAATTATTATGCATCAAATATCTTATCATGAATATTAGATGATATTTGTTCCACAACTTCAAAACCTTCAAATTTATGTGTTCACATCTCTTCCAACACAACTCTTTTAACAACAACTCGAACATCAACTCTTTGAATCTAACTCGAATGAAGCTTTATCATCATGTTTTTGGTACATAACTCACATTATCCTCTTAGAAATGTTAGTTTTGTTTTTGTGAATAACTTATTGCTTATATATTATGTTTAGAGAGGTTATTTTGATTATGATGATAAAAATGTTGTTTTTTTTTAATAGTGTTAGTTTGAAAAAATGGTGTCGCTAATAACTAAAATGTTGATAGAGATGTTATTCTTCTTAAATAGTGTTAATTTTAGAAAATGGTGTCACTGACCACTGAACATTTTATAGAAATATTGTTTTTCTTGAATAGTGTTAGTTTGAGAAAATAATGTCATTGACCAATGACATATTGTTGGAAATGTTTTCTTTTTCGAAATGTTAATTTTCTTGAATAATGTTAGTTTGAGAATATGTAAAACTCTACTTATCTAAATATTGATATTGTTTAATGTATGCTCTTAAATATTTGTTACACTTAAAGTACAATAAACTATGTTTTGTTTATTTTTATTTTTCTCGATCCTTGCTATAGGCTTGACTAGTATATTTTTTTTAAAGAACTACTAGTATAGTAAAATGTTGATATACGTTGTAGGTTTTGTTTCAAGCTAAATGTTCTTTGGAAGTGTACCATGAGTATAATATAGTTCATATGCATTAGGTGCCTTAACAGAGATTTGTTGATTAGTGTTGTTGCTGAGTAGTATAGTTCTTGTTTACACAGAGATATGTGATTTGACCAACACCTCTCATACAACTTCTACTAAAACTAAAAATAAAATAAAAAGTAGAGGTGTCACAATGATGACCAAGGTGTAAAAGTCACACGAATGCGGTGTTCGCTTCCCGATTGTTATTTGTCAAAGAACTGGTAAGGCTTATGGTGAACATGATGATAATTTTAGGATTTACTTGTCAGTACAAGGTATGTGAAAAGTCAACATTTTCGTAGATAATTGTCATGAAGTTTCGTACGATTTGAAATATCAAATATGGACCAATATTATGGTATTTATTTTAAATTTTATGATTTATTTTACAAGTATATATGACTATTTTTTTGTTTAATACTAATATCTATTCTATTATGTAAACATAGGAAGTGTTTATTATTCTATAAGATGATATGGTGAAAAAAATGGATTGGATATGCTGGTGAGCGTTGGAGGTGCTTTAAGACCCAACTCATAAGTGATTATATTACAAATCTAAAGCTTAACTTAAAAGAAAAGGAAAATATGGCAAGAAATATCTACCCACATAGATTGTCTTGTGGACGATATGATAAACTAGAATAGACAATGATTAAAGAAAAAAGAAAACAAAGAGAACTAGAGATGAGACATCCTTCTAGAAGCCTTGACCATAGCCTATCTCCACCATCAAGTCATGAGAAATGGAAGATGGCACGTTAAAGACCATGAGGCGAGGTAACATGAGAGGTTACGCGCAGAGTTGCTGAAAAGATTGTAAGTAGATACTTTTTTCAACATTACTTATTTTAGTTAATTAAATTTTGTAAAGATGAACTTTTTTTTGTGTTGTAGGATTTACTGATTAAAATATTCAAAGATGGTAGTTTTGTTCCACAAGAACGTCATGACATATTGGTATAAGCGATTGTAAAAGGAGAGCATGGTGGGCGTGCCCGTGGTCTTGGAAGAGGCATCGACCTGAGGTTATTTTTGGATCATTTTAAAAAAGTAACGAAGTAATCTGTAAGCTAAGTAAGAAACTGAAAATATATCAAAGGGTGAGTGAGAAAGTACAAGAAGTATTAGAAAAGGAGCTGGAGAAGATGACTAAGAAGGTGAGGGAGAGAATGACTCACGAGGAACGTTAAAAGGTGTATCAAGAGGAGAAGTAAATGTTAATCTAAAAGGTGAAAAGGATGATCCAAGAGAACCTATAGGTGGTTCATCAGAAAGAGCGAGAGAGGTTGACTGAGGTGGAGTGAGAGGAGTTGACCGAGAATATGAGGTAGAAGTGTACCCGAGATGTGATTGAGGTAAGTATATGTTTGGTTCAAAATATTTGTGTTGTGTGTTGTTGTTGTTTGTGTATTTAAATTTATGTATTATGTTGCGGTTGTTTTTATGATACAACAATTGAAATCAATGGGTGTACGCATTCTCCCATATTTAAATCAGTTAGAAATTGCCCAGAAAGTAGATGAGAAAGTTATTTTGTGTGGTGCAAGAACCAAAGTTAGTTGTTCTTCCCCCACAACACAATATCGACAACATAATACATCAACCAGATAACATGCAAAGACATTCAAGGTTGGTAGAGGAAAAGTCTGACATCTTCGTGATGTCACTAAAACATGAACCAAGTCAAATACATATCCTTGGGAGTAATTATGTTTTAGGATATTTTGAAGGGAGATACTTGGTTGGACATAACCATACTACAATTATGGTGCACGTAAGTACATATTTATGGTGATTTAAAATTTATATTCATTGTTCTCTAATACTTTTACATCAAGATTTAACTTTTGCGTTAACTTTTAGATACATGGATGAGATATGTGTTGAAAAGGACTCAATAAAGTATTGTTTGTTAGACCCATTCAATATTCAATTTGAACAATAGGGACCAAACACGTACATACAAAATAAGTTGATTCATGAGAAAAAAGAATTTTGCATCGAACCGTTTTACCATGCGTAAGTATATATGAATTTGTGTTTTCTTTTCTAAATCAATTTTATACATAATATTATTTATTCTGGATGTTTTATACAGTACACATTAGCAACTAGTTATTATATGTCCCAGGAAAAATAATGTAATTGTGCTATGCTCGTTACACTATGAGCTTTATTTAGTGATGCTAGACGTTTTGAGCGCGTAACTGATATTATTTGTAATACTAAAATTTTACCTTTAGTTTTGAATAGTTTTTATTTATGTTTAATTTTTACCAACATGTTGAGATATGGAGGGATACCATTTGATGCATCTTAAAAAAGGTAAAACACCAAAGTTCTTTACCCCAAAAGTAAGCATTATTTGTATTTTTTGACATTCTTTTATTTTCGCTGTCTTACTTGTACTTTCTATGTATTAATATCTATATGAAAATTATTTGTAGTCGCGAAAAACAACTTAATGATATTCATGTGGATACTATGTTACGAAAAATATGTTTGATATTGTCACTAGATGCATTAGTAATTCATGGTTTAAGGTTTTAATACACATGTAATTTTTTCTATATGTTAAGTCAATGTAGTTGTTGTTAGCTAGTAAGAGGTTTATGTTTAAATTTTGTTGAAATATAATAGGTGTTAAACAAGCTAACACCATTCCCACAAGAAGACATAGATGACATTCGATCATGTTAGACCAGTGGCTTTCTATCTTTTTATGAATCTCAACAATACTTGTTTTTTGTTGTTGTTGTTGTAAACATTGTATATAAGTTTTCTATTACACGTGTATTTCGTTTTGTCATTATGGTTATGTTTTCATATATGTATCTAGATTCTCTTGGTGTACCATTTTGGATATGTGTACATTTGATTTTGTAAACAATGTAATTTGGTACACTGTATATATTTGATTATGTTATGTTCTGTTATAAAATAAAATGTTCTGATCTGTCATAAAATTTGTATATAGTTTTTGTCTAAAAAGTTACATATCAAATTAAAATTTAAAACAAAATATAAATGTATAAAAAATATGTTTTACCTCGGTTATTAAATCAAACCGAAGTAAAGATATACTTTTCCCTCAGATAATAACAGAAACCGAGAGTTTTGTGGCACACACTTTATAATTTTAAAAATACAAAAATGTTGTTGCTTAAGATCAAAATGCTATTTTCCCACGTTGAATATACAACCGAGGAAAAAAGTGGCGAGTTTTAATGACGCTCTTCGTTACGTCGCATGTGAAATCGAGGTAAACCCCTTTTTCAACCGAGGTAAAATATATTTTTTGTAGTAGTGATCACTCAACTGAGTTAGCATTTCCCTCACGTATCATATCATGCATCAACTATAGAAATATTTTGCACTTCATCTAAGCAATGCCACAATATACATAATCATTCATGGATCACTAAGTTCTTTGTTTTTTGTTATAACATGGTTGAGCTATAAGAATCTGGGTTTTTCTGGGATTCAAATGTGCCTATCAAATAAGAGAGTAATATTTGATATTTTATTTTTGGTTTTCATAAGTTCTATTTTTCTTTTTCACTTTTACCACTTCTTATTTTGATGACTTTTTTAACCTTTGGCATTTTTGGCTTTTCTTTATTTTTCTTTTTGTTTGTTAAATGACATTCTTTTTCTCTGATCACAATCACCGTTTACTACTTAATTTCTTTTTTATTTTTCAAACATTTCCTCCCTTCCCATATTTGTCATTTTTGTACACTCTTAGAATTCCGACACTCTCCTATCTTTAAGACAAGATATGAACATTATTTTTGTTTAGAAATCGGCACATGGTTTTAATTTTTTATAAACAATTTTTCCCAAGTTTTAAGACTTAAATTGGTTATAATTTGACCAAACCCTCACAAGGTATGTTTTTTGGTCACGTAGTTTTTCACTCAATAAACAAACAATACCGTGATCATATCTATGACGTCATATATATTATCAAGTAATATCAAGAATGGTGCAAAATTATCATAGATAGAATGCAAATCTACACTCGTTAATTTATGTATCACATGAGGTATGCACTCATGTCATTTTGTTTTAGGCTTATGATTATTGACTTACATTGACATGTTTTCACCAATTTGAATTAAGAAACCAATTTATGGTCGTGTTATTAATTTTAAGATATTCATAATACTAATCATGAATGAAGCATTTAAAAGAAAAAACTTTTTATCATGCCATTTGAATTTGTCCTTATCCTTAACTTTAATTCATCTACATTTAGATTTTCAAATTATTTGAACTATTTGTGAATCAAAAATTTCATACAAAAATTTTAAATTTATTTAACTAGTACTTAAATAAACCAATTAAAATCACAGATTTTTTTGGTGTGTATGCTCTATTTCTTATTTCCATTGCATTCCACCTCCTGCATGAAAGTTTGGCCTGCCCTAAGGTCATCTGGATTGGGTTGATTCTTTTATGGTTCATCTTATTCTTAATTGATTTTGTAATAACCTTAATTTGGCTAAGAGTGATTATAATGATGAATGGTTAATTGATGAGGAATTAGTAGTTCTATTCTAGTCCTAATCTCTTATTTAGATTCGAGTGACATTAATTAGTGATAAGAGTTTATGTGCAATGGAAATCTTGTCTTTTCATTAGCCATTTAAAAACCCGAGATTGAGGAGAAAAACCTCATTTCCTGTTCATGTTTATCTATATTTAAAAAATCGTAACATTTGTAAGCGAGAAGAAGAGACTAGGGCTCGGGGGAGAAAAGAAGGAGGGGAATGATTGAATCCTGCGTTGCAAAGGTACATGTACGTACCCAGTACCCGGTACGGGTACTGGTACAAAATATGACATTTTTAGAAAAACCAAGGTACGGGTACACGAGTATATATCAATATGTGATCTTATTTCTCTCAATAGAAGATGAAGAATTTGGTTGTGCAAGGAGTTACACTGGAATGGATTGATGTTTAGGGATTGAATATCCAAAAGTTATTCACCATTTCTTTGGTTTCAAGATCCATCGATCTTGCAACGAATCAAATTGACCAAACTCTACATCAGCACTTGAAAACCCCCTTAAAAAAAGCCTATAACTATATCATTAGAAGATAAAAATTGTGTTCGCGAACCCAATATATATCCAATATGTATTCGCTGAAGTACCAACTTAAAAAAAAATAAAAAAAATAGGTACGGTGTCGGTACAAAAAAATACGAGTACCGTACGCGTACCGGTACCTGGTGCGTACCCGACACTAGTACTCTATCTAAAATGATGTACCCATGCTTCACTGATTGAATCCAAGGATCATTCCCTTTGCATGTGTAGATTCTTGAAGCTTATGGAGTTAAGAAACTAAGGGAATATCTTGAATAGCATATTCACCATCACCATCTAATCTTCATCTTCAATTCATGTTTAATTGCAAGGTGGGGTTCTAATCTTAGGTTATGATCTTGGGGAGCCCAGAAAATTAATGCATGTGTGTCGGGGGAGGTTTTATAGACTACTAAGGTTCTTGAGGGTTTCTTACTTAAGTTCATGAAAAATGCATGTTATTGTGATGTTCTAGAGCCTTGATGATTATCATGATTAGTTAGGGCTTCTCTTAATTATTTGTTACTAAAAGTAAAATTGCATGCTTGTTTGATGGCTGTTTTTGAAATTATGTAATAAAATAGAACATGAGAATTACCCACAAAAATTGTAGGTTACCCATGAAAAGGTCGTGGGTACTTTCAAAAAATTTATAACATTTTGTTCTGGGAAAAACACGGTTTGTGTCCACTAACATGGGGGACACGTGTTGCCCTCTGGAATTAGTATGGGGCAGACCCAAGACCAACGCGGCCTGTGTTGGATGACACGGTGGAACCGTGTTGGCCCTTATTTTTACTAAAGGAAGGGTTGGGTTGGGCACTTCACACCTGTTTTGGGTGGCACGGCTTGTCCGTGTTGACCCCAATTTTGGGTGGTCACCTTATTCGTTCCAACGGAGCCATAACGATCTGAGTACCCTATTGAAATATATTGAGTTGGAATTGCATGACAACCTTTTGGTTGATTAATAATAGAATAATTATTGATGAATCATGAATTGGTTTAATTGAAATGATAAATTAAAATGAATATACGAATGAGCGAGAACTCTAGTGGTTTATTAGAAGTACATAGTTGTACATTTACTTGTGTATGAGCATTTTATCCATGTGCATGTATCAAAACACACTCTTAAAATGGGGTGTAATGCGGTGATATGATTTGAGTACATCTATTTGCATTCCAAAGATAAGGGCGTAATACGGTGAGGTTATTTGAGTACATCAACTGTGTAACTGTTCATGTTGTTATAAATAGAAGACATAAAATGAGGAAATACATCATGCCATAATTTGTGACAGAATCGAATTAAGGGTTAGGAAACACATAATTAGTTGTGAATATAATGGCTTTATAGTGCATTTGGTGCCTAAACAATTAGCACCCTGTTTTATATTGAAATGGTAAGAAGTACAACCATTTATAATCCATATAATTAATAAGTGTGCATGTGATTGTGATGAATAAACAATAGCACATTTGAACTTCAAGATTAAGTTTCTATTTAATTCTAATATTATCATTTTATGAACAAATAAGGATTGTGTGGTTTATGCTTGCTTTGGTAGTCACAACCATATCTAATGTTATCACCATCTGTGTTCATAACATCAAAACATTCAAATTATTATGCATCAAATATCTTATCATGAATATTAGATGATATTTGTTCCACAACTTCAAAACCTTCAAATTTATGTGTTCACATCTCTTCCAACACAACTCTTTTAACAACAACTCGAACATCAACTCTTTGAATCTAACTCGAATGAAGCTTTATCATCATGTTTTTGGTACATAACTCACATTATCCTCTTAGAAATGTTAGTTTTGTTTTTGTGAATAACTTATTGCTTATATATTATGTTTAGAGAGGTTATTTTGATTATGATGATAAAAATGTTGTTTTTTTTTAATAGTGTTAGTTTGAAAAAATGGTGTCGCTAATAACTAAAATGTTGATAGAGATGTTATTCTTCTTAAATAGTGTTAATTTTAGAAAATGGTGTCACTGACCACTGAACATTTTATAGAAATATTGTTTTTCTTGAATAGTGTTAGTTTGAGAAAATAATGTCATTGACCAATGACATATTGTTGGAAATGTTTTCTTTTTCGAAATGTTAATTTTCTTGAATAATGTTAGTTTGAGAATATGTAAAACTCTACTTATCTAAATATTGATATTGTTTAATGTATGCTCTTAAATATTTGTTACACTTAAAGTACAATAAACTATGTTTTGTTTATTTTTATTTTTCTCGATCCTTGCTATAGGCTTGACTAGTATATTTTTTTTAAAGAACTACTAGTATAGTAAAATGTTGATATACGTTGTAGGTTTTGTTTCAAGCTAAATGTTCTTTGGAAGTGTACCATGAGTATAATATAGTTCATATGCATTAGGTGCCTTAACAGAGATTTGTTGATTAGTGTTGTTGCTGAGTAGTATAGTTCTTGTTTACACAGAGATATGTGATTTGACCAACACCTCTCATACAACTTCTACTAAAACTAAAAATAAAATAAAAAGTAGAGGTGTCACAATGATGACCAAGGTGTAAAAGTCACACGAATGCGGTGTTCGCTTCCCGATTGTTATTTGTCAAAGAACTGGTAAGGCTTATGGTGAACATGATGATAATTTTAGGATTTACTTGTCAGTACAAGGTATGTGAAAAGTCAACATTTTCGTAGATAATTGTCATGAAGTTTCGTACGATTTGAAATATCAAATATGGACCAATATTATGGTATTTATTTTAAATTTTATGATTTATTTTACAAGTATATATGACTATTTTTTTGTTTAATACTAATATCTATTCTATTATGTAAACATAGGAAGTGTTTATTATTCTATAAGATGATATGGTGAAAAAAATGGATTGGATATGCTGGTGAGCGTTGGAGGTGCTTTAAGACCCAACTCATAAGTGATTATATTACAAATCTAAAGCTTAACTTAAAAGAAAAGGAAAATATGGCAAGAAATATCTACCCACATAGATTGTCTTGTGGACGATATGATAAACTAGAATAGACAATGATTAAAGAAAAAAGAAAACAAAGAGAACTAGAGATGAGACATCCTTCTAGAAGCCTTGACCATAGCCTATCTCCACCATCAAGTCATGAGAAATGGAAGATGGCACGTTAAAGACCATGAGGCGAGGTAACATGAGAGGTTACGCGCAGAGTTGCTGAAAAGATTGTAAGTAGATACTTTTTTCAACATTACTTATTTTAGTTAATTAAATTTTGTAAAGATGAACTTTTTTTTGTGTTGTAGGATTTACTGATTAAAATATTCAAAGATGGTAGTTTTGTTCCACAAGAACGTCATGACATATTGGTATAAGCGATTGTAAAAGGAGAGCATGGTGGGCGTGCCCGTGGTCTTGGAAGAGGCATCGACCTGAGGTTATTTTTGGATCATTTTAAAAAAGTAACGAAGTAATCTGTAAGCTAAGTAAGAAACTGAAAATATATCAAAGGGTGAGTGAGAAAGTACAAGAAGTATTAGAAAAGGAGCTGGAGAAGATGACTAAGAAGGTGAGGGAGAGAATGACTCACGAGGAACGTTAAAAGGTGTATCAAGAGGAGAAGTAAATGTTAATCTAAAAGGTGAAAAGGATGATCCAAGAGAACCTATAGGTGGTTCATCAGAAAGAGCGAGAGAGGTTGACTGAGGTGGAGTGAGAGGAGTTGACCGAGAATATGAGGTAGAAGTGTACCCGAGATGTGATTGAGGTAAGTATATGTTTGGTTCAAAATATTTATGTTGTGTGTTGTTGTTGTTTGTGTATTTAAATTTATGTATTATGTTGCGGTTGTTTTTATGATACAACAATTGAAATCAATGGGTGTACGCATTCTCCCATATTTAAATCAGTTAGAAATTGCCCAGAAAGTAGATGAGAAAGTTATTTTGTGTGGTGCAAGAACCAAAGTTAGTTGTTCTTCCCCCACAACACAATATCGACAACATAATACATCAACCAGATAACATGCAAAGACATTCAAGGTTGGTAGAGGAAAAGTCTGACATCTTCGTGATGTCACTAAAACATGAACCAAGTCAAATACATATCCTTGGGAGTAATTATGTTTTAGGATATTTTGAAGGGAGATACTTGGTTGGACATAACCATACTACAATTATGGTGCACGTAAGTACATATTTATGGTGATTTAAAATTTATATTCATTGTTCTCTAATACTTTTACATCAAGATTTAACTTTTGCGTTAACTTTTAGATACATGGATGAGATATGTGTTGAAAAGGACTCAATAAAGTATTGTTTGTTAGACCCATTCAATATTCAATTTGAACAATAGGGACCAAACACGTACATACAAAATAAGTTGATTCATGAGAAAAAAGAATTTTGCATCGAACCGTTTTACCATGCGTAAGTATATATGAATTTGTGTTTTCTTTTCTAAATCAATTTTATACATAATATTATTTATTCTGGATGTTTTATACAGTACACATTAGCAACTAGTTATTATATGTCCCAGGAAAAATAATGTAATTGTGCTATGCTCGTTACACTATGAGCTTTATTTAGTGATGCTAGACGTTTTGAGCGCGTAACTGATATTATTTGTAATACTAAAATTTTACCTTTAGTTTTGAATAGTTTTTATTTATGTTTAATTTTTACCAACATGTTGAGATATGGAGGGATACCATTTGATGCATCTTAAAAAAGGTAAAACACCAAAGTTCTTTACCCCAAAAGTAAGCATTATTTGTATTTTTTGACATTCTTTTATTTTCGCTGTCTTACTTGTACTTTCTATGTATTAATATCTATATGAAAATTATTTGTAGTCGCGAAAAACAACTTAATGATATTCATGTGGATACTATGTTACGAAAAATATGTTTGATATTGTCACTAGATGCATTAGTAATTCATGGTTTAAGGTTTTAATACACATGTAATTTTTTCTATATGTTAAGTCAATGTAGTTGTTGTTAGCTAGTAAGAGGTTTATGTTTAAATTTTGTTGAAATATAATAGGTGTTAAACAAGCTAACACCATTCCCACAAGAAGACATAGATGACATTCGATCATGTTAGACCAGTGGCTTTCTATCTTTTTATGAATCTCAACAATACTTGTTTTTTGTTGTTGTTGTTGTAAACATTGTATATAAGTTTTCTATTACACGTGTATTTCGTTTTGTCATTATGGTTATGTTTTCATATATGTATATAGATTCTCTTGGTGTACCATTTTGGATATGTGTACATTTGATTTTGTAAACAATGTAATTTGGTACACTGTATATATTTGATTATGTTATGTTCTGTTATAAAATAAAATGTTCTGATCTGTCATAAAATTTGTATATAGTTTTTGTCTAAAAAGTTACATATCAAATTAAAATTTAAAACAAAATATAAATGTATAAAAAATATGTTTTACCTCGGTTATTAAATCAAACCGAAGTAAAGATATACTTTTCCCTCAGATAATAACAGAAACCGAGAGTTTTGTGGCACACACTTTATAATTTTAAAAATACAAAAATGTTGTTGCTTAAGATCAAAATGCTATTTTCCCACGTTGAATATACAACCGAGGAAAAAAGTGGCGAGTTTTAATGACGCTCTTCGTTACGTCGCATGTGAAATCGAGGTAAACCCCTTTTTCAACCGAGGTAAAATATATTTTTTGTAGTAGTGATCACTCAACTGAGTTAGCATTTCCCTCACGTATCATATCATGCATCAACTATAGAAATATTTTGCACTTCATCTAAGCAATGCCACAATATACATAATCATTCATGGATCACTAAGTTCTTTGTTTTTTGTTATAACATGGTTGAGCTATAAGAATCTGGGTTTTTCTGGGATTCAAATGTGCCTATCAGATAAGAGAGTAATATTTGATATTTTATTTTTGGTCTTCATAAGTTCTATTTTTCTTTTCCACTTTTACCACTTCTTATTTTGATGACTTTTTTAACCTTTGGCATTTTTGGCTTTTCTTTCTTTTTCTTTTTGTTTGTTAAAGGACATTCTTTTTCTCTGATCACAATCACCGTTTACTACATAATTTCTTTTTTTATTTTTCAAACATTTCCTCCCTTCCCATATTTGTCATTTTTGTACACTCTTAGAATTCCAATACTCTCCTATCTTTAAGACAAAATACGAACATTATTTTTGTTTAGAAATCGGCACATGGTTTTAATTTTTTATAAACAAATTTTCCCAAGTTTTAAGACTTAAATTGGTTATAATTTGACCAAACCCTCACAAGGTATGTTTTTTGGCCACGTAGTTTTTCACTCAATAAGCAAACAATACCGTGATCATATCTATGACATCATATATATTATCAAGTAATATCAAGAATGGTGCAAAAGTATCATAGATAGAATGCAAATCTACACTCATTAATTTATGTATCACATGAGGTATGCACTCATGTCACTTTGTTTTAGACTTATGATTCTTAACTTACATGGACATGTTTTCACCAAACAAGTGATAAATTAAAACTTTGAATTAAGCAATCAATTTATGGTCATGTTATTAATTTAAAGATATTCACAATACTATTCATGATTGAAGCATTTAAAAGAATTAACTTTTTATCATGCCATTTGATTTTGTCCTTATCCTTAACTTTGATTCATTTGCATTTAGATTTTCAAATTATTTGAATTATTTGTGAATCGAAAATTTCATACAAAAATTTCAAATTTATTAAACTAGCACTTAAATAAACCAATTAAAATCACAGTTTTTTTGCCGTGTACGCTTTATTTCTTATCTCCATTGCATTCCACTGAAAGTTTGGCCTGCCTTGAGCTCATTAGGATTGGGTTGATTCTTTCATGGTTCATATTCTTAATTAATTTTGTAATAACCTTAATTTGGCTAAGAGTGGTTATTATGATGAACGGTTAATTGATGAGGAATTAGTAGTTCTATTCTAGTCGTAATCTCTTATTTAGATTTGAGTGACATTAATTAGTGATAAGAGTTTACGTGCAAGGGAAATCTTGTCTTTTCATTTGGTCATTTAAAAATCCGAGATTGAGGAAAGAAAACTCATTTTCTCTATATTTAAAAAATCA
The DNA here is from genome assembly GCA_022829125.1 of Lathyrus tuberosus. Lineage (NCBI taxonomy): Eukaryota > Viridiplantae > Streptophyta > Magnoliopsida > Fabales > Fabaceae > Lathyrus > Lathyrus tuberosus. Next base: position 985,092 of record JALAZF010000274.1, on the reverse strand, counting down.
TAACATTTGTAAGTGAGGAGGAGAGACTAGGGCGCTCGGGAGAAAACAAGGAGAGGAAGGATTAAATGCAAGGGTCGTTCCCTTTCCATGCGTAGATTCATGAAGCTTAAGGAGTTAGGAAACTAAGGGAGTATCTTGAATAGCTTATTCACCATCACCATCTAATCTTCATCTTCAATTCATGTTTAATTGCAAGGTGGGGTTCTAATCTTAGGTTATGATCTTGGGTAGCCTAGAAAAATAATTCATGTGGGAGAAGATTCTATAGACTACTAAGGTTCTTAGATTTCTTGCTTAAGTTCATGAAAAATACATGTTATTGAGATGCTTTAGAACCTTGATGATTATCATGATTAGTTTGGGCTTCTCAAAAGTAAAGTTGCATGCTTGTTTACCGGCAGTTTTTGAAATTATGTAGTAAAATAGAACATGAGAATTACCCATGAAAATTGCAGGCTAACCATGAAAAGGTCATGCGTAATTTCAAAAAATTTATAAACATTTCGTTCTGGGCAAAACACGGTCCGTGTCCACTAACACGGGAGACTTGTGTTGCCCTCATGAATTAGTATGGGGGCTGACCTAGGACCAACACGGCCTATGTTGGATGACATGGTGGAACCATGTTGGCCCTTATTTTTACTAAGAGAAGGGTTGGCTTGGGCACATCACACCCGTTTTAGGTGGCACAACTTGTCCGTGTTGACCCCATTGGGTGGTCACCTTGTTCGTTCAAACGGAGCCAAAATGGTCTTAGTACCCTGTTCAAATAGATTGAGTTGGAATTGCATGACAACCTTTTGGTTAATTAATAATAGAATAATTATTGATGAATCATGAATTGGTATAATTGAAATGATAAATTAAAATGGATATATGAATGAGCGAGAACCCTAGTGGTTTATTAGAAGTACATAGTTGTACATATACTTGTGTATGAGCATTTTATCCATGTGCATGTATCAAAACACACTCTTAAATGGGGCGTACGTAATGCGGTGATATGATTTGAGTACATCTATTCGCACTCCAAAGATAGGGGCGTAATACGGTGAAATTATTTGAGTACATTAATTATGTAATTGCTCATGTTGTTATAAATAGAAGCAATAAAATGTGGAAAGACATCATGCCATAATTTGTGACAGAATCGAATTAAGGGTTAGGAAACACATAATTAGTTGTGAATATAATGGCTTTATAGTTCATTTGGTGCCTAAACACTTATCACCATGTTTTATTTTTAAATGGTAAGTAGTACAGCCATTTAGAATCCACATAATTAATAAGTCTGCATGTGATTGTGATGAATAAACAATAGCACATTTGAACTTCAAGATTAGGTTTCTATCTAATTCTAATATTATCATTTTATGAACAAATAAGGATTGTGAGGTTTATGCTTGCTTTGGTAGTCACAACCATATCTAATGTTATCACCATCTGTGTTCATAACTTCAAAATATTCAAATTTTTATGCATCAAATATCTTATCATGAATATTAGATGATATTTGTTCCACAACTTCAAAACCTTCAAATTTATGTGTTCATGACTTCAAATTTTTATATGTAGTATTCATGATTTATATTACTATTTTTATGTGAGTATTAAACTATCATCCTCTTATTAAATCTCATAAATATTTATATTGATGCAAGATTTTTTTTTTGTTATTAACAAAAACTGTTCGTGCACAAGGTGATGAAAATAAAAAGAGCGAGAGAATATTTATTGCTCTGCAATGACAGCTACAAAAGTTGTAAGAAAGATGATGGGTAAAATAAATGACAGTTATTACTAGTCTATTTATACTCAAATACTAGGGCCACATAGGCAACATACTAATATACTAAATTATCCTTCAATACCGTCCCTTAATTTAGGATTTTCTAATATAAACTAACAACACCAATTATATCCCTTAAGTGGACAAATTGATCCGTCTTGATCGCCTTTGTCAAATCATCTGCCAGTTGCTTCTGGTTGCTACAGTGCACAACTTCTAGCACTCCATTATGGATTTGACTTCTCAAAAAATGATACTTTGCTCAATATGCTTGCTTCTCCCGTACAAAACTAGGTTCGTGGCATGATTGATTGCAGACTAGTTATCAACCATCAACTTTAGAGGTTTGTTTACTTTGATCTTCAGTTCTTGCAGCAAATTCAGAAGCCATACAACTTGCATGCAGCTACAACACCTATGATGTACTCAACTTCACATGTTGACAGTGCAACAACGGGTTGCTTCTTGAAACACCAAGAAATAGGACCTCCCAGAAACTTAAACAAGTATCCAGAAGTACTTCTCCTGTAAACTCTATCTCTACACCAATCAAAGTCTGAGTAACTCATCAGTTATGAATTAGTATTTCTTTCAGAAGGGAATAAAACTCTATACTTCATAGTTACCTTGATATACCTCAGAATCCTGATAGCAGCTTCGTAATGAGACCACTTGGATTTACTCATGAACCTACTAACTGTTCCAACTACATAGCAGATATCAGGTATGGTATTACACAAATACCTCTGAGAACCAACCAATTGTTTGAAGGCTGTAGCATCCACATCCTCACCTTCAGAATCAGAATCCAATTTGTGATTGGTTTCTGAAGGTGTGACAGTAGCATTACAATTATGCAGCTTAAATCTCTTCAGAAGCTCAAGTTCATACTTCAGCTAATGCAAAATGATACCCTTCCCAGAGTACATAAAATCCATCCCTAAAAAATATGTCATTTTATTGAGGTTAGTCATTTCAAACTTATTCATCAGCACCTTCTTGAACTTGGCTATCTCTTGTTCAGAACTCCCTGTCAGCAATATGTCATCAATATCCTTCCCATAGTACTTTGTGTTTGCAAATTGATCCATCTGGCTTTAGCTTCACCTTGAAAATCCATCTGACGCTGATGGCTTTCTTGTCCTTTGGAAGCTTGGTTAACTTCCAAGTCTTGTTTCTTTCAATATCCTCAAGTTCTTCTTTCATGGCCTTCAACCAAACTATCTTCTTGAGGGCGTCTTCTATACTTACTGGTTTAGAGTCTACTACAATGGCACACCGAATAACCTCTCCCTCAGAGTCTATTTCAGTATCTCGTAGAATGACATACTCTAAAAATATTCTCAGGATGTTTCTGACTCTCTGTGGCCTATGACCTCATTCAGAATCTCCCTTTAGATGCTAGAACCCTAGAAGTTCTATTTTCAGAAGCTTCTCCTTTAGAAGCTCTTGCTTCAGAAGGTTGACCTCCTCCAGAACCTTGACCACCTTCAGAGTCTGGAATATTCCCAGAATCTGAATCACCACCAGAATCTGAATCATAATCAGCTTCACCTTCTGAGTCTCCTTCAGATTCAGAATCACCATCAGAGTCAGACTCGTCTTCAGAGTCTACTCCAGCTCCAGAATCTTCTCCAGCTTCTAGCTCTTCTTCAGAAACTTCTAATTCTAACTTTTCTTCAGAAGTTCTCACACCAGAGTTGGATTGAGACTTATTCCAATCCCAAGCTTCTGATTCCTTTACAATGACGTCTCTGCTGGATTCAACTTTATTAGTTTCTGGACAATAAAGCTTGTACGGACCTGTACTGTGGTACCCCATGTTATGGGTCTTAAGTCTAATGAGATAATCAACTGCAAATTAAAATAATGGTGATGTAATTTGATCGGTAAATTTCAGGCTGCTCACTACGCCAAAAATGATTTTAGGCAGCGCACCTTAGAAGGCGCTTTTTTCCAAAAGCGCTGCTATAAGTTAAATAAAAAATAAAACACGGAAAGTATGCACGAAATTGTGTAAAAGCGCTGCTAAAAGGCCCACCTTAGACAACGCTATTCAAAAGCGCTGCTAAAAGGCCTAACTTAGACATCGCTTTTCAAAAGCGCTGCTTAAACTCCCACCTTAGACAGCGCTTCTCAAAAGCGCTGCTAAAGGCCCATGTACGAAGCGCTGCTAAAGGCCCATATTAGAAAGCGCTTTACTCAAAGCGCAGCTAAAGGCCCAAATAGAAAGCGAAAGCGCTGCTAAAAGCATTCATTAGATAGCGCTTCACAAAAGCGCTGGCTAAAGTCGTTTAAAATTAAAATTAAAAAACAAATTCTATTCATTCTTTCTATTCTCAGAACTGTTTCTCTTCTCTCGCGAAAAACCCTAAACCCAGAAAAAATATTCTCTTCTTCTCTCACGCACCTCCGTCCTCTTCATTGTAATCATCAATCTTTTATTACATAGTCGTTATTACATCCATTCCTTCATAAGGCTGTTTGCTCTCTCCGGCGAGGCTCCTGGGTTCCACAATCAGAGGAAGAAGATAGATTTGCAATCTTTTAACTGAAGCTTTTTCACGGTATACTTTTTCTTTGATTGATTCGGTTCTTAATTTCTATGCTTAGTTTAGTGTTCATCAATTAAGGGTTTTCAATTATTTTCTTCTCTTGTTACTCATTGCTATGAAGTTTGATAGTTTTCGTTGGAATTGTTCATTCCTTGTGCCATGACTTGTTTGCTTAATATGATTAACGCAACTTGAACACACTCTGCAAGTATCATCCCTACAAAAGGAACTATAACGTTCCCCATTTTCTGACTCTGTTGATGTTGTTGTTCTGAACTCTAGGTGTTTTGTTTGTTTGAAGTTTAATTCCGATATGTTCTATTTTGTTGATTGTGGAAAGAAAACAAAACAAAATAGTAGAACTCAATAAGAGTGTCGGCTAATTCAGTGTTTCAGTAAAAATGTTTATGAGTTTTCGTTGGAATTGTAACTATTACAATCTCTTATTACAGGTTAGATGGCTAGTAACGAGGATCACCCATGTAACGCCCCGATTTTGATTATTTCCATTTTGTCGAGTCTCTTATTTAAATTGAGTGGTAAATTATTTTATTTGTGAAATTGGTGTGTTAAATGTTATTTTACCATTTTTGAGAGTTTTCGGGGAAATTAGAATGGAGGGTATTTTAGACTTTTCTCAATTAATCATAAGTTAGAGATTTATTGGAAATAGAATTATGAGAGAAAATGAATTAATTGAATTGTTGTAGAAAATGAGAGAAAGGAAATAGAAAAGAAAGAAAAAGAGATAAGAAAGGAAAATAGAAGGAAATAGAAAGAAAAGAGAAATAGAGAGAAAAAGGAGAGAAAGAAAAAGGAGGAAGAGAAAAGAAGAGGAAAAGAGGAAAACTTAGGAAATCATCAAGAACAATCATCTAGTAAGTTTGGAATCTGGGTAAGGGTGTGAAATCTTGTTATCCTATCAATGTATATGATTATGTATGATTATGTTGTTGTTGTTGTTGTTGTTGATTTTTATGAGTTTTGGGTATAAACCATTTTTGAGAAATTGATTAGAAATTGATCCAAATGTGTTAAACCTCTTGTTGTTTGTGATCTTGGTTGTCTGATATGTATTGTTACACTTTAAATTGTTGTTTTTCTGAGATTTGGATGATGAATTGGAGGATTTTGGGGTGGAAAACGCAGAACAACATGTCATCACATGCACTATCATTACTCAACATCATACAAGGCATACACATTAATATCAATGCCACATTGTATGTTACACAACCAATATACACATCATCATATTCATGCATTGAAAACAATTCAAACAATGCATTTCATCACCTACCACAACAATCATACAAATCACAATGACTTCCACAAGGGATTCACACCACAAAGGCTACCCACGACACATCATAACAACATACATTGATATTCAATCAAACAATGCACATATTTTCCACAAGGCCACAAACTATCATCATGTATATTCACATCATATAACGATCTACAAGTTACACGTTACATGTCACAAGCATATATTATGCTAACACATCAATCACACACATTGTACGCGATAAAAACCCGACAACCCAACACTTTTACAAAACCACGACCTAAATAATTCATCTACTGCCTTCCAAACCATTTTTAATAGAAAGATATTTTCATTAGCTTTCCAACGCTTCAAACGGCGACCAAAACGGACTTACGGTTTGAAAATTACGACGAAAACAAAATTGGAAAATATCATGTTCGCTCCAGTATTCGCTAGGCGAACCCTAGCGAACCAAGGCAGTGGAAAACAGACATAAAGTTCGCTAGGCGAACCTTCTAGCGAACATTCGCCAGTTCCTTCGCTGGGGTTCGCTAGGCGAACCCGCGAAACCCAGAAATCGCAGCAGCGTCAACCTAGGTCATATGGGACCAAAATACATCATTTTTATCACCCAAACCCTTCTAATTCATACAAGAACAACCAAAACATGTTTAGACATAATCAACGAGTATTCGACGCGGTTTATATCGAATTTCATCCGTGAAAACATCGATTTCTATCAATTGCTCCTAATTCCAATCGATACGAAAAGTTGCGAAACAACCAAAACAATTACAACAAACAACACATATACATACACAAGCAAGATATAATTGAAACTTCTCACCCTTACCCGATTAATCGCGCTTGAAACAGAGAATCTTCGATTTTCTTCTCTTTCTCCTCTTTTCTTTCCTCTTCCTTTCTATCTTCTCTTTTCTTTCTCTCTATTTTCTTTTCTCTCTTTTCTTTCCACTTTCTATTTATAACTAAATATCTAACTACCCAAAATGACCATTTTGCCCTTACGCTCAAATATCTCCCAAACGCTCTCAAAATGCGATAAAACATAAACATACCGATGAAATATATTTCGGAAATAAAAGTTGAAAAGAAATAATAATTTAATACAACTATTTTATCTATCTGAGAAATTAACCAATTAGCAGGTATAATACCATAAATTCACACATTTCACAAAATTCAAATAAATGAAATAAATAAATAGAGTTAAACGAATCGGGGCGTTACAATTCTCCCCCACTTAGACATTTTCGTCCTCGAAAATATACTGAGACGAACAACTCCGGACACGACTCTCGCATCTGACCCACAAACCAACATGCCAACAAAAGGCACACCACGAATAACACAACTGACAAACCACCTCGCTAACAACGACTACAACAACGCCACGACAACGGCAACAACCACAACGACCAAATGCAATGCCCATACAATGCACTTGATCACCAACTCACAACTCAAAGAAAACCAAGATACCAACACACAGGTTCACTCTAGAACCGAAACACAACAAGAACATAAAATTCCACGACACCACAAAATCGCAACAACATCAACAAAACCAGAACACCAACAGCAATGCTACGATTTACCAATCGAACATGCAACCAAACATCCATCTACATAGTAGCCCATGGATAACATTTGAACCTTTCACCTAACACTTCCATTCTAAAACATCCAATGGTTTCTTCACTCCTAAATGTTCCCAATGTTCAACCTATGACCTCTTACAAGTCCCACACGCAAATACAAATTGTGCCACACCACGCATCCGCTGCGCACTCTGATTACTCGTAACCATCAAAATCACCAATTTCACGTCCAAAGTCTAACTCTTTCTCATTTTCACCAAAAATCACTGTTCACTGTTAATATACCCAACCGCACACTATCAAACGTCAATTCACACACCAACCCAAATCTCTAAATCCTCCCAAAAGTTCCCACTTTTTAACCATCAAAGCAGACATAAGTAAAACTTTCGACTTAACTCATCACGCACGACATAAACTTTACCAATAGGATAATTCGAGCCAAAGTCATAACTAATCAGGAGTTCCAATCATCCGACCGTGCCTCAATCCGAGTCACCAATCAAAAGTTATAAAGGAAACAAAATTGGAAAACCTGCCATGTTCGCTAGGCGAACCTTCTAGCGAACATTCGCCTTGCCGTTCGCTCCGCGAACCCCTTGGCGAACCAAGTCAGAACCAAACAGAGCCAAAAACACCCAAAGTTCGCTAGGCGAACACTCTAGCGAACCTTCGCTGATGCCTTCGCTAGGCGAATACCCGTAGCGAACATTCGCTACCCTTCGCTGATTGGTTCGCTAGGCGAACCCACGAAAACTCAGAATTACAACAGTCTTGTTACTCATCCAAAACCGTCCATTCCTCCATCCAAACACCTTGAACCTAAAACCCTTAAAATAATACCTCCAGATTCTTCAACACAATACAATCGCACCCAATTCTAAATCCTGCATAGTATCGATCCTTTTATGAATTCTCAATTGTCGTAAAGCATAAGCCACGAGTTTACCCCCTTGCATTAACACACTGACTAAACTCATCAAAGACACATCCCAATATCCTTACAAACGGTTCATCAGGATCACACAGAATCAAAATTGAAGCCGTAGACAAATCCTACTTCCGCTCTCTCCAACTTCCCCCACAATGAACATCCAAAACAAATGACTCACCCTTTGCAAGTCAACTGAGATAACCGAAGTACGAACTTAACAAAGTCTTCCATAGCCTGCAGTAACAATCAACTGAGCCCAAAAATTTCTAATCTCCTTAACAAACTTCGGAACCTCTCAATGTAGAACTGCATCTACTTCCGATGGATCCATTAACATAACCAAGAAAACTAACCTTTAACAATACCTAATCGTTCTCTCCCAATGACTTCCCAACTTGACCAACATACCAAAAAAACCTCTAATCCGTCTCATCTTCCAGTATAAGAGTCTTCATCAACTCATCAAAGCAATCCGTAATCATTTTCTCAATTCCAAATAATTCATGGCACACACTATCCAAGCTGGAAAGACCCGTCTATTCCATCCAACATAATTCCCGTCTACTATCAACAAGAGATTAAGGGTGATCAGTTCCTCAATTTGTCAATAGACAGCCGATAATCATGATGGGGCATAAACCGTCTTCACCAAACTATAATAGCATTTCTTGTATCTTATGCTCAAAACTACCTAAGGCACCAATCCTTAGCTGACATAAACCTTACCTCCGCATTCCCTCCGGAACCGGGAACAACACTGTTCAAACAACACTTACACTCTTGCAACCAACGGCACACTGAGCCAACGCCCCACAACTGAAACAACTTGGAGAAGCACCAGCTCCTCCCCCACTTATCTCATTCTAAATCCTACAGACAAAGGATTAGAAAACCAGAAAGTACTGACAGTGCTCCACACACATATCACGTACTAAGGGACAAACAACAATGACAATATTCAACTGTCACACCAACTGACTCAACAACTCGGCCGAACGGACCGACCTGCTCTGATACCACTAATGTAACACCCCAATTCCCATCGCGAATAAATAATACATAAATAAAATCAGAGTAACTAAAAAGTTATTTTTCCGACAGAAACAAGGATGTCACATTTAAATAAACAAAATATCATCCCTGCTCATAAGTTTGATACATAGCATAAAATAGAATACCCTCAATTGGGAAACTTTTCCATAAAAAGGTAATACCAAATATATTCAACAATTATATACATAAATAACATAATCGTTTCCCCGACTCCCGTGCTACGTATCAGAGCAGACACCAAGACCGACAACAGAACGGAGGGCTAGTCTCCACAAAAGACCTCCAGCAACTCTAATCTGCAATGCCTCATAGAGCATTATAAAACAGCAGAAGGGTGAGAAATAACAACTAAATCAAGATTGTATAATAATATGCAAACACACATTCAAACACATGTATAAATCATCTCACCCATACCATCACATATACTAACACATATAGCATACCACAAATACAACATACCACACATAATAAATCAAATCATGATTTTTCCACACATAACGCATCCATTCACAATTCTCACCACAATTCATCACAACTCACTCATATACATCGCAATGTATATATGTACAAAACCAAGCATATTCATCATGCCCACTTCCACAATTCTTATCACTCCACATAAACATACATATTTTATGTTTATTCACCAATGCACAAATATAGAGATGATAAACGCAAATCATAGAGACCGACTCACGACTCTATGCAAATGCAATGCGGGTACCGACTCAATCATCTCAAGTTCACTCAGGAACTTCTGCTGGAACCATCGCTCGTTACCAAAGTAACACCCCGTCGGGCCTACGATGTTCACCCACCGCTCACACCTCCACCAAGAGAGGCTCACAGTGTTTATGGATCGCTCACACCTCCACCGAGAGAGGCTCACGACCCGGTTGCTCACACCTCCACCAAGAGAGGCTCACAACCCGATTGCTCACACCTCCACCAAGAGAGGCTCACAACCCGATTGCTCACACCTCCACCAAGAGAGGCTCACAATCGTCCATAACCGTCGCTCACACCTCCACCGAGAGAGGCTCACGATCTTATAGCGGATTCTCATTAGAATCCCTCAACACAAGAATGCACATCATTATGCTACACATGATAATGACACAAGGCATTCTTGAAATGCATACATGTATACAAACATTGTCATGCATTCATCTCTTACTATCACATACAATTCATCAATATGAATTATTTCACCAACTTTATTCATGCATTAGAAATCAATCCAACAATGCATTTTCTTGCCATACGGCCACCAATTAGCATACATTGAACTTCACGTAAGCAATTCATTTTCACACATACATGTAATCATAAACATGCATATAAAACCAATTACAACATATCACATTCCTTTGCCTTTCGGCCACACTTTATCATCACAACATGTCATCACATGCACTATCATTACTCAACATCATACAAGGCATACACATTAATATCAATGCCACATTGTATGTTACACAACCAATATACACATCATCATATTCATGCATTGAAAACAATTCAAACAATGCATTTCATCACCTACCACAACAATCATACAAATCACAATGACTTCCACAAGGGATTCACACCACAAAGGCTACCCACGACACATCATAACAACATACATTGATATTCAATCAAACAATGCACATATTTGCCACAAGGCCACAAACTATCATCATGTATATTCACATCATATAACGGTCTACAAGTTACACGTTACATGTCACAAGCATATATTATGCTAACACATCAATCGCACACATTGTACGCGATAAAAACCCGACAACCCAACACTTTTCCAAAACCACGACCTAAATAATTCATCTACTGCCTTCCAAACCATTTTTAATAGAAATAGCTTTCATTAGCTTTCCAACGCTTCAAACGGCGACCAAAACGGACTTACGGTTTGAAAATTACGACGAAAACAAAATTGGAAAATATCATGTTCGCTCCAGTATTCGCTAGGCGAACCCTAGCGAACCAAGGCAGTGGAAAACAGACATAAAGTTCGCTAGGCGAACCTTCTAGCGAACATTCGCCAGTTCCTTCACTGGGGTTCGCTAGGCGAACCCGCGAAACCCAGAAATCGCAGCAGCGTCAACCTAGGTCATATGGGACCAAAATACATCATTTTTATCACCCAAACCCTTCTAATTCATACCAGAACAACCAAAACATGTTTAGACATAATCAACGAGTATTCGACGCGGTGTATATCGAATTTCATCCGTGAAAACATCGATTTCTATCAATTGCTCCTAATTCCAATCGATACGAAAAGTTGCGAAACAACCAAAACAATTACAACAAACAACACATATACATACACAAGCAAGATATAATTGAAACTTCTCACCCTTACCCGATTAATCACGCTTGAAACAGAGAATCTTCGATTTTCTTTTCTATCTTCTCTTTTCTTTCTCTCTATTTTCTTTTCTCTCTTTTCTTTCCACTTTCTATTTATAACTAAATATCTAACTACCCAAAATGACCATTTTGCCCTTACGCTCAAATATCTCCCAAACGCTCTCAAAATGCGATAAAACATAAACATACCGATGAAATATATTTCGGAAATAAAAGTTGAAAAGAAATAATAATTTAATACAACTATTTTATCTATCTGAGAAATTAACCAATTAGCAGGTATAATACCATAAAATCACACATTTCACAAAATTCAAATAAATGAAATAAATAAATAGAGTTAAACGAATCGGGGCGTTACAATTCTCCCCCACTTAGACATTTTCGTCCTCAAAAATATACTGAGACGAACAACTCCGGACACGAATCTCGCATCCGACCCACAAACCAACATGCCAACAAAAGGCACACCACGAATAACACAACTGACAAACCACCTCGCTAACAACGACTACAACAACGCCACGACAACGGCAACAACCACAACGACCAAATGCAATGCCCATACAATGCACTTGATCACCAACTCACAACTCAAAGAAAACCAAGATACCAACACACAGGTTCACTCTAGAACCGAAACACAACAAGAACATAAAATTCCACGACACCACAAAGTCGCAACAACATCAACAAAACCAGAACACCAACATCAATGCTACGATTTACCAATCGAACATGCAACCAAACATCCATCTACATAGTAGCCCATGGATAACATTTGAACCTTTCACCTAACACTTCCATTCTAAAACATCCAATGGTCTCTTCACTCCTAAATGTTCCCAATGTTCAACCTATGACCTCTTACAAGTCCCACACGCAAATACAAATTGCGCCACACCACGCATCCGCTGCGCACTCTGATTACTCGTAACCATCAAAATCACCAATTTCACGTCCAAAGTCTAACTCTTTCTCATTTTCACCAAAAATCACTGTTCACTGTTAATATACCCAACCGCACACTATCAAACGTCAATTCACACACCAACCCAAATCTCTAAATCCTCCCAAAAGTTCCCACTTTTTAACCATCAAAGCAGACATAAGTAAAACTTTCGACTTAACTCATCACGCACGACATAAACTTTACCAATAGGATAATTCGAGCCAAAGTCATAACTAATCAGGAGTTCCAATCATCCGACCGTGCCTCAATCCGAGTCACCAATCAAAAGGTATAAAGGAAACAAAATTGGAAAACCTGCCATGTTCGCTAGGCGAACCTTCTAGCGAACATTCGCCTTGCCGTTCGCTCCGCGAACCCCTTGGCGAACCAAGTCAGAACCAAACAGAGCCAAAAACACCCAAAGTTCGCTAGGCGAACACTCTAGTGAACCTTCGCTGATGCCTTCGCTAGGCGAATACCCGTAGCGAACATTCGCTACCCTTCGCTGATTGGTTCGCTAGGCGAACCCACGAAAACTCAGAATTACAACAGTCTTGTTACTCATCCAAAACCGTCCATTCCTCCATCCAAACACCTTGAACCTAAAACCCTTAAAATAATACCTCCAGATTCTTCAACACAATACAATCGCACCCAATTCTAAATCCTGCATAGTATCGATCCTTTTATGAATTCTCAATTGTCGTAAAGCATAAGCCACGAGTTTACCCCCTTGCATTAACACACTGACTAAACTCATCAAAGACGCATCCCAATATCCTTACAAACGGTTCATCAGGATCACACAGAATCAAAACTGAAGCCGTAGACAAATCCTACTTCCGCTCTCTCCAACTTCCCCCACAATGAACATCCAAAACAAATGACTCACCCTTTGCAAGTCAACTGAGATAACCGAAGTACGAACTTAACAAAGTCTTCCATAGCCTGCAGTAACAATCAACTGAGCCCAAAAATTTCTAATCTTCTTAACCAACTTCGGAACCTCTCAATGTAGAACTGCATCTACTTCCGATGGATCTATTAACATAACCAAGAAAACTAACCTTTAACAATACCTAATCGTTCTCTCCCAATGACTTCCCAACTTGACCAACATACCAAAAAAACCTCTAATCCGTCTCATCTTCCAGTATAAGAGTCTTCATCAACTCATCAAAGCAATCCGTAATCATTTTCTCAATTCCAAATAATTCATGGCACACACTATCCAAGCTGGAAAGACCCGTCTATTCCATCCAACATAATTCCCGTCTACTATCAACAAGAGATTAAGGGTGATCAGTTCCTCAATTTGTCAATAGACAGCCGATAATCATGATGGGGCATAAACCGTCTTCACCAAACTATAATAGCATTTCTTGTATCTTATGCTCAAAACTACCTAAGGCACCAATCCTTAGCTGACATAAACCTTACCTCCGCATTCCCTCCGGAACCGGGAACAACACTGTTCAAACAACACTTACACTCTTGCAACCAACGGCACACTGAGCCAACGCTCCACAACTGAAATAACTTGGAGAAGCACCAGCTCCTCCCCCACTTATCTCATTCTAAATCCTACAGACAAAGGATTAGAAAACCAGAAAGTACTGACAGTGCTCCACACACATATCACGTACTAAGGGACAAACAACAATGACAATATTCAACTGTCACACCAACTGACTCAACAACTCGGCCGAACGGACCGACCTGCTCTGATACCACTAATGTAACACCCCAATTCCCATCGCGAATAAATAATACATAAATAAAATCAGAGTAACTAAAAAGTTATTTTTCCGACAGAAACAAGGATGTCACATTTAAATAAACAAAATATCATCCCTGCTCATAAGTTTGATACATAGCATAAAATAGAATACCCTCAATTGGGAAACTTTTCCATAAAAAGGTAATACCAAATATATTCAACAATTATATACATAAATAACATAATCATTTCCCCGACTCCCGTGCTACGTATCAGAGCAGACACCAAGACCGACAACAGAACGGAGGGCTAGTCTCCACAAAAGACCTCCAGCAACTCTAATCTGCAATTCCTCATAGAGCATTATAAAACAGCAGAAGGGTGAGAAATAACAACTAAATCAAGATTGTATAATAATATGCAAACACACATTCAAACACATGTATAAATCATCTCACCCATACCATCACATATACTAACACATATAGCATACCACAAATACAACATACCACACATAATAAATCAAATCATGATTTTTCCACACATAACGCATCCATTCACAATTCTCACCACAATTCATCACAACTCACTCATATACATCGCAATGTATATATGTACAAAACCAAGCATATTCATCATGCCCACTTCCATAATTCTTATCACTCCACATAAACATACATATTTTATGTTTATTCACCAATGCACAAATATAGAGATGATAAACGCAAATCATAGAGACCGACTCACGGCTCTATGCAAATGCAATGCGGTACCGACTCAATCATCTCAAGTTCACTCAGGAACTTCTGCTGGAACCATCGCTCGTTACCAAAGTAACACCCCGTCGGGCCTACGATGTTCACCCACCGCTCACACCTCCACCAAGAGAGGCTCACAGTGTTTATGGATCGCTCACACCTCCACCGAGAGAGGCTCACGATCCGGTTGCTCACACCTCCACCAAGAGAGGCTCACAACCCGATTGCTCACACCTCCACCAAGAGAGGCTCACAACCCGATTGCTCACACCTCCACCAAGAGAGGCTCACAATCGTCCATAACCGTTGCTCACACCTCCACCGAGAGAGGCTCACGATGTTATAGCGGATTCTCATTAGAATCCCTCAACACAAGAATGCACATCATTATGCTACACATGATAATGACACAAGGCATTCTTGAAATGCATACATGTATACAAACATTGTCATGCATTCATCTCTTACTATCACATACAATTCATCAATATGAATTATTTCACCAACTTTATTCATGCATTAGAAATCAATCCAACAATGCATTTTCTTGCCATACGGCCACCAATTAGCATACATTGAACTTCACGTAAGCAATTCATTTTCACACATACATGTAATCATAAACATGCATATAAAACCAATTACAACATATCACATTCCTTTGCCTTTCGGCCACACTTTATCATCACAACATGTCATCACATGCACTATCATTACTCAACATCATACAAGGCATACACATTAATATCAATGCCACATTGTATGTTACACAACCAATATACACATCATCATATTCATGCATTGAAAACAATTCAAACAATGCATTTCATCACCTACCACAACAATCATACAAATCACAATGACTTCCACAAGGGATTCACACCACAAAGGCTACCCACGACACATCATAACAACATACATTGATATTCAATCAAACAATGCACATATTTACCACAAGGCCACAAACTATCATCATGTATATTCACATCATATAACGGTCTACAAGTTACACGTTACATGTCACAAGCATATATTATGCTAACACATCAATCGCATACATTGTACGCGATAAAAACCCGACAACCCAACACTTTTCCAAAACCACGACCTAAATAATTCATCTACTGCCTTCCAAACCATTTTTAATAGAAAGAGCTTTTCATTAGCTTTCCAACGCTTTAAACGGCGACCAAAACGGACTTACGGTTTGAAAATTACGACGAAAACAAAATTGGAAAATATCATGTTCGCTCCAGTATTCGCTAGGCGAACCCTAGCGAACCAAGGCAGTGGAAAACAGACATAAAGTTCGCTATGCGAACCTTCTAGCGAACATTCACCAGTTCCTTCGTTGGGGTTCGCTAGGCGAACCAGCGAAACCCAGAAATCGCAGCAGCGTCAACCTAGGTCATATGGGACCAAAATACATCATTTTTATCACCCAAACCCTTCTAATTCATACCAGAACAACCAAAACATGTTTAGACATAATCAACGAGTATTCGACGCGGTTTATATCGAATTTCATCCGTGAAAACATCGATTTCTATCAATTGCTCCTAATTCCAATCGATACGAAAAGTTGCG
Organism: Lathyrus tuberosus; assembly: GCA_022829125.1. Taxonomy (NCBI): domain Eukaryota; kingdom Viridiplantae; phylum Streptophyta; class Magnoliopsida; order Fabales; family Fabaceae; genus Lathyrus; species Lathyrus tuberosus. The sequence goes on along the minus strand of JALAZF010000274.1, from coordinate 968,467 downwards.
AAACAACCAAAACAATTACAACAAACAACACATATACATACACAAGCAAGATATAATTGAAACATCTCACCCTTACCCGATTAATCGCGCTTGAAACAGAGAATCTTCGATTTTCTTCTCTTTCTCCTCTTTTCTTTCCTCTTCCTTTCTATCTTCTCTTTTCTTTCTCTCTATTTTCTTTTCTCTCTTTTCTTTCCACTTTCTATTTATAACTAAATATCTAACTACCCAAAATGACCATTTTGCCCTTACGCTCAAATATCTCCCAAACGCTCTCAAAATGCGATAAAACATAAACATACCGATGAAATATATTTCGGAAATAAAAGTTGAAAAGAAATAATAATTTAATACAACTATTTTATCTATCTGAGAAATTAACCAATTAGCAGGTATAATACCATAAATTCACACATTTCACAAAATTCAAATAAATGAAATAAATAAATAGAGTTAAACGAATCGGGGCGTTACACTTTAGGTCTCCACATGAGCACACGATGTTATGGATTGCTTTAGGTCCCCACATGGGCACACAACCCGATCGCTTTAGGTCCCCACCTGGGCACATGATCCGATCGCTTTAAGTCCCCACCTGGGCACACGATCATCTATAACCATCGCTTTAGGTCCTCACATAGGCACACGATGTCATAGCGGAATTCTCTTTGAATCCCTCAACATAAGAATGTAAATCATTATGCTTCGCATACAAAATGATTCATGACATTCTCATAATGCATACATGTATACAAACATTGTCATGCATTCATCTCTTACAATCACATACAATTCATCAATATGAATTATTTCACCATCTTTATTCATGCATTATAAATCAATCCAACAATGCATTTTTTCTTGCCATACGGCCACCAATTAACATACATTGAACTTCACGTAAGCAATGCATTTTCACCCATACATGTAATCATAAACATGCATATGAAACCAATTACAACATATCATATTCATTTGCCTTTCAGCCACACTTTATCATCACAACATGTCATCGCATGCACTATCATTACACCACATCATACAAGGCATACACATTATTATCAATGCCACATTGTATGTTACACAACCAATATACACATTTAAAACGACAAAAGTCGGTAAATGACACTATTCCCAAATTCTCGAATTTATTTAATCGGCTAACAATTTCAAAATTATCATCATAAGAAAGTACATTTCATAAGCTTTCCAACGATATAAAGAACGTCCCGGTCCGAGTTACGGATAAAAAGTTATGCATTTTTAAAGAAAAGAATTTAGTGAGAAACAACCAGATTCGCCTGGCCACTTCAGAATTCGCCTGGCCAAACCTCTTTCGCCAGCACTTCGCTTGGCCAATCACCATTCGCCAGCACTTCGCCAGCACTTCGCCTGGCGAGCTAGTGGCGAGTCACCAAATTAGAAAAACCCCAAGAGTTACAGAAGCTACCCCATTTCTGTCATTCCAAATTCGCCTGGCGACTTACAATTTCGCCTGGCGAATCACCCTTCGCCAGCACTTCGCCTGGCGAACGAGTAGCGAGTCCTAATCCGCCTGGCGAATTCCCAATTCGCCTGGCGAATCGCACCAGGACCAGAAAAATGCTGTTACGGGTTACACTATTCCAAAACCCCCAAAAACCTCATTTTTCATTCCAAATCAATTCCAACATCAAAACAATTACCAGCAATGATTCATAAACACATGGTAATCATATAACGCAAATTATATCGATTTCCGACCGTAAAAACATCGATTCCTAATCATTTTATCGTTTTTGACCTAAAATTCAAAAACCATGGAAAGGCAAGGAACATCCAAGCAAACACATACATAATCATACACAATCATACAATAATCGAGTTTCGCACCCTTACCCGATTAAATCGATTCCTAGAAGTTGTTTTTCTTTGATTTCCAAGCTTTTTCTTCTTTTCTCTCTTTTTCTCTTCTCTTCTCTTTCCTTCTTCCTATCTTTTTCTCTCTATTTTCTCTCTTCCCCTTATATTTCTATTTTCTTTCTTTTCTAACTTAGTAAATTATTAGGAAAAGACTAAAATACCCTTACTCTCAATTGTCCCGCAAACGTTCCCAAAACGCGATAAAATATAATAACAATGCAAAACAGCATATTATCACACCAAAGTCATAAGTAAAAATAATATAATACTCAAAATAATTAAATCGACTCGATTAAATAAAATGATCAAAACTGGGGCGTTACAACTCTCCCCCACTTGGAAATTTTCGTCCTCGAAAATATAACCGATCCCAACAACTCCAAACACGGCCCTCGCATCCGACCAAACAAACATAGACCGATGAAAGGCACACCATGAATAACACAACTGACAAACCACCTAGCTAACAACAACAACCACGACAACACGACCACGACTTACAGGTTCACTCTTGAACCGAAACACAACAAGATCGTTACCATCGCCGTAGGTAACACAACACTAATTCCTCACACAGGAATTAACCACTCGCACTCGAACTAATTCAATGGAGACGAGGCAACAACACAAACAAGGACAGGAAGTTCCATGACACAACATCGTTCACGAACTCCTACATAGCCACAAGAACAACCTCTTTGTTCACATATCTATGCTATGATTCACCAATCGAACATATCACCAACACATCCATCTACATTGTAGTCTACGAAATAAATCTAAACATTTTACTTAACACTTCCATTCCGGAACGTCCAATAATTTCATCATTCCAACATGTCTCTAATGTCTAACTTATGTACTCTTACAAGTATCACACATTCATACAAAATGGATCACATCACGCTTCCACTGCGCACTCTGATTGCTCAAAACTATCGAGTCCATCAATCTCGCTTCCAAAGTCTAACCCTCTCTCACTAGGTACAAGTCTCTGAACTGCTCAATGATTCTAGCTCTCTTGCCATCAAAACCGACATACATAAAGATTTTCGACTTACACACCAGGCCTAACAACTGCCTTTTCCAAGACCAAACCAAATTCATAACTCGCCATGAATCTTAATCGTCTTTGTTGTCTCATACTCTATTCCTTCGGACCAAACAAGTACTCAATACTCTCGAAATCACTAAACACTTCGAATTTCAAAATTATAAAGATAATACTTCCAATACTCCAACACAACACAACCGTAACCAATTCCAACTCCACAATAGCACTAATCCTTTCATGAATTCTCCGCTTCCCAACATACTAAAACTTCTAATCTGCCTCGTCTTCAAATATGAAAATCTTCATCAACTCATCAAAATCAATCCATAATCCTTCCTTAATTCCGAACAATGTATTCCATTTCACTATTAAAGTCGAAAAGATACGTCTATCCCATCCAACACAATTCCCGTCTGCTATTAACAATAGATTAAGGGTGATCAGTTCCTCAATTTGTCAATAGACAGCCGACAACTATGATGGGGCATAAACCATCTTCACTAAACTATAATAGCCTTTCTTGCATCCCGTGCACAAAACTACCTAAGGCACAAATCCTTAGTCGACATAAATTTTACCTCTGTATCCTTCCTGAAACCGGAAACTACTCTGTCCAAATAACACTTACGATCTCACAATCCACAACACACCGACTTAACGCCCCACACCCGAGGAAACACGGAGAAGTACCAGCTTCTCCCCCACTTGTCTCATCCTAACACCTGCTGACCACCGAACAGGAAAACCAAAAAGTACTGACGGTGTTTCACACACCCATTAGGTACTAAGGAACAAACAACAAATTCAAATGCTTCACTCACTCATGTGAAATAAACGAATGAGTCACTCCGATAATAACAATAGCAACTAACGGCCTACCATTAATAAGACAAGTACCTGAAGTCTAACGATCCGCATCAGTAGTATCCATGCCCGCCAATGCAAACACTTTTCCGCCCGCTTGAGCTTGTTTCGGCTTAGCACAATTAGTACTAATGTGACCCGATTCCCCGCAATTGTAACACTTCACCCTATTCCTTCTACAATCGGCGACAGCATACCCCAAGCCTCCACAGTTGGAACACTTCTCAAGAGTCTTCCTACATTCCAATGATTTATGACCAATCTCTCCACATTTGAAACATTTCGGAGTACTAGAACCCCCTCCACTCGACTTCTTCTCAAAGTTACTCTTATGCTTGTCCTTATCAACGGGTGTCACATAAGGACCACCACGAGCTTGTTGTTTTCCTTTTCTCTCATTCATACTCTTGTAGTGAGCAGAACGAGCTTTGCTATCTTCCTCGAAGATTCTACTACATTCCACCATGTCGGGAAACCTTCTTATCCTCTGATAACCAATGGCTTGCTTAATCTCAGGGCGTAGACCATTCTCGTACTTCACACATCTGGAAAACTCAGCAGTAATCGCCGCATAGTGAGGATGAAATTGTACCAATTCCACAAACTTCGCAGTATAGTCCACAACGGACATACTACCTTGCTTTAGTTCTAGAAATTCCATCTCCTTCTTTCCCTTAACATGTTCAGGGTAATACTTCCTTAGAAACTCAGTGCGAAACAAATCCCAAGTAATTCCCTCCTCATCAATCTCAAGAATTTGACGCATACCGACCCACCAATCGTCGGCTTCTTCCTTCAGCATGTGAGTTCCTAACCTTACCTCGTTCTCTTCCGCACAGCCCATAACTCGGAAAATCCTTTCAATTTCCTTCAACCATATTTGAGCACCATCCGGATCAAATCTTCCCTTGAAGACCGGCGGTTGATTCTTTCTAAACTCATCGTTCGCATTCACGTTCGCTGCACCTTGCACAGCTCTAGCCATAGACTCCATAGCAGCAGCAATAACATTGTCGTTCCTACCAGCCATATTCTGATAATTCTCAACAACGACAACACGGTTAAACAATAGTTCAACTAACAACAACAACAAGACAGACACAAACTGACTCAACACTGGCTCTGATACCACTTAATGTAACACCCCCTTCTATACCCCCAAATAAACACATATTAATCATTTAGGCATATATTAAAAATTTCATCAGAGTGTAATTACAAAGCATGGCATAAAAGAAGCATGTCACATTATACTTGAAATTAAAACAATCAACACCTGCTCAACAGAGATATGCAACAGTGGGGTAACTTGCACAGAGGAACTTCGTCCTTACACCCACATCTCAATATCTAGAATAAAAGCGGAAAATCTAGACATTGAATAACTTCAAATATATATACATATATATCATCAAGTATTATCCACCAACATAATTCATGTTTACATAAACATTCATCCATAGATACATGTACAATGTATCCCAAAAGAATCATATACATCCTAGCTACCCGGTGCTACATATCAGAGCCGACCGACCAAAAGAATGAAGTCCTAAGCTTCATAAAAAGACCTCCAGCACTAATCTGCAATGCCTCATAGAGCATTATAAAACAGCAGAAGGGTGAGAAACACAATTATAATATAAATGCATATAATTATATATGCCAACATAAAAATACACATATCAAGTATTCTCACCACAATTATCAAATACCAACACATAAAACATATACCGATTATATTCACATAATCACCTATTCACACATCATGCATATGTTTATACACAAAACATATCATTATTAATTCACTACATCCAACACCATTGCACAATAATTTCCCAAGGCTTATCATAAGCTCAATCATAAAATCAACCAGTTATTAATGCATATCAAACATGCACAATACATTTATCATAAATGTACATCACCATTTTCCACACAGATAATCAATCATGACTTTCCGCATATAACAATGCAATCATGATTCATGTAAATGCAAGAGACCGACGCAACGACTCTAGGCAATTACATATGCGGTACCGACTCATCACTAGTTCACTCAGGAACTCTGCTGGAACCATCACTTGTTACTGAGGATCACTCAAGTAACACCCCGTCGGGCCTACGATGTTCACCCGTCGCTTTAGGTCTCCACATGAGCACACGATGTTATGGATTGCTTTAGGTCCCCACATGGGCACACAACCCGATCGCTTTAGGTCCCCACCTGGGCACACGATCCGTTCGCTTTAAGTCCCCACCTGGGCACACGATCATCTATAACCATCGCTTTAGGTCCTCACATAGGCACACGATGTCATAGCGGAACTCTCTTTGAATCCCTCAACATAAGAATGTAAATCATTATGCTTCGCATACAAAATGATTCATGACATTCTCATAATGCATACATGTATACAAACATTGTCATGCATTCATCTCTTACAATCACATACAATTCATCAATATGAATTATTTCAACATCTTTATTCATGCATTATAAATCAATCCAACAATGCATTTTTTCTTGCCATACGGCCACCAATTAACATACATTGAACTTCACGTAAGCAATGCATTTTCACCCATACATGTAATCATAAACATGCATATGAAACCAATTACAACATATCATATTCATTTGCCTTTCGGCCACACTTTATCATCACAACATGTCATCACATGCACTATCATTACACCACATCATACAAGGCATACACATTATTATCAATGCCACATTGAATGTTACACAACCAATATACACATTTAAAACGACAAAAGTCGGTAAATGACACTATTCCCAAATTCTCGACTTTATTTAATCGGCTAACAATTTCAAAATTATCATCATAAGAAAGTACATTTCATAAGCTTTCCAACGATATAAAGAACGTCCCGATCCGAGTTACGGATCAAAAGTTATGCATTTTTAAAGAAAAGAATTTAGTGAGAAACAGCCAGATTCGCCTGGCCACTTCAGAATTCGCCTGGCCAAACCTCTTTCGCCAGCACTTCGCCTGGCCAATCACCATTCTCCAGCACTTCGCCAGCACTTCGCCTGGCGAATCACCATTCGCCAGCAGTTCGCCTGGCGAGCTAGTGGCGAGTCACCAAATTAGAAAAACCCCAAGAGTTACAGAAGCTACCCCATTTCTGTCATCCAAATTCGCCTGGCGACTTACAATTTCGCCTGGCAAATCACCCTTCGCCAGCACTTCGCCTGGCGAACGAGTGGCGAGTCCTAATCCGCCTGGCGAATTCCCAATTCGCCTGGCGAATCGCACCAGGACCAGAAAAATGCTGTTACGGGTTAAACTATTCCAAAACCCCCAAAAACCTCATTTTTCATTCCAAATCAATTCCAACATCAAAACAATTACCAGCAATGATTCATAAACACATGGTAATCATATAACGCAAATTATATCGATTTCCGACCGTAAAAACATCGATTCCTAATCATTTTATCGTTTTCGACCTAAAATTCAAATACCATGGAAAGGCAAGGAACATCCAAGCAAACACATACATAATCATACACAATCATACAATAATCGAGTTTCGCACCCTTACACGATTAAATCGATTCCTAGAAGTTGTTTTTCTTTGATTTCCAAGCTTTTTCTTCTTTTCTCTCTTTTTCCCTTCTCTTCTCTTTCCTTCTTCCTATCTCTTTCTCTCTATTTTCTCTCTTCCCCTTATATTTCTATTTTCTTTCTTTTCTAACTTAGTAAATTATTAGGAAAAGACTAAAATACCCTTACTCTCAATTGTCCCGCAAACGTTCGCAAAACGCGATAAAATATAATGACAATGCAAAACAGCATATTATCACACCAAAGTCATAAGTAAAAATAATATAATACTCAAAATAATTAAATCGACTCGATTAAATAAAATGATCAAAACTGGGGCGTTACAAGCTATGCACTCATGTCACTTTTTTTAGGCTTATAATTTTTGACTTACATTGACATGTTTTCACCAAACAAGTGATAAATTAAAATTTTGAATTAAGCAACCAATTAATGGTTATGCTATTAATTTAAATATATTCAGAATACTAATCATAAATGAAACATTTAAAAGAATAAATTTTTTTATCATGCCATTTGATTTTGTCCTAATCCTTAACTTTGATTCATCTGCATTTAAATTTGTAAGTTATTTGAACCATTTGCGAACCAAAAATTTCATACAAAAATTTCAAATTTATTAAAATAATACTTAAATAAACCAATTAAAATAACATATTATTTTGGCGTGTACGCTCTATTTCTTATCTCCATTGCATTCCACCTCCGGCATGAAAGTTTGACCTGCCCTCAGGACATCAGGATTGGGTTGGTCTGTAGAAGAAACATGAAAGCTCGTTAAGTCGGAAAAATCTCGCTAAGCAAATTTGGTGCTCACTTAGCAGTCCACAAAACTTGCTCAGCGGGTTAGCTACTACCTTCAGATGTACTTGTTGTGTTTTGTTAAATTTCACTACGCCAAACAAGGGAAAAGAGGGCGCTTTTTTTGGCCTATGACAGCGCTTAAAAGCGCTGTCTAAGCCAGCGCTGTCGTAGGTAAAGACAGCGCTTTTTTATTTATGAAAAAGCGCTCTCTAAAAGGGAACGTTAGACAGCGCTTTGCAAAAGCGCTGTCTAAAGTATACGTTAAAAATTTAAAATTTTTTTATAAACTTTAGAAAGCGCTTTTTCCTTCAAAAGCGCTCTCTAAAGGTGCTTTTAGACAGCGCTTTAGAAAGCGCTGTCTAATGTATACGTATATTGATTTTTTTATATACTTTTAGAGAGCGCTTTTTCATTAAAAGCGCTCTCTAAAGCTGGACTTTAGACAGCGCTTTCAAAAGCGATGTCTAATGTATAACCTTAAACAACGCTTTTTTATTAAAAGCGTTGTCTTTTGTCTACGTAAATTTTGAAGATTTTTTTAAAAAATCCCATTTTTACCATTTTTTTACTGCAGAAACCTGTATAATTCACATTTCCATAAACCTGTATAATTCACATTTCAATAAACCAGTATGGATATGCATTTCCATAAACAAATTCTATTTCAAAACTAGAATTTACATTAACTAGAAACCAGTATAGAATTTACCATTTCCATCAATAAACCAGTATAGAATTTACATTTCAATAAACTAGAATTTACATTCACAAAACTATACAATCAAGAAAGAATTCTTCTTGCAATAAATAATTTGCACAATTCCTCCTTAGTATCTTGTAATTGTTTCCTCGTGTAATAAGGACACACCATATCATCGAAATACTACATAACAAAACAAAATACGCATTATTTAGTTAAAAGTAATAAATTATATATATGACATATCCGATAAATATTACTTTGTTAGATAAAAGCACTATAGACAATTTTGTACTTGTCGGATCAGTGACATACAACACTTGTTTAGCTTGAGAGGCTAGAATAAAAGGCTCATCTTTGTACCCCACCCTATTAAGATCCACTTGCAAAAATCCTGACTTATCCATTCGTACGCCATTATTATTTTCAACCCACTTGCAACGAAATATAGGAATCTGAAACTTCTCATAATCAAACACCCAAATGCGCTCGATAACCCCAAAATATGACAGATTTGCAAATTTGGGGTTTAAGTCTTTCACACTTGAAATGTGCATTGCTTCAGCTACCACGGTGACACCACTATTTTGCATAGTACTTTTATCATCTTGTTCTTTGGTATAAAATGTGTATCCATTAATTGCGTATGCGCTATAAGAAAACACGCCCATACTTGGACCATATGCTAAACATCTCAACCTTTCTGTTATTGAATCGCGGTCTGAATAATACTTTGAATAAATATGATCCTTAAACCAAGGTATGAAACTTCGATTGTGCTCTCGTACTATCCAATTCTCATTTCTATTCGGATTTAAACCTCAGAGAACATCCTTGTGCATTTCAACATATGGCTCAACCTCATTCTCATTGTGCAGAACATACAAATGCACTTGATCCCGTTCGACCCTTGATACTGTCACAACTTCATTTCCAATTAGCTTTTTTCCTTCTTTTTTTTCGAGAATATGAGATTTGGGGAGTCCAATTGATTGTACATTGGACAAATATTCAGTACAAAACTCAACCGCTTCTTCAACAATGTATCGTTCGGCAATACAACCCTCTGGTCGACTTCGGTTTTTCACATACCCTTTTAATATTTTCATATAACGTTCAGCAGGGTACATCCATCTCATATAAGCCGGTCCACACAATTGTGTCTCTTTCACTAGATGAACAACTAGATGAACCATTATGTCAAAAAACGAGGGAGGAAAATACATTTCAAGATCACACAAAGTAATAACTAGTTCTTTTTGCAATGTTGGTAAGATCGTAGGATCGATCACCTTACTGCAAATTGACTTGAAGAAAAAACACAATTTAGTTATTGCGCTTCTTACTTTTTCTGGCAGAATAAAACGTATACCTATTGGTAGAAAATGTTCCATTATAACATGGCAGTCATGCGTCTTTAAACTCTTTAACTTGAGGTCTTTCATAGACACAAGTCTTCTAATATCTGAAGAGTATCCTTCTGGAACTTTAACTTCACTTAGAAACTTACACAATACTTTTTTCTCCTTTCTAGATAGAGTATACGCAGCAGGTGGTAGATATGTTCGTTTTCCTTTCTTCAAGGGTCCTAATTCAGTTCTTATCCCCGTATGTACCAAGTCCTTTCTTGCTTTAAGGCCATCCTTAGACTTTCCTGGTATATTGAGTAACGTACCAATAACACTGTCAAATACATTTTTTTCCAATATGCATAACATCGAGAAAATGTCTTACATACAACGATTTCCAATATGGCAGGTAAAAAAAATTGACCTCTTCTTCCACCCACTCTTGACAAGTGTATGTGCAAAAGGCTTTCCAAACTGAGTTGTCACATCTTTCACCTTTTCAAAAATTTGATCACCTGTCAATATAGTTGGAGCTCTACCATGTTCTGCCCCTCCATTGAATGCTTTTCTCCACCCACGATAGTGATGATTAGAATTTAAGAATCTACGATGACCGAGAAAGACATTCTTCTGACCAAACTCCAATCGCGTCCAATCTGTTTTATCTTCACAAATAGGACACGCACATTGACCTTTTATGATGTACCCTGATAGATTTCCGTATGCTGGAAAATCATTAATTGTGCCAAACAACATCACCCTCAAGTTGAAACTTTCTTTCCTATAACCATCATAAACCTCCACACCGTTCTCCCACAAAAATTTTAAATCTTCGATTAAGGGTGCCAAGAATACGTCTATGTCATTCCCTGGTTGTCTAGGCCCAGAAATTAACATAGATAACATCATGTACTTACGCTTTATACATAGCCATGGAGGTAGGTTATAAATCATTATGATCACAGGCCAAGTGCTATGTGTAACACCCCCTTTTATACCCCCAAATATATCAATTAATCATTTAGGCACGTATTCAAAATTTCATCAGAGTATAATCATAACATGGTATAAAAGAGATATGCCACAACATACATGAAATTAAAACACATACAACACCTGCTCATAAGATATGCAACAGTGGGGTAACTTATCAATCAAGGAATCTACGTCCTTACACCCACATTTCAATATTTAGCATAAAAGCGGAACAACTAAACATTGAATAACAACCACATATATAAACATCATATATATACATATATCAACCAGTATGATTCATCAACATCAGTCATGGTATATACATAAAGTCATCAACCAGATACATATGTAAATGTATCACAAAAAGGAAATCAAAAGCATCCTAGCTACCCGGTGCTACATATCAGAGCCAACCGACTAACACGGACATGAAGCCACGCTTCACAAAAAGACCGCCAGCAAGCCTACTCTGCAATGCCTCGTAGAGCATTATAAAACAGCAGAAGGGTGAGAAATATTATCATAATAACGTTGCATATAATTATATATCTCAACATATAATACACATATACCACATTCTCACCACATTCTCACCACAACTCATCACTATGCATGTATATATACATATAACACCAAACATATACCATAAATCAAATACACGGCATAACAATCCGTAATTAACACATCCTTCACATAGGCATATTCATTCATGCCCAAATACATGTATCACCAATACATCTCAATTCATCACCATTCATTCAACATAAACACACATACATGTTTATTCACTAATGTATCATTACAAAGATACAACTCTTATCGCCATTCATCACATCTTACTCAATATACATCGCAGGACATATATATATATATATATATATATATATATATATATATATATATATATATATATATATATATATATATACCAAACCAAGCATATTCATCACAATGCTTATCATTCAACATAAATACATATATTCATGTTCATTCATCAATGCACATATACCAATATGACCAATGCAAATCATAGAGACCGACTCACGACTCTATGCAAATGCAATGCGGTACCGACTCATTTCATCTCAAGTTCAATTGAAGAACTTATTGGAACCATCGCTCGTTACTTAGTGTAACTCCCCGTCGAGCATACGATGTTCACCCATTGCTACCACCTCTCAAAAGGCTTACAATGTTTATGGATTGCTCCCACCTCTCAAAAGGCTTACAATCCAATTGCTCCCACCTCTCAAAAGGCTTACAATCGTTTGTAATCATCGCCCCACCTCTCAAAAGGCTTACGACGTTACAACGGATTCATCTTAGAACCCCACAATGCAAGAATGCACATCATGATGCTTCACATACAACATGACTCATAACAATCTTGACATGCATACATATTCACAATATAGTCATGCATTCATCACACACAATCCACATATATTCACATCAATTGTGCCAAACGGCAACCGAACGTTCTCACAAATAACCAAACAATTCAATTTACGGTTTACCGGAAAAGTCGGTTAAAAGTCGGCTAAAAATAATATTTTTCTTCACCAAATCATAGAACATATTTTTAGCTTCACATCCATATAAAGAACACCTCAATCGGATAAACAACGCAAAAGATATGGATATTTCAAAATAACACAAAAACATAAACCGGAGGCCGGACACAACGAAACGTTTCGAAAATACTGTTCCGATTGGACCAGGTTCAGAACTCAAAACCATTTTTCCTAGAAAGAACATCTCATTAGCTTTCCAACGCTTCGAACGGGGGTCAAAACCGACTTACGGTTCAAGAGATATGAATTTCCGAAGTTTCCCCCGAAAACCAGAAAATGCCCTGCGGGCTGCTACGGGTTTCGGCTATTTTGCCCGAAAATCCGACCGATTCAATTATTTTCTTCGAAACAAACACATACGCGCAACCACCAAATACATAAGAACAATTTAGAACAAATAAAAGAAATTTCTACGACGTTCGATTTTTCGATTAAATTTCAACCTTTTAAAAACCAGAATTTTCAAACATCACCAAATCGAATAAAAAGCACGCTATACGACGACCTAACCTTCCTCGATACAACTACGTAATTTATTTCGAATTCTAACCGTGAAAACATCGGTTTTTATCGACTTTATTCATTTCGACCTAAAATGAAAAATATATGAAAACGATCCAAAACAACCGAAACGAAACCATACATAATCGTATACAAAGTTAAGATAACGATATTTCACACCCTTACCCGTTCGATTCGAATCCTAACCGTTGATTTTGATGATTTCTAGCGTTTTTCCCACTTTTCTCCTCATGTTCTTCTTTTCTCTTCTTTCTCACTTTTCTCTCTTTATGTTTTTCTTACTAACTTTCTTTTCTATTTCTTTCTTATACTTTCTTTTCTTAAACTATCTCAAATACAATATCATATTCTATTTCTATTACTATTCACTCAAAATATCTAACAATTCATATTCTCACAAATACCCTTAAATCATTCCTCACTTAAATTCTAACTTAACAATAATTATGAAATGTCTAAAATACCCTCCAATCTAATTTCCCCCGAAAACTCTCAAAAACGGTAAAATAATATAACACGCCAACATATCAGATTAAAACACTAATTTCACAATAACATTATTATCACCCAAATTAAATAAAAGACTCAACAAAATAATACAATTAACACAAAATGGAGATAATTAAAATCGGGTCGTTACAACTCTCCCCCACTTAGACATTTTCGTCCTCGAAAGTATGCTAAACACGAACAACCCCGGATACGGCTCTAGTATCCGACCAACCAACTATCATGCCAACAAAAGGCACACCACGAATAACACAAACAACAAAGCAACACACTAACAGCAACAACAATGACAAGACAACGACCACGACAACCAAGACAAGATGCAATGCCCATACAATGCACTTGACGACCAACTCAAAGGATAACCAAGATACAAACACCCAAGTTCACTCTTGAACTGAAACACAACAAGATCATTACCAACACCATAGGTAACACTCTCCTAATCCCCCAAACAGAGGAATTAGCTACTCACACTCGCACCATCACCATGGAAACGAGGCAACAACACAGGCAAGAACATAAAGTTCCAAGACACAACATTACCTCAACAACATCCACAAAACCAGAATACCTGCATCCTTGTCTCACAACAACCAATACAACAATTTCACACTTCCGCTGCGCACTCTGATTACTCACAACTAACAAACCACCAATTTCATAATCAACATTTGACTCTTGTACTATACACCAGAAAATCATAGTTTACTTTTTATATACACCACTTCTCTCTATGCGGTATTAGCTTACACACCAAACACACTCCTCTGAATAATCCAATTCAAATTCATAACTCGTTTGGAATTCCAACCATCATTGTTGTCTCATACTTTATCCCTTTGGACCAAACAGGTACTCTATCCTCTTGCGATTACTAAACACTCCGAACTTAGAACCATAAAAATAATACTTCCATATTTTCAACACAAAATCACTGTAACCAATTCCAAATCCTGAATAGTATAGATCCTTGTATGAAATCCTCAAACGGTTTATTAAGATCAGGCAAAATCAAAGCTGGAGCCGTAGTCAACTCCTACTTTAGCCCTCTAAAACTCATTCGCAATGAACATCCAAAACAAATGACTCGCCCTTTGCAGGTCAACTGAGATAACATAAGTGCTAACTTAGCAAAGCCCTCCATAACCTGTGATAACAACCAACCAAAAACTAGAGCTTCTAATCTCATTAACCAACTTCGGAGTCTCCCATCACAGGACTGCGGGCTGCTACGGGTTTCGGCTATTTTGCCCGAAAATCCGACCGATTCAATTATTTTCTTCGAAACAAACACATACGCGCAACCACCAAATACATAAGAACAATTTAGAACGCATAAACGAAATTTCTACGACGTTCGATTTTTCGATTAAATTTCAACCTTTCAAAAACCAGAATTTTCAAACATCACCAAATCGAATAAAAAGCACGCTATACGACGACCTAACCTTCCTCGATACAACTACGTAATTTATTTCAAATTCTAACCGTGAAAACATCGGTTTTTATCGACTTTATTCATTTCGACCTAAAATGAAAAATATATGAAAACGATCCAAAACAACCGAAACGAAACCATACATAATCGTATACAAAGTTAAGATAACGATATTTCACACCCTTACTCGTTCGATTCGAATCCTAACCGTTAATTTTGATGATTTCTAGCCTTTTTCCCACTTTTCTCCTCTTGTTCTTCTTTTCTCTTCTTTCTCACTTTTCTCTCTTTATGTTTTTCTTACTAACTTTCTTTTCTATTTCTTTCTTATACTTTCTTTTCTTAAAAGATCTCAAATACAATATCATATTCTATTTCTATTACTATTCACTCAAAATATCTAACAATTCATATTCTCACAAATACCCTTAAATCATTCCTCACTTAAATTCTAACTTAACAATAATTATGAAATGTCTAAAATACCCTCCAATCTAATTTCCCCCGAAAACTCTCAAAAACGGTAAAATAATATAACACGCCAACATATCAGATTAAAACACTAATTTCACAATAACATTATTATCACCCAAATTAAATAAAAGACTCAACAAAATAATACAATTAACACAAAATGGAGATAATTAAAATCGGGTCGTTACAACTCTCCCCCACTTAGACATTTTCGTCCTCGAAAGTATGCTAAGCACGAACAACCCCGGATACGGCTCTAGTATCCGACCAACCAACTATCATGCCAACAAAAGGCACACCACGAATAACACAAACAACAAAGCAACACACTAACAGCAACAACAATGACAAGACAACGACCACGACAACCAAGACAAGATGCAATGCCCATACAATGCACTTGACGACCAACTCAAAGGATAACCAAGATACAAACACCCAAGTTCACTCTTGAACTGAAACACAACAAGATCATTACCAACACCATAGGTAACACTCTCCTAATCCCCCAAACAGAGGAATTAGCTACTCACACTCGCACCATCACCATGGAAACGAGGCAACAACACAGGCAAGAACATAAAGTTCCAAGACACAACATTACCTCAACAACATCCACAAAACCAGAATACCTGCATCCTTGTCTCACAACAACCAATACAACAATTTCACACTTCCGCTGCGCACTCTGATTACTCACAACTAACAAACCACCAATTTCATAATCAACATTTGACTCTTGTACTATACACCAGAAAATCATAGTTTACTTTTTATATACACCACTTCTCTCTATGCGGTATTAGCTTACACACCAAACACACTCCTCTGAATAATCCAATTCAAATTCATAACTCGTTTGGAATTCCAACCATCATTGTTGTCTCATACTTTATCCCTTTGGACCAAACAGGTACTCTATCCTCTTGCGATTACTAAACACTCCGAACTTAGAACCATAAAAATAATACTTCCATATTTTCAACACAAAATCACTGTAACCAATTCCAAATCCTGAATAGTATAGATCCTTGTATGAAATCCTCAAACGGTTTATTAAGATCAGGCAAAATCAAAGCTGGAGCCGTAGTCAACTCCTACTTTAGCCCTCTAAAACTCATTCGCAATGAACATCCAAAACAAATGACTCGCCCTTTGCAGGTCAACTGAGATAACATAAGTGCTAACTTAGCAAAGCCCTCCATAACCTGTGATAACAACCAACCAAAAACTAGAGCTTCTAATCTCATTAACCAACTTCGGAGTCTCCCATCACAGGACTGCGGGCTGCTACGGGTTTCGGCTATTTTGCCCGAAAATCCGACCGATTCAATTATTTTCTTCGAAACAAACACATACGCGCAACCACCAAATACATAAGAACAATTTAGAACACATAAACGAAATTTCTACGACGTTCGATTTTTCGATTAAATTTCAACCTTTCAAAAACCAGAATTTTCAAACATCACCAAATCGAATAAAAAGCACGCTATACGACGACCTAACCTTCCTCGATACAACTACGTAATTTATTTCAAATTCTAACCGTGAAAACATCGGTTTTTATCGACTTTATTCATTTCGACCTAAAATGAAAAATATATGAAAACGATCCAAAACAACCGAAACGAAACCATACATAATCGTATACAAAGTTAAGATAACGATATTTCACACCCTTACTCGTTCGATTCGAATCCTAACCGTTAATTTTGATGATTTCTAGCCTTTTTCCCACTTTTCTCCTCTTGTTCTTCTTTTCTCTTCTTTCTCACTTTTCTCTCTTTATGTTTTTCTTACTAACTTTCTTTTCTATTTCTTTCTTATACTTTCTTTTCTTAAAATATCTCAAATACAATATCATATTCTATTTCTATTACTATTCACTCAAAATATCTAACAATTCATATTCTCACAAATACCCTTAAATCATTCCTCACTTAAATTCTAACTTAACAATAATTATGAAATGTCTAAAATACCCTCCAATCTAATTTCCCCCGAAAACTCTCAAAAATGGTGAAATAATATAACACGCCAACATATCAGATTAAAACACTAATTACACAATAACATTATTATCACCCAAATTAAATAAAAGACTCAACAAAATAATACAATTAACACAAAATAGAGATAATTAAAATCGGGTCGTTATACTATGTGAGATACTTTGAATACTATGTGGGTTCATTCCATCAGTAGATAATGCCAAGCGAAGGTTTCTTGCTTCTTTTCCAAATTCAGGATAATCATCATCAATTTTCATCCACCGTGGTGAATCTGCCGGATGTCGAAACTTTCCATCAATAATTCTTCCATCTGCATGCCAAGTCAAGTGTCTTGAATCGGTCTCACTATGAAACATGCGTCTAAATCTCGAAATTATAGGAAAATACCATAACACTTTTGCCGGAGACTGTAACAGCCCGATTTTGATATTTCCATTTTTGTGTTGATTGATTCTAGTTGGTTCAGTCTTTTATTTAATTGGGCAATAATTATGTTATTTGTGATATTGGTGTGTTAATATGTTATGTTTGCATAATTATGTGATTTTACCGTTTTTGAGAGTTTGCGGGAAATATTAGATTGGAGGGTATTTTAGATATTTCACATTTAATGATAGTTAGTTAGTTAGTAGATATTTTGAGAAAATATAAAGAAATAGAAAGAAAGAAAAGTATAAGAAAGAAAGAAAAAGAATAGAAATAGAAAGTTAGAAAGAAAAAGAGAGAAGAGAGAGCAAGAGAGAAAAAGAGAAGAGAAAAAGAAGAAAAGCTACAAATCATCAAGATCAATCTTCCAAGAATCGAGAAATCGGGTAAGGGTGTGAAATCTTATTATCTTATCAATGTGTATCATTATGTATGGGTTTGCTTGGACGTTTTCTTGTTTCCATAGCTTTTGAGTTTTAGGTCGAAAACGATAAAATGATTAGAAATCGATGTTTTCGCGGACGAAAGTCGGATTAAGTCGCGTAGTGGAGTCGAGTGATGTTAAGCCGTGATTTAGTATGATTGTTTGATTGAATTTGGTTGAATTTGTAACTTTTGCATTTTTGATATATATTGATGAATTTGGTGTGAATTGAGGAATGATTGATTGAATGGTGTTTGGATAGGTCTGGTATAATTGTTATTGGCTGGTATTTAATCGGGTGGAATTGTTGGGATTAGTCTACGGGATTTAATCGGGTGTTGGTGGAAAGTTCTGTCATTAAAAACTGGTTTTTTTCACTCTGAACTGTGAGTAACCGGTTAACACATATGTGGTAACCGGTTACCCGTTGTAAATTTTGGGATTTTACGTAAAATTTGAACTGTTAACCGATTATCAGTTATGTGTTAACCGGTTACGGAAAGTGTCTCTAACTCTCATTTAGGCTCTGTGTGAATAGTAATGAACTGTTAACCAGTTATCAGTTATGTGTTAACCGGTTACCACTGTTAGTTCAGAAAAATACCATTTTCAAAAAATTCATATCTTTCGAGCCGTAAGTCCGTTTTGACCCCCGTTTGAAGCGTTGGAAAGCTTATGAAATGTTATTTCTTGTAAAAATGGTTTTAAGATTGTTGGCTGATTAAATTATGTCGGAAATTGGAAAATGTGTTGTTTTGTCGAATTTTACGGTTATAATTGTGTGTAATTAGTGTATATCATGCAATGTGTTGTTAGTATGGATATGGTATGACTTCTGTGTTGTTGTGAAGTGAAATTGCATGAAATACATGTTGTGATGATGATGTGTGGCCTAAGGGCAAGAAATTGCAATGTGGGTATTTAATGGTATATGCATGACTATATTGTGAAATATGTGTGCATTGCATGAGTGTATGTGGTCATTTTGTATGAGAAACATCATGACATGCATTCATGTGTCGCGATTCCATGGAGAATCGGGTGTAATATCACGTCCCTGTTGGGTGTGAGTGATTGATTACACAAATGATCATTTGAGGATCCTCTGAACATTGCGTAGTCAATGGGTGTAATCGTTGCGATGAGTTACACTTTATTCCGTGGGAATCTTCAGAATGATCGTGTGCCCTTGTGGGGTTTGAGCAATCGGATTGTGTCTGCATGAACAATCCAGAAACATCGGATGCCATGATGGTATGAGCGATGGGGAAATATCGTAGGCCCGGCAGGGAGGATATTTCCATTGAGTTCTTCAATTGAGCTCGGGTGATGAGTCGGTACCGCATGCATCTGCATAGAGTCGAGAGTCGGTCTCTATGAGTTGCATTGATCATCTTTGTGTTTGTGCATTGATGAATAAACATTGATATATGTATGTTTATGGGAAATGATATAAACTGTATCTTATAATGATGCATTGTTGAATGAACAAGTATGTGTGTGTTCATGTGGAATGATGATAATGGTGAATGTATGCATAATGAATATGCTTGATGATATATCTATATTGTGATATATGATGAGTTGTGGTGAGAATATGTGTTATATGTTTATGTTGTAGTACATAATTATATGCATTGTTATTATGATAATATTTCTCACCCTTCTGTTGTTTTATGATGCTCTATGAGGCATTGCAGATTAGGTATCTGGCGGTCTTTTTGTGAAGCGTGTCTTCATTTTCCTTGTTGGTCGGTTGGCTCTGATATGTAGCACCGGGTAGCTAGGACGTTTGATCTTTTTGTGATACAGTTTCATATGTATCTTGCTGATGAATTAGTGTATATAAACACGATGTTGCTTGTGATTCATACTGGATGATGTATATATATGTTGATGTATATATGTGGTTGTTGTTCAATATTTTAGATGTTTCCGCTTTTATTCTAAATATTGAGATGTGGGTGTAAGGACAAAGTTCCTCTGTGGCAAGTTACCCCACTGTTGCATATCAATATTTTGAGCAGGTGTTGTATGTATTAAATGCGTGTATGATGTGACATGCCTCTTTTATACTATGTTTTAATCGTACTCTGGCGAATTTGTTTATATGTGCCTAAATGATTTATGTGATTATTTGGGGGTATAGAAAGGGGGTGTTACATTAAGTGGTATCAGAGCCAGAGTTGAGTCAGTTGTGTCTGTCTTGTTGTTGTGTTGGTTGAACTGTTGTTTAACCTTGTTGTAATTTTTGGGAATGATCAGAATATGGCTGGTAGAAATGATAATGCGATGGCTGCTGCTTTGGAAGCAATGGCTAGGGCGGTGCAAGGTGCGCCGAACGTGAATGCTAATGATGAGTTCAGGAAGAATCAACCACCGATTTTCAAAGGAAAATTTGATCCCGATGGAGCTCAAAATTGGTTGAAAGAGATTGAAAGAATCTTCATAGTTATGGATTGTGCGGAGGAGAATAAGGTGAGGATTGGATCTCACATGTTGTAGGAAGAAGCCGACGATTGGTGGGTCGGTATACGTGAAGTTCTTGAGGTGGATGATGAAGAGATAACTTGGAATTTATTTCGTACTGAATTCTTGAGGAAGTATTACCCTGAGAGTGTGAAGGGAAAGAAGGAGATGGAGTTTCTTGAACTGAAATAAGGTAGTATGTCTGTGGTGGACTATACTGCTAAATTTGTGGAGTTGGTTCAATTCCATCCCCATTATGCTGCGATTACTGCTGAGTTCTCAAAGTGTATTAAATATGAGAATGGTTTACGTCCTGAGATTAAGCAAGCTGTGGGATATCAAAGGATAAGGAGGTTTGCGGATTTGACGGAATGTTGTAGAATCTTCGAAGAAGATAGTAAGGCTCGTTCTACACATTACAAAAGTTTGAATGAGAGGAAGGGAAAGCAACAAGCTCGAGGTGGACCTTATTTGACACCCGTTGATAAGGGAAAGCATAGGGGAAACTTTGATAGGAGGTCTGGAGGAGGAAGTTCTGGTCCCATAAAGTGTTTCAAGTGTGGAGGTATGGGTCATAAATCATTTGATTGTAGGAAGACGGAAGCGAAATGTGCTAACTGTGGAGGTCTGGGGCATGTTACTACAGATTGTAGAAGGAATATGGTGAAGTGCTATAATTGTGGAGAAGTTGGTCACATTAGTACTAAGTGTACTAAGCCGAAACAAGCTCAAGCGGGCGGAAAGGTGTTTGCATTGGCGGGGACTCAAGCTACGAATGCAGACCATTTGATTAAAGGTACATGCTTTATTAATAGTATACCTTTAGTTGCTGTTATTGATACGGGAGCAACTCATTCGTTTATTTCGTCTAAGTGCGCGAAGCGTTTGAATCTTGCGTTAATTTTAATGGGTGCTGAAATGGTTATTGAGACTTCTGCTTCAGGGTCGGTAAATACATCTTTGGTGTGTATGAGTTGTCCTTTAACCATGTATGGTAAAGACTTTGTTATGGATTTAGTATGTTTGTCGTTGGTGGGATTGGACGTGATCTTGGGTATGAACTGGTTGCAATTTAATCGAGTTCATATAGATTGCTATCACAAGTTAGTAAGGTTTCCTTCTTTGGAAGATGATGAATTTGAGAGTTTCCTATCCAC
Source organism: Lathyrus tuberosus (assembly GCA_022829125.1). Taxonomy (NCBI): domain Eukaryota; kingdom Viridiplantae; phylum Streptophyta; class Magnoliopsida; order Fabales; family Fabaceae; genus Lathyrus; species Lathyrus tuberosus. The sequence goes on along the minus strand of JALAZF010000274.1, from coordinate 946,208 downwards.
TAAAGAGTTGAAGAAACTTTTAGCGGACGAAGCTCAATTGTTTGGTTTGTTTGCATCATTGTCGGTGGAGAGTCAAGTTGAGCTTGATGTGTTCCCAGTGGTGTGTGAATTTCCAGAAGTGTTTCCGAAAGATATTACGGATGTACCGCCGGAAAGAGAAGTTGAATTTTCTATTGATCTAGTTTCGGGTACTAGACCGATTTCGATGGCACCGTATCGTATGTCGGCATCGGAATTGGTAGAATTAAAAAAGCAATTGAATGACTTGTTGGACAAGAAATTTGTAAGGCCAAGTGTTTCTCCTTGGGGTGCTCCGGTATTGTTGGTAAAGAAGAAGGACGGGAGTATGCGGTTATGCATTGATTATCGACAGTTGAACAAAGTGACAATTAAGAACAAGTATCCGCTTCCAAGGATCGATGATTTGATGGACCAATTGGTTGGTGCGAATGATTTTAGCAAGATTGATTTGAGATCAGGATACCACCAGATTCGTGTGAAAGGAGAAGATATTCAAAAGACGGCCTTTAGGACACGGTATGGTCATTACGAATATTCCGTGATGCCATTCGGGGTTTCTAACGCGCCGGGTGTGTTTATGGAATACATGAATCGTATTTTTCATGAACAGTTGGATCGTTTTGTGGTAGTGTTCATCGATGATATTTTGATTTACTCTAAGTCTCAAGAGGAGCATGAAGAGCATTTGAGAATTGTGTTGCAAATTTTGAAAGAGAAACAATTGTATGCTAAGTTGTCGAAATGTGAATTTTGGTTGTCGGAAGTAAGTTTCCTTGGACATTTTATTTCCGGTAGTGGTATTATTGTGGATCCATCCAAGATAGATGCAATGATGCAATGGGAGGCTCCTAGGTCGGTTACGGAGATTCGAAGCTTTTTAGGCTTGGCGGGTTATTATCGGAGGTTTATTGAGGGATTTTCGAAGTTGGCACTTCCTTTAACGCAATTGACTTGTAAAGGAAAGGCTTTCATTTGGGATATTCATTGTGAAGAGAGTTTCAATGAGCTAAAGAGAAGGTTGACAACGACTCCGATCTTGATTTTGCCTAATCCTAATGAACCATTTGTTGTGTATTGTGATGCTTCATTGACAGGTTTAGGTGGTGTTTTGATGCAAGATGGAAAAGTTGTGGCATATGCGTCTAGACAATTGAGAGTGCATGAAAAGAATTATCCTACACATGACTTGGAGTTAGCGGCCGTGGTGTTTGTTTTGAAAATTTGGAGGCATTACCTTTATGGTGCAAGATTTGAAGTTTTTAGTGATCACAAAAGCTTGAAATATTTATTCGATCAAAAAGAATTGAACATGAGACAAAGAAGGTGGTTAGAACTTTTGAAGGATTATGATTTTGGTTTGAATTACCATCCGGGTAAGGCAAACGTGGTGGCCGATACCTTAAGTCGGAGGTTGTTACATATGTCCGCATTGATGATGAAAGAATGGGAACTTTTGGAGGATTTCAGAGATTTGAGTTTGGTTTGTGAAATGACGCCGAGAAGTGTGAGACTTGGTATGTTACATGTTACGAATGATTTTCTTGCAACGGTTAGTGAAAAGCAAAAGTTGGATTTGAAGTTCGTTGATTTAATGATAAATGAGAATGAGGATTTCAAGGTTGATAGCTTTGGAGTTTTGAGATTCCGTGGTCGTATTTGTATTCCCGACGACGCGGAGCTGAAAAAGATGATTTTAGAGGAAGGACACCGAAGTAATTTAAGTATTCATCCGGGTGCGAATAAGATGTATCAGGATTTGAAGAAGATCTTTTGGTGGTCCGGATTAAAGAGAGATGTAGCTCAATTCGTGTATGCATGCTTAACTTGTCAAAAGTCTAAGGTGGAACATCAAAAACCGAGTGGATTTATGCAACCGTTGGATATTCCGGAATGGAAATGGGATAGTATATCGATGGATTTTGTTACGGGATTGCCGAATATGCAAAGAGGTCAGAATGCTATTTGGGTAATTGTTGATAGGCTTACTAAATCTGCTCACTTTATTCCAATTGATATTAGTTATCCTTTGGAGAAGTTAGCCGAGATTTATGTTCTTGTGGTGGTGAAGTTACATGGAGTTCCTAAGAGTATTGTATCGGATCGAGATCCGAGATTTACATCGAGATTTTGGGTGAGTTTATAAGAGGCTTTGGGTTCTAAGCTAAGATTGAGTTCGGCTTACCATCCGCAAACGGACGGTCAAACCGAGAGAACGATTCAATCGTTGGAGGATTTATTGCGTGCTTGTGTACTCGAGCAAGGTGGTGCTTGGGATGGTTATTTGGTGTTGATTGAATTCACTTACAATAACAGTTTTCATTCGAGTATAAGTATGGCACCATTTGAGGCTTTGTATGGTCGGAGATGTCGAACACCTTTGTGTTGGCATGAAACCGGTGAGAGGACGATTGTTGGACCGGAATTGGTGCAAGAAACGATGGAGAAAGTGAAGTTTATTCGGGAGAAGATGAAAGCTTCTCAAAGTAGACAAAAGAGCTATCATGACAAGAGAAGGAAAGATCTTGAGTTTCAAGAAGGCGACCATGTGTTTTTTAGAGTTACACCAGTTACGGGTGTGGGTCGTGCTTTGAAGTCGAAGAAGTTGACATCTCGTTTTATTGGTCCGTATCAGATTACTTCACGAGTTGGTGTTATGGCTTACCGTGTGGCGTTGCCTCCGAACCTTTCGAATTTGCATGACATATTCCATGTGTCGCAACTTCGGAAATATGTTCCGGATCCGTCACATGTTATTCCTATGGACGAGGTTGAAGTGAGAGATAACCTTACGGTGGAAGCTTTACCGGTTAGGATTTTGGACCTCGAAGTTAAGAAACTAAGAGGCAAGGATATTGCGCTTGTGAAAGTAGCGTGGGGAGGCGCTGCGGAAGGCAATATGACTTGGGAACTAGAAAGTGGGATGCGCGAGTCGTATCCGGAATTGTTTGGATCAGGTAATATTTTCGAGGACGAAAATTTCTAAAGTGGGGGAGAGTTGTAACAGCCCGATTTTGATATTTCCATTTTTGTGTTGATTGATTCTAGTTGGTTGAGTCTTTTATTTAATTGGGCAATAATTATGTTATTTGTGATATTGGTGTGTTAATATGTTATGTTTGCATAATTATGTGATTTTACCGTTTTTGAGAGTTTGCGGGAAATATTAGATTTGAGGGTATTTTAGATATTTCACATTTAATGATTGTTAGTTAGTTAGTAGATATTTTGAGAAAATATAAAGAAATAGAAAGAAAGAAAAGTATAAGAAAGAAAGAAAAGTATAAGAAAGAAAGAAAAAGAATAGAAATAGAAAGTTAGAAAGAAAAAGAGAGAAGAGAGAGCAAGAGAGAAAAAGAGAAGAGAAAAAGAAGAAAAGCTACAAATCATCAAGATCAAGCTTCCAAGAATCGAGAAATCGGGTAAGGGTGTGAAATCTTATTATCTTATCAATGTGTATCATTATGTATGGGTTTGCTTGGACGTTTTCTTGTTTCCATAGCTTTTGAGTTTTAGGTCGAAAACGATAAAATGATTAGAAATCGATGTTTTCGCGGACGAAAGTCGGATTAAGTCGTGTAGTGGAGTCGAGTGATGTTAAGCCGTGATTTAGTATGATTGTTTGATTGAATTTGGTTGATTTTGTAACTTTTGCATTTTTGATATATATTGATGAATTTGGTGTGAATTGAGGAGTGATTGATTGAATGGTGTTTGGATAGGTCTGGTATAATTGTTATTGGCTGGGATTTAATCGGGTGGAATTGTTGGGATGAGTCTACGGGATTTAATCGGGTGTTGGTGGAAAGTTCTGTCATTAAAAACTGGTTTTTTTCACTCTGAACTGTGAGTAACCGGTTAACACATATGTGGTAACCGGTTACCCGTTGTAAATTTTTGGATTTTACGTAAAATTTGAACTGTTAACCGGTTATCAGTTATGTGTTAACCGGTTACGGAAAGTGTCTCTAACTCTCATTTAGGCTCTGTGTGAATAGTAATGAACTGTTAACCGGTTATCAGTTATGTGTTAACCGGTTACCACTGTTAGTTCAGAAAAATACCATTTTCAAAAAATTCATATCTTTCGAGCCGTAAGTCCGTTTTGACCCCCGTTTGAAGCGTTGGAAAGCTTATGAAATGTTCTTTCTTGTAAAAATGGTTTTGAGATTGTTGGCTGATTAAATTATGTCGGAAATTGGAAAATGTGTTGTTTTGTCGAATTTTACGGTTATAATTGTGTGTAATTATTGTATATCATGCAATGTGTTGTTGGTATGGATATGGTATGACTTATGTGTTGTTGTGAAGTGAAATTGCATGAAATACATGTTGTGATGATGATGTGTGGCCTAAGGGCAAGAAATTGCAATGTGGGTATTTAATGGTATATGCATGACTATATTGTGAAATATGTGTGCATTGCATGAGTGTATGTGGTCATTTTGTATGAGAAACATCATGACATGCATTCATGTGTCGCGATTCGGTGGAGAATCTGGTGTAATATCACGTCCCTGTTGGGTGTGAGTGATTGATTACACAAATGATCATTTGAGGATCCTCTGAACATTGCGTAGTCAATGGGTGTAATCGTTGCGATGAGTTACACTTGATTCCGTGGGAATCTTCAGAATGATTGTGTGCCCTTGTGGGGTTTGAGCAATTGGATTGTGTCTGCGTGAACAATCCAGAAACATCGGATGCCATGATGGTATGAGCGATGGGGAAATATCGTAGGCCCGGCAGGGAGGATATTTCCATTGAGTTCTTCAATTGAGCTCGGGTGATGAGTCGGTACCGCATACATCTGCATAGAGTCGAGAGTCGGTCTCTATGAGTTGCATTGATCATCTTTGTGTTTGTGCATTGATGAATAAACATTGATATATGTATGTTTATGGGAAATGATATAAACTGTATCTTATAATGATGCATTGTTGAATGAACAAGTACGTGTGTGTTCATGTGGAATGATGATAATGGTGAATGTATGCATAATGAATATGCTTGATGATATATCTATATTGTGATATATGATGAGTTGTGGTGAGAATATGTGTTATATATTTATGTTGTAGTACATAATTATATGCATTGTTATTATGATAATATTTCTCACCCTTCTGCTGTTTTATGATGCTCTATGAGGCATTGCAGATTAGGTATCTGGCGGTCTTTTTATGAAGCGTGTCTTCATTTTCCTTGTTGGTCGGTTGGCTCTGATATGTAGCACCGGGTAGCTAGGACGTTTGATCTTTTTGTGATACATTTGCATATGTATCTTGCTGATGAATTAGTGTATATAAACACGATGTTGCTTGTGATTCCTACTGGATGATGTATATATATGTTGATGTATATATGTGGTTGTTATTCAATATTTTAGATGTTTCCGCTTTTATTCTAAATATTGAGATGTGGGTGTAAGGACAAAGTTCCTCTATGGCAAGTTACCCCACTGTTGCATATCAATATTTTGAGCAGGTGTTGTATGTATTAAATGCGTGTATGATGTGACATGCCTCTTTTATACTATGTTTTAATCGTACTCTGGCGAATTTGTTTATATGTGCCTAAATGATTTATGTGATTATTTGGGGGTATAGAAAGGGGGTGTTACAGAGACAACTTTTTCTTATATCGAGAGACACCACATTTACGACACTCATTTAACGATGCATACTCATTTCGAAACAATACGCAATCGTTTGGACAGGCATGTATCTTATCATAGCTCATGCCAATAGAGCACAACATCTTTTTGGCCTCATATGTTCGATGGGGAAGAACATTATCCTCTGGAAGCATATCTTTCATAAGGGCCAATAATTCTGTGAAACTTTTATCCGACCATCCATTGCCCGCCTTTAAGTTATACAAATTTAATACCGCAGACAATCTTGTAAATTTGGTGCAACCATTATACAACGGTTTGTCTGCATCCCTTACCAACCTCTCAAATATTTTGGGACAATCCTTAAGATCTTCTTCAAGTGCTTCTGCAATCTCTTCGACTCGATCAGAATCGTATGTATCTGTGCCATTGTCGTATGAAGCGTAGGTCGTATTATCCCCCGATTCAACATTCCCGTTAATTTTCTCACCATGCAAATTCCAACATGTATAACTTCTATCAATTCCACTCCTCAATAAATGCGATGCCAACTGAACCGCGTCAACCCGACTCCCAAAACAGCAACCCAAGCAAGGACATATCATTCGACTGGGGTCTTTGGCGTGTGCAACAGCAAACTTAACGAATTCCGATACCCCATTGTCGTACTCTTTCGACAATCGACTTGAAGACATCCATTTCTTATCCATAGTTATACTAATTAAACTAAACAAAAACAAAAAGATAAAATGTTATACCTGTAGGGAAACGATCCGACTTTCACACTTTGAACACAAGTAACCCCTATACACGTATCATAAAATGAAATATCATTAATTGGCCAATTATGAGTCATAACTTGATAAGTGGCAACATGTAATCACAAACAAGCAACAATTAGAGGTAAACATCTACATAAGTATAAAGTAGACAATAAACTTATAACAAAAAGTCACAAGTTCTAGAAAATAAAAGAAATGAACTTGGAAAAAAAGGATAGACCAAACACAACACAAATAGCGAAATACAATTTCAATCAATACTAGGTTGTTTATACTAATCAACTTTGCCAAATATACAGTAGAAAATATTTAATAGTCATGAAATAACCTTCACAATTTCAATAATAGTTGTGAAGATACTTTAATATTAGCTTCCTTATGAAAATACCTACCACAGAACTAGGTTGTATCATGAATGCATAATCATCCAACGATTTAGGAAAAAGGAAGAAGAAAAAGTTTTTGGGAATGTGTCATTTACAAAGAATTCCTGGATGCACTTTGTAAAATCCCCTCCAATCCCCTCCCAACATAGTTTAAAAAACTCTAAGCTAAAACCGTCCGGTCCCGGACTCTTATCCCCGTCACATTGCATCATAGCCTTTTTAATTTCCTCATATTCAAATGGCTTCTCCAACTCAATTCTTTCTAGCTCTGATAATGACTTGAAATGTGCCGGTCCCATAATAGGAAAAGGCCTATCAGTAGCGCAAAATCTGTTGGCTAAGTGATCTGCTATAGCTTCTTTAACCCCAATAACATCCTCCACCATGCCATTATCCGTCCTCACTGAAGAAATGGTATTGCGAATATTTCGATGTTTAATGTTTGCGTGGTAGTATTTTGTGTTTTGATCGCCTTCAACAATCCATTTTGTGCGAGATTTCTGTAACAGAATGCTCTCTTTTATCCTCAAATGTTTCCATAAATCTTCCACTGCTAAACTTCTTCTGGTCAATTCTTGCGACCTGTTAGCATCCCCCAACTCTGCCAACCCGTCTTCAATATCGTTGATTGTTCCAATGTTTTCTTTGATTTTTGTGTCAATCCACCCAAAAATGTTCTTATTCCACCATCTCAATCTTGACCGGAGATATTGAAGTTTCTTGGACAGAATGAACGAGGGTTTGCCGTGTATGCTAAATGACTCCCACTCCTTTCTAACAAACGGTAAGAACTCTGGATGTTCGAACCAACAACTAAGAACCTTAAACGGCTAAGGTCCCCAGTTGATGTTTCTAACTGAAATCCACGCAGGCCTATGGTCGGAAATATCCCTCAGGCCAACTCTCTGCGTCACCATATTCCATTCCGCCAACAAAACCTGAGAAACCAAAAACCTGTCTAATCTACTACAAGCCTTACCAGTGGTACTAAACCAAGTATATTTATTGCCTTCCGTCGGTAAATCTACACAACCCGAAAGCTGGATAAAGTCCCCAAATTCTGTCATCAACTTCTTTCCATGTTCGCTGCTACCAATCTTTTCCTGGGCAGTTTTTACGGCGTTGAAATCTCCGCCAATGACCCACTCCCCCGGCTCCGATTTAGACTTTAGTTGTAAAATGGTACTCCACAACTCTCTCTTTTCTGCATTCACACAAGATGAGTATATATCTAACAGATAACATGTTCTCCCCCACCAGTCTACCTTAATACCAATATAACATTTTCCTTTAAAACTACAGATCGGATTTAGGAAATCATTCATCCATATGATTAGAAGACCACCTGATAAACCGTTCGAGTTTGACGCAGTCCATTGACAATTCGAATTCCCCCATAAGCTTTGAACTATTTCATCTATCATCATTATACTTTTAGTTTCTTGAAGAAAACAAAAGTCAGCGCCTTCATCTTATAACAACTTCCGAATTTTCTTCCTCTTGATCTGACTACCACACCTTCTGATGTTGTATGTAATGTAATTCATGCTCTCCTCTTAGCAGCCGCCTTCTTTCCTTTTTTAGCTTTTCTGTCCTCCGTTTCCAATTTACGAATAACCATCTCGACGGCTTCATCATCCTCGTCCGCTTCGACCCCTAGCCGTTTAATGGATTTCCACATCCTAGTAGGCATATTTGCTAACTTTTGTTTAATCCCAGAGTTGCTTCTAATTACCTCCTCGTCTTCAATAGAATCACTTCTAACTCCTTTTGATTCTTCAGAAACCTTGGGGATGGAAGCAGAATCTTCGATCTCAGCTACAGATTCCGTCGACAATGGAGAGGCTTCAACTAACAGGGGTGAGTATTGAATTTGATTTTGTGCCTGAAGAATAGTATGATAATAGGAAGGTGTGAAGGGGATTTTAATATTCTGCATAATATCAGCAAGACGTTTTTTCTTCCTATTATAATTTGGCTAAGAGTGATTATAATGATGAATGGTTAATTGATGAGGAATTAGTAGTTCTATTCTAGTCCTAATCTCTTATTTAGATTTGAGTGACATTAATTAGTGATAAGAGTTTATGTGCAAGGGAAATCTTGTCTTTTCATTGGCCATTTAAAAACCCGAGATTGAGGAGAAAAACCTCATTTTCAGTTCATGTTTATCTATATTTAAAAAAAATAACATTTGTAAGCGAGAAGAAGAGACTAAGGCTCAGAGGAGAAAAGAAGGAGAGGAAGGATTGAATCCTGTGTTGCAAAGGTACAGGTACAAAATACGACATTTTTAGAAAAACCAAGGTACGGGTACACGAGTATATATCAATATGTGATCCGATTTCTCTCAATAGAAGATGATGAATTTGGTTGTGCAAGGAGTTTCACTGCAATGGATTGAAGTTTAGGGATTGAATATCCAAAAGTTATTCACCATTTCATTGGTTTCAAGATCCATCGTTCTTGCAACGAATCAAATTGACCAAACTCTACATCAGCACTTGAAAAGCCCATTAAAAAAAGGCCTATAACTATATAATTAGAAGATAAAAATTGAGTTCGTGTACCCAATATATATCCAATATGTACCCGCTGAAGTACCAACTTAAAAAAAATAAAAAAATAGGTACGGTGTCGGTACGTACCATACGAGTACCGTACGCGTACCGGTACCCGGTACTAGTACTTTATCTAAAATGATGTACCCATGCTTCACAGATTGAATCCAAGGATCATTCCCTTTGCATGTGTAGATTCTTGAAACTTAAGGAGTTAAGAAACTAAGGGAATACCTTGAATAGCATATTCAGCATCACCATCTACACTCGTTAATTTATGTATCACATGAGGTATGCAGTCATGTCACTTTGTTTTAGGCTTATGATTCTTGACTTACATTGACATGTTTTCACCAAACAGGTGATAAATTAAAACTTTGAATTAAGAAACCAATTTATGGTCATGTTATTAATTTTAAGATATTCATAATACTAATCATGAATGAAGCATTTAAAAGAATAAACTTTTTATCATGCCATTTGATTTTGTCCTTATCCTTAACTTTAATTCATCTACATTTGGATTTTCAAATTATTTGAACTATTTCTGAACCAAAAATTTCATACAAAAATTTTAAATTTATTTAACTAGTACTTAAATAAACCAATTAAAATCACTGTTTTTTTTGGTGTGTACGCTCTATTTCTTATTTCCATTGCATTCCATCTCCTGCATGAAAGTTTGGCCTGCCCTAAGGTCATCCGGATTGGGTTGATTCTTTCATGGTTCATCTTATTCTTAATTGATTTTGTAATAACCTTTTTTTTAATAAACAACTATATTCAAAAGAGGATACAATAGGGGTATCCTGGCCCAATTACAAAAATCGATCGATCATAAAAAAAGGTAAACACTGTAAGACCCGTATATTTTAGTCCGTATGATATTATGATGTTTTATCATTTTAATCTGTTTTTCTACTAAATTTGGAGTAGCGAGCAGATTATACCCGATATTTTTAGGGTTCCGGTTGTGGATCGGATTGACCCATAGGTTTTCTCTTGGCAATCGATCAGACTTTTTTTAAATTGCCGAAGATTATAATTGATTTCAGATATTTTTAAGGTATCGGAAATTCTGAAAACGTGACTCTGTTGATGTTTTGAGAAAACGAGAAAAATATAGCCGTCGTTTTATTTTCTCCGGACTCCGAGTGTTGTCGGAAATTTTAAATAGGAGTTTGTTTATCGGCGGAAATGAAAATTTAATCTCATTTTATTTTTCTAAGCGGCGTAGAAAATTTATTTGTTCGGAATAAAAATTTAGTCGAAAATAATGTTGTGTTTTATTTTAAAGATGACAGTAGAATTTTTCTATTTTCAGAAAAAGTTATTCGGGAGTGTTTTACGACTCGTCTGTGAGCGAACGAGGAGACCGAACGAATTAACGGGTTAGAATGAATAGTAAAGAAGCATAAAATGTAATATCATGATATTTTTTCTTCTGATAATCATGAGGCACGTGGGAGAGAGAATGAGAAAATTGGGGTGAAATCTTGGCCATTGGAAATTTAAGGGTGGCGATGAATTTGAAAAATCTATTTAAATGAGAAACTTGTCTCATTGTTTTTCTTTTGGTTTTCTCTCTCTCGCTTGCAAGAAGAAAAATAAATGGTATGAGTTCTTATTTTTCCTAAGTTAGTTATTTTATTATTTTGTTAATTAGTTATCTTGGTTAGATTAGATAGATTATACACCGATAGAATACTCCCTGTTTGCAGTCTTGTGTTAGGAATCATTATTGTGGGTAGCAAAAATATTTTCTATCTGATTATCGGATTATATTTTTTTTAGAGAAAAAAATATTGGTACCGATTTAATTTATCTGTGGATATATTATTTGGATTATTATTATTATTTATTTAAGATTACATATTGATTTATATATATGGTTGAAAAAAAAAAGAAGAAGAAAGAAAAAAAAATAATAAAGAAATAAGTGGGTGGCGGGACCCACCCTTGCTTTTCCAAGTGGCAGGCGCCACTTTTACTAGAGTGACAGGCCCCACTTTCTATTGGTGTGGCGGGCGCCACACTGTGGGTTTTACTTCCGGGGTCTCGTAATTTTCATTTCGTTTGATATTTTTCTATCCCGTTTTTTTTAACTGAAAGAATATTTATTTATCTTTGTATATATTTTTAGATAATTATTTTATTTTTTCGGAATTTTCCGGATACGTTCGGAATAGTATTTTAAAGTACGATCTGTGCCGATTTTTGGTACCGTTGGAAAAACTGTTAACTAGTTTTGTGTCGAAATATTTTTAGATCCAAAATAAATTATTGTGATTGGAAAACTATTATTTATTCTAAATTTTAATTTGGAATATTAGTTAGTATTTTATTTGTTTAATTAATTTTATTTATGGTATGATTAAAGTATTTTGATACAAGGAGATCATTAAATTTTATATTGGTGAAATAAATATTTTGGTTATTTATTTGGTATTTATGGGATATTAGGTGGATTTATTTTGGGGTTAAAATCTTATTTTGGGTGATTTATATATTTCGGTTCCGCTGAATTTATTCATAGTGCGAGAAAATTAATTTGACGCAATTATGGGTTCAAGTAAAAGAATTTAAATTAGTTGTGGAAAATTTTCCTTGAGTTTGATATTTATTCTTTTAAGAGAAAAACTAATTTCTTTCTTATTTGAAAAGATTTATTTTATAAAGCGATTAGGGTAGAAACCAGTGTCGTAACCAAAACCTGGTTGAGTAGGTTAGCGACCAAGACCCAGCCTTGTTGTAGGATATATCCGAGTGGTTTTAACATAAGTCCTTTGTGTATTATAAAGGTTTACAGTGGGATCCGGTTACGAGGTTTCATCGTGAGGGACGAATTGATCTTATGTAGCGTAGGTTAGTTGGGTTGGAAGCTTGCTCAGGTAAGGGCACTTTCTAACGATATTATATGTGATTGAATGCATGCGTGTTTGTATTCATGGTTGTGTGCCCTTTTGGGGATGTGTGATGATTGTGTGCCCAGTTGGGGATATGTGGTTATATACATGATTGTGTGCCCAGTTGGGGATGTGTGTTTATGCTATGATGCTAAACTTGTGATGTGCATTCATATGATTTGTGATAAGTATATGTTTTGCTGTTGATGTGTATGTCGAGGAGGACAACACGAGGTGTGTCTGAGCCACCTGTTGGTAACGAGAATTATTCATATGATTTGTGATAAATATATGAATTGCGATTGATGTGTATGTCGAGGAGGACAACACGAGGTGTGTCTGAGCCACCTGTTGGTGCTGAGAATTATTCATATGATATGTGATAGATATATGAACTGAATTGTGAATTGTGAATTGTGGATTGTGAATTGTGTTTATACATATTGTGTTTATATAAACTGTTGCATTTGCATGTGTGAGTCATGCATACCATAGTTGCGTGTAGGTAGTTGGCCCCGAACGGGCCAGGGTGATGGGTTCTGAATCATCACCTAATCCCGAAGGGAATTCTACTGCACCAGGTGATGTGACTGAGTCGTCATCGATCCTTTGAGATCAAATTGAGTCAGGAGAATGCGAGGGAGGCAACTCCGGGTGTTTGCAAGGGTAGCACTTTTGTGTCTGCGAGGCAGCACGGTTAGTGAGGACCCAAGGGGGTATCACGACTCTCTGCGGAGAGGTAAAATTCCGGGATTCATGCATGGTGAGGGTACCCGACGAATTGGGACCACCAAATTCATATAGGTCTGCATTTAGGATGTGTGTGCATTGCATGAGTGTGTTAAATTAAATGTTTGTGCATTGCATTTATGTGTTAAATTAAATGGTTGTGCATTGCATTTGTTTGTTAAATTAAATGTTTGTGCATTGCATTTGTGTGTTAAATTAAAGGTTGTGATTGTTGCATATATCATACTGTCACCTCATTTATGTTGCTCTGCATATCATATTGTCATCTTATTCATGTTGTTATGTATATCATGTTCTGCTGGCATGTGTGTATTCTTCCATATATGCTATTTTTAGATCGTGACCCTCTACTATTATTATGTATGGCATTCAAAAAAAAAAAATATACACTCCCGCTGTTAAAAATCGGGGTGTTACATTGTGGTATCAGAGCTTTGGTCTAAGATTTTCATGGGGTTGTGAGTCGGGTGTCCTAAGCTGATCAAGTGTCGGGTTTAGTGGGAGTAAATGTGTGGAGTCCTATGTGTTATGTGGGTTGTGTCTTGAGTCCAGCATGATATGTGCCTAGGTAATCGTTTGTTTCTTAACTGAAGTTGAGGTCTCCCATAGTACTTCAGTAAGAAGCTTAGTTAAACCCCTTGAGCATTTGTCGACGTTGGTCGACATATGTCTCTGTTTTCTTTAGAGGTAGTGAGATTGAATCGAGTAAGAACTATAAGGTTTTCTGCAGTAATGTTATGGATGAGAGGTTTTGTTTGTTCTTATCACTCCGAGGTGTTGAGTAGGGATGAGTGGAAGTCAAGGTTTCACAGGATTGTAAGTAAGGACTTAATTTGGAGGACCTTTTGGGAGGAAAATGATTGGATGTTCATTCTGGTGAGTTCCGAATGAGATGAGATGAAGTTTATGGACTATGAAGAAGGTAATATTTCTTTGGAATCAAAGAGCAGTTATAGATGTCGTTTGGAGACAATTACTATATATGGAGATTAATGGGACATCTTCTCTAGGAAGAAAGCGGGTTACACGTTGAAAGTGGCCGAAACCTAGGAAAGTTGAAGGAAGGTTATATGATTGGTAGGTGCTTGAGGGTTTAATTTGGTTTCTTAAGCTAGGTTAGATAGGTAACTAAATACCGTAAGGATGAATCATGTGATGTTAAAGGAAGGAAACCAAGTATCACATGGATAAGTTTTAGTAAAAGTGATCATCAGTGGAGTTGTCTTCGAAACTAGAAGTGGGAGTTTGGGAGAGAAGGAGTGTAAGAGTTTCTAGGAGAAAAAGGTGGAAGATAGTACCATGGATCTAAGTAATTATATGAGTAGAGTAGAGAAGTGCTAAACCAATTCAAGTATGGGGAACATGGTTTTGCTAGAAATATCATACCGCGGGTAGACAATGGGTTGTTAAAAGAGTGATAAGACGCTGAAAGTCAATATCTGGAAGGACACAGAGCCATGTATGAAGAATTAATGAATGGAGTTATATGGTGTAACAAGTATATGGATTTCGTGAAGATCAAAGTTTAGATTTGGATTTAGGGATCGGACCTGAGAATAAAGAAAAGTTAGCAAAGAAATTTTGATTGGGTAGTTGCTCTTTAAAAGTCAAGCGTTAAGATTTGAGATAAGTGCTCAGAGACTAGATGGAGGAGTAAGATATGTCTGTTTTGGAAGGATGATTCTTGTAGAGTGTTAGATCGTAGGGTGATAATGTTGGTTGATACCTTAGAAAAAAGCTAGGATTGAATAAGAAACTGAGGAGTGAATGGATGTGTCCTGATGTTTAGCAAGAACTTATGCAAAAGAGGATTGGGTTGTGTTATAACAGGATATTATGACCATTGGATAGTCATAAGCAATTGAAGATAGATAGAACAATGAAAAGTAGGTTGGATAGGACGAGCATTGATTTGGAACAAGGATATTTAGATTGGGTGAAGGAGAGTAAAGATGTGGGTTGAAGTTGACAAGATGGAGGTCATGGTAGGTTGGGAAACGACTATAGGCGTTTGGTTGCTAAGATTTTTGAAGTTGGAAACTCCTAGATGTTATAAGAGGATCTAGTATAAGGGACTTTGGAGTTGCAGTATCGTAAAGTTGGTTACAAAGGAAGAATAAGGTTGTATGCAAACAAGAAAGTGCTCAGGTAACACAGATTTTTTAATAAGAAGGTTGACTACCTCGTTGCTTAGGAAGGACTACCAAGGATATGGCCCAAATGGAAATGGGAAGGATACTAAGCATTTCCTCAAGGGTGTATGCTATAGATGATGGGGTTGCGCTCTGACGTAAAGTTGAAATTTAAGAAGCTGTATAAGTGGTAAGAGAATAATCCTGCGGTTGGAAATTTTGATATCACAAGGTTAATGAGTAGTGTATTAGTGACTAGATGGGTGGTTATATTCAGAATTAGGATGATGAAGTTACTAAGTGAAAAGCCGGTTGGAGATTCCACATGAGATATGGGATGTCTGGACAAGGCTAAGTACCTTATGTCGTTGATGAACGAATAAGTGGAGTGAAAAGATTGGTTTTGGGAAATAGGTGTCAAGACAAAGTGTGAGAGGAACGGTTAGAGATGTGGATTAGGGCGATTTAGAGTTCGTGCAAGAAATTACCTCACCCACAATTTGGAAAATGTGATTGTAAGTGTATGCTTAAGAGAAAAAGGTGCATTGGGTATATTCGGAAGTAGAGAGGATTAAACATTTGCCTATTTGGACGAATCAAGGATGAAGTGGAAATGTTTGGTGGAGACTAGTAAGGCTTGGATTCGCTGTACTTGTTATAATGAAGACTAGAGAAGCATAATGGAAAATATGCATTGAGAAATTATTGGACATCAGAGGTTGACATCGAGAACAGTTTGACAATAGAAGATGAGATAGGGGAACAATAAAAAATGGTTTGATTGATGAGCTCGTTGAGGGAAATAGAATTTAGTTGTAAGAGGGAAAGGAAACTCAATGAATTTTTGGAAGCTGATGTAGGATGATACGAAAGATGTGGTATGTCAAATGGGGATAGCCAACAATGAGGAACGTTTAAGGTTAAGGCATACGAGAGTAAACTAAGTTATGGCTTGGAAATAAGGTAGTTGTGTTAGAGGGTGACCAAAGAGGGTAAGACGGGTGAAAAGGAAATTTGGGTGTTGTAAATGGCATAGTTTGGCAGGTGGAAGAAAGATCAGGGAAGTTTCAATCACCAACCGGATGTTGGGAGGTTATAATTCAGATTGTAATTTGGAATGAAGTTTGAATCTGAACATATACAGATCATCACCATTATGGGATTAAAGGAATAACTAAGGATTTATGGACATTGGGGAAAAGGTGGAGTTCTTGACATAGATGACTACTTCGTTTGGAGTGAAATAGGTTGAATTTGTACTCGAGGTATTAGCGGATTACTGTTTTGGAGGATACTCAATGGTTGTTCCGAGCCAAGTGAGCGTGAGAGAAACCGTAACATGTTTTGGGATATTGTGTCTCCCTTTAGAGAGTGAAGTAGCAGGAGTTTGGAGGAAACATTTAGGAAACCTCGAAGCGATTATTGGACCCTGGTGTCTTGCATAAAATTGAGAACAAGATGAGGAGAACACTATTGTAGTTGGTAACGATGGTTTATTCCACCATCATGGTTGTCACTTACCTATTGACAAATTGAGGAACTGATCATCCTTAATCTGTTGTTGATAGTAGACAAGATTGTGTTGAATGGAATGAATGATTCTTGTCGGCTTAGATAGTGTGGGGTTTTAGCGTTGCGTCTAGAGTCCGAGTCAAGGTGACTTGGTAGAGGGTTGCAATAGGTGTGCGGTCGTTCTAGTGAGTGTGTTAGAGTTATAATTGGTAAGTTGTTACATTTACCTCGAGTTTCGAGGACGAAACTCCTTTTTGGTGGGTAGTAATGTAAGACCCGTATATTTTAGTCCGTATGATATTATGATGTTTTATCATTTTAATCTGTTTTTCTACTAAATTTGGAGTAGCGAGCAGATTATACCCGATATTTTTAGGGTTCCGGTTGTGGATCGGATTGACCCATAGGTTTTCTCTTGGCAATCGATCAGACTTTTTTTAAATTGGCGAGGATTATAATTGATTTCAGATATTTTGAAGGTATCGGAAATTCTGAAAACGTGACTCTGTTGATGTTTTGAGAAAACGAGAAAAATATAGCCGTCGTTTTATTTTCTCCGGACACCGAGTGTTGTCGAAAATTTTAAATAGGAGTTTGTTGATCGCCGGAAATGAAAATTTAATCTCATTTTATTTTTCTAAGCGGCGTAGAAAATATATTTGTTCGGAATAAAAATTTAGTCAAAAATAATGTTGTGTTTTATTTTAAAGATGACAGTAGAATTTTTCTGTTTTCGGAAAAAGTTATTCGGGAGTGTTTTACGACTCGTCTGTGAGCGAACGAGGAGACCGAACGAATTAACGGGTTAGAATGAATAGTAAAGCGGTATAAAATGTAATATCATGATATTTTTTCTTCCGATAATCATGAGGCACGTGGGAGAGAGAATGAGAAAATTGGGGTGAAATCTTGGCCATTGGAAATTTAAGGGTGGTGATGAATTTGAAAAATCTATTTAAATGAGAAACTTGTCTCATTGTTTTTCTTTTGGTTTTCTCTCTCTCGCTTGCAAGAAGAAAAATAAATGGTATGAGTTCTTATTTTTCCTAAGTTAGTTATTTTATTATTTTGTTAATTAGTTATCTTGGTTAGATTAGATAGATTATACACCGATAGAATACCCCCTGTTTGCAGTCTTGTGTTAGGAATCATTATTGTGGGTAGCAAAAATATTTTCTATCTGATTATCGGATTATATTTTTTTTAGAGAAAAAAATATTGGTACCGATTTAATTTATCTGTGGATATATTATTTGGATTATTATTATTATTTATTTAAGATTACATATTAATTTATATATATGGTTGAAAAAAAAAGAAGAAGAAAGAAAAAAAAATAATAAAGAAATAAGTGGGTGGCGGGACCCACCCTTGCTTTTGCAAGTGGCAGGCGCCACTTTTACTAGAGTGGCAGGCGCCACTTTGTATTGGTGTGGCGGGCGCCACACTGTGGGTTTTACTTCCGGGGTTTCGTAATTTTCATTCCGTTTGATATTTTTTTATCCCGTTTTTTTTAACTGAAAGAATATTTATTTATATTTGTATATATATTTTTAGATAATTATTTTATTTTTTCGGAATTTTTCGGATACGTTCGGAATAGTATTTTAAAGTACGATCTGTGCCGATTTTTGGTACCGTTAGAAAAACTGTTAACTAGTTTTGTGTCGAAATATTTTTAGATCCAAAATAAATTATTGTGATTGGAAAACTATTATTTATTCTAAATTTTAATTTGGAATATTAGTTAGTATTTTATTTGTTTAATTAATTTTATTTATGGTATGATTAAAGTATTTTGATACAAGGAGATCATTAAATTTTATATTGGTGAAATAAATATTTTGGTTATTTATTTGGTATTTATGAGATATTAGGTGGTTTTATTTTGGGGTTAAAATCTTATTTTGGGTGATTTATATATTTCGGTTCCGCTGAATTTATTCATAGTGCGAGAAAATTAATTTGACGCAATTATGGGTTCAAGTAAAAGAATTTAAATTAGTTGTGGAAAATTTTCCTTGAGTTTGATATTTATTCTTTTAAGAGAAAAACTAATTTCTTTCTTATTTGAAAAGATTTATTTTATAAAGCGATTAGGGTAGAAACCAGTGTCGTAACCAAAACCTGGTTGAGTAGGTTAGCGACCAAGACCCAGCCTTGTTGTAGGATATATCCGAGTGGTTTTAACATAAGTCCTTTGTGTATTATAAAGGTTTACAGTGGGATCCGGTTACGAGGTTTCATCGTGAGGGACGAATTGATCTTATGTAGCGTAGGTTAGTTGGGTTGGAAGCTTGCTCAGGTAAGGGCACTTTCTAACGATATTATATGTGATTGAATGCATGCGTGTTTGTATTCATGGTTGTGTGCCCTTTTGGGGATGTGTGATGATTGTGTGCCCAGTTGGGGATATGTGGTTATATACATGATTGTGTGCCCAGTTGGGGATGTGTGTTTATGCTATGATGCTAAACTTGTGATGTGCATTCATATGATTTGTGATAAGTATATGTTTTGCTGTTGATGTGTATGTCGAGGAGGACAACACGAGGTGTGTCTGAGCCACCTGTTGGTAACGAGAATTATTCATATGATTTGTGATAAATATATGAATTGCGATTGATGTGTATGTCGAGGAGGACAACACGAGGTGTGTCTGAGCCACCTGTTGGTACTGAGAATTGTTCATATGATATGTGATAGATATATGAACTGAATTGTGAATTGTGAATTGTGGATTGTGAATTGTGTTTATACATATTGTGTTTATATAAACTGTTGCATTTGCATGTGTGAGTCATGCATACCATAGTTGCGTGTAGGTAGTTGGCGCCGAACGGGCCAGGGTGATGGGTTCTGAATCATCACCTAATCCCGAAGGGAATTCTACTGCACCAGGTGATGTGACTGAGCCGTCATCGATCCTTTGAGATCAAATTGAGTCAGGAGAATGCGAGGGAGGCAACTCCGGGTGTTTGCAAGGGCAGCACTTTTGTGTCTGCGAGGCAACACGGTTAGTGAGGACCCAAGGGGGTATCACGACTCTCTGCGGAGAGGTAAAATTCCGGGATTCATGCATGGTGAGGGTACCCGACGAATTGGGACCACCAAATTCATATAGGTGTGCATTTAGGATGTGTGTGCATTGCATGTGTGTGTTAAATTAAATGTTTGTGCATTGCATTTATGTATTAAATTAAATGGTTGTGCATTGCATTTGTGTGTTAAATTAAATGTTTGTGCATTGCATTTGTGTGTTAAATTAAAGGTTGTGATTGTTGCATATATCATACTGTCACCTCATTTATGTTGCTCTGCATATCATATTGTCATCTTATTCATGTTGTTATGTATATCATGTTCTGCTGGCATGTGTGTATTCTTCCATATATGCTGTTTTTAGATCGTGACCCTCTACTATTATTATGTATGGCATTCAAAAAAAAATATAAATACACTTCCGCTGTTAAAAATCGGGGTGTTACAAACACCAAAGTTCTTTACTCCAAAAGTAAGTATTATTTGAATTTTTTGACATTCTTTTATTTTCGTTGTCTTACTTGTACTTTCTATGTATTAATATCTATATGAAAATTATTTGTAGTCGCGAAAACAACTTAACGGATATTAGTGTGGATACTATGTTATGAAACATATGTTTGATATTGTCACTAGAGGCATTAGTAATTCATGGGTTAATGTTTTAATACACATGTAATTTTTTCTAAATGTTAAGTCAATGTAGTTGTTGTTAGCTAGTAAGAGGTTTATGTTTAAATTTTGTTGAAATATAATAGGTGTTAAACAAGCTAACACCATTCCCACAAGAAGACATAGATGACATTCGATCATGTTGGACCAGTGGCTTTCTATATTCTTATGAATCTCAACAACACTTGTTTTTTTTTTTGTTGTAAACATTGTATATAAGTTTTCTATTACACGTGTATTTCATTTTGTCGTTATGGTTATGTTTTCATATATGTATATAGATTTTCTCGGTGTACCATTTTAGATATGTGATCATTTGATTTTGTAAACAATGTAATTTGGTACACTGTATATATTTGATTATGTTCTGTTATAAAATAAAATGTTCTGATATATCATAAAATTTGTATATAGTTTTTGTCTAAAAAGTTACATGTCAAATTAAAATTTAAAACAAAATATAAATGTATAAAAAATATGTTTTACCCCTCGGTTATTAAATCAAACCAAAGTAAATACATACTTTTCCCCTCAGATAATAATCGAAACCGAGAGTTAAGTGGCACACACTTTATAATTTTAAAATTACAAAAATGTTGTTGCTTAAGATCAAACTAATGACTAATGCAATTTTCCCCCGTTGAATATACAACCGGGGAAAAAAGTGGCGAGTTTTCATGACGCTCTTCGTTACGTCGCATGTGAAACCGAGGTAAACCCCTTTTTCAACCAAGGAAAAATATGTTTTTTGTAGTAGTGATTGTAACAGCCCGATTTTGATATTTCCATTTTTTTGTGTTGATTGATTCTATTTGGTTGAGTCTTTTATTTAATTGGGCAATAATTATGTTATTTGTGATATTGGTGTGTGAATATGTTATGTTTGCATATTATGTGATTTTACCGTTTTTGAGAGTTTGCGGGGAATATTAGATTGAAGGGTATTTTAGATATTTCACATTTAATGATAGTTAGTTAGTTAGTAGATATTTTGAGAAAATATAAAGAAATAGAAAGAAAGAAAAGTATAAGAAAGAAAAAGAATAGAAATAGAAAGTTAGAGGTGAGAAAGAGAGAAAAACAGAATTTTGAGAGAAAAAGGAGAAAAGAGAAGAGCAAAGAGAAAAGTGTGGAAAATCACCAAGATCAATCTTTCGGAGTCGATTTAATCGGGTAAGGGTGTGAAACATTGTTATCCTAACTTTGTGTATGATTATGTATGTGTTTTGTGTGGAGGTTTTGGTTGGTTTCCATATGTTTTCGTTTATGCCGTATTTGACGAAATCGATAGAAACCGATATTTTTACGGTCGAAAAGTCGTATAAATACATGTGTTGGTTGGCTATATGTATGTGAGCTGCTGTTTAAAGTTTCATGAAGTTTGGTTATGTTTCGGTTAGTTTTCGGTATGTTTCCGTTGTTGTTTCCGTTTAGGTCGAATTGTAGGAAATCGATAGAAACCGATGTTTTCACGGTTGAATTTTGAAATAAATTACGTAGTTGTATCGAGTAAGGTTAGGTCGTCGTATAGCGTGCTTTTTATTCGATTTGGTGATGTTTGAAAATTCTGGTTTTTGAAAGGTCGAAATTTAATCGAAAAATCGAACGTCGTAGAAATTTCGTTTATGTGTTCTAAATTGTTCTTATGTATTTGGTGGTTGCGCGTATATGTTTGTTTCGGTGAAAATGTTCGAGTTAGTCGAGTTTCGGGCATTTCGGAAAAGTTACAGCAAGTGTGTAAATTGAGAAATCTGATTTTTTTGAGAAAACAGGGCTATGAATCGATACATAACAGCTATGTATCGATACGAAATGGTTTATGTATCGATAAATAACCCCTATGCATCGATACATATTGTGAAAATTGGGAAAAACAGCATTTTCACTACAGCATGTGTCGACACATGCGTGCTATGTATCGATACATGAGGTCTTTTTGTATCGATACATAAAGCCTATGTATTGATACATACTGTGCTGAACCATAAAATTCTGGTTTGTCGGGAAACTTCGGAAATTCATATCTCTTGAACCGTAAGTCGGTTTTGACCCCCGTTCGAAGCGTTGGGAAGCTAACGAGATTTTCTTTCTAGGAAAAATAGTTTTGAGGTCTAAAACTGGTCCAATTGGAACAGTATTTTCGAACCGTTTCGTAGTGTCGGGCCTCTGGTTTATGTTTTTGCGTTATTTTGAAATATACATATCTTCTTCGTTGTTTATCGGATTTAAGTGTTCTTTATATCGAATCGAAGCTGTGGATGAGTACTCTTCGATGATGATGGAAAATATTATTTTTAGTCGACTTTTAACCGACTTTTCTGGTAAACCGTAAATCGAATTGTTTGGTTATTTGTGAAAACGTTCGGTTGCCGTTTGGCACAATTGATGTGAATGTATGTGGATTGTGTGTGATGAATGCATGACTATATTGTGAATATGTATGCATGTCAAGAGTGTCATGAGTCATGTTGTATGTGAAGCATCATGATTGCATTCTTGCATTGTGGGGTTCTAAGATGAATCCGTTGTAACGTTGTAAGCCTTTTGAGAGGTGGGGGCGATGATTACAAACGATTGTAAGCCTTTTGAGAGGTGGGAGCAATCGGATTGTAAGCCTTTTGAGAGGTGGGGGCAATCCATAAACATTGTAAGCCTTTTGAGAGGTGGTAGCAATGGGTGAACATCGTATGCCCGACGGGGAGTTACACTAAGTAACGAGCGATGGTTCCAATAAGTTCTTCAATTGAACTTGAGATGAAATGAGTCGGTACCCGCATTGCATTTGCATAGAGTCGTGAGTCGGTCTCTATGATTTGCATTGGTCATCCTTGTATTTGTGCATGGGTGAATGAACATGAATATATGTGGTTATGTTGAATGATAAGCATTGTGATGAATATGCTTGGTTTTGTATATAATATATATATATATATATATATGCCTTGCGATGTATATTGAATGGGATGTGATGAATTGTGATAAGAATTGTATCATTGTAATGATGCATTGAAGAATGAATATAATATGTATGTTTATGTGGAATGGTAGAATGGTGAGAATGTGTTATGTGTATACTTTTGTGTTGAGATATATGATTATATAATATTTCTCACCCTTCTGCTGTTTTATGATGCTCTACGAGGCATTGCAGATTAGGTATCTGGTGGTCGTTTGTGAAGTGTGTCTTCATACCTTTTTGGTCGGTTGGCTCTGATATGTAGCACCGGGTAGCTAGGACGTTTTGATCTTATTGTGATACATTTGCATATGTATCTTGCTGATGAATTTGTGTATATAAACATGATGTATATATATGTATATGTTGATGTATATATGTGGTTGTTATTCAATATTTTAGATGTTTCCGCTTTTATTCTAAATATTGAGATGTGGGTATAAGGACTGAGATCCTTTGTTGTTTGAAAGTTACCCCACTGTTGCATATCTTTGTGAGCAGGTGTTGTATGTGTTTAATTTCAAGCATAATGTGACATACCTTTTTATGCCGTGTTTACAATTATACTCTGATGAAATTTCCAATACGTGCCTAAATGATTTATTTGATTATTTGGGGGTATAGAAAGGGGGTGTTACATTAAGTGGTATCATAGCCAAGGTTGAGTCAGTCGTGTCTGTCTCGTTGTTGTGTTGGTTGAACTGTTGTTTAACATTTGTTGTTATTTTTGGGAGTGATCAGAATATGGCTGGTAGAAACGATAATGCGATGGCTGCTGCTATGGAAGCATTGGCTAGGGCGGTGCAGGGTGCGCCGAATGTAAGTGCTAATGAAGAGTTCAGGAAGAATCAACCATCGGTC
The DNA here is from genome assembly GCA_022829125.1 of Lathyrus tuberosus. Lineage (NCBI taxonomy): Eukaryota > Viridiplantae > Streptophyta > Magnoliopsida > Fabales > Fabaceae > Lathyrus > Lathyrus tuberosus. The sequence goes on along the minus strand of JALAZF010000274.1, from coordinate 922,013 downwards.
TTCAAAGGAAGATTTGATCCTGATGGTACTCAACTTTGGCTGAAAGAGATTGAAAGAATCTTCAGAGTCATGGATTGTGCAGAAGAGAATAAGGTGAGGCTTGGATCTCACATGCTGAGGGAAGAAGCCGACGATTGGTGGGTCGGTATGCGTGAAATTCTTGAGGTGGATAATGAAGAGGTAACTTGGGAATTGTTTTGTACCGAGTTTTTGCTGAAGTATTACCCTGAAAGTATGAAAGGGAAGAAAGAGATGGAATTCCTGGAATTGAAACAAGGTGGTATGTCAGTGGTGGACTATACTCCTAAGTTTGTGGAATTGGTTCAATTTCATTCTCATTATGCTGCGATTACTGCTGAGTTCTCAAAGTGTATTAAATATGAGAATGGGTTGCGTCCTGAGATTAAGCAAGCTGTGGGATATCAAAGGATTAGGAGGTTTTCGGATTTGACTGAATGTTGTAGAATCTTCGAGGAAGATAGCAAAGCTCGTTCTACACATTACAAGAGTGTGAATGAGAGGAGAGGGAAACAGCAAGCTAGAAGTGGACCTTATGTGACCCCCGCTGATAAGGGTAAATATAAGGGAAACTTTGATAAGAGATCTAGAGGAGGAAGTTCTGGGTTCATTAAGTGTTTCAATTGTGGTGGAATGGGTCATAAAGCAACTGAGTGTAGGAAGGCCGTTGGGAGATGTTCTAACTGTGGAGGTATTGGGCATTCTACTGCTGAGTGTAGGAGGAATATGGTGAAGTGTTTTAACTGTGGAGAAGTGGGTCACATTAGTACTAAGTGTACTAAGCCGAAACAAGCTCAAGCGGGCGGAAAGGTGTTTGCATTGGCGGGGACTCAGACCACTAGTGCAGACCGTTTGATTAAAGGTACATGCTTTATTAATAGTACACCTTTAGTTGCTGTTATTGATACAGGAGCGACTCATTCGTTTATTTCGTCTGAGTGCGCGAAGCGTTTGAATGTTGCGTTGTCTTTGATGGGTATTGAGATGGTTATTGAGACTCCTGCTTCAGGGTCGGTAACTACGTCTTTGGTGTGTGTAAGTTGTCCTTTGACCATTTATGGTAAAGACTTCATTATGGATTTAGTGTGTTTGTCGTTGGAGGGATTGGATGTAATCTTGGGTATGAACTGGTTGCAATTTAATCGAGTTCATATAGATTGCTATCATAAGTTGGTAAGGTTTCCTTCTTTGGAAGATAATGAAGATGAGAGTTTTCTATCTACTAAAGAGTTGAAGAAACTTTTAGAGGATGAAGCTCAATTGTTTGGTTTGTTTGCATCATTGTCAGTGGAGAGTAAGATTGGTATTGATGTGTTTCCAGTGGTGTGTGATTTTCCAGAAGTGTTTCCGGAGGATATTACGGATGTACCGCCGGAAAGAGAAGTTGAGTTCTCTATTGATCTAGTTCCTGGCACTAGACCGATTTCGATGGCACCGTATCGTATGTCGGCATCGGAGTTGATAGAATTGAAGAAGCAGTTGAATGACTTTTTGGACAAAAGATTTATAAGGCCAAGTGTTTCTCCTTGGGGTGCTCCGGTATTGTTGGTAAAGAAAAAGGATGGAAGTATGCGGTTATGTATTGATTATCGACAGTTGAACAAGGTGACAATTAAGAACAAGTATCCGCTTCCAAGGATTGATGATTTGATGGACCAATTGGTTGGTGCGCGTGTCTTTAGCAAGATTGATTTGAGATCGGGATATCACCAAATTCGTGTGAAAAGCGAGGATATTCAGAAGACGACATTTAGGACACGGTATGGTCATTACGAATATTCTGTGATGCCATTCGGGGTTTCTAATGCGCCGGGGGTGTTTATGGAATACATGAATCGTATTTTTCATGAACAGTTGGATCGTTTTGTGGTTGTGTTCATCGATGATATTTTGATTTATTCTAAGTCTCAAGAAGAGCATGAAGAGCATTTGAGAATTGTGTTGCAAATTTTGAGAGAGAAACAATTATATGCTAAGTTGTCAAAATGTGACTTTTGGCTATCGGAAGTAAGTTTTCTTAGACATGTTATCTCCGGGAGTGGTATTAGTGTTGATCCATCTAAGATTGATGCGGTGATGCAGTGGGAGACTCTTAGGTCGGTTACGGAGATTCGAAGCTTTTTAGGCTTGGCGGGTTATTATCGGAGGTTTATTGAAGGATTTTCGAAGTTGGCACTTCCGTTAACGCAATTGACTTGTAAAGGAAAGGATTTCATTTGGGATATAGATTGAAAAAGAGTTTCATTGAGCTAAAAAGAAGGTTGACAACGGCTCCGATCTTGATTTTTCCGAATCCTAATGAACCATTTGTTGTATATTGTGATGCTTCATTGATTGGTTTAGGTGGTGTTTTGATGCAAGATGGAAAAGTTGTGGCATATGCTTCAAGACAATTGAGAGTGCATGAAAAGAATTATCCTACGCATGACTTGGAGTTAGCGGCGGTGGTGTTTGTTTTGAAAATTTGGAGGCATTACCTTTATGGTGCAAGATTTGAAGTTTTTAGTGATCACAAAAGCTTAAGATATTTATTTGATCAGAAAGAATTGAACATGAGACAACGAAGATGGTTAGAGCTTTTGAAGGATTTTGATTTTAGTTTGAATTACCATCCGGGTAAGGCGAATGTGGTAGCCGATGCCTTAAGTCGAAAGTTGTTACATATGTCCGCATTAATGATGACAGAATGGGAACTTTTGGAGGATTTCAGAGATTTGAGTTTGGTTTGTGAAATGACGCCGCGAAGTGTGAGACTTGGTATGTTACATGTTACGAATGATTTTCTTGCAACGGTTAGTGAAAAGCAAAAGTTGGATTTGAAGTTCGTTGATTTAATGATAAATGAGAATGAGGATTTCAAGGTTGATAACTTTGGAGTTTTGAGATTCCGTGGTCGTATTTGTATTCTCGACGACGCGGAGTTGAAAAAGATGATTTTAGAGGAAGGACACTGAAGTAATTTAAGTATTCATCCGGGTGCGAATAAGATGTATCAAGATTTGAAGAAGATCTTTTGGTGGTCCGGTTTAAAGAGGGATGTTGCTCGATTTGTGTATGCGTGTTTGACTTGTCAAAAGTCGAAGGTGGAACATCAGAAGCCTAGTGGTTTGTTGCAACCGTTGGATATTCCGGAATGGAAATGGGATAGTATATCGATGGATTTTGTAACGGGATTGCCGAATACGCAAAGAGGTCATAATGCTATTTGGGTGATTGTTGATAGGCTTACTAAATCTGCTCACTTTATTCCAATTGACATTAGTTATCCTTTGGAGAAGTTAGCCGAGATTTATGTTCGTGTGATTGTGAAGTTACATGGTGTTCCTAAGAGTATTGTATCGGATAGAGATCCGAGATTTACATCGAGATTTTGGGTGAGTTTACAAGAGGCTTTGGGTTCTAAGCTAAGATTGAGTTCGGCTTACCATCCACAAACAGATGGTCAAACCGAGAGGACGATTCAATCGTTGGAGGATTTGTTGCGTGCTTGTGTGCTAGAGCAAGGTGGTGCTTGGGATAGTTATTTAGCGTTGATTGAGTTCACCTATATTAACAGTTTTCATTCGAGTATTGGTATGGCACCATTTGAGGCTTTGTATGGTCGGAGATGTCGAACACCTTTGTGTTGGCATGAAACGGGTGAGAGGGCGATTGTTGGACCGGAATTAGTACAAGAAACGGCGGAGAAGGTGAAGTTTATTCGGGAGAAGATGAAAGCTTCTAAAAGTAGACAAAAGAGCTATCATGACAAGAGAAGGAAGGATCTTGAGTTTCAAGAAGGCGACCATGTGTTTTTGAGGGTTACACCAGTTACGGGTGTGGGTCGTGCTTTGAAGTCGAAGAAGTTGACTTCTCGTTTTATTGGTCCGTATCAGATTACTGCACGTGTTGGCGCTGTGGCTTATCGTGTGGCGTTGCCTCCGAATCTTTCGAATTTGCATGACGTTTTCCATGTTTCGCAACTTCGGAAGTATGTTCCGGATCCGTCACATATTATTCCTATGGACGAGGTAGAAGTGAGAGATAATCTTACGGTTGAAGTTTTACCGATTAAGATTTTGGATCGTGAAGTTAAGAAGCTAAGAGGCAAGGATATTGCGCTTGTGAAAGTGGCGTGGGGAGGCGCTTCAGAAGGCAATATGACTTGGGAATTGGAAAGTGGGATGCGCGAGTCGTATCCGGAGTTGTTTGAATCAGGTAATATTTTCGAGGACGAAAATTTCAAAAGTGGGGGAGAGTTGTAACAGCCCGATTTTGATATTTCCATTTTTTTGTGTTGATTGATTCTATTTGGTTGAGTCTTTTATTTAATTGGGCAATAATTATGTTATTTGTGATATTGGTGTGTGAATATGTTATGTTTGCATATTATGTGATTTTACCGTTTTTGAGAGTTTGCGGGGAATATTAGATTGGAGGGTATTTTAGATATTTCACATTTAATGATAGTTAGTTAGTTAGTAGATATTTTGAGAAAATATAAAGAAATAGAAAGAAAGAAAAGTATAAGAAAGAAAAAGAATAGAAATAGAAAGTTAGAGGTGAGAAAGAGAGAAAAACAGAATTTTGAGAGAAAAAGGAGAAAAGAGAAGAGCAAAGAGAAAAGTGTGGAAAATCACCAAGATCAATCTTTCGGAGTCGATTTAATCGGGTAAGGGTGTGAAACATTGTTATCCTAACTTTGTGTATGATTATGTATGTGTTTTGTGTGGAGGTTTTGGTTGGTTTCCATATGTTTTCGTTTATGTCGTATTTGACGAAATCAATAGAAACCGATGTTTTTACGGTCGAAAAGTCGTATAAATACATGTGTTGGTTGGCTATATGTATGTGAGCTGCTGTTTAAAGTTTCATGAAGTTTGGTTATGTTTCAGTTAGTTTTCAGTATGTTTCCGTTGTTGTTTCCGTTTAGGTCGAATTGTAGGAAATCGATAGAAACCGATGTTTTCACGGTTGAATTTTGAAATAAATTACGTAGTTGTATCGAGTAAGGTTAGGTCGTCGTATAGCGTGCTTTTTATTCGATTTGGTGATGTTTGAAAATTCTGGTTTTTGAAAGGTCGAAATTTAATCGAAAAATCGAACGTCGTAGAAATTTCGTTTATGTGTTCTAAATTGTTCTTATGTATTTGGTGGTTGCGCGTATATGTTTGTTTCGGTGAAAATGTTCGAGTTAGTCGAGTTTCGGGCATTTCGGAAAAGTTACAGCAAGTGTGTAAATTGAGAAATCTGATTTTTTTGAGAAAAATAGGGCTATGAATTGATACATAACAGCTATGTATCGATACGAAATGGTTTATGTATCGATACATAACCCCTATGCATCGATACATATTGTGAAAATTGGGAAAAACAGCATTTTCACTACAGCATGTGTCGACACATGCGTGCTATGTATCGATACATGAGGTCTTTTTGTATCGATACATAAAGCCTATGTATCGATACATACTGTGCTGAACCATAAAATTCTGGTTTGTCGGGAAACTTCGGAAATTCATATCTCTTGAACCGTAAGTCGGTTTTGACCCCCGTTCGAAGCGTTGGGAAGCTAACGAGATTTTATTTCTAGGAAAAATAGTTTTGAGGTCTAAACCTGGTCCAATTGGAACAGAATTTTCGAACCGTTTCGTAGTGTCGGGCCTCTGGTTTATGTTTTTGCGTTATTTTGAAATATACATATCTTCTTCGTTGTTTATCGGATTTAAGTGTTCTTTATATCGAATCGAAGCCGTGGATGAGTACTCTTCGATGATGATGGAAAATATTATTTTTAGTCGACTTTTAACCGACTTTTCTGGTAAACCGTAAATCGAATTGTTTGGTTATTTGTGAAAACGTTCGGTTGCCGTTTGGCACAATTGATGTGAATGTATGTGGATTGTGTGTGATGAATGCATGACTATATTGTGAATATGTATGCATGTCAAGAGTGTCATGAGTCATGTTGTATGTGAAGCATCATGATTGCATTCTTGCATTGTGGGGTTCTAAGATGAACCCGTTGTAACGTCGTAAGCCTTTTGAGAGGTGGGGGCGATGATTACAAACGATTGTAAGCCTTTTGAGAGGTGGGAGCAATCGGATTGTAAGCCTTTTGAGAGGTGGGGGCAATCCATAAACATTGTAAGCCTTTTGAGAGGTGGTAGCAATGGGTGAACATCGTATGCCCGACGGGGAGTTACACTAAGTAACGAGCGATGGTTCCAATAAGTTCTTCAATTGAACTTGAGATGAAATGAGTCAGTACCGCATTGCATTTGCATAGAGTCGTGAGTCGGTCTCTATGATTTGCATTGGTCATCCTTGTATTTGTGCATGGGTGAATGTGCATGGGTGAATGTGCATGGGTGAATGAACATGAATATATGTGGTTATGTTGAATGATAAGCATTGTGATGAATATGCTTGGTTTTGTATATAATATATATATATATATATATATATATATATATATGCCTTGCGATGTATATTGAATGGGATGTGATGAATTGTGATAAGAATTGTATCATTGTAATGATGCATTGAAGAATGAATATAATATGTATGTTTATGTGGAATGGTAGAATGGTGAGAATGTGTTATGTGTATACTTTTGTGTTGAGATATATGATTATATGCATTGTTATTATGATAATATTTTTCACCCTTCTGCTGTTTTATGATGCTCTACGAGGCATTGCAGATTAGGTATCTGGTGGTCGTTTGTGAAGTGTGTCTTCATACCTTTTTGGTCGGTTGGCTCTGATATGTAGCACCGGGTAGCTAGGACGTTTTGATCTTATTGTGATATATTTGCATATGTATCTTGTTGATGAATTTGTGTATATAAACATGATGTATATATATGTATATGTTGATGTATATATGTGGTTGTTATTCAATATTTTAGATGTTTCCGCTTTTATTCTAAATATTGAGATGTGGGTATAAGGACTGAGATCCTTTGTTGTTTGAAAGTTACCCCACTGTTGCATATCTTTGTGAGCAGGTGTTGTATGTGTTTAATTTCAAGCATAATGTGACATACCTTTTTATGTCGTGTTTAGAATTATACTCTGATGAAATTTCCAATACGTGCCTAAATGATTTATTTGATTATTTGGGGGTATAGAAAGGGGGTGTTACAGTGATCACTCAAATGAGTTAGCATTTCCCTCAAGTATCATATCATGCATCAACTATAGAAATATTTTGCACTTCATCTAAACAATGCCACAATATACATAATCATTCATGGATCTCTAAGCTCTTTGTTTTTTGTTATATCATGGCTGAGCTATAAGAATCTGGGTTTTTCTGGGATTCAAATGTGCCTATCAAATAAGAGAGTAATATTTGATATTTTATTTTTGGTTTTCATAAGTTCTATTTTTCTTTTTCACTTTTACCACTTCTTATTTTGATTACTTTTTTAACCTTTGGCATTTTTGGCTTTTCTTTCTTTTTCTTTTTGTTTGTTAAATGACATTCTTTTTCTCTGATCACAATCACCGTTTACTACTTAATTTCTTTTTTATTTTTCAAACATTTCCTCCCTTCCCATATTTGTCATTTTTGTACACTCTTAGAATTCCGACACTCTCCTATCTTTAAGACAAGATATGAACATTATTTTTGTTTAGAAATCGGCACATGGTTTTAATTTTTTATAAACAATTTTTCCCAAGTTTTAAGACTTAAATTGGTTATAATTTGACCAAACCCTCACAAGGTATGTTTTTTGGTCACGTAGTTTTTCACTCAATAAACAAACAATACCGTGATCATATCTATGACGTCATATATATTATCAAGTAATATCAAGAATGGTGCAAAATTATCATAGATAGAATGCAAATCTACACTCATTAATTTATGTATCACATGAGGTATGCACTCATGTCATTTTGTTTTAGGCTTATGATTCTTGACTTACATTGACATGTTTTCACCAATTTGAATTAAGAAACCAATTTATGGTCGTGTTATTAATTTTAAGATATTCATAATACTAATCATGAATGAAGCATTTAAAAGAAAAAACTTTTTATCATGCCATTTGAATTTGTCCTTATCCTTAACTTTAATTCATCTACATTTAGATTTTCAAATTATTTGAACTATTTGTGAATCAAAAATTTCATACAAAAATTTTAAATTTATTTAACTAGTACTTAAATAAACCAATTAAAATCACAGATTTTTTTGGTGTGTATGCTCTATTTCTTATTTCCATTGCATTCCACCTCCTGCATGAAAGTTTGGCCTGCCCTAAGGTCATCTGGATTGGGTTGATTCTTTTATGGTTCATCTTATTCTTAATTGATTTTGTAATAACCTTAATTTGGCTAAGAGTGATTATAATGATGAATGGTTAATTGATGAGGAATTAGTAGTTCTATTCTAGTCCTAATCTCTTATTTAGATTCGAGTGACATTAATTAGTGATAAGAGTTTATGTGCAATGGAAATCTTGTCTTTTCATTGGCCATTTAAAAACCCGAGATTGAGGAGAAAAACCTCATTTCCTGTTCATGTTTATCTATATTTAAAAAATCGTAACATTTGTAAGCGAGAAGAAGAGACTAGGGCTCGGGGGAGAAAAGAAGGAGGGGAAGGATTGAATCCTGCGTTGCAAAGGTACATGTACGTACCCAGTACCCGGTACGGGTACTGGTACAAAATATGACATTTTTAGAAAAACCAAGGTACGGGTACACGAGTATATATCAATATGTGATCTTATTTCTCTCAATAGAAGATGAAGAATTTGGTTGTGCAAGGAGTTACACTGGAATGGATTGATGTTTAGGGATTGAATATCCAAAAGTTATTCACCATTTCTTTGGTTTCAAGATCCATCGATCTTGCAACGAATCAAATTGACCAAACTCTACATCAGCACTTGAAAACCCCCTTAAAAAAAGCCTATAACTATATCATTAGAAGATAAAAATTGTGTTCGCGAACCCAATATATATCCAATATGTATTCGCTGAAGTACCAACTTAAAAAAAAATAAAAAAAATAGGTACGGTGTCGGTACAAAAAAATACGAGTACCGTACGCGTACCGGTACCTGGTGCGTACCCGACACTAGTACTCTATCTAAAATGATGTACCCATGCTTCACTGATTGAATCCAAGGATCATTCCCTTTGCATGTGTAGATTCTTGAAGCTTATGGAGTTAAGAAACTAAGGGAATATCTTGAATAGCATATTCACCATCACCATCTAATCTTCATCTTCAATTCATGTTTAATTGCAAGGTGGGGTTCTAATCTTAGGTTATGATCTTGGGGAGCCCAGAAAATTAATGCATGTGTGTCGGGGGAGGTTTTATAGACTACTAAGGTTCTTGAGGGTTTCTTACTTAAGTTCATGAAAAATGCATGTTATTGTGATGTTCTAGAGCCTTGATGATTATCATGATTAGTTAGGGCTTCTCTTAATTATTTGTTACTAAAAGTAAAATTGCATGCTTGTTTGATGGCTGTTTTTGAAATTATGTAATAAAATAGAACATGAGAATTACCCACAAAAATTGTAGGTTACCCATGAAAAGGTCGTGGGTACTTTCAAAAAATTTATAACATTTTGTTCTGGGAAAAACACGGTTTGTGTCCACTAACATGGGGGACACGTGTTGCCCTCTGGAATTAGTATGGGGCAGACCTAAGACCAACGCGGCCTGTGTTGGATGACACGGTGGAACCGTGTTGGCCCTTATTTTTACTAAAGGAAGGGTTGGGTTGGGCACTTCACACCTGTTTTGGGTGGCACGGCTTGTCCGTGTTGACCCCAATTTTGGGTGGTCACCTTATTCGTTCCAACGGAGCCATAACGATCTGAGTACCCTATTGAAATATATTGAGTTGGAATTGCATGACAACCTTTTGGTTGATTAATAATAGAATAATTATTGATGAATCATGAATTGGTTTAATTGAAATGATAAATTAAAATGAATATACGAATGAGCGAGAACTCTAGTGGTTTATTAGAAGTACATAGTTGTACATTTACTTGTGTATGAGCATTTTATCCATGTGCATGTATCAAAACACACTCTTAAAATGGGGTGTAATGCGGTGATATGATTTGAGTACATCTATTTGCATTCCAAAGATAAGGGCGTCATACGGTGAGGTTATTTGAGTACATCAACTGTGTAACTGTTCATGTTGTTATAAATAGAAGACATAAAATGAGGAAATACATCATGCCATAATTTGTGACAGAATCGAATTAAGGGTTAGGAAACACATAATTAGTTGTGAATATAATGGCTTTATAGTGCATTTGGTGCCTAAACAATTAGCACCCTGTTTTATATTGAAATGGTAAGAAGTACAACCATTTATAATCCATATAATTAATAAGTGTGCATGTGATTGTGATGAATAAACAATAGCACATTTGAACTTCAAGATTAAGTTTCTATTTAATTCTAATATTATCATTTTATGAACAAATAAGGATTGTGTGGTTTATGCTTGCTTTGGTAGTCACAACCATATCTAATGTTATCACCATCTGTGTTCATAACATCAAAACATTCAAATTATTATGCATCAAATATCTTATCATGAATATTAGATGATATTTGTTCCACAACTTCAAAACCTTCAAATTTATGTGTTCACATCTCTTCCAACACAACTCTTTCAACAACAACTCGAACATCAACTCTTTGAATCTAACTCGAACGAAGCTTTATCATCATGTTTTTGGTACATAACTCACATTATCCTCTTAGAAATGTTAGTTTTGTTTTTGTGAATAACTTATTGCTTATATATTATGTTTAGAGAGGTTATTTTGATTATGATGATAAAAATGTTGTTTTTCTTTAATAGTGTTAGTTTGAAAAAATGGTGTCGCTAATAACTAAAATGTTGATAGAGATGTTATTCTTCTTAAATAGTGTTAATTTTAGAAAATGGTGTCACTGACCACTGAACATTTTATAGAAATATTGTTTTTCTTGAATAGTGTTAGTTTGAGAAAATAATGTCATTGACCAATGACATATTGTTGGAAATGTTTTCTTTTTCGAAATGTTAATTTTCTTGAATAATGTTAGTTTGAGAATATGTAAAACTCTACTTATCTAAATATTGATATTGTTTAATGTATGCTCTTAAATATTTGTTACACTTAAAGTACAATAAACTATGTTTTGTTTATTTTTATTTTTCTCGATCCTTGCTATAGGCTTGACTAGTATATTTTTTTTTAAAGAACTACTAGTATAGTAAAATGTTGATATACGTTGTAGGTTTTGTTTCAAGCTAAATGTTCTTTGGAAGTGTACCATGAGTATAATATAGTTCATATGCATTAGGTGCCTTAACAGAGATTTGTTGATTAGTGTTGTTGCTGAGTAGTATAGTTCTTGTTTACACAGAGATATGTGATTTGACCAACACCTCTCATACAACTTCTACTAAAACTAAAAATAAAATAAAAAGTAGAGGTGTCACAATGATGACCAAGGTGTAAAAGTCACACGAATGCGGTGTTCGCTTCCCGATTGTTATTTGTCAAAGAACTGGTAAGGCTTATGGTGAACATGATGATAATTTTAGGATTTACTTGTCAGTACAAGGTATGTGAAAAGTCAACATTTTCGTAGATAATTGTCATGAAGTTTCGTACGATTTGAAATATCAAATATGGACCAATATTATGGTATTTATTTTAAATTTTATGATTTATTTTACAAGTATATATGACTATTTTTTTGTTTAATACTAATATCTATTCTATTATGTAAACATAGGAAGTGTTTATTATTCTATAAGATGATATGGTGAAAAAAATGGATTGGATATGCTGGTGAGCGTTGGAGGTGCTTTAAGACCCAACTCATAAGTGATTATATTACAAATCTAAAGCTTAACTTAAAAGAAAAGGAAAATATGGCAAGAAATATCTACCCACATAGATTGTCTTGTGGACGATATGATAAACTAGAATAGACAATGATTAAAGAAAAAAGAAAACAAAGAGAACTAGAGATGAGACATCCTTCTAGAAGCCTTGACCATAGCCTATCTCCACCATCAAGTCATGAGAAATGGAAGATGGCACGTTAAAGACCATGAGGCGAGGTAACATGAGAGGTTACGCGCAGAGTTGCTGAAAAGATTGTAAGTAGATACTTTTTTCAACATTACTTATTTTAGTTAATTAAATTTTGTAAAGATGAACTTTTTTTTGTGTTGTAGGATTTACTGATTAAAATATTCAAAGATGGTAGTTTTGTTCCACAAGAACGTCATGACATATTGGTATAAGCGATTGTAAAAGGAGAGCATGGTGGGCGTGCCCGTGGTCTTGAAAGAGGCATCGACCTGAGGTTATTTTTGGATCATTTTAAAAAAGTAACGAAGTAATCTGTAAGCTAAGTAAGAAACTGAAAATATATCAAAGGGTGAGTGAGAAAGTACAAGAAGTATTAGAAAAGGAGCTGGAGAAGATGACTAAGAAGGTGAGGGAGAGAATGACTCACGAGGAACGTTAAAAGGTGTATCAAGAGGAGAAGTAAATGTTAATCTAAAAGGTGAAAAGGATGATCCAAGAGAACCTAGAGGTGGTTCATCAGAAAGAGCGAGAGAGGTTGACTGAGGTGGAGTGAGAGGAGTTGACCGAGAATATGAGGTAGAAGTGTACCCGAGATGTGATTGAGGTAAGTATATGTTTGGTTCAAAATATTTGTGTTGTGTGTTGTTGTTGTTTGTGTATTTAAATTTATGTATTATGTTGCGGTTGTTTTTATGATACAACAATTGAAATCAATGGGTGTACGCATTCTCCCATATTTAAATCAGTTAGAAATTGCCCAGAAAGTAGATGAGAAAGTTATTTTGTGTGGTGCAAGAACCAAAGTTAGTTGTTCTTCCCCCACAACACAATATCGACAACATAATACATCAACCAGATAACATGCAAAGACATTCAAGGTTGGTAGAGGAAAAGTCTGACATCTTCGTGATGTCACTAAAACATGAACCAAGTCAAATACATATCCTTGGGAGTAATTATGTTTTAGGATATTTTGAAGGGAGATACTTGGTTGGACATAACCATACTACAATTATGGTGCACGTAAGTACATATTTATGGTGATTTAAAATTTATATTCATTGTTCTCTAATACTTTTACATCAAGATTTAACTTTTGCGTTAACTTTTAGATACATGGATGAGATATGTGTTGAAAAGGACTCAATAAAGTATTGTTTGTTAGACCCATTCAATATTCAATTTAAACAATAGGGACCAAACACGTACATACAAAATAAGTTGATTCATGAGAAAAAAGAATTTTGCATCGAACCGTTTTACCATGCGTAAGTATATATGAATTTGTGTTTTCTTTTCTAAATCAATTTTATACATAATATTATTTATTCTGGATGTTTTATACAGTACACATTAGCAACTAGTTATTATATGTCCCAGGAAAAATAATGTAATTGTGCTATGCTCGTTACACTATGAGCTTTATTTAGTGATGCTAGACGTTTTGAGCGCGTAACTGATATTATTTGTAATACTAAAATTTTACCTTTAGTTTTGAATAGTTTTTATTTATGTTTAATTTTTACCAACAATTTGAGATATGGAGGGATACCATTTGATGCATCTTAAAAAAGGTAAAACACCAAAGTTCTTTACCCCAAAAGTAAGCATTATTTGTATTTTTTGACATTCTTTTATTTTCGCTGTCTTACTTGTACTTTCTATGTATTAATATCTATATGAAAATTATTTGTAGTCGCGAAAAACAACTTAATGATATTCATGTGGATACTATGTTATGAAAAATATGTTTGATATTGTCACTAGATGCATTAGTAATTCATGGGTTAAGGTTTTAATACACATGTAATTTTTTCTATATGTTAAGTCAATGTAGTTGTTGTTAGCTAGTAAGAGGTTTATGTTTAAATTTTGTTGAAATATAATAGGTGTTAAACAAGCTAACACCATTCCCACAAGAAGACATAGATGACATTCGATCATGTTAGACCAGTGGCTTTCTATCTTTTTATGAATCTCAACAATACTTGTTTTTTGTTGTTGTTGTTGTAAACATTGTATATAAGTTTTCTATTACACGTGTATTTCGTTTTGTCATTATGGTTATGTTTTCATATATGTATATAGATTCTCTTGGTGTACCATTTTGGATATGTGTACATTTGATTTTGTAAACAATGTAATTTGGTACACTGTATATATTTGATTATGTTATGTTCTGTTATAAAATAAAATGTTCTGATCTGTCATAAAATTTGTATATAGTTTTTGTCTAAAAAGTTACATATCAAATTAAAATTTAAAACAAAATATAAATGTATAAAAAATATGTTTTACCTCGGTTATTAAATCAAACCGAAGTAAAGACATACTTTTCCCTCAGATAATAACAGAAACCGAGAGTTTTGTGGCACACACTTTATAATTTTAAAAATACAAAAATGTTGTTGCTTAAGATCAAAATGCTATTTTCCCACGTTGAATATACAACCGAGGAAAAAAGTGGCGAGTTTTAATGACGCTCTTCGTTACGTCGCATGTGAAATCGAGGTAAACCCCTTTTTCAACCGAGGTAAAATATATTTTTTGTAGTAGTGATCACTCAACTGAGTTAGCATTTCCCTCACGTATCATATCATGCATCAACTATAGAAATATTTTGCACTTCATCTAAGCAATGCCACAATATACATAATCATTCATGGATCACTAAGTTCTTTGTTTTTTGTTATAACATGGTTGAGCTATAAGAATCTGGGTTTTTCTGGGATTCAAATGTGCCTATCAGATAAGAGAGTAATATTTGATATTTTATTTTTGGTCTTCATAAGTTCTATTTTTCTTTTCCACTTTTACCACTTCTTATTTTGATGACTTTTTTAACCTTTGCCATTTTTGGCTTTTCTTTCTTTTTCTTTTTGTTTGTTAAAGGACATTCTTTTTCTCAGATCACAATCACCGTTTACTACATAATTTCTTTTTTTATTTTTCAAACATTTCCTCCCTTCCCATATTTGTCATTTTTGTACACTCTTAGAATTCCAATACTCTCCTATCTTTAAGACAAAATACGAACATTATTTTTGTTTAGAAATCGGCACATGGTTTTAATTTTTTATAAACAAATTTTCCCAAGTTTTAAGACTTAAATTAGTTATAATTTGACCAAACCCTCACAAGGTATGTTTTTTGGCCACGTAGTTTTTCACTCAATAAGCAAACAATACCGTGATCATATCTATGACATCATATATATTATCAAGTAATATCAAGAATGGTGCAAAAGTATCATAGATAGAATGCAAATCTACACTCATTAATTTATGTATCACATGAGGTATGCACTCATGTCACTTTGTTTTAGACTTATGATTCTTAACTTACATGGACATGTTTTCACCAAACAAGTGATAAATTAAAACTTTGAATTAAGCAATCAATTTATGGTCATGTTATTAATTTAAAGATATTCACAATACTATTCATGATTGAAGCATTTAAAAGAATTAACTTTTTATCATGCCATTTGATTTTGTCCTTATCCTTAACTTTGATTCATTTGCATTTAGATTTTCAAATTATTTGAATTATTTGTGAATCGAAAATTTCATACAAAAATTTCAAATTTATTAAACTAGCACTTAAATAAACCAATTAAAATCACAGTTTTTTTGCCGTGTACGCTTTATTTCTTATCTCCATTGCATTCCACTGAAAGTTTGGCCTGCCTTGAGCTCATTAGGATTGGGTTGATTCTTTCATGGTTCATATTCTTAATTAATTTTGTAATAACCTTAATTTGGCTAAGAGTGGTTATAATGATGAACGGTTAATTGATGAGGAATTAGTAGTTCTATTCTAGTCGTAATCTCTTATTTAGATTTGAGTGACATTAATTAGTGATAAGAGTTTACGTGCAAGGGAAATCTTGTCTTTTCATTTGGTCATTTAAAAACCCGAGATTGAGGAAAGAAAACTCATTTTCTCTATATTTAAAAAATCATAACATTTGTAAGTGAGGAGGAGAGACTAGGGCGCTCGGGAGAAAACAAGGAGAGGAAGGATTAAATGCAAGGGTCGTTCCCTTTGCATGCGTAGATTCATGAAGCTTAAGGAGTTAGGAAACTAAGGGAGTATCTTGAATAGCTTATTCACCATCACCATCTAATCTTCATCTTCAATTCATGTTTAATTGCAAGGTGGGGTTCTAATCTTAGGTTATGATCTTGGGTAGCCTAGAAAAATAATTCATGTGGGAGAAGATTCTATAGACTACTAAGGTTCTTAGATTTCTTGCTTAAGTTCATGAAAAATACATGTTATTGAGATGCTTTAGAACCTTGATGATTATCATGATTAGTTTGGGCTTCTCAAAAGTAAAGTTGCATGCTTGTTTACCGGCAGTTTTTGAAATTATGAAGTAAAATAGAACATGAGAATTACCCATGAAAATTGCAGGCTACCCATGAAAAGGTCATGCGTAATTTCAAAAAAATTATAAACATTTCGTTCTGGGCAAAACACGGTCCGTGTCCACTAACACGGGAGACTTGTGTTGCCCTCAGGAATTAGTATGGGGGCTGACCTAGGACCAACACGGCCTATGTTGGATGACATGGTGGAACCATGTTGGCCCTTATTTTTACTAAGAGAAGGGTTGGCTTGGGCACATCACACCCGTTTTAGGTGGCACAACTTGTCCGTGTTGACCCCATTGGGTGGTCACCTTGTTCGTTCAAACGGAGCCAAAATGGTCTTAGTACCCTGTTCAAATAGATTGAGTTGGAATTGCATGACAACCTTTTGGTTAATTAATAATAGAATAATTATTGATGAATCATGAATTGGTATAATTGAAATGATAAATTAAAATGGATATATGAATGAGCGAGAACCCTAGTGGTTTATTAGAAGTACATAGTTGTACATATACTTGTGTATGAGCATTTTATCCATGTGCATGTATCAAAACACACTCTTAAATGGGGCGTACGTAATGCGGTGATATGATTTGAGTACATCTATTCGCACTCCAAAGATAGGGGCGTAATACGGTGAAATTATTTGAGTACATTAATTATGTAATTGCTCATGTTGTTATAAATAGAAGCAATAAAATGTGGAAAGACATCATGCCATAATTTGTGACAGAATCGAATTAAGGGTTAGGAAACACATAATTAGTTGTGAATATAATGGCTTTATAGTTCATTTGGTGCCTAAACACTTATCACCATGTTTTATTTTTAAATGGTAAGTAGTACAGCCATTTAGAATCCACATAATTAATAAGTCTGCATGTGATTGTGATGAATAAACAATAGCACATTTGAACTTCAAGATTAGGTTTCTATCTAATTCTAATATTATCATTTTATGAACAAATAAGGATTGTGAGGTTTATGCTTGCTTTGGTAGTCACAACCATATCTAATGTTATCACCATCTGTGTTCATAACTTCAAAATATTCAAATTTTTATGCATCAAATATCTTATCATGAATATTAGATGATATTTGTTCCACAACTTCAAAACCTTCAAATTTATGTGTTCATGACTTCAAATTTTTATATGTAGTATTCATGATTTATATTACTATTTTTATGTGAGTATTAAACTATCATCCTCTTATTAAATCTCATAAATATTTATATTGATGCAAGATTTTTTTTTTGTTATTAACAAAAACTGTTCGTGCACAAGGTGATGAAAATAAAAAGAGCGAGAGAATATTTATTGCTCTGCAATGACAGCTACAAAAGTTGTACGAAAGATGATGGGTAAAATAAATGACAGTTATTACTAGTCTATTTATACTCAAATACTAGGGCCACATAGGCAACATACTAATATACTAAATTATCCTTCAATACCGTCCCTTAATTTAGGATTTTCTAATATAAACTAACAACACCAATTATATCCCTTAAGTGGACAAATTGATCCGTCTTGATCGCCTTTGTCAAATCATCTGCCAGTTGCTTCTGGTTGCTACAGTGCACAACTTCTAGCACTCCATTATGGACTTAACTTCTCAAAAAATGATACTTTGCTCAATATGCTTGCTTCTCCCGTACAAAACTAGGTTCGTGGCATGATTGATTGCAGACTAGTTATCAACCATCAACTTTAGAGGTTTGTTTACTTTGATCTTCAGTTCTTGCAGCAAATTCAGAAGCCATACAACTTACATGCAGCTACAACACCTATGAGGTACTCAACTTCACATGTTGACAGTGCAACAACGGGTTGCTTCTTGAAACACCAAGAAATAGGACCTCCCAGAAACTTAAACAAGTATCCAGAAGTACTTCTCCTGTAAACTCTATCTCTACACCAATCAAAGTCTGAGTAACTCATCAGTTATGAATTAGTATTTCTTTCAGAAGGGAATAAAACTCTATACTTCATAGTTACCTTGATATACCTCAGAATCCTGATAGCAGCTTCGTAATGAGACCACTTGGATTTACTCATGAACCTACTAACTGTTCCAACTACATAGCAGATATCAGGTATGGTATTACACAAATACCTCTGAGAACCAACCAATTATTTGAAGGCTGTAGCATCCACATCCTCACCTTCAGAATCAGAATCCAATTTGTGATTGGTTTCTGAATGTGTGACAGTAGCATTACAATTCTGCAGCTTAAATCTCTTCAGAAGCTCAAGTTCATACTTCAGCTAATGCAAAATGATACCCTTCCCAGAGTACATAAAATCCATCCCTAAAAAATATGTCATTTTATTGAGGTTAGTCATTTCAAACTTATTCATCAGCACCTTCTTGAACTTGGCTATCTCTTGTTCAGAACTCCCTGTCAGCAATATGTCATCAATATGTCATCAATATCCTTCCCATAGTACTTTGTGTTTGCAAATTGATCCATCTGGCTTTAGCTTCACCTTGAAAATCCATCTGACGCTGATGGCTTTCTTGTCCTTTGGAAGCTTGGTTAACTTCCAAGTCTTGTTTCTTTCAATATCCTCAAGTTCTTCTTTCATGGCCTTCAACCAAACTATCTTCTTGAGGGCGTCTTCTATACTTACTGGTTTAGAGTCTACTACAATGGCACACCGAATAACCTCTCCCTCAGAGTCTATTTCAGTATCTCGTAGAATGACATACTCTAAAAATATTCTCAGGATGTTTCTGACTCTCTGTAGCCTATGACCTCATTCAGAATCTCCCTTTAGATGCTAGAACCCTAGAAGTTCTATTTTCAGAAGCTTCTCCTTTAGAAGCTCTTGCTTCAGAAGGTTGACCTCCTCCAGAACCTTGACCACCTTCAGAGTCTGGAATATTCCCAGAATCTGAATCACCACCAGAATCTGAATCATAATCAGCTTCACCTTCTGAGTCTCCTTCAGATTCAGAATCACCATCAGAGTCAGACTCGTCTTCAGAGTCTACTCCAGCTCCAGAATCTTCTCCAGCTTCTAGCACTTCTTCAGAAACTTCTAATTCTAACTTTTCTTCAGAAGTTCTCACACCAGAGTTGGATTGAGACTTATTCCAATCCCAAGCTTCTGATTCCTTTACAATGACGTCTCTGCTGGATTCAACTTTATTAGTTTCTGGACAATAAAGCTTGTACGGACCTGTACTGTGGTACCCCATGTTATGGGTCTTAAGTCTAATGAGATAATCAACTGCAAATTAAAATAATGGTGATGTAATTTGATCGGTAAATTTCAGGCTGCTCACTACGCCAAAAATGATTTTAGGCAGCGCACCTTAGAAGGCGCTTTTTTCCAAAAGCGTTGCTATAAGTTAAATAAAAAATAAAACACGGAAAGTATGCACGAAATTGTGTAAAAGCGCTGCTAAAAGGCCCACCTTAGACAACGCTATTCAAAAGCGCTGCTAAAAGGCCTAACTTAGACATCGCTTTTCAAAAGCGCTGCTTAAACTCCCACCTTAGACAGCGCTTCTCAAAAGCGCTGCTAAAGGCCCATGTACGAAGCGCTGCTAAAGGCCCATATTAGAAAGCGCTTTACTCAAAGCGCAGCTAAAGGCCCAAATAGAAAGCGAAAAGCTGCTAAAAGCATTCATTAGATAGCGCTTCACAAAAGCGCTGGCTAAAGTCGTTTAAAATTAAAATTAAAAAACAAATTCTATTCATTCTTTCTATTCTCAGAACTGTTTCTCTTCTCTCGCGAAAAACCCTAAACCCAGAAAAAATATTCTCTTCTTCTCTCACGCACCTCCGTCCTCTTCATTGTAATCATCAATCTTTTATTACATAGTCGTTATTACATCCATTCCTTCATAAGGCTGTTTGCTCTCTCCGGCGAGGCTCCTGGGTTCCACAATCAGAGGAAGAAGATAGATTTGCAATCTTTTAACTGAAGCTTTTTCACGGTATACTTTTTCTTTGATTGATTCGGTTCTTAATTTCTATGCTTAGTTTAGTGTTCATCAATTAAGGGTTTTCAATTATTTTCTTCTCTTGTTACTCATTGCTATGAAGTTTGATAGTTTTCGTTGGAATTGTTCATTCCTTGTGCCATGACTTGTTTGCTTAATATGATTAACGCAACTTGAACACACTCTGCAAGTATCATCCCTACAAAAGGAACTATAACGTTCCCCATTTTCTGACTCTGTTGATGTTGTTGTTCTGAACTCTAGGTGTTTTGTTTGTTTGAAGTTTAATTCCGATATGTTCTATTCTGTTGATTGTGGAAAGAAAACAAAACAAAATAGTAAAACTCAATAAGAGTTTCGGCTAATTCAGTGTTTCAGTAAAAATGTTTATGAGTTTTCGTTGGAATTGTAACTATTACAATCTCTTATTACAGGTTAGATGGCTAGTAACGAGGATCACCCATGTAACGCCCCGATTTTGATTATTTCCATTTTGTCGAGTCTCTTATTTAAATTGAGTGGTAAATTATTTTATTTGTGAAATTGGTGTGTTAAATGTTATTTTACCATTTTTGAGAGTTTTCGGGGAAATTAGAATGGAGGGTATTTTAGACTTTTCTCAATTAATCATAAGTTAGAGATTTATTGGAAATAGAATTATGAGAGAAAATGAATTAATTGAATTGGTGTAGAAAATGAGAGAAAGGAAATAGAAAAGAAAGAAAAAGAGATAAGAAAGGAAAATAGAAGGAAATAGAAAGAAAAGAGAAATAGAGAGAAAAAGGAGAGAAAGAAAGAGGAGGAAGAGAAAAGAAGAGGAAAAGAGGAAAACTTAGGAAATCATCAAGAACAATCATCTAGTAAGTTTGGAATCCGGGTAAGGGTGTGAAATCTTGTTATCTTATCAATGTATATGATTATGTATGATTATGTTGTTGTTGTTGTTGATTTTTATGAGTTTTGGGTATAAACCATTTTTGAGAAATTGATTAGAAATTGATCCAAATGTGTTAAACCTCTTGTTGTTTGTGATCTTGGTTGTCTGATATGTATTGTTACACTTTAAATTGTTGTTTTTCTGAGATTTGGATGATGAATTGGAGGATTTTGGGGTGGAAAACGCAGAACTCAGTTCTGCAGAATTTTTCTGGGTTTCCCCTGGCCATACGCGTAAGGGGCATGTCTATACGCGTATGAGCCAGGCGTTACGCGTATCATTGGCCTGTTTTTGGGTCAATACGCGTATGGAATGTGGCTTTTCCCGGCCCTCTGGTGATACACGTATGGCCATTGGGCATACGCGTATGGTTTTTGGAAACGTGAATTTGTGAAGGAAAATGGTTCTGCCCATACGCGTATAGGCATTGGCAATACGCGTATGGAAAGGTAAAAATGGGATTTTTCAAAATGTCGTTTTCGTTTTCGTCCGTAACTTTTGTTCCGATTATCCTATTTTTACATTCTTGGTGTCGTTGGAAAGGTATTGAGTTGTACTTTCGTATTATGATGATTTGGAAATTGTTAGCCGATTTTATTATGTCGGAAAGTCGGGAATAGTAATATTTAGCGATTTTTAACGTTTTGACTGTGTGTTTGAATGTGAATCATACAATAGTGCATTGATGTGAATGTATATAGATTGTATGTGATTGTATGAGAAGAATGCATGAATATATTGTGAATATGTATGTATTTCAAGAATGTCTTGAGTCATTTTGTATGTGAAGCATCATGATGTGCATTCTTGTGTTGTGTGATTCTAATGAGAATCCGCTATAACGTCGTGTGCCCATGTGGGGTGTGAGCGATGATTATAGACGATCGTGTGCCCGTGTGGGGTGTGAGCGATCGGGTCGTGTACCCATGTGGGGTGTGAGCGATCCATAAACATTGTGTGCCCATGTGGGGTGTGACCAATGGGTGAACATCGTAGGCCCGACGGGGAGTTACATTGGTAACGAGCGATGGTTCCAGCAGAGTTCCTGAGTGAACTAGTGATGATTGAGTCGGTACCCGCATTGCATTTGCATAGAGTCGTTAGTTAGTCTCTATGATTTGCATTTATCATCTTTATAATGATGCATTGGTGAATAAACATAAATGTGTACGTTTATGTGGAATGATTGAGAATTGTGAAAACATGAATGAATTGTGATGAATTGTGGTTAGAATGTGGAATATGTGTATTTTTATACTAAGGTATATAATTATATGCATTGTTATTATGATAATATTTCTCACCCTTCTGCTGTTTTATGATGCTCTATGAGGCATTGCAGAGTAGGTATGCTGGAGGTCTTTTTGTGAAGTGTGTCTTCATTCTTTTGGTCGGTTGGCTCTGATATGTAGCACCGGGTAGCTAGGATGTATATGATTCTTTTGTGATACATTTGTACATGTATCTTGTTGCTGAGTGTTTATGTAAACATGAATTATGTTGTTGGATTATATTCGATGATGTATATATATTTGATGTATTTCAATGTTTGGATTTTCCGCTTTTATTCTAAATATTGAGATGTGGGTGTAAGGACAAGTTCCTCTGTTGCAAAGTTACCCCACTGTTGCATATCAATGTTTGAGCAGGTGTTGTATGTTTTAAAATCATGTTTGATGTGACACGCCTCTTTTATACCATGTTTATAATTATACTCTGGTGAAATTTTTAATATGTGCCTAAATGATTATGTGATTATTTGGGGGTATAGAAAGGGGGTGTTACATTAAGTGGTATCAGAGCTTGAGTTGAGTCAGTTGTGTCTGTCTTGTTGTTGTGTTGGTTGAACTGTTGTTTAACCTTGTTGTGATTTTTGGGAATGATCAGAATATGGCTGGTAGAAACGACAATGCGATGGCTGCTGTTTTGGAAGCAATGGCTAGGGTGGTGCAAGGTGCGCCGAACGTGAATGCTAATGACGAGTTCAGGAAGAATCAACCACCGGTTTTCAAAGGAAAATTCGATCCCGATGGAGCTCAAAATTGGTTGAAAGAGATTGAAAGGATATTCAGAGTCATGGACTGTGCGGAGGAGAATAAGGTGAGGCTTGGATCTCACATGCTGAAGGAAGAAGCCGACGATTGGTGGGTCGGTATACGTGAAGTTCTTGAAGTGGATGATGAAGAAATAACTTGGAATTTATTTCGTACTGAATTCTTGAGAAAGTATTACCCTGAAAGTGTGAAGGGGAAGAAGGAGATGGAGTTTCTTGAACTAAAACAAGGTAGTATGTCGGTGGTGGACTATACTGTTAAGTTTGTGGAGTTGGTTCAATTCCATCCTCACTATGCTGCAATTACTGTTGAGTTCTCAAAGTGTATTAAATATGAGAATGGTTTACGTCCTGAGATTAAGCAAGCTGTGGGATATCAAAGGATAAGAAGGTTTACAGATTTGAAGAAATGTTGTAGAATCTTCGAGGAAGATAGTAAGGCGCGTTCTACACATTACAAAAGTTTGAATGAGAGGAAGGGAAAGCAACAAGCTAGAAGTGGGCCTTATGTGACACCCGTTGATAAGGGCAAGCATAGGGGAAGCTTTGATAGGAGATCAGGAGGAGGAGGTTCCGGACCCATTAAGTGTTACAAGTGTGGTGAAATGGGTCATAAATCATTTGAGTGTGGGAACACTGTGATGAAATGTTCTAACTGTGGAGGAGTAGGGCATGCTACTACTGATTATAGGAGGAATGTAGTGAAGTGCTATAATTGTGGAGAAGTGGGTCACATTAGTACTAAGTGTACTAAGCCGAAACAAGCTCAAGCGGGCGGAAAGGTGTTTGCATTGGCGGGAACTCAGACCACTAGTGCAGACCGTTTGATCAAAGGTACATGCTTTATTAATAGTACACCTTTAGTTGCTGTTATTGATACGGGAGCGTCTCATTCGTTTATTTCGTCTGAGTGCGCGAAGCGTTTGAATCTTGCTTTGTCTTTGATGGGTATTGAGATGGTTATTGAGACTCCTGCTTCAGGGTCGGTAACTACGTCTTTGGTGTGTGTAAGTTGTCCTTTGACCATGTATGGTAAAGACTTCATTATGGATTTAGTATGTTTGCCGTTGGAGGGATTAGACGTAATCTTGGGTATGAACTGGTTGCAATTTAACCGAGTTCATATAGATTGCTATCACAAGTTAGTAAGGTTTCCTTCTTTGAGATATGATGAAGATGAGAGTTTCCTATCCACTAAAGCGTTGAAGAAACTTTTAGCGGACGAAGCTCAATTGTTTGGTTTGTTTGCATCATTGTCTGTGGAGAGTAAAGTTGAGCTTGATGTGTTCCCAGTGGTGTGTGATTTTCCAGAAGTGTTTCCGGAGGATATTACGGATGTACCGCCGGAAAGAGAAGTTGAGTTTTCTATTGATCTACTTCCGGGTACTAGACCGATTTCGATGGCACCGAATCGTATGTCAGCATCGGAGTTGGTAGAATTGAAAAAGCAATTGAATGACTTGTTGGACAAGAAATTTGTAAGACCAAGTGTTTCTCCTTGGGGTGCTCCGGTATTGTTGGTAAAGAAGAAGGATGGGAGTATGCGGTTATGCATTGATTATCGACAATTGAACAAGGTGACAATTAAGAACAAGTATCCGCTTCCAAGGATCGATGATTTGATGGACCAATTGGTTGGTGCGCGTGTTTTTAGTAAGATTGATTTGAGATTAGGATACCACCAGATTCGTGTGAAAGGAGAGGATATTCAAAAGACGGCCTTTAGGACACGGTATGGTCATTACGAATATTCCGTGATGCCATTCGGGGTTTCTAATGCGCCGGGTGTGTTTATGGAATACATGAATCGTATTTTTCATGAATAGTTGGATCATTTTGTGGTTGTGTTCATCGACGATATTTTGATTTACTCTAAGTCTCAAGAGGAGCATGAAGAGCATTTGAGGATTGTGTTACAAATTTTGAAAGAGAAACAATTGTATGCTAAGTTGTCGAAATGTAAATTTTGGTTGTCGGAAGTAAGTTTCCTTGGACATGTTATTTCCGGTAGTGGTATTAGTGTTGATCCATCCAAGATTGATGCGGTGATGCAATGGGAGGTTCCTTGGTCGGTTACGGAGATTCGTAGCTTTTTAGGCTTGGCGGGTTATTATCGGAGGTTTATTGAAGGATTTTCGAAGTTGGTACTTCTGTTAACGCAATTGACTTGTAAAGGAAAGGTTTTCATTTGGGATATTCATTGTGAAGAGAGTTTCAATGAGCTAAAAAGAAGGTTGACAACGACTCCGATCTTGATTTTACCGAATCCTAATGAACCATTTGTTGTGTATTGTGATGCTTCGTTGATTGGTTTAGGTGGTGTTTTGATGCAAGATGGAAAAGTTGTGGCTTATGCTTCAAGACAATTGAGAGTGCATGAAAAGAATTATCCTACACATGACTTGGAGTTAGCGGCCGTGGTGTTTGTTTTGAAAATATGGAGGCATTATCTTTATGGTGCGAGATTTAAAGTTTTTAGTGATCACAAGAGCTTGAAATATTTATTTGATCAAAAAGAATTGAACATGAGACAGAGGAGGTGGTTAGAACTTTTGAAGGATTATGATTTTGGTTTGAATTACCATCCGGGTAAGGCAAACGTGGTGGCCGATGCCTTAAGTCGGAAGTTGTTACATATGTCCGCATTGATGATGAAAGAATGGGAACTTTTGGAGAATTTTAGAGACTTGAGTTTAGTTTGTGAAATGACGCCGAGAAGTGTGAGACTTGGTATGCTACATGTTACGAATGATTTTCTTGCAACCGTATGTGAAAAACAAAAGTTGGATTTGAAATTCCTTGATTTGATGTTGAATGAGAATGAGGATTTCAAGGTTGATAATTTTGGAGTTTTGAGATTCCGTGGTCGTATTTGTATTCCCGATGATGCGGAGTTGAAAAAGATGATATTGGAAGAAGGACACCGATGTAACTTAAGTATTCATCCGGGAGCGAACAAAATGTATCAAGATTTAAAGAAAATCTTTTGGTGGTCCGGATTAAAGAGAGATGTTGCTCAGTTTGTGTATGCATGCTTAACTTGCCAAAAGTCTAAGGTGGAACATCAAAAACCTAGTGGATTGATGCAACCGTTGGACATTCCGGAGTGGAAATGGGATAGTATATCGATGGATTTTGTTACGGGATTGCCGAATACGCAAAGAGGTCATAATGCTATTTGGGTAATTGTTGATAGGCTTACTAAATTTGCTCACTTCATTCCAATTGATATTAGTTATCCTTTGGAGAGGTTAGCCGAGATTTATGTTCTTGTGGTGGTGAAGTTACATGGAGTTCCTAAGAGTATTGTATCGGATAGAGATCCTAGATTTACATCGAGATTTTGGGAGAGTTTACAACAGGCTTTGGGTTCTAAGCTAAGATTGAGTTCGGCTTATCATCCGCAAACGAATGGTCAAACCGAAAGGACAATTCAATCGTTGGAGGATTTATTGCGTGCTTGTGTGCTCGAGCAAGGTGGTGCTTGGGATAGTTATTTGGCGTTGATTGAGTTCACCTACAATAACAGTTTTCATTCGAGTATAAGTATGGCACCATTTGAGGCTTTGTATGGTCGGAGATGTCGAACACCTTTGTGTTGGCATGAAATGGGTGAGAGGACGATAGTTGGACCGGAGATGGTACAACAAACGACGGAGAAAGTGAAGTTTATTCGGGAGAAGATGAAAGCTTCTCAAAGTAGACAAAAGAGCTATCATGACAAGAGAAGGAAAGATCTTGAGTTTCAAGAAGGCGACCATGTGTTTTTGAGAGTTACACCGGTTACGGGTGTGGGTCGTGCTTTGAAGTCGAAGAAGTTGACTTCTCGTTTTATTGGTCCGTATCAGATTACTTCACGAGTTGGTGTTGTGGCTTACCGTGTGGCGTTGCCTCCGAACCTTTCGAACTTGCATGACGTATTCCATGTTTTGCAACTTCGGAAGTATGTTCCGGATCCGTCACATGTTATTCCTATGGACGAGGTTGAAGTGAGGGATAACCTTACGGTGGAAGCTTTACCGATTAGGATTTTGGACCGTGAAGTTAAGAAGCTAAGGGGCAAGGATATTGCGCTTGTAAAAGTAGCGTGGGGAGGCGTTGCGGAAGGCAATATGACTTGGGAACTATAGAGTGGGATGCGAGAGTCGTATCCGGAGTTGTTTGTATCAGGTAATATTTTCGAGGACGAAAATTTCTAAAGTGGGGGAGAGTTATAACGCCCCGATTTTGATTATTTCCATTTTGTCGAGTCTATTATTTAAATTGAGTGGTAAATTATTTTATTTGTGAAATTGGTGTGTTAAATGTTATTTTACCATTTTTGAGAGTTTTCGGGAAAATTAGAATGGAGGGTAATTTAGACTTTTCTCAATTAATCATAAGTTAGAGATTTATTGGAAATAGAATTATGAGAGAAAATAAATTAATTGAATTGGTGTAGAAAATGAGAGAAAGGAAATAGAAAAGAAAGAAAAAGAGATAAGAAAGGAAAATAGAAGGAAATAGAAAGAAAAGAGAAATAGAGAGAAAAAGGAGAGAAAGAAAGAGGAGGAAGAGAAAAGAAGAGGAAAAGAGGAAAACTTAGGAAATCATCAAGAACAATCATCTAGCAAGTTTGGAATCCGGGTAAGGGTGTGAAATCTTGTTATCTTATCAATGTATATGATTATGTATGATTATGTTGTTGTTGTTGTTGATTTTTATGAGTTTTGGGTATAAACCATTTTTGAGAAATTGATTAGAAATTGATCCAAATGTGTTAAAACTCTTGTTGTTTGTGATCTTGGTTGTCTATACATGTCTGATATGTATTGTTACACTTTAAATTGTTGTTTTTCTGAGATTTGGATGATGAATTGGAGGATTTTGGGGTGGAAAACGCAGAACTCAGTTCTGCAGAATTTTTCTGGGTTTCCCCTGGCCATACGCGTAAGGGGCATGTCCATACGCGTATGAGCCAGGCGTTACGCGTATCATTGGCCTGTTTTTGGGTCAATACGCGTATGGAATGTGGCTTTTCCCGGCCCTCTGGTGATACGCGTATGGGCATTGGGCATACGCGTATGGTTTTTGGAAACGTGAATTTGTGAAGGAAAATGGTTCTGCCCATACGCGTATGGGCATTGGCAATACGCGTATGGACAGGAGGAATGTAAAAATGGGATTTTTCAAAATGTCGTTTTCGTTTTCGTCCGTAACTTTTGTTCCGATTATCCGATTTTTACATTCTTGGTGTCGTTGGAAAGGTATTGAGTTGTACTTTCTTATTATGATGATTTGGAAATTGTTAGCCGATTTTATTATGTCGGAAAGTCGGGAATAGTAATATTTAACGATTTTTACCGTTTTGACTATGTGTTTGAATGTGAATCATACAATAGTGCATTGATGTGAATGTATATAGATTATATGTGATTGTATGAGAAGAATGCATGAATATATTGTGAATATGTATGCATTTCAAGAATGTCTTGAGTCATTTTGCATGTGAAGCATCATGATGTGCATTCTTGTGTTGTGTGATTCTAATGAGAATCCGCTATAACGTCGTGTGCCCATGTGGGGTGTGAGCGATGATTATAGACGATCGTGTGCCCGTGTGGGGTGTCAGCGATCGGGCCGTGTACCCATGTGGGGTGTGAACGATCCATAGACATTGTGTGCCGATGTGGGGTGTGAGCAATGGGTGAACATCGTAGGCCCGACGGGGAGTTACATTGGTAACGAGCGACGGTTCCAGCAGAGTTCCTGAGTGAACTAGTGATGATTGAGTCGGTACCGCATTGCATTTGCATAGAGTCATGAGTCGGTCTCTATGATTTGCATTTATCATCTTTATAATGATGCATTGGTGAATAAACATAAATGTGTACGTTTATGTGGAATGATTAAGAATTGTGAAAACATGAATGAATTGTGGTGAGAATGTGGAATATGTGTATTTTTATACTAAGGTATATAATTATATGCATTGTTATTATGATAATATTTCTCACCCTTCTGCTATTTTATGATGCTCTATGAGGCATTGCAGAGTAGGTATGCTGGAGGTCTTTTTGTGAAGCGTGTCTTCATTCTTTTGGTCGGTTGGCTCTGATATGTAGCACCGGGTAGCTAGGATGTATATGATTCTTTTGTGATACATTTGTACATGTATCTTGTTGCTGAGTGTTTATGTAAACATGAATTATGTTGTTGGATTATATTCGATGATGTATATATATTTGATGTATTTCAATGTTTGGATTTTCCGCTTTTATTCTAAATATTGAGATATGGGTGTAAGGACAAGTCCCTCTGTTGTAAAGTTACCCCACTGTTGCATATCAATGTTTGAGCAGGTGTTATATGTTTTAAAATCGTGTTTGATGTGACACGCCTCTTTTATACCATGTTTATAATAATACTCTGGTGAAATTTTTAATATGTGCCTAAATGATTATGTGATTATTTGGGGGTATAGAAAGGGGGTGTTACAACCCACATGATGATTCTATTCATGATGGAGATGAGACCGATAATGCAGTGGAAAGGGAAATTAGACGAGGAATAACAATTTCATTCGTGATAAAGATCTAGGCATAAAACATGATGTGCATTGGAGTCAAGATAACCAACTAATTGAGCCTAACGGTTCAACGTTGACAAGTTATCTTGGTTCAGTTGCAAGGAGAGAAGTTCCAATTACTTGTGATGATTGGAGAAACAAAGCATTGAAAGACGCTGAAGATAAAATATGGATTGAGATACAGGTACCATATGTGATGTTATTTGTTTTTAATGACGATTATGTATTTAAATTACTTATACTAACGCACTCTATGTATAATTTTCGTAGAGGTCTTTCAACATTGATGATACTAGAAAAGATTATATACTCGGATTGGCCGGAAAAATACATAGAGGGTTTAGATCTTTTTTATCAAACAAGTTTCTTAAGGATGCGGATAAAAAATTTATTGATGCAGAGCTTCCACAGAAATATGCAGATTTGATTACACCTCAAGAATGGGAAACTTTTAAATCGAAACGAAAAACCCCAGAATTTGAGTGTAAGTGACATAAATCGGCAACGAGCATCAAGTCCCGCGTATCCATACAAAAAAGGGCGTATGGGATATGCACGCTTACAACAATCTATAGTAAGTATCTATAAATTGCAATGATATACTTGTTCATCATGAGTTATTTTTGATCATGTTATTTGGCTTAATGTGTAGTTAACAAAGGAGAAAAGTTATGAAACATCTCTTCCGGAACATGTTTTGTGGAAGGAAGCCCGTGTGGGTAAGGATGGAGTTGTTAAAGAAGATGTTCAACAAATTTTTGAGAAATGTGTAAGTATAACATTATTGCTTGAATTAAATCAAAAGTTTGTTAACATATAATTAAGTCAAATTTTCGATATTCATATGAATTTCAGGAGACTCTATCTCAGTCTATATCTCCAGATGAAGACAATGATTGCAGGAGTCTACTTAGTCGAGCATTAGATGTTCGTGAGTATTCTGGTCGTGTGAGGGGTAAGGGATATGGGATCACTCTAACATCCTTGAAAAAACCAAAGAAAAAAACGGCTAGCAATAAAGAACTGCAGGAAAAGTTGGAAGCATTACAATCTGAAGTTCGTGAATTGAAAAAAGAAAAAGAAAGAGATAAAAAAGAAAGAGATCAAGCTTCAGCTTTTAAAGATACTAGTGAGAAAGATAGTATCAATTGTAATTTTCAACCGAATATTCCCGAGGTAATTATATATATTATTATGAAATTAAATTAGCTTAATTTATTTAATTGACATATATACACATTAACAATGTCATATTTATTATTGGTTTTAGGGCATTTCCCGTTGTCAACTCTATTTATCGTCACCGACTTATCGGATGGTTGGCAAGGGAAAAGTGCATAACACTTTGGGAGAAATGCTTCACCATAAACCGCTCCCCACTGGATTTTTGAAAGTATCGATTGATATTGTTTTAGAAGGGGATGCCTTATTACCACTACCTGACGATGTTTCGGATGCAACATTGTTGGGAGATGCAATAGGATCGTTTGTTGCATGGATGTCAAGCCTCATTTGCCTAGATGATAATGTAAGCTTAAAACCATTATGAACCTTTGGGTATTCAAATTTTTTACGGGCATTTTACGTACATTTTTTTACATGGTAATGTTAGACTCCAACAAAATCCAAATCAAATGATAAGGGGATTATGTGGCAAACCGAGTCAGTTGCATCGAGAAAAGAGGTACAACACAATTATATGATATTTATGCATGGAAAATGTTAATTCGTGATCTTATACTTCACCTAACTAATTATATGATATTTAGATTCAGGCTAAAGAGATTTAACAAGTCAGTAGGGGTAAGATACCTGAAATTAGCAACATTCCCACACAAACAAAGGGTGTTGCTAAGAAGACCGCGGCTAGAAAAAAACCTACTTCTCAGTATAGGTCGTGCCTTCAGACATGTTTACTTATAACAGATATTCCGGATGGTGGTACTCGGCTTATACCTATGGAGGAAGGTATTTTTGGTTTTGAATATTCGGAAACAATTGGTAGAGAGGATATGGAGCAAGTTTTTAAACATTTGGAAATAGGCATCGGTGTTGTCGATACATACATTAGGTATACTCCGATCAACTTTGTTTAATTAATTGAACAATTTATTTACTCATTTCAAATGAATAGTCTAATATGTTAATGATGTTTTTATTTAAGGTTTCTGTATAACAAATTGATGCGGCCGCATTGGTTGGAACAAAGATTCGCTTTCTTATCTCCCATGACTATCAACTCATGGTTAATCGTACAGAAACCAGATGAAGTCATACAGTATGTACTCGGTTTATTTATGGCCAGCAAAGATACAGAAAAGTTGTTCTTTTTACCATATAATACTGGCAACGGGTTAGATTTTCATTCTAACTTCATCTATTATAATTTTTTGTTTTTTGAAGTTGTGTAGAAAGTTTCCATCTAACCTTTGTTTAATCTTACAGTGGGCATTGGTTGTTGGTGGCAATTAATCCGATAAGAGAAATTGTATATTATCTGGATTCTTTACACAATGATCAAGCAAAATACCCAGATATGAAAAAGTTGATTGATACGTAAGTGAGATTGTTCTAAATATTCGTGTGTATATTTATTTATTTATGTGACATGTTCTAAATATTCGTTTATATTTTATTAGCGTTATACAAGTTTTTCGATCACAAAGAGATATTCAAGTTCCAAAGAGCAAAGCCAACAACATTGCATGGATTAGAGTGGAGGTATATTTTCACAATTTTGATTATATTAGTGATGATACATGATAAAACTAGTTAAGGGGTATATCCTGATATATATCCGTATTTTCTTTCCATGTGTAGTGTCCTCGTCAGCGTAATGGAATAGATTGCGGATATTTCATGTTGAGGTTTATGAAAGAAACTCTTCTTTTGGATCGAATAGATATTCCATCCAAGGTATGGATTTCTAACTTAGGAATTATTTTAATATTTACCACATATGTCTCATATAATTAAATAGTTTTAGCTAAATCATACTATGTTATATTATTATGTAGTACTTTGATGAATTCAAATGTGCTCATTACTCAAAAGATCAATTGGATGAACTTAAGGAGGAATGGTGTCAATTCATTATTGAGCTGAGAGTTTTATAAGGTATATTGTCTTTCTTTCATTGATGAGAATTTTGAGTATATATAAGTTTGAGTTTTGATGAGATAATATGTTGTCATTAGTATATTAAATTGTGTTGCAATGTCGTTGTTGTTTGTTATAGAAGGTTGGAATCATAAATTGTGTTGGTGCTGCCAAATATTGATTGATATCTTGGTCATAGAAGGTTGGAATCATATACTGATTTTCATAGGCACTTGGCAATATTCAATAACTCATGATCATTTTTTAGCTTGAATATCAAATTTTTTGTAGCTAACAGATATATGAATTGTTGTTGTTTTTTAGCTTGAATATCATCAATTTTTTGTATATATAAATTATTGAATTAAAGATGTATATATAAATAGACAAATTTGGTGCATATTTATTGGATTGAAGCTCTAATTTATGAAAATTTGGTGCAAATTCTAAATGCATATTCTGGTGCAAAATGTGGTGAAAACCTGGTGCAAAATATGGTGATAATCTGGTAAATATTTATTGTATATATCAGACAGCGCTTTTTTTAAGATTTATATATAAAAAATTTCGTGGACATTAGACAGCGCTTAAAAAAAAAAGCGCTGCCTGAAGTGGGGATTAGACAACGCTTTAAATAAAAAGCGCTGCTTAAAGTAGAGAATCGACAGCGCTTTTAAAGAAAAGCGCCGTCTAAAGCAATGCCTAAAGATAACCAAAAGCGCTGTCTAAAGTCAAAGCGCTGCCTAAAAGGGTTCTTTAGACAACGCTTTTACAGACAAAGCGCTGGCTAAAGTGACAAACAGAAAGCGCTTTCAAAGTAAAAGCGCTGGCTAAAGCTGACATTTAGCAGCGCTTTCTCATTAACTAAAGCGCTGTCTTTACTTATAGCAGCGCTTGAATAAGCAGCGCTTTTAAGCGCTGTCTAAGCCCTTCTTTGGTATGGTGGCTTGTAAAACTAATCCTGATGATCAAGAGGCCCTCAGAGCTATTGATCTTCTGTACGATGCAGCATTGGTTTCCAGTGGGTTTACGGTAAGCTCTTTGTTAATATCACTGCTATGAAATGGATTCAAGTTCCTCAGACATTAGATATGACATTCACACCGTTAATAATCTGAAAAAATAGAACAATTAAATATAATAATGCCTGAAAATTAAACTGTCTGCTACGTTGAATTATGTTAAGATGAGTTGCATCACACATGTGATGCTCTAAATATTTGCTATCAGCCAAAAAAAGTGTTGCAAAAATGGAAGGCATGCTATTAGTTTTTTGAAGTTTTTAAAATCAATAGGCGCCTAGTAAATATTGTATCTAATGAAACTCAATGTTGTTGGTGTGCAGCCTGATAATCCAGCACAACTTGGAGGAAAGATATACGAGATGATGGGTATGGCTCTTAGTGGTAAATGGTCATCTCCTCCAAGTCAGTTTGAGTCCACTCAAACTCAACCCCATGTTCTAGAAACGGTTGAAGCTGAAGTGGTCGAGCCAACTGAAGCTGGCAGTCAAAAGTGAGTTGAAGCTGAAGTGGTCGAGCCAACCGAAGCTGGCAGTCAAAAGTGAGAAGACGTCACATAGAGATTTTTGTTTTCACTTCTTTCTCTTCCTGCAAAAGAACTTTGGTGTTGGTATTTTAGATATCTCTTGTAATTCGCACCGTATTGGCCGACTTTATATTAGTTATTCATTGTCACCATTATTTTAAATCTCCGCAGTTCTTTTACTTTTAGAAAGGTATAATTTGTAATTTGATGAATGTGTTTGGTGGCAATATCTGGAAAGATAATTATTGCTATGAAATGGAGCAACTCTAGAATTTTGATGAGTTTAGAGCCACGCAGGGCCTTTTTATAGTCAACGGTGTTATAATAATATTTAACTGAAAATAATCATACATATTTTGTTCTTTACTATTGTCTAATGTATGTTCTAGTATTTTTATTTATTATGTCAATCAATTGTTTTGCTTCATAAAATCTGTTTATTTCAATTGCATTCTGAATTCGAACATTGTGAAAGCCGCTGAGTTTGGTTAATTTTCCTAGCAAAGTATATTTCTGAGTCATATCTTGGAAATCTTTGTAAGAGACAATTTGTTAATTAGACTAGTCAATAGACAATATAATTGACAACACGTGTGAATTGAATCATTAATATATGTTTGAACTATCATCACATTTGACAATCACGTAAAATAAATTATGAGAATGAAATTTATTTTAAGTGTGATTTTCACGAGAGTATAGTGTGATCTCTTGTAATTTAAGTTTTATCTATTGAAACATCCTATGTATTGCTTTTTTTTTAGTAACGAGAAATCATACTTTAAATCACACAAGAGATGATCTATTCACTATGTCAAAAAAATGACCATTTCAGCAATAATTGATCATAGTAACTAAGCGTGACATTTATAAATTTGTATTCACTAATCCAGAAGTACAAAATATTTTACATACTTTATCCATAAACTCTGAAAGAGCTGTAAAAACTTAGCAGAAGTACAAAATATATTACATACATTATCCATGAATATCTCAAAGGCCAAACCCTATTATCACTAATACCGAATGCGGACATCCAATCAAGCTCCACCCCCATTTCAATGGTAAGAGATAAAAGAGCTGCATAATTGCATTCCATTCAGTTTCAACCCTGCTTTTAGTTCACTTTTCATTCAGTTTTTGTTGGAGCCAATCCTTGATTCCACACTATTCAATACTCCAATGTTGAAAGGAACTACAGTATATTTTCGTTCATAATATTGCATGTAAAACTATATTACATTTTCATTTCACAAGACATGTCCGTGTTTATACCATAGGATTATATATAAGGAATATAACAAGTGGTGTATTGCTGCTATACCAGTATACTCATAAAGTAAAAAAAAAATCACTTGTACCATTACAAGACATACAAAGTTAAATCGCTACTTTTATTTAGAATCATAGTCATATATACATCTAATGCAAAAAAACAAAAACATCTGTAACATTACAAGACATAGATAGAAAGGTGAAAATCAGCACTTTATTTAAAATCATAATAATCATAGTTACTTACCCTTACCACAATTGCTGAGAATATAACTAATTATTGATTCTTGCAAATGGTAGAAGGCTTTCCTTGTAAACCACTATCTTGCAGCCAAAGTCACCTTTAATACCAAGCTCTTCCATTCTCTGAGTGTTTAAATTAAACCAAACTAATTCATCATCATTTTTCCTGAAAAATATATCGCTTTTCCTGCCTACTCCTACAAGATGCTCAACGCATGATAACGGACCCACAACAAATAGTTTTGTCCACGACTCCTTCACCCCAACTTCACCCAAAATTGATATGTGAAAAGTAGTTGCTTCATGATAATTTGAAATCCAACCAATTGTTCCATTTAATACTACCACCTGTCTATAGACTCTATACACGATTCTATCAACACCATTGTAAATATCAGTATCATCCATATCTGAGGGTATGGTTGATTTTACAAACACTTCATTGCTCAAGTCGAACGACACCAACAAATAAACATCATCACGTGTTACACCCCACCAATGACACACTCCATCCATGTACACTTGAACACCACCGACATTACCATAATGTTTATCATATTGACTAGGCATATCTATATCAAGTTTCTTCCAGGAATTGCTTTTTAAACTATATATTTCCCACACCAGAGAATCATCTCCATCAGTTCTAGGATGATATTCTAGTTCTATCTGTCGAATAACCTTATGATCATCTCTAATTCGATCATAGCCAAATCCATGAAAATCAAACTCGGGAACCCACCAAGGAGATTCACATGCAAAAGGACTAGTAGGAGTGATTTGGAATTCCCCGGTAGCCGGATTCCACAATACATATCTCCCCGGAATGCGTCCGTTGTCTTGAATACAAAGAATACCGTTAACACTATTGGAACCATGGATAATGAAATCAAACGGGTCTTCGTATGGATTTGGCCAATCTAATTTGATTATATTCTCAAACTTGTCACCAAATAGAGAATACAATTTAGGATCTTCTATGCAATAGTCATACCATGGTGCAATGTGATTTAGGAGGATAGATGTATCGTTGTAATGAGAATGATCTTTAGATAACAAATTTGTTCGAAACATAGTCATGAAATAAGGATTTTGAAATAAAAGAGACCATGATTTGCGTGCACAAGAAAACCGAAACAAAGATTTGAGAGGAAGTTTAGACAAAATAACCAAAGCAATATCATCGTATATGTGATGACTAACCTTGTCATTAGTTGCAACCGATGACTTCTCCATTTCTAAACACCAGTGAGTTGTGAAGTAGCTGTATGAAGAAGAACATTGAGAGAAATAAATACGCTACAATAGATTCCAATGAGTTTAGAGTTTCCTACCCACTCCATTGGTTAGGTTAAATCTTCTATAAAACTATATAAAAGACATGACTTCACTAAAGTCTAAAGTACCCTTTGCTATATTACTGATGTGTGTTTTTATTTTATTTGTTTTATTTTATTTGATAAGTCATTCAATTTATGTTTTTATATTATATATATTTTTAGGTTATGTTTGGATTGAGTGAATATAACATAGCGGAGCGAGATGAAATATAATGGAGGGGAGTGGAGCAAAGCGATTAGAATATAGATTTTACTCAATTGTTTAAATATTTTATTCAAAATGTTTTATTCTATTGCATACACTTCAAATTGGATATAACAACATGTTTCATTCCATCAAGTCTTCGGTGTCAAGCCCTAGCTTCAAACCCAATTCAGTACGTTCTTACCTAAAAATATATACAACAACATGGGATGAAATAATATTCTCAGTGAGTTTCCGATCTAAACCATCAAGTCTCTCACTACCAGGGTATCTCACACACATCTCACACAAATGAGTGTCGACTAATCTCCTCAAAACATATTACTGATAATAGAAGCATTCTCAAGTCACTATGAATTCCTAAGGATATTAGAGTTACTCAACCCCTCAAACTGAAATTCGGAAAGTGGTAACTCTCTGATGCCACAACATAGCCACTAGTCATTATCTTAAATATAAGAAAATAACA
Source organism: Lathyrus tuberosus (assembly GCA_022829125.1). Classification (NCBI taxonomy): domain Eukaryota; kingdom Viridiplantae; phylum Streptophyta; class Magnoliopsida; order Fabales; family Fabaceae; genus Lathyrus; species Lathyrus tuberosus. Next base: position 883,848 of record JALAZF010000274.1, on the reverse strand, counting down.
AGTTATGGAAAACTCAAAACTACCATTCCTTTAAATTTTGCCACATCCCCAAAATGGGGGCATGATTATGAAAAGTTATGCTCTTTTTGTGCTACATAAACCGATTTTGATGTTTTGTAGCTGAAAACCAACAAGTTAAACCCAACTTTACATATTACTTTTAACTTTCAACATGTCACATCTTACTTTGTTTCAAAAAATCTCACAAAATATCACATTTGTCCAATTCATTTCATCCTTTCTCTTTCTGCCTTTTCATCTCTCTCTCTCTCTCTCTCTCTCTCTCTCTCTCTCTCTCATATGCTTGTCTCTAATTTCTTCAATCACATTACAAGGTGATGGTTGTCTCTGTGAATCTCTGTTTGCCTATTTCTAATCTTCTTTCTTCTTTCAAACTTGTTTTTGAAATAGATTTACATAATCTTTCAAGCTTTTTTTGACATGATTTTGAAAACCTGAAGTTGTATTTTTCAAACAAAACATGAAATATTGAATAATGGTTTGTTGATTCATGGTTTTGTTGATTTCATTTCGCACAAGTATTGTTATGGGTTTGGAAGATATTGTTCATCTCTTTCATACAAGTGAAGGTATGTATATGTTCTTAGTAAAAAATAAAGTTTTGTTGTAAATGCAATGTTGAGTTTATCCAATATTATATTTACTAATTTTCGGACAGGAATTTGTCTGGTTTTGAAGAAAATTGTCCATTTTCTTCATCCAACTGAAGGTACTTTTATTTTCTTGTTTGTCTTCCTCTTTGCCTTCTTCTTTGTTTGGGTTTATTTGAAAACCCTATTTCTCTGTCACCTTCACCTCATTCTCCCCCCAACCTACTTCAAACTCATTCCTCTAAGTTCATCTCCTAATTGCTATATTTTCTTCTTACTCACTTTATTTTCTACATCATTTCCTTCATCTTCTCTTTCTCTCTCACACGCCCCTTCACTGTTCTGCAAAAAAGATTTCGATTGTGAAGCTTTTCTATGCATCCACGTCAACTACTTCCACTTTTGTGAAGGTGCATTTACACAAAGTGTTGCTATCTTTTACAAAATGCTTTCTTTTGAATTTACATAGTCCCTTTTTTCAAATATGTAAGTTCTGTGTTGGCTGCATTTTTGCAAAAACATATTGCTGCAGTTATATGTTGTGCAAGATGTCTTGACATGTGGGTCAAACATCTCCGCAGGTTGTTTATCCAGGGTGTGTAGTGTTCAAGTACAGGATGTCAAGACTGATGTTCTAACATGCCTATAATCTTGAGAAGATTTGAAGTATTATTTGGTTTGATTTTGTGAGATTTGGTTTGGATATATCTCACTTATTTTCAATCTTTCAAGAAGATTTAATCTGGAACATTTGATTTGATATTAAACTGTTCATAAGTTTCTAAAATTGGATGTTGAGACAATTTAGGAAACTTGATGATTTGTTCCAAGATTCAAGGAGATTTTTTCTGCACAATCTATCCAGCCCTTAGCATGTGGATCAAGAAATATCTGGGTGAAGATTTCAAAGCCCATGGACTGCCGAGGAGTATTTAAAGAGCAACCTAAACCTAATGATTAAAATGGACTTTCACTATTGTAAAAAACTAGGGGAAGGGTTTAGAAACTTAGGTTTTGAGAGTCTCTTGTGTTGTGACTTTGTAAGTCACCCTTTGTATCTTTTGATGCATCATGGTAGACATATTTAGGTTGTATATTGTTCGCACTCTAAAGCTTTTAAGCATATGAGTTAAGTATTGTTCTTGGTTGAAGCTTTTAAGCAAAACCGAGTATTGTTCTTGGTTAAGAGTCTTGACCTAGTATTGTTCATGAAAGAAAGAGGGTACATCTTTCTTTTTGGTTTCTTGTGGCATTCCCTAGGACTGGGAGTGTTTTTTTTATCACTGCGGTGATTGGGAGTGAGATGGTCATTTCTCATATCTAGGAGTTCCTAGGTAGAAGTTGCACTGGGTAGGGATTAAGTGAGGGGTTGTAAACGGGAGAGTTTAGCACTAAATTAATACTGCTGATAGTGGATTTCCTTCCTAGCTTGGTAGCCCCCAGATGTAGGTGATGTTGCACCGAACTGGGTTAACAATCCATTGTGTTATTTATCTTTCTGCATTTAAAATTTTGCACAATTTAAATAGTTAAATAAATTAACTGTCAGTCTGCACATGTTACAACATCTGTCATGACATTATACCCTGATGGTGGAACATCAGATTCCACATCTTGTATTGCAAGTTCCAGAAAATTTAAATTGGCATCAGAGCTGGCACCCTAGTCAATTTTGTTAAAAGTAAATATTGGGCCTTAGACCCATTTATAACCTGTCAGCCAAACTATCTAATTATAAACTAATGTTAATGTGCCATATATAAACACTTAAACAAATTACAAATCAAGCAATGTGGGACTCAGGCCCTGACAATCTTTGTTGGTTACTGGTTGCTTGCACACATTATCAGGACCTGACCATCTTGCAACTTTGGCTCCATTGTCAATTGGCCACACTCGAACGAAGAATGCTCTTGTTGGAGCCCTTTGGGGCTATGGCCATGATGCTGGTTTTGCTACTTTTGCCACTGGAATAGTTTATGGACTACAACCAGATGCATTAATGATGGTGTTGCCTGCTCTTGAAGAACATGACTGTGAGCCACCGCAACAATGAACCCATCTATATGACAAGCTAAATCACTGCAACCATAGAAAACATTTAACATTATTAACTTTAAGAAAATAGCCAAAGCAACTAGGTCCATTCTCCCATTATTAAACCCTAGCTATGCTCTTAAAATCTTACATTTTCAGTATATCACCTTCTTCCAACACTGTCTCATCACTGGCTAGAAGAGAGAAATTGCAGACTGTGTTGTTAACAGAAATGCAAGTTAGGAAAGCAACGCCTCTTTCTATCTTCTTCTTCACATTCTTGTAGACATTACTAGTTTGTCTTCACACCAAGAAAAGAAAACATCATTAGCAAAAAAAACAATTCAAATAATATTAAAATATTAACCCAGCAATTACGACCAAACAACAATGCCAAACACAATAAAAAGACATCGATAGGGTGATGAACATACTGTTAGCGATTTCAAATACAAAGCTGCTGGTTGGGATAATATGTGTATCATGAGTTGAGTTGAGTTTATGGAATGTTTGCTGTTGATGAAGAAGAAAAAGAGTTGTGGAATTGGTGCAACAACCTTCAAGTGGTAAACTGAGCTCCACATTGCTTGATTTGTAAGTTGTTTAAGTGTTTATATATGTCACACTAACATTAGTTTACAATTAAATAGTTGGGTTGATAGGTTATGAATTGGACTAAGTTTAATATTTATTTTTAACAATTTGATTAATTAATATTTAAAAAACTTAATAAAAATAGTATAATGAATAATTATTAATTAATTTGTTAAAAAATAATAATAAATAATAAATTATCCAACTCATCCATGCCACGTCATTAAAAAATTTATTTTTAATCCTAATCATCAATGTCACGTTTGTAAAATTGGGGGACCATGAAAATCTCAAGAGAATTAAACTTTAGGGACCAAAAAATTGGGTTTAAAAATGAGTGGACTAAATTTTAAAATAAAGGAATCAAAATTGCATTTAAGCTAAAAATCTTCTACTAACACAATGACATCTGTTTTAGTGTGTTTTTTTTTTTAATTCTTCTTTATATAATTATTATAGAGATTATTATATATTTATTAGTAAAAAAAGTTATTCCATTATCCACTATTCCATTATCCCACTTTTGGGGTCCGCCGCTTCACTCTGCTATTCAAGGTTAATAACTTTGATGTTACTAAAATGTACCTGCCGTTACTTAATGGCAACTGAATTAAGTAAGATTCAAGCTCAATTGAGTTCATTAATTGCTCTATTTGTCTCAGCTGACAACAAATATAATATATAGGAGTTCAATCTGATCAAACTGACAATAATATGAGATATTACACACAATATGTTCCTCTTCCTCTCCTACTTCCCATTTTCAGAGTATTAAAATATAAGTCTTTATTTTTCTGTTTTTTAGTTGACCAAGTTATTATAGCCGTTACACCCCAGTCCTTGTTTCTAGGATTCTTTTGGCAATTTAAGGCATAGTTTATCATACAGTTAATGTACAGTGTATTTTTGAATTCATTCAATATTAATGATAATCTTCTTTCTCTATGCAATATTTTTGCCTATCATTTAATATGGTATCAGATTTGATACTCTGATATTTTCTTCGTGTTCCTATTGGTCCACTCTTTCCTCCTTTTCCCTTTCGTGTGGGACCCTCTCTGCTCTCTCTCAGCCTATCTTTTTCTGCACCAATCACCTTCCTCCTTATCGGTGAACAGTTTTTCTTCCTTTTTTCGTCTTGCTCTTCGTCTTCTTCCTCTCTCTTTCTGAATCTTTCTTCACCATCTTTCCTCTATTTCCATGGCGACTGCAGACAACTCGGTCAATACCACTCCTCATACATCTCCCAAAAACTCTCCTCCCAAAAATGATCAAACCAATCGTTCATATCAAACAGATATGCTCGATCCTTTCTATATGCACCCTAGCGATAATCCCAGCATCGCCCTTGTCTCACCATCACTGAACAACAAAAACATCCATTCTTGGTCCCGATCTGTCAAAGTTGCTATTCGATCAAAGAACAAATTAGGTTTTCTTGATGGATCCCTTCTTTGTCCCCATTCAACAAATCGTAAAGCCCTTGCTTGGGATAGATGCAACACAATGGTTATGGCGTGGCTCACCAACTCTATCGAACCGGAAATTGCAGAGAGCATCCTTTGGATGGACACCGCGCACGAGATATGGCAAGAATTGCATTATCGATACCACCAAGGAGATATCTTCAGAGTCTCTGACCTACAAGAGGAGATCTTTACTCTCAAACAAGGTGATTCTAACATTACTCAGTATTTCACATCTCTGAAGAAACTATGGCAAGAATTAGAAAATTTTTGCCCTATTCCTGCCTGTATTTGCCCTGTCAAATGTTCTTGCACGCTTTCACAGTCCATCAAATATTATCGTGAAAATTATTATTTCATTAGGTTCTTAAAAGGATTGAATGAACAATATTCAACTGTTAGGTCAAATATTATGTTGATGCATCCTTTACCACCCATCAACAAAGTTTTTTCACTTCTTATTCAACAAGAAAGACAGTTTTCAACACCCATTGAAGAAGATAAATTTGTTGCTCAAGTCACGAAACCTCATACAAAAGGCAGACCTTGGGATTCCTCCAACAAATCCAACACTACTGGCCGTGGCCGTGGCATCAAAATATGCTCCTATTGTCAAAAACCTGGTCACACCATTGAAGTTTGCTTCAAAAAGCACGGCTTACCACCCTATCTCAAGAAAGCTAATATGGCTCAATCTACGTCTGCTGATGATTCTGCTGAAGAAAACACTCAACAATCTGCTCAACCTAATTTTGAATCAACTACCATAGGTTTCACCCTCGAGCAACAACAGGCTCTCCTTGCTCTTCTCAATCAGAATACTGCCGCCTCTAATTCTACAGTCAATCAACTTCACACATCCCCTCTTGCTACATCAGTTAACCATACTCTTAACTTGACTAATAGTCTAGAATGCAATTGGATTTTAGTTACGGGAGCCACTGATCATGTTTGTCACTCCAAATCCATGTTTGCACATTTTATCACTATCAACCCTATATCAGTGAAACTACCAAATGGTAATATCATTCAAACAAATCATGCTGGTACTGTCATATTTAATGATGATTTTTACCTCACCAATGTTCTCTACATACCATATTTTTGCACTAACTTGATATCTGTTCCTAAGCTCACCAAAACTTTAAATTGTAACATCATTTTTAACTCTCACCAATGCTTCATACAGGGCATCCATACCCTGAAGAAGATTGGTGCAGCTGATCTCATTCATGGGTTATACGTGCTAACTCAACCTGTCATTGACAATTCCATCCCTAAACATACTACTGTCAATTCTGTTCTTTCCCACAATATATGGCACCAAAGATTAGGCCATCCTTGTAATGACACTCTTTCACAAATCAATAAAATTTTTCCCTTCCCTTATAAATCTAATTCCCCCAACCCCTGTGATACTTGTCTGTATGCTAAGCAAAAAATGCTTCCTTTTCCTACTAGTACTAATCTCACTAATCATTGTTTTGAACTAATACACATGGATATATGGGGCCCTATCAATGCCCCTTCAATGCAAGGTCACAAATATTTTCTCACTATTGTTGATGATTATAGTCGCTTCTGTTGGATTTACTTAATGCATAACAAGTCTAAAACTTCTTTTTTAGTTAAATCCTTTATTGCCTTTGTTAATACTCAATTCAATGCTAAAATCAAAACTATAAGGTCTGATAATGGACCTGAATTCATTTTAAAAGGCTTTTATCTCACTCAAGGCATTATTCATTAGACATCTTGTGTTGACACACCTCAGCAAAATGGCATTGTGGAAGAAAACACCAACACCTATTAGGTGTCACACATGCTCTTCTTTTCCAATCTCATTTGCCAAATTTTTTTTGGGCTCATGCCCTTGCTCAGGCTGTGTTCCTTATTAACCGTATGCCCTCCAAACTTTTGAATTACAATACTCCTTATTATTTGCTATTTGCCACTAACCCTGATTATGCAACTCTTAGAGTCTTTGGTTGCTTGGCTTATGCCACAAGTTCCAAACAAAACCGCACCAAACTTGACAGTAGATCAAGAAAGTGCATATATCTTGGTAACAAACATGGCACCAAAGGCCATCTCTTGTTTGACCTACAGAATAAACAATTGTTTTTATCTAGAGATACTATTTTTTATGAAACCATCTTTCCCTATAACAAATCCCTCACCCCTTCTTCTACATCTGTCCCTGTTATGCCTCTTTACCAACAACCTTACCAATCTTTTATGGAAGACAATGATCTTTTTCCTACAACTGTTAACAGTTCTACACCTCATCCCTCTCCTATCCACAATTCTGCATATTCTCCACTTTCTATACACTCACCTATCCACTCCCCAACTTCTGTTCAATCCACTCCTGAACCTGGCCAACAGTTATTAGTTCCTTCCTCTATCCCCCCCCTACACGCCATTCCACAAGAATTTCTAGATCTCCCACTTATCTCCAGGACTACCATTGTGGCATGTTACAAGGTACACATTCCTCTCCTAATATCACCACAGGTAATTCCTCTTACTCTATATCTGACTTTATTGATTACTCTAGTTTATCTAATAATCATAAGTTTTTTAATCTCAAACTCTCTTCTATTACCGAACCTTCCACTTATTCTCAAGCTATTTTAGACTCTAATTGGAAAGAGGCCATTAACAATGAATTACAATCTCTTATAAATAATAAAACGTGGGATACAACTCCTCTCCCTCCTAACAAATGGGCCATTGGCTGCAAATGGATATTCAAGCTTAAATTCCAAGCCAATGGTGCCATTGAAAGATACAAAGGCCGTTTGGTTGCTAAAGGCTTCAACCAAACTGAAGGCTTAGATTATCATGACACATTTAGTCCTGTCATTAAGATGACAACTATTCATATTCTTCTCTCCATAGCTGCCAGTCAGAATTGGTTCCTACACCAACTTGACATCAATACTGCCTTTCTACATGGCGACTTGGACGAAGAAGTATACATGAAAATACCACCTGGCCTAAAAGTCTCCAACAAATCCATTGTCTACAAACTTAAAAGGTCTATTTATGGCCTTAAACAATCTAGCAGGCAGTGGAATCACAAGCTGACATCTACTTTAATTAGTTTAAATTATTGCCAATCTAAATCTGACTATTCCTTATTCATTAAGAAAACTGATAATTCTTTCACAGCTATACTTGTATATGTTGATGATTTAGTTCTTGCAGGAAACGATCTACAAGAAATTAATAACATAAAAATCGTTTTTCGATAACACCTTCAGTATCAAAGATTTAGGAACTCTAAAATATTTCCTGGGCTTTGAAATTGCAAGGAACTACAAGGGAATCTCTCTGTGCCAACGCAAATACAGTCTGGATCTGTTACAAACTACTGGTCTCCTTGCATCCAAACCCGCATCCACTCCTATGGATCCCAGCCATAAATTATCTTCACCTGATGAACCTGCTCTTCCAGACCCTACTCGTTTTCGCAGCCTTATTGGTAAGCTTTTATATTTAACGCATTCACGACCTGATATTACGTTTTCTGTATGCAGGCTTAGCCAACATCTTGCTGCACCAACGGATACGCATCTACAAGCTGCATTCAGAATATTGCGATACATTAAGAATGCACCTGCTATGGGACTGTATTTCAGCAACAAGGCAACATTGACTCTAACTGGATTCTCTGATTCAGACTGGGGAGCTTGCCCAGTTACTCGCCATTCTACAACCGATTTCTGTTTTTTCTTGGGCACATCACTTGTCTCATGGAAAAGCAAGAAACAACAAACTGTCTCTCGTTCTTCCTCGGAAGCCGAATACCGTGCTCTCGCCAACACCACTTGTGAAGCTATATGGATCAAATATCTCCTGCAGCATTTTCACATTCCTATATCCCAAGCCATAACAATATACTGCGACAACAGAAGTGCTCTTCAAATAGCCACCAACCTTGTTTTTCATGAGCGCACAAAGCACATAGAGCTCGATTTCCATGTAGTTCGCGACAAAATCCAAGACAATACCATTCACCTAATGCCCATCGATTCAATCAACCAAGCAGCCGACATATTTACGAAACCTCTTCATTCCGGACCCTTCTCCAATCATGTTAGCAAACTAGGATTGATTAACATCCATTCTAGTTTGAGGGAGGCTATTAAAATATAAGTCTTTATTTTTCTGTTTTTTAATTGACCAAGTTATTATAGCCGTTACACCCTAGTCCTTGTTTCTAGGATTCTTTTGGCTATTTAAGGCATAGTTTATCATACAGTTAATGTACAGTGTATTTTTGAATTCATTCAATATTGTTGGAATTAGGGTTCAAGAAATATGGGGTTTGTAAAGAAGAAGAAGAAGAAAACGAGAGGGAGAGAGAGAGAAAACTATGTTGCAGAAATGTTAAAATGTATTAACTGTATCAAGCTGTGTGTATGTAAAATTAAAAACTAGGGAACCCTTTATATAAGCCATCACGGCCCAGGCCCAAACTACATTTCGACACAACTCTTTATCAGCTATATTCGACTCTGTCGAATACAACTGACTTACAATGTATTATAACTATTCGACTAACATACACTACTTCGACCAAACCTATAAACCTTCGACTTCGACACAACACTGAATTACAATTTCAACACACCCCCTAATTCATGTTGTCGAGACTTCTCATCCCGATGCTTCTCTTCAATTCTTCGAATCTGACTCTTCCAAGAGGTTTGGTGAGTATATCAGCTAGTTGAACTTCTGTCTTGCAATACTCCAGTTCCAGCTTCCCTTTGTTGACTTGATCTCTCAGGAAATGATACCTCCTTTCAATCTGTTTGCTTCGACCATGGCTCATTGGGTGGTTCGCCAGGTTGATAGCTGACTTGTTGTCTACAAGTAACTTTACTTTCTTCGATTCCATTACCTTGAGTTCTTCAAGCAACATTTCGATCCATGCTGCCTGGCACGCAGCATATGATGCAGCTACATATTCAGCTTCACATGAGGACAAAGCTACAATGCTTTGTTTTCTTGAGCTCCAAGATATTGGGGCTCATTCGATCATGAAGATGTAGCCTGCAGTACTTTTCCTTTCGTCTTGATCTCCGCTGAAATCAGAATCAGTGAACCCATAGACTTCTGCCTTTGTATTATCTTTCGACTTCCTTGGCATCAACACACCATGATCAATCGTTCCCTTTATGTATCTCAGCACCCTCTTCGCAGCAATGAGATGACATTCTTGGGGTTTCTCCACAAATCGACTTAACACTCCAACACTTTGACATATATCAGGTCTAGTGTTGCACAAATATCTCAAGGAACCAATGATTTGTTTGTACAGAGTTGCACTTACAAACTCATCATTAGTTTCTTTCTTCAACTTTGCGCCAGTTTCTAATGGTGTGGTTGCTGGATTACAGTTGCTCATCTTGAATCTTTTCAAGATATCTTGAGCATACTTCCTCTGGTGCAAAAATATTCCTTCACCTGTGTCCTTAAATTCCATCCCTAAGAAATGTGACAACTTCCCTAGGTCGGACATTTCAAACTCCTGCATTAGCTTCGACTTGACTTTCTTTATCTCAGCTTCGTCTGCTCCTGTGATTAACAAATCATCGACATAGAGACATATAATGATTCGACTGACACTGTCAACATCATTCACGTACACTCCATGTTCAGAGACACATTTTGTGAAACCTGCTTCATTCAGAAAACTATCTATTCGTTTATTCCAAGCTCTAGGAGCTTGTTTCAAACCATAGAGAGCCTTCCTTAATCTGTACACCTTCGACTCCTGCCCTTTGATGTCGAATCCTGGTGGTTGAGTAACATAGACCTCTTCTTCTAATGGTCCATTCAGAAATGCTGACTTTACATCCAGCTGATGTATCTTCCACCCTCGATAAGCAGCTGTTGCCACAACAATTCTGATTGTCTCCAACCTTGCAACAGGTGCATAAACCTCGTCGAAGTCGATGCCCTGTTTCTGCAGAAAACCTCTAGCCACTAATCTTGCCTTATACTTGGCAATCTCACCATTTTGGTCTTCGTTTCAACTTGTAGACCCATTTTACGTCAATTGGCTTCTTGTTGGATCTTTCGACAAGCTCCCAGGTCTTGTTCTTCTCAATAGCTTTGAGTTCTTCCTTCATAGCTTCACACCACTTTGAATCACTCATGGCTTGATCCAAATCAATTGGTTCTGCTTCAGCCATCATCATGGCTTCTTCGATTAAGTCACGATCTGCATCAACTGCTTGGTCTGGAAATCTCTCATATCTAGATAGTCTTGTCGACTCAGTTCTTGTTCTATTCGATCTTCTTGTATTCTGCTCAGGTTGTTCTTCATTTCGACTGGTTGAAGCTTTATCCCGTTCACTCCGACTGGTTGAAGCCTCATTCTATTGATCTTCTTCAAACACAGTTGTGACTGTATCTGACTCTTGTCGAACTAAAGTTTGACTCTAGTCCCACCCTTTGCTTTCATCCACAAGAACATCTCGACTGATCACTAGTTTATCATCGTTTGGTGAATACAGTTTGTATGCACCAGGCGAATGATAACATATTAACACCATAGCTTGACTTCGATCATCCAGTTTTGTTCTCAATTGTTCAGGTACATGCCTGAAGCATATTGATCCAAAAACTCTAAGATGACTAACATTTGGTTTCTCACCTGTCCAAGCTTCATAAGGAGTCTTCTCGACTAGCTTCTTCGTTGGACATCTATTCAGAATGTATACTGCTGTCGAAGCTGCTCCAACCCAAAATCTCTTTGGTACCTCTTTAGCCTTCAACATACTTCTCGTCATATTCATTACACTTCTATTCTTCCTCTCAGCTATTCCATTATGTTGAGGTGTATAGGGTGCAATAACCTCATGCTCTATACCTTCCTCTTCACAAAGTCTAGCAAACTCTCGAGAGGTGTATTCACCACCGCCATCAGTTCTCAGTTTCTTTAGCTTGCAGCCACTTTGCTTTTCGACAAGCAACTTAAACTTCTTGAACTTTGTGAATACTTCGCTCTTACTTTCAATCATATAAATCCACATATATCTGGTGAATTCATCAATGAAAGTTAAGAAGTAACGCTTACCACCATTTGACCTAACTTCAAAAGGTCCACACACATCAGAATGAACTAGCTCCAGTTTTTGCCTTGACCTCATGGGCAAGTCATGCTTGAATGCTTTTCTGGCCTGCTTTGCTTTGCTGCATTCTTCACACACCTGCTTTGGTTCCTTCAACTGCGGTAAACCAAACACCATTCTTTTCTGGTTGAGCATGCCTAAACTTTTGAAGTTAAGATGTCCATACCTATGGTGCCATAGCCAATTCTTGTCTTCTTCAGTCATTGAAGCAAGACACTTGTGATCTGATGTGTTGAGTTCAACTTTGAAGGTTTTGTTTTCTGCCATAGGTGCTTTCATTATCAACTTCCCATCAGCCCTATGTACCTTCATGTGATTCTTCTCTAACTTCATATTGAAGCCTTTTGAAAGTAATTGACCTACACTTATCAAGTTACTTGTCATTGCTGGTACATACAATACATCAGTGATAGTTGCTCTTCGACCATCCTTTCTGACAATCGAAATATCTCCTTTACCACCTGATTTGATGTGCCTGCCATCTGCGAACTTTATAACCTTTTCGACTGATTCATCTAAGTCGGCAAACCAATTTTTATTGCCAGTCATGTGGTTACTACATCCTGAATCTAGATACCACATGTTAGTTCGCTCAGTGTTCGACTGAGTGTTGGCCATCAGCAACACATCATCAGAATCACTATCTCTAGTGCGTGCATATTGGGCTTCATCACTATCTTTTGCTTTTGCCTTCTTTCTTCTTCGACAATCTCGAGCATAGTGACCAAAACCTTGACAGTTGTAACATTGCACGTCCTTCATGTCTTTCTTAGTCGAATCAGTCTTCTTGCTTGACTTCTCATCATTAGCAACATTCTTTGACTGCTTCGATTTCTCTTTTCCAGATTTCTTGGTGAATCTTGATTGCAGCGCCTTTTCAGTCACCTTCTCTCTTTCTGAGTTCCTCTGCTTCAATCTCATCTCATGAGCCTCTAAAGAAGCTTGAAGTTCTTCTAACTTCATCTCAGAAAGATTCTTGGACTCTTCTATTGTTACTACAAAGTAATCAAAATCTGCTATCAAAGATCTTAATACCTTCTCAATCTTTTGCAGATCAGTGAGTGATTCACCACATGCCTTCATCTGGTTTGTTAATATCACGATTCTTGAGAAATATGCTGAGACTGATTCATCTTCTTTCATCTGAATCATCTCGTACTGCTTCCTCAAGGTCTGCAACTTCACCTTTTTCAATTTCTCATCTCCACCATACAAGCTCTTTAACTTTTCCCAAGCTGCTTTTGCTGATTCTTCCTCAATAATCTTTTCAAACACGTTTGGATCCACACACTGGTGAATCAAGAACAGTGCTTTGCCATCTTTCTTCCTTTGATCTTTGTGCACAGCCTTCTGCGCCTCATCTGCATTTGCCCCCAATTCCGATACTCCATCATTGACGATTTCAACAACATCTTGAAATCTGAAAATGACCTTCATCTGCGCCACCCACCGTTGATAGTTCTCGCCTTTGAAAACCGGTAAGTTTGCTGGAAATTGCGTAGATGTTGTTCCGTTTGCCATTTGATTCTCTCAAAATTGCAATCGTAACCGGGCTCTGTAATACCAATTTGTTGGAATTAGGGTTCAAGAAATATGGGGTTTGTAAAGAAGAAGAAGAAGAAAACGAGAGGGAGAGAGAGAGAAAACTATGTTGCAGAAATGTTAAAATGTATTAACTGTATCAAGCTGTGTGTATGTAAAATTACAAACTAGGGAACCCTTTATATAAGCCATCACGGCCCATGCCCAAACTACATTTCGACACAACTCTTTATCAGCTATATTCGACTCTGTCGAATACAGCTGACTTACAATGTATTATAACTATTCGACTAACATACACTACTTCGACCAAACCTATAAACCTTCGACTTCGACACAACACTGAATTACAATTTCAACAAATATTAATGATAATTTTCTTTCTCTATGCAATATTTTTGCCTATTATTTAATACAGAGCTTTCTCATTGCCACTAGCAACCCTTTTAAATTATAGTTCATGAACTACCATGGAGTTTTAAAGCTCGTAAGTGGTCATTTCTTTAGTGTTCTTTGACTCTTCGTTAAAAACCATTTCATGGGTGAATTTCACTATCAACGTGCGAAGAATTTTTTGCACACGTTTTGAGTCATACATAACCTCTCCATTGCTTCTTATTTTTGCAATAGTCATTACTTTGAAAATATATTCAGTGATGCTTTCTGCATTTTCATTTCAAGCACCACTCTCTTGTCTAAGAGTTTAGCATTAACTTCACGCGATCATTCTCCCATACTTTCTTTTCAATGAAATCCCAAACAATCTTCGATGTGCGCGCATCCAAGACTCATTCGAAGACTGAACTATCAATTTCCCTGAAAAGATAATGATTGACCTTGTGCTAATTGATTTTGGCAATCTGTAACAACTCCAGTTGTTCTTCAGCAAGCACAATTGTTTCAAGGTAACCAATTCCAATCATGGGTTCATAGACCTTTGGCACGAAGAAGTTTTTCCATCGACTCACTCCAATGATCATAACGAAGACCATCAATATGAGGAATTTTTTACAAAAGCTTTTCGTCACTCATTTTTTGTGTTTTTTTAGCTAAGCTGCCACCTAATTTCAAACTGTTGATTTATTCATAGAGCATGGACTATTAAATATGATGGATTTTTTTTATATATATTGTATTCATTTGGAAGACGTAGCTTGATAACATCAGTTTATCTCGAAAGTGAATCATAAATCATAATACTATTTCGACAGCTAATGTTCTGGTGATATATACAGAGTGAGGTAGAATTTAGGTGTATTATGTTTACTTTAAGTTCCTCTCTGTGCTATATCAGGGAAGGATGATGTAATCAATCCCAAGAGCAATAATATAAGACTTTGATGGAAAATTGGTATAGGCATAAATTTGTTGGTGTGCAGCCTGATAATCCAGCACAGCTTGGATAAAACCTACTGCCACACACATGGATGTCCAACCAACCAAGCTACAGCCTCATTTCACTGATAAGAGACAAAACACTTTTCATTTTTCACATTCAGTTTCAGCCATGCTTATACATCACTTTTCATTCAGTTTTTGCTGCTATATCAGTATGCCAACAAAGTAAAGAATGTATCACTTGTATCTATAACATTATTACACATATAATGCTGAAAATCATAGTCATATACATCTGTGACATTGCAATACATACAAAGCTGAAACCTGTACTTTTATATAAATCATAATAATCATAGTCACGTTCCTCATTTGCTAAGAAAATAACTAGTTATTGATTCTTGCAAATGGTAGAAGACTTTCCTTATAAAGCACTATCTCGCAACCAAGGTTACCTTTGATACCAAGCTCTTCAATTCTCTGAGTGTTTAAATTAAACCAAATTAATCCGTCATCATTTTTCCTGAAAAAATATCGCCGTTCTAGCCAAC
The DNA here is from genome assembly GCA_022829125.1 of Lathyrus tuberosus. Classification (NCBI taxonomy): domain Eukaryota; kingdom Viridiplantae; phylum Streptophyta; class Magnoliopsida; order Fabales; family Fabaceae; genus Lathyrus; species Lathyrus tuberosus. The sequence goes on along the minus strand of JALAZF010000274.1, from coordinate 868,558 downwards.
TCCAATAGGATGCTCAACACCAGACAACGGGCCCACAACAAATAGTTTTGTCCATGACTCCTTCACTCCAACTTCACCCAGAATGAATATATGAGAAGTAGCTGCTGCCTCTTTATAAGTGTTTATACACGAATCTAGAATTAATATTACCAATGTCAATATGAGCGTCATCCATATTTGTGGGTATGGATGTTTTAACAAACACCTCATTGCTTAAATCGAATGACACCAAATAAAATTCTTTACATGTTTCACTCTTAGCCCACCAATGACACACTCCATCCATGTACGGTAGAGCACCTACACTACCATGAAATTGTTCAGGCATGTCTATATCAAATTTCTTCCACGAATTACTTTTTAAACTATATATTTCTCACAACGGAGAAAGACATTCATGTTTCCATGTTAAATATGTCTGGATCAAACGTGGATACCATGTTAAATATGTCTGGATCTCAACCTCAAAAACTAGCTCAAAGAATGTTGTTGTCCTCACATATTTATACAATCAACCTCCTGGGAACCTAAGCAATGTAGAACTTTAAACAAACTCCAACTTCATAATTACCTCCTGGGAATCCTTAAGTAGTTGTATTATGAGAATGAAATTTATTTCAAGTGTGATTTATACGCGAGAGTAAAGTGTGATCTCTTGCAATTCAAGTTCTATATATTCAAGCATCTTATGATTTTGCTCCTTTTTGTGATGAGAAATCACACTTTACTCTTCTATGTGAAAATCACACAAGAGATGATCTATTCACTATGACGAAAAAAATGATCATTTGAGCAGTAATGGTACCATGTCGAGACGTTTACAAGTTCGTATTAAATAATCCAATCATTATTATGAATGTATCATTTGTTTAGATAAAACTTTTAATCAAACTCTCAGTTTTAGCCATAAACTCTTAATTTGGAGAACTACAAAGAGGGCTGAAAATCAGTACTTCATTTAAAATCATAATAATCATAGTCACTTACACTTACCTCAATTGCTAAGAAAATAACTAATTATTGATTCTTGCAAATGGTAGAAGGCTTTCCTTGTAAAGCACTATCTTGCAACCATAGTCACCTTTAATACCAAGCTCTTCAATTCTCTGAGGGTTTAAATTAAACCAAACTAACTCATTATCATTTTTCCTGAAAAATATATCCCCTTTCTTGCCAACTCCTATAAGATGCTCAACGCATGAGAGTGGGCCAGCCGTGAATAGCTTTGTCCACGACTCCTATACTCCAACTTTACCTAAAACTGATATGTGAAAAGTAGTTGCTTTATGATCATTTGAAATCTAACCAACTGATCTATTTAACACCACTAAATGTCTAAACACAATTCTAGTATAATCATTACCAATGTCAATACCAGTATCATCCATATTTGAGGGTATGCATGTTTTAAAAAAAACCTCATTGCTCAAGTCGAATGACATCAAATAAAATTCATTTTCACTTTTAGTCCACCAATAACACACTCCACACATATACAGTTGAAGACCGACACGGCCATAATATTGTCTAGGCATATCTATATCAAGTTTTTTCCACGAATTACTTTTTAAACAATATATTTACCATAATGGAGAAAGATATCCATCTTTCCATGTCCATTTCTCAGTTTCACCTTCACCAGTTCTAGGATGGAATACTACACGCCGAATAACCTTATAATCATCTATAATTTGGTCATAGCCAAATCCATGAAAATTAATCATGGGATCCTAACAAGGATATTCAAATGCAAAAGGACTAATAGGAGTGATTTGGATTTCCCAAGTAGCCGGATTCCATAATACATATCGCCCCAATTCTTCAATACGATAAATGCCCTCAGCTCTTCCAGCATCTTGAAGACAACGGCGTGTCAGTGTTGCATAATGTGATGAAGCATTTTCAGAGTAAAGTAAATGAAAGGAAGAAGAAGAAGTGGTTAAGATTCTGTTATGCTTTCATAAAATCTCAACAGAAGTACAAGATGTGCATTTATATCTACACATTAGAACCACTAAAAACTAATCTCAAGCTAAGGCCTATTACAATGTGACACATGTCCAGTTATTAAAGTAAAAGCTTATATTTGTGAACTAACTAAGCTAAATACTTCAATAGCCCCTCTCAAGCTATGCATGGTGAATATTTATCATGCCAAGCTTGGAAACAAAATTATTGAAAGTTGAAACTGGTAAGGCCTTTGTGAGAAAGTCAGCAAGCTGGTCATGAGTGGAGATAGGTAGCAGGCGAAGCAATCCTTTTTGAAGTTTTTCACGAACCAAGTGACAATCAATTTCTAAGTGTTTTGTTCGTTCGTGAAATACCGGGTTGGAGGCAATATGTAATGCACTCTGACTGTCACAGTAGAGAACGGGAAGTTTGGAGCATTTAATGTTCAATTCCTTCATCAAAACACTAAGCCAAAGTAGTTCACATGTAGCAAACGACAATGCACGATATTCAGCCTCTGATGAAGATCTGGAAATGGTTTGCTGCTTCTTTGCACACCATGATATGAGAGAAGATCCAAGGAAAAAACAATATCCTGAAATTGATTTCCTAGAATCAATGCACCCTGCCCAATCAGCATCTGAAAACCCAAGAAGTTGAAATTCAGACTTTCTGCGAAACAAAAGTCCTCTACCAGGACTGGTTTTCAAGTATCTGATGACTCTGCAAGCAGCATTATAGTGTGCCATGGTGGGTTTGTGTAAAAATTGGCTCAGTTGTTGTGTGGCATATGTAATGTCGGGTCGTGTGGTGTTAAGATACAGCAAACGACCTATGAGTCTTCGGTAAGCTCCAATGTCCTCAAAGAGTTTTCCATTATCAGCATGTAATTTGATTGAGGGATCAAGAGGGGTTAAGGCTGGCTTGGATCCTAGCAGACCAGATTCCTGCAAGAGGTCAAGACAGTATTTTCTTTGTGATAAGGAAATCCCTTCCTTGGAATAAGCTACTTCCAACCCAAGGAAAAACCTCAACAAACCAAGATCTTTGATGCTGAAATTTGTGTCCAGAGATGCTTTAATTCGTGAGAATTCAAGCATAGAAGATCCTGTTAGTATTATGTCGTCCACATATACTAGGATATCTGTAAAATCAGTGTCAGTGCTTAAGGTAAAGAGAGAGTAATCAGAAGTGGATTGAGTGTAACTCTGTGCTATGAGTAGGGCAGTGAGCTTTTCATACCATTTGCGACTAGCCTGTTTTAAACCATAGAGATTTTTCTGAAGCTTACATACCTGATTGGGCTTGTGGCATGTAACACCTTCAGGAATTGTCATATACACATCTTCTTGTAACTCACCATGTAGGAAAGCGTTGTTCACGTCAAGTTGATGCAAAAACCAGTTATTTGTGGCAGCAATGGCAAGGAGAGTTCTAACCGTGGTAAATTTCGCAACAGGAGAGAAGGTGTCAAAAAAATCCAATCCTTCAATGTGATTGTAACCCTTGGCAACAAGTCTTGCTTTGTATCTCTCTATTGTGCCATCATCTCTATATTTTACCTTGAACACCCACTTACTACCAATAGGCTTAACATGAGAAGGCAAGTCTACTATAGTCCAAGTTCCATTTCTGGCTAATGCTTCTAGTTCAGAATCCATAGCCTTAATCCATTGTTCAGACAAGCATGCCTCTTTGTAGTTCTTTGGTTCATGTGTGAGTGTGATATTGGATATAAAGACACGATGTGATGTAGATAATGAAGATAAAGAATCATAATGTGAAATAGGATAAAGGACTTAATTTGTACCTGAGGATGTCTTGTCTGCTGAAGCATTAGTAGATGTACTGCACACATAATCTGAGAGATAGTGAGGTGCAGACTTAATTCTGGCAGATCTAAGTTGTGGTACAGGTTAAGAATTTTGAGGGATAATGTCAGTTTCTAAGTTGGTTTGATCAGAAGCATCATGAGTAGGATTAACATCATTATGTTCTTCACAACTTTGTTCTAAATGTTCATGATTTTGAGTGTGGCTATCTATTTCAGTGTTTGTATTCTGGGATGGTATGGTAGGTTGTTTGTAACACCCCCTTTCTATACCCCCAAATAATCACATAAATCACTTAGGCACATATTAAAAAAAATTCGCCAGAGTACGATTAAAACATAGTATAAAAGAGGCATGTCACATCATACAAGCATTTAATACATACAACACCTGCTCATTCTATTGATATGCAACAGTGGGGTAACTTGCCACAGAGGAACTTTGTCCTTACACCCACATCTCGATATTTAGAATAAAAGCGGAAAATCTAAACATTGAATAACATCATACATATATACATATATATATATACATGCGTCATTGAGTATCATCCATCAACATAATTCATGTTTACATAGACATTCATCAACAAGATACATGTACAAATGTATCACAAAAGAATAATATACATCATAGCTACCCGGTGCTACATATCAGATCCAACCGACCAAAAGAATGAAGACACGCTTCACAAAAGACCTCCAGCATACCTACTCTGCAATGCCTCATAGAGCATCATAAAACGGCAGAAGGGTGAGAAATATTATCATAATAACAATGTATATAATTATATATATAAACATAAAAATACATGTATTACACATTCTCGCCACAATTCATCACATTTTCATCTATATACATCACAATGTATATAGATATATATATCCACCAAGCATATTCATCATGCACACTTTCACAATTCTCAATCATTCCGTATAAACATACAAAATTATGTTCATTCAACAACACATCATTATAAAGATGATAAATGCAAATCATAGAGACCGACTCACGACTCTATGCAAATGCAATGCGGTACCGACTCAATCATCACTAGTTCACTCAGGAACTCTGCTGGAACCATCGCTCGTTACCGAAGTAACTCCCCGTCGGGCCCACGATGTTCACCCATTGCTCACACCCCACATGGGCACACAATGTTTATGGATCGCTCACACCCCACATGGGCACACGACCCGATCGCTCACACCCCACACGAGCACACGATCCGATTGCTCACACCCCACATGGGCACACAATCATTCGTAATCATCGTTCACACCCCACATGGGCACACGACGTAACGACGGATTCTCATTAGAATCGCTCAACACAAGAATGTATTTCATGATGCTTCACATGCAAAATGACACAAGACATTCTTGAAATGCATACATATTCATAATATATTCATGCATTCATCTCATATAATCACATACAATCTATATACATTCACATCAATGCACTATTGTATGATTCACATTCAAACACACAGTCAAAACGGTAAAAGTCGCTAAATAGCACTATTCCCGACTTTCCGACATAATTAAATCGGTTAACAATTTTCAAAACATCATAATCACAACGTACAGCTCAATAGCTTTCCAACGACACCAAGAATGTAAAAATCGGATACTCGGAACAAAAGTTACGGACGAAACCGAAAACGACATTTTGAAAAATTCCATTTTTACATTCCTCCTGTCCATACGCGTATCACCCATGTCCATATGCGTACGGGCAGAAGCCATTTCCTTCACAATTCCACGTTTCCAAAACCCATACGCGTATCACCAGAGGGCCGGAAAAAGCCACCCTCCATACGCGTATTGACCCTTCCACGGGCCATTGTTACGCGTATCGCCTTGGCTCATACGCGTATGGACATGCCCCTTACGCGTATGGCCAGGGAATTTCCAGAAAAATTCTGCAGAACAATGTCCTGCATTTTCCACTCCCAAATCCACCAATTCATCATCTAAATTCAGAAAAATACCAGTTTGAAGTATAACAATACATATTAAACATGTATAGACCAACAAGAACACAATCAACAAGAGTTTACACACTTTTGGATCAATTTCCAATCAATTTCTCAAAAATGGGTTATACCCTAAAACTCACAAAATTCATCAACAACAACAACAATTCATACATAATCACATACATTGATAAGATAACAATGTTTCACACCCTTACCCGGATTCCAAACTCGCTAATTGATCGATCTTGATGATTTTCCTAGTTTTCCCAACTTTCTCCTCTTCTTTTCTCTTCTTCCTTTTTCTTTCTCTTCTTTTTCTCTAATTCTCTTTTCTTTCTATTTCTTTTCTCTCCTTTTTCCACACAAACACTTATTTCATTTTAATCACATAAATTCTAATTCCACTACTTTTCTACTTATCATTAATTGAGAAAAGTCTAAAATACTCTAAATTCTAATTTCCCCGAAAACTCTCGAAAACGGTAAAATAATATTTAACACACCAATTTAACAAATAAAATAATTTATCACCCAATTAAAATAAAAGACTCCACATAATTGAGAAATAATCAAAATCGGAGCGTTACAACTCTCCCCCACTTTAGAAATTTTCGTCCTCGAAAATAATACCTGATTCAAACAACTCCGGATACGACTCTCGCATCCCACTCTCTAGTTCCCAAGTCATATTGCCTTCCGCAGCGCCTCCCCACGCTACTTTCACAAGCGCAATATCCTTGCCTCTTAGTTTCTTAACTTCGCGGTCCAAAATCCTAATCGGTAAAGCTTCCACCGTAAGGTTATCTCTCACTTCAACCTCGTCCATAGGAATAACATGTGACGGATCCGGAACATATTTCCGAAGTTGCGAAACATGGAATACGTCATGTAAATTCGAAAGGTTCGGAGGCAACGCCACACGGTAAGCCACAACACCAACTCGTGAAGTAACTGATACGGACCAATGAAACGAGAAGTCAACTTCTTCGACTTCAAAGCACGGCCCACACCCGTAACTGGTGTAACTCTCAAAAACACATGGTCGCCTTCTTAAAACTCAAGATCTTTCCTTCTCTTGTCATGATAGCTCTTTTGTCTACTTTGAGAAGCTTTCATCTTCTCCCAAATAAACTTCACTTTCTCCGTCGTTTGTTGTACCATTTCCGGTCCAACTATCGTCCTCTCGCCGGTTTCATGCCAACACAAAGGTGTTCGACATCTCCGACCATACAAAGCCTCAAATGGTGCCATACTTATACTCGAATGAAAACTGTTATTGTAAGTGAATTCAATCAACGCCAAATAACCATCCCAAGCACCACCTTGCTCGAGTACACAAGCACGCAATAAATCCTCCAACGATTGAATCGTCCTCTCGGTTTGACCGTCCGTTTGCGAATGATAAGCCGAACTCAATCTTAGCTTAGAACCCAAAGCCTTTTGTAAACTCTCCCAAAACCTCGATGTAAACCTTGGATCTCTATCCGATACAATACTCTTAGGAACTCCATGTAACTTCACCACCACAAGAACATAAATCTCGGTTAACTTCTCCAAAGAATAACTAATATCAATTGGAATAAAGTGAGCAGATTTAGTAAGCCTATCAACAATTACCCAAATAGCATTATGACCTCTTTGCGTATTCGGCAATCCCGTAACAAAATCCATCGATATACTATCCCATTTCCATTCCGGAATATCCAACGGTTGCATAAATCCACTCGGTTTTTGATGTTCCACCTTAGACTTTTGACAAGTTAAGCATGCATACACAAATCGAGCAACATCCCCCTTTAAACCGGACCACCAAAAGATCTTCTTCAAATCTTGATACATCTTATTCGCACCCGGATGAATACTTAAATTACTTCGGTGTCCTTCCTCTAAAATCATCTTTTTCAACTCCACATCATCGGGAATACAAATACGACCACGAAATCTCAAAACTCCATAATTATCAACCTTGAAATCCTCATTCTCATTCAACATCAAATCAACGAATTTCAAGTCCAAGTTTTGCTTTTCACTAACCGTTGCAAGAAAATCATTCGTAACATGTAACATACCAAGTCTCACACTTCGCGGCGTCATTTCACAAACCAAACTCAAATCTCTGAAATCCTCCAAAAGTTCTCATTCTTTCATCATCAATGCGGACATACGTAACAACCTCCGACTTAAGGCATCGGCCACCACGTTTGCCTTACCCGGATGGTAATTCAAACCAAAATCATAATCCTTCAAAAGTTCTAGCCACCTCCTTTGTCTCATGTTCAATTCTTTCTGATCAAATAAATATCTTAAGCTTTTGTGATCACTAAAAACTTCAAATCTCGCACCATAAAGATAATGCCTCCATATTTTCAAAACAAACACCACCGCCGCTAACTCCAAGTCATGTGTAGGATAATTCTTTTCATGCACTCTCAATTGTCTAGAAGCATATGCCACAACTTTTCCATCTTGCATCAAAACACCACCTAAGCCTGTCAATGAAGCATCACAATACACAACAAATGGTTCATTAGGATTAGGCAAAATCAAGATCGGAGTCGTTGTCAACCTTCTCTTTAACTCGTTGAAACTCTCTTCACAATGAATATACCAAATGAAAGCCTTTCCTTTACAAGTCAATTGCGTTAAAGGAAGTGCCAACTTCGAAAATCCCTCAATAAATCTCCGATAATAACCCGCCAAGCCTAAAAAGCTTCGAATCTCCGTAACTGACCTAGGAGCCTCCCATTGCATCACCGCATCTATCTTGGATGGATCAACACTAATACCACTACCGGAAATAACATGTCCAAGGAAACTTACTTCCGACAACCAAAATTCACATTTTGACAACTTAGCATACAATTGTTTCTCTTTCAAAATTTGCAACACAATTCTCAAATACTCTTCATGCTCCTCTTGAGACTTAGAGTAAATCAAAATATCATCGATGAACACAACCACAAAACGATCCAACTGTTCATGAAAAATACGATTCATGTATTCCATAAACACACCCGGCGCGTTAGAAACCCCGAATGGCATCACGGAGTATTCGTAATGACCATACCGTGTCCTAAATGCCGTCTTTTGAATATCCTCTCCTTTCACACGAATCTGGTGGTACCCTGATCTCAAATCAATCTTACTAAAAACATTCGCACCAACCAATTGGTCCATCAAATCATCGATCCTTGGAAGCGGATACTTGTTCTTAATTGTCACTTTGTTCAACTGTCGATAATCAATGCATAACCGCATACTCCCATCCTTCTTCTTTACCAACAATACCGGAGCACCCCAAGGAGAAACACTTGGCCTTACAAATTTCTTGTCCAACAAGTCATTCAATTGCTTTTCAATTCTACCAATTCCGATGCCGACATACGATACGGTGCCATCGAAATCGGTCTAGTACCCGAAACTAGATCAATAGAAAATTCAACTTCTCTTTCCGGCGGTACATCCGTAATATCTTCCGGAAACACTTCTGGAAATTCACACACCACTGGGAACACATCAAGCTCAACTTGACTCTCCACCGACAATGATGCAAACAAACCAAACAATTGAGCTTCGTCCGCTAAAAGTTTCTTCAACTCTTTAGTGGGTAGGAAACTCTCAAATTCATCATCTTCCAAAGAAGGAAACCTTACTAACTTGTGATAGCAATCTATATGAACTCGATTAAATTGCAACCAGTTCATACCCAAGATCACGTCCAATCCCACCAACGGCAAACATACTAAATCCATAATAAAGTCTTTACCATACATGGTCAAAGGACAACTCATACACACCAAAGATGTATTTACCGACCCTGAAGCAGGAGTCTCAATAACCATTTCAGCACCCATCAAAGTTAACGCAAGATTCAAACGCTTCGCGCACTCAGACGAAATAAACGAATGAGTCGCTCCCGTATCAATAACAGCAACTAAAGGTGTACTATTAATAAAGCATGTACCTTTAATCAAACGGTCTGCATTCGTAGTTTGAGTCCCCGCCAATGCAAACACCTTTCTGCCCGCTTGAGCTTGTTTCGGCTTAGTACACTTAGTACTAATGTGACCCACTTCTCCACAATTATAGCACTTCACCATATTCCTTCTACAATCTGTAGCAGCATGCCCAAGACCACCACAATTAGAACATTTCGCTACAGGCTTCCCACACTCAAATGATTTATGACCTATTTCACCACATTTGTAGCACCTAACAACACCTCCTCCTCCTCCTCCAGCTCTCCTATCAAAGCTTCCCCTATGCTTGCCCTTATCAACGGGTGTCACATAAGGTCCACTTCTAGCTTGTTGCTTCCCCTTCCTCTCATTCAAACTTTTGTAATGTGTAGAACGAGCCTTACTATCTTCTTCGAAGATTCTACAATATTCCGTCAAATCCATAAACCTCCTTATCCTTTGATATCCCACAGCTTGCTTAATCTCAGGACGTAAACCATTCTCATATTTAATACACTTTGAGAACTCAGCAGTAATCGCAGCATAATGAGGATGGAATTGAACCAACTCCACAAATTTAGCAATATAGTCCACCACAGACATACTACCTTGTTTCAGTTCAAGAAACTCCATCTCCTTCTTTCCCTTCACACTCTCAGGGTAATACTTCCTCAAGAATTTAGTACGAAATAAATTCCAAGTTACCTCTTCATCATCCACCTCCAGAACTTCACGCATACCAACCCACCAATCGTCGGCTTCTTCCTTCAGCATGTGAGACCCAAGCCTCACCTTATTCTCCTCTGCACAACCCATAACTCTGAAGATTCTTTCAATCTCTTTCAACCACAATTGAGCTCCATCGGGATCAAATCTTCCTTTGAAAACCGGTGGTTGATTCTTCCTGAACTCGTCATTAGCATTCACGTTCGGCGCACCTTGCACCGCCCTAGCCATTGCTTCCAAAGTAGCAGCCATCACATTGTCGTTTCTACCAGCCATATTCTGATCATTCCCAAAAATGACAACAAGGTTAAACAACAGTTCAACCAACACAACAACAAGACAGACACAACTTACTCAACTCTGGCTCTGATACCACTTAATGTAACACCCCCTTTCTATACCCCCAAATAATCACATAAATCACTTAGGCACATATTAAAAAAAATTTGCCAGAGTACGATTAAAACATAGTATAAAAGAGGCATGTCACATCATACAAGCATTTAATACATACAACACCTGCTCATTCTATTGATATGCAACAGTGGGGTAACTTGCCTCAGAGGAACTTTGTCCTTACACCCACATCTCGATATTTAGAATAAAAGCGGAAAATCTAAACATTGAATAACATCATACATATATACATATATATATATATACATGCGTCATTGAGTATCATCCATCAACATAATTCATGTTTACATAGACATTCATCAACAAGATACATGTACAAATGTATCACAAAAGAATAATATACATCATAGCTACCCGGTGCTACATATAAGAGCCAACCGACCAAAAGAATGAAGACACGTTTCACAAAAGACCTCCAGCATACCTACTCTGCAATGCCTCATAGAGCATCATAAAATGACAGAAGGGTGAGAAATATTATCATAATAACAATGTATATAATTATATATATAAACATAAAAATACACGTATTACACATTCTCGCCACAATTCATCACATTTTAATCTATATACATCACAATGTATATAGACATATATATCCACCAAGCATATTCATCATGCACACTTTCACAATTCTCAATCATTCCGTATAAACATACAAAATTATGTTCATTCAACAACACATCATTATAAAGATGATAAATGCAAATCATAGAGACCGACTCACGACTCTATGCAAATGCAATGCGGTACTGACTCAATCATCACTAGTTCACTCAGGACTCTGCTGGAACCATCGCTCGTTACCGAAGTAACTCCCCGTCGGGCCCACGATGTTCACCCATTGCTCACACCCCACATGGGCACACAATGTTTATGGATCGCTCACACCCCACATGGGCACACGACCCGATCGCTCACACCCCACATGGGCACACGATCCAATTGCTCACACCCCACATGGGCACACAATCATTCGTAATCATCGCTCACACCCCACATGGGCACACGACGTTACGACGGATTCTCATTAGAATCGCTCAACACAAGAATGTATTTCATGATGCTTCACATGCAAAATGACACAAGACATTCTTGAAATGCATACATATTCACAATATATTCATGCATTCATCTCATACAATCACATACAATCTATATACATTCACATCAATGCACTATTGTATGATTCACATTCAAACACACAGTCAAAACGGTAAAAGTCGCTAAATAGCACTATTCCCTACTTTTCGACATAATTAAATCGGCTAACGATTTTCAAAACATCATAATCACAACGTACAGCTCAATAGCTTTCCAACGACACCATGAATGTAAAAATCGGATACTCGGAACAAAAGTTACGGACGAAACCAAAAACGACATTTTGAAAAATCCCATTTTTACATTCCTCCTGTCCATACGCGTATCACCCATGTCCATACGCGTACGGGCAGAAGCCATTTCCTTCACAATTCCACGTTTCCAAAACCCATACGCGTATCACCAGAGGGCCGGGAAAAGCCACCCTCCATACGCGTATTGACCCTTCCACAGGCCATTGTTACGCGTATCGCCTTGGCTCATACGCGTATGGACATGCCCCTTACGCGTATGGCCAGGGAATTTCCAGAAAAATTCTGCAGAACAATGTCCTGCATTTTCCACTCCCAAATCCACCAATTCATCGTCTAAATTCAGAAAAATACCAGTTTGAAGTATAACAATACATATTAAACATGTATAGACCAACAAGAACACAATCAACAAGAGTTTACACACTTTTGGATCAATTTCCAATCAATTTCTCAAAAATGGGTTATACCCTAAAACTCACAAAATTCATCAACAACTACAACAATTCATACATAATCACATACATTGATAAGATAACAATGTTTCACACCCTTACCCGGATTCGAAACTCGCTAATTGATCGATCTTGATGATTTTCCTAGTTTTCCCAACTTTCTCCTCTTCTTTTCTCTTCTTCCTTTTTCTTTCTCTTCTTTTTCTCTAATTCTCTTTTCTTTCTATTTCTTTCTTTTCTATTTCTTTTCTCTCCTTTTTCCACACAAACACTTAATTCATTTTAATCACATAAATTCTAATTCCACTACTTTTCTACTTATCATTAATTGAGAAAAGTCTAAAATACTCTAAATTCTAATTTCCCCGAACACTCTCGAAAACGGTAAAATAATATTTAACACACCAATTTAACAAATAAAATAATTTATCACCCAATTAAAATAAAAGACTCCACATAATTGAGAAATAATCAAAATCGGAGCGTTACATTGTTCATGGTCAATTTGTGAAGGAGAGATTGTATTTGGCAGAGGTGTAATTGTAGAGTCAGTATAGGGATGATATTCCCAAGGGGCAGAATTTTCATTTGAATATGGAAAAATGTGTTCATGATGTATGACATTTCTAGAAATGAAAATTTCATGACTGTTAATGTCATAGAGTACACTACCCTTCATACCACTTTTGTATCCTAAGAATACACATTTTCTGCCTCTTGCCTCAAGTTTGGTCCTATGCATATGAAGTGTGGATGCATAAGCTAATGAACCAAAGACCTTAAGACTATGCATATCAGGTGTTTCTCTGTGTAAAATAAAATGAGGTGAGACATTGTTTAAAACTTGTGTAGGAAGTTTATTAATGATGAATGTTGCATGTAAAATGGCATAGGACCAGAATTTCTTAGGAAGTTTTGACTGAAAAAGCAGGGCTCTTCCTACATTTAACAAGTGTTGATGCTTCCTCTCCACTCTACCATTTTGCTGTGGAGATTCCACACAACTAGTCTGATGTATGATACCCTTAGATGCATAAACCTCAGGCATGCTGAACTCAAGGCCATTATCAGATCTAATGACCTTAACAGTAGTGCCCTTTTGATTTTCAATAAGTTTAACAAAATTAATGATATGCTGTCTAGTTTCAGATTTTGATTTCATAAGTGTTATCCATGTATACCTACTACAATCATCAACAACAGTTAAAAAATATGAATGACCATGAAAGGACTTTATGGCTAGAGGACCCCAAATGTCAAAGTGGATCATATCATAAGGGTGAATAGATCTACTCTTACTAACAGTATATGGTAATTTTCTTTGTCTAGCATAACACCATACATCACAAACATCTTTAGTATTTAAAGTAATGAAAGGAAATTGAGAATGTAAGTACATTAGTCTATTTTGAGATAGGTGTCCTAGTCTAAAATGCCATAAGGCTCTATCAGGTAAAGATACATTGGCAGCTAGTGTAGGTACTGTAACAGATAAATTTGGTGTATGTGTGTGTGAGACTTTGTCATGCAATTCACTATCTCTTAGTGTTAGGTAGTACAATCCATTCTTTTGCTCAGCAGAACCTGTCATCTTCAGGGATGTTTTGTCCTGTATAATACATTGTGAATCAAGAAACGTAACTTTACAATGAGAGGATGCACATAGTTTTGAAATTGACAACAAATTCAAACAAAATTCAGGGATCAGCAAAACATTATAAACAATGAATTCAGGAGAAAACTTAATTGTACCAGAAAATTTGGCAACTAAACAATGCCCATTAGGCAGTTTGACAATAATAGGAATGAGTTGTGTATAAGCATGAAACTAATGAATAGAACTACAGATGTGATCTGTAGTTCCTGAATCAATGATCCAAGAGCTAGTATCATTATGATGCATGAAATTATATGTGTTACCTGCTGATGAATGACAAACAGAAACTTGATTGGATGAAGCATGTGCTGAACTTTGGACAAGGCTTGATTTCTGCAATAGATCCATCAGTGCAGTAAATTGACCTTGGGTCATAGGAGAACTGTCATCCTTTGTATCAGCACTATTGGGCATAGATCCATTGTCATGTCCATCAAAAGCAACATTGTTAGCTGTGGATTGAAACTGCTTTTGCATATGGGGTGGAACCCCATGTTTCTTGAAGCAATTTTCTACTGTATGGTTAGTTTTTCCACAAAATGTACAAACACGAGCTCCGTGCTTGGAAGAACTTTGTCTTCCACCAAACTTCTTAGAATCATCCCCATTTATCAGGGTTCGAGATTCATCAGTAGGTGTATGAATCTGAGTTTGGCGCTCATGTTGAATAACCATAGAGAAGATTTTGTTAATAGGAGGTAAAGGATCCATTAACAAGATTTGAGATTTGACCACAGCAAATTGATCATTTAATCCAGTTAGAAAACGTATAATTTGTAAAACTTGATGATTTGATCTAGCACTGCGCATAGCTGCACAAGAACACTTTATGCGACATGTACACATTGGCAAAGGCAAATATAGATCTAATTCTTCCCAAAGTATTTTGAGATCAGAAAAAAATTCAGTTACCGATTTCGTTTCTTGTTTGAGATTGTAAATCTCTTGCTGCAATTCAGATATTCTGATGAGGTCACCTTGAGAGAAGCGTTCTTTTAGGTCGTTCCACACATCAAGAGCATTCTCCATGAATACAATGGATTGAGCAATCGATTCTGAAACCGAGTTCATGATCCAAGAATGAACCAACATGTTGCAGCGATTCCAAGAACGAAGAGAAGGATCGAAAGAATCTTCAGGAGCAGGGAGCGATCCATCAATGAATTCAAGCTTCATCTTTCCACCAAGAGCCCTCTTCATGGATCGAGCCCAGGAATGATAGTTTGAGCCGGTGAGCTTAGGAAGAACGGTGACGGAACCGGGACCATCGCTGGGGTGAACAAAGTACGGCGCAATTTGATCCAAAGCAGGGTCGGTAGGTGGAGGACGAGGGGGAGCCATGGACGAAAGGTGAAGATGTAATCAATGGAGCAGCGAAAAAGGGATCAAAATGGCGAGTGATACCATAATGTGATGAAGCATTTTCAGAGTAAAGTAAATGAAAGGAAGAAGAAGAAGTGGTTAAGATTCTGTTATGCTTTCATAAAATCTCAACAGAAGTACAAGATGTGCATTTATATCTACACATTAGAACCACTAAAAACTAATCTCAAGCTAAGGCCTATTACAATGTGACACATGTCCAGTTATTAAAGTAAAAGCTTATATTTGTGAACTAACTAAGCTAAATACTTCAATATTGCATGTACACCACACAAAAAAAACAGTATTTTGCCATGTGAATTTCACGTCACAACCTTAAAATTCACTTCACAACATAGTTTTTGCGATGTGATCATTCACGTGGCAAGAGGACGTGTGACAACTTTTTTGCCACGTGAATTTCACGTCGCAACTTTGCCACGTGAATTTCACTTCACAACATTCTACATAGAAAATCCCCTTTAGTCTGCCATGGCTCAGTAGTGGCAGGTGGTGCAGAAAACCTGTAAGTCTGTTGTCACGTGAAATTCACTTCACAACTTTACCACGTGAATTTCACTTCACAAAGTTGGGACGTGATTTTCACTTCACAACGTTGTGACGTGATTTTCACTTCACAACGTTGTGACGTGAATTTCACTTCACAACCTATTTTTTTTAAATAAAACCTTTTATACGTTGAATAATTATAATTATATTAATTCAATATATAATTATATTATGTATTTTACGAAATTAATAAAGTAAAGTAGAAGGACAAAGTTGGGAGAAATACCTTTGAATGAGTTTTGGAGATAAGGAAAATGGATGAAAAAAGTTGGGAGAAAGGAGTTGTCGAGAAGAGAGAAGAGAAAGGAAGAGAAAAATGAAAAGTGGAATGAAAATGAGTTGATGAAAATGGAATGAGGAGAGAAGAATGAATTTTCTCAACAAAGATCACTTCACTATGATAAAAGCAAGTACAATGAAGGATTTAAGGAATACTAGATTGAGAATGATGGCTCAATCATTTATGCAATGCATCAATACAAGTGTGGTGCAGCTGAAAGAAAGAAAGTCATTCACAAGGAATGCCACTAGAGGAAGAGAACAGTGATACTAAATTCTGCCCCTCCAAAGATTGCAGACCTCCTTGCTATTTGTACCGGTCCAAGAAATTTTTTGGTTAGGGATATTCACTCTTATGCTCTTCCTTGGCTCCATGATGTAAGGATCAGTAACCACGTGTCCTTGATTGCCTTCCTTTTGTCCTTTTCCCTCGATAGTCATATCTTACCGGCTCATCATATTATCCTTGATCATAACAATACGTTTTTCTATCTTAATTAAATTTTATTTTCTCTTTCTTTTAAATATAAAATGTGTGTCCAACGTTGTTTCCCTCAAATCTTTAATTAATAATAATAAATCTCGAACTATATTCAAGATAAGTTTAATTACATACATATATAAACAATATTTTTTTAAAAATATAGTATAAATCTTTAAATAGCATTATCGGGTAATCATATTCAAGAAATGTCATAATCATTATCTCATTGTATATTTATTATTATAAATAATACATTCTACGATAAAGTTTTCACCTCACTCAACAAATAACTGAGGTATATTTCCTGAGAGCACCATGATTAATTGTTTTTCTTAAATATATACAACCTATTCTCTTGGTTTTGTAAACATCAAGAGAATAGATCTATCAGGAACCTTATTTCAAATCTTAGTTACTGTATTTTTTATTTTTTTAATAGATTTAGGGACAGAATCTCTCATGCTGCTAACTTCGACAGAATCTCTCATGCTGAAACGGTGAAGGAGGCATGGGATATTCTGGTGAAGTATTATAAAGGAGGTGAAAAAGTCAAGGTTGTAAAGTTACAAACCTTGCGTCGACAATATGAGTTGTTGTCGATGGGAGAAGACGAAAAAGTTGCAGAATATGTGTCGAAGGTTCAGAAACTCGTCCATCTCATGAAGGATTATGGTGAAACCATAACTAATAAGATGATAGTTGAGAAGGTAATGAGAACGTTGACCTCTCACTTTGATCACGTTATCGTAGCTATTCAAGAATCCAACAATCTTGAAACCCTAAAAGTGGAAGATTTGGTTGGTTCGTTAGAGGCGCATGAGATGAGGATTGTCGAAAGAAAGGGAGTTCAGGATTCGATACAAGCACTGCAGGCTCAGTCATGGAAAAAGAATGGTGGTTCCAACAAATTCAAAGGCAAAGTCGACAAGACTCAAGGAAAGAAGTCTTGGTCGAACCCTCACAAGAATCAGGTCGAAGATAGAGCTTCTGAATGCTCGAAAAGAGGAGGAGGAAACTATCGAAAGGACAAAGAAGATAAGAAAGGTATACGGTGTTATAACTGTGAAAAGAGGGGTCATTTGGCCAAACATTGTTGGTACAGGAAATACAATGGATCGGAAAAAGGCAAGAAAGAAGGAGCGAACCTTGCACGCCAAGATTCAGATGATTCTGAAGGTGGTATGGTGGTTATGGCTGCAGTAGCAGATAACCATGTCGAATCCAAGATCTGTTTTCTCGACTCAAGCTGCTCAAATCACATGACTGGTCGAAAGGAGTGGTTGGCAGATTTTGATGAGTCGAAGAAGAGCAAGATAAAACTTGCTGATAACAGTTCGTTGCAAGCAGAAGGCACTGGCAACATAGTTTTTCAACTGAGTAATGGAGCGAAAACTATGATCAGAGATGTGTTCTATGTACCTGGAATGAAGTGCAACCTGTTAAGTGTTGGACAACTGGTCGAAAAAGGCTTCTCAGTTGTCATGAAAGATGGAGTATTGAAATTGTTCGACACCCAAAACAATTTGGTCTTGAAATCTCCGTTGTCGAAGAACAGGACGTTTAAGACCATGATCAATTCGACTGAAGTACAATGTCTAAAAACTGTTGTCGACCACAAGGATAATTGGTTGTGGCATTTGAGGTTTGGACATTTGAACTTTCGATCACTCAACCAGCTGATTACTCGAGATATGGTATCTGGTATTCCAAGTCTTGAGATGCCTGAAAAACTCTGTGAAGGATGTTTAGTCGAAAAGCAATCCAGAAATTCTTTAGTTTCGACTATGCCAATGAGATCATCCTGCATACTCGAAGTTTTACATTCAGATATATGTGGTCCATTCGAAGAACATACCATTGGTGGAAACAAATATTTTGTTTCGTTTGTCGATGAGTTTAGTCAAAAGTTGTGGATCTATGTGATCAAGAGAAAGGACGAAGTATTTGAAATCTTTAAGAGATTCAAGATGCTTGTCGAAAACCAGAGTGAGAAGAGGATCAAAGGTTTGCGAACTGATGGAGGTGGCGAATACACTTCGAAGATGTTTGAAAAATTCTGTGCAGAACATGGTGTTGATCATGAGGTAACTGCTCCTTATACTCCTCAACATAATGGAATTGCTGAAAGAAGAAACAGAACCATAGTGGATATGGCGAGATGTATGCTCAAGAAGAAGAATTTGCCAAAATCTTTATGGGGTGAAGCTGTTTCGACTGCAGTTTATATCCTGAACAGGTGTCCTACCAAGAAATTGAAGAACAAGGTTCCTGAAGAAGTGTGGAGTGGAAAACGACCATCAGTGAGTCATCTGAAGGTGTTTGGCTCTATGTGTTACAAGCATGTTCCTGATGCAAGAAGAAGGAAGCTTGATGACAAGAGTGAACCTATGATTCTGGTAGGATATCATAAGAGAGGTGCATACAGGCTATTCAATCCAATTAATGGGAAAATTGTGTTGAGTCGAGATATTATGATTGATGAAAATTCTGTCTGGGATTGGAATTCTAGTAATTCAATTAACAAGCCATTGATGAGCTCTGTTTTCGACGATGAATCTGATGAAGTCGAAGTTGAAGGAATTGCTGAGAATCAAGTCAAAGTCGAAGTAGAAGCAGTTGCTGACATTCTCGATACAGAGGTTATGGCTAAAACAAGCCAAAGACCTCGGCGAAATAGAGTTCGTCCAGCAAGACTTCATGATTATGAAGTGACTGGTGATGATGAAGTCACACCAGATGGCGAATTAGTTCATTTTGCTTTACTTGCAGGTACTGAACCAATCAACCATAACAAAGCTTTAAAAATTCAACATTGGAAGTTAGCTATGGTCGAAGAGTTACAGGCAATCGAAAGAAACAACACATGGGAGTTAGTTGAATTGCCAGCACATACAAAAGCTATCGAAGTAAAGTGGGTGTTCAAGTTAAAACACAATGCTGATGGGTCGATAGCAAGACATAAAACAAGATTAGTAGCTCGAGGATTTCTTCAAAGAGAAGAACTTGACTACTCTGAAGTATTTGCTCCAGTAGCAAGACTGGAGACTGTTCGACTAGTGGTAGCATTGGCATGTAACCAAGGTTGGTCGACATTTCACCTAGATGTGAAGTCAGCTTTTCTGAATGGTCCGTTAGACGAAGAGGTCTATGTCACACAACCTCTTGGGTTTGTGATTCAGAAGGAAGCGAGTAAAGTATATAAGTTGCACAAAGCACTCTATGGCCTCAAGCAGGCACCTAGGGCATGGAACAAGAAGATCGACTCATACTTAGTCAAATTGGGATTTGTAAAATGCAAGTCTGAGTATGGTGTCTATGTTCAGGTTGTAGCACAAGATATAACAATCATCGGCTTATATGTCGATGACTTGTTAGTAACTGGAAATAGCTTGAAGAACTTGTCGAACTTCAAAGAGCTGATGAAGAAGGAATTTGAAATGTTAGATATGGGAAAATTGTCTTATTTCCTAGGCATGGAATTTCATATGTCGATGCAAGGTATGGTGCTACATCAAAGGAAGTATGTCAAAGAGATACTCAAGAGATTCAGAATGGATGATTCGAATCCTGCATCCTCACCTGTCAAACCAAACTTGAAGTTGGAGAAGCATGGAGAAGAAGATAAAGTTGATGTAACTTTGTTCAAAAAATAGTTGGATCTCTGATATATGTGTGCAATAGTCGACCTGATATAGGTTTCGCAGTCGGATTAGTGAGCAGATTCATGAGCGAACCAAGAGTGTCACACATGAAAGCTGCAAGAAGAATTCTAAGATACTTAAAAGGAACAACGGATTTTGGAATTATACTTCGGTGAGATTCTGAAGGCAAAGGAGCAATAGTTAATTGCTTTTCAGATGCAGATTGGTGTGGAGATAAGGAAGATCGAAGAAGTACAACTGGCTATTTCTTATCTCCACACCAATCTGCATCTGAAAAGCAATTAACTATTGCTCCTTTGCCTTCAGATTCTCGTTGAAATATAATTCCACAATCTATCGTTCCTTTTAAGTATCTTAGAATTCTTCTTGCAGCTTTCATGTGTGACATTCTTGGTTCGCTCATGAATCTGCTTACTAATCCGACTGCGAAACCTATATCAGGTCTACTATTGCACACATATCTCAGAGATCCAACTATTTGTTTGAACAAAGTTACATCAACTTTGTCTTCCTCTCCATGCTTCTCCAACTTCAAGTTTTGTTCGACAGGTGAGGATGCAGAATTCGAATCATCCATTCTGAATCTCTTGAGTATCTCTTTGACATACTTCCTTTGATGTAGCACCATACCTTGCTTCGACATATGAAATTCCATGCCTAGGAAATAAGACAATTTTCCCAGATCTGACATTTCAAATTCCTTCTTCATCAGCTCTTTGAACTTCGACAAGTTCTTCAGGCTATTTTCAGTTACTAACAAGTCATCGACATATAAACAGATGATTGTTATATCTTGTGCTACAACTTGAACATAGACACCATACTCAGACTTGCATTTTACAAATCCCAATTCGACTAAGTATGAGTCGGTCTTCTTGTTCCATGCCCTAGGTGCCTGCTTGAGACCATAGAGCGCTTTGTGCAACTTATATACTTTACTCACTTCCTTCTGAATCACAAACCCAGGAGGTTGTGTGACATAGACCTCTTCGTCTAACGGACCATTTAGAAATGCTGACTTCACATCTAAGTGAAATGTCGACCAACCTTGATTACATGCCAATGCTACCACTAGTCGAACTGTCTCCAGTCTTGCTACTGGAGCAAATACTTCAGAGTAGTCAAGTCCTTCTCTTTGAAGAAACCCTCGAGCTACTAATCTTGCTTTATGTCTAGCTATCGACCCATCAGCATTGTGTTTCAACTTGAACACCCACTTTACTTCGATAGCTTTTGTATGTGCTGGCAATTCGACTAACTCCCATATGTTGTTTCTTTCGATTGCCTATAACTCTTTGACCATAGCTAACTTCCACTGTTGAATCTTTAAAGCTTCGTTATGGTTGATTGGTTCAGCACCTGCAAGTAAAGCAAAATGAACTAATTCACCATCTGGTGTGACTTCATCATCACCAGTCACTTCATAATCATGAAGTCTTGTTGGAGGAACTCTATTTCGTCGAGGTCGTTGGCTTGTTTCAGCCACATCCTCTGTATCGGGAATGTCAGCAACTGCTTCTACTTCGACTTCGACTTGATTCTCAGCAATTTCTTCAACTTCGACTTCAACTTCATTTTCTTCGTTGAAATCATAGCTCATCAGTGGCATGTTAATTGAATTACTAGAATTCCAATCCCAGGCAGAATTTTCATCAATCACAATATCTCGACTTAACACAATCTTCTCATTAATTGGATTGAATAGCCTGTATGAACCAATCTTATGATATCCTACCAGAATCATAGGTTCACTCTTGTCATCAAGCTTCCTTCTTCTTGCATCAGGAACATGCTTGTAACACATAGAGCCAAACACCTTCAGATGACTCACTGATGGTCGTTTTCCACTCCACACTTCTTCCGGAACCTTGTTCTTCAATTTCTTGGTAGGGTACCTGTTCAGGATATAAACTGCAGTCGAAATAGCTTCACCCCATAAAGATTTTGGCAAATTCTTCTATTTGAGCATACATCTCGCCATATCCACTATGGTTCTGTTTCTTCTTTCAGCAATTCCATTATGTTGAGGAGTATAAGGAGCAGTTACCTCATGATCAACACCATTTTCTGCATAGAATTTTTCAAACATCTTCGAAGTGTATTCGACACCTCCATCTGTTCGCAGAATCTTGATCCTCTTCTCACTCTGATTTTCGACAAGCATCTTGAATCTCTTAAAGATTTCAAATACTTCATCCTTTCTCTTGATCACATAGATCCACCGCTTTCGACTAAACTCATCGACAAATGAAACAAAATATCTGTTTCCACCAATGGTATGTTCTTCGAATGGACCACATACATCTGAATGTACAACTTCGAGTATGCAGGATGATCTCATTGGCATAGTCGAAACGAAAGAATTTCTGGATTGCTTTCCGACTAAACATCCTTCACAGAGTTTGTCAGGCATCTCAAGACTTGGAATACCAGATACCATATCTTGAGTAATCAGCTGGTTGAGTGATCGAAAGTTCAAATGTCCAAACCTCAAATGCCACAACCAACTATCCTTGTGGTCGACAACAGTTTTTAGACATTGTACTTCAGTCGAACTGATCATGGTCTTAAACGTCTTGTTCTTCGACAACGGAGATTTCAAGACCAAATTGTTCTGGGTGTCGAACAATTTTAATACTCCATCTTTCATGACAACTGAGAAGCCTTTTTCGACCAGTTGTCCAACACTTAACAGGTTGCACTTCATTCCAGGTACATAAAACACATCTTTGATCATAGCTTTCGCTCCATTACTTAGATGAAAAACTATGTTGCCAGTGCCTTCTGCTTGCAACGAACTGTTATCAGCAAGTTTTATCTTACTCTTCTTCGACTCCTCAAAATCTACTAACCACTCCTTTCGACCAGTCATGTGATTTGAGCAGCCTGAGTCGAGAAACCAGATCTTAGATTCGACATGGTTATCTGCTACTGCAGCCATAACCACCATACCACCTTCAGAATCATCTGACTCTTGGCGTGCAAGTTTCGCTCCTTCGTCCTTGCCTTTTTCCGATCCATTGTCTTTCCTGTACCAACAATGTTTGGCCAAATGACCCCTCTTTTCACAGTTATAACACACTATACCTTTCTTATCTTCTTTGTCCTTTCGATAGTTTCCTCCTCCTCTTTTCGAGGATTCAGAATCTCTATCTTCGACCTGATTCTTGTGAGGGTTCGACCAAGACTTCTTCCTTTGAGTCTTGATGAATTTGCCTTTGGATTTGTATCGAATCCTGAACTCCCTTTCTTCCGACAATTCTCATCTCATGCGCCTCCAACGAACCAACCAAATCTTCCACTTTTAGGGTTTCAAGATTGTTGGATTCTTGAATAGCTACGATAACGTGATCAAAGTGAGAGGTCAACGTTATCATTACCTTCTCAACTATCATCTTATCAGTTATGGTTTCGCCACAACCCTTCATGAGATGAACGAGTTTCTGAACCTTCGACACATATTCTGCAACTTTTTCGTCTTCTCCCATCGACAACAACTCATATTGTCGACGCAAGGTTTGTAACTTAACAACCTTGACTTTCTCACCTCCTTCATAATACTTCACCAGAATATCCCATGCCTCTTTCGCCGTTTCAGCATGAGAGATTCTGTCGAAGTTAGCAGCATCGACCGCCGTCTGAATGCAATAAGCAGCCTTGCAATCTTTCTTCTTGACTTCGTTGTGGGCTTTTTTCTGTTCTTCGGTTGCATTTTCAGCCAAAACAGGAACGCCACCATTAACCACTTCTAGGGTTTCATGGAAGCCAAATAAGGATTGCATTTGTTTTTTCCATCTGATCCAATTCTTGCCATCAAGCATTGGAAGGGAACTCGGAATGCTCTTATCACCAGTCATCTTCGCCGCGGTTGATTAACTTGCCCTAGAAACACGATCTCTGACGTGAAATTCTTGAAAACTTGATCAAGAACAATAACCGGAAGCTCTGGATACCAATTTGTTAGTGCGTGAGGCACTTTTAGTGAGGAGAGAAAGAGAGAAAATAAGGAAAATAGGATTTCTATTATTTGATTGTGTGTGTAAATAATGATACAAGCTAGGTCTATTTATATACAACGCTAATTGGGCTTGGGCTAACACAACTTGGATTATATTTAAATATTAAATCTAATCAAATCAAATCAAATCTAATTTAATATTTCAACAAGGAGTGATTTGGAAATCCCCAGTAGCCGGATTCCACAATACATATCACCCTAATTCTTCAATACAACGAATGCCCTCAGCTCTTCCAGCGTCTTGAAGACAACAAAGTGTCAGTGTTGCATGTAGTCATTATGGCGTGTGTCGGCATCTTCCAACATCTTCTGCATCGTGGCATTCATGCCATTAATGGTAGCTTCCAAACCTTTCATACGAGTATTTTCGCCATGGTAAGTTGATGAAAGCACTAAATGTACTGCTGTATAAATTGTGCAACAGTAAAAACGAACACATAGATAATTATGCAGGAAGAATTTTCTCAAAAAAGATCACTTCACTATGATAAAAGCAAGTACAACGAAGAATCTAAGAAAAACTAGATTGAGAATGATGTAAGGTTCACTCACCACGTGTCCTATGATACCCGTGCGTTTGCATGGGTGCACGGTGATGCGCATTTATTCTCAAAATGTATTTGTTTTTATAATGTATTTTTTTCCAAAATGTATTTTTTTCTTAGAATGTATTTATTTATATTTAAAATAAAAAAAATAAAATATAATAAAAATTAGTCAATTTCTTATTTACTAAAAATTAATATGATACTCATGCGTTCACACGGGTACCCGTCGGTGACGCGCATTTGTTTTCATTTAAAATTTTGGAAAAAAATATAATTAATAAAAATCAGTAAATATATAAAAAAATATAATTTATATTTAAAAAAAAATAGAATCAATACCCGCAAACATCGTATTTGTAAATATCAAATAATATCATAGTATTTGTAAATATTATTTTAATTTTATAATAAATATTATTAACATAAATAAATATATTTTATGTAAGTATTATTACAAATATTAATTTCGTGCGATACCCATATCAGTACCCGTGTGATCGCTTGAGTACTGGTATGTTATGCACATTTGTTTTTATTTTTTTTTAAATTTGAATTAATAAAAATTAATAAATACAAAAAATATAATTTATATTTAAAAAAAAATCAATACCCGCGGGCATCGTTTGATATTTTTTATAAAAATATTTATGCAATAATTTAGTTTTATAAATATCAAATAATATCATAGTATTTTTAAATATTTTTTTTAATTTAATAAATAAAGATCATCAACATAAATAAATACATTTTATGTAAGTATTATTGCAAATATCTATTTTGTGGGATACTTATATCAGTACCTGTGTGTTCGCCCGTGTACTGATTAACCTACAACACTACTGTCGTAATTTATAAATAAAAAAAAAAACTTTTTTTCTCTCAAAGTTTAAGACAAAATAATAAATTTAATTTTAGTTATTTATTATTTAAAATAAATAAAAATTATTTATAACTCTTTTGTTATAAATTTATAAAAAAAATTAAAATTTAGTGACTTGAATAATTATTTTAAACCACTTTAACATAATAAAAACTGCATATTTTTTCAAAATAATATTTTGTAAAAATATGTTAAATTTTTCTTATAAATAAAATCAGAGATAGTACTATTTTTTTCAATTATATTATTAATTATTATTACTATGTACACTATTCCTAATATATTAATACAATTTTTTTTTTGGAAGAAAAGAAATTATATTCCAAAAACAATGTCAAAACAACGCGACCCTGAGGGTCCAGCAGTTACAGACTTAACGACAAAACAAAAAAGTCACCAAGGTTACCTCACAACAAAGTGAGCAATTTGTTCCCGTAACTTTGGTTTTCTCCACAACCTATTGATTATGACATCTATTATTTTTCTATCCAAACTTGTTTTTGTATCCTCTTTATTGTTTTTTATCTCTCTGTACATTTTCTCATTCCTATGTATCCAACACGTGTAAACCGTCTCTGCAAAAGCAGTCTTTAGAAAATCAGACTCCCATTTTTTTTCCTACTGTTTTCAATCATCCATTCCACTTCTTGGTTCCATCCTCTAGGATCATGGCTAATGTTGAGCCATTGCAGAACCCCTTTCCATATATTCTTAAAATGGTCACATTCAAAGAATATATGTTGCAAGCTCTCCATTTTGTGACAGAAAATGCAATTATCATCATTTATCATCCCATATTTCTTCAATCTATCCTTTGTAGCCAGCCGGTTTTGACAGACCATCCATAGAGTAAACTTTGCCCGCGGTCTCGCCTCATTATCATACATGATCTTCCTCCACTTTACCGGCTGATCCAGATTCATAAGCTCGTAATACAGTCCTTTTGTTATATATTTTCCACTATTAGTTGCACTGTGCCACTGCCTTAATCCTTGAATCTTCTCCCTCATACGCAACACTCGTTTCAGGATCCATGAACAGGTAGAGTTCACCGGCACCGTCATGACATTATCATTTTTTACGTAGTAGGTGTGAACCCATGGAACCCAAAGGTTATCGGCTTTTTGACAGAGGTTCCATAGAAGTTTTGCATTACATGGCATATTCCAAACATGAAGATTGATGATGCTCATTGCACCATGCCTCCTAGGCTCACAAACTTTTCTCCATGCGACAGGAGATTTTCTTGTAATAGTTCCTTTGCCCATCCACAAGAACGATCTACATAACACATCCAGTCTTTTAATCACACCTTTGGGAAGTGGTATACTCTGCATCCAATGTTGTGCTAAATATCACACTGTTTATTAACTGCACCCGCCCCGCATAGCTAAGCATATGGGCACTCCAATGCTTGATACGACTTCCAATTCTCTCCACTAGATTGGTACATTGACTGTTTGTGAGCTTCTTACTTGACAGTGGTATTCCTAAGTACCTAAAAGGAAGAATACCATGAGAAAAACCTGTTATATTAGATATTTCAGCTTCCACCTCCTTTTCCTTCCCTCCACAGTAAAGCTTGCACTTGTTTGGATTTACTTACAAACCAGTGGATTGCGAGAATTCCCGAAACCTATCCATAACAAGTTGCACCGAGATCTTGTCCCCTCTTGTGAAAAGTAATAGATCGTCTGCAAAACTAATATCAATAATGTGCAACTTCTCACATTTACTATGGTAATTGAAATTGGTGATCGTGCGGAGATCGTCCATTTTTCGGTGTAAGTACTCCATGATAATGACAAACAGCAGGGGGGAGATATGATCCCCCTGTCTGAGTCCTCTTTTTGCCTGCATCACCTCAGTGTAAACTCCATTTATGTTGAATTGGTAGCTTACGGTAGTGACGACGTCCATGATCCAACGAACACATTTTCTAGGGAAACCCGTCTCTGTCAAGATAGTTCTCAGAGCCTGCCAATCGACGGAATCATACGCTTTTTGTATGCCCATCTGGATCATACACCTTGGCATTCCGCCTTTTCTACCATAGCCTTTCACCAGCTCATACGCAAGTAAACCATGGTTGTGAATGTTCTGTCCTGGAACGAAAGCCCCTTGGCTATAGCTTATTATGCTAGGCAACACCTCTCTCATCCTGTTAGCCATCACCTTGGAGATAATTTTGTAAATAGAGGTGCAGCAGGAAATAAGTCTGTATTCTTTAATCATTTTCGCGTGATCATGTTTAGGAAGCAGCGCCACCAGAGTTCTATTGAACCTTCTATCTAAGACACCCCTGTTAAAGAAATCCAGCACAACATTTATCACATCATTTCTGACTATATGCCACGAAGCTTTAAAGAATTTTGATCTATATCCATCGACTCCGGGTGCTTTTGTGTCACCTATGCTCTTCAAAGCCCCCTCAATTTCAGTAACCGTCACAGGCTTTACCAACATCATTCTTTGATCCTTTAAGAGTTGTTTGCCTTTTCGCAACACCTTTATGTCCACTCCTGTCAGGTTGTGTTGTTTGGTTCCCATGAGATTACCATAAAAATATGATACCTCTGTTGCAATTTCCTCTTGAGTTACCGCCGTTGCACCATCGTTTCTCTGCAGCTGTGTGATTTTCATCTGTTTCTGTTTACTACGTAACGCTGCATGGAAATATGCGTTATTGCCATCACCCAGACGTATCCATTCCGTTTTTGCTTTTTGGCTCACCACCTGTTCATCAATCTCGTTTAGATATATGAGCTTCTCGGTCAACCGCTTCTCTTGCATAATGACTTGAGTATTCATCTTGTCAGTTTTCATTTGTTGTTGTACCAGTTCCAAAGCATACCTCGTTTCTTCAATTTGTGCTTTAATACCCACCAATGGTTTGCTGAGTTTTCTGACCACTAGTTGGAGTCTCTTTAGCTTCTCCCATAAACCAGTGCTCTTGTTTCCATTGGTTGTCATATTCCAACTTTTTGCAATTGCTTCATTATACCCCTCCATATCTATAACCTTGTTGATGAATTTAAATCTATGTTGTTTCTTTTTCACCTCCTCATCTTCTTTAATACACAGAAGGCAATGGTCTGAAACACCTGGCTCCATCACATACAATGTCCTTTGCATATTTTGGTGAACCCACTCCACGTTTGCAATGACCCTGTCAATACGAGAATAAATTGCACCTTCCGAATGTTTATTATACCAAGTGTATCTATCTCCTTGGTTTTGAATTTCGAACAGGCCACAAATCTCCATCATGTTGTTTAGATCCTTATACTCATATTCTTTGATCTCCTTTCCTCCGATTCTGTCTTGAGTATTCAGTACGTTGTTGTAATCTCTCATCACACTCCATGGTCCGTGTTGATTCTTTCCAACTCTTTCTATATCCTTCCAAAGCACTTTCCTATCTTCTAGTTGGTTAGATGCATATACTGCAGTTAACCGATTCCTAAAGTTTCCCTTTGTATCATAAACTCCACAATGTATGAACTGTGTTGTGCTAGTTATCTTCTTTATCTCCACTCTATCGGTATCCCATAGTATCCATACCCTTCCATTTTCATGATCAGAGTAATTGTCCACATAGGCCCAATTTTTGCCTAACATATTTCGAACTCTCTCTGCATTTTTCTGTTCCACCCTAGTCTCCAACAATATTGCTATCTCAGGATTTAGCCTCGAGAGACGGGAGCCAATCTCTCTATTCCTGGCTTTTTTATTGAGCCCCCTTATATTCCATGATATACACTACGCCAAACAAGGGAAAAGAGGGCACTTTTTTTGGCCTATGACAGCGCTTAAAAGCGTCGTCTAAGCCAGCGCTGTCGTAGGTAAAGACAACGCTTTTTTATTTATGAAAAAGCGCTCTCTAAAATGGGACTTTAGACAGCGCTTTTTAAAAGCGCTGTCTAATGTATATGGAAATGATTTTTTTAATATAACTTTAGAGAGCGCTTTTTCCCTAAAAGCGCTCTCTAAATAGGATTTTAGTGTGCGCTTTTTTCTTAAAAGCGCTCTCTAAAGTATACCTATAATTTTATTGATTTTTTTCCTATAACTTTATAAAGCGCTTTTTCCTCAAAAGCGCTCTCTTTTGTCTACGTATAATTTTAAAGATTTTTTTAAAAAATCCCATTTTAACCATTTTTGTTTATGCAGAAACCTGCATAGTTTCAAACCTGCATTTCTTATAGAATTTCTTGCAACAACAGAATTCTTTACATTTCAATAAATAGAATTCTTGAACAACAGAATTCATATACATTTCAATAAACACAGAATTTCCTTCAATTCACAAAACTAGAATTTACAACAGAATTGAATTTACTACAGAATTTTCTTATATTCACAAAACTAAAATTTACATTCCCAAAACTATACATTCAATAAATTTTGTTTATAAGAAAGAATTTGCACAATTCATCCGTAATATAATTCAATTGTTTCCTTGTGTAAGAAGAACACGCCATATCTTCGAAATACTACATAACAAAACAAAATACGCATTATTTAGTTAAAAATAATAAATTATATGACATATCCGATAAATATTAAAATAAATCCTAAGTTATAAAACCATGCATACCCTTTTAGGAATCTCCAATTGGTCCATTTGAATGATTTCTCTCATGAACCTCAAAACGAAGTACCCGCAGTCTATGCCATTACGCTGACGAGGGCACTACACATAGACAAATAAATAAGATATAATATATAGATGTTTTGTGTTATTAAGTAGCATCACTAATAAGCAATATTGTGAAAATTAATATACCTCCACTTTGACCCATGTAATATTGGTTGACCTAGCCCGTGCTACTCGAGTCTCTCTTTGTGCACGGTATAGTAGTATAGCTCTATAAAAGAAAAACGTAAACTTAGAACAATGTCACAGAAATAATTAGATATACAAATACACACGAATATTACGAACAGTCTCACTTACGTGTCAACCACATCCTTCATATTCTGATATGTGGACCAATCAGTATCCAATGAATTAAGATAATAGACCACTTCTGTAATAGGATTAATTGCAACCAACAACCAGTGTCCACTATAAAGTATAACAAAAGTTTAGATGGATAATTTGTACGCAAAAGATACAAATTAAAGATTAGAATGAAATTATAATGAAAATCTTACCCGTTTCCAGTATTATACGGTAAAAGAAACAGACATTCTGTGGTGCTGGCCGTAAATCGCTCAAGTAAGTGGTCTCTTACGTCAATTGCATTCATACCAATTCTCGGTGCATTCACAAGGCTGCAAGAGAAGAAACGGAATTTGTTTGACAAATTCGTCCCCCGCAAGAATTTTTCATACATGCACCTTAAATAAAAACATAATAAACATTAGACTATTATCATTGAAATGTGTAAATAAATTGTTCAACTAAATAAATAATAGATTGACTGGAGTACCAGATGTATGAATGCATAACACCGATGCCTAATTCAGTATGATTCAGAACCTGCTCCATGTCCTCTTTTCCGATTATCTCGGAATGAGGAAAACCAAAAACACCTTCGTCCATGTTGATTTGACGAATAGCACCTTGCATTAAATCTGACATTTCCAAAAGTGTTCCTAGACACGTCTGAAAGTGAGGTATACTTTTTTCCTTTACGGTCCTTGTAGGAGCTTTTTTCTTGCCGGTCTGTTGGGAAGGTTAAGCAGTAACCTAACAATCATATAAGTTAGGTAAAGTAGAAAATCATGAATTTGGATAATTGAATAACACTTAAAAGCTACCTCTCTGTGTGATTCAACAGACTCGTTTTGCAGCAAAACCCCTTTATTCTTTGCTGCGTGTTTTGTAGGAGTCTAACATTACCATGAAAAAAAATGTAAGTAATGGTTCAGAATGATTTTCATAATCGTTCAGAATTGACATTTGAATACTAAGAGATTCTTAATGGTTTTCAACATACCTCATCACCTATGAAAATGAGGTCTAACGGCCATGCAACAAACGAACCTATTGCATCCCACAGCAATGTAACCTCTGAAACCGAGTCTGGTATCGGTAGTAACACATCCGTATCTAAAGCGATATCAACCGACACTTTCAGATAACCTTGTGGGAGCGGATGATGGTGAAGTAACGCTCCCGCAATGTTATGCACTTTTCCCTTGCCAACCATGCGATAAGTCGAAAACGACAAATACAGCCGGCAAGATGAAATGCCCTGAAGCAATAATAAATATGTAACTGTTAATATGTATAAAGGTCAAATAAAATAAATGTGTTAATTATGTACTAATTACCTCGGGAATTTTAATTGGAGAATTGATACTAGCTTTGTCACTAGCATCTTTCAAACTGGAACCACGCCTTTCCGCCTCATATCTCTCTTTATCCTGCTCCAATGCTTGGATTTTCGCTTGTAGTGTCATCATAGTTTGCATGATTTCTTGGTTGGTGGGATTTTTTTCTTTGGTTGCTTATACAAGGATGATGGAGTCACACCAAATCCTTTACCTCTCACCCGACCGGGATACTCAGGAGCATTTAGTACTCGACTAAGAATGCTCCTGCAATCAGCCTCATCTGCGGGTATGGATTTAGATATATTCTCCTGAAATTCATTGACATATCGAAAATAATTAGTGGGGATTAAAAATTAATTATAATTTAATAAAATTTCAAATAACTTTGAGACATAATGTTATACTTACACATTCTTCATAAACATGTTGAACATCTTCTGTAACAGCTCCACTCTTACCCACGCGAGCTTCCTTCCACAAAACATGGTCCGGAAGTGATGATTCTTCACTTTTAGACTCTTCTAACTACACATTTAGATATGTACTAATTTCATCAATTATAACACAATACTACAATTAATAAAATCATAGCATTAATATATATACTTACCAATTTTTGTTGTAACCATGCATATCCCAAACGCCCTTTTTTGTATGGATACGCGGGCTTTGATGCTCTTTCGCGGTTAATGGCACTCAATTTCTGGATAAACAAGTTTAAGTCATATCAAAACAAACTAATGAAACAAATATATAACACAATCAATAGACATGACAAGATAACATTACATTGAATTCTTTGGTTTTCCGTTTGTCTACAAAAAGGCTCCATTCTTCCGGTGTAATCAAATCCGCATACAACGGTGGAAGTTCTCCTTCAACAAATTTTTTGTCTTCGTCCCTAAGATACTTGTTTGATAACAAGGCTCTAAACCCTCTGTGTCTCTTTCCGGCCAATTGAAGACAATAATTTTTCCGGGTTTCTTCAATATTAAAGGACCTCTACAAAAAAACATACACATATAAACATAAAGTGTGTTAGTATAAGTAAATTAAAGACTTAATCGTCAACAAAAATCTAATAACATCAATCATATTTGGTAAGTACCTCTATCTCGGTCCATATCTTTTCTTTACCGGCATCCAACGCTTTACTCCTCCAATTATCGCAAGTGATTGGAATATGCTGACGGACGAGTGAACCAATGTATGAAGCCAACATTGAACCGTTAGGCTCAACTAGTTGGTTCTGTTGACTCCAATGTACATCAAATCTCATCCCCTTATCTCTAGCACGGATGATGCTCTTCATAATGGTTTTTCCTATTTTTATTTCATGTTCTACATTCGAAGCTTCATTCTGAGCTTCCTCTGAATCATGTGTCTCGTGGGTGTCTTCCTGGTTATTAGACATTTTACCTGTAAGAAAGCAACAACAGTCAAATACCAACATTTAAAAGCAACAAAAGAATAAGTTCACTAACTCTCTAGTATCAATAACATCAATCACATTTCCATTCGTATAATTAACCTAATTCTTTTTAGTATAATTAACCACTCCTAACATTAGCTTAGTTGCAATTCAATAACATCAATCACATTTCCATTATGCTAACAAATCCATTTCAATCACTAACAGTTCTGTTTCAAATTACAAGCATGCCATAGCTCAATTAAGTCACCACATTATCATTCTAATATCATTTCCACTATGCATCCAAGCATAACTAACACCAAAATCCACACAATACCAGTTCAATACTACAACAATAATTTAAATTCATATCTTCGAAACTAGAATATGTCCATAAGAATGTATCAGAAAAAACATTGATCCAGACTGTATGGGATCGATCATATGCATATTCATGAAGAAGAATTGAGGTTCTTTAAATGGTTCTGATTAATTCCATGCAGAAAGAGAGCAAATGAGGGAGAAATGATTCTTTTTGAAGCACTAACTCAATTATTCAGTGCAGGCAATTATATAAGTATAAACCACAAATAAAGTTTCAATTAATAATAATATAATATGATACGAGCCAATAAGTCTATAATCCAAAATTACAAAATGGACTTTTATTCTTTACAACAGCAATAGAATCTACATTTCAATTTGGCCAATCAAAAGCTCAAATTCATACCTTCAACCATATAGACTTGTAGAGGGCTTTTGATTATTTTTAACTTTTTAAAAATAAATGTGAATTTTCTTTCTAACCGTTTCGTCTCTTATTCAACAAATAAGGTCTAAAGTTTCAGACTAAAGTGAAGTCTTTCGTTTTGTTGGCAACAACAACAGTAACAACAGTAACATGCAATAAAAATAACAGTCTAGTTTAAACATCAACAACAACAACAAAAATAGTTTAAAAAAAAGAAGAAGTTGCAGTAGAAGTAACAACGAACAACGAACAGCAACAACGAACAACAGTAACATGCAACAACGAACAATGTACCTCTTCTTCGTCACGACGGCAGCAAAACGACGGCAGCAGTGGTCACGACAATGAACCATGGCAGCAGAAGGACGGAAAATCAAGCTCTTGAACGACGGCAGCAAAGGGTCGAGAGAAGAAAGAGAGCAAGGGTCGAGAGAAGAAAATGATTAGAACCAGTTTCAGACAATTAAATAAAATGTGTTTTATATTTTAATTAATAAATGACCTTAGAGGGCGCTTTCCTTAAAAAGCGCTTTCTAAAGTGAGGTGACTTAGAGGGCGCTTTTCAAAAGCGCTTTCTAAAGGCTATTTTTAGAAGCCTTGTCAAAAAAACTAAAAATGAGTCTGGGGCGAGGGGGATTCGAACCCCAGACTCAAAGCATGGCAAACACTTAAACAAACCTCCTGGACCAGCGGTACTACGCCCTCATCCATTGTTTATTCTCACTCTATAAATATATATTTTAAATAAGTTAAAATGTTTGTATTTAAAATAAATTAAAATATAATTTAATATGATTTAAATATATTAAATATAGTTTGATATATTAATATAATTTAAAGTACATTTTAAATTATATATTAATATAATTTATATATATTAAATATAATTTCAATATATTACATATAATTTGATATATTAATATAATTTAATATCTATTTTAAATTATATATTAATATAATTTATATATATTAAATATAATTTCAATAAGTTAAAATGTTTGTATTTAAAACATATATATTTAAATATTTTATTTGAATAATTTAAAATATAATTTAAAATAAATTAAAATATAATTTAAAATAAATTAAAATATAATTTAAAATAAATTAAAATATAATTTAATATAATTTAAATATATTAAATATAATTTGATATATTAATATAATTTAAAGTATATTTTATATTATATATTAATATAATTTATATATATTAAACTTAATTTAAATAAGTTAAAATGTTTGTATTTAAAACATATATATTTAAATATATTATTTGAATAATTTAAAATATAATTTAAATTAAATTAAAATATAATTTAAATATATTAAATATAATTTGATATATTAATATAATTTAAAGTATATTTTAAATTAATATATTTTAAATTATATATTAATATAATTTATATATATTAAATATAATTTAAATAAGTTAAAATGTTTGTATTTAAAACATATATATTTAAATATATTATTTGAATAATTAAAAATATAATTTAAAATAAATTAAAATATAATTTAATATAATTTAAATATATTAAATATAATTTGATATATTAATATAATTTAAAGTATATTTTAAATTATATATTAATATAATTTATATATATTAAATATAATTTAAATAAGTTAAAATATATAATTTAAATATATTAAATATAATTTGATATATTAATATAATTTAAAATTCCTTTCCCTACCTAAAGGGCGTGGGTTCGACCCCCACTTTTGCCATTTTTTGTGATTCTTGATGTTTTTCAGTGTAATTAGTAAATGACTTTAGAGGGCGCTTTTTCTTAGAAAGCGCTTTCTAAAGTGAAAAGAAATTGAGCCCTATTAGAGCGCTTTCTGAAAGCGCTTTCTAAGGTGGCCTTTAGAAAGCGCTTTTTAAAGGCGCTCTCTAAAGTGATACCTATAGCAGCGCTTTTTGGAAAGCGCTGTATAAGGTGGCACTCTTTTACATTCTTTTACAGCGCTTTTTGGAAAGCGCTTTCTAAAGCCTTTCTTTTAAGGCACTTTTTTTTAGCGATATTTTTTTATTCTTTTTAGCAGCGCTTTTGCATAAAAGCGCTGTCTTTTTGGTGCTGTCTAATGTAATTTTTGGCGTAGTGATAATCATGGGTCTCCCCCAGGAGTTGCTTTCGGGTCCTTCCAAACACTGAAAGCACTGAAGCCATTAGAGCAGAAAAGATTGTTTACCTGTTTGCTATTGTCAACCTTCTTTCCCGTATCTCTATTTTTCCGATTAATTGTTTTCCATTGCTTGTCTACCAGTGGTGTTATCATCCCTACCGCAACTACATTATTCTCTTGTTCACCTGCACTTTCTTTTTCTGTTGTTTCTATATCCCTGTTGTTCCCAACTCTATTTTCATCTTGCTTTGGTTTTGGCCTCCATTGCTTAACCGGTATCCTGTTCTCATTGCAAACATGTCCTATTTTTTGGCAACTTTCACAGAATTTGGGCCACCACTCATATTCCACCCTTTGTTTCCTCTTGTTCCCTTCATGATCCTTTATGGTTACTTCCTCGCATAGTTTCTGTGTGGCATCCACCTCCACCAATATACGGGCATATGTGACTCTGAGTTTCCCCGTTGTGCATTCATCCGTAAACAGAGGGTTGCCTATCGCGCTACCAATTTTTCCAAGGCTGCTCGCCACCCACAGATGCAGTGGCAGATGTGGTAGTTTCACCCAGATTGGGACTGTTCTTAGCATGTCTCTTTCCATTGAAAAATCTTGTCTCCACTCCATAATAATCATAGGCCTGTTGTGAATTGTGTATGGTCCATTCATCATAATTGCATCTCTATCCTTCTTTGATTTGAACTTTAGGATGAAATATCCTTCATCGTTATAATACATTTCCGGAAGCGCCACAAAATTCCATGATCGGATCATGTAATTTTTTACAGCATTCATGCTTAGGTTGGTGCCAATCACATACATTATCAGAGCCGTGTCCCAGAAACGTACCTCAGAGGCTATGTTTTCTTCTTCGATCTCCACTTCCACTTGTCCTTCCACAATTTTTGGAGCCACATATTGGATTTGCATACCATTCAAAGTATTACGATTGCCACGAATGACATCAACCCAGAGTGCCTCCTTCCCATCGTTGGTTTTCCCAGATTCAGTTGTAATTGCTTTTTTAGGGTTTTCTGTACCAATTTGTTCCTCCTTTTCTTTTATCCTCTTCGCTTCTTCGACTTCTGGTTCAAATTGCTCCATCTGTTCAACATTCCCATCACAAGTCTCCCCATCGTTACTGTGTTGGTTGCTTGGCCCCGGCGATTGGGATGCCTTCTTCTTCGGCCTTCATCTTACAAATATTATTAACTATTTTTTAATCCGTAAAAAAATCTTAAAAGATAGTAGTATGTATCAAAATAAAAACGTTAAATAATTTATGCAACCTTGCTAGAGAATTGTAGTACCAATAGAAAATATATGATGTAATTTACGACGGACCCTACCAATAAGCTAATAGGTTGTTTAGTATTTTAATAGATAATTTTGTTGTGCACACTACAATAGCATGCACATGGTCAATCACTAATAAATGTCATAATATTTTTAAAGTTGGACAATATAATTGAATTTTATTATAATTTACTCATACTAATAAATGAGTGATGTTTGACACATAGAGATAATGATGACTAAATATATAATAATGTTAAGAATTTCATGAAAATCCCATATGTCAAATAACACAATTGAGATAATGTTGTATCGCAAAAAATATTATATTTTATATAACAATTAAGTTACATTTTTTAATACCATTAAAAAAATAAATCAATTTAAATGCATATTTATAAAACTAATTAATATATAATTATAAAAGATGACAATATTTAAGGTAATAATGCTAAAAGAGTAATGGATATAAATTAAGAAATTAAAGTTTAACATAAAATAAATATTTTTTATAATAGAAAAAAAAGTCATATAAAAGCTAATTGATAATTATATACATTATTTTTATTAGATAGGATTTATAAAAATGATTTTTTATAACATTATTTTTACTTAGTTAGAAGAAAATGTTTATTTCTCTATGAAAATGATTTTTTGATAAATTTATTTTGTTGATAAATTAAATAAAAAAAACAGGAAACATTGTTTACAATTAGTGTAATATTAGGGAAAAATTGAAACTCTATAATTAGTGTCATATTAAAAAAAATGTGAAACTCAATATCTCTTATTAATTATAAATGATTATCCATCAATTCAATTTATAACTCTATAAACAGTACATATTAAAAATTTTAAAACCTTAATCTTTTACTAATTAATATAAATATTTATCTTGCAATCAAAATTATAGAGCATTTATTTCTTATTATTATTATTATTATTTTCCAATGTCTGACAATTCAATATCCTGTCTAATGATGTTTTTCACTTCATTTATTTTTTCATTTAAATTTTCTCTTTTCTGTTATGTAATTTGTTATATATATATATATATATATATATATATATATATATATATATATATATATATATATATATATATATTAAATTAAGATAATATTATTATTTTGTTCAAAAAAATATTTTATTATATTATTATATATTCTATTTCTTAATATTTTCTAATTTATTTTTATTGAAAATTTATTATAATTTTAAATTAAGATAATATTATTATTTTCTTAAAAAATATTTTATCTTAAGTTAAAAATAAATTTGAATTATTTATCTTCATTCTAAAAATTCATTTACATGTATAAAGTATTTGTTATTATACAAGTCACACAAAAAATAAAAACTATAAAATAATCATATAAAAACTATAAAATAATCATATAATAATGTTGTTTTGGTAATCATAAATATTTATGAATGGTTTATATTAACATATAATTTCAATATCATTTAATTCATATATTACTCATGTGTTTTGGTATAATATCTTTTTGATTATATATATTAAGAATTTATGATCATACATTTAATTTTATATTATTTATTCTACATTTAACTATTTATAATACTAAATTTTATAATTTTATTATATTATAATATATTCTATTCTTAGTGATCGT
Organism: Lathyrus tuberosus; assembly: GCA_022829125.1. Lineage (NCBI taxonomy): Eukaryota > Viridiplantae > Streptophyta > Magnoliopsida > Fabales > Fabaceae > Lathyrus > Lathyrus tuberosus. Next base: position 828,904 of record JALAZF010000274.1, on the reverse strand, counting down.
ACCTGGATCAGACAGTTACTGGTGGCCACCGACGTTTGTCGAACTCTGGCTCCGGTGAGATTGAAGGACGGCCGGGGGGGGGGGGGGTGGGGGGGGTGTACCTACAAGGTACTCCGACGCTCAAGTGAGAGAGTGCACAGAATATCAGCAAGTACAGGGAAGAGAGTAAGAAAATGTGTCTACCTGACCCTCCAAAGTGAGAGGGTATTTATAGAGAGCCCCCAGCGCGGGGCCAACGGTTATCAGCAATGGGCTGGATCAGCTAGGCTCACTACCAATAACTGCTAGGGCTTACGTGTAGTAGTGAAGACCAGCACGTGGTCTTCGCCCTAGAGTAACTGCTCCTAGATTTCTGGAAGTAGGGCAGACCGAATCCTTCGGAAGTGGGAGGTTACTTGGAACGTGTCCACGTGGTATGGACCGTTAGATACTCCTCGCGGGGAGGAGCCTTCTGTGTCGAGGACCTATCAAGCCCGTAGAACGGACATGGCCTCGGGAGGAGGAACCATGTCTGTCGAGGAGCGATGTGTGGCGTTCTCGCGGGGAGAAGCTGATATGTCGGGGAGGTACCTCTCAGCAGGGGTGCGAGGTCCTCCTTTTGGGGAGGTCCTCCTGTCCCATGTGCCCGACACTGTAAAGTACCAGTGGAAACGGTGGCTTGCTCGTGGCAGTCAAGAGCCCCGCAGAAGGGTCTTATTGGGCCTCTCCAGGCTGTATGGGTGTGGCCTGCTCGGCTGTTGGGTAGCCTCGGCCCAGTCCAAAACGGGAGCCCCCCAAGTCGTTGCTCTGAGGTGTCAGAGTAATGACTTAAGGGTTATTGACATGTCGAGGATACGCCAAAAGAGGAACCGAGGAGGTCGTTCCCGTGCGCGAAGTTCCTTCGGTCGGATGAAAGTCAGGCATCGGACAATTGTGTCCGATCGTATAGTCGGGGAGATGAAGGGTTTCAGATTCGAAGCGTTGGGGAAAACCGAAACGACACGCGTGGGGAGATGAGCGGTTGCATGTGTGCCACGTGTTGCCTGTCATCATTACCTAGGGAGGCTAGGGCGGCTGGCTAGGGTAGTTCACTCGAGTGCCCTAAGTCCCTCGAGTTCCGCGAGAACCGCCTATAAAAACTTCTCCCCTCGTTCATTTACCATTTTTCCGTTTCTCTCTCAACGATCTCGCTCCTTCTCTCTCTATCTCCCGCAGCCGCATACGCCGCCGTCTACTGCCGGAACTCCGTGCCGAAATTCCTTCTCCCTCCGTCTACAGCAGCTTTCGCCACCGTCAAGTGCCGGAAACTCCTTTCCGGAAACCTAAACCGTCGCTTCTAAGGTATTTTCCCAAAACTGACCTTTTTCTTGCATTTCCTTTCAATTTCAACCGGTGTATTGCATCTTCTTGGCGAACTGATGAAGTTCCCATGAGAAACGAAAAGATTCCTGGCGAATACGGCGGGAATCTATAGTTGTTGAGAGAGAGAGTGAGAAGAAGTTCGCTCGCTTTTGATGAATATCTCGGGGACCAGGGGATGAACATGTCGGGGACACGTTGAATGTCTCGGGGTCCCTGATAATTACCCTTTTTGTTAGTGTCGCGGGAACACGGGGGCAGAATCTTCCGGGGAGGCGATGAGTTCCCCGGTGAACATGTTGATCCTTGCCCGGTTATGTCGGGGAACCGAGAGAGCCTTGCCCCTTCCTCGCCCGTTCGCTTGAACAGCGGTGGAGGGGTGAATTTGATACGACCCATCGAATTCACCTTTTCCTTCTGCTTTTCAGGTAAATGGACGATTTGGCTGCGAAGGTGGCCATAGGATCATTCGAGGAAGACGACCAACCCGAATCCCCTATGGCGCACATGGCTTTCGCACAAGAGCGCCCGCTCGAGGAGTGGGTCTGCGATGAATCCTTAGAGATGTCGTCCATCTTTGTCTACCCAGACGTGGACGACGAGTTCTGCACCGTCGAGCATAGGCTCATCGGGTCTGGCAAATCTTGGAAGGTTTTCCGCCCAGAGGAGCATCATCGGATATGTTCGCCGTTCCGGGGAATGCGCATCCCGCTATATGAATTCACGTTCGACCAGGCGGGGTGGAGGCTGCCCTTCACAGATTTACAAGAGGGGATCTTCGACTGGTTGAAGTTGGCCCCTTCGCAGATTCATCCGAACTCGCTGGCCTTCATCCGGGCCTTCGAGCTCGTATGTAAGTACTTGCAGATAGTTCCGACCGTGTCCCTCTTCTTTCGGATATTCCACCTTCAGAGGCCGTCGGCCGGTGGACGACACGGATGGGTGTCCTTCAAGCAGAGCAAAGCTCTGTTCCACACGTATCTGGATTCCATCCGAGACTTCAAGTTCCGCTACTACTTCATGAAGCCGGTCACCTTCGGGGCTATACACTATTGTACCGGAAAGTTACCCGGGAGGTCGACGGTGTCCCCGAGGAGGTTCTGGAGCCGAGGTTCCCCCTATACTGGACGGAGGAACACTTTAAAAAGGGGGTTGACAAATACAAGGTGAGGCATAAATAGCTGGACGTCGACGATCGGGAAGCTTACGACAAAATCGTCGCGTTCGTCGAGAGCTTCACCGAGGCTCAGCACGAAACGCTGGACGACCAGCCTATAACGGGAGTAGACGGGCAGGTGAAGAAACAACGCCGTTTGATCAATACCCGTGCTCTGCTCGAGACATTCTCCGACGAAGAAGCAGTCGAGCTATTAGGTGGTGAAAACGTCCACGATCTTATTCTTCCTCGCGTACGTGTACCTCGCCTTACTAATGTTTTTTGTTTTCTTTTTGCAGGAAAAATGGCGCTGAGCCGAGGAGAGACTTAAAAAGTTGAAGGCAAAAAGGGCTTGGGAAGAGCAGGCTCGGGGAGAAGCATCTCGTTCAAAGGGCCAAGACATCGCTTCTTCTGGGGTCGTGCCTGAGGGTGTTTCCTCCGCCGCGATGCCCGAGGGATCCAGCCAATCTCAGCCGGCTGCGACCGTATCGGGGGTTTCGGGCATGCGGACACCTCCTGCTGGGAGCTAGTCTCCGGGTGCTCAAGGGACGCCGAAACGACAACGGGTCTCGCATGCAGAGATCGTCGACCTGGGTGGTGAAGACAGTCCCCCGCCTCCTTCCAGCTTTGACCTCCCACCGTGCCATCAAATGCCCCGCTTCTTCTCCGAGGTCATCTATTCTCGCGTCCCTCCCTCTGAAGTCCAAGCTGTGCTGGGGGTCGCTGCAGAAGCGAGGAGGAAAACAATCTTCGAGGACCTGTCTGCGGTCATGCGGCTTTGCTCGACTGCCATTGTCCTGAATGATGAGACTCGCCCCGCCGCTGAACTTTCTCAAATGCAAGAAAAGCTCAAGAAATTGGATGCTGAGATGCTCGACCTGCGCAAAGAGTTGAAGAATGCAGGGACCTGAACAAAGAACAAAGCGAGCAGCAGCAGCAGGCTGAGACCAAGCTAAAGAAAGTTGAGGAAGTGGAGAGAGGCCACCTTGCCCGGATCGCCGAGCTGGAGGCAGAGGAGAAGCGAGTCAAGGAGAGGGTCGCCGAGTTAGAGGATGCTGTGCGGCCAGCTGAAGGCGAAACCGAAGAGGACAGGCTCCTAACCACTCGAGCAGCGCTGGTGGCCCAACTCAGGAAACTCGAGCAGGATCTCCGGCTAGCCGAGGATGACGCTCTTGAAACTGCGGGCATAGGGTTCCGAAGTGCCGTGGCTCAGCTTCGGGTTCTCAACCCCGACCTCGTCACCGAAGGGATTGACCCCGGCGCTGAGGTGGTGGATGGCCAGATCGTGCAGCCTATGCGGGAGAATGAAATTCATGTGCATGAGGAGCCCGACGAGACCGCAGCTGAGTAGGCTTTTTATCTTTGTTTTGGTCGGCCTGCGAGCCGTTTTCTTTGTAATGATTCGTGCCCGGCATGTGTGCCAGAGGCTTTTTGACATTTCTGTAATACTTGTTTTGTAATATTCGTACACTGGGCTTTTGCTCGTTTTAATGTACTCTTGTTTACTTTCCAGTATTATTTGCACGTTCTGAATTGTGTGTGATGTGTTATTTGTTATACTTTATTTTTTCCTAAGTAATAAGGCTTTGGGATTTGCTCGACCTTGATAGTCCCTAACCGCGTGGAGAGCTGGTCGGGCGGCCGGAGGCGTACTCCGACCTTCAACGAGGCTAAGAGTTCGATTGAGGTCCTAGCCTCGTGGCATGAACTTCCCATCGCGAGCTGGGTGTTTTGCCCGGTTGGTACGACGACGGTGGGCCTCGATCGAGGTATCCCCGTCGGATCAAAGGTCCTCGCGCACACACAACGCGGTCTCTGATCGTCGTGTTCTTATAGGGGTGTCGCGTTTGTACCCTAGCGCGTCCCCGTAATCGCAGTGCTAGTGAGCCGCGGGCAGTGTTTAACTGTAATATTATTTTAGCTTTTCAGCGTTCCACGGTCGAGCAAGTTCTTCCTCGTGCAGGTTTTCGAGGAAGTAGGATCCCGTCCCCGTTTTTCTGCGGACGCGGTACGGGCCCTCCCAGTTCGCGGCGAGTTTGCCTTCTCGCGAGTCCTTCTGGTTCCTGCGTAGGACGAGGGTGCCGACCTGAAACTCACGTTTGATAACTTTGTCGTTATAAAGTAGCGTTATTTTTTTTTTAAGTGAAGCTTCTCGGAGAGAAGCGCCCGAGTGTGTTTCCTCGACGAAGTCGAGCTCTTCTCTCAAGGCTTCATCGTTTGCGTCCCCGTCGAGGGGGGCTTCCGTCCTCCTCGAGGGTTCCCTGATCTCCACGGGGATCACTGCTTCCGTTCCGTAGGTCAAACGGAAAGGGGTCTCCCCGGTCGTGGAGTGTGGGGTTGTTCGGTAGGCCCAGAGGACGCTGTGTAGCTCCTCGACCCATCTTTGTTTGGCGTCGCCCAGTCGGCGTCTTAATCCCCGAAGGATCACTCTATTCTCCGCCTCAGCCTGCCCGTTCGTTTAAGGGTGCTCGACCGACGTGAAGTGCTGCTTCTTGCCTAGTTTTGTGACGAAGTCCTGGAAGTTCCTGTCGGTGAACTGGGTTCCGTTGTCGGTGACAATGGCTTGAGGCACTCCGAACCGGGTGAGGATGTTTCTTTTGTAGAAGCGTAGTATGTTGAAGGCAGTGATTTTGGCCAACGCTTCTGCTTCAATCCACTTCGTGAAGTAATCCACCCCGACGATGAGGTATTTGTTTTGATACGATCCCTAGACGAAAGGTCCGAGGATATCCATCCCCCACCATGCGAACGGCCACGGGGAGGATAGCGATGTGAGCTCACTAGGAGGAGCGAGGTGCATGTCCCCGTGCCCCTGGCATTTATCGCACTTTTTGACGTGCTCCTTGGCGTCTTGTTGCATGGTGGGCCAATAATATCCCGTCCGGAGCGCCTTACGAGCTAGCGATCGTCCGCCGAGGTGCTGTGCGTTGATTCCCTCGTGGATCTCTTGGAGTATGTCGGGGACCTTGGTCTCCTCGACGCATCTGAGGAGGGGAATAGAGAACCCCCGATGGTATAGCTTGTCCTCGACTATGGTGTACGAGCATGCCCGCCTCTTGACCATTCCTGCCTCTTTGGGGTCTTCGGGCAGTTTTCCTGTCATCAGGTATTCGTATACCGGGGTCATCCAGCCCCTGCTATCCCCTATGGCGTTGATGTCCGAAACCATGACTGGTTTGTCAATGCTTGGGCGGGAAAGCACTTCCTGTATGACGGACTTGTTCCCGCCTTTCTTTTTCGTGCTCGCCAATTTTGACAGGACATCCGCTCGGGCATTATGCTCCCGGGGGATGTGAGTTACTTCCGCCGAGGTGAACTTTTTCATCTTCTCTTTTACTAAGGCCAAGTATTCTATGAGGCTGTCGTTCTTGGCTTGGTACTCTCCTCGGACTTGCGAGGCTACGAGCTGAGAATCGGTGAAAAGTTTGATCTCTTTGACGCCAAGGTCCTCGGCCAGCCTGAGTCCCGCGAGGAAGGGCACGTATTCGGCTTGGTTGTTCGAAGTCGGGAAGGATAGTTTGAGGGACACCTCGATCAGGATTCCTTCCTCGTTTTCGAGGATGATTCCTGCCCCGCTTCCCTTCGGGCTGGATGCTCCGTCGACATAGATTGTCCATTTCTGCGACCCGTTGGTCGAGGGTTCCGGGGCGGTCATCTCTGCTACAAAGTCGACCAGTACCTGTGCCTTCAGGGCTTTCCTCCCTTCATATCGGATGTCGAATTCAGCTAGCTCGAGTGACCACCTGAGCATCCTCCCCGCCATGTTCGGTCGTCCGAGGAGCTGCCTGATAGGTTGTTCGGTCCTTACGATGACGGTATGGGCGAGGAAGTAGTGGCGTAGCCTTCTGGCCGCGGTGACGAGGCCTAGTGCGACTTTCTCGGTCTGCTGATATCTGAGCTCGGGGCCTTGGAGGGCTTTTCTCGTGAAGTAAATTGGCTTCTGCCCGTCCGAGGTTTCCCGAATGAGGACGGCGCTGACTGCTTCGCTCGTGATCGCAAGATATTAGAAGAGTGTTTCCCCGTTCTCAGGCCGTGAGAGGACCGGGGGTTGCGACAGGACTTGTTTCAAGTGTGCGAGTGCTCGTTCGCATTCCTCGCTCCAATCAAACTCCGCTTTTTGTCGAAGAAGTTTGAAAAAGGGGAGTGCGTACTGTGCGAATTTGGCGACGAACCGGGAAAGGGCGGTGACCATCCCGTTCAATGATTGTATTGACTTCTTCGAGTCCGGAGTAGGGAGCTCGGAGAAAGCCCTACACTTGTCGGGGTTTGCCTCGATTCCTCGTTCCGTGAGGTAAAATCCGAGGAACTTTCCTGTCCAGACGCCGAAGGTGCATTTGTCAGGGTTAAACCTCATGCGGCACCTCCTCGTCGTGTCGAACACCTTCTTGAGGTGCGCGGCGTGGTCGACTTCTTCTGCAGACTTGACGATCATGTCGTCCATGTAGACTTCGAGCATGTCGCCGATTTCAGTCCGGAAAACCTTGTTCATCATCCGTTGGTAGGTCGCACCGGCATTCTTCAGACCGAAGGGCATTACATTGTAATAGTATTTGCCCGACGCGGTCATGAAGGCCGTGTGTTGTTTGCCGACCTTGTCCATGGGAATTTGGTTGTATCCTGAGTAGGCGTCCATGAAAGATAGTAGTTTGTAACATGCAGAATTGTCGACCAGTTGGTCGATATTAGGCAAGGGATAACAGTCTTTCGGGAAAGCCCGGTTGAATTCAGTATAATCAATGCACATTCTCCATTTTCCATTATTTTTCTTAACAAGTACAACGTTGGACAGCCATGTCGTGTATTTGGCTTCCGAAATAAAATTTGCCTCTAGGAGGTCTTTTACAACTTTCACAGCAGCCTCCGCTTTCTCGGGAGACTGCTTGCGCCTACGTTGTGCTACGACCCTAGCGGCCGGATCTACCGCGAGCCAGGCATCTCGGATGCGCTCCACACGAAGAGGTCAGCATTCTCCCTCAGACATACTTTCAGCTGCTCTTTCGCCAGGTCGGGGATCCCGGCGCCGATCTTCACGTTGCGATCTGGATCGTCCCCGAGGGCCACGAGCTCGAAGTCTCCATCTGGGATGGGGCGCGCTGGGTGGAGAGGCTGCCCGTTGTTCTCTGCCTGGTGGTTGGGATCTTCGACTCTGTCTTCGTCGGGCTCGCGGGAGAACCTGCTGACGAGGTTGACCGCGTTGACGTGCGGGAGAGGTACCTGTTTGGTGTCCCGGGGTGGCTTGGCCACGACCTTAGGTTTGGGACCAATGGAACTTAGGCCCTTGACGGCGGCGTCGAAGCATCTTCTGGCCGCGTCGATGTCCCCGTGCATCGTCACTACTCGTCCCCTCCTCGTGTAGTACTTCATTTTGAGGTGGACCGTCGATGGGACCGCCGTGAGTTCAGCAAGGGTGGTCCTCCCGAGGATGCAGTTGTAAAGGGACGGGCATTCGACCACCAGGAAACGGATCTTCACCTGTCGGGCCGTGTCTTCGGCCCCGAACGTAACCATTAGTTCCATGTAACCCCACGGCCTGGTGGTGGTTCCATTGAACCCCTGTAGGTCTGACCCGACGTATGGGGTCAGATTCCCCTCATCCACCTGAAGGGTCCCGAACAAATGAGAATACATGATGTCGACCGAGCTCCCCTGGTCGACTAGGATTCTTCGGACGTCAAAGTTCGCCATTTGTGCCCTGATTAGGAGGGGAATAGTGGCGTTTGGTGCTCCCCCAGGGAGTTCCTCGAGGTAGAAGGTGATGGGATTGGAGTCTCCCCGCACTTTCTCGAGGGTGGTCGTTTTCGCCGATGTCGCGGATTCCAGTTCGTCAAACTTTCGTTTGATCGATCCAACCGACACTTTCCCGGGATCGCCTCCGGAGATGACCATTGCTTTGGGGAAGCCTTCCCAAGTACTGCGGGTAGTGACTGGGTCCTCTTCGGGGAAGGTCGCCCACATGTTGCGGATTGCCTCTTCGCCCTCGATGATTGGGGGGACGAAGAAGTCCTCGGGTCGAGTGACACTGAGGGCGACCTGAAGCTGATTGTCGCCGGGAGGAGGTGTTGCCTCCTCGACGTTCTATGCTTCCTTTGAACTGGGACGAGGAGGGTCATTCTTTTGGGTATATTTATTCAAGTGTCCCTCTTTAATGAGGATCTCGATGGCATCCTTGAGATGGATGCAGTCTTCGGTCACGTGCTCGTGGCTTCGTTGGAATCTGCAGTACTTAGACTTGTCAACGTTTGATTTGGGAGCAGCTGGCTTCGGGAAGCGAACCTCTCCTTTCACAAACTCAGAATTCTGGCAGTCCGAGAGGATCCGAGACCGGGGAGTGTTGAGCGGGGTGTATTCTGTGAATCAGCCAACTGGCCCGCGTTGTTCCCGAGGATCTCGGTTGCGGTTCTCTTTCTTCTTTTCTCCTCCCCGTCGGGGAGAAGCGTCATCATCTTTGTGGCCGCGGGGGCCTTCCCTACATCTCGTCTCAAGAGCGATCTGAGCTGCTTCCGTCTCCTCGAGTTCGATGTACTTCTGGGCTAGAGCGAGAAGGTCCTTGAGACACCGGGGCCTTCGGAGGCCTATGGATTTGGCAAAGTCAGATCCGGCGCGCAGTCCATGGATAATTAAGTATTTCTTCATGTCGTCGGTCGTATGGACCTCGACGGCTTCCTTGTTGAACCTCTCGATGTAGTTTCGGAGAGATTCGTTCCTCCCTTGGAAGATCTTTTCTAGGGCAGCCTCCGTCTTTGGGTGTCGACGAGACGCGGTGAAGTGTTTAGTAAGCGTTGCTTCAGTTGCTTCCATGACGTGATCGAACCAGGTTCCAGACCCTTATACCACGTCATGGCTCCCTTCCGCAAGGTGGTGGGGAACAGCCTGCACTTGATGGCTCCCCTGACGTTTCGAAACTCTCCACGTGATCGTCAGGGTCGGCCAGCCCGTCATAGGTCCCCAATGGTTGGGGTTTCTCCATGCCTGCAGGGATTGGGGCGTCCATGATTTCCCACGACAAAGGGGTCCTCTGGTCCTCGTCGTCGCTACCAGCCGGGGATCTCGAAGGTGATCGATGGTGCCGTGGAGGGGAGTTCCTCGAATGGTTCTTTGGTCTCTCTTCGGTCTGCTTGGACTTCTTGGAGGTGGTGGAGGCCCTGGGTTCCTTCCGAGGCAGGGAACGAGGGTGTTTCTGGGTGATCGTCGGCTGGGGGCACTCGAGACACGGTCGGCGACCCTGGCGTACTGGCGACAGGGTCCGAGAATCTTCGGAAGGGGTCCTTCGTGGGGAAGGAGAACGGCGCGGTGACGGGGGACGAGGATGTCTTCGCGGGGAAGATCGTTGTGCCCGTCCTTGCTCCAAGGCTTCAATTCTGGTGTTCTGCTGCGCGATCAACTGATTGGTCTGGTTGATCAATGCAAACAGGGCCACGGTGCTTGGGTCCGCATTGGGCGGCAGAGTAACTGGTTGGAGAATGGTTTGCTGGTCGTCCGCGCGGGCGGTGTTGTGGGTCACAACCTGGGAGTCCGGGGAGGCGGTCTTTCCGTCTCTTATGTCGCCTTCGCGCGCCATGGAGAATGATGGCGTCCTCACGGCGGCTCCCGTTCTCAAGTTGTGCGAGCACGGTGTCCAGAGCCTGGTTGACTGTCGGATTGGACATGTTGGTGATGAATGGAGGAAGCTTTGGTTTATCGAGCAGAAAAACAGGGAAGCTTATAGTTTCCCACAGACGGCGCCACTGATCGTACCTAGATCAGACAGTTACTGGTGGCCACCGACGTCTGTCGAACTCCGGCTCCGGTGAGGTTGAAGGACGGCCGGGGGGGGGGGGGGGGTGTACCTGCAAGGTACTCCGACACTCAAGTGAGAGTGTGCGTAGAATATCAGCAAGTACAGGGAAGAGAGTAATAAAATGTGTCTACCTGACCCTCCCAAGTGAGAGGGTATTTATAGAGAGCCCCCAGCGCGGGGCCAACGGTTATCAGCAATGGGCTGGATCATCTAGGCCCACTACCGATAACTGCTAGGGCTTACGTGTAGTAGTGAAGACCAGCACGTGGTCTTCGCCCTAGAGTAACTGCTCCTAGATTTCCGGAAGTAGGGAAAATCGAATCCTTCGGAAGTGGGAGGTTACTTGGAATGTGTTCACAAGGTACGGACCGTTAGATACTCCTCGCGGGGAGGAGCCTTCTGTGTCGAAGACCTATCAAGCCCGTAGAACGGACATGGCCTCGCGGGGAGGAACCATGTCTGTCGAGGAGTGATGTGTGGCGTTCTCGTGGGGAGAAGCTGATATGTCGGGGAGGTACCTCTCAGCAGGGGTGCGAGGTCCTCCTTTCGGGGAGGTCCTCCTGTCCCATGTGCCCGACACTGTAAAGTGCCAGGGGAAACGGTGGCTTGCTCGTGGCAGTCAAGAGCCCCGCAGAAGGGTCTTATTGGGCCTCCCCAGGCTGTATGGGTTGGGTCTGCTCGGCTGTTGGGCAGCCTCGGACCAGTCCAGAACACTTAGTATTTTACCTTTCAATATTCTGATATCTTTTTTATAAGTATAGTAATAATATTACTTTCTCTAAGTATAGTAATAATTTAATTTGATTAAATTCTTAATAATGAGAAAAAAATCATTTCCAATAATAGGAAATAAAATAATCATATTTGTAATAATTACATAATAAATAATTTTAAATAATTTTTTAAAATGATATCTTTAAATCAATGCAAAAGTTACAAAAAAAACACATAATTATATTGGTAAAAACATGATAAGTTATTGAGTCTAAGTTATTGAATCTAGAACAATAAGCTGCAGTGCTGCAATAGTTGCTTTAACAGACATGTAAGCAAAAAACAAAGTTTCATGACCCGCCATGCTTCCGAACCATAACCTGCATAAATAAACAAACACAATCCATCACATATTCAAATCCTTGTATTTCAATCCAGCATACATCCAAAAGCATCTCAATCTAATACTACATCAATTATGTCCAGCAAATAACCAGTAGAATTCACATTATGTCAAGTGAATACATGCAGTTCAGTAATGAGAGTCAATCAATTTCAGAATCAGATTCACTAACAAACTTCCATAACAGAATTTTCCTATTTTTTGAGTAGATTTTAGTGTGTTCTTATTTGCCATTAGGTACATATGGTGTGCAAGGATAAATCTAAGAGGAGACGTGGTTATAGCTCACGTGAGACTTATGAAATCTCTAAGGAATGGAAAAAGAGCTGATACAAATGTGTTAAAAGCCAAGTAGCCACCTCTGACCAAAACTCGAAACTACAAATTCTTAAAAACCAGAAACCTCTATTGATATAAATGTGTTACCTTACAATTGTGTTATACTTTCGGAGGGAATGACTCAACCTCATCATCCAATATATTCAGATGCACCAGCCGGTAATCCATTCAAACCTTATCGTTCTATCAGAATCTGCAACAACAAAGCCAACCAATTACCAATCCAATAAAATCATAAATTATATTATGCGTAAAAAAGGCACGTCATAACAAACCTTCTCTCCTGGAATGTCATCAATGAAAAAATAGTGAGTTCTATTTACAACCAGTTCGTTGGAAGAAACAGAATATGTCGCAGGAAAAAATAGTGCATAACCTACACTTTCAAACCACCAATTTCTCTTACTCCTAAAAACTCATTCATCAATTTACCATGAAAAAAAAATCAAAAATAAAACCGAGGAAGAAAAACAGTTACCGAAACGCACAAGGACAGACTTACATGTGGTGATAGTTGCGGATTCTAACGGAATCAGAGAAAATAGATTGATCATCGACGACACAAGCTAACTCGTAGCGGCCAAAAACAGACACACGCGAAGGACTATGTAGTGGCTGTGAGCGAGATTGAAGAAGTTCCTTCAAATACTCAATTGCATCCCCAAGAATTGAAGCCCTATCCATCCATCAAAGCAAAAAACATGTCAATTACTCAAATACCATAATCAGTATTTAATTATATAAACAAAATCACAACAACAACGATTCATGTCCTAACTACCATAATCCATAGATCCACCACAAATCACATCAACAAAATAACAAAATCAAAACTTTCAATTACCTAACTACCATAATCAGTATTTAATTATATAAACAATGATTCACATATCAAATTCTTTAAGCATCATAAATCATGAACACTCTAAGAACTTGAAAATTTGAAATTAAAGAGGCTGCAAAAGATTAAAACACTTACTTTGCTAATCTTTGGAACAACAGACCTCATCATATACAGTCTATCATTGAGCTTCTTCCTCCGGTGACGCTCGACCATTAAATTCTTAGCAGACATTCCTTTCTTCTCCCCTTTCTGATCAGTGACAGTGTTGTTACCATTAATTTGGAAAAAATAAAATTGTACATAAACATCAAATTGTACATAATATCAGTGAAGTATCATTTTGCTACTAAATGTGAAGCATGTGTTGCTAGTGAGACATCAAAATAAAAGCAGAATTAAGACAATAAGTATCACTGAACCATTGCTACATTCAACTCCTAATTCATTGTTATTTGGTTCCTCCTCATCATATGGCTCTTTTGCAAGAAATACAAAATCATGAAAATAAGTAACAGAACAAAATAAAACAAAGACATGATTCATTCAACTAACATAAATATTAATGGCAGTAACTTGAGCACTGAATTTATCATTAAAAATGAGTCCGTCAAACAGTGTTAAACATGTTGTGGCAAGAGAAAACATCTGAACATATTAAACTGAGTAAATCGGTAAAAAAAAGAGAAGGTTGGAACCTATGCTGTTTTTACGTTTCAGATTCGATGATCATCACCCCACAAAAACGCAGATCTGCTGAAATTCAACAAAATTATTAACACCACAGAAATCAACAAAAACAACAAAAGGCCTCTATGAAAACCGAGCAAATATGTGTTGGGCTGTAGAAAAACTTACTTATCCAATCAAATACGTCTTCAATCAAACTGTTGTTCTTCTTCCAAACTCTTGTTCAACCAAACCCCTGTTCTTTGATAAAAGCCCTAAACATCAAAAAGCAAGGTTTAAAATGAAATTTTAAAAAAGCACGATTAGTTATCGAAAACCAAAAAATAAAAACAGATTAAGCGAACTGCGACATCGATTTTTTGCGAATCAACGTCTTTGACAACCATCTTATTCATAACATAAAAAATTAAAACCATCCAAACCCAGAATAAAAAATAACAATAGATTTGATGGAACAAACATATCATACCCATAATTTCTCATCTTCGTCTTCCTCAAATTCGTCTTCAACCAAACGGTTGTTCTTCTTCCAAACACTGTTATTTGATAAAAGCCCTAAACATAAAAAAAACAAGGTTCAAAATGCAATTTCTAAAAAGCACGATTAGTTATCGAAAGCCATAAAATAAAAATATAAAAGCAAAACAGATTAACCGAACTGTGACTTCGATTTTTTGCGGATCATCATCTTTGACAATCATCTCCTTCAACGAAGAAGTGAAAAAACATAAAACAAATTTGATTAAAAGGGTTTCAAGATGAATGATTGAGAGATGCAAGAAAAGGGTACTTGCAGAAGAAATTTTTTTTTTTAGATCTGAGAGATGAGAAAAAGTAGATGAAAGATGGGAGAAAGAAGATATTTTGTGGAAAGAGGAAGTGATTGCTTAATTTAAAATAAAACACTTAATTATATTATATTTTTTTGCAGAGCAGAAGTCATGGCAGGCGCCATGCTTCTTTTGTGGCGGGTGCCACCATTATTTCTACATGGCAGACGCCACCTTAATGGTGGTGGGCGCCATGTATGTGACTATTTTTGCTAGGCATCTCTCTCTCTCTCTCTCTCTCTCTCTCTATATATATATATATATATATATATATATATAGAGAGAGAGAGAGAGAGAGAGAGAGAGAGCGAGAGAAAGTAGATGAGAGATGGGAGAAAGAAGATATTTTGTGGAAAGAGGAAGTGATTGCTTAATTTAAAATAAAACACTTAATTCTATTATATTTTTTCGAGAGCAGAAGTCATGGCAGGCGCCATGCTTCTTTTATGGCTGGTGCCACCATTATTTCTACATGGCAGGCGCCACCTTAATGGTGGTGGGCGCCATGTATGTGTTTTTTTTTTTTTTTTCTTTTTCTTATCATAATTGCATTATTTAATAATGAAAACGAGTTATAGTATTTTTGCTAGCCATCTCTCTCTCTCTCTCTCTCTCTCTCTCTCTCTATATATATATATATATATATATATATATATATATTAAATTAAGATAATATTATTATTTTCTTCAAAAGAATATTTTATTATATTATAATATATTCTATTTCTTAATATTTTCTAATTTATTTTTATTGAAAATTTATTATTATTTTAAATTAAGATAATATTATTATTTTCTTAAAAAAATATTTATCTTAAGTTAAAAATAAATTTGAATTATTTATCTTCGTTCTAAAAATTAGTACACTGAATTTGTTTTTAAATATAATTGCTATTTTCTTCAAAAAAATATTTTATTATATTATAATATATTCTATTTCTTAATATTTCCTAATTAATTTTTATTGAAAATTTTTTATTATTTTAAATTAAGATAATATTATTATTTTGTTAAAAAATAATTTATCTTAAGTTAAAAATAAAATTGAATTATTTATCTTCGTTCTAAAAATTAGTACACTACATTTGTTTTTAAATATAATTTCTATTTTAAAATTAATTTGTAAAAAACATATTTCTATCACTCACTATTTAATCAATTATTTATGGGTTTTTTTTTTCTTTTTCCAATCTTCATATTTTAGGTATCTTTCTATCTTTTGTGGCGGGTGCCACCGTTATTTCTACATGGCAGTCGCCACCTTAATGGTGGTGGGCGCCATGTATCTTTTTTTTTTTGTTTTTTTTTTCTTTCTTATCATAATTGTATTATTTAATAATGAAAAAAGTTATAGTTTGCAAAACAGATATATATATATATATATATATATATATATATATATATATATATATATATATATATATATATATTAAATTAAGATAATATTATTATTTTCTTAAAAAATATTTTATCTTAAGTTAAAAATAAATTTGAATTATTTATGTTTGTTCTAAAAATTAGTACACTGAATTATTCATTTTTATTAATTCTAATTTAAAAATAAATAAATACAAATCTACATAACACACCAGTACTCGGGCGATCACATGGGTACTGATATGAGTATCGCATGAAATAAATATTTGTAATAATACTTATATAAAATATATTTATTTATATTAATAATATTTATTTATAAAATTAAAATAATATTTACAAATACTATGTTATTATTTGATATTTATAAAACTAAATCATTGCGTAAATATTTTTATAAAATATACCAACCGATGCCTGTGGGTATTGATTCTATTTTTTTTAAATATAAATTATTTTTTTTATATTTACTAATTTTTATTAATTGTATTTTTTTTCAAAATTTTAAATGAAAACAAATGCGCATCACCGACGGGTTCCCGTGTGAACGCACGGGTATCATATTAATTTTTAGTAAATAAGAAATTTACTAATTTTTATTATATTTTGTATTTTTTTTTCAAATTTTAAATATTAATAAATACATTATAAGAACAAATACATTCTAAAAAAAATACATTATGAAAACAAATGACACGCTGTATGCTGTATTCGACTCGTCATTTCAAATTCAAATTTTTTTTTTTGTGAAATTTCATTGAAAGTTTTTATTTATTGTTCGTGTCTTGTTGTTTCCTACCTTTACACACCAAAAAGGATTTTACACTTCATCTAATTAAATATATATAATATACATTAGCTGATATCATATTTTTTATTTTTTAATGCTTTATAGATAATTATCAAAATGTTTCTTATTTTATATTACATATACAATAAATTTTGTTCAATTTTCTAGTGATATAGTACACATAGCACTGCACCCTATCTCACTTTTCCGTTTTTCTTTTCATGCATCATAATTCACTCTTTCTCAATAAGCCACAAAAGCATTTACAACAGCAACTTTTTGTTTCTTCTTCAACTAAAGGCGTCCACGTACTGATCATGTAGGAAGCCACGTGGCAGTGTGTGGATGCAAGAGGGGCAAATGGGTTTTTTTGGTAGCCATCTATTTTCTTATATGTAAGATTAAATTTTATTTTATTTTTCTTTTAAATATAAAAAGTGTATCCTAATAAAAAAGTGTGTCCAATATTGTTTCCTTCAAATCTTTAATTAATAATACCAAATCTCAAACTATAATCAAGTTAAGTTTAATTATATACTTATATAAACAATATTGTTTAAAAATATAGTATAAATCTTTTAATAGCATTACCGAGTAATCTTATTATAGAAATGTCATAATCATTATCTCATTGTATATCCATTATTATCAATAATATATTCTATGATAAAATTTTCACCTTGCTCAATAAATAACTGAAGTATAGTTCCTGAGAGCACCATGATTAATTGTTTTTCTTAAATATATACAACCTATTCTCTTGGTTTTGTTAAACATCAAGAGAATAGATCTATTAGGAACCTTATTCGAATCTTAGGTACTGTATTTTTTTATTTTTTAATAGGTTTAGGGATCAAAAGTTACGTTTTTTTTCTTTATTTTTTTTTAATTTTTCTTTTAATTTCAAAATTAATAGTTGTTGGATGATAAAAAAAATACTCACGCTAAAAGAAAATTAAATTAATTGCTTACAATTAAAAATATTGGTTGTTGATAAATTATTTACTTAAATGTTCCATTGCTTCAAATGCTCTTATTTTTTTATTAATTTTTTTTTAAATTTCAAATTTGTCTTTTCCGTCAGTTATTTTGCTTAACCGAGGGGCAATATCATTTGCAAGAATTTCTTATAGTATGACACTAATTTATTTTTTTATATTTTATATTAATATATTCCGTCAGCTGTCCCTTATCCCAGATTTGAAAGTTCTTTTGCATGAATATTTTACAAACTAAACTATACGTTTTCATATACCTATCAACACTATTTGTTTCATCATCATTCTCTTAAAGACTATCCTAGGCGATTTTCATCTTCATCAAAATACCCTAAACTCAGATTTCATCATCTCTTCCAACATCAACTCGAACATCAAGTCTTCGACTCTAACTCGAACAAAGCTTTGTTATCATGTTTTAAGTACGTAACTCACATTACCCTCTTAGAAATGTTAGGTTTGTTTTTGGGAATAACTTATTGCTTATAAATTATGGTTAGAGAGGTTATTCTGATTATGTTGATAAAAATGCTGTTTTTTTAATAGTGTTAGTTTGAGAAAATGGTGTCGCTTGAAATTCTGGTAGCAGATCTCAGATATCCTGAGAGATGTCGAGACATTGATCTCTGCTTGTCTGAGCAAGGACAGAAACAAGAACCTTAAAAAACTACAGATTTATAACAATGTCGTGACAGGTGTTTCAACATCAGTCAAGACATATACTTCTGATCAAAAGTGCAGACTGAATTGAACATAATAGAATAATAAATAACACAAAGATATGATGACCCAATTCAATGAACAACAACACCCGCACAACCTAGGAAGAAATCTTCAAGCACAAAACTTCCTTAGAAGACCATCTTCAGCATACCGGTAACATCCTTCGATAAACAGAATCACTTTCCAAGACACATATCCAGTGTCTTTACACTCATGTGACTACTTTAACATTCATCATCAATTACTTCAGTTCCAGCCTTGTTGAATGTCAGAACACTTGTTCAGTTCTTCCTAAATACTTCCTTCCAGGAGATCTGATAGGAGATCCTCAAGCAAAGACAATCTCTTATAGGGTTGGAAGCAAAACTAAATTGCTCTTGGCTCTTTTCCATGGTATGACATTCTCATGTCACACTTCTGAGTACTCTTGGAACATCTTCTTGACCATCTTCTCTTCTGACTCTATTATTCAAAGGTACCTTTATGAGTGGACTTGAGAGAAAACCCAAGTATCTTGAGATACTTTAAACATGACATATAGTGTTTATCAAATCCATAGATCATGAATTGGATACACAAGACCTCAACTCAACCTTCTTCATCCAATTACCCTTTATGTTACCTGATTAAAATTATCCCCTAAGCAACATAGAAAGATCCTTCAGATAAATCTAGGTCACAATGCTCTCTCTTGTATATTACTCCCAGCTAGTGATGACAAGAACAACTATAGAGGTTGACACCATCTTCAACATGCACCAGGTAAGATGTCAGAACATCTTAAAAGTCACCATGTGCAACAATAGCATCATTATCAACAACAGCGGTAGAATCTTCACAAAGTATCAGTCAACCATCAATAGTTGTTTGTCTGGAACAACCTATCCTACAACACCATTAACTGGTCTGATCACGCAACCTCCTACCTTGTTCAAGGACTAGAAAGTATCTTCCCTAGAACTCATCCAAAAATAAACCAGGATGCCTGCTCTGATACCAATTGAAATTCTGGTAGCAGATCTCAGATGTCCTGAGTGATGTCGAGACATTGATCTTTGCTTCTCTGAACAACGCAAAAAACAAGAACATCCAAACAAAACTGCAAATTCATCACAGTGTCATAACCAATGTTTGAACATTAATCAAGACATATACTTCTGATCAAAAGAGCATACTAAATTGAACATAATAGAATGATAAATAACACAAAGATATGATGACCCAGTTCGGTGAACAACAACACCTACATCTGTGGGCTACCAAGCCAGGAATGAATTCACTATTAGTAGTATTAATTCTAAGTATACAACCTCCGGTAACTTATCACTTAATTCCCTACCCAGTGCAATTCTATCTAGAAACTCCATCTAGATAAGAGAAGCCTATCGCAATCCCTAAATCACCTCAGTGATATCTAACAGTTACAACCTTTGGCAACTGCATCAAACTAATCAATTGAAAGATATCCCTTCCAATACAATATTCAGTCAAGACTCTTGACTAACAATAACACTTGAATTTGCTTAATAGCTTCATCCAAGAACAATATACAATTTATTACCTACATGTTTTTGAATCTGTAAAACTATATCTAGCACAATGTATCAAACTGATACAAATGGTGACTTACAACACAAGAAAGTACACGACTCTCAAAACCCTAAACCCTTATTTTTTTACAAAAGTCTTAATAAGGTCTAGTTACTTTGCCCTAGATCTTGGTCTACCTTTTATAATCTTAAGCTATCCATGGGCTTCTAAATATCTATTTAATCATTCCTTGATCCATGTTCTGATTGCGCCTTAAATCTTGGAACAGATCTGCAACAACCTGTTGTATCAGACCAAGACGTCGAGTCCTCAAGATAGGACATCTTGTCTGACATGTTTTCTTTTAACAGATTTCTTCATGTTAGAACATCTTGTTTAACACCATGTTTTACCAAAATTTAGTCAAATCTTTAGAGCCTTCATCGCTAATCACTAAAATGTTGATAGAAATGTTATGTTCTTCTTGAATAGTGTTAATTTTAGAAAATGGTGTCATTGGCCACAATTTTTTTTTATAGAAATGTTGTTTGCCTTTAATAGTGTTAGTTTGGGAAAATAATGTCTCTGACCATTGAAATGTTGATGGGAATGTTTTCTTTTTTGAAATGTTATTTTTCTTGAATAATGTTAGTTTGAGAATATATAGAACTCTACTTATCTAAATAGTGATATTGTTGAATGTATGTTTTTAAGAAATTGTTACACTTGATGTACGATAAACTATTTTTTGTTTATTGTTAATTTTCTCGATCCTTGCTATAAGCTTGATTGGTATAGTTTTTTTTTAAAGAACTACTAGTATAGTAAAATGTTTATGTTGTTGGTTTTGTTTCAAGCTAAATGTTCTTAGGAAGTGTACAATGAATATAAAATAGTTCATACACATTATGTGCTATAATAGAGATCTGTTGCTTAGTGTTGTTGCTAAGTAGTATAGTTCTTATTTACACAGAAATAGGTGATTTGACCAGCACCTCTCATACTACTTCTACTAAAATGATATGATGAGCGTTGGATGTGCTTTAAGACCCAACTCATAAGTGATTATACTACAAATCCAAATCTTAACTTAGAGCCTCTATATCTGATGTATAAATATATTCATAAGGAAGTGTGGGAGGAGCTTGTCAAGTCTCGCAACACTCCTGAATTCTTGGCTAAGAGCCAAAAAGGAAAGGAGAATAGGGCAAGAAATATCTATACACATAGATTGTCTTATGGACGATATGATAAACTATAACATACAATGATTAAAGAAAAAAGAAAACAAAGAGAACTAGAGATGAGACATCCTTCTAGAAGCCTTGATCGCAACCTATCTCCACCATCATGCCATGAGAAATGGAAGAGGGCACGTTAAAGATCATGAAGAGAGGTAGCATCATAGGTTACACGGAGAGTTGCTGAAAAGATTGTAAGTAGATACTTTATTCAACATAACTTATTTTTGTTAATCAAATATGGTTAAGATGAACTTTTATTTATGTTGTAGGATTTACTGGTTGAAAAATCCAAATATGGTAGCTTTGTTCAATAAGAAAGTCATGACATATTGGTAGAAGCGATTGGAACATAGGAGTATGGTGGGCGTTCTCGTGGTCTTAGAAGAGGCATCGACTTAAGGTTAATTTTTGGATTATCATAAAAAAGTAACGAAGTAATCTACAAGAAAGAAACTGAAGAGATATCAAAGTGTGAGTGAGAAAGTACAAGAAGTATTAGAAAAGGAGCTAGAGAAGTTGAATCAGAAGGCACCAGAGAGAATGACTCAGGAGGAACATCAGAGGGGGCTTCTGAAGGAGCGGTAGAGGTTGATTTAGAAGGTGCGAGAGAGGGAGATCCAAGAGGAGCGAGAAAGGGTTCATCAGAAAGAGCGGGAGAGGTTAAGTGAGGTGGAATGAGAGAAGTTGACCGAGAATATGAGGGATAAGTGTACCCGATGCCGTAACCCGAAATTTGACCTCCCCTTTTGCCTTTTGCATAAGCATGTGCATTCGCATCGCTAGCATACGCACTCACACGCTTTTCCTCTATGTTTTTATTGCAGGAATATTCAGGTTTTCTAAGCCCGATTAATCACATCCTCACAAAGTCATCACATCATCAACACAAGCATAAAATAAGGGTTTTTATGCCTATTCATCAGAGCAAGAGTGCAAAAAATTGGAACCGTGGTGACTGCACCATTTTTCAAGCAAAATTGGGGGATTTTGGCCTGGTTAATCGATTAACCATTTGCAGTGCAAATGTGTTAATCAATTAACACATGTAAAATGGGCAGAATCTGCTGCTTTTTCATGACATTAACTTTTTCTCCACATTTTGGGGTTCTACTTGGTTCTAGCAGTATGTGGAACATTCTAGACATCTCTGGACATTTCAAGAGCATTCAAGACACTCTACTTACATTTACTCTAATGCATCACTTTGAATTAAGTGCACCATGTTCCTTAACTTCCAAGCATGTGAGCCATTGATCTAGACTTGCATTGGGATTGATCCACTGAGTTAACTACCTAACTAACTGAGTTAACCGCTGACTCGGTGAGTCAAGTGTAACTAACTCCCAACCTGTCGCTATGGCATTCCTAGCAGCATTATCACTGACAACGCCAATAACCTAAACAACAAGATGATGAAAGAGTTGTGTCAAGAATTCAAGAACGAGCACCACAACTCTTCACCATATCGGCCCATGATGAACGGTGCCGTCGAAGCAACAAACAAAAACATCAAGAGGATTGTCCAGAAAATGGTCAAGACTTACAAGGATTGGCATGAAATGCTTCCCTTTGCGCTACATGGCTATAGAACTTCAGTCCGTACTTCTACTGGGGCAACTCCGTATTCGCTTGTGTATGGTATGGAGGTTGTTTTACCCATTGAAGTCGAGATCCCTTCGCTCAGAGTCATCATGGAAGCAGATCCAGATGAAGCTGAATGGGTCCAATCCAGATACGACCAGCTGAATCTCGTCGAGGAGAAATGCCTTACAGTCATTTTTCATGTTCAATTGTATCAGAGACGCCTCAAGCGAGCTTTTGAAAAGAAAGTCCTCCCTCGAGCATTCCATGAAGGCAAAATCGTGCTCAAGAGGTATTCACCCGTTCACTCGGATCCACGCGGCAAGTGGACTCCTACTTATGAAGGACCCTTTGTTGTTAAGAATGCCTTCTCAAGAGGAGCCCTAATCCTCACCACCATGGATGGGGAGGAGTTTCCATCGCCCGTGAACTCCGATGCAATCAAAAAATATTATACCTGGAAAATAATGGATAAAGAGCCTGCTAGATGACACCCGCAAGGACAATCTAGGCAAAAATGGGCGTCCCGATAGACCAAGAAAAGAAATGTCCATACAAAAGTTAGGGACAATGCAAAAAAAAAACAATAACAACCCGCTAAGTTGAAAACCCAAAAGGGCGACTTAGGAAAAAATGGGCATCCCGGTGGACGAAAAAAAATAGAAAAATGTCCAGGCAAAAATTAGGGATAAAGGCATTTGACTGTGAACACTTGAGCCTCTCTTCGTCATAGCTGGATTTCAGTCGGTAACAGAGCAGGCATATCATCGTCAACCGGTGCAAGGCGTTGAAACCTAGACTTGCAGTGGATGGTAGCCAATGTTGTAATCAATGCAAAACATGATTTCCCTTTACCATTTACATTTTTTTTTTCAATTTTATTGCAAATTTCCTCATCAAGGATTTTTGCATCCTTGTACACACCTTATGTACATATTTTCACATTTCAATAAAAGTTCATCATTCGATTTCCAAATTGTTTTCTTTTCAGTATTTTGTTTGCAAAATAAACGATTATTTGTGATCACATAATACTATAAAGCGTTGAGAATAATAAAAAGCTAAATCGATGGAGAAAGCATTATGCATTGCATATTTCACTGGTAACTCCTACGGGATAATCGGTAATTTCCATTGGCAAGCCTAATGCTCGGCCAACACTGTGATGGTTCTTTGAAGAGTTTGTCATTTCCTCAGCAAAGCCGTCATTCCCCCAGAAAGCGCTGTTCCGGTGAAAATAGGATAACAAGCTATTAATTAACTTGCATCATTTTCTTTTTACAACCGACTTTGATTTATCCAAAGGAAAGGTTCAAGATCGTTAAAACACCTAAAGGGGGGAGATCTAAGGTTCGGGGGTTGGTTATACAAAGGGAAGGTATTAGCACCCTAAGTATCCGTAGTACTCTACAGGAACCTCTTGTTAATGTTTGTGTTGTATTATGTTTGCTTGCTACGAGAAATGCTAAAGGTAAAGACCTAAGTATGTATATACACTAAGTTTTGCTCGCCAAGACGTCGCATCTTGTGCCTACGTATCTGACTAAAGAATCAGAGCAACCGTAGTTCACCTAGTTAAGGGTGAAAGAAAAAGAAACATTGACTATGGCCAATGTTCCAAAGGGAATGAGCATAAGCTCACGTAGAGTCCACGATAACTCTCTAAGTCTACGTGATGAAGGGAGGAAGTGAATTCTCATGACAGTGAGAACCACACAGAGTTCACGATAACTCTGTAAGTCTGAGTAAAAGGTAAAGTGAGTTCTCATGATAATGAGAATCACATGGAGTTCACGATAACTCCATCCTATTACTAAACTATGAGGGAAACGGCTCTTATGAGGCCAAGGATGAAATGGGAATGGATTGTGACTTAGGAGTCAAGGTAGAGATCTTTCCTTTGTAAGGAGGGTCAAGAATCAAGCATGAGTATGATATAAACAGTGTGAATATGAACAAAGATATAATCCAGATAATATGAACATGATATGAACATGAATATGATCAAGATAGAATGAACCAGATATGAATATGGTAATAATCAAAACATCAAAATCAAATGATAATAAATCAAAGAATGATGGTAACCACAGTCCGGTCATTGAGTGTTTTAAGGTTTCGATATTTATTAGTGTGTTTTAAATGAACAAATAATATGAAGAATATACACAAGATATAAATATGAACAATGATAATATTAACAAGGATAATAATCGACATAAAGAATAAATCAAGATGTATATATATATATATATATATATATATATTGACTGAAAGTAAATTTAGTGATTGTTGATTAATTTATTGGATCGATGAATCGGGTCCAATGTAGTGCTGATCCGCGTAGCACGGTCTATGAGGAAGACCATACTATAGGAGGATGCACAATTGATCTTTGTGTTAAGACACGATAGAGAAATGATATAGAAGATCATTCTCCGATAAAATCGTGCCACACGAAAAGAAAAGGTGAAGACCTCGTCTTAATCACAAACTCTCGTTGATTAGTCGAAGGTAACCTATCACGATTTCAAAGTATAGAAAGAGATCTCGATGATCACTCACTACAGAGTTGAAATAATGAAGGTTCGTCGCTTCGCTAACAACGTTCGTGAATAGAAAGACATCATCGGTCAAAAATGAGAAAGAAGATTCAAGAAAAAATACAGAATGAAATAGAAATAAAGTCGGTCTCGTCTTAATCATGATTTAATCGAGAAACTGATAATCTATGATATTCGACTTTCATCGATCGATAAAATAATGAAGGTGCCTCATATATATCACGACTTAGTGATTTGGAATAAATCGATAAAAAGTCGTGATTTTGCAATATCATCGGCCCAAAAATAAAGAAAATGGGCTCGAAATGAAATAAAATTGGTCTCATCTAAATAAAGATTTAGATCCTCATTGACCAACAAAAAGTAAAATAACATAAAGTTGGTCTAGTCTAAATTAAGATTTTAAATCGATAAAATCGATAGATCCTTAATTAAACCCTCATTGACCAACAAAATAGAAAATAGGCCTCATATTCATCACAATTTATTGATTCAAGTAAATCAACAAAAATTATGATTTTGATATATCATAGGCCCTAAAAATAATTAAGATCGAAATAGAAAGGAGAAGAATGAATTAAATGAGAGATCTAAATTAGTAACAAAAAACCTAATGAAAATATTTAACAAAATGTTAACAAAATCAATGAAAAGAAATTATCAACATTTAACAACATCTAACATGTATTAACAAAAAAAAATATTCATTAAAACAAAAACCAAGTAATCAACCAAAACTAAACAATTTAATAAAATGATTAATACATGGAGGTGTGGCGCTGGCCCTTTCTGGGCAAGGGTGTGTTTAGCGAATTCACTAAGCCCGAGCCCATGATGAAAATGAAATAGTAAAAAGGGAGACGCAGGAAATGAAAAGAAATTAGTCGTGTACAAGTTGCTTGTGGAACATTACCAATTGGTCATGTATCATTTAAGTGGCAAAACGACGAAAACAGTGTCCCTGCCACTCAAAATCTGCCACGTTTGCTTCTTCTTTATGCATCATGCAAGAAATTTGAGAACCATCGTGAACCAGAAGGAAATGACATGGTTCCAACTCTACTTGCTCTCCTATTTTCGCCAACAAATCTCAACCATTTTTAGCGAAATAAAACATCAAAACATAGTGCTCAAAGGATAGAAAAACACCAATCCCTCGTAATCTCAAGATGACAACGGGATCTTGGTAGGGATGGACATGACGATCATACTTCTAAACTGGAATGGAACCGAGACTTTTCTAAAGTACCTAAACAAAAGCTCCTGTTACTACATGAACACGACACAACAATCATATTCATTCCAATTTGTACATAGAAGCATGAGAATATGAGTACGAAAAAAAACACAAGAACGTATGTTCAAAACTGGCAGAGATTAACAAAACCAAGATACACAAAGCAAGCTTAGGAAACATTCCTGTTATTACTCAGAATTAATATTGAGTACAAGCATGATGTCAAGAACATGGAGGAGAAAAACTTACCTGATGGAAAGTCTGCTACCTATTTATTTCCAGAGCCTGAAGCTTTGACCCGCTGGACCCCCCTTCCTCAAAGATGACGGTATGCCAGATTGTGAGGATACAACTTCCTTTTGACTACTCACAACTTTCCCTCCTTTTGTGATATGTTTGTTGCAAGTGATGAGAATCGTGTTGATGACTCTCGAGTGTTATATTGGTGGTGTTGTTCTGGTGTGGTAGTGTTATGGTTTCACTTGTTCATTGTAACACCAAGAAAAACAAGTACATGGCACTTCTTGCGAAAGGAATGGTTGAGCGTGGTGCAAGTAATGGTGTTTTTTTGTGGTGGTATCCTCATGAGACCTTCTTTATGGCAGTGGGAGAAGTGGAATGAGAGGGTATGTTGGTTTTGTTCTTTTGTTTTTCTTTGGTTATTGATGCTTGAGGCTTTGTTTCGGAGCAGTGGTGATGATATATTTGCAAGAGAAAGTGTTGTGGTTTTTTTATTGACTGAAGGTTATGATGTTTGGTGTTTTGAGCCTTTATCCAAGAGAAACAAGCACAAGTTTGGTTTTACACGTATGGCTTTGTTGCTGAAATTCTTGAGCTCCGTGCCAAAAACGTTTGCTTGTATACTAGGATTTATATCAGAAAATGAAAAGGCATGGACTAGAGGTTATGTTGCAAAGTGAATTTACATGATGGTTATTTATTATACACTATGGTACACCTTCTTTGACAACCATCAAAGTACAAAGGTTGTACTTTTCTAAAGTTCATTTGCACGTTTTAGTAGTTCTTGGACGGGAAATGATGGATATGGTTCAACAACTTGTACTTGACATTATCTTTTTCTTAGACAATTTGCAAGGAAGATAACCATATTGTGGTTTTTCATCACACGGGTACATTGGTATGGAAAGAACCAAAACCAACATCTTCTAGTTGGAACACGGGTACATTTTACTCAAGAGGCATCATGATATCTTTTTGACATGGAACACTCCCATGCAGGTGGCAAACTGAACCAAAGGCTAAATCTGATGACAAAACGTGACAAAAATTAAAGTGCATGAATTTTCTAAGTATGTGTAACATTTGTACCAATTGTTACCCTTTCATTTGCACTTTGTAAAGTTTCTCTTTTTTTTTTTAGATTACCTAAATTAAATTAGACAAAAATGAAAACATATTTAAAATTAAGATGGAAATAGTATTAAACTAAATTAAGACTAAAATAAAAATAATCTAACTAAAAATAAAAACTAAATTAAAAGTATAAACTAAAAAGTATTGAAATAAAAATCTAAATGACATGGAATGACAGAATTTGGATAGAATGGTATAGCTGATGATCCACGAAAATGTTTAACTAAGAAAATGCAACAATGGTTGATTTAACATGATATGAAAAAGGTCAATGGATCTAAGGGTAAAATTTGGGGTGCAACAGTTGCCCCTATTTAAATATCTTCACCGGATGACAAGGGATATGGAAAGATGGTGAAAGATATTTAAATACAGATACCGAAAATTTTGCCCTTAGATACGCTGATATGCAATGATATGAACCAAACTAGTCTAGGATGCGGACGTGCCATGAACTTCTAGCTTGATGGTATGATGGTATGATGCCATGATGGTGCAAAAATGCAAACAAACAAGCAAACAACCACAAGTGAGTAACACCGGGGAAGGATGAAGGTTAGTATCCATGAGGGAAACTCACTGGGGATACAGGCTAACCAACAAGAAAGACTTCCTGGGGAGACTCCAAGGAAACACTGGGGATAGAAAAACTGAGGGGAAACCCTACAAGTTCTCACAGGAGATAAGAGCCAAAGAGGTGTTCTCCACTGGAGAAAGATCCAGGGAGTTAGACGACGCGGTTCAAAAGTAACCGAACGATACTGGGGAAAAGACACATTCTTAATGGGCATGAAACCAGAAAGAAGACATGATCACCACAGGGGATCAGTTTGAAATAAAAGGATAGACATCCTACAAAGATTTTCTGGGGATTTCCTATACTGAAGAGTTCAAACAGAATCTTCAAGAAAAGCCAGAAAAGACAGAGACAAACTCTGTGCATCAGATGATGAAAGGTGATTGGACCTTTTGGCTGTGAATGAGGTTAATGAATAAAAAAATGTACCAGAATTGGTTGAGATAACAAATATGATTCCGTTTATGGAGGATGCCAGCGATTACTAGACTTTAGGTTCAAGCTTGACACGATTCAAGCAGGAACAAACTGAAATAAAAGCCTAAGGTGACTCGATTCAAACCAAAGACAGTGCCAACGATAATTGGACTTTGGGTTCAAGTTTGACACGATTCAAACAGGAACAAGATCTTAAAACAAGAGACAATGTCCGACACGATTCGATCAAGTACTCTGTTCAAGTTTGACACGATTCAAACAAGAACAAGATGTTAAAAGCCTAAGGTGACTCGATTCAAACCAAAGACGGTGCCAACGATAATTGGACTTTGGGTTCAAGTTTGACACGATTCAAACAGGAACAAGATCTTAAGACAAGAGACAATGTTCGACACGATTCGAACAAGGACTCGGTTCAGGTTTGACTCGATTCAAACAAGAACAGTTTAAACAAAAGACTCCGAGATGGTCAGTGTTTGACTCGATTCAAACAAAGACCCGGTTCAGGTTCGACTCGATTCGAACAAGAACGGTCTAAACTGAAATAAAAAGATGAACAACGAGCTCACGATAACTCGAGGTTCAGGTTCAGGTTTGACTCGATTCAAACAAGAACGATTTTTAGACAACAGACTCACGATAATCTGAAGCTAACAATGTTTGACTAGATTCAAACAAAGATGGTTTTGACAACAGACTCAAGATAATATGAAGCAAACAAAGGATAAACAACGAGCTCACGATAACTCGAAGTTTAGGTTCAGGTTTGACTCGATTCAAACAAGAACGGTGCCAATGATGATTGGACTTTAGGTTCTTATGAGACCTGAAAAAGAAAAGGTGCAAGTGATGACTGGACTTTAGGTTCTTATGAGACCTGAAAGAAAAAGATGCCAGTGATGACTGGACTTAAGGTTAAACTTCTTGGGGATACCAATTATGGTTGCAAAGAGGTTGAATAAAACCAGAGATAGATAAGTTTCTCATGAGAGACTGCCACTTATTGCCATGAAAGAACAAACTTCTCCAAGGGAATGATACTTGTTGTTGGGTATAACTTCCAAAGAGATGTTGACATTACAACACTGCTGGAGAAATAAACATGTCTTCAATGGGGATCTGTAAAAAAATTTTCCTGTGAGACACAATGCAAAATAAATGCACTTTCAAGATGGGCTCAGAAACCACACCTGCCAGGGACCAAAGTTCAATCTAGGAACAAGCTAGAAAGAAACGGTCAAACAAGACTCCAATTGAGGAATGAACTCAACTGGGGATTTATCTTATCCGAATATGGAAAAGATAACTGAAACAACCATCATCCACGAGGATAAAACTCTGTGGGGAATTCAGAAGGAATAAGCACTTTATGCCTAGGGCTGACACCTCTATTGGAGAGAAAAGACAAACCCAATCACTTGGGGAGATAAACGCCAAAGTGAACAACACAGGTAAACACCAGAAACATGCAGCAAAAAATGATAATATGCTATGCATATGAGTGCTCATGCCATGCTTAAGCTTATGCTGACAAAACAGACAAGAAGCGAAACTGGAGATGAAATAAACATCTCGACGAGGATACCCAGGCAAACTAAAAAAGGTTGGACCATCACTGGGGGTGAAGTAGCTTTACTTCAAGATTATGTCCTTCTCTGGGGAAAGAGTACTCCACTTGGTATAGCATCATGACTTCACTAGGATGGTCATCATGAGCTTGATTTCTTCACTGGAGATAAGGGATCCATTGAGAATTACCGAGAGTAGCTGAAGAGACAACTTTCTGGGGAGCTAGCAGAGACGCCACAAAAACTGAGTAATTCTGCATGACTCATCTGCCCCAGGATACATGGTCTGTCAGAAGAATTGGCATACAAGGTGTTTCAATATCTTCAAACTCTTGGGGAGATTTACCGAATCTCAACATAACTGCCCCTGATTGACTGCTTTGCACGACAGAGCACGTGAACTAGTTATGTGTCTTGATCGAAACTCCAGGTTGAAGCTGAGAGATTGATTGGGTTCCGCTAGGGAAAATAATTATATAAAGCCTAAGAGGAGGCTATATTCCACTTGGGGAAATCATTATACAAAGCCTAAGAGGAGGCTATCTGATAGTTTATACTCATCGCGGAGTGTCTTGTACAAAGCCTAGATTAACAGCGTCTGCACAACAAAATCCTTGAGCTAATTATCCAGTCTGGTTGTTGACAACTGGGGCATAAACTTGCCCCTGTCAAGTTGATCTATGAAGGAGATGCCCCGAACTGTTTGTCTTTTAGAGATTTGATGAATCTCGACCTGATCGCCTCTGATTTACTGATCTGTGAGAGGATTTTACAGAAGAATTGAAATACCAAATACTTCAATATCTTCAAACTCTTGAAAAGATCCATGAGTCTTGACATAACTGCCCCAGTTCAACTGCATTCGCAATACAAAGTCCTTTAAACTGTGGTAGAAGCAACTGGGGAACAAACTTGCCCATGTTGGTGGGTCATCGGAGTCCAAACTTGTCATGAAATGACCTCAAGAAGGCTTGCCCCAATATTCTGAACCTTGAAGAGTTCTGCCCCTGATTCTTGGCTATTAGGACGGTGGACTGACAAATTTTTCGCACTTGGTTGCCCCTGATTGAGCTTCCTTTATCAAATCAAATTCCCTAGCTGACTGCATTTGTCAGGATTCCTTTGATGTTGAATCATTTCACAAATAAGTATTGTTCATTTAAAATTGGCAATTTCAGTGCAAAAATTCATGCAAGTTTTTGAAATCAAGTTTTATTGATGAAACACACACAGTGGGATGATTAAACAATAAAAAACAAGTGGATCTGGCCATTTACAGAATGACAAATGAAGTGATCAACACACATAACTTAGCAAAGATCATTAGGAGTCAGGTTAATCAACCTTGTTGTAGTATGCTTTCAAAACAACCTTACCTCAATTAGGTCTTTTAAGGGTTGTAACGTGGCCTAGTTCATGGTTTATGAAACAAATGATAAAGGCTCAAAGTTTATTTGTCCCACCCAATCTTCGTGATGAACTCCAGTCCTATGCTCAGTTAACTCAAGCTATACATTCAGATTTCCATAGGCTAGGAAATGAATTGATGATAATTGATGATTCAAACACCTTTGGTAGTCAATACTCCCTTACAATATTTGATTGTCCTTTACTGCTGAGGTTTTGAGACCTCCTCTTTTCTGCACTAAGGTTTTGAGACCTCTTCTTTGTCTTTGCTGGTTGAGGTCACGATACCTCTTCTTTTGATTTGATTGAGGTCATGATACCTCTCTTTGTTTGCGGTTAGGACCTCCTTTTTGTTTGATTGTTGCTTTGAAACTCCTTTTTTTTTTTTTGTACAAGTTCTTTTTGTATAAGGCAAAGTTCTGGGCTTCCCATCTTTCTTGGCTTTTGCCTTGAAAGGGACTCAGCTCATCCTTTGATTAAGGATTTTCCATTATCCTTCCTTATTGTTGCTGTTTGGAGGAATAACTTGTACAAACACTAACTCATTTGATTTGAGAGAGCTGACTGGTGTCTTGCATGAAACGCTTGCGTTCGAATGCGTAACCAAGTTAAACTGAGAACTACCCTGCCCCAAGGTTGAGATTTGAAGGGCTTTTTGTATAAAGAAAGAAAACTCCTACTTCTAGGCTCGAAGGGTTAACGAGGGATTATCTTCCTTTTTTTCCAGTGTTTAGGAATTGAAACAATGCCTTACATCCTCGGCAAGGTTTAGTCGAAAGCATACCACAATAGTTATGGATAATATTTTCGTCATCCTCCCCAATCTTTGCTTAACAACAAGTTTGATATGGGAAAAAAAAATTTGTCTGTTTTTTTTTTGTCTTTATGAACACAAAAGTAAATGAGTGAAACGAATGGACTTAATCAAAAGATGCACAAACATTTCATCAATCTTGCAAATTTAAAAAAAAAAACAACAGCTTATAAGAAAAAATAATTCAAACATGTTAAGAAAATACAACAAAAATGCTAAACAGCCAAATGATTGCCAGTTTTAGGGAATTGAAATTTCCTTCTTAATCTGCCAAGATGAGATGGTCATCTTCAGAGTTGATTGTCGAGATCCGCTTGAGAATCATCTTCACACATACTCTCAGAAAATTCTTCCACCTCAGAGTCTGATGAACCTGCTTGATTAGGCGAAGGTTTGCTGATTTGGACGCCTTGAGGCGTGGATGAGAACATATCAGAGTCAAACAATGTCTGAACCTGGCTTCTGAGTACCCTAAGTCTTCAGCTGAATGCCTTTGTGCCCCAGCATGGTGGTCACAACGAACGAGTCTGAAAAAGACAACTTCAAAAGCTACTTCAAAATGATGGCTTTAGGAAGCCGCTTGGGTTACAGACAAAGGACGGAACAAAACTCAAGGCTGAGAAATGCAAATGCAATGCAAATGACCTGCAATGAGAATGCAACGCTAATGCAAGCCAAATGGTTTCAAGGAACTCAAAGGCCAACTGCGAACATTTTGGAAACTTAAGAGTTTTGTTTTAAAAATATGTGATCTCTAAGGATCTTTGCAAAGAAAAGAGCCTTTGAGTTCTTTGAAATCATTAATGGATGCGATGAGATGTATGCAATGTACAAAACACGGGCACACAAAAACAAAGATATATGCACACGCAAAAGCACACAAGCGCAAACATATGTACACTAATATTCATAGATATGCACAAACAAACATATACAGATATTCACAGATATGCACACACAAACAAGAGAGGACCTAATGTTTGAAGATCACAAGCATGGAGCCATGGTCAACCCATCCCAAAAGGTGTGTACTATGGGTTTTCATCTGCAGAACAGGGTTCTAAAAAGTTCCCAGAGTCGACAACCCATCTTTCGGATTTTATCAACTTTCCAATTACTTGGTGATCGATAAAATTCTCAAGAGAATCTCATCTGAGTGTAGTATCGCGTAGCAACCATTTGGGATTGCTCCCTCACAGTCATCGCACTACGTCCTAAATAGGCCAAGTGGGGGTAAGGGTAACTACGGTCCTCAGTATCTATGGCTCCTAGGTCGAAAGTAGTAACGCATTCACGATTGCTCGTTCAACATATACCACTTCCGAGAGGGCCTCAACTGAGTGTGGACTTCAAGTTCCCTCCTTTGGGATTTCTCCCTCGAAGTTCCTTTGACTATGTCCACGGTTCCTAAACATGTGTTCTCTCAAGTCCGGGTTAGGACTTATCTCACCACTCAATAGTGGTACCCTGCACACAGAAAATCCAAGCACAGACAAATATACAGATATATACAGATATACAAATATACATGCAAATATGACATACAAGCAAATATACAAGTAGAATAAGCAAACATGAATAACATGAAAACAAGATAGGCTTAACCCTCTTAGGAAAGGACCAGCAATAGGTCTAACTTTCCCTCATTCTTCCCCAGTGAAGTCGCCATTTCTGTTCCGGTGAAAATAGGATAACAAGCTATTAATTAACTTGCATCATTTTCTTTTTACAACCGACTTTGATTTATTCAAAGGAAAGGTTCAAGATCGTTAAAACACCTAAAGGGGGGAGATCTAAGGTTCGGGGGTTGGTTATACAAAGGGAAGGTATTAGCACCCTAAGTATCCGTAGTACTCTACAGGAACCTCTTGTTAATGTTTGTGTTGTATTATGTTTGCTTGCTACGAGAAATGCTAAAGGTAAAGACCTAAGTATGTATATACACTAAGTTTTGCTCGCCAAGACGTCGCATCTTGTGCCTATGTATCTGACTAAAGAATCAGAGCAACCGTAGTTCACCTAGTTAAGGGTGAAAGAAAAAGAAACATTGACTATGGCCAACGTTCCAAAGGGAATGAGCATAAGCTCACGTAGAGTCCACGATAACTCTCTAAGTCTACGTGATGAAGGGAGGAAGTGAATTCTCATGACAGTGAGAACCACACAGAGTTCACGATAACTCTGTAAGTCTGAGTAAAAGGTAAAGTGAGTTCTCATGATAATGAGAATCACATGGAGTTCACGATAACTCCATCCTATTACTAAACTATGAGGGAAACGGCTCTTATGAGGCCAAGGATGAAATGGGAATGGATTGTGACTTAGGAGTCAAGGTAGAGATCTTTCCTTTGGAAGGAGGGTCAAGAATCAAGCATGAGTATGATATAAACAGTGTGAATATGAACAAAGATATAATCCAGATAATATGAACATGATATGAACATGAATATGATCAAGATAGAATGAACCAGATATGAATATGGTAATAATCAAAACATCAAAATCAAATGATAATAAATCAAAGAATGATGGTAACCACAGTCCGGTCATTGAGTTTTTTAAGGTTTCGATATTTATTAGTGTGTTTTAAATGAACAAATAATATGAACAATGATAATATTAACAAGGATAATAATCGACATAAAGAATAAATCAAGATATATATATATATATATATATATATATATATATATATATATATATATATATATATATATATATATATTGACTGAAAGTAAATTTAGTGATTGTTGATTAATTTATTGGATCGATGAATCGGGTCCAATGTAGTGCTGATCCGCGTAGCACGGTCTATGAGGAAGACCATACTATAGGAGGATGCACAATTGATCTTTGTGTTAAGACACGATAGAGAAATGATATAGAAGATCATTCTCCGATAAAATCGTGCCACACGAAAAGAAAAGGTGAAGACCTCGTCTTAATCACAAACTCTCATTGATTAGTCGAAGGTAACCTATCACGATTTCAAAGTATAGAAAGAGATCTCGATGATCACTCACTACAGATTTGAAATAATGAAGGTTCGTCGCTTCGCTAACAACGTTCGTGAATAGAAAGACATCATCGGTCAAAAATGAGAAAGAAGATTCAAGAAAAAATACAGAATGAAATAGAAATAAAGCCGGTCTCGTCTTAATCATAATTTAATCGAGAAACCGATAATCTATGATATTCGACTTTCATCGACCGATAAAATAATGAAGGTGCCTCATATATATCACGACTTAGTGATTTGGAATAAATCGATAAAAAGTCGTGATTTTGCAATATCATCGGCCCAAAAATAAAGAAAATGGGCTCGAAATGAAATAAAATTGGTCTCATCTAAATAAAGATTTAGATCCTCATTGACCAACAAAAAGTAAAATAACATAAAGTTGGTCTAGTCTAAATTAAGATTTTAAATCGATAAAATCGATAGATCCTTAATTAAACCCTCATTGACCAACAAAATAGAAAATTGGCCTCATAGTCATCACAATTT
Organism: Lathyrus tuberosus; assembly: GCA_022829125.1. NCBI lineage: Eukaryota > Viridiplantae > Streptophyta > Magnoliopsida > Fabales > Fabaceae > Lathyrus > Lathyrus tuberosus. The sequence continues at coordinate 793,083 of JALAZF010000274.1, read as the reverse complement.
ATTGATTCAAGTAATTCAACAAAAATTATGATTTTGATATATCATAGGCCCTAAAAATAATTAAGATCGAAATAGAAAGGAGAAGAATGAATTAAATGAGAGATCTAAATTAGTAACAAAAAAGCTAATGAAAATATTTAACAAAATGTTAACAAAATCAATGAAAAGAAATTATCAACATTTATCAACATCTAACATGTATTAACAAAAAAAAATATTGATTAAAACAAAAACCAAGTAATCAACCAAAACTAAACAATTTAATAAAATGATTAATACATGGAGGTGTGGCGCTGGCCCTTTCTGGGCAAGGGTGTGTTTAGCGAATTCACTAAGCCCGAGCCCATGATGAAAATGAAATAGTAAAAGGGAGACGCAGCAAATGAAAAGAAATTAGCCGTGTACAAGTTGCATGTGGAACATTACCAATTGGTCATGTATCATTTAAGTGGCAAAACGACGAAAACAGTGTCCCTGCCACTCAAAATCTGCCACGTTTGCTTCTTCTTTATGCATCATGCAAGAAATTTGAGAACCATCGTGAACCAGAAGGAAATGACATGGTTCCAACTCTACTTGCTCTCCTATTTTCGCCAACAAATCTCAACCATTTTTAGCGAAATAAAACATCAAAACATAGTGCTCAGAGGATAGAAAAACACCAGTCCCTCGTAATCTCAAGATGACAACGGGATCTTGGTAGGGATGGACATGACGATCATACTTCTAAACTGGAATGGAACCGAGACTTTTCTAAAGTACCTAAACAAAAGCTCCTGTTACTACATGAACACGACACAACAATCATATTCATTCCAATTTGTACATAGAAGCATGAGAATATGAGTACGAAAAAAAAACACAAGAACGTATGTTCAAAACTGGCAGAGATTAATAAAACAAAGATACACAAAGCAAGCTTAGGAAACATTCCTGTTATTACTCAGAATTAATATTGAGTACAAGCATGATGTCAAGAACATGGAGGAGAAAAACTTACCTGATGGAAAGTCTGCTACCTATTTATTTCCAGAGCCTGAAGCTTTGACCCGCTGGACCCCCCTTCCTTAAAGATGACGGTATGCCAAATTGTGAGGATACAACTTCCTTTTGACTACTCACAACTTTCCCTCCTTTTGTGATATGTTTGTTGCAAGTGATGAGAATCGTGTTGATGACTCTCGAGTGTTATATTGGTGGTGTTGTTCTGGTGTGGTAGTGTTATGGTTTCACTTGTTCATTGTAACACCAAGAAAAACAAGTACATGGCACTTTTTACGAAAGGAATGGTTGAGCGTGGTGTAAGTAATGGTGTTTTTTTGTGGTGGTATCCTCACGAGACCTTCTTTATGGCAGTGGGAGAAGTGGAATGAGAGGGTATGTTGGTTTTGTTCTTTTGTTTTTCTTTGGTTATTGATGCTTGAGGCTTTGTTTCTTGGAGCAGTGGTGATGATATATTTGCAAGAGAAAGTGTTGTGGTTTTTTTATTGACTGAAGGTTATGATGTTTGGTGTTTTGAGCCTTTATCCAAGAGAAACAAGCACAAGTTTGGTTTTACACGTATGGCTTTGTTGCTGAAATTCTTGAGCTCCGTGCCAAAAACGTTTGCTTGTATACTAGGATTTATATCAGAAAATGAAAAGGCATGGACCAGAGGTTATGTTGCAAAGTGAATTTACATGATGGTTATTTATTATACACTATGGTACACCTTCTTTTGACAACCATCAAAGTACAAAGGTTGTACTTTTCTAAAGTTCATTTGCACGTTTTAGTAGTTCTTGGACGGGAAATGATGGATATGGTTCAACAACTTGTACTTGACATTATCTTTTGCTTAGACAATTTACAAGGAAGATAACCATATTGTGGTTTTTCATCACACGGGTACATTGGTATGGAAAGAACCAAAACCAACATCTTCTAGTTGGAACACGGGTACATTTTACTCAAGAGGCATCATGATATCTTTTTGACATGGAACACTCCCATGCAGGTGGCAAACTGAACCAAAGGCTAAATCTGATGACAAAACGTGACAAAAATTAAAGTGCATGAATTTTCTAAGTGTGTGTAACATTTGTACCAATTGTTACCCTTTCATTTGCACTTTGTAAAGTTTCTCTTTTTTTTTTTAGATTACCTAAATTAAATTAGACAAAAATGAAAACATATTTAAAATTAAGATGGAAATAGTATTAAACTAAATTAAGACTAAAATAAAAATAATCTAACTAAAAATAAAAACTAAATTAAAAGTATAAACTAAAAAGTATTGAAATAAAAATCTAAATGACATGGAATGACAGAATTTGGATAGAATGGTATAGCTGATGATCCACGAAAATGTTAACTAAGAAAATGCAACAATGGTTGATTTAACATGATATGAAAAAGGTCAATGGATCTAAGGGTAAAATTTGGGGTGCAACAAGCGCCATTATGGTTCTTCGGAAGGGTCGGTCACCTTCCATTTCTCCAACAATTCCATAGTGTCCCCAGTAAAGTTGCCATGATGGCCCTTAGGCTGAGACGTGATTGTTCTCTTGTGCCCAACAAGTGTCGTGCATCATTCCCAGCAGGTCGGAACCATCATTTACTAGTGGCAGCATGTTTCATTTTTCTGTTCTCCCCAAGCAAAGAAGATCATCCGGACCTTGGAATTCCCTAAGCAGAAAAGCATTGAGAAGATCCTGAAAACAATGAATGTTGCTTCGTTCAAGGTTCATGTACCACTTGAGTAAGCTCCACTTAAGCTATCTTGAAAGCAGTGGATGGGCAACTTCTGGTTGTTGGTGTAGGCATCCATCTTACGAAAGTACATAACCAAATGAGCCTTTGGGCAGGAGTCACCTTTGTACTTTATAAACTCAGGGGTCTTATATTTGGCTGGCATGATGAGGTTAGACACAAGACACATGTTGTCTGCATCAACGTTGAAGAAGTCATTTCCTTCTACGACTCTGAGTCTTTTCTCCAAAGTTTGATATTGATCATTAGCATCTTCAGGCTCAATGTCCACATTATCCTCACTTTGAGCACTAGCATTGTAATCAAAGTTAGGATTCTCAAAGGGAATTCTGGCAGTCTGTACCAAAGGTATGGGTTCTGAGACAATAGGGACTTGAAACTCTGGTCTTAGAGTTTGACCGACCAAAGTGGTACTGACCTGTTGTGGAATGAAATCGTGAGGTAATCCAAATTCAGGCCATGTAGATGGTGGCATCTGAACAGGCTGAGGCTCAATAGCATCACTTGTAATTTCTTGGATGACAGTCCTCTGAGGTGGCTCTCCTCTGGCAATTAGGACCTGAAGCATTTCCGTTAACTTAGTCATGCTTGACTTCAAATCAACCATTTCCATTCTAATCTCTGCATTGTGCACTTCTTATTCTGACATTTTGCGCCTGAAGTTAGCTCTAGTCCCGTATCGGCAACGAGGAATCAGTTTGACGACTTACGAATGACTGAAAGACAGATAGTTGGAATGAATTGACGATGACCTGGACGTATGTATGGTTTATGCATGGGATGCGAATGATATGCAATGCTTATGCTACACAGGATACAGTTCACACTTAAAAGATTTGAAAAAATTTAAAGAACGCACTGACGTATAAACACAAGCAAAATTACAAACATGGGGTTCAAAGTTTCGACGTCACGAGCATAGAGTCAATGGCTCTACCCATCCCCAAAGGTTGTACTATGGTGAATTTTTGTACCTGTTCTCAAAATCATTGACCCCCCTTGGGATAATAACAGCAGGCTGGTTCACCCGAGCGAGCTGTAACATCTTAGGGTAATCTTAATTGAGTGTAGTATCGCGTGTCAACTATTTCCGATAGCTACCGCACTACTAAATAGCCACATGGTTACCGTCTACTAAATCCTCAGTTTCATGGATACCACAATCGAACAATCTGCTTTCACAACCGTAGTCGTTAGACATTGAATCCGCAAAGGGTATCTCCACTGATTTGATGGTCTACTGGGACAACTTATTCAGGATTCACTCCCTGTAAGACCGCCCATCTCTGCCATCACCTATCTTATGGTTCTCTCAAACTTTCCACATGCGTATTAATCACATTCCTATTGACAGTAAAATAAACATGGATATCAAGTAGGAAAAGCAATATATATATATAGTATATAGTGTATAGAAAAATTTCTAACAACCTAGACCTCTTAGGAATTCTAGTCCTAGTTTGTATCCCCAGCAGAGTCTCCATTTTTCTGTAGCACGGTTTTCGTGACCGCCCATATCCGTCTGTGGATGGGATTGGGTGCTACTTTCTGATTTCTTATTTATCATATGAAGCTGGAAAGGAAAGGGAAGCTATCTCAAACTAACCTTGCATGCAAATGTTTTCTTTAACAAATGCTAAGAGATTGGGGAGTTCGGGGTCAGATTATACAATGGGGAGTTGTTAATTACCCATCCTATACATGGTTATCCATGGGTTGTTTGGCATTTTATTATGTTATTCTACTTACTGGTGTTTATCTGGCATGGGTTGGGAAAGTTTCTCCTTTGGGAAGGTTGAGAGATGTTGAAAAGATATTTTTGTTGTTTTCGGGATTTTCGATGTTTTTGGTAAGGTACTGGACCTAAAGTTTTTGATTAGTGTGCTCGCTAAGATTTCACAATCTTATGCCTACGTATTCCCGTTAAAGAAAATAGGGAAATCAGAGCAATCGTAGTTCCTCCTATTCTATGGGAGGAAAAGATGTATGGTGTCTTGTTCAAAGCCCAAGATTGAAGCTAAAGGGTTTGACTGAGAGAGAATTTGTCATCTCTAGCTGGAGAAATTTTAAAGTGAGAGTTTAAAGATTGAGTTTTGAAACCTTCGGAGGTTTTAACTCTGTTGGAAATTGATGAAATGATCAGGGTTTTTTCCTGTTCTTTAAAGAGATAAAAAGGGTTCTTTGAAATCCAAGAGGAAATGAGACTGTCCAAGTCTACTGGTATGAGAAGGTTGATCTTTGACTGAATGATGGTCTTTGAATGATGCCCAAGAGGAGGCTGATGTTTTAAGGGATGAGAATCAACCCTACACTGGTGAGAGGTTTTGACTCTAGAAGATTGCTCTAACGAGTGATGACTAGGTTCTGTCCTATATCTGTAGGAGGTCTCTGGGGTCCTTGTATTAAGCCCAAGAGAAGGCATGAGAACTTCTAAGAAGCCGGAGGGTCCTTGTACAAAACCCAAGAGGAGGCGAGGATGCTTTTAGGAAGCCTATGGGTCCCAAACCTAAGAAGAGTTCAAGAAAGGTTTCACCGAGAATTAATCCTTTAGTGAACAGTTCTAGGGTTTGAAGAAATTCAAGAGAGGTTTCACCGAGAATTAATCCTCTCTAGGGAAATGAACTTCTTTGACAATTTCTAATAGTGACAGTCTGAGAAAAGTTTCACCAGGAATAATGCCTTTCTCTTTGTTCCATATTGTTTAAGCCTAAGAGAAGGCAAAACTGTATATGGAAATTCCTATGGGGAACTAGTTTTGACTGTATTCAAGAGTGACCAACTGGCTTTACCTAATTCTAGACCCAGTTGTCGGGGAATACTCTAAGCAGATATACAAGTATATATACAGTTGATATATGACAAGAATTTAAAAGGATATGAAAGAAGGACTTACAGGTGAGCAAGCTTCCAACATTACAGACAAATATAGATATGTATAAGCATGTAAAAGAAAGCTGATAAAAACTTACAGGCGAGCAAGCTTCCATTGTACAGCTGTATGGTTAGTTATTGAAGAAATTGAAGAAAGTCTTGATAACAACTATGCATTTGAATTCAAATCACAAGGAAAGTTGTTTTAAAAAGAAGCGATATGAATATCCGGAAAACATCGGATTGCAAGAGAAACGTAAAAAATGAAAAGGTTGCAGATATGAATATCTGAGAAAGCATCTGATAAAAATAAAGAAAAGAGTGAAGATGCGAATATCCGGGAAAACGTCGGATTGAAAGAGATAAAATAATAAGAGGTTGAAAATACGAATATCTGGGAAAACGTCGGATGTAAAGAGACGATGAAAAAAAGAAAAGGTTGCTCGCTAAGACTTTACAGTCTTATGCCTACGTATTCTCAACGGGATCTTGAGAAATCAGAGCGGTCGTAGTTCACCCCTAAGGGGCACGAACTACAAAAAACAAAGTTTAAATCGGACGGTGGCAAGAGGGAAAATCTAACCTAAAATTATCATGCTTGGTTAAATATCCTAATGTCTATCTTATCTCATACGGTATAGCATCGTGGCAGAGAAAATATAAACGATAAAACATCGTGTAAAATAAATAACAGGTATGCGGAAGAGCGTCACGTAATAAATAAATAGAGATACGCGACAAAATATCGCGGATAAACAGAGAGAAAATACACGGCAAAACATCGTGACAGATATAATATACACGGAAGAACATCACGGCAAAATAACAGACATTCACGGCAAAGCATCGTGAGATAAAAACATATACACGGCAAAACATCGCGAATCAGATTAATTACGAAAAAGCAACATCAAGAATTAATCAGATAGAACAGATAAAGATACGCGGCAAAGCATCGCGGTATAAAAAGAGACAGTCACGGAAAAACATCGTGACAGATAAAATATACACGGAAGAACATCATGAGATAAAAGCATATACACGGCAAAACATCGTGTAAAACAAATAGAAAACACACGGCAAAACATCGTGTAAAATAAACAGAAACTTCACGGCAAAGCATCGTGACAGGTAAAGATATACACGGAAGAACATCGTGAGTAACAAATAACAGGCACGCGGAAGAGCCTCACGTAATAAATAAAAAGAGATACAAACATTCACGGTAAAGCATCGTGGAAAGATATAAACATTCACGGAAAAAACATCGTGAGAATAAAAACATGGATAATGAGTTCAAGAAGACATACCTATTAGAGCAAGATCCAATGCCTCTTCTCAAGCTTCCAGAAACAAGATAATGATCCCCAAGGTATCTGATGAAGCTTTAAGCATCTAGTGAGTATCCAATGATCATCAAGGTATCATATAAGAATTCCTACGTCAGGTAAAAGAAAAAGCAGAGAAAACCAGAGATCATAGAGAAATTCCCTAAGTCTTATCAAGTGGTTAGAATCGAATTTGAACATTTAATTAATTATTTACAAAAGTTTTACTTGAAAATAATCCTAAGAATAAATTACCTAATAATTGAATAAAACAATTTAAACAATTAAATGATTAATTACAAATTAATTAAAGCAAATTTAATAACTTAGAAATTATTAACATATTTTAGAATATTTAATCAAGATTAACTAAACTAAAAATTATAAAAAAAAACTAAAGTTGTATTAAAAAGAAAAATGGGCCATGGAGTGTAATTAGTGATCACATGGCGTATTGATAGCAATAATAGTATAAGCCCAAATCAAAGTAATTATTTAAAACAAACTTATATATTTAAAAACAAAATAAAAGAATAACCAATTAATAAAAAAGAAAAAGAACCTGGAAGCAGACCCTTTATTTCTTAAAGCCTTCCCTGCTTACTCCATTTGTCTCAACGAATTCTCTCAGTGCGAGCTCCCTCCGTCGTGTTTCGATCTTGCACCGCCGCAACTCTCACCGTCCGATCGCGGCTTGTCCTGGCTTGACTTCCTCCGTCTTCGTACGATTTCGACGCGGACTCAAATCTCCCTTCGTCCGATTGATTCTGCGGCTACAGGTGGTAGTGGTGGCGCATTGAGCTCTTGCGGTGGCTCTGATGGCGGTGAACCTTCTTAAGGTTCGCATTCCTCTTTTTGTGCTTTGATCTTCCTGCAAACATAAATCATTGAATTTGTATTAGGGTTTGAAGGAAATTATGAAACTGTTATGAAATTAATTTGATAATTGAAATAGGAGTGAAATTGAAAGTGTTATGAATTTATTTTCTGCAGAATTTTGCTTTGATTTTGCTTCTTCTACTATTCGTTCTCCTTTGAACTCTGCTTCTGATTTTTTGCGTGTCAGTATCGTCGACAAGTTGTGTTGCTGAAATCGAATTATGCAGGTTCCAATTCTGTTTTCCTTTAACTTCCAAACCTGTAAAAAAAATAAGTTATTGTTGTAATTTGAAATAGAAAAGAGGAATTGATGAAACTTGAAATTGAATTGGTGGTTATGTTGCGATTAAATTGCAGATTGTTTTAATGATTTCTTTGAAAAATCCTGCAATTGATGTTGTTTTTCTATAAAACATCTTGCTACTGAGTTTTCTTCATATGTGTTGAATCTGCAGGCCATTGTGTTGATGTGAATCTTCATGAATTTTGGAGTTCCCGCAAAAACAAGAGAAGTAGGAAAGCAGAGGGAGGGGGCTGCGCTGCTTTGTTCATGTTGCAGTTGGTAAAATCTATGCATAAACTTTAATTGTGTAGTGAAGTTAGTTTGAAAATTTGAATTGAGTTTAGTATGATAAGTGTAAAGTGTAAGTTTGTTAAAGAAAATTATGCAGAGAAAATATGAAATTGTGTGTAAGTTATGTGCAAAAGAAAAATATTAAGGGGTGGTGTGAGGCGCATAGCCTCTTGTTTGTGTATGTCTACATTTTTTTCTAAGTTACTAAGACTATGAGAAAATAAGACTATGAGAACTATGTGAGAGGTAGGAAAGAAAGTGCTTGTCAATACAAGGCTTTGTGTGTCAAATTAGAGAGGATGAAACCTCTATTTATAGGCAAACAGATTAGTATTTTAAACTAAAAATGAGATAAGATGAAGACTCAAATTTCAAAGTTTGTTAGGATAATTCAAATGCTTAGCTTCTAAGCATAGGAATGCATTTATGAAGTTTGAAACTTAAGGATAGAGGAGATGAATTAAGAAAAATGGGCAAAAAAAAAAAATATAATAGTTTGAATGTTGAAAAAAATGTTGAACATTGAAACACATGCTTTGATATTTAAATGGAAGTTTTGAATGCATTGAAAATGTTTGTTTTATCCAAAATTACAAAATGAGATCAAGTGAAGGAAAAACTTTTTCACAGAGAAAAAGAAAGGAGCAAGGCGTGCCAAATTGTGTAGTAGAGAGGTTACATGTGTGAATGAAAAGAAAAGCGGTGTAAAAATAAATAAACAAGTTTATATTACATATATTAAATAATGTTTAATTAGTATGATAAATAAATCAATAATAATAAAGAACTAAATAAAACAAAGTTTATTAAAACCTGATTAATAAAAACTAATAATAATAATAATATTAATAAAATCGAAACCGAAATCGGTAAAAAAAAGATAAAAACTGTCTGTATTGGGGTGTCCGAAAAAATAAGCTGAACAAACCAAAACGATCAGCAAAAAATATATGTATTGAAAAAAATACAGCGTTTTGTCAAAATTTTAAAATTAATTTTACTCGCTAAAAAGGTTCAGACGGGTCAGAAACATGATGACCGGAAGGACAAAAAATTAAAATAAGTATACCGGGTTAAAGTACGCGAAAAATAAATTAAAAAGGATGTCTGAAAGTTCGATTTTAAAAATTTTCCGGATACCGACTTTTTTGCACCATTGACTTTTTCAGTTTGACCAAAATACCTGAAATTTTAACACGTTAAATCCGTCTGATAATTCAAAAATTATTCATGAAGAAAATATACGATATTATATACAGACGACACAGTATGAAAATATAGACAGATGAAATGAGAAAAAAATAAAAATGTCTGGTCAAAATTTAGGGTATGACAAATGCCCCTATTTAATCTTCTTAGACCTGAAGATATGAATAACAAAGAGTTTTAGACATTCGAGGTATAAGAGGATTAAATATCAGAGTACCTAGAATTTTGACCATGAATGCAAATGAAATGATATGTGATGAATGAAAGACTTTTGAAAACTGTGGGGAATGATGCCATTGGAGACAGACCAACATAATTTTCTAGGGATATAAGATATTGTGGAAATTTGTCAATGCGACAAAGAGTATTCAGTAGCATTTAGAAAGAGAGGGATAAACCCTGGAACAAAGACACAGACATCCGAAAAAACATCAGATGCGAAAGAAATGTCATACTCTGGAAAATATATCAGAAACATCTAGAAAAACATTAGATGTGGAATGCGACCAGATCTGAGGATATGTCAGAGACTTCTGAGAAAGCGGTTTTAATTTTACTGTGGAATATACGGGAACATCCAGAAAGCAAAGGTGTATTGCTGCTATAGGAGTATATATAAGGAATATAACAAGTGGTGTATTGCTGCTATACCAGTATGATCATAAAGTAAAAAAAATAAAAATCACTTGTATCTATAACATTATTCGTCATACAACGTTGAAAATCAATACATTTTATTTAGAATCATAGTCATATATACATCTAATGCAAAAAAACAAAAACATATGTTACATTACAAGACATGGATAGAAAGGTGAAAATCAATACTTTATTTAAAATCATAATAATCATAGTTACTTACCCTTACCACAATTGCTGAGAATATAACTAATTATTGATTCTTGCAAATGGTAGAAGGCTTTCCTTGTAAACCACTATCTTGCAGCCAAAGTCACCTTTAATACCAAGCTCTTCCATTCTCTGAGTGTTTAAATTAAACCAAACTAATTCATCATCATTTTTCCTGAAAAATATATCGCTTTTCCTGCCTACTCCTACAAGATGCTCAACGCATGATAACGGACCCACAACAAATAGTTTTGTCCACGACTCCTTCACCCCAACTTCACCCAAAATTGATATGTGAAAAGTAGTTGCTTCATGATAATTTGAAATCCAACCAATTGCTCCATTTAATACTACCACCTGTCTATACACGATTCTTTTAACACCATTGTAAATATCAGTATCATCTGAGGGTATGGATGTTTTTACAAACACTTCATTGCTTAAGTCGAACGACACCAACAAATAAACATCATCACGTGTTACACCCCACCAATGACACACTCCATCCATGTACACTTGAACACCACCGACATTACCATAATGTTTATGATATTGACTAGGCATATCTATATCAAGTTTCTTCCAGGAATTGCTTTTTAAACTATATATTTCCCACACCAGAGAATCATCTCCATCAGTTCTAGGATGATATTCTAGTTCTACCTGTCGAATAACCTTATGATCATCTCTAATTCGATCATAGCCAAATCCATGAAAATCAAACTCGGGACCCCAACAAGGAGATTCACATGCAAAAGGACTAGTAGGAGTGATTTGGAATTCCTCGGTAGCCGGATTCCACAATACATATCTCCCCGGAATGCTTCTGGTGTCTTGAATACAAAGAATACCGTTAACACTATCAGAACCATGGATAATGAAATCAAACGGGTATTCGTATGGATTTGGCCAATCTAATTTGATTATATTCTCAAACTTGTCACCAAATAGAGAATACAATATAGGGTCATACCATGGTGTAATGTGATTTAGGAGGATAGATGTATCGTTGTAATGAGAATGATCTTTAGATAACAAATTTGTTCGAAACATAGTCATGAAATAAGGATTTTGAAATAAAAGAGACCATGATTTGCGTGCACAAGAAAACCGAAACAAAGATTTGAGAGGAAGTTTAGACAAAATAACCAAAGCAATATCATCGTATATGTGATGACTAACCTTGTCATTAGTTGCAACCGATGACTTCTCCATTTCTAAACACCAGTGAGTTGTGAAGTAGCTGTATGAAGAAGAACTTTGAGAGAAATGAATACGCTACAATAGATTCCAATGAGTTTAGAGTTTCCTACCCACTCCATTGGTTAGGTTAAATCTTCTATAAAACTATATAAAAGACATGACTTCACTAAAGTCTAAAGTACCCTTTGCTATATTACTGATGTGTGTTTTTATTTTATTTGATAAGTCATTCAATTTATGTTTTTATATTATATATATTTTTAGGTTATGTTTGGATTGAGTGAATATAACATAGCGGAGCGAGATGAAATATAATGGAGGGGAGTGGAGCAAAGCGATTAGAATATAGATTTTACTCAATTGTTTAAATATTTTATTCAAAATGTTTTATTCTATTGCATACACTTCAAATTGGATATAACAACAAGTTTCATTCCATCAAGTCTTCGGTGTCAAGCCCTAGCTTCAAATCCAATTCAGTACGTTCTTACCTAAAAATATATACAACAACATGGGATGAAATAATATTCTCAGTGAGTTTCCGATCTAAACCATCAAGTCTCTCACTACCAGGGTATCTCACACACATCTCACACAAATGAGTGTCGACTAATCTCCTCAAAACATCTTACTGATAATAGAAGCATTCTCAAGTCACTAAGAATTCCTAAGGATATTAGAGTTACTCAACCCCTCAAACTGAAATTCGGAAAGTGGTCACTCTCTGATGCCACAACATAGCCACTAGTCATTATCTTAAATATAAGAAAATAACAAGTCATGGAAAACTCAAAACTACCATTCCTTTAAATTTTGCCACATCCCTAAAATGGGGGTATGATTATGAAAAGTTATGCTCTTTTTGTGCTACATAAACCGATTTTGATGTTTTGTAGCTGAAAACCAACAAGTTAAACCCAACTTTACATATTACTTTTAACTTCCAACATGTCACATCTTACTTTGTTTCAAAAAATCTCACAAAATATCACATTTGTCCAATTCATTTCATCCTTTATCTTTCTGCCTTTTCATCTCTCTCTCTCTCTCTCCCTCTCTCTCTCTATCTCTCTCTCTCTCCCTCTCAAGCTTGTCTCTAATTTCTTCAATCACATTACAAGGTGATGGTTGTCTCCGTGAATCTCTGTGTGCCTATTTCTAATCTTCTTTCTTCTTTCAAACTTGTTTTTGAAATAGATTTACATAATCTTTTAAGCTTTTTTTGACATGATTTTGAAAACCTGAAGTTGTATTTTTCAAACAAAACATGAAATATTGAATAATGGTTTGTTGATTCATGGTTTTGTTGATTTCATTTCGCACAAGTTTTGTTATGGGTTTGGAAGTTATTGTTCATCTCTTTCATACAAGTGAAGGTATGTATATGTTCTTAGTAAAAAATAAAGTTTTGTTGTAAATGCAGTGTTGAGTTTATCCAATATTATATTTACTAATTTTCGGACAGGAATTTGTCTGGTTTTGAAGAAAATTGTCCATTTTCTTCATCCAACTGAAGGTACTTTTATTTTCTTGTTTGTCTTCCTCTTTGCCTTCTTCTTTGTTTGGGTTTATTTGAAAACCCTATTTCTCTGTCACCTTCACCTCATTCTCCCCCCAACCTACTTTAAACTCATTCTTCTAAGTTCATCTCCTAATTGCTATATTTTCTTCTTACTCACTTTATTTTCTACATCATTTCCTTCATCTTCTCTTTCTCTCTCACACGCCCTTCACTGTTCTGCAAAAAAGATTTCGATTGTGAAGCTTTTCTATGCATCCACGTCAACTACTTCCACTTTTGTGAAGGTGCATTTACACAAAGTGTTGCTATCTTTTACAAAATGCTGTCTTTTGAATTTACATAGTCCCTTTTTTCAAATATGTAAGTTCTGTGTTGGCTGCATTTTTGCTAAAACATGTTGCTGCAGTTATATGTTGTGCAAGATGTCTTAACATGTGGGTCAAACATCTCTGCAGGTTGTTTATCCAGGGTGTGTAGTGTTCAAGTATAGGATGTCAAGACTGATGTTCTAACATGCCTATAATCTTGAGAAGATTTGAAGTATTATTTGATTTGATTTTGTGAGATTTGGTTTGGATATATCTCACTTATTTTCAATCTTTCAAGAAGATTTAATCTGGAACATTTGATTTGATATTAAACTGTTCATAAGTTTCTAAAATTGGATGTTGAGACAATTTAGGAAACTTGATGATTTGTTCCAAGATTCAAGGAGATTTTTTCTGCACAATCTATCCAGCCCTTAGCATGTGGATCAAGAAATATCTGGGTGAAGATTTCAAAGCCCATGGACTGCCGAGGAGTATTTAAAGAGCAACCTAAACCTAATGATTAAGATGGACTTTCACTATTGTAAAAAACTAGGGGAAGGGTTTAGAAACTTAGGTTTTGAGAGTCTCTTGTGTTGTGACTTTGTAAGTCACCCTTTGTATCTTTTGAGGCATCATGGTAGACATATTTAGGTTGTATATTGTTCGCACTCTAAAGCTTTTAAGCATATGAGTTAAGTATTGTTCTTGGTTGAAGCTTTTAAGCAAAATCGAGTATTGTTCTTGGTTAAGAGTCTTGACCTAGTATTGTTCATGAAAGAAAGAGGGTACATCTTTCTTTTTGGTTTCTTGTGGCATTCCCTGGGACTGGGAGTGTTTGTTTATCACTGCAGTGATTGGGAGTGAGATGGTCATTTCTCATATCTAGGAGTTCCTAGGTAGAAGTTGCACTGGGTAGGGATTAAGTGAGGGGTTGTAAACGGGGGAGTTTAGCACTGAATTAATACTGCTGATAGTGGATTTCCTTCCTAGCTTGGTAGCCCCCAGATGTAGGTGATGTTGCACCGAACTGGGTTAACAATCCATTGTGTTATTTATCTTTCTGCATTTAAAATTCTGCACAATTTAAATAGTTGAATAAATTATTCTGTCAGTCTGCACATGTTATAACATTTGTCATGACATTATACCCTGATGGTGGAACATCAGATTCCACATCATGTATTGCAAGTTCCAGAAAATTTAAATTGGCATCAGAGCTGGCACCATAGTCAATTTTGTTAAAAGTAAATATTGGGCCTTAGACCCATTTATAACCTGTCAGCCAAACTATCTAATTATACACTAATGTTAATGTGACATATATAAACACTTAAACAAATTACAAATCAAGCAATGTGGGACTCAGGCCCTGACAATCTTGGTTGGTTACTGGTTGCTTGCACACATTATCAGGACCTGACCATCTTGTAACTTTGGCTCCATTGTCAATTGGCCACACTCGAACGGAGAATGCTCTTGTTGGAGCCCTTTGGGGCTATGACCATGATGTTGGTTTTGCTACTTTTGCCACTGGAATAGTTTATGGACTACAACCAGAGGCATTAATGATGGTGTTGCCTGCCCTTGAAGAACATGACTGTGAGCCACCGCAACAACGAACCCATCTATATGACAAGCTAAATCACTGCAACCATAGAAAACATTTAACATTATTAACTTTAAGAAAATAGCCAAAGCAACTAGGTCCATTCTCCCATTATTAAACCCTAGTTATGCTCTTAAAATCTTACATTTTCAGTATATCACCTTCTTCCAACACTATCTCATCATTGGCTAGAAGAGAGAAATTGCAGACTGTGTTGTTAACAGAAATGCAAGTTAGGAAAGCAACGCCTCTTTCTATCTTCTTCTTCACATTCTTGTAGACATTACTAGTTTGTCTTCACACCAAGAAAAGAAAACATCATTAGCAAAAAATCAATTCAAATAATATTAAAATATTAACCCAGCAATCACGACCAAACAACAATGCCAAACACAATAAAAAGACATTGATAGGGTGATGAACATACTGTTAGCGATTTCAATTACAAAGCTGCTGGTTGGGGTAATATGTGTATCATGAGTTGAGTTGAGTTTATGGAATGTTTGTTGTTGATGAAGAAGAAAAAGAGTTGTGGAATTGGTGCAACAACCTTCAAGTGGTAAACTGAGCTCCACATTGCTTGATTTGTAAGTTGTTTAAGTGTTTATATATGTCACACTAACATTAGTTTACAATTGAATAGTTGGGTTGATAGGTTATGAATTGGACTAAGTTTAATATTTATTTTTAACAATTTGATTAATTAATATTTAAAAAACTTAATAAAAATAATAGAATGAATAATTATTAATTAATTTGTTAAAAAATAATAATAAATAATAAATTATCCCACTCATCTATGCCACGTCATTAAAAAATTTATTTTTAATCCTAATCATCAATGTCACGTATGCAAAATTGGGGGACCATGAAAATCTCAAGAGAAGTAAACTTTAGGGACCAAAAAATTGGGTTTAAAAATGAGTGGACTAAATTTTAAAATAAAGGAATAAAAAATGCATTTAAGCTAAAAATCTTCTACTAACACAATGACATCTGTTTTAGTGTGTGTTTTTTTTAATTCTTCTTTATATAATTATTATATAGATTATTATATATTTATTAGTAAAAAAAGTTATTCCATTATCCACTATTCCGTTATCCCACTTTTGGGGTCCGCCGCTTCACTCTGCTATTCAAGGTTAATAACTTTGATGTTACTAAAGTGTACCTGCCGTTACTTAATGGCAACTGAATTAAGTAAGATTCAATCTCAATTGAGTTCATTAATTGCTCTATTTGTCTCAGCTGACAACAAATATAATATATAGGAGTTCAATCTGATCCAACTGACAATAATATGAGATATTACACACAATATGTTCCTCTCCCTCTCCTACCCATTTTCAGAGTATTAAAATATAAGTCTTTATTTTTCTTTTTTTAGTTGACCCATTTATTATAGCCGTTACACCCTAGTCCTTGTTTCTAGGATTCTTTTGGCTATTTAAGGCATAGTTTATCATACAGTTAATGTACAGTGTATTTTTGAATTCATTCAATATTAATGATAATTTTCTTTCTCTATGCAATTTTTTTGCCTATCATTTAATATGGTATCAGATTTGATACTCTGATATTTTCTTCGTGTTCCTATTGGTCCACTCTTTCCTCCTTTTCCCTTTCGTGTGAGACCCTCTATGCTCTCTCTCAGCCTATCTTTTTCTGCCGTTTTCTGCACCAATCACCTTCCTCCTTATCGGTGAACATTTTTTCTTCCTTTTTTTCGTCTTGCTCTTCATCTTCTTCCTCTCTCTTTCTGAATCTTTCTTCACCATCTTTCCTCTATTTCCGTGGCAGCTGCAGACAACTCGATCAATACCACTCCTCATACATCTCCTAAAAACTCTCCTCCCAAAAATGATCAAACCAATCGTTCATATCAAACAGACACTACTACAAAACGGTAAAACAACAATGCCAGGTTTACAACGGCATCCTATACACCATTCTTAGAGTGCGTACTGGATGCGCGCGCATTATTTTAATTAGAAATCTCAAGGGTATAATAACGGTTTTTATGAAAACCGTGGTGATACAATCTAGTTATCATGGGTTCGAACCTCATCGCCCTCAAATAGTTTATCCCTTTGATGTAAATGCTCCCTTTTTAAGTTTTATTAATATTTAACTAAAAACTAATAAGGATATCACGACGGATATTTATCAAAACCGTTGTTACAAATTGAAGCTTCTTTTTATGTTTTTTAAACACCAAGTATATATATCAATTTATGCATTGAAACAACCCTAACACCAACGCCGTCACCATTGTCGGGGAGAAGACAACAACAACAACAAAGTGTTCTACTTTAAGGTGTTGCAATGTCACATTTGAAGACAAAATCATCAAAAGGTGTTTCTACGTCTTGTTCCAGTGTAAAATCTCGATCTGGAAATTTTTATGGTTGTGATGGTCGTATGGTTTCGTATCAATGCAAGAAGGGACAAAATAAAGGAAGGTTTTTTTGGAGATGTCCATTTTAGAGGAGCGATGGAACATGTAATTTGTTCATATGGGATGAAGACGTGGGAGAAAGAGATGGAAATGACGATGAGAGCATTATGAAGTCAGAGTTGGAAGCTGTGGGCTATCTGAAGGTTATGTATGAGGATTTAAAGAAAAAGAACAAGAATTTGAAGAACAAATTGAAATCAGAGATGTTTTCTGGAAATATCAAGATGTTATGTTTTTTTGTCTCCTTTATGTTTAATATTTACTTTGTTATGAAATGTAATAGTTGAATTAGGGTTCGAATTACATTGTTGATGTTTAAACTGTAGATGCATTGTGAATTACATTGTTGATGTTTAAACTGCAGATGCATTAAGTTAGAAGTTAAGGCGCACCTTTTCTTTTTTATTTATTTTAAAATTCATAAATAAAAGGGTTATCACTACGGTTCTTCTGGTTAACCGTAGTGATATATTTATAATAAATAAATACCTATGTATACGGTTTTTATTTATTTTAAAATTCACATATAAAAGGGTTATCACTACGGTTATTCTGGTAAACCGTAGTGATATATTTATAATAAATAAATACATATCTATACGGTTGTTATTGTTAACCGTTGTGAAATAGTTTACCCATATATAAGTGAAATAACTTTCACTTAATTGACAGTAACGCCGTTGCCTTCAAAGTGAAACCCTAGAACCCATTTTTTCTCTTCGTTGTCACCATTAGCCGTGAATCTTGTGCTTCATACATTAAGGTATTCTTCTTCTTCTTCCATATTTTGATAGATATTTCCCATTATCTCGTTTGTTGCATGTTGTTTTTGTTGATTGTTCTCATTTTTTCAGATTTGTTTTCATTACCTTAACAAAGACCGTACTTTGGAAACTTCATAATGTTTATGTTGCTATGGAAAAATGTATAAGAAGCATGAAGCTATGATGGAAACTTCATCCACCTTGTACCTTTTCTTCATAGCATCACGAACAAGATGTTAGTAAATGAAGAAACAACAGTATAAGCAAACTTAATCTAGTTTTAGAAGCAATGAAAAGAAGTATAAGAAGTATGAAGCTTTTGTGTAAGCTTCTTCCTCCTTATATTTCTTTTTCATGGCTTCCCAAACTAGTTCAACATCATAATTGATTCCTGTTCCGTGATTAGTTTCATTAAAAGGTGCGTTATTCATGTTCCTCTCTTTACTCATCACTGGATTATGGTTTTAGGGTTTGTTTTCAACTGAAGATGCTCATTTTTGAAGTTTGCTTTGTTTCTTTTCAGGTTAAGGGGCTGATACAGGGTGATGATGCTGGTGGAAGCAAGCGTATTATATCATTTTATAATTTTTGGATCTAGTATAAAATGTTGTTTGAGTTTATCATATTCTATTTACATTGTTTGTTTAACTAACCCTCACTTAAAGTTTGCTGGTGGTAGCAAGCGTATTATATGAGTTTATAATATCTGGATCTGGTATAGAATTTTGTTTGAGTTTATTATATTCTATGTAGATTGTTTGCTTCACTAACCCTCACTTAAAATACATTCAGTTAATTTGACATAGATACTTATAATCTGCAAATTAAGTTGTATTTGAAAACCAACTTAAATAAACCAATGTTGTTTTCTGATTGCATGCCTCTCATCATTTATCTCACGTTCTTTTATATAGAGATTATGGTATAATGATCTCGCTCCTTAGATGCATCGCCATCTTCCAATATAGTTAAATCAAAGATGAGGCAAATTATCCAATGTCTTGTTTATCTTATGGAAATTTAACTATAATCGAAGATAGTGATATATCGAAGGAGTCAGATCAATAAACCACAATATATGTAAAAGGGCGTGAAATGCACGATGAGACGAATATAATCAGAAACAACATTGGTTTGTTTAAGTTGGTTTTCAAGAACAGTTTAATTTGTAGATTATAGACATCCTCATCAAATTTAATCCATGTATATTTATTTAGTGAGGTGTTTGGAAAACAAGCAATCTACATTTAATATAATAAACTTAGGGTACTTACAACAACGGTTATATATTGTAACCGATATCATAAGTAATTTATGTTTTATATAAATTCGCTACTTATGGGTTTCGAACCCAGAACTTAAGTGTATGTATCGCAACGGGTTATTTTCATAACCGTTGTGATATATGGCGCGCGTCCAGCCTTTTAACAACGGTTTCCAGACCGTTGTAGAAACAATTAACTTACAACGATAATCTACATAACAACGCCTTTGCCCCCGTCATTATATGTCATTCCCAACCGTTGTTAAATGGGTTTTTCGTAGTAGTGAGATATGCTCGATCCTTTCTATATGCACCCTAGCGATAATCCCGGCATCACCCTTGTCTCACCATCACTGAACAACAAAAACTTCCATTCTTGGTCCCGATCTATCAAAGTTGCTATTCGATCAAAGAACAAATTAGGTTTTCTTGATGGATCCCTTCTTCATCCCCATTCAACAGATCAAAAGCCTTTGCTTGGGATAGATGCAACACAATGGTTATGGCGTGGCTCACCAACTCTATCAAACCGGAAATTGCAGAGAGCATCCTTTGGATGGACACCGCGCACGAGATATGGCAAGAATTACATGATCGATACCACCAAGGAGATATCTTCAGAGTCTCTGACCTACAAGAGGAGATCTTTACTCTCAAACAAGGTGATTCTAACATTACTCAGTATTCCACATCTCTGAAGAAACTATGACAAGAATTAGAAAATTTTTGCCCTATTCCTGCCTGTATTTGCCCTGTCAAATGTTCTTGCACGCTTTCACAAACCATCAAAGATTATCGTGAAAATGATTATGTCATTAGGTTCTTAAAAGGATTGAATGAACAATATTCAACTGTTAGGTCAAATATTATGTTGATGCATCCTTTACCACCCATCAACAAAGTTTTTTCACTTCTTATTCAACAAGAAAGACAGTTTTCAACACCCATTGAAGAAGATAAATTTGTTGCTCAAGTCACGAAATCTCATACAAAAGGCAGACCTTGGGATTCCTCCAACAAATCCAACACTACTGACCATGGCCGTGGCATCAAAATATGCTCCTATTGTCAAAAACCTGGTCACACCATTGAAGTTTGCTTCAAAAAGCACGGCTTACCACCCTATCTCAAGAAAGCTAACATGTCTCAATCTACGTCTGCTGATGATTCTGCTGAAGAAAACACTCAACAATCTGCTCAACCTAATTCTGAATCAACTACCATAGGTTTCACCCTCGAGCAACAACAGGCTCTCCTTGCTCTTCTCAATCAGAATACTGCAGCCTCTAATTCTACAGTCAATCAACTTCACACATCCCCTCCTGCTACATCAAGTAACCATACTCTTAACTTGACTAATAGTCTAGAATGCAATTGGATTTTAGATACGGGAGCCACTGATCATGTTTGTCACTCCAAATCCATGTTTACACATTTTATCACTATCAACCCTATATCAGTGAAACTACCAAATGGTAATATCATTCAAACAAATCATGTTGGTACTGTCATATTTAATGATGATTTTTACCTCACCAATGTTCTCTACATACCAGATTTTTGCACTAACTTGATATCTGTTCCTAAGCTCACCAAAACTTTAAATTGTAACATCATTTTTAACTCTCACCAATGCTTCATACAGGGCATCCATACCCTGAAGAAGATTGGTGCAGCTGATCTCATTCATGGGCTATACGTGCTAACTCAACCTGTCATTGACAATTCCATCCCTAAACATACTACTGTCAATTCTGTTCTTTCTCACAATATATGGCACCAAAGATTAGGCCATCCTTGTAATGACACTCTTTCACAAATCAATAAATTTTTCCCTTCCCTTATAAATCTAATTCCCCCAACCCCTGTGATACTTGTCTGTATGCTAAGCAAAAAAGGCTTCCATTTCCTACTAGTACTAATCTCACTAATCATTGTTTTGAACTAATAAACATGGATATATGGGGCCCTATCAATACCCCTTCAATGCAAGGTCACAAATATTTTCTCACTATTGTTGATGATTATAGTCGCTTCTGTTGGATTTACTTAATGCACAACAAGTCTGAAACTTCTTTTTTAGTTAAATCTGTAACACCCCCTTTCTATACCCCCAAATAATCACATAATCATTTATGCACATATTAAAAATTCCATCAGAGTATAATTATAAACATGGTATAAAAGAGGTATGTCACACTATACATGAAATTAAAACATTCACCACCTGCTCAACAATTGATATGCAACAATCGGGTAACCTTACAACAGAGGAACTTAGTCCTTACACCCACATCTCAATATTTAGAATAAAAGCGGAAAATCTAAACATTGATTAACATCCAACATATATACATATATATATATATATATATATATATATATATATATATATATATATCATCAAGTATTATCCACCAACATAATTCATGTTTACATAAACATTCATCACCAAGATACATATACAAATGCATCACAAAAGAATTATAACCATCCTAGCTACCCGGTGCTACATATCAGAGCCGACCGACCAAAAGAATGAAGACACGCTTCACAAAAAGACCACCAGCATACCTACTCTGCAATGCCTCATAGAGCATCATAAAACAGCAGAAGGGTGAGAAATATTATCATAATAACAATGCATATAATTATATATCTTAGCATAAAAATACACATATTCTCCATTCTCACCACAATTCATCACAACACACTCATATATATCACAATGTATATATATACAAAACCAAGCATGTTCATCATGCATACTTTCACAATTCTCATCATTCCCCATAAACATACATATTCATGTTTATTCATCAATACTCAATTATAAAGATGATAAATGCAAATCATAGAGACCGACTCACGACTCTATGCAAATGCAATGCGGTACCGACTCAATCATCTCAAGTTCACTCAGGAACTTATTGGAACCATCGCACGTTACCAAAGTAACTCCCCGTCGGGCCTACGATGTTCACCCATTGCTCACACCCCACATGGGCACACAATGTTTATGGATCGCTCACACCCCACATGGGCACACAACCCGATTGCTCGCACCCCACACGGGCACACAATCTTCTATAATCATCGCTCACACCTGACACGGGCACACGACGTTATAGCGGATTCCCTCTGGAACCAATTCGTCGCTCACACCCCACATGGGCACACGACATTACAATGGATTCTCATTAGAATCACACAACACAAGAATGTAAATCATTATGCTTCACATACAAAATGACTCAAGACATTCTTGACATGCATACATATTCACAATATATTCAAGCATTCATCTCATACAATCACATACAATCTATATACATTCACATCAATGCACTATTGTATGATTCACATTCCAACCACACATTCACAACGATAAAAATCGCTAAATAACACTATTCCTGACTTTTTCGGCTTATTAAATCGGCTAACAATTTCCAAAACAACATCATAATAAAGTACATTTCATAAGCTCTCTAACGCATCGAACCACGTCTCAAACCGAAACACAGGTCAAAAGTTACAGAGAAAACCAGTTGGGAAAAACTGCTACATTCGCAGTGCGAAGCTCCTAGCGAGTCCTTCGCTACTTCATTTGCAGTGCGAGCGTACCAGCGAACCAAGGCAGAAGCAAAATAGCCTACAAAATTCTCATCGTTCGCAGTGCGAACGTCCCAGCGAATGCTTGCTACCCCATTCGCCGTGCGAATCACCCAGCGAATCAAGGCAGAGACTCAGTGAACTCTCGCTGCCACCTTCGCAGTGCGAACTCTCAGCGAATGCTCGCTAGCCACTCGCTGGCCATTCGCAGTGCGAACCTGCGTTTTCAGAAAAACCCAGCAGCGCACCAGTTCATCCAAAATTCAAGTTTTCACCACCCAAAACATTTCCAAACAGTCATATAACCATCAAAACATAATACAATCATGATGACAAGCATTCTATTACATTTACACCGATTTTCAACCGTAAAACCATCGATTTCTCACAAAAATCTCAATTTCAACCTAGAATTCAAACTAGGGAAAACAAGAAAAACATCCAAGCAACACATACATAATGATATACACTGATGAGATAATAAGATTTCACACCTTACCCGATTAAATCGATTCCTAGAAGTTGTCTTGAAGATTTCCCAAGTTTTTCCTCTTTTTCTTCTCTTTTCTCTTCTTCCTCTTTCTTTCTCTCCTATTTCCCTTTTCTTTCTATTTCTCTCCTATTTCTTCTTCTTATATCTTTTTCTTTTCTATTTCTACTCAAATCATTTAATTCATTTTCTCACAAAAATCTATTTCCACTAAATTTCTAACTTATCATTAATTGAGAAATCTCTAAAATACCCTTCATTCTAATTTCCCCGAAAACTCTCAAAAACGGTAAAATATCACAACATGTCAACATAGCATATTAATACACCAATTTCACAAATAAAATAATTTATCACTCAATTATAAATAAAAGACTCAACAAAATGGGAATAATCAAAATCGGGGCGTTACAACTCTCCCCCACTTTAGAAATTTTCGTCCTCGAAAATATTACCTGATTCAAACAACTCCGGATACGACTCTCGCATCCTACTCTCTAGTTCCCAAGTCATATTGCCTTCCGCAGCGCCTCCCCACGCTACTTTCACAAGCGCAATATCCTTGCCTCTTAGCTTCTTAACTTCACGGTCCAAAATCCTAATCGGTAAAGCTTCAACCGTCAGGTTATCTCTCACTTCAACCTCGTCCATAGGAATAACATGTGACGGATCCGGAACATACTTCCGAAGTTGCGAAACATAGAATACATCATGCAAATTTGAAAGATTCGGGGGAAACGCCACACGGTAAGCCACAACACCAACTCGTGCAGTAATCTGATACGGACAAATAAAACGAGAAGTCAACTTCTTCGACTTCAAAGCACGACCCACACCCGTAACCGGTGTAACTCTAAAAAACACATGGTCGCCTTCTTGAAACTCAAGATCTTTCCTTCTCTTGTCATGATAGCTCTTTTGTCTACTTTGAGAAGCTTTCATCTTCTCACGAATAAACTTCACTTTCTCCGTTGTTTGTTGTACCTTCTCCGGTCCAACCAACGTCCTCTCACCGGTTTCATGCCAACACAAAGGTGTTCGACATCTCCGACCATACAAAGCCTCAAATGGTGCCATACTTATACTTGAATGAAAATTGTTATTGTAGGTGAACTCAATCAACGCCAAATAACTATCCCAAGCACCACCTTGCTCGAGCACTCAAGCACGCAATAAATCCTCCAACGATTGAATTGTCCTCTCGGTTTGACCATCCGTTTGCGGATGATAAGCCGAACTCAATCTTAGCTTAGAACCCAAAGCCTTTTGTAAACTCTCCCAAAACCTCGACGTGAATCTAGGATCTCTATTCGATACAATACTCTTAGGAACTCCATGTAACTTCCTAACCACGAGAACATAAATCTCGGCTGACTTCTCCAAAGGATAACTAATATCAATTGGAATGAAGTGAGCAGATTTAGTAAGCCTATCAATGATTACCCAAATAGCATTATGACCTCTTTGAGTATTCGGCAATCCCGTAACAAAATCCATCGATATACTATCCCATTTCCACTCCGGAATGTCCAACGGTTGCATCAATCCACTAGGCTTTTGATGTTCCACCTTAGACTTTTGTCAAGTTAAGCACGCATACACAAATTGAGCCACATCCCTCTTTAATCCGGACCACCAAAAGATTTTCTTCAAATCTTGATGCATTTTATTCACTCCCGGATGAATACTTAAGTTACTTCGGTGTCCTTCTTCCAATATCATCTTTTTCAACTCCGCATCATCGGGAATACAAATACGACCACGGAATTTCAAAACTCCAAAATTATCAACCTTGAAATCCTCATTCTCATTCATCATCAAATCAACGAACTTCAAATCCAACTTTTGCTTTTCACATACGGTTGCAAGAAAATCATTCGTAACATGTAGCATACCAAGTCTCACACTTCTCGACGTCATTTCACAAACTAAACTCAAGTCTCTAAAATTCTCCAAAAGTTCCCATTCTCTCATCATCAATGTGGACATATGTAACGACTTCCGACTCAAAGCATCGGCCACCACATTTGCCTTACCCGGATGGTAATTCAAACCAAAATCATAATCCTTCAAAAGCTCTAACCACCTTCTTTGTCTCATGTTTAATTCTTTTTGATCAAATAAATATTTCAAGCTCTTGTGATCACTAAAAACTTCAAATCTTGCACCATAAAGATAGTGCCTCCAAAATTTCAAAACAAACACCACGGCCGCTAACTCCAAGTCATGTGTAGGATAATTCTTTTCATGCACTCTCAATTGTCTTGAAGCATAAGCCACAACTTTTCCATCTTGCATCAAAACACCACCTAAACCAACCAATGAAGCATCACAATACACCACAAATTGTTCCGTCGGATTTGGCAAAATTAAGATCGGAGTCGTTGTCAACCTTCTTTTTAGTTCATTGAAACTCTCTTCACAACGAATATCCCAAATGAAAGCCTTTTCCTTACAAGTCAATTGCTTTAACGGAAGTGCCAACTTCGAAAATCCCTCAAATGTTCTTCATGCTCCTCTTGAGACTTAGAGTAAATCAAAATATCGTCGATGAACACAACCACAAAACGATCCAACTGTTCATGAAAAATACGATTCATGTATTCCATAAACACACCCGGCGCATTAGAAACCCCGAATGGCATCACGGAATATTCGTAATGGCCATACCGTGTCCTAAAGGCCGTCTTTTGAATGTCCTCTTCTTTCACACGAATCTGGTGATATCCCGACCTCAAATCAATCTTGCTAAAAACACGCGCACCAACCAATTGGTCCATCAAATCATCGATCCTTGGAAGCGGATAGTTCTTCTTAATTGTCACCTTGTTCAATTCTCGATAATCAATGCATAACCGCATACTCCCATCCTTCTTCTTTACCAACAATACCGGAGCACCCCAAGGAGAAACACTTGGCCTTACAAATCTCTTGTCCAACAAGTCATTCAATTGCTTCTTCAATTCTACCAACTCCGATGCCGACATACGATACGGTGCCATCGAAACCGGTCTTGTACCCGGAACTAGATCAATAGAAAACTCAACTTCTCTTTCCGGCGGTACATCCGTAATATCCTCCAGAAACACTTCTGGAAAATCACACACCACTGGGAACACATCAAGCTCAGCTTTACTCTCCACCGTCAATGATGCAAACAACCCGAACAATTGAGCTTCATCCGCTAAAAGTTTCTTCAACTCTTTAGTGGATAGGAAACTCTCATCTTCATCATCTCCCAAAGAAGGAAACCTCACTAACTTGTGATAGCAATCGATATGAACTCGATTAAATTGCAACCAGTTCATACCCAAGATTACATCCAATCCCTCCAACCGCAAACACACTAAATCCATAATGAAGTCTTTACCATACATGGTCAAGGGACAACTTACACACACCAACGACGTAGTTACCGACCCTGCAGCAGGAGTCTCAATAACCATCTCACCATCCCAAAAAGTCATAAACAAATTCAAACGCTCAGCGCACTCATGGGAAATGAATGAATGAGTCGCTCCCGTATCAATAATAGCAACTAAAGGCGTACTATTAATAAAACATGTACCTTTAATCAAACGGTCTGCACTAGTAGTGTCCGTCCCCGCTAATGCAAACACCTTTCCGCCCGCTTGAGCTTGTTTCAGCTTAGTACACTTAGTACTAATGTGCCCCACTTCTCCACAATTATAGCACTTCACTACACTCCTTCTACAATCGGTAGTAGCATGCCCAAGGCCTCCACAGTTAGAACATTTCACCACGCTCTTCCCACACTCAAATGATTTATGACCCATTTCACCACACTTGTAACACTTAACAGAACCAGAACCTCCTCCTCCAGATCTCTTATCAAAGTTTCCCCTATGCTTGCCCTTATCAACGGGTGTCACATAAGGTCCACTTCTAGCTTGCTGCTTTCCCTTCCTCTCGTTCAAACTTTGGTAATGTGTAGAACGAGCCTTGCTATCTTCCTCGAAGATTCTACAACATTCCGTCAAATCCGTGAATCTTCTTATCCTTTGATATCCCACAGCTTGCTTAATCTCGGGACGCAAACCATTCTAATATTTAATACACTTTGAGAACTCAACAGTAATTGCAGCATAGTGAGGATGGAATTGAACCAACTCCACAAACTTAGCAGTATAGTCCACCACGGACATACTACCTTGTTTCAGTTCAAGGAACTCCATCTCCTTCTTCCCTTTCACACTTTCAGGGTAATACTTCCTCAAAAACTCGGCACGAAATAAATCCCAAGTTATCTCTTCATCATCCACCTCAAGAACTTGACGCATACCGACCCACCAATCGTCGGCTTCTTCCTTCAGCATGTGAGACCCAAGTCTCACCTTATACTCCTCCGCACAGTCCATGAATTTGAAGATCCTTTCAACCTCCTTCAACCAAATTTGAGCACCATCGGGATCAAATCTTCCTTTAAAGACCGGTGGTTGATTCTTCCTGAACTCGTCATTAGCATTCACGTTCGGCGCACCTTGCACCGCCCTAGCCATTGCTTCCAAAGCAACTGCCATCGCATTGTCGTTTCTACCAGCCATATTCTGATCATTCCCAAAAATGACAACAAGGTTAAACAACAGTTCAACCATCACAACAAGACAGACACAACTGACTCAACACTGGCTCTGATACCACTAAATGTAACACCCCCTTTCTATACCCCCAAATAATCACATAATCATTTATGCACATATTAAAAATTCCGTCAGAGTATAATTATAAACATGGTATAAAAGAGGTATGTCACACTATACATGAAATTAAAACATTCACCACCTGCTCAACAATTGATATGCAACAGTGGGGTAACCTTACAACAGAGGAACTTAGTCCTTACACCTACATCTCAATATTTAGAATAAAAGCGGAAAATCTAAACATTGATTAACATCCAACATATATACACACACACATATACATATATATATATATATATATATATATATATATATATATATATATATATATATCATTAAGTATTATCCACCAACATAATTCATGTTTACATAAACATTCATCACCAAGATACATATACAAATGCATCACAAAAGAATCAAAACCATCCTAGCTACCCGGTGCTACATATCAGAGCCGACCGACCAAAAGAATGAAGAGACGCTTCACAAAAAGACCATCAGCATACCTACTCTGCAATGCCTCATAGAGCATCATAAAACAGCATAAGGGTGAGAAATATTATCATAATAACAATGCATATAATTATATATCTTAGCATAAAAATACACATATTCTCCATTCTCACCACAATTCATCACAACACACTCATATATATCACAATGTATATATATATACAAAACCAAGCATGTTCATCATGCATACTTTCACAATTCTCATCATTCCCCATAAACATACATATTCATGTTTATTCATCAATACTCAATTATAAAGATGATAAATGCAAATCATAGAGACCGACTCACGACTCTATGCAAATGCAATGCGGTACCGACTCAATCATCTCAAGTTCACTCAGGAACTTATTGGAACCATCGCTCGTTACCAAAGTAACTCCCCGTCGGGCCTACGATGTTCACCCATTGCTCACACCCCACATGGGCACACAATGTTTATGGATCGCTCACACCCCACACGGGCACACGACCCGAGCGCTCACACCCCACACGGGCACACGATCGTCTATAATCATCGCTCACACCCCACACGGGCACACAACGTTATAGCGGATTCCCTCTGGAACCAATTCGTCGCTCACACCCCACACGGGCACACGACATTACAACGGATTCTCATTAGAATCACACAACACAAGAATGTAAATCATTATGCTTCACATACAAAATGACTTAAGACATTCTTGACATGCATACATATTCACAATATATTCACGCATTCATCTCATACAATCACATACAATCTATATACATTCACATCAATGCACTATTGTATGATTGACATACCAACCACACATTCACAACGATAAAAATCGCTAAATAACACTATTCCTGACTTTTTCAGCTTATTAAATCGGCTAACAATTTCCAAAACATCATCATAATAAAGTACATTTCATAAGCTCTCTAACGCATCGAACCACGTCTCAAACCGAAACACAGGTCAAAAGTTACAGAGAAAACCAGTTGGGAAAAGCTGCTACATTCGCAGTGCGAAGCTCCTAGCGAGTCCTTCGCTACTTCATTCGCAGTGCGAGCGTACCAGCGAACCAAGGCAGAAGCAAAATAGCCTACAAAATTCTCATCGTTCGCAGTGCGAACGTCCCAGCGAATGCTCGCTACCCCATTCGCCGTGCGAATCACCCAACGAATCAAGGCAGAGACTCAGTGAACTCTCGCTGCCACCTTCGCAGTGCAAACTCTCAGCGAATGCTCGCTAGCCACTCGCTGGCCATTCGCAGTGCAAACATGCGTTTTCAGAAAAACCCAGCAGCGCACCAGTTCATCCAAAATTCAAGTTTTCACCACCCAAAACATTTCCAAACTGTCATATAACCATCAAAACAAATACAATCATGATGACAAGCATTCTATTACATTTACACCGATTTTCAACCGTAAAACCATCGATTTCTCACAAAAATCTCAATTTCAACCTAGAATTCAAACTAGGGAAAACAAGAAAAACATCCAAGCAACACATACATAATGATATACATTGATGAGATAATAAGATTTCACACCCTTACCCGATTAAATCGATTCCTAGAAGTTGTATTGAAGATTTCCCAAGTTTTTTTCTCTTTTTCATCTCTTTTCTCTTCTTCCTCTTTCTTTCTCTCCTATTTCCCTTTTCTTTCTATTTCTCTCCTATTTCTTCTTCTTATCTCTTTTTCTTTTCTATTTCTACTCAAATCATTTAATTCATTTTTCTCACAAAAATCTATTTCCACTAAATTTCTAACTTATCATTAATTGAGAAATGTCTAAAATACCCTCCATTCTAATTTCCCCGAAAACTCTCAAAAACGGTAAAATATCACAACATGTCAACATAGCATATTAATACACCAATTTCACAAATAAAATAATTTATCACTCAATTATAAATAAAAGACTCAACAAAATGGGAATAATCGAAATCGGGGCGTTACAAAATCCTTTATTGCCTTTGTTAATACTCAATTCAATGCTAAAATCAAAACTATAAGGTCTGATAATGGACCTGAATTCATTTTAAAAGCCTTTTATCTCACTCAAGGCATTATTCATTAGACATCTTGTGTTGACACACCTCAGCAAAATGGCATTGTGGAAGAAAACACCAACACCTATTAGGTGTCACACGTGCTCTTCTTTTCCAATCTCATTTGCCAAAATTTTTTTGGGCTCATGCCCTTGCTCAGGTTGTGTTCCTTATTAACCGTATGCCCTCCAAACTTCTGAATTACAATACTCCTTATTATTTGCTATTTGCCACTAACCCTGATTATGCAGCTCTTAGAGTCTTTGGTTGCTTGGCTTATGCCACAAGTTCCAAACAAAACCGCACCAAACTTGACAGTAGATCAAGAAAGTGCATATATCTTGGTAACAAACATGGCACCAAAGGCCATCTCTTGTTTGACCTACAGAATAAATAATTGTTTTTATCTAATGATACTATTTTTTATGAAACCATCTTTCCCTATAACAAATCCCTCACCCCTTCTTCTACATCTGTCCCTGTTATGCCTCTTTACCAACAACCTTACCAATCTTTTATGGAAGACAATGATCTTTTGCCTATAACTGTTAACAGTTCTACACCTCATCCCTCTCCTATCCACAATTCTGCACATTCTCCACTTTCTATACACTCACCTATCCACTCCCCAACTTCTGTTCAATCCACTCCTGAACCTGACAAACAGTTATTAGTTCCTTCCTCTATCCCTCCCCCTATATGCCATTCCACAAGAATTTCTAGACCTCCCACTTATCTTCAGGACTACCA
Source organism: Lathyrus tuberosus (assembly GCA_022829125.1). Classification (NCBI taxonomy): domain Eukaryota; kingdom Viridiplantae; phylum Streptophyta; class Magnoliopsida; order Fabales; family Fabaceae; genus Lathyrus; species Lathyrus tuberosus. The sequence continues at coordinate 761,436 of JALAZF010000274.1, read as the reverse complement.
TTGTGGCATGTTACAAGGTACACATTCCTCTCCTAATATCACCACAGGTAATTCCTCTTACTCTATATCTGACTTTATTGATTACTCTAGTTTATCTAATGATCATAAGTTTTTTAATCTCAAACTCTCTTCTATTACCGAACCTTCCACTTATTCTGAAGCTATTTTAGACTTTAATTGGAAAGAGGCCATTAACAATGAATTACAATCTCTTATAAATAATAAAACGTGGGATATAACTCCTCTCCCTCCTAACAAACGGGCCATTGGCTGCAAATGGATATTCAAGCTTAAATTCCAAGCCAATGGTGCCATTGAAAGATACAAAGCTCGTTTGGTTGCTAAAGGCTTCAACCAAACTAAAGGCTTAGATTATCATGACACTTTTAGTCCTGTCATTATGACGACAACCATTCATATTCTTCTCTCCATAGCTGCCAGTCAGAATTTGTTCCTACACCAACTTGACATCAATACTGCCTTTCTACATGGCGACTTGGACGAAGAAGTATACATGAAAATACCACCTGGCCTAAAAGTCTCCAACAAATCCCTTGTCTGCAAACTTAAAAGGTCTATTTATGGCCTTAAACAATCAAGCAGGCAGTGGAATCACAAGCTGGCATCTACTTTAATTAGTTTAAATTATTGCCAATCTAAATCTGACTATTCCTTATTCATTAAGAAAACTGATAATTCTTTCACAACTATACTTGTATATGTTGATGATTTAGTTCTTGCAGGAAATGATCTACAAGAAATTAATAACATCAAATCGTTTTTGGATAACACCTTCAGTATCAAAGATTTAGGAACTCTAAAATATTTCCTGGGCTTTGAAATTGTAAGGAACTACAAGGGAATCTCTCTGTGCCAACGCAAATACAGCCTGGATCTGTTACAAACTACTGGTCTCCTTGCATCCAAACCCGCATCCACTCCTATGGATCCTAGCCATAAATTATCTTCACCTGATGAACCTGCTCTTCCAGACCCTACTCGTTTTCGCAGCCTTATTGGTAAGCTTCTATATTTAACGCATTCACGACCTGATATTACGTTTTCTGTATGCAGGCTTAGCCAACATCTTGCTGCACCAACGGATACGCATCTACAAGCTGCATTCAGAATATTGCGATACATTAAGAATGCACCTGCTATGGGACTGTATTTCAGCAACAAGGCAACATTGACTCTAACTGGATTCTCTGATTCAGGCTGGGGAGCTTGCCTAGTTACTCGCCGTTCTACAACCGATTTCTGTTTTTTTTGGGCAGATCACTTGTCTCATGGAAAAGCAAGAAAAAACAAACTGTCTCTCGTTCTTCCTCCGAAGTCGAATACCGTGCTCTCGCCAACACCACTTGTGAAGCTATATAGATCAAATATCTCCTGCAGGATTTTCACATTCCTATATCCCAAGCCATAACAATATACTGCGACAACAGAAGTGCTCTTCAAATAGCCACCAACCCTGTTTTTCATGAGCGCACAAAGCACATAGAGCTCGACTTCCATGTAGTTCGCGACAAAATCCAAGACAATACCATTCACCTAATGCCCATCGATTCAATCAACCAAGCAGCCGACATATTTACGAAACCTCTTCATTCCGGACCCTTCTCCAATCATGTTAGCAAACTAGGATTGATTAACATCCATTCTAGTTTGAGGGAGGCTATTAAAATATAAGTCTTTATTTTTCTGTTTTTTAGTTGGCCAAGTTATTATAGCCGTTACACCCTAGTCCTTGTTTCTAGGATTCTTTTGGCTATTTAAGGCATAGTTTATCATACAGTAAATGTACAGTAAATTCATTCACTATTAATGATAATTTTCTTTCTCTATGCAATATTTTTGCCTATCATTTATACAAAGCTTTCTCATTGCCACTAGCAACCCTTTTAAATTATAGTTCATGAACTACCATGGAGTTTTAAAGCTCGTAAGTGGTAATTTCTTTAGTGTTCTTTGACTCTTCGTTAAAAACCATTGCATGGGTGAATTTGACTATCAACGTGCGAAGAATTTTCTGCACACGTTTTGAGTCATACATAACCTCTCCATTGCTTCTTATTTTTGCCATAGTCATTACTTTGAAAAAATATTCAGTGATGCTTTCTGCATTTTCATTTCAAGCACCTCAAACTCTCTTGTCTAAGAGTTTAGCATTAACTTCACGCGATCATTCTCCCATACTTTCTTTTCAATGAAATCCCAAACAATCTTCGATGTGCGCGTATCCAAGACTCGTTCGAAGACTGATTTATTCATAGAGCATGGACTATTAAATATGATGGATTTTTTTTATATATATTGTATTCATTTGGAAGACGTAGCTTGGTAACATTAGTTTATCTCAAAAGTGAATCATAAATCATAATACTATTTCGACAGCTAATGTTCTGGTGATGATATGCAGAGTGAGGTAGAATTTAGGTGTATTATGTTTACTTTAAGTTCCTCTCTGTGCTACATCAGGGAAGGATGATGTAATCAATCCCAAGAGCAATAATATAAGACTTTGATGGAAAATTGGTATAGGCATAAATTTGTTGGTGTGCAGCCTGATAATCCAGCACAGCTTGGATAAAACCTACTGCCACACACATGGATCTCCAACCAACCAAGCTACAGCCTCATTTCAGTGATAAGAGACAAAACACTTTTCATTTTTCCGATTCAGTTTCAGCCATGCTTATACATCACTTTTCATTCAGTTTTTGCTGCTATATCAGTATGCCAACAAAGTAAAGAATGTATCGCTTGTATCTATAACATTATTACACATACAATGCTGAACATCATAGTCATATACAAGACATACAAAGCTGAAATCTGTACTTTTATATAAATCATAATAATCATAGTCACGTTCCTCTTTTGCTAAGAAAATAACTAGTTATTGATTCTTGCAAATGGTAGAAGGCTTTCCTTATAAACCACTATCTCGCAACCAAGGTTACCATTAATACCAAGCTCTTCAATTCTCCTAGTGTTTAAATTAAACCAAACTAATTCATCATCATTTTTTCTGAAAAATATATCGCCGTTCTTGCCAACTCCAATAGGATGCTCAACACCAGACAACGGACCCACAACAAATAGTTTTGTCCATGACTCCTTCACTCCAACTTCACCCAAAATGAATATGTGAAAAGTAGCTGCTGCCTCTTTATAATTTGAAATCCAACCGGTTGATCCATTTAACACCATTAAGTGTTTATACACGAATCTAGAATTAATATTCCCAATGTCAATATGAGCGACATCCATATTTGTGGGTATGGATGTTTTAACAAACACCTCATTGCTTAAATCGAACGACACCAAATAAAATTCTTTACATGTTTCACTTTTAGTCCACCAATGACACACTCCGTCCATGTACGCTAGAGCACATGAAATTGTTCAGGCATGTATATCAAGTTTCTTCCACGAATTACTTTTTAAACTATATATTTCCCACAACGGAGAAAGACATTCTTGTTTCCATGTCTCGTCTTCATCTTGATCAGTTCTAGAAAAAAACATTACATGTCGGATAATCTTATAGTCATCGCTAATTTGATCATAACCAAATCCATGAAAAAATATGTCGGGAATCCAAGGAGATTCAAATGCAAAAGGACTAGTAGGAATTATTTTGAATTCTCCCGTAGCCGGATTCCACAATACATCTCTCCCCAATTCTTCAATACTACGAATGCCCTCCGGTCTTCCGACATCTTGAATACAAAGAATACCATTGAGACAAACAGAACCATTGTTGGTGATTTTAGTATCATCAATGTATTTTAGTAGTAATGTGATTTACTATAGGCCGATGCAATTATGCATTAAGCTTGGAAACGAGTTAGGGTAGTGCGGAGTGCACGCTCGTCGAGCCAACTTATAATTGAATGCGAATAATTGAAACGGGGTTCCAAGGGGCGAAGCCCCTGGCGGGGTGCGGGGCAGCGCCCCGTTGAACCGTTGAACAGTTGAACCCTTTCCCAACCGACATAACCGTTTTCTGAACAGTTGTGTCTTTTCGGTTTCTGTTATTAATCTCCTATATAAGGAGTCATTTGGCCTCGGTTTCGGTTACAGGAAAAACCATACTTTCTCTCTACATTCCTGATCAGTTCTCTTTTGCCAGAAACAGATTGTTCTTCAAGAATTATCCCCACAAAAATTTCGTGAACCCAGGCAAGAATAGGGTCGAAATACTTTGTTCGGAAAGTGTACGAACACGATTCTTCGAAGTTATCCAGGATTATCATACCCGATTTTCTAACAAACGAACAAAGTATTTTCTGATAATCATGGCTGGAGGAAGCACCGTCAAGGAGATGACTACAAATTTCGGAAAATTGGACAAGTTTCAAGGACAAGACTTCAGGCGTTGGCAGAAGAAGATGCATTTCATGTTGACAACGTTGAAGGTGGTGCACGTCCTGTCTACACTGATTCCAGAACTTCTGGAGGATGACACAGTTGAAAATCTGAGACGCAGATCAAAGTGGGAGAACGACGACTACATATGCAGAGGGCACATTCTTAACGGTATGTCTGATCCCTTATTTGATATTTACCAAAACATGGAATCTGCAAAGGAATTGTGGGATTGTCTCGAATCCAAGTACATGGCAGAGGACTCATCCAGTAAAAAGTTCCTGGTAACCAATTTCAACAATTACAAAATGGTTGAATCGAGGTCTGTCATGGAACAATTCAATGAACGCCTCCGAATCCTTGGACAGTTCACACAACACGGATTGAAGATGGATGAAACAATATCTGTCTCAAGCATCATAGACAAGTTGCCTCCTTCGTGGAAGGATTTCAAACACAATCTGAAGCATGGAAAAGGCGAACTGTCTTTGATCCAACTTGGAAGTCACTTGCGCATAGAAGAATCTCTAAGAGCGCAGGAGGATGACAAAGGAAAAGGAAAAGAAATTGCTGGACCCTCGGTTAATATGGTCGAAGAGGGTGGTAAGAACGATAACAACAAAAACAAAGGAAAGAAGCGTGCTTTCAAGAACAAAAAGGGAAGTTTCGGTGCTAACAAGAAACCGAAACTAGAATGCTGGAAGTGTGGCAAAACAGGCCACTTCAAGAAGGATTGTCGTTTCGGCAAAAATCACGACAACGCGAATGCAGGTGGTTCAGGAAAGGGGTCTAAGGACCAATCCGAAAACCAAGTTCAGAAATCAATTCGTGATTTGAATAGTTTGATTAAACATTCGGTTTCACTAAATTCTGAAGCATTTTATGTGCAGGATGATGCTATCGCGTGGTGGATTGATTCTGGCGCCACAACACATGTTTGCAAGGATCGTTTCTGGTTCAAGACTCTTGTTCCAGTGGAAGATGGTTCTGTCCTCTACATGGGAGATGATCACTTCGCTCCCGTTGAAGGCAAAGGAAACGTGGTGCTAGAATTCAGTTCTGGAAAGACTATTACTTTGTTTCATGTTTTGTATGTTCCTAAACTACGTAAGAATTTAATTTCTGGTCCTGTATTAAATAAGCTTGGATACAAGCAAGTGTGTGAATCCGATAAATATGTTTTATCGAAGTCTGGTGTGTTTGTAGGATTTGGATATTATAATAATGGTATGTTTATGATGAATTTGAATGGAGTTCCTAATGATTCTGGTTCTGTATTTATGTCCTCTTCGAATGTTATCAATTTTTCGTTATGGCATGCTCGTCTAGGACATGTACATTATAAAAGAATGCATGAAATGTCTAAAGATGATTTAATTCCTGTTTTTGATGAAAATGTAGAAAAGTGTAAAACTTGCATGTTAACAAAGATCACTAGGCAACCTTTTAAAAGTATAACAAGGAAATCTGTCATTCTTGAGTTGATACATAGTGATTTATGTGATATTCATGCTACTCCATCATTAGGGCATAAAAAATATTTTGTCACTTTCATAGATGATGCATCTAGATTCTGCTATGTTTATTTGTTGCACGCTAAGGACGAAGCCTTAGATAAATTCAAAATTTATAAAACTGAAGTTGAAGTGCAACAGAATGTGCTGATTAAAACATTACGTACAGATAGAGGTGGTGAATATTATGATCCTGTATTTTTCCAATCCGTAGGAATCATTCATGAGACTACGGCACGTTATACACCTCAACAAAATGGTGTGGCTGAAAGGAAAAATAGAGTTCTTAAAGAAATGGTGAATGCCATGTTATCTTACTCTGGTTTGAGTGAAGGGTTTTGGGGAGAAGCTATGTTAACGGCTTGCTATTTGTTAAATAGGGTTCCTAATAAAAGGAACAAGACTACCCCATATGAACTTTGGTATAAGAAACGACCCAACTTAACATTTCTACGTGTTTGGGGTTGTAGGGCCGTGGTTAGACTACCGGACCCAAAAAGGAAAACTTTGGGTGAAAAGGGTATATCTTGCATCTTTGTTGGATATGCTGAGCACTCCAAGGCCTATAGGTTTTATGTTATAGAACCTAATGACTCGATTTCTATTAACACGATTATAGAATCGAGAGATGCCATATTTGATGAGAATTGTTTCTCTTCTATACCTAGACCAAAGGTCTCTATACGTAATTCAGATGAATCTCTAAGGGATGATCATTCAAATGATATGCCAAGTGAGACACTTGAACCCCGTAGGAGCAAAAGAGCTAGAAAATCTAGATCTTATGGATCTGATTTTCAACTATATTTAGTTGAGGGATCAAAGGATCAGATTGATACTCAATACTATTATTCCTATAGTATAGAGGAGGATCCAAGAACGTATGATGAAGCTGTGAAATCTCGAGATTCTGGTTTTTGGAAAGAAGCAATTGATGAAGAGATTGGTTCTATCATGGAAAATAATACTTGGGTATTATCTGATTTACCACCAGGTTGCAAACCATTGGGTTGCAAATGGATCTTCAAAAAGAAGATGAAAGTCGATGGTACAATTGACAAGTTTAAAGCTAGATTAGTTATCCAAGGCTTCAGACAAAAGGAAGGGATTGATTATTTCGATACCTATGCTCCAGTTGCCCGTATCACTACTATTAGATTGTTGATTGCCTTGGCGGCTATTCATAATCTAGTGATTCATCAAATGGATGTCAAAACAGCATTTCTGAATGGTGATTTGGAAGAAGAAGTGTATATGAAGCAACCTGGAGGATTTGTAATGCCTGGTAATGAGCATAAAGTGTGTAAGCTAGTTAAGTCGTTGTATGGGCTGAAACAAGCTCCGAAGCAGTGGCATCAAAAGTTTGATGAGGTTGTTTTGTCTAATGGTTTCATTCTAAACCAAGCTGACAAATGTGTATATAGCAAATTTGATACATCCGGTAAAGGAGTTTTCATTTGTCTATATGTTGATGACATGTTGATCTTTGGCACCGACCAAAATCAAATTGATAAAACGAAGAATTTCTTGTCATCAAAGTTCTCCATGAAGGATATGGGAGAAGCGGACGTTATTCTTGGTATTAAGATTAAACGGGAGAATAAGGGGATTGTAATTACACAATCTCATTACATTGAGAAAATACTCAAGAAGTTCAATTATGAAAGTTGTTCTCCAGTAAGTACTCCCATGGATCCGGGAGAAAAAGTTATGCCAAATACAGGTAAACCTGTGGATCAACTCGAATACTCAAGAGCTATAGGCTCTTTGATGTATGCTATGATTAGCACTAGACCGGATATTGCTTATGCGGTTGGAAAGTTGAGCAGATTTGCTAGTAATCCTAGTAGACATCATTGGCATGCAATAACTAGGGTATTCAAGTACTTGAAGGGTACTATGAATTATGGATTGTCATATATGGGATTTCCTTCGGTGTTAGAGGGTTATTCGGATGCTAGTTGGATAAATAATGCTGAAGATTCATCCTCTACAAGTGGATGGGTGTTCTTTCTTGGGGGAGGTGCCATCTCATGGGCTTCCAAGAAGCAAACATGTATAACTGGTTCCACGATGGAATCTGAGTTTGTAGCATTAGCTGCTGCTGGTAAAGAAGCGGAATGGCTAAGAAACTTGGTATATGAGATTCCGATATGGCCTAAACCGATATCACCAATTTCTATCCGTTGTGATAGTACTGCCACACTGGCTAAAGCTTATAGTCAAATATACAATGGAAAGTCTAGACATTTGGGTGTTAGACATAGTATGATTAGGGAATTAATCATGAATGGGGTGATATCTATTGAGTTTGTTCGGTCGCAACAAAACTTAGCTGACCACTTGACGAAGGGGTTAGCTAGAGACTTAGTGAAGAAGTCGGTAATTGGGATGGGATTACAGTCCATTTAAATCTATTAGTTGTGGTATACCCAATTCCCTTCTAATACAACGTTAGAAGCAGAATTCAATGTGGAAAGATCATAGTTAGAGATTGGAGCAATTGTGTTTATCTTCCCAAGGTATGTGCTCAGACCTGCAAGTGATGGCTAGGTTGAAGTATATCTTCTTAATGGTTCTTTTGGAAAATTGCAAATGCAGGTGCAAGATTAAAAGGATCACCTATGTGAGCATGAAGTTTTGCCGCTTCAGGAAGCTTGGACTTGGCTTCCTATATGCTCATTAATGGATAAGGACACATGACTCGTAATGTGTCAAGTATGAATAGTAGAGTATTGTAGGAAACATATGTGTACTATATCTTCAGATATTCAAATGGATTGACGGGTTCAATCGATATGACATCCCGATTTTCGAGTATTTGGAATGTGTATTTGTACTAAGATGAAAATTCAATCGCAAGACATTTTCGTCTATGCATTTGTTTGATCGTTATACCTGTGTGTTATACCCTTGTATATATTATTGTATATACTGAGTAAATCAAGGATTACACTAAAATGGGGGGGATTTGTTGGTGATTTTAGTATCATCAATGTATTTTAGTAGTAATGTGATTTACTATAGGCCGATGCAATTATGCGTTAAGCTTGGAAACGAGTTAGGGTAGTGCGGAGTGCACGCTCGTCGAGCCAACGTATAATTGAATGCGAATAATTGAAACGGGGTTCCAAGGGGCGAAGCCCCTGGCGGGGTGCGGGGTAGCGCCCCGTTGAACAGTTGAACCCTTTCCCAACCGACATAACCGTTTTCTGAACAGTTGTGTCTTTTCGGTTTCTGTTATTAATCTCCTATATAAGGAGTCATTTGGCCTCGGTTTCGGTTACAAGAAAAACCATACTTTCTCTCTACATTTCTGACCAGTTCTCTTTTTCCAGAAACAGATTGTTCTTCAAGAATTATCCCCACAAAAATTTCGTGAACCCAGGCAAGAATAGGGTCGAAATACTTTGTTCGGAAAGTGTACGAACACGATTATTCGAAGTTATCCAGGATTATCATACCCGATTTTCTAACAACCATTGGATGTATGAATCTATTTTGTTATGTGTCATAAGTCTAATGATATAATTAAATGCAAATTAAAATAATGGTGATGTAATTTAATCGGTAAATTTCAGGCCCTCAGAGCTATTGATCTTCTTTGGTTTCCAGTGGGTTCCCAGTTACTGTCTAATGTATGTTCTAATATTTTTATTTATTATGTCAATCAATTGTTTTGCTTCACAAATTCTGTTTATTTCAATAGCATTATGAATTCGAACATTGTGAAAGCCGCTGCTTTTGGTTAATTTTCCTATCAAAGTATCTTGAAAACTCATTCACAGACAAGAATCCTTAAGTAGTTGTATTATGAGAATGAAATTTATTTCAAGTGTGATTTTTTTGCGAGAGTAAAGTGTGATCTCTTGCAATTCAAGTTCTATATATTCAAGCATCCTATGATTTTGCTCCTTTTTGTGATGAGAAATCACACTTTACTCTTCTATGTGAAAATCACACAAGAGATAATCTATTCACTATGATGAAAAGAATGATCATTTGAACGGTAATGGTAACATGTGGAGACGTTTACAAATTCGTATTAAATAATCCAATCATTATTATGAATGTATCATTTGTTTAGATAAAACTTTTATTCAAACTCTCAGTTTTAGCCATAAACTCTCAATTTGGAGAACTACAAAGAGGCTGTAAACTTAGCAGAAGTACAAAATATATTACATACTTTAGCCACAAACATCTCAAAGGCCAAACCCTATTATCACTAAAACCGAGAGCACCATGATTAATTGTTTTTCTTAAATATATACAACCTATTCTCTTGGTTTTGTTAAACATCAAGAGAATAGATGTATCATGAACCTTATTTCGAATCTTAATTACTGCATTTTTTATTTTTAATAGGTGTAGGGATCAAGCGTTACGTTTTTTCAGTTGGGGCCTTTCCTTTTTATTTTTAATAAATTTTTTAATTACAAAATTAATAGTTGTTGGATGATAAAAAAATAGTGACTTTAAAAGAAAATTAAATTAATTGTTTACAATTAAAAATATTGGTTGTTGATAAATTATTTGCTTAAATCTTCCATTGCTTCAAATGCTCTTATTTTTTTTATTAATTTCTTTTTTTAATTTCAAATTTGTCTTTTTTGTCAGTTATTTGGCTTAACCGAGGGGTAATATCATTTGCAAGAATTTCTTATAGTATGATACTAATTTATTTATTTTTATTTTATATTAATCTATTCCGTCAGTTGTCCCTTATTCCGATTTGAAAGTTCTTTTGCATGAATATTTTACAAACTAGACTATACATTTGCATATACCTATCAACACTACTTGTTTCATCATCATTCTCTTAAAAACCATCCTAGGCGATTTTCTTCTTCATCAAAATACTCTAAACTCAGATTTCATCATCTCTTCCAACATCAACTCGAACATCAAGTCTTCGAACCTAACTCGAACGAAGCTTTGTCATCATGTTTTCGTTACGTAACTCACATTACCCTCTTAGAAATGTTAGGTTTGTTTTTGGGAATAGCTTATTGCTTATATATTATGTTTAGAGAGGTTATTCTGATTATGTTGATAAAAATGTTGTTTTTTTTAATAGTGTTAGTTTGAGAAAAAGGTGACGCTAATCACTAAAATGTTGATAAAAATGTTATTCGTCTTGAATAGTGTTAATTTTAGAAAATGGTGTCATTGGGCACCGAAATTTTTATAGAAATCTTGTTTTTTTTAATAGTGTTAGTTTGGGAAAATAATGTCACTGACCAGTGAAATGTTGATGGAAATGTTTTCCTTTTTGAAATGTTATTTTTCTTGAATAATGTTAGTTTGAGAATATATAGAACTTTACTTATCTAAATAGTGATATTGTTGAATGTATGTTTTTAAGCAATTGTTACACTTGATGTACAATAAACTATTTTTCGTTTATTGTTATTTTTCTCGATCCTTGTTATAAGCTTGACAGGGATAGTTTTTTTTTATAAAGAACTACTAGTATAGTAAAATGTTTATGTTGCTGATTTTGTTTCAAGCTAAATGTTCTTAGGAAGTGTACAATGAATATATCGTAGTTCATACACATTAGGTGCTATAATAGAGATCTGTTGATTAGTGTTGTTGTTAAGTAGTATAGTTCTTGTTTACACAGAGATAGGTGATTTGACCAACACCTTTCATACTACTTTTATTAAGATGAAAAGTGATATTTTTTACTATATAAGCGAAAGTATCTATCGTTCACTACATAACAATCGTTTCTCTCAAATGAAAACCCTAACATATTTCACTCTTCTCTCTCATAACATAACCCTAACATCCATGACACTCTTTAAACTTTCTTAAGCCTTCAGATTCGTCTTCACCAATCGATATGATACTCTTTAATCATATTTCAGGTTCGTTCATTAAACTTATGCTTTGATTTCGTTTACATTTCTTGTTAAAAATGGGTTCTCATTTTTTTATTTGGTGAATGTTCTCATTTTTTCAGATTCGTCTTCACCACCTTAACAAAGCGTATATTTTGGCTATGATACATATGGTTTGTGTAGCTATGAAGAAAAATATAAGAAGTATGAAGTTATTTTGTTAACTTCATTCACCTTTTTCTTCTTCTTCATAACTGCATAAACTAGATGAAAATCATAATTTGTTCCAGATCCACGATTAGTTTAAAAAAATGTGCATTCTTTAAACATTACATTATATCTTGTGTTATTGTATGTTGTTGTATGTTGTTGTTGTATGTTGCTATTGATGTTCTTGAATCTTATTTTGTTGTATGGTTTTGTGTTGTTAAAAATTGTTATTGTATGTTGTTGTTGTTGATTAATGTTTTAAGAACAAGAATAAAACATTGCTAAGTCACAAGAAAGAAACTTCTTGTGACTTAGCAATGTTTTGTTCTTTAAATTCTTAAAACATTACATAATATGTTATGTTGTTGTATGCTGTTGTATGCAGTTGAATTTATTATATGCTATGTAGATTGTTTGTTTCACTAACCCTTCACTAAAAATATATTTAATTTAAATTGACATAGAAACTTATAATCTGAAAATTAAGTTGTATTTGAAAATCAACTTATATCAATCAATGTTTTCCGAATTGCATCCGTCTCATCGATCATCTCACGCTGTTTAACATATAGAATATGGCTCAATGGCCTGAGTCCTTTAACACATCCATATCTTCTCTTATAATATCAATAAAATGTTGTTATTCAAATTAAACTATAAGAGAAGATGTGGATGTGATGAAGGACTTAGGTTATTGAACCACATTCTATATGTTAAACAGCGTGAGATAAACGATGAGACAGATACAATTCGGAAAACAGTGGCTTGTTTAAGTTGGCTTTCAAGAATAATTTAATTTTTAGATTATGTACTTCTTCATCAATTTGAATGGTTGTATGTTGCTGTGAGATTTATTGAAAAACAAGCAATCTACATATTATATAATAAAATCTGAGCACTTTCAACAATGGTTATTTATATTAACCGTTATGAAATGTTATTTGCCTAAATGTATATACCACAACGGTTAGTTATAGTAACTATGATCATATATAACGCGTTTTCAGGTTTTCTACAACGGTCATAAGACCGTGATTCTAAGTAGCACATATACAACCACACCTTATGTAACAACGGCAGGTCACGCATGATGTTATCCCTTTTCCAACCGTTGTTGTATATGTTTTCCGTAGTAGTGCAAAATAATTTTATTCATGAGAAAAAGAATTTCACATCGGACCGCTTTACCATGCGTAAGTATATATGAATTTTTGTTTTCTTTTCTAAATCAATTTTATACACAATATTATTTATTCTGGATGTTTTATCACTACTACGAAACCCCATTTAACGACGCCAGGTTTACCACGGTTTCGTATCCCACCGTTGTATAAGGACTAAAAATTTATAACGCCATGTTTAACGACGGTTGTATTACATAACCGTTGTAATACAAGTTGTGTAACAAGCTTCGATTCCCAGCTACTATATTTTTTTCCATATTTTTACATTTTAACACGCTTGTATTAGAATACCGTTCTAATACATGTATCACGCTTCGATTCACAACAATGTATTTTTTGTCATATTTTTAGATTTTAAACATGTATTAATTTTTTAAACATGTCTAACGCCATGTAATGTATGATGTATATTCCCAGCAATGTATTCTTTAGTATTTTTAAGTGCAATAAAGTATATATATAACTTAAAAAATAAAATTGTAAGAGATGAACATATATAGAGATAATTTTTTTTAATATTCAATTGAGAGTACATTGATAAACATATTACATATCAAGATCATTGTCAGAGCCCATAACATAAAATGCATCTTCATAATCTAGACATCTCTCCTCACTCCCCTCATTAGAATCATAATATACATGCCTCCTTTTCTTCTTTATCTTCTTCTTCTTCGGCTTCTTCTTCTTCTTCTTCTTATCATTCCTTACCCTTAAGGCATCCCTGAAGTTGGCAGTTGCTGGTTGGACGACCTCCTGGATTGGCGCCTGACGTTCCTCATTGAGGTTTCTAGGATTCTCATTTGTTGAACTCATTGTTACGAAGAATATATTATTTAGATATGTAAAATTGTCTATTTATAGATGAGGTTGAAGATGAAAAGACTGATAGTTTAATGCTTGTAATGATGATAACTTGTAAACCGTTAATATTCTGGAACGATATTTTCTTGTAAACCGTTCATATGTTGGGAAATGCAATGGTTAATAATATTACGACGGTTATAAGTAATGACCGTAGCGATATCACTTATAATCCAGGCGTAATTTTAGGAAAATGTTGTTGTCTGGTGTCGAACCTTGTACCACGTATAAGGGGTATCGCTACGGTTATTGTAACTAACCGTTGTGATATTATTAAATTAATATATAATCTATCATAATGGTTATTTAAGAAAACCGTTGTGAAAAATTTACCTATATAAAGGAATTAACTTTTCCTTTTTGACAGTCGCGCCGTTTCCTTCACTGCGAAACCCTAGCACCCAAACTTCATCTTTTTTTTAGAATCTGCGAGAAGAAGTACAAGAAGTATGAAGCTTTTGATTTAAGCTTCTTCCTCCTTGTAGTTCTTCTTGCAGAATCTAAAACTAGATGAACATGGTGATGATGCTGGCGGTAGCAAGTGTAAGTACATATTGTTTATGGAAAATAAGGTAGTCTCTCACTTCAATCTTTTTGTTAAATAGTACTCATTATCTCATTTGCTTCGTGATGTTTTTGTTGATTGTTCTCTTTTTCCGCAGATTCGACTTCAATGCTTCACAAGCAAGGTGAACTTCATTGTTATGGTACAGTCCCACTTCTTAGCGTTTTCTTTCAACTTTTGCTTGTTTTGTTTTGAATACTAACTAATTTTCTTCATTGCTTCCCACTTCTTAGGGTTTGTTTCTAATTTTGCTTGTTTTGTTTTGAATAATAACTAATTTTCTTCATTGCTTTCCCACTTCTTAGGTTTGTTTCACAAGGTGATGATGATGGTGGTACATATATATATATATATATGAATTCATTCTAATAAAGTACATATATATGAATTCATTCTGATATTGTACATATGAAATTTACTTTATTATTCTGATATTGTACATATGAAATTTAGTTTATTATATACTATGTATATTGTTTGTTTTACTATCCTTTTAATGAAAATGCAATCTGTTAAATTGGTATCGAAACTTATAATCTGAAAATTAAGATGTATTTGAAAACCAACCATTATCATGTCAATGTTTTTCGAATCGCATCCATTTCATTCAGCACATTGAATGTTCCTTAACGCATAATATACGATTCAACGGTCTGATTCCTTTTACACATCGATATCTTTTATATTATATAGTTTACCTATTCATCGCCAAAAATCATCGTGGTTTTTATGATAATGATTGTTATGATGATAAAATCGCGATGATTTTGGGCGATGGAGAGGTAAACTATATAATTAAAAATATCGATGAGTAGAGTGAATCAGACCATTGAATCGTATATTATGTGTTAAGGAACATAAAATGTGCGGAATGAAATGGATGCAATTCGAAAAACAGTGGTGTGTTTAAGTTGGTTTTCAAGAATATTTTAATTTTCAAATTATATATTTCCTTACCAATTTAATGGTTGTAATTCTTTAACCAGGTATATGGTAAAACAAGCAATATACATTTGTATATAATAAACTAAGGGTACATGTAACAACGGTTGAAACTAGTATCCGTTGTGATTGATAATATATTTCACAACGGTTGAAACTAATATCCGTTGTGATTAATAATATATTTCATAACGGTTGATACAACTAACCGTTGCAATATATAGCGCGATTTCTAGAATACAACAACGGTTTCCAGACCGTTGTAGAAACATCGAAGATACAACAACAATCTACATAACAACGCCTTCGCCCGCGTCATTATATGTCATTCCCAACCGTTGTTAAATGGGTTTTTTGTAGTAGTGTATACAGTACATATTAGCAACTAGTTATTATATGTCCCAAGCAAAATAATGTAATTATGCTATGCTCGTTATACTATGAGCTTCGATTCAGTGATGCTAGACATTTTGAGCGCGTAAGTTGTATTATTTGTAATACTCAAATTTTACCTTTAGTTTTAAATAGTTTTTATTCATGTTTATCTTTTACCAATATGTTGAGCTATGGAGGGATACCATTTAATGCATCGTAGAAAAAAGGTAAAACACCAAAGTTCTTTACCCCAAAAGTAAGTATTATTTGTACTTTTTGACATTCATTTATTTTTGTTGTATTACTTATGCTTTGCGTGTGGATACTATGTTACGAAATATATGTTTGATATTGTCGCTAAAGGCATTAATAATTCATGGGTTAAAGCTTTAATACACATGTAATTTTTTATAGATGTTAAGTCAATGTAGTTCTTGTTAGCTAGTAAGAGGTTTATGTTTAAATTTTGTTGAAAAATTGTAGGTTTTAACAATCCAGTACGATTTCCACAAGAAGATATAGATGACATCCGATCATGTTGGGCCAGTGGCTTTCTATCTTTTTATGAATCTCAACAACACTTCCTTTTTTTGTTGTTGTTGTTGTTGTTATAGACATTGTCTATAGGTTTTCTGTTACACGTGTATTCGATTTTGTCATTATGGTTATGTTTTAATATATGTATATAGATTCTGTTGGTGTACTATTTTGGATATGTGTACATTTGGTTTTGTAAATAATATAATTTGGTACACTGTATTTGATTTTTTGTTACACGTGTATTTGATTTTGAAAACAATGTATATTTGGTTATGTTCTACTATAAAATAAAATGTTCTGATTTGTCACAAAATTTGTATATAGTTTCTGTCTAAAAAAATACATGTCAAATTAAAATTTAAAACAAAATATAAATGTAAAAAAATATGTTTTACCCCTCAGTTATTAAATCAAACCGAAGTAAATACATACTTTTCCCCTGGAATAATAACAGACTCCGAGATTTATGTAGCGCACACTTTATAGTTTTAAAAATATATAATTGTTGTTGGGATAGAACTAATGATTAATGCAGTTTCCTCCCATTGGATATATATCCGAGGGAAAAAGTAGCGAGTTTCCATGACGCTCTTCGTTACGTCTCATGTGAAATCGAGGTAAATTCATTTTTCAAGCGAGGTTAAATATGGTTTTTCTAGTAGTGATCACTCAAATGAGTTAGCATTTCCCTCAATTATCAGATCATGCATCAACTATAGATATATTTTTCACTTCATCTAAGCAATGCCACAATATACATAATCATTAATGGATCACTAAGGTCTTTGTTTTTTATTATAACATGGTTGAGCTATAAGAATCTGGATTTTTTTGGGATTCAAATGTGCCTATCAATTAAGAGAGCAATATTTGATATTTTCTTTTTGGTTTTCATAAGTTCTATTTTACTTTTCCACTTTTGGCACTTCTTCTTTTAACGGTTTTTTTTTTGTAAGCTTTGGCATTTTTGCCTTTTCTTTCTTTTTCTTTTTGTTTGTCAAAGGACATTCTTTTTCTCTGATCACAATTATCGTTTACAACTTGATTTCTTTTTTATTTGTCAAACATTTCCTTCCTTCCCTTAGGTGTCATTTTTGTACACCCATAGAATTCAGACGTTGTCCTATCTTCAAGACAAGATATGAACATTATTTTTATTTAGAAATCGGCACAAAATTTTAATTTTTTAAAATCAATTTTTCATAATTTTAAGGCGTAAACTGGTTATCAAAGGATTGAGCCCTCACAAAGTATGTTTTTTGGTCACGTAGTCACTCAATAAACAAAACATTGTCGTGATCATATCTATGACATCATATATATCATAAAGTAATATCAAAAATGGTGCAAAATTAGCATAGCTAGAATGCAAATCTACTCTCATTAATTTATGTATAACATGAGCTATACACTCATGTCACTCTTTTTAGGCTTATAATTCTTGACTTACATTGACATATTTTTATCAAACAAGTGATAAATTAAAACTTTGAATTAAGCAACCAATTTATGGTCATGCTAAGATATTTAGAATACTAATCATGAATGAAACATTTAAAAGAATAATTTTTTTTTATCATGCCATTTGATTTTGTCCTAATCCTTAACTTTGATTCATCTGCATTTATATTTTTAAACTATTTGAACCATTTGCGAAACAAAAATTTCAAATTTGTTAAAATAGTACTTAAATAAACCAATTAAAATAACATATTATTTTGGCGTGTATGCTCTATTTCTTATCTCCATTGTGCATTCCACCTCATGCATGAAGGTTTGGCCTGCTCTCAGGACATCAGGATTGGGTTGGTCTGTAGAAGAAACATGAAAGCTCGTTAAGTCGGAAAAATCTCGTCAAGCAAGTTTGGTGCTCACTTAGCAGTCCACAAAACTCGCTCAGCGGGTTAGCCATTAATTACCTTCAGATGTACTTGTTGTGTTTTGTTACATTTTCACACACATTCATGAAAACACACATTCATTAAGAGGATTTCTTAATACACCACCCAAGTTTCTTAGGCACCATGTGAAATTTTATTTTTGCCCCCAGATTCTAGATTTGCACATCCGAACGCACCAAATTTTTAAAAAACGCTGATATGTTCCAGATGTGCACATCCGGAAGAATTTCTGATCTGCAAATCCAGAAAAAATCAAAAGAATTCCATAAAATCATTTACTTCTAAATATAATTAAATCAAATATAATTAAAATTAATAACATTTTTTTAATATAATTAAATCCAATATAATTAAAATCTATATTAATTAAAATTAATATGATATTTAATATGATTAATTTTTTTCAATATAATTAATATGATTAATTTGATATTTAATTTTAAATGATTTTTTTATATTGAAAAAATTAATTTAATTATATTGGATTTAAAATTATATGGTATTTACTTCTAAAATTGGATTTAATTATATTGGTATTTAAAATTATATGGTATTTACTTCTAAATTATATGGTATTTACTTCTAAATTATAATTAAAATTATATGGTATTTACTTCTAAAATTAATTTAATTATATTGAATTTAATTATATTAAAAAAATCATATTAATTTTAATCATATTAATTTTAATTATATTGGATTTAATTAAATTGGATTTAATTATATTGAAAAATCATATTAAGTTTAATTATGTTGGATTTTAATGATATTGGATTTAATTATATTTAGAAGTAAATGATTTTATGGAATTCTTTTGATTTTTTCCGGATTTGCAGATCAGGAATTCTTCCGGATGTGCACATCCGGAACATATCAGCGTTTTTTAAAAATTTGGTGCGTCCGGATGTGCAAATTCGGAATCTGGGGGCAAAAATGAAATTTCACATGGTGCCTAAGAAACTTGGGTGGTGTGATAAGAAACTCTCATTCATTAATTATGGATGAGGTCTAAAGATACTCATATTTTAGGTTCCATTATTATCAATAGATTTCTTTGTATTGTTAGGAACACTTGGGGAGAGTTGTATCGTAGAACCTAACTACTGAAGAACACACAATTATTCCTTCGAGTTCAATTTCTTTTGATTCTTTCATGGTTCATCTTATTCTTAATTGATTTTTTAATAACCTTAATTATGCTAAGAGTGATTAGAATGATGAATGGTTAATTGATGAGGAATTAGAAGTTCTATTCTAGTCCTAGTCTCTTATTAAGATTTGAGTGACATTAATTAGTGATAAGAATTTAAGTGCAAGGGAAATCTTGTATTTTCATTTGGTCATTTAAAAACCCGAGTTTGAGGAGAGAAATCAAACCTCATTTTCTCTTCATGTTTCTCTATCTTTAAAAAATCAGAACATTTGTAAGTGAGGGGGAGAGGCTAGGGCGCTCGGGAGAAAGGAGAGGTGGGAGTTCTAATCTTCATCTTCAATTCATGTTTAATTGCAAGGTGGGGGCTCTAATCTTAGGTTATGATCTTGGGAAGCCTAGAAAATTAATGCATGTGGGGGAAGGTTTTATAGACTACTAAAGTTCTTGAGGTTTTCTTACTTAAGTTCATGAAAAATGTATGTTATTGTGATGTTTTAGAACCTTGATGATAAAAGTAAAATTGCATGCTTGTTTGCTGGCTGTTATGAAATTATGTAGTAAAATAGAACATGAGAATTACCTACGAAAATTGTAGATTACCCATGAAAAGGTCGTGTTGCCCTATAGAATTAGTATGGGGGCTGACCTATGATCAACACGGCTGTGTTGGTTGACACGCTGAAACTGTGTTGGTCTTTATTTTTACTAAGGGAAGAGTTGGCTTGGGCACATCACACCCATTTTGGGTGGCACGACTCGTCCGCGTTGACCCCAATTTTGGGTGGTCACTTAGCTCATTTCAATGGAGCCGTAATGGTCTTAGTATCCTGTTCAAATAGATTGAGCTAGAATTGCCTGACAACCTTTTAGTTGATTAATTAATCGAATAATCATTGATGAATCATGAATTGGTATATTTGAAATGGTAAAAATTGATATAAGAATGAGCGAGAACTCTAGTGGTTTATTAGAAGTACATAGTTGTTCATATACTTGTGTATGAGCATATTTGTCCCTGTGCACGTATCAAAACACTCTCTTAAAATGAGACAAAATGGGACGTAATGCGGTAAGATGATTTGAGTACATCTATTCACACTCCAAAGATAGGGTAGGGGCGTAATAAGGTGAAATTATTTGAGTACGTTAATTATGTAATTGCTCATGTTGTTATAAATAGTAGCAATAAAATGTGGAAAGACATCAAGCCATAATCTGTGACAGATTCGAATTAAGGGTTACGAAACACGTAATTAAACAATTAGCACCCTGTTTTATATTGAAATGGTAAGTAGTACAACCATTTATAATCCATATAATTAATAAGTGTGCATGTGATTGTGATGAATAAACAATAGCACATTTGAACTTCAAGATTAAGTTTCTATTTAATTCTAATATTATCATTTTATGAACAAATAAGGATTGTGTGGTTTATGCTTGCTTTGGTAGTCACAACCATATCTAATGTTATCACCATCTGTGTTCATAACTTCAAAACATTCAAATTTTTATGCATCAAATATCTTATCATGAATATTAGATGATATTTGTTCCACAACTTCAAAACCTTCGAATTTATGTGTTCATGACTTCAAATTTTTATCTGTGGTATTCATGATTTATATTACTATTTTTATGTGAGTATTAAAATATCATCCTCTTATTAAATCTCAGAAATATTTATATTGATGCAAGATTTTTTTGTTATTAACAAAAACTGATAGTGCACAAGGTGATGATGAAAATAAAAGAGTAAGAGATTATTTATTGTTCTGCAATAACAGCTACAAAAACTGTAAGAAAGATGATGGATAAAATAAATGACAGCTACTACTAGTCTATTTATACTCAAATACTAGGGCCACATAGGCAACATACTAAAATACCAAATTACCCTTCAATACCGTCCCTTAATTTATGATTTCGTAATAAAAAATAACAACACCAATTCTATCCCTTAAGTGGAGAAATTGATCCGTCTTGATCGCCTTTGTCAGAACATCTTCCAGTTGCTTCTGGGTGCTACAGTGCACAACTTCTAGCACCCCATTCTGGACTTGACTTCTCAGAAAATGATACTTTGTCTCAATATGCTTGCTTCTCTCGTACATAACTGGGTTCTTGGCATGATTGATTGCAGACTTGTTATCAATAATCAACTTTAGAGGTTTGTTTACTTTGATCTTCAGATCCTGCAGCAAATTCAGAAGCCATACAACTTGACCTGCAACTACAACACCTACGATGTACTCAGCTTCACACGTTGACAGTGCAACAATAGGTTGCTTCTTGAAACACCAAGAAATAGAACCTCCCAGAAACTTAAACAAGTATCCAGAAGTACTTCTCCTGTAAACTCTATCTCCACACCAATCAAAGTCTGAGTAACTCAACAGTTCTGAATTAGTCTTTCTTTCAGAAGGGAATAACACTCCATACTTCAGAGTTACCTTGATATACCTCGGAATCCTGACAGCAGCTTAGTAATGAGACCACTTGGGTTTACTCATGAACCTACTAACTGTTCTAACTGCATAACAGATATCAGGTCTGGTATTACACAGATACCTCACAGAATCAGAATCCAATTTGTGATTGGTTTCTGAAGGTGTGACAGCAACCTTACAATTCTACAGCTTAAATCTCTTCAGAAGCTCAAGTTTATACTTCAGCTGATGCAAAATGATACCCTTCCCAGAGTACATAAACTCTATCCCTAGAAAATATGTCATTTTCTCGAGGTTAGTCATTTCAAACTTATTCATCAGCACCTTCTTAAACTTGGCTATCTCTTGTTCAAAACTCCCTGTCAGCAATATGTCATCAACATACAGACACACCAGAATCATATTGCCTTCAGAGGTATGCTGAACATAAACACCGTACTCCATCTCACATTTATGAAACCCCTGCTCCTTGAAAAATGAATTAATCTTCAGATTCCAAGCTCCGGGCTCTTGCTTCAATCCATTCAAAGCTTTATGTAATATGTACACCATCCCTTCCTGATTCCTTTTAACAAATCCAGGAGGTTGTGACACATATACCTCTTCTTGTAATGGACCGTTCAGAAATGCAGATTTCACATCTAAATGCATCAGAGGCTAATTCCAGTTAGCAGCTATTGCAATTACCAGTTTGATTGTTTCATGTCTCGCTACAGGTGCAAACACTTCAGAATAATCCACCCAGGTTTCTATAGAAATCCTCTTACTACTAACCTCACTTTGTGTTTGAAAATTGATCCATCTGGCTTTAGCTTCACCATGAAAATCCATATGACGCTGATGGCTTTCTTGTCCTTTGGAAGCTTAGTCAACTTCCAAGGCTTATTTCTTTCAATAGCCTTAAGTTCTTCTTTCATGGCCTTCAGGCAAACTTTCTTCTTAAGGGCATCTTCTTTACTTACTGGTTTAGAGTCTACTACCATGGCACACTGAATAACCTCTCCCTCAGAGTCTATTTCAGTATCTCGTAGAATGTCATACTCTAAAAATCTTCTCGGGATGTTTCTGACTCTCTGTGGCCTCTGACCTCGTTCAGAATCTCCCTTTCAGATGCTGGAACCCCAGAAGTTCTATTTTCAGAAGCTTCTCCTTCAGAAGCTCTTGCTTCAGAAGGTTGACCTCCTCCAGAACCTTGACCACCTTCAGAGTCTGAACCAGAAGCTCTTGCTCCCAGAATCTGAATCACCACCAGAATCTGAATCATAATCATCTTCACCTTCTGAGTCTCCTTCAGAGTCAGAATCACCATCAGAGTCAGACTCGCCTTCAGAGTCTACTCCATCTTCAGAATCTTCTCTAGCTTCTTGCTCATCTTCAGAAACTTCTAATTCTGACTTTTCTTCAAAAGTTCTCACGCCAGATTTGGATTGAGACTTATTCCAATCCCAAGCTTCTGATTCCTTTACAATAACGTCTCTGCTGAATTCAAATTTATTAGTTTCAGGATAATAAAGCTTGTACGCACCTGTGTTGTGGTACCCCACCGGTAACATTGGTTTGCTTCTATCATCCAGCTTTTGTCTTCTAGGTTTTGGAACATGTTTGTAACATATAGAACCAAACACCTTCAGATGGATAACACTTTACTTGTCTCCAGTCCACTTCTAATTATGGACTATTTCCTTCAATTTCTTTGTTGGACATCTGTTGAGCACATATGCTATAGCAGAAACAGCTTCTACCCATAAGGTGTGAGGAAGCTTCTTCTCCTTCAGCATGCTTCTCGTCATATTAGGCAAAGTACGATTTCTTCTCTCAGCAAGACCATTATGTTGAGGAGTATAAGGAGCAGTAACCTCATGCTCAATTCCATTCTCCTCACAGAACTTTATGAACTTAGTGGAGTTATACTCACCTCCACCATCGGTTCTGAGAGTCTGACCACTCTGATTCTCAGCCTTCATTCTGAATTTTGTGGATTCAGCAAACACCTCATGTTTGAACTTTATAACGGATACCCGTGTCATCCTTGTGAATTCATAAAAAAATGACACGAAGTATTTATTTCCTCCAATCGATGCTATTGGAAATGGACCACACACATCAGAGTGCACTACTCCCAAGGCATGCTTTGCTCTTGAAGCTACTTCTTACCCAAATGGTAATCTTGGTTGTTTTCCTTCCATACCCACTTTGCATGATTTCTCATGCTTCTTAATTGTAGGAATTCCATGTACCAGCTTCTTCGAATTCATATGGCCTAAGGTTCTGAAATTTAGATGACCAAATATTTTGGTCGTTGTATTTATTCATGAACCTACTAACTGTTCCAACTGCATAACAGATATCAGGTCTGGTATTACACAGATACCTCACAGAATCAGAATCCAATTTGTGATTGGTTTCTGAAGGTGTGACAGCAACCTTACAATTCTGCAGGTTAAATCTCTTCAGAAGCTCAAGTTTATACTTCAGCTGATGCAAAATGATACCATTCCCAGAGTACATAAACTCTATCCCTAGAAAATATGTCATTTTCTCGAGGTTAGTCATTTCATACTTATTCATCAGCACCTTCTTAAACTTGGCTATCTCTTGTTCAAAACTCCCTGTCAGCAATATGTCATCAACATACAGACACACCAGAATCATATTGCCTTTAGAGGTATGCTGAACATAAACACCGTACTTCATCTCACATTTATGAAACCCTTGCTCCTTGAAAAATGAATTAATCTTCAGATTCCAAGCTCCGGGCGCTTGCTTCAATCCATACAAAGCTTTATGTAATATGTACACCATCCCTTCCTGATTCCTTTTAACAAATCCAGGAGGTTGTGACACATATACCTCTTCTTGTAATGGACCGTTCAGAAATGCAGATTTCACATCTAAATGCATCAGAGGCTAATTCCTGTTAGCAGCTATTGCAATTCCCCGTTTGATTGTTTCATGTCTCGCTACAGGTGCAAACACTTCAGAATAATCCACCCAGGTTTCTATAGAAATCATCTTGCTACTAACCTCACTTTGTGTTTGAAAATTGATCTATTTGGATTTAGCTTCACCTTGAAAATCCATCTGACGCTGATGGCTTTCTTGTCCTTTGGAAGCTTAGTCAACTTCCAAGGCCTGTTTCTTTCAATAGCCTTAAGTTCTTCTTTCATGGCCTTTAGGAAAACTTTCTTCTTGAGGGCGTCTTCTTTACTTACTGGTTTAGAGTCTACTACCATGGCACACTGAATAACCTCTCCCTCAGAATCTATTTCAGTATCTCGTAGAATGTCATACTCTAAAAATCTTCTCGGGATGTTTCTGACTCTCTGTGGCCTCTGACCTCGTTCAAAATCTCCCTTTCAGATGCTGGAACCCCAGAAGTTTTATTTTCAGAAGCTTCTCCTTCAGAAGCTCTTGCTTCAGAAGGTTGACCTCCTCCAGAACCTTAACCACCTTCAGAGTCTGAACCAGAAGCTCTTGCTCCCAGAATCTGAATCACCACCAGAATCTGAATCATAATCATCTTCATCTTCTGAGTCTCCTTCAGAGTTAGAATCACCATCAGAGTCAGACTCGCCTTCAGAGTCTACTCCATCTTCAGAATCTTCTCTAGCTTCTTGCTCATCTTCAGAAACTTCTAATTCTGACTTTTCTTCAAAAGTTCTCACGCCAGATTTGGATTGAGACTTATTCCAATCCCAAGCTTCTGATTCCTTTACAATAACGTCTCTGCTGAATTCAAATTTATTAGTTTCAGGATAATAAAGCTTGTACGCACCTGTATTGTGGTACCCCACCGGTAACATTAGTTTGCTTCTATCATCCAGCTTTTGTCTTCTAGCTTTTGGAACATGTTTGTAACATATAGAACCAAACACCTTCAGATGGATAACACTTTACTTGTCTCCATTCCACTTCTAAATATGAACTATTTCCTTCAATTTCTTTGTTGGACATCTGTTGAGCACATATGCTATAGTAGAAACAGCTTCTACCCATAAGGTGTGAGGAAGCATCTTCTCCTTCAGCATGCTTCTCGTCATATTAGGCAAAGTACGAATTCTTCTCTCAGCAAGACCATTATGTTGAGGAGTATAAGGAGCAGTAACCTCATGCTTAATTCCATTCTCCTCATAGAACTTTCTGAACTTAGTGGAGTTATACTCACCTCCACCATCGGTTCTGAGAGTCTGATCACTCTGATTCTCAGCCTTCATTCTGAATTTTGTGGATTTAGCAAACACCTCATGTTTGAACTTTATAAGGGATACCCGTTTCATCCTTGTGAATTCATCAAAAAATGACACGAAGTATTTATTCCCTCCAATCGATGCTATTGGAAATGGACCACACACATCAGAGTGCACTACTCCCAAGGCATGCTTTGCTCTTGAAGCTACTTCTTACCCAAATGGTAATCTTGGTTGTTTTCCTTCCATACCCACTTTGCATGATTTCTCATGCTTCATAATTGTAGGAATTCCATGTACCAGCTTCTTCGAATTCAGATGGCCTAAGGTTCTGAAATTTAGATGACCAAATATTTTGGTCGTTGTATTTACTCATGAACCTACTAACTATTCAAACTGCATAACAGATATCAGGTCTGGTATTAACAGATACCTCACAGAATCAGAATCCAATTTGTGATTGGTTTCTGAAGGTGTGACAGCAACCTTACAATTCTGCAGGTTAAATCTCTTCAGAAGCTCAAGTTTATACTTCAGCTGATGCAAAATGATACCATTCCCAGAGTACATAAACTCTATCCCTAGAAAATATGTCATTTTCTCGAGGTTAGTCATTTCAAACTTATTCATCAGCACCTTCTTAAACTTGGCTATCTCTTGTTCAAAACTCCCTGTCAGCAATATGTCATCAACATACAGACACACCAGAATCATATTGCCTTCAGAGGTATGCTGAACATAAACACCGTACTCCATCTCACATTTATGAAACCCCTGCTCCTTGAAAAATGAATTAATCTTCAGATTCCAAGCTCCGGGCGCTTGCTTCAATCCATACAAAGCTTTATGTATTATGTACACCATCCCTTCCTGATTCCTTTTAACAAATCCAGGAGGTTGTGACACATATACCTCTTCTTGTAATGGACCGTTCAGAAATGCAGATTTCACATCTAAATGCATCAGAGGCTAATTCCTGTTAGCAGCTATTGCAATTACCAGTTTGATTATTTCATGTCTCGCTACAGGTGCAAACACTTCAGAATAATCCACCCAGGTTTCTATAGAAATCCTCTTGCTACTAACCTCACTTTGTGTTTGAAAATTGATCTATCTGGCTTTAGCTTCACCTTGAAAATCCATCTGACGCTGATGGGTTTCTTGTTCTTTGGAAGCTTAGTCAACTTCCAAGGCTTGTTTCTTTCAATAGCCTTAAGTTCTTCTTTCATGGCCTTCAGGCAAACTTTCTTCTTGATGGCGTCTTCTTTACTTACTGGTTTAGAGTTTTCTACCATGGCACACTGAATAACCTCTCCCTCAGAGTCTATTTCAGTATCTCGTAGAATGTCATACTCTAAAAATCTTCTCGGGATGTTTCTGACTCTCTGTGGCCTCTGACCTCGTTCAGAATCTCCCTTTTAGATGCTGGAACCCCAGAAGTTTTATTTTCAGAAGCTTCTCCTTCAGAAGTTCTTGCTTCAGAAGGTTGACCTCCTCCAGAACCTTGACCACCTTCAGAGTCTGAACCAGAAGCTCTTGCTCCCAGAATCTGAATCACCACCAGAATCTGAATCATAATCATCTTCACCTTCTGAGTCTCCTTCAGAGTTAGAATCACCATCAGAGTCAGACTCGCCTTCAGAGTCTACTCCATCTTCAGAATCTTCTCTAGCTTCTTGCTCATCTTCAGAAACTTCTAATTCTAACTTTTCTTCAAAAGTTCTCGCGCAGATTTGGATTGAGACTTATTCCAATCCCAAGCTTCTGATTCCTTTACAATAACGTCTCTGCTGAATTCAAATTTATTAGTTTCAGGATAATAAAGCTTGTACGCACCTGTATTGTGGTACCCCACCGGTAACATTAGTTTGCTTCTATCATCCAGCTTTTGTCTTCTAGCTTTTGGAACATGTTTGTAACATATAGAACCAAACACCTTCAGATGGATAACACTTTACATGTCTCCAGTCCACTTCTAAATATGAACTATTTCCTTCAATTTCTTTGTTGGACATCTGTTGAGCACATATGCTATAGTAGAAACAGCTTCTACCCATAAGGTGTGAGGAAGCTTCTTCTCCTTCAGCATGCTTCTCGTCATATTAGGCAAAGTACGATTTCTTCTCTCAGCAAGACCATTATGTTGAGGAGTATAAGGAGCAGTAACCTCATGCTTAATTCCATTCTCCTCATAGAACTTTCTGAACTTAGTGGAGTTATACTCACCTCCACCATCGGTTCTGAGAGTCTGACCACTCTGATTCTCAGCCTTCATTCTGAATTTTGTGGATTCAGCAAACACCTCATGTTTGAACTTTATAAGGGATACCCGTTTCATCCTTGTGAATTCATCAAAAAATGACACGAAGTATTTATTCCCTCCAATCGATGCTATTGGAAATGGACCACACACATCAGAGTGCACTACTCCCAAGGCATGCTTTGCTCTTGAAGCTACTTCTTACCCAAATGGTAATCTTGTTTGTTTTCCTTCCATACCCACTTTGCATGATTTCTCATGCTTCTTAATTGTAGGAATTCCATGTACCAGCTTCTTCGAATTCAGATGGCCTAAGGTTCTGAAATTTAGATGACCAAATATTTTGGTCGTTGTATTTACTCATGAACCTACTAACTGTTCCAACTGCATAACAGATATCAGGTCTGGTATTACACAGATACCTCATAGAATCAGAATCCAATTTGTGATTGGTTTCTGAAGGTGTGACAGCAACCTTACAATTCTGCAGGTTAAATCTCTTCAGAAGCTCAAGTTATACTTCAGCTGATGCAAAATGATACCATTCCCAGAGTACATAAACTCTATCCCTAGAAAATATGTCATTTTCTCGAGGTTAGTCATTTCAAACTTATTCATCAGCACCTTCTTAAACTTGGCTATCTCTTGTTCAAAACTCCCTGTCAGCAATATGTCATCAACATACAGACACACCAGAATCATATTGCCTTTAGAGGTATGCTGAACATAAACACCGTACTCCATCTCACATTTATGAAACCCCTGCTCCTTGAAAAATGAATTAATCTTCAGATTCCAAGCTCTGGGCGCTTGCTTTAATCCATACAAAGCTTTATGTAATATGTACACCATCCCTTCCTGATTCCTTTTAACAAATCCAGGAGGTTGTGACACATATACCTCTTCTTGTAATGGACCGTTCAGAAATGCAGATTTCACATCTAAATGCATCAGAGGCTAATTCCTGTTAGCAGCTATTGCAATTACCAGTTTGATTGTTTCATGTCTCGCTACAGGTGCAAACACTTCAGAATAATCCACCCAGGTTTCTATAGAAATCCTCTTGCTACTAACCTCACTTTGTGTTTGAAAATTGATCTATCTGGCTTTAGCTTCACCTTGAAAATCCATCTGACGCTGATGGCTTTCTTGTCCTTTGGAAGCTTAGTCAACTTCCAAGGCTTCTTTCTTTCAATAGCCTTAAGTTCTTCTTTCATGGCCTTCAGGCAAACTTTCTTCTTGATGGCGTCTTCTTTACTTACTGGTTTAGAGTTTTCTACCATGGTACACTGAATAACCTCTCCCTCAGAGTCTATTTCAGTATCTCGTAGAATGTCATACTCTAAAAATCTTCTCGGGATGTTTCTGACTCTCTGTGGCCTCTGACGTCGTTCAGAATCTCCCTTTCAGATGCTGGAACCCCAGAAGTTTTATTTTCAGAAGCTTCTCCTTCAGAAGCTCTTACTTCAGAAGGTTGACCTCCTCCAGAACCTTGACCACCTTCAGAGTCTGGACCAGAAGCTCTTGCTCCCAGAATCTGAATCAGCACCAGAATCTGAATCATAATCATCTTCACCTTCTGAGTCTCCTTCAGAGTTAGAATCACCATCAGAGTCAGGCTCGCCTTCAGAGTCTACTCCATCTTCAGAATCTTCTCTAGCTTCTTGCTCATCTTCAGAAACTTCTAATTCTGACTTTTCTTCAAAAGTTCTCGCGCAGATTTGAATTGAGACTTATTCCAATCCCAAGCTTCTGATTCCTTTACAATAACGTCTCTGCTGAATTCAAATTTATTAGTTTCAGGATAATAAAGCTTGTACGCACCTGTATTGTGGTACCCCACCGGTAACATTAGTTTGCTTCTATCATCCAGCTTTTGTCTTCTAGCTTTTGGAACATGTTTGTAACATATAGAACCAAACACCTTCAGATGGATAACACTTTACTTGTCTCCAGTCCACTTCTAAATATGAACTATTTCCTTCAATTTCTTTGTTGGACATCTGTTGAGCACATATGCTATAGTAGAAACAGCTTCTACCCATAAGGTGTGAGGAAGCTTCTTCTCCTTCAGCATGCTTCTCGTCATATTAGGCAAAGTACGATTTCTTCTCTCAGCAAGACCATTATGTTGAGGAGTATAAGGAGCAGTAACCTCATGCTTAATTCCATTCTCCTCACAGAACTTTCTGAACTTAGTGGAGTTAAACTCACCTCCACCATCAGTTCTGAGAGTCTGACCACTCTGATTCTCAGCCTTCATTCTGAATTTTGTGGATTCAGCAAACACCTCATGTTTGAACTTTATAAGGGATACCCGTGTCATCCTTGTGAATTCATCAAAAAATGACACGAAGTATTTATTCCCTCCAATCGATGCTATTGGAAATGGACCACACACATCAGAGTGCACTACTCCCAAGGCATGCTTTGCTCTTGAAGCTACTTCTTACCCAAATGGTAATCTTGTTTGTTTTCCTTCCATACCCACTTTGCATGATTTCTCATGCTTCTTAATTGTAGGAATTCCATGTACCAGCTTCTTCGAATTCAGATGGCCTAAGGTTCTGAAATTTAGATGACCAAATATTTTGGTCGTTGTATTTACTCATGAACCTACTAACTGTTCCAACTGCATAACAGATATCAGGCCTGGTATTACACAGATACCTCATAGAATCAGAATCCAATTTGTGATTGGTTTCTGAAGGTGTGACAGCAACCTTACAATTCTGCAGGTTAAATCTCTTCAGAAGCTCAAGTTATACTTCAGCTGATGCAAAATGATACCATTCCCAGAGTACATAAACTCTATCCCTAGAAAATATGTCATTTTCTCGAGGTTAGTCATTTCAAACTTATTCATCAGCACCTTCTTAAACTTGGCTATCTCTTGTTCAAAACTCCCTGTCAGCAATATGTCATCAACATACAGACACACCAGAATCATATTGCCTTTAGAGGTATGCTGAACATAAACACCGTACTCCATCTCACATTTATGAAACCCCTGCTCCTTGAAAAATGAATTAATCTTCAGATTCCAAGCTCTGGGCGCTTGCTTTAATCCATACAAAGCTTTATGTAATATGTACACCATCCCTTCCTGATTCCTTTTAACAAATCCAGGAGGTTGTGACACATATACCTCTTCTTGTAATGGACCGTTCAGAAATGCAGATTTCACATCTAAATGCATCAGAGGCTAATTCCTGTTAGCAGCTATTGCAATTACCAGTTTGATTGTTTCATGTCTCGCTACAGGTGCAAACACTTCAGAATAATCCACCCAGGTTTCTATAGAAATCCTCTTGCTACTAACCTCACTTTGTGTTTGAAAATTGATCTATCTGGCTTTAGCTTCACCTTGAAAATCCATCTGACGCTGATGGCTTTCTTGTCCTTTGGAAGCTTAGTCAACTTCCAAGGCTTCTTTCTTTCAATAGCCTTAAGTTCTTCTTTCATGGCCTTCAGGCAAACTTTCTTCTTGATGGCGTCTTCTTTACTTACTGGTTTAGAGTTTTCTACCATGGTACACTGAATAACCTCTCCCTCAGAGTCTATTTCAGTATCTCGTAGAATGTCATACTCTAAAAATCTTCTCGGGATGTTTCTGACTCTCTGTGGCCTCTGACGTCGTTCAGAATCTCCCTTTCAGATGCTGGAACCCCAGAAGTTTTATTTTCAGAAGCTTCTCCTTCAGAAGCTCTTACTTCAGAAGGTTGACCTCCTCCAGAACCTTGACCACCTTCAGAGTCTGAACTAGAAGCTCTTGCTCCCAGAATCTGAATCACCACCAGAATCTGAATCATAATCATCTTCACCTTCTGAGTCTCCTTCAGAGTCAGAATCACCATCAGAGTCAGACTCGCCTTCAGAGTCTACTCCATCTTCAGAATCTTCTCTAGCTTCTTGCTCATCTTCAGAAACTTCTAATTCTGACTTTTCTTCAAAAGTTCTCACGCAGATTTGGATTGAGACTTATTCCAATCCCAAGCTTCTGATTCCTTTACAATAACGTCTCTGCTGAATTCAAATTTATTAGTTTCAGGATAATAAAGCTTGTACGCACCTGTATTGTGGTGCCCCACCGGTAACATTAGTTTGCTTCTATCATCCAGCTTTTGTCTTCTAGCTTTTGGAACATGTTTGTAACATATAGAACCAAACACCTTCAGATGGATAACACTTTACTTGTCTCCAGTCCACTTCTAAATATGAACTATTTCCTTCAATTTCTTTGTTGGACATCTGTTGAGCACATATGCTATAGTAGAAACAGCTTCTACCCATAAGGTGTGAGGAAGCTTCTTCTCCTTCAGCATGCTTCTCGTCATATTAGGCAAAGTACGATTTCTTCTCTCAGCAAGACCATTATGTTGAGGAGTATAAGGAGCAGTAACCTCATGCTCAATTCCATTCTCCTCACAGAACTTTCTGAACTTAGTGGAGTTATACTCACCTCCACCATCAGTTCTGAGAGTCTGACCACTCTGATTCTCAGCCTTCATTCTGAATTTTGTGGATTCAGCAAACACCTCATGTTTGAACTTTATAAGGGATACCCGTGTCATCCTTGTGAATTCATCAAAAAATGACACGAAGTATTTATTCCCTCCAATCGATGCTATTGGAAATGGACCACACACATCAGAGTGCACTACTCCCAAGGCATGCTTTGCTCTTGAAGCTACTTCTTACCCAAATGGTAATCTTGTTTGTTTTCCTTCCATACCCACTTTGCATGATTTCTCATGCTTCTTAATTATAGGAATTCCATGTACCAGCTTCTTCGAATTCAGATGGCCTAAGGTTATGAAATTTAGATGACCAAATATTTTGGTCGTTGTATTTACTCATGAACCTACTAACTGTTCCAACTGCATAACAGATATCAGGTCTGGTATTACACAGATACCTCATAGAATCAGAATCCAATTTGTGATTGGTTTCTGAAGGTGTGACAGCAACCTTACAATTCTGCAGGTTAAATCTCTTCAGAAGCTCAAGTTATACTTCAGCTGATGCAAAATGATACCATTCCCAGAGTACATAAACTCTATCCCTAGAAAATATGTCATTTTCTCGAGGTTAGTCATTTCAAACTTATTCATCAGCACCTTCTTAAACTTGGCTATCTCTTGTTCAAAACTCCCTGTCAGCAATATGTCATCAACATACAGACACACCAGAATCATATTGCCTTCAGAGGTATGCTGAACATAAACACCGTACTCCATCTCACATTTATGAAACACCTGCTCCTTGAAAAATGAATTAATCTTCAGATTCCAAGCTCCGGGCGCTTGCTTCAATCCATACAAAGCTTTATGTAATATGTACACAATCCCTTCCTGATTCCTTTTAACAAATCCAGGAGGTTGTGACACATATACCTCTTCTTGTAATGGACCGTTCAGAAATGCAGATTTCACATCTAAATGCATCAGAGGCTAATTCCTGTTAGCAGCTATTGCAATTACCAGTTTGATTGTTTCATGTCTCGCTACATGTGCAAACACTTCAGAATAATCCACCCAGGTTTCTATAGAAATCCTCTTGCTACTAACCTCACTTTGTGTTTGAAAATTGATCCATCTGGCTTTAGCTTCACCTTGAAAATCCATCTGACGCTGATGGCTTTCTTGTCCTTTGGAAGCTTAGTCAACTTCCAAGGCTTGTTTCTTTCAATAGCCTTAAGTTCTTCTTTCATGGCCTTCAGGCAAACTTTCTTCTTGAAGGCGTCTTCTTTACTTACTGGTTTAGAGTCTACTACCATGGCACACTGAATAACCTCTCCCTCAGAGTCTATTTCAGTATCTCGTAGAATGTCATACTCTAAAAATCTTCTCGGGATGTTTCTGACTCTCTGTCGCCTCTGACCTCGTTTAGAATCTCCCTTTCAGATGCTGGAACCCCAGAAGTTCTATTTTCAGAAGCTTCTCCTTCAGAAGCTCTTGCTTCAGAAGGTTGACCTCCTCCAGAACCTTGACCACCTTCAGAGTCTGAACCAGAAGCTCTTGCTCCCAGAATCTGAATCACCACCAGAATCTGAATCATAATCATCTTCACCTTCTGAGTCTCCTTCAGAGTCAGAATCACCATCAGAGTCAGACTCGCCTTCAGAGTCTACTCCATCTTCAGAATCTTCTCTAGCTTCTTGCTCATCTTCAGAAACTTCTAATTCTGACTTTTCTTCAAAATTTCTCACGCTAGATTTGGATTGAGACTTATTCCAATCCCAAGCTTCTAATTCCTTTACAATAACGTCTCTGCTGAATTCAAATTTATTAGTTTCAGGATAATAAAGCTTGTACGCACCTGTATTGTGGTACCCCACCGGTAACATTAGTTTGCTTCTATCATCCAACTTTTGTCTTCTAGATTTTGGAACATGTTTGTAACATATAGAACCAAACACCTTCAGATGGATAACACTTTACTTGTCTCCAGTCCACTTCTAAATATGAACTATTTCCTTCAATTTCTTTGTTGGACATCTGTTGAGCACATATGCAATAGTAGAAACAGCTTCTACCCATAATGTGTGAGGAAGCTTCTTCTCCTTCAGCATGCTTCTCGTCATATTAGGCAAAGTACGATTTCTTCTCTCAACAAGACCATTATGTTGAGGAGTATAAGGAGCAGTAACCTCATGCTCAATTCCATTCTCCTCACAGAACTTTCTGAACTTAGTGGAGTTATACTCACCTCCACCATCGGTTCTGAGAGTCTGACCACTCTGATTCTTAGCCTTCATTCTGAATTTCGTGGATTCAGCAAACACCTCATGTTTGAACTTTATAAGGGATACCCGTGTCATCCTTGTGAATTCATCAAAAAATGACACGAAGTATTTATTCCCTCCAATCGATGCTATTGGAAATGGACCACACACATCAGAGTGCACTACTCCCAAGGCATGCTTTGCTCTTGAAGCTACTTCTTACCCAAATGGTAATCTTGGTTGTTTTCCTTCCATACCCACTTTGCATGATTTCTCATGCTTCTTAATTGTAGGAATTCCATGTACCAGCTTCTTCGAATTCAGATGGCCTAAGGTTATGAAATTTAGATGACCAAATATTTTGGTCGTTGTATTTACTCATGAACCTACTAACTGTTCCAACTGCATAACAGATATCAGGTCTGGTATTACACAGATACCTCACAGAATCAGAATCCAATTTGTGATTGGTTTCTGAAGGTGTGACAGCAACCTTACAATTCTGCAGCTTAAATCTCTTTAGAAGCTCAAGTTTATACTTCAGCTGATGCAAAATGATACCATTCCCAGAGTACATAAACTCTATCCCTAGAAAATATGTCATTTTCTCGAGGTTAGTCATTTCAAACTTATTCATCAGCACCTTCTTAAACTTGGCTATCTCTTGTTCAAAACTCCCTGTCAGCAATATGTCATCAACATACAGACACACTAGAATCATATTGCCTTCAGAGGTATGCTGAACATAAACACCGTACTCCATCTCACATTTATGAAACACCTGCTCCTTGAAAAATGAATTAATCTTCAGATTCCAAGCTCCGGGCGCTTGCTTCAATCCATACAAAGCTTTATGTAATATGTACACAATCCCTTCCTGATTCCTTTTAACAAATCCAAGAGGTTGTGACACATATACCTCTTCTTGTAATGGACCGTTCAGAAATGCAGATTTCACATCTAAATGCATCAGAGGCTAATTCCTGTTAGCAGCTATTGCAATTACCAGTTTGATTGTTTCATGTCTCGCTACATGTGCAAACACTTCAGAATAATCCACCCAGATTTCTATAGAAATCCTCTTGCTACTAACCTCACTTTGTGTTTGAAAATTGATCCATCTGGCTTTAGCTTCACCTTGAAAATCCATCTGACGCTGATGGCTTTCTTGTCCTTTGGAAGCTTAGTCAACTTCCAAGGCTTGTTTCTTTCAATAGCCTTAAGTTCTTCTTTCATGGCCTTCAGGCAAACTTTCTTCTTGAAGGCGTCTTCTTTACTTACTGGTTTAGAGTCTACTACCATGGCACACTGAATAACCTCTCCCTCAGAGTCTATTTCAGTATCTCATAGAATGTCATACTCTAAAAATCTTCTCGGGATGTTTCTGACTCTCTGTCGCCTCTGACCTCGTTTAGAATCTCCCTTTCAGATGCTGGAACCCCAGAAGTTCTATTTTCAGAAGCTTCTCCTTCAGAAGCTCTTGCTTCAGAAGGTTGACCTCCTCCAGAACCTTGACCACCTTCAGAGTCTGAACCAGAAGCTCTTGCTCCCAGAATCTGAATCACCACCAGAATCTGAATCATAATCATCTTCACCTTCTGAGTCTCCTTCAGAGTCAGAATCACCATCAGAGTCAGACTCGCCTTCAGAGTCTACTCCATCTTCAGAGTCTTCTCTAGCTTCTTGTTCATCTTCAGAAACTTCTAATTCTGACTTTTCTTCAAAATTTCTCACGCTAGATTTGGATTGAGACTTATTCCAATCCCAAGCTTCTGATTCCTTTACAATAACGTCTCTGCTGAATTCAAATTTATTAGTTTCAGGATAATAAAGCTTGTACGCACCTGTATTGTGGTACCCCACCGGTAACATTAGTTTGCTTCTATCATCCAGCTTTTGTCTTCTAGCTTTTGGAACATGTTTGTAACATATAGAACCAAACACCTTCAGATGGATAACACTTTACTTGTCTCCAGCCCACTTCTAAATATGAACTATTTCCTTCAATTTCTTTGTTGGACATCTGTTGAGCACATATGCTATAGTAGAAACAGCTTCTACCCATAATGT
Source organism: Lathyrus tuberosus (assembly GCA_022829125.1). Lineage (NCBI taxonomy): Eukaryota > Viridiplantae > Streptophyta > Magnoliopsida > Fabales > Fabaceae > Lathyrus > Lathyrus tuberosus. The sequence continues at coordinate 724,268 of JALAZF010000274.1, read as the reverse complement.
GTGAGGAAGCTTCTTCTCCTTCAGCATGCTTCTCGTCATATTAGGCAAAGTACGATTTCTTCTCTCAACAAGACCATTATGTTGAGGAGTATAAGGAGCAGTAACCTCATGCTCAATTCCATTCTCCTCACAGAACTTTCTGAACTTAGTGGAGTTATACTCACCTCCACCATCGGTTCTGAGAGTCTGACCACTCTGATTCTTAGCCTTCATTCTGAATTTCGTGGATTCAGCAAACACCTCATGTTTGAACTTTATAAGGGATACCCGTGTCATTCTTGTGAATTCATCAAAAAATGACACAAAGTATTTATTCCCTCCAATCGATGCTATTGGAAATGGACCACACACATCAGAGTGCACTACTCCCAAGGCATGCTTTGCTCTTGAAGCTACTTCTTACCCAAATGGTAATCTTGGTTGTTTTCCTTCCATACCCACTTTGCATGATTTCTCATGCTTCTTAATTGTAGGAATTCCATGTACCAGCTTCTTCGAATTCAGATGGCCTAAGGTTCTAAAATTTAGATGACCAAATATTTTGTGCCACAACTCACTTACCTTCACAACACTTGTTGCACTAAGGCATTCAGAGTCTACAGTTCTGACATTCACCTTGAATGTTTTATTCCTTCCCTGTTCTGACTCCAAAATTAACTTCTAATTACAGTCATACAGCTTCAAAAGACTGTCCTTCATGGTAACTGAAAAACCTTTCTCAATTATTTGCCCTACACTCATCAGATTGCTTTTCATGCCAAGTACATACCACACATTCTGGATCAATGCTGTTTTCCCATTGTTTAGAACGACTCTGACATTTCCCATACCTTCAGCGTTGAGGTATTTATCATCAGCACATTTGATCTTTGTCCTCTTTCTAGAGTCAAAGTCAACCAGCCATTTCATATCTCCAGTAAGATGATTTGAGCAGCCAGTGTCCATATACCACCAGTCTGTCAAATTCGTATCATCAGATTCAGAAGCCATCAGTAGCACAAATTCATCATCAGAATCTCTTCTGGCTTCATTTACTTCTTCTGACTTCCTTTTCTTGTTTGACCAACAATCAACAGCAAAGTGGCCAAACTTCTTACAACATTAACATTGGATCTTCTTCCTGTCATACGTCTCTTTTCCCTTCTGAGCATTCTTCTGCCTATCAGAAGTTGAGGTTTCTGACTTTTGAACACCATCAGATCTTCTCTTGGCTTTTGACCAAGACTGCTTCTGATGCTTCTTACCAGAAGCTGCTTTCAGAGCCTACTTCTCTACTTCTCTTTCAGAAGTTCTCTCAGTCAGACACAACTCTTATGCTTCTAGACTGCTTTGCAGCTCTTCACTTCTCATGGTGTTTAGATCCTTAGAATGTTTTATTTCTACCACAATGTAATCAAACTGAGGAGTAAGGGATCTCAATACCTTCTCAATGATTACTTGTTCAGAAAGGGTTTCTCCACAAGCTTTCATCTCATTCATGATCAGAATCACTCTGGAGATGTACTCAGATACATTCTCGTTGGCCTTCATGTTGAGATTCTCATACTGCTTTCATAGAGACTGAAGCTTCACCTTTTTCACTGATGCGTCACCACCATAACACCTAACGAGTGTGTCCCACGCAACATTCTTCGTCGTTGAATCAACGATTTTCTCAACCACGTTCACATCCACACACTGATGGATGTAGAACATCGCCTTTTGATCTTTCTTCCTCAGATCATGCTGAGCATTTCTCTGCGCATCAGTTGCATTTTCTGGAAGTGTAACTAGAATGTAACCATCGTTGACGAGATTAAGAACATCATGAGCGCCAAATAACACACGCATCTGAATCATCCAACGATTCTAGTTCTTGCCATCGAACACTGGAACTAGTGCTCCGACAACTGTTTCTGTTCATCTTCAACCTTGTGCAAGTCACGCAGATCTCACCAAACACAATGTTTCCTAATCCCGCAGAATCAAAAAATGTGATTCTGTTATGATTCCGTTCAAGATACAACACGAATTCAAGAAAAAAAATCAATCACACAACGCATCACCGTTTCACTCGTGTTTCCCGTGGATCCGAACCAGAGCTCTAGATACCAATTGTTAGTGCACAAGGCGATGAAAACAAAAGGAATGGGAGAATATTTATTGCTTTGCAATGACGACTACAAAAGCTATAAGAAAGATGATGAATAAAATAAATGACAACTACTAATAGTCTATTTATACTCAAATATTAGGGCCACATAGGCAATATACTAAAATACTAAATTACCCTTCAATAAAAACAAGGGACTTCCATGAGGATGTGTGTGCTACATAAGCTATCACAAATTTACTGGATGTCGTCATTGATATTGTCAGAGGCAAGTGCAGTTTCTCCTTTGGAAACTTAATGACTAAAGACTTCCAATGATTCTAGCAAGTTATCCTATACTAGAAATATTGGCATTGATCCTACGTTAGAATTTTCATCATACACAAATAAAAGAGATATTGTAAAATTACAAGTAAGATGTTCTGTTGATGAAAACAGTTATATCACTATACTAGCAGTTTGATTCATCTACAGTTTAGAATTTCATTCTTCTGTCAAATGTCAAAGAAAAATCTTCGAGACACTACTACAAATAAGATATTTTACGACAAAGCTTTCACCTCGAACGATAAAAAATCGAGGGGATATATCCTGGGAGTGTCATGTTCTATTTTAAAAAATATTTATATACAACCTTCACTCAGTTTTCTTAAAAGGCGAAGGACACTACACCAAAAATGACTTTTACTAGCGCACCTTAGACAACGCTTTTATGCAAAAGCGCTGCTATAAGTTAAATAAAAAATAAAACACGGAAACTGTATACGAAAAAGAGTAAAAGCGCTGCTAAAAAGGCCTACCTTAGACAACGCTTTTTTAAAAGCGCTGGTAAAGGACCACATTAGCCAGCGCTTTTTGAAAAGCGCTGTCTAAGGTCTTATTAATTAAAATAAAAAATTGCATAGTATGAGTATTCTAACCAAGTAGGAAGTCGCGATTCGTGTGATACGCACCATGATAACTTTGTTCCCATTTAGTCAAATTCCTACTCGCCCTTCTTTGTTATGGTGTGGCATAAGGCGGGCTAGCCAAGGAATTCACATCACAATTTCAAGAATGAAAGCTCATATTAACAGGCCATGCTATCAGCAACAAATACATGTGCCGCCATTCGCCACGAGGTACTTTGAGCTAGAATTTGAAAAAGAACAAGACTGGTTTGGATATTTGAACCTGGAAAAAGAAAGTAGATTTAAGCAAAATAGACATAGGTTTCGTATTCAGTCGAATTCAACAAAGTTTTCATTAAGAATACAAAGCACTTAAGCAAGCAACTGAACCTGAGTGTCTCATTCTCTTGGTTCTTGGAGAAAAGCAGGTTGTTCCTGTTGGTGATTATTGTCAGCTTGGCCCCGTTATCATATGCGAGAAAGCATCCCACCCGCCTTGTTCTATTTGTTGTCAAACCAATTAAGTTGAATGCATCCTTGCCTTTCGGAATTTCCCTCAAACAGTTTTTCGTGAAGGCGCCCTACCGAATAGTATCACTGTTAGCCTGAAATCATCCTCAAAAGAAATTAGAAGAAAAAACCTCCATGTTCATTTACTCATTACGATTACGTATATGCCCAACACATGAAGTTATTGCCATAACCACTTTTCACGGTTGGAGAATAATAACCTCAAAAAGAAAGTTGATTATACCCTGTGCCTAAGGTTATTGACAGCACTGTAGTCAATATTGAAACATCGAATCCTGCTAAGTGTTGCGAGAAGATAGACGTCCCTATTGAATCTACTGAATGTCACGAATCTGCAAAAGAATATATGCAGAAAAAAACCGCATGTCAAGGCTTTTAAAGAAGAGAATAATGTAATAAATGTCAAACCTCACCTGCTAAAGCATCAAAGCAACAAGTGTAGGAGGGCCTCGATGATTGTTGGCATATTTGAAGCTTCACCTGGTATGATTATAGGGTATCCTATAAGAGACCGGAACCCTCTTTGGCACTCTTTTTTTTCTTCGCGTTTGAATGACTGGCTTCAGACTTGGATTAAGCTTCGTTTCCCTCACAGTTGTCATAATAAAGTTTAATATAATCAAAGCGGTTGAAGTAAAATTGGAAGGGAACTCATCGTAATATCGCATATAATCAGACATGAGAATAATTGAGAATCAACAGCCGCCAAAATTTGAAAATAGCAGACGTGAATCAAACATCATCAATCAGTTTCCAAACAACATTCCAAAATTTCCAAAACCGGATCAGAAATGTTCCTACAGCATTCAAGAACAAAATCACAACCAAACAGACATGTTTACAACCTATTCAAAGACAAGAATCAAACGTTTTAAACTAGTTTCCAAAACATCTCAGACAACAATTATTCTCTTCCAAAATTAATCCAACATGTCTCAGACACAATTTCAAAAGCTTACCTAAGTCAGACAGACATGTTCAGACAGCATTTAAAGACATTCAAAAGCAAATTTTCTTTTGATGAGTTTTCTTACCTATTAAAAGGCATTCACACGCATCAGGGAGGGGGAAGGGGAGCAGAAATTCAAACCTTCGCACAACCAAAATTCAAAACATATCTTGTACGGCCAAATTCATCAAGCCAAAACCACTCCCAGAAACATAAAAATTTTCAAAAAAAAACCAGCATAAACCAAATCAATACACAACCAAAAATTCGACCAAATTCATAAAAACATTCACAAACCATACACAAGCAGAGCCACAGAACTATCAATCCATACCATTTTTCAGAAAGATTCATATACATATCAGAGGACTTCACCACACACACAACGTAAAGAGGAGAAAGAGAGGAATTTTCAACTTATCTATGAGAAGCCGCTCGCCAACGACCACCTCACCCCGCCATCGCTGCAAGCCTCTCCCTTTTCGCTCAATTGCTTTCGTTTTTCTTATTTTGCCCTTATTTGTGACATGTAATATGTAAATTGTGAAATCATAGTGAAATTGGGGTATCGGACTTGCTGGGATTAGGGTTATTGCTTGTTGATCGAGAGAGACGAGACAGCGGCTCCGCAAATTAGGGTTCCAAGAACCCTATTTTTGTTTAAGAGAAGGCTGAGAGAGAGAGAAGCGTTGCACTTTATTTAGTTTATTTTCTGATTTTTTTTTGGTTCCATAATCGTGTACACACGCACACACGCCACATCTCGTGCACCTTTCATTTTGTCCATTGGATCACGCCCTGCTTGCATCATAAGGTTGAGATTTGAGGGTCAACGGTGGACCCTCTCTCCCTTGCAGGTACCTGATCACTCCATTTTGTTTAATCAAATCCTCTTGCTTTAATTTAACTTTTATTAAAATAATTTCATATTGTTTTTTCTAAAATAACTAAAATTTGGTTTTTTTAAAAACTTAGCCAATCCTCTTTTAAAAATAAATATGTAGAACTTTTTATTATAACCTTTTTAAAATATAACCTTTTATTTAAAATGTCACTTTTCTTTTTCTTATAATAAAATATAACTTTTAAAAAATAGTAAAATAGTTTTTGATAAAACCTTTTTCTATTAAAATATTAAAATTAATCCTTTTTTTAATTAATAAGATAAAAACCTCTAATAAAACTTTTCTCTCTTTCTTTAAAAATAATAATAACTTTAATATAATAACTTTTAAAATAAAGAAAATATAATAAACCTAAGACTCTCCTTTTAAAATTATCAACTTCTTAATTTGATCCTTAGTAAACTCTCACCGTGCACTTAATCGTACGCTTGTGCGACATAGGTTTAGAACTTTTGCTTGATATTATGCCTTACTTGTGCCTTTGTTTGTCTATCATTATATGTGATGTATGCATGCTTTGATTGTTCCAAACCCTTTCAAAATATAAAAATCTCGATCCAACGTCGAGCCATTTTCCACCTATGTAAGTCGATCGCCTTTGGGCATCGCCATCAACCTTTGGTCACTAGACACAAGACTAGCATCAATTTGCTAGCACTCTCGTTAATTCTTTAATAATCGATTGCATTAATATCCAAGGGAAAATCCCATGCATGATAATCAACTATTGTGCATGGTGCATTTCATTTGCATCATACCTCCCTATAGCTTTTATACCCTTAAGATAAGTTTATTAGACAACTTTAGGATAGATTTCCTAAGTTAGTCCCCCCTCAAATCTTGATTTTTATGATCAAACTTTAGCTCACCTAATTCTCCACACAAGAATGTTAGATGTGAATCATCTCAAGGAACGGACATACAATCCCATACCCCATAAATACAAACAAGTTTAAAAAAAAATTGTGGTGGTTTCTTAAGATGATGGCTCATCTTCTCTCCTAAACTTTAAACAAACTTTAGTATCCCTTAGAGAGGAACTACAAGTGCTCTGATTCCACTCCCAACAGTATATGCAGGCACAAGATGCGATATCTTGTCGAGCACACCTAGGAATAAAATTTTAGGTCTCCCTACCCCTTACCCGTAGCAAACAATTAACAAGTAACATAAGTAAACAAGAGGTTCCTGTAGAGTACTACAGATATCTAGGGTGCTAAAACCTTCCCTAGGTATAATCAACCCCCGAACTTTAGAATCTTAGTTTTCATTTACATTGCATTATGGGTAATTCGATCTTTCTCCCTTCCCTTGGATAAATCAAAGACGGTGGTGAAATAAAAGAAATGCGATCCAAGTTAATATAATAGCTTAGTATCCAATTCTCACCGCGACAGAAATGGCGACTTCACTGGGGAAACTCATAAGAGGGTTCCCCCTAACTTGTTTCTTTTATGTTATTTGTTTATACTTGTATATATCTGTATACTTGTCTATCTGTTTGCTTGGATTTTCTGTTTGGCAGGGTTGTTACACTTGAGTGGTGAAATAAGTCCTAACCCGGACTTGAGAGCACATATAAGATAGGATCGTGGATATAGTCAAGGAGATTTCGAGGGAGTAATCCCAAAGAAGTCAATTTGAGATTCCACACTCAGTTGAGGCCCTCTCGAAGTTGGGATTTGTTGAACGAGCTATCGTGAATACATTACTACTTTCGACCTAGAAGCCCGGGATATTGAGGACCGTAGTTACCTTTAACCCAACTTGGCCTTTTAGGATGTAGTGCGATGATTATAAGGGAGTAATTCCGAAATGGTTGATACGCGATACTACACTCAGACGAGATTCTCTTGAGAATATTGTTGACTACCAAGTAATTGGGAAATCGATAATATCCGAAAGATGGGTTGTAGACTCTGGGAACTTTGTAGAACCCGTTCGGCAGGTACATTTGAAACCATAGTACACACCTATTGGGATGGTTAGACCTTGGCTCCACGCTCAAGACCTTTCAAACCTAGGACTCATTTGTCTGTTTGATTGCTTGTGTGTACTTTTGTGCTTTGTGCTTTGTGTGTTTGCATACATGCATTCATGAGCATCATTTCATAAAGATTCATGGAACTTAGTTGTGTTTGTAAACATCGTAGGGATATCATGGACAAAAAAGAAAAAAAAAAGAAAAAAAAAAGTTGAAGTACACTTACAAGAGTCATGATCTGGACGATCTAAGGAGACTGGAGACCTTGTTGACAGATAAAGAAGGATTCAAGAGCAGATATGGGAAGCTTGATAAGGGACTTCTATCTACTCCACTTCAGTTCTACTTCTTTATACTATACTCATCATGGAAAAAGCCCATATGAAAGAAGAAATCAAGAGACTCAAGAGAAGACCGTTGGAAGAGTCTCCTCAGATCCATCATTACTAGCTTTTATTTAGCTTTTATGACATGATTCTTGTAAAGCATACAGACGCGTTTGTGATCTACTTTGTAATAAATCAATCTTTTAGTATTCCGATACTAATGATCGTAACCGTTTTAATAAAATGATCCTTTTGATATTCCTTGATGATTATAAATAGCTGAGTTCCATGAATCTGCATCGCATTTGCATTTCTTTGCATTCCAGGTTCTCATTTGTATTCCTCTTCTCAGTCAAGCTGAATCATTGGTACGATACTCAGGCTAATCAAAGAGGAATGATGGATACCATTGAGCAAGAAAACCATGAACTCCGTAAAGAGGTGACTGCTTTGAGGGCTGGTATGGAAAGGCTCTCTGCCTTGGTTGAAACTCTGATTGCTACTCAAAATCAACCTTCTCCTCATATTTCTCAGACTCCATTTCAAGGGACCGAGACTTCCGAAGTCACGGCAATGCCCATTTCCATGGCTCCCATTAACATTCCTAACAGCTCTAAGGATCTTATAGAGGGTTTGCTCAAGAAGAAGGAAAGTCTGTTGAGCAAGTATGAAAGCCCCATGGAAGAATGTCTCGAAGAATACCGTATTTCTGACGTGAATTCAATAAGAGGATCTTTGGTGGATATGCATGTCAATTTGTGTAGGCTTACCCACTACGAGCATAACCATGCTTCTTGCAAAATTTGCTTGAGGAATCCCCGTGGATGTTCTGTCGTGAAGAGGGATCTCCAAGATATGTTGGATCAGGAACTTCTTCATATCCCTAGAGAAAGGATGAGTGTCATAGTCCCGCGCTTTAATAACATGAAGTACAAAGTCTAATACGACGTGGTGTCTTGTCTTTTGGAGGCTCTAAACCTAATGTGAAAACCATAAGCTCAGACTGAGACGGTCTCCTCAAAGCTTTAGTTAATTTACTGCTTTTCGCATGTAATGCTTTTTATTTGTTAATGCATTTGTTATTTGCGTGTAAGAACTTGTTATTTTGAATAATTGGTGCAATGAATAATGTTTGTCTTGAAGAAATCCATTCGTTTCACTCTTTTAAAATGTTCTTTCTATTTTATAATGCCAATGCTGCCTAATCTCTTGCCTCGGCAGAGAATTGAATGGAGGATGACGAAATCAAACGCGAGATCTATTGTTGTATGCTTTTGAATAAAACCATGTTGATGATATAAGGCATTGTTTCAAATCCCCAAACACCGGAGATATAAGGGAGATAGACCCTCGTTAACCTCTTTGAGCCTTTGAAGTAGAAGTTTTCTTCTTCCAAATCAAAAAACCCTCATTCTTAACCTGGGGCAGGGTAATTTTCAAAAAAAAAAGGAGTAAAATATCACAAAGAATGGGTAGGCACAAACAAACTTTGAGCCTTATATCCTTTGTTTCTTAAACCGTGAACCAATCCATAATACAACCCTTAAAAGTCCTAATTGAAGCAAGGTTTATTTCAAAAGCATACTCATTGAGATATCGTTTCCTGACTCCCATGAGCTATGCTCAAAAACTTGCGTTGGCATTATAAAATCGATAATTCAACCACCAAAAAAATATTTCTAAAAAAAAAAAAAACTTTAAGACAAACATATGTTGCATTAGCAATTTCGGAATTAACATTTTCCTGCTTGCTAACATTGCTTGACATCATAAAAGCTAGCATACGAGCATCAGCTATGAGCTAGATCTTCTGAGTTTCGAAACTCTGATGAGTAAATGATGAATCATTTCAAAAGGATGACTATACCCAGGGGCACGATACCTGAAGACCTTACTAAGCAGGGGCAAGTTGTTTCCCGGTTGTTTCTTTCACAGTCTAACCCCAGGGGCAAGTCTGAAGACTCAGTTATACAGAACACCGTCAATCGGGGGCAGTTATGTCAAGATTTGATAAATCTCTCCAAATTTGAAGACTCAGTTATACAGAACACAGTCGATCCGAGCCAATTACGTCGAGATTTGGCAAATCTCTCCAAGAGTTTGAAGACATTAGAACAGTTGGATGCCATGTTTTCTGTACAATTCTCTTGGAATGACTTCTTCTCATAAACCAAGTGACCTGGGGCATTTAAGAATTGAAGATTACTTCATCCATTTGCAATGATTGTTATTCAAAATGGCGACTACCATACAGTTCACCAATACAAGACTACCTTGTTCTCGTAACATTCTTCACCCATGCCCAAAGGGTTTCTATCCTAAGTAATGTGATGACTCCCCGGTAAGTCTTTACTACAGGTAGTCACGACTATTCCCTAGTGAATCTCTACTTCGAGCAGTTATGGCATGCTTGATGCAAGATTTCCCCAGTCGACAACCTAAGAATCCTCAGGGAACTTCTTTGGCTTCAACCTCCCCCGGCGAAGTAAGTGTTTATTTCACTCTTCAACGGATTTTCTCTCTACCGCAATCTTCTCCAGCAAAGTGGATGTTTATTTCATCCCCTCGAAGTTTTATCTCTGATATCTTCAACCACTGAGCAGATCTCCAAGCTTCCAAGATGAAGTGGATATTTATTTTATCCCCAGTTACAACTTTCATTCAGACTACTTCAGTTCGCAGTGGATATTTATTTTATCCCCCGCGAAGTCTCTTCGATCATGAGTTTGATTTGTTCCCAGTGAATCTTTCTCATCCCCAACAGAATCACAAGGTTCATCCTGACAATCCTAAGTGAAGTCATGATGTTCATCCTCGAGTGGAGTGCTCTATTTTCCCCAGAGGTCTGAAGCCTTGAAGCAGGACATGGTCCCATATGTGGCTTTCCATTCATCCCAGTGATGCTTCTTATATTGCAAAGATTGGCCGAGTATCCGTATCGAGATGCTTGTTTTCATCTCCAGTTTGCTTCTTGCCGTTGGTTTGTCAGCATAAGCATAAGCATAGCATGGCATTCTTTCATGTAGATTCATGGCATGTGCGCATTTTTGCATTTTTCTTTTTCTTTGTGTTTGTTTGTTTGTTTCTTTCACTTTGGTTGCGCTCATCCCCAAGTGATCGGGTTTGTCTTCTCCCTCCAAGTAGAATTGTCAGCCCTAGGTAGAAATAGCACATCCTTTCTAAATTCTCCACTGAGTTCGATCCTCGTGGAAGATGGTTGTTTTAGTTTTCTTTTCCATTTTGGATAAAGATAAAAACCCGTTAAGTTCAGTCCTCAATGGATTGAGTCTTGTTTGATAATTTCTTTCCGGTTATTTCCTGGATTAAACTTTGGTCCCTGACAATCACAAGTTTGGATATCTCTGAGATGTTGAACCCGAACTAAGCGTGCATTTATTTTGCACTTTGTCTCCCAAAGAAGAGTTTACTCGAAGATCTCTATGGAAGATAGAAGTTATTTCTCCAACAGTTATTACTACATTTCCTTAGAATATATGCCATACAGCAAGTAGCAGCTCTTTATTTGAGCAGTTTGATTATCAAGATTTCTACGACAAATGTATTGCTCTACGATAAATGGTAGTCTCCTCAAGACAGTTTGTCTATCCCCAGCAAATTATCAAGATTTTCCATTTATTCTCCGTCAGATGTTACCTCCCCGGAAATCCGTCAGAGAAACTTATTGAGGACTTTACAAGCTTCTCTTTATTTGAGAACTCCCGTGCAAGAATTCTATTTACTTCACTGAAATTTCAACTACAGTAATATTGCTCTACAATGGTTATCTCCAGTGAATCCATTATTCAAGTTACCCCCACCAGATGATATCTCTTCGAAGAGCGTGGGAAATTCAAGACTTTGTTTGAGGCAGACAACCTCGTAGCAGTTTATTTCAAGACTCGTGTTAGAGGCAGACAACCTCGCAGCAATGATTTATTTTCTACCCTTTTCAAGTGGAATACTTGATCAAAGACCTCGGCAGTAGGTATTTACCTGGTTATTCTCGACAGTAGATTTCCAGAAGACCTCGACAGTAGGTATTTCCCTGGTTATTCTCGGCAGTAGATTTCCAGAAGGCCTTGGCAGTAGGTATTTCCCTGGTTATTCTCGGCAGTAGATTTCCAGAAGACCTCGGCAGTAGGTGGATTCTTGGTTATTCTCGGCAGTAGATTCCCTGGTTATTTTTAAACTTTGACAAATAGTCATTCCTTTTCTCAGCAGATTCCCCAGTATCCTTGACAGTGGACACATTTTCAATAAAACCTTCGAAGAAGGTATTCTCAGAAGAGGTTCTAAGTCTCAACAATAGACTCCTCCAATTGATATCTCTTGAAGATTCCTTCGGTTGACCACTAAAGCAGGATCCTCAAGTGGATTTTATTAGAAGATTTCATCGCAAATTCACCACCCTATGTTCGAGATATCCTATGATTGTCAGTTGGTAGTCTCTTCCCCCAGTGGAATTAGATATTTCCCCGTGGAGTCTTGTTTTTCTAAGTTTTTCCTCGTCGGGTTTTCCTTTTCTTTAGCTGTGTTTCAGCCTGTTATCCCCTGTGACATTATTTCTCACAGGATCCTTGTCTTGAATATCTTTTGATATCGTAGCATGTGCATTTGGTGGCATCTTAGGGCCAAAAATTGTGCATGTTTATATTTAAGTCCCTCCTATCTCGTCGAGACGGAGATTTCAATCTCCATATCTCCGAATAGGAGAAACTTAAATAGGGGCATCTGTCGCACCCTAATTTTTGACCCTAAGATCCACGCTTTGCTCTTTGCATAGCATATTAGGTCAATCATTTTGTGCATAACTAACCACTTTATCTAGCTTTGTCTGTTTGCTTCTCTTTCGAGGACATGTGCTGCTGCAGAAGATTCAAGGTCCTGAAAGCTGCGTTGTGTGGGTGACTGTGGAGGTTCTCTGGTCCTGTGTGATTGTGCCCTCACTCTTTCTGAAAGTAGCGTGGGGAGGCGCTGCGGAAGGCAATATGACTTGGGAACTAGAGAGTGGGATTCGAGAGTCGTATCCGGAGTTGTTTGAATCAGGTAATATTTTCGAGGACGAAAATTTCTAAAGTAGGGGAGAGTTGTAACGCCCCGATTCCGATAATTCCCATTTTGTTGAGTCTTTTATTTAAATTGATTGATAAATTATTTTATTTGTGAAATTGGTGTGTTAATATGCTATGTTGACATGTTATGATATTTTACCGTTTTTGAGAGTTTTCGGGGAAATTAGAATAGAGGGTATTTTGGACATTTCTCAATTATTGATAAGTTAGAAATTTAGTGGAAATAGAATTATGTGAGAAATTTAGTAAAATTGGTAGAAAAGTGATTAAGTGTAGAATTATGTGAGAAAATGAATTAATTGAATTTGAGTAGAAAATAAGAAAAGAAAATGAGAAAAAAGAAAGCAGGAAAAAAAATAGAAAAGAAAAAGAGATCAGAAGAAGAAATAGGAGAGAAATAGAAAGAAAAGAGAAATAGAGAGAAAAAGGAGAGAAAGAAAGAGGAAGAAGAGAAAAGAGAAGAAAAAGAGGAAAAGCTTGGAAATCTTCAAAACAACTTCTAGGAATCGATTTAATCGGGAAAGGGTGTGAAATTTTATTATCTCATCAATGTATATCATTATGTATGTGTTTGCTTGGATGTTTTCTTGTTTTCCATAGCTTGAGTTCTAGGTTGAAATTGAGATTTTTGTGAGGAATCGATGTTTTTACGGACGAAAGTCAGAATAGATTGCGTAGTTGTGTCGGGTAATGTTAGGCCGTGATCGAGTATGCTTGTTTTATCGAGTTTGGTAGATTTTGTAAGTTTTTGCATTTTTGGAGATTTGAGGGTTTAAGATTCGGAGTGAAATCGAAAGTCCTAGAATTCACGTTTGATGGTTCCAAATCATCACTATATGTTTGGTATGAATGAGTATGTGTTTGTTTCGAAAAAAATAATTGAATTGGTCGGATTTTCGGACGAAAATGCATAAACCCGTAGGGCTGTTATGCAGAAAAATTATGGTTTTGGAAAACTTCGAAAATTCATAACTGTTGAACCGTAAGTCGGTTGTGACCCCCGTTCGAAGCGTTGGAAAGCTAACGAGATATTCTTTCTAGGAAAAATGGTTTTGAGGGCTGTACCTGGTTCAATTATAGCAGAAAATTGAAACCGTATCGTTGCGTTGATTTTTACCGTCGTGAATGTGTGCGATTGAGGAGTTATCGTGCAATATGCTTTTGTAATATAACGTATAGCTTGTATGTGCTGTTATACGATGTGTTGTGGGTAGACTTATGGTGTGAATCCTAGATTGTGGAATTTATTGTGAATTGTGGCCTTTTGGCAAATAAATGCATTGTTTAAATTAAATGTAAATGGATGTTAATTGTGAAGGAGTTCGTTGCCGTTTAGGTGGTAAAGCGATGCTCGTTGCCGTTTGGCGTAATTGATGTGATTGTATATAGATTGTATGTGATAGTATGAGATGAATGCATGAATATATTGTGAATATGTATGCATTTCAAGAGTGTCTTGAGTCATTTTGTATGTGAAGCATAATGATGTACATTCTTGTGTTGTGGGATTCTAAAGAGAATCCGTTGTAACGTCGTGTGCCTATGTGAGGTGTGAGCGATGATTACAAACGATTGTGTGCCTAGGTGAGGTGTGAGCAATCAGATTGTGTGCCTATGTGAGGTGTGAGCAATCCATAAACATTGTGTGCCTATGTGAGGTGTGAGCAATGGGTGAACATCATAGGCCCGACGGGGAGTTACATTGGTAACGAGCGATGGTTCCAATAAGTTCCTGAGTGAACTTGAGATGATTGAGTCAGTACCGCATTGCATTTGCATAGAGTCGTGAGTCAGTCTCTATGATTTGCATTTATCATCTTCATAATTTTGCATTGATGAATAAACATAAATATGTATGTTTATATGGAATGATAAGAATTGTGAAAGTATGCATGATGAATATGCTTGGTTTTGTATATATATACATTGTGATGTATATGAGTGGGTTGTGATGAACTGTGGTGAGAATGTGGAATATGTGTATTTTTATGCTAAGAGTTATGATTATATGCATTGTTATTATGATAATATTTCTCACCCTTCTGCTGTTTTATGATGCTCTATGAGGCATTGCAGAGTAGGTGCTGGTGGTCTTTTTGTGAAGCGTGTCTTCATTCTTTTGGTCGGTCGGCTCTGATATGTAGCACCGGGTAGCTAGGTTGATTATGATTCTTTTGTGATACATTTGTACATGTATCTTGTTGATGAATGTTTATGTAAACATGAATTATGTTGGTGGATAATACTTGATGATATATATATATATATATATATATATATATATATATATATATATGTATATATGTTTGATGTTATTCAATGTTTAGATTTTCCGCTTTTATTCAAAATATTGAGATGTGGGTGTAAGGACTAAGTTCCTCTGTTGCAAAGTACCCCCACTGTTGCATATCAATTGTTGAGCAGGTGTTGAATGTTTTAATTTCATGTATAATGTGACATACCTCTTTTATACTATGTTTATAATTATACTCTGACGGAATTTTTAATATGTGCCTAAATGATTATGTGATTATTTGGGGGTATAGAAATGGGGTGTTACATTAAGTGGTATCAGAGCCAGTGTTGAGTCAGTTGTGTCTGTCTTGTTGTTGTGATGGTTAAACTGTTGTTTAACCTTGTTGTCATTTTTGGGAATGATCAGAATATGGCTGGTAGAAACGACAATGCGATGGCTGCTGCTTTGGAAGCAATGGCTAGGGCAGTGCAAGGTGCGCCGAACGTGAATGCTAATGACGAGTTCAGGAAGAATCAACCACCGGTCTTCAAAGGAAGATTTGATCCCGATGGAGCTCAAAATTGGTTGAAAGAGATTGAAAGGATCTTCAGAGTCATGGGCTGTGCAGAGGAGAATAAGGTGAGGCTTGGGTCTCACATGCTGAAGGAAGAAGCCGATGATTGGTGGGTCGGTATGCGTCAAGTTCTTGAGGTGGATGATGAAGAGATAACTTGGGATTTATTTCGTACCGAGTTTTTGAGGAAGTATTACCCTGAAAGTGTGAAGGGGAAGAAGGAGATGGAGTTTCTTGAACTGAAACAAGGTAGTATGTCCGTGGTGGACTATACTGCTAAGTTTGTGGAGTTGGTTCAATTCCATCCTCACTATGCTGCAATTACTGTTGAGTTCTCAAAGTGTATTAAATATGAGAACGGTTTGCGTCCCGAGATTAAACAAGCTGTGGGATATCAAAGGATACGAAGGTTTACGAATTTGACGGAATGTTGTAGAATCTCCGAGGAAGATAGCAAGGCTCGTTCTACACATTACAAAAGTTTGAATGAGAGGAAGGGAAAACAACAAGCTAGAAGTGGACCTTATGTGACACCCGTTGATAAGGGCAAGCATAGGGGAAACTTTTAGAAGAGATCTGGAGGAGGAAGTTTCGATTCCGTTAAGTGTTACAAGTGTGGTGAAATGGGTCATAAATCATTTGAGTGTGGGAAGACCGTGGTGAAATGTTCTAACTGTGGAGGCCTTGGGTATGCTACTACCGATTGTAGAAGGAATATGGTGAAGTGCTATAATTGTGGAGAAGTGGGTCACATTAGTACTAAGTGTACTAAGCCAAAACAAGCTCAAGCGGGCGGGAAGGTATTTTCTTTGGCTGGAACTCAGACTTCAAGTGCAGACCGTCTGATAAGAAGTACTTGTTTTATTAATAGTACGCCTTTAGTTGCTATTATTGATACTGGAGCGACTCATTCGTTTATTTCGTCTGAGTGCGCGAAGCGTTTGAATCTTGTGTTGTCTTTGATGGGTGGAGAGATGGTTATTGATACTCTAGCAATGGGGTCAGTAACTACTTCTTTGGTTTGTTTGAGTTGTCCTTTGACCATTTATGTAAAAGACTTTGAGATGGATTTGGTGTGTTTGCCATTGGAAGGTTTAGATGTGGTTCTGGGTATGAATTGGTTGCAATTCAATCGAGTTCATATAGATTGCTATCACAAGTTAGTGAGGTTTCCTTCTTTGGAAGATGATGAAGATGAGAGTTTCCTATCCACTAAAGAGCTGAAGAAACTTTTAGCGGACGAAGCTCAGTTGTTCGGTTTGTTTGCATCATTGACTGTGGAGAGTCAAGTTTCACTTAATGTGTTCCCACTGGTGTGTGATTTTCCAGAAGTGTTTCCGGAGGATATTACGGATGTACCGCCGGAAAGAGAAGTTGAGTTTTCTATTGATCTAGTTCCGGGTACTAGACCGGTTTCGATGGCACCGTATCGTATGTCGGCATCGGAGTTGGTAGAATTGAAGAAACAATTGAATGACTTGTTGGGGTGCTCTGGTATTGTTGGTAAAGAAGAAGGATGGGAGTATGCGGTTATGCATTGATTATCGCCAATTGAATAAGGTGACAATTAAGAACAAGTATCCGCTTCCAAGGATTGATGATTTGATGGACCAATTGGTTGGTGCGCGTGTTTTTAGCAAGATTGATTTGAGATCGGGATATCACCAGATTCGTGTGAAAGAAGAGGATATTCAAAAGACGGCCTTTAGGACACAGTATGGCCATTACGAATATTCCGTGATGCCATTCGGGGTTTCTAATGCGCCGGGTGTGTTTATGGAATACATGAATCGTAGTTTTCATGAACAGTTAGATCGTTTTGTGGCTGTGTTCATCGACGATATTTTGATTTACTCTAAGTCTCAAGAGGAGCATGAAGAGCATTTGAGGATTGTGTTACAAATTTTGAAAGAGAAACAATTGTATGCTAAGTTGTCGAAATGTGAATTTTGGTTGTCGGAAGTAAGTTTTCTTGGAGATGTTATTTCCGGTAGTGGTATTAGTGTTGGTCCATGCAAGATTGATGCGGTGATGCAATGGGAGGCTCCTAGATCGGTTACGGAGATTCGAAGCTTTTTAGGCTTGGCGGGTTATTATCGGAGGTTTATTGAGGGATTTTCAAAGTTGGCACTCCCGTTAACGCAATTGACTTGTAAAGGAAAGGCTTTCATTTGGGATATTCATTGTGAAGAGAGTTTCAATGAGCTAAAAAGAAGGTTGACGACGACTCCGATCTTGATTTTGCCGAATCCGACGGAACCATTTGTTGTGTATTGTGATGCTTCATTGGTTGGTTTAGGTGGTGTTTTGATGCAAGATGGAAAAGTTGTGGCTTATGCTTCAAGACAATTGAGAGTGCATGAAAAGAATTATCCTACACATGACTTGGAGTTAGCGGCCGTGGTGTTTGTTTTGAAAATTTGGAGGCACTATCTTTATGGCGCAAGATTTGAAGTATTTAGTGATCACAAGAGCTTGAAATATTTATTTGATCAAAAAGAATTGAACATGAGACAAAGAAGGTGGTTAGAGCTTTTGAAGGATTATGATTTTGGTTTGAATTACCATCCGGGTAAGGCAAACGTGGTGGCCGATGCTTTGAGTCGGAAGTCGTTACATATGTCCGCATTGATGATGAGAGAATGGGAACTTTTGGAGAATTTTAGAGACTTGAGTTTGGTTTGTGAAATGACGCCGAGAAGTGTGAGACTTGGTATGCTACATGTTACGAATGATTTTCTTG
Source organism: Lathyrus tuberosus (assembly GCA_022829125.1). Lineage (NCBI taxonomy): Eukaryota > Viridiplantae > Streptophyta > Magnoliopsida > Fabales > Fabaceae > Lathyrus > Lathyrus tuberosus. The sequence goes on along the minus strand of JALAZF010000274.1, from coordinate 705,966 downwards.
CAACCGTATGTGAAAAGCAAAAGTTGGATTTGAAGTTCATTGATTTGATGATGAATGAGAATGAGGATTTCAAGGTTGATAATTTTGGAGTTTTGAGATTCCGTGGTCGTATTTGTATTCCCGATGATGCGGAGTTGAAAAAGATGATATTGGAAGAAGGACACCGAAGTAACTTAAGTATTCATCCGGGAGCGAATAAAATGTATCAAGATTTGAAGAAAATCTTTTGGTGGTCCGGATTAAAGAGGTATGTGGCTCAATTTGTGTATGCGTGCTTAACTTGTCAAAAGTCTAAGGTGGAACATCAAAAGCCTAGTGGATTGATGCAACCGTTGGACATTCCGGAGTGGAAATGGGATAGTATATCGATGGATTTTGTTACGGGATTGCCGAATACGCAAAGGGGTCATAATGCTATTTGGGTAATCGTTGATAGGCTTACTAAATCTGCTCACTTCATTCCAATTGATATTAGTTATCCTTTGGAGAAGTTAGCCGAGATTTATGTTCTTGCGGTTGTGAAGTTACATGGAGTTCCTAAGAGTATTGTATCGGATAGAGATCCTAGATTCACATCGAGGTTTTGGGAATTTTTACAAAAGGCTTTGGTTTCTAAGCTAAGATTGAGTTCGGCTTATCATCCGCAAACGAATGGTCAAACCGAGAGGACAATTCAATCGTTGGAGGATTTATTGCGTGCTTGTGTGCTTGAGCAAGGTGGTGCTTGTGATAGTTATTTGGCGTTGATTGAGTTCACCTACAATAATAGTTTTCATTCAAGTATATGTATGGCACCATTTGAGGCTTTGTATGGTCGGAGATGTCGAACACCTTTGTGTTGGCATGAAACCGGTGAGAGGACGATAGTTGAACCGGAGATGGTACAACAAACGACGGAGAAAGTGAAGTTTATTCGGGAGAAGATGAAAGCTTCTCAAAGTAGACAAAAGAGCTATCATGACAAGAGAAGGAAAGATCTTGAGTTTCAAGAAGGCGACCATGTGTTTTTGAGAGTTACGCCGGTTACGGGTGTGGGTCGTGCTTTGAAGTCGAAGAAGTTGACTTCTCGTTTTATTGGTCCGTATCAGATTCCTGCACGAGTTGGTGTTGTGGCTTACCGTGTGGCGTTTCCTCCGAATCTTTCAAATTTGCATGATGTATTCCATGTTTCGCAACTTCGGAAGTATGTTCCGGATCCGTCACATGTTATTCCTATGGACGAGGTTGAAGTGAGAGATAACCTTACGGTTGAAGCTTTACCGATTCGGATTTTGGACGGTGAAGTTAAGAAGCTAAGAGGCAAGGATATTGCGCTTGTGAAAGTAGCGTGGGGAGGCGCTGCGGAAGGTAATATGACTTGGGATCTAGAGAGTGGGGTGCGAGAGTCGTATCCGGAGTTGTTTGAATCAGGTAATATTTTCGAGGACGAAAATTTCTAAAGTAGGGGAGAGTTGTAACGCCCCGATTCCGATAATTCCCATTTTGTTGAGTCTTTTATTTAAATTGATTGATAAATTAATTTATTTGTGAAATTGGTGTGTTAATATGCTATGTTGACATGTTATAATATTTTACCGTTTTTGAGAGTTTTCGGAGAAATTAGAATAGAGGGTATTTTGGACATTTCTCAATTATTGATAAGTTAGAAATTTAGTGGAAATAAAATTATGTGAGAAATTTAGTAAAATTGGTAGAAAAGTGATTAAGTGTAGAATTATGTGAGAAAATGAATTAATTGAATTTGAGTAGAAAATAAGAAAAGAAAATGAGAAAAAAAGAAAGCAGGAAAAGAAATAGAAAAGAAAAAGAGATAAGAAGAAGAAATAGGAGAGAAATAGAAAGAAAAGAGAAATAGAGAGAAAAAGGAGAGAAAGAAAGAGGAAGAAGAGAAAAGAGAAGAAAAAGAGGAAAAACTTGGAAATCTTCAAAACAAATTCTAGGAATCGATTTAATCGGGTAAGGGTGGGAAATCTTATTATCTCATCAATGTATATCATTATGTATGTGTTTGCTTGAATGTTTTCTTGTTTTCCATAGCTTGAGTTCTAGGTTGAAATTGAGATTTTTGTGAGGAATCGATGTTTTTACGGACGAAAGTCGGAATAGATTGCGTAGTTGTGTCGGGTAATGTTAGGTCGTGATCGAGTATGCTTGTTTTATCGAGTTTGGTTGATTTTGTAAGTTTTTGCATTTTTGGAGATTTAAGGGTTTAAGATTCGGAGTGAAATCGAAAGTCGTAGAATTCACGTTTGATGGTTCCAAATCATCACTATATGTTTGGTATGAATGAGTATGTGTTTGTTTCGAAAAAAATAATTGAATCGGTCGGATTTTCGAACGAAAATGCATAAACCCGTAGGGCTGTTATGCAGAAAAATTCAGGTTTCGGAAAACTTCGAAAATTCATAACTGTTGAACCGTAAGTCGGTTTTGACCCCCGTTCTAAGCGTTGGAAAGCTAACGAGATGTTCTTTCTAGGAAAAATGATTTTGAGGGCTGTACCTGGTTCAATTATAGCAGAAAATTGAAACCGTATCGTTGCGTTGATTTTTACCGCCGTGAATGTGTGCGATTGAGGAGTTATCGTGCAATATGCTTTTGTAATATAACGTATAGCTTGTATGTGCTGTTATACGATGTGTTGTGGGTAGCCTTATGGTGTGAATCCTAGATTGTGGAATTTATTGTGAATTGTGGCCTTTTGGAAAATAAATGCATTGTTTAAATTAAATGTAAATGCATGTTAATTGTGAAGGAGTTTGTTGCCGTTTAGGTGGTAAAGCGATGCTCGTTGCCGTTTGGCGTAATTGATGTGAATGTATATAGATTGTATGTGATAGTATGAGATGAATGCATGAATATATTGTGAATATGTATGCATTTCAAGAGTGTCTTGAGTCATTTTGTATGTGAAGCATAATGATGTACATTCTTGTGTTGTGGGATTCTAATGAGAATCCGTTGTAACGTCGTGTGCCTATGTGAGGTGTGAGCAATGATTACAAACGATTGTGTGCCTAGGTGAGGTGTGAGCAATCGGATTGTGTGCCTATGTGAGGTGTGAGCAATCCATAAACATTGTGTGCCTATGTGAGGTGTGAGCAATAGGTGAACATCGTAGGCCCGACGGGGAGTTACATTGGTAACGAGCGATGGTTCCAATAAGTTCCTGAGTGAACTTGAGATGATTGAGTCGGTACCGCATTGCATTTGCATAGAGTCGTGAGTCGGTCTCTATGATTTGCATTTATCATCTTCATAATTTTGCATTGATGAATAAACATAAATATGTATGTTTATGTGGAATGATAAGAATTGTGAAAGTATGCATGATGAATATGCTTGGTTTTGTATATATATACATTGTGATGTATATGAGTGGGTTGTGATGAATTGTGGTGAGAATGTGGAATATGTGTATTTTTATGCTAAGATATATGATTATATGCATTGTTATTATGATAATATTTCTCACCCTTCTGCTATTTTATGATGCTCTATGAGGCATTGCAGAGTAGGTGCTGGTGGTCTTTTTGTGAAGCGTGTCTTCATTCTTTTGGTCGGTCGGCTCTGATATGTAGCACCGGGTAGCTAGATTGATTATGATTCTTTTGTGATACATTTGTACATGTATCTTGTTGATGAATGTTTATGTAAACATGAATTATGTTGGTGGATAATACTTGATGATATATATATATATATATATATGTTTGATGTTATTAAATGTTTAGATTTTTCGCTTTTATTCTAAATATTGAGATGTGGGTGTAAGGACTAAGTTCCTCTGTTGCAAAGTACCCCACTGTTGCATATCAATTGTTGAGCAGGTGTTGAATGTTTTAATTTCATGTATAATGTGACATACCTCTTTTATACTATGTTTATAATTATACTCTGACGGAATTTTTAATATGTGCCTAAATGATTATGTGATTATTTGGGGGTATAGAAAGGGGGTGTTACACACATTCAAGTCCGTTGTTGTCACAAGTTTACAAGATCAAGTTTAAAGTCGCTGCGTCTACTCATTTCAATTTCAAGTCCTCAAGTTACATCCATTTCTAAGGCATTACAAGATTTAAATCCATTCATGTTCAAGATTGTTTACAAATTATATTCAAAAGGATGCAATGAGGGATCCATGGTTGCGTAATGGAATTTTCATATGAATAAGGAAGAACACCTTTGATTCCCTCACACTATGCTTAACTGCTTCATCGATCATTGTTCAACTTTCTACTAATAGAATCTATCCTATTGTTTTCTATGAAGAAGTTGGTAAAACCTTCTGTCACGTGGATCATCATACGTGCTGCTAAGGCGGCAATTATTTCTGTCGGCAAGAAATCATAAATCAATGACACAAAGATCTCTTGGTTGCGCCGTGTCAACATCCTCTATTTGTTTGGTTAATTGTTCATGTGCAGTATTTTAATATAGCAACAAGTTGTGTTATAGGACGTCAAGCTCACTTTTAAACCTCACCAATACACCCTCCTTTATATATAACAATGCAAAGTTCAAGAAGTCAATGTCTTTCCCACTTTTAAATTCATGTTCCATCAAAGGTTACAAAGGATCCACACATATTTCCATGGTTACAAATGTTATACCAGAATAAAATCAGATGAATGATATGACAACTTTTTTACAAGAACAATCCTAAGTAGCCCAATCTTGAGAAGCTCTATGCCAATACCAAATTCCTTGCCACTCGCTCCATGCCAGGTCCAGAATTTTGCTCACTAAGTCCGCTCCGTATCTAGACAAGGACAATGTTGTTGCGTAAGGGCGGAAAGTAGTAGCATGTTAGTTAACATAATGCATACTGGGAAACCGACGTCGCGAATTCAGAGTGTCAATGACCAGCATCGCAGAAAGATAATTAGAAGTATGCCTTCAGGTTCCTAACGATCCATCGATCGAAGTCTTTGTACTAGGAGCCCCAGTGCGATCTATATAATATTATTGAAAGAGGAAATCAGTGAGTTTATTTCCATGATGACAAGGCAGTCTTTTTTTAAGATATCAATCAAGAGATGTATGGATATTACTAACCAAGTAGGAAGTCGCGATTCGTGTGATACGCACCATGATAACTCTGTTCCCATTTGGTCAAATTCCTACTCGCCCTTCTTGTTATGGTGTGGCATAAGGCGGGCTAGCCAAGGAATTCACATCACAATTTCAAGAATGAAAGCTCATATTAACAGGCAATGCTATAAGCAACAAATACATGTGCTGCCATTCGCCACGAGGTACTTTGAGCTAGAATTTGAAAAAGAACAAGACTTATTTGGATGTTTGAACCTGGAAAAAGAAAGTAGATTTAAACAAAATAGACATAAGTTTCGTATTCAGTCGAATTCAACAAAGTTTTCTGAGTGTTTAAATTAAACCAAACTAATTCGTCATCATTTTTCCTGAAAAATATATCGCCGTTCTTGCCAGCTCCAATAGGATCCTCAACACCAGACAACGGGCCCACAACAAATAGTTTTATCCATGACTCCTTCACTCCAACTTCACCTAATTCATAACCAGAAATTCGACCAAATTCATAAAAACATTCACAAACCATACACAAGCAGAGCCACAGAACCATCAATCCATACCATTTTTCAGAAAGATTCATATACATATCAGAGGACTTCACCACACACACAACGTAAAGAGGAGAAAGAGAGGAATTTTCAACTTATCTGTGAGAAGCCACTCGCCAACGACCACCTCACCCCGCCATCGCTGCAAGCCTCTCCCTTTTCGCTCCATTGCTTTCGTTTTTCTTATTTTGCCCTTATTTGTGACATGTAATATGTAAATCGTGAAATCATAGTGAAATTGGGGTATCGGACTTGCTGGGATTAGGGTTATTCTTTATTGATCGAGAGAGACGAGAGAGCGGCGGCGCAAATTAGGGTTCCAAGAACCCTATTTTTGTTTGAGAGAAGGCTGAGAGAGAGAGAAGCGTTGCGCTTTGTTTAGTTTATTTTCTGAGTTTTTTTGGTTCCATAATCGTGTACACACGCACACACGCCACATCTCGTGCACCCTTCGTTTTGTCCATTGGATCACGCCCTGCTTGCATCATAAGGTTGAGGTTTGAGGGTCCACGGTGGACCCTCTCTCCCTTGCAGGTACCTGATCACTCCGTTTTGTTTAATCAAATCCTCTTACTTTAATTTAACTTTTATTAAAATAATTTCATATTGTTTTTTCTAAAATAACTAAAATTTGGTTTTTTTAAAAACTTAGCCAATCCTCTTTTAAAAATAAATATGTAGAACTTTTTATTATAACCTTTTTAAAATATAACCTTTTATTTAAAATGTCACTTTTCTTTTTCTTATAATAAAATATAACTTTTAAAAAATAGTAAAATAGTTTTTGATAAAACCTTTTTCTATTAAAATATTAAAATTAATCCTTTTTTTAATTAATAAGATAAAAAACTCTAATAAAACTTTTCTCTCTTTTCTTTAAAAATAATAATAACTTTAATATAATAACTTTTAAAATAAAGAAAATATAATAAACCTAAGATTCTCCTTTTAAAATTATCAACTTCTTAATTTGATCCTTAGTAAACTCTCACCGTGCACTTAATCGTACGCTTGTGCGACATAGGTTTAGAACTTTTGCTTGATATTATGCCTTACTTGTGCCTTTGTTTGTCTATCATTATATGTGATGTATGCATGCTTTGATTGTTCCAAACCCTTTCAAAATATAAAAATCTCGATCCAACGTCGAGCCATTTTCCACCTATGTAAGTCGATCGCCTTTGGGCATCGCCATCAACCTTTGGTCACTAGACACAAGACTAGCATCACTTTGCTAGCACTCTCGTTAATTCTTTAATAATCGATTGCATTAATATCCAAGGGAAAATCCCATGCATGATAATCAACTATTGTGCATGGTGCATTTCATTTGCATCATACCTCCCTATAGCTTTTATACCATTAAGATAAGTTTATTAGACAACTTTAGGATAGATTTCCTAAGTTAGTCCCCCCTCAAATCTTGATTTTTATGATCAAACTTTAGCTCACCTAATTCTCCACACAAGAATGTTAGATGTCAATCATCTCAAGGAACGGACATACAATCCCATACCCCACAAATACAAACAAGTTTAAAAAAAACTGTGGTGCTTTCTTAAGATGATGGCTCATCTTCTCTCCTAAACTTTAAACAAACTTTAGTATCCCTCAGAGAGGAACTACAAGTGCTCTAATTCCACTCCCAACAGGATATGTAGGCACAAGATGCGATATCTTGTTGAGCACACCTAGGAATAAAATTTTAGGTCTCCCTACCCCTTACCCGTAGCAAACAATTAACAAATAACATATGTAAACAAGAGGTTCCTGTAGAGTATTACAGATATCTATGGTGCTAACACCTTCCCTAGGTATAATCAACCCCCGAACTTTAGAATCTTAGTTTGCATTTGCATTGCATTGTGGGTAATTCGATATTTCTCCATTCCCTTGGATAAATCAAAGACGGTGGTGAAATAAAAGAAATGCGATCCAAGTTAATATAATAGCTTGGTATCCAATTCTCACCGCGACAACCATCACTCAAGCTACAAAGGTTTCTTAGGCCTCAAGGCATCCTAATATGTCTATCACTTCATCAAATGATGGAAATTGGCAAGAGGTTTGAAGAGGATCACCTCCTCCTATCTTGTAGTCATCAATCTAGGGTTTTGGATATTTGGGTATGTGACACCCTTATGAACAAGAATTTGGAAGTTTCATCATCATTTTGTCTCACACATCATCTTTGTTTAAAGGATTCTACATCATGATCAGAGTAATTAGGGTTTTGAAGATGTGCATTCATTTCATATATTGTGAGGACCAAAATTAGGGTTTGTGATAAAATCAGTTTATTTCTGGTTCTTTGAGCAAGACTTGATTCCATGGCCTCCTATATGTTCTCAAGTGTTTCAACACTTAGAAATTTTTCTAAGTGCTAAAATTCAGTTTGGTGTACCAATGTTCTAACTAATTTTTGAAGGACTTCCAAGCTTCATCTTGAACTCAAGTCCAAACGAAAATTGTAGAGGGAAATCCCACCTTTCCAAAGAGTACAACATTGCCTCATTTGGTTCATTATTGTGCAAGTTATGATGCTCACAATGTCAAGGTTTTCATACTAATATTTGGTTCCATAACTTGTTTTTCTTGGACAGTTTCAAGGGCACGTTTTCATGGCATGTTTTCACCTTAATCTAAGCTTCATTTCAAGATCACTCCAACATGAAATTTGTTTATTGATTCCCTAGTTTCTTTGGAGCACAAAAAAGGCAAGGTTTGGTGTTGAATGCATCAAGTTATAATTGATGGAAATAGTGGGTATAACTTTGGTTGTGGTAGGTCATTTTGAAACGTATTGGAAGCATGACATTGTTACTTTGCCATACACATTGCACCACTTTCCTTTGTGCTTAAATGTTACCACAAATGATCAGCAAGACCATGCACATCCCATGCATCATGTGTGCTTTTGTTTGCCATATTTGAAAAAAATAAAAGAGGTACAATCTGACTTTATTCACTCCCTCTCAAGTGCCAATTCCTCACACCTCATTCCACTCCCAAAAACTCACACAAAACCACCACTACATTGCCAAACCCGTGCACTCTTCACTCTCTCTAATTTTTCAAATTTTCAAAACCAATTTCATAACAAATTTGTCAATCACTTTTACACAATTAACCTCACTCAATTCACCCTATAAAACCCTCACAAACCCTAACACATGAGAGGCAGCTCATTGTACATCATTCTCAGATCAAAATCTTCCACTCTCTCTCAAGAAATTCAGAAACGAGATCTGCTCATTTCCTTCAAGTTTCCTCGGATTCCTTGCTTGATTCATCTTCACTGAGGGTTATTAAGGAGCTCATGATCTTTTTCTTTTCATTTTTCTCAAGATTCAAGGTGCAGTAGACACTCTCCACTAGGTATTTTTCTTCAACACGGTTCTCTCATTTTAGGTGTGTTATAGAATCATTTTGGCTGCATCTGAAGTCCTACACTAGTGTAGGCCATGTTTGCATCATTGTTGTGCTGATTTGAATGAGTTTAAGTTTGTGTATCTAAAATTCGTGCTTGGTTTTCATGACATTGGAGTGTTTATTTTTGAAAACAAATGCCATATTCTTGATCAGCGTGGAAAATCGTGTTCGATGATGTACAGGTTTTGTGTTTTGGTGATGCTTTGATTTTTCTCTGGTGGAGAGTCGCCTGAGAAGACGACCAGAGCCCTAGCCCCGGTGTCTGAGGCGATGCGATGACTTGGCTCGTGGATTCTTTGACCGTGTGAGGTGTTGCTTGCGTGGCATAGGTTTGAAGACGTTGACTCCACCTCATTAAGTGAAATGGTGCGTTTCGCTTGAGGTTTGTTGTTGTTGGCTGATGTTTTTTGTCACGGGCCTGATATTTCTACTCACACCACCCCTGCTTTGGCCCTTTGGCGCATTAAACTGTTTGTTAGTTCATTGGATTTTTGCTTATGCACCCCCCATGCCATGTTCTTCATATTTCCTTTTATTTTCTTTTCTTGTTCATTTCATTTTTGTTTTAATTTTTCCAAGCATGATAAAAATTGTCAAAAATATGTTCCTGATTTTTTGGCATGTTGAGATATTTTTCATGATTTTTATTTTATTTTTCCATTTATTTTCATATTTCATTTTGCTTTAATTTGTAAAGTGGTTTTCCATTGTGACCTTTAGCTAGGGTTGGATTGTTAGATGACTTCGCCATGCCTTCTTGAGCTGATTTTTTGCCATGTCTTGATACTTGGATGAGGAATATTTGAATGTCATGTTTCTGCCTTGGTGATTAATTTTTTATTGTTTTCCATGTGGCTTTTGATGCTCCTCGATTGTTGCTCGATTAGCTTGATATGTGTGATGTTTTGATCCTTTTGGTGATGCAATTTTGTGATTCTTGTTAAGATATTTTGTACATTCATTCTTGATAGATATAACATGAGTTTGAGTATTTATTTGGATTTTTATAAGGCATGCTTCTATTTTTGGTTGATGCTTACTCGTGGCTTGAACATTGAATGAAATGTTTTTGATACTTGACATAGTTTGAATCTTTTTGATCACTTGTGCTTAAGTGAAGCTTGAAATGATTATTTGATGTGATCATGTACTATTTTGGCTTGTTTGTGGCTTTGGAATCATTCCCATTTGATCATTTTCCTGTTTGTGGTTGATTTTCCAAGTTGACTATGTTTTGGCCTTACTCCTTTGTTGTTTTTGAACTAGTTTCTTTGTGATGCCTTCTCATATGATCTAATGAATGCTTGGGGACTCTTGTTTGCTTTGAATAACATGTGTAAGGTTCTGATCCTCTTGATATGATGTCCATTGTATGACCTTTTCTCACTTCTTGCCTCACATGATCTTTTGTTGCTTGTATGAATGACTTAAGTGAATGTTTGTCTAGTTTTGATGCATGTTTTGGAGTTGATCCTTGATGTTTCTTCTTGCCATTCATGAGTTGATGTTTGGATTGATATACATGACTATCCTACTGTCTTGCTTGGATTCATGCCATAATCTCACATGTTTTTCCTTTTGAGATGTGCCTTACATGATCTTTTTGTGAACAAATGTTTGTTTGTGGTTAAGATGCATGCCTTGAACTCTCTTGCTCTTCCTTTGATCATTAACATGAGATGAATGTGACATGACTTGCTTGCTGCCCTATCTTGTTTCTCATATCATTTGACCTCATTTCACTTTGTTTGATGATTAATAATACTTCTTGTTTGGTTTTAAGTCATTGGTGTGTTCATTAGTGCTTTGCTTTGCCTAATTGTTTTGACTTCCATTCTTGAAGTTTGATTTGAAGTGTATACATTTGATGTTGGTGCTGGTCTTGAATGATTAGATATGATGCTTTCATTGCTCATTACTTGTGTTCATCTTATCTCTTGAGTTACTTAATGTTGCATTTTCTCCTTCATCTCTTACTTCTTTCTTCTCCCTTAAATCTTGAGACTTGTTTAAGTCTTAGATTTGCTTTTGTTTGTGATTGATTAGAGTAATGTTTACTTGTGTTTCTTCACATGATCCCTTAGGATTCCTATCTCGACTTAATTTCCGATTAAGTTTGAGGTGGAAGAGACATTAGGCTTTCAATCCATGTATGCTAACATTAGGTAGAATTTCCCTTCTTACCTCAATATAGGGCCACCATTGCATGATAACTTCTAGGATGGAGTTCCTTTTTTTTTCTTTTCAACCTTTGAGTCTTCTCTTCTCATCTCAAAACAAGTTCAAAACACTTAATAAATACAACGAGTGTTGTGCGCCACGAGCCTTAAGTACATGGGAAATGAAGAATGAGGGGTCTCCCTTCATCTTTCTGGAGTGTTTAGCATACATCCCATTGGGGGCGACCATGCGACGCATTCGCTCCTATGTCATAGACTTTAGTGCAATGCAATCAAGAAATTTTTTTAAAATATATTAATTTTTAAAATAACAATTTAAATAAATAATATTTATACGAAAATAAATTAAAAATAAATTAATAGATAAATGCCACATCCTATCCCTTATTCAATCTGTGCCATGTAATCAAGATAAATGCCACATAGACTATTTCTCAATGCCACATAACCAATTGCATGATACACGGTCACCCAAACAAGGGATAGGGTGTGGTAAAAATGTATTCTTTGTTTTATAAGGGAGTGTTAAAAAAAATTACTTTAGGGGGGCAAAACCAAATCTCGCCCGAATGACAGGGGGATCGTATAATTAACCCTAAAAATTTTTGGATGTATGAATCTATTTTGTTATGTGTCATAAGTCTAATGATATAATTCACTGCAAATTAAAATAATGGTGATGTAATTTAATCGGTAAATTTCTGGCCCTCAGAGCTAATGATCTTCTTTGGTTTCCAGTGGGTTCCCAGTTACTGTCTAATGTATGTTCTAATATTTTTATTTATTATGTCAATCAATTGTTTTGCTTCACAAATTCTGTTTATTTCAATTGCATTATGAATTCGAACATTGTGAAAGCCGCTGCTTTTGGTTAACTTTCCTATCAAAGTATATTGCTGAGTCATATCTTGAAAACTCATTCACAAACAAGAATCCTCAAGTAGTTGTATTATGAGAATGAAATTTATTTCAAGTGTGATTTTTACGCGAGAGTAAAGTGTGATCTCATGCAATTCAAATTCTATATATTCAAGCATCTTATGATTTTACTCCTTTTTGTGATGAGAAATCACACTTTACTCTTCTATGTGAAAATCACACAAGAGATGATCTATTCACTATGATGAAAAGAATGATCATTTGAGCGGTAATGATAACATGAGGAGACGTTTACAAATTCGTATTAAATAATCCAATCATTATTATGAATGTATCATTTGTTTAGATAGAACTTTTATTCAAACTTTCAGTTTTAGCCATAAACTCTCATTTGGAGAACTACAAAGAGGGCTGTAAACTAAGCAGAAGTACAAAATATATTACATACTTTAGCCACAAACATCTCAAAGGCCAAACCCTATTATCACTAAAACCGAGAGCACCAAGATTAATTGTTTTTCTTAAATATATACAACCTATTCTCTTGGTTTTGTTAAACATCAAGAGAATAGATGTATCAGGAACCTTATTTCGAATCTTAATTACTGCATTTTTTATTTTTTAATAGGTTTAGGGATCAAGCGTTACGTTTTTTCAGTAGGGGCCTTTCCTTTTTTTTTTATACATTTTTTAATTACAAAATTAATAGTTGTTGGATGATAAAAAAATAGCGACGCTAAAAGAAAATTAAATTAATTGTTTACAATTAAAAATATTGATTGTTGATAAATTATTTGCTTAAATCTTCCATTGCTTCAAATGCTCTTATTTTTTTATTAATTTCTTTTTTTAATTTTAAATTTGTCTTTTCTGTCAGTTATTTGGCTTAACCGAGGGGTAATATCATTTGCAAGAATTTCTTATAGTATGATACTAATTTATTTATTTTTATTTTATATTAATCTATTCCGTCAGTTGTCCCTTATCCCCTCCCCGATTTGAAAGTTCTTTTGCATGAATATTTTACAAACTAGACTATACATTTTCATATACATATCAACACTACTTGTTTCATCATCATTCTCTTAAAAACTATCCTAGGCGATTTTCTTCTTCATCAAAATAGTCTAAACTCAGATTTCATCATCTCTTCCAACATCAACTCGAACATTAAGTCTTCGAACCTAACTCGAACAAAGCCTTGTCATCATGTTTTCAGTACGTAACTCACATTACCCTCTTAGAAATGTTAGGTTTGTTTTTGGGAATAGCTTATTGCTTATATATTATGTTTAGAGAGGTTATTCTGATTATGTTGATAAAAATGTTGTTTTTTTTAATAGTGTTAGTTTGAGAAAATGGTGACGCTAATCACTAAAATGTTGATAAAAATGTTATTCATCTTGAATAGTGTTAATTTTAGAAAATGGTGTCATTGGCCACAGAAATTTTTATAGAAATCTTGTTTTTTTAATAGTTTTAGTTTGGGAAAATAATGTCATTGACCATTGAAATGTTGATGGAAATGTTTTCTTTTTTGAAATGTTATTTTTCTTGAATAATGTTAGTTTGAGAATATATAGAACTCTACTTATCTAAATAGTGATATTGTTGAATGTATGTTTTTAAGCAATTGTTACACTTGATGTACAATAAACTATTTTTCGTTTATTGTTATTTTTCTCGATCCTTGTTATAAGCTTGACAGGGATAGTTTTTTTTTTAAAGAACTACTAGTATAGTAAAATGTTTATGTTGCTGGTTTTGTTTCAAGCTAAATGTTCTTAGGAAGTGTACAATGAATATATGTAGTTCATACACATTAGGTGCTATAATAGAGATCTATTGATTAGTGTTGTTTTTAAGTAGTATAGTTCTTGTTTACACAGAGATAGGTAATTTGACCAACACCTCTCATACTACTTTTACTAAGATGAAAAGTGATTTTTTTTACTATATAAGCGAAAGTATCTATCGTTCACTACATAACAATCGTTTCTCTCATATGAAAAGCCTAACATATTTCACTCTTCTCTCTCATAACATAACCCTAACATCCATGTCACTCTTTAAACTTTCTTAAACCTTCAGATTCGTCTTCACCAATCGATATGATACTCTTTAATCATATTTCAGGTTCGTTCATTAAACTTATGCTTTGATTTCGTTTACATTTCTTGTTAAAAATGGGTTCTCATTGTTTTATTTGGTGAATTTTCTCATTTTTTCAGATTCGTCTTCACCACCTTAACAAAGCGTATATTTTGGCTATGATACATATGATTTGTGTAGCTATGAAGAAAAATATAAGAAGTATGAAGCTATTTTGTTAACTTCATTCACCTTTTTCTTCTTCTTCATAACTTCATAAACTAGATGAAAATCATAATTTGTTCCAGATCCACGATTAGTTAAAAAAAATGTGCATTCTTTAAACATTACATTATATCTTGTGTTATTGTATGTTGTTGTATGTTGTTGTTGTATGTTGCTATTGATGTTCTTGAATCTTATTTTGTTGTATGGTTTTGTGTTGTTAAAATATGTTATTGTATGTTGTTGTTGTTGATTAATGTTTTAAGAAAAAGAATAAAACATTGCTAATTCACAAGAAAGAAACTTCTTGTGACTTAGCAATGTTTTGTTCTTTAAATTCTTAAAACATTACATAATATGTTATGTTGTTGTATGCTGTTGTATGCAGTTGAATTTATTATATGCTATGTAGATTGTTTGTTTCACTAACCCTTCACTAAAAATACATTTCATTTAACTTGACATAGAAACTTATAATCTGAAAATTAAGTTGTATTTGAAAATCAACTTATATCAATCAATGTTTTCTGAATTGCATCCGTTTCATCGATCATCTCACGCTGTTTAACATATAGAATATGGGTCAATGACCTAAGTCCTTCATCACATCCATATCTTCTCTTATAATATCAATAAAATGTTGTTATTCAAATTAAACTATAAGAGAAGATGTGGATGTGATGAAGGACTTAGGTCATTGAACCACATTCTATATGTTAAACAGCGTGAGATAAACGATCATAAGACTGTGATTCTAAGTAGCACATATACAACCACACCCTATGTAACAACGGCAGGTCACGCATGATGTTATCCCTTTTCCAACCGTTGTTGTATATGTTTTCCGTAGTAGTGCAAAATAATTTTATTCATGGGAAAAAGAATTTCACATCGGACCGCTTTACCATGCGTAAGTATATATGATTTTTTGTTTTCTTTTCTAAATCAATTTTATACACAATATTATTTATTCTGGATGTTTTATATAGTACACATTAGCAACTAGTTATTATATGTCCCAAGCAAAATAATGTAATTATGCTATGCTCGTTACACTATGAGCTTCGATTCAGTGATGCTAGACATTTTGAGCCCGTAAGTTATATTATTTGTAATACTCAAATTTTACCTTTAGTTTTAAATAGTTTTTATTCATGTTTATCTTTTACCAATATGTTGAGCTATGGAGGGATACCATTTAATGCATCATAGAAAAAAGGTAAAACACCAAAGTTCTTTACCCCAAAAGTAAGTATTATTTGTACTTTTTGACATTCATTTATTTTCGTTGTATTACTTATGCTTTGTGTGTGGATACTATGTTACGAAATATGTTTTATATTGTTGCTAAAGGCATTAATAATTCATGGGTTAAAGCTTTAATACACATGTAATTTTTTATAGATGTTAAGTCAATGTAGTTCTTGTTAGCTAGTAAGAGGTTTATGTTTAAATTTTGTTGAAAAATTGTAGGTTTTAACAACCCAACACGATTTCCACAAGAAGATATAGATGACATCCGATCATGTTGGGCCAGTGGCTTTCTATCTTTTTATGAATCTCAACAACACTTGCTTTTTTTTTGTTGTTGTTGTTGTCATAGACATTGTGTATAGGTTTTCTGTTACACGTGTATTCGGTTTTGTCATTATGGTTATGTTTTAATATATGTATATAGATTCTGTTGGTGTACTATTTTGGATATGTGTATATTTGGTTTTGTAAACAATATAATTTGGTACACTGTATTTGATTTTCTGTTACACGTAGTAGAAAAAAAGCTTTTTAAGTCGGTTAAAAATGACTTGTTAAGTCGGGTCCGAGCCCGACCTAAGAATTACCGACATAAGAAGTTTTGACTTCTTAAGTCAGTTATGGACCTGACTTAATAAACTATTATTAGGTCGGTTATTCAGAATCCGACTTAATAAGTCTACCCTCTAAGAAAACTCTTGTTCCATTTATACCCGACCTAAGAACTTAATTTCTTAAATCGGATATAAATAACCGACCTAACAAGTTATTTAATTTTTTTTTGGATAGCACATATCAAATTAAAACATCATTGTAATTAATAGAGGTACACAACCACTGCACTTGCAGGTAAATTCAATTGCACTAAAAGATATAACATTAATTTTGTCAAAAAACATAAACAAGAGTAACTACATAAGTGAAACACCAACTACATACTTATCAAAACAAAAAAAACTTAAAGATTGGCCAGAAAAAATCATATCATCGTCTGAACAGCCAACAATCAACATCCAACACAAAATTGCACCTAATTCATATCATTGTCGGCACTTGCTTCAATATGTTCCAATATCATTTTTGCACAACGTTCTTGAACATTTTTAACTTCATCTTTTTGTAATGGATTTGAATCCCGGAAGATCTAAATAAATAAATGTTGACATTAAATTAAATTAATATATAACCATAAAAAATAACATTAATTAATTGATACAACTTGTTAAAAAAATTATATTACTTACATGTGTCCATGAACCAACAACAGTAGCAGATATAATGTTCAACATGTGAGCCATGATTTAATAGCCGCACTCATAACTAATTTATTGTTTTTGACTCTAAAATTTTTTATCAAATGTGAACGTCTAGTAAGTAAATATTATTCAAAAACGGTTATATATATATATATATATATATATATATATATATATGGAACTATTCATTTGTATGTAACGTTAACAACTTACAGTGGGATATAACCATTCTACTTTCTTCTGCTTTCTCACATGTTGTAACTTATTATAAGCTCTCAAAGCTCTACAATTATTTATAATTAGCAAAATAAATAAGATACTTACGTTTGTTTTAATCTATGTCTCTCAAGTCAACTATTTAGAATCTAGATTTTTTAGGTTTCATTATTACTGCTACTAATAACAAAACAATTATTCTGAAATTTATGTTATGTATCATCAACTTTACTATTTACTTTTATTTCACCATTCAAAGTTTTAAGATGATAAACACAAAGCAACATAGTTGAATCAATTGACACATGTAATATATACTTACAATTCAATAATATCATAGATTTTTTTATCCGGCTTCTTTCCCAATGAACATAGAAAGGCTACCTCAAACTTCTTAGGATTTATGATGAACAATTGCCGATGATGACTACAAGAACAAAATACAATTTAATGTGTAAATAAATTTCTATCAATTATAAATTATTGACTATAAAAAGAAAAAAATTCTTACTTGTTAAAATAAGGAGCAAGGTAACATTCTTTTATATCATCACACATCTTCTTTTGTATGTAGGACTGAACACTACCACGCTCATTTTGACTATGAGTGAAATGCGGGTCAATAAATCCATAAATGTTATTGTTGTCCAATTCCATACAGAGGCGGTGTAGATATCTATAACATATTGAAAGTTATTTACATTATAAATGATATTAAATATACGATAAATTATTAAATTTACAAATATAATATACTTACATAAGCCACACTTGTAAAATAGTGATGCTTAATTCATTTTGTACCCATACACAAGTCTACAATATCTTCCCTTAGGATCTCAATAAAGGCATCTGCCCCACCGAATTCACCATTAAACTTCAAAGTTTGATCCATATACATTGCCTTTACCACCAATTTTTGACAGATAGGTTCCGACTTTTTTGGTGGAGCATCATATTTCTTAGAATGAACCTGTGAAATATAATAAAATATTAGACAACATATTAAAAAGGTCTCATATGTGTAAAACGAGAATAATAAATGTAATGAATACCTTATTAGAAGTACGTTGCAAAAGTATTTTCGGCCATTGAATTAAAGTATTGGGGGCCTCACCAACCGTTGTAACCTCATCTGTGGGCACGGGTACTTTAGCATTTTCATATATCACCTTGGTAACAACCACTCTCACCATATCATTATTCAACACCTGATTGTGTATAGTAGCCCCAAATTATACACATTAGCATATGCCACTATATGAGTGTATCCATCAATATACAATTCACAATCTTCAGGAATATCCTCTTGATCATCATTTGACATATGCGACACCCCTGAACAACTACCCTTTGCGCTTGCAAATTGTAAAGTGGTATTAGGAGAACAAACTGGGTCATTTGGGTATTTTTGAGAAAAAGCCGGCAAAGATGATATATCCCGCATCACTTGCTCTCTAATATCCTTAGTAAGCTCGGCCTTTAAGGTCTCTATTTGGTCTTTATTCATAATAGACGGAGTACTAAAATGTTTACGAGAATGGGATCCAAAGAACTGTCGAATCCCCACACCTGGACCAACAGCACGAACACGACCAGGGTGCTCACCTCGCCCTGTGGCTTATGTCAAAATATATTGTCGTCCTTGTGGGATAAAGGTCCCTTCTGACACCAGAGTATCCTACAAATATCATCAATTCAACTTCAATAAATAGTAAAAACCGATCAATATATCAGCAAAACAACATCAGTTCAGCACTCATAAAAAATAGTTAGCAAATAGCATAAGTTCAGCATTTGTAAATAGTACAAACAAATTAATATATCAGCAAAACAACATCAGTGCAGCACTCATAAACAATAGTTCAGCAAATGACATCACTTCAGCATTTGTAAATAGTAAATGGCATCACTTCAGCATTTGTAAATAATAAAGTAAATTGATATGTCAGCAGAACAACATCAATTTAGTACTCATAAAAAGTTGAATGGAGAGAAGGCAATATTGTATGTTTAATAGAACTGGAAATATATGATAATAATAATCATAAGGATATATTGAGGTGCATACATATAGGACTTTTATGTGTACAAGAATCAGTTGTAGACAGGCCTACCATGGCGACTGTAATTTCTATGCTTAACAGTGAAATCATGGAAATTCCTCTTGCAAGACAACTTGCATTCCTACTGATGCAGAATATGAAGTACAATGTTTTCATGGAAGATAGAACATTGAAACTTAACTTGTGTAAAGGATTCATTTCCAGCTGGTATTGCTTGAATTTTGCATATTTACAATAGACGTGACAAAATTATTTGATTCCTGTTCCATTATGTTCATTAATTTAAACAAAACTTACATGTTTCATTAATTAGCATGAAACACCAATACATAACAAAACAAAAGCAAGCTAACAACAACATGGCATAGTCACCTCTACTTGAATAAACGAAGATTGAATTACAAATCAAAATCTAGGGGAGCCCCTTCCACAGCAGCTCAATTAAAAATATACACTTATTTTAGAAATATATTATCCAAAGCATATAGTATCCTATTTTTAGTTTGATTGAACATATATGTATACTAAAAGATAGCCAATATCTATATCAAGAATGAACCAGAAACAATAAAAAATGGCATTGATAATGCGTATAAACTGGAAAGAACCTATTCATAAATATCTCATATCATATACACCACTACGAACAGTGATCAACCCAATCTAGTCAATGTCTTCAACAATAATATTGTTTGTTTATGGATTTAGTTTAGATAGTGTTTATGTATATACGTATGCCATTACAAAACCAGATAGTGTGTTTTGTTTTATTCTCTATTCTTTCTTTATCTGTCATGAAGTAATCAAAGTGCATATAATGTTTTTTATACACCCATTAAAATGCATCTTTTTCTAATCAGTGTGTATAACCTACATGCAACCATAAAGATAAATTTCATGCAGTAAGTGAAATTCATTTAAAAAATTGATGTATCTATGTTACAAAATGATGTCCATATACATGCACAACTGTCAGTTTAAAACTTCAAGGCATAAAAAACAAAACTTTATAACCTACATATGATTCCAACTTGTTCTTAGATTTTATTTAACAAAATCCCAGTCTCACAATAATTTATCTATCCTTTTTTCTTTGATGATCATCTGTTTATAAAGTAGCCATTTCCTTCATTTAAGACTCATTAAGGACAACTAAGGTGGTTGTCCCTTATTTTTTATTTTTTTTGAAAATATAAAAGAGAAAATTGCATTAATATGAAGAGGCGTAAGTGATGCCTATGTTACACCAGTATAGTCGAGCAGAAATACATGACAGCAAAATAAGAAACAAGGGAAAGCCAATACAACAAGAAAATGCAGGCCCTGCAAATCACAAATCAGAGAAAAGAAAGGAAATGCAGAAACAGAACAGCAAGGAACAACAGCCCAAAATTGTGATTCATAATTTATTTCTAGAACTTGGGACATGACATCATCAGTTAGCCATAAATGTTTTCCTTCGTCCTATATATTGATATTTCATTCAAGCAAACTAAGTTCACTCAATGAAAAATTGTAACAATTAAATTTTTTTAAATGATCAAACATGACATTTAGGCATTGATATAGTATGACCACTGTGCTAATATCAGCATATTCATTGAGATGTTAAAGCCATTTTGCTTACTATATATTCTCAATATCAGCATATATGATGACCATTGTGCCAATATCAGCATATTCTACTGTTGCAACTGAACACGGTTTATATATATCAAGTTACATTGGTTAAGCAACATCACTTAATATGGACCAACAGATTCAGACCATAATTTCTGATTTTTTTCAATTATTTCATAACATAGTACTTATTTCATAACATTATCTCGCGTGCCAACCTTTCTCCATATCCTTCACCCTCAATCCTTTTTGCTCACCAAACTCTGTTTCTCTTCTTCACCTCAGAAAATCCTCATCAAAATCCAACAACCCAACACTTATTTCATAAATGAAATAATCTTTTTTCAATCTCGAATAAACCATCTTATAAAGACCTTCAACCTCATTCGCTGACGAGCAAAATGACTGCCTTGCTACCTCCTTCACCGTTCGAGCTCTAATCACAACTGCTGCAGCATCTTGCGTGTCGTTTGCGAATGATTTTTGTTCTTGATAGTTGATTTTTCATGCTCTGCTTAGTTTCAATTTGGTTACGTTACCGTCATGATTTCGACTCAGCATAGCAGCCAGTCATACTCTTACTTGTGCGCACCACCCGTGATTCAACAACTCAGCTGCAACAACAAAAAAGTTACGTCTCATAGCAACATCATCAATAACACGGCGACGGCCACGAATTACACTGCTGCAGCCAAATCTGCTTCCAATTTTAGGAATCGACCTACCCCTTGTTGTGCCGTTTTAAGTGTTACCATTGTTTCGACTCAAGGTTGTGTTGATTTAAATCGTACAAGTTTAGCGTTTGAAGGTTGTGTTACCATTGTTTCGACTCAAGGTTGGGGTAATCTTTGAACTACTTTTTTGATTCTGTTATGTTCATTGCTCTTATTTGATTTTGGTTCAGACTCAATTATATTACTTATTTGTTGTATCGTTTCTATTACCTATATCATCTCTATCGATATCCAACCTACATATTTTCAACACACTGCTTATTATTCAATCACCTATACATCTAGAGAAAATTCCAACCTACATATTTTCAGCGTTGTTTCCAAAAACTGGGAATAAAAAAGTGAACCGAAAACCATTTCTCCCACACACCATTGGCATATAATATATACATCTCTCTGAAAGCAATCAATAAAGAAATTTATGGATCTAATTTAACATAGTTTTAGCAACTTAGGGTTTCAAGGAGATGGATGATTTATGTAAAAATTAACAAAACTAAAAGAAAAAGAAGAAAATTAGGGATTTAGGAGACTAACCTCTTGAATTTCTTTGGAGATTTTCGTTGTTCTGGTTGCCTTCTAATGTGTTTTGAGAATCCGTTTTTAATTTGTTGTTTTTTTCGTTTTATGTTATGAGTAGGGTTTTTGGTTTAGGTGTGAAGAAGAGTGGGAGATGGCATATCAGAAACTGATTAGTTTGGAATTGGGGAGAAATTAAATTATAGTATTTTATAAAAAATATATGCTCCACCTATATTCTAACAAGTTACGGTTAGTCTAGCGGTAATAATATATATTTTGGTAGCCGAAGGTTTAAGGTTCGACTCTCACATGTGCCAATTTTAGATTTTATTCATTTATTACGCAAAAAATATATCCGATAGGTATCGAACACATGATTCCTTACTTGATAAAACGTTTTCTAAAAACTTCTTAGGTCAGCTGACCGATACCTGACTTAAAAAATATAATTTTTAAGTCAGTTAATAAACATATACGCCTTAAGAAATTTAATGGACATATATTTTTTTTATTTAATCTTTGTTAAGTCAGTTTAAAATGTACCCGACCTAAAAAAGTTACAAATATTTACGAAATTGCCACTGTATCACTTCTTAAGTCAGGTGGCAGGTGAACTGACTTAACAACCTCTACTAAAAAGGTATTTTTGTACTAGTGACAATGTACATTTGGTTATGTTCTACTATAAAATAAAATGTTCTGATCTGTCACAAAATTTGTATATAGTTTCTGTCTAAAACAATACATGTCAAATTAAAATTTAAAACAGAATATAAGTGTAAAAAAATATGTTTTACCCCTCAGTTATTAAATCAAACCGAAGTAAATACATACTTTTCCCCTGGAATAATAACAGACTCCGAGATTTATGTGGCACACACTTTTTAGTTTTAGAAATATAAAATTGTTGTTGTTGGGATAGAACTAATGACTAATGCAGCTTCCTCCCATTGGATATATATCCGAGGGAAAAAGTAGCGAGTTTCCATGACGCTCTTCGTTACGTCTCATGTGAAATCGAGGTAAATTCATTTTCCAACCGAGGTTAAATATGGTTTTTCTAGTAGTGATCACTCAAATGAGTTAGCATTTCCCTCAATTATCTGATCATGCATCAACTATAGATATATTTTTCACTTCATCTAAGCAATTCCACAATATACATAATCATTAATGGATCACTAAGGTCTTTGTTTTTTATTATAACATGGTTGAGCTATAAGAATCTGGATTTTTTTGGGATTCAAATGTGCCTATCAAATAAGAGAGTAATATTTGATATTTTCTTTTTGGTTTTCATAAGTTCTATTTTTCTTTTCCACTTTTGGCACTTCTTCTTTTAATGGTTTTTTTTTGTAAGCTTTGGCATTTTTGCCTTTTCTTTCTTTTTCTTTTTGTTTGTCAAAGGACATTCTTTTTCTCTGATCACAATCATCGTTTACTACTTGATTTCTTTTTTATTTTTCAAACATTTCCTTCCTTCCCTTAGTTGTCATTTTTGTACACCCTTAGAATTCAGACGCTGTCCTATCTTAAAGACAAGATATGAACATTATTTTTATTTAGAAATCGACACAAGATTTTAATTTTTTAAAATCAATTTTTCTCAATTTTAAGACGTAAACTGGTTATCAAAGGATTGAGCCCTCACAAAGTATTTTTTTGGTCACGTAGTCACTCAATAAACAAAACATTGTCGTGATCATATCTATGACATCATATATATCATAAAGTAATATCAAGAATGGTGCAAAATTAACATAGCTAGAATGCAAATCTACTCTCATTAATTTATGTATAACACGAGCTATGCACTCATGTCACTTTTTTTAGGCTTATAATTTTTGACTTAGATTTACATGTTTTCACCAAACAAGTAATAAATTAAAACTTTGAATTAAGCAACCAATTAATGGTTATGCTATTAATTTAAAGATATTCAGAATACTAATCATAAATGAAACATTTAAAAGAATAAATTTTTTTATCATGCCATTTGATTTTGTCCTAATCCTTAACTTTGATTCATCTGCATTTAAATTTTTAAATTATTTGAACCATTTGCGAACCAAAAATTTCTTACAAAAATTTTAAATTTATTAAAATAGTAATTAATTAAACCAATTAAAATAACATATTATTTTGGCGTGTACGCTCTATTTCTTATCTCCATTGCATTCCACCTTCGGCATGAAAGTTTGACCTGCCCTCAGGACATCAGGATTGGGTTAGTCTGTAGAAGAAACATGAAAGCTCTTTAAGTCGGAAAAATCTCGCTAAGCAAGTTTGGTGCTCACTTAGCAGTCCACAAAACTGTTGGAAATAAAGCCTTTGTGTTTAGAGAAAATGTGTGGGAATATTAGAGGCTCACTTAGCATTTCCATGGCTCCCATTAACATTCCTAACAGCTATAAGGATCTTACAGAGGGTTTGCTCAAGAAGAAGGAACAAGTTGCTGATGCCATTTTGCGAGAAAAGTACAAAGGATCTCGTAGAGAAAGTAAACATCACGTGGATCAGTTTGACCCGATCCCAATGGCCTATTCTGAGTTATATCCTGCCTTAGTACAGAAGAATCTGGTGCAAATGAGGAAACTTCCGGCCATCCCAAAGAAACTCCCATGGTGGTTTAAGTCTGATCGTTTTTGTCCATTTCATCAAGGGGCACCCGGTCATGACATTGAACACTGTTATGCTTTGAAAGCTGAAGTACAGAAGTTAGTGCAAAACGGCATTTTGTCTTTTGAGGATTCTGGGCCCAACCTCTCAACAAGTCTGTTGAGCAAGTATGAAAGCCCCATGGAAGAATGTCTCGAAGAATACCATATTTCTGACGTGAATTCAATAAGAGGATCTTTGGTGGATATGCATGTCGATTTGTGTAGGCTTACCCACTACGAGCATAACCATGCTTCTTGCAAAATTTTCTTGAGGAATCCCCGTGGATGTTCTGTCGTGAAGAGGGATCTCCAAGATATGTTGGATCAGGAACTTCTTCATATCCCTAGAGAAAGGATGAGTGTCGTAGTCCCGCGCTTTAATAACATGAAGTACAAAGGCTAATACGACGTGGTGTCTTGTCTTTTGGAGGCTCTAAACCTAATGTGAAAACCATAAGCTCAGACTGAGACGGTCTCCTCAAAGCTTTAGTTAATTTACTGCTTTTCGCATGTAATGCTTTTTATTTGTTAATGCATTTGTTATTTGCGTGTAAGAACTTGTTATTTTGAATAATTGGTGCAATGAATAATGTTTGTCTTGAAGAAATCCATTCGTTTCACTCTTTTAAAATGTTCTTTCTATTTTATAATGCCAATGCTGCCCAATCTCTTGCCTCGGCAGAGAATTGAATGGAGGATGACGAAATCAAACGCGAGATCTATTGTTGTATGCTTTTGAATAAAACCATGTTGATGATATAAGGCATTGTTTCAAATCCCCAAACACCGGAGATATAAGGGAGATAGACCCTCGTTAACCTCTTTGAGCCTTTGAAGTAGAAGTTTTCTTCTTCCAAATCAAAAAACCCTCATTCTTAACCTGGGGCAGGGTAATTTTCAAAAAAAAAAGGAGTAAAATATCACAAAGAATGGGTGGGCACAAACAAACTTTGAGCCTTATATCCTTTGTTTCTTAAACCGTGAACCAATCCATAATACAACCCTTAAAAGTCCTAATTGAAGCAAGGTTTATTTCAAAAGCATACTCATTGAGATATCGTTTCCTGACTCCCATGAGCTATGCTCAAAAACTTGCGTTGGAATTATAAAATCGATAATTTAACCACCAAAAAAATATTTCTAAAAAAAAAAAAAACTTTAAGACAAACATATGTTGCATTAGCAATTTCGGAATTAACATTTTCCTGCTTGCTAACATTGCTTGACATCATAGAAGCTAGCATACGAGCATCAGTTATGAGCTAGATCTTCTGAGTTTCGAAACTCTGATGAGTAAATGATGAATCATTCAAAAGGATGACTATACCCAGGGGCACGATACCTGAAGACCTTACTAAGCAGGGGCAAGTTGTTTCCCGGTTGTTTCTTTCACAGTCTAACCCCAGGGGCAAGTCTAAAGACTCGGTTATACAGGACACAGTCAATCGGGGGCAGTTATGTCAAGATTTGATAAATCTCTCCAAATTTGAAGACTCAGTTATACAGAACACAGTCGATCCGAGCCAATTACGTCGAGATTTGGCAAATCTCTCCAAGAGTTTGAAGACATTTGAACAGTTGGATGCCATGTTTTCTGTACAATTCTCTTGGAATGACTTCTTCTCATAAACCAAGTGACCTGGGGCATTTAAGAATTGAAGATTACTTCATCCATTTGCAATGATTGTTATTCAAAATGGCGACTACCACACAGTTCACCAATACAAGACTACCTTGTTCTCGTAACATTCTTCACCCATGCCCAAAGGGTTTCTATCCTAAGTAATGTGATGACTCCCCGGTAAGTCTTTACTACAGCTAGTCACGACTATTCCCCAGTGAATCTCTACTTCGAGCAGTTATGGCATGCTTGATGCAAGATTTCCCCAGTCGACAACCTAAGAATCCTCAGGGAACTTCTTTGGCTTCAACCTCCCCCAGCGAAGTAAGTGTTTATTTCACTCTTAAACGGATTTTCTCTCTACCGCAATCTTCTCCAGCAAAGCGGATGTTTATTTCATCCCCTCGAAGTTTTATCTCTGATATCTTCAACCGCTGAGCGGATCTCCAAGTTTCCAAGATGAAGTGGATATTTATTTTATCCCCAGTTACAACTTTCATTCAGACTACTTCAGTTCGCAGTGGATATTTATTTTATCCCCCGCGAAGTCTCTTCGATCATGAGTTTGATTTGCTCCCAGTGAATATTTCTCATCCCTAACAGAATCACAAGGTTCATCCTGACAATCCTAAGTGAAGTCATGATGTTCATCCTCAAGTGGAGTGCTCTATTTTCCCCAGAGGTCTGAAGCCTTGAAGCAGGACATGGTTCCATATGTGGCTTTCCATTCATCCCAGTGATGCTTCTTATATTGCAAAGATTGGCCGAGTATCCGTATCGAGATGCTTGTTTTCATCTCCAGTTTGCTTCTTACCGTTGGTTTGTCAGCATAAGCATAAGCATAGCATGGCATTCTTTCATGTAGATTCATGGCATGTGCGCATTTTTGCATTTTGCTTTTTCTTTGTGTTTGTTTGTTTGTTTCTTTCACTTTGGTTGCGCTCATCCCCAAGTGATCGGGTTTGTCTTCTCCCTCCAAGTAGAATTGTCAGCCCTAGGCAGAAAGAGCACATCCTTTCTAAATTCTCCACTGAGTTCGATCCTCGTGGAAGATGGTTGTTTTAGTTTTCTTTTCCATTTTGGATAAAGATAAAAACCCGTTAAGTTCAGTCCTCAATGGATTGAGTCTTGTTTGATCGTTTCTTTCCGGTTATTTCCTGGATTGAACTTTGGTCGCTGACAATCACAAGTTTGGATATCTCTGAGATGTTGAACCCGAACTAAGCGTGCATTTATTTTGCACTTTGTCTCCCAAAGAAGAGTTTGCTCGAAGATCTCTATGGAAGACAGAAGTTATTTCTCCAACAGTTATTACTACATTTCCTTAGAATATATGCCATACAGCAAGTAGCAGCTCTTTATTTGAGCAGTTTGGTTATCAAGATTTCTACGACAAATGTATTGCTCTACGATAAATGGCAGTCTCCTCAAGACAGTTTGTCTATCCCCAGCAAATTATCAAGATTTTCCATTTATTCTCCGTCAGATGTTACCTCCCCGGAAATCCGTCAGAGAAACTTATTGAAGACTTTACAAGCATTCTCTTTATTTGAGAACTCCTGTGCAAGAATTCTATTTACTTCACTGAAATTTCAACTACAGTAATATTGCTCTACAGTGGTTATCTCCAGTGAATCCATTATTCAAGTTACCCCCACCAGATGATATCTCTTCGAAGAGCGTGGGAAATTCAAGACTTTGTTTGAGGTAGACAACCTCGTAGCAGTTTATTTCAAGACTCGTGTTAGAGGCAGACAACCTCGCAGCAATGATTTATTTTCTACCCTTTTCAAGTGGAATACTTGATCAAAGACCTCGGCAATAGGTATTTCCCTGGTTATTCTCGACAGTAGATTTCCAGAAGACCTCGACAGTAGGTATTTCCCTGGTTATTCTCGGCAGTAGATTTCCAGAAGGCCTTGGCAGTAGGTATTTCCCTGGTTATTCTCGGCAGTAGACTTCCAGAAGACCTCGGCAGTAGGTGGATTCTTGGTTATTCTGGGCTGTAGATTCCCTGGTTATTTTTAAACTTTGACAAATAGTCATTCCTTTTCTCAGCAGATTCCCCAGTATCCTTGACAGTGGACACATTTTCAATAAAACCTTCGAAGAAGGTATTCTCAGAAGAGGTTCTAAGTCTCAACAATAGACTCCTCTAGTTGATATCTCTTGAAGATTCCTTCGGTTGACCACTAAAGCAGGATCCTCAAGTGGATTTTATTAGAAGATTTCATCGCAAATTCACCACCCTATGTTCGAGATATCCTGTGATTGTCAGTTGGTAGTCTCTTCCCCCAGTGGAATTAGATATTTCCCCGTGGAGTCTTGTTTTTCTAAGTTTTTCCTCGTCGGGTTTTCCTTTTCTTTAGCTGTGTTTCAGTGTTTCAGCCTGTTATCCCCTGTGACATTATTTCTCACAGGATCCTTGTCTTGCATATCTTTTGATATCATAGCATGTGCATTTGGTGGCATCTTAGGGCCAAAAATTGTGCATGTTTATATTTAAGTCCCTCCTATCTCGTAGAGACGGAGATTTCAATCTCCATATCTCCGAATAGGAGAAACTTAAATAGGGGCATCTGTCGCACCCTAATTTTTGACCCTAAGATCCCCACTTTGCTCTTTGCATAGCATATTAGGTCAATCATTTTGTGCATAACTAACCACTTTATCTAGCTTTGTCTGTTTGCTTCTCTTTCGAGGACATGTGCTGCTGCAGAAGATTCAAGGTCCTGAAGGCTGCGTTGTGTGGGTGACTGTGGAGGTTCTCTGGTCCTGTGGGATTGTGCCCTCACTCTTTCTGAAAGTAGCGTGGGGAGGCGCTGCAGAAGGCAATATGACTTGGGAACTAGAGAGTGGGATTCGAGAGTCGTATCCGGGGTTGTTTGAATTAGGTAATATTTTCGAGGACGAAAATTTCTAAAGTAGGGGAGAGTTGTAACGCCCCGATTCCGATAATTCCCATTTTGTTGAGTCTTTTATTTAAATTGATTGATACATTATTTTATTTGTGAAATTGGTGTGTTAATATGCTATGTTGACATGTTATGATATTTTACCGTTTTTGAGAGTTTTCGGGGAAATTAGAATAGAGGGTATTTTGGACATTTCTCAATTATTGATAAGTTAGAAATTTAGTGGAAATAGAATTATGTGAGAAATTTAGTAAAATTGGTAGAAAAGTGATTAAGTGTAGAATTATGTGAGAAAATGAATTAATTGAATTTGAGTAGAAAATAAGAAAAGAAAATGAGAAAAAAAGAAAGCAGGAAAAGAAATAGAAAAGCAAAAGAGATAAGAAGAAGAAATATGAGAGAAATAGAAAGAAAAGAGAAATAGAGAGAAAAAGGAGAGAAAGAAAGAGGAAGAAGAGAAAAGAGAAGAAAAAGAGGAAAAGCTTGGAAATCTTCAAAACAACTTCTAGGAATCGATTTAATCGGGTAAGGGTGTGAAATCTTATTATCTCATCAATGTATATCATTATGTATGTGTTTACTTTGATGTTTTCTTGTTTTCCATAGCTTGAGTTCTAGGTTGAAATTGAGATTTTTGTGAGGAATCGATGTTTTTACGGACGAAAGTCGGAATAGATTGCGTAGTTGTGTCGGGTAATGTTAGGCCGTGATCGAGTATGCTTGTTTTATCGAGTTTGGTTGATTTTGTAAGGTTTTGCATTTTTGGAGATTTGAGGGTTTAAGATTTGGAATGAAATCGAAAGTCGTAGAATTCACGTTTGATGGTTCCAAATCATCACTATATGTTTGGTATGAATGAGTATGTGTTTGTTTCGAAAAAAATAATTGAATCGGTTGGATTTTCGGACGAAAATGCATAAACCCGTAGGGCTGTTATGCGGAAAAATTATGGTTTTGGAAAACTTCGAAAATTCATAACTGTTGAACCGTAAGTCGGTTGTGACTTCCGTTCGAAGCGTTGGAAAGCTAACGAGATGTTCTTTCTAGGAAAAATGGTTTTGAGGGTTGTACCTGGTTCAATTATAGCAGAAAATTGAAACCGTATCGTTGCGTTGAGTTGTACCGTCGTGAATGTGTGCGATTGAGGAGTTATCGTGCAATATGCTTTTGTAATATAACGTATAGCTTGTATGTGCTGTTATACGATGTGTTGTGGGTAGCCTTATGGTGTGAATCCTAGATTGTGGAATTTATTGTGAATTGTGGTCTTTTGGCAAATAAATGCATTATTTAAATTAAATGTAAATGCATGTTAATTGTGAAGGAGTTCGTTGCCGTTTAGGTGGTAAAGCGATGCTCGTTGCCGTTTGGCGTAATTGATGTGAATGTATATAGATTGTATGTGATAGTATGAGATGAATGCATGAATATATTGTGAATATGTATGCATTTCAAGAGTGTCTTGAGTCATTTTGTATGTGAAGCATAATGATGTACATTCTTGTGTTGTGGGATTCTAATGAGAATCCGTTGTAACGCCGTGTGCCTATGTGAGGTGTGAGCGATGATTACAAACGATTGTGTGCCTAGGTGAGGTGTGAGCAATCGGATTGTGTGCCTATGTGAGGTGTGAGCAATCCATAAACATTGTGTGCCTATGTGAGGTGTGAGCAATGGGTGAACATCGTAGACCCGACGTGGAGTTACATTGGTAACGAGCGATGGTTCCAATAAGTTCCTGAGTGAACTTGAGATGATTGAGTCGGTACCGCATTGCATTTGCATAGAGTCGTGAGTCGGTCTCTATGATTTGCATTTATCATCTTCATAATTTTGCATTGATGAATAAACATAAATATGTATGTTTATGTGGAATGATAAGAATTGTGAAAGTATGCATGATGAATATGCTTGGTTTTGTATATATATACATTGTGATGTATATGAGTGGGTTGTGATGAATTGTGGTGAGAATGTGGAATATGTGTATTTTTATGCTAAGATATATGATTATATGCATTGTTATTATGATAATATTTCTCACCCTTCTGCTATTTTATGATGCTCTATGAGGCATTGCAGAGTAGGTGCTGGTGGTCTTTTTGTGAAGCATGTCTTCATTCTTTTGGTCGGTCGACTCTGATATGTAGCACCGGGTAGCTAGGTTGATTATGATTCTTTTGTGATACATTTGTACATGTATCTTGTTGATGAATGTTTATGTAAACATGATTTATGTTGGTGGATAATACTTGATGATATATATATATATATATATATATATATATATATATATATATATATATATATATATATATATATATATATATATATATATGTATATATGTTTGATGTTATTCAATGTTTAGATTTTCCGCTTTTATTCTAAATATTGAGATGTGGGTGTAAGGACTAAGTTCCTCTGTTGCAAAGTACCCCACTGTTGCATATCAATTGTTGAGCAGGTGTTGAATGTTTTAATTTCATGTATAATGCGACATACCTCTTTTATACTATGTTTATAATTATACTCTGACGGAATTTTTAATATGTGCCTAAATAATTATGTGATTATTTGGGGGTATAGAAATGGGGTGTTACATTAAGTGGTATCAGAGCCAGTGTTGAGTCAGTTGTGTCTGTCTTGTTGTTGTGATGGTTAAACTGTTGTTTAACCTTGTTGTCATTTTTGGGAATGATCAGAATATGGCTGGTAGAAACGACAATGCGATGGCTGCTGCTTTGGAAGCAATGGCTAGGGCGGTGCAAGGTGCGCCGAACGTGAATGCTAATGACGAGTTCAGGAAGAATCAACCACCGGTCTTCAAAGGAAGATTTGATCCCGATGGAGCTCAAAATTGGTTGAAAGAGATTGAAAGGATCTTCAGAGTCATGGGCTGTGCGGAGGAGAATAAGGTGAGGCTTGGGTCTCACTTGCTAAAGGAAGAAGCCGACGATTGGTGGGTCGGTATGCGTCAAGTTCTTGAGGTGGATGATGAAGAGATAACTTGGGATTTATTTTGTACCGAGCTCTTGAGGAAGTATTACCCTGAAAGTGTGAAGGGGAAGAAGGAGATGGAGTTTCTTGAACTGAAACAAGGTAGTATGTCCGTGGTGGACTATACTGCTAAGTTTGTGGAGTTGGTTCAATTCCATCCTCACTATGCTGCAATTACTGTTGAGTTCTCAAAGTGTATTAAATATGAGAATGGTTTGCGTCCCGAGATTAAACAAGCTGTGGGATATCAAAGGATAAGAATGTTTACGGATTTGACGGAATGTTGTAGAATCTTCGAGGAAGATAGCAAGGCTCGTTTTACACATTACAAAAGTTTGAATGAGAGGAAGGGAAAGCAACAAGCTAGAAGTGGACCTTATGTGACACCCGTTGATAAGGGCAAGCATAGGGGAAACTTTTAGAAGAGATCTGGAGGAGGAAGTTTTGGTTCCGTTAAGTGTTACAAGTGTGGTGAAATGGGTCATAAATCATTTGAGTGTGGGAAGACCGTGGTGAAATGTTCTAACTGTGGAGGCCTTGGGCATGCTACTACCGATTGTAGAAGGAATATGGTGAAGTGCTATAATTGTGGAGAAGTGGGTCACATTAGTACTAAGTGTACTAAGCCAAAACAAGCTCAAGCGGGCGGGAAAGTATTTTCTTTGGCAGGAACTCAGACTTCAAGTGCAGACCGTCTGATAAGAGGTACTTGTTTTATTAATAGTACGCCTTTAGTTGCTATTATTGATACTGGAGCGACTCATTCGTTTATTTTGTCTGAGTGCGCGAAGCGTTTGAATCTTGTGTTGTCTTTGATGGGTGGAGAGATGGTTATTGATACTCTAGCAATGGGGTCAGTAACTACTTCTTTGGTTTGTTTGAGTTGTCCTTTGACCATTTATGGAAAAGACTTTGAGATGGATTTGGTGTGTTTGCCATTGGAAGGTTTAGATGTGGTTCTGGGTATGAATTGGTTGCAATTCAATCGAGTTCATATAGATTGCTATCACAAGTTAGTGAGGTTTCCTTCTTTTGAAGATGATGAAGATGAGAGTTTCCTATCCACTAAAGAGTTGAAGAAACTTTTAGCGGACGAAGCTCAGTTGTTCGGTTTGTTTGCATCATTGACTATGGAGAGTCAAGTTTCACTTAATGTGTTCCCAGTGGTGTGTGATTTTCCAGAAGTGTTTCCGGAGGATATTACGGATGTACCGCTGGAAAGAGAAGTTGAGTTTTCTATTGATCTAGTTCCGGGTACTAGACCGGTTTCGATGGCACCGTATCGTATGTCGGCATCGGAGTT
This sequence comes from Lathyrus tuberosus, assembly GCA_022829125.1. NCBI lineage: Eukaryota > Viridiplantae > Streptophyta > Magnoliopsida > Fabales > Fabaceae > Lathyrus > Lathyrus tuberosus. Next base: position 672,388 of record JALAZF010000274.1, on the reverse strand, counting down.
GGTAGAATTGAAGAAACAATTGAATGACTTGTTGGACAAGAGATTTGTAAGACCAAGTGTTTCTCCTTGGGGTGCTCCGGTATTGTTGGTAAAGAAGAAGGATGGGAGTATGCCGTTATGCATTGATTATCGCCAATTGAATAAGGTGACAATTAAGAACAAGTATCCGCTTCCAAGGATCGATGATTTGATGGACCAATTGGTTGGTGCGCGTGTTTTTAGCAAGATTGATTTGAGATCGGGATATCACAAGATTCGTGTGAAAGAAGAGGATATTCAAAAGACGGCCTTTAGGACACAGTATGGCCATTATGAATATTCCGTGATGCCATTCGGGGTTTCTAATGCGCCGGGTGTGTTTATGGAATACATGAATCGTAGTTTTCATGAACAGTTAGATCGTTTTGTGGCTGTGTTCATCGACGATATTTTGATTTACTCTGAGTCTCAAGAGGAACATGAAGAGCATTTGAGGATTGTGTTACAAATTTTGAAAGAGAAACAATTGTATGCTAAGTTGTCGAAATGTGAATTTTGGTTGTCGAAAGTAAGTTTTCTTGGACATGTTATTTCCGGTAGTGGTATTAGTGTTGATCCATGCAAGATTGATGCGGTGATGCAATGGGAGGCTCCTAGATCGGTTACGGAGATTCGAAGCTTTTTAGGCTTGGAGGGTTATTATCGGAGGTTTATTGAGGGATTTTCGAAGTTGGCACTTCCGTTAACGCAATTGACTTGTAAAGGAAAGGCTTTCATTTGGGATATTCATTGTGAAGAGAGTTTCAATGAGCTAAAAAGAAGGTTGACGACGACTCCGATCTTGATTTTGCCGAATCCGACGGAACCATTTGTTGTGTATTGTGATGCTTCATTGGTTGGTTTAGGTGGTGTTTTGATGCAAGATGGAAAAGTTGTGGCTTATGCTTCAAGACAATTGAGAGTGCATGAAAAGAATTATCCTACACATGACTTGGAGTTAGCGACCGTGGTGTTTGTTTTGAAAACTTGGAGGCACTATCTTTATGGCGCAAGATTTGAAGTTTTTAGTGATCACAAGAGCTTGAAATATTTATTTGATCAAAAAGAATTGAACATGAGACAAAGAAGGTGGTTAGAGCTTTTGAAGGATTATGATTTTGGTTTGAATTACCATCCGGGTAAGGCAAACGTGGTGGCCGATGCTTTGAGTCGGAAGTCGTTACATATGTCTGCATTGATGATGAGAGAATGGGAACTTTTGGAGAATTTTAGAGACTTGAGTTTGGTTTGTGAAATGACGCCGAGAAGTGTGAGACTTGGTATGCTACATGTTACGAATGATTTTCTTGCAACCGTATGTGAAAAGCAAAAGTTGGATTTGAAGTTCATTGATTTGATGATGAATGAGAATGAGGATTTCAAGGTTGATAATTTTGGAGTTTTGAGATTCCGTGGTCGTATTTGTATTCCCGATGATGCGGAGTTGAAAAAGATGATATTGGAAGAAGGACACCAAAGTAACTTAAGTATTCATCCGGGAGCGAATAAAATGTATCAAGATTTGAAGAAAATCTTTTGGTGGTCCGGATTAAAGAGGGATGTGGCTCAATTTGTGTATGCGTGCTTAACTTGTCAAAAGTCTAAGGTGGAACATCAAAAGCCTAGTGGATTGATGCAACCATTGGACATTTCGGAGTGGAAATGGGATAGTATATCGATGGATTTTGTTACGGGATTTCCGAATACGCAAAGAGGTCATAATGCTATTTGGGTAATCGTTGATAGGCTTACTAAATCTGCTCACTTCATTCCAATTGATATTAGTTATCCTTTGGAGAAGTTAGCCGAGATTTATGTTCTTGCGGTTGTGAAGTTACATGGAGTTCCTAAGAGTATTGTATCGGATAGAGATCCTAGATTCACATCGAGGTTTTGGGAGAGTTTACAAAAGGCTTTGGGTTCTAAGCTAAGATTGAGTCCGGCTTATCATCCGCAAACGGATGGTCAAACCGAGAGGACAATTCAATCGTTGGAGGATTTATTGCATGCTTGTGTGCTCGAGCAAGGTGGTGCTTGGGATAGTTATTTGGCGTTGATTGAGTTCACCTACAATAATAATTTTCATTCAAGTATATGTATGGCACCATTTGAGGCTTTGTATGGTCGGAGATGTCGAACACCTTTGTGTTGGCATGAAACCGGTGAGAGGACGATAGTTGAACCGGAGATGGTACAACAAACGACGGAGAAAGTGAAGTTTATTCGGGAGAAGATGAAAGCTTCTCAAAGTAGACAAAAGAGCTATCATGACAAGAGAAGGAAAGATCTTGAGTTTCAAGAAGGCGACCATGTGTTTTTGAGAGTTACGCCGGTTACGGGTGTGGGTCGTGCTTTGAAGTCGAAGAAGTTGACTTCTCGTTTTATTGGTCCGTATCAGATTTCTGCACGAGTTGGTGTTGTGGCTTACTGTGTGGCGTTTCCTCCGAATCTTTCGAATTTGCATGATGTATTCCATGTTTCGCAACTTCGGAAGTATGTTCCGGATCCGTCACATGTTATTCCTATGGACGAGGTTGAAGTGAGAGATAACCTTACGGTTGAAGCTTTACCGATTAGGATTTTGGACCGTGAAGTTAATAAGCTAAGAGGCAAGGATATTGCGCTTGTGAAAGTAGCGTGGGGAGGCGCTGCGGAAGGCAATATGACTTGGGAACTAGAGAGTGGGATGCGAGAGTCGTATCCGGAGTTGTTTGAATCAGGTAATATTTTCGAGGACGAAAATTTCTAAAGTAGGGGAGAGTTGTAACGCCCCGATTCCGATAATTCCCATTTTGTTGAGTCTTTTATTTAAATTGATTGATAAATTATTTTATTTGTGAAATTGGTGTGTTAATATGCTATGTTGACATGTTATGATATTTTACCGTTTTTGAGAGTTTTCGGGGAAATTAGAATAGAGGGTATTTTGGACATTTCTCAATTATTGATAAGTTAGAAATTTAGTGGAAATAGAATTATGTGAGAAATTTAGTAAAATTGGTAGAAAAGTGATTAAGTGTAGAATTATGTGAGAAAATGAATTAATTGAATTTGAGTAGAAAATAAGAAAAGAAAATGAGAAAAAAAGAAAGCAGGAAAAGAAATAGAAAAGAAAAAGAGATAAGAAGAAGAAATAGGAGAGAAATAGAAAGAAAAGAGAAATAGAGAGAAAAGGAGAGAAAGAAAGAGGAAGAAGAGAAAAGAGAAGAAAAAGAGGAAAAGCTTGGAAATCTTCAAAACAAATTCTAGGAATCGATTTAATCGGGTAAGGGTGTGAAATCTTATTATCTCATCAATGTATATCATTATGTATGTGTTTGCTTGAATGTTTTCTTGTTTTCCATAGCTTGAGTTCTAGGTTGAAATTGAGATTTTTGTGAGGAATCGATGTTTTTACGGACGAAAGTCGGAATAGATTGCGTAGTTGTGTCGGGTAATGTTAGGTCGTGATCGAGTATGCTTGTTTTATCGAGTTTGGTTGATTTTGTAAGGTTTTGCATTTTTGGAGATTTGAGGGTTTAAGATTCGGAGTGAAATCGAAAGTCGTAGAATTCACGTTTGATGGTTCCAAATCATCACTATATGTTTGGTATGAATGAGTATGTGTTTGTTTCGAAAAAAATAATTGAATCGGTCGGATTTTCGGAAAACTTCAGAAATTCATAACTGTTGAACCGTAAGTCGGTTTTGACCCCCGTTCGAAGCGTTGGAAAGCTAACGAGATGTTCTTTCTAGGAAAAATGGTTTTGAGGGCTGTACATGGTTCAATTATAGCATAAAATTGAAACCGTATCGTTGCGTTGATTTTTACCGTCGTGAATGTGTGCGATTGAGGAGTTATCGTGCAATATGCTTTTGTAATATAACGTATAGCTTGTATGTGCTGTTATACGATGTGTTGTGGGTAGCCTTATGGTGTGAATCCTAGATTGTGGAATTTATTGTGAATTGTGGCCTTTTGGCAAATAAATGCATTGTTTAAATTAAATGTAAATGCATGTTAATTGTGAAGGAGTTCGTTGCCGTTTAGGTGGTAAAGCGATGCTCGTTGCCGTTTGGCGTAATTGATGTGAATGTATATAGATTGTATGTGATAGTATGAGATGAATGCATGAATATATTGTGAATATGTATGCATTTCAAGAGTGTCTTGAGTCATTTTGTATGTGAAGCATAATGATGTACATTCTTGTGTTGTGGGATTCTAATGAGAATCCGTTGTAACGTCGTGTGCCTATGTGAGGTGTGAGCGATGATTACAAACGATTGTGTGCCTAGGTGAGGTGTGAGCAATCGGATTGTGTGCCTATGTGAGGTGTGAGCAATCCATAAACATTGTGTGCCTATGTGAGGTGTGAGCAATGGGTGAACATCGTAGGCCCGACGGGGAGTTACATTGGTAACGAGCGATGGTTCCAATAAGTTCCTGAGTGAACTTGAGATGATTGAGTCGGTACCGCATTGCATTTGCATAGAGTCGTGAGTCGGTCTCTATGATTTGCATTTATCATCTTCATAATTTTGCATTGATGAATAAACATAAATATGTATGTTTATGTGGAATGATAAGAATTGTGAAAGTATGCATGATGAATATGCTTGGTTTTGTATATATATACCTTGTGATGTATATGAGTGAATTGTGATGAATTGTGGTGAGAATGTGGAATATGTGTATTTTTATGCTAAGATATATGATTATATGCATTGTTATTATGATAATATTTCTCACCCTTCTACTGTTTTATGATGCTCTATGAGGCATTGCAGAGTAGGTGCTGGTGGTCTTTTAGTGAAGCGTGTCTTCATTCTTTTGGTCGGTCGGCTCTGATATGTAGCACCGGGTAGCTAGGTTGATTATGATTCTTTTGTGATACATTTGTACATGTATCTTGTTGATGAATGTTTATGTAAACATGAATTATGTTGGTGAATAATACTTGATGATATATATATATATATATGTATATATGTTTGATGTTATTCAATGTTTAGATTTTCCGCTTTTATTCTAAATATTGAGATGTGGGTGTAAGGACTAAGTTCCTCTGTTGCAAAGTACCCCACTGTTGCATATCAATTGTTGAGCAGGTGTTGAATGTTTTAATTTCATGTATAATGTGACATACCTCTTTTATACTATGTTTATAATTATACTCTGACGGAATTTTTAATATGTTCCTAAATGATTATGTGATTATTTGGGGGTATAGAAAGGGGGTGTTAGACAAATTCAAGTCCGTTGTTGTCACAAGTTTACAAGATCAAGTTTAAAGTCGCTGCGTCTACTCATTTCAATTTCAAGTCCTCAAGTTACATCCATTTCTAAGGCATTACAAGATTTAAATCCATTCATGTTCAAGATTGTTTACAAATTATATTCAAAAGGATGCAATGAGGGATCCATGGTTGCGTAATGGAATTTTCATATGAATAAGGAAGAACACCTTTGATTCCCTCACACTATGCTTAACTGCTTCATCGATCATTGTTCAACTTTCTACTAATAGAATCCATCCTATTGTTTTCTATGAAGAAGTTGGTAAAACCTTCTGTCACGTGGATCATCATACGTGCTGCTAAGGCGGCAATTATTTCTGTCGGCAAGAAATCATAAATCAATGACACAAAGATCTCTTGGTTGCGCCGTGTCAACATCCTCTATTTGTTTGGTTAATTATTCATGTGCAGTATTTTAATATAGCAACAAGTTGTGTTATAGGACGTCAAGCTCACTTTTAAACCTCACCAATACACCCTCCTTTATATATAACAATGCAAAGTTCAAGAAGTCAATGTCTTTCCCACTTTTAAATTCATGTTCCATCAAAGGTTACAAAGGATCCACACATAGTTCCATGGTTACAAATGTTATACCAGAATAAAATCAGATGAATGATATGACTACTTTTTTACAAGAACAATCCTAAGTAGCCCAATCTTGAGAAGCTCTATGCCAATACCAAATTCCTTGCCACTCACTCCATGCTAGGTCCAGAATTTTGCTCACTAAGTCCGCTCCGTATCTAGACAAGGACAATGTTATTGCATAAGGGCGGAAAGTAGTAGCATGTTAGTTGACATAATGCATACCGGGAAACCGACGCCGCGAATTCAGAGTGTCAATGACCAGCATCGCAGAAAGATAATTAGAAGTATGCCTTCAGGTTCCTAACGATCCATCGATCGAAGTCTTTGTACTAGGAGCCCCAGTGCGATCTATATAATATTATTGAAATAGGAAATCAGTGAGTTTATTTCCATGATGACAGGGCAGTCTTTTTTTAAGATATCAATCAAGAGATGTATGGATATTACTAACCAAGTAGGAAGTCGCGATTCGTGTGATACGCACCATGATAACTCTGTTCCCATTTGGTCAAATTCCTACTCGCCCTTCTTGTTATGGTGTGGCATAAGGCAGGCTAGCCAAGGAATTCACATCACAATTTCAAGAATGAAAGCTCATATTACCAGGCAATGCTATCAGCAACAAATACATGTGCTGCCATTCGCCACGAGGTACTTTGAGCTAGAATTTGAAAAAGAACAAGACTTATTTGGATGTTTGAACCTGGAAAAAGAAAGTAGATTTAAACAAAATAGACATAAGTTTCGTATTCAGTCGAATTCAACAAAGTTTTCTGAGTGTTTAAATTAAACCAAACTAATTCGTCATCATTTTTCCTGAAAAATATATCGCCGTTCTTGCCAGCTCCAATAGGATTCTCAACACCAGACAACGGGCCCACAACAAATAGTTTTATCGATGACTCCTTCACTCCAACTTCACCTAATTCATAACCAGAAATTCGACCAAATTCATAAAAACATTCACAAACCATACACAAGCAGAGCCACAGAACCATCAATCCATACCATTTTTCAGAAAGATTCATATACATATCAGAGGACTTCACCACACACACAACATAAAGAAGAGAAAGAGAGGAATTTTCAACTTATCTGTGAGAAGCCTTTCACCAACGACCACCTCACCCCGCCATCGCTGCAAGCCTCTCCCTTTTCGCTCCATTGCTTTCGTTTTTCTTATTTTGCCCTTATTTGTGACATGTAATATGTAAATCGTGAAATCATAGTGAAATTGGGGTATTGGACTTGCTGGGATTAGGGTTATTGTTTATTGATCGAGAGAGACGAGAGAGTGGCGGCGCAAATTAGGGTTCCAAGAACCCTATTTTTGTTTGAGAGAAGGCTGAGAGAGAGAGAAGCATTGCGCTTTGTTTAGTTTATTTTCTGAGTTTTTTTGGTTCCATAATCGTGTACACACGCACACATGCCACATCTCGTGCACCCTTCGTTTTGTCCATTGGATCACGCCCTGCTTGCATCATAAGGTTGAGGTTTGAGGGTCCACGGTGGACCCTCTCTCCCTTGCAGGTACCTGATCACTCCGTTTTGTTTAATCAAATCCTCTTACTTTAATTTAACTTTTATTAAAATAATTTCATATTGTTTTTTCTAAAATAACTAAAATTTGGTTTTTTTAAAAACTTAGCCAATCCTCTTGTAAAAATAAATATGTAGAACTTTTTATTATAACCTTTTTAAAATATAACCTTTTATTTAAAATGTCACTCTTCTTTTTCTTATAATAAAATATAACTTTTAAAAAATAGTAAAATAGTTTTTGATAAAACCTTTTTCTATTAAAATATTAAAATTAATCCTTTTTTTAATTAATAAGATAAAAAACTCTAATAAAACTTTTCTCTCTTTTCTTTAAAAATAATAATAACTTTAATATAATAACTTTTAAAATAAAGAAAATATAATAAACCTAAGATTCTCCTTTTAAAATTATCAACTTCTTAATTTGATCCTTAGTAAACTCTCACCGTGCACTTAATCCTACGCTTGTGCGACATAGGTTTAGAACTTATGCTTGATATTATGCCTTACTTGTGCCTTTGTTTGTCTATCATTATATGTGATGTATGCATGCTTTGATTGTTCCAAACCCTTTCAAAATATAAAAATCTCGATCCAACGTCGAGCCATTTTCCACCTATGTAAGTCGATCGCCTTTGGGCATCGCCATCAACCTTTGGTCACTAGACACAAGACTAGCATCACTTTGCTAGCACTCTCGTTAATTCTTTAATAATCGATTGCATTAATATGCAAGGGAAAATCCCATGCATGATAATCAACTATTGTGCATTGTGCATTTCATTTGCATCATACCTCCCTATAGCTTTTATACCCTTAAGATAAGTTTATTAGACAACTTTAGGATAGATTTCCTAAGTTAGTCCCCCCTCAAATCTTGATTTTTATGATCAAACTTTAGCTCACCTAATTCTCCACACAAGAATGTTAGATGTGAATCATCTCAAGGAACAGACATACAATCCCATACCCCACAAATACAAACAAGTTTAAAAAAAACTGTGGTGGTTTCTTAAGATGATGGCTCATCTTCTCTCCTAAACTTTAAACAAACTTTAGTATCCCTCAGAGAGGAACTACAAGTGCTCTGATTCCACTCCCAACAGGATATGTAGGCACAAGATGCGATATCTTGTCGAGCACACCTAGGAATAAAATTTTAGGTCTCCCTACCCCTTACCCGTAGCAAACAATTAACAAATAACATATGTAAAAAAGAGGTTCCTGTAGAGTACTACAGATATCTAGGGTGCTAACACCTTCCCTAGGTATAATCAACCCCCGAACTTTAGAATCTTAGTTTGCATTTGCATTGCATTGTGGGTAATTCGATATTTCTCCCTTCCCTTGGATAAATCAAAGACGGTGGTGAAATAAAAGAAATGCGATCCAAGTTAATATAATAGCTTGGTATCCAATTCTCACCGCGACAACCATCACTCAAGCTACAAAGGTTTCTTAGGCCTCAAGGCATCCTAATATGTCTATCACTTCATCAAATGATGGAAATTGGCAAGAGGTTTGAAGAGGATCACCTCCTCCTATCTTGTAGTCATCAATCTAGGGTTTTGGATATTTGGGTATGTGACACCCTTATGAACAAGAATTTGGAAGTTTCATCATCATTTTGTCTCACACATCATCTTTGTTTAAAGGATTCTACATCATGATCAGAGGAATTAGGGTTTTGAAGATGTGCATTCATTTCATATATTGTGAGGACCAAAATTAGGGTTTGTGATAAAATCAGTTTATTTCCGGTTCTTTGAGCAAGACTTGATTCCATGGCCTCCTGTATGTTCTCAAGTGTTTCAACACTTAGAAATTTTTCTAAGTGCTAAAATTCAGTTTGGTGTACCAATGTTCTAACTAATTTTTGAAGGACTTCCAAGCTTCATCTTGAACTCAAGTCCAAACGAAAATTGTAGAGGGAAATCCCACCTTTCCAAAGAGTACAACATTGCCTCATTTGGTTCATTATTGTGCAAGTTATGATGCTCACAATGTCAAGGTTTTCATACTAATATTTGGTTCCATAACTTGTTTTTCTTGGACAGTTTCAAGGGCACGTTTTCATGGCATGTTTTCACCTTAATCTAAGCTTCATTTCAAGATCACTCCAACATGAAATTTGTTTATTGATTCCCTAGTTTCTTTGGAGCACAAAAAGGGCAAGGTTTGGTGTTGAATGCATCAAGTTATAATTGATGGAAATAGTGGGTATAACTTTGGTTGTGGTAGGTCATTTTGAAATGTATTGGAAGCATGACATTGTTACTTTGCCATATGCATTGCACCACTTTCCTTTGTGCTTAAATGTTACCACAAATGACTCAGCAAGACCATGCGCATCCCATGCATCATGTGTGATTTTGTTTGCCATATTTGAAAAAAATAAAAGAGGTACAATCTGACTTTATTCACTCCCTCTCAAGTGCCAATTCCTCACACCTCATTCCACTCCCAAAAACTCACACAAAACCACCACTACATTGTCAAACCAGTGCACTCTTCACTCTCTCTAATTTTTCAAAATTTCAAAACCAATTTCATAACAAATTTGTCAATCACTTTTACACAATTAACCTCACTCAATTCACCCTATAAAACCCTCACAAACCCTAACACGTGAGAGGCAGCTCATTGTACATCATTCTCAGATCAAAATCTTCCACTCTCTCTCAAGAAATTCAGAAACGAGATCTGCTCATTTCCTTCAAGTTTCCTCGGATTCCTTGCTTGATTCATCTTCACTGAGGGTTATTAAGGAGCTCATGATCTTTTTCTTTTCATTTTTCTCAAGATTCAACGTGCAGTAGACACTCTCCACTAGGTATTTTTCTTCAACACGGTTCTCTCATTTTAGGTGTGTTATAGAATCATTTTGGCTGCATCTGAAGTCCTACACTAGTGTAGGCCATGTTTGCATCATTGTTGTGCTGATTTGAATGAGTTTAAGTTTGTGTATCTAAAATTCGTGCTTGGTTTTCATGACATTGGAGTGTTTATTTTTGAAAACAAATGCCATATTCTTGATCAGCGTGGAAAATCGTGTTAGAAGATGTCCAGGTTTTGTGTTTTGGTGATGCTTTGATTTTTCTCTGGTGGAGAGTCGCCTGAGAAGACCACCGGAGCCCTAGCCCCAGTGTCTGAGGCGATGTGATGACTTGGCTCGTGGATTCTTTGACCGTGTGAGGTGTTGCTTGCGTGGCATAGGTTTGAAGACGTTGACTCCACCTCATTAAGTGAAATGGTGTGTTTCGCTTGAGGTTTGTTGTTGTTGGGTGATGTTTTTTGTCACGGGCCTGATATTTCTACTCACACCACCCCTGATTTGGCCCTTTGGCGCATTAAACTGTTTGTTAGTTCATTGGATTTTTGCTTATGCACCCCCCATGCCATGTTCTTCATATTTCCTTTTATTTTCTTTTTTTGTTCATTTCATTTTTGTTTTAATTTTTCCAAGCATGATAAAAATTGTCAAAAATATGTTCCTGATTTTTTGGCATGTTGAGATATTTTTCATGATTTTTATTTTATTTTTCCATTTATTTTCATATTTCATTTTGCTTTAATTTGTAAAGTGGTTTTCCATTGTGAGCTTTAGCTAGGGTTGGATTGTTAGATGACTTCACCATGCCTTCTTGAGCTGATTTTTTACCATGTCTTGATACTTGGATTAGGAATGTTTGAATGTCATGTTTCTGCCTTGGTGATTAATTTTTGATTGTTTTCCATGTGGGTTTTGATGCTCCTCGATTGTTGCTCGATTAGCTTGATATGTGTGATGTTTTGATCCTTTTGGTGATGCAATTTTGTGATTCTTGTTAAGATATTTTGTACATTCATTCTTGATAGATATAACATGAGTTTGAGTATTTATTTGGATTTTTATAAGGCATGCTTCTATTTTTGGTTGATGCTTACTCGTGGCTTCAACATTGAATGAAATGTTTTTGATACTTGACATAGTTTGAATCTTTTTGATCACTTGTGCTTAAGTGAAGCTTGAAATGATTATTTGATGTGATCATGTACTATTTTGGCTTGTTTGTGGCTTTGGAATCATTCCCATTTGATCATTTTCCTGTTTGTGGTTGATTTTCCAAGTTGACTATGTTTTGGCCTTACTCCTTTGTTGTTTTTGAACTAGTTTCTTTGTGATGCCTTCTCATATGATCTAATGAATGCTTGGGGACTCTTGTTTGCTTTGAATAACATGTGTAAGGTTCTGATCCTCTTGATATGATGTCCATTGTATGACCTTTTCTCACTTCTTGCCTCACATGATCTTTTGTTGCTTGTATGAATGACTTAAGTGAATGTTTGTCTAGTTTTGATGCATGTTTTGGAGTTGATCCTTGATGTTTCTTCTTGCCATTCATGAGTTGATGTTTGGATTGATATACATGACTATCCTACTGTCTTGCTTGGATTCATGCCATAATCTCACATGTTTTTCCTTTTGAGATGTGCCTTACATGATCTTTTTGTGAACAAATGTTTGTTTGTGGTTAAGATGCATGCCTTGAACTCTCTTGCTCTTCCTTTGATCATTAACATGAGATGAATGTGACATGACATGCTTGCTGCCCTATCTTGTTTCTCATATCATTTGACCTCACTTCACTTTGTTTGATGATTGATAATACTTCTTGTTTGGTTTTAAGTCATTGGTGTGTTCATTAGTGCTTTGCTTTGCCTAATTGTTTTGACTTCCATTCTTGAAGTTTGATTTGAAGTGTATACATTTGATGTTGGTGCGGGTCTTGAATGATTAGATATGATGATTTCATTGCTCATTACTTGTGTTCATCTTATCTCTTGAGTTACTTAATGTTGCATTTTCTCCTTCATCTCTTACTTCTTTCTTCTCCCTTAAATCATGAGACTTGTTTAAGTCTTAGATTTGCTTTTGTTTGTGATTGATTAGAGTAATGTTTACTTGTGTTTCTTCACATGATCCCTTAGGATTCCTATCTCGACTTAATTTCCGATTAAGTTTGAGGTAGAAGAGACATTAGGCTTTCAATCCATGTATGCTAACATTAGGTAGAATTTCCCTTCTTACCTCAATATAGGGCCACCATTGCATGATAACTTCTAGGATGGAGTTCCTTTTTTTTTCTTTTCAACCTTTGAGTCTTCTCTTCTCATCTCAAAACAAGTTCAAAACACTTAATAAATACAACGAGTGTTGTGCGCCACGAGCCTTAAGTACATGGGAAATGAAGAATGGGGGGTCTCCCTTCATCTTTCTGGAGTGTTTAGCATACATCCCATTAGGGGCGACCATGCGACGCATTCGCTCCTATGTCATAGATTTTAGTGCAATGCAATCAAGATAAATTTTTAAAATATATTAATTTTTAAAATAACAATTTAAATAAATAATATTTATACGAACATAAATTAAAAATAAATTAATAGATAAATGCCACATCCTATCCCTTATTCAATCTCTGCCATGTAATCAAGATAAATGCCACATAGACTATTTCTCAATGCCACATAACCAATTGCATGATACACGGTCACCCAAACAAGGGATAGAGTGTGGTAAAAATGTATTCTTTGTTTTATAAGGGAGTGTTAAAAAAAAATTACTTTAGAGGGGGCAAAACCAAATCTCGCCCGAATGACAGGGGGATCGTATAATTAACCCTAAAAATTTTTGGATGTATGAATCTATTTTGTTATGTGTCATAAGTCTAATGATATAATTCACTGCAAATTAAAATAATGGTGATGTAATTTAATCGGTAAATTTCTGGCCCTCAGAGCTAATGATCTTCTTTGGTTTCTAGTGGGTTCCCAGTTACTGTCTAATGTATGTTCTAATATTTTTATTTATTATGTCAATCGATTGTTTTGCTTCACAAATTCTGTTTATTTCAATTGCATTATGAATTCGAACATTGTGAAAGCCGTTGCTTTTGGTTAACTTTCCTATCAAAGTATATTGCTGAGTCATATCTTGAAAACTCATTCACAAACAAGAATCCTCAAGTAGTTGTATTATGAGAATGAAATTTATTTCAAGTGTGATTTTTACGCGAGAGTAAAGTGTGATCTCATGCAATTCAAATTCTATATATTCAAGCATCTTATGATTTTGCTCCTTTTTGTGATGAGAAATCACACTTTACTCTTCTATGTGAAAATCACACAAGAGATGATCTATTCACTATGATGAAAAGAATGATCATTTGAGCGGTAATGGTAACATGAGGAGACGTTTACAAATTCGTATTAAATAATCCAATCATTATTATGAATGTATCATTTGTTTAGATAGAACTTTTATTCAAACTTTCAGTTTTAGCCATAAACTCTCATTTTGGAGAACTACAAAGAGGGCTGTAAACTAAGCAGAAGTACAAAATATATTACATACTTTAGCCACAAACATCTCAAAGGCCAAACCCTATTATCACTAAAACCGAGAGCACCATGATTAATTGTTTTTCTTAAATATATACAACCTATTCTCTTGGTTTTGTTAAACATCAAGATAATAGATGTATCAGGAACCTTATTTCGAATCTTAATTACTGCATTTTTTATTTTTTAATAGGTTTAGGGATCAAGCGTTACGTTTTTTCAGTTGGGGCCTTTCCTTTTTTTTTTATACATTTTTTAATTACAAAATTAATAGTTGTTGGATGATAAAAAAATAGCGACGCTAAAAGAAAATTAAATTAATTGTTTACAATTAAAAATATTGATTGTTGATAAATTATTTGCTTAAATCTTCCATTGCTTCAAATGCTCTTATTTTTTTATTAATTTCTTTTTTTAATTTTAAATTTGTCTTTTCTGTCAGTTATTTGGCTTAACCGAGGGGTAATATCATTTGCAAGAATTTCTTATAGCATGATACTACTTTATTTATTTTTATTTTATATTAATCTATTCCGTCAGTTGTCCCTTATCCCCTCCCCGATTTGAAAGTTCTTTTGCATGAATATTTTACAAACTAGACTATACATTTTCATATACATATCAACACTACTTGTTTCATCATCATTCTCTTAAAAACTATCCTAGGCGATTTTCTTCTTCATCAAAATAGTCTAAACTCAGATTTCATCATCTCTTCCAACATCAACTCGAACATTAAGTCTTCGAACCTAACTCGAACAAAGCCTTGTCATCATGTTTTCGGTACGTAACTCACACTACCCTCTTAGAAATGTTAGGTTTGTTTTTGGGAATAGCTTATTGCTTATATATTATGTTTAGAGAGGTTATTCTGATTATGTTGATAAAAATGTTGTTTTTTTTAAGAGTGTTAGTTTGAGAAAATGGTGACGCTAATCACTAAAATGTTGATAAAAATGTTATTCATCTTGAATAGTGTTAATTTTAGAAAATGGTGCCATTGGCTACATAAATTTTTATAGAAGTCTTGTTTTTTTAATAGTTTTAGTTTGGGAAAATAAAGTCATTGACCATTGAAATGTTGATGGAAATGTTTTCTTTTTTGAAATGTTATTTTTCTTGAATAATGTTAGTTTGAGAATATATAGAACTCTACTTATCTAAATAGTGATATTGTTGAATGTATGTTTTTAAGCAATTGTTACACTTGATGTACAATAACCTATTTTTTGTTTATTGTTATTTTTCTCGATCCTTGTTATAAGTTTGACAGGGATAGTTTTTTTTTTTAAAGAACTACTAGTATAGTAAAATGTTTATGTTGCTGGTTTTGTTTCAAGCTAAATGTTCTTAGGATGTGTACAATGAATATATGTAGTTCATACACATTAGGTGTTATAATAGAGATCTATTGATTAGTGTTGTTTTTAAGTAGTATAGTTCTTGTTTACACAGAGATAGGTAATTTGACCAACACCTCTCATACTACTTTTACTAAGATGAAAAGTGATATTTTTTACTATATAAGCAAAAGTATCTATCGTTCACTACATAACAATCGTTTCTCTCATATGAAAAGCCTAACATATTTCACTCTTCTCTCTCATAACATAACCCTAACATCCATGTCACTCTTTAAACTTTCTTAAACCTTCAGATTCGTCTTCACCAATCGATATGATACTCTTTAATCATATTTCAGGTTCGTTCATTAAACTTATGCTTTGATTTCGTTTACATTTCTTGTTAAAAATGGGTTCTCATTGTTTTATTTGGTGAATTTTCTCATTTTTTCAGATTCGTCTTCACCACCTTAACAAAGCGTATATTTTGGCTATGATACATATGATTTGTGTAGCTATGAAGAAAAATATAAGAAGTATGAAGCTATTTTGTTAACTTCATTCACCTTTTTCTTCTTCTTCATAACTTCATAAACTAGATGAAAATCATAATTTGTTCCAGATCCACGATTAGTTAAAAAAAATGTGCATTCTTTAAACATTAAATTATATCTTGTGTTATTGTATGTTGTTGTATGTTGTTGTTGTATGTTGCTATTGATGTTCTTGAATCTTATTTTGTTGTATGGTTTTGTGTTGTTAAAAAATGTTATTGTATGTTGTTGTTGTTGATTAATGTTTTAAGAAAAAGAATAAAACATTGCTAATTCACAAGAAAGAAACTTCTTGTGACTTAGCAATGTTTTGTTCTTTAAATTCTTAAAACATTACATAATATGTTATGTTGTTGTATGTTGTTGTATGCAGTTGAATTTATTATATGCTATGTAGATTGTTTGTTTCACTAACCCTTCACTAAAAATACATTTCATTTAAATTGACAAAGAAACTTATAATCTGAAAATTAAGTTGTATTTGAAAATCAACTTATATCAATCAATGTTTTCTGAATTGCATCCGTTTCATCGATCATCTCACGCTGTTTAACATATAGAATATGGGTCAATGACCTAAGTCCTTCATCACATCCATATCTTCTCTTATAATATCAATAAAATGTTATTATTCAAATTAAACTATAAGAGAATATGTGGATGTGATGAAGGACTTAGGTCATTGAACCACATTCTATATGTTAAACAGCGTGAGATAAATGATCATAAGACTGTGATTCTAAGTAGCACATATATAACCACACCCTATGTAACAACGACAGGTCACGCATGATGTTATCCCTTTTTCAACCATTGTTGTATATGTTTTCCGTAGTAGTGCAAAATAATTTTATTCATGGGAAAAAGAATTTCACATCGGACCGCTTTACCATGCGTAAGTATATATGATTTTTTGTTTTCTTTTCTAAATCAATTTTATACACAATATTATTTATTCTGGATGTTTTATATAGTACACATTAGCAACTAGTTATTATATGTCCCAAGCAAAATAATGTAATTATGCTATGCTCGTTACACTATGAGCTTCGATTCAGTGATGCTAGACATTTTGAGCGCATAAGTTATATTATTTGTAATACTCAAAATTTACCTTTAGTTTTAAATAGTTTTTATTCATGTTTATCTTTTACCAATATGTTGAGCTATGGAGGGATACCATTTAATGCATCATAGAAAAAAGGTAAAACACCAAAGTTCTTTACCCCAAAAGTAAGTATTATTTGTACTTTTTGACATTCATTTATTTTCGTTGTATTACTTATGCTTTGCGTGTGGATACTATGTTACGAAATATATGTTTTATATTGTTGCTAAAGGCATTAATAATTCATGGGTTAAAGCTTTAATACACATGTAATTTTTTATAGATGTTAAGTCAATGTAGTTCTTGTTAGCTAGTAAGAGGTTTATGTTTAGATTTTGTTGAAAAATTGTAGGTTTTAACAACCCAACACGATTTCCACAAGAAGATATAGATGACATCCGATCATGTTGGGCCAGTGGCTTTCTATCTTTTTATGAATCTCAACAACACTTTCTTTTTTTGTTGTTGTTGTTGTTGTCATAGACATTGTGTATAGGTTTTCTGTTACACGTGTATTCGGTTTTGTCATTATGGTTATGTTTTAATATATGTATATAGATTCTGTTGGTGTACTATTTTGGATATGTGTACATTTGGTTTTGTAAACAAAATAATTTGGTACACTGTATTTGATTTTCTGTTACACGTGTATTTGATTTTGAAAATACATTTGGTTATGTTCTACTATAAAATAAAATGTTCTGATCTGTCACAAAATTTGTATATAGTTTCTGTCTAAAAAAATACATGTCAAATTAAAATTTAAAACAGAATATAAGTGTAAAAAAATATGTTTTACCCCTCAGTTATTAAATCAAACCGAAGTAAATACATACTTTTCCCCTGGAATAATAACAGACTCCGAGATTTATGTGGCACACACTTTTTAGTTTTAGAAATATAAAATTGTTGTTGTTGGGATAGAACTAATGACTAATGCAGTTTCCTCCCATTGGATATATATCCGAGGGAAAAAGTAGCGAGTTTCCATGACGCTCTTCGTTACGTCTCATGTGAAATCGAGGTAAATTCATTTTCCAACCGAGGTTAAATATGGTTTTTCTAGTAGTGATCACTCAAATGAGTTATCATTTCCCTCAATTATCTGATCATGCATCAACTATAGATATATTTTTCACTTCATCTAAGGAATTCCACAATATACATAATCATTAATGGATCACTAAGGTCTTTGTTTTTTATTATAACATGGTTGAGCTATAAGAATCTGGATTTTTTTGGGATTCAAATGTGCCTATCAAATAAGAGAGTAATATTTGATATTTTCTTTTTGGTTTTCATAAGTTCTATTTTTCTTTTCCACTTTTGGCACTTCTTCTTTTAATGTTTTTTTTTGTAAGCTTTGTGTTGCGGTGAAAATCGGATAACAAGATATTAATTAACTTGCATCAGTTTCTTTTACAACCGACTTTGATTTATCCAAAGGAAAGGTTCAAGATCGTTAGAAAAACCTAAAGGGGAAAGATCTAAGGTTCGGGGGTTGGTTACGCCTAGGGAAGGTATTAGCACCCTAAACGTCCGTAGTACTCTACGGGAACCTCTTGTTAATGTTATCTTATGTTTGCTAAAGGTTCTATGCTAAAGGCTTGAGAACCCTAGGGGTTAGTACCTAAGTATACTCGACAAAGCATCGCACTTTGCGCCTACGTATCCTCGGGAATAGAATCAGAGTATGCGTAGTTCTACTTCTACTGAATGATTGACTGTGGTCAATATTCAGAGGGGAAATGAGTACAAGCTCATTGTAGAGTTTAGGAACTCTCTAGATCTAGTTGAAATGGACCTATGTTGAAGTTTAGTTAGGAGGGGAAAGTGATAAATTCATTATGATGAATACCACTAAGAGTTGAAGAACTCTTTCCTAAAGCTAGTTGGGAGTTCTATGGCCCTTGATGAGGCCAAGAAACAAAGTTTCTTCCTAAGAGGTTATTTAGGTTAAGATGGGGGATCAATGACTTTAAGAGTCAATGTTATTAAACTTTCCTTTGGAATAAGGGGAAAATCAGTTGATAAAAATAAGACATGATATAAGATAAAACAACATAAGCATGAGGATGGCAATATGTTTATGACAAAGATATGAATAGGATGAACGTGATTAAGAGAGTACATCAAATATGCTTCAATCTTTAGGAAGACAAACATATAGAAATGACATACAAGAACAACTCAAAATGTTTCAATCTTTATGAAGACAAACATAGAGAAGTGATATAAATGATGATACTTAAGACAATGATAATATTCATATAGAATCAAACATATGGCCAATCAATCATGGATATATTATCTTAACAATTAAGCAAGTCAATTTAATAACATTTCAAGACCAAGAACGTTCATAAGAGACATGAACACAAATATGAGATAAATAAATAAAAAAGGGGGTCAAAGCAAAGTGAGAATTGATCACATAATGATCAAACACATTAGATGGCATAAAAAAGTAATGAAACAAAAATGAGTAATTAAACTCAAATAAAAATAAAGTCTTAATAAGTTAATTATTTACTAATCTCTTTTTATATAAAAAAAGTCTTAACAAATAAACATGAAGCAAAAAGAAAAGAAAAATAAAAACATTCTAGAAGAAGATAGTAAAAAGTGAAGCTAAATGTTAAGTAAAAAGAAATGCAGTCGTGGGGATTTGAACCCACGCCCCTTTGAACCAAACAATCATGTCATAACCAACTGAGCTATATGCGCGTGCTGCCAAAGGAAAGACGGAAGGCGTATATATTTGAAACCAAGCGAAAATCAGGAAAATAAATAAAAGGACTGGGGCGAGGGGGATTCGAACCCCAGTCCTAAGGGTAGGCAAGGCGTTTGAGTGCAAGTGTGTGACCGTTGGGACGACGTGTTTCATCCGTTCACAACTTGATTCAATTAATATATATATTAAACATGCGTGTGTATTTCAAACAAACCATACAAGCTATCCAATACAAAATCACTCACAATGCTAAAAACCCATGCTAGGCCATTCAACAACAATCACCGCCCAACAAAATGCAGCAGAAGAGAATAAAATAAACTTGCAGTCAAGAAGCTCTATGCATATTAGACAATGGGCAAGGCCTAATCTTAAGGTCCACAAAGTGAGAGCAACACTAACCAATACAACCATGGCGGCAACAGCATGTGATACATCGAAATGGAAAAACAACATGTCCTTGATGCTATAAACACAATATGTAATCTATGACAGCACAGTAAACATAAAGTACACTTCAAATTAAACACGATCCTAGTTAACATCAATTGCTCATACAAGATAAAAGGTATAGGTCCAAGATACTCAAAATCAGACATGATTAGATGAACAGAAGCAGTGATTGCTAATACAAAGCCAAGCATTGTTGCACCCTAACTGAGGAATGAACCATATAAATTGGACCTCATCAATTACATCTTAATCAAAGGAAGCAAGAAAACATCTATCAAACATCATGGATCAAAAGAAATGCAAGTCACTCATTAGCAATGAACAAGCAGTGGTCAGGACAAAACATAAAGAACATTTCAACCCAATGAAAACTGACATACATCCTACTGACCAAGAATCAAACGAACCAGGCATAGAAAATTAGGCAAGACAAGCATGGAAACTTACTGGCAGCATTGTTATCAAATTACAAGTCAGTCTTGACACATGTGACTTACTAACAAGTTAGCAAACCAAATACAATAAATTTTATCACTTCAAACAAAATAACTCAAAGCAAGGGGCATGATGTAGCAGGTTTACAACAACTTGATATCCATAGACCAGGTCCAAAACAGATTGGCATTAGTGAACACATAAATTTTCAGGCACATTCATGATTCAGAAGCATGTCAGATGATGAACTCAAGGTTCAAAAACAAATCTTAAGCATAAAAAAAGGTCAGCATGAATAAAGTAGGATGTCACACAATGAATGCCTTAATAGCTTTAACAAGGTGTTTTCTTATGATGCAGAACATGATACAAAATACAATGTTCCATTAAGATTTGTCAATTTCTTATGATGCTTCAAACATTTGTATTACACTAAGACATTTTAGGCACATATTTAAACATGAGATATGGGTAGATCAAGAGGTGCATGTGCATTACTATGTGGCAGTAGTGTGCTTGGCAACATAGAACAACTAGGGTATGAAAATCCTAAGACTAGACAAGCATGTTAACAATCCATCCATCCATTTGAGTAGTCAAGTTAAGAATTTATACAGACAAATAAACACATAGCAGGCATGGTATCGGTATTTCACACTTCATAGCACAATGATTTAAGGCAAATAGAGATAACAGACCTACTGCTTTCCTTTCATGGCTCCAAAAATAACAAGACATGGCAGTTAGACACTAATTGCAAATGAGAGCAAAGGTTTATGGACAGAACAAATGTTGACAAAGCTGATACACACATATCATGAGTTCATGTACATATTCTTCAATTACTAAACAAATGTTGACAGTAGCATAGCCTAGCAATCCCATACATACAGCAAGATATGAACAGAGGTGTAAATATGTCAATACATCAAGGTGAATCAAAAAAACAATGTTCAGTGTAGGACTTATGTAACCAAGTTAATATCTCAAATCAAAACCAGCCACATGTCTCTAATCAACAAACAAAATACATCAGTTTTAGACTCTTCAAAAGGATAGCATAACAAGTTCAAGCTAGCTTGAGACACACATCCATCCAATTTACCACTTGGAGACATATCACATAATAATTCAAAATTGGTATACATACCCCAACACAAAGTTCAGCATATCCTAAAGACTTAAAGCAGGAGACAACAAATATTAGATTAGCTTAACATGCATACAAATATTAACAGCCAGGTATTGGTGACAGAGGTACACATAAGGTTAAAGTGAGTTGTGTGCAGGTGTGGTAACAAGGAAGTGCATTACAAACAGACTACACCCAAACACATCTCTCTAATAGGTTATCAGTTCGAACAGTCAAACTCAGACATAGGAAATTACCTAGTTCACCCCACATGATTTCAATAACCTATCCAAAGCCATGTATTACAGAGCAATAGACAACACAAAATAATGAACAAACCAAAACATATAGGTGCAGATGTTCAAATTAACCAGGATGCATAACAACATTTCAAACATAACTGAAAGGTAGTAAACCAGTTTATTCTACTTACATCCCATCATTACCAGATTTTGGGCATCTAGCTAACAACTCAATTACATATAACCA
Organism: Lathyrus tuberosus; assembly: GCA_022829125.1. Classification (NCBI taxonomy): domain Eukaryota; kingdom Viridiplantae; phylum Streptophyta; class Magnoliopsida; order Fabales; family Fabaceae; genus Lathyrus; species Lathyrus tuberosus. Next base: position 650,325 of record JALAZF010000274.1, on the reverse strand, counting down.
GGGCCAGCAATGTCCTCTCATAGTGACAATAATAAACGATAATGTAACATCTATCCCATGTGTACAGGATTACCAAACAGGGCTACATACACATGCTATCTATATAGGAAGGATGATTAAAACAGCAAAACACAAGACAAAAGTTTATGATAACGATATTGACATGGTTATGATGATAACATATAATGGAACATGAATGAACAAGTATGACTGAGAAAATGAAGGAAAGAGAAGTTACCAAGTGGAATATGTCCACTGCACCTTCCAATATGCTGAAAACTCTTCTAGCAAGACAAACTCCAAAGCAGCTCCTTTCCTCTCTTGCTCGTGGAACTCAAAAAACTCAAAGACTTAGAATGTTTTGTGAGAGTTGTTGGTTATTTGCACTGAGGCTGGACTCCTTTATATAGGCAGAGTGTTGGGTTGATGAGAGGCATATGGGCCGGGTCAAATCCTCAAGCAACTGGTGGGCATAAGCTGAATCTCCTAAGGTTTCCGTTTAAATTTCAAATTTGGTCCACTTCTGGGAGAGGAATCCGCTGCGACATTTCAGACGTGCAGAATTAAACTCATTACTTGGTGAATGGATTCAGAGCTCTCCCATTGAGGCTGTTAAGAGGGGTACCAAACGGAGCAAAGGTTGGAGGTAGCGTGGGCAGGTTGCAGGTGGTGACAGGTTGAATGCTGAATTCGGCATATCCTCTCTGAACCAATTTCTGCACAATACCAGGATGAGCTCAAAAGGGAAGGTACTTGGAGATTCAAAAATTGGTGAAGCGCGCCAACGTCTTGCAGTTTGAGTAGTTGAATTGGATTGATACAAGCTAACCAGAATCTCCTCCTTATTTACAAAACTTCCGCAAGAACGAAAGAATGAGAAGGAATTGGTTTCCTTTGGCACTCTTGGATGCCACACGTCATGCTCTCGTTGGTGGATAGGAGAGTTGAAAAGTCAACACAACCATACTCATTTCCTATTGGTCCTTGGTTGTGAAAGATAAATCCAATGTTTGGTATTATTTTGTCACGATGGCTTATGGAAATGAAAATCCTTTCTTTAAATTAATTTTAACATGCTAAATGATAATAACTATTAGTAAAATGTTAATTAAAAATAGTAAGCTAAATTAACTAATGCAAAAAAATAAAATGAGATTAATTATAAATTGATAAAGATAGGACAAGTAAAATATAAATAAAATTAAGAAACATATTGAAATTAAACTAAAATAAATACTAAATTAAAATATAGAGAAAAATAAATAAAACATCAACTAGCAGAAAAAATGAGGGTAAAATTTGGGGTGCAACAGTTGCCCCTATTTAAATATCTTCACCTGATGACATGAGAGATGAAGATCCTCATGTAATCAAATGTGAAAGATATTTAAATACAGATGACCGAAAATTTTGCCCTCAGATGCACACACATGTAATGCAGCAAACAGGATGCCAAGAGGATGCAAAAAAAATGCAGACACAACGAGACACCAAGGGACAAACAGGAAGCAAAAATAATCAGAGCTTCACTAGGAAGGACGAAAGGTACAGTATCCATGAGAAAAACTCACTGGGGATACCGACCAACCAACAAAAGAGACTCACTGGGGAGACTCCAAAGAAACATTGGGGAAAAGACCACAAACAATCTCCACTGGGGAAAGATCCGGGGAGATAAACTACTGGGGGCAAAACAAACCTACATTCTTCCTGAACACGAAACCAGAAGGAAGAAACTTGATCACAAGGGATCAATCTAAAAAAAGTACAGACAAACAAGCAAGGATTTCCTGGGGAACCTATACTGGAGAGTTCAAATCTTCAAGAAAAGCCAGGAAGACAGAGGCTAACTCTGCGCACCAGACAGGAGTTTTATAGGGTTAAATAAAAAGATATTCCCAGAAATTTATCTTAAAGTATTTTTAGGAAAAAAAACGAAATAAAGAGGTGTTCAATGTCCGACACAATTCGGGCAAGAACAGTTTTAAAACAAAAGACAGTGCTTGACACGATTCAAACAGCGTCCCAATTCGAGTTCGACACGATTCGAACAAGAACGGTTTTAAAACAAAGGGGATCATTGTCCGACACGATTCAGACAAAGACTCTGTTCAGGTTTGACACGATTCAAACGAGAACAGAAGAGACAATGCTTGACACGATTCAAACAGAGTCCAAGTTCAAGTTTGACACGATTCAAACGAGAACACAAAAGACAGTGCTTGACACGATTCAAACAGAGTCCAAGCCCAAGTTTGACACGATTCAAACGAGAACATAAAAGACAGTGCTTGACACGATTCAAACAAAGTCTAAGTCCAAGTTTGACACGATTCAAACGAGAACACAAAAGACAGTGCTTGACACGATTCAAACAGAGTCCAAGTTCAAGTTCGACACGATTCAAACGAGAACACAAAAGACAGTGCTTGACACGATTCAAACAGAGTCCAAGCCCAATATGACACGATTCAAACGAGAACATAAAAGACAGTGCTTGACACGATTCAAACAAAGTCTAAGTCCAAGTTTGACACGATTTAAACGAGAACACAAAAGACAGTGCTTGACACGATTCAAACAAAGTCTAAGTTCAAGTTTGACACGATTCAAACAAGAACACAAAAGACAGTGCTTGACATGATTCAAATAGAGTCCAAGTCCAAGTTTGACATGATTCAAACAAGAACAGAAATGACAATGTTTGACGCGATTCAAACAAAGTCTAAGTTCAAGTTTGACACGATTCAAACGAGAACACAAAAGACAGTGCTTGACATGATTCAAACAGAGTCCAAGTCCAAGTTTGACATGATTCAAACAAGAACAGAAATGACAATGTTTGACGTGATTCAAACATAGGTCAAGTCCAAGTTTGACATGATTCAAACAAGAACAGAAATGACAATGTTTGACGCGATTCAAACAGAGTCCAGGTTCAAGTTTGACACGATTCAAACAAGAACAACTTTCCAAAATCCTTTAAAGTTAAACTTCTTGGGGAACAGAAAAAGATTTTAAAGATACAAATCTGGCGCGCAAAGGTTAAGACTGAATGAGCACGACATAAAGCAAACCGGGGACGTCTTCACTTCACTGGGGAAATAAAGACAGACGCCAACACAGGACCACAAGCAAAACAAACTCCAAGGAGCGAAGATGCTAGGGTATGATGCATATGCTTAGCTATATGCTAGAAACGACGCGAACGACGCAAAACAGGAAAGAAGAAAGGATAACACAAGTCAACACCCTGAAACTCAAACATCAAGGACAACCGGGGTGGTCTTCTTTCACTGGAGGTGGCAGATCCATGCCAAAAGGAAAAAGTACTGCTGACTCTCTCTGTACGAACTTGATTCCAAAACGTCTTAATTCCAGAGTAAAACTTAGTTTATCTTTGCGTTTTCTCAAGATATTGCAAAATTTCCATTTTCAAAAATCAAGTGAAAATGACTAAACTTGCAAAAAGGAAGGATAACGTGTTAAACACGAAAATGATTCAATAGCTGATATTTATTGAAAAATGGTGACTTGCCAAATAGCAGAGTCCCATGAAATATTATAAATGCAACAAAATGGCAATTATCAAAGGTTACATTGTATTCAATGACCGATAACCCTAATGACTAAAGACTCCAGTTGTAGCAGAACTTGAGCTTCTCTGGGGATTCCTGGATATCATATAGGTGTCATTGCCTCAAGCATAATACTTTCGCACCGAATCGGCATTCACAGGATGTGCAAGTTGTTCACCGTCCATAGTTGTAAGGAAAAGAGATCCTCCTGAAAATACTGTCTTAACTATGTATGGACCTTCATAATTAGGCGCCCACTTTCCACGGGCGTCTCTTTGCGACGGTAAGATCTTCTTAAGTACCAACTCACCTACTCGGAATTCTCGAGTGCGGACCTTTTTGTCAAATGTTCTCTTCATCTTTTTCTGATACAACTGACCATGACACATAGCTGTCAGGCGCTTCTCATCAATTAAATTCAACTGGTCATATCTCTCTTGAATCCACTCAGCTTCATCAAGCTTTGTCTCCATTAATATTCTAAACGAAGGTATTTCCACCTCTATGGGGAGGACAGCATCCATTCCATATACCAACGAAAAAGGGGTTGCCCCTGTTGATGTTCTGACAGACGTCCTATATCCATGTAGTGCATACGGCAACATCTCATGCCAATCCTTGTATGTTTTGACCATCTTCTGAAGGATTTTCTTGATATTCTTATTCGCAGCTTCGACCGCTCCATTCATCTTCGGACGATACGGTGAAGAATTATGGTGCTCGATCTTGAAGTTATCACACAACTCCTTCATGGTTCTGTTATTCAAATTGGTCTCATTGTCAGTTATGATTATGCTTGGAATCCCATAGCGACAAATGATATTGTTCCTGATGAAACGAACAACTACTTGCTTAGTTACATTCGCATAAGAGGCGGCTTCCACCCATTTAGTAAAGTAATCTATGGCCACCAGGATGAAGCGATGCCCATTAGACGCTTTAGGCTCAATTGCCCCAATCATATCAATGCCCCACATGGAGAACGGCCAAGGTGATGACAGTACATTCAACAGAGTAGGAGGAACATGCGTTTTGTCTGCATAGATCTGACATTTGTGGCATTTCCTAGCATACCGGATGCAATCAGTCTCCATAGTCAACCAGTAGTATCCAGCCCTCAAGATCTTCTTAACCATGGCATGCCCATTGGCATGGGTGCCAAAAGCTCCTTCGTGAATATCGTGGATCAACAAGTCAGCTTCTCTCTTATCGACACATCTTAACAAAACCATATCATGATTCCTCTTGTACAGTACACCGTTGCTGATGAAGAACTTGGCTGACAGCCTTCGTAGAGTCTTCTTATCGAGAGCGGAGGCATTGGCCGGATATTCTTGATTCTTCAGGAAGTTCAAAATATCATGAAACCACGGTTTGCTGTCTGATTCTTCTTCGATGACCTGGCAATAAGCCGATTTGATCCTTCTTCCGATACTAATCACTGGATCTTCATTGATAAATCTGACTTGCCACATTGAAGCCAGTGTCGCTAATGCATCGGCCACGTGATTCTCTGTGCGTGGTACATGACAAAATGTTATCTCATCAAAACACTTAATCAGCTCCAGAGCATATGCCTGATAAGGGATAAGTTTCTCATCCTTGGTCTCCCACTCGCCTCTAATCTGATAAATGACTAGAGCGGAGTCACCCATAACTTCGAGAAAACAGATTCCAAGATCAATTGCAGCTTCCAAACCCAGAATGCATGCTTCATACTCAGCAATATTATTTGTACACCCAAAATCCAGCCTAGCTGTAAAAGGGGTGTAGCCACCTTCAGGATTAATTAGGACAACACCCACTCCGTGCCCCTTGCAATTGGATGAACCGTCAAACATCATCTTCCATCTATATTCCGCCTTGGGATCTTCTTCAGAACTTGGCTCTTCATCATCCTTTACTGCCATAATGTCCTCGTCAGGGAAGTCAAATTTGAGTGGTTCATAGTCTTCAACTGGTCGATCAGCAAGATATTCTGAGAGGATACTTCCTTTAATGGCCTTTTGAGTGACATATTAAATGTCATATTCAGATAATAACATATGCCAACGGGCAAGTCTACCTGATTGAGCAGGTTTCTCAACGATGTATTTTATCGGATCCATCTTGGAAATCAAAAGGGTGGTATGACAGATCAGATACTGCCTCAAGCGTTTGGCGGCCCAAGCCAAAGCGCAACAAGTCTTTTCCAGTAATGAGTAACGACTTTCACTATCTGTAAACTTCTTACTCAAATAATAGATTGCGTGCTCTTTCCGGCCAGTCTCGTCATGCTGTCCCAAGACACAGCCCATGGACTCTTCCAAAACTGTTAAGTACATAATGAGAGGTCTTCCGGATACCAGAGGAATTAGAACAGGAGGTTCTTGGAGATAACTTTTGAGTTTCTCAAAAGCTTGTTGACAGTCAGCATTCCACTCTACTGGCTGATTCTTACGGAGCAATTTGAAGATTGGTGAACAAATTGGAGTCATGTTGGAGATGAAACGAGAGATGTAATTCAAACGACCCAAAAATCCGCTGACTTGAGACTCAGTTTGCGGAGCTGGCATTTCTTGAATTGCTCGCACTTTATCTGGATCTACTTCAATACCCTTCTGGCTGACAATGAAACCTAATAGTTTCCCCGATCTGACCCCAAAGGTACACTTTGCAGGGTTCAGCCTCAACTGATACTTCCGAAGCCTCTTGAACAGTTTCAGCAAGTGATCTATATGTTCCTCCTCATTCTGAGATTTGGCTATCATATCATCCACATACACCTCTATCTCTTTGTGGATCATATCGTGAAACAAAGTCACCATGGCCCTTTGGTACGTTGCCCCTGCGTTCTTCAATCCAAAAGGCATAACCTTATAGCAATAAGTGCCCCACGGGGTAATGAAGGTGGTCTTATCCATATCAACTGGATCCATTTTAATCTGATTATAGCCTGAGAAACCATCCATAAATGAGAACATGGCGAAACGGGCAGTGTTGTCCACCAGCGTGTCAACATGTGGTAGGGGGAAATCATCCTTGGGACTAGCTTTGTTGAGATCCATGTAGTGCACACACATTCGCACCTTTCCATTCTTCTTCATAACAGGAACAATATTAGCTACCCATTCTGGGTACTTGGAGACTGCTAAAAATCCGGCATCCAATTGCCTCTTAACTTCATCTCGGATTTTGAGGGCCATATCAGGATGACTTCTACGAAGCTTTTGTTTTACCGGCGGGCACTCGGGCTTGAGCGGTAATTTATGAACCACAATATCTGTATCTAAACCGGGCATATCTTGGTAGGACCAAGCAAACACATCCACATATTCTTTAAGTAGTGAAATCAACTGCTGTCTAATTTCTGGTTTCAAAGATGCCCCAATCTTGACTTCTTTCTTTTCTTCCTCAGAACCAAGATTGATGACGTCCACCTGCTCTTCATGTGGCTGGAGGTCTGTATACTGGTAATCACACATGTCTGCCAGCTCTTTGGGTACCTCAAAATTCCCCTCCTCTTCAGCTTGATAGACAGAGGAGTCAAAGTCAATAGTAATAGCAGGGTCATTGAATACAATGGGTTTACGGTTAATTCTGCATAATAGAATGATTTGTATTACTAAAGTGTACGACAATTCACAAACATGCAAGATGAAGATGTTTTGTTTGAAAAGATTGCCATTTTTAGAAAAGAATGCAGTAAAGTGAAGACAGCGAAAATTGCAAAAAAGTCACTTCATTGATTAATATTGAAAACGGAGGCCCATACAAAATAATCCACTAGCTTTGGGCAAGACTAGGGAAATGAAAACAACAAATCAAAACAAGTTACTCTGGTTCCGGGTATACAGTTGGGATTTCTACAGCCTCCCAATTGCTCAAAGCACCCTCTTGGCGAAAAACCAGATGATCAATGTCTTCTTCCTCTTCAGCGCTTCCAATGATTGCGTGGACCTGATGTCCACCTTTGACAAATATCTCTTGCACAGTCTTCGTCCTTCTCATTCTTGAAGTAGCTTCATCTTCTGGAGTTGGTTTGTAACCCAACCCCTGATGTCGGTCCCTCTTCTCGATCTCGATGACTTCGCCCCATCCTGCAGGCACGCCTTCCTGAAGGGCGGACTGTATGCTCTTATACGAAGCAAACGATGGATACTCTGGAACTACCGGCTTCTCGTTGTCGATCATAACTGCATTGGCTATTTCCAAAGCTTGGAAAGAAGTTTCCAACGCATCTTCGTCAGCCTCAATGTAGCGAAATGAGGACAGGTTACTGACCATCAAATCCTCCTCACCATGTATGATAACTAACCTATCATCAGCTACAAACTTCATCTTCTGATGCAACGTAGAGGTCACAGCACCTGCTTCATGGATCCAAGGTCTTCCGAGCAAACAACTATAAGCAGGATTGATGTCCAGAATTTGAAACAGAATATTAAATTCCTGTGGTCCAATCAACACTGGGAGCTCTATCTCCCCCATAACAAACCTTCGCGAACCATCAAAAGCTTTGACAATCAACGAAGTGGGTCTCATGACTCCTCCTTTGTATGCCAATTTATCAAGAGTTCTCTTTGGTAAGACATTCAGAGAGGACCCTGTATCCACGAGGACTCTAGCCAATGTATCTTCTTGACATGTCATGGATATATGCAGAGCAAGATTATGCTTCCGGCCCGCTTGGGTTAACTCTTCCTCACTGAAACTGAGGGTATTACAGGCGGTAATGTTAGCAACAATGTGATCAAATTGTCCGGTAGTGATATCTTGAGCTACGTGAGCCTGAGCCAAAACCTTCTGCAGCGCAGATCGGTGAGCCGGTGAATTAATCAATAGAGACAAAACAGAAATCTTTGACGGGGTTTGATGAAGTTGATCCACAATCCTATAGTCACTTCTTTTTATTATTCTAAGGAACTCTTCATCGTCCTCTTTGGAGATTACTTCTTTTCCTTTGTCGTTGGTAGGTACATGACTAACACCTTCTTTCCTGGATGTTTCCATGCTCACAGGGGGACAAATCCTTCCAGTTCTCATCATTCTCCCTGCCCCTGCTATATTAGACACGTTCTTCTCATCGGCCCCCACCTTTTTCCTTGGGACCGGTTCTTCTATCACGACCCCCACCTCTTTCCTTGGGGTCATTTCTTTTTTCTTTCTTTCACCTATGATATCCTCATAAATCCAAGGCACTGCTTTGGTTCCTCTGAACCTGAATGGAACTGGTTTTGGGAAGTTATTTTGTCTAGCACGATTAACAGGAACAGCATCTTCAGGCCTGTTAAATCTCGGAACTGATTGTTTAAAAACAGGACTCACAGTATTTGCCCCTGGATTGTTGAACACAGGGACTACTGAGGGGTACTTTTCTTCAATAAACAACTGCTCTTGTTTTGGCAAGTTGAAAACCGGCTCAATCACCGCTATTCTGTCTTCCTTCCTGAAAACCTGTAAGAAACCTTCATTAATCAAGCGCTGAATATCTCCTTGTACTAACGAACATCCTTCACTAACACCATCACACTCTTCACAATCATCATGGCAAGCTTCGACCAAACCGGCACTGAATAGCTTGGCATGAAACAAATTCAAGGGAGTTTTAATCTGCGCTGCATCTGAGATTACTACTTCGTCATTCTCATTTTCAATAGCATTAGTTGACCCATGGTTTGGCAAAGGGTTGCTTTTCACATTTGGTTGGCTATTGACGAAAGACAGAACATTCTTCTCTATCAGGCCTTTTACTAGATTCTTCAATGCCAAACATCCTTCTAAGTCATGACCTACCCCTCCTTGATGGAAGGCGCAGGTTGCATTGGGGTTGTAAAACTGCATAGACCTTTCAGAGGGTGGCCCCAATGGCCTAGTAACAATTAACCCTTGCTCCACCAACGAAGGATATAATGCTGTGTATGTCATTGGTATAGGAGGAATGTTCGGTGTTACTGCCTGTTTTCTTGGCGGGGTATTTTGTTGTGGCGCTGGCCGCCGCTGCTGTTGGTAGTTCTGGTTCTGATTCCTTGGCCACTGCTGTTGATTTTGTGGTTGGGAAGCAGGAGCCTGTTGCATTACCGGATGATTGAAGGTGGGCATAACAGATGCCACGTATTGTTGCTGGGGGAATTGCATAGCATAAATTGGCTGTTGGGGAAAGCTGGGACCTGGCTGTGGTTGGAAAAGAGCTCGCTTCCAACGAGGACTCTGCTTCTTCCCTGTCATGATGGCGTTAGTCTCGCTTTCTTTCTTCTTATGAAAACTGCCTGGAGACTTTTTGACGCTGGTACTGGTAGCACTGTTAGGTGAACTAGCCACCTTTCCACTTTTTAGACCTGCCTCTACCTTCATACCGATTGCAATAATGTCAGAGAAATTGGCGCCAATGTTGCTAATCATCTTCTCATAGAATTCAGGTTTCACAGTGTCTACAAACCAATCGGCTAGCTCCTTTTCGGTTAACGGCGGTTTAACCTGTGACACAGTCTCTCTCCACCTCTGAGCGTACTCTTTGAACGACTCGGTATTTTTCTGAGTCATGGTCAAGAGTTGCCTACGATCAGGTGCTAGATCCAGGTTATACTTATAGTGTTTTATAAAGACATCCATAACATCTTGAAAGCACTTAATCTGAGACTGATCTAGACCTAAATACCACTTTGCAGCAGCGCCCTTCAGGCTATCCTGGAAACAATGGATCATCAGCTTATCATTATCCATGTATGCCGCCATTCTTCGGAGATACATGACCAAGTGTGCCTTTGGACATGTAGCGCCAGAGTACAATTCGAAGTTTGGTAGTTTAAACTTTGGTGGAATTACTAGGTCAGTTACCAAACACATATCCCTTAAGTCAGAGCTGAAGACATTACCTCCCTCCATGGCCTTCAATTTTCTCTGCATAATCTCCATACTGGCCCTCAATTTCTCGTTGCTATCGTCTCCTTCCATGGATACGTTGTCATTAATAAGATGATGCCGATTCTGGAAGACGGGCTGAAACTGGGTCTGAATTACTGGTGGAGTATAAGTTGGGATAATTTGTTGGTTTTCACCAAACAAAGGTGCAGCTTGTTGAGTGGACTGAGGAGCCGTGGCTCGTATAAACTCAAACGGTATCCCTAAAGTAGTGTCCACAGTAGGGATGACTGGCGGCTCAATAGTTGTGGTGACGATTTCTGAGACTACAGTAGCTTGAGTATCCATTTTTGCTCGTATAACATGCAAAACTTCCATAATCTGTCCCATGCCTACTCTTAACTCATTGAGCTCCTCGTTGACTTGATCCAGATTCTCACAATTGTCAGACATCTTTTCTCCTTAAGCCTGGTCCGGATATTGCAACAAATGTAGAGATCAGGGTGCTGGTTCTGAAGAAGACAAAACGGCGATGAGACACAGAAGAATGCGCGTGCGTATGCAAAGATGCAAATGAGATGCAAATGCAAATGCAAGCTAAACTATCAAGGAACCAAAGACATCTTGCAAATAATATAAAGAATAGATCCTTGATAAAACAACTTCTTCATTAAGAGTTTGGCAAACATTACATCTGGAGCAGGGTATTCTCATACTCCAAGTACATAAGTAGAGGTACAACAAAATGAAAAGATAACACAAAGGTCAACAATAATACTTAGAAATTGAATCCGCCGGTTGACGATCCTTCTCCATTAATTACCCTCATTATCTTGATGATGCGCTCCTTGGTTTCTTTCTTGGCGAGAACCAGCTCTCCCAATTCCTCCATCATCCTCTGCTTTGTTTTAGTAGGGGACTCGTGGCGGGGATGTGGCTTCATCATTACTTGGGCTATGCTACGAGACCATTGCAAATGAGACTCTGTGATCGGGCATTCGGACCTCCACAACTCCCTGTTGATATAGCGCCAAGTGCGTCTCAAGCACATCTTCATCTCGAATCCTTCCTTCTCGTCATAAAACATCATCTGCATGTCTTTATCATCTGGGATTCCTTCCTTCAAATGACCCAGCTGACGGCGAGCGAGGACGGGGTTGTAATTGATACAACCATTCCTTCCCATGAGAGGTACATTGGGGCAGTCCCCACAGCTAACGATTATGGTGATTCCCTCGTCCGTTGAATCATACCATTCAATGTCGGTATGCTTTAGTTCCATCAACTTCTTAGACCACACCTTGCAGTCGTCAATCTCCCAGAAAGCTGGGGTCTTCGGCAAATAGGAAACAAACCACTTGTAGAAAAGGGCCACACAGCAAACAATCAACCCACTGCCTCTCATATATCTGGTCTGTATAGAATGGTAGACATTAGCCAACAGTGTCGGGACTGGATTATTGACTGCAAACAGCTGAATGGCCTGGGTGTCTACGAAATCCTTGGCGTTTGGGAACAGGAACAAACCGTATATCATCAATGCTAAAGTTGATTCAAACAAAACTTCATTTCCCCTGTTCTTAAAGTACAGAGCTTTCTCCATCAAGAACTGTGCTGGCAAACCACGCTTTCCTCCCTTATTGGTCAAATTGGCCTGGACATCAGATAACCTGATTTTGGTCAATCTGGCTATGTCTCTGGCAGAAGGTGTTTCTTCAATTCCGGAAAAGACAGGAGCATCCCTGATTGGGATCCCTATCATGGCTGAAAATTCTTCCAAGGTTGGTACTAACTGAAATTTAGGGAACAAGAAACAACGGTATGCTGGGTGATACAGTTGGACTAGAACTTCAAGTGGTCCCATAGCTACTGGTGTCTTCATCAAGGGTATGACACACCCATATCTATCAGCAAAGGCTGACTGGTCTTCAATCATCTCTCCCAACCATAGCAGACGATCCACCTCTGGCAACTCGAAGCAGTAAGGCCAAACTCTTTTTCCTGCGACATCCATTTCTACAAAATCTGCAAGACAAGATTAGTGACTTGATAGTTTAGCAGGGATGTATAATGCAATGCGAATGCAATTTGGTTTTAAGGAACTCAAAGCACGACAAATTTCTTAAAACAAACCCTCATTTCATTGAATATTGAGTAGAGTTTTACAACTTTGAAAGTACATCAAAAAGGCCCAAAATACAAAAGGAACAACAACTAAGCCTAGAGGGGAAAATAAACACTGTCTAAGATTGCCCTTCTTCACGTCTTCTCTTCTGTCTCTTCAGCTCTTAGTTCTCGAAGATCAATTTGTCAACAATCCCTTTCCAAGCGCCAGATGTTGGAGGGATGCAAGCATACTCATGAGTGCTAGGGGTAGGCCTCATGCTGGAGAAAAATGAATTCTCTTGTTCCTGGGGTTCATCTATCACACGCCTTTCCAGCCACTCAATCAGATCATCCTTCTCTTTCATCTTCTCTTTCATCTTTTCTTGCTCAATGCAGACGGTATGATATTTCCACTCCCATGGGTCTCTCTCAAGCTTCATCCTGGTTAAATTCTCTTGATATTCTTCCATGCACTCAATGGGAATGGCAGATGGGGATGCAATAGTTGGCTGCTGAAGTATCCTGGGAATATAAGGCATCTTGAGGTCACGGGCTCTAGATCGAACCCACTGAAGGTACAGTTCCAAGGACACACAGTTTCTCTTTCCCAACTCATCCTTAGTACTTTCGTGGAATTTATCCCAAGCACACCAAGCTCCACTTTTGGTCTCATTAGTGGCTTCTTCATTAAGATAGAAGAAACCAGACACATGGATACTCTTAGGCTTTTCCTTCATGGCAAATCCGAATTGGCGTCTAGAGAGAACAGGACTGTAGCTAATCCCACCATGAATACCAAGAAGCGGTATATTAGGAAATGGTCCACAACTGTCAAAGTATACATTCTTGTCATAAACCGGGTTATACCAAAAGATGTCATTATGGGTAAGAGAACTGATTCTTTGAGACCAACGGAGCTTGTCGGGGTTGTCTCGGAATTTTGACGTCCGAGGTAGATGGGTGATGTACCACTGGTAAAGCAAAGGTGCACAACACAAAATAGTTCCTTTTCCTCGAAGAGTCCTATGGTGAACAGAATGGAGAGCGTCACCCAATAGTGTAGGCACAGGGTTTCTACTGATGAAGATCCTGATTGCATTGACGTCGACAAAATCCTCTACATTAGCAAATAAGAACAGACCATAGACCAATAAAGCAAAGGTGGCTTCAAAGGCTGCAATACTGTTTGCGTTGAAAAACTGACAAGCTTTTTCATACAAGAACTTGGATGGTAATCCCTTGATGCCATCCTTGGTGGTGATGTGGGGTTTGACCTCTGATGCGTCCAAATGAATACACTCGCCAATCTCTTTTGGAGTCGGGATCTTTTCTTGACCGTTGAAAGGTCTCTGTTTCTTCACAGGTATGCCAATCCAATGAGAGTACTCTTCTAAAGTGGGAACCAGTTGGTAATCTTGGAAAGTAAAACAATGATGGAGAGGGTCATAAAATTGGACCAAGGTGTCTAGGATTCCTTCCTCCATTTTAGTTCCAAGAAGGCTAACCAATCTTCCATATCTCTTACGGAAACTCTCATGTCCTCGTATCAAGGTTGCTAACTTCTTCAGCTTTGCCAATTTGGGCCTCTTGAAATTGAACTTCTTAGTGTTTCTCTTCTCAATATCCATGATACCTAAATTTTCAAAGGAAAGTAAGACTGAGTTCCTTAAAACCAAAGAAGGATGCAATGAGATGTATGCAATGCGCAAACACAGGCAAACACACATATAAACACACAGCAAACAAACCCTAGGTTTAAGATCTCTTGAATGAAGTCAAGGTCTACCCATCCCAACAAGGTGTGGACTACAGGTTTGTCATTCGCAGAACAGGGTTCTAAGAGGTTCCCAGAGTCTACGTAAATCCTTCGGATATTATCGGCCCATGTAACTACTTACACGAGTTAATAATATTCTCAAGATAAACTCGTCCGAGTGTAGTATCGCGTGACAACTACTCGGGACTGGCTCCCTCATAGTCACCGCACTACATCCTAAAAGGCCAAGTGGGGTGGAGGTAACTACGGTCCTCAGAATCTACGGCTCCCATTTGAAAAAGTAATATCAATGTGACTTCTCACATCAGACATCGACAATCCCAAAGGGCCTCATCTGAGTGTGGTCATCATATGCCATAAATTGTTGGTACTACTGCCAACAACCGACTATTGATTACACCACGATCCTATAATAATGTGCTCTCAAGTCCGGGTTAGGACTTATCTCACTCATAGATACCATGTCAACCCAAGGATCAAGCAAGAACAAATGTACAGATAAGCAGATATGACATACATAAGCACATACAAGCAAATAAGCAAACATGAATAACATAAAAGCAAGATAGGCTCAACCCTCTTAGGAATGGACCAGCAATAGGTCTAACTATTCCCCAGTGAAGTCGCCATTTCTGTTGCGGTGAAAATCGGATAACAAGATATTAATTAACTTGCATCAGTTTCTTTTACAACCGACTTTGATTTATCCAAAGGAAAGGTTCAAGATCGTTAGAAAAACCTAAAGGGGAAAGATCTAAGGTTCGGGGGTTGGTTACGCCTAGGGAAGGTATTAGCACCCTAAACGTCCGTAGTACTCTACGAGAACCTCTTGTTAATGTTATCTTATGTTTGCTAAAGGTTCTATGCTAAAGGCTTGAGAACCCTAGGGGTTAGTACCTAAGTATACTCGACAAAGCATCGCACTTTGCGCCTACGTATCCTCGGGAATAGAATCAGAGTATGCGTAGTTCTACTTCTACTGAATGATTGACTGTGGTCAATATTCAGAGGGGAAATGAGTACAAGCTCATTGTAGAGTTTAGGAACTCTCTAGATCTAGTTGAAATGGACCTATGTTGAAGTTTAGTTAGGAGGGGAAAGTGATAAATTCATTATGATGAATACCACTAAGAGTTGAAGAACTCTTTCCTAAAGCTAGTTGGGAGTTCTATGGCCCTTGATGAGGCCAAGAAACAAAGTTTCTTCCTAAGAGGTTATTTAGGTTAAGATGGGGGATCAATAACTTTAAGAGTCAATGTTATTAAACTTTCCTTTGGAATAAGGGGAAAATCAGTTGATAAAAATAAGACATGATATAAGATAAAACAACATAAGCATGAGGATGGCAATATGTTTATGACAAAGATATGAATAGGATGAACGTGATTAAGAGAGTACATCAAATATGCTTCAATCTTTAGGAAGACAAACATATAGAAATGACATACAAGAACAACTCAAAATGTTTCAATCTTTATGAAGACAAACATAGAGAAGTGATATAAATGATGATACTTAGGACAATGATAATATTCATATAGAATCAAACATATGGCCAATCAATCATGGATATATTATCTTAACAATTAAGCAAGTCAATTTAATAACATTTCAAGACCAAGAACGTTCATAAGAGACATGAACACAAATATGAGATAAATAAATAAAAAAGGGGGTCAAAGCAAAGTGAGAATTGATCACATAATGATCAAACACATTAGATGGCATAAAAAAGTAATGAAACAAAAATGAGTAATTAAACTCAAATAAAAATAAAGTCTTAATAAGTTAATTATTTACTAATCTCTTTTTATATAAAAAAAAGTCTTAACAAATAAACATGAAGCAAAAAGAAAAGAAAAATAAAAACATTCTAGAAGAAGATAGTAAAAAGTGAAGCTAAATGTTAAGTAAAAAGAAATGCAGCCGTGGGGATTTGAACCCACGCCCCTTTGAACCAAACAATCATGTCATAACCAACTGAGCTATATGCGCGTGCTGCCAAAGGAAAGACGGAAGGCGTATATATTTGAAACCAAGCGAAAATCAGGAAAATAAATAAAAGGACTGGGGCGAGGGGGATTCGAACCCCAGTCCTAAGGGTAGGCAAGGCGTTTGAGTGCAAGTGTGTGACCGTTGGGATGACGTGTTTCATCCGTTCACAACTTGATTCAATTAATATATATATTAAACATGCGTGTGTATTTCAAACAAACCATACAAGCTATCCAATACAAAATCACTCACAATGCTAAAAACCCATGCTAGGCCATTCAACAACAATCACCGCCCAACAAAATGCAGCAGAAGAGAATAAAATAAACTTGCAGTCAAGAAGCTCTATGCATATTAGACAATGGGCAAGGCCTAATCTTAAGGTCCACAAAGTGAGAGCAACACTAACCAATACAACCATGGCGGCAACAGCATGTGATACATCGAAATGGAAAAACAACATGTCCTTGATGCTATAAACACAATATGTAATCTATGACAGCACAGTAAACATAAAGTACACTTCAAATTAAACACGATCCTAGTTAACATCAATTGCTCATACAAGATAAAAGGTATAGGTCCAAGATACTCAAAATCAGACATGATTAGATGAACAGAAGCAGTGATTGCTAATACAAAGCCAAGCATTGTTGCACCCTAACTGAGGAATGAACCATATAAATTGGACCTCATCAATTACATCTTAATCAAAGGAAGCAAGAAAACATCTATCAAACATCATGGATCAAAAGAAATGCAAGTCACTCATTAGCAATGAACAAGCAGTGGTCAGGACAAAACATAAAGAACATTTCAACCCAATGAAAACTGACATACATCCTACTGACCAAGAATCAAACGAACCAGGCATAGAAAATTAGGCAAGACAAGCATGGAAACTTACTGGCAGCATTGTTATCAAATTACAAGTCAGTCTTGACACATGTGACTTACTAACAAGTTAGCAAACCAAATACAATAAATTTTATCACTTCAAACAACATAACTCAAAGCAAGGGGCATGATGTAGCAGGTTTACAACAACTTGATATCCATAGACCAGGTCCAAAACAGATTGGCATTAGTGAACACATAAATTTTCAGGCACATTCATGATTCAGAAGCATGTCAGATGATGAACTCAAGGTTCAAAAACAAATCTTAAGCATAAAAAAAGGTCAGCAAGAATAAAGTAGGATGTCACACAATGAATGCCTTAATAGCTTTAACAAGGTGTTTTCTTATGATGCAGAACATGATACAAAATACAATGTTCCATTAAGATTTGTCAATTTCTTATGATGCTTCAAACATTTGTATTACACTAAGACATTTTAGGCACATATTTAAACATGAGATATGGGTAGATCAAGAGGTGCATGTGCATTACTATGTGGCAGTAGTGTGCTTGGCAACATAGAACAACTAGGGTATGAAAATCCTAAGACTAGACAAGCATGTTAACAATCCATCCATCCATTTGAGTAGTCAAGTTAAGAATTTATACAGACAAATAAACACATAGCAGGCATGGTATCGGCATTTCACACTTCATAGCACAATGATTTAAGGCAAATAGAGATAACAGACCTACTGCTTTCCTTTCATGGCTCCAAAAATAACAAGACATGGCAGTTAGACACTAATTGCAAATGAGAGCAAAGGTTTATGGACAGAACAAATGTTGACAAAGCTGATACACACATATCATGAGTTCATGTACATATTCTTCAATTACTAAACAAATGTTGACAGTAGCATAGCCTAGCAATCCCATACATACAGCAAGATATGAACAGAGGTGTAAATATGTCAATACATCAAGGTGAATCAAAAAAACAATGTTCAGTGTAGGACTTATGTAACCAAGTTAATATCTCCAATCAAAACCAGCCACATGTCTCTAATCAACAAACAAAATACATCAGTTTTAGACTCTTCAAAAGGATAGCATAACAAGTTCAAGCTAGCTTGAGACACACATCCATCCAATTTACCACTTGGAGACATATCACATAATAATTCAAAATTGGTATACATACCCCAACACAAAGTTCAGCATATCCTAAAGACTTAAAGCAGGAGACAACAAATATTAGATTAGCTTAACATGCATACAAATATTAACAGCCAGGTATTGGTGACAGAGGTACACATAAGGTTAAAGTGAGTTGTGTGCAGGTGTGGTAACAAGGAAGTGCATTACAAACAGACTACACCCAAACACATCTCTCTAATAGGTTATCAGTTCGAACAGTCAAACTCAGACATAGGAAATTACCTAGTTCACCCCACATGATTTCAATAACCTATCCAAAGCCATGTATTACAGAGCAATAGACAACACAAAATAATGAACAAACCAAAACATATAGGTGCAGATGTTCAAATTAACCAGGATGCATAACAACATTTCAAACATAACTGAAAGGTAGTAAACCAGTTTATTCTACTTACATCCCATCATTACCAGATTTTGGGCATCTAGCTAACAACTCAATTACATATAACCAGGGCCAGCAATGTCCTCTCATAGTGACAATAACAAACGATAATGTAACATCTATCCCATGTGTACAGGATTACCAAACAGGGCTACATACACATGCTATCTATATAGGAAGGATGATTAAAACAGCAAAACACAAGACAAAAGTTTATGATAACGATATTGACATGGTTATGATGATAACATATAATGGAACATGAATGAACAAGTATGACTGAAAAAATGAAGGAAAGAGAAGTTACCAAGTGGAATATGTCCACTGCACCTTCCAATATGCTGAAAACTCTTCTAGCAAGACAAACTCCAAAGCAGCTCCTTTCCTCTCTTGCTCGTGGAACTCAAAAAACTCAAAGACTTAGAATGTTTTGTGAGAGTTGTTGGTTATTTGCACTGAGGCTGGACTCCTTTATATAGGCAGAGTGTTGGGTTGATGAGAGGCATATGGGCCGGGTCAAATCCTCAAGCAACTGGTGGGCATAAGCTGAATCTCCTAAGGTTTCCGTTTAAATTTCAAATTTGGTCCACTTCTGGGAGAGGAATCCGCTGCGACATTTCAGACGTGCAGAATTAAACTCATTACTTGGTGAATGGATTCAGAGCTCTCCTATTGAGGCTGTTGAGAGGGGTACCAAACGGAGCAAAGGTTGGAGGTAGCGTGGGCAGGTTGCAGGTGGTGACAGGTTGAATGCTGAATTCGGCATATCCTCTCTGAACCAATTTCTGCACAATACCAGGATGAGCTCAAAAGGGAAGGTACTTGGAGATTCAAAAATTGGTGAAGCGCGCCAACGTCTTGCAGTTTGAGTAGTTGAATTGGATTGATACAAGCTAACCAGAATCTCCTCCTTGTTTACAAAACTTCCGCAAGAACGAAAGAATGAGAAGGAATTGGTTTCCTTTGGCACTCTTGGATGCCACACGTCATGCTCTCGTTGGTGGATAGGAGAGTTGAAAAGTCAACACAACCATACTCATTTCCTATTGGTCCTTGGTTGTGAAAGATAAATCCAATGTTTGGTATTATTTTGTCACGATGGCTTATGGAAATGAAAATCCTTTCTTTAAATTAATTTTAACATCCTAAATGATAATAACTATTAGTAAAATGTTAATTAAAAATAATAAGCTAAATTAACTAATGCAAAAAAATAAAATGAGATTAATTATAAATTGATAAAGATAGGACAAGTAAAATATAAATAAAATTAAGAAACATATTGAAATTAAACTAAAATAAATACTAAATTAAAATATAGAGAAAAATAAATAAAACATCAACTAGCAGAAAAAATGAGGGTAAAATTTGGGGTGCAACACTTTGGCATTTTTGCCTTTTCTTTCTTTTTCTTTTTGTTTGTCAAAGGACATTCTTTTTCTCTGATCACAATCATCGTTTACTACTTGATATCTTTTTTATTTTTCAAACATTTCCTTCCTTCCCTTAGTTGTCATTTTTGTACACCCTTAGAATTCAGACGCTGTCCTATCTTAAAGACAAGATATGAACATTATTTTTATTTAGAAATCGGCCCAAGATTTTAATTTTTTCAAATCAATTTTTCTCAATTTTAAGACGTAAACTGGTTATCAAAGGATTGAGCCCTCACAAAGTATTTTTTTGGTCACGTAGTCACTCAATAAACAAATCATTGTCGTGATCATATCTATGACATCATATATATCATAAAGTAATATCAAGAATGGTGCAAAATTAACATAGCTAGAATGCAAATCTACTCTCATTAATTCACGTATAACACGAGCTATGCACTCATGTCACTTTTTTTAGGCTTATAATTTTTGACTTATATTTACATGTTTTCACCAAACAAGTAATAAATTAAAACTTTGAATTAAGCAACCAATTAATGGTTATGCTATTAATTTAAAGATATTCAGAATACTAATCATAAATGAAACATTTAAAAGAATAAATTTTTTTATCATGCCATTTGATTTTGTCCTAATCCTTAACTTTGATTCATCTGCATTTAAATTTTTAAATTATTTAAACCATTTGCGAACCAAAAATTTCATACAAAAATTTTAAATTTATTAAAATAGTAATTAATTAAACCAATTAAAATAACATATTATTTTGGCGTGTACGCTCTATTTCTTATCTCCATTGCATTCCACCTCCGGCATGAAAGTTTGACCTGCCCTCAGGACATCAGGATTGGGTTAGTCTGTAGAAGAAACATGAAAGCTCTTTAAGTCGGAAAAATCTCGCTAAGCAAGTTTGGTGCTCACTTAGCAGTCCACAAAACTGTTGGAAATAAAGCCTTTGTGTTTAGAGAAAATGTGTGGGAATATTAGAGGCTTAAAGAGAAACTTTATAGGTGGGAGAAATCTTTATGGAAGAGAGAACTTTGTATTTTTTGCTTGATACAAAAGTGTAGAATTACATCTCTATTTATAGTATTCTAGGGAGAACTCTAGACACACTAATTCTAGAGAGTTCTCAACTCTTGAAATTCCAAGAGTGTTCTAGAAAATATTACAAACTTAAGAAATATCTAGATAGTCCAAACATTACAAGAGTTTTCTAGAAACATTAATTAAAATTACCTAAACCCAAAATAATTAAGCCCAAAAATCCAAACAATATGTTTAGGCCCAAATCAAGTTTAATCTTTCAACATCCCCCCTAAAACTTGATTTGTGACTCCAAGTATACTCCTTAGCTTCAGGAAAGTTTCCAACTTGAGTGGCTTGGTGAAAATGTCAGCAACTTGATCTCGAGACATCACATACTTCAATTTCACCTTCTTCTTCTCGATGCATTCTCTTATGAAGTGGTAACGGGTGTCGATATGCTTACTTCTTTCATGAAATACAGGATTCTTCGCCAAAGCAAGTGCTGATTTATTATCAACACATATTTCCATAGGATCTTCTTGTGGCATTTTTAATTCTTTCAACAAGTTCCTTAGCTAAATAGCATGACAAACGCATGATGTGGCGGCGACATATTCAGCTTCACAAGTTGACAGTGTGACGATAGGTTGCTTCTTTGACATCCAAGTGAAAGCAGTATCTCCCATAAAGAACACAAAATACTACGGGAAAAGAGGGAAATGCGGGCGCTTTTTTTGCCCTATAAAAGCGCTTAAAAGCGCTGTCTAAGCCTGCGCTGTCGTAGGTAAAGACGGCGTTTTTTTATTTATGAAAAAGCGCTCTCTAAAAGGGAACTTTAGACAGCGCTTTTAAAAGCGCTGTCTAAAGTATACGTCTAAAATTAAAATTTTTTTTTTATAAACTTTAGAAAGCGCTTTTTCCTTCAAAAGCGCTCTCTAAAGGTGCTTTTAGACAGCGCTTTTGAAAGCGCTGTCTAATGTATACTGAAAATGATTTTTTTATATACCTTTAGAGAGCGCTTTTCCCTAAAAGCGCTCGCTAAATGGGACTTTAGAGAGCGTTTTTCCTTAAAAGCGCTCTCTAAAGTATACCTATAATTTTATTGGTTTTTTCTACGTATAAAAAATCCCATTTTAGTCATTTTTTTTATGTAGAAACCTGCATAGTTTCAAACCAGCATTTCTTATATAATTTCTTGCAACAACAGAATTCTTATACATTTCAAGAAATAGAATTCTTGCAACAACAGAATTCATATATACATTTCAATAAAATTAACATTCACAAAACTTACAACATAATTCACAAAATTCACAAAATTCTTGCAACAACAGAATTCATATACATTAACAGAATTCACAAAATTTACAACAGAATTCTTCTTGCAACAGAATTTTCTTATATTCACAAAACTAAAATTTACATTCACAAAACTATACATTGAAAAAATTCTTCTTAGAAGAAAGAATTCGCACAATTCTTCCGTAATATAATTCAATTGTTTCCTTGTGTAAGAAGAACACGCCATATCTTCGAAATACTACATAACAAAACAAAATACGCATTATTTAGTTAAAAATAATAAATTATATGACATATCCGATAAATATTAAAATAAATCCTAAGTTATAAAACCATGCATACCCTAATAGGAATCTCCAATTGTCCTATTTGAATGATTTCTCTCATGAACCTCAAAACGAAGTACCCGCAATCTATGCCATTACGCTGACGAGGGCACTACACATAGACAAACAAATAAGAAATAATATATAGATGTTTTGTGTTATTAAGTAGCATCACTAATATTGTGAAAATTAATATACCTCCACTTTGACCCATGTAATATTGGTTGATCTAGCCCGTGTTACTCGAGTCTCTCTTTGTGCACGGTATAGTAGTATAGCTCTATAAAAGAAATACGTAAACTTAGAACAATGTCACAGAAATAATTAGATATACAAATACACACGAATATTTCGAACAGTCTCACTTACGTGTCAACCACATCCTTCATATTCTGATATGTGGATCAATCAGTATCCAATGAATTAAGATAATAGACCACTTCTGTTATAGGATTAATGGCAACCAACAACCAGTGTCCACTGTAAAATATAACAAAAGTTTAGATGGATAATTTCTATGTAAAAGATATAAATTAAAGATTAGAATGAAATTATAATGAAAATCTTACCCGTTTCCAGTATTATACGGTAAAAGAAACAGACATTCTGTGCTGCTGGCCGTAAATCGCTCAAGTAAGTGGTCTCTTACTTCAATTGCATTCATACCAATTCTCGGTGCATTAACAAGGCTGCAAGAGAAGAAACGGAATTTGTTTGACAAATCCGTCCCCCGGATGAATTTTTCATACATGCACCTTAAATAAAAACATAATAAACATTAGACTATTATCATTGAAATGTGTAAATAAATTGTTCAACTAAATAAATAATAGATTGATTGGAGTACCAGATGTATGACTGCATAACACCGATGCCTAATTCAGTATGATTGAAAACCTGCTCCATGTCCTCTTTTCCGATTATCTCGGAATGAGGAAAACCAAAAACACCTTCGTCCATGTTGATTTGACGAATAACACCTTCCATCAAATTTGACATAGACAAAAGTGTTTCTAGACACGTCTGAAAGTGAGGTCTTTTTTCCTTCACGGTCCTTGTAGGAGCTTTTTTCTTGCCTGTCTGTTGTGAAGGTTGAGCAGGAACCTAACAATCATATAAGTTAGGTAAAGTAGAAAATCATGAATTCGGATAATAGAATAACACTTAAAAGCTACCTCTCTGTGTGATTCAACAGACTCGTTTTGCAGCAAAACCCCTTTATTCTTTGCTGCAGGTTTTGTAGGAGTCTAACATTACCATGTAAAAAAAATGTAAGTAATGGTTCAGAATGATTTTCATAATCGTTCAGAATTGACATTTGAATACTAAGAGATTCGTAATGGTTTTCAACATACCTCATCACCTATGGAAATGAGGTCTAACGGCCATGCAACAAACGAACCTATTGCATTCCGCAGCAATGTAACCTCTGAAACCGAGTCTGGTATCGGTAGAAACGCATCCGTATCTAAAGCGATATCAATCGACACTTTTAGATAACCTTGTGGGAGCGGATGATGGTGAAGTAACGCTCCCGCAAAGTTATGCACATTTCCCTTGCCAACCATGCGATAAGTCGGAAACGACAAATACAGCTGGCAAGATGAAATGTCCTGAAGCAATAATAAATATGTAACTGTTAATATGTATAAAGGTCAAGTAAAATAAATGTGTTAATTTAATTAAAATAAATATGTGCTAATTACCTCGGGAATTTTAATTGGAGAATTGATACTAGCTTTGTCACTAGCATCTTTCAAACCGGAACCGCGCCTTTCCGCCTCATATCTCTCTTTATCCTGCTGCAATGCTTGGACTTGCGCTTGTAGTGCCATCACAGTTTGCATGGTTTCTTGGGTGGTGGGATTTTTTTTCTTTGATTGCTTATACAAGGATGATGGAGTCACACCAAATCCTTTACCTCTCACCCGACCGGGATACTCAGGAACATTTAGTACTCGACTAAGAATGCTCCTGCAATCATCCTCACCTGCGGGTATGGATTTAGATAGATTCTCTTGAAATTCATTGATATATCGAAAATTATTAGTGGGGATTAAAAATTAATTATAATTTAATAAAATTTCAATTAACTTTGAGACATAATTTTATACTTACACATTCTTCATAAACATGCTGAACATCTTCTGTAACAGCTCCACCCTTACCCACGCGAGCTTCATTCCACAAAACATGGTCCGGAAGTGATGATTCTTCACTTTTAGACTCTTCTAACTACACATTTAGTTAAATAATAAGTTCATCAATTATAACACAATAATACAATTAATAAAATCATAGCATTAATATATACTTACCAATTTTTGTTGTAATCGTGCATATCCCAAACGCCCTTTTCTGTATGGATACGCGGGGTTTGATGCTCTTTCGCGATTAATGGCACTCAATTTCTGGATAAAAAATTTTAAGTCATATCAAAACAAACTAATGAAACACATATATAATACAATCAATAGACATGACAAGACAACATTACATTGAATTCTTCGATTTTCCGTTTGTCTACAAAAATGCCCCATTCTTGCGGTGTAATCACATCCACATACAACGGTGGAAGTTCTACTTCAACAAAATTTTTGTTTTCATCCCTAAGATATTTGTTTGATAATAAGGCTCTAAACCCTCTGTGTCTCTTTCCGGCCAATTGAAGACAATACTTTTGCCGGCTTTCTTCAATATTAAAGGACCTCTACGAAAAAACATACACATATAAACATAAAGTGTTTTAGTATAAGTAAATTAAAGACTTAATCGTCAACAAAAATCTAATAACATCAATCATATTTGGTAAGTACCTGTATCTCATTCCATATCTTTTCTTTACCGGCATCCAACGATTTACTCCTCCAATTATCACTAGTGATTGGAATGTGCTGACGGACAAGTGAACCAATGTATGAAGATAACATTGAACCTTTAGGCTCAACTAGTTGGTTCTGGTCACTCAATGTACATCAAATCTCATCCCTTTATCTCTAGCACGGATGATTCTCATCATAATGGTTTTTCCTCTTTTTATTTCATGTTCTACATTCGAAGCTTCATTCTGAGCTTCCTGTGTATCTTGTGTCTCGTGGGTGTCTTCCTGGTTATTAGACATTTTACCTGTAAGAAAGAAAAAAACAAAAATTAAATGACAAATATAAACTCATAAAGCAAAAGAGTTTCTTACCTAGCCCTTTCATCACACATACTACCAAGAAATATAAGCTCATAAAGCAAAAGTGTTTCTTACCAACACCCTCACTTCACTGTTAATGAATACTTACAACTTACAGAGCCTAAGTAAGTTAAAGTGAAAATTGAAAAGGAAAAGAAAAATAATTAATAAACACTGAAATTGATACTTGTTAGTAACAGGTACCAAGTAAATAAACAAACACCCTTATAAAAGAATGATAAGATTCTGAGTTTCTAATTCTAATAAAAAATTGATACTTGTTTGAAGGATGGCTGGGCAAATTGTTTGCGGTGTTGCTGAAAACATCATTAACAGGTTACTTTCACTTCATTCTCAACCCTTTATCTAATATTCCTTCCATTTTAATTATCATATATAGTTGTTTGTTATTACTATAAAATAAGTATCTAAATAAAAACATGGCTAAGTTGGTACACAAACATCATTAACAGGTTACTTTCACTTCATTCTCAACCCTTTATCTAATATTCTATTATATATACCAAACAAGAACAACAATAATAGTTTAAAAATCAAGAGAAATAAATTTATAAACAAAAAACATCAACAAAAATGTTGTTTTACGTTTCTTTTTAAAAAAAAAAGAAGAAAAAGTTGCAGGTGGTGGTAAGAAACACTTTTGCTTTATGACAAGAACGAACAACAACGAACAACAGTAACATGCAAGAACGATTGACAATAACGATGACAAGAACAACAACAACGAACAATGTTAGAAGTAAGAACAGCAAGAACAATGTACCTCTTCTTCGTCACGACGGCAGCAAAACGACGACAGCAGTGAAGTCACGACAATGAACGATGGCCGCAGAACGACGGCAACCGCGAATGAACGACAACAATGGCAGATGAACGACGGCAATGGCAAAGGGTTTCAGCAGAGAAGAAAGAGAGCAAGGGTTTCAGCAGAGAAGAAAGAGAGCAAGGGTCGAGAGAAGAAAATGATTAGAAGCGCGCAGTTTCAGAAAATTATATGAAATGTGTTTTATATTTTAATTAATAAATGACCTTAGAGGGCGCTTTTCCCTAAAAGCGCTCTCTAAAGTGAGGAGACTTAAAGACCTTAGAGGGCGCTTTTCTTAAAGCGCTTTCTAAGGTTAAACTTTAGACAGGGCTTTTCTAAAGCGCTTTCTAAAGGCTATTTTTAGAAGGCTTATAACAGCGCTTTGTCCTTAGAAAGCGCTGTCTAAGGTTTACTTGAAAATGTCAAAAAATATAAAAATGAGTCTGGGGCGAGGAGGATTCGAACCCCAGACTCAAAGCATGGCAAACAAACACACAAACCTCCTTGACCAGCGGTACTACGCCCTCATCCATTGTTTATACTCACTCCATAAATATATAAAATAAGGTGTCAACATATATATTTAAATATATTATTTGAATAATTTTAAATATAATTTAAAATAAATTAAAATATAATTTAATATAATTTAAATATATTAAATATAATTTGATATATTAATATAATTTAAAGTATATTTTAAATTATATATTATTACAATATATATATATATTAAATATAATTTAAATAAGTTAAAATGTTTGTATTTAAAACATATATATTTAAATATATTATTTGAATAATTTAAAATATAATTTAAAATAAATTAAAATATAATTTAATATAATTTAAATATATTAAATATAATTTGATATATTAATATAATTTAAAGTATATTTTAAATTAGTATATCTTAAATTATATGGTTAAACTTTAGACAGCGCTTTTCTAAAGCGCTTTCTAAAGGCTATTTTTAGAAGGCTTATAACAGCGTTTTGTCCTTAGAAAGCGTTGTCTAAGGTTTACCTGAAAATGTCAAAAAATATAAAAATGAGTCTGGGGCGAGGGGGATTCGAACCCCAGACTCAAAGCATGACAAACAAACACACAAACCTCCTTGACCAGCGGTACTACGCCCTCATCCATTGATTATACTCACTCCATAAATATATAAAATAAGGTGTCAACATATATATTTAAATATATTATTTAAATAATATTAAATATAATTTAAAATAAATTAAAATATAATTTAAAATAATTTAAATATATTAAATATAATTTGATATATTAATATAATTTAAAGTATATTTTAAATTATATATTAATATAATTTATATATATTAAATATAATTTAAATAAGTTAAAATGTTTGTATTTAAAACATATATATTTAAATATATTATTTGAATAATTTTAAATATAATTTAAAATAAATTATATTATAATTTAATATAATTTAAATATATTAAATATAATTTGATATATTAATATAATTTAAAGTATATATTAAATTAATATATTTTAAATTATATATTAATATAATATATATATATTAAATATAATTTAAATAAGTTAAAATGTTTGTATTTAAAACATATATATTTAAATATATTATTTGAATTATTTAAAATATAATTTAAAATAAATTTAAATATAATTTAAATATATTAAATATAATTTGATATATTAATATATTTTAAAGTATATTTTAAATTAATATATTTTAAATTTTATATTAATATAATTTATATATATTAATTATAATTTAAATAATTAAAATGTTTGTATTTAAAACATATATATTTAAATATATTATTTGAATAATTTAAAATATAATTTAAAATAAATTAAAATATAATTTAATATAATTTAAATATATTAAATATAATTTGATATATTAATATAATTTAAAGTATATTTTAAATTAATATATTTTAAATTATGTATTAATATAATTAATATATATTAAATATAATTTAAATAAGTTAAAATATATAATTTAAATATATTAAATATAATTTGATATATTAATATAATTTAAAATTCATTTCCCTACCTAAAGGGCGTGGGTTCGACCCCCCCTTTTGCCATTTTTTGTGATTCTTGATGTTTAGAATTGTTTTATATTTTAATTAGTAAATGACTTTAGAGGGCGCTTTTCCTTAGAAAGCGCTTTCTAAAGTTAAAAGAAATTGAGCCCTATTAGAGCGCTTTCTGAAAGCGCTTTCTAAGGTGATACCTATAGCAGCGCTTTTTAAAAGCGCTCTCTAAAGTGATACCTATAGCAGCGCTTTTTTCTAAAGCCTTTCTTTTAAGGCGCTTTTTTTTAGCGAAATTTTTTTATTCTTTTTAGCAGCGCTTTTGCATAAAACCGTTGTCTTTTTGGTGCTGTCTAATCATATTTTTGGCGTAGTGAAACCAGTAGTGCTCTTTTTATCATCCAAGTCTCCACCCCAATCGCTATCACTATAGCCAACAATCTCATAATTGTTAGAAGAGTAATAGTGTAAGCCAAAGTTTGTTGTACCTTTGATATATCGAAGGATTCTCTTTGGCACCTTGAAGTGAGTTATTGTTGGGGCTTCCATGTAGCGACTTACGACTCCTACAACATAGAGAATATCCGGCCTTGTACCTGTCAAGTAACGCAGACTTCCATCCAAACTTTTGTAAAGAGTTGGATCCACAATCTCTCCATTTTCATGCTTACTCAACTTGCTGCCACATTCCTTCGGGGTGCCAACCGGATTGGCATCATCCATCTTGAACTTCTTAAGGACTTCTTTTGCATAGCCTTCTTGGGTGATAAAAATTCCTTTGCCTTCTTGCTTTACTTCAATGCCGAGATAATATGCCATGAGCCCCATATCCGTCATCTCAAATTCAATTGACATGTCTTTCTTGAACTCTTGAACATGCTTAGATTGTTCCCAGTGAAGATCAAGTCATCAACATATAAGCACACAATCAAAATATCTCCACTTTGTGCTTTAATATAAAGTGCATGCTCATATGGACACTTGATGAAGTTTTTGTCTCGAAAATACTTGTCGATTCGAACATTCCAAGCTCTCGGTGCTTGCTTGAGTTCGTACAATGCCTTTTTCAACTTCAAGGCTTTTTCTTCTTGCCCTTTTACTTCATATCCCTTTGGTTGCTCGATATAAACTTCTTCTTCATGAAAACCATTCAAGAAGGCCGACTTCACTTCCATTTGATAGATCTTCCATTCATTTTGGGCTGCCAACGAAATAATCAGTCTAATAGTTTCAAGACGAGCAACGGGGACAAATACCTCATCATAGTAAATTCCTTGTCTTTGACTATAACCTTTTGCCACCAATCTTGCTTTTTATCTCTCCACGTCTCCTTTTGCGTTCTTCTTCGCCTTGTACACCCATCTTACTCCGATTGCTTTGTGTCCTCGTGGAAGTGTAGTAAGTTCCCACGTATCATTCTTTGTGATTGACTTTTTTTCTTCATCCATGGCGTCTCTCCACTTTACGTTTTGAACAACTTCTTGATAGCTTAGAGGCTCGCAATCGCCAAAAAGACAAAAGAGGTTAATGTCATTTTGGTTTTCGGTTACCTCATAAAGCTCTTCAATGCTCCTTACTCGAGGTGTCCTCTCACTTGAGCTTGTTTCATCCAAACTTGGTGTCGGTGAGGCAGGTGGTGTAATATGTTCCTCTATCATTGGTTGTTGCATTTCATTTTCTTCTTCTTCAAAGTAAGGAAGAAAATCGTACCTGTCTTCTTGAATACTCCAATCCCAACAATCTTCTTCGTCAAACTCCACGTCACGACTTATGACGATATTTCCACTATTTGGATTGTAGAGCTTATACCCTTTGGAGCTTGAGTCATAACCCAAGAACACGTACTTCTCGCTTTTATCATCGAGCTTTGTTCTCCTTTCATCTGGAACGTGTGTATAGGCAATGCTTCCAAACACTTTGAGGTGAGAGATACCTGGCTTCCTTCCACTCCATGCTTCTTGTGGTGTCTTCTCATGCACACTTCTTGTTGGGGAACGGTTTGTCAGATATACTGCACATGCCACTGCTTCGGCCCAAAACTCTTTCGGCATCTTCTTACTCTTAAGCATGCTTCACACCATATTAAGTATGGTTCGGTTCTTTCTCTCCGCTACTCCATTTTGTTGTGGCGATCTTGGCACTGTTAGTGGGCGGCGGATTCCATGGTCTTCACAATATTTATTGAACTCATTTGAAGTAAACTCTCCTCCTCGGTAAGATCTCATGGCCTTAATGGAAATACCACTTTCTTTCTCCACAAGGGCTTTGAACTTCTTAAAGTTTTCAAACACTTCCGACTTCTCCTTCAAGAAATAAACCCACGTTTTTCTAGAATAATCATCAATAAAGAGGAGAAAGTATTTATTCTTACCAAATGAGTTTGGATTGATTGGTCCACAGACATTGGCGTGTATGACGTTGATTTGTCGCTCTTGACGTTGATTCCTTTGAAAAGCTTTTTCGGTATTGCTTCCCAATTAGACATCCTTCACATAGTTGGTCTGGGTGGTTTATACTAGGTAAGCCTCTCACCATCTCTTTCTTTGATAAACATTTTAGACTACCAAAGTTAAGGTGTCCAAATCGTAGATGCCATAGCCACGAAGAGTCAGTATAGCAAGCCTTGAGACACTTTGCCACATCATTTTGAATGTTCAAGAGGAACATTCTATTCTTTGACATAGGCACCTTAGCAATCAAGTTATGCCCACAATCTCTTAAGAAAAGACTATGTTCTTTCAAGTGGATGTCATAGCCTTTGTCTAATAATTGTCCCAAGCTCAAAATATTATTCTTCATGTTAGGAACATAGTAGACATTGGATATGAATTGATGACTCCCATTCTTCAAGCGTATGAGAATTTTACCTTTGCCTTTGACCGGTATCTTTGAGTCATCTCCAAATGAGACGTCGCCGGTTGTCGCTTCATTGATCTCTACGAACATGCTTCGATCACCGCACATGTGGTTGCTTGCGCCAGTGTCGAGGTACCACTTATTTCTTTTCTCTTCAACTTGGCTTTGGCACGCGAGCAGAAGAGTTTCTTTTTCTCCACCTTTTTCTTCTATAAAGTTAGCTTTCTCTAGAACCTTCTTCGAGAATCTACACTCAGATGCATAGTGACCAATCTTATTGCAGTTGAAGCACTTGATTTATGACTTGTTGCACCTTGACCATGAATTTCCTCTTCCACGACCTCTTGTTGCTTGTGTATTCCAACTTCTTTCTCCATTGTTGAAGTTGTTGGAGTAGTTATTGTAACAACCTCTTCCTTCTCCTCCATGTCCTCGTCCATGTCCACGGTCTTGGCCACGACCTCGGCCTCTTTGGCTCTTATAATTCACATTGTTTGATTCCTTTGCATTGAGTTGTAGTAGTTGCTCCATAGCATCCTTTTGTTTAATTTTTCTCTTTTGTTTTTCTTCGTATGCTTGTAAGGAACCCATGAGTTGCTCAATAGTCATGGTCTTTAAATCCTTGTTTTCTTCAATGTTGGTAACAATGAAGTCAAAACTTGGATTTAAAGTGCGAAGTATTTTCTCCATGACTTTCACCTCATCAACATCTTCCCCATTTCTTTTAAGTTGATTGCCTACGGACAATACTCGAGAAAAATAATCAGAAATTGACTCAGACTCTTCCATAAATAAACGTTCAAACTCACCTCTAAGAGTTTGAAGACGAATCTTTTTCACCTGCTCCACTCCTTTGTTGAAAGTTTGAAGCTTGTCCCATGCTTCTTTGGACGTCGTTGCATTTGAGATCTTCTCAAACGTATCTTCATCCACCGATTGATAAATGAGGAAGAGAGCTTTCTTGTCTCTCTTTCTTGACTCCTTCAATGTCTCCTTTACACCTTGGCTTAGCGAGGCTTCATCTTGCTCCTTGAAGCCTTTCTCAACGATATCCCACACATCTTGAGCTCCTAGTAGCGCCTTCATCTTGATACTCCAATTGTCATAGTTGTTCTTTGTGAGCATCAACATTTGAAAAGGGAAACCTCCATTCGCCATCTTTTGAGGACCTTCAAGCTCTGATGCCACTTTGTTGGAAATAAAGCCTTTGTGTTTAGAGAAAATTTGTGGGAATATTAGAGGCTTAAAGAGAAACTTTATAGGTGGGAGAAATCTTTATGGAAGAGAGAACTTTGTATTTTTTGCTTGGTACAAAAGTGTAGAATTACATCTCTATTTATAGTATTCTAAGGAGAACTCTAGACACACTAATTCTAGAGAGTTCTCAACTCTTGAAA
The DNA here is from genome assembly GCA_022829125.1 of Lathyrus tuberosus. NCBI lineage: Eukaryota > Viridiplantae > Streptophyta > Magnoliopsida > Fabales > Fabaceae > Lathyrus > Lathyrus tuberosus. The sequence goes on along the minus strand of JALAZF010000274.1, from coordinate 617,226 downwards.
TTCCAAGAGTGTTCTAGAAAATATTTCAAACTTAAGAAATATCTAGATAGTCCAAACATTACAAGAGTTTTCTAGAAACATTAATTAAAATTACCTAAACCCAAAATAATTAAGCCCAAAAATCCAAACAATATGTTTAGGCCCAAATCAAGTTTAATCTTTCTACATCCCCCCTTAAACTTAATTTGTGACTCCAAGCATACTCCTTAGCTTCAGGAAAATTTCCAACTTGAGTGGCTTGGTGAAAATGTCAGCAACTTGATCTCGAGACATCACATACTTCAATTTCACCTTCTTCTTCTCGATGCATTCTCTTATGAAGTGGTAACGGGTGTCGATATGCTTACTTCTTTCATGAAATACAGGATTCTTCGCCAAAGCAAGTGTTGATTTATTATCAACACATATTTCCATAGGATCTTCTTGTGGCATTTTTAATTCTTTCAACAAGTTCCTTAGCCAAACTACATGACAAACGCATGATGTGGCGGCGATAGGTTGCTTCTTTGACATCCAAGTGAAAGCAGTATCTCCCATAAAGAACACAAAACCAGTAGTGTTCTTTCTATCATCCAAGTCTCCACCCCAATCACTATCACTATAGCCAACAATCTCATAATTGTTAGAAGAGTAATAGTGCAAGCCAAAGTTTGTTGTACCTTTGATATATCGAAGGATTCTCTTTGTCGCCTTGAAGTGAGTTGTTGTTGGAGCTTCCATGTAGCGACTTACGACTCCTACAGCATAGAGAATATCCGGCCTTGTACTTGTCAAGTAACGCAGACTTCCAACCAAACTTTTGTAAAGAGTTGGATCCACAATCTCTCCATTTTCATGCTTACTTAACTTGCTGCCACATTCCATCGGGGTGCCAACCGGATTGGCATCATCCATCTTGAACTTCTTAAGGACTTCTTTTGCATAGCCTTCTTGGGTGATAAAAATTCATTTGCCTTCTTGCTTTACTTCAATGCCGAGATAATATGCCATGAGCCCCATATCCGTCATCTCAAATTCATTTGACAAGTCTTTCTTGAACTCTTCGAACATGCTTAGATTGTTCCCAGTGAAGATCATGTCATCAACATATAAGCACACAATCAAAATATCTCCACTTTGCGCTTTAATATAAAGTGCATGCTCATATGGACACTTGATGATGTTTTTGTCTCGAAAATACTAGTCGATTCAAACATTCCAAACTCTCGGTGCTTGCTAGAGTCCGTACAACGCCTTTTTCAACTTCAAGACTTTTTCTTCTTGCCCTTTTACTTCATATCCCTTTGGTTGCTTGATATAAACTTCTTCTTCGAGAAAACCATTCAAGAAGGCCGACTTCACATCCATTTGATAGATCTTCCATTCATTTTGGGTTGCCAACGAAATGATCAGTCTAATAGTTTCAAGACGAGCAACGGGGGCAAATACCTCATCATAGTAAATTCCTTGTCTTTGACTATAACCTTTTGCCACCAATCTTGCTTTGTATCTCTCCACGTCTCCTTTTGCGTTCTTCTTCGCCTTGTACACCCATCTTACTCCAATTGCTTTGTGTCCTTGTGGAAGTGTAGTAAGTTCCCACATATCATTCTTTGTGATTGACTTTATTTCTTCATTCATGGCGTCTCTCCACTTTACGTTTTGAACAACTTCTTGATAGCTTAGAGGCTCGCAATTGCCAAAAAGACAAAAGAGGTTAATGTCATTTTAGTTTTTGGTTACCTCATAAAGCTCTTCAATGCTCCTTAGTCGAGGTGTCCTCTCACTTGAGCTTGTTTCAACCAAACTTGGTGTCGGTGAGACAGGTGGTGTAATATGTTCCTCTATCATTGGTTGTTGCATTTCATTTTCTTCTTCTTCAAAGTTAGGAAGAAAATCGTACCTGTCTTCTTGAATACTCCAATCCCAACAATCTTCTTCGTCAAACTCCACGTCACGATTTATGACGATCTTTCCACTATTTGGATTGTAGAACTTATACCCTTTGGAGCTTGAGTCATAACCCAAGAACACGTACTTCTCGCTTTTATCATCGAGCTTTGTTCTCCTTTTATCTGGAACGTGTGTATAGGCAATGCTTCCAAACACTTTGAGGTGAGAGATACCGGGCTTCTTTCCACTCCATGCTTCTTGTGGTGTCTTCTCATGCACACTTCTTGTTGGGGAACGGTTTGTCAGATATACCGCACATGCCACTGCTTTGGCCCAAAACTCTTTCGGTATCTTCTTACTCTTAAGCATGCTTCACACCATATTAAGTATGGTTCGGTTCTTTCTCTCCGCTACTCCATTTTGTTGTGGTGATCTTGGCACTGTTAGTGGGCGGCGGATTCCATGGTCTTCACAATATTTGTTGAACTCATTTGAAGTAAACTCTCCTCCTCGGTCAGATCTCATGGCCTTAATGGAAATACCACTTTCTTTCTCCACAAGGGCTTTGAACTTCTTAAAGTTTTCAAACACTTCCGACTTCTCCTTCAAGAAATAAACCCACGTTTTTCTAGAATAATCATCAATAAAGAGGAGAAAGTATTTATTCTTACTAAATGAGTTTGGATTGATTGGTCCATAGACATCGACGTGTATGAGCTCTAGCGGTTTTATCGCTCTTGACGTTGATTCCTTTGGAAAGCTTTTTCGGTATTGCTTCCCAATTAGACATCCTTTTCCGTATCTAGACAAGGACAATGTTGTTGCATAAGGGCGGAAAGTAGTAGCATGTTAGTTGACATAATGCATACCGGGAAACCGACGCCGCGAATTCAGAGTGTCAATGACCAGCATCGCAGAAAGATAATTAGAAGTATGCCTTCAGGTTCCTAACGATCCATCGATCGAAGTCTTTGTACTAGGAGCCCCAGTGCGATCTATATAATATTATTGAAAGAGGAAATCAGTGAGTTTATTTCCATGATGACAGGGCAGTCTTTTTTTAAGATATCAGTCAAGAGATGTATGGATATTACTAACCAAGTAGGAAGTCGCGATTCGTGTGATACGCACCATGATAACTCTGTTCCCATTTGGTCAAATTCCTACTCGCCCTTCTTGTTATGGTGTGGCATAAGGCGGGCTAGCCAAGGAATTCACATCACAATTTCAAGAATGAAACCTCATATTAACAGGCAATGCTATCAGCAACAAATACATGTGCTGCCATTCGCCACGAGGTACTTTGAGCTAGAATTTGAAAAAGAACAAAACTTATTTGGATGTTTGAACCTGGAAAAAGAAAGTAGATTTAAACAAAATAGACATAAGTTTCGTATTCAGTCGAATTCAACAAAGTTTTCTGAGTGTTTAAATTAAACCAAACTAATTCGTCATCATTTTTCCTGAAAAATATATCGCCGTTCTTGCCAGCTCCAATAGGATCCTCAACACCAGACAACGGGCCCACAACAAATAGTTTTATCCATGACTCCTTCACTCCAACTTCACCTAATTCATAACCAGAAATTTGACCAAATTCCTAAAAACATTCACAAACCATACACAAGCAGAGCCACAGAACCATCAATCCATACCATTTTTCAGAAAGATTCATATACATATCAGAGGACTTCACCACACACACAACGTAAAGAGGAGAAAGAGAGGAATTTTCAACTTATCTATGAGAAGCCACTCGCCAACGACCACCTCACCCCGCCATCGCTGCAAGCCTCTCCCTTTTCGCTCCATTGCTTTCGTTTTTCTTATTTTGCCCTTATTTGTGACATGTAATATGTAAATCGTGAAATCATAGTGAAATTGGGGTATCGGACTTGCTGGGATTAGGGTTATTGTTTATAGATCGAGAGAGACGAGAGAGCGGCGGCGCAAATTAGGGTTCCAAGAACCCTATTTTTGTTTGAGAGAAGGCTGAGAGAGAGAGAAGCGTTGCGCTTTGTTTAGTTTATTTTCTGAGTTTTTTTGGTTCCATAATCGTGTACACACGCACACATGCCACATCTCGTGCACCCTTCGTTTTGTCCATTGGATCACGCCCTGCTTGCATCATAAGGTTGAGGTTTGAGGGTCCACGGTGGACCCTCTCTCCCTTGCAGGTACCTGATCACTCCGTTTTGTTTAATTAAATCCTCTTACTTTAATTTAACTTTTATTAAAATAATTTCATATTGTTTTTTCTAAAATAACTAAAATTTGGTTTTTTTAAAAACTTAGCCAATCCTCTTTTAAAATTAAATATGTAGAACTTTTTATTATAACCTTTTTAAAATATAACCTTTTATTTAAAATGTCACTTTTCTTTTTCTTATAATAAAATATAACTTTTAAAAAATAGTAAAATAGTTTTTGATAAAACCTTTTTCTATTAAAATATTAAAATTAATCCTTTTTTTAATTAATAAGATAAAGAACTCTAATAAAACTTTTCTCTCTTTTCTTTAAAAATAATAATAACTTTAATATAATAACTTTTAAAATAAAGAAAATATAATAAACCTAAGATTCTCCTTTTAAAATTATTAACTTCTTAATTTGATCCTTAGTAAACTCTCACCGTGCACTTAATCGTACGCTTGTGCGACATAGGTTTAGAACTTTTGCTTGATATTATGCCTTACTTGTGCCTTTGTTTGTCTATCATTATATGTGATGTATGCATGCTTTGATTGTTCCAAACCCTTTCAAAATATAAAAATCTCGATCCAACGTCGAGCCATTTTCCACCTATGTAAGTCGATCGCCTTTGGGCATCGCCATCAACCTTTGGTCACTAGACACAAGACTAGCATCACTTTGCTAGCACTCTCGTTAATTCTTTAATAATCGATTGCATTAATATCCAAGGGAAAATCCCATGCATGATAATCAACTATTGTGCATTGTGCATTTCATTTGCATCATACCTCCCTATAGCTTTTATACCCTTAAGATAAGTTTATTAGACAACTTTAGGATAGATTTCCTAAGTTAGTCCCCCCTCAAATCTTGATTTTAATGATCAAACTTTAGCTCACCTAATTCTCCACACAAGAATGTTAGATGTGAATCATCTCAAGGAACGGACATACAATCCCATACCCCACAAATACAAACAAGTTTAAAAAAAACTGTGGTGGTTTCTTAAGATGATGGCTCATCTTCTCTCCTAAACTTTAAACAAACTTTAGTATCCCTCAGAGAGGAACTACAAGTGCTCTGATTCCACTCCCAACAGGATATGTAGGCACAAGATGCGATATCTTGTCGAGCACACCTAGGAATAAAATTTTAGGTCTCCCTACGCCTTACCCGTAGGAAACAATTAACAAATAACATATGTAAACAAGAGGTTCCTGTAGAGTACTACAGATATCTAGGGTGCTAACACCTTCCCTAGGTATAATCTACCCCCGAACTTTAGAATCTTAGTTTGCATTTGCATTGCATTGTGGGTAATTCGATATTTCTCCCTTCCCTTGGATAAATCAAAGACGGTGGTGAAATAAAAGAAATGCGATCCAAGTTAATATAATAGCTTGGTATCCAATTCTCACCGCGACAACCATCACTCAAGCTACAAAGGTTTCTTAGGCCTCAAGGCATCCTAATATGTCTATCACTTCATCAAATGATGGAAATTGGCAAGAGGTTTGAAGAGGATCACCTCCTCCTATCTTGTAGTCATCAATCTAGGGTTTTGGATATTTGGGTATGTGACACCCTTATGAACAAGAATTTGGAAGTTTCATCATCATTTTGTCTCACACACCATCTTTTTTAAAGGATTCTACATCATGATTAGAGGAATTAGGGTTTTGAAGATGTGCATTCATTTCATATATTGTGAGGACCAAAATTAGGGTTTGTGATAAAATCACTTTATATCTGGTTCTTTGAGCAAGACTTGATTCCATGGCCTCCTATATGTTCTCAAGTGTTTCAACACTTAGAAATTTTTCTAAGTGCTAAAATTAAGTTTGGTGTACCAATGTTCTAACTAATTTTTGAAGGACTACCAAGCTTCATCTTGAACTCAAGTCCAAACGAAAATTGTAGAGGGAAATCCCGCCTTTCCAAAGAGTACAACATTGCCTCATTTGGTTCATTATTGTGCAAGTTATGATGCTCACAATGTCAAGGTTTTCATACTAATATTTGGTTCCATAACTTGTTTTTCTTGGACAGTTTCAAGGGCACGTTTTCATGGCATGTTTTCACCTTAATCTAAGCTTCATTTCAAGATCACTCCAACATGAAATTTGTTTATTGATTCCCTAGTTTCTTTGGAGCACAAAAAGGGCAAGGTTTGGTGTTGAATGCATCAAGTTATAATTGATGGAAATAGTGGGTATAACTTTGGTTGTGGTAGGTCATTTTGAAACGTATTGGAAGCAAGACATTGTTACTTTGCCATACGCATTGCACCACTTTCCTTTGTGCTTAAATGTTACCACAAATGACTCAGCAAGACCATGCACATCCCATGCATCATGTGTGCTTTTGTTTGCCATATTTTAAAAAAATAAAAGAGGTACAATCTGACTTTATTAACTCCCTCTCAAGTGCCAATTCCTCACACCTGATTCCACTCCCAAAAACTCACACAAAACCACCACTACATTGCCAAACCCGTGCACTCTTCACTCTCTCTAATTTTTCAAAATTTCAAAACCAATTTCATAACAAATTTGTCAATCACTTTTACACAATTAACCTCACTCAATTCACCCTATAAAACCCTCACAATCCCTAACACGTGAGAGGCAACTCATTGTACATCATTCTCAGATCAAAATCTTCCACTCTCTCTCAAGAAATTCAGAAACAAGATCTGCACATTTCCTTCAAGTTTCCTCGGATTCCTTGCTTGATTCATCTTCACTGAGGGTTATTAAGGAGCTCATGATCTTTTTCTTTTCATTTTGCTCAAGATTCAAGGTGAAGTAGACACTCTCCACTAGGTATTTTTCTTCAACACGGTTCTCTCATTTTAGGTGTGTTATAGAATCATTTTGGCTGCATCTGAAGTCCTACACTAGTGTAGGCCATGTTTGCATCATTGTTGTGCTGATTTGAATGAGTTTAAGTTTGTGTATCTAAAATTCGTGCTTGGTTTTCATGACATTGGAGCGTTTATTTTTGAAAACAAATGCCATATTCTTGATCAGCGTGGAAAATCGTGTTAGATGATGTCCAGGTTTTGTGTTTTGGTGATGCTTTGATTTTTCTCTGGTGGAGAGTCACCTGAGAAGACGACCGGAGCCCTAGCCCCGGTGTCTGAGGCGATGTGATGACTTGGCTCGTGGATTCTTTGACCGTGTGAGGTGTTGCTTGCGTGGCATAGGTTTGAAGACGTTGACTCCACCTCATTAAGTGAAATGGTGCGTTTCGCTTGAGGTTTGTTGTTGTTGGCTGATGTTTTTTGTCACGGGCCTGATATTTCTACTCACACCACCCCTGCTTTGGCCCTTTGGTGCATTAAACTGTTTGTTAGTTCATTGGATTTTTGCTTATGCACCCCCCATGCCATGTTCTTCATATTTCCTTTTATTTTCTTTTCTTGTTCATTTCATTTTTGTTTTAATTTTTCCAAGCATGATAAAAATTGTCAAAAATATGTTCCTGATTTTTTGGCATGTTGAGATATTTTTCATGATTTTTATTTTATTTTTCCATTTATTTTCATATTTCATTTTGCTTTAATTTGTAAAGTGGTTTTCCATTGTGACCTTTAGCTAGGGTTGGATTGTTAGATGACTTCGCCATGCCTTCTTGAGCTGATTTTTGGCCATGTCTTGATACTTGGATGAGGAATGTTTAAATGTCATGTTTATGCCTTGGTGATTAATTTTTGATTGTTTTCCATGTGGCTTTTGATGTTCCTCGATTGTTGCTCGATTAGCTTGATATGTGTGATGTTTTGATCCTTTTGGTGATGCAATTTTGTGATTCTTGTTAAGATATTTTGTACATTCATTCTTGATAGATACAAAATGAGTTTGAGTATTTATTTGGATTTTTATAAGGCATGCTTCTATTTTTGGTTGATGCTTACTCGTGGCTTGAACATTGAATGAAATGTTTTTGATACTTGACATAGTTTGAATCTTTTTGATCACTTGTGCTTAAGTGAAGCTTGAAATGATTATTTGATGTGATCATGTACTATTTTGGATTGTTTGTGGCTTTGGAATCATTCCCATTTGATCATTTTCCTGTTTGTGGTTGATTTTCCAAGTTGACTATGTTTTGGCCTTACTCCTTTGTTGTTTTTGAACTAGTTTCTTTGTGATGCCTTCTCATATGATCTAATGAATGCTTGGGGACTCTTGTTTGTTTTGAATAACATGTGTAAGGTTCTGATTCTCTTGATATGATGTCCATTGTATGACCTTTTCTCATTTCTTGCCTCACATGATCTTTTGTTGCTTGTATGAATGACTTAAGTGAATGTTTGTCTAGTTTTGATGCATGTTTTGGAGTTGATCCTTGATGTTTCTTCTTGCCATTCATGAGTTGATGTTTGGATTGATATACATGACTATCCTACTATCTTGCTTGGATTCATGCCATATTCTCACGTGTTTTTCCTTTTGAGATGTGCCTTACATGATCTTTTTGTGAACAAATGTTTGTTTGTGGTTAAGATGCATGCCTTGAACTCTCTTGCTCTTCCTTTGATCATTAACATGAGATGAATGTGACATGACTTGCTTGCTGCCCTATCTTGTTTCTCATATCATTTGACCTCACTTCACTTTGTTTGATGATTGATAATACTTCTTGTTTGGTTTTAAGTCATTGGTGTGTTCATTAGTGCTTTGCTTTGCCTAATTGTTTTGACTTCCATTCTTGAAGTTTGATTTGAAGTGTATACATTTGATGTTGGTGCTGGTCTTGAATGATTAGATATGATGCTTTCATTGCTCATTACTTGTGTTCATCTTATCTCTTGAGTTACTTAATGTTGCATTTTCTCCTTCATCTCTTACTTCTTTCTTCTCCCTTAAATCTTGAGACTTGTTTAAGTCTTAGATTTGCTTTTGTTTGTGATTGATTAGAGTAATGTTTACTTGTGTTTCTTCACATGATCCCTTAGGATTCCTATCTCGACTTAATTTCCGATTAAGTTTGAGGTAGAAGAGACATTAGGCTTTCAATCCATGTATGCTAACATTAGGTAGAATTTCCCTTCTTACCTCAATATAGGGCCATCATTGCATGATAACTTTTAGGATGGAGTTCCTTTTTTTTTCTTTTCAACCTTTGAGTCTTCTCTTCTCATCTCAAAACAAGTTCAAAACACTTAATAAATACAACGAGTGTTATGCGCCACGAGCCTTAAGTACATGGGAAATGAAGAATGAGGGGTCTCCCTTCATCTTTCTGGAGTGTTTAGCATACATCCCATTGGGGGCGACCATGCGACGGATTCGCTCCTATGTCATAGATTTTAGTGCAATGCAATTAAGATAAATTTTTAAAATATATTAATTTTTAAAATAACAATTTAAAAAAATAATATTTATACGAACATAAATTAAAAATAAATTAATAGATAAATGCCACATCCTATCCCTTATTCAATCTGTGCCATGTAATCAAGATAAATGCCACATAGACTATTTCTCAATGCCACATAACCAATTGCATGATACACGGTCACCCAAACAAGGGATAGAGTGTGGTAAAAATGTATTCTTTGTTTTATAAGGGAGTGTTAAAAAAAAATTACTTTAGGGGGGGCAAAACCAAATCTCACCCGAATGACAGGGGGATCGTATAATTAACCCTAAAAAATTTTGGATGTATGAATCTATTTTGTTATGTGTCATAAGTCTAATGATATAATTCACTGCAAATTAAAATAATGGTGATGTAATTTAATCGGTAAATTTCTGGCCCTCAGAGCTAATGATCTTCTTTGGTTTCCAGTGGGTTCCCAGTTACTGTCTAATGTATGTTCTAATATTTTTATTTATTATGTCAATCGATTGTTTTGCTTCACAAATTCTGTTTATTTCAATTGCATTATGAATTCGAACATTGTGAAAGCCGCTGCTTTTGGTTAACTTTCCTATCAAAGTATATTGCTGAGTCATATCTTGAAAACTCATTCACAAACAAGAATCCTCAAGTAGTTGTATTATGAGAATGAAATTTATTTCAAGTGTGATTTTTACGCGAGAGTAAAGTGTGATCTCATGCAATTCAAATTCTATATATTCAAGCATCTTATGATTTTGCTCCTTTTTGTGATGAGAAATCACACTTTACTCTTCTATGTGAAAATCACACAAGAGATGATCTATTCACTATGATGAAAAGAATGATCATTTGAGCGGTAATGGTAACATGAGGAGACGTTTACAAATTCGTATTAAATAATCCAATCATTATTATGAATGTATCATTTGTTTAGATAGAACTTTTATTCAAACTTTCAGTTTTAGCCATAAACTCTCATTTTGGAGAACTACAAAGAGGGCTGTAAACTAAGCAGAAATACAAAATATATTACATACTTTAGCCACAAACATCTCAAAGGCCAAACCCTATTATCACTAAAACCGAGAGCACCATGATTAATTGTTTTTCTTAAATATATACAACCTATTCTCTTGGTTTTGTTAAACATCAAGAGAATAGATGTATCAGGAACCTTATTTCGAATCTTAATTACTGCATTTTTTATTTTTTAATAGGTTTAGGGATCAAGCGTTACGTTTTTTCAGTTGGGGCCTTTCCTTTTTTTTTATACATTTTTTAATTACAAAATTAATAGTTGTTGGATGATAAAAAAATAGCAACGCTAAAAGAAAATTAAATTAATTGTTTACAATTAAAAATATTGATTGTTGATAAATTATTTGCTTAAATCTTCCATTGCTTCAAATGCTCTTATTTTTTTATTAATTTCTTTTTTTAATTTTAAATTTGTCTTTTCTGTCAGATATTTGGCTTAACCGAGGGGTAATATCATTTGCAAGAATTTCTTATTGTATGATACTAATTTATTTATTTTTATTTTATATTAATCTATTCCGTCAGTTGTCCCTTATCCCCTCCCCGATTTGAAAGTTCTTTTGCATGAATATTTTACAAACTAGACTATACATTTTCATATACATATCAACACTACTTGTTTCATCATCATTCTCTTAAAAACTATCCTAGGCGATTTTCTTCTTCATCAAAATAGTCTAAACTCAGATTTCATCATCTCTTCCAACATCAACTCGAACATTAAGTCTTCGAACCTAACTCGAACAAAGCCTTGTCATCATGTTTTCGGTACGTAACTCACATTACCCTCTTAGAAATGTTAGGTTTGTTTTTGGGAATAGCTTATTGCTTATATATTATGTTTAGAGAGGTTATTCTGATTATGTTGATAAAAATGTTGTTTTTTTTAATAGTGTTAGTTTGAGAAAATGGTGACGCTAATCACTAAAATGTTGATAAAAATGTTATTCATCTTGAATAGTGTTAATTTTAGAAAATGGTGTCATTGGCTACAGAAATTTTTATAGAAATCTTGTTTTTTTAATAGTTTTAGTTTGGGAAAATAAAGTCATTGACCATTGAAATGTTGATGGAAATGTTTTCTTTTTTGAAATGTTATTTTTCTTGAATAATGTTAGTTTGAGAATATATAGAACTCTACTTATCTAAATAGTGATATTGTTGAATGTATGTTTTTAAGCAATTGTTACACTTGATGTACAATAAACTATTTTTCGTTTATTGTTATTTTTCTCGATCCTTGTTATAAGCTTGACAGGGATAGTTTTTTTTTTAAAGAACTACTAGTATAGTAAAATGTTTATGTTGTTGGTTTTGTTTCAAGCTAAATGTTCTTAGGAAGTGTACAATGAATATATGTAGTTCATACACATTAGGTGCTATAATAGAGATTTATTGATTAGTGTTGTTTTTAAGTAGTATAGTTCTTGTTTACACAGAGATAGGTAATTTGACCAACACCTCTCATACTACTTTTACTAAGATGAAAAGTGATATTTTTTACTATATAAGCGAAAGTATCTATCGTTCACTACTTAACAATCGTTTCTCTCATATGAAAAGCCTAACATATTTCACTCTTCTCTCTCATAACATAACCCTAACATCCATGTCACTCTTTAAACTTTCTTAAACCTTCAGATTCGTCTTCACCAATCGATATGATACTCTTTAATCATATTTCAAGTTCGTTCATTAAACTTATGCTTTGATTTCGTTTACATTTCTTGTTAAAAATGGGTTCTCATTGTTTTATTTGGTGAATTTTCTCATTTTTTCAGATTCGTCTTCACCACCTTAACAAAGCGTATATTTTGGCTATGATACATATGATTTGTGTAGCTATGAAGAAAAATATAAGAAGTATGAAGCTATTTTGTTAACTTCATTCACCTTTTTCTTCTTCTTCATAACTTCATAAACTAGATGAAAATCATAATTTGTTCCAGATCCACGATTAGTTAAAAAAAATGTGCATTCTTTAAACATTAAATTATATCTTGTGTTATTGTATGTTGTTGTATGTTGTTGTTGTATGTTGCTATTGATGTTCTTGAATCTTATTTTGTTGTATGGTTTTGTGTTGTTAAAAAATGTTATTGTATGTTGTTGTTGTTGATTAATGTTTTAAGAAAAAGAATAAAACATTGCTAATTCACAAGAAAGAAACTTCTTGTGACTTAGCAATGTTTTGTTCTTTAAATTCTTAAAACATTACATAATATGTTATGTTGTTGTATGTTGTTGTATGCAGTTGAATTTATTATATGCTATGTAGATTGTTTGTTTCACTAACCCTTCACTAAAAATACATTTCATTTAAATTGACATAGAAACTTATAATCTAAAAATTAAGTTGTATTTGAAAATTAACTTATATCAATCAATGTTTTCTGAATTGCATCCGTTTCATCGATCATCTCACGCTGTTTAACATATAGAATATGGGTCAATGACCTAAGTCCTTCATCACATCCATATCTTCTCTTATAATATCAATAAAATGTTGTTATTCAAATTAAACTATAAGAGAAGATGTGGATGTGATGAAGGACTTAGGTCATTGAACCACATTCTATATGTTAAACAGCGTGAGATAAACGATCATAAGACTTTGATTCTAAGTAGCACATATACAACCACACCCTATGTAACAACGGCAGGTCACGCATGATGTTATCCCTTTTCCAACCGTTGTTGTATATGTTTTCCGTAGTAGTGCAAAATAATTTTATTCATGGGAAAAAGAATTTCACATCGGACCGCTTTACCATGCGTAAGTATATATGATTTTTTGTTTTCTTTTCTAAATCAATTTTATACACAATATTATTTATTCTGGATGTTTTATATAGTACACATTAGCAACTAGTTATTATATGTCCCAAGCAAAATAATGTAATTATGCTATGCTCGTTACACTATGAGCTTCGATTCAGTGATGCTAGACATTTTGAGCGCGTAAGTTATATTATTTGTAATACTCAAATTTTACCTTTAGTTTTAAATAGTTTTTATTCATGTTTATCTTTTACCAATATGTTGAGCTATGGAGGGATACCATTTAATGCATCATAGAAAAAAGGTAAAACACCAAAGTTCTTTACCCCAAAAGTAAGTATTATTTGTACTTTTTGACATTCATTTATTTTCGTTGTATTACTTATGCTTTGCGTGTGTATACTATGTTACGAAATATATGTTTTATATTGTTGCTAAAGGCATTAATAATTCATGGGTTAAAGCTTTAATACACATGTAATTTTTTATAGATGTTAAGTCAATGTAGTTCTTGTTAGCTAGTAAGAGGTTTATGATTAAATTTTGTTGAAAAATTGTAGGTTTTAACAACCCAACACGATTTCCACAAGAAGATATAGATGACATCCGATCATGTTGGGCCAGTGGCTTTCTATCTTTTTATGAATCTCAACAACACTTGCTTTTTTTTTTTGTTGTGGTTGTTGTCATAGACATTGTGTATAGGTTTTCTGTTACACGTGTATTCGGTTTTGTCATTATGGTTATGTTTTAATATATGTATATAGATTCTGTTGGTGTACTATTTTGGATATGTGTACATTTGGTTTTGTAAACAATATAATTTGGCACACTGTATTTGATTTTCTGTTACACGTGTATTTGATTTTGAAAACTACATTTGGTTATGTTCTACTATAAAATAAAATGTTCTGATCTGTCACAAAATTTGTATATAGTTTCTGTCTAAAAAAATACATGTCAAATTAAAATTTAAAACAGAATATAAGTGTAAAAAAATATGTTTTACCCCTCAGTTATTAAATCAAACCGAAGTAAATACATACTTTTCCCCTGGAATAATAACAGACTTCGAGATTTATGTGGCACACACTTTTTAGTTTTAGAAATATAAAATTGTTGTTGTTGGGATAGAACTAATGACTAATGCAGTTTCCTCCCATTGGATATATATCCGAGGGAAAAAGTAGCGAGTTTCCATGACGCTCTTCGTTACGTCTCATGTGAAATCGAGGTAAATTCATTTTCCAACCGAGGTTAAATATGGTTTTTCTAGTAGTGATCACTCAAATGAGTTAGCATTTCCCTTAATTATCTGATCATGCATCAACTATAGATATATTTTTCACTTCATCTAAGGAATTCCACAATATACATAATCATTAATGGATCACTAAGGTCTTTGTTTTTTATTATAACATGGATGAGCTATAAGAATCTGGATTTTTTTGGGATTCAAATGTGCCTATCAAATAAGAGAGTAATATTTGATATTTTCTTTTTGGTTTTCATAAGTTCTATATTTCTTTTCCACTTTTGGCACTTCTTCTTTTAATGGTTTTTTTTGTAAGCTTTGGCATTTTTGCCTTTTCTTTCTTTTTCTTTTTGTTTGTCAAAGGACATTCTTTTTCTCTGATCACAATCATCGTTTACTACTTGATTTCTTTTTTATTTTTCAAACATTTCCTTCCTTCCCTTAGTTGTCATTTTTGTACACCCTTAGAATTCAGACACTGTCCTATCTTAAAGACAAGATATGAACATTATTTTTATTTAGAAATCGGCACAAGATTTTAATTTTTTAAAATCAATTTTTCTCAATTTTAAGACGTAAACTGGTTATCAAAGGATTGAGCCCTCACAAAGTATTTTTTTGGTCACGTAGTCACTCAATAAACAAAACATTGTCGTGATCATATCTATGACATCATATATATCATAAAGTAATATCAAGAATGGTGCAATATTAACATAGCTAGAATGCAAATCTACTCTCATTAATTTACGTATAACACGAGCTATGCACTCATGTCACTTTTTTTAGGCTTATAATTTTTGACTTATATTTACATGTTTTCACCAAACAAGTAATAAATTAAAACTTTGAATTAAGCAACCAATTAATGGTTATGCTATTAATTTAAAGATATTCAGAATACTAATCATAAATGAAACATTTAAAAGAATAAATTTTTTTATCATGCCATTTGATTTTGTCCTAATCCTTAACTTTGATTCATCTGCATTTAAATTTTTAAATTATTTGAACCATTTGCGAACCAAAAATTTCATACAAAAATTTTAAATTTATTAAAATAGTAATTAATTAAACCAATTAAAATAACATATTATTTTGGCGTGTACGCTCTATTTCTTATCTCCATTGCATTCCACCTCCGGTATGAAAGTTTGACCTGCCCTCAAGACATCAGGATTGGGTTAGTCTGTAGAAGAAACATGAAAGCTCTTTAAGTCGGAAAAATCTCGCTAAGCAAGTTTGGTGCTCACTTAGCAGTCCACAAAACTGTTGGAAATAAAGCCTTTGTGTTTAGAGAAAATGTGTGGGAATATTAGAGGCTTAAAGAGAAACTTTATAGGTGGGAGAAATCTTTATGGAAGAGAGAACTTTGTATTTTTTGCTTGATACAAAAGTGTAGAATTACATCTCTATTTATAGTATTCTAGGGAGAACTCTAGACACACTAATTCTAGAGAGTTCTCAACTCTTGAAATTCCAAGAGTGTTCTAGAAAATATTACAAACTTAAGAAATATCTAGATAGTCCAAACATTACAAGAGTTTTCTAGAAACATTAATTAAAATTACCTAAACCCAAAATAATTAAGCCCAAAAATCCAAACAATATGTTTAGGCCCAAATCAAGTTTAATCTTTCAACATCCCCCCTAAAACTTGATTTGTGACTCCAAGCATACTCCTTAGCTTCAGGAAAGTTTCCAACTTGAGTGGCTTGGTGAAAATGTCAGCAACTTGATCTCGAGACATCACATACTTCAATTTCACCTTCTTCTTCTCGATGCATTCTCTTATGAAGTGGTAACGGGTGTCGATATGCTTACTTCTTTCATGAAATACAGGATTCTTCAGCAAAGCAAGTGCTGATTTATTATCAACACATATTTCCATAGGATCTTCTTGTGGCATTTTTAATTCTTTCAACAAGTTCCTTAGCTAAATAGCATGACAAACGCATGATGTGGCGGCGACATATTCAACTTCACAAGTTGACAGTGTGACGATAGGTTGCTTCCTTGACATCCAAGTGAAAGCAGTATCTCCCATAAAGAACACAAAATACTACGGGAAAAGAGGGAAATGCGGGCGCTTTTTTTGCCCTATAAAAGCGCTTAAAAGCGCTGTCTAAGCCTGCGCTGTCGTAGGTAAAGACGGCGTTTTTTTATTTATGAAAAAGCGCTCTCTAAAAGGGAACTTTAGACAGCGCTTTTAATAGCGTTGTCTAAAGTATATGTCTAAAATTAAAATTTTTTTTTTATAAACTTTAGAAAGCGCTTTTTCCTTCAAAAGCGCTCTCTAAAGGTGCTTTTAGACAGTGCTTTTGAAAGCGCTGTCTAATGTATACTGAAAATGATTTTTTTATATACCTTTAGAGAGCGCTTTTCCCTAAAAGCGCTCTCTAAATGGGACTTTAGAGAGCGTTTTTCCTTAAAAGCGCTCTCTAAAGTATACCTATAATTTTATTGGTTTTTTCTACGTATAAAAAATCCCATTTTAGCCATTTTTTTTATGTAGAAACCTGCATAGTTTCAAACCAGCATTTCTTATATAATTTCTTGCAACAACAGAATTCTTATACATTTCAAGAAATAGAATTCTTGCAACAACAGAATTCATATATACATTTCAATAAAATTAACATTCACAAAACTTACAACATAATTCACAAAATTCACAAAATTCTTGCAACAACTGAATTCATATACATTAACAGAATTCACAAAATTTACAACAGAATTCTTCTTGCAACAGAATTTTCTTATATTCACAAAACTAAAATTTACATTCACAAAACTATACATTGAAAAAATTCTTCTTAGAAGAAAGAATTCGCACAATTCTTCCGTAATATAATTCAATTGTTTCCTTGTGTAAGAAGAACACGCCATATCTTCGAAATACTACATAACAAAACAAAATACGCATTATTTAGTTAAAAATAATAAATTATATGACATATCCGATAAATATTAAAATAAATCCTAAGTTATAAAACCATGCATACCCTAATAGGAATCTCCAATTGTCCCATTTGAATGATTTCTCTCATGAACCTCAAAACGAAGTACCCGCAATCTATGCCATTACGCTGACGAGGGCACTACACATAGACAAACAAATAAGAAATAATATATAGATGTTTTGTGTTATTAAGTAGCATCACTAATATTGTGAAAATTAATATACCTCCACTTTGACCCATGTAATATTGGTTGATCTAGCCCGTGTTACTCGAGTCTCTCTTTGTGCACGGTATAGTAGTATAGCTCTATAAAAGAAATACGTAAACTTAGAACAATGTCACAGAAATAATTAGATATACAAATACACACGAATATTTCGAACAGTCTCACTTACGTGTCAACCACATCCTTCATATTCTGATATGAGGATCAATCAGTATCCAATGAATTAAGATAATAGACCACTTCTGTTATAGGATTAATGGCAACCAACAACCAGTGTCCACTGTAAAATATAACAAAAGTTTAGATGGATAATTTCAACGTAAAAGATATAAATTAAAGATTAGAATGAAATTATAATGAAAATCTTACCCGTTTCCAGTATTATACGGTAAAAGAAACAGACATTCTGTGCTGCTGGCCGTAAATCGCTCAAGTAAGTGGTCTCTTACTTCAATTGCATTCATACCAATTCTCGGTGCATTAACAAGGCTGCAAGAGAAGAAACGGAATTTGTTTGACAAATCCGTCCCTCGGATGAATTTTTCATACATGCACCTTAAATAAAAACATAATAAACATTAGACTATTATCATTGAAATGTGTAAATAAATTGTTCAACTAAATAAATAATAGATTGATTGGAGTACCAGATGTATGACTGCATAACACCGATGCCTAATTCAGTATGATTGAAAACCTGCTCCATGTCCTCTTTTCCGATTATCTCGGAATGAGGAAAACCAAAAACACCTTCGTCCATGTTGATTTGACGAATAACACCTTCCATCAAATTTGACATAGACAAAAGTGTTTCTAGACACGTCTGAAAGCGAGGTCTTTTTTCCTTCACGGTCCTTGTAGGAGCTTTTTTCTTGCCGGTCTGTTGTGAAGGTTGAGCAGGAACCTAACAATCATATAAGTTAGGTAAAGTAGAAAATCATGAATTCGGATAATAGAATAACACTTAAAAGCTACCTCTCTGTGTGATTCAACAGACTTGTTTTGCAGCAAAACCCCTTTATTCTTTGCTGCGGGTTTTGTAGGAGTCTAGCATTACCATGTAAAAAAATGTAAGTAATGGTTCAGAATGATTTTCATAATCGTTCAGAATTGACATTTGAATACTAAGAGATTCGTAATGGTTTTCAACATACCTCATCACCTATGGAAATGAGGTCTAACGGCCATGCAACAAACGAACCTATTGCATTCCGCAGCAATGTAACCTCTGAAACCGAGTCTGGTATCGGTAGTAACACATCCGTATCTAAAGCGATATCAACCGACACTTTCAGATAACTTTGTGGGAGCGGATGATGGTGAAGTAACGCTCCCGCAAAGTTATGCACTTTTCCCTTGCCAACCATGCGATAAGTCGGAAACGACAAATACAGCTAGCAAGATGAAATGTCCTGAAGCAATAATAAATATGTAACTGTTAATATGTATAAAGGTCAAGTAAAATAAATGTGTTAATTTAATTAAAATAAATATGTGCTAATTACCTCGGGAATTTTAATTGGAGAATTGATACTAGCTTTGTCACTAGCATCTTTCAAACCGGAACCGCGCCTTTCCGCCTCATATCTCTCTTTATCCTGCTGCAATGCTTAGACTTGCGCTTGTAGTGCCATCACAGTTTGCATGGTTTCTTGGGTGGTGGGATTTTTTTTCTTTGATTGCTTATACAAGGATGATGGAGTCACACCAAATCCTTTACCTCTCACCCGACCGGGATACTCAGGAACATTTAGTACTCGACTAAGAATGCTCCTGCAATCATCCTCACCTGCGGGTATGGATTTAGATAGATTCTCTTGAAATTCATTGATATATCGAAAATTATTAGTGGGGATTAAAAATTAATTATAATTTAATAAAATTTCAATTAACTTTGAGACATAATTTTATACTTACACATTCTTCATAAACATGCTGAACATCTTCTGTAACAGCTCCACCCTTACCCACGCGAGCTTCCTTCCACAAAACATGGTCCGGAAGTGATGATTCTTCACTTTTAGACTCTTCTAACTACACATTTAGTTAAATAATAAGTTCATCAATTATAACACAATAATACAATTAATAAAATCATAGCATTAATATATACTTACCAATTTTTGTTGTAATCGTGCATATCCCAAACGCCCTTTTCTGTATGGATACGCGGGGTTTGATGCTCTTTCGCGATTAATGGCACTCAATTTCTGGATAAAAAATTTTAAGTCATATCAAAACAAACTAATGAAACACATATATAATACAATCAATAGACATGACAAGACAACATTACATTGAATTCTTCGATTTTCCGTTTGTCTACAAAAATGCCCCATTCTTGCGGTGTAATCACATCCACATACAACGGTGGAAGTTCTACTTCAACAAAATTTTTGTTTTCATCCCTAATATATTTGTTTGATAATAAGGCTCTAAACCCTCTGTGTCTCTTTCCGGCCAATTGAAGACAATACTTTTGCCGGCTTTCTTCAATATTAAAGGACCTCTACGAAAAAACATACACATATAAACATAAAGTGTTTTAGTATAAGTAAATTAAAGACTTAATCGTCAACAAAAATCTAATAACATCAATCATATTTGGTAAGTACCTGTATCTCATTCCATATCTTTTCTTTACCGGCATCCAACGATTTACTCCTCCAATTATCACTAGTGGTTGGAATGTGCGGACGGACAAGTGAACCAATGTATGAAGATAACATTGAACCTTTAGGCTCAACTAGTTGGTTCTGGTCACTCCAATGTACATCAAATCTCATCCCTTTATCTCTAGCACGGATGATTCTCTTCATAATGGTTTTTCCTCTTTTTATTTCATGTTCTACATTCGAAGCTTCATTCTGAGCTTCCTGTGTATCTTGTGTCTCGTGGGTGTCTTCCTGGTTATTAGACATTTTACCTGTAAGAAAGAAAAAAACAAAAATTAAATGACAAATATAAACTCATAAAGCAAAAGAGTTTCTTACCTAGCCCTTTCATCACACATACTACCAAGAAATATAAGCTCATAAAGCAAAAGTGTTTCTTACCAACACCCTCACTTCACTGTTAATGAATACTTACAACTTATAGAGCCTAAGTAAGTTAAAGTGAAAATTGAAAAGGAAAAGAAAAATAATTAATAAACACTGAAATTGATACTTGTTAGTAACAGGTACCAAGTAAATAAACAAACACCCTTATAAAAGAATGATAAGATTCTGAGTTTCTAATTCTAATAAGAAATTGATACTTGTTTGAAGGATGGCTGGGCAAATTGTTTGCGGTGTTGCTGAAAACATCATTAACAGGTTACTTTCACTTCATTCTCAACCCTTTATCTAATATTCCTTCCATTTTAATTATCATATATAGTTGTTTGTTATTACTATAAAATAAGTATTTAAATAAAAACATGGCTAAGTTGGTACACAAACATCATGAACAGGTTACTTTCAGTTCATTCTCAACCCTTTATCTAATATTCTATTATATATACCAAACAAGAACAACAATAATAGTTTAAAAATCAAGAGAAATAAATTTATAAACAAAAAACATCAACAAAAATGTTGTTTTACGTTTCATTTAAAAAAAAAGAAGAAAAAGTTGCAGGTGGTGGTAAGAAACACTTTTGCTTTATGACAAGAACGAACAACAACGAACAACAGTAACATGCAAGAACGATTGACAATAACGATGACAAGAACAGCAACAACGAACAATGTTAGAAGTAAGAACAGCAACAACAATGTACCTCTTCTTCGTCACGACGGCAGCAAAACGACGGCAGCAGTGAAGTCACGACAATGAACGATGGCAGCAAAACGACGGCAACCGCGAATGAACGACAACAATGGCAGATGAACGACGACAATGGCAAAGGGTTTCAGCAGAGAAGAAAGAGAGCAAGGGTTTCAGCAGAGAAGAAAGAGAGCAAGGGTCGAGAGAAGAAAATGATTAGAAGCGCGCAGTTTCAGAAAATGATATGAAATGTGTTTTATATTTTAATTAATAAATGACCTTAGAGGGCGCTTTTCCCTAAAAGCGCTCTCTAAAGTGAGGAGACTTAAAGACCTTAGAGGGCGCTTTTCTTAAAGCGCTTTCTAAAGGCTATTTTTAGAAGGCTTATAACAGCGCTTTGTCCTTAGAAAGCGCTGTCTAAGGTTTACCTGAAAATGTCAAAAATTATAAAAATGAGTCTGGGGCGAGGAGGATTCGAACCCCAGACTCAAAGCATGGCAAACAAACACACAAACCTCCTTGACCAGCGGTACTACGCCCTCATCCATTGTTTATACTCACTCCATAAATATATAAAATAAGGTGTCAACATATATATTTAAATATATTATTTGAATAATTTTAAATATAATTTAAAATAAATTAAAATATAATTTAATATAATTTAAATATATTAAATATAATTTGATATATTAATATAATTTAAAGTATATTTTAAATTATATATTAATACAATTTATATATATTAAATATAATTTAAATAAGTTAAAATGTTTGTATTTAAAACATATATATTTAAATATATTATTTGAATAATTTAAAATATAATTTAAAATAAATTAATATATAATTTAATATAATTTAAATATATTAAATATAATTTGATATATTAATATAATTTAAAGTATATTTTAAATTAGTATATTTTAAATTATATGGTTAAACTTTAGACAGCGCTTTTCTAAAGCGCTTTCTAAAGGCTATTTTTAGAAGGCTTATAACAACGCTTTGTCCTTAGAAAGCGTTGTCTAAGGTTTACCTGCAAATGTCAAAAAATATAAAAATGAGTCTGGGGCGAGGGGGATTCGAACCCCAGACTCAAAGCATGGCAAACAAACACACAAACCTCCTTGACCAGCGGTACTACGCCCTCATCCATTGATTATACTCACTCCATAAATATATAAAATAAGGTGTCAACATATATATTTAAATATATTATTTAAATAATTTTAAATATAATTTAAAATAAATTAAAATATAATTTAAAATAATTTAAATATAATAAATATAATTTGATCTATTAATATAATTTAAGGTATATTTTAAATTATATATTAATATAATTTATATATATTAAATATAATTTAAATAAGTTAAAATGTTTGTATTTAAAACATATATATTTAAATATATTATTTGAATAATTTTAAATATAATTTAAAATAAATTAAATTATAATTTAATATAATTTAAATATATTAAATATAATTTGATATATTAATATAATTTAAAGTATATATTAAATTAATATATTTTAAATTATATATTAATATAATTTATATATATTAAATATAATTTAAATAAGTTAAAATGTTTGTATTTAAAACATATATATTTAAATATATTATTTGAATTATTTAAAATATAATTTAAAATAAATTAAAATATAATTTAAATATATTAAATATAATTTGATATATTAATATATTTTAAAGTATATTTTAAATTAATATATTTTAAATTATATATTAATATAATTTATATATATTAATTAGAATTTAAATAATTAAAATGTTTGTATTTAAAACATATATATTTAAATATATTATTTGAATAATTTAAAATATAATTTAAAATAAATTAAAATATAATTTAATATAATTTAAATATATTAAATATAATTTGATATATTAATATAATTTAAAGTATATTTTAAATTAATATATTTTAAATTATGTATTAATATAATTTATATATATTAAATATCATTTAAATAAGTTAAAATATATAATTTAAATATATTAAATATAATTTGATATATTAATATAATTTAAAATTCATTTCCCTACCTAAAGGGCGTGGGTTCGACCCCCCTTTTGCCATTTTTTGTGATTCTTGATGTTTAGAATTGTTTTATATTTTAATTAGTAAATGACTTTAGAGGGCGCGTTTCCTTAGAAAGCGCTTTCTAAAGTTAAAAGAAATTGAGCCCTATTAGAGCGCTTTCTGAAAGCGCTTTCTAAGGTGATACCTATAGCAGCGCTTTTTAAAAGCGCTCTCTAAAGTAATACCTATAGCAGCGCTTTTTGGAAAAGCGCTGTCTAAGGTGACACTCTTTTACATTCTTTTACATTCTTTTACAGCGCTTTTGTAAAGCGCTTTCTAAAGCCTTTCTTTTAAGGCGCTTTTTTTTAGCGAAATTTTTTTATTCTTTTTAGCAGCGCTTTTGCATAAAATCGCTGTCTTTTTGGTGCTGTCTAATCATATTTTTGGCGTAGTGAAACCAGTAGTGCTCTTTCTATCATCCAAGTCTCCACCCCAATCGCTATCACTATAGCCAACAATCTCATAATTGTTAGAAGAGTAATAGTGTAAGCCAAAGTTTGTTGTACCTTTGATATATCGAAGGATTCTCTTTGGCGCCTTGAAGTGAGTTATTGTTGGTGCTTCCATGTAGCGACTTACGACTCCTACAACATAGAGAATATCCGGCCTTGTACCTGTCAAGTAACGCAGACTTCCATCCAAACTTTTGTAAAGAGTTGGATCCACAATCTCTCCATTTTCATGCTTACTCAACTTGCTGCCACATTCCATCGGGGGTGCCAACCGGATTGGCATCATCCATCTTGAACTTCTTAAGGACTTCTTTTGCATAGCCTTCTTGGGTGATAAAAATTCCTTTGCCTTCTTGCTTTACTTCAATGCCGAGATAATATGCCATGAGCCCCATATCCGTCATCTCAAATTCATTTGACATGTCTTTCTTGAACTCTTCGAACATGCTTAGATTGTTCCCAGTGAAGATAAAGTCATCAACATATAAGCACACAATCAAAATATCTCCACTTTGCGCTTTAATATAAAGTGCATGCTCATATGGACACTTGATGAAGTTTTTGTCTCGAAAATACTTGTCGATTCGAACATTCCAAGCTCTCGGTGCTTGCTTGAGTTCGTACAATGCCTTTTTCAACTTCAAGGCTTTTTCTTCTTGCCCTTTTACTTCATATCCCTTTGGTTGCTCGATATAAACTTCTTCTTCATGAAAACCATTCAAGAAGGCCGACTTCACTTCCATTTGATAGATCTTCCATTCATTTTGGGCTGCCAACGAAATAATCAGTCTAATAGTTTTAAGACGAGCAACGGGGACAAATACCTCATCATAGTAAATTCCTTGTCTTTGACTATAACCTTTTGCCACCAATCTTGCTTTGTATCTCTCCACGTCTCCTTTTGCGTTCTTCTTCGCCTTGTACACCCATCTTACTCCGATTGCTTTGTGTCCCCGTGGAAGTGTAGTAAGTTCCCACGTATCATTCTTTGTGATTGACTTTTTTTCTTCATCCATGGCGTCTCTCCACTTTACGTTTTGAACAACTTCTTGATAGCTTAGAGGCTCGCAATCGCCAAAAAGACAAAAGAGGTTAATGTCATTTTGGTTTTCGGTTACCTCATAAAGCTCTTCAATGCTCCTTACTCGAGGTGTCCTCTCACTTGAGCTTGTTTCATCCAAACTTGGTGTCGGTGAGGCAGGTGGTGTAATATGTTCCTCTATCATTGGTTGTTGCATTTCATTTTCTTCTTCTTCAAAGTAAGGAAGAAAATCGTACCTGTCTTCTTGAATACTCCAATCCCAACAATCTTCTTCGTCAAACTCCACGTCACGACTTATGACGATATTTCCACTATTTGGATTGTAGAGCTTATACCCTTTGGAGCTTGAGTCATAACCCAAGAACACGTACTTCTCGCTTTTATCATCGAGCTTTGTTCTCCTTTCATCTGGAACGTGTGTATAGGCAATGCTTCCAAACACTTTGAGGTGAGAGATACCTGGCTTCCTTCCACTCCATGCTTCTTGTGGTGTTTTCTCATGCACACTTCTTATTCGGGAACGGTTTGTCAGATATACTGCACATGCCACTGCTTCGGCCCAAAACTCTTTCGGCATCTTCTTACTCTTAAGCATGCTTCACACCATATTAAGTATGGTTCGGTTCTTTCTCTCCGCTACTCCATTTTGTTGTGGCGATCTTGGCACTGTTAGTGGGCGGCGGATTCCATGGTCTTCACAATATTTATTGAACTCATTTGAAGTAAACTCTCCTCCTCGGTAAGATCTCATAGCCTTAATGGAAATACCACTTTCTTTCTCCACAAGGGCTTTGAACTTCTTAAAGTTTTCAAACACTTCCGACTTCTCATTCAAGAAATAAACCCACGTTTTTCTAGAATAATCATCAATAAAGAGGAGAAAGTATTTATTCTTACCAAATGAGTTTGGATTGATTGGTCCACAGACATTGGCGTGTATGACGTTGATTTATCGCTCTTGACGTTGATTCCTTTGAAAAGCTTTTTCGGTATTGCTTCCCAATTAGACATCCTTCACATAGTTGGTCTGGGTGGTTTATACTAGGTAAGCCTTTCACCATCTCTTTCTTTGATAAACATTTTAGACTACCAAAGTTAAGGTGTCCAAATCGTAGATGCCATAGCCACGAAGAGTCAGTATAGCAAGCCTTGAGACACTTTGCCACATCATTTTGAATGTTCAAGAGGAACATTCTATTCTTTGACATAGGCACCTTAGCAATCAAGTTATGCCCACAATCTCTTAAGAAAAGACTATGTTCTTTCAAGTGGATGTCATAGCCTTTCTCTAATAATTGTCCCAAGCTCAAAATATTATTCTTCATGTTAGGAACATAGTAGACATTGGATATGAATTGATGACTCCCATTCTTCAAGCGTATGAGAATTTTACCTTTGCCTTTGACTGGTATCTTTGAGTCATCTCCAAATGAGACGTCGCCGGTTGTCGCTTCATTGATCTCTACGAACATGCTTCGATCACCGCACATGTGGTTGCTTGCGCCAGTGTCGAGGTACCACTTATTTCTTTTCTCTTCAACTTGGCTTTGGCACGCGAGCAGAAGAGTTTCTTTTTCTCCACCTTTTTCTTCTATAAAGTTAGCTTTCTCTAGAACCTTCTTCGAGAATCTACACTCAGATGCATAGTGACCAATCTTATTGCAGTTGAAGCACTTGATTTATGACTTGTTGCACCTTGACCATGAATTTCCTCTTCCACGACCTCTTGTTGCTTGTGTATTCCAACTTCTTTCTCCATTGTTGAAGTTGTTGGAGTAGTTGTTGTAACAACCTCTTCCTTCTCCTCCATGTCCTCGTCCATGTCCACGGTCTTGGCCACGACCTTGGCGTCTTTGGCTCTTATAATTCACATTGTTTGATTCCTTTGCATTGAGTTGTAGTAGTTGCTCCATAGCATCCTTTTGTTTAATTTTTCTCTTTTGTTTTTCTTCGTATGCTTGTAAGGAACCCATGAGTTGCTCAATAGTCATGGTCTTTAAATCCTTGTTTTCTTCAATGTTGGTAACAATGAAGTCAAAACTTGGATTTAAAGTGCGAAGTATTTTCTCCATGACTTTCACCTCATCAACATCTTCCCCATTTCTTTTAAGTTGATTGCCTACGGACAATACTCGAGAAAAATAATCAGAAATTGACTCAGACTCTTCCACAAATAAACGTTCAAACTCACCTCTAAGAGTTTGAAGACGAATGTTTTTCACCTGCTCCACTCCTTTGTTGAAAGTTTGAAGCTTGTCCCATGCTTCTTTGGACGTCGTTGTATTTGAGATCTTCTCAAACGTATCTTCATCCACCGATTGATAAATGAGGAAGAGAGCTTTCTTGTCTCTCTTTCTTGACTCCTTCAATGTCTCCTTTACACCTTGGCTTAGCGAGGCTTCATCTTGCTCCTTGAAGCCTTTCTCAACGATATCCCACACATCTTGAGCTCCTAGTAGCGCCTTCATCTTGATACTCCAATTGTCGTAGTTGTTCTTTGTGAGCATCAACATTTGAAAAGGGAAACCTCCATTCGCCATCTTTTGAGGACCTTCAAGCTCTGATGCCACTTTGTTGGAAATAAAGCCTTTGTGTTTAGAGAAAATGTGTGGGAATATTAGAGGCTTAAAGAGAAACTTTATAGGTGGGAGAAATCTTTATGGAAGAGAGAACTTTGTATTTTTTGCTTGGTACAAAAGTGTAGAATTACATCTCTATTTATAGTATTCTAAGGAGAACTCTAGACACACTAATTCTAGAGAGTTCTCAACTCTTGAAATTCCAAGAGTGTTCTAGAAAATATTACAAACTTAAGAAATATCTAGATAGTCCAAACATTACAAGAGTTTTCTAGAAACATTAATTAAAATTACCTAAACCCAAAATAATTAAGCCCAAAAATCCAAACAATATGTTTAGGCCCAAATCAAGTTTAATCTTTCAACATCCCCCCTTAAACTTAATTTGTGACTCCAAGCATACTCCTTAGCTTCAGGAAAATTTCCAACTTAAGTGGCTTGGTGAAAATGTCAGCAACTTGATCTCGAGACATCACATACTTCAATTTCACCTCCTTCTTCTCGACGCATTCTCTTATGAAGTGGTAACGGGCGTCGATATGCTTACTTCTTTCATAAAATACAGGATTCTTTGCCAAAGCAAGTGTTGATTTATTATCAACACATATTTCCATAGGATCTTCTTGTGGCATTTTTTATTCTTTCAACAAGTTCCTTAGCCAAACTACATGACAAACGCATGATGTGGCGGCGACATATTCAGCTTCACAAGTTGACAATGTGACGATAGGTTGCTTCTTTGACATCCAAGTGAAAGCAGTATCTCCCATAAAGAACACAAAACCAGTAGTGTTCTTTCTATCATCCAAGTCTCCACCCCAATCACTATCACTATAGCCAACAATCTCATAATTTTTAGAAGAGTAATAGTGTAAACCAAAGTTTGTTGTACCTTTGATATATCGAAGGATTCTCTTTGTCGCCTTGAAGTGAGTTGTTGTTAGAGCTTCCATGTAGCGACTTACGACTCCTACAGCATAGAGAATATCCGGCCTTGTACTTGTCAAGTAACGCAGACTTCCAACCAAACTTTTGTAAAGAGTTGGATCCACAATCTCTCCATTTTCATGCTTACTTAACTTGCTGCCACATTCCATCGGGGTGCCAACCGGATTGGCATCATCCATCTTGAACTTCTTAAGGGCTTCTTTTGCATAGCCCTCTTGGGTGATAAAAATTCATTTTCCTTCTTGCTTTACTTCAATGCCGAGATAATATGCCATGAGCCCCATATCCGTCATCTCAAATTCATTTGACAAGTCTTTCTTGAACTCTTCGAACATGCTTAGATTGTTCCCAGTGAAGATCATGTCATCAACATATAAGCACACAATCAAAATATCTCCAGTTTGCGCTTTAATATAAAGTGCATGCTCATATGGACACTTGATGATGTTTTTGTCTCGAAAATACTAGTCGATTCAAACATTCCAAGCTCTCGGTGCTTGCTAGAGTCTGTACAACGCCTTTTTCAACTTCAAGACTTTTTCTTCTTGCCCTTTTACTTCATATCCCTTTGGTTGCTCGATATAAACTTCTTCTTCGAGAAAACCATTCAAGAAGGCCGACTTCACATCCATTTGATAGATCTTTCATTCATTTTGGGCTTCCAACGAAATGATCAGTCTAATAGTTTCAAGACGAGCAACGGGGACAAATACCTCATCATAGTAAATTCCTTGTCTTTGACTATAACCTTTTGCCACCAATCTTGCTTTGTATCTCTCCACGTCTCCTTTTGCGTTCTTCTTCGCCTTGTACACCCATCTTACTCCAATTGCTTTGTGTCCTTGTGGAAGTGTATTAAGTTTCCACGTATCATTCTTTGTGATTGACTTTATTTCTTCATTCATGGCGTCTCTCCACTTTACGTTTTGAACAACTTCTTGATAGCTTAGAGGCTCGCAATCGCCAAAAAGACAAAAGAGGTTAATGTCATTTTAGTTTTTGGTTACCTCATAAAGCTCTTCAATGCTCCTTAGTCGGGGTGTCCTCTCACTTGAGCTTGTTTCATCCAAACTTGGTGTCGGTGAGACAGGTGGTGTAATATGTTCCTCTATCATTGGTTGTTGCATTTCATTTTCTTCTTCTTCAAAGTTAGGAAGAAAATCGTACCTGTCTTCTTGAATACTCCAATCCCAACAATCTTCTTCGTCAAACTCCACGTCACGACTTATGACGATCTTTCCACTATTTGGATTGTAGAACTTATACCCTTTGGAGCTTGAGTCATAACCCAAGAACACGTACTTCTCGCTTTTATCATCGAGCTTTGTTCTCCTTTTATCTGGAACGTGTGTATAGGCAATGCTTCCAAACACTTTGAGGTGAGAGATATCGGGCTTCTTTCCACTCCATGCTTCTTGTGGTGTCTTCTCATGCACACTTCTTGTTGGGGAACGGTTTGTCAGATATACCGCACATGCCACTGCTTTGGCCCAAAACTCTTTCGGCATCTTCTTACTCTTAAGCATACTTCACACCATATTAAGTATGGTTCGGTTCTTTCTCTCCGATACTCCATTTTGTTGTGGCGATCTTGGCACTGTTAGTGGGCGGCGAATTCCATGGTCTTCACAATATTTGTTGAACTCATTTGAAGTAAACTCTCCTCCTCGGTCAGATCTCATGGCCTTAATGGAAATACCACTTTCTTTCTCCACAAGGGCTATGAACTTCTTAAAGTTTTCAAACACTTCCGACTTCTCCTTCAAGAAATAAACCCACGTTTTTCTAGAATAATCATCAAAAAAGAGGAGAAAGTATTTATTCTTACTAAATGAGTTTGGATTGATTGGTCCACAGACATCGACGTGTATGAGCTCTAGCGGTTTTATCGCTCTTGACGTTGATTCCTTTGGAAAGCTTTTTCGGTATTGCTTCCCAATTAGACATCCTTTTCCGTATCTAGACAAGGACAATGTTGTTGCATAAGGGCGGAAAGTAGTAGCATGTTAGTTGACATAATGCATACCGGGAAACCGACGCCGCAAATTCAGAGTGTCAATGACCAGCATCGCACAAAGATAATTAGAAGTATGCCTTCAGGTTCCTAACGATCCATCGATCGAAGTCTTTGTACTAGGAGCCCCAATGCGATCTATATAATATTACTGAAAGAGGAAATCAGTGAGTTTATTTCCATGATGACAGGGTAGTCTTTTTTTAAGATATCAATCAAGAGATGTATGGATATTACTAACCAAGTAGGAAGTCGCGATTCGTGTGATACGCACCATGATAACTCTGTTCCCATTTGGTCAAATTCCTACTCGCCCTTCTTGTTATGGTGTGGCATAAGGCGGGCTAGCCAAGGAATTCACATCACAATTTCAAGAATGAAAGCTCATATTAACAGGCAATGCTATCAGCAACAAATACATGTGCTGCCATTCGCCACGAGGTACTTTGAGCTAGAATTTGAAAAAGAACAAGACTTATTTGGATGTTTGAACCTGGAAAAAGAAAGTAGATTTAAACAAAATAGACATAAGTTTCGTATTCAGTCGAATTCAACAAAGTTTTCTGAGTGTTTAAATTAAACCAAACTAATTCGTCATCATTTTTCCTGAAAAATATATCGCCGTTCTTGCCAGCTCCAATAGGATCCTCAACACCAGACAACGGGCCCACAACAAATAGTTTTATCCATGACTCCTTCACTCCAACTTCACCTAATTCATAACCAGAAATTCGACCAAATTCCTAAAAACATTCACAAACCATACACAAGCAGAGCCACAGAACCATCAATCCATACCATTTTTCAGAAAGATTCATATACATATCAGAGGACTTCACCACACACACAACGTAAAGAGGAGAAAGAGAGGAATTTTCAACTTATCTATGAGAAGACACTCGCCAACGACCACCTCACCCCGCCATCGCTGCAAGCCTCTCCCTTTTCGCTCCATTGCTTTCGTTTTTCTTATTTTGCCCTTATTTGTGACATGTAATATGTAAATCGTGAAATCATAGTGAAATTGGGGTATCGGACTTGCTGGGATTAGGGTTATTGTTTATTGATCGAGAGAGACGAGAGAGCGGCGGCGCAAATTAGGGTTCCAAGAACCCTATTTTTGTTTGAGAGAAGGCTGAGAGAGAGAGAAGCGTTGCGCTTTGTTTAGTTTATTTTCTGAGTTTTTTTGGTTCCATAATCGTGTACACACGCACACATGCCACATCTCGTGCACCCTTCGTTTTGTCCATTGGATCACGCCCTGCTTGCATCATAAGGTTGAGGTTTGAGGGTCCACGGTGGACCCTCTCTCCCTTGCAGGTACCTGATCACTCAGTTTTGTTTAATTAAATCCTCTTACTTTAATTTAACTTTTATTAAAATAATTTCATATTGTTTTTTCTAAAATAACTAAAATTTGGTTTTTTTAAAAACTTAGCCAATCCTCTTTTAAAATTAAATATGTAGAACTTTTTATTATAACCTTTTTAAAATATAACCTTTTATTTAAAATGTCACTTTTCTTTTTCTTATAATAAAATATAACTTTTAAAAAATAGTAAAATAGTTTTTGATAAAACCTTTTTCTATTAAAATATTAAAATTAATCCTTTTTTTAATTAATAAGATAAAGAACTCTAATAAAACTTTTCTCTCTTTTCTTTAAAAATAATAATAACTTTAATATAATAACTTTTAAAATAAAGAAAATATAATAAACCTAAGATTCTCCTTTTAAAATTATCAACTTATTAATTTGATCCTTAGTAAACTCTCACCGTGCACTTAATCGTACGCTTGTGCGACATAGGTTTAGAACTTTTGCTTGATATTATGCCTTACTTGTGCCTTTGTTTGTCTATCATTATATGTGATGTATGCATGCTTTGATTGTTCCAAACCCTTTCAAAATATAAAAATCTCTATCCAACGTCGAGCCATTTTCCACCTATGTAAGTCGATCGCCTTTGGGCATCGCCATCAACCTTTGGTCACTAGACACAAGACTAGCATCACTTTGCTAGCACTCTCGTTAATTCTTTAATAATCGATTGCATTAATATCCAAGGGAAAATCCCATGCATGATAATCAACTATTGTGCATTGTGCATTTCATTTGCATCATACCTCCCTATAGCTTTTATACCCTTAAGATAAGTTTATTAGACAACTTTAGGATAGATTTCCTAAGTTAGTTCCCCCTCAAATCTTGATTTTTATGATCAAACTTTAGCTCACCTAATTCTCCACACAAGAATGTTAGATGTGAATCATCTCAAGGAACGGACATACAATCCCATACCCCACAAATACAAACAAGTTTATAAAAAACTGTGGTGGTTTCTTAAGATGATGGCTCATCTTCTCTCCTAAACTTTAAACAAACTTTAGTATCCCACAGAGAGGAACTACAAGTGCTCTGATTCCACTCCCAACAGGATATGTAGGCACAAGATGCGATATCTTGTCGAGCACACCTAGGAATAAAATTTTAGGTCTCCCTACCCCTTACCCGTAGCAAACAATTAACAAATAACATATGTAAACAAGAGGTTCCTGTAGAGTACTACAGATATCCAGGGTGCTAACACCTTCCCTAGGTATAATCAACCCCAGAACTTTAGAATCTTAGTTTGCATTTGCATTGCATTGTGGGTAATTCGATATTTCTCCCTTCCCTTGGATAAATCAAAGACGGTGGTGAAATAAAAGAAATGCGATCCAAGTTAATATAATAGCTTGGTATCTAATTCTCACCGCGACAACCATCACTCAAGCTACAAAGGTTTCTTAGGCCTCAAGGCATCCTAATATGTCTATCACTTCATCAAATGATGGAAATTGGCAAGAGGTTTGAAGAGGATCACCTCCTCCTATCTTGTAGTCATCAATCTAGGGTTTTGGATATTTGGGTATGTGACACCCTTATGAACAAGAATTTGGAAGTTTCATCATCATTTTGTCTCACACACCATCTTTTTTTAAAGGATTCTACATCATGATCAGAGGAATTAGGGTTTTGAAGATGTGCATTCATTTCATATATTGTGAGGACCAAAATTAGGGTTTGTGATAAAATCACTTTATTTCTGGTTCTTTGAGCAAGACTTGATTCCATGGCCTCCTATATGTTCTCAAGTGTTTCAACACTTAGAAATTTTTCTAAGTGCTAAAATTCAGTTTGGTGTACCAATGTTCTAACTAATTTTTGAAGGACTACCAAGCTTCATCTTGAACTCAAGTCCAAACGAAAATTGTAGAGGGAAATCCCACCTTTCCAAAGAGTACAACATTGCCTCATTTGGTTCATTATTGTGCAAGTTATGATGCTCACAATGTCAAGGTTTTCATACTAATATTTGGTTCCATAACTTGTTTTTCTTGGACAGTTTCAAGGGCACGTTTTCATGGCATGTTTTCACCTTAATCTAAGCTTCATTTCATGATCACTCCAACATGAAATTTGTTTATTGATTCCCTAGTTTCTTTGGAGCACAAAAAGGGCAAGGTTTGGTGTTGAATGCATCAAGTTATAATTGATGGAAATAGTGGGTATAACTTTGGTTGTGGTAGGTCATTTTGAAACGTATTGGAAGCATGACATTGTTACTTTGCCATACGCATTGCACCACTTTCCTTTGTGCTTAAATGTTACCACAAATGACTCAGCAAGACCATGCACATCCCATGCATCATGTGTGCTTTTGTTTGCCATATTTGAAAAAACTAAAAGAGGTACAATCTGACTTTATTCACTCCCTCTCAAGTGCCAATTCCTCACACCTGATTCCACTCCCAAAAACTCACACAAAACCACCACTACATTGCCAAACCCGTGCACTCTTCACTCTCTCTAATTTTTCAAAATTTCAAAACCAATTTCATAACAAATTTGTCAATCACTTTTACACAATTAACCTCACTCAAGTCACCCTATAAAACCCTCACAATCCCTAACACGTGAGAGGCAACTCATTGTACATCATTCTCAGATCAAAATCTTCCACTCTCTCTCAAGAAATTTAGAAACGAGATCTGCTCATTTCCTTCAAGTTTCCTCGGATTCCTTGCTTGATTCATCTTCACTGAGGGTTATTAAGGAGCTCATGATCTTTTTCTTTTCATTTTGCTCAAGATTCAAGGTGCAGTAGACACTCTCCACTAGGTATTTTTCTTCAACACGGTTCTCTCATTTTAGGTGTGTTATAGAATCATTTTGGCTGCATCTGAAGTCCTACACTAGTGTAGGCCATGTTTGCATCATTGTTGTGCTGATTTGAATGAGTTTAAGTTTGTGTATCTAAAATTCGTGCTTGGTTTTCATGACATTGGAGCGTTTATTTTTTAAAACAAATGCCATATTCTTGATCAGCGTGGAAAATCGTGTTAGATGATGTCCAGGTTTTGTGTTTTGGTGATGCTTTGATTTTTCTCTGGTGGAGAGTCGCCTGAGAAGACGACCGGAGCCCTAGCCCCGGTGTATGAGGCGATGTGATGACTTGGCTCGTGGATTCTTTGACCGTGTGAGGTGTTGCTTGCGTGGCATAGGTTTGAAGACGTTGACTCCACCTCATTAAGTGAAATGGTGCGTTTCACTTGAGGTTTGTTGTTGTTGGCTGATGTTTTTTATCACGGGCCTGATATTTCTACTCACACCACCCCTGCTTTGGCCCTTTAGCGCATTAAACTGTTTGTTAGTTCATTGGATTTTTGCTTATGCACCCCCCATGCCATGTTCTTCATATTTCCTTTTATTTTCTTTTCTTGTTCATTTCATTTTTGTTTTAATTTTTCCAAGCATGATAAAAATTGTCAAAAATATGTTCCTGATTTTTTGGCATGTTGAGATATTTTTCATGATTTTTATTTTATTTTTCCATTTATTTTCATATTTCATTTTGCTTTAATTTGTAAAGTGGTTTTCCATTGTGACCTTTAGCTAGGGTTGGATTGTTAGATGACTTCGCCATGCCTTCTTGAGCTGATTTTTTGCCATGTCTTGATACTTGGATGAGGAATGTTTAAATGTCATGTTTCTGCCTTGGTGATTAATTTTTGATTGTTTTCCATGTGGCTTTTGATGTTCCTCAATTGTTGCTCGATTAGCTTGATATGTGTGATGTTTTGATCCTTTTGGTGATGCAATTTTGTGATTATTGTTAAGATATTTTGTACATTCATTCTTGATAGATACAAAATGAGTTTGAGTATTTATTTGGATTTTTATAAGGCATGCTTCTATTTTTGGTTGATGCTTACTCGTGGCTTGAACATTGAATGAAATGTTTTTGATACTTGACATAGTTTGAATCTTTTTGATCACTTGTGCTTAAGTGAAGCTTGAAATTATTATTTGATGTGATCATGTACTATTTTGGATTGTTTGTGGCTTTGGAATCATTCCCATTTGATCATTTTCCTGTTTGTGGTTAATTTTCCAAGTTGACTATGTTTTGGCATTACTCCTTTGTTGTTTTTGAACTAGTTTCTTTGTGATGCCTTCTCATATGATCTAATGAATGCTTGGGGACTCTTGTTTGCTTTGAATAACATGTGTAAGGTTCTGATCCTCTTGATATGATGTCCATTGTATGACCTTTTCTCACTTCTTGCCTCACATGATCTTTTGTTGCTTGTATGAATGACTTAAGTGAATGTTTGTCTAGTTTTGATGCATGTTTTGGAGTTGATCCTTGATGTTTCTTCTTGCCATTCATGAGTTGATGTTTGGATTGATATACATGACTATCCTACTGTCTTGCTTGGATTCATGCCATAATCTCACATGTTTTTCCTTTTGAGATGTGCCTTACATGATCTTTTTGTGAACAAATGTTTGTTTGTGGTTAAGATGCATGCCTTGAACTCTCTTGCTCTTCCTTTGATCATTAACATGAGATGAATGTGACATGACTTGCTTGCTGCCCTATCTTGT
Organism: Lathyrus tuberosus; assembly: GCA_022829125.1. Lineage (NCBI taxonomy): Eukaryota > Viridiplantae > Streptophyta > Magnoliopsida > Fabales > Fabaceae > Lathyrus > Lathyrus tuberosus. The sequence continues at coordinate 580,714 of JALAZF010000274.1, read as the reverse complement.
TTCTCATATCATTTGACCTCACTTCACTTTGTTTGATGATTGATAATACTTCTTGTTTGGTTTTAAGTCATTGGTGTGTTCATTAGTGCTTTGCTTTGCCTAATTGTTTTGACTTCCATTCTTGAAGTTTGATTTGAAGTGTATACATTTGATGTTGGTGCTGGTCTTGAATGATTAGATATGATGCTTTCATTGCTCATTACTTGTGTTCATCTTATCTCTTGAGTTACTTAATGTTGCATTTTCTCCTTCATCTCTTACTTCTTTCTTCTCCCTTAAATCTTGAGACTTGTTTAAGTCTTAGATTTTCTTTTGTTTGTGATTGATTAGAGTAATGTTTACTTGTGTTTCTTCACATGATCCCTTAGGATTCCTATCTCGACTTAATTTCCGATTAAGTTTGAGGTAGAAGAGACATTAGGCTTTCAATCCATGTATGCTAACATTAGGTAGAATTTCCCTTCTTACCTCAATATAGGGCCACAATTGCATGATAACTTCTAGGATGGAGTTCCTTTTTTTTCTTTTCAACCTTTGAGTCTTCTCTTCTCATCTCAAAACAAGTTCAAAACACTTAATAAATACAACGAGTGTTGTGCGCCACGAGCCTTAAGTACATGGGAAATGAAGAATGAGGGGTCTCCCTTCATCTTTCTGGAGTGTTTAGCATACATCCCATTGGGGGCGACCATGCGACGCATTCGCTCCTATGTCATAGATTTTAGTGCAATGCAATCAAGATAAATTTTTAAAATATATTAATTTTTAAAATAACAATTTAAAAAAATAATATTTATACGAACATAAATTAAAAATAAATTAATAGATAAATGCCACATCCTATCCCTTATTCAATCTGTGCCATGTAATCAAGATAAATGCCACATAGACTATTTCTCAATGCCACATAACCAATTGCATGATACACGGTCACCCAAACAAGGGATAGAGTGTGGTAAAAATGTATTCTTTGTTTTATAAGGGAGTGTTAAAAAAAAATTACTTTAGGGGGGGCAAAACCAAATCTCGCCCGAATGACAGGGGGATCGTATAATTAACCCAAAAAAATTTTGGATGTATGAATCTATTTTGTTATGTGTCATAAGTCTAATGATATAATTCACTGCAAATTAAAATAATGGTGATGTAATTTAATCGGTAAATTTCTGGCCCTCAGAGCTAATGATCTTCTTTGGTTTCCAGTGGGTTCCCAGTTACTGTCTAATGTATGTTCTAATATTTTTATTTATTATGTCAATCGATTGTTTTGCTTCAAAAATTCTGTTTATTTCAATTGCATTATGAATTCGAACATTGTGAAAGCCGCTGCTTTTGGTTAACTTTCCTATCAAAGTAAATTGCTGAGTCATATCTTGAAAACTCATTCACAAACAAGAATCCTCAAGTAGTTGTATTATGAGAATGAAATTTATTTCAAGTGTGATTTTTACGCGAGAGTAAAGTGTGATCTCATGCAATTCAAATTCTATATATTCAAGCATCTTATGATTTTGCTCCTTTTTGTGATGAGAAATCACACTTTACTCTTCTATGTGAAAATCACACAAGAGATGATCTATTCACTATGATGAAAAGAATGATCATTTGAGCGGTAATGGTAACATGAGGAGACGTTTACAAATTCGTATTAAATAATCCAATCATTATTATGAATGTATCATTTGTTTAGATAGAACTTTTATTCAAACTTTCAGTTTTAGCCATAAACTCTCATTTTGGAGAACTATAAAGAGGGCTGTAAACTAAGCAGAAATACAAAATATATTACATACTTTAGCCACAAACATCTCAAAGGCCAAACCCTATTATCACTAAAACCGAGAGCACCATGATTAATTGTTTTTCTTAAATATATACAACCTATTCTCTTGGTTTTGTTAAACATCAAGAGAATAGATGTATCAGGAACCTTATTTCGAATCTTAATTACTGCATTTTTTATTTTTTAATAGGTTTAGGGATCAAGCGTTACGTTTTTTCAGTTGGGGCCTTTCCTTTTTTTTTATACATTTTTTAATTACAAAATTAATAGTTGTTGGATGATAAAAAAATAGCGATGCTAAAAGAAAATTAAATTAATTGTTTACAATTAAAAATATTGATTGTTGATAAATTATTTGCTTAAATCTTCCATTGCTTCAAATGCTCTTATTTTTTTATTAATTTCTTTTTTTAATTTTAAATTTGTCTTTTCTGTCAGTTATTTGGCTTAACCGAGGGGTAATATCATTTGCAAGAATTTCTTATTGTATGATACTACTTTATTTATTTTTATTTTATATTAATCTATTCCGTCAGTTGTCCCTTATCCCCTCCCCGATTTGAAAGTTCTTTTGCATGAATATTTTACAAACTAGACTATACATTTTCATATACATATCAACACTACTTGTTTCATCATCATTCTCTTAAAAACTATCCTAGGCGATTTTCTTCTTCATCAAAATAGTCTAAACTCAGATTTCATCATCTCTTCCAACATCAACTCGAACATTAAGTCTTCGAACCTAACTCGAACAAAGCCTTGTCATCATGTTTTCGGTACGTAACTCACATTACCCTCTTAGAAATGTTAGGTTTGTTTTTGGGAATAGCTTATTGCTTATATATTATGTTTAGAGAGGTTATTCTGATTATGTTGATAAAAATGTTGTTTTTTTTAATAGTGTTAGTTTTAGAAAATGGTGACGCTAATCACTAAAATGTTGATAAAAATGTTATTCATCTTGAATAGTGTTAATTTTAGAAAATGGTGTCATTGGCTACAGAAATTTTTATAGAAATCTTGTTTTTTTAATAGTTTTAGTTTGGGAAAATAAAGTCATTGACCATTGAAATGTTGATGGAAATGTTTTCTTTTTTGAAATGTTATTTTTCTTGAATAATGTTAGTTTGAGAATATATAGAACTCTACTTATCTAAATAGTGATATTGTTGAATGTATGTTTTTAAGCAATTGTTACACTTGATGTACAATAAACTATTTTTCGTTTATTGTTATTTTTCTCGATCCTTGTTATAAGCTTGGCAGGGATAGTTTTTTTTTTTTAAAGAACTACTAGTATAGTAAAATGTTTATGTTGCTGGTTTTGTTTCAAGCTAAATGTTCTTAGGAAGTGTACAATGAATATATGTAGTTCATACACATTAGGTGCTATAATAGAGATCTATTGATTAGTGTTGTTTTTAAGTAGTATAATTCTTGTTTACACAGAGATAGGTAATTTGACCAACACCTCTCATACTACTTTTACTAAGATGAAAAGTGATATTTTTTACTATATAAGCGAAAGTATCTATCGTTCACTACTTAACAATCGTTTCTCTCATATGAAAAGCCTAACATATTTCACTCTTCTCTCTCATAACATAACCCTAACATCCATGTCACTCTTTAAACTTTCTTAAACCTTCAGATTCGTCTTCACCAATCAATATGATACTCTTTAATCATATTTCAGGTTCGTTCATTAAACTTATGCTTTGATTTCGTTTACATTTCTTGTTAAAAATGGGTTCTCATTGTTTTATTTGGTGAATTTTCTCATTTTTTCAGATTCGTCTTCACCACCTTAACAAAGCGTATATTTTGGCTATGATACATATGATTTGTGTAGATATGAAGAAAAATATAAGAAGTATGAAGCTATTTTGTTAACTTCATTCACCTTTTTCTTCTTCTTCATAACTTCATAAACTAGATGAAAATCATAATTTGTTCCAGATCCACGATTAGTTAAAAAAAATGTGCATTCTTTAAACATTAAATTATATCTTGTGTTATTGTATGTTGTTGTATGTTGTTGTTGTATGTTGCTATTGATGTTCTTGAATCTTATTTTGTTGTATGGTTTTGTGTTGTTAAAAAATGTTATTGTATGTTGTTGTTGTTGATTAATGTTTTAAGAAAAAGAATAAAACATTGCTAATTCACAAGAAAGAAACTTCTTGTGACTTAGCAATGTTTTGTTCTTTAAATTCTTAAAACATTACATAATATGTTATGTTGTTGTATGTTGTTGTATGCAGTTGAATTTATTATATGCTATGTAGATTGTTTGTTTCACTAACCCTTCACTAAAAATACATTTCATTTAAATTGACATAGAAACTTATAATCTGAAAATTAAGTTGTATTTGAAAATCAACTTATATCAATCAATGTTTTCTGAATTGTATCCGTTTCATCGATCATCTCACGCTGTTTAACATATAGAATATGGGTCAATGACCTAAGTCCTTCATCACATCCATATCTTCTCTTATAATATCAATAAAATGTTGTTATTCAAATTAAACTATAAGAGAAGATGTGGATGTGATGAAGGACTTAGGTCATTGAACCACATTCTATATGTTAAACAGCGTGAGATAAATGATCATAAGACTGTGATTCTAAGTAGCACATATACAACCACACCCTATGTAACAACGGCAGGTCACGCATGATGTTATCCCTTTTCCAACCGTTGTTGTATATGTTTTCCGTAGTAGTGCAAAATAATTTTATTCATGGGAAAAAGAATTTCACATCGGACCGCTTTACCATGCATAAGTATATATGATTTTTTGTTTTCTTTTCTAAATCAATTTTATACACAATATTATTTATTCTGGATGTTTTATATAGTACACATTAGCAACTAGTTATTATATGTCCCAAGCAAAATAATGTAATTATGCTATGCTCGTTACACTATGAGCTTCGATTCAGTGATGCTAGACATTTTGAGCGCGTAAGTTATATTATTTGTAATACTCAAATTTTACCTTTAGTTTTAAATAGTTTTTATTCATGTTTATCTTTTACCAATATGTTGAGCTATGGAGGGATACCATTTAATGCATCATAGAAAAAAGGTAAAACACCAAAGTTCTTTACCCCAAAAGTAAGTATTATTTGTACTTTTTGACATTCATTTATTTTCGTTGTATTACTTATGCTTTGCGTGTGTATACTATGTTACGAAATATATGTTTTATATTGTTGCTAAAGGCATTAATAATTCATGGGTTAAAGCTTTAATACACATGTAATTTTTTATAGATGTTAAGTCAATGTAGTTCTTGTTAGCTAGTAAGAGGTTTATGATTAAATTTTGTTGAAAAATTGTAGGTTTTAACAACCCAACACGGTTTCCACAAGAAGATATAGATGACATCCGATCATGTTAGGCCAGTGGCTTTCTATCTTTTTATGAATCTCAACAACACTTGCTTTTTTTTTTGTTGTTGTTGTTGTCATAGACATTGTGTATAGGTTTTCTGTTACACGTGTATTCGGTTTTGTCATTATGGTTATGTTTTAATATATGTATATAGATTCTGTTGGTGTACTATTTTGGATATGTGTACATTTGGTTTTGTAAACAATATAATTTGGTACACTGTATTTGATTTTCTGTTACACGTGTATTTGATTTTGAAAACTACATTTGGTTATGTTCTACTATAAAATAAAATGTTCTGATCTGTCACAAAATTTGTATATAGTTTCTGTCTAAAAAAATACATGTCAAATTAAAATTTAAAACAGAATATAAGTGTAAAAAAATATGTTTTACCCCTCAGTTATTAAATCAAACCGAAGTAAATACATACTTTTCCCCTGGAATAATAACAGACTCCGAGATTTATGTGGCACACACTTTTTAGTTTTAGAAATATAAAATTTTTGTTGTTGGGATAGGACTAATGACTAATGCAGTTTCCTCCCATTGGATATATATCCGAGGGAAAAAGTAGCGAGTTTCCATGACGCTCTTCGTTACGTCTCATGTGAAATCGAGGTAAATTCATTTTCCAACCGAGGTTAAATATGGTTTTTCTAGTAGTGATCACTCAAATGAGTTAGCATTTCCCTCAATTATCTGATCATGCATCAACTATAGATATATTTTTCACTTCATCTAAGGAATTCCACAATATACATAATCATTAATGGATCACTAAGGTCTTTGTTTTTTATTATAACATGGTTGAGCTATAAGAATCTGGATTTTTTTGGGATTCAAATGTGCCTATCAAATAAGAGAGTAATATTTGATATTTTCTTTTTGGTTTTCATAAGTTCTATTTTTCTTTTCCACTTTTGGCACTTCTTCTTTTAATGGTTTTTTTTTGTAAGCTTTGGCATTTTTTCCTTTTCTTTCTTTTTCTTTTTGTTTGTCAAAGGACATTCTTTTTCTCTGATCACAATCATCGTTTACTACTTGATTTCTTTTTTATTTTTCAAACATTTCCTTCCTTCCCTTAGTTGTCATTTTTGTACACCCTTAGAATTCAGACGCTGTCCTATCTTAAAGACAAGATATGAACATTATTTTTATTTAGAAATCGGCACAAGATTTTAATTTTTTAAAATCAAATTTTCTCAATTTTAAGACGTAAACTGGTTATCAAAGGATTGAGCCCTCACAAAGTATTTTTTTGGTCACGTAGTCACTCAATAAACAAAACATTGTCGTGATCATATCTATGACATCATATATATCATAAAGTAATATCAAGAATGGTGCAAAATTAACATAGCTAGAATGCAAATCTACTCTCATTAATTTACGTATAACACGAGCTATGCACTCATGTCACTTTTTTTAGGCTTATAATTTTTGACTTATATTTACATGTTTTCACCAAACAAGTAATAAATTAAAACTTTGAATTAAGCAACCAATTAATGGTTATGCTATTAATTTAAAGATATTCAGAATACTAATCATAAATGAAACATTTAAAAGAATAAATTTTTTTATCATGCCATTTGATTTTGTCCTAATCCTTAACTTTGATTCATCTGCATTTAAATTTTTAAATTATTTGAACCATTTGCGAACCAAAAATTTCATACAAAAATTTTAAATTTATTAAAATAGTAATTAATTAAACCAATTAAAATAACATATTATTTTGGCGTGTACGCTCTATTTCTTATCTCCATTGCATTCCACCTCCGGTATGAAAGTTTGACCTGCCCTCAGGACATCAGGATTGGGTTAGTCTGTAGAAGAAACATGAAAGCTCTTTAAGTCGGAAAAATCTCGCTAAGCAAGTTTGGTGCTCACTTAGCAGTCCACAAAACTGTTGGAAATAAAGCCTTTGTGTTTAGAGAAAATGTGTGGGAATATTAGAGGCTTAAAGGGAAACTTTATAGGTGGGAGAAATCTTTATGGAAGAGAGAACTTTGTATTTTTTGCTTGATACAAAAGTGTAGAATTACATCTCTATTTATAGTATTCTAGGGAGAACTCTAGATACACTAATTCTAGAGAGTTCTCAACTCTTGAAATTCCAAGAGTGTTCTAGAAAATATTACAAACTTAAGAAATATCTAGATAGTCCAAACATTACAAGAGTTTTCTAGAAACATTAATTAAAATTACCTAAACCCAAAATAATTAAGCCAAAAAATCCAAACAATATGTTTAGGCCAAAATCAAGTTTAATCTTTCAACATCCCCCCTAAAACTTGATTTGTGACTCCAAGCATACTCCTTAGCTTCAGGAAAGTTTCCAACTTGAGTGGCTTAGTGAAAATGTCAGCAACTTGATCTCGAGACATCACATACTTCAATTTCACCTTCTTCTTCTCGATGCATTCTCTTATGAAGTGGTAACGGGTGTCGATATGCTTACTTTTTTCATGAAATACAGGATTCTTCGCCAAAGCAAGTGCTGATTTATTATCAACACATATTTCCATAGGATCTTCTTGTGGCATTTTTAATTCTTTCAACAAGTTCCTTAGCCAAATAGCATGACAAACGCATGATGTGGCGGCGACATATTCAGCTTCACAAGTTGATAGTGTGACGATAGGTTGCTTCTTTGACATCCAAGTGAAAGCAGTATCTCCCATAAAGAACACAAAATACTACGGGAAAAGAGGGAAATGCGGGCGCTTTTTTTGCCCTATAAAAGCGCTTAAAAGCGCTGTCTAAGCCTGCGCTGTCGTAGGTAAAGACGGCGTTTTTTTATTTATGAAAAAACGCTCTCTAAAAGGGAACTTTAGACAGCGCTTTTAAAAGCGCTGTCTAAAGTATACGTTTAAAATTAATTTTTTTTTTTATAAACTTTAGAAAGCGCTTTTTCCTTCAAAAGCGCTCTCTAAAGGTGCTTTTAGACAGCGCTTTTGAAAGCGCTGTCTAATGTATACTGAAAATGATTTTTTTATATACCTTTAGAGAGCGCTTTTCCCTAAAAGCGCTCTCTAAATGGGACTTTAGAGAGCGTTTTTCCTTAAAAGCGCTCTCTAAAGTATACCTATAATTTTATTGGTTTTTTCTACGTATAAAAAATCCCATTTTAGCCATTTTTTTTATGTAGAAACCTGCATAGTTTCAAACCAGCATTTCTTATATAATTTCTTGCAACAACAGAATTCTTATACATTTCAAGAAATGGAATTCTTGCAACAACAGAATTCATATATACATTTCAATAAAATTAACATTCACAAAACTTACAACATAATTCACAAAATTCACAAAATTCTTGCAACAACAGAATTCATATACATTAACAGAATTCACAAAATTTACAACAGAATTCTTCTTGCAACAGAATTTTCTTATATTCACAAAACTAAAATTTACATTCACAAAACTATACATTCAAAAAATTCTTCTTAGAAGAAAGAATTCGCACAATTCTTCCGTAATATAATTCAATTGTTTCCTTGTGTAAGAAGAACACGCCATATCTTCGAAATACTACATAACAAAACAAAATACGCATTATTTAGTTAAAAATAATAAATTATATGACATATCCGATAAATATTAAAATAAATCCTAAGTTATAAAACCATGCATACCCTAATAGGAATCTCCAATTGTCCCATTTGAATGATTTCTCTCATGAACCTCAAAACGAAATACCCGCAATCTATGCCATTACGCTGACGAGGGCACTACACATAGACAAACAAATAAGAAATAATATATAGATGTTTTGTGTTATTAAGTAGCATCACTAATATTGTGAAAATTAATATACCTCCACTTTGACCCATGTAATATTGGTTGATCTAGCCCGTGTTACTCAAGTCTCTCTTTGTGCACGGTATAGTAGTATAGCTCTATAAAAGAAATACGTAAACTTAGAACAATGTCACAGAAATAATTAGATATAAAAATACACAGGAAGATTTCGAACAGTCTCACTTACGTGTCAACCACATCCTTCATATTCTGATATGTGGATCAATCAGTATCCAATGAATTAAGATAATAGACCACTTCTGTTATAGGATTAATGGCAACCAACAACCAGTGTCCACTGTAAAATATAACAAAAGTTTAGATGGATAATTTCAACGTAAAAGATATAAATTCAAGATTAGAATGAAATTATAATGAAAATCTTACCCGTTTCCAGTATTATACGGTAAAAGAAACAGACATTCTGTGCTGCTGGCCGTAAATCGCTCAAGTAAGTGGTCTCTTACTTCAATTGCATTCATACCAATTCTCGGTGCATTAACAAGGCTGCAAGAGAAGAAACGGAATTTGTTTGATAAATCCGTCCCCCGGATGAATTTTTCATACATGCACCTTAAATAAAAACATAATAAACATTAGACTATTATCATTGAAATGTGTAAATAAATTGTTCAACTAAATAAATAATAGATTGATTGGAGTACCAGATGTATGACTGCATAACACCGATGCCTAATTCAGTATGATTGAAAACCTGCTCCATGTCCTCTTTTCCGATTATCTCGGAAAGAGGAAAACCAAAAACACCTTCGTCCATGTTGATTTGACGAATAACACCTTCCATCAAATTTGACATAGACAAAAGTGTTTCTAGACATGTCTGAAAGTGAGGTCTTTTTTCCTTCACGGTCCTTGTAGGAGCTTTTTTCTTGCCGGTCTGTTGTGAAGGTTGAGCAGGAACCTAACAATCATATAAGTTAGGTAAAGTAGAAAATCATGAATTCGGATAATAGAATAACACTTAAAAGCTACCTCTCTGTCTGATTCAACAGACTCGTTTTGCAGCAAAACCCCTTTATTCTTTGCTGCGGGTTTTGTAGGAGTCTAGCATTACCATGTAAAAAAAATGTAAGTAATGGTTCAAAATGATTTTCATAATCGGTCAGAATTGACATTTGAATACTAAGAGATTCGTAATGGTTTTCAACATACCTCATCACCTATGGAAATGAGGTCTAACGGCCATGTAACAAACGAACCTATTGCATCCCGCAGCAATGTAACCTCTGAAACCGAGTCTGGTATCGGTAGTAACGCATCCATATCTAAAGCGATATCAACCGACACTTTCAGATAACCTTGTGGGAGCGGATGATGGTGAAGTAACGCTCCCGCAAAGTTATGCACTTTTCCCTTGCCAACCATGCGATAAGTCGGAAACGACAAATACAGCTGGCAAGATGAAATGTCCTGAAGCAATAATAAATATGTAACTGTTAATATGTATAAAGGTCAAGTAAAATAAATGTGTTAATTTAATTAAAATAAATATGTGCTAATTACCTCGGGAATTTTAATTGGAGAATTGATACTAGCTTTGTCACTAGCATCTTTCAAACCGGAACCGCGCCTTTCCGCCTCATATCTCTCTTTATCCTGCTGCAATGCTTGGACTTGCGCTTGTAGTGCCATCACAGTTTGCATGGTTTCTTGGGTGGTGGGATTTTTTTTCTTTGATTGCTTATACAAGGATGATGGAGTCACACCAAATCCTTTACCTCTCACCCGACCGGGATACTCAGGAACATTTAGTACTCGACTAAGAATGCTCCTGCAATCATCCTCACCTGCGGGTATGGATTTAGATAGATTCTCTTGAAATTCATTGATATATCGAAAATTATTAGTGGGGATTAAAAATTAATTATAATTTAATAAAATTTCAATTAACTTTGAGACATAATTTTATACTTACACATTCTTCATAAACATGCTGAACATCTTCTGTAACAGCTCCACCCTTACCCACGCGAGCTTCCTTCCACAAAACATGGTCCGGAAGTGATGATTCTTCACTTTTAGACTCTTCTAACTACACATTTAGTTAAATAATAAGTTCATCAATTATAACACAATAATACAATTAATAAAATCATAGCATTAATATATACTTACCAATTTTGTTGTAATCGTGCATATCCCAAACGCCCTTTTCTGTATGGATACGCGGGGTTTGATGCTCTTTCGTGATTAATGGCACTCAATTTCTGGATAAAAAATTTTAAGTCATATCAAAACAAACTAATGAAACACATATATAATACAATCAATAGACATGACAAGACAACATTACATTGAATTCTTCGATTTTCCGTTTGTCTACAAAAATACCCCATTCTTGCGGTGTAATCACATCCACATACAACGGTGGAAGTTCTACTTCAACAAAATTTTTGTTTTCATCCCTAAGATATTTGTTTGATAATAAGGCTCTAAACCCTCTGTGTCTCTTTCCGGCCAATTGAAGACAAAACTTTTGCCGGCTTTCTTCAATATTAAAGGACCTCTACGAAAAAACATACACATATAAACATAAAGTGTTTTAGTATAAGTAAATTAAAGACTTAATCGTCAACAAAAATCTAATAACATCAATCATATTTGGTAAGTACCTGTATCTCAGTCCATATCTTTTCTTTACCGGCATCCAACGATTTACTCGTCCAATTATCACTAGTGATTGGAATGTGCGGACGGACAAGTGAACCAATGTATGAAGATAACATTGAACCTTTAGGCTCAACTAGTTGGTTCTGGTCACTCCAATGTACATCAAATCTCATCCCTTTATCTCTAGCACGGATGATTCTCTTCATAATGGTTTTTCCTCTTTTTATTTCATGTTCTACATTCGAAGCTTCATTATGAGCTTCCTGTGTATCTTGTGTCTCGTGGGTGTCTTCCTGGTTATTAGACATTTTACCTGTAAGAAAGAAAAAAACAAAAATTAAATGACAAATATAAACTCATAAAGCAAAAGAGTTTCTTACCTAGCCCTTTCATCACACATACTACCAAGAAATATAAACTCATAAAGCAAAAGTGTTTCTTACCAACACCCTCACTTCACTGTTAATGAATACTTACAACTTACAGAGCCTAAGTAAGTTAAAGGGAAAATTGAAAAGGAAAAGAAAAATAATTAATAAACACTGAAATTGATACTTGTTAGTAACAGGTACCAAGTAAATAAACAAACACCCTTATAAAAGAATGATAAGATTCTGAGTTTCTAATTCTAATAAGAAATTGATACTTGTTTGAAGGATGGTTGGGCAAATTGTTTGCGGTGTTGCTGAAAACATCATTAACAGGTTACTTTCACTTCATTCTCAACCCTTTATCTAATATTCCTTCCATTTTAATTATCATATATAGTTGTTTGTTATTACTATAAAATAAGTATCTAAATAAAAACATGGCTAAGTTGGTACACAAACATCATGAACAGGTTACTTTCACTTCATTTTCAACCCTTTATCTAATATTCTATTATATATACCAAAGAAGAACAACAATAATAGTTTAAAAATCAAGAGAAATAAATTTATAAACAAAAAACATCAACAAAAATGTTGTTTTATGTTTCTTTTAAAAAAAAAAGAAGAAAAAGTTGTAGGTGGTGGTAAGAAACAGTTTTGCTTTATGACAAGAACGAACAACAACGAACAACAGTAACATGCAAGAACGATTGACAATAACGATGACAAGAACAGCAACAACGAACAATGTTAGAAGTAAGAACAGCAACAACAATGTACCTCTTCTTCGTCACGACGGCAGCAAAACGACGGCAGCAGTGAAGTCACGACAATGAACGATGGCAGCAAAACGACGGCAACCGCGAATGAACGACAACAATGGCAGATGAACGACGGCAATGGCAAAGGGTTTCAGCAGAGAAGAAAGAGAGCAAGGGTTTCAGCAGAGAAAAAATAGAGCAAGGGTCGAGAGAAGAAAATGCTTAGAAGCGCGCAGTTTCAGAAAATGATATGAAATGTGTTTTATATTTTAATTAATAAATGACCTTAGAGGGCACTTTTCCCTAAAAGCGCTCTCTAAAGTGAGGAGACTTAAAGACCTTAGAGGGCGCTTTTCTTAAAGCGCTTTCTAAGGTTAAACTTTAGACAGGGCTTTTCTAAAGCGCTTTCTAAAGACTATTTTTAGAAGGCTTATAACAGCGCTTTGTCCTTAGAAAGCGCTGTCTAAGGTTTACCTGAAAATGTCAAAAAATATAAAAATGATTCTGGGGCGAGGAGGATTCGAACCCCAGACTCAAAGCATGGCAAACAAACACACAAACCTCCTTGACCAGCGGTACTACGCCCTCATCCATTGTTTATACTCACTCCATAAATATATAAAATAAGGTGTCAACATATATATTTAAATATATTATTTGAATAATTTTAAATATAATTTAAAATAAATTAAAATATAATTTAATATAATTTAAATATATTAAATATAATTTGATATATTAATATAATTTAAAGTATATTTTAAATTATATATTAATACAATTTATATATATTAAATATAATTTAAATAAGTTAAAATGTTTGTATTTAAAACATATATATTTAAATATATTATTTGAATAATTTAAAATATAATTTAAAATAAATTAAAATATAATTTAATATAATTTAAATATATTAAATATAATTTGATATATTAATATAATTTAAAGTATATTTTAAATTAGTATATTTTAAATTATATGGTTAAACATTAGACAGCGCTTTTCTAAAGCGCTTTCTAAAGGCTATTTTTAGAAGGCTTATAACAGCGCTTTGTCCTTAGAAAGCGTTGTCTAAGGTTTAGCTGAAAATGTCAAAAAATATAAAAATGAGTCTGGGGCGAGGGGGATTCGAACCCCAGACTCAAAGCATGGCAAACAAACACACAAACCTCCTTGACCAGCGGTACTACGCCCTCATCCATTGATTATACTCACTCCATAAATATATAAAATAAGGTGTCAACATATATATTTAAATATATTAGTTAAATAATTTTAAATATAATTTAAAATAAATTAAAATATAATTTAAAATAATTTAAATATATTAAATATAATTTGATATATTAATATAATTTAAAGTATATTTTAAATTATATATTAATATAATTTATATTTATTAAATATGATTTAAATAAGTTAAAATGTTTGTATTTAAAACATATATATTTAAATATATTATTTGAATAATTTTAAATATAATTTAAAATAAATTAAATTATAATTTAATATAATTTAAATATATTAAATATAATTTGATATATTAATATAATTTAAAGTATATATTAAATTAATATATTTTAAATTATATATTAATATAATTTATATATATTAAATATAATTTAAATAAGTTAAAATGTTTGTATTTAAAACAGATATATTTAAATATATTATTTGAATTATTTAAAATATAATTTAAAATAAATTTAAATATAATTTAAATATATTAAATCTAATTTGATATATTAATATATTTTAAAGTATATTTTAAATTAATACATTTTAAATTATATATTAATATAATTTATATATATTAATTATAATTTAAATAATTAAAATGTTTGTATTTAAAACATATATATTTAAATATATTATTTGAATAATTTAAAATATAATTTAAAATAAATTAAAATATAATTTAATATAATTTAAATATATTAAATATAATTTGATATATTAATATAATTTAAAGTATATTTTAAATTAATATATTTTAAATTATATATTAATATAATTTATATATATTAAATATAATTTAAATAAGTTAAAATATATAATTTAAATATATTAAATATAATTTGATATATTAATATAATTTAAAATTCATTTCCCTACCTAAAGGGCGTGGGTTCGACCCCCCTTTTGCCATTTTTTGTGATTCTTGATGTTTAGAATTGTTTTATATTTTAATTAGTAAATGACTTTAGAGGGCGCTTTTCCTTAGAAAGCGCTTTCTAAAGTTAAAAGAAATTGAGCCCTATTAGAGCGCTTTCTGAAAGCGGTTTCTAAGGTGATACCTATAGCAGCGCTTTTTAAAAGCGCTCTCTAAAGTGATACCTATAGCAGCGCTTTTTGGAAAAGCGCTGTCTAAGGTGACACTCTTTTACATTCTTTTACATTCTTTTACAGCACTTTTGTAAAGCGCTTTCTAAAGCCTTTCTTTTAAGGCGCTTTTTTTTAGCGAAATTTTTTTATTCTTTTTAGCAGCGCTTTTGCATAAAACCGCTGTCTTTTTGGTGCTGTCTAATCATATTTTTGGCGTAGTGAAACCAGTAGTGCTCTTTCTATCATCCAAGTCTCCACCCCAATCGCTATCACTATAGCCAACAATCTCATAATTGTTAGAAGAGTAATAGTGTAAGCCAAAGTTTGTTGTACCTTTGATATATCGAAGGATTCTCTTTGGCGCCTTGAAGTGAGTTATTGTTGGTGCTTCCATGTAGCGACTTACGACTCCTACAACATAGAGAATATCCGGCCTTGTACTTGTCAAGTAACGCAGACTTCCAACCAAACTTTTGTAAAGAGTTGTATCCACAATCTCTCCATTTTCATGCTTACTCAACTTGCTGCCACATTCCATCGGGGTGCCAACCGGATTGGCATCATCCATCTTGAACTTCTTAAGGACTTCTTTTGCATAGCCTTCTTGGGTGATAAAAATTCCTTTGCCTTCTTGCTTTACTTCAATGCCGAGATAATATGCCATGAGCCCCATATCCGTCATCTCAAATTCATTTGACATGTCTTTCTTGAACTCTCCGAACATGCTTAGATTGTTCCCAGTGAAGATCAAGTCATCAACATATAAGCACACAATCAAAATATCTCCACTTTGCGCTTTAATATAAAGTGCACGCTCATATGGACACTTGATGAAGTTTTTGTCTCGAAAATACTTGTCGATTCGAACATTCCAAGCTCTCGGTGCTTGCTTGAGTTCGTACAATGCCTTTTTCAACTTCAAGGCTTTTTCTTCTTGCCCTTTTAATTCATATCCCTTTGGTTGCTCGATATAAACTTCTTCTTCATGAAAACCATTCAAGAAGGTCGACTTCACTTCCATTTGATAAATCTTCCATTCATTTTGGGCTGCCAACGAAATAATCAGTCTAATAGTTTCAAGACGAGCAACGGGGACAAATACCTCATCATAGTAAATTCCTTGTCTTTGACTATAACCTTTTGCCACCAATCTTGCTTTGTATCTCTCCACGTCTCCTTTTGCGTTCTTCTTCGCCTTGTACACCCATCTTACTCCGATTGCTTTGTGTCCTCGTGGAAGTGTAGTACGTTCCCACGTATCATTCTTTGTGATTGACTTTATTTCTTCATCCATGGCGTCTCTCCACTTTACGTTTTGAACAACTTCTTGATAGCTTAGAGGCTCGCAATCGCCAAAAAGACAAAAGAGGTTAATGTCATTTTGGTTTTCGGTTACCTCATAAAGCTCTTCAATGCTCCTTACTCGAGGTGTCCTCTCACTTGAGCTTGTTTCATCCAAACTTGGTGTCGGTGAGGCAGGTGGTGTAATATGTTCCTCTATCATTGGTTGTTGCATTTCATTTTCTTCTTCTTCAAAGCAAGGAAGAAAATCGTACCTGTCTTCTTGAATACTCCAATCCCAACAATCTTCTTCGTCAAACTCCATGTCACGACTTATGACGATATTTCCACTTTTTGGATTGTAGAGCTTATACCCTTTGGAGCTTGAGTCATAACCGAAGAACACGTACTTCTCGCTTTTATCATCGAGCTTTGTTCTCCTTTCATCTGGAACGTGTGTATAGGCAATGTTTCCAAACACTTTGAGGTGAGAGATACCTGGCTTCCTTCCACTCCATGCTTCTTGTGGTGTCTTCTCATGCACACATCTTGTTGGGGAACGGTTTGTCAGATATACTGCACATGCCACTGCTTCGGCCCAAAACTCTTTCGGCATTTTCTTACTCTTAAGCATGCTTCACACCATATTAAGTATGGTTCGGTTCTTTCTCTCCGCTACTCCATTTTGTTGTGGCGATCTTGGCACTGTTAGTGGGCGGCGGATTCCATGGTCTTCACAATATTTATTGAACTCATTTGAAGTAAACTCTCCTCCTCGGTAAGATATCATGGCCTTAATGGAAATACCACTTTCTTTCTACACAAGGGCTTTGAACTTCTTAAAGTTTTCAAACACTTCCGACTTCTCCTTCAAGAAATAAACCCACGTTTTTCTAGAATAATCATCAATAAAGAGGAGAAAGTATTTATTCTTACCAAATGAGTTTGGATTGATTGGTCCACAGACATTGGCGTGTATGACGTTGATTTGTCGCTCTTGCCGTTGATTCCTTTGAAAAGCTTTTTCAGTATTGCTTCCCAATTAGACATCCTTCACATAGTTGGTCTGGGTGGTTTATACTAGGTAAGCCTCTCACCATCTCTTTCCTTGATAAACATTTTAGACTACCAAAGTTAAGGTGTCCAAATCGTAGATGCCATAGCCACGAAGAGTCAGTATAGCAAGCCTTGAGACACTTTACCACATCATTTTGAATGTTCAAGAGGAACATTCTATTCTTTGACATAGGCACCTTAGCAATCAAGTTATGCCCACAATCTCTTAAGAAAAGACTATGTTCTTTCAAGTGGATGTCATAGCCTTTCTCTAATAATTGTCCCAAGCTCAAAATATTATTCTTCATGTTAGGAACATAGTAGACATTGGATATGAATTGATGACTCCCATTCTTCAAGCGTATGAGAATTTTACCTTTGCCTTTGACCGATATCTTTGAGTCATCTCCAAATGAGACATCGCCGGTTGTCGCTTCATTGATCTCTACGAACATGCTTCGATCACCGCACATGTGGTTGCTTGCGCCAGTGTCGAGGTACCACTTATTTCTTTTCTCTTCAACTTGGCTTTGGCACGCGAGCAGAAGAGTTTCTTCTTCTCCACCTTTTTCTTCTATAAAGTTAGCTTTCTCTAGAACCTTCTTCGACAATCTACACTCAGATGCATAGTGACCAATCTTATTGCAGTTGAAGCACTTGATTTATGACTTGTTGCACCTTGACCATGAATTTCCTCTTCCACGACCTCTTGTTGCTTGTGTATTCCAACTTCTTTCTCCATTGTTGAAGTTGTTGGAGTAGTTGTTGTAACAACCTCTTCCTTCTCCTCCATGTCCTCGTCCATGTCCACGGTCTTGGCCACGACCTCGGCCTCTTTGGCTCTTATAATTCACATTGTTTGCTTCCTTTGCATTGAGTTGTAGTAGTTGCTCCATAGCATCCTTTTGTTTAACTTTTCTCTTTTGTTTTTCTTCGTATGCTTGTAAGGAACCCATGAGTTGCTCAATAGTCATGGTCTTTAAATCCTTGTTTTCTTCAATGTTGGTAACAATGAAGTCAAAACTTGGATTTAAAGTGCGAAGTATTTTCTCCATGACTTTCACCTCATCAACATCTTCCCCATTTCTTTTAAGTTGATTTCCTACGGACAATACTCGAGAAAAATAATCAGAAATTGACTCAGACTCTTCCATAAATAAACGTTCAAACTCACCTCTAAGAGTTTGAAGATGAATCTTTTTCACCTGCTCCACTCCTTTGTTGAAAGTTTGAAGCTTGTCCCATGCTTCTTTGGACGTCGTTGTATTTGAGATCTTCTCAAACGTATCTTCATCCACCGATTATTAAATGAGGAAGAGAGCTTTCTTGTCTCTCTTTCTTGACTCCTTCAATGTCTCCTTTACACCTTGGCTTAGCGAGGCTTCATCTTGCTCCTTGAAGCCTTTCTCAACGATATCCCACACATCTTGAGCACCTAGTAGCGCCTTCATCTTGATACTCCAATTGTCGTAGTTGTTCTTTGTGAGCATCAACATTTGAAAAGGGAAACCTCCATTCGCCATCTTTTGAGGACCTTCAAGCTCTGATGCCACTTTGTTGGAAATAAAGCCTTTGTGTTTAGAGAAAATGTGTGGGAATATTAGAGGCTTAAAGAGAAACTTTATAGGTGGGAGAAATCTTTATGGAAGAGAGAACTTTGTATTTTTTGCTTGGTACAAAAGTGTAGAATTACATCTCTATTTATAGTATTCTAAGGAGAACTCTAGACACACTAATTCTAGAGAGTTCTCAACTCTTGAAATTCCAAGAGTGTTCTAGAAAATATTACAAACTTAAGAAATATCTAGATAGTCCAAATAGTACAAGAGTTTTCTAGAAACATTAATTAAAATTACCTAAACCCAAAATAATTAAGCCCAAAAATCCAAACAATATGTTTAGGCCCAAATAAAGTTTAATCTTTCAACATCCCCCCTTAAACTTAATTTGTGACTCCAAGCATACTCCTTAGCTTCAGGAAAATTTCCAACTTGAGTGGCTTGGTGAAAATGTCAGCAACTTGATCTCGAGACATCACATACTTCAATTTCACCTCCTTCTTCTCGACGCATTCTCTTATGAAGTGGTAACGTGTGTCGATATGCTTACTTCTTTCATGAAATACAGGATTCTTTGCCAAAGCAAGTGTTGATTTATTATCAACACATATTTCCATAAGATCTTCTTGTGGCATTTTTAATTCTTTCAACAAGTTCCTTAGCCAAACTACATGACAAACGCATGATGTGGCGGCGACATATTCAGCTTCACAAGTTGACAGTGTGACGATAGGTTGCTTCTTTGACATCCAAGTGAAAGCAGTATCTCCCATAAAGAACACAAAACCAATAGTGTTCTTTCTATCATCCAAGTCTCCACCCCAATCACTATCACTATAGCCAACAATCTCATAATTGTTAGAAGAGTAATAGTGTGAGCCAAAGTTTGTTGTACCTTTGATATATCGAAGGATTCTCTTTGTCGCCTTGAAGTGAGTTGTTGTTGGAGCTTCCATGTAGCGACTTACGACTCCTACAGCATAGAGAATATACGGCCTTGTACTTGTCAAGTAACGCAGACTTCCAACCAAACTTTTGTAAAGAGTTGGATCCACAATCTCTCCATTTTCATGCTTACTTAACTTGCTGCCACATTCCATCGGGGTGCCAACCGGATTGGCATCATCCATCTTGAACTTCTTAAGGACTTCTTTTGCATAGCCTTCTTGGGTGATAAAAATTCATTTGCCTTCTTGCTTTACTTCAATGCCGAGATAATATGCCATGAGCCCCATATCCGTTATCTCAAATTCATTTGACATGTCTTTCTTGAACTCTTCGAACATGCTTAGATTGTTCCCAGTGAAGATCAAGTCATCAACATATAAGCACACAATCAAAATATCTCCACTTTGCGCTTTAATATAAAGTGCATGCTCATATGGACACTTGATGAAGTTTTTGTCTCGAAAATACTAGTCGATTCAAACATTCCAAGCTCTCGGTGCTTGCTTGAGTCCGTACAACGCCTTTTTCAACTTCAAGACTTTTTCTTCTTGCCCTTTTACTTCATATCCCTTTGGTTGCTCGATATAAACTTCTTCTTCGAGAAAACCATTCAAGAAGGCCGACTTCACATCCATTTGATAGATCTTCCATTCATTTTGGTCTGCCAACGAAATGATCAGTCTAATAGTTTCAAGACGAGCAACGGGGGCAAATACCTCATCATAGTAAATTCCTTGTCTTTGACTATAACCTTTTGCCACCAATCTTGCTTTGTATCTCTCCACGTCTCCTTTTGCGTTCTTCTTCGCCTTGTACACCCATCTTACTCCAATTGCTTTGTGTCCTTGTGAAAGTGTAGTAAGTTCCCACGTATCATTCTTTGTGATTGACTTTATTTCTTCATTCATGGCGTCTCTCCACTTTACGTTTTGAACAACTTCTTGATAGCTTAGAGGCTCGCAATCGCCAAAAAGACAAAAGAGGTTAATGTCATTTTAGTTTTCGGTTACCTCATAAAGCTCTTCAATGCTCCTTAGTCGAGGTGTCCTCTCACTTGAGCTTGTTTCATCCAAACTTGGTGTCGGTGAGACAGGTGGTGTAATATGTTCCTCTATCATTTGTTGTTGCATTTCATTTTCTTCTTCTTCAAAGTTAGGAAGAAAATCGTACCTGTCTTCTTGAATACTCCAATCCCAACAATCTTCTTCGTCAAACTCCACGTCACGACTTATGACGATCTTTCCACTATTTGGATTGTAGAACTTATACCCTTTGGAGCTTGAGTCATAACCCAAGAACACGTACTTCTCGCTTTTATCATAGAGCTTTGTTCTCCTTTTATCTGGAACGTGTGTATAGGCAATGCTTCCAAACACTTTGAGGTGAGAGATACCGGGCTTCTTTCCACTCCATGCTTCTTATGCTGTCTTCTCATGCACACTTCTTATTGGGGAACGGTTTGTCAGATATACCGCACATGCCACTGCTTTGGCCCAAAACTCTTTTGGCATCTTCTTACTCTTAAGCATGCTTCACACCATATTAAGTATGGTTCGGTTCTTTCTCTCCGCTACTCCATTTTGTTGTGGCGATCTTGGCACTGTTAGTGGGTGGCGGATTCCATGGTCTTCACAATATTTGTTGAACTCATTTGAAGTAAACTCTCCTCCTCGGTCAGATCTCATGGCCTTAATGGAAACACCACTTTCTTTCTCCACAAGGGCTTTGAACTTCTTAAAGTTTTCAAACACTTCCGACTTCTCCTTCAAGAAATAAACCCACGTTTTTCTAGAATAATCATCAATAAAGAGGAGAAAGTATTTATTCTTACTAAATGAGTTTGGATTGATTGGTCCACAGACATCGACGTGTATGAGCTCTAGCGGTTTTATCGCTCTTGACGTTGATTCCTTTGGAAAGCTTTTTCGGTATTGCTTCCCAATTAGACATCCTTCACATAGTTGGTCTGGGTGGTTTATACTAGGTAAGCCTCTCACCATCTCCTTCTTTGATAAACATTTTAGACTACCGAAGTTAAGGTGTCCAAATCGTAGATGCTATAGGCACGAAGAATCAGTATAGCAGGCCTTGAGACACTTTGCCACATCATTTTGAATGTTCAAGAGGAACATTCTATTCTTTGACATAGGCACCTTAGCAATCAAGTTTTGCCCACAATCTCTTAAGAAAAGGCTATGTTCTTTCAAGTGGATGTCATAGCCTTTCTCTAATAATAGTCCCAAGCTCAAAATATTATTCTTCATGTTAGGAACATAGTAGACATTGGATATGAATTGATGACTCCCATTCTTCAAGCGTATGAGAATTTTACCTTTGCCTTTGACCGGTATCTTTGAGTCATCTCCAAATGAGACGTCGCCAGTTGTCGCTTCATTGATCTCTACGAACATGCTTCGATCGTCGCACATGTGGTTGCTTGCGCTAGTGTCGAGGTACCACTTGTTTCTTTTCTCTTCAACTTGGCTTTGGCACGCGAGAAGCATAGTTTCTTCTTCTCCACCTTTTTCTTCAATAAAGTTAGCTTTCTCGAGAACCTTCTTCGAGAATCTACACTCAGATGCATAGTGACCAATCTTATTGCAGTTGAAGCACTTGATTTGTGACTTGTTGCACCTTGACCATTAATTTCCTCTTCCACGACCTCTTGTTGCTTGTGTATTCCAACTTCTTTCTCCATTGTTGAAGTTGTTGGAGAAGTTGTTGTAACAACCTCTTCCTTCTCCTCCATGTCCCCGTCCACATCCACGGTCTTGGCCACGACCTCGGCCTCTTTGGCTCTTATAATTCGCATAGTTTGCTTTCTTTGCATTGAGTTGTAGCAGTTGCTCCATAGCATCCGTTTGTTTAATTTTTCTCTTTTGTTTTTCATCGTATGCTTGTAAGGAACCCATGAGTTGCTCAATAGTCATGGTCTTTAAATCCTTGTTTTCTTCAATGTTGGTAACAATGAAGTCAAAACTTGGATTTAAAGTGCGAAGTATTTTCTCCATGACTTTCACCTCATCAACATCTTCACCATTTCTTATAAGTTGATTGACTACGGACAATACTCGAGAAAAATAATCAGAAATTGACTCATACTCTTCCATAAATAAACGTTCAAACTCACCTCTAAGAGTTTGAAGACGAATTTTTTTCACCTGCTCCACTCCTTTGTTGCAAGTTTGAAGCTTGTCCCATGCTTCTTTGGTCGTCGTTGCATTTGAGATCTTCTCAAACGTATCTTCATCCACCGATTGATAATTGAGGAAGAGAGCTTTCTTGGCTCTCTTTCTTGACTCCTTCAATGTCTCCTTTACACCTTGGCTTAGCGAGACTTCATCTTGCTCCTTGAAGCCTTTCTCAACGATATCCCACGCATCTTGAGCTCCTAGTAGCGCCTTCATCTTGATACTCCAATTGTCATAGTTGTTCTTTGTGAGCATCAGCATTTGAAAAGGGAAACCTCCATTCGCCATCTTTTGAGGACCTTCAAGCTCTGATGCCACTTTGTTGGAAATAAAGCCTTTGTGTTTAGAGAAAATGTGTGGGAATATTAGAGGTTTAAAGAGAAACTTTATAGGTGGGAGAAATCTTTATGGAAGAGAGAACTTTGTATTTTTTGCTTGGTACAAAAGTGTAGAATTACATTTCTATTTATAGTATTCTAAGGAGAACTCTAGACACACTAATTCTAGAGAGTTCTCAACTCTTGAAATTCCAAGAGTGTTCTAGAAAATATTACAAACTTAAGAAATATCTAGATAGTCCAAACATTACAAGAGTTTTCTAAAAACATTAATTAAAATTACCTAAACCCAAAATAATTAAGTCCAAAAATCCAAACAATATGTTTAGGCCCAAATCAAGTTTAATCTTTTAACAAAAACTCGCTCAGCCGGTTAGCTACTACCTTCCGATGTACTTGTTGTGTTTTGTTAAATTTTCACACACATTCATGAAAACACACATTTATTAATTATGGATGAGGTCTAAAGATACTCGTATTTTAGGTTCCATTATTATCAATCGATTTCTTTGTATTGTTAGGAACACTTGGGGAGAGTTGTATCGTAGAACCTAACTACTGAAGAACACACAATTATTCCTTCGAGTTCAATTTCTTTTGATTCTTTCATGGTTCATCTTATTCTTAATTGATTTTTTAATAACCTTAATTATGCTAAGAGTGATTAGAATGATGAATGGTTAATTGATGAGGAATTAGAAGTTCTATTCTAGTCCTAGTCTCTTATTAAGATTTGAGTGACATTAATTAGTGATAAGAATTTAAGTGCAAGGGAAATCTTGTATTTTCATTTGGTCATTTAAAAACCCGAGTTTGAGGAGAGAAATCAAACCTCATTTTCTCTTCGTGTTTCTCTATCTTTAAAAAATCAGAACATTTGTAAGTGAGGGGGAGAGGCTAGGGCGCTCGGGAGAAAAGGAGAGGTGGGGGTTCTAATCTTCATCTTCAATTCATGTTTAATTGCAATGTGGGGGCTCTAATCTTAGGTTATGATCTTGGGAAGCCTAGAAAATTAATGTATGTGGGGGAAGGTTTTATAGACTAAAAGTTCTTGAGGTTTACTTACTTAAGTTCATGAAAAATGCCTGTTATTGTGATGTTTTAGAACCTTGATGATAAAAGTAAAATTGCATGCTTGTTTGCTGGCTGTTATGAAATTATGTAGTAAAATAGAACATGAGAATTACCTACGAAAATTGTAGATTACCCATGAAAAGGTCGTGTTGCCCTGTGGAATTAGTATGGGGGCTGACCTATCACCTATGATCAACACGGCCCGTGTTGGATGACACGCTGAAACTGTGTTGGCCTTTATTTTTACTAAGGGAAGAGTTGGCTTGGGCACATCACACCCATTTTGGGTGGCACGACTCGTCCGTGTTGACCCCAATTTTGGGTGGTCACTTAGCTCATTTCAATGGAGCCGTAACGGTCTTAGTATCCTGTTCAAATAGATTGAGCTAGAATTGCATGACAACCTTTTAGTTGATTAATTAATCGAATAATCATTGATGAATCATGAATTGGTATATTTGAAATGGTAAAAATTGATATAAGAATGAGCGAGAACTCTAGTGGTTTATTAGAAGTACATAGTTGTTCATATACTTGTGTATGAGCATATTTGTCCCTGTGCACGTATCAAAACACTCTCTTAAAATGAGACAAAATGGGACGTAATGCGGTAAGATGATTTGAGTACATCTATTCACACTCCAAAGATAGGGTAGGGGCGTAATAAGGTGAAATTATTTGAGTACGTTAATTATGTAATTGCTCATGTTGTTATAATTAGAAGCAATCAGTGTTATCAAGATCGCGATCCAGATCGTGGAATCGCACGATTTTGCGATCTCAATCACTTCCCCCGATCTGGATCGCAAGTAGAATCGTTTTCAGGCGAGAATCACGGCGCAATACATTGATTGTGAAATCTGAAAGAAAATCTCACAAATTTGGGCTTAATTGTCTGGGTCAAGAGCGACCCGGTTTACAATCCGTTTGTTATAAATATGTAAATACCTATTTTTTTCAACATCTCTGAATCCTAATTGGTAGTCTTTTGTAAGTTTGACGACATAAACTTGAAGCTTCACAATTTTCGCTTCGGAGAAGAAGATGTAAGCGCCCCTGTTTTTGTTTTCCGGTGCTCTGTTTTCGTTTTCAGTATTTACACTGTGTTGCGTTTCATCTTTATGTTATCACTTATCAGTATACTTTAATATTATTTGTTTATTGGAAGTAACGTGATAATTATCCGCTAGCGTACACACTACACGGTCAGAGTAATAATATAATATAGGTATAAACGTACAGTACTACAGCTACAAAACTTAATAATAAATAATGGGATACTAATAAATAGTAATTTTATAATGTGAAGACCATCAAAGCATATGTAATACTAATAGCCGTACTTTATCTTCATAAGGCTACTCGTTTTTGCATATGTGATACTAATAGCTGTACTTAATTTTCATAAGGCTACTCGTTTTACAAAAAAATTATAATATAATGTACTTATTATTTTATTTTATTACAAATTGGACTTCATAGGTTACAAATATGAATTGATATAATATAATACATTACTTTAACAATATTTGTTACTAACTAGTGAGTAGTGACATTCCATTAACACTATTTGTTAAATTATTTTAGAAACATGTGAATATAAAGTTAGAAAAAATTATTTATTTTTTAAATTAATTAATTAATTTGTTTTTTTAATAAAACTTGTTTATCTTTTTTAATTAATTAATTAATCAATTTTTGTTTTTTTATAAAAATTGTTTATCTTTTTTAACTAATTAATTTATTTATACATATTTTTTTTACACTTTTTTTGTTTGGTTTTTTGTTTTATATTACTGTGTTTTAATTTTCAAAAAATATTTTTTTTAAAATTTTTTATGTAAAAGTTATTAATCTTAATTTTTTTAATGGGACAGATGGCTGATGGCACTGGTAGTAGTATGTCACTTCCTCCTCCAACAAACTCAAGTGTTAGAAATGTGAGAAATAAGAAAGTTGCAAAAAATGCTCCCGGCCAAAGACAAGACGTGGCATGGGAACATGGAATTCCCGTAAACGATGGATCAAGAAAGATCAAGTGCAACTATTGTCATACTGAGTATAGCGGCGGTGCTTTTCGATTTAAGCATCCTTTAGCAGGGACAAATAGTAATGTTGAATCTTGTGTATCTGTTCCAGATGAAGTTCGCAAACAAATGTGGACCATTGTTCATAGATTACAAAACAAACTCATCAAGAAGAGAACTCTAAGTGAAGAAGTAGTAGAGGTTGATGTGGAAGATGGTAAAAGAAAAAAAGTTGAATCTTACGATTTTGTTTACGATCTTATGCTTTACGATTTTGTTATCCCCTCTCGATCTTATAAAATTAATTGTGTAAGATCTTCCGATCTTAATTACGATTTTATATTTTACGATTTCAATGTCCCCTCTCGATCTTATGTAAGATCTCGATTCTAACAACATTGGAAGCAATAAAATGTGGAAAGACATCAAGCCATAATCTGTGACAGATTCGAATTAAGGGTTACGAAACACGTAATTAAACAATTAGCACCCTGTTTTATATTGAAATGGTAAGTAGTACAACCATTTATAATCCATATAATTAATAAGTGTGCATGTGATTGTGATGAATAAACAATAGCACATTTGAACTTCAAGATTAAGTTTCTATTTAATTCTAATATTATCATTTTATGAACAAATAAGGATTGTGTGGTTTATGCTTGCTTTGGTAGTCACAACCATATCTAATGTTATCACCATCTGTGTTCATAACTTCAAAACATTCAAATTTTTATGCATCAAATATATTATCATGAATATTAGATGATATTTGTTCCACAACTTCAAAACCTTCGAATTTATGTGTTCATGACTTCAAATTTTTATCTGTGGTATTCATGATTTATATTACTATTTTTATGTGAGTATTAAAATATCATCCTCTTATTAAATCTGAGAAATATTTATATTGATGCAAGATTTTTTTGTTATTAACAAAAACTGTTAGTGCACAAGGTGATGATAAAAATAAAAGAGTAAGAGATTATTTATTGTTCTGCAATAACAGCTACAAAAACTGTAAGAAAGATGATGGATAAAATAAATGACAGCTACTACTAGTCTATTTATACTCAAATACTAGGGCCACATAGGCAACATACTAAAATACTAAATTACCCTTCAATACCGTCCCTTAATTTATGATTTCCTAATAAAAAATAACAACACCAATTCTATCCCTTAAGTGGAGAAATTGATCCGTCTTGATCGCCTTTGCCAGAACATCTTCCAGTTGCTTCTGGGTGCTACAGTGCACAACTTCTAGCACCCCATTCTGGACTTGACTTCTCAGAAAATGATACTTTGTCTCAATATGCTTGCTTCTCTCTTACATAACTGGGTTCTTGGCATGATTGATTGCAGACTTGTTATTAATAATCAACTTTAGAGGTTTGTTTACTTTGATCTTCAGATCCTGCAGCAAATTCAAAAGCCAACAACTTGACCTGCAACTACAACACCTACGATGTACTCAGCTTCACACGTTGACAGTGCAACAATAGGTTGCTTCTTGAAACACCAAGAAATAGAACCTCCCAGAAACTTAAACAAGTATCCAGAAGTACTTCTCCTGTAAACTCTATCTCCACACCAATCAAAGTCTGAGTAACTCAACAGTTTTGAATTAGTCTTTCTTTCAGAAGGGAATAACACTCCATACTTCAGAGTTACGTTGATATACCTCGGAATCCTGACAGCAGCTTAGTAATGAGACCACTTGGGTTTACTCATGAACCTACTAATTGTTCCAACTGCATAACCGATATCAGGTCTGGTATTACACAGATACCTCACAGAATCAGAATCCAATTTGTGATTGGTTTCTGAAGGTGTGACAGCAACCTTACAATTCTGCAGCTTAAATCTCTTCAGAAGCTCAAGTTTATACTTCAGCTGATGCAAAATGATACCCTTCCCAGAGTACATAAACTCTATCCCTAGAAAATATGTCATTTTCTCGAGGTTAGTCATTTCAAACTTATTCATCAGCACCTTCTTAAACTTGGCTATCTCTTGTTCAAAACTCCCTGTCAGCAATATGTCATCAACATACAGACACACCAGAATCATATTGCCTTCAGAGGTATGCTGAACATAAACACCGTACTGCATCTCACATTTATGAAACCCCTGCTCCTTGAAAAATGAATTAATCTTCAAATTCCAAGCTCCGGGCGCTTGCTTCAATCCATACAAAGCTTTATGTAATATGTACACCATCCCTTCCTGATTCCTTTTAACAAATCCAGGAGGTTGTGACACATATACCTCTTCTTGTAATGGACCGTTCAGAAATGCAGATTTCACATCTAAATGCATCAGAGGCTAATTCCTGTTAGCAGCTATTGCAATTACCAGTTTGATTGTTTCATGTCTCGCTACAGGTGCAAACACTTCAGAATAATCCACCCAGGTTTCTATAGAAATCCTCTTGCTACTAACCTCACTTTGTGTTTGAAAATTGATCCATCTGGCTTTAGCTTCACCTTGAAAATCCATCTGACGCTGATGGCTTTCTTGTCCTTTGGAAGCTTAGTCAACTTCCAAGGCTTGTTTCTTTCAATAGCCTTAAGTTCTTCTTTCATGGCCTTCAGGCAAACTTTCTTCTTGAGGGCGTCTTCTTTACTTACTGGTTTAGAGTCTACTACCATGGCACACTGAATAACCTCTCCCTCAGAGTCTATTTCAGTATCTCGTAGAATGTCATACTCTAAAAATCTTCTCGGGATGTTTCTGACTCTCTGTGGCCTCTGACCTCGTTCAGAATCTCCCTTTCAGATGCTGGAACCCCAGAAGTTCTATTTTCAGAAGCTTCTCCTTCAGAAGCTCTTGCTTCAGAAGGTTGACCTCCTCCAGAACCTTGACCACCTTCAGAGTCTGAACCAGAAGCTCTTGCTCCCAGAATCTGAATCACCACCAGAATCTGAATCATAATCATCTTCACCTTCTGAGTCTCCTTCAGAGTCAGAATCACCATCAGAGTCAGACTCGCCTTCAGAGTCTACTCCATCTTCAGAATCTTCTCTAGCTTCTTGCTCATCTTCACAAACTTCTAATTCTGACTTTTCGTCAAAAGTTCTCACGCCATATTTGGATTGAGACTTATTCCAATCCCAAGCTTCTGATTCCTTTACAATAACGTCTCTGCTGAATTCAAATTTATTAGTTTCATGATAATAAAGCTTGTACGCACCTGTATTGTGGTACCCCACCGGTAACATTAGTTTGCTTCTATCATCCAGCTTTTGTCTTCTAGCTTTTGGAACATGTTTGTAACATATAGAACCAAACACCTTCAGATGGATAACACTTTACTTGTCTCCAGTCCACTTCTAAATATGAACTATTTCCTTCAATTTCTTTGTTGGACATCTATTGAGCACATATGCTATAGTAGAAACAGCTTCTACCCATAAGGTGTGAGGAAGCTTCTTCTCCTTCAGCATGCTTCTCGTCATATTAGGCAAAGTACGATTTCTTCTCTCAGCAAGACCATTATGTTGAGAAGTATAAGGAGCAGTAACCTCATGCTCAATTCCATTCTCCTCACAGAACTTTTTGAACTTAGTGGAGTTATACTCACCTCCACCATCGGTTCTGAGAGTCTGACCACTCTGATTCTCAGCCTTCATTCTGAATTTCGTGTATTCAGTAAACACCTCATGTTTGAACTTTATAAGGCATACCC
Source organism: Lathyrus tuberosus (assembly GCA_022829125.1). Taxonomy (NCBI): domain Eukaryota; kingdom Viridiplantae; phylum Streptophyta; class Magnoliopsida; order Fabales; family Fabaceae; genus Lathyrus; species Lathyrus tuberosus. Next base: position 550,456 of record JALAZF010000274.1, on the reverse strand, counting down.
GTGTCATCCTTGTGAATTCATCAAAAAATGACACAAAGTATTTATTCCCTCCAATCGATGCTATTGGAAATGGACCACACACATCAGAGTGCACTACTCCCAAGGCATGCTTTGCTCTTGAAGCTACTTCTTACCCAAATGGTAATCTTGGTTGTTTTCCTTCCATACCCACTTTGCATGATTTCTCATGCTTCTTAATTGTAGTAATTCCATGTACCAGCTTCTTCGAATTCCGATGGCCTAAGGTTCTAAAATTTAGATGACCAAATATTTTGTGCCACAACTCACTTTCCTTCACAACACTTATTGCACTAAGGCATTCAGAGTCTACAGTTTTGACATTCACCTTGAATGTTTTATTCCTTCCCTATTCTGACTCCATAATCAACTTCTAATTACAGTCATACAGTTTCAAAAGATTGTCCTTCATGGTAACTGAAAAACCTTTCTCAATTAGTTGCCCTACACTCATCAGATTGCTTTTCATGCCAGGTACATACCACACATTCTGGATCAATGATGTTTTCCCATTGTTCAGAACGACTCTGACATTTCCCATACCTTCAGCGTTGAGGTATTTATCATCAGCACATTTGATTTTTGTCCTCTTTCTAGAGTCAAAGTCAACCAGCCATTTCATACCTTCAGTAAGATGATTTGAGCAGCCAATGTCCATATACCACCAGTCTGTCAAATTCGTATCATCAGATTCAGAAGCCATCAGTAGCACAAATTCATCATCAGAATCTCTTCTGGCTTCATTTGCTTCTTCTGACTTCATTTTCTTGTTTGACCAACAATCAACAGCAAAGTGGCCAAACTTCTTACAACAGTAACATTGGATCTTCTTCCTGTCATACCTCTCTTTTCCCTTCTGAGCATTCTTCTGCCTATCAGAAGTTGAGGTTTCTGACTTTTGAACACCATCAGATCTTCTCTTGGCTTTTGACCAAGACTGCTTCTGATGCATCTTACCAGAAGCTGCTTTCAGAGCCTACTTCTCTACTTCTCTTTCAGAAGTTCTCTCAGTTAGACACAACTCTTATGCTTCTAGACTGCTTTGCAGCTCTTCACTTCTCATGGTGTTTAGATCCTTAGAATGTTTTATTTCTACCACAATGTAATCAAACTGAGGAGTAAGGGATCTCAATACCTTCTCAATGATTACTTGTTCAGAAAGGGTTTCTCCACAAGCTTTCATCTCATTCATGATCAGAATCACTCTGGAGATGTACTCAGATACATTCTCGTTGGCCTTCATGTTGAGATTCTCATACTGCTTTCATAGAGACTGAAGCTTCACCTTTTTCACTGATGCGTCACCACCATAACACCTAACCAGTGTGTCCCACGCAACATTCTTCGTCGTTGAATCAACGATTTTCTCAATCACGTTCACATCCACACACTGATGGATGTAGAACATCGCCTTTTGATCTTTCTTCCTCAGATCATGCTGAGCATTTCTCTGCGCATCAGTTGCATTTTCTGGAAGTGTAACTAGAATGTAACCATCGTTGACGAGATTAAGAACATCATGAGCGCCAAACAACATACGCATCTGAATCATCCAACGATTCTAGTTCTTGCCATCGAACACTGGAACTAGTGCTCCGACAACTGTTTCTGTTCATCTTCAACCTTGTGCAAGTCACGCAGATCTCACCAAACACAATGTTTCCTAATCCCGCAGAATCAAAAAATGTGATTCTGTTATGATTCCGTTCAAGATACAACACGAATTCAAGAAACAAAATCAATCACACAACGCATCACCGTTTCACTCGTGTTTCCCATGGATCCGAACCAGAGCTCTAGATACCAATTGTTAGTGCACAAGGCGATGAAAACAAAAGGAATGGGAGAATATTTATTGCTTTGCAATGACGACTACAAAAGCTATAAGAAAGATGATGAATAAAATAAATGACAACTACTAATAGTCTATTTATGCTCAAATACTAGGGCCACATAGGCAATATACTAAAATACTAAATTACCCTTCAATAAAAACAAGGGACTTCCATGAGGATGTGTGTGATGCATAAGCTATCACAAATTTACTGGATGTCGTCATTGATATTGTCAGAGGCAAGTGCAGTTCCTCCTTTGCAAACTTAATGACTAAAGATCAAATTAAGCTTCCAATGATTCTAGCAAGTTATCCTATACTAGAAATATTGGCATTGATCCTACGTCAGAATTTTCATAATACACAAATAAAAGAGATATTGTAAAATTACAAGTAAGATGTTATGTTGATGAAAACAGTTATATCACTATACTAGCACTTTGATTCATCTACAGTTTAGAATTTCATTCTTCTATCAAATGTCAAAGAAAAATCTTCGAGACACTACTACAAATAAGATATTTTACGACAAAGCTTTCACCTCGAACGATAAAAAATCGAGGGGATATATCCTGGGAGTGTCATGTTCTATTTTAAAAAATATTTATATACAACCTATTCACTCAGTTTTCTTAAAAGGCGAAGGACACTACACCAAAAATGACTTTTACTAGCGCACCTTAGACAACGCTTTTATGCAAAAGCGCTGCTATAAGTTAAATAAAAAATAAAACATGGAAACTGTATACGAAAAAGAGTAAAAGCGCTGCTAAAAAGGCCTACCTTAGACAGCGCTTTTTTAAAAGCGCTGGTAAAGGACCACATTAGCCAGCGCTTTTTGAAAAGCATTGTCTAAGGTCTTATTAATTAAAATAAAAAATTGCATAGTATGAGTATTCTATTTTTCATATCTCTATTCTTTCCCTCTCTGCTGCGAACTGCGAAAGACGAGAACGAACGAAGAACAACTCTCGCCACCATCGTCCACCGTCCTCCACCGTCTCGGTTACAGTCTCGTCGTCATCCTTCCTCAATTGTCCTCCACCGTACTCCACCGTTCTCCACCATTTCGGTAAGATTTCTTCTTTTCTGTTAAGGTTAACCTTAGAGATGATAAATAGTGGTTCTACTCATGAATGTAGCTTGGTATTGACTTTGGGATAGATGGTTAGGGTCATAACAAGACTCCATTACTTTAATCATTACAAGTTTTTTCTCAGTCATCCAACAACTGTTCCATGGATTTGTAAGGTCCATTTTCTGATATGAACATTTCTGGAATGGCTTATTCCATGGATTTGTTAGGTACTAAGTGTTTTGTTGTTCTCTTATGGATATTAATATCTTGGTTTTATGCTATTAAATTCAAAACTATACAATTATAAACGATTCAATTTTGGAATTCTTCAATGGCTTATTCCTGCTTTAATCTCTCTTGTGTTACTAACATCTTCATGGTTTCAGTTTTGAAGTTGATATTGATCGCTTTCAATTGTGATTGTTCTTTTCAGATTGTTGTTTGAGGAGAATTTTTTTTGAACCAAGTGCTACTACGGGAAAGGTATTTTATTCTTCTTTATTTTTCAATAAATTTTCAATAAATTTATATGCTCTTCTTTATTTTTCATTTTATATATCATTTGGTAATTTATAGCTTAGACAAGTACTTTCATCATAATTTATATTTGATATCCTTGTTTTCTTTATTACAGGTTAGATGGCTACGAACGAGGATCACCCACATGATGATTCTATTCATGATGGAGGTAATAACGTAGCTAATGCGGAAGAGGAAATTAAAAGAGGAATAACAGTTATGAAGAAAGTGATTCGTGATAGAGATCGAGGCATCATATTAGATGTGTATTGGAGCCCACAAGGCCTTCTTATTAAGCCTAACGGTTATACGTTGACAAGTTTTATTGGTGCACTTGTATGGAATGAGTTTCCAATTACTTGTGATGATTGGAGAAATAAACAGTTGAACGAAGCTAAAGGAAAATTTTGGAGTGAGATAAAGGTGCCATAATTATGTCTTTAATTATGCCAACTAATTATGTCTTTTAAATTACTTGTACTAATGCACAATGTGTATGTTTTTCTTAGAGGTGTTTCAACATTGATGATGATAGAAGACCTTTTTGTCTCAAATTGGCCGGAAAACTACTAAGAGGGTTTAGAACATTTTTATCAACCAAGTTTCTTAGGGATGCAGAAGGTAATTTTGTTGATGCAGAGCTTCCATCTAAATATGGATGTTTGATTTCACAAAAAGAATGGGACACGTTTAAAGCCAAACGAAAAACCCCAGAATTTCAAAGTGTAAGCGAAACAAATCGGGAAAGAGCATTAAGTCCCGCGTATCCATACAGAAAAGGACGTGTTGGATATGGACGTTTAGAGCAGTCTATAGTAAGTATCTATAAATTGCAATGATATACTTGTTCAACAAGAGTTATATTTGATCATATTATTTGGCTTAATGTGTAGTTACAAAAGGAGAATAGTTCTGAAACATCTCTTCCGGCACATGTTTTGTGGAAGGAAGCCCGTGTGGGCAAGGATGGAGTTGTTAAAGAAGATGTTCAACAAGTATTTGAGAAATGTGTAAGTATAACATTATTTCATTAATTAAATCAAAACTTTATTAACAAATATTTGACAAATATTCGATATTCATCTGATTTTCAGGAGTGTCTATCTCAGTCTTTATCTCCAGATGAAGCCAATGATTCTAGGAGCATACTTAGCCGGGCATTAGATGTCCGTGAGTTTTCTGGTCGGGTGAGGGGTAAGGGATTTGGGATCACTTCGACATCCTTGAATATTAAAAAACAAAAGGCTCCTAGTAATAAAGAACTTCAGCAAACATTGGAAGCACTGCAAGCTGAAGTTCGTGAATTAAGAAAGGAAAAAGAAAGAGATAGCGCTTCAGGTTTTAAAGATACTTCGGACAAAGATAATATCAACTGTAACTTTCAACCGAATATTCCAGAGGTAATTATATATATTTTTATGAAATTAAATTATTAGCTTAAATTATTTAATTGACATATATACACATTAACAATGTCATATTTATTATTAGTTTTAGGGCATTTCCCCTTGTCACCTCTACTTATCGTCACCAACTTATCGAATGGTTGGCAAGGGAAAAGTGTATAAAACTTTGGGAGAATTATTTCACACTAAACCGCTCCCTACTGGATGTTTGAAAGTCTCGGTTGATATTGCTTTAGAGATGGATGCATTATTACCATATCCTGACAATGTTTCGGATGCAACATTGGTGGGAGATGCAATAGGTTCGTTTGTTGCATGACCATCAGGCCTCATTAGCGTAGGATATGAGGTATGCTTAAAACCATTATGAACCTTTGAGTATTCAAAGTTTTTACGCGCATTTTACGTACATTTTTTACATGGTAATGTTAATTACACTCCAACAAATTCCAAAGCAACAGATAAGGGGATTCCGCAGCATACCGAGTCCGTTGTTTCAAAAAAAGAGGTACATCACAATTATATGATATTTATGCATGGAAAATGTTAAATTCGTGATCTTATACTTCATCTAACTAATTATATGATATATAGCTTCATGGTAAAGAGATTAGCAACGTTTCCACACAAAAAAAGGTTGTTGCTAAGAAGACCGCGCCTAGAAAAAAACCTACTTCCAAGTATAGGTCGTGCCTTCAGACATTTATAGAAATGACAAATATTCCGAATGGAGGTACTCGTCTTGTACCTATGGAGGAAGGTATTTATGGCCTTCAATATGAACAATCAATTGGTAATGAGGAATTTGAGCAAGTTTTTCGTCATGAAGAATTAGGCATTAGTGTTATCAATACATACGTGAGGTATATCCGATCTACTTTGTTATATTAATTGAACAACTTATTTACTTTATGTTTCAAATGAATAGTCTAATGTTAATGATGTTTTTATTTAAGGCGTCTGTATGACAAATTCATGCACCCACGTGGATTGGAGCAAAGATTCGCATTCTTAAGTCCCGCGTGTACCAACTTAGGGTTAATCATAAATAAACCAGATGATGTCATGGTGTATGTACTCAACCGCTTTATGGCAGACAAAGATACAAAAAAGTTGTTCTTTTTACCGTTTAATACTGGGTTAGATTTTCATTCTAAATTCATCTATTATAATTTTTTTGTATTTTGACGTGGTGTAGAAAGTTTCCATCTAACATTTGTTTAATCTTACAGTGGACATTGGTTGTTGATCGCGATTAATCCTATCTGAAAAGTTGTGTATTATCTGGATTCGTTAGGAAATGATTGGACAACATACCCGGATATGAAGAATATGATTGATACGTAAGTTATATTGTTCTAAATATTCATGTGTATATTTATTTATTTATTTATGTGAATTGTTCTAAATATTCATTTATATTTTATTAGCATTATACAAGCTTTTCGAGCACAAAGAGATATCCAAGTGCCAAAGAGGAGAGCCAACAACATTACATGGATTGGAGTGAAGGTATATTAATTATCACATTTTTTATTATATTAGTGATGATACTTGATAAAACTTAGGATTTATCCATATTTTCTTTTCATGTGTAGTGTCCTCGGCAACGTAATGATATAGATTGTGGTTATTTCATGTTGAGGTTTATGAGAGAAACTCTTTTTTTCGATCGAATAGAGATTCCGTCTGATGTATGTATTTCTAACTTATGAGTTATTTTAATATTTAACACATATTTCTCATATAATTAAATAGTTGAAACTAAATCAAACTATGTTATATTATTATGTAGTACTTTGATGAATTCAAGTGTGCGTATTACTCAAGAGATCATTTGGATGAAATTAAAGAGGATTGGTGTCAATTCATTATTGAGCTCGGAGTTTTATAAGGTATATTGGACTCTTACTTTAATTGATGAGAATTTTGAGTATGTATAACTTTGTAACTATAGACATTGTTTATGTCTTGTTTTAATTGAATTACAATCTTTTTGTGTTGTTTCAGGTTATATGTGCAAAGTTGAAGATAGAGTTATATTGATGTGCATTGCTTTTTGCTTAGCATTTCTATAAGTAATATGTAGATTTGAAGCAAAATGTTTTGTTAGATGAAATGATTTGTGTCATCAATTATTTTGTATATATAAATTGTTGGATGGAAATTGTATATATAAATAGGCAAAATTGGTGCGTATATATTGGTTTGAAGCTCTGATTTATGATATTTTGGTGCAAAATGTGGTTGAAAAACAGGTGCAAAATGTGGTTGAAAACCTGGTGCAAATTGTGGTTTAAAAACAGGTGCATATAAACTATATAAAACAAACAGCGCTTTTTTTAAGTAATTTATATAAAAAATTTCGTATACCTTAGACAGTGCTTTACACCAAAAGCGCTGTCTAAGGTGGGGTTTAGACAGCACTTTCACAAAAAGCGCTGGTTAAAGTGGGGTTTAGACAGCGTTTTGACTAAAAAGCGCTGTCTAAAAAAAGGCAAAAAGCGCTGTCTAATGTTAGTCTGAAAAAAACAAAAAGCGCTGTCTGAAGCACAGTTTAGACAACGCTTTTACAATAAAAGTGCTATCTAAAATATAAGCAAAAGCGCAGTCTATTGTAAAAGCGCTGTCTAAAGCGGTGCTTTGACAGCGCCTTTTCAGTCAAAGCACCCCTTTAGACAGCGCTTTTGACATTAACCAAAGCGCAGTCTAATCTTTTAGCAGCGTCGGTTTAGACAGCGCTTTTAAGCATTGGGTAATGCAAAAAAAAGAGTTGTCTAAAGGCTTTTATGGCATAGTGGGAATATAGCTACAAAAGAGCTCGTTTTGAATCCTTGATATGTATTTTATGTTTTTTTTCTCAATGATTTAATTAGTATTTTGTATGTTGACGCCTTTCCATCTTCTTTTTTTTTTCTTTATTAATATTTTATTTTTTTCATTTTTTTATTAGTGTTAACCTCGATTACATGTTACCACTAACAGGTAATATAGTTTGCATTTATATTTTAAAATTGTTATAAAACTAAATAAAATTACATAGAGATCAAAGAGAGGAAGAGAATAGAGAAAGTGATATTATATTATCTTCTTCAAAAGTACATTTTATGTTGCAATATGAACCTTATTTATAGGGCCTAAGGGAGATGGAAAGTCACAAATATTAATGGGGAATATGAATATAAAAAGAAGAATAAGAATGGACATCCACATTTATTTTTATTCATAACACTCCCCCTTGGATGTTCATTAAGGATATGCCTCATTAAAACCTTACTAGAAAAAACCCAGTGGAAAAAAATCTAGTGAAGGAAAAAGAGTACAATATCCTTTCATTTCTCCCCCTCAGCCGAACAATCATTTCTTCGATGAAGACCAATCTTTTGTATTAGTTGATTAAAAATTCTAGTTGGGATTGACTTTGTGAAAAGGTATGCAAGATTATCACATGAACAAATTTGTTGGATGCTTATATCACCACTCTTTTGAAGATCATGAGTAAAAAAGAACTATGCATAAATGTGTTTTTTCCGGTCTCTTTTAATGTAACCATCTTTCAATTGTGCGATGCATGCATTATTATCTTTATATATGGTCATTGTATTTAATGTCTCAGAAGATAAACCACAAGTATTTTGGATGTGCTGAATTAAGGATCTCAACCAAACGCATTCTCGACTTGCCTCATGTAATGCTAAAAGTTCTGCATGATTAGATGATGTTGCTGCTATGGTTTGTTTGACTAATCTCCATGAAATAGTTGTACCCACACACGTAAATAAATAACCTGTTTGTGATCTACCATTATGAGGATCTGACAAGTAACCTGCATCTGCATAACCTGTTAATTCAAATATGTATACTTTGTTATAAAGCAAACCCATATCTATTGTACCTCTAAGGTAACGGAGTATATGTTTGACTCCGTTCCAATGTCTTCGTGTAGGTGAAAAACTATATCTTGCTAATAGATTAACAGCAAATGATATATCACGACGTGTATAATTAGCAAGGTATATTAGTGCTCCAATTGCATTGAGATATGGTACTTCAGGACCAAGCAATTCTTCATCCTTTTCTCGAGGTCTGAAAGGATATTTCTCCACATCTAATGATCTAACAACCATTGGAGTAGACAACGGGTGACATTTGTCCATATAGAAGCATTTTAACACTTTTTCTATATAGCCGTCTTGATGTACAAATATTCCTTTGTCCAAATGGTCAATTTGCAAACCTAGACATAATTTTGTCTTTCCTAAGTCCTTCATCTCAAACTCTTTCTTTAAACAATTCATAGCTTTTAGAAGCTCTCCAGGAGTTCCAATAATATTTATGTCATCCACATAAATAACATTATTGCAAATTCCTTTCCTGATCTTTTTATAAAAATACATGGACGAATGGAGTTATTTGTATATCCCTCTCAAAGCCAATATTCACTGAGAGATTATACTACATTCGTCCAGATTGTTTCAGCCCATAGAGAGACTTGTTCAATCTTATGGAGTAGCTTTCTCAAGATTCAGATTTGTGTGTATCTAGTATATTGAATCCTTCAGGGAGTTACATGTAAATTTTACTATCAAGTGAGCCATACAGATAAGTTGTTACAACATCCATCATGTGCAAATTGAGCCCTTCATATGCTACAAACCTAATTAAATATCAAAAATTGAATTGCATCCACTACAGGTGGATATGTTTCATCAAGATAAATTTTAGGTCTTTGTGAAAATTCTTGAGCAACAAATCAAACTTTATACCATTCTCATTTTGCTTTTTCACAAAAACTCATTTATATTCAATTGATTTCACGTCTTGAGGTGTTCGAACTACAGGTCCAAAATCGAGTCACTTGTAAAGTGAGTTTAATTTTTCTTCAATTGAATATGATCATATTGGCCAATTTTCACTTTGTCTACAATCTTTGATAGACTTTGACTCATGATCCTCGTTATCATTTATCATCTTTAGCGCTATATTATACACAAAGAGATTGTCAATATTGACTTTATTTTGGTTCCATCATATTCCATTCATGACATAATTTATCCAGATCTCTTAATTTTCATAAATTTCAGGTACCTGGTTAGTTCTTCTGGAACTCAAAATTAAATTATGTCAAAGTGCTCTTAGAGTTTTCATATCCTCACTTGGGTCATCTTTAACTTTAGTTTCTTTTCTTGGTAGAGGACTTTTAACATCGGAACCGACTTTTCTACCACCCTTCAGGCGCAGCTATAACTCATTTGCAATATTATATTGTCCAATATTAGAAACCACCTTGAGTGGAATATTAGCAGCTAATAATTTGTTTCATAAACTTTGCAAATGAGTTGTGTTTTGAACTTCGAGGATCAAAATGTTATTATAATATTTTATTTTAAATTGTTAATTTGTACTTCTGGTTCACACATTCAGCTGCTTATTCTCTCCCCCTAATATTGAGAAAATTAATTTATCAATTAATAATCAGCCTACTAGGCTTCAAATAAGTATTCACTTATTGGATCAAGGTATATCCTCAAGTACGGGATTCATATAAAATACCATTTCTCAAAATTCATTCAAAACTCATATTATCGTACTAAATTGAAGCAATTGAATATTTACAACACATCCAAAAGTTTACATAGATGAGATATAATAGGTTATTAACCTAAAATAATTTGTAAGTTAAGGGGAGAATCATCTTATATTAACTTGTGGGCTTAATGCGAATAAATATCTTAATATCATACTTTGTGTGTTTCAAATATCTAGTTTAGAATTGATAATCTCACAAGTATCAATTATATAACTAACTTTAGACGTCTAAAGAATGGATCTTCAAGTCCATTTTTTTATGAGCATGTTCTTCAAGATGTTCAATATTAATTTTAGTAATATATGTGATACTTATCAAGGAATTTCTGAAAAATCCAGAAAACAAGATCTTAGTCTAATTAGTTGAGAAAATAATTTCACAAACTTCTGGCTTTGAATAGACATATGCACGATCTTTTAGTCGATGCAACAATTAATGTCATAAAAACTCAATTTCTCAAATTTTCCTTTAGGAACACACAAATTTTATTGGCCTTGAAGAAACTTCTAATTCTTCAAAACTAGTTCTCACATCATAATACATCTGAGACGACCCAACCAATTTTGCCAACAACACACTTAAGTGTGATTTGTAAACATCTGGTTTACCATAATACATATGATTCTATTATTCTATTTGTTTCAATCTCTAGTAAATATAAAATAATTTGTATTTTTATTATATTGTTCTAAAATTTAGGACACACTTACTATTAAAATGATTCATACAAATAAAATATAATAATATTTTAATAGAAGAAAATTAAATATAGTGATTAATTTAAAACAAAATTAACAATAAAATATACACATATGATATAAATAATAAATTGTTACTATTTTACTACTTTTTCTTCATTTGTTTATAAATATCTTATTATTATTATTATTTTTATTTTGACAAAGGTACTAATATCATCTCACAACACAATCTTACATAGCATGAGTGTGTGGGGAAAAAACTCTTACCTTGTGTGCTTCCTAACTTTTGATATTCGACAACATATTGGACAATCAAGTGCTTAGTGCTCCCTTTTCCTTAAAAAGTTTCGGAACATAGAAATGTTCAAGAGAGAGTGATAATTTTATTTGTGTATTTTTTTTCTTTTCACATGTGAGATATGTGATGAGATTGTGAGTATTTATAAGAGTGAAAATTGAAAAAAAAAAAAGGAATATGAGTGTCTCCTAATAAAAAAGGCACTAGAGAAAATAAATTAATTAGCTAAGAGATTTATGATAGTGGAATGTGGATAGTATTATTTTATTAAATTAATTCAATATCATTCATTTCAACTATCCAATTTCTAGTATTCATAATGCACCCAATTAAGAATTTATTATTCCACTCACAAATGCTTAACGTTATTTCTCATGCTATGCATTCTTTTGTCTTTCCCATTCATAATTATCCACTCATCATTCATATAATAATAACATATGCACTCTTAAGTCATTCAAACATAAAGTAGGAAATAATAAGACACGTGTTCTTGTTTTTCTTTAGACTATTGAATATATTGATTCAAATTTATAAAATGCTACTAACAATAACACATGTTTTAAATTTTAGATTATTTATTTTTTTCCTTAAACTAATAAATTATTTATTCATTTTTGTTTTGGCTATATCAAAATAATTTGATTATAGTATAAATAAGAGGTAATTAAGAAAATAAATAATGTTCTTTGTAACGGTAAGAATATAAAACTTTCTATATCTATTAAGTGAAGAATTAGAGAGATGAACTACTTGAATGTAATTATTTCCGTTATCAATAGAAAATAAATTATTATCAACTTATAATAAAATAAATCACCTATTGAATAATATAAAATATAATTATCGAATGATCTCAAAGTACACAAAAATACAACAATTCAACTCTTCTAAACACACTTAGTGTCAACAACTAACAATTTTGTTACCCTTCTTTTTCTTATAATCTAATTCATAAATCTCTCACAACAATTATACAAGAAACTTCTCATAATTAAATATATAGAAAAAACCACTTCTTTAAAATTAAAATTTCTAAATTTTCATTCAAAACTAAATATGTTCAATAATAACCAAAATATATTTAAATCAAATAACATACTAAATAATATGTATATAATATATATTTTTCAATCTTAATAAATTTACATTTATTAATATTATTCATGAAAGATTTATGATCAATGGAGACAGAATAATTCTCACAATTTTTCTAAGATCCATGAAAATTGTCATTGATACTTTTCTGATCAATGGAGACAGAATAATCATTTTCTTATCAATCATCAAGGGATAACCATTATTTGATTAATGGAGAAAAGTAATTCATTCTTTGAACAATCCTCTAGGGATCCTTTCTAAATATATAATTTTTCGAGAGTTAGATCATAGATCTTCAAACAATGATAAAGATAAACAGTTTTCGTGCAATCCTCCGAGGATGCATTATAAGTTCTTCAAGAACTATATACATTATTATTTTTCAATCATTCATGGATCTTGATTAGTTCTGCAGGAACTATATAATAAATTATTATTTTGCTATCCTTTAGGGATGCTTAGTAAGTTCTTCAGGAATTACATAAATGATTTGTTACAAATAATAATCTAAAAATTATAATCATCCTTCTGAGATGCGTTAAAATTATTTGTGTCATTCTTCTGGAATAACAATCTTTTGGCAACTCTTATATCACATACTCAATTTTTTTTCAGGATTCTAAACAAAGGATGGTTTAAGATTAATTTGAGGTGGAAGCAAAAGAATCATACCTGAGAGCTTCGTGCTGATAATGTGTTATAAAACTAAATAAAATTACATAGAGATCAAAGAGAGGAAGAGAAGAGAGAAAGTGATATTATATTATCTTCTTCAAAAGTACATTTTATGTTGCAATATGAACATTATTTATAGGGCCTAAGGGAGATGGAAAGTCAAAAATATTAATGGGGAATATGAATATAAAAAGAAGAATAAGAATGGACATCCACATTTATTTTTATTCATAACAAGGAAAAAGAGGGCGCTTTTTTTGGCCTATGACAGCGCTTAAAAGCGCTGTCGTAGGTAAAGACAATGCTTTTTTATTTATGAAAAAGCGCTCTCTAAAAGGTACGTTAGACAGCGCTTTTAAAAGCGCTGTCTAAAGTATACGTTAAAAATTAAAAAAAAAAATTTATAAACTTTAGAAAGCGTTTTTTCATTCAAAAGCGCTCTCTAAAGGTGCTCTTAGACAGCGCTTTAGAAAGCGCTGTCTAATGTATACGTATATTGATTTTTTTATATACTTTTAGACAGCGCTTTTTCATTAAAAGCGCTCTCTAAAGCTGGACTTTAGACAGCGCTTTTGAAAGCGCTGTCTAATGTATAACCTTAGACAGCACTTTTTTATTAAAAGCGTTGTCTTTTGTCTACGTAAAATTTTGAAGATTTTTTATAAAAATCCCATTTTAACCAGTTTTTTTATGCAGAAACCTGTATAATTCACATTTCCATAAACCTCTATAATTCACATTTCAATAAACCAGTATGGATATGCATTTCCATCAACAAATTGTATTTCAAAACTAGAATTTACATTAATGCCGAATTCGCACAAATTCTACAAACTAGAATTTGTACATTTCAATAAATTAGAATTTACATGCAGAATTCGCACAAATTCTATTGTATGGTTTCAAACCTGTATAGAATTTACATTTCAATAAACTAGAATTTACATTCACCAAACTATACAATCAAGAAAGAATTCTTCTTGCAATAAAAAATTTGCAAAATTCCTCCTTATTATCTTGCAAATGTTTCTAGACATTTGACCTGTAAGAAAGATAAAAACAGAAATTAAATGACAAATATAAAAATCCATAATCCTAATCTATTGAATGATATAAGCTATATTGAATGATATAAGCTATAATTTTACAACTAGTACCTTTTTCACTAACGTCTCTTTCTTTTCTAGTTTGGAGTATGTTCTACCCGTCTCTTAACAACAAGGACGGTTGGATTGATCCAAATACCCTCATTATGATCATTTCTAGTATATGATTCATTCGCTATAATATTTTCATCTTGATCATTTCTAGTAAATGATTCAATATCATCATCAATATCACCTTGATCTCCAACGTTTTCATCAATTACTTTGTTAGATAAAAGCACTATAGACCATTTTGTACTTGTCGGATCAGTGACATAGAACACTTGTTTAGCTTGAGAGGCTAGAATAAAAGGCTCATCTTTGTACCCCACCCTATTAAGATCCACTTGCAAAAATCCTGACTTATCCATTCGTACGCCATTATTATTTTCAACCCACTTGCAACGAAATATAGGAATCTGAAACTTCTCATATGTTCGATTGGGAAGAACATTATCCTCTGGAAGCATATCTTTCATAAGGGCCAATAATTCTATGAAACTTTTATCCGACCATCCATTGCCCGCCTTTAAGTTGTACAACTTTAATACCGCAGACAATCTTGTAAATTTGGTGCAACCATTATACAACGGTTTCTCTGCATCGCTTACCAACCTCTCAAACATTTTGGGACAATCCTTAAGATCTTCTTCAAGTGCTTCTGCAATCTCTTCGACTCGATCAGAATCGTATGTATATGTGCCATTGTCATATGAAGCGTAGGTCGTATTATCCCCCGATTCAACATTCCCGTTAATTTTCTCACCATGCAAATTCCAACATGTATAACTTCTATCAATTCCACTCCTCAATAAATGCGATGCCAACTGAACCGCGTCAACCCGTCTCCCAAAACAACAACCCAAGCAAGGACATATCATTCGACTAGGGTCTTTGGCGTGCGCAACAGCAAACTTAACGAATTCCGATACCCCATTGTCATACTCTTTCGACAATCGACTTGAAGACATCCATTTCTTATCCATAGTTATACTAATTAAACGAAACAAAAACAAAAAGAAAAAATGTTATACCTGTAGGGAAACGATCCGACTTTCACACTTTGAACACAAGTAACCCCTATACATGTATCATAAAATGAAATATCATTAATTGACCAATTATGAGTCATAACTTGATAAGTGGCAACATGTAATCACAAACAAGCAACAATTAGAGGTAAACACCTACATAAGTATAAAGTAGACAATAAACTTATAACAAAAAGTCACAAGTTCTAGAAAATACAATTTCAATTTCAATCAATACTAGGTTGTTTATACTAATCAACTTTGCCAAATATACAGTAGAAAATATTTAATAGCCATGAAATAACCTTCACAATTTCAATAATAGTTGTGAAGATACTTTAATATTAGCTTCCTTATAAAAATACCTTCCACAAAACTAGGTTGTATCATGAATGCATAACACAATGAGCTTATTGTAAAAAAAATACTTTTTCGTAAAAATATACATGAAAAATGAAAGAAAAAAGATTCTGCAACAATAAAAGAGGAAGCTTTTTCGTAAAAATATACATGAAAAATAAAAGAAAAAAGATTCTGCAACCATCGTGAAAACTTGTTCGTTTTCATTTTCAGAGAAATGAATAGTAAAAGAGAAATGAATAATAAAAGAGAAATGAATAATAAGAGTACCTTATTCGTTTTCGTTTTCAGAACGATTTGAGAAATGAATAATAAAAGAGAAATGAATGATAAGAGAACGATTTGAGAAATGAACAACAACAACAACAACGTTTTCACGAGCGACAATGGCAATGGCAATGGCAAGAACGACGGCGAGGGTTTAGAGCAACGGTCAAGAGAGAAAATGAATAAAAGTGTCTCTGAAAATGTTTAGAATTGTTTTATATTTTAATTAGTAAAGGACTTTAGAGGGCGCTTTTCCTTAGAAAGCGATTTCTAAAGTGAAAATAATTAAAGGCCTATAAGAGCGCTTTCTAAAAGCGCTTTCTAAGGTGGCCTTTAGACAGCGCTTTTTAGAAGCGCTCTCTAAAGTGACACCTATAGCAGCGCTTTTTGGAAAGCGCTTTCTAAGGTGGTCTAAGGTGGCAGTCTTTTACAGCGCTTTTTAAAAGCGCTTTCTAAAGCCTTTCTTTTAAGGCGCTTTTTTTTAGCGAAATTTTTTTATTCTTTTTAGCAGCGCTTTTGTATAGAAGCGCTGTCTTTTAAGTGCCGTCTAAACACTTTTTTAGCGTAGTGTCTTCAGGAATTACATAAATGATTTGTTACAAATAATGATCTAAAAATTATAATCATCCTTCTGAGATGTGTTAAAATTATTTGTGTCATTCTTCTGGAATAACAATCTTTTGGCAACTCTTATATCACATACTCAATTTTTTTTCAGGATTCTAAACAAAGGATGGTTTAAGATTAATTTGAGGTGGAAGCAAAAGAATCATGCCTGAGAGCTTCGTGCTGATAATGTGTTATAAAACAAAATAAAATTACATAGAGATCAAAGAGAGGAAGAGAAGAGAGAAAGTGATATTATATTATCTTCTTCAAAAGTACATTTTATGTTGCAATATGAACCTTATTTATAGGGCCTAAGGGAGATGGAAAGTCACAAATATTAATGGGGAATATGAATATAAAAAGAAGAATAAGAATGGACATCCACATTTATTTTTATTCATAACAAAAATCAATTTTTTCAAAGTCTTTTTTAATATTTTATTTTATTTATTAAAATCCCTCGATTTGATGTGATATATATTTTAAACGTATTTCCAGAATATGCCGTTATGGTGCATATATATATATATATATATATATATATATAGGGAACGTATCATATGAGAATGTCAATTTTATGTGAGAACATGAGAATGAATCTGAACCATTAGATTTTAAAATAAATGGTGGAGATTATATATCAGTTTTTTTTCTCTCTCCTCCATCATTTATTTTAATAATGGATGAGAGAGAAAAACAAAAACCACACATAATCTCCACCATTTATTTTAAAATATAATGATCCAGATTCATTCTCATGTTCTTATATAAAAAATGCATTCTCATAGGATATGAACCCTATATATATATATATATATATATATATATATATATATATATATATATATATATATATATAGAGAGAGAGAGAGAGAGAGAGAGAGAGAGATATTGTAGCGTGCGATTTTTGAAGGTGACGCGACCACCTTACCGCAATGGTTGGAATTGGGTGCTACTTTCTGATTTCATATTTATCCTATAAAGCTGGAAAGGAAAGGGAAAATATCTAAAACTAACCTTGCACGCAAATGTTTTCTTTAACAAATGCTAAGAGATTGGGGGTTCGGGGTCAGGTGATACAAAGGGAAGCTATTAACGCCCAGTGTATATATGGTTATCCATAGGATTTTTATTATGTTTCTCTGTTGACTTGAAATGTTCTCTGATGCTTATCTGATGTGGTTTGGAAAAGTTTCTCCTTTGGGAGTGTTGAGAGAACGCTTTTGTTCTTTTCGGGTTTTTCATTGTTTTTTGAGAAGGTACTGGTGTAGCGAGCGATTTTTTTCGGTGACGCGACCACCTTATCGCTGAAGTTTGGGTTTTCCTCCTCGCGGAGAAAGGTGCTACTTTCTAATTTCTTATTTATCCCATGAAGCTAGAAGGGAAAGGGAAGCTATCTAAAACTAACCTTGCACGCGAATGTTTAACTGAACAAACGCTTAAAAGAGATTGGGGGGTCCGGGGTCAGGTTATACAATGGGTAGTTGTCAATTACCCATCCTATATGTGGTTATCCACAGGATCTTAGCATTAGGTTTCGCTTTGTAATTGATAGTGTTTATCTGTTAATGGGTAGGGAAAAATTTCTTGGGAAAGTATGACTGGGAGAGTGAGTTTTTGTTGAGGTTCGGGTTTTTCCAATGTTTTTGGTAAGGTGCTAGACCTAAGTTTTGATTGATGTATGAAGGTGCTAGACCTAGAGTTTTTTATTAGTATGCTCGCTAAGATTTCGCAATCGTATGCCTACGTATTCCCGTTTAAACGAAACAGGGAAATCAGAGCAATCGTAGTTCCTCCTATTCTAAGGGAGGAAAGAGATGTTTTGGTGTCTTGTTCAAAGCCCATGATTGAAGCTAAAGGGTTGAGTATTTGTATCTTGTTCAAAGCCCAAGATGGAAGCTAAAAGGTTTGACTGAGAGAGAATTTGTCATCTCTAAAAAGGGATTGTTGATTTTTGTGTGCCTTGATCTAAGCCCAAGGTTGAAGCTAAAAGGTTGATTGAATCCACTAGGGAAGTCCTTACACAAGGCCTAAGAGGAGGCTGAGAATGACTGACTCAACAAGAGAGTGTATATATGTATCTTGTACAAAGCCCAAGATTGAAGCAAAAAAGAGACTGACTCTTTGGGGATATCATTATACAAAGCCTAAGAGGAGGCTAAAAGTTTGACTTTTATGGGGAAAATGTTCTTTCTGTCTTGTATAAAGCCCAAATTTGAGGCTAAAAGGGATTTTGACTCCGCTGGGGAGTTTTGTATATGTCTTGTACAAAGCCCAAGATAGAGGCTGAAATGGGAAATTTAACTGACTCTGGTGAGGATATTTTAAGTGTCTTCTATAAAGCCTAAGACAGAGGCTAAACGGATTTGACTCTACCGGAGAGTGTTATCTATCTCGTTCAAAGCCCAAGATGGAGGCGGAAAAGAGTTTGACTCTGCTTGGGAGTTTATTCCTCAAAGTCTTATGAAGGCTCGGAGGAATTGACTTCATTGGGGAAAATGTTCGTCCCAAGCTTATGAAGGTTTATATCTCGTACAAAGCCCAACATAGAGGCTAAAAGGGTTTGACTCAACAAGAGAGTGCTTTTATCTGTCCTGTACAAAGCCCAGGATTGTTGCTGAACAAGCTGGAGAAAGCCTAAGAGTAGGCTAACTTTGTTAGGGGGAATCATTATACAAAGCCTAAGAAGAGGCTATTGACCCAACAAGAGGGTGTTTTTTTATTTGTCTCGTACAAAGCCCGAGATAGAGGCTAAAGGGGCTGACTCAACAAGAGAGTGTCTGACTCAACGAGAGAGTCTGAAAAGCGATTAACTCAACAAGAGAGTCTGAAAAGGTTATTGATTCAACAAGAGAGTCTTGAGAGTTAATCGACTCAATAAGAGAGTCTGAAAAGGTTAGCTCCGCTGGGGATAATCATTGTATAAAGCCCAAGAGGAGGTAGACTTCGCTGAGGAAGGATCATTATACAAAGCCTAAGAGGAGGCTAAACTTCTGCAGGGGATTCTTGAGATCCCGAGGCAGGTCCAAATGGGGAATCAAATCTTGCAGGGGAATGCAGAAGAGTTGATAGATCAAAAACCTCGAGGCTCTGATAGTGTTAGGATGACTTCACCCTGGTTGGGGAATTCTGGGAGAGAGACGGGGATTTAGAACCCACAAGTTTTAACTCTGCTAGAGATTAATCCAGAATCCGGGGTTTCTCCTATACTTTGTAGGGAACTTGAGAATGTATTTGAGACTCAAGGGTATTTAGACTGTCTAAGTCTGTTGGAAGAGTTTTATCTTTTGTATGATGCCCAAGAGGAGGCCGACTCTTTGAAAGGATGAGTATCAATCCTAAAATTAGTCTGAGGGTTTTGACTCCTTTTTTTAGAAAGATAGCTCTAACAAAGGATGGCTAAGTTCTATCCTATACCTTTAAGAGGTCGTCAGGATCCTTGGATTAAGCCCAAGAGAAGGCATGAGAACTTCTAAGAAGCCGGAGGGTCCTTGTACAAAGCCCAAGAGGAGGCGGGGATACTTTTAGGAAGCCTGTGGGACTCAAATCGAGAAAAGTTCAAGAAATGCTATTCACCGAGAATAGATCATTTAGTGAAAGTTCAAAGTTTGAAGAAACTCAAGAGATGCTATTCACCGAGAATAGATCAACTCTGGGGAGTAGAATTTCTTTGACAATTTCTAGGGGTGACAGTCTGAGAAAAGGTTTACGAAGAATATTGCCTTTCTCTTTGTTTCATATTGTTTAAGCCCAAGAGGAGGCAACACTGTATCTGGTAATTCTATGGGGATCTAGTTTTGATTGTATTTAAGTGTGACCAACAGGGGCTTTACCTAGTTCTAGACCTAGTTGTCGGGGAAAACTCTAAATAACTATACTAGTATATATATAGTTGATATATGACAAGTATGTAAAAGGATATGAAAGAAGACTAACCATGCGCAGCTTCCCACAATACAGTAATATATATATATATATATATATATATATATATATATATATGACATGTATTTAAAAGAATGAAAGAAGACTAACCATGCGCAGCTTCCCATAATACAATAATATATATTAAAGCGGGTAAATGAAAGCAGATAAAACTTACAGGTGCGTGAGCTTCCATGCTGTTTTGTTAGTTGTTCAAAGAAATTAAAGAAAGTTTTGATAACAACTATATATTTGAATCTAAATTGAAATTCTGGCACAGATATCAGATGTCCTACACAGATGTTGAGACACTGATATCCAACACAATGAACAAGTTAAGAATAATAATAACAGTGCAGAAAGTAAAGAACACAGTGATATGTTTACCCAGTTCGGATCAACAATCCTACTTTGGGGGCTACCAAGCCAGGGACAAAATCAATATACGATAGTATCAATTCACAGATCATACAGCAACCACACCCGGTTACAATCCGCTCACTTAATCACTACTCTTCCTATGACTTCTACCTAAGACTCACCTAGGTATGAGGCCCTCCTCAAATCCCTCTTCAATCACAAACCGTGACTGGTTCCTTTCAACACAAGTAACAAAATGAAAGCCACACTTTCAAAACACACAATTCTCAATACTTCAAAGCTTATGAGAATTGACACACAAGAAACTCAATGCTTAAACGCTTATGAGTAACTGACAGAACTTACAACATAAAACCAATCCTTGTACTGTTATCAGAATGATACTAGTTAGGCTCACAAATAACACTCAAAAAACCTAACAAAACACATGTAAGTTCCACACCTAAACTAGGTTTACACCAGTCAATATATAGCATTAAATATGGACTGGATTGGGCTTCAAAAACGCAGCAAAGAGACTGCACACAATTCTGCAAAATAAACTCGAAGAAAATAGGTCTTCAATCTAAAGTTTCCTAATATGTCTCCATATTTAGAAAATGTTGAAAATCCAAAAACCAACACACAAAAACTCAACCCAAAATACTTTGGATGCCACATAGGATAACTAAATATTCACAGAATATTCAGTAACAAATACCAACAACAGAGTCTTCCTTTTAAACCAAAATCAGACGCGATGTCCTATGATCCAGGATGGGACATCTTTATCCGACATGTTTAATGCAGAATATTAGAACATCTTGATGCTAGAATAGTTTTAGCAAAATAAATGCCAACCACAAAATCAAAGAAATAACATAAATCAATAGAGTAATCGTTTTGATAAGATTGTACTGGGACTGATACAATGCCTGAGGCCCAAAAAAGGTTTTATGTACAAAGGTATGGGTCTTACAACACAAGGGTAGGCCCAGGTGATTTGTTTGAAAATGGCGATCGCGCCGGGTTTTTGAAAACACAGTGGGTCTTATACAATGGATGAGGCCCAAATTATTTTAGTATTCAAGAGGGGTTGGGTCTTACACTCTATTAGAGGCCCAAAGAGTTTGAAAATGAATAAAGATGGGACTTATAGCTCAAGGAGAAGCCCAGATGATTTTGAAAAGGGGGCGATCGCGACGTTGTTTTGAAAATGTACAGAGGGAATTATACAATATGTGAGGCCCAAAAAATTGTTTTACTTACAAGGGGATGGGACTTACACTCTATTAGAGGCCCACGAGTGTTTGAAAAAGTTGGATGAGGGTTGAATTAATCAAAACCCTAATTTTGTTTAAAATGGAATTAATTTTATTGAGAAATTAATAAAACTTATTGAAAACATGTGCAAAATGAGTGGTGATCTTGGATCAATGTTTCAAAAATCATGTTTTTATCCACAAAATGATTGGAAACCATTTAAGTTTGGAAATCAAGAAGGAAAAAATATTTTAAATGTTAAAAAATAAATAAAAATTATTTCTTTGCAAAAATATCAAGTATGTGAAATAAATAATATTTTTTGGGAATTTTTGTAAAATAAAATATTTTAACATTTTTGTGAATTATTAAAAAAAGAATCAACTCAAAATCATTAAAATTCAGACATAATTTAATTTTTGAATCAATTAAATAAAATCACAAAAATTCAAAAATTCAAATATTTGAAAAAGGGCGCCAAGAACACCTTGATCTTGCCCGCGTGCTCTGTTCTTGGCTGATTTGCGTTTTCTCATCAATCTCACTGAATACTTGATGAAATCACATAATCCACATATCAATCTGCTCGTTTTCAACTCACGGTCATGTATATGGTCTTTAATTTCATTTACTTTAAGCATGGAATAAGAGATCAAGACAAAACCTGAAGAACCCTAAATTGTGCATGAAGGCATTTTTGAGAGTGAGAGAATGATTTTGAGAAAGGCAAGTGTTATAGGCCTTTGGTGTACTCAAACTGATCACAATTGATGTCTATTTATAGTAGAGCAAGTTTGTTTTTCAAGGAATAGGGAATGGCAACTACAGCAGGCCTTTGGCCAATTGGATCATTTTGGAATCTCAAGTCTCCTCTAGCCATTGACTTGAGATTAGAGCACAGGCCTATGGTTCTCTGATTCACGGATAAGGCATGAGTGAAGTGTTCATCTTTGCTCTGATACATGCCACCTCTAAGCATCCATTGAATGCTCCAAAACAAAATTGGAGTCTTGAAGCATCTTTAGCTTTTTAGGTATGGCATGCTACTTGTAGTTCCAAAGACTTGGGAGTCTTATGGATCAATGTTTGTTCCTCCCTGGTCTCCCCCTGAGGAGTGCAGATGGATAAACTTGTTTGTCATTTGCACAAAATGATCAAATCGAGCCATAATGCATAAATCTGCCTTGTCATGACAGTTGAAGCAAGGCATGTTGCAACTGTCATAACTCTTAGCTCAGATGGAATTTGATGGAGTTCTTGGACATTTTGGAAAGCTGATATATCCTATTTCAACATGATATCCAACTTTGGTTTTGATCCAACCTGAATTACAATGAAAAATGCCTCTACTTTTGAGAAAAAATAAGGCAGATTCTGACTTAGTGAAAATTTCACTAAGTGTTGGAAAAGTTTTGCTTTTGTGTTTTTAGCCATTTTGATCACTCCATAACTTAAAATCCATGAGGAATTGGAATGAGCTGTAGTTGTCACTTTTAAAGTATTCCATGAGAGCTACAAATCCTGCTTTGGACCATCCAAAATGGTTGCTTAGATCTCAAGTTATGGTCCTTGGAAGTTGGTACCCTAGCCACTTTGTTCCATAACTTAGAAAAATTCTAAGTTTTTTATGGTTACCCCTTTTACAAGTTAACTCATTTTCTTTCGTTTTTCTTGATGAATGATGATTCCAATTACACATTAACATCATTTTAGGGTTAAGGAACCTTGGTTGACCAAAAAATCAAAAAGTCAAACTTTGACTTTTTGTACAGTTGACTTTTTCATCAGATGAAATTCAAACTGTGCAATCCTCTATGAAATTAAGTCCTTGACCTAAATCAAACTTAATGGATGGATTCATTAGGTGTTATAGGGTGTGTTGACTTATGTTCCAAAGTTTGGGAGCATGTCTTGGTCAAAAGTCAAAGGTACAGTTGACTTTTCCCGCGAAACCCTAACTGTGGTCCAGATGAAATTGAAACTTGTGAATCAAGCTTCTTGGGTCAATCCATTGTTGAAAATGGATCAATGTTGTGTATTGGAGACCCTCAAATCATGTCTTGAGGTATTGGCTCATGTTTTGTCCCAAAAGTCAACTTAGGGGTGAATTAGGTCAAGAAACCCTAATTCCTGATTTTTTATGAATGCATCCCCTGAGGCTAAATTGACTTGATGATTGGGTCCATGAGGTCCCTTGGAGTATCCTGGGTTATGATTTGAAGCATTGGCTCATGCCCAGTAGAAAATTTCCATCTGGAGGCCTCAGTCGACCAAAACCCTAATTTGGTGACACTAGTGATCTTGAGGCTTAATCCACTTGGAATGCTGCAACTTTGTGCTTGATCCTTGATATGGGAGTCCTCTTGATCCATTGTGGGTGTTTGAGAGGTCAGACAAGTTGAAGATCATGTCCTTTCTTGATTGATCCTTTGTCTAAGGGCTTTGAGAGGGCTTGAAACCCTAAGTTTGATTGTAGTGAATGCTCACCCATCTTTGGGGAGACTAATGAGGTATGATGGTTCATCCATATTGTGGTGATGATTTGCACAATGATGGGGAATCTTAGTGGTCAAAATTTGGGGTATGACAGATGCCCCTATTTAATCTTCTTGGACCCGAAGGTGTGAATGGCGAAGGTATTCGGGCATTCGGGGTACAAGAGGATTAAATATCGGAATACCCAAAATTTTGATGGTGGTTATGAATAGCAGTGTGCTCATCCATCTTCTTTTGCTAAGCAATAATGCTTAGAAAAGGGTGAAACTTCCCCTCGATCCTGGTTTCCTACCAAGGAACTGGTCTTAGTTTCTGAAATAAACTTCCCCTCGATCCTGGTTTCCTACCAAGGAACTGGTCTCAGTTTCTGAAATCATCTTCCCCTCGATCCTGGTTTCCTACCAAGGAACTGGTCTCAGTTTCTGATATAAACTTCCCCTCGACCCTGGTTTCCTACCAAGGAACTAGTCTCAGTTTCTGATATAAACTTCCCCTCGATCCTGGTTTCCTACCAAGGAACTGGTCTCAGTTTCTTTTGTCAACTTTATTGACAAGGGACGCTATGTGTAGCGGTTTTCATCAAACTTCTCGCCGAGTTTTCTACTGGGGAGATGCCATTTGATAGAAAGAGTTTTAATGTCAGACTTGTTGGAGAACCCATTCGTCTGAGCTGTAGAGGTATTCAAACTTCTCAATTGGAGACACCATTTGTTAACTCTACTGGGGAAAACGAGTCTCT
The DNA here is from genome assembly GCA_022829125.1 of Lathyrus tuberosus. Classification (NCBI taxonomy): domain Eukaryota; kingdom Viridiplantae; phylum Streptophyta; class Magnoliopsida; order Fabales; family Fabaceae; genus Lathyrus; species Lathyrus tuberosus. Next base: position 525,042 of record JALAZF010000274.1, on the reverse strand, counting down.
TAAGGGACTACGTTTCGCTTGGGGATATTACATCATACTTCTCTCGAGGTCTTCTCAGAGAAATGCCATGTGATGTAATCCAATTTGGAGGTGCTGATGACCTTTTTGATAGAAAATTTTCAGAGAGAAACTACTATACTGCCGAAGCTTTGATTAAAAGGCTTTCTCTAGGGATTTTCCTTAATCTGGGAAAGCGAGGATATCATCTTCAATGGTGAAGAGTGACGTTCGTCGAAGGTCATCTTGTTTTTTCAGAGGTTCAAGTTATCAAAGTGGTCGAGGACCGGCTTCAATCCAGAAATAAGCTGGAGGAGAGATTGTTCAGACGCAACATTTCCTGATGAGGAAAGAAATGACAACTCGATTGAGTGGACTTTTATCACTTGGGGATAAGACCGACTAGAGTGATAATGATGCAATATGAATGTGAATGTAAATTAATAATGCATGATGTATGTATGTTTATGCTGACAAAACTGACACGACATACAAACTAGTGGATGAACACGACTGGATACTCGGCCACTGCTGGGGACGAGGAAATACCATTTGTTCAAGATAGCAATTATGCCTTGCTTAGGAGAGATGATCCCTGTGGGGGAAAATCGTTGGTCGGACTTAGGAGGTAAGAACTCTGCCGGGGATGTCGGACGAAATATTCGCATCTGACATAGCTGATCCTTCATTTGAGCGTACTAGTTTAGAATGAGTACTTTGATTCTGCACTTTAAAGTTCAATTGCTTTCGGAGAAGCGATCGGTGTTCTTTTATACGTTCAACAATCAAAAGAAAATGCCATCTTTGTTTTAAAAGCAGAAAAAGTTTGACAAGTAAAATTCATTTTTGTTTTATTTCAAGAATCGTTGATCATGTTAAAAAATTTCATTCTGTAAAGCTAAAATAAATAAGAATTGCAAATAAAAGCACTAGGGCTCAAATTTTATTGATAGGGTGGAAATCAGCCAAACGCGTGATTGCATGGAGTATTTCTAAAGCTAGAAAATGGTAATTTACTAGAAAAAGGCTACATTGAAATATAACGACCGTTATCCTTCTACCAACTTTGAATTCTGGACATCCTGAGCTTCTGTCGAAGATGACCCTGACTGGAGTCTTCCTGATGGATGGCATGACTGCTACTGGGGGATTTGCCCCTTTGTTGGACGTAGTTACTTGCCATCAATCCCTAATTTTTGCCTGGATCGTACTTTGAGATTTCCAATCCACCGGGATGATTTTTGATTATGTCTCTAATTTTTTCCTGGACCGCCCTTTCGGGTTTTCAATCCACCGAGACGTTTTTATTTTTTTATTTATTTTTATTTAGGAGAAGTATTTCTTGACTACGTCAACATTCGTGGGATAGGCAAATTCTTCTCCATCCATGGTTGCGAGTTTCAAGGCACCGCCTGAGAAGGCTTTCTTGACCACATAGGGGCCGTCATAATTCAGAGTCCATTTTCCCCGGGAATCAGTGAGAAACGATTGTATCTTCTTGAGCACAAGGTCTCCTTTTCTGAAGACACGAGGTCGAACCCTTTTGTCGAACGCCTTCTTCATTCTTTGCTGATACAACTGACCATGGCATAGTGTCGTTATTCGCTTTTCTTGGATCAAATTTAGTTCGTTGTATCGACTTTGACACCATTCAGCTTCTGTTAGCTTAGCTTCCATCAATACCCGGATTGATGGGATCTCTATTTCAATGGGAATCACTGCTTCCATGCCATATACTAGAGAGAAAGGGGTTGCCCCTGTTGAAGTGCGGACAGATGTACAATAACCGTGAAGAGCAAAGGGTAGCATCTCGTGCCAGCCTTTGTAGGTTACAACCATCTTTTGAACGATCTTCTTGATGTTCTTGTTAGCCGCTTCTACCGCTCCGTTCATCTTAGGTCGGTAGGGAGATGAGTTATGGTGTTCGATCTTGAACTCAGTACATAATTCTTTCATCATCTTATTGTTCAAGTTGGATCCATTGTCAGTAATGATCTGACTTGGAACACCATAACAGCAGATGAGATTGTTTTTGATAAATCGGACCACCACTTGTCGGGTTACATTGGCGTACGACGCTGCTTCGACCCACTTGGTGAAGTAGTCAACGGCTACTAGGATGAATCGATGTCCGTTCGAAGCCTTGGGTTCAATCATGCAATCATGTCGATTCCCCATATAGAAAAAGGCCATGGGGAAGAAAGAACTTTGAGATGCGTTGGCGGTACATGGATTTTGTTTGAGTATATCTGACACTTATGACATCTCCTTATGTACTTGTAGCAATCAGATTCCATTGTCAACCAATAGTACCCTGCTCTTAGAATTTTTCTCGCTATTGTGTGTCCGTTGGCATGAGTGCCAAAGGATCCTTCGTGAATTTCTTTTATCAGCACGTTTACTTCTGGTCTGTCTACACATAGAAGCTAGACCATGTCAAAGTTTCTCTTATAGAGTGTATCACCGCTCAGGAAGAAGCTGCCTGAGAGTCTTCCTGTCTTTTTTGGATGCCCCAAGTGGGTACTCTTGTTTCTGAAGGAAGCCCTTGATATCGTGATACCAAGGTTTGTCGTCGATGACTGCTTCAATCTTGAAGATGTAAACGGGCCTTTCAAGGCGCATTATGTCAATATTAGGTATGTCATTCCATTGACCTATACTAATCATGGAATAGAGACTGGCTAAAGCATCAACCATGTGATTCTCCTCATGAGGGATGTGATGAAACGCGATTCTGTTAAAGAAGGGTAACAACCTCCTTGCGTAATCTTTGTAACGAATCAGTCCTGATTGGTATGTGTTCCAATCTCCTTTGATTTGATTGATAACCAGGGCTGAGTTGCCATATACATCCAAGTCCTTGATCCTTAAGTCGATCACTTCTTCGAGGCCCATGATACAAGCTTCGTATTCGGCCCCGTTGTTGGTACACTTGAATGTCAGTCTGGTAGTGAATGGAATGTGGGTACCCTGAGGTGTTATAATGATTGCCCTAATTTTGTTTCCATAATGATTAACAGCTCCGTCAAAGATAAGTCCCCATTGGGAACCTGGTTCTGGCCTTTCACTGGGTAGCGGTTCATCGCAATCTTTCATTTTTAGATACATGACATCTTTGTCTGGGAAGTCAAACCCAACTGATTCTTGATCGTCGATCGGTTGATGAGCCAAATGATCGGCTAAAACACTTCCTTTAATGGCTTTCTGAGCATGGTACTCAATGTCATATTCTGATAACAACATCTGCCAACGGGCAATCCTTCCCGTGAGAGCAGGCTTTTCAAAGACGTACTTGATTGGATTCATTTTTGAGATTAACCAAGTAGTGTGATGAATCATATACTGGCGAAGACGTTTGGCTGCCCAAGCCAAAGCACATTAAGTTTTCTCAAGCATAGTGTACCGAGTCTCGCAGTCAGTGAATTTCTTGCTTAAGTAGTAGATGGTCGACTCTTTCCTTTTGGTCTCATCCTAATGGACAAGTACACAACCCATCGAGTCTTCCAAGACCGTTAGGTAGATGATCAGTGGTCTTCCTTCCACTGGAAGTGATAGAATTAGTGGGTTTAACAGGTATTCCTTGATACTGTCGAAGGCAGTTTGGCAGTCTTCTGTCCAAACGCAGTCCTGATTCTTTTTGAGTAATTTGAAGATCGGCGCACATGTCGCGGTCATGAGGAATATAAATCTAGAAATGTAGTTTAGGCGTCCCAGGAATCCCCTGAGTTGTTTCTCAGTCTTCGGAGAAGGCATTTCTTGAATGGCCTTGACCTTATCAGGATCAACCTCAATTCCTTTCTGGCTGACGATGAATCCTAGCAGTTTCCCTGAACGGACACCGAAGGTGCATTTGTTGGGATTCAAGCGGAGTTTGTACTTTCTCAGCAGCTCGAATAACTTTGATAGGTGGGTCACATGCTCCTCTTCTATTTTAGATTTGGCAATCATATCATCGACATATACCTCGATTTCTTTGTGTATCATGTCATGAAACAGAGTAGTCATGGCCCTTTGATAGGTTGCCCCGGCGTTCTTCAAAACTAACGGCATTACCTTGTAACAAAAGGTGCCCCATGGGGTGATGAATGAAGTTTTATCCATATCTTTCGGCACCATTTTTATCAGATTATAGCCCGAGAATCCATCCATGAAGGAGAAAACTTTGAACTTTGTTGTGCTGTCTACCAGCATGTCAATGTACGGTAAGGGAAAGTCAAACTTCAGACTGGCTTTGTTCAGATCCCTGTAGCTACACACATTCTGACCTTTCTGTCCTTTTTCGGAACTGGTACTATGTTGGCTAACCATTGAGGATATTCAGATGTGGCGAGGAAACCCGCGTCAATCTGTTTTTGTACTTCATCTTTGATTTTGATGGCCATGTTTGAATGAGTCCGTCTTAACCTTTGTTTTACTGGTGGACATTTTGATCTCAATGGTAGATGATGTTCCAGGATGCTGGTATCCAACCCTGGCATGTCCTAATAAGACCAAGCGAATACATCGAGAAACTCTTTGAGAAGCTTTGTTAAACTTTCTTTGATAGTTGGATTAAGCAGTGCCCCAATCTTGACTTCTTTTCTCTCTTCTTCTGAACCCAAGTTGACCGTTTCCAACGGCTCTTTGTGAGGTTCGATGGACCTTTCCTCTTGTCTGAGTAGTCGGGAGATCTCTTCTGGAATTTCTTTGTCATTTTCTTCTTCAGCCTCGAATATCGGGAATTCAAAGTTGGGAGAAGGCATCGGATCGTATGTTTCAATGGGGTTTAAAACAAGCCATCTGCATGACGTGATGATTGTTTTTAGAAGAGATAGAGAGAATGCAAGAGTGTGTGCAGTGTAATTTTTGAAAAATGCTTGTTTTTATTATTTGAGCTATTTTTTAGTATTACCATTTTCTGAAAAAGCGAAAAGTGAAAACAGCAATAAATGCGGAAATTACAGAACGACGTTATTTTATTTATGATTTTGTCGATTCTTGAAACTACAGCCCTACAAAACAAAGCTCTGTCGCTTTGGGAAAAGCAAAGAGGGATATTTGCAGAAAGTGAGCCCTATCAAAACATCTGTTTCATCTGGGCAGGGTGAAAGGATAAAGTAAAGACGACAATTACTTTGAGTTATGGACGACTTTCGGGACATCGACAGCAAGCCATTGGCGGCAAACTCCTTGGTGAATCACAAAGTCCGGTACCTTCCTTCTTGACATGTTTTCAGAAATGACGCTAATTTCTGGTGGAGCAGGATCGTTGGAATCTGTCTCCCAGGCAGAGTTGTCGTAGGAGGATTCCTCTGCTATATCTTGCATAGTGTTTTCAATCTCAGGAAGATCTCCCCATCCAGTTGGCTGGATGTCATCGAGCCTGATACGAGAGCTTTCCGGAGCGGTGTATTTGACCAGGTAGTTGTACTTGCCACTCGGTTGTCCTAAGGTGTCCCACACTTCTTTGGAACTGGAGGAGTCATCCCTTTCGATGACGTTGACCTCAGGAAAAGCATAGTTGATGAATTCTAGTCCTGCAAGCTTTGCAAATTCATCGTCGTGCTGGATATTTTCTAAATGCCCTGAGTGTTGATCCCATGACATGGTGGGGATGCAGGTATTCTTTTTAAGGCTGCTTAGCTGATATTCATTGTTCGGCTGATTCTTTTTCCACGAGTCTCCTAGGTACGGCTGCCAGATAGGCAGGCCATCCATTGGGCCATAATAGTCGTGGTCAAAGTTGTCTTTCATCAGAGTGTTCTCCTCTAATGAGTTTGGTGGAGCGCGACATCCTTCCGGATCACAATCTCCGTATATCATTTTGACGTCTGATCTTGGTATATATCTCGGACCCTGCATGGGGAAACAGAATGGCATAGGCGCTTCTTCTTGAGACAAATAACTGTCCTCTTTGAGATAGGATTTCCATTCTTCATCCATATCGGAGGAGTCCCCCTCGTTGATGTCATATACTTCATGAGACACTGGGTGAAGGAAACCTCCACTGTGGAAGAAGTCCTGAATGGGATGAAAACTTTCATTGTTAGTTGCAGTCTGGGTACAGGTTGAAGAGAAACCAATACCCTCCTTTGTTTTGTTATTAGTAGGAACGACAAGTTGTCCCCATCCTTTTGCATTGTTACTTTTGATCACCTAGAGAGCATCCTTGTACGAGGAAATCGAGGTTCTTTTTTCTGATTGATTCTCCTTGCTTACCGAAAGTGCCTGGAACTGAGTTCCAAAAACCTCCTTGGGTTCTACACAAGTGGATGATGATAGGTTACTCACGATCAAGGCTTGTTCTCCACAGACTGTGACTAGTTGGTCGTTCTTGACAAACATCAGTTTTTGATGAAGTGTTGAAGTGACTGCCCCTGCCTCATGTATCCAAGGTCTTCCTAACAAACAGCTGTATGTTGCTCGAATGTCCATAACCTGGAAAGTGACTTGGAAAGTGTGAGGACCGATAGTTATGGGAAGGTCGACTTCGCCGATAACCGTTTTTCAGGATCTATCAAATGCATTGACGATGACCTCACTGCCTCTCATCAGAGATCCTTTAAATGATAGTCGCCTCAGAGTAGACTTTGGCATAACATTTAGAGTTGATCTGGTATCTACCAGTACGCTGGCTAGGGCATCGTCCTGGCAGTTGACTATAATATTGAGCGCCATGTTGTGACTTTTGCCTCCTTCTGGCAATTCCTCATCACTAAATCCCAAGTTGTTGCAGGAAGTGATATTGGCGATGATGTTGTCGAATTGTCGTATTGTTACATCCTGTTCCACAAAGGCTTGCTCTAAGACTTTCTGTAGAGCCTCTCTGTGAGCTTCGGAACTTAGTAAAAGAGACAACACAAAGATTTTTGAAGGAGTTTGTAACAGTTGATCAATGATGTTGTATTCACTCCTTTTGGATGAGCTTCAGCATCTCATCGTCATTCTTCGAAAAGTCGGGATCACTAGATTAACCGACTGGTGGATTAGGAACTTTTGTTTGAGGTTCCTTTTCTCTAGTAGGTTCTCTAACTCCTCTCTTGAAGATCCGACCGCTCCATGTTACTCGACTGATGTCTGCAATATTCACGACGGAGGGTAATGGAATTTCCTTTCCATTCTCAATTGTTGTAGCACCGTATTTGTAAGGGATTGCCTTATCGGACTTGTATGGTACTGGTCCCGACAGATAGACAACTACAGGAGCCTTTTGATTTTTCTGACCATTGTAAGTAATTTCAATTAGTTCCTGGTTGGGAACTTTCCTACTGTCCAAAGGAATTCTTGATTCGTCAAGCAGAGGGATTATGGCACAAATATCTTTGGTCCTCTCATGATCAGAGATTACGACAACATCTTTGGTCTGATCAGCGAAATAGGCGGGCATCAAGTTGATTGACCCAGAACCTGGACACAGTTGAATCTCTTTACGGTCCAACTGACTTTGAAGGGTTGCTCGCACGAGGTAGCATCCTTAGTTATTCCCCAAGCAGACTCTACAGCGCTCGTAGTTATGCGGTGGCACCCGGCCACGTCCGCTTTGAATGCAGTGTAACCTTACTAGGTCTATTTTCGTTGATCGGACATCCTGACTTTGATGCCTAGTAGGGTTTCCGTTAATCATGCATGCTGACTTGTTGCGTGTCTTCGTCTAGATAGATCGGAAGCCACCAATCGTTTAACAAGTGTTGCAAAGTTCTTTGAATGAGAGCACATCCTTGGTCGCTCTCACGGCATACTGTACAGTTTTGATACTCATGTGAATTCAGAAAACCTAGCTGGACTTGCGTAGCGTGTAACTCCACCAAGCTGGTATTCATCAAACGAATATCGAAGATCTGAATCATGTTGACTTGATAAGGATTTCTATCATGGTAATCCTGGATCCATCCAAGATCCATCTGACGCTGGAGGGCCTCTTGTATAAAAGAGCATCCCTGGTTATTTATCGAGCAAGTCAGACAGGAATTGTAATTGTGCCGCGGAAGATTATGATACTGGCTTTGCCTTTAGTGCATTGCAACCAAGATGATATTCATTGATAAGTGCAAATTGTACCTATTTTTGTATATAAGTTTTGTTGCACTTATCGATACTTTTTGTTAAAATCGTTTGAATAAACCCCGCTTTGTTTGTAAATATGTTTACTTTACTCTATAGTGTATGTATTGCGTTATCGTGTAAATATCATTGAGTTTAATTGTTTTCCATTTATTTTTGTAGGTATTAAAGCATTGAGCTTGGAGCATGGAAAGTTCTTAAGGAGCAGTTTTGAAGAAATTGTATTTTTGAAGCATGCTACAAGCGCGCTTAGCGCGTTCCTAGCCCAAGGAAGGAGCTATTTCCAGAAGGTTGCCCGCTTAGCGCGGCCTGGAGCCCGCTAAGCGGGATTTAAGGCGGTTTAGCAATAAATGACAGCGCACTTAGCGCGCGCTGCGATTCTCAGCCCCTCTATAAATATATTTGATCAAATTTTTTAGGTATGGTTTGGGTATTTTTTCCTCCCACTCCATCAAACTTCATTTTTTCATTAGAATAACGTAGAAAACATCATGGAAGCTTGCATGCTGATGATTCGAGGTGGATTTCTCATCGATTGGCTCTGACAATCCGTGAAGTGTTTGGTTCATTTTTTATTTTCTTCATGTCTTTCTTCTTTTTTGGGTTTGTATACGTTTTTACTTTGATCTTATGTACATTTGTCGCCTATGGCGTTATATTTAATTTGCTTTATAAATCACTATTGGTGATTGTTCTTGATTTTTGCTTAAATGGGCTGAGTTTGGGTCGTGTTAGAGATAAACTTCCCTAACTTCGATTAAGGATGATTATCTGTTAGTTTCTGAACTCTAGATATAGATTTAGGGCTAACAATCCGTATGGGTGTCGGAAATTAATGCTTTCCGTGTTTCGAGGCTTCGTGTGCGAGAGTGGCGAAGAGAGTGATACGGTTGTTCTCTCAGCTCAGTGTGTCAGAGATGGACACTGTTGTGAGCGATACCGGGTGATATTGAGGAGTATTGTAAGTTGAGTGTAACTGGTCGATCAGTTTAAGTTTGTGATGAGTGAAATATATACATGCCTGATAAGTCTTTTCTCTCCGAAGAATGAATTGTTTTTATGTTTATATTAACTTTTCTGTTATTTACTTTAAAACCATTTTAATCCAAACTCATAAACTTAGAGATTATTGAATGGCAGTTCAGTAGCACCGATCCCTATGGACACGATAAATTCCCAGAAAAATACTTCCAAAACTTTTGTTGCTTGCCGCTATTCCGCACCAACAAATTGGCGTCATTGCTGGGGATTGGTGTTTTTATTGAATCGCATTGCGATAGTTTCTTTGTTTTTGAGTTTTGTAGATATCATATATATTGTCTATTTTCACTTGTTTATATTGATACTTGTATATGTTTACCATATTTGTGAATTTTACATGTTTTGCATACTTGTAAATTTAGTGTATATGTTTGTTTCTCTTCACGTTTGTTAAGTGTTTGGTTAGGTTTCGTCGTCGGTGAGCACTAACCGTGTAAAGAGGCAAAGCATGTTTTTTCGTGTTTTGTTCCATTATTACTTTTTCATTATAGCGTAGGTAGTGTGGTGAACATTCATTAAACAAGTTGTACTCGGATTGTTCGTGAAATTCTCAAATCTTCACTTTACAACTTGTTTAATTCATTTTCACCCGGTCTTTCTGGACCAATTTTTGTATATGAGATTGTGTAGGTGTTAAGTGGAGGCCTACACCAGAACCTTGTTGCTGTACTGGTTTTTCTGGTTCTGGTGTAGCGCGCTTAGCGCGCCTAACCGCACTTAGAGCACCCTGCTGTGCTGAGCCAATGAATTCTTTTAATTGTTCACTTGGCTCCCCCTTCTTCCCACTTCCAGCAAGGCTGTATATATTAGTAATTATTAGTAATTTTTCTAATTCTTTTGTTGATTGTTTGGACTCAAATTTTAGCCCGATGCTTGAAGTCGCATTCGGTGATTTTTCGATTTTGAGTGTTTCAACTTACGAATGCGTGGTAATGATAGTGTTTAAAGTTTTGTACACGTTCAAGGTATGTGTTTATCGCTTTCTTGACTTTAGCATATTCATGATACTTAGGCTTTTTACAACTTCTATGCCATTCATTCTTTTGTATTCTTGTTCATTTTGTGAATCACTTTAGTTCCCACCCTTTTTGTGAGGAAGCCTTCCATTGTTCATATATGCTCGGAGTACCAATATTCTTGTTTTAACTGGATTTCATTATGTTTAATCTTTTGTTTGTGTTGATTATTTGAAAGCATGAAAAGGATTAAGGCACTTGTTTCATTTTGAGCACAACAACCTTAGCCAAATAGTCAATTCACCTTGTGAGTGTGTGATCGTTTGTAAACCCTTTGAGCCTTTGGTCATTATCCATGTTGTTTGAGTTTGATTCTTGTCTATGAGTATCAAATTCATTTTTTGTGTGAATCTTGATTGTTGTTTTTTCTTGAGCCCTCAACTTTGTGTTGTTGTATGAATTTTTATCTTGCCTTAGAAAGTAGGGAGTATTCACATGATGATGTGGTTGAATTCAAGTTGTGGAGAGCAATGTTTCTCACTTATGTTATTGGTTGCTATGAGGTTGAAAAAGAAAAGAAAAAAGAGAAAAATATGAAAAAGAAAAAGAAAGAAAGAAAAAAAATTGAAAAAGCTTTGAAAAAGAAAAACAAAAAGAGTAGAATAATGTTGTGCTAAATAAGTATTGTATTTGGTGTAACACTTGGGATTTTGGAAGAAGTTTGATTGAAATTTTGTGTTTGAACTTTTGTGAGTTGATCACTCCCTTAGGTTTAGGCAAGTTTTTGTTTCGATTAGCTTTAGGAATTACCCCTTGTTTTTTCACCCGACCACATTACAACCCTGAAAGTCCTTTTGATTCTTGCTTTTGTGTTTTCAGCATGATATTTGGATGATTGCATAATTTAGTCTTTTGTTTGCAAGATTGTTGTGTGAGTGAAAAATCCCTCATTTTATGTTTTTCATCTACCGATGATTGTTTTTGCTAGGTGCGATTCACATTTGAACTTGTGTTGTTTTAGAATGTTTGGCATGACTTTTGTATTTAGCATTTGTTTCGTGATTATGTTATCGTTGAAGTTTAGTGGTAAGTATTTACTTTGTGTGTACCATTTTCGATTGAACCATTGCATTTGTTTTTGTTTGTAAAAACTTGTTGTTGCGTGATTTCGTGGATTTCGCTTTTGTTCCTTTAAATGTTGGCTTTGTTTGAGGACTAACAATTATGTAAGTTGGGGAGAGTTTGATAAGTGCAAATTGTAGCTATTTTTGAATATAAGTTTTGTTGCACTTATCGATACTTTTTGTTAAAATCGTTCGAATAAATCCCGCTTTGTTTTCAAATACGTTTACTTTACTTTATAGTGTATGTATTGTGTTATTGTATAAATATCATTGAGTTTAATTGTTTTCCATTTATTTTTGTAGGTATTAAAGCATTGAGCTTGGAGCATGGAAAGTTCTAAAGGAGCAGTTTTGAAGAAATTGTATTTTTGAAGCATGCTACAAGCGCGCTTAACGCGCTCCTAGCCCAAGGAAGGAGCTATTTCAAGAAGGTTGCCTGCTTAGCGCAGTCTGGAGCCCGCTAAGCGGTATTTAAGGCGGTTTAGCAATAAATGACAGCGCACTCTACGATTCTCAGCCCCTCTATAAATAGATTTGATCACATTTTTTAGGTATGGTTTGGGTATTTTTTGCTCCCACTCCATCAAACTTCATTTTTTCATTAGATTAGCTTAGAAAATGTCATGGAAGCTTGCATATGGATGATCCGAGGTAGATTTCTCATCGATCGGCTCTGACAATCCGTGAAGTGTTTGGTTCATTTATGATTTTCTTCATGTCTTTCTTCTTTGTTTTGTTTGTATATGTTTTTACTTTGATCTTATGTACATTTTTCGCCCATGGCGTTATATTTAATTTGCTTTACAAATCTCTATTGGTGATTGTTCTTGATTTTTTCTTAAATGCGCGGGGTTTAGGTCGTGTTAGAGATAAACTTCACAAACTTCGATTAAGGATGATTATCTGTTAGTTTCTGAACTCTAGAGATAGATTTAGGGCTAAAAATCCGTATGGGTGTCGGAACTTAATGCTTTCCGTGTTTCGAGGCTTCGTGTGCGAGAGTGACGAAGAAAGTGATACGGTTGTTCTCTCAGTTCAGTGTGCCAGAGATGGACGCTGTTGTGAGCGATATCGGGTGATATTGAGGAGTATTGTAAGTTGAGTGTAACTGGTCGATAGGTTTAAGTTTGTGATGAGTGGAATATATACATGCTTGATAAGTCTTTCTCTCCGAAGAATGAATTCTTTTTATGTTTATATTAACTTTTCTGTTATTTACTTTAAAACCATTTTAATCCAAACTCATAAACTTAGAGATAATTGAATGGCAATTCAGTAGCACCGATCTCTGTGGACACGATAAATTCCTGGAAAAATACTTCCAAAACTTTTGTTGCTTGCCGCTATTTCGCACCAACATTCATCACATGGATGTCATGGTTTTGAATGATGTTGGAATTCGTATAAGTCATGTTGACTCCACTAACTCGGTGTTCTTGGATCCATCCAAGATCCAATTGTTCCTGTAGAGCTGATTGCACCACAGAACATCCTTGATTGTCTTTAGAGCAGATATTACACTGGTGATAATTGTGAGCTGGTATATGACCGTACCCGCTTTGTCTGCGATGCATCTTATCCAGATTAGCCCTTAATAAGAGTACATCGTGAATTTGATAGATGTGGTTAGAATCTCCCTCTATCAAATTTACTGCAACTTTCTCGTGTTGAGGCAACAGGTTCGTTTGAACATTTGGATTTGTATCCTTGAAGGATAAGACCCCGCTCCTGACAAGCTTTTGTACATCGGATTTGAAGATGAGACAGTTTTCTATGTTATGCCCTGGTCCTCCTTGATGGTAAGGACAAGTCTGATCCGTTTTGAACCAAAAAGGCAGATTTTTCAGAATTGTAAGAGGAGCCCTGGTTTAGACATGCCCCTTGACCAGTAATAGTGGAAATAGTTCTGGGTACAACATTGGTATAGGGTCGAACCCTGGTGGTCGCGTTGTACGGTTGTTGTTGTACTGAGGACGAGCCTGCTGAAGAGGCTGTTGTGTCCTTTGCTGATATGATTGGTGATTTGGTTGGCTCTGAGCAACCTGAGGTTGATACATAGGAACAGGCGCAGGGTTAATAGCAGGAGTTACAGCTGCTACTGGTTGGTATCGCCGCCTTTGCTTTCCGAGAGAGATATTACCAATATCTTGCTCTTTTTTCTTAGGGAAAGCACTACCGTATCTTTTGGTACTGCTTGATGATCTAGTGTCTTTAACCAAACGTCCTTCTCGAACTGCTTCTTCAAGATGAACTCCCATGTCGACCATCTCAGTGAAGTCGCTGGGTGCACTGGCGACCATTCTGTCGTAGTAAAATGAGCTCAAGGTTTTCAAGAAGATCTTTGTCATTTCCTTTTCCTCAAGAGGTGGACAAATCTGAGCGGAAATTTCACGCCATCTCTGAGCATATTCCTTGAAGGTTTCCCTGTCCTTCTGCGACATGGCTCTGAGTTGATCTCTGTCCGGTGCCATGTCCAGGTTATACTTGTATTATTGAACGAATGCAGCGCCAAGATCTCTGAAAGTGACGATCTTGGTGCGGTTTAAACCCATGTACCATTTGAGTGCGGCACCGGTTAAACTATCTTGGAAGTAATGGATTAGTAGCTGTTGGTTCTCTGTCTGAGTTGACATCCTCCGAGCGTACATCACCAAATGGCTTTGAGGGCAAGAGTTACCCTTGTATTTTTCAAATTCGGGCACCTTGAATTTGTGCAGAACTTTCAAATTGGGGACAAAACAAAGCTCTGCGGCGTCTGTAACGCCCCAGTTTTTGTCAGTTTTATTTAATTGAGTCGTTTTGATTATTTTATTATTATATTATTTTATTTGTGACTTTTATTTGAAAATATATTATTTTTCACCGTGATAATATTTTATTGCGTATTGGGAGCGTTTGCGAGATATTTGAGTGTTGGGGTATTTTGGTCATTTCATTTATTTTCTTAAGTTAGAAAACATAAAGAGAAAGAAAAAGAGAGAAAAGTAGTAAGGAAAGAAAAAGAAGAGAAGAAAAAGAGAAAGAAGGAAAGAGAAGAGAAAGAAGAAAAGAGAGGAAAACTTGTGGATTTAGGAACCGATTCAACCGACTTTTCAAACGCGATTTAATCGGGTAAGGGTGCGAAACTCGATTATACTATATTTGTGTATGATTATGTATGTTTGTGTGGCAGTTTTATTGGTTTTCAAATATAGGTCGAAATGAGATAAACGAGTAGAAATCGATGTTTTCGCTGGTGGAAAACGGTGTAAATGTGGTAGAATACTAGTTACCATGATTGGGTTATGTTTTGATTGCTATGTGTTGGTTTGGAAGTGTTTTGGTAGGGAAAATATGGTTTTGGATTATGTAACAGCGCTGCTGGGTTTTGCTGGATTCGCAGGTTCGCACTGCGAATCCCCCAGCGAAGGGGGAAAGCGAGCATTCGCTGGCTATTCGCACTGCGAAGGTGAGGGCGAACGTTCGCGTGAGGTTCGCACTGCGAACTTTGTGTTGTTTTGTGTTGTTTTCTTTCTGCCACTGTTCACTGGGAGACTCGCACTGCGAAGGGGGAAGCAAAGATTCGCTGGGAGTTCGCACTGCGAACGTTAGGAATTTTTAGGCTATTTTCCTTTCTGACTTGGTTCGCTGGGACATTCGCACTGCGAATGAGAGAGCGAAGGACTCGCTAGGAGCTTCGCATTGCGAACATGACAGCTTTTCCCAATTTGTTTTCTTTATAACTTTTAATCTGTGAGTCGGTTTGAGGCGTGGTTTGGTGCGTTGGAAAGCTTTTGACATGTTCTTTCTTATATTATTGGTTTAGAGACTAGTGGGCGATTTAATCATGTCGGGAATTGGAATGGTGTCGGTTTGTCAACTTGTACCATTGTAAGTGTGTGTAATTGATGTGTATTATGCAATATGCTGTTAATACGAATGTTGTATGACTTGTGTGCTGTTGTATGGTGTAAATACATGTGTTTAGATGGTGTGATGATGGTTTGTGGCCGTATGGAAAATAAATGCATTGTTTTGGGCCTGAATTGCAAAGCATTATTATTGTTGATTGAGATGGTTTCATATATGAGTGTATTTGAATGTCATGAGTCATTGTATGCCAAGCATCATGATATGCATTCTTGTTATGTCGTGTGCCCTAGTGGGTGTGAGCGACGAAACGGTTTCAGAGGGAATCCGCTATAACATCGTGGGCCTTATACAAAGAGGACCTAAAGCGATGATTATAGACGATCGTGCGCCTTATACAAAGAGGACCTAAAGCGATCGGATTGTGCGCCTTATACAAGGAGGACCAAAAGCAATCCATAAACGTCGTGCGCCTTATACCAAGAGGACCTAAAGCGACGGGGAACATCGTTTGCCCGACGGGGAGTTACACTAAGTAACAAGCGATGGTTCCAATAGTTCCTGAGTGAACTAGTGTTGAGATGATGGATGGATTGTATCGCATATGCATTGCATAGAGTCGTTGTGTCGGTCTCTGTGCATTTGCATAAATCATGAATAGATTGATTTTGTGTGGAATTGTGATTGGAATTGATGAGTTGAGATATATATATATATTTGTGTTGGTGATAATTGTATTGTGCATGATTGATATGCATTGGTGATGGATATATGAAATATACATGGTATTGTTTTATATTTGAATTCTGGTGTAAGTTGTGGTGAGAACATTTTACGTGAGTATTTTCGTGTTATTATATAATTGTATGCAATTATATTATGATTCTGTTTCTCACCCTTCTGCTGTTTTAAATGCTCTATGAGGCATTGCAGATTAGATGCTGGAGGTCTTTTTGTGAAGCTTAGGTCTTCATTCTTTTGTCGGTCGGCTCTGATATGTAGCATCGGGTAGTCGGGGAGATCGAGTGTGATTATTTTGTATTATGTATATGTATCTTTTGGATTGTGCATGTATGATATTGGATATGACAGACAAACTTTTTATGATATATATATATATATATATATATATATATATATATATATATATATATATATGAGTTTCAGTTAAAAATTTTCCGCTTTTAATCTGTATCTGAATTGTGGGAGTTAGGAACTAAGTTCCTCTGTTATTTGCTACCTGATTGTTGCATATCTTTATGAGCAGGTTTTTGTATGTTTGTTTCAGTTGATGTGACGTTCTCGTCTATGCCGTGAATTTTTAATTATACTCTGATGAGATTTCGAAGATTGTTATCGCTTTATTTGTTGGGGGTATAGATTAGGGGTGTTACATTAAGTGGTATCAGAGCCAGTCCGTGTCAGTTTGTGTCAGTCTTTGTTGGTCGTAGTGGTTGGGTGAGCTGTTTATTTAACCATAGTTGTTGTTATTGAAAATGAACAGCATATGGCTGGTAGGAATGATGCTGCTTTGGCTGCTGCTATGCAAGTTATGGCTCGAGTTGTACAGGGTGCACCTAATGCTGCTGGTAATGATGAGTTCAGGAAGAACAAACCGCTTGTCTTCAAAGGGAGACATGATCCTGATGGTGCTCAGATTTGGCTTAAGGAGATTGAAAGGATCTTCTGAGTGATGGATAATGCTGAGGATCAGAAGGTGAGATTGGGTACTCACATGTTGCAAGAAGAGGCTGATGATTTGTGGGTTAGTACTCGTCATGTGTTGGAAGGTGCAGAGGAAGAGATCACTTGGGCTTTGTTTAGTGTTGAGTTTCTGAGGAAGTATTTTCCCGAAGATGTTAGAGGAAAGAAAGAGATTGAGTTCTTGGAATTGAAACAAGGTAGTATGTTTGTTGTTGATTATACTGCTAAGTTTGTGGAGCTTGTTCAGTTTTATCCACATTATGCTGAAGCGACTGCGGAGTTTTCTAAGTGTGTGAAGTTTTAGAGCGGGTTGCGTCCTGAGATTAAGCAGGCAATTGGTTTGTTTAAGGATTTATGAAGAAGATAGAAAAGTTCGTTCTATTCATATAAGAGTGTGAACGAGAGGAAATGGAAGCAACAGTTTCGTAGTGGTCCTTATGTGACACCAGCTGATAAGGGTAAGCAAAGGGGTAATTTCGAGAAAAGGCCCAGTGGAGGAGGTATGTCTGGTCCTCTGAGATGTTATAGGTGTGGTGACCTAGGACATCGTCAGTTTGAATGCAAAAAAGATACGAGGAAGTGTTCCAATTGTGGAGGTTAGGGACATGTAGCGGCTGAGTGCAAGAGGAAGAATGTGGTGAAGTTTTTCAATTGTTGTGAACCTGGTCATATTAGTACAAAGTGTCAGAAACCGAAGCAAACTCCAGCTGGTGGGAAAGTTTTTGCCTTGGCGGGAACTCAGACTACAAGTGCAGACCGTCTGATCAGAGGTACTTATTTTATTAATAGTACGCCTTTAGTTGCTATTATTGATACTGGAGCGACTCATTCGTTTATTTCGTCTGAGTGCGCGAAGCGTTTGAATCTTGTGTTGTCTTCGATGGGTGGTGAGATTGTTATTGATACTCCAACAATGGGGTCAGTAACTACTTCTTTGGCTTGTTTAAGTCGTCCTTTGACCATTTATGGTAAAGATTTTGAGATGGATTTGGTGTGTTTGCCGTTGGAGGGTTTAGATGTGGTTTTGGGAATGAATTAGTTACAGTTTAATCAGGTGCATATTGATTGTTATCATAAGCTAGTAAGGTTTCCTTCTCTTGAAGAAGACGAGGACTCAAGTTTCTTATCTACCAAAGAGTTAAAGAAATTTTGGCGAATGAAGCTCAGTTGTTTGGGTTGTTTGCATCGTTGACAGTGGATAGTCAAGTCGCACTTGATGTGTTTCCTGTTGTGTGTGATTTTCCGGAAGTGTTTCCTGAGGATATTTCAGATGTACCGCTAGAGAGAGAGGTGGAGTTTTCTATAGATCTAGTTCCTGGTACTAGACCTGTATCGATGGCACCTTATCGTATGTCGGCATCTGAGTTGGTAGAGTTAAAGAAGCAGTTGAATGAATTGTTAGAAAAGAGGTTTGTGAGGCCAAGTGTGTCGCCTTGGGGTGCTCCAGTTTTATTGGTGAAAAAGAAATATGGGAGTATGCGATTGTGTATTGATTATCGCCAGTTGAATAAGGTGACGATTAAGAATAAGTATCCTCTTCCGAGAATTGATGATCTGATGGGCCAGTTGGTAGGTGTGGGTGTGTTTAGTAAGATTGATTTGAGGTCGGGGTATCATCAGATTAGGGTGAAAGAGGAAGATATTCAGAAGACGGCTTTTAGGACTCGTTACGGTCATTATGAATATTTTGTGATGCCGTTCGGGGTTTCTAATGCGTCGGGTGTGTTTATGCAGTACATGAATCGTATTTTCCACGAGCATTTGGATCGTTTTGTTGTTGTGTTTATTGATGATATCTTAATTTATTCTAAGTCCCGGGAGGAGCACGCAGAGCATTTGCGTGTGGTGTTGCAAATTTTGAAGGAAAAGAAACTTTTTGCCAAGTTGTCCAAGTGCGAATTCTAGTTATCGGAAGTGAGTTTTCTTGGGCATGTGATTTTAGGTAATGGTATAGTTGTGGATCCATCTAAAGTAGATGCAGTTCTACAATGGGAGGCTCCGAGATCTGTTACTGAAATTAGAAGCTTTTTGGGTTTAGCCGGATATTATCGAAGGTTCATTGAAGGTTTTTCTAAGTTAGCACTTCCATTGACCCAGTTGACTTGCAAAGGGCAATCGTTCATTTGGGATATTTGGTGTGAGGAAAGTTTTAGTGAGCTGAAGAAAAGATTGACTACAACTCCGATTTTGATTTTATCGAATCCTAGTGAACCGTTTGTGGTGTATTGTGATGCGTTTTTGATTGGGCTTGGTGGAGTGTTGATGCAAGAAGGTAAGGTAGTGGCTTATGCTTCGAGGCAATTGAGGGTGCATGAGAAAAATTATCCTACTCATGATCTTGAATTAGCGGCTGTGGTTTTTGTGTTGAAGATTTAGAGGCATTATCTCTACGGTGCAAAATTCGAAGTCTTTAGTGATCATAAAAGTTTGAAATACTTGTTTGATTAGAAAGAGTTGAATATGAGGCAACGGAGATGGTTGGAATTTTTGAAGGACTACGATTTTGGCTTGAATTACCATCCTGGTAAAGCTAATGTGGTAGCCGATGTGTTGACTCGAAAATCGTTGCATATGTCTGCTTTAATGGTTAAGGAGTGGGAACTTTTGGAATCATTTAGAGATCTGAGTTTAGTATGTGAATTGACGTCGGATAGCATGAGGCTTGGAATGTTAAAGGTTACTAATGATTTACGTTGACCGTAAGCGAGAAACAGAAATTGGATGTGAAATTTGTTGATTTGATGACGGTTGGTAATCAAAGTGAAAATGAGGACTTTAAAGTGGATGTTAAAGGTGTTTTGATGTTCCGAGGTAGAATTTGTATTCCTGATGGTGCGGAGTTGAAAAGGTTGATTTTGGAGGAAGGACACCGGAGTAATTTGAGTATACATCCGGGAGCTAATAAGATGTACCAAGATTTGAAGAAGATTTTCTGGTGGTCTGGATTGAAGCGAGATGTGGCTCAGTTTGTGTATGCGTTTTTGACGTGCCAAAAGTCGAAGGTAGAACATCTGAAGCCTAGTGGATTGTTGCAACCGTTGGATATTCCTGAGTGGAAATGGGATAGCATTTCTATGGATTTTGTAATAGGGTTGCCGAATACACTGAGGGGACATAATGCTATTTGGGTGGTTGTGGATAGGCTGACTAAATCGGCTCATTTCATTCCGATTGACATCAGTTTTTCTTTGGAGAGGTTAGCTGATATTTATATCAGTGTGATTGTGAAATTACATGGGGTTCCGTTGAGTATTGTTTCAGATCAAGATCCGAGGTTTACCTCGAGATTTTGGGAAAGTTTACAAAAGGCGATGGGTTCTAAATTGAGATTGAGTTCGGCTTATCATCCTCAGACGGATGGACAGACGGAGAGAACAATTCAGTCGTTGGAAGATTTGTTGCGGGCTTGTGTTCTTAAACAAGGTGGTGCTTGGGATAGTTATCTTGCATTGGTGGAATTCATGTATAATGACAGTTTCCATTCTAGTATTGGAATGGCACCTTTTGAAGCGTTATATGGACGAAGATGTCGAACACCATTGTATTGGTACGAATCTGGTAAGAGTTCGGTGGTTGGACCGAAATTGATTCAACAGACTACAAAAAAGGTGAAACTTATTCGTGAGAAAATGAAGGCTTCTCAGAGTAGGCAAAAGATTTATCATGATCGAAGGAGGAAAGATCTTGAGTTTCAAGAGGGCGATCATGTATTTTTGAGAGTTACGCCAGTAACGGGTGTTGGTCGTGCATTGAAGTCGAAGAAGCTTACTTCTCGGTTTATTGGTCCTTACCAGATATCCCCGAGAGTGGGTGCCGTGGCTTATCGGGTGGCGTTGCCGCCGAATTTATCGAATTTGCATGATGTGTTCCATGTTTCACAGCTTCGGAAGTATGTTCTGGATCCGTCGCAATTGATTCCGATGGATGAGGTAGAGGTAAGGGAGAACCTTGTTATTTCCTTGGTTTTATGGTTGGCATTATTTTGCTAAAACTCATGTAGCAGCAGATGTTGAATGAAGATGTCTAATAATATGTCTCGTTACTCTTTGTTCAACATGTCGTATGAAGATGTTACATGGTAGCTCATAGGACATCGCGCTGTGAAGTCAGTTTTAATGTAGATTCTGTTACTATGATTTGTAACTGAATATTCTGTGAATATTTGGTTATCCTATGTGGCATCCAAAGCATTTTTGGATTAGGGTTATTTGTTGGTTTTCGGATTTGCTGCTGTTTCTAATTATGGAGACATAATAGGAAACTTTGGATTGAAGACCTATTTTATTGGAGTTAATTTTGCAGAATTGTGAGCAGTCTAATTGCTGCCTTTTTGAAGCCCAATTCAGTCCAGATTACAAGCTATAAATAGACTGATGTAAACCTAGTTTTAGGTGTCGAACTTACATGTATTTTTAGGGTTGTGTGCTTGTGTTTTGTGAGCCTAACTGGTATCTTAGGATAACAGTATAAGGACTGTAGTGTAAGTTGTGTAAGGTTGCTCATAAGCTTTTAAGCATTGAGTAGCTGTGTGTTAATTCTCATAAGCTGTGAAGTATTGAGAATTTGTGTTTCGACCATTGATACTTGTCTTGTAAGGAACCAGTCACGGGTTGTGATTGAAGAGGGATTTGAGGAGGGCCTCATACCTAGGGGAGTCTTAGGTAGAAGTCATAGGAAGGGTAGTGATTAAGTGAGCTGATTGAACCGGGTGTGGTTATCAGTGAATTGATACTATCGAATATTGATTTCATCCCTGGCTTGGTAGCCCTCAGATGTAGGATAGTTAGATCCGAACTGGGTTAACAATTTCTGGTGTTCTTTACATTTTCTGCACACTATTGTTTTAAACTTGTTCATTGTTGTCATATATCAGTGTCTCGACATCTCGATAGGACATCTGATATATAGGCCAGAATTTCAATTGGCATCAGAGCTTACACCCTTAGTGGTTTCTGGGTGAGATTCAGGGAAGGTACTTTCTGGTACAATGGACAGGATGGAGGAGCTCTGAATAAACCACCTCTGTTGGATGGTTCAAACTATGAGTATTGGAAACCTAGGATGATAGCTTTCATCAAATCCATGGATGATCAAGTATGGAAAGCTGTCATCAAAGGATGGGAGCCCCCGAAGATTAAAGATGATAAAGGTAACCCTACTGATGTGGTGAAGGAAGAGGAAGACTGGGATGATGCTGACTACAAAGGGTCTGTTGGAAATTCTAAAGCCATGAATGCATTGTTCAATGGTGTCAACAGAAATATCTTCAGGCTGATTGAGCACTGTACTATTGCCAAAGAGGCGTGGCAGGTCTTGAAAGTTGCTCATGAAGGGACTTCAAAGGTGAAAATGTCAAAGCTTCAGCTTCTCACTAGCAAGATTGAGAGTTTGAAGATGAAAGAGGATGAGAGCATTCATGATTTTAATATGAACATTATTGAGATAGCTAATGCCTCTAGTGCCTTAGGAGAAAAGATGTCTGACAGCAAGCTGGTCAGGAAGATTCTCAGGTCTCTACCTAAGAGATTTGATATGAAGGTCACTGCTATAGAGGAAGCTCAGGACATAGACAAGATGAAGGTGGATGAGCTTATGGGATCACTCCAAACTTTTGAGCTAGGATTTAGTGAAAAAGCTGAAAAGAAGAAGAGTATAGCATTTGTGTCGAATGCTGATGACTTAGATGATGAAGAAGATGTGTCCAAAGAGCTAGTGTTGCTTGGAAGACAATGTAATAAAGTGTTGAAAAGGATGGACTGGAAGTCAAGAGAAAATGTTCGAAACAAGTCTCTCGACATCAACAAAGACCAGGATGGAGGCAGAAGAACCAGAATTGAAGAAGACTCTAATCAAGGGAAGAGAACTCAATGCTATGAATGTGAAGGATTTGGGCACGTAAAAATTGAGTGTCCCACTTATCTCAAAAGACAGAAGAAGGGATTATCTGTGACATGGTCAGAAGATGATTCTGAAACTGAAGATGATGAGAAATCTGCAAAGTTGGTGACAGCATTAACATGAGTATGTGAATCAGATAAAGAATCTGAAGAGCTTACTTTTGAAGAGCTGGCTATCTCTTATAAGAAGTTGTGAATTGAACATGAAGAAGTATGTCAGCAGAAAGAAGAACAAGCATGTGTTATTGTTCATTTAAAAGCTGAGAATACTGAGAATGTGTCTACTATAGCTGATCTACAAAGTGAAGTAAGTGTTTTGAATTCAAAATTGGACAACATGATAAAAAATGTCAGAATGTTAAATGGGAGTTCTGATATACTTGATGAAATTTTGAAGTCAGGAAGAGATGCTAGAAAAGTCAGTGGTATTGGATTTGAAGGTACAAATAAATTAGATGAAGGAAAGAAACCTGAGGAAGTACCCGTTCAATATAAGGGAAGGTTGAAGATGTTGAATAACATGTTGCAACATCCTCCCAGGCATCAGAAGAAGTTCATAAAGAAAAAGAATCAAAGATGGACATGCTACCATTGTGGGAAGTTTGGTCATATAAAAGCCTTTTGCTACAAGCTACATGGTTATCCTAAACCCATGCAACAGTATAGTAGGAAAAAGAGCAGGGTGGAAACAAAAAGGATATGGACTTCAAAGGATTTTGTAAAAGAACACAGGGACTACAAGTCTTTTAGAGTCTCTACAGATAAAAAATGGTTCTTTGATAGTGGATGTTCTCGACATATGACAGGTGTTAGTAGATATATATCAGATGTTAAGTATCATGCTCCTAATGAGGTGATTTTTGGTAATGGATCAAAAGGAAAAGTGCTTGGTGTTGGAAGAGTGTATTGTCCAGGACAGCCAATTCTGGAAGAAGTATTACTTGTTGAAAGGTTAGATACTAACCTAATAAGCATAAGCCAGTTGTGTGATCAAGGTCTTAGGGTCATCTTTACAAACTACGAATGTTTAATAATGGATGAAAAGAATTCTGTTGTTATGAGAGGTGAAAGAACCTCAGAGGATTGCTATTTGTGGAAAGCTGAAAGCACCATTGTGGAAGTGTTGAACCAAAGAACTTGTGAATGGCACGTGTATAAGGACCCATTTCCAAAACTTATAAGTAGCACAGCTGACACATTCCAACTTCAATCCTACAGTGCAAAAACTTCATCTGACCTATTCTTTCAAAACTCTTCTCCGCTAGGGTTTGCTCTTACTTTCTTCAATACTGCATTTTGTGAACAACAAAAAATGTCTCAACATCATGATTCTCCTGCTGATTCAAGAACTTCTCAAGTCAATGATGAAGACTATGATCCTCACCGAATGATCAAACTCTCCGACCTTGTGCTTGATATCGCCCCGTTGAATGTTGTTCCTGCTGACACTAGAGGTGAGCAACCAGCTTCCCACTCTGTAAATGAAAGTATGAAGTCTAAACCCCTGTCATCTAGGAAGAAAGACAAAATGATTACTAGGTTTTATTATGATAAGATAAGCCCTAGAAAAAATGTTACTGACAAGGACTCAAATAGGAGGGTGGATGAAACTAAGAATGATAGTAGGACTCTTGATGATAATGTTTCCAGTAGAGATCAGAGTCTTAGAAGATTTGCCACCATTGCTGTTAGTGAAGCTAATAAAGATGTCGGGTCTGATGTCCCAATATCCATGGCTGGAAATACAAATAATAGTCCTACTGATAGGATTGAGAGTTGTATACCAGTTCAGGTGGCTAGGGAAAGAAGAAGCAAGAAGAGGGCTGAGATGTGTAGTAATATTGCTGAGAAAAACTCTGATGAGGAACCAATAGCTGACATACTTCAAAGAATCAGGAGTAGAAAAGAGAATACCATTGTGACTGAGACTTCAAAGGATGCAGAAATAATTAGGAAATCCGCTGATGTGGGGAGTAACAAAAGAAAGGCTGGAGCAGGTCCCTCTAAGCAATGGAGTAAAGTTGTGGTTTCAATCAAGAAAAGGAGGGTCATAGAACTGAATGAGTCAAATGCTGGAACTGATGTCCAGGACATCGGTGGGAGAAGGGAGGATCGAATTGTCAGGTCTCAGAGGCCAACTGATAGGTTGAACATTGTTAACTAAAATTCTGGTACCAGACATGTGATGTTAAGGTGCGATGTCACAACAACACACTCTGCAATGGACAGCAATAACAGAACAAAATAACACAAGGAATTGTTCACCCAGTTCGGTTCAACCAACCTACATCTGGGGGTTACCAAGCCAGGGATGAAATTCACTACTTGTAGATATAATTTACAGACTCAACAACCCGTTGACAATCTCCTAAACTTATACTCTACTAGTGACTTTCTACCTAAGAAACCACTTAGATATGCGAGCACTACTCAATCCCTTACAACCACTCAAAGAAACCACTTTGAGTACTCTTGATCTTGCTTCCTAGCTTCGATCAAGTTACACAACTCTCTTTGCTTCACAGCTTTAGAGAGGACAGAAATACAACACCTATTCAAACCCTAGAATAGTGTAAATACAAGCACTCTAAACAAACTCTAGACACTAAGCCTCCAGCTCCTAATCTTCTGAATGTTTTCTGTCTTTGTTCTGTCCACTCTTCCTTTGGCCTTGTGCGCTTTATATAGCTCCTTGAATTGGGCTTGGACTTGTCACAATATTTGATCAGATTTGTTAATTAAAACTGAATCTTCAAAACAGATTTTATCCCCAAAATCTTTTTAAATCTTCAACCTTTTAATTCTCCAACAAACCTGCAATCAAATCTCCCATGTAACAGAAAATATCTAACCCAAGATATTCTCATCCAATAAGTCAACCACTCTCCACAAGTCCAGCTAATATGCGTACCCTAACAACATCACAACCTGCTGTTGTTAATTCTGCAGATCTGATGTCACAACATCACCTATGTGACATCAAACATCCAACTTGAATACTTAACACAGCCCAGTGTTACGCACAATGTTATGACATCAAGCCCATGATATCAGACATTGTTACCTTTCACAACTTAGTACAACCCAGTACTAAGACTCAATGCTGCAACATCAACACCATGACATCAACATTGAACACCTTGTTGTTTTACCCAAATTCCAGCCAATCCAGGAACTTACAATCTCCCCCTTTGGCTAATTTTGGCTAAAACAATCTCTGCAACTTCAGAGACTTCAGCACCGGAATATGAATATCTTCAATATTTTGAAACACTTCATCAGCAGCAGTTTGACAACCTTCATAGTCTTCATTACTTGATCTGCTGCAGCACCATCTTCATTATTGACAACAGCCAATTGGTGCTCCCCCTCAAATACATGAACCAACATCACAGCTGTTCAGTAGCTCACAATGTGTAGCACTTCTCCCCCTTGATGTCTGCTTGGCTGCACTCTTCAAATGCTATAATATCTTCACTGGCAGCTCAGTTTACACTCCCCCTCAATAACTACATCAGCACTTTTCAACTAAACACCTTTTACTTTTAGCAGCATCAATTACTTTTCATGGCAATTTTTAACTCTCCCCCTTTTAAGCCATAATTAGACAAATTATGCCATGTAAGTCCTATGACACCCTGTACAAATCCATACCTCTTCTGTCAACAATGAACATATTTTGAAAAAAACCAGACATAGTCTTCATCCATCCAGTCAAGACGGCTTCACCCAATTATCCACACAATGCCTTCCACTAAACTCTAAGTCAACTCCTCTTACTTAGAATAACACTATTCAAGGCCATGATTCAAACAATTAGCTTCACATGACTAGAACCATTCAAGGCCACACCAATCAACAGTCTAATGTCATAGCATGCTATCTGACATTATATCCTCATAAGAGGCAACCAATCTCCATAATCTTGATCAGCATGCAATCTTCACAATATATGTACCTTTGCTGTAAAATCCATAGACAAATACTTCCCCTGTCAAGATTAACAAATGCTCTAGATGGAGATGAACATTTGAGCACATTTACATGCATTTTGGTACCACTGTCCCTTTCACCAAGGGCTATCATACAATTCATCTTCACCATCCAAGGAAAACCTTCTACTTCATCATTCTCCCGTATGACTATGTAGATGCTCCTTAGATATAATGTAAGCACTAAGCTTCAGATCCAGAACAAAGACATCCTTCACCAAGGATACTCTTGACACTCTTGACACCAGGGTATTACATATGCTCCACTATTGGATTTACTATCAGCAAAATAATCCAAACTAAACACTGTGTCACAAACTCCAAAAATTCTCAGCTTACTTATAAGCTTTACTGAGATCCAGTCTCTTCAAGAGATCACACTTCATCCACCAGTAGTTGTTGAAACTGGTGAAGTCTTCAAAGACAGTAGTCATGCTTTGCCAGAACAGACTACTAAACACATGACCATAATCTCCACCTCTTCAGACCAAAAATGCTAGAGCATCCAACTCCACATGTCCAATCTTAATCATCTTCCAGATATAACCACCAGCAAACATGTTGTTATAACATATTTTGGGACATCAGCTTCTCATCACCATTCACAGGACTCATTGCAAAAAGAAGTCCTTCAAGAAGCTCCCAATAAAACACAGTCAGAGCAACTTATTCAAACACACCTGAATACCATAAGTTCCCACACCCTCTCTGAACCATATTCTAGCAAACTCAACCATATCCAGAGTATTTATACCAAATTCTTTTTCCAGAACATACTTCCACCATTTTATGAAAAGCACAGGAATGTTATCTAGTATGCCCTTTTGAATTTTCTCAGAAGTTCTAACAACAACGGCTTCCTTCATTTGAGAGATATCCTCAGACTTATCTCTGATCTTCCTAGAGATGAACACTTTACTCCTGGATTTTGTAGTCCCATCCACATAGATCTTCTTCTTATCAGTTCTCATTTTTGGAGGTGACTCAATAGCTTTCCTCTTCCTTGATTTCAGTTGTTTAGCAACCCCAGGAACCACTTTTGCAATTAGTTCATCATCACTCTTCTTTAATTTAAGGCTAGAAGTACCTTTCTTGACTTGAGATGTTTTAACATCAGCTCTAACATCTGCATCTTCCAACCTAAGGATTGTCAACTTGTGAAATTTTTCTTCTGAACTATAGGAGTCATTAGTCAGGTTGTCATCTTTCTTGGCCTTGCAAGTATTCAACTCCCAACACTTCTTAAGGTCACAGCTTTTGATCCTTCCATCAGCATTGTTGACTCTTTCATCTTGCTTACATAACTGACTACTCAATTTGGCTTTTAACGCATCATCCAACTCACACGTGATTAACCCAGATTGACTTTTCACCATACTTTCGCACTTGATGTCACCATCTGATGTTACAACAACAACTTTAACATCACTAGATAAGCTGTCCACTTGAGGTATCCACTGATAGCAATTATCTTTGGATCTTATTCCCTTCATCATTACCTCTTTCTGCTCATCAGCTACCACACATTCATCTCTGGTGTAGCTTACCTTGTAACCTTCATCACAAAGTTGACTTATGCTAATTAAATTAGCATTCAACCCTTGAATAAGGAGCACACTATCAAGAGTAAGACCATCATGATTCTTCACTCTTCCAACTCCTTCTACAACTCATTCTTCTCCATTGCTAAATACAACCTTATTCGTATGGCAAGGATTGAACTCTACCAAATGCTTCTTGGATCCAGTCATGTGCTTTGAACATCCACTGTCAAAGTACCATGCATCTTTAGTAAAATGTCCATCTGAGGTGTGAGCCAATAGACATTTGGCCTGCGGTTTAGGAACCCACTGTTTAACACCCTTGGGTCTGTTCATCTTCCGTCTGGGTTGAGGGTTAGACTTGGGATAACCATGTAGCTTGAAGCAAGAGAACTGCATATGTCCCAATCTGCCACAATAGAAGCATCTAACTCTGTCATCTCTGAATTGGTTATATCTTCTACCATGATGATGATATTGCTGAGGCTCCCACCCATAATGTTGTCTTCTTCTTCCATAGTTGGCCGGTCTTCTATGGTGCTGTTGTCTTTTACTATGGGTAGATTGTCTCCTGTACTGAGAATGATGTCTTCTATGATGATGAGGCTTCCTTCTTCCATACCCATAGCCATACATGTTCCCCTGATGTTGAAACATCTGAAGAGACATGTTCTGTTTGAACCTGACAGCTTGCATGCTCTTGTGATGTTGGGGAGGCATATACTGACTAGCTCCTTGTGGCTTCTTTCTCTTCTGATTAGGACCAGTCTTCTTCTCAATCTTCTTAGGTTGTGAAACATCAGCTTTCTTAGGTGTAGGATCCTGCTTCTTTGGCTGATGTTGAGACAAAGGTTGTGACACTTCCTTCTTTGAACCTGAAGTGCTTGCTTCTGAAGTTCCCTTATCGTCAGCCGCATAACCTATCCCAGCTTTGTCTCCAGCAGCTTTTTCTGACTGTAGTATCTTGTCAAGAGTGGCTGTCCCACTGTTCAACATTCTAACAGATTTAGTCATATGATCAAGATGAGCTTTGACACATAAGACTTCTTTCTCTAATTCAGCTTTGTCATTCTCTAGCTGATTAATCTGTCTCTTCTGTTGATTCCTCTCCTGACATAGTTCAACACTCTTTAAGCACAACTCTTTGTAGGTTGAAGCTAGCTCATCATAAGTGACTTCTCCATCACTATCATCATCAGATTCAACAATTCCTATCAAAGCTGTAACATGCTTTGCTGACTCACTTTCACTTTCGGTGTCAGAGTCAGACCAGGAAACTGTCATGCCCTTATTCTGCCTCTTCAAGAATGTGGGACACTCTTTCTTGACATGTCCATACCCTTCACATTCAAAGCACTGAACTCCTTTATCTTGGGTTGTCTTCTCTTCATCTTTCTCTTTTGACTTGCCGATGTCAGAAGAGATGTTCTTGACACTAGGCTTGTAGTTATAGTTCATCTTTTTGAACACTTTATTGAACTGTCTTCCCAACATAACTATGGCCTGAGGCAGATCCTCCTGGGACTCAGAACTCTTTCCCTTTCCTTTTTGATCATTTGACACCAAGGCTATGCTCTTTGGCTTCTTTTCTGGTTCTTCCTCATTCAAGCCCAGCTCAAAAGTTTGAAGAGACCCAATGAGCTCATCAACTCTCATCTTGCTGATGTCTTGTGATTCTTCAATGGCAGTTACCTTCATCTTATACTTCTTAGGAAGGGACCTGAGGATCTTTCTTACAAGCTTTTCTTCTGTCATCTTCTCACCAAAAGCACTGGATGCATTTGACAACTCAAGAACACTCATGTGGAAGTCATGAATAGTCTCATCTTCCTTCATCTTCAGGCTTTCAAACATAGATGTTAGAAGCTGAAGTCTTGACATCTTAACTCTAGATGTGCCTTCATGAGTAGCCTTCAAAATATCCCAAGCAGCCTTAGCAGTTTCACATGAGTTGATCAACCTGAATATGTTTTTGTCAACTCCATTGAAGATAGCATTTAGGTCTTTTGAATTTCCAAGGGCAAGTTCATCTTCTTCCTTGGTCCATTCTTCTTCAGGCTTTAGCTTAGAGGTGCCTTCTTTATCCTTGCCAGCATCATCTTTTTCACACACAACAGGAGCTTCCCACTCTTTAATGACAGCCTTCCAAGCTCTGCTGTCTAATGACTTTAAGAAGGTAGTCATTCTAGGCTTCCAATACTCATAGTTTGAGCTATCCAATATAGGGGGTCTGTTGACAAATCCTCCAACCTCTTTGTCCATCTTTACACCAGAAAGTAACTTCCCTAGATCTCACCTAGAGACAGACAGGATGCCTGCTCTGATACCAATTGAAATTCTGGTACCAGACGTGTGATGTTAAGGTGCGATGTCACAACAACACACTCTGCAATGGACAGTAATAACAGAACAAAATAACACAAGGAATTGTTCACCCAGTTCGGTTCAACCAACCTACATCTGGGGGCTACCAAGCCAGGGATGAAATTCACTACTTGTAGATATAATTTACAGACTCAACAACCCGTTGACAATCTCCTAAACTTATACTCTACTAGTGACTTTCTACCTAAGAAACCACTTAGATATGCGAGCACTACTCAATCCCTTACAACCACTCAAAGAAACCACTTTGAGTACTCTTGATCTTGCTTCCTAGCTTCGATCAAGTTACACAACTCTCTTTGCTTCACAGCTTTAGAGAGGACAGAAATACAACACCTATTCAAACCCTAGAATAGTGTAAATACAAGCACTCTAAACAAACTCTAGACACTAAGCCTCCAGCTCCTAATCTTCTGAATGTTTTATGTCTTTGTTCTGTCCACTCTTCCTTTGGCCTTGTGCGCTTTATATAGCTCCTTGAATTGGGCTTGGACTTGTCACAATATTTGATCAGATTTGTTAATTAAAACTGAATCTTCAAAACAGATTTTATCCCCAAAATCTTTTTAAATCTTCAACCTTTTAATTCTCCAACAAACCTGCAATCAAATCTCCCATGTAACAGAAAATATCTAACCCAAGATATTCTCATCCAATGAGTCAACCACTCTCCACAATTCCAGCTAATACGCATTCCCTAACAACATCACAACCTGCTGTTGTTAATTCTGCAGATCTGATGTCACAACATCACCTATGTGACATCAGACATCCAACTTGAATACTTAACACAGCCCAGTGTTACGCACAATGTTATGACATCAAGCCCATGATATCAAACATTGTTACCTTTCACAACTTAGTACAGCCCAGTACTAAGACTCAATGCTGCAACATCAACACCATGACATCAACATTGAACACCTTGTTGTTTTACCAAAATTCCAGCCAATCCAGGAACTTACATCAACCAAAGAAGAGTAGCTTTAGAGAAAGAACTGGGAAAAGACTTTAACAAGTATAAGGAAGTGGTTGATCTTATTGAAGTTGCTGGGTTGATGAAGACTGTGTCCGACATAGGACCATGTTATGAGAAGTTGCTTAAGGAGTTTGTTGTGAGTATCCCTGAAGACTGTAATAGCAAACTCAGAAAAGTCTATGTAAGAGGCAAAGCTGTGAAATTTTCTCCCAAAGTGATTAATAACTTTCTGGGGAGACCTACGGACCATCAGGCTGAGTTAGAAGCAACAAATGATGAAATCTGTGAGGAGATAACAGGTGGCTGCATCAAAGTTTGGCCAAATGAAGGAAAGCTCTCTTCTGGGAAGCAAAGTGTCAAATATGCTATCCTTCACAGAATTGCAGTGGTAAACTGGGTTTCTACCAACCATATTTCCACCATCTCATCCATGCTTGGAAAATTTATCTATTCTATTGGAAAGAAGGTCCCTTTCAACTTTGGAGCATATATCTTTGAACAAGTTTTGAAGCAAGCTAGCTCATCTGCTGTTAAGCTACTCATATGTTTTCCATCCTTAATTTGTGGAATGATCCTGGACCAATTTCCTGAATGCTTAGTAAGAAGTGACAAATTCAGTAAGAGAAAACCTCCAATGACTTTGAATTATAGGCTGTTAGGTGGATATCATGTGTCTGATGTTGTTGGAACATCCTTCTCAACTTCAAGTCATGCCACTCTTGATGATGAAGTCATTGCACAGATGCAAGAAACTTGCAAAGAGCTGAAAGAATCTATCAGGAGAGATACAGCAAGGAAGGCAAAGCTAGAGCAGCTGATTAAAGCCTTGATTGAAAAAAGAAATGCTGCTAAAGATCAAGAGCTGACTGAAGATGATGGACAAGGTGAATCTACTGAGTCTGATAGAAGGAGTGTCCAGCAGTCTGATGATTCTGGCTCTGAGAATGGTGCTTCTGAATCTGAAGGTGAAGGTGATGAGGTTGCTAATGAAGAGGACAGTGCTGAATAGCTATAGGCTATCTACAAGTTTATTTTCTATTTTTGTTTGTTTTTCTTCTTTTTTTTTGGACAACTTAATTCTGTTTTGGTTATTGAACAATATACTGCTTTGTATTTTGGTTACATTTATCTATGACCTCTCTTTGTCATATTTATGGCTAAAAAGGGGGAGTAGTCGGTGTGAGGGGGAGCAGCATTAGTAAGTGCTTGTGCTATTGAGGGGGAGTATGTGTGCTACAGGTAGATTATGTTTGTGATGCTGCAGTTGCTGAGGGGGAGAATGTGAAATGTTGCTGCTGTTGAGGGGGAGGTTTTGCCAGTTTACTATGATGAGTGTTCTTGTTGTACTGTGTGGTTTATGCAGCTGAAGGGGAGTTGTTTTTTTTCTGCAGATGAGGGAATTGTTTTTGATGGTGTTTGAGTGTGTGTGGAGTTTTAGCCAAAAATAAGCCAAAGGGGGAGATTGTTATTTCCTTGGTTTTATGGTTGGCATTATTTTGATAAAACTCATGTAGCAGCAGATGTTGAATGAAGATGTCTAATAATATGTCTCATTACTCTTTGTTCAACATGTCGTATGAAGATGTTCCATGGCAGCTCATAGGACATCGCGCTGTGAATTCAGTTTTAATGCAGATTCTGTTACTATGATTTGTAACTGAATATTCTGTGAATATTTGGTTATCCTATGTGGCATCCAAAGCATTTTTGGATTAGGGTTATTTGTTGGTTTTCGGATTTGCTACTGTTTCTAATTATGGAGACATAATAGGAAACTTTGGATTGAAGACCTATTTTATTGGAGTTAATTTTGCAGAATTGTGAGCAGTCTAATTGCTGCGTTTTTGAAGCCCAATTCAGTCCAGATTACAAGCTATAAATAGACTGATGTAAACCGAGTTTTAAGTGTCGAACTTACATGTATTTTTAGGGTTGTGTGCTTGTGTTTTGTGAGCCTAACTGGTATCTTAGGATAACAGTATAAGGACTATAGTGTAAGTTGTGTAAGGTTGCTCATAAGCTTTTAAGCATTGAGTAGCTGTGTGTTAATTCTCATAAGCTGTGAAATATTGAGAATTTGTGTTTCGACCATTGATACTTGTCTTGTAAGGAACCAGTCACAGGTTGTGATTGAAGAGGGATTTGAGGAGGGCCTCAGACCTAGGGGAGTCTTAGGTAGAAGTCATAGGAAGGGTAGTGATTAAGTGAGTTGATTGAACCGGGTGTGGTTATCAGTGAATTGATACTATCGAATATTGATTTCATCCCTGGCTTGGTAGCCCCCAGATGTAGGATAGTTAGATCCGAACTGGGTCAACAATTTCTGGTGTTCTTTACATTTTCTGAACACTTATTTTAAACTTGTTCATTGTTGTCATATATCAGTGTCTCGACATCTCGATAGGACATTTGATATATAGGCCAGAATTTCAAACCTTACGGTTGAAGCATTACCAGTGAGGATTTTGGATCGCGAGTTGAAGCAGTTGAGGGGCAAGGATATTGCACTTGTGAAAGTGGCGTGGGGAGGCGCCGCTGAGGGAAATTTGACTTGGGAGTTGGAGAGTCGGATGCGGGAGTCATATCCAGAGTTGTTCGTCTCAGGTAATACTTTCGAGGACGAAAATCTCTAAGTGGGGGAGAGTTGTAACGCCCCAGTTTTTGTCAGTTTTATTTAATTGAGTCGTTTTGATTATTTTATTTGTGACTTTTATTTGAAAATATATTATTTTTCATCGAGATTATATTTTATTGCGTTTTGGGAGCGTTTGCGAGATATTTGAGTGTAGGGGTATTTTGGTCATTTCATTTATTTTCTTAAGTTAGAAAACATAAATAGAAAGAAAAAGAGAGAAAAGTAGTAAGGGAAGAAAAAGAAGAGAAGAAAAAGAGAAAGAAGGAAAGAGAAGAGAAAGAAGAAAAGAGAGGAAAACTTGTGGATTTAGGAACCGATTCAACCAACTTTTCAAACGCGATTTAATCGGATAAAGGTGCGAAACTCGATTATACTATGTTTGTGTATGATTATGTATGTTTGTGTGGCAGTTTTATTGGTTTTCAAATATAGGTTGAAATGAGATAAACGAGTAGAAATCGATGTTTTCGCGGGTGGAAATCGGTGTAAATGTGGTAGAATACTAGTTACCATGATTGGGTTATGTTTTGATTGCTATGTGTTGGTTTGGAAGTGTTTTGGTAGGGAAAATATGGTTTTGGGTTATGTAACAGCGCTGCTGGGTTTTGTTGGATTCGTAGGTTCGCACTGCGAATTCCCTAGCTAAGGGGAAAGCGAGCATTCGCTGGCTATTCACACTGCGAAGGTGAGGGCAAACGTTCGCGTGAGGTTCACACAGCGAACTTTGTGTTGTTTTGTGTTGTTTTCTTTCTGCCACTGTTCGCTGGGAGACTCGCACTGCCAAGGGGGAAGCGAAGATTCGCTGGGAGTTCGCACTGCGAACGTTAGGAATTTTTAGGCTAATTTCCTTTCTAACTTAGTTCCCTGGGACATTCGCACTGCGAATGAGGGAGCGAAGGACTCACTAGGAGCTTCGCATTGCGAACATGACAACTTTTCCTAATTTGTTTTCTTTATAACTTTTAATCCGTGAGTCGGTTTGAGGCGTGGTCTGGTGCGTTGGAAAGCTTTTGACATGTTCTTTCTTATATTATTGGTTTAGAGACTAATGGGCGATTTAATCATGTCGGGAATTTGAATGGTGTCGGTTTGTCAACTTGTACCATTGTAAGTGTGTGTAATTGATGTGTATTATGCAATATGTTGTTGATATGAATGTTGTATGACTTCTGTGCTGTTGTATGGTGTAAATGCATGTGTTTAGATGGTGTGATGATGGTTTGTGGCCGTATAGCAAATAAATACATTGTTTTGGGCCTGAATTGCAAAGCATGATTATTGTTGATTGAGATGGTTTCATATATGTGTGCATTTGAATGTCATGAGTCATTGTATTCCAAGCATCATGATATGCATTCTTGTGATGTAGTGTACCCTAGTAGGTGTGAGCAACGAAACTGTTCCAGAGGGAATCCGCTATAACATCGTGTGCCTTATACAAAGAGAACCTAAAGCGATGATTATAGACGATCGTGTGTCTTATACAAAGAGGACCTAAAGTGATCGTATTGTGCGCCTTATACCGAGAGGACCTAAAACAACGGGGAACATCGTTTGCCCGACGGGGAGTTACACTAAGTAACAAGCGATGGTTCCAATAGTTCTTGAGTGAACTAGTGTTGAGATGATGGATGGATGGTACCGCATATGCATTGCATAGAGTCGTTGTGTCGGTCTCTGTGCATTTGGATAAATCATGAATAGATTGATTTTGTGTGGAATTGTGATTGGAATTAATGAGTTGAGATATGCATATATTTGTTTTGGTGATAATTGTATTGTGCATGATTGATATGCATTGGTGATGGATATATGAAATATACATGGTGTTGTTTTGTATTTGAATTCTGGTGTAAGTTGTGGTGAGAACATTTTACGTGAGTATTTTCGTGTTATTATATAATTGTATGCAATTATATTATGATTGTGTTTCTCACCCTTCTGCTGTTTTAAATGCTCTATGAGGCATTGCAGATTAGATGCTGGAGGTCTTTTTGTGAAGCTTAGGTCTTCATTCTTTTGTCGGTCGGCTCTGATATGTAGCACCGAGTAGTCGGGGAGATCGAGTGTGATTATTTTGTATTATGTATATGTAACTTTTAGATTGTGCATGTATGATATTGGATATGACAAACAAACTTTTTATGATATATATATATATATATAAGAGTTTCAGTTACAGATTTTCCGCTTTTATTCTGTATCTGAATTGTGGGTGTTAGGAACTAAGTTCCTCTGTTATTTGCTACCTGATTGTTGCATATCTTTATGAGCAGGTTGTTGTATGTTTGTTTCAATTAATGTGACGCTCCCGTCTATGCCGTGAATTTTTAATTATTCTCTGATGAGATTTTGTAGATTGTTATCGCTTTATTTGTTGGGGGTATAGATTGGGGGTGTTACATTAAGTGGTATCAGAGCCAGTCCGTGTCAGTTTGTGTCAGTCCTTGTTGGTCGTTGTGGTTGGGTGAGCTATTTGTTTAACCATAGTTGATGTTATTGGAATGCTGCTATGCAAGCTATGGCTTGGGTTGTGCAGGGTGAACCTAATGCTGCTGGTAATGATGAGGTCAGGAAGAACAAACCGCCTATCTTCAAAGGGAGACATGATCCTGATGGTGCTCAGATTTGGCTTAAGGAGATTGAAAGGATCTTCCGAGTGATGGATTGTGCTGAGGATTAGAAGGTGAGACTGGGTACTCACATGTTGCAGGAAGAGGCTGATGATTGTTGGGTTAGTACTCGTCATGTGTTGGAAGTTGCAGAGGAAGAGATCACTTGGGCTTTGTTTAGTGTTGAGTTTCTGAGGAAGTATTTTAACGAAGATGTTAGAGGAAAGAAAGAGATTGAGTTCTTGGAATTTAAACAAGGTAGTATGTATGTTGTTGATTATACTGCTAAGTTTGTGGAGCTTGTGCAGTTTTATCCACATTATGCTGAAGCGACTGCGGAGTTTTCTAAGTGTGTGAAGTTTGAGAGCGGGTTGTGTCCTGAGATTAAGCAGGCAATTGGTTATCAGAGAATTCGGAGGTTTTATAATTTGATGGATTGTTGTAGGATTTATGAAGAAGATAGCAAAGCTCGTTCTACTCACTATAAGAGTGTGAACGAGAGGAAAGGGAAGCAACAGTTTCGTAGTGGTCCTTATGTGACACCAGCTGATAAGGGTAAGCAAAGGGGTAATTTTGAGAAAAGGCCTAGTGGAGGAGGTATGTCTGGTCCTCTGAGATGTTATAGGTGTGGTGACCTAGGACATCGTCAGTTTGAATGCAGAAAAGATATGAGGAAGTGTTCCAATTGTGGAGGTTAGGGACATGTAGCGGCTAAGTGCAAGAGGAAGAATGTGGTGAAGTGTTTCAATTGTGGTGAACCTGGTCATATTAGTACAAAGTGTCTGAAATTGAAGCAAGCTCCAGCTGGTGGGAAAGTTTTTGCCTTGGCGGGAACTCAGACTACAAGTGCAGACTGTCTGATCAGAGGTACTTATTTTATTAATAGTACACCTTTAGTTGCTATTATTGATACTGGAGCGACTCATTCGTTTATTTCGTCTGAGTGCACGAAGCGTTTGAATCTTGTGTTGTCTTCGATGGGTGGTGAAATGGTTATTGATATTCCAGCAATGGGGTCAGTAACTACTTCTTTGGTTTGTTTAAGTTGTCCTTTGACCATTTATGGTAAAGATTTTGAGATGGATTTGGTGTGTTTGCCGTTGGAGGGTTTAGATGTGGTTTTGGGAATGAATTGGTTACAGTTTAATCGGGTGCATATTGATTGTTATCATAAGCTAGTAAGGTTTCCTTCTCTTGAAGAAGACGAGGACTCGAGTTTCTTATCTACCAAAGAGTTGAAGAAACTTTTGGCGGATGGAGCTTAGTTGTTTGGGTTGTTTGCATCGTTGACAGTGGATAGCCAAGTTGCACATGATGTGTTTCCTGTTGTGTGTGATTTTCTGGAAGTGTTTCATGAGGATATTTCAGATGTACCGCCAGAGAGAGAGGTGGAGTTTTCTATAGATCTAGTTCCTGGTACTAGACCTGTATCGATGGCACCTTATAGTATGTCGGGATCTAAGTTGGTAGAGTTAAAGAAGCAGTTGAATGAATTGTTAGAAAAGAGGTTTGTGAGGCCAAGTGTGTCGCCTTGGGGTGCTCCATTTTTATTGGTGAAAAAGAAAGATGGGAGTATGCGATTGTGTATTGATTATCGCAAGTTGAATAAGGTGACGATTAAGAATAAGTAACCTCTTCCGAGAATTGATGATCTGATGGACCAGTTGGTAGGTGCGTGTGTGTTTACTAAGATTGATTTGAGGTCAGGGTATCATCAGATTAGGGTGAAAGAGGAAGATATTTAGAAGACGGCTTTTAGGACACGTTACAGTCATTATGAATATTTGGTGATGCCGTTTGGGGTTTCTAATGCGCCGGGTGTGTTTATGCAGTACATGAATCGTATTTTCCACGAGCATTTGGATCGTTTTTTTGTTGTGTTTATTTATTCTAAGGTCCCGGGAGGAGCACGCGGAGCATTTGCGTGTGGTGTTGCAAATTTTGAAGGAAAAGAAACTTTTTGCCAAGTTGTCCAAGTGCGAATTCTGGTTATCGGAAGTGAGTTTTCTTGGGCATGTGATTTCAGGTAATGGTATAGCTGTGGATCCATCTAAAGTAGATGCAGTTCTACAATGGGAGGCTCCGAGATCTGTTA
Organism: Lathyrus tuberosus; assembly: GCA_022829125.1. Lineage (NCBI taxonomy): Eukaryota > Viridiplantae > Streptophyta > Magnoliopsida > Fabales > Fabaceae > Lathyrus > Lathyrus tuberosus. The sequence continues at coordinate 486,195 of JALAZF010000274.1, read as the reverse complement.
CTGAAATTAGAAGCTTTTTGGGTTTAGCCGGATATTATCGAAGGTTCATTGAAGGTTTTTCTAAGTTAGCACTTCCATTGACCCAGTTGACTTGCAAAGGGCAAGCGTTCATTTGGGATATTTGGTGTGAGGAAAGTTTTAGTGAGCTGAAGAGAAGATTGACTACAACTCCGATTTTGATTTTGCCGAATCCTAGTGAACCGTTTGTGGTGTATTGTGATGCGTCTTTGATTGGGCTAGGTGGAGTGTTTATGCAAGAAGGTAAGGTTGTGGCTTATGCTTCGAGGCAATTGAGGGTGCCTAAGAAAAGTTATCCTACTCGTGATCTTGAATTAGCGGCTGTGGTTTTTGTGTTGAAGATTTGGAGGCATTATCTCAACGGTGCAAGATTCGAAGTCTTTAGTGATCATAAAAGTTTGAAATACTTGTTTGATCAGAAAGAGTTGAATATGAGGCAACGGAGATGGTTGGAATTTTTGAAGGACTACGATTTTGGCTTGAATTACCATCCTAGTAAAGCTAATGTGGTAGCCGATGCGTTGAGTCGGAAATCGTTGCATATGTATGCTTTAATGGTTAAGGAGTGGGAACTTTTGGAATCATTTAGAGATTTGAGTTTAGTATGTGAATTGACGTCGGATAGCGTGAGGCTTGGAATGTTAAAGGTTACTAATGATTTTCTGTTGACCGTTAGCGAGAAACAGAAATTGGATGTGAAATTTGTTGATTTGATGACGGTTGGTGATCAAAGTGAAAATGAGGACTTTAAAGTGGATGATAAAGGTGTTTTGAGGTTCCGAGGTAGAATTTGTATTCCTGATGATGCGGAGTTGAAAAGGATGATTTTGGAGGAAGGACACCGGAGTAATTTGAGTATACATCCGGGAGCTAATAAGATGTACCAAGATTTGAAGAAGATTTTCTGGTGGTCTGGATTGAAGCGAGATGTGGCTCAGTTTGTGTATGCGTGTTTGACGTGCCAAAAGTCGAAGGTAGAACATCTGAAGCCTAGTGGATTGTTGCAACCGTTGGATATTCCTGAGTGGAAATGGGATAGCATTTCTATGGATTTTGTAACAGGGTTGTCGAATACACTGAGGGGACATAATTCTATTTGGGTGGTTGTGGATAGGCTGAATAAATCGACTCATTTAATTCCGATTGACATCAGTTTTTCTTTGGAGAGGTTAGCTAAGATTATATCAGTGTGATTGGGAAATTACATGGGGTTCCGTTGAGTATTGTTTCAGATCGAGATCCGAGGTTTACCTCGAGATTTTGGGAAAGTTTACAAAAGGTGTTGGGTTCTAAATTGAGATTGAGTTTGGCTTATCATCCTTAGACGGATGGACAGACGGAGAGACCGATTCAGTCGTTGGAAGATTTGTTGCGGGCTTGTGTTCTTGAACAAGGTGGTGCTTAGGATAGTTATCTTGCGTTGGTGGAATTCACGTATAATAACAGTTTCCATTCTAGTATTGGAATGGCACCTTTTGAAGCGTTATATGGATGAAGATGTCGAACACCGTTGTGTTGGCACGAATCTGGTGAGAGTTCGGTGGTTGGACCGAAATTGATTCCACAGACTGCAGAAAAGGTGAAACTTATCTGTGAGAAAATGAAGGCTTCTCAGAGTAGGCAAAAGAGTTATCATGATCGAAGGAGGAAAGATCTTGAGTTTCAAGAGGGTGATCATGTATTTTTGAGAGTTACGCCAGTAACGGGTGTTGGTCGTGCATTGAAGTCGAAGAAGCTTACTTCTCGATTTATTGGTCCTTACCAGATATCCCCGAGAGTGGGTGTTGTGGCTTATCGGGTGGCGTTGCCGCCAAATTTGTCGAATTCGCATGATGTGTTCCATGTTTCACAGCTTTGGAAGTATGTTCCAGATCCGTCGCATGTGATTCCGATGGATGAGGTAGAGGTAAAGGAGAACCTTTAGGTTGAAGCATTACCAGTGAGGATTTTGGATCGCGAGTTGAAGCAGTTGAGGGGCAAGGATATTGCACTTGTGAAAGTGGCGTGGGGAGGCGCCGCTGAGGGCAATTTGACTTGGGATTTGAAGACTCGAATGCGGGAGTCATATCCAGAGTTGTTCGTCTTAGGTAATATTTTCGAGGACGAAAATCTCTAAGTGGGGGAGAGTTGTAAGCCCCAGTTTTTGTCAGTTTTATTTAATTGAGTCGTTTTGATTATTTTATTATTATATTATTTTATTTGTGACTTTTATTTGAAAATATATTATTTTTCATCGTGATTATATTTTATTGCGTTTTGGGAGCATTTGCGAGATATTTGAGTGTAGGGGTATTTTGGTCATTTCATTTATTTTCTTATGTTAGAAAACATAAATAGAAAGAAAAAGAGAGAAAAGTAGTAAGGAAAGAAAAAGAAGAGAAGAAAAAGAGAAAGAAGGAAAGAGAAGAGAAATAAGAAAAGAGAGGAAAACTTGTGGATTTAGGAACCTATTCAATCGACTTTTCAAACGCGATTTAATCGGGTAAGGGTGCGAAACTCGATTATACTATGTTTGTGTATGATTATGTATGTTTGTGTGGCAGTTTTATTGGTTTTCAAATATAGGTCAAAATGAGATAAACGAGTAGAAATCAATGTTTTCGCGGGTGGAAATCGGTGTAAATGTGGTAGAATACTAGTTACCATGATTGGGTTATGTTTTGATTGTTATGTGTTGGTTTGGAAGTGTTTTGGTGGGGAAAATATGGTTTTGGGTTATGTAACAGCGCTGTTGGGTTTTGCTGGATTCGCAAGTTCGCACTGCGAATCCCCTAGCGAAGGGGAAAGCAAGCATTCGCTGGCTATTTGCACTGCGAAGGTGAGGGCGAACGTTCGCGTGAGGTTCGCACTGCGAAATTTGTGTTGTTTTGTGTTTTTTTCTTTCTGCCACTGTTCACTGGGAGACTCGCACTGCGAAGGGGGAAGCGAAGATTCGCTGGGAGTTCGCACTGCGAACGTTAGGAATTTTTAGGCTATTCTCCTTTCTGACTTGGTGTGCTGGGACATTCGCACTGCGAATGAGGGAGCGAAGGACTTGGTAGGAGCTTCGCATTGCGAACATGACAGCTTTTCCCAATTTGTTTTCTTTATAACTTTAATCCGTGAGTCGGTTTGAGGCCTGGTTTGGTGCGTTGGAAAGCTTCTGACATGTTTTTTCTTATATTATTGGTTTAGAGACTAGTGGGCGATTTAATCATGTCGGGAATTGGAATGGTGTCGGTTTGTCAATTTGTAACATTGTAAGTGTGTGTAATTAATGTGTATTCTGCAATATGCTATTGATATGAATGTTGTATGACTTGTGTGTTGTTGTATGGTGTAAATGCATGTGTTTAGATGGTGTGATGATGGTTTGTGGCCGTATGGCAAATAAATGCATTGTTTTAGGCTTGAATTGCAAAGCATGATTATTGTTGATTGAGATGGTTTCATATATGTGTGCATTTGAATGTCATGAGTCATTGTATGCCAAGCATCATGATATGCATTCTTGTGATGCCGTGTGCCCTAGTGGGTGTGAGCGACGAAACGGTTCTAGAGGGAATCTGCTATAATATCGTGGGCTTATACAAAGGGGACCTAAAGTGATGATTATAGATGATCGTGCGCCTTATACAAAGAGGACCTAAAGCGATCGGATTGTGCGCCTTATACAAAGATGACCTAAAGCAATCCATAAACATTGTGCGCCTTATACCAAGAGGACCTAAAACGACGGGGAACATCGTTTGCCCGACGGGGAGTTACACTAAGTAACAAGTGATGGTTCCAATAGTTCCTGAGTGAACTAGTGTTGAGATGATGGATGGATGGTACTGCGTATGCATTTCATAGAGTCGTTGTGTCAGTCTCTGTGCATTTGCATAAATCATGAATGGATTGATTTTGTGTGGAATTGTGATTGGAATTGATGAGTTGAGATATATATATATATATATATATATATATATAAATATATATTTGTGTTGGTGATAACTGTATGGTGCATGATTGATATGCATTCGTGATGGATATATGAAATATACATGGTGTTGTTTGGTAAGTGAATTGTGGTGTAAGTTGTGGTGAAAACATTTTATGTGAGTATTTTCGTGTTATTATATAATTGTATGCAATTATATTATGATTGTGTTTCTCACCCTTCCGCTGTTTTAAATGCTCTATGAGGCATTGCAGATTAGATGCTGGAGGTCTTTTTGTGAAGCTTAGGTCTTCATTCTTTTGTCGGTCGGCTCTGATATGTAGCACCGGGTAATCGGGGAGATCGAGTGTGATTATTTTGTATTATGTATATGTATCTTTTGGATTGTGCATATATGATATTGGATATGACAGACAAACTTTTTAGGATATATATATATATATAGATATATATATATGAGTTTCAGTTACAGATTTTTCGCTTTTATTCTGTATCTGAATTGTGGGTGTTAGGAACTAAGTTCCTCTGTTATTTGCTACCTGATTGTTGCATATCTTTATGAGCAGGTTGTTGTATGTTTGTTTTAATTGATGTGACGCTCTCGTCTATGCCGTGAATTTTTAATTATACTCTGATGAGATTTCGAAGATTGTTATCGCTTTATTTGTTGGGGGTATAGATTGAGGGTGTTACAGCATCCTTTCCGAACAGATCCTGTCCGCGAATGGCTTGCAGTTCCTTCTGCATCTCCAGGAACTATTCCTGGAATTCCTTCATTCTGTTGTCCATACTTTCATTTCCACCAGAAGGTATCTGTGGAATCTGTCCTTTCGGGACAGCATGTACCACAGGTGGTGGTATAGTCATTACGGCAGTGACTCTTGGTGCTTCCCGAAGTTCGTAACCTTCAGGCGTTGTTGTCATGCCCCTGGCATCTTCGCTTTCCTGAAGTTTGTAACCATCAGGCCCAGCGGTTCCTGCTACAGTTTCCAGATCTTCAGTGATCGGCGGAATATACCCTTCTGGGATATAGTTGATAAGCATGCCCTAGGGATGATCTTTAGGCATGTTATACCGATGATCAATCTTTTCCACTATAGGCGTTAATGTGATCTCTGAGATCACAGTCCTTTGTATCTGAGCTGCTGCCAGAGCTTGCATGTCACTGTGAAGTTTCCTCAGATCCTCTCTCAGAGCGTCGATTTCTTCTCTCAACTCTCTGTTCTCTTCCTCAAGATTATCCATTTTCTTTTGAATGTTGGCCCGAGTATTGTACGAATGAGACAGTTTGACTCTAGAATCGAGACACAAATGTGAGATTCGTAGAGAAGAAGAATGTGTTATGCGAGAATGATGAATGATATGCAATGATTATATTTAGTTATTTTTTATTTAATTAAAAGAAACTTCAACAATTGGATTGCAAATATCAATAGTGGGGAAACCCCGTTTTATTGAATTCAAAGATTGTGGAAATGGAAATACAGTAATTACAAAGTGTTGTAAAAGGAAATCTAAACTTATGGGTCCCGAGTCCTCTCTGAGGAGAGCTCAGGTGCTGGTTCTGGTACTTTCCTTTTCTTTGACTGGGGCTCTTGGGCCGTTGTCGGGTTGTCATTCCTTTGCCAAGTGAAAGGAGCGAGCAAGTTTCTTCATTCTTCTTGATTTTCTACCGAATGTTGCTTTAAAATCTCGATCAGAGCATCTTTATTTTTTAGCAGTTGCTGTATTTTTTTACACTCCACATTGAGAATACGGTACTTGTTCTTCCAAGATTTCTTATCCTGTTGAACTTTGTTGAGAGTAACCTGAAGTTTTTCCGTATCAGACATGAAATAAAGGATAGAGTCCCTCAACGGAGAACTTCGTGACGAGGGTAAGGCATCCTCAACTTGAGAGCTCTAGTTTGTACCCAGTGGAGATAAGGTTCCACCGAGACACAATCTGGTTTTCCTAGAGACTCTCTTCCTTTCCTGTGAACATGTTTCCAGGCATGCACTATTTCTGTCTTTAGTGCTATGTCGTTTTCTCCTTCCTTGAAGAAAAGACCTTCCAGATGAGCATTACGCGGGACATGCCTCATCGGGTATCCAAATTGACGACGAACTAAAACTGAATGATAATTTATTCCTCCTTTAGTTCCTATGAGGGGTACATTAGGGAAGTTTCCACAACGGTCAATGATTCTGATCTCCTCATGGATTTGGTTGTACCAATCTATGTTAGAGTTGGTAAGGGACATGATTCTTTGCGACCAATGTAAAGTACTCTTATTATCCCAAAATGCGGCAGACTTTGGCAAATGCGAAGTAAACCATTTGTATAGAAGGGGTACATAGCATGTGATCATTCCTCCGCTGTACAAATTCCTTAAGTGTACAGAATGATAGGCATCTGCGAGCAGTGTTGGTACATGGTTTCAAATCAGAAAAATCTTAATGGCATTGATATCAACGAAGTTATCAATGTTAGGAAACGGAAATAACCCATAGGTGAGCAAAACAAAAACGCTCTCGAAAGCAGTCACGTTCCCCATACTAGCAAAGTACAGGGCTTTCTTTATCAAAAACTGGGCTGGCAAACCTTGGATTCCACCCTTAGTGGTCATGTGAGTCCTGACTTCCGACTCGTCCAAATAGATTGCTTTTGCAATGGTTTGATCTTTTGGAATTTCTTCCAGTCCAGAAAAGGGAGCGTGATCAGTGATAGGTAAATTAGTCAGGTGAGAATACTCCTCCATTGTTGGTGCTAGCTGATAATTCGGGAATGTGAAACAATGATAGACCGGATCATAGAACTGGATTAGTGTGGACAGGATTCTTTCAATTACATGGACCCTTAATAGAGACAACAGTCCTCCATATTTAGCTCTAAAAGCCTCAGGGTTGGTGATCATCCTTGCCAACCCTTTTAAATCCTCTAATTTTGGAACCTTGAAGGTGTACTTGTGAGTCTTCCTTCTACCGAAATCCATAACGCGATCTTTCTCTCTGATATTTGCAATCATTGTCTTAGTTTAATTTGAAAAAGAGAGACTAGAAGAGAAAATTATTTTGTTTAATGTTTTTTAATGAAATGAATGCATGAATGCAGCACACAAAAACATAGAAAAAACATGGGGTCAAAGGTTCGGTGTCACGAAGTCATGGCTCTACCCATCCCCAAAGGTTATACTGGTGATTTTTTGTACCTGTCCTCAAAATCATTGACCCCTCTTGGGATAACAACAGCAGGCTGGAATCACCCGAGCGAGCTGATGTATCTTAGAGTAATCTCAAATTAGGGTAGTATCGCGTGACAACTATTTTCGATAGCTTCCGCACTACAAAATAGTAACAAGGTTTCAGTCTACTAAAATCCTCAGCTTCTCAGATAACCCAATCGAATAATCTGCTTTCAACAACTGAAGTCACATAGGCATTGAATCTGCAAAGGGTATCTCCACTGATTCGATGGTCGACCGGGATCTCTTATTTGGGAGTCACTCCCTGTAAGATTACTCGTCTAGTGCCATCACTTATCTTAGGTGTCACTCAAACTTTCCAGATGCGACATCACCCGTAGTCCCATTAGCAGAAAAATAAACACGGATATCAATTAGGAAAAGCGATATATATATATATATTTATCCTAAAACTAACATCCTAGACCTCTTAAGAGCTATAGCCTATGATCCTATACAGTCAATGAGTCCCCAGCAGAGTCGCCATTTTTCTGTTGGAAAATGGGGACGATGCCCCAAGGACAAAAATACAAGGACTCCCCAGCAGAGTCGCCATTTTTCTGTAGCGAGCGATTTTTGTCGGTGACGCGACCACCTTATCGCCGAAGTTTGGGTTTTCCTCCTCGCGGAGAAAGGGTGCTACTTTCTGATTTCTTATTTATCCCATGAAGCTGGACGGGAAAGGGAAGCTATCTAAAACTAACCTTGCACACGAATGTTTAACTGAACAAACGCTTAAAAGAGATTGGGGGATCCGGGGTCAGGTTATACAATGAGTAGTTGTCAATTATCCATCCTTTATGTGGTTATCCACATGATCTTAGCATTAGGTTTCGCTTTGTAATTGATAGTTGAAATTCTGGTATCAGATATGTGATGTTAAGTGTGATGTCACAACATCAATATCTGCAGTATGAACAAGACAATAAAAGTACTGAAAAACACACAAGGATTGTTCACCCAGTTCGGTTCAACAACCTACATCTGGGGGCATACCAAGCCAGGAAGGAAGTCCACTATTAGTAGTATCAAATTACAGACTCAACAAACCAGTTGACAATCTACCTAATTTAATCACTACCCAATGACCCTTCTATCTAAGTCCACCCTAGATAAGAGACTCCATCTCACACCCAATCATCGCAATGATGTCTAGCAGTCAACATCTCAGTCACTGCATCAACAACTTGATTACCAACAAGTCTTCAATCACAGACAAGACACACATTGGAGTTGCTTCAAAGTTTCCTCCAAGAATAATACAAAACTCATTACCTACAGGTTTCTAAGTAAGAACACAGGGACCATCTCACAACCCGAGTGGTTCACTTCGACAAAGCCCTAATGTTCTACATCTTGGACCTGTGCATATTCTAGATTACAAACATTCTATTTATAACTTTTTCCCAACTGGATTAGGGCCTTCAAATCACAACAAATCTTCTGCACCAAATCTGCAAAAGATTCTGCTCCTCAATAGATCTTCAATTAAATCTTCATAATTAACTCTGATTATTCTCCATATCTTGTTGCATTAAATTAGCAACAGAATACATCTAACCCATGATATTCGCCTACAATCTCTGATTCTCTTCAGCAGAATATCTCATTAACACGCTCAGCCCTAAAAACATCACAACCTGATGTTTTAATGTTCTGGTATAGTGATGTCAAGACATCGCATGTGACATCACTCTTCAGCACTTTAACTCCTTAACAACTTTCCCAAAACCAGATTGTTAACCAAACATAACAATAACGTTAGCATCTCATGTTGAGACATCAACCATGACATTAACATTGTTTTACCAAAATTCCAACCAATTACAAGCACTAACAATCTCCCCCTTTGGCTAATTTTGGCTAAAACAAATTAACATTACAACTCAGATTACAGCAGCAATTACAACCCTATACTACTGTTAGTAGTCATCAGCAATTACTGAACCTAACCGTAACGCACAGTTATGGAGAGTCATCTTCTTGGGGAATTTTGAATAATGTTTGGACATCATGCTTGACATAACTTCACCACAGCACATCAACTTCAGGCAGCACATTAGGACCTAAGAAGTAGACAGTCCTGAAGTCATTTGGTGCACATGAGGAAGAAGATATCTGACACTCCCCCTCAATACAACACATTTCTTTTTCCTTCCAAGACATACCCAGAACAAATGTAGAAGACTGCTCCAGAAAAGAAATGTTTGTCTATACCTAAAAGACCAATGGTGGCATAAGAGAATTCTGCACACCTTCTTTGATCAGACCCCTTGGTCAATCTGTGGCATAACATGAAACTTTACGAAGTGTCATTCTGCCAACCCAGGTAACTCAGAACACAAGTCACAACTGTGTTCATAACTCAGGACACAAGTCACAAAGACTCAACACCAACTTAAGGATAGGACATCCTCTTTGACAACTCTGAACCACATCTGGAACTGTAGACTCCAGACATAGCATTTGCACAAACCATTTAGCAAAACCCTTTCCTTTCTCCCCCTTTTTAGCCACAAATTGGCAAAGAAAGCCCTCACAGAACCAGACCCAAGTGGTGCTCACCCAAAAACAAACAAACACCATAAGACTTATGAAACAAGAACACTCACTAGCTGAAGGAGCAAAGAATAACCTCTATAAATAGCTGACCAGTTACTTAGGAATTAACGAGCTTTGAATAGTCAAAGTTCTTGGTCACAGAAACGCTATTTTAGGAACTAAAAACTCCATCCAAATTCAATGTCTACCATCCAAAACAGTCTTGACCGCCTTTATTGCCTCTAAATTGATTCTTACCATAAATTGTGCCAAATCAGTTCCATACATAGTCGAAGACACGTGTTTCACCTTATCCTTCCACCGTCCAGAATAATTCCTTGTTTGGCTCAAGAAAAGCATGTCCTGTACCATGTTCTGACATCTATCAGACAATGTCTGCTTGCCCACAACATTATCAACCCAAGACTCCATAGAAGATTGTACATCCCAAACCAATAAAATTGTCTTCAAACTTATCCTCAGAAGTATGTGCACACATGATTCACATGGCTAGACCCAATTGTCCTAACCCCCCAATGCCAACCAACAACCTAATGTCATAACATGTTATCTGACATTATATCCTCATAAGATTCAACCAATCTTCACAATCTTGATCAGCATGCAATTTTCACAATATATGTACCTTTGCTGCAGAATCCATAGACAAGTACTCCCCATGTCATGGTTAATCAATGCTCTAGATGGAGATTAACATTTGATCACCAGATCTTCACACACTTTACTCTCATTTCTAGAGAACACATCCAAGTATCCTGACTGGTTTGACACTGCTCACAAACTCCACGAATTCTCAGCTTACTTAAAAGCTTTACTGAGATCCACTCTCTTCAAGAGATACTTGCAACAGAAGAAAGAACAACCAAAAAAACTTTCTGATCAGATCACAACATATGACACAATTCCTCTGCCATTACATTCACTATTAGTTGTTGATACTAGTGAGGTCTTCCAAATTAGTAGACATGCTTTGCCAGAACATACTACTCAAACCAAGTCCATATTCTAATCCACACAGTTAGAAACACCTCTTCTGATAATAATGCTTGAGCATTCATTAGGCTATATAATAGTCACCATCCCCCTTCAAACAAACTATTAGATAAGGATCAAAGTCACATAGATCCCCCAACTCTCCAAAGGCAGTCATTCCCTATCATACTCTTCATCTTCAGACTTCCAATCAATCAATACCTGATCTACTTCAGTCTTTCCTACATTCTCCATCCAAGGCAGACCTTCTACTTCATCATTCTCCCGTATAACTATGTAGACGTTCCTTAGGCATAATGTAGGCTCCACACTTCAGAACCAGAACAAAATCATCCTTCACCAGGGATATTCAACCAGATTATGTCCCAACAAAAGTTAGAACATTTTCCACACACCAAGACATCATCACCATGATTCTTGATAAGCTCCACCAACTGGACTTACTATTGCATAGTAATCCAAAGAACTCTCATTCACCTTCAAGAAGAATAATCTCCTTGAGTCTTCAACTCATCACCCTTTTGCCCAAGAGTAACTTGTTCCAAGACAATCCTCAATAATAACCAGCTGCCACACTCTGATTATCTTGATTCTTCGAATCCACTTCTGAGATCAACCAAATGCCAGAGTTTGATCACCTCATTCATGAATCCTCACATGAAAACAAGCAAAAGCCACATTTTGACCTTTTTCACGTTTGTCAGAACTCTCACAAAGATATCTTGATCCACCAAGGAAACTTGATCTTCAAGTCACATGTTCCACACACTTAGACTCCCTAAGCCATGGTCATGTAACATCTTATCCTTCTTGCAGCTCCCGCAAACTGCCATGAGAACGATCTTTTTGAAGCATCCTATTGTTCATTCCTGTAGATCACCCTATCATTAGCTGATGTGCCACATCACCAGCTGAGACTCCTGATGTTAAGCTAGATGTCAGAACATTATGTCATCCAACTGTTGAATTCAGCTCTACCTTCTGCCACTCCGAAGAACCTCCTCCCTTAGCAAAGAACTGAAATGATGTTTCAACATCAGTTCCGACATCAGTCTAAATCACATTAAACATCTCCTATGGATTTGGAGAATACAACCATATTAATCCACACATATCTCTTACAAGGAACACACAAGAACATATCAACATCTGATCAACTTCCAAAATCAGACCAACTAAACTGCAGTAACTTGCATAACACACTCTTCCAGAAGCTTCTTCTTATAAGCACAAGGTTCAGACCTCTTGTCTAACTTCTGCATAAACATACCATAGACCACAGGCTGATTTACACTGCTACTGCACATAAAATCTTGGATGCATTTTCCCTATAAAATTGTCCTCAGACATTTTAGTTTAAACAAGGACCATTTCCTTCTCTTCTGCTATCAAGATAACTACCTTTTCTTCAACCAGCTCCAACTGAAATGCTATGACATTATGAACATCATCTCACAAATTGTTCAACTTCATAGCTTTAGTGATCCTTCAAAACAGCTACAATCTAATAGGTCTTTGACTTAGCATTTAGTATAAACTGCTAATGTGTAGCACGATGTCGAGACATTGACATATTAAGGTCAGCTTCTTTCTTGATGAGACTTCCTTCAGTTCATGATTTTGAAAATCAGAAACATGTATCTTCATAAGAGAATTCATCTTCAGATATACCAGAACTATATTTGACATCATAACCAGGAAGATCCTCCAAATTAGGTCACCACAACTAAGCTTAAGAGATAACTTATCAAGATCTTCACTCCTGTATGAAAGATTTGACAGTGATACTCTTTTGCTTTGGCTCCACCCTCTTCTTTCACCATCAAGAAACTTGATCAATGTTCTGCACAGATTAGTCTTCAATGCCTGATTTGAAATATATTCTTCTCCAAACTGAAACTTCCATGTCATACAGTCTTTAATAAGATCCATTCAACTTTTGATCACTTCTTACCCAAAACAAGGATATGAGATAATCCTCAAGTATCTTTGGCATCTCTAACCAAACGGTTGAAGCTGTCTTGCATAAACTACAACATCATAGAATATCCTGCTGAGGAGACCAAACCCTAATGTCTTTCCAAGAGAATACCTTCCTAGAATCTCACCACTAGAGATACAAGACACAACCAGGGTTACATCAGATACCATGCAGCGGAACACACAACAGCTCCTCAACAACCTTCAGGCACTACTCAATAATCCTTGCCCACCATCACCATAAACCAAGTGCTAACAAATGAAACTCACAACAGCAGTTCTCCTGATAAGAACAGACAGGTCCAATACATACCCTGTCATGAATAGTCCATCCTTCACTTCAAGGGATCATACAAACAACTATATGAACTGACCAAGTCCATAACTCAGCAAAACTATCTTCCTTGCTCATGAACCAGAAAGTATCTTCCCTAGATCTCATCCAGAAATAAACAGGATGCCTGCTCTGATACCAATTGAAATTCTGGTATCAGATATGTGATGTTAAGTGTGATGTCACAACATCAATATCTGCAGTATGAACAAGACAATAAAAGTACTGAAAAACACACAAGGATTGTTCACCCAGTTCGGTTCAACAACCTACATCTGGGGGCATACCAAGCCAGGAAGGAAGTCCACTATTAGTAGTATCAAATTACAGACTCAACAAACCAGTTGACAATCTACCTAATTTAATCACTACCCAATGCCCCTTCTATCCAAATCCACCCTAGATAAGAGACTCCATCTCACTCCCAATCATCGCAATGATGTCTAGCAGTTAACATCTTAGTCACTGCATCAACAACTTGATTACCAACAAGTCTTCAAACACAGACAAGACACACATTGGAGTTGCTTCAAAGCTTCCTCCAAGAACAATACAAAACTCATTACCTACAGGTTTCTGAGTAAGAACACAGTGACCATCTCACAACCCGAGTGGTTCACTTCGACAAAGCCCTAATGATCTACATCTTGGACCCGTGCATATTCTAGATTACAAACATTCTATTTATAACTTTTTCCCAACTGGATTTGGGCCTTCAAATCACAACAAATCTTCTGCACCAAATCTGCAAAAGATTCTGCTCATCAATAGATCTTCAATTAAATCTTCATAATTAACTCTGATTATTCTCTATATCTTGTTGCATTAAATTAGCAACAAAATACATCTAACCCATGATATTCGCCTGCAATCTCTGATTCTCTTTAGCATAATATCTCATTAACACGCGCCGCCCTAAAAACATCAAAACCTGATGTTTTAATGTTCTGGTATAGTGCTGTCAAGACATCGCATGTGACATCACGCTTCAGCACTTTAACTCCTTAACAACTTTCCCAAAACCAGAATGTTAACCAAACATAACAATAATGTTAGCAGCTCATGTTGAGACATCAACCATGACATTAACATTGTTTTACCAAAATTCCAGCCAATTACAAGCACTAACAATAGTGTTTATCTGTTAATGGGTAGGGAAAATTTCTTGGGAAAGTATGACTGGGAGAGTGGGTTTTTGTTGAGGTTCGAGTTTTTCCCGATGTTTTTGGTAAGGTGCTAGACCTAAGTTTTGATTGATGTATGAAGGTGCTGGACCTAGAGTTTTTGATTAGTATGCTCGCTAAGATTTCACAATCTTATGCCTACGTATTCCCATTTAAACGAAACAGGGAAATCAAAGCAATCGTAGTTCCTCCTATTCTTAGGGAGGAAAGAGATGTTTTGGTGTCTTGTTCAAAGCCCAAGATTGAAGCTAAAAGGGTTGAGTATTTTGTGTGCCTTGATCGAAGCCCAAGGTTGAAGCTAAAAGGTTGATTGACTCCACTGGGGAAGTCCTTATACAAGGCCTAAGAGGAGGCTGAGAATGACAGACTCAACAAGAGAGTGTATATATGTATCTTGTACAAAGCCCAAGATTAAGGAAAAAAAGAGACTGACTCTTTGGGGATATCATTATACAAAGCCTAAGAGGAGGCTAAAATATGACTTTTATGGTGAAAACGTTCTTTCTGTCTTGTACAAAGCCTAAGATTTGAGGCTAAAAGAGATTTTGACTCCGCCGAGGAGTTTTGATGTGTCTTGTACAAAGCCCAAGATAGAGGCTGAAATGGGAAATTTAATTGACTATGGTGAGGATATTTTAAGTGTCTTGTACAAAGCCCAAGACGGAGGCTAAACGGATTTGACTCTACAAGAAAGTGTTATCTATCTCGTACAAAGCCCAAGATGGAGGCGGAAAAGAGTTTGACTCTGCTTGGGAGTTTATTCCTCAAAGTCTAATGAAGGCTCGGAGGAATTGACTTCGCTGGGGAAAATGTTTGTCCCAAGCTTATGAAGGTTTATATCTTGTACAAAGCCCAAGATAGAGGCTAAAAGGGTTTAACTCAACAAGAGAGTGCTTTTATCTGTCCTAGACAAAGCCCAGGAGTCTGGCTGAACAAGTTGGAAAAAGCCTAAGAGTAGGCTAACTTTGCTAGGGGGAATCATTATACAAAGCCTAAGAGGAGACTATTGACCCAACAAGAGGGTTTTTTTTATTTGTCTCGTACAAATCCCGAGATAGAGGCTAAAGGGGCTGACTCAACAAGAGAGTACCTGACTCAACGAGAGAGTCTGAAAAGTGATTGACTCAATAAGAGAGTCTGAAAAGGTTATTGACTCAACAAGAGAGTCTTGAGAGTTGATCGAATCAACAAGAGAGTCTGAAAAGATTAGCTCCGCTGGGGAGAATCATTGTATAAAGCCTAAGAGGAGGCTGACTTCGCTGAGGAAGGATCATTATACAAAGCCTAAGAGGATGCTAAACTTCTGCAGGGTATTATTGAGATCCCGAGGCAGGTCCAAATGGGGAATCAACTCGTGTAGGGGAATGCTGAAGAGTTGATAGATCAGAAACCTCGAGGCTCTGATAGTGTTAGGATGACTTCCCCCTGGTTGGGGAATTCTGGGAGAGATACGGGGCTTTAGAACCCACAAGTTTTAACTCTGCTGGAGATTAATCCAAAATCCAGGGTTTCTCCTATACTTTGTAGGGAACTTGAGAATATCTTTGAGACTCAAGGGTATTTAGACTGTCCGAGTCTGTGGAAGAGTCTTATCTTTTGTATGATGCCCAAGAGGAGGCCGACTCTTTTAAGGGATGAGTATCAACCCTAAAATTGGTTTGAGGATTTTGACTCCTTTTTTTAGAAAGACAGCTCTAACAAAGGATGACTAAGTTCCATCCTATACCTTTAAGAGGTCGTCAGGGTCCTTGGATTAAGCCCAAGAAAAGGCATGAGAACTTCTAAGAAGCCGGAGGGTACTTGTACAAAGCCCAAGAGGAGGCAAGGATGCTTTTAGGAAGCCTGTGGGACTCAAACCGAGAAAAGTTCAAGAAATGATATTCACCGAGAATAGATCATTTAGTGAAAGTTTGAAGTTTTAAGAAACTCACGAGATACTATTCACCGAGAATAGATCAACTCCGGGGAGTAGAATTTCTTTGACAATTTATAGGGGTGACAGTCTGAGAAAAGGTTCACGAAGAATACTGCCTTTCTCTTTGTTCCATATTGTTTAAGCCCAAGAGGAGGCAAGACTGTATCTGGTAATCCTATGGGGATCTAGTTTTGACTGTATTTAAGAGTGACCAACAGGGGCTTTACCTAGTTCTAGACCTAGTTGCCGGGGAAAACTCTAAATAACTATACTAGTATATATACAATTGATATATGAGAAGTATGTAAAAGGATATGAAAGAAGACTGACCATGTGCAGCTTCCCACAATACAGTAATATATGTATATATATATATATATATATGACATGTATTTAAAAGAATGAAAGAAGACTAACCATGCGCAGCTTCCCCCAATACAGTAATATATATTAAAGCGGGTAAATGAAAGCAGATAAAACTTACAGGTGCATGAGCTTCCATGCTGTTTTGTTAGTTGCTCAAAGAAATTAAAGAAAGTTTTGATAACAACTGTATATTTGAATCTAAATCAATAGAGGAATCGTTTTGATAAGATTGTACTGGGACTTATACAATGTCTGAGGCCCAAAATAGGTCTTCTGTACAAAGGTATAGGTCTTACAACTCAAGGAGTGGCCCATGGATTATTTAAAGAAAAGACATGAGACATACAACACGAGGGTAGGCCCAGGTGATTTGTTTTAAAATGGCGATCGCGCCGAGGTTTTTGAAAACACAGTGGGTCTTATACAATGAATGAGGCCCAAATTATTTTGGTATTCAAGAGGGGTTGGGTTTTATACTCTATTAGAGGCTTAAAGAGTTTGAAAATGAATAAAGATGGGACTTATAGCTCATGGTGAAGCCCAGATGATTTTGAAAAGGGGGCGATCCCGCCGTTGTTTTGAAAATGTACAGAGGGACTTATACAATATGTGAGGGCCAAAAAATTGTTTTACTTATAAGGGGATGGGACTTACACTCTATTAGAGGCCCACGAGTGTTTGAAAAAGTTGGATGAGGGTTGAATTAATAAAAACCCTAATTTTGTTTAAAATGGAATTAATTTTGTTAAAAAATTAATAAAAATTATTGAAAACATGTGAAAAATGAGTGGTGATCTTGGATCAATGTTTCAAAAATCATGTTTTTTTCCACAAAATGATTGGAAACCATTTAAGTTTGGAAAATCAAGAAGGAAAAAATATTTTAAATGTTAAAAAATAAATAAAAATTAATTCTTTGAAAAAATATCAAGTATGTGAAATAAATAATATTTTTTGGCAATTTTTGTAAAATAAAATATTTTAACATTTTTGTGAATTATTAAAAAAAGAATCAACTCAAAATCATTAAAATTCAGAGAGAAATTAATTTTTGAATCAATTAAACAAAATCACAAAAATTCAAATATTCAAATATTTGAAAAAGGGCGCCAAAAACACCTTGGTCTTGCCCGCGTGCTCTGTTCTTGGCTGATTTGCGTTTTATCATCAATCTCACTGAATACTTGATGAAATCACACAATCCACATATCAATCTGCTCGTTTTCAACTCAAGATCATGTCTATGGTCTTTAATTTCATTTATTTTAAGCATGCAATAAGAAATCAAGACAAAACCTCAAGAACCCTAAATTATGCATGAAGGCTAAAAAATTTGATACACGATTCAAACAAAGCAAATAATTGAGGGGAAACATTCCATACATGATTATGAACATATGGCAAAATTATTGTGCGAGGAAATATGCATGAATCATGAGATGACCAAGTTGAGGCTTACTTGAAGGTCGTGGCAGCAAGAGCAATTTGATTTTTGAGTTGGAGGTGTTACAAATGAGTTATGATGATCTGAACAGCTTCCCTACACCATATGGAGTATGTTTGAATGATTGGACCTGTTTGGAGATGGCTGGATCACTTCATGGTGTGTTGACTGATTATAGACTCCAAGTGGATTTTGAGGTCTATGATTTTGGTGTTCCAGATGGCTAGAAGTGGTTTGACCAGCTCAGGTATGATTTATATGAGGTGTTAGAGCAATTGGTTTGAGTGGAATTGCTCTCTACTGAAAAATTCGATAGTGACTTGCTAAGAAAAGCATTTTTGAGAGTGAGAGAATGATTTTGAGAAAGGCAAGTGTTATAGGCCTTTGGTGTACTCAAACTGATCACAATTGATGTCTATTTATAGTAGAGCAAGTTTGTTTTGCAAGGAATAGGGAATGGCAACTGCAGCAGGCCTTTGGCCAATTGGATCATTTTGGAATCTCAAGTCTCCTCTAGCCATGGACTTGAGATTAGAGCACATGCCTATGGTTCTCTGATTCAAGGATAAGGTATGAGTGAAGTGTTCATCTTTACTCTGATACATGCCACCTCTAAGCATCTATTGAATGCTCCAAAACAAAATTGGAGTCTTGAAGCATCTTTAGCTTTTTAGGTTTGGCATACTACTTATAGTTCCAAAGACTTGGGAGGCTTATGGATCAATGTTTGTTCCTCCTTGGTCTCCCCCTGAGGTGTGCATATGGATAAACTTGTTTGTCATTTGCACAAATTGATCAAATCGAGCCATAATGCACAAATCTGCCTTGTCATGACAGTTGCAGCAAGGCATGTTGCAGCTGTCATAACTCTTAGCTCAGATGGAATTTGATGGAGTTCTTGGACATTTTGGAAAGCTGATATATCCTATTTCAACATGATATCCAACTTTGGTTTTGATCCAACCTGAATTACAATGAAAAATGCCTCTACTTTTGAGAAAAAATAAGGTAGATTCTGACTTAGTGAAAATTTACTAAGTGTTGGAAAAGTGTCACTTTTGTGTTTTCAACCATTTTGATCACTCCATAACTTAAAATCCATGAGGAATTGAAATGAGCTGTAGTTGACACTTTTAAAGTATGCCATGAGAGCTACAAATCTAGCTTTGGACCATCCAAAATGGTTGCTTAGATCTCAAGTTATGATCCTTGGAAGTTGGTACCCTAGCCACTTTGTTCTATCACTTAGAAAAATTCTAAGTTTTTTTATGGTTACCCCTTTTACAAGTTAACTCATTTTCTTTTGTATTTCTTGATGAATGATGATTCCAATCACACATTAACATCATTTTAGGTTTAAGGAACCTTGGTTGACCAAAAAATCAAAAAGTCAAACTTTGACTTTTTGTACAGTTGACTTTTTCATTAGATAAAATTCAAACTGTGCGATCCTCTATGAAATTAAGTCCTTGACCTAAATCAAACTTAATGGATGGATTCCATAGGTGTTATAGGGTGTGTTGATTTATGTCCCAAAGTTTCGGAGCATACTTGGTCAAAAGTCAAAGGTACAACTGACTTTTCCCGCGAAACCCTAATTGTGGTCCAGATGAAATTGAAACTTGTGAATCAAGCTTCTTGGATCAAACCATTGTTGAAAATGGATCAATGTAGTGTATTGGAGACCCTCAAATCATGTCTTGAGGTCTTGGCTCATGTTTTGTCCCAAAAGTCAACTTAGGGGTGAATAAGGTCAAGAAACCCTAATTCCTGATTTTTGGTGAATGCATCCCCTGAGGCTAAATTGACTTGATGATTGGGTCCATGAGGTCCCTTGGAGTATATTGGGTTATGCTTTGAAGCAGTGGCTCATGCCCAGATGAAAATTTCCATCTGGAGGCCTCAGTCGACCAAAACCCGAATTTGGTGACACTGGTGATCTTGAGGCTTAATCTACTTGGAATGCTGCAACTTTGTGCTTGATCCTTGATGTGGGAGTCCTCTTGATCCATTGTGGGTGTTTGAGAGGTCAGAAAAGTTGAATATCATGTCCTTTCTTGATTGATCCTTTGTCTAAGGGCTTTGAGAGGGCTTGAAACCCTAAGTTTGATTGTAGTGAATGCTCACCCACCTTTGGGGAGACTAATGAGGTATGATGGTTCATCTATATTGTGATGATGATTTGCACAATGATGGGGAATCTTAGTGGTCAAAATTTGGGGTATGACAACTGGACCTAAATTTTTTAATGGTGTGCTCGCTAAGATTTCACAATCTTATGCCTATGTATTCCCGTAAAGATATCTGGGAAATCAGAGCAATCGTAGTTCCTCCTATTCTATGGGAGGAAAGAGGTTTGGTGTCTTGTTCAAAGCCCAAGATTGAAGCTATTTGAGTGTTTATGTCTTCTTCAAAGCCCAAGATTGAAGCTAAAAGGGTGACTGAGAGAGAATTTGTAATCTCTAAAGGGAGAATATCTCACATATTCATCACAAAAGTTGAGTAATTGATTATAAGGGAAATTACTTTAACTGGGATATGTGAATCCAACAATGCCATAATTTCCTTTATAAGGGTGATGTCATGAAGGAAGAAACTTTAACTCAGTATTGAGCAATGCCGTTTTTCCTTATGAATATTTCATACTAAGAGAGGGACATTGGCTTGGATGTTAAGGATCCAGAGGCTTGCCTCTTACAGCAGTTATATGAAAGATGATTTTTGACCAGGATAAGAGAAGGACTCCAGCTTGGATTTTGAATCAACAAGTATGCCACTTACAACAATTATCTCAGAAAAAGATTTTGTTTGTTTGTTTTGAGATGTGATATATAGAGGATTTATTTTCCTGCAGAGTGGACTCATGGTCTCATCTGAGGGGATGTTGATTTTTGTGTGCCGTGATCAAAGCCCAAGGTTAAAGCTAAAAGGTTGACTCTACTAGGAGAGTTTTATGTCTATCTTGTACAAAGCCCAAAATTGAGGCTGAAGGAAGCTGACTCCACTAGGGAGTATTTTATCTGTCTTGTACAAAGCCCAAGATTGAGGCTGACTGACTCCAATGGGGGGAGAGTTCTTATATAAAGCCTAAGAGGAGGCTATCTCTTGCTGAGGATTATTGAGAATCCAGAAACAGATCCAGATTGTGTTGGGGAATCCAAAGGCTTTACACTTTCTGGGAATCAGAGAAGAGTTGGAGTATCATATGCCATGAGGCTCTGATACTGTTGGGGATTTATTGATGGTAAATTGACCCTGTCTGGGGATTTTTAAGGTGAAGCTTAAAGATTGAGTTTAAAAACCTATGGAGGTTTTAACTCTGCTGAAGATTAGCATAATGATGAAATGATTAGGGTTTTTCCTGAGCTTTTAGGAAACTTGAGGGTTTCTGTGAGATCCAAGAGGAGATGAGACTTTCCAAGTCTACTTGAATGAAGAGGTTGACTCTTAGCTGGAGAATGATCTTTGTATGATGCCCAAGAGGAGGCTGAGACTGTCCAAGTCTGCTTGTATGAAGCCCAAGAGGAGGCTGTGGGTTTAAGGGATGAAGATCAACCCTAAAATGGTTTGATGTTTGGTAATCTGACTCTCCTGAGGATTGAACTAGCAAAGATAACTAATTTATGTCCTATACCTGTAGGAGGCCTTTGGGTCCTTGTACTAAGCCCAAGAGGAGGCTGAAGAACTTCTAAGAAGCCTGAGGGTCCTTGTACTAAGCCCAAGAGGAGGCTGGGGATGCTTTTAGGAAGCCTGTGGGTCTAAACCAAAGAAAAGTCTAAGAAAGGTTTCACCGGGAATTAATCATTTCTTTGTTGAACAGTTCTAGGGTTTGAAGAAATTCAAAAGAGGTTTCACCGGGAATTAATCCTCTCTGGGGAAATGAATTTCTTGTACACAATATAATTCTAAGTTTGACAGTCTTGAGAAAATTTTCACTGGGAATAATGCCTTTCTTGGTTCCATATTGTATAAGCGCAAGAGGAGGCAAGACTGTATAGGGAATTTCCCATGGGGGAACTAGTTTTGACTATGTTGAAAGTAACCTCTGGTTTGTTCTAAACCTAGACCTAACTGCTGGGGAAAACTCTAAGCAAATATGTATATATATATATATATATATATATATATATATATATATATATAAGTAATGAAACATATATGGGGACTTACCTTCTGAGAAGAAGCCCAAGCATATTGTGATCTATAGTATTGACTACAACTGTATCCCCTCTTTTAGGGTTTCAAGAAATTGAAGAAAGTTTTGAAAACACATTGAATTTGAATTTCAATTAAAAGAAAGTTGTTAAAAAAGATTTGTTTGGGGCTTATAGCTCAAGGAGAGGCCCATATGACTTATTTGATAACATTGATCGCAGTGCAATACCGAAAGACGTTGTGGGACTTATACTACAACAGAGGCCCAAAAATTGTTTTTGTACAAAAGGAGTTGGGTCTTACACTCTAATAGAGGTCCAAAAGTGTTTGTGAAAAGGGAAAATGGGGCTTATACTCAAGGAGAGGCCTAAAAGTTTTATTTGAAAAGGTGACGATATCGCATCGTGATTTTGAAAACCACAGAGGGACTTATACAATAACTGAGGCCCAAAATATTTTGTATTTACAAAGGGGATGGGTCTTACACTCTTTTAGAGGCCCAAAAATGTTTGAAAAGAAGAAATATGGGGCTTACAACTCAAGGAGAGGCCCATATGATAATTGTCTTGAAAATGGCAATCGCGTTGACATTTTTAAATTCATATCGTGACTTATACAATGATTGAGGCCCAAAATCAATTATTTACAAAGGGATGGGACTTAAACTCTACAAAGAGGCCCAAAAATGTTTGAAAAGAAGTTTGAAAAATTAAAATTAAGAAAACCCCTAATTTTAATTAAAAATATAATTTTTCAAAGGAAATTAAATATAAAATCTTAAATATATTTAAAAATAAGTGGTAAGCTTTGAAAAATATTTTGAAAAATCATGTTTAATTACATGAAAGCTTGAAATCCAATTGGTTTTGAAAATTCATGGTGAGAATTTCATTTAAAAAATGTTAAAAAAACAATAAAAATGAAATTATTTACAAAAATTCAAGATATATTAAATAAATAATATAAATTTAATTTTTTTGTAGAATAAAATAATTTAACATTTTTGTGACTTTCAAAAAAAAAAAAAAGAACCAATTAAAAATGATAAAAAATGAGAGAGAAAATAATTTTTGAAATCATTTAATAAAAATATCAAATATTCAAAAATTCAAATATTTGAAAATGGCGCCAAGGCCATCTTCTTCTTTCTCACGACTACCCGTCATGGTCGTTTTGCAAAACCTCTCATATCTCTCTAATTACTCAATGAAAATGACTTTTGTAAACATGAAAGTTGTGTGTTTTTGAACAAGGATTTCAGTCATATAAATTAATTGCATTTATATTAAGTGTGGAGTGAGAAATTAAGTGATGAACTCAAGAACCCTAATTTCTGCAAGAACACTATGAAATCTTATACACGAAAGCTACAAAGCAATTGATTGAGGGGAATCACTCTATATAAGTGCAGAAACATGTTTGTAACTTGAAAACACATTTAAGATGCATGGATTATAGAGTTTGAGATTGTCAGGCTTACCTATTGCAAGAAAAATTTGAATTCTATGTTGGAGGTGTGTCACAGATGTTGTGTAATGATCTGGACAACTTCAATGGACCTAATACAAGGTGTTCAGAAGCTTGGAATAGATTGAATCAGCTTGGAACTTTTTGTGGCACCTCAACTGCAAATAGGCCAAAAATCTTGAGCAAATGGGGGTGACTTTGTGATTCTGATGTTCCAAGTGTGTTTTAAGGTTATGGATCACTCATATATGATATATGTGAGGTGTTTACATGATTGGTTTTGATTGAATTGCTCTCAAATTGAAAATTCGATAGTGACTTGAAAGAGAAGCAAAATCTGGTTTTTTGAGAGTGATTGCAAGGAAAACATGAATTCAAATGTTTTGGGGTGGTTTGATCAGTCACACATGATCTCTATTTATAGTAGAGGAAGTTTGTTTTGGAAGCAATAGTGTTTGGTGGCGGATCATGGCAGTAGCTTGTAGCCATTGACTTGGATAATCCAAAAGTGCCAAGTCAACTCTTCTTATCTTGACTCCATTAATCTTTGCAGGTTTGAATGCTCAGAGTTTGGACTGAAATCTTGACTAGTTTGGAGTGTTGTGATCTGGTTCATGACACCTCAATGCATTGCATTTATGTTACCTTGCCAAATTTGATCATGAACCAAGTGACTCATAAGATATTTTGTGTTTTTGGAAGATGACAAAGTTGTCAAAATGACAATATTTGAAGGGCAAAATCGTGTGGCACAAGTTTAGTTTTCATGCTGTCTTGAAAAATCAGGTTTTTTGGCCATGTTTCAAGGCTTGTAAGTCCCTACTCAAGTTGAGTTAGGATGAGTTCTTGTACTTTTTGGAATGCCCTAATAACATACGTCAACTTTGATGTCCAACTTTGGTCTTGAATCAACTTGGATCATAATGAAAAATGGCCTTAAAGTTGGTAAAAATTCAAGACAGATTCTGTTCAAAATTTTCACTATGTGTTGGAAAAAGTGTCAATTTTCATGTTTTTGTGATTTTGATCAATCTATAACTCAAAATCCATGAGGATTTAGAATCTGATGTAGTTGACAATTTTGAAGTATGTAATGAGAGCTTTCATTTGAGCTTTGGCTGAAAGAAAAAGGCTTTGTGGTTTAGAAGTTATGGCCTTGCAAAGTTGTTACCAAATCACTTTTCTTCCATAACTTAGAAAATTTTAAGTTTCTTAAGGTTGCCCTTTTTGCAAGTAACCTCACTTTTCTTGATTTTTCTTGATGGATGATGATCCAAACCATGAATTATCATTGTTTTTTACTTAGGGAAGCCTTGTTTGTCAAGAAGTTCAAAAAGTCAAACCTGGTTTTTGGTACAGTTGACTTTTTGTCAGATGAATTCCAAACTGTGTGATCCTCTATGAAATCAAGTCCTTGACCTAATTCAAACCTAATGGATGGATTCAATTGGTGTTGTAGAGGGTCTTGAATCATGCCCCAAGGTTTGGGGATCATGTCTTGGCCAAAAGTCAAAGATATAGTTGATTTTTCATTAGGAAACACTAATTGGCCCAGACGAATTTGAATCCTTGCACTGCTTATGAACCAAGTTCTTTGAATCAATCCAATCTTGTAAATGGATCAATATGATGTATTGGAGGTCTTCAAAACACTTCTTGAGGTCTTGGCTCATGTCTTGCTCCAAAAGTCAACTTAGGGGTGAATTAGGTCAAGAAACCCTAATTCCTGATTTTTGATGAATGCATCCCCTGAGGCTATTTTGACTTAATGATTGGACTTATAAGGTCCCTTTGAACTTCTTGAATCATGTTTTGAAGTATTGGCCCATGCCTAGATGAAAACTTTCATCTGGAGGCCTTAGTCGACCAAAACCCTAATTTAGTGACACTGGCGATCTTGAGGCTTGATCCACTTGGAATGTTGCAACCTTGTGCTTGATTCTTGATGTGGGAGACCTATTGATCCTTTATGGGTGTTTGAGAGACTTGGCAAGTTGAGGATCATGTCCATTCTTGATTGATCCTTTGTCTGAGTGCTCTGAGAAGGCTCAAAACCCTAATTCTTGGTTGTAGTGAATGTTCAACAATCCTTGACAAGATTCTTGAGGTATGATGGTACATCCATATTGTGGTGATGGTTTGCACAATGACGGAAAATCTTGTGGTCAAAATTTGGGGTATGACAGATGCCCCTATTTAATCTTCTTGGACCCGAAGGTGTGAATGGCGAAGATATTCGGACATTCAGGGTACAAGAGGATTAAATATCGGAATACCCAAAATTTTGATTGTGGTTGTGAATGGTAGTTGATTTTCTCGTCCATCTTCTTTTGCTAAGTAGCGATACTTAGAAAAGGGTGAAACTTTCCCTCGATCCTGGTCTTCAGCCACGTAACTGGTCTTAGTTTCTTAAAGAAATAAACTTCCCCTCGATCCTGGTCTTCAGCCATGGAACTGGTCTCAGTTTTCTTCTCTAAATAAACTTCCCCTCGATCTTAGTCTTCATCCTTGGAACTGGTCTTAGTTTCTTCTTTTCGAGTTCCTTCTTCGACAAGGAACACTATTTGTAGTGCTCTTCATCGAACTCCTCGCCGAGTTTTTACTAGGGAGATGCCATTTGATGGAGAAAGATTTGATGTCTGACTTGCTGGGGAAACCGATTTGTCTGAACTGCAGAGGTGTGCAAACTTCTCTGTGGGAGATGCCATTTGTCGACCTACTGGGGAAAATAAGTTTCTTTAGAGATTGCTTATTGCTTGGTGATATTACATCATACTTCCCTTCGAGACTTTTTCGAAGAGACGCCAAGTGATGTAATCCAATTTTGAGGAGCTGATGACTTCATTGAAAGCAAACTTTTTGGGGAGAAACCGCCGTATTGTTGAGAGTCTTTTAGTGGAGAGGCTTTCTCTGGGGATTTTCTTTAATCCAGGAAAGAAAAAATATCATCTTCAAATGGTGAAGAGTGATGTTCCAAAGGTGTCTATTGAATGTCTTCTTTCCTTTCAGAGGTCCAAGTTATCAAAGTGGCCGAGGATAGTCTCCAATCCAGAAATAAACTGGGGAGAGATTGCTCAGACAATACATTTCCGGAAGAGGAAAGAACTGACAATTCTATCAATGAGAGGACATTTATCACTTGGGGACGAAAATGACCAGAGTGATATTAATGTAACATATGTATGAATATGAATCAATCATGCAGAGGTATGTATGTTTATGCTGACAAAACAGACGCGACATACAGACTGGTGAATGAACGCAATTGGATACTCGACCACTTTTAGGAGACAGGGTATCACTGGAGGTTCTGAAGGTAGTATTTTGCTCAGGAAAAGGTATTCCTGCATTTGTTCCAATTTTGGGATGTACAAACCTGCTAGGGATAGAATTCCGCTCTTTTTTTTCATAGGTGGACCCCTCTGGGGAGAGAAACCAATAATTGGTCTTCAAAGGGAAGAACTCTGCCGGGGATGTCTGATGGGACATCCCATCTGAAGTAGTTGATCCTTTATTTAGGGTGTAATGGTTAAAAGGAGTACTTTGATTCAGCATTTTGAAGTTAAATCACTACAAGAGAAGTAGTCGATATTCCCTTTTTGTGCTCATTAATCAAAAGGAAATTACCATCTTTATCTTAAAAGTAAAACTTGACCTTCTCGTTTCGAAAGAGTAAATTCATTTTTGTTTCAAGAATCATTGATCATATTAAAATGACATTCTGTAAAGCAAAATAAATGAGAATTGTAAATAAAAGGCACATGGGCTCAAATTTTATTGATAGAATGGTGATCAGCCAAGCGTGATCCTATAGAGCATTACAAAGTTTAGAAAATGGTAATTTAAAGGAAAAGGGCTACATTGAAACATAACGACCGCTATCCTCCCACCAACTTTGAATTCTGGACAGTCTGAGCTTCTGTCGAAGATGACCTTGACTGAAGTATTCCAGACAGATGACGTTATCGTTGAGGAGTCAATATTGTCAGATATAGTTACTTGCCATGTATCCCTAACTTTTTCCCGGATTGTCTTTTTCAGGTTTTTAATCCATCGGGATGATCATTGTTTATGTCTCTAATTTTTGCCTGGACCGCCCTTTCGGGTTTTCAATCCACCAAGACGTTTTTTTTTATATTTAGGAAAAGTATTTCTTGACTACATCAACATTCGTGGGGTAGGTAAACTCCTCTCCATCCATGGTTGCGAGTCTCAAGGCACCGCCTAAAAAGGTTTCCATAACAACATAAGGGCCATCGTAATTCGGAGTCCATTTGCCCCTGGAATTAGTGAGAAATGATTGTATCTTCTTGAGCACGAGGTCTCCTTCTCTGAAGACACGGGGTCAGACTTTTTTTTTTGTCGAACGCTTTCTTCATCCTTTGTTGATATAACTGACCATGACATAAAGCCGTCATTCTCTTTTCTTTGATCAGGTTCAGTTCATCGTATCGACTTTAACACCATTCAGTTTCTGTTAGCTTGGCTTCCATCAATACTATTATTGATGGGATCTCTACTTCTATGGGGAGCACTACTTCCATACCATATACTAGAGAGAAAGGGGTTACCCCTGTTGAAGTGCGGACAGATGTGCGATAACCGTGAAGAGGAAAGGGTAGCATCTCATGCCAATCTTTGTAGGTTACAACCATCTTTTGAATGATCTTCTTGATATTATTGTTACTCGCTTCTACCGCTCCATTCATTTTAGGTCGGTAGGAAGATGAGTTATGGTGTTTAATCTTGAACTCAGCGCACAACTCTTTCATCATCTTGTTGTTCAAGTTGGATCGATTATCAGTAATGATCTGGCTAGGAACACCATAACGGCAGATGAGATTATTCTTGATAAATTGGACTACCACTTGCCGGGTTACAATGGTGTATAACACTGCTTCGACCTACTTGGTGAAGTAGTAAATGGCTACCAGGATAAACCGATGTCCGTTCGAAGCCTTGGGTTCGATCATGTCAATCATGTCGATTCCCCATATAGAAAAAGGCCATGGAGAAGAAAGAAATTTGAGATGCGTTGGCGGTACATGGATTTTGTCTGCGTATATCTGACACTTGTGACACCTCCTCATGTACTGGTAGCAATCAGATTCCATTGTCAGCCAATAATATCATGCTCTCAGAATTTTTCTTGCCATTGTGTGTCCATTGGCATGAGGACCAAAGGATCCTTCGTGGATTTCTTTCATCAGGATGTTTGCTTCTTGTCTGTCTAAGCATTTGAGCAAAACCATGTCGAAGTTTCTCTTATAGAGTGTATCACTGTTTAGGAAGAAGTTTCCCGCCAGTCTTCTGAGAGTCTTCCAATCTTTTCTTGCTGCCCCAGGTGGGTACTCTTGTTTTTTAAGGAAGCACTTGATATCATGATACCAAGGTTTGTCATCTATGACTGCTTCAATTGCGAAGATGTAAGCGGGCCTCTCAAGGCGTATTATGTCGATTTTAGGTACGTTGTTCCATTGGCTTACACTAATCATGGAGGATAGAGTGGCTAATGCATCAGCCATGTGATTTTCTTCATGAGGGATATGATGAAACTCGATTCTGTTGAAGAATGGTAACAACCTTCTCGCGTAATCTTTCTAAGGAATCAATCCTAATTGGTATATATTCCACTCTCCTTTGATCTGATTGATAACCAAGGCTGAGTCTCCATACAAATCCAAGTTCTTTATCCTTAAGTCAATTGCTTCTTCGAGACCCATGATACAAGCTTCGTATTCGGCCTCATTGCTTGTTCATCTGAATGTCAATCTGGTAGTGAAAGGAATATGGGTACCTTGAGGTGCTACGATGATTGCACCAATTCCGTTTCCATAAGTGTTGACGATGATTGCACCAATTCCGTTTCCATAAGTGTTGACGATGATTGCACCAATTCCGTTTCCATAAGTGTTGACGGCTCCGTCGAATATTAGTCCCCATTGGGAACCTGGTTCTGGCCCTTCGCTGGGTAACGGTTCATCGCAATCATTCATTTTCAAGTACATGACATCTTCGTCTAGGAAGTCAAATTTGACCAATTCCTGATCCTCAATCATTTAATGAGCCAAATGATTGGCTAAAATACTTCCTTTGGCGACTTTCTGAGAATGGTACTCGATGTCGTATTCTGATAACAACATCTGCCAACGGTCAATTCTTCCCATGAGAGCAGGCTTTTCAAAGACGTACTTGATCGGATCTATTTCGGAGATTAACCAAGTAGTGTGACAAATCATGTACTGGAGAATGCGTTTGGCTGCCCAAGCCAGAGGGCAACAAGCTTTCTCGAGCATAGTGTATCGAGTTTCACAGTCCGTGAACGTCTTGCTTAAGTAGTAAATGGCAGACTCTTTTCTTTTTGTTTCGTCTTGTTGGCCAAGTACACAGCCCATGGAGTCTTCCAAGACTGTTAAGTAGATGATCAGTGGTATTCCTTCCACTGGAGGAGACATAATCGGTGGTTTCAATAGATATTATTTGATGCTGTCGAAAGCTCTTTGGCAGTCTTCTGTCCATATACAGTTTTGGTTTTTTCTGAGTAGTTTGAAAATCGGCGCGCATGTCGCGGTCATGAGGGATATGAATCTTGAGATCTAATCAAGACGTCCCAGAAATCCTCTGACCTGTTTTTCAGTCTTTGGTGAAGGCATTTCTTAAATGGCCTTGACCTTGTCGGGATCAATCTCAATTCCTTTTTGGCTGACGATGAATCCTAAGAGTTTTCCTGAGCGAACACCGAATGTGCACTTATTAGGATTCAAGTGGAGTTTGTATTTTCTCAGACACTTCAATAGCTTTGATAGGTGTGTCACATGTTCTTCTTCTGTTTTAGATTTAGAAATCATTTCATCGACGTACACTTCAATTTCTTTGTGCATCATGTCGTGAAACAGAGTTGTCATGGCCCTTTGATAGGCAGCCCCTGCGTTCTTCAGACCGAACGACATTACCTTGTAACAAAAGGTGCCCCATGGGGTGATGAATGAAGTTTTCTCCCTATCTTCCGACGCCATTTTGATTTGGTTATAGCCCGAGAATCCGTCCATGAAGGAGAAGACCTTGAATTTTGTTGTGCTGTCTACCAGCATGTCAATGTGTGGCAAGGGGAAGTCATCCTTCGGACTTGCTTTGTTCAGATCCCTGTAGTCTACACATATTCTAAATTTTCCATCCTTTTTCGGAACTGGCACTATGTTGGCCAACAATTGAGGATATTTAGCGTTGGCGAGGAAACCTGCATCGATCTGCTTTTGCACTTCCTCCTTAATTTTGATGGCCATATCTGGATGAGTCCTTCTCAGTCTTTGTTTTACTGGAGGACATTCTGTTTTCAGTGGTAAGTGATGTTCCACGATGTTGGTATCCAACCCTGGCATGTCCTGATAGGACTAAGCAAACACATCTGGAAATTCTTTGAGAAGTTTTATCAAACTTTCTCTGAGAGTTGGACTGAGCAGTGCCCCAATCTTAACTTCTTTCTTTTCTTCTTCTGAACCCAAATTGACCATTTCCAACGGCTCTTTGTGAGGCTCAATAGACCTTTCCTATTGCCTGAGTAGTCAGGAGATCTCTTCTGGAATTTCTTCGTCCTCTTCTTCTTCGACTTCAAATACCGGGAATTCAAAGTTAGGAGAAGGCATTGGATCATATGTTTCAATGGGGTTTAAAACAAGCAATCTCCGTGATGTGATGATTTGTTTTTTTAGAAAAAATAGAGAGAATGCAAGAGTGTGTGCAGTGTATTTTCTGAAAAATGCTTGTTTTTATTTTGGGCTGTTTTTTAGGATTACCATTTTCTGAAAAAACGAAAAGTGAAAACAGCAATTAATGCGGGAATTCAGAATGACATTATTTATTCATGATTTGTCGATTCTTGAAACACAACCCTGTAAAACAAAACTCTACTGCTTTGGGCGAAGCAAAGAGGGACATTTACAGAAAAGTAAGCCCTATAAAACATCCATTTCACTCAGGCAAGGTGAAAGGTCAAAACAAAGATGGTATTTACTTCGACTTATGGACGACTTTCGGGACATCGACTGCAACCTAATGGCGACGAACTCCTCTGTGAATCACAAAGTCTGGTACTTCCCTTCTTGGTTTGTCTTCAGAAATGGAACTGATTTTTGGTAGAGTAGGATCATTTGAGTCTTCTTCCCATACAGAGTTATCATAAAAGGACTCTTCTGTCGCATCTTCCATAGTGTTTTCACTCTCAAGAGGATCTCCCCGTCCAGTTGGCTGGATGTCCTCGTATCTGACACATAAGATTTCGGGAGCGGTGTATTTGACTAGAAAGTCATACTTGCCACTTGGCTGTCCCAAGGTGTCCCAGGTTTCTGTGGGAATAGAGGAGTCATCTTCCTCAATGACATTGACCTCAAGAAATGCGTAGTTAATGAATTCTTGTCCTGGAATCTTTGCAAATTCATTATCATGGTGTCAGACATTTTCGGAATGTCCTGAGTAAGGACTCCACGACTCTGGGGGAGAAGGTGTATTCCTTTCAAGACTACTCAGCTGATTGTCCGGCTGACTTTTTTGTTTCGAGTCTTCCGCGTATGGCTTCAAGATAGGCAAGTCATCCAGGGGATCATAATAATCATAGTCAAAGTTATCTTTCATCAGATTTTCTTCCTCTAATGCGTTGGGTGGAGCGCGACATCCTTTAGGATGACAATCTCCAAAGATCATTCGGACGTCTGATCTTGGTATATGTCTCGGGCTATGTTTTGGAAAGCAGAATAGCATGTGCCTTCTCCCTGAGACATATAACCTTCATCGTTGAGATATGACTTCCACTCCTCATCCGTATCGGAGGACTCGTTCCCATCGATGGTGTCTACTTCCTGAGATACTGGGTGGAGGAAACCTCCGCTGTGAAAGAAATCCTGAATGGGATGAAAACTTTCTTCCTTCTTTGTAGTCTAGGTACAAGTTAAAGTGAAACCAAGACCTTTTCTTGTCTTGTTATCAGTAGAAGTTAGTATCTGTCCCCATCCTTTTATGTCACCACTCCCCATTACTTTGAGAGCGTCCTTGTATAAGGAAATCGACTTCCTCTTTCTTGTTGATTCTCATTGCTCACCGAGAGTGCTTGGAACTGAGTTCCAACAACCTCCTCTGGTTCTACACAGGAGAACGATGATAAGTTGCTCACGATTAAGGCTTGCTCTCCACACACTGTGACTAATTTGTCATTCTTGACGAACTTCAGCTTCTGGTGAAGTGTCAAAGTGACTGCCCCAACTTCGTGTATCCTAGTGTTGTACCCTAAATTTTTACCCTTAGATGTCATCCAGATTTTGTGCATCTTAGGAGTATCTCTGCATTGTTTGAGCTAACCCATATATTGTAGTTTGTTCCTTTGTGTTCAAATTAGGTTTACATATCACCATGAAGCTCCACAATTTGTTTTGAAGATGGTCAAGTCAACAAAAGACCTCTAACTTTGGAATTAGGGTTTTGCTCTGAAGAAATCACTGAGTATTTGGCTCTATCAAGTCAAGATTTGTGAGGTTCACTTACCATGTAAGGTCCTCCACATCCAAGAGACATCATTCAACAAGAATCACATATCTATGGGTCCTCAATAAGAGAAGTTTAAGCCTCAGTCTCTCTGTGCCTCCAAACTAGGGTTTCTGTGACACTTATCAGTCAATGGCTTTGATCTTCATCAAGATGGACTCCCAAACCCTAATTCTTGGTTCTATTAGTTTATCAACATCCTCAAGAGTCTCCTAAGACCTTTAGATGAGAAGGAAGAAGCAAGATTACAAGATTTGACCTCAGTGCATTCACAGTCAAAATTAGGGTTTGACTGAAACCCTAACCTTTTGGAATTTTGGTTCAAATGAAGTATTAATGGTTCTAATCATCATATAATGTCTCATGAGGTATTCAAAGCATCCATGTCAAGTTTCATGAGGTTTCTTGCAAGAGAAGTAGGGTTTTGACTAAGAAAGGTGTCATTTGTGAGATTTTTCCCCTAATAGCATATTTTGAGATAACCATAACTCCTAAACCACACATCCAATTGGAGTGACTCAAAGCTCATTGGAAAGCGCTTTCCAAGATCTTCAATTTGTTCCAAATGACTTTTTGTCTAAAAATGCTTGGTTTTTGAGTTATGAAGCTTGCAAGATATTTTGACCAACACTTAGAAAATTTTCAGCATTTTTCATCACTATTTTTCTCAACTTTGGCACCACTTTTCACCCATTTCCATTTGGATTCAAGACTTGGGTCCCAAATGAAAGTTGTAGAGCATGATGAGAGCTTTCCAACCATATGTGGAACATCTCAATGGGATAAACCATTCTTAAGTTATGGATTGTCAAAGAAGGGCACTTGAAGTTGTCAAATTTCTATAACTTAGAAATTTTCTAAGTTCATTTTGGTAGTTTTGGGCACACGACTTGTAAGCCATTTTTCTACCAATTCAAGGCATCATTTCAACTACTTTCCAACACCAACATTGTAGTATGATGTTTGAACTTTCATTAGCACCCAAGAGCATGAAATTTGGATCACCAAATTGAGAGATTTCATGCATGGAACATGGCCATACGAGCTGATTTTTACACCAAGTTACCTCAGTTTGGAATTTGAAATTTGTATCCTCTCTCTCCAAGTACGTTCTGCAGACACTCAAGACACCTTTTCCAACTTCACTTCACCCCTAAAGCACGCTGCCGCATGCTTTTGCTTTTGTACTCTCATTGTTGATATTTGCAAGCAAACCAAACCATTCCCTCGTGTACATCCTTAACCCACTAGATACAAACCAAAATACCCTACACTGTCTGACCTAGTGGCATCAAAAAAGAACTTCACGTGGCTCCATGGTGTGTTCAGAACAGCCATACTACTCCAAAATCTTTCCACGATTTTTCTCTTCAAGACAAACCCTTGGTACATTGGTTCTTTGCTCCCATGGACCAGCTGAGCTCCCTATTTAAAGGACCCTTCTCCTCTTCATTTCTCACCAACAAACAACACTAAAACCACTCTGAAACTTGTTTCTTTGGAGCACGTGAGCTAGCTGGGAAGGAGAAGAAGCTCTTGCAACTTGCTTGGAAATTAGGTAAGTTTCTCAACTTCCATTTAGTATGCTTATCAGGCTTATTGATATGTTAGGCTAAACATGTTTTAGTTAATATTTACTATGCTGATTTAATATCGTGTTGTATTTGTATGGCATGAATGTTATTGTAAACCTCATGTTAAGTTTGTTTTGAGAAAACTCTAACTTATCCATGGCTGCCCTAATGGTTTAAGCATTTTGTCACGTGTGAACTTGTGTTGAAAGCATGCTGGCTGGTTTGGTTATGAGTTTGTATGGTTGGAGATTTAATATTTTACATGTTCATTTGTTGCTCCTATTTTACTTTAAATTGATATCATGGACATCAATATAGGTTTCTGACTTATGGTGTAAGTGTCTGTTTGTATGTGTGTGTTAAAACCATTGGCTATGTTATGTAAGTGTGATGCATGTATGTTGCCGTGGTAATGTGATATGTGCTCTATATGATAATAGTTAGGTTCATACTGTGATCATGTAATATGAATTCTTTGTATGACATAAATCATATTGTTCATTAAACTGTAATGCATATGTGTTTTTTGTGTATGGCTTTAAAATTGAACATTAGTCACTTTTGCAAAGCAGGTAGTTTAATGTGGATAATAGAGGTGTGTCACTTAATTTCTAAGCAGCCAGTGTGTTTTGTGGTATTCTATTTTTATGTTCTCATAACAGCTTACGAGTGAAGTTTGTGTGTGCATGTGTGTGATGTTGTGTGTAGCTGTAGCAAACTGTCATATTATTTTATACACTGCATGTTAAGTAGCTTCAAGATGTGTTGGTTATTAAGCTTTGAATCAATATGTTAGTTCGCATCTGAAACAAAAGTGCTTTATCTTTTTTTTCTTAAACTGATTTCATGTTTGGAACCTTGGTTTTCCTCTGTTTTTTCTTCATGAAATAACCACTAGTCTGTTCAAATGAGGTTTCCATCATGTCCTACATTTGAAATGCTTCAGTTTAGGCTTTTATTTCATGTCATTTGGTGGTGTTTTGGAAGGTTTATGTTTGATGGAACTTTAGTGTTTTGGTTTGTGTTGTTTTAAGTAAAACACGATGACATTGTTGCTGTTGCATGTTCTCCTTTGCTTGGGTGTTTATGATTGGCTGAACTTGTTGCTTGTCTTGTAGTGCTTTTAAAAAAACCATGACCAATTGATGTCACATAATACTACTACACGTTCAGTATGTGTGCGTGTTTTATTTTATTATCTTTCATGTCTTGTTTTAAGCTTATGTATTAATTGAAGGCATTTATTTACCAGATGTATGTGTCGTCCCAACGGTTTAGCCTTGTCTTGCCATTACCCTTTCACCCCAATGACCTGGGTTCGATCCTGCGGATCAACCCTTTTGGCCATTTTCTCTTTTTCGCCTGATGCTTCTTCCATTCCTCTCCTGGGCCTTGCGCCTTTTGTTATCCACACCCCTCATTTCTTGACCCATTTCATTTCCTCTTGTTTTTTTAACTAACCAGAAATCACTTATACACCCCCCTGCGCCTCTTTCTTTTTTTTCTGTTTTCAATCTTTTTTCTATTTCTTTAGAAAAAACCTTTTATTTCATTGAGTTTATTTAAATATTTTCTTTATTTCAGAAACTCAAAATATTATTTTATCTTTTTTTATTTAATTAGCAAGTTGTTTCTAATTGTTAATTGTTGTTGTCATTTTAATTCTAATTATCAATTTGTATTCTAAATATAAATTTTAATCACCAATATGCATGTTAATCTTTAACTGTTAATTGCTTTGTTAATTGTTAATTGTGGTGTTTCTAATTAATTAATTGCTTTGTTTTAATTTTTAATTGTTGTGTTAACTTTTAAAATTTTAAATTGTCAATTTGCATTTTAATTGGTAATTGTTAATCAATTTGTTTTAATTGTTAACCTCTAATTTTAATTATCATTACTTGTGTTGATCATGTTGTTAATTTTAAGTTATCAATTTGTGTCTTAATTTTTAATTATCAATGTGTATTTCAAATGTTAGTTTTTAATTAATTATCACTTGTGGATTAATTGATTAATATTTTTTTTTGAGCATCTTTTGTTAACCTGTTGAGTGTTATTTCACTAATGCTTGTTTAAATCTTGAACTACCATCCATGCTTGACTTATCATGTATTTGACTTTAATATGAATGTTATTCTTCTTTAATTGTCAACCTTGATTAATATCATTCTATATGTTTGTCTTCCTTATGATTGAAACATATTGATATGTCTATAATGATCATGCTCATCTTATCCATGAAACATATTGCCATCCTCATGCTTATGTTATATCAATGTTTTAGCTTTTATCATGTCTTTATCTTTTCTCTTAGTATATTATCAATTGTTTTTCCCATATTCCAAAGGAAGGTGATTAGTGTTGACTCTTAAAGTCATAACCCCCATCTTAACCTAAGTAACCTCTTAGGAGAAACTTTGTTTGTTGGCCTCATCAAGGGCCATAAAAATCACAACTGGCTTTAGGAAGGAGTTCTTGAACTCTTAGTGATATTCATCATAATGAATTTATCACTATCCCCTACTGACTAAACTTCAACATAGGTCCACTTCAACTAGACTTAGAGAGTTCTTAAACTCTACAATGAGCTTGTACTCATTTCCCCTCTGAATATTGACCACAGTCAATCGTTCAGTAGAAGCAGAACTACGCATACTCTGATTCTATTCCCGAGGATACGTAGGCGTAAGGTGCGATACTTTATCGAGTATACTTAGATACTAACCCCTAGGATTTCAACCTTTAGCATAGAACCTTTAGCAAACATAAGATAACATTAACAAGAGGTTCCCGTAGAGTACTACGGATACTTAGGGTGCTAATACCTTCCCTTTGTATAACCAACCCCCGAACCTTAGACCTCCCCCCTTTAGGTTTTTCTAACGATCTTGAACCTTTCCTTTGGATAAATCAAATTCGGTTGTAAAAGAAATATGATGCAAGTTAATTAATAGCTTGTTATCCGATTTTCACCGCAACTGAAATGGCGACTTCAATGGGGATCGTTAGACCTATTGCTGGTCCTTTCCTAAGAGGGATAAGCCTATCTTGTTTCATGTTATTCATGTTTGCTTATGTCATACCTACTTATATACTTGTATATCTGTTCTTGTTTTGATTATCCTGTTTGATTTGGGTTGATATATATGAGTGAGATAAATCCTATACCCGGATTTCGAGTGCACTTATGATAGGACGATGGTATATTCAAGGGGGCTTTGAAGGAGTCGATTCCTGAAAAAGTTAGCTTGAGACACCATCACTCAGCTTAGGCCTTCTTGAGAGTTTAGTCATGTTGAACGATCCTTTTCGTGAAAACGTGCTACTCTCAATGTATGTGACATTGAGGTTGAGAGCCGTAGTTACCAAACCACACTTAAGCCTTTTAGATGTAGTGCGGTGACCATGATGGAGTCTATTTCTAAATTGGTTGTCACGCGATACTACACTCAGACGAGTTTCTCTTGAGAATTCTGTTGATTACCAAGTCATCTAGGAAGTCGACAAAATCCGAAAGATGGATCGTAGACTCTGGGAACCCATTAGAACCTTGTTCGGCAGGTGAAAACCATAGTACATACCAATGGGAGGGTGAACCTTGGCTCCACACTTCTTAACCCAAACCTTTATGTGCTTGTTTTTGTTTTTGTTTGTGTTTGTTGCATCCATATAGCATAAGCATAAGCATATCAGTTTCATGGAACTCAGACTTCTTTTAATGTCACAGAAATATCATGGACGAATTAAGAAGGAAAATAGTGAAATACACTTTCAAGAACCCTAAGTTGGATGACCTAAGGAGATTGGGAGATTTGCTAACAGACCCTGAAGGATTCAAAGACAGATATGGGAATTTGTGGATATTGTTGACAAAAAGTGTTGATGAAGGACTCCTTTCAACTTTGCTTCAGTTCTATGATCCAAAGTATCATTGTTTCACCTTTCCCGACTATCAACTCTTGCCTACACTTGAAGAATATTCTCAGATAGTTGGTTTACCCGTCAAGGATGATTCCCCATTTCCCATCTTCAACAGAGACCCAAAAAAGGAAAAGATAGCTAAGGAGACTCACTTGGAATTAGTTGACATCAAAGACAACTTAATCTCCAAAGGAGGAATTTTTGGATTGCCTGCTAAGTTCTTGTTTCAAAAAGCCCATTACTTTGCTAAACATTCCAACAGGGTCGCCTTTGAAGCTGTTTTTGCTCTACTCATCTATGGACTCTTTCTGTTCCCAAACTTTGACAACTTCGTGGATTTAAATGCAATCAAAATTTTCCTAAAGTAGAATCTTGTACCTACCTTACTTGCTGAAGCCTACCACTCAGTCCATACAAGAAATGCCCATGGCAATGGACAGATCACTTGCTGCATTCCTATGATATATAGATGGTTCGTTTCACACTTACCAAAGAAAGGTGCATTTTGGGATCCTAAGAAGGGATGGTGGTCTAAGAAGATTATGGCCCTTTCTCATGTAGACATTGACTGGTACAATCGAGTGTACGACAAAATCTCAATAACGGACAGTTGTGGCCCGTATAACAACGTGCCCCTTCTTGGCATCAAAGGTGGAATCAGTTACAATCCGGTGTTGGCACGCCGTCAATTAGGATACCCTATGAAGGATAAGCCTCTAAGCATCTATATAGAGGGAATTTAATTTGAGGAGTATGATAAGAATGAAGAACAAAGGGATTCAATCTTAAAAGCCTGGGATAGCAAGTGTAAAAGAGAAAGTAGCTTCTTGGGGAAACCCAATTGTGTTTCTTTGGAACCATATCTTCAGTGGGTCCGCAAGCGAACCATTGAATTGAAGATGCCATACAAAAGGGAGGAACCAATTCCCATGAAAGAAGAACGTATTCTGTATTTCATGTCAAAGGAAGAGGAGTTAGAGATATCATTGAGACAGACCCAGCGGTCCGAGGAAGCATGGAAACTCAAGTATCAGATGGTTGTTGAGGAGAATTTTGAACTTCGAAAACAGCTACACGCGAAGGATGAAGAACTGACCTCTTACAAGAAAAGGAAGATCCAAGAAGGCCCAAGTTCTCCTATTGTTCAGCCTACAACTTGGAAGACGATCGTCGATAACCTTATCGCAGAAAGAGATCAGATGGAGGAAGAAATCGGAAGACTCAAGCTACGACTCTTGGGAGAATCTCCTTAGGACTTTCTAGCTTTTATTTAGCTTCATGTTTTGGGTTTTTTAAAAGTGTATCAACTATTGTAATTCGATTTTATTTAATGAAATGAGGTCTTTTGATATTTCTCAAATATTTTGCGAACGCCTGGATTCCATGAAACTTTGCATTGCATTTTGCATTCTTGCTAAGCTATCAAGTTACTAATCTTGTTTTGCAGATTTTGTAGAGATGAATGCTACAAGGAAAAGAGTTTGGCCTTACTTCTTTGAATTACCGGAGGTGGATCGTCTGTTATGGTTAGGAGAAATGATCGAAGACCAGTCAGCCTTCGTTGACAGATATGGGTGTGTCATACCACTGATGAAGACACCCATAACTGTGGGGCCTCTTGAAGTCTTGGTCCAGCTGTATCATTCGACATACCGGTGTTTCTTGTTCCCTGAATTCCAGTTAGTGCCAACCTTGGAAGAGTTCTCGGCCATGATAGGAATTCCAATCAGAGAAGCTCCCATCTTTTCTGGAATCGAAG
Organism: Lathyrus tuberosus; assembly: GCA_022829125.1. Taxonomy (NCBI): domain Eukaryota; kingdom Viridiplantae; phylum Streptophyta; class Magnoliopsida; order Fabales; family Fabaceae; genus Lathyrus; species Lathyrus tuberosus. The sequence goes on along the minus strand of JALAZF010000274.1, from coordinate 445,844 downwards.
AAGTGCCATCTGCCAGAGACATCGCCAGAGTGATCAGAATCAGACTATCTAATATCCAAGCCAACTTGACCAACAAGGGAGGAAAGCATGGGTTGCCAGCCCAATTCTTGTTGGAAAAAGCTCTATACTTCAAGAATAGGGGAAGTGAAGCTTTGTTTGAATCAACTCTAGCACTGATGATATATGGTCTGTTTTTGTTCCCAAATGCCAAGGATTTTGTGGACACCCAGGCTATTCAGCTTTTTGTAGTCAACAATCCAGTCCTGACACTGTTGGCTGATGTTTACCATACCATACAAACTAGATATACAAGAGGCTGTGGGCCAATTGCTTGCTGCGTAGCCCTCTTTTACAAATGGTTTGTTTCTTATCTGCCGAAGACTCCAGCTTTCTGGGAAGTTTAGGACTGTAAGATTTGGTCGAAGAAACTGATGGAACTGAAACATACCGACATTGAATGGTATGATTCAACCGACGAGGGAATCACCATAATCTACAGCTGTGGATACTGCCCCAACGTACCTCTCATGGGAAGAAACAGTTGTATCAACTACAACCCTGTCCTCGCGCGCCGTCAGCTGGGTTATCTGAAGGAAGGAATTCCAAGTGACGAGGACATGCATATGATGTTCTATGATGAAAGGGAAGGTTATGAAATGAAGATGCGTTTGAGGCGCGCTTGGCACCAGATTAACAGATAATTATGGAAGGCTGAATGCCCGGTCACGGAGGCTCATTTGCAATGGTCTCATGACATAGCCCATGTAATGATGAAGCCACGTTCACGCTATGAATCCCCTACCAAGACGAAGCAGAAGATGATGGAAGAATTAGGAGAATTGGTTCTCGCAAAGGAGGAAACAAAGGAGCACATCATCAAAATAATGAGAGTAATCAATGGAGGAGAAGGATCATCAACCGGCGGATTCAATTTCTAGTGTTATTGTTGACATTTATGTTACCGTTGTACCTTTTCATTTTGATGTATTTTTACTTGTGTACTTGGAGCATGAGAATACCCTGATCCGGATGTAATTTTCGCCAAACTCTTGAATGAAGAAGCTTGTTTTATCAAGAATCTATTATCTATATTATTTGCAAAATTTCTTTGGTTTCTTGATAGTTTAGCTTGCATTTGCATTTGCATCTCATCTTTGCATGTGCATGTGCATTCTTCTGTGTCTCCTCGTCGTTTTGTCTTCTTCAGAACCATCACCCTGATTTCTCTACATCGTTACGACATCCGGACCAGGTTTGAAGAAAAAGAATGTCTGAGAATTGCGAGAATTTGGATCAAGTTAACGACGAACTCAACGAATTGAGGGTGGGAATGGGGCAGATCATGGAGGTTTTGCATGTTATACGAGCAAAGATGGATATACAGGCTACTGTAGTCTCAGAGGTCGTCCTACAACTGTAGAGCCACCAGTTATACCTGTTGTGGACCCTCCTCTAGGGATGCCATTTGAGTTTATACGTGCCACCGTTCCTCAGTCCACGCAACAAACCATGCCATTGTTTGGTGAGAATCAACAAGCTATTCCAACTTATGCTCCACCTGTGGTGCAGACCCAGTTCCAACCTGTTTTTTAGAACCCGCATCATCTTGATTATGACAATATGTCTGTAGTAAAAGATGACAGTAATGAGAAATTAAGAGTCAATATGGAGATTATGCAGAGAAAGCTGAAGGCCATGGAGGGAGATAATGTCTTCAGTTCAGACCTTAAGGATATGTGTCTGGTCACTAATCTAGTGATTCCACCAAAATTCAAACTGCCAAGCTTCAAATTGTACTCTGGTGCTACGTGTCCTAAGGCACACTTGGTCATGTATCTCCGAAGAATGGCGGCATATATGGATAACGATAAGTTATTAATCCATTGTTTCCAAGACAGCCTGAAGGGCGCTGCCGCAAAGTGGTACTTAAGCTTAGACCAATCTCAGATTAAATGTTTCTAAGATGTTATGGATGTCTTCATAAAGCACTATAAGTATAACTTGGATTTAGCTCCTGATCGTAGACAGCTGTTGACCATGACTCAGAAGAACACTGAGTCGTTCAAGGAATATGCTCAAAGGTGGAGAGAGACTGCATCACAGGTGGAACCACCATTAATTGAGAAGGAATTAGCTGATTGGTTTGTAGACACTGTAAAGCCTGAATTCTATGAGAAAATGATAAGTAATATTGGTGCCAATTTATCTGATATCATTGCAATTAGTATGAAAGTGGAGGCAGGTCTGAAAAGCGGAAAGGTGGCCAGTTCACCTAACAGTGCCACTAGCGCCGGTGTCAAGAGGTCTCCGGGTAATTTTCATAAGAAAAAGGAAGGCGAGACTAATGCTGTTATGACAGGGAAGAAGAAGAGTCCTAGTTGGAAACGATCTCTATTCCAACCATAACCAGGTCCCAGTTTTCCTCAACAGCCAGTTTACCCTATGCAGTTCACATAATAGCCTTACGTGGCATCTGTTATGCCCATTTTTAATCATCAGATAATGCAACAAGTTCCTGTTTTCCAGGCACCGAATCAGCAGCAGTGGCCGAGGAATCAAAATCAGAATTACCAGCAGCAGAGGCGGCCAGCGCCACAGCAAAATACCCCTCAAAGAAGACAGGCGGTAACACCAAATTTTCCACCCATATCGTTGACCTACACAGCATTGTATCCTTCTCTGGTAGAACAAGGGTTAGTTGTTACTAGGCCATTAGGGCCATCATCTGAAAAGTCTATGCAGTTTTATAACCCCAATGTAACCTGTGCTTTCCATCAAGGAGGGGTGGGCCATGACTTAGAAGGATGTTTGGCATTAAAGAATCTAGTGAAGAGTCTGATGGAGAAAAACATTCTGTCTTTCGCTAATAGCCAGCCAAATGTGAAGAGCAACCCCTTGCCAACACATGGGTCAACTAATGCTATCGAAGACGAGGGTGATGAAGTGTTGGTCTCAGATGCAACGAAGATTAAGACTCCCTTGAGAACATTTCATGCCAGGCTGTTCAGCGCCGGTTTGGTTAAAGTTTGCCATGAGGGTTGTGAAGAGTGTGATGGTAGTAGTGAAGGGTGTCAGTTGGTTCAAGATGATATTCAGCAATTGATTAATGAAGGTTTCTTACAAGTTTTCAGAAGAGAAAGCATAGTAGCGGTGATTGAACCAGTGTTTAATCTGCCAAAACAAGTGCCGGTGTTTGACGAAGAAGAGTACATAGCAGTAGTTCCTGTGTTCAACAGTCCAAGGGTAAGTACTGTGAGTCCCGTGTTTAAACAATCAGTTCCAAGATTCAACAGGCCTGAAGTTGTTTCTCCTGTTAATCATGCCAGACGAAATAACTTCCCGAGACCAGTCCCATTCAGGTTTAGAGGAACCAAAGCAGTACCGTGGATCTATGAAGATATTACAGGCGGTAGGAAGAAGGATGAAATGATCCCAAGGAAAGAGGTGAGGGTCGTTATAGAAGAACTAGTCCCAAGGAAAGAGGTGGGGGCTGATGAAAAGAATGTGTCCAGTATAGTAGGAACAGGGAGAATGATGAGGAGTGGAAGGATTTGTACCCCTGTGAACAAAGAAGCGCCCAACAAAGAAGGTGTTAGTCATGTACCTGCCAATGATAAAGGTAGAGAGGTGATCTCCAAAGAGGATGACGAAGAATTTCTCAAAATAAAAAAAAAAGTGATTAAAGGGTCGTGGATCAGCTCCACCAGACTCCGTCAAAAATATCCATTTTATATCTGTTGATTAATTCACCAGCTCACCGATCAGCACTGCAGAAAGTATTGGCTCAGGCTCATGTAGCTCAGGATATCACAACCGGGCAGTTTGATCATATTGTTGCTAACATTACCGCATGCAATACACTCAGTTTTAGTGATGAAGAGTTGACCCAATCAGGTCGGAAACACAATCTTGCTCTGCACATATCCATGACATGTCAGGAGGACACATTGGCTAGGGTTCTCGTAGATACAGGATCTTCCCTGAATGTTTTACAGAAGAGAACTCTTGATAAATTGGCATACAAAGGAGGGATCATGAGACCCACATCATTAATTGTCAAAGCTTTTGATGGTTCACGGAGATCTGTGATGGGGGAAATTGAGCTCCCAGTTTTGATTGGACCTCAGGAATTCAATGTTTTGTTTCAAGTTTTGGACATTAACCCTGTCTATAGCTGTTTGCTTGGACGACCCTGGATTCACGAAGCCGGTGCTATAACCTCTACCTTACATCAGAAGATGAAATTTATGGTCGATGAAAAGTTAGTTATCATACACGGTGAAGAGGACTTAATGGTCAGTAACTTGTCATCGTTTCGTTACATTGAAGCAGACGAAGATGCGTTGGAGACTTCTTTCCAAGCCTTGGAAATAACCAATGCAGTTATGATCGACAATGAGAAGCTAGAGGTACCGGAGTATCCATCCTTTGCTTCGTATAAAAGTATCCAGTCTGCCCTTCAAGAAGGTGTGCCTGCAGGTTGGGGTGAAGTTATTGAGATTGAGAAGGGGGACCGACACCAAGTGTTGGGTTACAGACCAACTCCGAAAGACGAGGCTGCTTCAAGTGTGAGAAGAAGAAGGATGAAGACAAGGACTGTGCAGGAAACATTTATCAAAGGTGGACATCAGGTCCACGCAGTCATTGGAAGTGCTGAAGAAGAGGAAGACATTGACCGTCTGGTTTTTCGCCAGGAGGGCGCTTTAAGCAATTGGGAGTCTGTTGAGATCCCAACTGTGTACCCAGAACCAGAGTAACTTGTTTTGATTTGTTGTTTTCATTTCCCTAGTCTTGCCCAAAGCTAGTGGATTATTTTGTACGGGCCTCCGTTTTCAATAATTAATCAATGAAATGACATTTTGCTAAATTCTTGTTATCTTTACTTTACTGCATTCTGTTTCTAAAAATGGCAATCTTTTCAAAAAAACATCTTCATCTTGCATGTTCGTGAATTGTTGTGCATTTTAATAATATAAGTCATTCTATTATACAGAATGAATCATAAACCTATTGTATTCAATGACCTTGCTCTTACCATTGACTTCGTCTCCCCTGTCTTTCAAGCTGAGGAGGAAGAAGATTATGAGGTACCCGAGGAGCTAGCAGATATGTGTGATTACCAGTATACGGATCTCCAGCCTCATGAAGAGCAGGTGGATGTCATCAATCTTGGCACTAAGGAAGAGAAGAAAGAAGTTAAGATTGGGGCATCCCTGAAGCCAGAAATTAGACAGCGGTTGATTTCACTCCTTGAGGAGTATGTGGACGTGTTTGCTTGGTCCTACCAAGATATGCCCGGTTTAGATACAGATATTGTGGTTCACAAGTTACCACTCAAACCTGAGTGCCCGCCAGTAAAACAAAAGCTTCGCAGAAGTCATCCTAATATGGCCCTCAAAATCCGAGACGAAGTTAAGAGACAATTGGACGCCGGATTTTTAGCAGTTTCCAAATACCCAGAATGGGTAGCTAATATTGTTCCAGTTATGAAGAAGAATGGAAAGGTGCGAATGTGCGTGGATTATAGGGATCTTAACAAAGCTAGTCCCAAGGATGATTTTCCTCTACCACATATCGACACGCTAGTGGACAATACGGCTCGTTTCACAATGTTCTCATTTATGGATGGTTTTTCAGGCTATAATCAGATTAGGATGGATCTAGCTGATATGGACAAGACTACTTTCATTACTCCGTGGGGTACCTATTGTTACAAGGTTATGCCTTTTGGATTGAAGAATGCCGGGGCAACTTATCAGAGAGCTATGGTAACCCTGTTCCATGATATGATCCACAAAGAGATTGAGGTGTATGTGGACGACATGTTAGGCAAATCACAAAGTGAGGAGGATCATGTATACCACTTGTTAAAATTGTTTAAGAGACTGCAAATGTATCAGTTGAGGTTAAACCCTGCAAAGTGTACCTTTGGAGTCAGATCTGGGAAGTTATTAGGTTTCGTTGTCAGCCAGAAGGGCATTGAAGTAGATCCAGATAAAGTGCGAGCAATTCAAGAAATGCCAGCTCCACAAACAGAGTCTCAAGTCAGAGGATTTTTGGGCCGTTTGAATTACATCTCCAGGTTCATCTCCAACATGACTCCGATATGTGCACCAATTTTCAAGTTACTCCGTAAGAATCAGCCAGTAGAATGGAATGCTTAATGTCAATAGGCTTTTGAGAAACTCAAAAGTTATCTCCAAGAACCTCCTATTCTGATTCCTCCGGTTCCTGGAAGACCGCTCTTTATGTATTTGACTGTTTTGGAAGAATCTACGGGCTATGTTTTGGGACAGCATGACGAGACTGGCCGGAAAGAACATGCAATTTATTATCTGAGTAAGAAGTTTGCAGACAGTGAAATCCGTTACTCACTACTGGAAAAGACTTATTGCGCTTTGGCTTGGGCCGTCAAACGTCTGAGACAGTACCTGATTTGTCATAATACCCTTTTGATTTCCAAGATGGATCCGATAAAGTACATTTTCGAGAAACCCGCTCAATCAAGCAGACTTTCCCGTTGGCATATGTTATTATCTGAATATGACATTCAGTATGTCACTCAAAAGGCCATTAAAGGAAGTGTTCTTTTAGAATATCTTGCCGATCAACCAGTTGAAGACTATGAACCACTCAAATTTGATGTCCCTGATGAGGATATTATGGCAGTGAAAGATTGTGAAGAGTCAAGTTTTGAAGAAGATCCCAGGGCTGAGTATAAATGGAAGATGATGTTCGACGGTTCGTCCAATTACAAGGGGCATGGAGTAGGTGTTGTTATAATTAATCCTGAAGGTGGCTACACCCCTTTTACAACTAGATTCGATTTTGGGTGTAAGAATAATATTGTTGAGTATGAAGCGTGCATTCTGGGTCTGGAAGCTACAATCGATCTTGGAATCTGTTTTCTTGAAGTTATGGGTGACTCTGCTCTGGTCATTTATCAAATCAGAGGCGAGTGGGAGACAAAAGATGAGAAGCTTATCACTTATCAGGCATATGCTTTGGAGTTGATTAAGTGTTTTGATGAGATAACTTTTCGCCATGTGCCACGTACTGAGAATCATGTGGTTGATGCTTTAGCAACACTGGCTTCGATGTGGCAAGTGAAATTTATCAACGAAGATCCAGTAATCAGTATTGGAAGGAGAATTGAGCCTGCCTACAGCCAGGCCATTGAAGAAGAATCAGACGGTAAACCTTGGTTTCATGACATCTTGAACTTCCTAAAGAATCAAGAATATTCGGCCAACGCCTCCGCTCTTGACACGAAGACTCTGCGAAGATTGTCAGCCAAGTTCTTCATCAGCAACGGTGTACTGTACAAAAGGAATCATGATATGGTTTTGTTAAGATGTGTCAATAAGAGAGAAGCATACCTGTTGATCCATGATATTCATGAAGGGGCTTTTGGCACTCACGCCAATGGGTGTAACACCCCAATTCCCATCGCGAATAAATAATACATAAATAAAATCAGAGTAACTAAAAATTTATTTTTCCGACAGAAACAAGGATGCCACATTCAAATAAACAAAACATCATCCCTGTTCATAAATTTGATACATAGCATAAAATAGAATACCCTCAAAGGGGAAACTTTTTCCATATAAAGGAAATGTCAATTATGGAATAAAGCGGAAAGATCCATAACCGACTTGTTTTACAAAGAAATGGTTTTTATATCATCAAAATATAAATACAAAAGTAATACAAAATATATTCAACAATTATATACATATATATATATATATATATATATATATATATATATATATATATATAATCGTTCCCCGACTCCCGTGCTACGTATCAGAGCAGACACCAAGACCGACAACAGAATGGAGGACTAATCTTCACAAAAAGACCTCTAGCAACTCTAATCTGCAATGCCTCATAGAGCATTATAAAACAGCAGAAGGGTGAGAAATAACAACTAAAATCAAGATTGCATAATAATATGCAAATACATAACAATTCACATGCATAGCTATTCTCACCACAAACACCACATACTAATACATATAACTATTAATCCAACAACATAGCATATATCAAGTATCCAATATACTCACATATTTGCACATAAGGCATACCAAATCATATCATTTAGAAACACATCACACATCACATAGCATATGTCTATGCCTAATACATATTATCCACAACCAATGCATTTATCACATATACACATCAAATTACCAATGCTATCACAATCCCAACACATAACAAATCAATGCACAATTTCCACACATAATCAATCAAATCATTATTTCCCACACATAATGCATCCATTCACAATTCTCACACATAATCAATCAAATCATCATTTTCCACACATAATGCATCCATGATATATGCAAATGCACAGAGACCGACACAACGACTCTATGCAAATGCCATGCGGTACCGACTCCCAATATTTCTCATCACCAGTTCACTCAGGAACTATTGGAACCATCGCTCGTTACTTAGTGTAACTCCCCGTCGGGCATACGATGTTCCCCGTCGCTTTCGGTCCTCTTATTTTTAAGGCTCACGATCCAATCAGATCGCTTTCGCTCCTCTTATTTTTAAGGCTCGCGACGTTTATGGATCGCTTTCTGTCCTCTTTGTATAAGGCTCACGATCCGATCGCTCACACCCCACATGGGCACACGATCGTCTATAATCATCGCTTTCGGTCCTCTTAATTTTAAGGCTCACGATATATCAAATCGCTTTCGGTCCTCTTATTTTTTAGGCTCACGATGTTATAGAAGATTCCCTCTGAAATCAATCCGTCACTCAGGACGTCACAAGAATGCATATCATGATGCTTGGCATATAATGACTCATGACATTCAAAATACACACATATATGCAACCACAATCATGCATATATAATCAAAACATCACACATTTCATTTACTTGCCTTTCGGCCACAAATCATCATCATCACATGTCATTACAAGTATTTTCATCACACAACGGCACATGGCATAATACACATCATTTACACACCATTAAAACGGCAAAAGTCGACAAACGACACTATTCACATTTCCCGACATAATTAAATCGGCTACTAATCCTAAAAAATCCATTTTTTTAAGGACGGACATCTCATTAGCTTCCTATCGCTTCGAACGGCGGCCAAAACGGACTTACGGTTCGAAGGATATGAATTTTCAAAGTTTTGGATTTTTCAAATTTTTGCCTTGGTTAATCGGTTAACCCATTTGGTTAACCGGTTAACAGTATGAAACTCACGAAAACACACTCAAATTTTTCACGTGTTAATCGATTAACACATTTGGTTAATCGATTAACACTGCTGTAAAACCACCAAAAACTCTGTTTTAATGACAGAAAAACCAACCAAAACCCGATTAAATCTCGTAGACTCATTCCAACAATTCCACCCGATTAAATACCAGCCAATAACAATTATACCAGACATATCCAAACACTTTTACTCGATCACAACATCAATTTGCACAAAAACATCGATATATATCAAAAACTCAAAAGTTACAAATTCAACTCGATTCAATCAAACGATCACGCTAAATCACGACCCAACATCACTCGACTCTATTACGCGATTTATTCTGACTTTCGTCCGTGAAAACATCGATTTATATTCATTTTTCTCATTTCAACCTAGAGTGAAAACTAGAAGGAAATCACCAAAACAATCCAAGAAAACATAGACATATACATATACAAGCAAGATATAATTGAAACTTCTCACCCTTACCCGATTATTCGCGCTTGAAATGGAGTTATGGCGATTTTTCCACTTTTCCTCTTCTCCCTTTTCTTTCTTCTCCTTTCTCTTCTCTTCTCTTTCTTTTCTTTTTCTTTCCTCTCTTTTTCTCTCCACTTTCTATTTATAAAATATCTACTACCCAAATGACCAAAATACCCCTCAGCTCAAATATCTCCCAAACGCTCTCAAAATGCCATAAAACATAAACATACCGATGAAATATATTTCGGGAAATAAAAGTTGAAAAGAAATTATAATTTAATACAATTATTTTATCTATCAGAGAAATTAACTAATTAACTCAATTAGCAGGTAAAATACAATAAATTCACACATTTCACAAAATTCACATAAATGAAATAAATGAATACAATTAAACAAATTGGGGCGTTACAATGGGCATGCCATGGTTAAGAAGATCTTGAGGGCTGGATACTATTGGTTGACTATGGACGCTGATTACATCCAGTACGCTAGGAAATGCCATAAATGTCAGATTTATGCGGACAAAATGCATGTTTCTCCTACTCTGTTGAATGTGCTATCATCGCCCTGACCGTTCTCTATGTGGGGCATCGATATGATTGAGGCAATTGAGCCTAAAGCGTCTAATGGGCATCGCTTCATTTTGGTGGCTATAGATTACTTTACCAAGTGGGTGGAAGCCGCCTCTTATGCGAACGTGACTAAGCAAGTGGTTGCTCGCTTCATTAAGAACAATATCATTTGTCGTTATGGGATTCCGAGCAGAATCATAACTGACAACAGAACCAATTTGAGTAACAAAACCATGAAGGAGTTGTGTGATAACTTCAAGATTGAGCACCATAACTCTTCACCGTATCGTCCGAAGATGAACGGAGTGGTCGACGCTGCGAACAAGAATATCAAAAAAATTCTTCAGAAAATGGTCAAAACGTACAAGGATTGGCATGAGATGTTGCCATATGCACTACATGGATATAGAACGTCCGTCAGAACATCAACAGGGGCAACCCCTTTTTTGTTGGTATATGGAATGGATGTTGTCCTCCCTATAGAAGTTGAGATACCTTTTCTGAGGATATTGATGGAAACGAAGCTTGATGAAGCTGAGTGGATTCAGGAAAGATACGATCAGCTAAATCTAATTGATGAGAAGCGCCTGACAGGCATGTGTCATGGTCAGTTGTACCAGAAGAAGATGAAGAGAGCATTTGATAAAAAGGTCCGCACTCGGGAATTCCGAGTAGGTGAATTGGTACTTAAGAAGATTCTGCCGTCACAAAGAGACGCCCGTGGGAAGTGGGCACCCAATTATGAAGGTCCATTCGTAGTCAAGACAGTGTTTTCAGGAGGGTCATTGTTTCTTACAACTATGGACGGGGAACAGCTTGCGCATCCTGCGAATGCTGATTCGGTGCGGAAGTATTATGCTTAAGACAAAGACACCTCTGTGATATCCAAGAATCCCCAGAGAAGCTCAAGTTTTTGCTACAACTGGAGTCCTTAGTCATTAGGGTTATTGGTCATTGAATACAATGTAGCCTTTGCTAAATTGCCATTTTGATGCATTTTTAATATTTCATGGGACTCTGCTATTTGGCAAGTCACCATTTTTCAATGAATACCAGCTATTGAATCATCTTCTTATTTAATATGCTATCATCTTTATTTTGCAAAACTTTGTCATTTTCACTTGATTTTTGAAAACGAAAATGTTGTAATTTCTAAGAAAACTCAAAGATAAACTAAGTTTTACTCAAGGATCAAGACGCGTTTTGGAATCAAGTTTGCACAAGAAGAATTAGTAGTACTGTATTTTTTTTGGCATGGATCTGCCATCTCCAGTGGAAAGAAGAGTGTCCTGGTTATCCTTGATGTTTGGATTTCACGGTGTTGGCTTGTGCTCTCCTTTCTTCCTACCTGTTTTGCGTCGTTCGCGTTGTTTCTAGCATATAGCTAAGCATATGCATCATACCCTAGCATCTTTGCATCTTTGTGCTTTGTTTTGCTTGTGGTCTTTTGTTGGCGTTTGTCTTTATTTCCCCAGTGAAGTAAAGACATTCTCGGTTTGCTTTGTGTCGTGCTTGTTCGGTCTTAACCTTTGCGCGCCAGACTTGGATCTTTAAAACCTTTTGATGTTCCCCAAGAAGTTTAACTTTAAAGATTTTGGAAAATTGTTCTCGTTTGAATCGTGTCAAACTTGAACTTGGACTTTGTTTGAATCGTGTCAAGCATTGTCTTATGTGTTCTTGTTTGAATCGTGTCAAACTTGAACTTGGACTTTGTTTGAATCGTGTCAAGCATTGTCTTGTGTGTTCTTTGTTTGAATCGTGTCAAACTTGAACTTAGACTTTGTTTGGATCGTGTCAAGCATTGTCTTATGTGTTCTTGTTTGAATCATGCCAAACTTGAACTTGGACTTTGTTTGAATCGTGTCAAGCATTGTCTTGTGTGTTCTCGTTTGAATCGTGTCAAACTTGAACTTGGACTTTGTTTGAATCGTGTCAAGCACTGTCTTTTCTATTCTTGTTTGAATCGTGTCAAACCTGAACAGAGTCTTTGTTCGAATCGTGTCGGACACTGACCCCTATTTTAAAACCGTTCTTGTTCGAATCGTGTCGAACTTGAATTGGGACTTTGTTTGAATCGTGTCAAGCACTGTCTTTTGTTTTAAAGTTGTTCTTGTTCGAATTGTGTCGGACATTGAACCCTTATCATGTTTCTTTTCTGAATTTGATTTAAGCTAAGTTTCTTGGAACAAATTTCTTCAACTTTAAGACTCCTATCTGGTGCGCAGAGTTTGTCTATGTCTTCCTGGCTTTTCTTGAAGATCCCATTTTGAACTCTTCAGTTTGAGATCCCCAGGAAGTCTTTGTTTGGTTGTTTGTCTCCTTTGGACTGATCCCTGGTGATCAGGTTTTTCTTTCTGGTTTCGTGCCCAGGAAGAGCGTGGGTTTGTTTTGTCCCCTGTGTAGTCTATCTCCCTGGATCTTTCCCCAGTGGAGATTGTCTTTTGGTTTTTCCCCAGTGTTTTTTTGGAGTCTCCCCAGTGAGTCTCCTTTGTTGGTCAGCCTGTATCCCTAGTGAGTTTTTTTTTTCTTGTGGATACTAGCTTTCGTCTTTCCCCGGCGAAGCTTTTCTTGTGTGTTTGCTTCCTGTGGTCCCTGGTGTCTGGTCTGTCTGCGTCTTTTGCATCCATCTTGGCATCATATCATCATTTTAGAAGTTCATTGCACGTCATCATTTGCATGTCTGTCGCTTGTCCTTAGCATTTGCATTCCATCTAAGGGAAAACTTTTTGGTTTGCTATATTTAAATACCTTTCACCTTGATGTCCCTGGAATCTCCATTCCTTGTACCATCAGATGAAGCTATTTAAATAGGGGCAACTGTTGTACCCTAAATTTTTACCCTTAGATGTCATCCAGCTTTTGTTCATCTTAGGAGCATCTCTGCATTGTTTGAGCTAAACCATATCTTGTAGTTTGTTCCTTTGTGTTCAAATTAGGTTTACATATCACCATGAAGCTCCACAAGTTGTTTTGAAGATGGTCAAGTCAATAAAAGACCTCTAACTTTGGAATTAGGGTTTTGCTCTGAAGAAATCACTGAGTATTTGGCTCTATCAAGTCAAGATTTGTGAGGTTCACTTACCATCTAAGGTCCTCCACATCCAAGAGACATTATTCAACAAGAATCCAAGATCTATGGGTCCTCAATAAGAGAAGTTTGAGCCTCAGTCTCTCTGTGCCTCCAAACTAGGGTTTCTGTGACACTTATCAGTCAATGGCTTTGATCTTCATCAAGATGGACTCCTAAACCCTAATTCTTGGTTCTATTAGTTTATCAACATCCTCAAGAGTCTCCTAAGACCTTTAGATGAGAAGGAAGAAGCAAGATTACAAGATTTGACCTCAGTGCATTCACAGTCAAATGAAGTATTAATGGTTCTAATCATCATATAATGTCTCATGAGGTATTCAAAGCATCCATGTCAAATTTCATGAGGTTTCTTGCAAGAGAAGTAGGGTTTTGACCAAGAAAGGTGTCATTTGTGAGATTTTTCCCCTAATAGCATATTTTGAGATAACCATAACTCCTAAACCACAAATCCAATTGGAGTGACTCAAAGCTCATTGGAAAGCTCTTTCCAATATCTTCAATTTGTTCCATATGACTTTTTTTCTAAAAATGCTTGGTTTTTGAGTTATGAAGCTTGCAAGATATTTTGACCAACACTTAGAAATTTTTCAGCATTTTTCATCACTCTTTTTCTCAACTTCGGCACCACTTTTCACCCATTTCCATTTGGATTCAAGACTTGGGTCCCAAATGAATGTCGTAGAGAATGATGAGAGCTTTCCAACCATATGTGGAACATCTCAATGGGATAAACCATTCTCAAGTTATGGATTGTCAAAGAAGGGCAGTTGAAGTTGTCAAATTTCTATAACTTAGAAATTTTCTAAGTTCATTTTGGTAGTTTTGGGCACACTACTTGTAAGCCATTTTTCTACCAATTCAAGGCATCATTTCAACTACTTTCCAACACCAACATTGTAGTATGATGTTTGAACTTTCATTAGCACCCAAGAGCATGAAATTTGGATCACCAAATTGAGAGATATCATGCATGGAACATGGCCATACGATCTGATTTTTACACCAAGTTACCTCAGTTTGGAATTTGAAATTTTTATCCTCTCTCTCCAAGTACGTTCTGCAGACACTCAACACACCTTTTCCAACTTCACTTCACCCCTAAAGCACGCTGCCATATGCTTTTGCTTTTGTACTCTCATTGTTGATATTTGCAAGCAAACCAAACCATTCCCTCGTGTACATCCTTAACCCACTAGATACAAACCAAAATACCCTACACTTTCTGACCTAGTGGCATCAAAAAAGAACTTCACGTAGCTCCATGGTGTGTTCAGAACAACCATACTACTCCAAAATCTTTACACGATTTTTCTCTTCAAGACAAACCCTTGGTACATTGGTTCTTTGATCCCATGGACCAGCTGAGCTCCCTTTATAAAGGACCCTTCTCCTCTTCATTTATCACCAACAAACAACACTAAAACCACTCTGAAACTTGTTTCTTTGGAGCACGTGAGCTAGCTGGGAAGGAGAAGAAGCTCTTGCAACTTGCTTGGAAATTAGGTAAGTTTCTCAACTTTCATTTAGTATGCTTATCAGGCTTATTCATATGTTAGGCTAAACATGTTTTAGTTAATATTTACTATGCTTATTTAATATCGTGTTGTATTTGTATGGCATGAATGTTATTGTAAACCTCATGTTAAGTTTGTTTTGAGAAAACTCTAACTTATCCATGGCTGCCCTAATGGTTTAAGCATTTTGTCACGTGTGAACTTGTGTTGAAAGCATGCTGGCTGGTTTGGTTATGAGTTTGTATGGTTGGAGATTAAATATTTTACATGTTCATATGTTGCTCCTATTTTACTTTAAATTGATATCATGGACATCATTATAGGTTTCTGACTCATGGTGTAAGTGTCTGTTTGTATGTGTGTGTTAAAACCATTGGCTATGTTATGTAAGTGTGATGCGTGTATGTTGTCGTGGTAATGTGATCTGTGCTCTATATGATAATAGTTAGGTTCATACTGTGATCATGTAATATGAGTGCTTTGTATGACATAAATCATATTGTTCATTAAACTGTAATGCATATGTGTTTTTTGTGTATGGCTTTAAAATTGAACATTAGTCACTTTTGCAAAGCAGGTAGTTTAATGTGGATAATAGAGGCGTGTCACTTAATTTCTAAGAAGCCAGTGTGTATTATGGTATTCTATTTTTATGTTCTCATAACAGCTTACGTGTGAAGTTTTTGTGTGCATGTGTGTGATGTTGTGTGTAGCTGTAGCAAACTGTCACATTATTTTATACACTGCATGTTAAGTAGCTTCAAGATGTGTTGGTTATTAAGTTTTGAATCAATATGTTAGTTCGCATCTGAAACGAAAGTGCTTTATCTTTTTTTTCTTGAACTGATTTCATGTTTGGAACCTTGGTTTTCCTCTGTTTTTTCTTCATGAAATAACCACTAGTCTATTCAAATGAGGTTTCCATCATGTCCTACATTTGAAATGCTTCAGTTTAGGCTTTTATTTCATGTCATTTGGTGGTGTTTTGGAAGGTTTGAGTTTGATGGAAGTTTAGTGTTTTGGTTTGTGTTGTTTTAAGTAAAACACGATGACATTGTTGCTGTTGCATGTTCTCCTTTGCTTGCGTGTTTATGATTGGCTGAACTTGTTGCTTGTCTTGTAGTGCTTTTAAAAAACCATGACCAATTGATGTCACATAATACTACTACACGTTCAGTATGTGTGCGTGTTTTATTTTATTATCTTTCATGTCTTGTTTTAAGCTTATGTATTAATTGAAGGCGTTTATTTACCGGATGTATGTGCCATCCCAACGGTTTAGCCTTGCCTTGCCATTACCCTTTCACCCCAATGACCTGGGTTCGATCCTGCGGATCAACCCTTTTGGCCATTTTCTCTTTTTCGCCTGATGCTTCTTCCATTCCTCTCCTGGGCCTTGCGCCTTTTGTTATCCACACCCCTCATTTCTTGACCCATTTCATTTCCTCTTGTTTTTTTTAACTAACCAGAAATCACTTATACACTCCCCTGCGCCTCTTTTTTTTTTTTTTTTTTGTTTTCAATCTTTTTTCTATTTCTTTAGAAAAAACCTTTTATTTCATTGAGTTTATTTAAATATTTTCTTTATTTCAGAAACTCAAAATATATATATTTTTTTATTTAATTAGCAAGTTGTTTCTAATTGTTAATTGTTGTTGTCATTTTAATTCTAATTATCAATTTGTATTCTAAATTTAAATTTTAATCACCAATATGCATGTTAATCTTTAACTGTTAATTGCTTTGTTAATTGTTAATTGTGGTGTTTCTAATTAATTAATTTCTTTGTTTTAATTTTTAATTATTGTGTTAACTTTTAAAATTTTAAATTGTCAATTGGCATTTTAATTGGTAATTGTTAATCAATTTGTTTTAATTGTTAACCTCTAATTTTAATTATCATTACTTGTGTTGATCATGTTGTTAATTTTAAGTTATCAATTTGTGTCTTAATTTTTAATTATCAATGTGTATTTTAAATGTTAGTTTTTAATTAATTATCACTTGTGGATTAATTGATTAACATTTATTTATGAGCATCTTTTGTTAACCAGTTGAGTGTTATTTCACTAATGCTTGTTTAAATCTTGAACTACCATCCATGCTTGACTTATCATGTACTTGACTTTAATATGAATGTTATTCTTCTTTAATTGTCAACCTTGATTAATATCATTCTATATGTTTGTCTTCCTTAAGATTGAAACATATTGATATGTCTATAATGATCATGCTCATCTTATCCATGAAACATATTGCCATCCTCATGCTTATGTTATATCAATGTTTTAGCTTTTATCATGTATTTATCTATTCTCTTAGTATATTATCAATTGTTTTTCCCCTATTCCAAAGGAAGGTGATTAGTGTTGACTCTTAAAGTCATAGCCCCCATCTTAACCTAAGTAACCTCTTAGGAGAAACTTTGTTTCTTGGCCTCATCAAGGGCCATAGAAATCACAACTAGCTTTAGGAAGGAGTTCTTGAACTCTTAGTGATATTCATCCTAATGAATTTATCACTATCCCCTACTGACTAAACTTCAACATAGGTCCACTTCAATTAGACTTAGAGAGTTCTTAAACTTTACAATGAGCTTGTACTTATTTCCCCTCTGAATATTGACCACAGTCAATCGTTCAGTAGAAGCAGAACTACGCATACTCTGATTCTATTCCCGAGGATACGTAGGCGTAAGGTGTGATGCTTTATCGAGTATACTTAGATACTAACCCCTAGGGTTTCAACCTTTAGCATAGAACTTTTAGCAAACATAAGATAACATTAACAAGAGGTTCCCGTAGAGTACTACGGATACTTAGGGTGCTAATACCTTCCCTTTGTATAACTAACCCCCGAACCTTAGACCTCCCCCCTTTAGGTTTTTCTAACGATCTTGAACCTTTCCTTTGGATAAATCAAAGTCGGTTGTAAAAGAAATATGATGCAAGTTAATTAATAGCTTGTTATCCGATTTTCACCGCAACTCCCAGGTCTTCCTAATAAACAACTGTATACTGCTCGGATGTCCATGACCTAGAAAGTGTGAGGACCTATAGTTATGGGAAGATCGACTTCGTTGATAACTATTTTTCTGGATCCATCAAAGGCTTTGACGATGATCTCACTGCCTCTCATCAGAGTACCTTGAAACGAAAGTTGAACCAAAGTTGACCTTGGCATGACATTTCAGGATGAACTCGTGTCTACTAGTACGCTGGCTAAAGCATCATCTTGGCAGTTGACTGTGATATTGAGTGCCATATTATGGTTCTTGCCTTCTTCCGGCAATTCTTCATCACTGAATCGTAAGTTGTTGCAGGAAGTGATGTTGGAGTTAATGCTGTCAAATTGTCCTACTGTCACATATTGTTCCACAAAGGCTTGCTCTAAGACTTTCTGTAGAGCTTCCCTGTGAGCTTCCAAACTAAGAAGAAGAGATAATATAGAGATTCGAGACGGAGTTTGCAACAATTGGTCCACAATGTTGCACTCGCTTTTCTGGATGAGCTTCAGCATTTTATCGTTGTTCTTTACAGGTTATGGATTGTTGGATTGTCCGACTTATTGGTTAGGAACTTCCGTTTTTGGTTCCTTTTCTTTGGTAGGTTCTCCAGCTCCTCTGTTGAAGATCCGACCACTCCGGGTGACCCGACTGATGTCGACAATGTTTACAACGGAGGGTAATGGAGTTTCTTTCCATTTTCTATGGTTGTTGCACCGTACTTGTATGGGATAACTTTGTCTGACTTGTACGGTATTAGACCTAGTAAGTAGACGACCACAGTGGCTTTTTGGGCCTTTTGACTATCGTAGGCAACCTCAATTAACTCTAAGTTTGGAATCTTTCTGTTACTGAGAGAGACTTTTGACTCATCGAGTATAGGAATTACGGCACAAACATCCTTGGTTATTCCATGATTGGAGATTATGACAGAGTTTTGGTTTCGACCAGGGAGGTAATCTTGTATCATGTTGATCGATTCGGAATTCGAACATGGTTGAATCTCCTTTCGGTCTAACTGGTGCTGGAGAGCTGCTCGCACTAGATAACATCCTTGGTTATTTTTCGAGTATAATCTACATCGTTCATAATTGTGAGGAGGTATCCGACCATATCCGCTTTGTATGCAGTGCATCCTTACTAGATCTATTTCCATTGAGCGAACATCACGACTTTGGTGTCTACCAGGATTCCCATCAGTCATGTTAATCTGTTGTGTGTCTTCATCCAGGTAGATTGGAAGCCACCAGTGGTCCAACAGATGTTGAAGAGTCCTTTGTACAAGCGCACACCCTTGGTCGTTTTCGCAACATTCTTTACAGTCTTGATAATCATGTGAAGCCAGAAAACCAAGTTTGACCTGCATAGCAGGTAGTTCCACTAGACTGGTATTCATCAGGCGTATGTCAAAGATCTGAACCATATTGACTTGATGGTTACTTCTTTCATGGTAGTCCTGGATCCATCCAAGATCCATTTGACGTTGGAAGGCCTCTTGTACAAAAGAGCATCCCTGATTGTCTTTTGAGCAGATCAGACAAATGTTGTAATCGTGTCAAGGAAGATTGCAATACTGACTTTATCTTGAATGCATTGCCACTAAATTTACGTTCACTACACAGATGTCGTGGTTTTGAACAATGTTAGGATGTGCATGAGCCATGTTTACTTCACGAATGTTGTGATCCTGAATCCAACCCATATCCATTTGTTCTTGCAGAGCTGCTTATACTATGGCACACCTTTGATTGCCTTTGATCCAGAAATCACACTGATGATAGTTGTGAGATGGCACGTGGCCGTACCCACTCTGTTTACAATACATCTTTACCAGGTTGGTTCCTAGTAAGCGTACTGATAAGTGCAGATTTTACCTTAAAATGATACATCTTTCTTGGCACTTTTTCTACTCAATTCTCATATTTTCATTAGTTTTACTCATGATTGTTGTTATTCTTCTAACATTGAGAATATACCTTTGGTGCTTGTAATATGTGTACTATTGTGCAGAAAAAGGCACTAAATGATCAAAGATGTAAGACACAAGAAATGATACAAGTTGCCAAAATACAGAGGAAAACATCAAGAAGTTCGCAAGTCCTGTCGAACGACATTCTTTCCCTCGCACTGATCCCTGTGGAGACGACAAAACTAGGTTACTTAATTAATTTTTGCTTGCTGCTATTTTCGCATCAACAAAATGGCGCCGTTGTCAGGGGATTGGTGTTTAGATATTGAATCGCATTGCGATAGTTTCTATATTTTTGAGCTTTGTACATTTGTTTATATTGTATATATTTGTTTTATTTTATGTTTTCTCTAGTGTGTTTAAGAATGATGAGAACTCCTTCTGGATTGGTTGCTATTTGTATAAAAGTATTCAATGAAGCTTCGACCGAGTCTGAATGTTGAGCTTTGAAAGTATGCATGGTAAATTGTACTGCTTTATTGAATGTTAGAATGATTTAAGAATTTTGTGCTTTGTGAAAATGTGTATTCTTGTTTCATTTTGCAACTTGTTTGAATGCTTGTTTCACTTAGGTCCAAAAGCCACAAATTGTGAGAAACCTCCATTATTTACTATATGCTAGGATGACTGATAACTTTGTTTAATTTGTTTGATTCATGCTTTATCTTTTGATTATTGTGATTTTGTGGAAGCATTAGAAATGATCAATGCATCTGTGTATAGTGAGCACAACCGTTTCCAAAAGTACCTTACCCATGAGTAGATAGAATTTGTAAACCCCCTTTGAGCCTAAACTATTTAGATCTCATTTTAGTGATGAACTTGGTTTGTGTACATAATTTGAAAGTTTAATTCATCATTGAATTTTGTGAGGTTCTAAAAATTTCTTCTTGAACCTTTGAACATTGCTTTGATTTAATTTCCTTGCCATAAAAAGCAAGGAGCATTCACTTGAGGTTTGGTTGAATTCAAGTTGGGGAGAATGAAAAGGAAGAATGGTAGGTTGCTAAAACTTTTGAAAAATTTCAAGCAAGCATGAAAAGAAAAAGCGTGCATATGAATGTGAAAAACAAAAGAAAAAGAATGCTTGTTTGAATAAGAAAAATAGAGATGAAATAATTGTGCATAAGGAAGTTTGAGAAGGTTGGTGATAAAGGAAAGAAAATGGTGAATGAAGTTGTGATGCGTAAATACCATGTATAGTGAATGTTTCTTTTTGCATCGGCAATTTCGATTCATTGGCCTTTATAAATGCCCCTTTCTTGTTAACCCGACCAAGCTACAACCCTTACAGCCTTTAGTGATCTTTTTGCTTCCATGTTTTCATTTTTTATTGTTAGATGTTGTATGAATTAAGTTGTTATTAGCATTGTTGGTCAGGTGAGTGAAATTGCCCCGCGGTTGCAAACGCGTTAATTTCTTCATTGTTATTCTGAAGAGGAGTGTTAGAGTTATTCAAGTATGAAAATTTAGCTGTTTTTTGAACCATTCCATGATATTTGTTTAAGAACTTAATTCTTTGTCATTGTTAGATTCTATTGAGTGGTGAACGTTGCTTGTGCGCATTTTCAAGCCTGACTTTGGTTGAATCTTATGCTTTAGTAAATCCTCTTGTTTTAATGAGGGGCATACTTTGCTTGGGGACAAGCAAAAATCTAGTTGGGGAGAGTTGATAAGTGCAGATTTTACCTTAAAATGACACATCTTTCTTGGCACTTTTTCTACTCAATTCTTATGTTTCCATTAGTTTTACTCATGATTGTTGTTATTCTTCTAACATTGAGAATATACCTTTGGTGCTTGTAATATGTGTTCTATTGTGAAGAAAAAGGCACTAAATGATCAAAGATGTAAGACACAAGAAATGGTACAAGTTACCAAAAAACAGAGGAAAACTTCAAGAAGTTCGCTTTGCGAACTAGCTAGCAAAGGTTCGCATTGTGAAGGCTGGCGAAGTCCCAGCGAATGGTCCCAGAATTATGGCAGAGGAAAAAGGCACTAAAGTTCGCTTTGCGAACTTGAAGGCGAGTGTTCACTTTGTGAACTATCCTTCGCATTGCGAACTCATGAAGAAATTCTGTGGCGGTTTAACTATCAGAGGCACCTCAGGTGCCATTTTTTACCATTCGCTGTGCGAGTGAAACGTTCGCTTTGCGAACATGGAATTTCCTGAATGTATTATAAGTAGATTTTTCACACTTTTGAGATAATATCAAGATATAGTTAGTATAATTTATATAACTGGTAACTTTTCAAGATCAGAACTTGATCTCTCACCATTTCAAGCATAGTTTAGGGAGAGAAACTCAAACCCCAAGGGGTAGAAGGTAAGATCTTCAATCTCTTATTGGGTTTGGATGTAATCTTTTGATACCTTATGTATTTCTCCTAATTTATGTTTGTTAACTAGTTTGGATTCTCTATTGTTGATTGTCTTTGATTGCTTATTTGTGGGTCTTGACAAAACCTATATCAAATCCTTGATCTTAGATTTTTATCTATCAATGAGCAAACTTTTGACATGGTTTTGTGAGTTGATATGAATTTGCATCTTAGCTTTTTAGCATTGTGTTGATTGTTAGTTTGAATAACTTCTAGTAATTAATGCAATAAAGTATGCGATGGCGCTTGACGAACGAAATCGTGAAGGTGCGTGAGAATATTGATGAATAACTTTGTTCACATCCATGGGGTAAATTAGTTGGATGCATGTAAAAAGGATTAATCATATGTACGTATTCGGACCATGGTTTTGTATATGAACTACTCATTAGTTTAGTATGGATATTATAGCAATATCTGTTAGGTCGAGATGCCAGAAATAGATTTAGGCTTAACATTCATGTAGGTTTTAAAGGCTTTGAATTGATTGGTAATGTGCGAGAGTAATTATTGATCGGTACAAAATCACTCACAACATGCGGGGACTGAGAGGATATGTATGTCGTGAGTGATACATGATGATGTTAGACGAACAAGTGATTTATGTATAAAATGATCTAAAGAATGCATGTGTTATCAATTGAGGCAATCCAATCCCAACAAGGCTTCGTTTATAATTCAGTCTTTATTTTATATTTTCAGTATTTACATTTTCTGCATTTAATTTTGGTTCCTTTCTAAACTAAAACTTTTGAACCATGAGCTTAGAAACGTAGATACCGCCGAACGACATTCTTTCCCTAGCACTGATCCCTGTGGAGATGACAAAACTGGGTTACTTAATTAATTTTTGCTTGCTGCTATTTTCGCATCAACAATATGGCGCCGTTGTCGGGGGATTGGTGTTTAGATATTGAATCGCATTGCAATAGTCTCTATATTTTTTAGCTTTGTACATTTGTTTATATTGTATATATTTTTTTTCTTTTATGTTTTCTCTAGTGTGTTTAGGAATGATGAGAACTCCTTCTGGATTGGTTGCTATTTGTATAAAAGTATTCAATGAAGCTTCGACCGAGTCTGGATGTTGAGCTTTGAAAGTATGCATGGTAAATTGTACTACTTTATAGAATGTTAGAATGATTTAAAAATTTTGTGCTTTATGTAAATGTGTATTCTTGTTTCATTTTGCAACTTGTTTGAATGCTTGTTTCACTTAGGTCCAAAAGCCACAAATTATGAGAAACCTCCATTGTTTACTATATGCTAGGATGACTGATAACTTTGTTTAATTCGTTTGATTCATGCTTTATCTTTGATTATTGTGATTTTGTGGAAGCATTAGAAATGAACAAGGCATATGTTTATATTGAGAACAACCGTATCCAAAAGTACCTTACCCGTGAGTAGAGAGAATTCGTTAACCCCCTTTGAGCCTAAACAGTTTAGATCTCATTTTAGTGATGAACTTGGTTTGTGTACATAATTTGAAAGTTTAGTTCATCATTGAATTTTGTGAGGTTCGAAAAATTTCTTCTTGAACCTTTGAACATTGCTTTGATTTGATTTCCTTGCCATAAAAAGGAAGGAGCATTCACTTGAGGTTTGGTTGAATTCAAGTTGGGGAGAATGAAAAGGAAGAATGGTAGGTTGCTAAAACTTTTGAAAAATTTCTAGCAAGCATGAAAAGAAAAAGAGTGCATATGAATGTGAAAAACAAAAGAAAAAGAATGCTTGTTTGAATAAGAAAAATAGAGATGAAATAATTGTGCATAAGGAAGTTTGAGAAGGTTGGTGATAAAGGAAAGAAAATGGTGAATGAAGTTGTGATGTGTAAATACCATGTATAGTGAATGTTTCTTTTTGCATCGGCAATTTCGATTCAATGGCCTTTATAAATGCCCATTTCTTGTTAACCCGACCAAGCTACAACCCTTAAAGCCTTTAGTGATCTTTTTGCTTCCATATTTTCATTTTTTATTGTTAGATGTTGTATGAATTAAGTTGTTATTAGCATTGTTTGTCAGGTGAGTGAAATTGCCCCGCGGTTGCAAACGCGTTAATTTCTTCATTCTTATTCTAAAGAGGAGTGTTAGAGTTATTCAAGTATGAAAATTTAGTTGTTTTTTTGAACCATTCCATGATATTTGTTTAAGAACTTAATTCTTTGTCATTGTTCGATTCTATCCGTGGTGAACGTTGCTTGTGCGCATTTTTAAGTCTGACTTTAGTTGAATCTTATGCTTGAGCAAATCCTCTTGTTTTAATGAGTGGCATACTTTGCTTGATGACAAGCAAAAATCTAGTTGGGGAGAGTTGATAAGTTCAGATTTTACCTTGAAATGACATATCTTTTTTGGCACTTTTTCTACTCAATTCTCATGTTTCCATTAGTTTTACTCATGATTGTTGTTATTCTTCTAACATTGAGAATATACCTTTGGTGCTTGTAATATGTGTTCTATTGTGAAGAAAAAGGCACTAAATGATCAAAGATGTAAGACACAAGAAATGGTACAAGTTACCAAAAAACAGAGGAAAACTTCAAGAAGTTCGCTTTGCGAACTAGCTAGCAAAGGTTCGCTTAGCGAAGGCTGGCGAAGTCCCAGCGAATGGTCCCAGAATTATGGCAGAGGAAAAAGGCACTAAAGTTCGCTTTGCGAACTTGAAGGCGAGTGTTCACTTTGTGAACTATCCTTCGCATTGCGAACTCATGAAGAAATTCTGTGGCGGTTTAACTATCAGAGGCACCTCAGGTGCCATTTTTTACCATTCGATGTGCGAGTGAAACGTTCGCTTTGCGAACATGGAATTTCCTGAATGTATTATAAGTAGATTTTTCACACTTTTGAGATAATATCAAGATATAGTTAGTATAATTTATATAACTGGTAACTTTTGAAGATCAGAACTTGATCTCTCTCCATTTCAAGCATACTTTAGGGAGAGAAACTCAAACCCCAAGGGGGAGAAGGTAAGATATTCAATCTCTTATTGGGTTTGGATGTAATCTTTTGATACCTTATGTATTTCTTCTAATTTATGTTTGTTAACTAGTTTGGATTCTCTATTGTTGATTGTCTTTGATTGCTTATTTGTGGGTCTTGGCAAAACCTATATCAAATCCTTGATCTTAGATTTTTATCTATCAATGAGCAAACTTTTGACATGGTTTTGTGAGTTGATATGAATTTGCATCTTAGCTTTTTAGCATTGTGTTGATTGTTAGTTTGAATAGCTTCTAGTAATTAATGCAATAAAGTCTGCGATGGCGCTTGACGAACGAAATCGTGAAGGTGCGTGAGAATATTGATGAATAACTTTGTTCACATCCATGGGGTAAATTAGTTGGATGCATGTAAAAAGGATTAACCATATGTACGTATTCGGACCATGGCTTTGTATATGAACTACTCATTAGTTTAGTATGGATATTATAGCAATATCTGTTAGGTCGAGATGCCAGAAATAGATTTAGGCTTAACATTCATGTAGGTTTTAAAGACTTTGAATTGATTGGTAATGTGCGAGAGCAATTATTGATCGGTACAAAATCACTCACAATATGCGGGGACTGAGAGGATATGTATGTCGTGAGTGATACATGATGATGTTAGACGAACAAGTGATTTATGTATAAAATGATCTGAAGAATGCATGTGTTATCAATTGAGGCAATCCAATCCCAACAAGGCTTCGTTTATAATTCAGTCTTTATTTTATATTTTCAGTATTTACATTTTCTGCATTTAATTTTGGTTCCTTTCTAAACTAAAACTTTTGAACCATGAGCTTAGAAACGTAGATACCGCCGAACGACATTCTTTCCCTAGCACTGATCCCTGTGGAGATGACAAAACTGGGTTACTTAATTAATTTTTGCTTGCTACTATTTCCGCATCAACAATATGGCGCCGTTGTCGGGGGATTGGTGTTTAGATATTGAATCGCATTGCAATAGTCTCTATATTTTTTAGCTTTGTACATTTGTTTATATTGTATATATTTTTTTTCTTTTACGTTTTCTCTAGTGTGTTTAGGAATGATGAGAACTCCTTCTGGATTGGTTGCTATTTGTATAAAAGTATTCAATGAAGCTTCGACCGAGTCTGGATGTAGAGCTTTGAAAGTATGCATGGTAAATTGTACTACTTTATAGAATGTTAGAATGATTTAAAAATTTTGTGCTTTATGTAAATGTGTATTCTTGTTTCATTTTGCAACTTGTTTGAATGCTTGTTTCACTTAGGTCCAAAAGCCATAAATTATGAGAAACCTCCATTGTTTACTATATGCTAGGATGACTGATAACTTTGTTTAATTCGTTTGATTCATGCTTTATCTTTGATTATTGTGATTTTGTGGAAGCATTAGAAATGAACAAGGCATCTGTTTATATTGAGAACAACCGTATCCAAAAGTACCTTACCCGTGAGTAGAGAGAATTCGTTAACCCCCTTTGAGCCTAAACAGTTTAGATCTCATTTTAGTGATGAACTTGGTTTGTGTACATAATTTGAAAGTTTAGTTCATCATTGAATTTTGTGAGGTTCGAAAAATTTCTTCTTGAACCTTTGAACATTGCTTTGATTTGATTTCCTTGCAATAAAAAGGAAGGTGCATTCACTTGAGGTTTGGTTGAATTCAAGTTGGGGAGAATGAAAAGGAAGAATGGTAGGTTGCTAAAACTTTTGAAAAATTTCTAGCAAGCATGAAAAGAAAAAGAGTGCATATGAATGTGAAAAACAAAAGAAAAAGAATGCTTGTTTGAATAAGAAAAATAGAGATGAAATAATTGTGCATAAGGAAGTTTGAGAAGGTTGGTGATAAAGGAAAGAAAATGGTGAATGAAGTTGTGATGTGTAAATACCATGTATAGTGAATGTTTCTTTTTGCATCGACAATTTCGATTCAATGGCCTTTATAAATGCCCCTTTCTCGTTAACCCGACCAAGCTACAACCCTTAAAGCCTTTAGTGATCTTTTTGCTTCCATATTTTCATTTTTTATTGTTAGATGTTGTATGAATTAAGTTGTTATTAGCATTGTTTGTCAGGTGAGTGAAATTGCCCCGCGGTTGCAAACGCGTTAATTTCTTCATTCTTATTCTAAAGAGGAGTGTTAGAGTTATTCAAGTATGAAAATTTAGCTGTTTTTTGAACCATTCCATGATATTTGTTTAAGAACTTAATTCTTTGTCATTGTTGGATTCTATTGAGTGGTGAACGTTGCTTGTGCGCATTTTCAAGCCTGACTTTGGTTGAATCTTATGCTTGAGCAAATCCTCATATTTTAATGAGGGGCATACTTTGCTTGGGGAAAAGCAAAAATCTAGTTGGGGAGAGTTGATAAGTGCAGATTTTACCTTAAAATGACACATCTTTCTTGGCACTTTTTCTACTCAATTCTTATGTTTCCATTAGTTTTACTCATGATTGTTGTTATTCTTCTAACATTGAGAATATACCTTTGGTGCTTGTAATATGTGTTCTATTGTGAAGAAAATGGCACTAAATGATCAAAGATGTAAGACACAAGAATTGGTACAAGTTGCCAAAAAACAGAGGAAAACTTCAAAAAGTTCGCTTTGCGAACTAGCTAGCAAAGGTTCTCTTTGCGAAGGCTGGCGAAGTCCCAGCGAATGGTCCCAGAATTATGGAAGAGGAAAAAGGCACTAAAGTTCGCTTTGCGAACTTGAAGGCGAGTGTTCACTTTGTGAACTATCCTTCGCATTGCGAACTCATGAAGAAATTCTGTGGCGGTTTAACTATCAGAGGCACCTCAGGTGCCATTTTTTACCATTCGTTGTGCGAGTGAAACGTTCGCTTTGCGAACATGGAATTTCCTGAATGTATTATAAATAGATTTATCACACTTTTGAGATAATATCAAGATATAGTTAGTATAATTTATATAACTGGTAACTTTTCAAGATCAGAACGTGATCTCTCTCCATTTCAAGCATACTTTAGGGAGAGAAACTCAAACCCCAAGGGGGAAAAGGTAAGATCTTCAATCTCTTATTGGGTTTGGATGTATGTTGGTGCAGAAATAGCAGCAAGCAAATAATAATAAGTAACCCAATTTATCGTTCTCCACAGGGATCAGTGCGAGGGAAAGAATGCCATTCAACGGTTTCTATATTTCTAAACTCATGGATCAAAAGTTCTGGTTTAAAGACGAACCAAAAGCAAATGCGAAAAATATAAAGACGGAAAATATAAAGTAAAGACAGAATTATAAACGGGGCCTTGTCGGAATTGGATCTCATCAATTGATAACACATGCATTCTTCTAATCAAGCAAACACAAAGCAATCATTCGCCAAATATCCTCGCGTATCACTCACAACAGAGGTTATGTCTAACGCAACGTCGAGAGGCTAACTGTATTGTCTCATCAGTGATGTCTCACGCAACAAAACCAACACAGAGCTTTAAGAGCAGATACTCACGCAAGTGTTAATCCTAAATCTATCTCTAGAGTTCAGTCCTAACAGATATTACTATAACATCCATACCAAATAAATGATTTCTTCGTATTTAAACAAGATCAAAATACGTACACACGCTTAACCCTTTTTACATGTATTCAACTAATTTGTCCAATGAATGTGAATATCCTTCTTCATCACTATTATCACGCATCCTCGCGATACCGTATCGATCCTACTCATGCTACCCATGCTACTTAATCAACACAATACAACAAAAGATAAAATGAATATCAACTCACAAAACCATGTCAAAAGCTTGTTCATTGATAGATGAAAATCGAAGATCAAAGATTTGTAAAGGTTTTGTCAAGACCACAAATACTCAACCAAAGACAATAACAATAGAAAATCAGAATTCAAATCACATACATACATTAGAGGAAATACAATAGGTATCAAAAGATTACATCACTCTCCAACAAGAAATCAAAGCTCCTACCTTTTCTCCCTTGGAAATGAAAGAGATATCAAGTTCTGATCCCAAAATTACAACAATATCAGAACAATACCAAAAAAAAAACCTCACCTAAAAAGTGCAAAAATTGTATTTATACAATTCAGAAATTTGAAGGTTTGCTAGGCGAACCAATTCATTCGCTAGGCGAATGGTTAAAAATAGGCACAACAGGTGCCTCAAACAGTTAAACCGCCCCAGAAATTCATGTGCATTCGCGAAGCGAACAAAACACTCGCGAAGCGAACCTTCGCCAAAACCTTCGCCCAGCGAATTTAGGGACTTTTCCTACTGAAACTTTCTGCCACCCCTTCGCTGGGACACTCGCCAACGTTCGCTAGGCGAACCTTCGCTAGGAGCTCGCCAGCACTCACGAGGCGAATCCTGCTATTGCAACTTCAATACTTTAGCAGCTTGCACCATTTCTTTGTGTCTTCAAACTTTGATCATTTAGTGCATTTCCTGCACAATAACACACACATTACAAGCACCAAAGGTATATTCTCAATGTGTAGAAGAACAACAACAATCATGGATAAAAACCATGAAAACATGAGAAAAGAGATGAAAAAGTGCAAAGAAAGATATGCCAATTTTAGGCCAAATCCGCACCTAACAACTCTCCCCAACTAAACTCTTGCTTGTCCTCAAGCAAAGTATGCCCCTCATTAAAAACAAGCGGATTTGCTCAAGCTTAAGAATCAACCAAAATCCAGAAAAACCAAACATGAAAATGCGCACAAGCAACGTTTACCACTCAATAGAATCGAACAATGATAAAGAATGAAGTACTTAAACAAATATCATGGACTGGTTCAAATGACAACTGAATTTTCATACTTGAATCACTCTAACACTCCTCTTCAAAATAAGAATGAAGAAATTGACGCGTTTGCAACCGCGGGGAAATTTCACTCACCTGACAAACAATGCAAATAGCAATCCAATTCATACAACATCTAACAATCAACATGAAAATATGCAAGCAAAAAGATCACTAAGGGCTTTAAAGGTTGTAGCTTGGTCGGGTTAACAACAAAGGGACATTTCTAAAGGTCTTTGAATCGAAATTGCCGATAAATGATATTTACACATTCACAACTTCATTCACCATTCTCATTCCTTTACCACAAACCTTCTCAAACTTCCTTTTTGCACAATTATTTCACTTTCTATTTTTCTCATCAAACAAGCATTCTTTTTCTTGTGTTTTTCACATTCATATTTACACTTTTTCTTTTCATGCTTGTTTGAACTTTTTCAAAAGGTTCAAGCAACCTACCATCTTCTTTTTCATTCTCCCCAACTTGAATTCAACCAAACCTCATGTGAATGCACCTTGCCTTTACGGCAAGGAAATCAAAGTATACAATTTTCAAAGGTTCAAAAAGAAATTTCCAAACCTCACAAAATTCACTGATGAACCAAACTAGCAAATTATGTACATAAACCAAGTTCATCACTAAAATGAGATTTAAATTGTTTTAGGCTCAAAGGGGCTAACAAATTCTCACTACTCACGGGTAAGATACTTTTGGATACGGTTGTGCTCAATATAAACAAATGCCTTGATCATTTCTAATGCTTCCACAAAATCACAATGATCAAAAGATAAAGCATGAATCAAATGAATTAACAAAGTTATTAGTCATCCTTGCATATAGTAAACAATGGAGGTTTCCTCACAATTTGTGGCTTTTGGACCTAAGTGAAACAAGCATTCAAACAAGTTGCAAAATGAAACAAAGATACACATTTGCACAAAGCACAAAATTCTTAAATCATTCTAGCATTCTATAAAGCAATACAATTTACCAGGCATACTTTCAAAGCTCAACAACATCCAGACTCGGTCGAAGCTTCATTGAATTCTTTTATACAAAGCAACCAATCTAGAAGGAGTTCTCAACATTCCTGAACACACTAGACAAAACATTAAAGGAACACAAATGCATATAATATAAACAAATGTACAAAGCTTAAAAATATAGAAACTATGCGATGCGATTCAATATCTAAACACCAATCCCCGGCAACGACGCCAATTTGTTGGTGCAGAAATAGCAGCAAGCAAATAATAATAAGTAACCCAATTTATCGTTCTCCACAGGGATCAGTGCGAGGGAAAGAATGCCATTCAACGGTTTCTATATTTCTAAACTCATGGATCAAAAGTTCTGGTTTAAAGACGAACCAAAAGCAAATGCGAAAAATATAAAGACGGAAAATATAAAGTAAAGACAGAATTATAAACGGGGCCTTGTTGGAATTGGATCTCATCAATTGATAACACATGCATTCTTCTAATCAAGCAAACACAAAGCAATCATTCGCCAAATATCCTCGCGTATCACTCACAACAGAGGTTATGTCTAACGCAACGTCGAGAGGCCAACTGTATTGTCTCATCAGTGATGTCTCACGCAACAAAACCAACACAGAGCTTTAAGAGCAGATACTCACGCAAGTGTTAATCCTAAATCTATCTCTAGAGTTCAGTCCTAACAGATATTACTATAACATCCATACCAAATAAATGATTTCTTCGTATTTAAACAAGATCAAAATACGTACACACGCTTAACCCTTTTTACATGTATTCAACTAATTTGTCCAATGAATGTGAATATCCTTCTTCATCACTATTATCACGCATCCTCGCGATACCGTATCGATCCTACTCATGCTACCCATGCTACTTAATCAACACAATACAACAAAAGATAAAATGAATATCAACTCACAAAACCATGTCAAAAGCTTGTTCATTGATAGATGAAAATCGAAGATCAAAGATTTGTAAAGGTTTTGTCAAGACCACAAATACTCAACCAAAGACAACAACAATAGAAAATCAGAATTCAAATCACATACATACATTAGAGGAAATACAATAGGTATCAAAAGATTACATCACTCTCCAACAAGAAATCAAAGCTCCTACCTTTTCTCCCTTGGAAATGAAAGAGATATCAAGTTCTGATCCCAAAATTACAACAATATCAGAACAATACCAAAAAAAAACCTCACCTAAAAAGTGTAAAAATTGTATTTATACAATTCAGAAATTTGAAGGTTCGCTAGGCGAACCAATTCATTCGCTAGGCGAATGGTTAAAAATAGGCACAACAGGTGCCTCAAACAGTTAAACCGCCCCAGAAATTCACGTGCATTCGCGAAGCGAACAAAACACTCGCGAAGCGAACCTTCGCCAAAACCTTCGCCCAGCGAATTTAGGGACTTTTCCTACTGAAACTTTCTGCCACCCCTTCGCTGGGACACTCGCCAATGTTCGCTAGGCGAACCTTCGCTAGGAGCTCGCCAGCACTCGCGAGGCGAATCCTGCTGTTGCAACTTCAATACTTTAGCAGCTTGCACCATTTCTTTGTGTCTTCAAACTTTGATCATTTAGTGCATTTCCTGCACAATAACACACACATTACAAGCACTAAAGGTATATTCTCAATGTGTAGAAGAACAGCAACAATCATGGATAAAAACCATGAAAACATGAGAAAAGAGATGAAAAAGTGCAAAGAAAGATATGCCAATTTTAGGCCAAATCCGCACCTAACAATGTAATCTTTTGATACCTTATGAATTTCTTCTAATTTATGTTTGTGAACTAGTTTGGATTCTCTATTGTTGATTATCTTTAATTGCTTATTTGTGGGTCTTGACAATACCTATATCAAATCCTTGATCTTAGATTTTTATCTATCAATGAGCAAACTTTTGACAAGGTTTTGTGAGTTGATATGCATTTGCATCTTAGCTTTTTAGCATTGTGTTGATTGTTAGTTTGAATAGCTTCTAGTAATTAATGCAATAAAGTCCGCGATGGCGCTTGACGAACGGTATCGTGAAGGTGCGTGAGAATATTGATGAATAACTTTGTTCACATCCATGGGGTAAATTAGTTGGATGCATGTAAAAAGGATTAATAATATGTACGTATTCGGACCATGGCTTTGTATATGAACTACTCATTAGTTTAGTATGGAAATTATAGTAATATATGTTGGGTCGAGATGCCAGAAACGAATTTAGGCTTAACATTCATTTAGGTTTTAAACACTTTGAATTGATTGGTAATGTGCGAGAGCAATTATTGATCGGTAATAAATCACTCACAACATGCGGGGACCGAGACGTTATGTTTGTCGTGAGTGATACACGATGATGTTAGACAAACAAGTGATTTATGTATAAAATGATCTGAAGAATGCATGTGTTATCAATTGAGGCAATCCAATCCCAACAAGGCTTCGTTTATTATTTAGTCTTTATTTTATATTTTAAGTATTTACATTTTCTGCATTTAATTTTGGTTCCTTTCTAAACTAAAACTTTTGAACCATGAGCTTAGAAACGTAGATACCGTCGAACGACATTCTTTCCCTCGCACTGATCCCTGTGGAGACGACAAAACTGGGTTACTTAATTAATTTTTGCTTGCTGCTATTTCCGAATCAACAAAATGGCGTCGTTGCCAGGAGATTGGTGTTTAGATATTGAATCGCATTGCGATAGTTTCTATATTTTTGAGCTTTGTACATTTGTTTATATTGTATATATTTGTTTTCTTTTATGTTTTCTCTAGTGTGTTTAGGAATGATGAGAACTCCTTCTGGATTGGTTGCTATTTGTATAAAAGTATTCAACGAAGCTTCGATCGAGTCTGGATGTTGAGCTTTGAAAGTATGCATGGTAAATTGTACTGCTTTATAGAATGTTTGAATGATTAAGAATTTTGTTCTTTGTGCAAATGTGTATTCTTGTTTCATTTTGCAACTTGTTTGAATGCTTGTTTCACTTAGGTCTAAAAGCCACAAATTGTGAGAAACCTCCATTGTTTACTATATGCTAGGATGACTGATAACTTTGTTTAATTCGTTTGATTCATGCTTTATCTTTTGATTATTGTGATTTTGTGGAAGCATTAGAAATGATCAAGGCATATGTTTATATTGAGCAAAACTGTATCCAAAAGTACCTTACCCGTGAGTAGATAGAATTCGTTAACCCCCTTTGAGCCTAAACAGTTTAGATCTTGTTTTAGTGATGAACTTGGTTTGTGTACATAATTTGAAAGGTTAGTTCATCATTGAATTTTGTCAGGTTCTAAGAATTTCTTCTTGAACCTTTGAACACTGCCTTGACTTTATTTCCTTGCTATAAAAAGCAAGGAGCATTCACTTGAGGTTTGGTTGAATTCAAGTTGGGGAGAATGAAAAGGAAGAATGGTAGGTTGCTAATACTTTTGAAAAATTTCAAGCAAGCATGAAAAGAAAAAGTGTGCATATGAATGTGAAAAACAAAAGAAAAAGAATGCTTGTTTGAATAAGAAAAACAGAGATGAAATAATTAAGCATAAGGAAGTTTTAGAAGGTTGGTGATAAAGGAATGAAAATGGTGAATGAAGTTGTGATGTGTAAATACCATGTATAGTGAATGTTTCTTTTTGCATCGGCAATTTTGATTCAATGGCCTTTATAAATGCCCCTTTATTGTTAACCCGACCAGGCCACAACCCTTAAAGCCCTTAGTGATCTTTTTTCTTCCATGTTTTCATTTTTGATTGTTAGATGTTGTATGAATTGAGTTGTTATTAGCATTGTTTGTCAGGTGAGTGAAATTTCCCCGCGGTTGCAAACGCGTTAATTTCTTCATTCTCATTCTATTGAGTAGTGAACGTTGCTTGTGCTCATTTTCAAGCTTGACTTTGGTTGAATCTTATGCTTGAACAAATCCTCTTGTTTTAATGAGGGGCATACTTTGCTTGAGAACAACCCAAAATCTAGTTGGGGAGAGTTGATAAGTGCAGATTTTACCTTAAAATGACACATCTTTCTTGGCACTTTTTCTACTAAATTCTCATGTTTTCATTAGTTTTACTCATGATTGTTGTTATTCTTCTAACATTGAGAATATACCTTTGGTGCTTATAATATGTGTGCTATTGTGCAGAAAAAGGCACTAAATGATCAAAGATGTAAGACACATGAAATGATACAAGTTGCCAAAGAACAGAGGAAAACTTAAAGAAGTTCGCTTTGCGAACTAGCTGGCGAAGGTTCGCTTTGTGAAGGCTGGTGAAGTCCCAGCGAATGGTCCCAGAATTATGGCAGAGGAAAAAGGTACTAAAGTTCGCTTTGTGAACTTGAAGGCGAGTGTTCGCTTTGCGAACTATCCTTCGTATTGCGAACTCATGAAGAAATTCTGTGGCGGTTTAACTATCAGAGGCACCTCAGGTGCCATTTTTTACCATTCGGTGTGCGAGCGAAACGTTCGCTTTGCAAACATGGAATTTCCTAAATGTATTAAAATAGATTTTTGACACTTTTGAGATGATATCAAGATATAGTTAGTATAATTTATATAACTGGTAACTTTTCAAGATCAGAACTTGATCTCTCTCCATTTCAAGCATAGTTTAGGGAGAGAAACTGAAACCCCAAGGGGGAGAAGGTAAGATCTTCAATCTCTTGTTGGGTTTGGATCTAATCTTTTGATACCTTATGTATTTCTTCTAATCTATGTTTGTGAACTAGTTTGGATTCTCTATTGTTGGTTGTCTTTGATTGCTTATTTGTGGGTCTTGACAAAACCTATATCAAATCCTTGATCTTAGATTTTTATCTATCAATGAGCAAACTTTTGACATGGTTTTGTGAGTTGATATTCATTTGCATCTTAGCTTTTTAGCATTGTGTTGATTGTTAGTCATATGTTTTAGTTTTGATAATATGTGTTGATTAAATGATAATGAATTGTGATGAATTGAGTGATGTTGTGATGAATTATATGTGTGAATAATAATTTAAAGAATGAAGAACTGTGTAATGTTTTAGGACACGAGTCCAAAGTTTTAAAAAGATGCTTGTTGGAATCAAGTTTTAAATGATGAAAGATTGAATGAATAGACTTAAGACGCGAGTCTAGTGTTTTTTATAATACTTGTGAATCCCATATATTTTAATTTTTCGAAGGTTCGATAAGAACAAATGTGAAGCCTAATATGGCAGTGAATATATGATAAATCCTTATGGAGATCCCTAAAGTAGGAATCCAGGTTAATGTGTTTCAATATGGAATGGAATTTTGGATGGAAATCATGTTTGTTTGATCATCTTGCATCATATATGAGAGAGAGAGAGAAAGAGAGAGAGAGAGAGAGAGAGAGAGAGAGAGAGAGAGAGAGAGAGAGAGTGTGAGAGAGAGAGAGAGAGAGAATATGGCAAGGGTCTCACAAACTGAATTTCATTAAGTGAAAAAGCTTTTGCACAAGGGTTCTATTTATAGAACTACATGTATGTGCTGCAAGCTGAAAAAGCCTACTTGAGTGCATTGTACCTTACGGTGTATTATATTTCACTTAAGTGTACAATATTCTATGGTATTCTATATTCCACTTAAGTGCATCGTACCTTAAAATGTTCTATAACTCACTTAAGCACATCGCATCTTTCAGTGTTTCGTAATTCTCTTAAGTACATTGAGCTTTACGGTGTTCCTGATTTCACTTGGTAATTCTATCTCTCATCAATATGTCCTTATTTGTGAGACCTTGTAGGTTCTAATGATATTGAAAACTATATTAAATCACATATTTAATATAATAAACATCAATTAATATCTAGCAACACATCGTTGCTACTTAAGTCACAAAAATTTCATATGATTTGAAAACCCCTTTATGTGATAATGCTTATGTGTAAATTTTTTCTTTTTCCCTCATGTGTATATTGAACACAAGGCATGAATTGTGTCACCCATGTCTAGTTAAATATTGGTCCCTTAGACATTTATCTTTTTATGCAATATGGTAAAATTTCATCTATGCCACTCATGTTCCTCAGCATGATTTATGGAGTACCCAGCAAATTTTTTTATAGTCACTTAGTTGCCGATAACGTTTGATCAACAAACTCATATATTCTTCATGGTGATATAAATGAAGAATTTTACATGGAACACTCTCTTTGTATGCAAATTGTAAAGGTATCTATATAGCTTGAAGCTAGAAAGCATACAATGGAACACGAAGCTCACTGACACACTTACTTTTTAAGATTTTACACAATTCAATGCTAATCACTCACTATTTACAAAGAAATCTCACAAAGGGTTCACAATCATGCTTGTATATGTGGATGATTTGGTCTTAAGCGGGAATGATCTTGAAGAAATCATATCAATTAAGATCCTTTTGAATGTCAAGTTCATTATTAATGACATAGGTATTTTGCAATACTTTTTAGGTGTTGAAGTGGATAGAACACAACATGTAATATCTCTTTGCCAAAGAAAGTATGTTTTAGATTTAATCATTACTTAGTAACTTTAAGAAAAAGCATATTGAAATAGATCTTCATGTAGTTGTAGACAAGGTTCTAACAAGAGTCACGCATTTGATGCATGTAACTTCAAAGGAACAGGTTGTAGATATTCTCAAAAATCCTTGCACCTGGATCCATTCAACAATGTACAAGACAAGTTAGGAATGATTGATATACATTCTATCTTGATGGTGTGTTAAATATTGTAAAGAAAAAGAGAAATTAGATAGCTTTGGGAATAGCAAAATCATAACTGAAATTAACTAAATTGTAAAACAGTTGAAAAGGTGTTATGAAGTAGTTGCTATTTCAGTTACTGGTTGTATAAGTAACCTTCCATCGTTGTGAGAAATCAGATCTTTGTATTAAATGCTAAAACGAGAATGCATTTGCTTATTACCAATGTACTAGAGTAAATGAATCAAGGCCATAAATGTTAGCAAATAATTTACGGACTCGTTTTCGAGCTAAAACATTAACCGTATATAATAGTTGAGTAATGCTTCATAAAAAAATAAGTTTTTAACATAATTTAAGTATTAATATGTTTGAAGTTGAAATAAATATAACAAAATATCTTAAAGGAACCGTAATAAATTTGATCCCATATTCACCCTTCATTTTCGCCATATAAGCTCAAACATATCAAAGTGAGACATAAAATTATGTTATAATTTAAAAGTGAGACATCAAAAATTATGCTAGTGATATTTATAAGCTCAAACATATGTGAGGGAGTAAAACAATCTATAGATAAAACTAAATTAAGTTTGCACAAGATTTATTACAGAAATGATTTTATTTGTACGGTATATCATCCTTTACTTTTTTAGTGGAGTTGTGGTCATATGTTTCTCAGAAGTTAACTCAAGAAATTTTAGAAAATATCGCTGAAACTTTTCCTATAAATAATACATTTCATAACAAAATTTTCACTTTAGTTAACTAAAAACCGAGGTATAATACTAAGGCATGTCACGTTTTATTTATTTTTAAATAAATATCACATATTATGTCGGTTGCTAAATATAAACGAGCAGAGAAACAATTCAGGACATGCTTGAATCCCAACAATAGTAATTTATGTTTTAATTTCTTTAGATGTTGTGTCTTTTTTTTTATTTTATTTTTTATTTTTAAATTAATGTTATATTCTTTCGGTTATATTAAATAACCGAGGGATTATATTATCATATTTTATTAGAAATGTAAACTTTAACCAGATTTTACTATAAACCTAACTTATATGTAGTCGTTCCAAACTTGTACACATCATTATTTGAGATGGATTGGAAGACAGAAAAAATCATCAATGTTCTTCTATCTTGAACAAAACATTTTTTCTGCTCTTACAGTCGATCCCAACATAACAGTGTTGATTTTGTTGTTGTATTTTTGGAAAATCCTTCATATGTTGTCAATCCAAGAAAACATTCCTTAATTTATTGATTTCCTCGGTTGACAACATTGAG
The DNA here is from genome assembly GCA_022829125.1 of Lathyrus tuberosus. Classification (NCBI taxonomy): domain Eukaryota; kingdom Viridiplantae; phylum Streptophyta; class Magnoliopsida; order Fabales; family Fabaceae; genus Lathyrus; species Lathyrus tuberosus. The sequence continues at coordinate 406,808 of JALAZF010000274.1, read as the reverse complement.
AAATCCATTCCTAAACAAAATTATCTTGTTCTCTTTCATGTGAAAGCATTTACCATGAAAACATTTGCTTAAGATAATTAAATCTCTCTGGGGTGAATTTCAAGTGCAGGAAATTTTTTTTTCTCTTAGTCGGAACAAATAACTTATTAGAATTTGAAAAGATTTGTTGCTCTCCAAGAATATATTGTCAAAATCTAGATTTGTTTAAACTACTTATTTTAATGTTCTGTGTAAACAATGTAATTTTAAAAAACAAAAACTTTTCCCCTCAGTTTTTTACAGAAACCAATAGGTATGTGTCGCTTGGGATGTAATATATTTTATTATATTTTTCTTATTTAAAAAGAAACAAAATTTACCTCGGTTATGAGTAATAACCAAGAAAAAATATAAGCGTGTTTATTGAGTTTATTCACCGTCCTTAAACAAATTTTTATCGTCCACCCCTATTAATGATCTGCGTGAAACCTAAAACCCTTGTTATATAAGCATTCTGAATATTAAAAAATGATAATGAAACATTTGACATGAAAACTTTGAAACTTAAAAAAGCGTTTATTTTATTTGGGAAAATTTTTCTATAATGGATTGTAAAAGCGGAAAATCATCTATGTTTAAGGTTTGTGTTCTTAAATAATTATATAACTGAGTATTTTTTTATTTAGCTGACATTTCTTTTATTTTATACCAGACATTTCTTCTTCGTCAAGATCAATGAAACGAGGATCTCGAACATTCGCTCTTTCCCAAGATATTCAGCATTTGTTATTCGCCGACAGCGATGACGATGAATCATATTCAACATTTTACTTTAATATTATGTGCAAACAATGTAATATTTTGTGTAAACAATGTAGTTTGTAAACAAATTTATTTATTAATATTTTATGTAAACAATGTAATGAGTATTTAATAAAAATATATATTTCCCTTCGTTTTGTTCATAAACTGAGAGGTATATGGCGATAGTTTCGAAATAAAAAACTATTGTTAAGGATCGAACCAATGACCATTTTAACTATCCCTTCAGTTATTTTAAAACTGTGGGGTGAAGTGGCTGCTTTTCATGGCACCCTAAATTACCTCGCCCCTGTGACCGATGTCAAATCACACTAGTGCAACAAAAGAATATCATTTTGAAATGTAGATCCATTATACTAAAAACGAGTATAAATAAGAAACACGATGACAATTTTGTAATTAAAGTATCATTTTAAGTATTAACACGTGACAATAGGCACACTGTTTTTTAAAAACGAGTGTAAATTTAAAATATTATTATTGTTAAATTTCTAATACTTCCGTTAAACTTAAAACAGGGATAAATTTAGATGGATTGAAAAAATTGTTTAATTTTATAAGCCAAAATAATATTCCAAGTAACTAATTAAGTGATTTACAGGTGTAATCCTAACAAGTTGAATAACGGGTGTAATCCTAATTAAGTTAATAACGGGTGTAATCCCTACAAACTGAATTAAAAAGTAAATTTATATATATTGCTTATGTGACATTTTAACAAATTTTCAATCTAATATGATGATGTGTCATCCTAACAATGTTCATAACTTTTTATTTTATTTTTAAAATATAATTTATCATTTTAATTATCACCTTTTTAAATTCTACCTTTTTTAAACTATTTTTCATTTTTTTTGTTACAAGTATTTTTCTCACTTTAAAAATCCACACTTTAATGTATAAAAAGACATTCAATATTTTAAACATCGATACTTAAATATAATAATGTCGTTATATTAAAAATATTTCCCTTGACTGTATTATTATTGTTTGATGGTTATTTTACTAAGTATATGATTGGACACTAATTTTTATATTAATGTATTTATTTTTTATATTAAAATATTTTCATATTATAAACTTTTTACAGTTTTATATTTCTTGGTTTTATCAAACTCTCCCCAACTTAAAACACTGAGTGTCCTCAAACAAAGTCAAACAACTTAAAGAAACAAAAGACGATAATCCAAGAATGACGAATCAATAGGTTTTTTAAAACGGAAAACAAATGTATGATTTAAATAAAAAACGTACAAGCAAAGTAAACATCTACCACCATCCTACCATGACAACATGAAAACGAAACAAATCCTAAGTACAAAAATCATGCTAAACAATCTAAAACAACACAAAGTAAATCATGAATCACACCTAGCAAAAATTCATCAAGGGATAAAAACACACAAAGGTGAGGATTTGACACTCATCCAACAATCTTGCAAACAAAAGACTAAATTATGCATTCATCTAAAAATTCACATTGAACATATAAAGGCAAGAATCACAAGGGCTTTTCAAGGTTATAATGTGGCTTGGTTAACAAACAAGGGGTAATTCCTAAAGGTAATCGAAACAAAAACTTGCCTAAACCTAAGGGAGTGATCAACTCAGAAAAGTTCAAACACAAAATTTCAATCAAACTTCTTCTTTCATCCCAAGTGTTACACCAAACACACCTTACTTATTAGCACAATTATTTGATACTCTTTTTGTTTTTCATTTTCAAAACTTTCCCTTTTGTTGTACCCCAAGTTTTACCCTCATTTTTCTGCTAGTTGATGTTTTGTCATCTTTCTCTATTTTAATTTAGTAATTATCTTTGTTTTTTATTTGTTTTATTTTAGTTTAAATTCAATATGGCCTATTTTTATTTCATTTATATTTAAGTTGTTTAAATTGATCTTAATTTTATTTAATTTTACTAATTAGTTTTAATTAATTAGATTAATTATCCATTTAGTTTATTTTTCTAACTAATTTTAATTTAGAATATTAATTAGTTTAGTATTGTTATTATTAATCTTATTATTAATCCAAAATTAAGAAAAGAAACATTTTCATTTCCTCACCAATTGACCCACACGTTACAATAAGGAATTCAAAAAGGACTACATCATCTCACTTTTCTACTCTTTATAAAAAACCTTGTTGTAACCAAATGAATGCTACTACAAGTCATTACACAAACCAAGTTTGACTTTGAACTAAATGCATGTACAACCTACCAACTTTTCTCCCATCAATTCTAGCGCTCCCTTTCTGTCAACCTTTTCCATAAACTGTGCAAGAAGCAACCATCAAAAGTACACCTTTGTACTTTGCAAAGTTGATATACAAGAGCCAAAATAAGCACCCATCGTATAAGGCTTCATGACTCATATCTTTTCAGCTGACAAAAAGCACACAATAAGCAACCATTTGAAAGTATCACTTGGCTCGAGAATGAAGGGCCATGCGCACAAAGCAAGTAGCCGTTGGGGTTTCTTGGCGTTACCATGATGCTGTTACTATAAATGAAGTTGGCTTTCACTTCTCAAAGGGAGAACAAGAGAAGACCACCTCTCAAAACACCAATCATCAACACAACAACATCAATATCTAACACCTTCTTCATACCACTTAAACACCATAACCATAAATATCGCACCATACATAAACCACTTCAGAACCATACACACATCAATATCAAAACAATAACACCAGCATCAGAATATCATCATCAGTATGCCAACAATAAAAACACACGACAATCATCCATGTTACACGAGGACACGTGAGTGGTGTTTTTCTGTTCAAAGATCTTGATCTCATCAACCAAAAGAAGAGTTGGAACAAGTAGTTATTCAAATCACCATGCTAAAGTTGGAGACATAAAGACAAGCAGAAAGAGAAGTAACTGAAGCCACTCATAAACACACTACATACCACAAGAACACATCTCGTACTCACTACAAATCATTCAAAGCTCCAAAAGGTAAGTTTCTAAGTCCCTGAAACCTATAAATTTACTTTGTTAAATGCTGTGCTTTGAGGTTGATTTATATGAACACTATCATACTTGTGTGTGGTAAAATATGACATTCATGTTTAAAGCTTTAAATTTTGTTGTTGTGAGACTGAGGAGAGCAGCTGTGTGAGATGCATGATGGCACTAATAGTTTGGAACGTGTAAAGATCAATGTCCATTTTGTGCACTTAGGAAAGTTTGGAATGATGATATGATTAGGGTGTTAGAAATGTGCAACGTGAGCCTTCATTTACAGTTCATGACAGTTCTGAGCATGTGTTTTGTTGCCTTTTTTTCTCCAAGCTCTACTTGTAATTTTGTGTGGTTTAAGGTTTGATGGTATTCTACCATGCAAGCCCTGCGAATTGACAGCTTATATCTTTTGTTTTAGTGGAAGAATGAGGGTATAAGGGTTTGAACAAGGTGGAACCATGGCCCTGTTTTGTTACTGGTTTTCATGTGTTGTTTCTTGTTTTTGTTTACGTTGCATGAGGGAGTTGGATGTGTTGAACTGGGTTTAGTGTGAGGTTTAATTTGTCACTTTGTGACTTAATTGAAGAGGTGACCGATTGAGGTCCTTTTGTTATTGCGTGTGGTAACGTTTTTCACATGGGCTGAATTTGTTTTTTACTTTTTGCTTAGCTTAAGTTTTACACTGGGTGGCATATACAATGGATGTATCGCCACCTCAGTGGTTCAAGCCTTGCCTTTGTAAACTAAGGGACTGGGGTTTGAATCCCCCCTCGCCCCAGTCCCCTTTGTTTTGTTTTTTCCACTTTTCAGCCTTGTGTTGGACTTGGGCCTCGCCCCATTTCCTTTTCACACCCCCATGTTTCTGGCCCATTTCACCCTCTTGTTTTTTCAACTATTTCAGAATCACTTAGTGCACCCCCTGCGTTTTTTTCTTCTTTTTTTCTATTTTCAAACTCTTTTATTTCAAATCCTTTTAAAAACCTTTTATTTTATTTATTTAAAACTGTTTCTTTATTTCAAAAACCCAAAATATTTTAATCTTTATTTAATTTTAATTATCAATTTATTTCTTAATCGTTTATTTGAGTATTATTTATTAATATGTGATTATTTCTTAATTGTTTATTAATATGTTAATGGTTTTATTTTTTTCTCTTATTTATTTTAAGCTTAATTTTAATATGAAATTTGTTTCTTAATTGTTTATGTAAGCTCAATTAATATGGAGATTATTTCTTAAGTGCTGCTTGTTTATTTAAACTTAATAATTAATATGTGAATTGTTCTTAATTGTTTCTTAAATGGATTAATTTGTTAACATTATTTATGAGCTACCTTTGTTGATCATGTGAGTGTTCATTCATTAATTTTTGTTTAGGTCTTGAACTAATTTATCCATGTTTAAATTCATTATGTGTTTGACTTGGATGTGTGAATTTTGTTCTTCTTTTAGCATCCTTCTCTTTATCTTGTGAGTGTTCTTTATGTTTGTCTTCCTTAAGATTGAAACATATTGATATGTCTTTATGATGATTATGTCCACTTTTATCCATACTTTATCATGAAGCATCTTGCCATCCTTATGCTTGTGTTGCTTTCATCTCATTATATTGTATGAATGTTTTATCTTTTATCATGTCTTTATCTATTGTTATATTATCCTACAACTGTTGTTATCCCCCATTCCAAAGGAAGGTGATTAATATTGACTCTTAAAGTCATTGCCCCCACCTTAACCTAAGTAACCTCTTAGGAGAAACTTCATTTTTTGGCCTCATCAGAGCCATAGAAATCACAACTAGCCTTAGAAGGGAGTTCTTACACTCTCGGTGATATTTATCCTAATGAATACTCACTTTCCTTACTTACTAAAACACAACATAGGACCATTATAACTAGACTTAGAGAGTTCTTATACTCTACAATGAGGTCACACTCATTTCCCCTCTGAATATTGACCAAAGTCAATCATTCAGTAGAAGTAGAACTACGCATACTCTGATTCTACTCCCGAGGATACGTAGGCGTAAGGTGTGATGCCTTATCGAGTATACTTAGATACTGACCCCTAGGGTTTCAAGCCTTTAGCATAGTACCTTTAGCAAGAGAGTAAGATATAACATTAAAACAAGAGGCTCCCGTAGAGTACTACGGACGTTTAGGGTGCTAATACCATCCCTAGGCGTAACCAACCCCTGAACCTTAGACCTCCCCCCTTTAGGTTTTTTTAACGATCTTGAACCTTTCCTTTGGATAAATCAAAGTCGGTTGTAAAAGAAAATGATGCAAGTTAAGTAATAGCTTGTTATCCGATTTTCACCGCAACACTTTTTTTTCTTGCTCTTTTCTTTCTTTTTCTCTTTTTTCTTTCTTTTTATTTTCTTTTTCACAACCGCATAGCAACCAACAACATAAGTGAGCAAACATTCCTCTCCCCAACTTGAATTTAACCAACATCAATGCTTGAATACTCCATACTTTCTAAGACAAGGTAAAAATTCAAACAATAACACATGGTTGAGGGTTCAAGAAAACAAATAATCAACATCCATTCAAAAGGTGAACTAATACTCATAGACAAGCATCAAGTTCTAAAACAACATGCATATTGACAAAAAGGCTCAAAAGGGGTTAACAAAACTTCACACATTCATAAGGTGAATTGACTATTTGATTAGGTAGTTGTGCTCAATAATCGAACAAAATGCTTTGATCATTTTCATGCTTTCATACAATTAACACAAACAAAAGATTAAACATAATGAAATTCAAAAAAAAAAGTAATGTAAAAGAATGAATGGCATGGAATTTGTACGAATGAAAAGTTTCCTAAATATCTTATGCTATAGAAAGCGGTAAAAGAGTACCTGGTGTGTACCAATTTCAAAACTATATCATTACCATACATCTGCAAGTTGAAATGGTCAACTTGGAACACTATGCCAAAATTGTGTTTTCGCAACACTTCAAAGACAACGCTTTTTGGCAGAGGCGCTGCTATAAGTTTCGCTAAAAACAAAAATAAAAAATGAAGGAAAAAAGCGATGCTAAATGGGGGTCCTACGAAAGCGCTTTTGAAAAGCGCTGCTAAAAGGCTAAGACAGATGAACTTTAGAAAGCGCTTTATGAAAAGCGCTGCTAAAAGGATACCATAAGCCATCGCTTTTGAAAAGCGCTGCCAAAGGGCTTTCTTTCAACACACTTTAGCCAGTGCTTTTGGAAAGCGCTGCTAAAGCCCTTTCGTTAACCCCACATTAAAAAAAGTTTTTACCTCAAAAGCGCTGCTAAAGCCCTAACATAAGAAAGCACTGTCTTAAGTATTTTAAAATATTAAAATTAAAATAGATTCTGATATCCCTCTGAAACCCATCTTTACCTTCCCAAACCCCATAAACCCTCATACTCTCCCTTTCGCCGATGATGAACTCCACCATCCTTATGTAAATCCGTTGCACCGCATCCACCCTCACAGCCTTCTCTACAAATCATCTTCAACCTCAACCAAACCTTCAGCTTCTCTTTTCCACCCACGACCTTCAACCAAGACTCCCTTCGTTCTCCATAAAACACACTCCCTCCTTCACCCACTGATATTCCATCTGTCTCCTTGCAATCAACAGCTCACCCATAACACACCATCGTCATGTTCTAAATCCTTTCATCCTCTATCAAACACAAAAACCCATAATCTCATTAAACTACGCTCTCTTTCACATCCCCTCCACGTTCTCGCTCTCGCTCCCGCTCAACTTCCAACCACACACTCTTCCGCTTCCTCTTCATCACTATAGCCGGAATCCTCTACACTCACGCCCACACTTGTTTCGTCTCGCACGATCTCGTCTCCGATGGTTCCAATTTCAATGTTCTTCGACTCTATATAGATCCCGCTGTTGAACCCGCCTGCGAACAGACCTACGGTTTCTTACCCAGCACCACCACCGTCCTTGGAAACTTGTTTCTTATTATAGTTTATGGATTTCTCATGTACACCGCTGCTACGTTCTTGTCCAACGGTAGTGAATTGTTGCTTGAGATCTTGGGTCCCGACATTGTTGGTGGACCTTTTCTTCCTATCCTTGGTGCTCTCCCTGATGCCATGCTCATTCTCGGTAATCATAGCTAATTATTAGTTTCAGTTATTTAAGTGATTTTATTCTCTATAATATGATATGATTATTCGTAATTCAAATTGATTTTGCTTTTATAATCGATTCTGGTTTGAATATAAGATTTGTAAGATGTGATTTTTTAGCTCAATTTTAGTGTTCAAATCAAATTTAGATATTCAAACATAAACCACTTTACTCTATTTTACAACTATTCTAAGTGGAATATGAATCATGTCCCTTTTAAGTTGTAAAGTAAAACTTTAACAACTTTTTGAGTAAAATTTGAGTTATTTAGACTGTTCTTACAACTATTTAGATTGTTCTTATTATCCGTACTTGTATTCTACTAAAATATCTATGTGCAGGTTCTGGTGTTAGTACGGATATTTGGACAAGTTATGCTGCAAGGATTATGGTTATATGTGAAAGAGAGAGACATGGTTGTTGTGTTTGTTTTCTCTAAATTGAGGGTTATAGTTTCGATTGCAGCATTGATTGTCAAAACCCTTTTAAAACTCTCTCACTGCTGCGAGGTCCTACGAGGATACTGGTTCAAAAGACATAAAGACGATGGTGCAGCCGTTAAAACCCGTCGCGGTAACAATTCAAAATAATTTTCTTCAGTTGTGTTATGCTTACTGCTGGCTTTGATCTTGACCCTATTCTTCTAGTACTGTGTAGCTAGCATATTTGATTTTCGATTCTGCTACATTGCATCTTTGATTTTGAATATTGTGGCTAATTAGTGTTGAGATTTCAGTTTCACATTTTGGTTTCACATTATAGTTTGAGATTCCTCTTTGCGCGATGTTGTTGCCGATTAGTTTGAGATTTCGGTTTCACATTTTGTTGATTGTTACTGCTTCTAAGTTGTTCTGTCTGTATGATTTGTTTCGAATACCATCATCGTTTCCTTACATCGCAGTCATTCGGGCGTCGTTTCAGTTTATAGCATAGTGTACATATTGCATTAAAGTGTGTTTGCTTATTGGTTTTAATTGTTGCTGTTACTGAACCAATTTCAATTCAATTACGGTACCGAGTTTTCCATTCTATAGCTCTTTATTAGCGAGTAAATGATTCCATGATGTGTTAATATTAATTCCTGTTCAAATTCAATAATAGATTGAAACAATGCTTGTTTGGTTTTGTAATGCTACCCTTTTGATGTCAAACCCAATTAATGCTGACTGTTTCGATTTTGCTAATTTGTTTCTCTATGATGTTGATCCTGTTAATGCTTTTGATCTTCACATTTGCGGTGGCAGCAGAGAATTTTGTTGTTTAGGTTCATATTGTTGCCTTGCCCATGTAAATTTCAACAAAATTTTGCTTTTATCCTTCTTTAACGTTCATTACGGTTCCGAGGCGGTTTACATGATTTTGAGATGGTAGATAATGTCGTGAGTTTCATAAATAATTAGTTGTGATGACTTTACTGCTGCTACTTGTTTTTGATCCTACTGATATTGCTTATTCATGATAAAAACACATTGCTGCTACTGTTATGATAATTACCGTTGTAATGTTTGTTTCTTTGGCTTGCTTTTAGATACTATTGAATTTGTAAATGTTACATATGAGAGTTTGTGGTTGTTCTGATTTTCGCTTCCATAATTCGGGTTCTACTCCGGCGGAAACAAACTTTGCCGACAACGTGATTCCCCATGGCAAACACTGTTACAAAACGAACAACCACATTACCTTTAGCACAACAGCGACTTTGCAGCAGCGGTGGCAACATTTTGCAGCAATGATAGCAATATTTCGACTTATTCGGTAACACTTCGAACCGATGACTTCACTTTTATATCATTACATTTTGTTTTGAGTAATAGAAACAAATGTCTCGCTTGACTACTTTTTTCTTCTCTATTATTTTCAAGTTAATAAAATAAATGTCTTTTTTGTTTGGTTTCAAAAAGAAAAACAAAGCTTAATTTCATTATATTGTTTTCGATGAATGTTATGATGAGCTTTTGTACCTTTTGAGTTTTAGGTCAAAATTGGTGTGTACTGTTGTAAGTATAATGTGAATCATGATAATGTTAGATTTCTGTTCATATTAAAGTTGAGAATAGTTTTTTTTAAAATTATAAGTATAGAGAGTGATTAGTGATCTTGAAAATTGGGTATGTGTTTTGGTTCATGCCTTAATTCTATTTCTAACTTCCTTTATTATAATCTTTCGCTTTTTTACTCTGTGTATAATATTTCCATCTATACTTTTGTTTTATTTTATAGTGGACACTGGTTGTTGCTTGCGATTAATCCAATAAAAGAAATTGTTTATTATCTGGATTCGCTAGATGATGATCAAACAAAATACCTGGAGATGAAGAAGATGATTGATACGTAAGTGATGCGATTGTTCTAAATATTCGCGTATGTATTTCTTTATTTATGTGAGATTGTTCTAAATATTCATTTATATTATGATAGATCCATACAAATATTCTGATCACAATGACAAGCTCGGGTACCAAAGAGCAAAGCAAAAAACATTACATGGATAAGAGTGGAGGTATAATTTGTTATTATAATAGTAATGCTACTTGATAACACAAGTCATCTATGATACATATTAATACTTTTTTTCTATGTGTAGTGTCCTCGGTAGCGTAATGGTATCGATTGTGGTTATTTTTCTTGAGATTCATGAAAGAAATTATTCATTTGGAACAAATAGAGATTCCAAACATGATATGGATTTATATATAAGTTATGATTTATTTTAAGATTTATTATCGGATATTTCATCTAATTAATTACTTTTAACTAAATCATGCATATTATGTTATATGTAGTATTTTGATGAATTCAAATGTGCCACCTACACGAAAGATAAATTAGAAGAAATCAAGGAGGATTGGTGTCAATACATGGTTGAAATGAGAATTTGTTGAATAGTTTTAGAAATTGTGTTAGGTTTCTGGAAGGTGTTGTATATATAGGTGATGGAAATGGTGTATAAGGTTTCGAATTGGTGCATGGAATTGGTGTTGTATAGTTTGTATTAAGTTATATATATGTAATGGTTATTTTGGTGTTGTATATATAACGGTTATTACGGTTTATGTCTTGAATTTTAATCGTATAAAGGCCTATTGTTGAATTATAATGGTATAAGGCCTATGTGTTGAATTATAATGGTATCAAAGGCCATGTGTTGAAATAAAGGATTCTGTTAAATTATACAGGTTAAATTATGCAGGTTTAATAATTGATTTAAAAAAAAACTCTTTTAAAAAGCACTTTTATAAAAGACAGCGCTTTTTAAAAAAAGCGCTGCCTAAAGGGGGGTCATGACGTATACATTAGACAACGCTTTTAAAAGCGCTGCTAAAGGAGGCATACGAAAGCATTTTTCTCTAAAAAAGCGCTGCCTAAAGGGGGACCTTTAGCAGCGCTTTTAAAGGCGTTGCTAAAGAGGGTCCTACGAAAGCGCTGCTATATGGGGGTCCTACGAAAGCGCTTTTAAAAGCGCTGCTAAAGGGGGTCCTAAGGGTGACCTAAGACAGCGCTTTTCAAAGGAAAAGAAGCGTTGCCTTTACCTACAGCAACGCCACCTTTGGCAGCGCTTTTAAGCGCTGCTAAAGGCCAAAAAAAGCGCTGCTAAAGGTCTTTTTTGGCATAGTGGAAATCACCTCAAACTTCCTTAAGATACTCAAAACAAGCTCTTGGACAAACACAAAAATAATAAATTAAAACAAACTACTATAAACATACTTAAAGATCGGGTGAAATTGAATTAAACAAGTTAAAAAGTGAAGATTTGAGAATTTTAAGAACTTGTCCAATTTTAACTTGTTTAACCAATTCACCACACTACCTATACTAATACAATAAAAACAATAAAGAAACTTACAACAATACAACATGCTTGTTTTATGTCGTAAGCTTGAAGCCTATTATTTACAAACCAGCATGTTGCTTCGGAAGAGCCAAATGCTTTCACTCTCGCCTTTGCTCTCATCTCTTCGAGCTCTAACCGGAACTACACATCTAACCACACTTTTGGCAAACGTGAAGAGAAACAAATATATACACTATATTCACAAGTATGCAGTACATGTAAAATTCACAAATATGGTAAACATATATAAATATCAATATAAACAAGTGAAAATAGACAATATATATGATATCTACAAAACTCAAAAACAAAGAAACTATCGCAATGTGGTCCAATAAAAACACCAATCCCCGACAACGGCGCCATTTTGTTGGTGCGGTAAAGCGGCAAGCAACAAAAGTTTTTGGAAGTATTTATATGGGAAATTATCGTGTCCACGGAGATTAGTGTTATTGAACTTCCATTCGACAATTTAAATGTTATTGAGTTTGGGTTTGAAGCGGGTTTAAATTAAATGCGGGAAATAAAACTTATGAACAGAAAAAAAAATCATTCTTTGGAGAGTAGAGAACTCTCGAGTTTGCATTTCATCTACCCTATCAAATACTTAAACTTACTACCCAGTTGTACGCACCCTAAATCACTCGTCAACATTATCACGTATCTCTCACACAGAGGTTATCTCTAACACATAGTGAGACAACGACCGTATTACTCGCACCGGCGATCTCTCAGCGCAACACAAACAACACAGAAGCATTAAGTTCCGATACCCAAGTGAATATTAAGCCTAAATCTATCTCTAGAATCTAGAACCTAATAGATGTTCATCCTAAATTCGGATTCAACCCGTCCATGTCTATGACAACTCAAACCCAAATAAAGAAAGCAATCATCAAAATTAATTTGTAAAATGAGTTTTATACAATACCATGAGCAATAAATATACATATAATCAAGGTAAACTTACATACAAACTCACAAAAAATGGAAACTACAAAGGGAAGAGAGAAGAGGAATCAAAATCTCTCGCGGTGTCAATCACAATCCAAGAATCATCCACTCCCAATCGTCGAGTTGCAACCTTGATTGATGCTTTTCTAAGCTCTAAACTATCAAAAATGAAGGTTTTATGAATTGGGAACAAATACCCCAAAACATAATCTTAAAAAAATGTGTTTTTACCCCTTTAAATGTGTTTCTGCCCAGACTAATTCGCCCGGCGAGCAAATGCGGCATTTTCTACTTCTTCTGGAACTTTTGGCTCGCGTCTGGCTCGTCTGGCATGTTCGGGGCGAGAGGTGACAGTAACAGAAAAATTCAGCATCTTGTTTTCTTCATAACTTTCGAACCGTAACTCCGTTTGAGGTCTGGTCGGAAGCGTCGGAAAGCTTATTCAATGCTCTATCTAACAATGACTAAATATCAATGCTTGAATACCTACAAAAATGAGATAAAAACAATTAAACTCAATGATATTTGCATGAAAACACTAGTATACACTAAATATAAACTTTTACAAACAAAGTGGGATTTTATTCAAAGAATTCAATACAAATGAATCGATAAGTGCCGCAAAACTACTACTCAAAACACGACATTTTGGAACATAACACCTATGTGCTCCTGATCGGAGACTTCAACATTTTTCTTGTTATGGTTATCGAGAATGAAATTTTTGTAGGTTAATCATTCGATGGTGAACTCAGGGTTGGTTTCTAAGGTCATAGTGAAAGTTGAACCTGAGGGACTTAAAACTGTGATGGAGGCCACATCGAACAAAGTCGGTGTCGTAGCCATAATTTTTTTTTATTTCTTATGATTCCCCTGATTATTTTTTTAAGGAAATATTATTTTTTTAATTTCTGCGGGGAAGGCAGTAATTGAACCGGCGCGCCATCTTTTTAAGGCGATTACGTATACAACTGTTGTAAATGTTTAAAATTTTTAAAAATTTAACGGGGGTTGTCCAAAACTATCGTATTATGTTTTAAATTTTTTTAAAAATTTAACGGCGGTTGTCTAAAACCGTTGTGGCAACCGTCGTAACTTACAAATGACGACGGTTTTTATGGAACTGTCCCAACTTATGTATCGTAAAACACTATTTTTCTTGCAGTATTATATATATATATATATATCCACACCATTACATTTCGATGACAGATCGAGAGGAAGTTTAATTTGTTTTACTGTCGGATCAGTAGAGTATGACATATACCTAGTTTGCATGGACGCAGTGTGTTTCGTGGGAATGCAATGTGCTTTGTGTTTTCAATTGAACGCACAACATTTTAAAGCAAGAAAAAAATATTAGAATAATAATTTATATTTTATTTTATTATATTTACAAACTTGGTGACCAAGTTTGTTAGAGGGTATTTTAGTACTTTATTGTTGATTTGTAGCCCTAGTTTTTAGCTTATAAATAGGGTAGTGTAGATGTCACTCAATAATTGTATCCTTATCATTTGTAGCCGTCACTCTCAATTTAATATATTCTCTTCTTTTCATCATTATTTCACCTTGTACACCAACAATTGGTATCTAGAGCTCCGGTTCGGATCAACGGGAAACACGAGTGAAATGTGAGGATTTCTTTGTGTGATTGATTTTGGTTCTTGATTCTTGTTGAATCTTGAACAAAATCTGATCAGAATCATAATTTTTGTGATTTTGTGGGTTGGGAAACAGTGTGTGTGGTGAGATTCTGAGTGTACTGTACAAGGTTGAAGATGATGAACGGCGGCGGCGGCATGAACACCAAGCTTCCAGTATTTGATGGCAAAAACTGGAATCGTTGGATGATTCAAATGCGAGTACTGTTCGGTGCTCAAGATGTTCTAGATCTTGTCACCGAAGGTTATGTTCCGGGTAGCAGCAGATGCGACGGAGGAGCAGAAGAACGCGCAGAAGGATACAAGGAAGAAAGATCATAAAGCATTGTTCTACATCCATCAGTGTGTAGATGCGAATGTGTTTGAGAAGATTGCAGATTCAACGACGGCGAAGGCGGCGTGGGACACACTGGTCAAATGTTACGGTGGTGACGCATCAGTGAAGAAGGTGAAGCTTCAGTCTCTACGTAAGCAGTACGAGAATCTCAATATGAAGAACAATGAGAAAGTTTCTGAGTACATCTCCAGAGTGATTCTGATCACTAATGAGATGAAGGCGTGTGGAGAAACTCTTTCTGAATAAGTAATCATTGAGAAGGTATTGAGATCCCTGACTCCTCAATTTGATTACATTGTGGTAGCAATAGAACATTCTAAAGATCTGAGCACCATGAGAATTGAAGAGCTGCAAAGCAGTCTAGAAGCGCAAGAGTTGCGTCTGACTGAGAGAACTTCTGAAAGGGAAGTAGAGCAGTAGGCTCTGAAAGCAGTTTCTGATAAGAAGCATCAGAAGCAGAGAAGATTTGATGGTGGTCAGAAGTCAGAAACCTCAACTTCTGATAGGCAAAAGAATGCTCAGAAGGGAAAAGAGAAGTATGACAAGAAGAAGATCCAATGTTACTGTTGCAAGAAGTTTGGTCACTTTGCTAGAGATTATTGGTCAAACAAAGAAAGGAAGTCAGAAGAAGCAAATATAGCCAGAAGTTCTGATGATGAATCTGTTCTACTGATGGCTTCTGAATCTGATGATACGAATTTGACAGACTGGTGGTATATGGACACTGGCTGCTCAAATCATCTTACTGGAAATAAGAAATGGCTGGTTGATTTTGATTCTGAAAAAAGGACAAAGATCAGATGTGCTGATGACAAATATCTTAACGCTGAAGGTATGGGAGATGTCAGAGTTGTTCTGAACAATGGGAAAACAACATTGATTCAGAAAGTGTGGTATGTACCTGGCATAAAAAGCAATCTGATAAGCGTGGGACAATTAATTGAGAAAGGTTTTTCTGTTACCATGAAGGACAATCTTCTGAAGCTGTATGACTGTAATCAGAAGTTGATTATGGAGTCAGAACAAGGAAGGAATAGAACATTCAAGGTGAATGTCAGAACTTCTGACTCTGAATGTCTTAGTGCAACAAGTGTTATGAAAGAAAGTGAGCTGTGGCACAGAAGATTTGGTCATCTGAATTTCAGAAGCTTAGAACATCTAAATTCGAAGAAGCTGGTACATGGAATTCCTGCAATTAAGAAGCCTGAGAAGTCATGCAAAGTTTTCATGGAAGGAAAACAACCAAGATTGCCATTTGCATCAGAAGTTGCTCCAAGAGCAAAACATGCCTTGGGAGTAGTACATTCTGATGTGTGTGGTCCATTTCCAGTAGAATCGTTCGGAGGGAATAAATACTTCGTGTCATTTGTTGATGAATTCACGAGAATGATATGGGTGTCCCTTATTAAATTCAAACACGAGGTGTTTGCTGAATTCAAGAAGTTCCGAATGAAGGTTCAGAATCAGAGTGGTCAGACTCTGAAGATTCTCAGAACCGATGGTGGGGGTGAGTATAACTCCAAAGAGTTTCAGAAGTTCTGTGAGGAGAATGGAATTGAGCATGAGGTTACTGCTCCTTACACTCCTCAACACAATGGTCTTGCTGAAAGAAGAAATCGTACTTTGCTTGATATGGTGAGAAGCATGCTGAAGGAGAAGAAGCTTCCTCAGAACTTCTGGGGAGAAGCTGTTGCCACCGCAGCATATGTGCTCAACCGATGTCCAACGAAGAAGCTGAAGGAAATAGTTTCTATTCAGAAGTGGATGGGAGAAAAGCAAAGCGTTAGTCATCTAAAGGTGTTTGGTTTTGTTTGTTACAAAGATGTTCCAGAAGCTAGAAGACAGAAGCTGGATGATAGAAGCAAAGTAATGTTACTGGTGGGGTACCACAGTACGGGTGCGTACAAGCTTTATTGTCCAGAAACTAATAAAGTTGAGTTCAGCAGAGACGTTATTGTGAAGGAATCAGAAGTTTGGAATTGGGATAAGTCTCAATCTGATTCTGATGTGAGAACTTCTGAAGAAAGGTCAGAAATAATAATTTCTGAAACTGATGGTGATTCTGACTCTGAAGGAGACTCAGAAGATGAAGGTGATTCTGATGATCCAGATTCTGATGATGATCAAGATTCTGGTGGTGATTCAGACTCTGGGAATATGCCAGACTCTGAAGGTGGTCAAAGTTCTGGAGGAAGTCAAACTTCTGAAGCAAGAGCTTCTGAAGGAGAAACTTCTGAGGACAGAACTTCTGAGGTTCAAGCATCCGGAGAAAGTTCTGAACGAGGTCAGAGGCCACAGAGAATCAGAAACATTCCAAGAAGATTTGAAGAGTTTGACATGTTGCAAGACACTGAAGTAGATTCTGAAGGAGAAATTATTCAGTGTGCCGTGTTAGTAGACTCTGAACCTGTGAGTACAGAAGAGGCTCTCAAGCAGAAGTTCTGGCTAAAGGCCATGAAAGAAGAACTTGATGCCATAGAGAGAAACAAGACCTGGAAGCTGACAGAACTTCTAAAGGACAAGAAAGCCATCAGCGTCAGATGGGTTTTCAAGCAGAAGCTAAAGCCAGATGGATCAATTGGCAAACATAAAGCGAGGTTAGTAGCAAGAGGATTTCTGCAGAAACCTGGGCTGGATTATTCTGAAGTGTTTGCACCTGTAGCGAGACATGAAACAATCAGACTCGTGATTGCCATAGCTGCTAACAGGAATTGGCCTCTGACGCATTTAGATGTGAAATATGCATTTCTGAACGGTCCATTAGAAGAAGAAGTTTATGTGTCACAACCTCCTGGATTTGTGAAAGAGAATAAGGAAGGGATGGTGTACAGATTACATAAAGCTTTGTATGGATTGAAGCAAGCGCCCAGAGCTTGGAATCAGAAGATTGATTCATTTTTCAAGAAGCAGGGTTTTCAGAAATGTGAGATGGAATACGGTGTTTATGTTCAACATATCTCTGAAGGCAATATGATTCTGGTGTGTTTGTACGTTGATGACATATTGCTGACCGGAAGTTCTGAACAAGAATTAGCTAAGTTCAAGAAGGTGCTGGTGAATGAGTTTGAAATGACTGATCTCGGGAAAATGACATACTTTCTAGGGATGGAGTTCAGATATTCTAAGAAAGGTATCATTTTGCATCAGCTGAAGTATGAACGAGAAATTCTGAAGAGATTTAAGCTGCAGAATTGTAAGGCTGCTATCACACCTGCAGATACAAATCAGAAACTAGATTCTGATTCTGATGGTGAGGATGTGGATGCTACAACTATCAAACATTTGGTTGGTTCTCTGAGGTATTTGTGTAATACCAGACCTGATATCTGCTATGCAGTTGGAATGGTTAGTAGGTTCATGAGTAAACCCAAGTGGTCCCATTACCAAGCTGCTGTCAGGATTCTGAGGTATATCAAGGGAACTCTGAAGTATGGAGTGTTGTTCCCTTCTGGAAGAAAGACTGAATCAGAACTTCTGAGTTACTCAGATTCTGATTGGTGTGGAGACAGAGTTGACAGAAGAAGTACTTCTGGATACTTGTTTAAGTTTCTAGGAGGCCTTATTTCTTGGAGTTCTAAGAAGCAACCTGTTGTTGCTTTGTCAACCTGTGAAGCTGAATATATTGCAGGCGCTGTTACTGCATGTCAAGCTGTGTGGATTCTGAACTTGCTGGAGGATCTGAAGATCAAAGTTGACAAACCTCTGAAGCTGATGATTGATAACAAGTCTGCAATCAATCTTGCCAGGAACCCAGTGTTGCATGGAAGAAGCAAGCATATTGAGACCAAGTATCACTATCTGAGAAGTCAAGTTCAGAATGGAGTGTTAGATGTTCTGCACTGTAGCACCCAGAAACAGTTGGCAGATGTTCTGACCAAGGCTATCAAGACGGATCAATTCCTTCGCTTAAGGGATGAAATTGGAGTTGTTAGTTTTGAGAAAATATAAATTAAGGGATGGTATTAGAATAATAATTTATATTTTATTTTATTATATTTACAAACTTGGTGGCCAAGTTTGTTAGAGGGTATTTTAGTACTTTATTGTTGATTTGTAGCCCTAGTTTTTAACTTATAATTAGGGTAGTGTAGATGTCACTCAATAATTGTATCCTTATCATTTGTAGCCGTCACTCTCAATTTAATATATTCTCTTCTTTTCATCATTATTTCACCTTGTACACCAATAAAAAAAAACGTCATTTTGATGCAATGTGTTTCATGGGTCTCCCTTTTTTGTTTCCTATGAATCCTATTTAAAACGTCATTTGACCGTTTTCATGGTGTGAGAAAAAAAAACAAGATTTCTAAAAAGAGAGATATTCTTAGGACTAATTGTTCTAAGAGTTCAAGATATTTGGAGAAATCTAAAGGAATTGAAAAACACATATACATACCTTAAATCTAAGTGGATTAGGAAACAAATATAAAAACACTTTACATTATTTGGGATCACAAATTCTATTTGTAATATCTAGAAATTCAAACACTTTAGTGTATTATAACACAATAATGGAGTTGTTAAAAGGTAGTAAGATCACCTTTACATTTAATCATTTAATTTCATTTATAATAATTAAATAATAAGGTATTGAGAGTTAAATTTATTTAAAAAATTATTAGATAAGAAAAACATTATTGACATATAAATAAATGTAAATTTCCTTATCTTACATTATTTGTATTAAAAGAAAATCATTATAAAATTTGAATATTTTACAATTCAATGATTAAAATAATATTTTAATTTTGTTAAAAAATAAAAAATTTAAATTTTTTTATTTAATCTCAAATAACCCCATCTATTTATTTTAAATAGATGCTATAAATATTTAATAATTTATAGAAACACGTTTATTTGGCTTCCTAAAATATATGTGTACTATATTAAACAATGTATATGGACATGCCCATAACAGAAATTCTATCTGAGTTTTATAAATTCTTAGTCAATCCTTTTTTATAGAAAATTACAAAAACTAAAACATCTAATAATAATTTTCAAATCATGATCAAAAATATATATTTTTATAAGGGACCTCAAAAAGAAATTTAATAATGATGAATAATATTTGACTTTGACAATGACTCTGACTGGATTGAATAATTAAAATTTTAAAACAAATGTAATTCCTAAAAGTATTATGGAAATTTATTCAATTTTATTCCAAATATATAGGTGAATAATATAAAAGTTAGACGTGGAATTTTAATCTGTGAGGATTATAAATTCAAACGAAATTGTATTTCTATAGGTACAATTTCATTGCTCCTAAAACAAATTGTTTCACGTAGAAATCTTACATGTGGAGAAAAGGTTAGCTTACATTTTTTTTTATCATTGTTATCAAAGTTTCTCTTAAATTATTAATTCGATTTGTGCGTATGTAGACCATGTCTTTCTTTTAAATTTTATCCATGAGCATGCTTCTGCTTATAATAAATTTTTAGGGTAAACCATATATTTGTCATTAAAATAAATGGTATTTGCAATGTTGACAATTTAGTCATTAGAATTAAACATATTTCTTGGATGTGGTTATCCACAGGTTCTTCCAAGTCTTCTTCATGTACATTTTATGAATGGATGAAACAGCCCATTGATTTTTTGTAATGGATGTTTTGTATTCTAACTTTATTTGCCTTCTTTGATAGTTGGGGCATCAATGTTGTGTTGTAGTTGTTTGGATTGCGTTTAGCTCTCTCTCCATTTTAGTTGAAATGAATTTACTTTTAAAAAAAAAATCTCTCACAATTTTTTGTAACTGTGATTATTTGAATTTGCAGGAAT
The DNA here is from genome assembly GCA_022829125.1 of Lathyrus tuberosus. NCBI lineage: Eukaryota > Viridiplantae > Streptophyta > Magnoliopsida > Fabales > Fabaceae > Lathyrus > Lathyrus tuberosus. Next base: position 386,314 of record JALAZF010000274.1, on the reverse strand, counting down.
AGCTGAAGCAAGTGAACTATTGTTTTGATAGAAAAAAGCTCTATTAATTCTATTGAGTTAAATATGGAAAATACAACAATGAGCACGAGGAACAAATATGTACATGACGATTTAGCGTTTTTTGTTTTGTCAAAGTTGCCTATTAAATCTTTGATTCGATTTTATTGCGTACGTAAATCATGGTATCACTTGTTGGATAACTCTAACTTTATAAACATGTTCCGAAAGAATTTCTTATTTAAGAATCACTCTTATTATAATGACACATCTCTCCTTCTAAATTATGATGTCTCATGGATTGTGGATAACCCAAGTAAATCTGGAATGTATTCTCTTTCGGGTGAAAGATTTGAGAATATGATCTATTTAGATAGGTCAAACTTGTTCAATAGAGATGAATGGTTGTTTAATATTTTGGGATCGACTAGTATCAACGGTTTTCTATGTATTGAAGGAAAACACACTGGGAGAGTGGTATTGTTCAATCAAATATGCTTCATGTTTGTATTTATGGGTTTGGTTGACGATAATGAAGATGCAACAACAAAAGACAGACAACCTTACTCCTTGTGGCAGATATATTGTCTAAAAAGCAACTCTTGGAATACACTTGATGTAGATATGCCTACATATTATCAAGATGAGGTGGAAGCTCATGTGTATATGGATGGAGTGTGTCATTGGTTGGGTAAAAGTAAAGCACGTGAATGGGATTGTGAAATGCACAATGAAGTTGAATTGGTCTCATTTACTTTGAGCACTGAGATGTTTGTTACAACATCCTTACCTTCAAACATGGACGATAATGATTATAAACACATAGCAGTGCTGAATGGCTCAATAGCATTGATTTTGAGTAATGCAGAAACAACTAATTTTGAGATATCAATTTTAGGTGAAGTTGAGATGAAGAAGTCATAGGTCAAACTCTTCATTGTTAAGTCATTACCTTGCATCATTCGTCCTATTGGAGTAAGCAAGAATGGCGATATATTTTTTCTTAAAAAGAATGAAGAACTGGTTTCGTTTAATTTAAATACACAAAATATTAAAGAACTTTGTGTCAAAGGAGCCTTTTATTGTAAAATAATAAACTATAAGAAAAGTATAATGTAACCTTTTTTATGTTGACTTTGAAGATCCTTACAATAATTATTATTTATTATGAATGTTTCATCGATTACCAATTATATTTCCTTGAACCTAATACAGACAAACTTTTTACAGTATTTTGTATTCTTTTAATAGTATGCATTGCCGACCAACTTTTGGACGTGCAAGTATACACGGTTAAATTAGTAGCAAATGATAAGAAAAAAATATCAATTTCATAGAGATTGTATTAAACATAATGACTTTCATATAAGAAGTTGTTAAGTAAACATGAGCAAAGATAATAAAATAATGGTGTGTGTCACGTGGTTAAGAAAGTGAAAAAAACAGAGAAGATAATTAAGGTTAACAAAGAGTGAAATAATATGTTGGACATTGCTCCATTTAATCATAAACATATACATCAAAGCAAGGGAACAAATCTCTAAGTTTCACTTGTAACCTTGGTGCATGTCGGGGTTCATTATGAAGTTCCCCTATGAGTGTAGCTCTTTATCTCCAAAGTAGCTAATCTAGTGAATATCTCTATCCTACTATTTTCAACCATATTTACTTATGATTTCCACTTGTTAAAGGATCTCCTAACATTAAAAAGTTGTTATCTACTCCCAAGGTGGCCAGACAAAGGAATAAATATATAACATAAATTCACATGAGTAAAATATATCAAGACAACTCGTTCATAATATTCAAAAGATTATTAATTCATTAAATTTCACGTTATCCAACAAAGCAAGTTTAGCTCATAATGAGCAAAATAAGCACAACATAGAAGGATCTTAAGCTAAACATTCCTAAGAAAGAAGATAGAAATGATTAACCTTAGGGGGACACTTTAGTCACTTGTAGTTTGCTAAACAGCAGGTGATGAATTATGTAAAGCAGTGGTAACCAGTTACCGCGATTCATGTAACCGGTTAACTGTATGTAATGTTCACTTGTTTGGCTTGTTTCAAATGATATAACCGCTTACCATATATCCTGTAACCGGTTACAGGCGTTCAAATTTTAATTTTTTTACAGCACTTCAGGTGTAACCAGTTATACTCTTTTTGGTAATTGGTTACCACTGAAGCAGTGGCAGTGTTTCACTCATTTTCCGTTGCAAACGAATTTTAGAAATGATTTTTGAACAATGGCATCATTTCATGCATTTATACACTTTTGGAAAGGTGTCAAGGTACTATATAAATCATACTTTTCAAATTTTGAACTTCACCTTTTTCATTTACAATTCAAAACACATATTCTCTCATCTTTCAAAATCAAGTTTTCTTGACATAAATTTCGTTGAAACTTCTGCACTTAAATTTCATTGCAATTTCAAATAGTTTCAACCACAAAAAATAATTTAGCACTTATACTAAATATTTAGAATTGTTTACTTGAAGGAGAAGATCAATATAAGTTATTGATACATTGCTACAGCTTCAAAATACTTGTAAAATTACAGGTTAGTGTTGATTTTCTTGTTGTCCAGGATTGTTGGAAAAAAGAGAGTGTTTAAGGGAAGATTATTCTCTTATTTGACTTTGTATAATCATAAGGGGATTGTCATTATTGATTGTTAGGAGATTATGTATAGTGGCTTAGATAGCTTGTACAAAATTCAAACAAGATAGTAAAATCTCTTACTGCGTAAGGGGACTGAAGTACTCTCTGATTGTAAGGGGAACCACGATATATCATTGTGTCATTTATCTTTCTGCTCTTTAGGATTTTCATCACTTAACAACCAACTAGAAAAATTATCACATCTAAGTCTAAAACCGAATTTTTTTTTAAAGAACCTAATTCACCCCCCCCCCCCCTCTTAGGTGCAATCCTTACTTATATCTTCTTCTAAAAAATGGACGGTGAAATACTTTGTCCACCAAGCGTGAAATTCGACTGTCATGTAGAAAGATTGTTGAAATTGGAAGGTAGGAAGTTCAAGGACTTGTTTGCGGGCAAATGCAGTGCAAGACTTGTAGTCTGCAAAGCTCAATTTTCGTTCCCACCAACAAATGACCTCTTTCGAAACATAGAGTGAGCGAGGTTGGAACTAGCGAAAGCCAAATTGTCTGGCTACTAGATTGGCCTTGTAATCAACGAAGCCATAGCCTGGAGTGGTGATTTCGATCCTTGCTAATAAAAGTGTATAAGTAAAAAAGGTTGGCCAGACTAAATTTGACACTGCAGCTACTGAAGGAGAAACGCCTGGGAATCTGTTTCTAAGCCAGGATGGACCGACATGGCGATCCATGTAACACCCCCTTTCTATACCCCCAAATAATCAAATAATCATTCAGGCACATATTAAAAATTTCGTCAGAGTATAATTATAAACATAGTATAAAAGAGGTGTGCCACATTATACATGAAATTAAAACATTCAACACCTGCTCAATAATTGATATGCAACAGTGGGGTAACTTTGCAACAGAGGAACTTAGTTCTTACACCCACATCTCAATATTTAGAATAAAAGCGGAAAATCTAAACATTGAATAATATATAACATATATATACATCATCAAGTATTATCCACCGACATAAATCATGTTTACATAAACATTCATCAACAAGATACATGTACAATGTATCACAAAAGAATCATATACATCCTAGCTACCCGGTGCTACATATCAGAGCCGACCGACCAAAAGAATGAAGACACGCTTCACAAAAAGACCACCAGCATACCTACTCTGCAATGCCTCATAGAGCATAAAAAAACAGCAGAAGGGTGAGAAATATTATCATAATAACAATGCATATAATTATATATCTTAGCATAAAAATACACATATTCCACATTCTCACCACAATTCATCACAATTCACCCATATACATTACAATGCATATATATATATAAAGCCAAGCATATTCATCATGCATACTTTCACAATTCTTATCATCCCACATAAACATACATATTCATGTTTATTCATCAATGCACCATATAAAGATGATAAATGCAAATCATAGAGACCGACTCACGACTCTATGCAAATGCAATGCGGTACCGACTCAATCATCTCAAGTTCACTCAGGAACTTATTGGAACCATCGCTCGTTACCAATGTAACTCCCCGTCGGGCATATGATGTTCACCCATTGCTCACACCCCACTTGGGCACACAATGTTTATGGATCGCTCACACCCCACACGGGCACACGATCCGATCGCTCACACCTCACTCGGGCACACGATCGTCTATAATCATCGCTCACACCCCACACGGGCACACGACATTAGAGCAGATTCCCTCTGGAACCAAACCGTCGCTCACATCCCACATGGGCACATGACGTTACAACGGATTCTCATTAGAATCACACAACACAAGAATGCGCACCATTATGCTTCACATGCAAAATGACTCAAGACATTCTTGAAATACATACATATTCACAATATATTCATGCATTCATCTCATACTATCACATACAATCTATATACATTCACATCAATGCACTATTGTATGATTCACATTCAAACACACATTCAAAACGGTAAAAGTTGCTAAATAACACTATTCCTGACTTTCTGACATAATTAAATCGGCTAACAATTCCCAAATCATCATAATAAGAAAATACAGCTCAATAGCTTCACAACGATACCAAGAATGTAAAAATCGGATAAACAGAACAAAAGTTACGAAAGAAAACGAAAAACGATATTTGAAAAATCACATTTTACACTTCTCCTGCTTATACGCGTATGGACCTATGTCATACACGTATGGCCAAAATCCCTTACACGTACACTACGCAAATCACCAGATGTCCGGGAAAAATGAAGTCCCATACGCGTATTGGCCCTGAAATGCGCCATCCATACGCGTATTGCCCAAGTCAATACGCGTATGGCCTGCCCCAATACGCGTATGACCAGGCGAAATGCAGAATTTTCCTGCAGAATTCTGTTCTGCGTTTTCCACCCAAACCACACCCAAATTCATCATCTAAACTCAGGAAAATACCAATTTGATGTACAACAACATGTATCATTTGTGTAATAACAACAAGGGACACGAAAACATCATTCACTACTAAAAAAATGAAATTTAGAGACGGAAATTAGTGAGGGAAGTAAATCCCTCACTAATTGCGATGAATTTAGTGAGGGAAAACCGTGTACATGATTAGTTAGGAATGTGCACAAATTAGTGAAGACATTTGTGAGATAATTATTCCGTCACAAAAAATCCCTCACAAATTTGATAACGGTACATTTGGTGAGGGAATTTGAGAAGAATTTTATTTCTCACTAATATTTCCCTCACAAATTCCCTCATAAACGTGTTAGATATTTTTGTGAGGGAAATATTCCCTCCCTAATATAATTTTTTATATAAAATAATTTAAGTTAAAATTTTGGATAATGACAATGTAGCTTAAATTTTAATAAAATTATAGTAAAATATTTTTCTAAAATGAATTATCATTCTAAATTAAAATAAATTTAAAATAATTTTGATATCTCTTTAAATTTTAAAACATAAATATATATATAGAGTATTTTATACTATATATGAATTTTTTAGAAATAAATAAAAATTTCATAGATCAAAATTGCAAATAATTAAATTAAAGATGAATATAAAATAAATAAAAATAAAAATAAAAAATTCTATCATGAATTGCTTTAGTTTCCCTCTCACTCCCACTCAAATAAATTTAACTTTTTATCAATTGGATTTTCCCTCTTTCATACACCAATTCTTTTTAATAATATTTTTATACTATTTTCATTTTCCCTCACAAGTCCATCGTATTCTCTCTCTTCAAACCCCTGTAACCCTCATTTTCTCCTCAACCCTTGTAACCCTCGTTTTCTTCTCTCTCTCTGCGTAACACCGCCACCGCCAAGAATACCCACGACCATAAGCTTCTAATTCCGATTTTGTTTTCTCTCTCATTCAGAAAGCTTCCACAACTCGGAGAAGTAACAATCCTGCAGTTTCAAGGTAACCCCTCTTTCTTCTCTAACTTATTTCAAAAACGACCTTTCTCTCTCGCGATCGTAACTTTGCCTTTGAAGGAAAACCAAAGAAGGAGAGCGACCGCCGGAGTTCGAAGAACTCCGCCCATCACCTTCTCAGTACACCGAGTTCATCAATCAACTCAAAGGAAAAAGAACTCAGACGTCATAGTTTGGAAGAAAAAAGATTGACAAGTTTAAGTAAAAGGGTTCAAAATTATACCAGATCGCAATATGATTTGAATCTCAGGTATCTCCTTCTTCGATTCAGCTTTTTTTCTTACTTTGAACGAAAGTGGTTGGATTTTATTCCTCTAAAAAAATGGCTATCTGTGTTTGGATGGTAGGTTGAAAGTAAATATCCGAAGTGTTTTTTTTAATACTAGTATGCTTATTCTGTAGCTACTAGTTTGAGCTATAACATGGTTTTGACTTCTGAAGAAAATGGCGAGGATCGTTTTTTTTCCTCTGGTTTTCTGTGTTAGAATGATGTTATGGTTTTTAATTGTCTTCCCCCCTCCAAAATCGACCCCTCCTCCCTTTTTATCTTTAAAGTTCCTTCTCATTTTTCTCTTTTTAAAAAAAAACTGTCTGAGATTAAGCATCTGTTGTTTTTCTTCTGTTTTGGGGTTGGAATGTGGGAGCTAATATTATTATTGTAGAGGCAGCTTGCTTAATTTGTATAGGTATGGTGTCTTAGTTTGTATTGGGGTGGTGTCTTAGTTTGTATTGCAAGATTAATTGTACTCTTCAATTCTGTCAAAGTAGATTCTATACTATTCCTATCCAACTTTATCAATGCGTTTTTATTTTATTTTTATATAATAAAAATGAATGTGTATTTCACTTTCCATTATTCTTCTCAGTTTCTCTTTTTCCTTTATTCTTCTCACTTTCCAACTATTCTTTTTTTGTTTCATATATAATAGATCTTTGGTATTATATAGAATTACATGGTGGTTGTATCTGCAAAAACTGTGCCTTATTTGGGACTGTTGCAACGTGACACTGATATAATTCAAAATATAACAAAGTTAGTTGCTTTCATTATTAATTATTATAGATTATAATACTAAATGTAAATTAATTAGTGTTATCATGAAGGTTTTTACTTGATCTACCTTATCACAGCCTGGAATTTAAAGGACATTATTGGAATTAATCCAATCAAATATAATTATTTTTAGGAATATGTTTAATGTGTGCATGCTATATATGTTAAATATGCTATTTTATAATTCATGTTATTCCATAAATTGATTCAAGTGCTAATTGAACTTTTGAACTATGTAGGCAATAAAGTCATTTTTTTGAAGAAACTCTTGAAGTAATTCCCAATTCTATATTGGATTCGAGTGTTTCTAAAGAAAGGTATGTTGGATAGTTTCATGCATAGTTGTTAGATTTTTTACAATTTGGAGCAATGTGATTGCAAAATAAATTTCTCTATTCATCTTATGATATGATATATTATTGCTTGTTTAGTGATGTTACATTTTGTCCTTTTGAACCTTATCATATATATATATATATATATATATATATATATATATATATATATATCTATTCATTTTGTATCTTGGATAAAAAAATTCCTTCTACACCTTATAGCTTCTAGTTTATTTCTATCGTTTGATGTTAACTTTTGAAGTGTTACATGACCCATGATAAATTCTTCATTGTGTAATTAATGTTCAGAAATGGAAGTACCTGAAAATAGAAAGTGGATGAATAATAGAGTTGATTATCACAAGAATATCACTGAAGAATTTAATAATGGAGTTCACGAGTTTATTATGTTTGCTTTGACACAAGATAAAAATAACATTGGTGGAGGGAATATTAGATGTCCGTGTAAGAAATGCAAGTGTTTAAAATTTGGAAATCCAGAAGAAGTGAAGGAACATCTATGCAGGAGGGGATTTATGAGTGATTATTATTATTGGACATACCATGGTGAGGCGATTCCCCCGATTCTCCCAGTGGTTGTTAGTCAGTCATATTATGGAAGTAGTTGTCTGAGGGAAATGTTTGATAATTATGAGCAGTTAGTAATGGATGCCGCAGGACCAGAAATTGAAAACTATGTAGAGCAAGAAGGTCAAGACGAAGAAGATATAATGGAAGAATGTCCTAATGAAGAAGCACAAAAGTTCTTTGAAATGTTGAAAGCCGCACGATCACTTTTATGGAATGGTTGTGATAGATATTCTGTGTTGTCAGCTTCTTTAACAGCATTAAGTTTGAAAGCAGACTATGGGTTGTCTGAAGGCTGTTTCAATGGATGGATGGAGTTTATGGGAAATGCTTTGCCAAAGAGTAACTGTATGCCTAAAAGTTTTTATCAAGCAAGGAAATCGATTGCTGAACTAGGGTTGGCGAGTTTAAAAATTGAATGTTATGTGAAAGGATGTATGTTGTATTATAAGGAGAATGACATGCTCCAAGAGTGTAAAATATGTGAAGAGAAGCGATATAGGCATGTTAGAAGACGGGGACATGATAAATTAGTTCCACGGAAACATATGTGGTACTTCCCACTTGTTCTGCGACTACAACGCTTGTATTCCTCACTACAAACAGCTCGCGAAATGAGATGGCATTGTGAGAATTCAAGGGAGAATGGTTCATTGTCTCATCCGTCAGATGCAGAAGCTTGGAAACACTTTGATGAATCATGGCATGACTTTGCTTGAGATCCTCTAAATATTAGATTAGGTTTGTGTTCAGATGGCTTTGCTCCATTTGAAAAAACAGGCAAGCTTTATTCTTGTTGGCCCGTGATTCTTACTCCATATAATTTGCCACCCTGGATGTGCATGAGAAGGGAGTTTATGTTCTTGACCATTATAATTCCTGGCCCATCCAACCCAAAGAGGAACATTGACGTGTATTTGCGCCCTTTGATAGATGAATTGAAAATGTTATGGGACGAAGGAGTTATGACTTATGATGTTTCCTTGAAGCAAAACTTTTTGATGAAAGCCGCAGTAATGTGGACTATTAACGACTTTCCAGCCTATGGGATGTTAAGTGGTTGGATGACAATGGGAAAACTAGCTTGCCCAATTTGCATGACGAATTCTAAGGCATTCACCCTTGAATCTAGTAAAAAAACCTCATGGTTTGATTGTCATCGACAATTCTTACCCCAAAATCACCCGTATAGAAGGAATAAGACATCATTTATAAAAGGTAGAGTTGAGACGTCAATTCCTCCGCAAAGGTTGAGTGGTCCTGAGGTGTGGGAAAGAGTTAGAAAATTACCTAGTGTGGAAGAATCTAAAGAACATAAACCACCAGGCTATGGGGTAGATCATCATTGGACAAAACGAAGTATATTTTGGGAACTTCCATATTGGAAAACTCATCTTCTCCCACACAATCATGATGTAATGCACATTGAGAGAAATATGTTTCTTAATATTTTATTCACTGTAATGGACTCCAAAGGTAAGACAAAAGATACTATCAACTCAAGGAGGGACTTGAAAAAACATTGCAAGCCTAGGGGACTTGAAGGAAGCAAAGTTGTTTGGCATGAAGAGTCATGATTGCCATGTATTCATGCAACATTTGCTACCATTAGCCTTCAAAGCCTTACCCAAACCTATTTTGAATACACTGACTGGATTCAGCCAATTTTTCCGAGAAATTACGTCATCTTTGTTGAGAGAGGATAAATTGCGCAATTTGGAGGAAAACATTCCAATCATAATGTGCAAATTAGAACAAATATTTCCTCCAAGCTTTTTCGACTCAATGGAGCATCTTCCTATTCATTTAGCTTATGAAGCAAGAGTTGGCGGTCCTGTGCAATATAGATGGATGTATCCATTTGAAAGGTTAATTATTCAACATTATTATAATTTCTTGGTTAATTTCCTTATTTTTCTTCATTTCTCTAAGTATAATCTGGATTTGATCAATAGGTTCATCCGAACTTTAAAACAAAAGGTAACAAATACGGCTCATGTGGAAGGTTCGATTTGTAAAGCATATTAATTAGAGGAGATGTCCACATTTGCATCCTATTATTATCCACCCGATGTTCCATCAAGGAGAACAAGAGTGCCAAGAAATGATGATGGGGGAGAGGATTTTTCAACGAGTCCTCCAATATCAATCTTTAATTACCCGGGCCGTCCATTTGAAAAATGTACCACTTCTACCTTGGATGATAGGGAAATGAAAGCTGCACACTTGTATATTCTCTTAAATTGTCCTGAAGTGGTACCTTACCTGAAGTAAGTATTTCCAAGTTGAAAGTTTCACACATGTATTTTTTATGAAGTCAACTTTAACGGGTATCATATTTGTGTAGTATGCACTCTGATTTGTTACGAGAGTTAGATCCTGAGTTGAATGAACTAGATTTGGACAAGCAAATTTCAGCATCATTTCCAACATGGTTTAAAACATATGTACGTGAATATTTATAGTTTAAGATTAGAGTATCCAATTTTTTGGGTTGAATTAATAATATTGTCTAATGTAGGTGCTTGATTCAAGGAACAAGATAGATGATGTGCTTTTAAGGAGTTTGGCATGGGGCCCTATTAGAGAAGTTGTTAAGTGGTCTGGTTATGTTATTAATGGTTACAAGTTTGTGACGAAATCTCGAAATGAAGGGATGAGTACAACCAATCACAATGTTTGTGTTCGGGGAGGGCAATTTGATTCTTTGGAAAATGATTACTATGGAGTTTTGATTGACATTGTCGAACTAGAATACACTGGTCACCCAACAAAGAAGGTGGTTTTATTTCAATGTGATTGGTTTGATCCTAGTTCTCAAGGGACAAAGATGGATAACTATGGCAATGTTGAGATAAAAAAATCAAGGAGATATCAAAATTATGATCCTTTTATTTTATCCCAACAAGCTGATCAAGTTTACTTTACATCCTTTCCTGAAAGGCAACAAGGTTGGCTAGGTGTCATAAAAACCAAGGCACGTAGTACCATTCAAACTATGGAAAAAAATAAACATCAAACAACTGATGCATATCAAGATGATGATGTGTATCAAATACCTATAGTTGTTTCAAATGATGATTTTCATCAGTGCCATGTTGACATTAATGGTATTGGAGAAGAGGTGCCAATCTCTTTGTTGAAAAAACTTGAATCAAAACAAGTAGAAAGGAGAGAGAAGGACGAGGATGAGGATGATGACGAGGAGGAGGAAGAGGAAGAAGAGGAGGAGGATGAACAAGAGGAAGAGGAGGAGGGGGAAGAAGAGGAGGTGGAGGAGGAGAAGGAGGAGGAGGAGGAAGATGAATGGGATGAGGACGACAATTATGATTATGATGGTATTATGCATTATTGATTCATGGAAAATATTATTTATTTTGCTTGTTTAAGAATCAAATAATTTAATATTTGTGTTATTCTTATGCATATTTATGGAAATTATTGTTTGTTTGTGTGTATGTCTTTTATTAAATTTTATTTCTTTATGTACATTAATCAATTTGATGTTTTAATTTTTGTCTATAGATGGAGGACAATGAAAAAACGAATGGTGGAGGAAGAGGTATCAGTAGAGGTAAGAGAGGTAGGGGTACCACTACTTTGTCACAATCTACTATTAGACAACCTACAAATCATTCCACATCTCATAAAGTTACAATTACCCAACTTCCCGCTTCTACTCCTATCCCTCATGTTTCATCTGGAAGAGGTAGGGGTACCACTACTTTGTCGCCATCTATTAATGGGCAGCCTACAAATTCTTCCACATCTCATAGAGCCACACATTCTCAATTTCAACACTCCACTCCTAGCCCTAATGTTTCATCAGAAAGAGGTAGGGGTACCACTACTTGGTCACCATCTATTGTTGGACAACCTACAAATTCTTCCACATCTCCTAGAGCCACACATTCTCAATTTCAACACCCCACTCCTAGTCCTCATATTTCCTCCTCGGTTAGTCCACCTATTTCTTCTACGCCTAGCTTGTCACATGTCCCATCAGCTGATGCATCCGGTGATGATCCACATGTCTCATCATCCCATGTTGATTCACCTCCACAAATTGGAAGTAAGGACCCCGCTGATGGACGGATTTGGATTCGTCCAGGTCCAGAAAAAACGTAAGTTTTAATAACTTTCTTTAACTTATAAATAAATCATTATTTTATCTTACAATTTCTTTAAATTTTTTGTAGATTTGACCCTCCAATTCATCCTACGCGTGAGATTGCAAAAATCATCAAACGTAAGTTTGTGGTGTCTTGGGCAAACTATGGAGAGATGAAGGGCAAGGAAGAATATAAAGCTGTGAGCGAATTGTGGCTTGGAGAGTTTGAGGTAGGAAAGTATAGGGATGAGTTAAACATAATATATTTAGAGTAATTCACTTTTTTGCTTCATATATATATATATATATATATATATATATATATATATATATATGAAAGTTCAGACATATATACAACTATACTGTTTTATGTTGCTATACTATTTGAAAATATATATGGTGCTATATTGTTTTAAAATATATATTTGTAAAATCAAAATTTGTAGAATCAAATTATATATATGAATGTTTAGACATATATTTTGCTATACTGTTTTATGTTGCTACATATATATACATATATATATATATATATATATATATATATATATATATATATATATATATATATATATATATATATATTATTACTCTGTTGATATCTACTCCCTTTTGCACGTAAGAAAGGGTTGACAGTTGATTAATAATTAAGGTGTGAGTGATGTATCTGTATTGAATGGAGAAGATGTGAGTGATTATTAATTAAGGTGGTCATATATATTTTGTTTCAGTCTAGGGTGTGATAGGTGTAATTGTTGTCATCTAAACTATGAAAAGTTTCGTAGTCCTTAATTTACTTATCTCATATACTATTTTAAAATATATATATATATTTCTATACTGTTTTAAAATATATATTTGTAGAATCAAAATTTGTAGAATCAAAATTATGTAGAATTAAAATAATGTCGCAGCCACACATTCCCTGGAACTTTATGTTGCTATACTGTTTTACTAGTGCAAGTTCATGATTCGATCCTTTATGCTGATATACTTTATGTTGATTCAATCATTTATGCTGCTATACTTTATGCTTATCACCACCCTTGAATTTGGATATTGTGAGTCTTAAATTTTATGTTGCTATACTGTTTTACTAGTGAAATTATCAACATGCTAGTGCTATACTCTATTAAATTTGGATATTGTTTTACTAGTGCTATACTGTCTTAAATTTATTTTGTATGGATAGTAATTGTATTTAGAATCCATTTGAAGTATAGATTCTGTATCGAATCCATTTGTATATAGAATTCATTTGAAGTCTAATATAATATTGTTTTCTATTAACTTATATTATCTATATTGTAGAGAAAGTACAAGTGGCTACCTGAACATGAAAAAGAAATTAAGAAGATATTTGATCATAAAGCCTCTGATGCATACTCAAACACAATGTATAGGGTGAGAAAGAAGATTGATCCAGGTGATTGGATTCCTATTGAAATGCGCAAGATATTAGAAGAAAAATGGAATGATGATAAGTGGAAAAGAAAGTCAGAAATTAACACTCACAATAGAAGATCTTCGGATGGTCCACTACACACTGGAGGATCAATTCCCACAACTGAGCACTATAAGAGATTAGTAAGAAATTTAATTTCTTTTGTTATGTTAAATATTTTTATTTTAATTATCATTGATTTATATTTTATTCTTTATAGAAAAAATCCTCAGATACGAATCCAACTTGTTGGGAGTTATTTCAAAAGACACACCGAGTAAAAGGTAACCCAAACAAGTGGGTGTCTTCAAAATCAGAGATGGTTGCTGTAAGTTACAATTTCATAAACTTTTTAGAATTTTATTTTAAAAGAACACAGTTCAATACATTGAAGGTTTCAAAATCATGATTGTGCACATATGATATATAGTAGGAGACACAACAACCATTGATGTTGCATGCTATTATCCTACTGAAACACATACATATTATTATTATTTATTTATTTTGATAACTGGCATACATTGAAATATAAAACATATTTTTATTCAAAAAGAAGAAAAATAATTGACAAACCATATATATAATATTTCAACTTAAAATATTTATAAATTTTAATTCACGGTTTGCATTTAAAATTTTAAACATGAAATGCTTATTGATAAGGTGGTTTACGCATATATTTGACGTATACTGGTTAATAAAATCATCTTTATTAAACAATGTAACGGAAATGATCGAATCCCCCCAACTATTTTGCTATTATTGTGTCAGGTTTGTAAAACTAAACAAATTATTGATGTATACTAAACAAATTAAGAATTCTTGCATTGCACTTTAAAATTTAGGATTATTTTAGCTTATTATATTAGTTTAAATTCAGGATTGTGTGAATTCTTATGAACAATTAATATTATGTTATTTTGTGTTTGGGCTGATTATATTATTCCTCTCTACTTAATTGTTATTTTACAGAATGAGTATGAAAAAAGGATTATTGAGAGGGACTCACAAGAGGCACCTGGAGATGATGTTTCTAGTCATCAATCTGACAACATCATCTTCTTAGATGTTGTAGGTGGAGTGGACAAGAAGGGTCGTATATATGGTTTGGGACCAGAAGCAGTAAAGTACAAGCCGTCTAGATCTTTCACATCTGACGGTATCTCATCATCTGAATATGAACAAATGAGGACTGTTATTTCTGATTTGTCTGTTGAAAATAAGACCCTTAAAGAGAAACTTAAGACTCATGAGGATTTGATTCGTGCATCGCAGGAAGACTCACGTTTGCTTAGAGAACAATTATTCCAATTTATGAAAAGTTTTTCTGTAGGTCATCAACCTCCACGTTCGGATCAAAATCCTACTTCACCCACTTCTTGAAAAATAGTACTAAATCGTAGTGAACACACTTTTGTTTGTCATCTCTTAGTTTCAAGAACAATGATAGTATTATTTTTGTTGTAATTTTTTGATTTTAAGAACTTTGTTTGAACTATTTTAGTTGTAATATCTAGTATCAACTAAAAAAATACTATGGTTTTAATATTTAGTTTTAAGAACATATTTATGATATTCACAAAAACAATTTCTAGTGTTTCATCTTATGATTGATTTATTTTAATTATGATGATATAGCAAATTCAATTTCAATATTAATTAAACTTGGCAAGAAATTTACAATTTTAATATTTTTATGCAGGTCATTTATTAGTGACGGAATATAAATGTCACTAATCATGATCATTTAATTTAGTGACAGAAAATATAACTCATAAAAAGTGTATTAGAACATTAATATTCAATAATTAGTGAAGGAATATAACCGTCATTAAAGTTTAATTAGTGAGGTATTTACAAATCCCTCACAAATTACTGAAGGATTTCTTTTTAATGATTAGTGACGAAAATTTGAATTTAGTGAGGGATTTGTTTCGTAACTATTTGTGACGGAATTTGAAATCCCTCACAAATATTTTGCGACATTGAAATTCGGTACGGATATTGGTACGTCGCAAAATCCGTCACTAAAAGATTTTGTGACGGAATTTTAGAGTTTTGTGACGGAATAATACCCTCTCTAAATTCAATTTTTTTAGTAGTGATTTTCAACACGATTAAATCGATTTCTACCCTTTTCTACACAAATGGGTTTATACCAAAACTCATAAAAATCAATAACAACAACAACACAATCATACATAATGATATACATTGATAAGATAATAAGATTTCACACCCTTACCCAGATTAATCGATTCCTAGAAGTTGTTTTCTTGATTTCCAAGCTTTTCCCTCTTTTCCTTCTCTTTTCTCCTCTTCCTCTTTCTTTCTCTCCTTTTTCTCTCTATTTTCTTTTCTATCTCTTTCTCTCCTATTTCCTCTTCTTAACTCTTTTTCTTTTCTATTTCTTATTTTCTATACAACTTAAATTAATTCATTTTCTCACACAATTCTATTTCCACTAAATTTTCTAACTTAACATTAATTGAGAAATGTCTAAAATACCCTCCATTCTAATTTTCCCCGAAAACTCTCAAAAACGGTAAAATATCATAACATGTCAACATAGCATATTAACACACGAATTTCACAGATAAAATAATTTATCACTCAATTTAAATAAAAAACTCAACCAAATGGGAAAAATTGGAATCGGGGCGTTACAACTCTCCCCCACTTTAGAAATTTTCGTCCTCGAAAATATTACCTGATTCAAACAACTCCGGATACGACTCTCGCATCCTACTCTCTAGTTCCCAAGTCATATTGCCTTCCGCAGCGCCTCCCCACGCTACTTTCACAAGCGCAATATCCTTGCCTCTTAGCCTCTTAACTTCACGGTCCAAAATCCTAATCGGTAAAGCTTCAACCGTAAGGTTATCTCTCACTTCAACCTCATCCATAGGAATAACATGTGACGGATCTGGAACATACTTCCGAAGTTGCGAAACATGGAATACATCATGCAAATTCAAAAGATTCGGAGGCAACGCCACACGATAAGCCACAGCACCAACTCGTGCAGAAATCTGATACGGACCAATAAAACGAGAAGTCAACTTCTTCGACTTCAAAGCACGACCCACACCCGTAACCGGCGTAACTCTCAAAAACACATGGTCGCCTTCTTGAAACTCAAGATCTTTCCTTCTCTTGTCATGATAGCTCTTTTGTCTACTTTGAGAAGCTTTCATCTCCTCCCGAATAAACTTCACTTTCTCCGTCGTTTATTGTACCATCTCCGGTCCAACTAACGTCCTCTCACCGATTTCATGCCAACGCAAAGGTGTTCGACATCTCCGACCATACAAAGCCTCAAATGGTGCCATACTTATACTTGAATGAAAACTGTTATTGTAGGTGAACTCAATCAACGCCAAATAACTATCCCAAGCACCACCTTGCTCGAGTACACAAGCACGCAATAAATCCTCCAACGATTGAATTGTCCTTTCGGTTTGACCATCCATTTGCGGATGATATGCCGAACTCAATCTTAGCTTAGAACCCAAAGCCTTTTGTAAACTCTCCCAAAACCTCGATGTGAATCTAGGATCTCTATCCGATACAATACTCTTAGGAACTCCATGTAACTTCACAACCACAAGAATATAAATCTCGGCTAACTTCTCCAAAGGATAACTAATATCAATTGGAATGAAGTGAGCAGATTTAGTAAGCCTATCAATGATTACCCAAATAGCATTATGACCTCTTTGCGTATTCGGCAATCCCGTAACAAAATCCATCGATATACTATCCCATTTCCACTCCGGAATGTCCAACGGTTGCATCAAACCACTAGGCTTTTGATGTTCCACCTTAGACTTTTGACAAGTTAAGCACACATACACAAATCGAGCCACATCCCTCTTTAATCCAGACCACCAAAAGATTTTCTTCAAATCTTGATACATTTTATTCGCTCCCGGATGAATACTTAAGTTACTTCGGTGTCCTTCTTCCAATATTATCTTTTTCAACTCCGCATCATCGGGAATACAAATACGACCACGGAATCTCAAAACTCCAAAATTATCAACCTTGAAATCCTCATTCTCATTCATCATCAAATCAACGAACTTCAAATCCAACTTTTCCTTTTCACATACGGTTGCAAGAAAATCATTCGTAACATGTAGCATACCAAGTCTCACACTTCTCGGCATCATTTCACAAACCAAACTCAAGTCTCTAAAATTCTCCAAAAGTTCCCATTCTCTCACCATCAATGTGGACATATGTAACGATTTCTGACTCAAAGCATCGGCCACCACGTTTGCCTTACCCGGATGGTAATTCAAACCAAAATCATAATCCTTCAAAAGCTCTAACCACCGTCTTTGTCTCATGTTCAACTCTTTTTGATCAAATAAATATTTCAAGCTCTTGTGATCACTAAAAACTTCAAATCTTGCACCATAAAGATAGTGCCTCCAAATTTTTAAAACAAACACCACGACCGCTAACTCCAAGTCATGTGTAGGATAATTATTTTCATGCACTCTCAATTTTCTAGAAGCATAAGCAACAACTTTTCCTTCTTGCATCAAAACACCACCTAAACCAACCAATGAAGCATCACAATACACAACAAATGGTTCCGTCGGATTTGGCAAAATCAAGATCGGAGCCATTGTCAACCTTCTTTTTAGCTCACTGAAACTCTCTTCACAATGAATATCCCAAATGAAAGCCTTTTTTTTACAAGTCAATTGCGTTAACGGAAGTGCCAACTTCGAAAATCCCTCAATAAACCTTCGATAATAACCCGCCAAGCCTAAAAAGCTTCGAATCTTCGTAACTGATCTAGGAGCCTCCCATTGCATCACCGCATCAATCTTGGATGGATCAACACTAATACCGCTACCGAAAATAACATGTCCAAGAAAACTTACTTCCGACAACCAAAATTCACATTTCGACAACTTAGCATACAATTGCTTCTCTTTCAAAATTTGTAACACAACCTTCAAATGCTCTTCATGCTCCTCTTGAGACTTAGAGTAAATCAAAATATCGTCGATGAACACAACCACAAAACGATCTAACTGTTCATGAAAAATACGATTCATGTATTCCATAAACACACCCGGCGCATTAGAAACCTCGAATGGCATCACGGAATATTCGTAATGGCCATACCGTGTCCTAAATGCCGTCTTTTGAATATCCTCTTCTTTCACACGAATCTGGTGATATCCCGATCTCAAATCAATCTCGCTAAAAACATGCGCACCAACCAATTGGTCCATCAAATCATCGATCCTTGGAAGCGGATACTTGTTCTTAATTGTCACCTTGTTCAATTGTCGATAATCAATGCATAACCGCATACTCCCATCCTTCTTCTTTACCAACAATACTGGAGCACCCCAAGGAGAAACACTTGGTCTTACAAATCTCTTGTCCAACAAGTCATTCAATTGCTTCTTCAACTCTACCAACTCCGATGCCGACATACGATACGGTGCCATCGAAACTGGTCTAGTACCCGGAACTAGATCAATAGAAAACTCAACTTCTCTTTCCAGCGGTACATCCGTAATATCCTCCGGAAACACTTCTGGAAAATCACACACCACTGGGAACGCATCGAGCTCAACTTTACTCTCCACCGACAATGATGCAAACAAACCAAACAATTGAGCTTCGTCCGCTAAAAGTTTCTTCAACTCTTTAGTGGATAAGAAACTCTCATCTTCATCATCTTCCAAAGAAGGAAACCTCACCAACTTGTGATAGCAATCTATATGAACTCGATTAAATTGCAACCAGTTCATACCCAAGATTACGTCCAATCCCTCCAACGGCAAACACACTAAATCCATAATGAAGTCTTTACCATACATGGTCAAATGACAACTTACACACACCAAAGACGTAGTTACCGACCCTGAAGCAGGAGTCTCAATAACCATCTCACCACCCCAAGAAGTCATAAACAAATTCAAACGCTTAGCGCACTCATGAGAAATGAACGAATGAGTCGCTCCCGTATCAATAATAGCAACTAAAGGCGTACTATTAATAAAGCATGTACCTTTAATCAAACGGTCTTCACTAGTAGTGTCCGTCCCCGCTAATGCAAACACCTTTCCGCCCGCTTGAGCTTGTTTCGGCTTAGTACACTTAGTACTAATGTGACCCACTTCTCCACAATTATAGCACTTCACTATATTCCTTCTATAATCAGTAGTAGCATGCCCAAGGCCTCCACAGTTAGAACATTTCACCATAGTCTTCCCACACTCAAATGATTTATGACCCATTCCACCACACTTGTAACACTTAACGGAACCGAAACCTCCTCCTCCAGATCTCCTCGCAAAGTTTCCCCTATGCTTGCCCTTATCAACGGGTGTCACATAAGGTCCACCTCTAGCTTGTTGCTTACCCTTCCTCTCATTCAAACTTTTGTAATGTGTAGAATGAGCCTTGCTATCTTCCTCGAAGATTCTACAACATTCTGTCAAACCCGTACACCTTCGTATCCTTTGATATCCCACAGCTTGCTTAATCTCGGGACGCAAACCATTCTCATACTTAATATACTTTGAGAACTCAGTAGTAATTGCAGCATAGTGAGGATGGAATTGAACCAACTCCACAAACTTAGCAGTATAGTCCACCACGGACATACCACCTTGTTTCAGTTCAAGGAACTCCATCTCCTTCTTCCCTTTCACACTTTTAGGGTAATACTTCCTCAAGAACTCGGTACGAAATAAATCCCAAGTTATCTCTTCATCATCCACCTCAAGAACTTGACGCATACCGACCCACCAATCGTCGGCTTCTTCCTTCAACATGTGAGACCCAAGCCTCACCTTATTCTCCTCCGCACAGCCCATGACTCTGAAGATCCTTTCAATCTCTTTCAACCATAACTGATCACCATCGGGATCAAATCTTCCTTTGAAGACCGGTGGTTGATTCTTCCTGAACTCGTCATTAGCATTCACGTTCGGCGCACCTTGCACCGCCCTAGCCATTGCTTCCAAAGCAGCAGCCATCGCATTGTCGTTCCTACCAGCCATATTCTGATTATTCCCAAAAATGACAACAAGTTTAAACAACAGTTCAACCATCACAACAATAAGACAGACACAACTGACTCAGCACTGGCTCTGATACCACTTAATGTAACACCCCCTTTCTATACCCCCAAATAATCAAATAATCATTCAGGCACATATTAAAAATTTCGTCAAAGTATAATTATAAACATAGTATAAAAGAGGTGTGCCACATTATACATGTAATTAAAACATTCAACACCTGCTCAATAATTGATATGCAACAGTGGGGTAACTTTGCAACAGAGGAACTTAGTTCTTACACCCACATCTCAATATTTAGAATAAAAGTGGAAAATCTAAACATTGAATAATATATAACATATATATACATCATCAAGTATTATCCACCGACATAATTCATGTTTACATAAACATTCATCAACAAGATACATGTACAATATATCACAAAAGAATCATATACATCCTAGCTACCCGGTGCTACATATCAGAACCGACCGACCAAAAGAATGAAGACACGCTTCACAAAAAGACCACCAGCATACCTACTCTGCAATGCCTCATAGAGCATCATAAAACAGCAGAAGGGTGAGAAATATTATCATAATAACAATGCATATAATTATATATCTTAGCATAAAAATACACATATTCCACATTCTCACCACAATTCATCACAATTCACCCATATACATTACAATGCATATATATATATATATAAAGCCAAGCATATTCATCATGCATACTTTCACAATTCTTATCATCCCACATAAACATACATATTCATGTTTATTCATCAATGCACCATATAAAGATGATAAATGCAAATCATAGAGACCGACTCACGACTCTATGCAAATGCAATGCGGTACCGACTCAATCATCTCAAGTTCACTCAGGAACTTATTGGAACCATCGCTCGTTACCATTGTAACTCCCCGTCGGGCATACGATGTTCACCCATTGCTCACACTCCACATGGGCACACAATGTTTATGGATCGCTCACACCCCACACGGGCACACGATCCGATCGCTCACACCCCACTCGGGCACACGATCGTCTATAATCATCGTTCACACCCCACACGGGCACACGACGTTATAGCGGATTCCCTCTGGAGCCAAATCGTCACTCACACCCCACATGGGCACACGACGTTACAATGGATTCTCATTAGAATCACACAACACAAGAATGCACACCATTATGCTTCACATGCAAAATGACTCAAGACATTCTTGAAATGCATACATATTCACAATATATTTATGCATTCATCTCATATTATCACATACAATCTATATACATTCACATCAATGCACCATTGTATGATTCACATTCAAACACACATTCAAAACGGTAAAAGTCGCTAAATAACACTATTCCCGACTTTCCGACATAATTAAATCGGCTAACAATTCCCAAATCATCATAATAAGAAAATACAGCTCAATAGCTTCACAACGATACCAAGAATGTAAAAATCGGATAAACGGAACAAAAGTTACGAAAGAAAACGAAAAACGATATTTGAAAAATAACATTTTACACTTCTCCTGCTCATACGCGTATGTACCTATGTCATACGCGTATGGCCAAAATCCCTTACGCGTACACTACGCAAATCACCAGATGGCCGGGAAAAATGAAGTCCCATACGCGTATTGGCCCTGAAATGCGCCATCCATACGCGTATTGCCCAAGTCAATACGCGTATGGCCTGCCCCAATACGCGTATGGCCAGGCGAAATGCAGAATTTTCCTGCAAAATTCTGTTATGCGTTTTCCACCCAAACCACACCCAAATTCATCATCTAAACTCAGAAAAATACCAATTTGATGTACAACAACATGTGTCATTTGTGCAATAACAACAAGGGACACGGAAACATCATTTTCAACACGATAAAATCGATTTCTACCCTTTTCTACACAAATGGGTTTATACCAAAACTCATAAAAATCAATAACAACAACAACACAATCATACATAATGATATACATTGATAAGATAATAAGATTTCACACCCTTACCCGAATTAATCGATTCCTAGAAGTTCTTTTCTTGATTTCCAAGCTTTTCCCTCATTTCCTTCTCTTTTCTCCTCTTCCTCTTTCTTTCTCTCCTTTTTCTCTCTATTTTCTTTTCTATCTCTTTCTCTCCTATTTCCTCTTCTTAACTCTTTTTCTTTTCTATTTCTTATTTTCTATACAACTTAAATTAATTCATTTTCTCACACAATTCTATTTCCACTAAATTTTCTAACTTAACATTAATTGAGAAATGTCTAAAATACCCCCCATTCTAATTTTCCCCGAAAACTCTCAAAAACGGTAAAATATCATAACATGTCAACATAGCATATTAACACACCAATTTCACAGATAAAATAATTTATCACTCAATTTAAATAAAAGACTCAACCAAATGGGAAAAATCAGAATCGGGGCGTTACAATTCACAAAAGGAGCCACTGACGAGTCAAAGACGGTCGAGTTAAGAAATAAGTTAATGTACTTCATGAGTATCCTTGGAAATGGAGTTTCTTGAGGGGTGATCAGAGCCTACCTAGTACCTTCGATGGCTTTAACTTCGTCTTGCGCCATTAAGGCTTCAGAGGTGGTTATATGATGTTGTGGTTCAAAAGTGGCATTCAACCAAAGTTGCAATAGACAAAATGGACCTGATACCAGGTAAGCCTTGTTGGTTTCAAAAAACCAATGTGCTCCTGATTGGAGACTTCAACATTTTTCTTGTTATGGTTATTGAGGATGAAATTTTTGTAGGTAAATCATTCGATGGTGAACTCACAGTTGGTTTCTTAGGTCATAGTGAATGTTGAGCCTAAGGGACTTAAACCTGTGATGGAGGCCACATCGAACAAAGTTAGTATCAACATGCCACGGGGAAACTAGAATGTGTTGGACAATCCTTCCCAAAAGAAGATCAAAACTAATAACATGGTCGGGTTATACTTAGGGCCAATCCTATAAATGTCAACCATGTTGTAAATACCTAGATTTCCCCATTGTGCCTTGTTTTGGGATTAGACCTTATTGAGACAAGTTATGTATTATTTGCTTGGAGTGGGTGATGCAAATCTGAAACACGTGCAGGTTTGTCCATGAAGGATAGGTCGAGAGCACGTTTTACAAACGCAGAGGGTATAACGACGGAGTAACCTGGGAAGAAACGTGTGACTTGCCTAGCATGCGACTTCTTGGTCGGATAAGGCCCTTGGAAGGCGTAAAGTTTGTTAGATAAAGAGTAGGGGATGAGTACATGCTTTTCCCAAATAGTAATCTTTTCATTTGACAGTGGAGGTTCGGGGATGAAATCTCTCACGTCCTCATCCTCGGTGGGTAGGATTGTGAAGGCCTGCAGGTTCTTTCCAGTGTCTGACTTGGAAGGCATTGTGTGAATGGTGGCCATTGATGAAAATGAAGTTTTGGAGATAAAGGTGAAATGGTTTGCTCTGATTAAGAAGCCGTGGAGAGAATGGAAGTGAAGAAGAAGAACAGAAGAGCTAGAAATAGGTATTTATAAACTTTTCATTACATGTCTCAAATCAGACACATGGCGTTCGTGTGGGGGTGTCTAAAGCATTTCGTGGGTTTACGAGGTGAGGCATTAATGTGAGTGGGGGTAGTTATTGCATATGTGCACACCCATGATGTAACGCCCCGGTTTCGTCTTATTTAATTAATCGAGTCGATTTAATTATTTATTATTATTATATTATTTTATTCTTGACTTTTATTTGAGAATATATTATTTTTCATCGTGATTATGTTTTATCGTGTTTTGAGAGCGTTTGCGAGATATTTGAGTGTAGGGGTATTTTGGTCTTTTTGGGTGGTTAGATATTTTGATTTTTTATAAATAGAAAAAAAAGTAGTAAGAAAGAGAGAAAAGAAATAAAAAGAAGAGAAGAGAAAAAGAGAAAGAAGGAGAAGAAAGAAAGAGAGAAGAGGAGAAAGAGGAAAAATCGGGAAACCTCCGTTTAAAGCGCGATTAATCGGGTAAGGGTGTGAAATATTGTTATCCTAACTTTGGGTAAGATTATGTATGTGTTTTGTGTGGATGTTTTGGTTGGTTTTCCATATTTTTCCGTTTAGGTCAAATTGTAAGAAATCGATAGAAATCGATGTTTTCACGGATGAATTTCGAAATAAATTGCGTAGATTAGTCGTATGAGGTTAGGCCGAGATTATAGAAACTCGTTTGGTTGAAATCGGTTGATATTGTGAGTTTTGACATTTTTGGGGTTTTGAGAATGTGAGATTTTGGTGAAAATCGAACGTCGTAGAATTATCGTTTTATGGTCCTAAAACGTTGATATATATTTGGTGAGGATTACCATGTATTTATTCGGACGAAAGTAATTGAATCGGTCGGGTTTCCGGAGGGTTTTGTGTAGAGGCAGCAGCTGTTTTTCTGGTTTTTAACAGGGACAATCGATTGCAGCAAGATGCAAATCGATTGCACATGAAAAAAAGGCGAAAAATGTGATTTCTGGGGCCGTGCAATCGATTGCACACAAGTGTAAATCGATTGCACTCTGCTGTTCTTTTTCAAAAATTTGGTTTTTTAAAAGTTGCATAACTTTTTCGTCGTTTATCCGTTTTAGCTGTTCTTTATATCGATCTGAAGCTAAAAATATGTTCTATCATTTGGTGAAAAGAAATATTATTTTTAGCCGACTTTTGGCCGACTTTACCGATTAATCGTGAATAGTTATTTTTGATGAAATGAATGTGTGGTTATGAATGTGTTGTGGATATGCTTGTGGAGTGAACCCTTGATTGGGGAATTCTTTGTGAATTGTGGCTCTATGGTGAATATATGCATTGTTTGAGTTAAATGATAATGCATGTTGATTGTGAATATATAATGAGATGTTGTGATGATTGATTGTTGTGGTTGATGGTGAGTAATTATTGATGTGAATGTATGTGGATTGTATGTGATGAATGCATGACTATATTGTGAAATATGTGTGCATTGCATGAGTGTATGTGGTCATTTTGTATGAGAAACATCATGACATTCATTCATGTGTCAAGATTCGTGGAGAATCGGGTGTAATATCACGTCCGTATTGGGTGTGAGTGATTGATTACACAAATGATCATTTGAGGATCCTCTGAACATTGCGTAGTCAATGGGTGTAATCGTTGCGATGAGTTACACTTGATTCCGTGGGAATCTTCAGAATGATTGTGTGCCCTTGTGGGGTTTGAGCAATCGGATTGTGTCTACGTGAACAATCCAGAAACATCGGATGCCATGATGGTATGAGCGATGAGGAAATATCGTAGGCCCGGCAGGGAGGATATTTCCATTGAGTTCTTCAATTGAGCTCGGGTGATGAGTCGGTACCGCATGCATCTGCATAGAGTCGAGAGTCGGTCTCTATGAGTTGCATTGATCATCTTTGTATTTGTGCATTGATGAATAAACATATATATATGTATATGTTGATGTGGAATGAGTAGAATTGTGCAGGTGTGGATGGATGGATAAACATGAATATGTGTGTTTATGTTAAATGATAAGCATTATGAGAAATATGCTTGGTTTTATATATATATGCCTTGCGATGTATATGGAGTGAGATGTGATGATTGTGACATAGTAAACATTGATATATGTATGTTTATGGGAAATCATATAAACTGTAACTTATCATGATGCATTGTTGAATGAACAAGTATGTGTATGTTTATGTGGAATGATGATAATGGTGAATGTATGCATAATGAATATGCTTGATGATATATCTATATTGTGATATATGATGAGTTGTGGTGAGAATATGTGTTATATGTTTATGTTGTAGTACATAATTATATGCATTGTTATTATGATAATATTTCTCTCCCTTCTGCTGTGTTATGATGCTCTATGAGGCATTGCAGATTAGGTATCTGGTGGTCTTTTGTGAAGCGTGGCTTCATTTCCTTTTTGGTCGTCTGGCTCTGATATATAGCACCGGGTAGCTAGGATGTGTTTATGAACTTCTGTGATACTTTTGTACATGTATCTAGCTAGTGAATGTTTATGTAAACATGAATGAGATTGGTGACTACTATTGGAGTATGATATATATATATATATATATATATATATATATATGTATATATGTTTGTGAATCAATGTTTAGATGTTTCCGCTTTTATTCTAAATGTTGACATGTGGGTATAAGGACTGAGATCCTTTATTGTTGAAAGTTACCCCGCTGTTGCATATCTTTTTGAGCAGGTGTTGTATGTGTTTAATTTCATGCATAATGTGACATTCTCTTTTTATGCCGTAGTTACAATTATACTCTGATGAAATTTTCAATACGTGCCTAAATGATTTAATTAATTATTTGGGGGTATAGAAAGGGGTGTTACATTAAGTGGTATCAGAGCCAGTGTTGAGTCAGTTGTTGAGTCTGTTGGTGTGACAGTTGAATACTGTCGTTGTTGTTTGCCCCTTAGTACGTGATATGTGTGTGAAACACTGTCAGTGCTTTCTGGTTTTCTAATCCTTTGTTTTCAGGAGTTAGAATGAGATAAGTGGGGGAGAAGCTGGTACTTCTCCAAGTTGCTTCAGGTGTGGAGCGTTGGCTCAGTGTGTTGAGAATTGCAAGATTGTAAGTGCTCTTTGGACAGTGTGGTTCCCGGTTCCAGAGTGAATGCGGAGGTAAGGTTTATGTCAACTAAGGATTTGTGCCTTAGGTAGTTTTGTGTATGGGATGCAAGAAAGGCTATTATAGTTTGGTAAAGACGGTTTATGCCCCATCATGATTGTCGACTGTCTATTGGCAAATTGAGGAACTGATCACCCTTAATCTCTTGTTGATAGCAGACGGAAATTATGTTGGATGGAATAGGCGGGTCTTTCCGGCTTTGATAGTGTGTGAAATGAGTTGTTTGGAATTTAAGGAGATGATTACAGATTGTTTTGATGAGTCGATGAAGATGCTAATATCGGAAGGTGAAATGGATTAGAGGTTTTGGTATGTTAGTCCAGTTGGGAAGTCATTGAGAGAGAATGATTGGGTTTTATTAAAGGACTGCTTCACAGAGAGTAGCGATTGAACTTAATTAGACGAAGGTGAATAGTTGAGGTTTATATCTGCTAAGTAAGTAGGAAACTCTTAGTAGATGGGAATAAGATGTTTGTTTTGTCTGTGATGGTAGTGTTCTGGGATTGGCAGGAAATCGTAGTGATGGGCCGTCAGTTGGGCATAGTTTTCAGATGTGTTTTTGGATGGAACATTAAGGTGTTGTCTTAGAGAGCTCCAGTATTGTTGGTAACAAAAGGAAGGATGATGGAATGGAATAACAAGTATAATGGTATTGAGACTATGGACAGCAAACTTAGAGTTCTGGTGGGTTTGGAGTCTTTGGAGTTTTAAGGAATTAATGGAAATTGCGAGGAAACCCTTGTGGGTGGATGTAACATTGTGTTTGAGAATTCTTTTTGGTTGGTTGTTGATACATGTTGGAATTGCGGAATTGGACGGTCAGGAGAAGAAATTGGGTATGGATTACTAACAGTTGAATAAGGTAATGATTGAGAATAAGTGTCCACTTTCATGAACAGATGACTAGAATGGTTTGGTTGAGTTTGAGTGAGTTACAATTGTTTGGAATGTTTGATAAGAGTGGTGAATTATGTGAGTTGAGGCTTTGATCGATTTAATGTGACTGGTTAGGTTTGTTATCCTCGGAATAGGTTGTTATTTACTCGGTTAAACTTGTATGTGAGTAACCAGTTACCCAGTGAAAAGTTTTGCAAAAGCTTTAAGGATTTATATCTTTTGGATTTTGGTTGGGAATTGCAACGTATAGTGATGGTATTTGGTGTTAGTAACGCGTCTCTAATGTTTATGGAGTAGAGGAATTGTATCTTCCATATTTAATTGGATAAGTTTGTAGTGGTTTCGATTGAGGATATTTGGATTTGTTATAAACTCAGAGGAAGAATGAGTAAAGTGTTTGAGATTTGAATTACAAGTGTTGAAAAGAGACAAAGTTTTATGCTAAGTTATTCGAGTGAAAATTTTGGTTGAAAAGGGTTAGTTTCTTGGAAATGTTATTTCAGATGAGAGTATGGTTAATGGATCCATCGGAAGTAGATGTAGTTCTACATGAGAGGCTCTGAAGTTAGTTAAGGAGATTAGAAACTTTTGGGCTCAGTTGGTTGTTATTACAGGTTATGGAAGACTTTGTTAAGTTCGTACTTTTGGTATCTCAGTTGACTTACAAAGGGTGAGTCGTTTGTTTGGATGTTCGTTGTGAGTAAGTTTTGGTGAGCTGGAGTAGAAGTTGTCTACGGTTTCAGCTTTGATTTTGTGTGATCCTAATAAACCGGTTTTTGGGGTATTGTGATGTGTCTTTGATGAGTTTAGTCAACGTGGTAATGCAAGAGGGTAAAGTCGTGGCTTATGCTTTACGACAATTGAGGATTTATAAAAGGATCTGTATTATTATGGATTTGGAATTGGTTGCGGTGGTATTGTGTTGGAATAGTTGGAGGTATTATCTTTATGGTTCTAGGTTCGAAGTGTTTGGTAATCGCAAGAATATTGAGTACTTGTTTGGTCTAAAGGAATAGAGTATGAGACAACAAGGATGGTTAGAGTTCGTGATGAGTTATGAATTTGGCTTGGATTATCCTTCGGGGAAAAGCTGTTGTTGTGCCTGAAAAGTTAAGTCGGAAGTTTCTATGCATGTCTGTTTTGATGGTCAGGGAGTTAGAATTATTTGAGCAATTCCGAGACTTGTGTATGGTGTATGAGATAACACAGGAGAGTGTGAGGTTGGTAATATTAAAGTGAACAGTGATTTTTGGCGAATATGAGAAAGAGTTAGACTTTGGACGTGAAATTGATAGTTTTGATGGTTGCGAGTAATCAGAGTGCGCAGCGGAAGCGTGAGGTGGCACATTTTGTATTTACATGTGTGACTTGTAAGAGTTCATAGGTTGAACATTGAGAACATGTAGGAATGATGAGACCATTGGACGTTTCAGAATGGAAGTGTTAGGTGAAAGGTTTAAATATTATTCATGGGCTACTATGTAAATGGATGTTTTGGTTATATGTTCGATTGGGAATCGTAGCATTGTTGTAATAGGGTTGTGTGACAAGGATGTTTGTATTCTGGTTTTGTAGAGGTTGTGGAATCGATGTTGTGTCGTGGAACTTGTGTTCTTGTTTATGTTGTTGCCTCGTTTCCATGGTGATGGTTCGAGTGTGTGTAGCTAATTCCTATGATGGTGAATTAGGGGAGTGTTATCTGTGGTGATGGTAACGATCTTGTTGTGTTTCGGTTCTAGAGTGAACCTGTGTGTTGGTATCGTGGTTTTCCTTGAGTTGTGAGTTGGTCGTCAAGTGCATTGTATGGGCTTTGCATCTTGTCGTTGTTGTTGTCGTCGTTGTCGTGCCGTTGTTGTATCTGCTGTTAGGACGGTGGTTTGTCAGTTGTGTTATTTGTGGTGTGCCTTTTTTTGGCATGTTGGTTTGTTAGTCGGATGCGAGAGTCGTGTCCGAAGTTGTTCGCCTCAGTATATTTTCGAGGACGAAAATGTCTAAGTGGGGGAGAGTTGTAACGCCCCGGTTTCGTCTTATTTAATTAATCGAGTCGATTTAATTATTTATTATTATTATATTATTTTATTCTTGACTTTTATTTGAGAATATATTATTTTTCATCGTGATTATGTTTTATCGTGTTTTGAGAGCGTTTGCGAGATATTTGAGTGTAGGGGTATTTTGGTCTTTTTGGGTGGTTAGATATTTTGATTTTTTATAAATAGAAAAAAAAGTAGTAAGAAAGAGAGAAAAGAAAGAAAAAGAAGAGAAGAGAAAAAGAGAAAGAAGGAGAAGAAAGAAAGAGAGAAGAGGAGAAAGAGGAAAAATCGGGAAACCTCCGTTTAAAGCGCGATTAATCGGGTAAGGGTGCGAAATATTGTTATCCTAACTTTGGGTATGATTATGCATGTGTTTTGTGTGGATGTTTTGGTTGGTTTTCCATATTTTTCCGTTTAGGTCGAATTGTAAGAAATCGATAGAAATCGATGTTTTCACGGATGAATTTCGAAATAAATTGTGTAGATTAGTCGTATGAGGTTAGGCCGAGATTATAGAAACTCGTTTGGTTGAAATCGGTTGATATTGTGAGTTTTGACATTTTTGGGGTTTTGAGAATGTGAGATTTTGGTGAAAATCGAACGTCGTAGAATTATCGTTTTATGGTCCTAAAACGTTGATATATATTTGGTGAGGATTACCATGTATTTATTTGGAAGAAAGTAATTGAATCGGTCGGGTTTCCGGAGGGTTTTGTGTAGAGGCAGTAGCTGTTTTTTCTGGTTTTTAACAGGTACAATCGATTGCAGCAGGATGCAAATCGATTGCACATGAAAAAAAGGCGAAAAATGTGATTTCTGGGGCCGTGCAATCGATTGCACACAGGTGTAAATCGATTGCACTCTGCTGTTCTTTTTCAAAAATTTGGTTTTTTAAAAGTTGCATAACTTTTTCGTCGTTTATCCGTTTTAGCTGTTCTTTATATCGATCTGAAGCTAAAAATATGTTCTATCATTTGGTGAAAAGAAATATTATTTTTAGCCGACTTTTGGCCGACTTTATCGACTAATCGTGAATAGTTATTTTTGATGAAATGAATGTATGGTTATGAATGTGTTGTGGATATGCTTGTGGAGTGAACCCTTGATTGGGGAATTCTTTGTGAATTGTGGCTCTTTGGTGAATATATGCATTGTTTGAGTTAAATGATAATGCATGTTGATTGTGAATATATAATGAGATGCTGTGATGATGGATTGTGGTGGTTGATGGTGAGTAATTATTGATGTGAATGTATGTGGATTGTATGTGATGAATGCATGACTATATTGTGAAATATGTGTGCATTGCATGAGTGTATGTGGTCATTTTGTATGAGAAACATCATGACATGCATTTATGTGTCGCGATTCGTGGAGAATCGGGTGTAATATCACGTCCCTGTTGGGTGTGAGTGATTGATTACACAAATGATCATTTGAGGAT
This sequence comes from Lathyrus tuberosus, assembly GCA_022829125.1. Lineage (NCBI taxonomy): Eukaryota > Viridiplantae > Streptophyta > Magnoliopsida > Fabales > Fabaceae > Lathyrus > Lathyrus tuberosus. The sequence goes on along the minus strand of JALAZF010000274.1, from coordinate 354,573 downwards.
CCTCTGAAAATTGCGTTGTCAATGGGTGTAATCGTTGCGATGAGTTACACTTGATTCCGTGGGAATCTTCAGAATGATTGTGTGCCCTTGTGGGGTTTGAGCAATCGGATTGTGTCTGCGTGAACAATCCAGAAACATCGGATGCCATGATGGTATGAGCGATGGGGAAATATCGTAGGCCCGGCAGGGAGGATATTTCCATTGAGTTCTTCAATTGAGCTCAGATGATGAGTCGGTACCGCATGCATCTGCATAGAGTCGAGAGTCGGTCTCTATGAGTTGCATTGATCATCTTTGTATTTGTGCATTGATGAATAAACATATATATATATATATGTTGATGTGGAATGAGTAGAATTGTGCAGGTGTGCATGGATGGATAAACATGAATATGTGTGTTTATGTTAAATGATAAGCATTATGAGAAATATGCTTGGTTTTATATATATATATATGCCTTGCGATGTATATGGAGTGAGATGTGATGATTGTGACAAAGTAAACATTGATATATGTATGTTTATGGGAAATGATATAAAATGTATCTTATCATGATGCATTGTTGAATGAACAAGTATGTGTATGTTTATGTGGAATGATGATAATGGTGAATGTATGCATAATGAATATGCTTGATGATATATCTATATTGTGATATATGAGGAGTTGTGGTGAGAATATGTGTTATATGTTTATGTTGTAGTACATAATTATATGCATTGTTATTATGATAATATTTCTCACCCTTCTGCTGTGTTATGATGCTCTATGAGGCATTGCAGATTAGGTATCTGGTGGTCTTTTGTGAAGCGTGGCTTCATTTCCTTTTTGGTCGTCTGGCTCTGATATGTAGCACCGGGTAGCTAGGATGTGTTTATGAACTTCTGTGATACTTTTGTACATGTATCTAGCTGGTGAATGTTTATGTAAACATGAATGAGATTGGTGACTACTATTGGAGTATGATATATATGTATATATGTATATATGTTTGTGAATCAATGTTTAGATGTTTCCGCTTTTATTCTAAATGTTGACATGTGGGTATAAGGACTGAGATCCTTTATTGTTGAAAGTTACCCCGCTGTTGCATATCTTTTTGAGCAGGTGTTGTATGTGTTTAATTTCATGCATAATGTGACATTCTCTTTTTATGCCGTAGTTACAATTATACTCTGATGAAATTTTCAATACGTGCCTAAATGATTTAATTAATTATTTGGGGGTATAGAAAGGGGTGTTACACATGACTTCCTAGGAAGTATGAGTGATGATGAGATTCTGAACAGATCTCATTGGAAATGACAATGCGCTGTAAAATATGGAATGATACAGTGACTTCGACATAAGTGAGAGCGTCGTCGAAAAATACCATAAAAAAGGACATGTCTCTCTTATCTGGTTCAAATCAAAACATGGCCTTTTGGGGGGCAATTTTTCACCTTGGATTTTTTGACCCAACTATAAATAGAAAATACAGAACAATAAATGTGCCATAGGGAAAGTTAAGATGAGGTGGAGTCAAATGGGAATCAAACTGAATTGAGGTCAGAAACTATACATGGTGATGTTGGTCGAAATAGTGGTGAGTCGTGGGGACACTTTGAGTATGAGGAACTTAGTGAAACTGATTTTTTCATGAAACTGATGATAATGAAGATGCAACAACGAAAAATAAACACCCTTACTCCTTGTGGGAGATATATTGTCTAAAAAGCAACTCTTGGAATACACTTGATGTAAATATGCCTACATATTATCAAGATGAGGTGGGAGCTCATGTGTATATGGATGAAGTGTGTCATTGGTTGGGTAAAATTAAAACACGTGAATGGAATTGTAAATTACACATGAGGTTGAATTGGTCTCATTTAAACAAAGCGCATACTTTGGCTATGGTACATATGTTTTGTGTTGTTGTGAAAATAAATACAAGAAGTACGAAGCTCTTGTGTAAACTTCATTCACCTTGTACTTCTTTTTCATAGCATCATAAATTAGATGAACTTCATAATTTATTCCAGTTCCATGATTAGATTCAAAAAAGGTGCGTTCTTGAACCATTTTATTATATCTTGTGTTGTTATATGCTAGTGTTGTATGTTGTTGTTTTTGATTAATGTTCTCAGAACTTCATAATTTATTGTTGTTGTTTTTTATTATATCTTGCGTTCTTAAACCTTTTAGATAACTGCTGTAAGTGGCACACTTGTTGATTCAAAAATCCAAGCTGTAGTCCATCTCTTATCCTGGTAAACCCCCTTTCTTTCATCTAATTGCTGTAAGTGGCAAGTCTCTGGATTAGTTACATCCAAGCCAATGTCCCTCTGTTAGCATGAAAGATTCCTAAGGAAAAATGGCATTGCTCTACATTGAGTAAAAGTTTTCTCCTTCAGGACAAATCCCCTATAAAGGAAATTATGGCATTGTTGGATTCCATATATTCCAGTTAAAGTAATTCTCCTTTATAATCAGTTACCCAACAACTGTGATTAACAAATGAGATATCTCCCTTTAGAGATGACAAATTCTCTCTCAAATACCCCTTTAGCTTTAATCTTGGGCTTTGAACAAGACACAAATACTCATCTAGCTTCAATCTTGGGCTTTGAACAAGACACCAAATATCTTTCCTCCCATAGAATAGGAGGAACTACGATTGCTCTGATTTCCCTGTTATCTTTATGGGAATAAGTAGGCATAAGATTGCGAAATATTTGCGAGCACACAAATCAAAAACCTTAGGTCCAGTACCTTACCAAAAACATCGAACCCAGAAACAACAAAAATACTCTCTCCACATTCCCAAAGGAGAAACTTTCCCAAATTCTAACAGATAAACACCAGTAAGTAAATAACAGAAGAAAATGCAAAACGATCTATGGATAACCATATATAGGATGGGTAATTTACAACTCCCCATTGTATAACCTGACCCCGGACCCCCCAATCTCTTAGCATTTGTTAAAGAAAACATTTGCGTGCAAGATTAGTTTTAGATATCTTCCCTTTCCTTTCCAGCTTCATAGGATAAATAAGAAATCAGAACATAGCACCCAATTCCAACCATTGCGGTAAGGTGGTCGCGTCACCGACAAAAATCGCACGCCACAGGAACAGTAGAGCCTTCTGTTGAAATCAAATTCTGATTCCTATAATTTCCTAGATTTTAAATTCAATCTCGATATGTCAGTTCGTAACCTCCTTAGGTCACCGATCTAGAGCATTTAGAACCAAACACGGAGATTCGTCACATTCAATTAAGTCCTCTATTGTTTCAATTGTGATTCTTTGGATCTCTAGATCACTAATTTCCTATTGGAATTCCGCAAGTAAAAGAAGAAAATATCATTGATCCAGATCTTGATCTACACTAGAAACACAAAATAGTGAAGACAATTTCCTTTGAGATCATGCCGAAGATTCATGGTCCATATTCCCATCTAACATTACCTATATCTCTCCCTACTAACGTAATACTCATTGTGGAGACATCGGAGATACAACTAGTTCATAGTTAATGATCTCTGACCTAGAGATACGACATCAGAGACATCGAAACACCTTATACTGGTACCAAAGGTTATCTGACATGTGATCGGAGGTCTCCTCGAGCCTGATCTGGTATGTCGTGATTGTGAAGAAGATGTTCATCATATATCCTAAATTAGTTTGTTTGAAGACTAAAGCATATCATAGAAGAAAAAGTTTGGTATCAATAATAACGAATGCATACGATTATGCATATTTTTGAAGTAAAGGAATTGATCATGAAATAAGGTACAATGTCAATTCATCATTGTATAAACTGTAGATGTTCAAAAAATCCTCATCCACTTCCCTTTAATGTTTATAAAACATTGCATCAAGACATTTCATGTCAAGTCTTTTAAAAAGCAAAAAATTCCCTTTCAGAACCGTCGTAATTTTTAATACTGCAATCGATTTCACATTTCATGTAATCGATTGCATCATGGTGTTTGCTGAAAAATCTGAACGTTACAAAAGTGACAATCGATTACACCACTAAACCAATTGATTGCACCCTGTAAAAATTTGAAAATTCATGAGCCAATTTTATTCCAAACCATTCCAATCCACCATGAATTTTCTCCAAACATTACTACTAATCTAAGAGATATCTTATGATGTATTTAAAGTAAAAATATATTAGATTTTCAAATCACATTTTTCACACAAGTTTTTATACAATTCAAATTTGATTCAAGTGTTCATTATCGAATAACATTAAAACTTTTTCTATAAAAATTCATATTCCATTGCATATTTAAAACCCTATATTTTAGCACTTACAGTTTTGTACATTTTGAATTATATATTCAAAGGGAATATCAACTTTTTATTCATGAATATTTTTCTAAGTCAATTTTTCTTCAAAAAAATAATAATATTTTCATAACTGAACACCATGGTTTAGTGACAAGAAATTTTTGAAAAAGTGGTGTGCTTTCTCTAAGTGTATTGTAGAAGAAATTGAAATGATATCTCTGAGTTTTATGAAAAATAAAGTGGTTTTGTTTCTTTCTTATGTTAAAAGGTTTTAAGAGGGTCTTGGAGTGAGACTTATACAAAAATCTAATATAGTGGAAAATTCTTCAATGTGTGAAGGGACTAGATGTATCTTTAAGTTAGAAACGGGATCTAGGATAAATATCTTGTGTGTTTTACTTTCTTGACATTTTTTTTGCGCTTTCTTTCAAAGTTCATACACTTAATTCTGAAAAAAATAAAAGGGAAGAATCATTGGTCAAAACAAGAAAATTCCATAAAACCTAATTCACCCCTTCTAACACCCCGAATTTTTATTCGAATTTTAATTTTATGAATAATCTGATTATGTTTGTGTTATGATTTTATTATTATTATTATAATTATTATTATTATTATTGTTAGAGTTATTTTTTTTATTACCAAGGATGAGAATTTAAGGAATTACTTATAAAAATTAGTATTAAGTAGAGTTAGTGGGAGAAGGAATTTGGAAAAGTAAAAAAAAAAAGATACCAGGGGAATTAAAAAAATCAAAATTATATTAATGGGTATGAATTGGAATAAATGGGATTAATTATCAATATTTTAATTAGAAAATAAAAAGGGTTAAATTAGAGAGAAAAAAGAGAAATATGCATTCTTTGGGAAAAAAAAAAAGAAAAAACCCTAACACTCAAAAGTCTCTTCTTCTTCTCCAAAACTAAAATAGAGAGTATAATTCAACAAGAAGATAATAATAGAAATTTTGTAAGTGAGAAGTTCCAACATTGTTAGGAGCTTCACAAAGAAATTATAAACTAACAAGGTAGGGGGAGAGATTGCTCTAGAACTTTGGTATTTTAGTATTTATGGTAGTGGGGTTTCCCTTGAACCCCAATTTGTATGAATTTTCATGTTAACTTCCCTATGAGATGATGAATCATCGACCCTAGGTTACAAACCTCTCTCTCTCTCTCTCTCTCTCTCTCTCTCTCTCTCTCTCTCTCTCTCTCTCTCTCTCTCTCCTCATCAGTGGTTTAGTTAAATTGCATATTTTTGACGTGGCATTTTCATGAATCATATGTTTTAGTTTTAATAATATGTGTTGATTAAATGATAATGAATTGAGTGATGTTGTGATGGATTATATGTGTGAATAATAATTTAAAGAAAGTAGAATTGTGTAATGTTTTAGGACACGAGTCCAAAGTTTTAAAAAGATGCTTGTTGGAATCAAGTTTTAAATGATGAAAGATTGAATGAATAGACTTAAGACGCGAGTCTAGTGTTTTTTAAAATACTTGTGAATCCCATATGTTTCAATTTTATCGAAGGTTCGATAAAAACAAATGTGAAGCCTAATATGGCAGTGAATATATGATAAATCCTTATGGAGATCCCTAAAGTAGTAATCAAGGTTAATGTGTTTCAATATGGATTGGAAGCTTGGATGGAAATCATGTTTGTTTGATTATCTTGCATCATATAAGAGAGAGAGAGAGAGAGAGAGAGAGAGAGAGCGAAAGAGAGAGAGAGAGAGAGAGAGAGAGAGAGAGAGAGAGTGAGAATATGGCAAGGGTCTCACAAACTGAATTTCATTAAGTGAAAAAGCTTTTGCACAAGGGTTCTATTTATAGAACTACATGTACGTGCTGTAAGCTGAAAAAGCCTACTTGAGTGCATTGTACCTTACGGTGTATTATATTTCACTTAAGTGTACAATATTCTATGGTATTCTATATTCCACTTAAATGCGTCGTACCTTAAAATGTTCTACAACTCACTTAAGCACATCGCATCTTTTAGTGTTCCTAATTCTCTTAAGTACATTGTGCTTTCAGTTTTTCTGATTTCACTTGGTAATTCTATCTCTCATCAATATGTCCTTATTTGTGAGACCCTGTAGGTTCTAATGATGTTGAAAACTATATTAAATCACATATTTAATATAATAAACATCAATTAATATCTAGCAACACATCGTTGCTACTTAAGTCACAAAAATTTCATATGATTTGAAAACCCCTTTATGTGATAATACTTATGTGTAAATTTTTTCTTTTTCCCTCATGTGTATATTGAACACAAGGCATGAATTGTGTCACCCATGTCTAGTTAAATATTGGTCCTTTAAACATTTATCTTTTTATGCAATATGGTAAAATTTCATCTATGCCACTCATGTTCCTCATCATGATTTATGGAGTACCCAACAAATTTCTTTATAGTCACTTAGTTACCGACAACGTTTGATCAACAAACTCATATATTCTTCATGGTGACACTCTCTTTGTATGCAAATTGCAAAGGTATCTATATAGCTTGAAGCTAGAAAGCATACAATGGAACACAAAGCTCACTGACACACTTACTTTTTAAGATTTTACACAATTCAATGCTAATCACTCACTATTTACAAAGAAATCTCACAAAGGGTTCACAATCATCCTTGTATATGTGGATGATTTGGTCTTAAGCGGGAATGATCTTGAAGAAATCATATGAATTAAGATCCTTTTGAATGTCAAGTTCATTATTAATGACATAGGTGTTTTGCAATACTTTTTAGGTGTTGAAGTGGATAGAACACAACATGTAATATCTCTTTGCCAAAGAAAGTATGTTTTAGATTTAATCGAAGATGCAAGATTAGTTAGAGACAATACTTCTATTACACCAATGCAATCACATTTACAACTCCATAAACCTTATGCACTAAGTAAACTAAGTTAATTCCTTGATGCTTCTACTGATAAACATATGTTAGCAAGATTACAAGAGTTGAGGTACCTCAAAAACCTAGCATTGAGGGAATTAAAATTGGATACCTCAAAAACATAACATTATCTCATCATCCTTACTTTTCCTCAAAGGTTTCTCTTATTCGGACCTGGGAATGTCACAACACTATAAGATCAACAAAAGGTATTTGTTTCTTCCTTGGCAAGTAACTAGAAAGTTGGAAAAGCAAGAAACATATTGTAGTAACTAGATCATTATTAGAAGCAGAGTACATAGCATTGGCCCAGGAGACTTATGAAGAATAATGACTTCTCTACGTACTTAGTAACTTTCAGATACCGCATCAAATGCCAATAATTACTTAGTAACTTTAAGAAAAAACATATTGAAATAGATCTTCATGTAGTTGTAGACAAGGTTCTAACCAGAGCCACGCATTTGATGCATGTAACTTCAAAGGAACAGGTTGTAGATATTCTCAAAAATCCTTGCACCTGGATCCATTCAACAATGTGCAAGACAAGTTAGGAATGATTGATATACATTCTATCTTGATGGTGTGTTAAATATCATAACTGAAATTAACTAAATTGTAAAACAGTTGAAAAGGTGTTATGAAGTAATTCCTATTTGAGTTACTGGTTGTATAAGTAACCTTCTATCTTTGTAAGAAATCAGATTTTGTGAGTAATGAAAGTTTGTGCATCCATATTTCTTATATTTTTATTCCTCTCCATGTTGAGTTTGACTTTTAGTATTAAATGCTAAAACGAGAATGCATTTGCTTATTACCAATGTACTAGAGTAAATGAATCAAGGCCATAAATTTTTGTAAATAATTTACGGACTCGTTTTCGAGCTAAAACATTAACCGTATATAATAGTCGAGTAATGCTTCATAAAAAAATAAGTTTTTAACATAATTAAAGTATTAATATGTTTGAAGTTGAAATAAATATAACAAAATATCTTAAAGGAACCATAATAAATTTGATCCCATATTCACCCTTCATTTTCGCCATATAAGCTCAAACATATCAAAGTGAGACATAAAATTATGTTAAAATTTAAAAGTGTGACATCAAAAATTATGCTAGTGATATTTATAAGCTCAAACATATGTGAGGGAGTAAAACAATCTATAGATAAAACTAAATTACGTTTGCACAAGATTTATTACAGATATGATTTTATTTGTACGGTATATCATCCTTTATTTTTTTAGTGGAGTTGTGGTCATATGTTTCTCAGAAGTTAACTCAAGAAATTTTAGAAAATATCGCTGAAACTTTTCCTATAAATAATATATTTCATAACAAAATTTTCACTTTAGTTAACTAAAAACGAGGTATAATACTAAGGCATGTCATGTTTTATTTATTTTTAAATAAATATCACATATTATGTCGGTTGCTAAATATAAACGAGCAGAGAAACAATTCAGGACATGCTTGAATCCCAACAACAGTAATTTATGTTTTAATTTCTTTAGATGTTGTGTCTTTTTTTTTATTTTATTTTTTATTTTTAAATTAATGTTATATTTTTCGGTTATATTAAATAACCGGGGGATTATATTATCATATTTTATTAGAAATGTAAACTTTAACCAGATTTTACTATAAACCTAACTTATATGTAGTCGTTCCAAACTTGTACACATCATTATTTGAGATGGATTGGAAGACAGAAAAAATCAGCAATGTTCTTCTATCTTGAACAAAACATTTTTTCTGCTCTTACAGTCGATCCCAACATAACAGTGTTGATTTTGTTGTTGTATTTTTGGAAAATCCTTCATATGTTGTCAATCCAAGAAAACATTCCTTAATTTATTGATTTCCTCGGTTGACAACATTGAGAAATCCATTCCTAAACAAAATTATCTTGTTCTCTTTCATGTGAAAGCATTTACCATGAAAACATTTGCTTAAGATAATTAAATCTCTCTGGGGTGAATTTCAAGTGCAGGAAATTTTTTTTTCTCTTAGTCGGAACAAATAACTTATTAGAATTTGAAAAGATTTGTTGCTCTCCAAGAATCTATTGTCAAAATCTAGATTTGTTTAAACTACTTATTTTAATGTTCTGTGTAAACAATGTAATTTTAAAAAACAAAAAGTTTTCCCCTCAGTTTTTTACAGAAACCAATAGGTATGTGTCGCTTGGGATGTAATATATTTTATTATATTTTTCTTATTTAAAAAGAAACAAAATTTACCTCGGTTATGAGTAATAACCAAGAAAAAATATAAGCGTGTTTATTGAGTTTATTCACCGTCCTTAAACAAATTTTTATCGTCCACCCCTATTAGTGATCTGCGTGAAACCTAAAACCCTTGTTATATAAGCATTCTGAATATTAAAAAATGATAATGAAACATTTGACATGAAAACTTTGAAACTTAAAAAAGCGTTTATTTTATTTGGGAAAATTTTTCTATAATGGATTGTAAAAGCGGAAAATCATCTATGTTTAAGTTTTGTGTTCTTAAATAATTATATAACTGAGTATTTTTTTATTTAGCCGACATTTCTTTTATTTTATACCAGACATTTGTTCTTCGTCAAGATCAATGAAACGAGGATCTCGAACATTCGCTCTTTCCCAAGATATTCAGCATTTGTTATTCGCCGACAGCGATGACGATGAATCATATTCAACATTTTACTTTAATATTATGTGCAAACAATGTAATATTTTGTGTAAACAATGTAGTTTGTCAACAAATTTATTTATTAATATTCTATGTAAACAATGTAATGAGTATTTAATAAAAATATATATTTCCCTTCGTTTTGTTCATAAACTGAGAGGTATATGGCGATAGTTTCGAAATAAAAAACTATTGTTAAGGATTGAACCAATGACCATTTTAACTATCCCTTCAGTTATTTTAAAACAGTGGGGTGAAGTGGCTGCTTTTCATGGCACCCTAAATTACCTCGCCCCTATGACCGAGGTCAAATCACACTAGTGCAACAAAAGAATATCATTTTGACATTTAGATCCATTATACTAAAAACGAGTATAAATAAAAAACACGATGACAATTTTGTAATTAAAGTATCATTTTAAGTATTAACACGTGACAATAGGCACACTGTTTTTTAAAAACGAGTGTAAATTTAAAATATTATTATAGTTAAATTTTTAATACTGCCGTTAAACTTAAAACAGGGATAAATTTAGATGGATTGAAAAAATTGTTTAATTTTATAAGCCAAAATAATATTCCAAGTAACTAATTAAGTGATTTACAGGTGTAATCCTAACAAGTTGAATAACGGGTGTAATCCTAATTAAGTTAATAACGGGTGTAATCCCTACAAACTGAATTAAAAAGTAAATTTATATATATTGCTTATGTGACATTTTAACAAATTTTCAATCTAATATGATGATGTGTCATCCTAACAATGTTCATAACTTTTTATTTTATTTTTAAAATATAATTTATCATTTTAATTATCACCTTTTTAAATTCTACCTTTTTTAAACTATTTTTCATTTTTTTTGTTACAAGTATTTTTCTCACTTTAAAAATCCACACTTTAATGTATAAAAATACATTCAATATTTTAAACATCGATACTTAAATATAATAATGTCGTTATATTAAAAATATTTCCCTTGACTGTATTATTATTGTTTGATGGTTATTTTACTAAGTATATGATTGGACACTAATTTTTATATTAATGTATTTATTTTTTATATTAAAATATTTTCATATTATAAACTTTTTACAGTTTTATATTTCTTTGTTTTATCAAACTCTCCCCAACTTAAAACACTGTTTGTCCTCAAACAAAGTCAAACAACTTAAAGAAACAAAAGACGATAATCCAAGAATGACGAATCAATAGGTTTTTTAAAACGGAAAACAAATGTATGATTTAAATAAAAAACGTACAAGCAAAGTAAACATCTACCACCATCCTACCATGACAACATGAAAACGAAACAAATCTTAAGTACAAAAATCATGCTAAACAATCTAAAACAACACAAAGTAAATCATGAATCACACCTAGCAAAAATTCATCAAGGGATAAAAACACACAAAGGTGAGGATTTGACACTCATCCAACAATCTTGCAAACAAAAGACTAAATTATGCATTCATCCAAAAATTCACATTGAACATATAAAGGCAAGAATCACAAGGGCTTTTCAAGGTTATAATGTGGCTTGGTTAACAAACAAGGGGTAATTCCTAAAGGTAATCGAAACAAAAACTTGCCTAAACCTAAGGGAGTGATCAACTCAGAAAAGTTCAAACACAAAATTTCAATCAAACTTCTTCTTTCATCCCAAGTGTTACACCAAACACACCTTACTTATTAGCACAATTATTTGATACTCTTTTTGTTTTTCTTTTTCAAAACTTTCCCTTTTGTTGTACCCCAAATTTTACCCTCATTTTTCTGCTAGTTGATGTTTTGTCATCTTTCTCTATTTTAATTTAGTAATTATCTTTGTTTTTTATTTGTTTTATTTTAGTTTAAATTCAATATGGCCTATTTTTATTTCATTTATATTTAAGTTGTTTAAATTGATCTTAATTTTATTTAATTTTACTAATTAGTTTTAATTAATTAGATTAATTATCCATTTAGTTTATTTTTCTAACTAATTTTAATTTAGAATATTAATTAGTTTAGTATTGTTATTATTAATCTTATTATTAATCCAAAATTAAGAAAAGAAACATTTTCATTTCCTCACCAATTGGCCCACACGTTACAATAAGGAATTCAAAAAGGACTACATCATCTCACTTTTCTACTCTTTATAAAAAACCTTGTTGTAACCAAATGAATGCTACTACAAGTCATTACACAAACCAAGTTTGACTTTGAACTAAATGCATGTACAACCTACCAACTTTTCTCCCATCAATTCTAGCGCTCCCTTTCTGTCAACCTTTTCCATAAACTGTGCAAGAAGCAACCATCAAAAGTACACCTTTGTACTTTGCAAAGTTGATATACAAGAGCCAAAATAAGCACCCATCGTATAAGGCTTCATGACTCATATCTTTTCAGCTGACAAAAAGCACACAATAAGCAACCATTTGAAAGTATCACTTGGCTCGAGAATGAAGGGCCATGCGCACAAAGCAAGTAGCCGTTGGGGTTTCTTGGCGTTACCATGATGCTGCTACTATAAATGAAGTTGGCTTTCACTTCTCAAAGGGAGAACAAGAGAAGACCACCTCTCAAAACACCAATCATCAACACAACAACATCAATATCCAACACCTTCTTCATACCACTTAAACACCATAACCATAAATATCGCACCATACATAAACCACTTCAGAACCATACACACATCAATATCAAAACAATAACACCAGCATCAGAATATCATCATCAGTATGCCAACAATAAAAACACACGACAATCATCCATGTTACACGAGGACACGTGAGTGGTGTTTTTCTGTTCAAAGATCTTGATCTCATCAACCAAAAGAAGAGTTGGAACAAGTAGTTATTCAAATCACCATGCTAAAGTTGGAGACATAAAGACAAGCAGAAAGAGAAGTAACTGAAGCCACTCATAAACACACTACATACCACAAGAACACATCTCGTACTCACTACAAATCATTCAAAGCTCCAAAAGGTAAGTTTCTAAGTCCCTGAAACCTATAAATTTACTTTGTTAAATGCTGTGCTTTGAGGTTGATTTATATGAACACTATCATACTTGTGTGTGGTAAAATATGACATTCATGTTTAAAGCTTTAAATTTTGTTGTTGTGAGACTGAGGAGAGCAGCTGTGTGAGATGCATGATGGCACTAATAGTTTGGAACGTTTAAAGATCAATGTCCATTTTGTGCACTTAGGATAGTTTGGAATGATGATATGATTAGGGTGTTAGAAATGTGCAATGTGAGCCTTCATTTACAGTTCATGACAGTTCTGAGCATGTGTTTTGTTGCCTTTTTTTCTCCAAGCTCTACTTGTAATTTTGTGTGGTTTAAGGTTTGATGGTATTCATGACAGCTTATATCTTTTGTTTTAGTGGAAGAATGAGGGTATAAGGGTTTGAACAAGGTGGAACCATGGCCCTGTTTTGTTACTGGTTTTCATGTGTTGTTTCTTGTTTTTGTTTACGTTGCATGAGGGAGTTGGATGTGTTGAACTGGGTTTGGTGTGAGGTTTAATTTGTCACTTTGTGACTTAATTGAAGAGGTGACCGATTGAGGTCCTTTTGTTATTGCGTGTGGTAACGTTTTTCACATGGGCTGAATTTGTTTTTTACTTTTTGCTTAGCTTAAGTTTTACACTGGGTGGCATATACAATGGATGTATCGCCACCTCAGTGGTTCAAGCCTTGCCTTTGTAAACAAAGGGACTGGGGTTTGAATCCCCCCTCGCCCCAGTCCCCTTTGTTTTGTTTTTTCCACTTTTCAGCCTTGTGTTGGACTTGGGCCTCGCCCCATTTCCTTTTCACACCCCCATGTTTCTGGCCCATTTCACCCTCTTGTTTTTTCAACTATTTCAGAATCACTTAGTGCACCCCCTGCGTTGTTTTCTTCTTTTTTTCTATTTTCAAACTCTTTTATTTCAAATCCTTTTAAAAACCTTTTATTTTATTTATTTAAAACTGTTTCTTTATTTCAAAAACCCAAAATATTTTAATCTTTATTTAATTTTAATTATCAATTTATTTCTTAATCGTTTATTTGAGTATTATTTATTAATATGTGATTATTTCTTAATTGTTTATTAATATGTTAATGGTTTTATTTTTTTCTCTTATTTATTTTAATATGAAATTTGTTTCTTAATTGTTTATGTAAGCTCAATTAATATGGAGATTATTTCTTAAGTGCTGCTTGTTTATTTAAACTTAATAATTAATATGTGAATTGTTCTTAATTGTTTCTTAAATGGATTAATTTGTTAACATTATTTATGAGCTACCTTTGTTGATCATGTGAGTGTTCATTCATTAATTTTTGTTTAGGTCTTGAACTAATTTATCTATGTTTAAATTCATTATGTGTTTGACTTGGATGTGTGAATTTTGTTCTTCTTTTAGCATCCTCCTCTTTATCTTGTGAGTGTTCTTTATGTTTGTCTTCCTTAAGATTGAAACATATTGATATGTCTTTATGATGATTATGTCCACTTTTATCCATACTTTATCATGAAGCATCTTGCCATCCTTATGCTTGTGTTGCTTTCATCTCATTATATTGTATCAATGTTTTATCTTTTATCATGTCTTTATCTATTGTTATATTATCCTACAACTGTTGTTATCCTCCATTCCAAAGGAAGGTGATTAATATTGACTCTTAAAGTCATTGCCCCCACCTTAACCTAAGTAACCTCTTAGGAGAAACTTCATTTTTTTGGCCTCATCAGAGCCATAGAAATCATAACTAGCCTTAGAAGGGAGTTCTTACACTCTCGGTGATATTTATCCTAATGAATACTCACTTTCCCTACTTACTAAAACACAACATAGGACCATTATAACTAGACTTAGAGAGTTCTTATACTCTACAATGAGGTCACACTCATTTCCCCTCTGAATATTGACCACAGCCAATCATTCAGTAGAAGTAGAACTACGCATACTCTGATTCTACTCCCGAGGATACGTAGGCGTAAGGTGCGATGCCTTATCGAGTATACTTAGATACTGACCCCTAGGGTTTCAAGCCTTTAGCATAGTACCTTTAGCAAGCGAGTAAGATATAACATTAAAACAAGAGGCTCCCGTAGAGTACTACGGACGTTTAGGGTGCTAATACCATCCCTAGGCGTAACCAACCCCTGAACCTTAGACCTCCCCTTTTAGGTTTTTCTAACGATCTTGAACCTTTCCTTTGGATAAATCAAAGTCGGTTGTAAAAGAAAATGATGCAAGTTAAGTAATAGCTTGTTATCCGATTTTCACCGCAGCACTTTTTTTTTCTTGCTCTTTTCTTTCTTTTTCTCTTTTTTCTTTCTTTTTATTTTCTTTTTCACAACCGCATAGCAACCAACAACATAAGTGAGCAAACATTCCTCTCCCCAACTTGAATTTAACCAACATCAATGCTTGAATACTCCATACTTTCTAAGACAAGGTAAAAATTCAAACAATAACACATGGTTGAGGGTTCAAGAAAACAAATAATCAACATCCATTCAAAAGGTGAACTAATACTCATAGACAAGCATCAAGTTCTAAAACAACATGCATATTGACAAAAAGGCTCAAAAGGGGTTAACAAAACTTCACACACTCATAAGGTGAATTGACTATTTGATTAGGTAGTTGTGATCAATAATCGAACAAAATGCCTTGATCATTTTCATGCTTTCATACAATTAACACAAACAAAAGATTAAACATAATGAAATTCAGTTAAAACAAGAATTGTGGCCTCCAGCATATATCATTCAATCCAAAAAAAAAAGTAATGTAAAAGAATGAATGGCATGGAATTTGTACGAATGAAAAGTTTCCTAAATATCTTATGCTATAGAAAGCGGTAAAAGAGTACCTGGTGTGTACCAATTTCAAAACTATATCATTACCATACATCTGCAAGTTGAAATGGTCAACTTGGAACACTACGCCAAATTTGTGTTTTCGCAACACTTCAAAGACAACGCTTTTTGGCAGAGGCGCTGCTATAAGTTTCGCTAAAAACAAAAATAAAAAATGAAGGAAAAAAGCGATGCTAAATGGGGGTCCTACGAAAGCGCTTTTGAAAAGCGCTGCTAAAAGGCTAAGACATATGAACTTTAGAAGGCGCTTTATGAAAAGCGCTGCTAAAAGGATACCATAAGCCATCGCTTTTGAAAAGCGCTGCTAAAGGGCTTTCTTTCAACACACTTTAGCCAGTGCTTTTGGAAAGCGCTGCTAAAGCCCTTTCGTTAACCCCACATTAAAAAAAGTTTTTACCTCAAAAGCGCTGCTAAAGCCCTAACATAAGAAAGCGCTGTCTTAAGTATTTTAAAATATTAAAATTAAAATAGATTCTGATATCCCTCTGAAACCCATCTTTACCTTCCCAAACCCCATAAACCCTCATACTCTCCCTTTCGCCGATGATGAACTCCACCATCCTCATGTAAATCCGTTGCACCGCATCCACCCTCACAACCTTCTCTACAAATCATCTTCAACCTCAACTAAACCTTCAGCTTCTCTTTTCCACCCACGACCTTCAACCAAGACTCCCTTCGTTCTCCATAAAACACACTCCCTCCTTCACCCACTGATATTCCATCTGTCACCTTGCAATCAACAGCTCACCCATAACACACCATCGTCATGTTCTAAATCCTTTCATCCTCTATCAAACACAAAAACCCATAATCTCATTAAACTACGCTCTCTTTCACATCCCCTCCACGTTCTCGCTCTCGCTCCCGCTCCACTTCCAACCACACACTCTTCCGCTTCCTCTTCATCGCTATAGCCGGAATCCTCTACACTCACGCCCACACTTGTTTCGTCTCGCATGATCTCGTCTCCGATGGTTCCAATTTCAATGTTCTTCGACTCTATACAGATCCCGCTGTTGAACCCGCCTGCGAACAGACCTACGGTTTCTTACCCAGCACCACCACCGTCCTTGGAAACTTGTTTCTTATTATAGTCTATGGATTTCTCATGTACACCGCTGCTACGTTCTTGTCCAACGGTAGTGAATTGTTGCTTGAGATCTTGGGTCCCGACATTGTTGGTGGACTTTTTCTTCCTATCCTTGGTGCTCTCCCTGATGCCATGCTCATTCTCGGTAATCATAGCTAATTATTAGTTTCAGTTATTTAAGTGATTTTATTCTCTATAATATGATATGATTATTCGTAATTCAAATTGATTTTGCTTTTATAATCGATTCTGGTTTGAATATAAGATTTGTAAGATGTGATTTTTTAGCTCAATTTTAGTGTTCAAATCAAATTTAGATATTCAAACATAAACCACTTTACTCTATTTTACAACTATTCTAAGTGGAATTTGAATCATGCCCCTTTTAAGTTGTAAAGTAAAACTTTAACAACTTTTTGAGTAAAATTTGAGTTATTTAGATTGTTCTTACAACTATTTAGATTGTTCTTATTATCCGTACTTGTATTCTACTAAAATATCTATGTGCAGGTTCTGGTGTTAGTACGGATATTTGGACAAGTTATGCTGCAAGGATTATGGTTATATGTGAAAGAGAGAGACATGGTTATTGTGTTTGTTTTCTCTAAATTGAGGGTTATAGTTTCGATTGCAGCATTGATTGTCAAAACCCTTTCAAAACTCTCTCACTGCTGCGAGGTCCTGCGAGGATACTGGTTCGAAAGACATAAAGACGATGGTGCAGCCGTTAAAACTCGTCGCGGTAACAACTCAAAATAATTTTCTTCAGTTGTGTTATGCTTACTGCTGGCTTTGATCTTGACCCTATGCTTCTAGTACTGTGTAGCTAGCATATTTGATTTTCGATTCTGCTACATTGCATCTTTGATTTTGAATATTGTGGCTAATTAGTGTTGAGATTTCAGTTTCACATTTTGGTTTCACATTATAGTTTGAGATTCCTCTTTGCGCGATGTTGTTGCCGATTAGTATTGAGATTTCAGTTTCACATTTTGTTGATTGTTGCTACTTCTAAGTTGTTCTGTGTGTATGATTTGTTTCGAATACTATCATCGTTTCCTTACATCGCAGTCATTCGGGCGCCGTTTCAGTTTATAGCATAGTGTACATATTGCATTAAAGTGTGTTTGCTTATTGGTTTTAATTGTTGCTGTTACTGAACCAATTTCAATTCAATTACGGTACCGAGTTTTCCATTCTATAGCTCTTTATTAGTGAGTAAATGATTCCATGATGTGTTAATATTAATTCCTGTTCAAATTCAATAATAGATTGAAACAATGCTTGTTTGGTTTTGTAATGCTACCCTTTTAATGTCAAACCCAATTAATGCCGACTGTTTCGATTTTGCTAATTTGTTTCTCTATGATGTTGATCCTGTTAATGCTTTTGATCTTCACATTTGCAGTGGCAGTAGAGAATTTTGTTGTTTAGGTTCATATTGTTGCCTTGCCCATGTAAATTTCAACAAAATTTTGCTTTTATCCTTCTTTGACGTTCATTACGGTTCCGAGGCAGTTTACATGATTTTGAGATGGTAGATAATGTCGTGAGTTTCATAAATAATTAGTTGTGATGACTTTACTGCTGCTACTTGTTTTTGATCCTACTGATATTGCTTATTCATGATAAAAACACATTGTTGCTACTGTTATGATAATTACCGTTGTAATGTTTGTTTCTTTGGCTTGCTTTTAGATACTATTGAATTTGTAAATGTTACATATGAGAGTTTGTGGTTGTTCTGATTTTCGCTTCCATAATTCGGGTTCTACTCCGGCGGAAACAAACTTTGCCGACGACGTGATTCCCCATGGCAAACACTGTTACAAAACGAACAACCACATTACCTTTAGCACAACAGTGACTTTGCAGCAGCGGTGTCAACATTTTGCAGCAATGATAGCAATATTTCGACTTATTCGGTAACACTTCGAACCGATGACTTCACTTTTATATCATTACATTTTGTTTTGAGTAATAGAAACAAATGTCTCGCTTGACTACTTTTTTCTTCTCTATCATTTTCAAGTTAATAAAATAAATGTCTTTTTTGTTTGGTTTCAAAAAGAAAAACAAAGCTTAATTTCATTATATTGTTTTCGATGAATGTTATGATAAGCTTTTGTACCTTTTGAGTTTTAGGTCAAAATTGGTGTGTATTGTTGTAAGTATAATGTGAATCATGATAATGTTAGATTTCTGTTCATATTAAAGTTGAGAATAGTTTTTATTTAAATTATAAGTATAGAGAGTGATTAGTGATCTTGAAAATTGGGTATGTGTTTTGGTTCATGCCTTAATTCTATTTCTAACTTCCTTTATTATAATCTTTCGCTTTTTTACGCTGTGTATAATATTTCCATCTATGCTTTTGTTTTATTTTATAGTGGACACTGGTTGTTGCTTGCGATTAATCCAATAAAAGAAATTGTTTATTATCTGGATTCGCTAGAT
The DNA here is from genome assembly GCA_022829125.1 of Lathyrus tuberosus. Taxonomy (NCBI): domain Eukaryota; kingdom Viridiplantae; phylum Streptophyta; class Magnoliopsida; order Fabales; family Fabaceae; genus Lathyrus; species Lathyrus tuberosus. The sequence continues at coordinate 335,260 of JALAZF010000274.1, read as the reverse complement.
GATGATCAAACAAAATACCTGGAGATGAAGAAGATGATTGATACGTAAGTGATGCGATTGTTCTAAATATTCGCGTATGTATTTCTTTATTTATGTGAGATTGTTCTAAATATTCATTTATATTATGATAGATCCATACAAATATTCTGATCACAATGACAAGCTCGGGTACCAAAGAGCAAAACAAAAAACATTACATGGATAAGAGTGGAGGTATAATTTGTTATTATAATAGTAATGCTACTTGATAACACAAGTCATCTATGATACATATTAATACTTTTTTTCTATGTGTAGTGTCCTCGGTAGCGTAATGGTATCGATTGTGGTTATTTTTCTTGAGATTCATGAAAGAAATTATTCATTTGGAACAAATAGAGATTCCAAACATGATATGGATTTATATATAAGTTATGATTTATTTTAAGATTTATTATCGGATATTTCATCTAATTAATTACTTTTAACTAAATCATGCATATTATGTTATATGTAGTATTTTGATGAATTCAAATGTGCCACCTACACGAAAGATAAATTAGAAGAAATCAAGGAGGATTGGTGTCAATACATGGTTGAAATGAGAATTTGTTGAATAGTTTTAGAAATTGTGTTAGGTTTCTGGAAGGTGTTGTATATATAGGTGATGGAAATGGTGTATAAGGTTTCGAATTGGTGCATGGAATTGGTGTTGTATAGTTTGTATTAAGTTATATATATGTAATGGTTATTTTGGTGTTGTATATATAACGGTTATTACGGTTTATGTCTTGAATTTTAATCGTATAAAGGCCTATTGTTGAATTATAATGGTATAAGGCCTATGTGTTGAATTATAATGGTATCAAAGGCCATGTGTTGAAATAAAGGATTCTGTTAAATTATACAGGTTAAATTATGCAGGTTTAATAATTGATTTAAAAAAAAACTCTTTTAAAAAGCACTTTTATAAAAGACAGCGCTTTTTAAAAAAAGCGCTGCCTAAAGGGGGGTCATGACGTATACATAAGACAACGCTTTTAAAAGCGCTGCTAAAGGATGCATACGAAAGCATTTTTCTCTAAAAAAGCGCTACCTAAAGGGGGACCTTTAGCAGCGCTTTTAAAGGCGCTGCTAAAGAGGGTCCTACGAAAGCGCTGCTATATGGGGGTCCTACGAAAGCGCTTTTAAAAGCGCTGCTAAAGGGGGTCCTAAGGGTGACCTAAGACAGCGCTTTTCAAAGGAAAAGAAGCGTTTCCTTTACCTACAGCAGCGCCACCTTTGGCAGCGCTTTTAAGCGCTGTGAAAGGCCAAAAAAAGCGCTGCTAAAGGTCTTTTTTGGCATAGTGGAAATCACCTCAAACTTCCTTAAGATACTCAAAACAAGCTCTTGGACAAACACAAAAATAATAAATTAAAACAAACTACTATAAACATACTTAAAGATCGGGTGAAATTGAATTAAACAAGTTAAAAAGTGAAGATTTGAGAATTTTAAGAACTTGTCCAATTTCAACTTGTTTAACCAATTCACCACACTACCTATACTAATACAATAAAAACAATAAAGAAACTTACAACAATACAACATGCTTGTTTTACGTCGTAAGCTCGAAGCCTATTATTTACAAACCAGCATGTTGCTTCGGAAGAGCCAAATGCTTTCACTCTCGCCTTTGCTCTCATCTCTTCGAGCTCTAACCGGAACTACACATCTAACCACACTTTTGGCAAACGTGAAGAGAAACAAATATATACACTATATTCACAAGTATGCAAAACATGTAAAATTCACCAATATGGTAAACATATATAAATATCAATATAAACAAGTGAAAATAGACAATATATATGATATCTACAAAACTCAAAAACAAAGAAACTATCGCAATGTGGTCCAATAAAAACACCAATCCCCGACAACGGCGACATTTTGTTGGTGCGGTAAAGCAGCAAGCAACAAAAGTTTTTGGAAGTATTTATATGGGAAATTATCGTGTCCACGGAGATTAGTGTTATTGAACTTCCATTCGACAATTTAAATGTTATTGAGTTTGGGTTTGAAACGGGTTTAAATTAAATGCAGGAAATAAAACTTATGAACAGAAAAAAAAATCATTCTTTGGAGAGTAGAGAACTCTCGAGTTTGCATTTCATCTACCCTATCAAATACTTAAACTTACTACCCAGTTGTACGCACCCTAAATCACTCGTCAACATTATCACGTATCTCTCACACAGAGGTTATCTCTAACACATAGTGAGACAACGACCGTATTACTCGCGTCGGCGATCTCTCAGCGCAACACAAACAACACAGAAGCATTAAGTTCCGATACCCAAGTGAATATTAAGCCTAAATCTATCTCTAGAATCTAGAACCTAATAGATGTTCATCCTAAATTCGGATTCAACCCGTCCATGTCTATGACAACTCAAACCCAAATAAAGAAAGCAATCATCAAAATTAATTTGTAAAATGAGTTTTATACAATACCATGAGCAATAAATATACATATAATCAAGTTAAACTTACATACAAACTCACAAAAAATGGAAACTACAAAGGGAAGAGAGAAGAGGAATCAAAATCTCTCGCGGTGTCAATCACAATCCAAGAATCATCCACTCCCAATCGTCGAGTTGCAACCTTGATTGATGCTTTTCTAAGCTCTAAACTATCAAAAATGAAGGTTTTATGAATTGGGAACAAATACCCCAAAACATAATCTTAAAAAAATGTGTTTTTACCCCTTTAAATGTGTTTCTGCCCAGACTAATTCGCCCGACAAAGTAACGATTCGCCCGGCGAGCAAATGCGGCATTTTCTACTTCTTCTGGAACTTCTGGCTCGCGTCTGGCTCGTCTGGCATGTTCGGGGCGAGAGGTGACAGTAACAGAAAAATTCAGCATCTTGTTTTCTTCATAACTTTCGAACCGTAACTCCGTTTGAGGTCTGGTCGGAAGCGTCGGAAAGCTTATTCAATGCTCTATCTAACAATGACTAAATATCAATGCTTGAATACCTACAAAAATGAGATAAAAACAATTAAACTCAATGATATTTGCATGAAAACACTAGTATACACTAAATATAAACTTTTACAAACAAAGTGGGATTTTATTCAAAGAATTCAATACAAATGAATCGATAAGTGCCGCAAAACTACTACTCAAAACACGACATTTTGGAACATAACACCTATGTGCTCCTGATCGGAGACTTCAACATTTTTCTTGTTATGGTTATCGAGAATGAAATTTTTGTAGGTTAATCATTCGATGGTGAACTCAGGGTTGGTTTCTAAGGTCATAGTGAAAGTTGAACCTAAGGGACTTAAAACTGTGATGGAGGCCACATCGAACAAATTCGGTGTCGTTGCCATAATTTTTTTTTATTTCTTATGATTCCCCTGATTATTTTTTTAAGGAAATATTATTTTTTTAATTTCTGCGGGGAAGGCGGTAATTGAACCGGCGCAGCCATCTTTTTAAGGCGATTACGTATACAACTGTTGTAAATGTTTAAAATTTTTAAAAATTTAACGGCGGTTGTCCAAAACTATCGTATTATGTTTTAAATTTTTTTAAAAATTTAACGGCGGTTGTCTAAAACCGTTGTGGCAACCGTCGTAACTTACAAATGACGACGGTTTTTATGGAACTGTCCCAACTTATGTGTCGTAAAACACTATTTTTCTTGCAGTATTATATATATATATATATATATATATATATATATATATATATATATATATATCCACACCATTACATTTCGATGACAGATCGAGAGGAAGTTTAATTTGTTTTACTGTCGGATCAGTAGAGTATGACATATACCTAGTTTGCATGGACGCAGTGTGTTTCGTGGGAATGCAATGTGCTTTGTGTTTTCAATTGAACGCACAACATTTTAAAGTAAGAAAAAAATATTAGAATAATAATTTATATTTTATTTTATTATATTTACAAACTTGGTGACCAAGTTTGTTAGAGGGTATTTTAGTACTTTATTGTTGATTTGTAGCCCTAGTTTTTAGCTTATAAATAGGGTAGTGTAGATGTCACTCAATAATTGTATCCTTATCATTTGTAGCCGTCACTCTCAATTTAATATATTCTCTTCTTTTCATCATTATTTCACCTTGTACACCAACAATTGGTATCTAGAGCTCCGGTTCGGATCAACGGGAAACACGGGAAACACGAGTGAAACGTGAGGATTTCTTTGTGTGATTGATTTTGGTTCTTGATTCTTGTTGAATCTTGAACAAAATCTGATCAGAATCATAATTTTTGTGATTTTGTGGGTTGGGAAACACTGTGTGTGGTGAGATTCTGAGTGTACTGTACAAGGTTGAAGATGATGAACGGCGGCGGCGGCATGAACACCAAGCTTCCAGTATTTGATGGCAAAAACTGGAATCGTTGGATGATTCAAATGCGAGTACTGTTCGGTGCTCAAGATGTTCTAGATCTTGTCACCGAAGGTTATGTTCCGGTAGCAGCAGATGCGACGGAGGAGCAGAAGAACGCGCAGAAGGATACAAGGAAGAAAGATCATAAAGCATTGTTCTACATCCATCAGTGTGTAGATGTGAATGTGTTTGAGAAGATTGCAGATTCAACGACGGCGAAGGCGGCGTGGGACACACTGGTCAGATGTTACGGTGGTGACGCATCAGTGAAGAAGGTGAAGCTTCAGTCTCTACGTAAGCAGTACGAGAATCTTAATATGAAGAACAATGAGAAAGTTTCTGAGTACATCTCCAGAGTGATTCTGATCATTAATGAGACGAAGGCGTGTGGAGAAACTCTTTCTGAACAAGTAATCATTGAGAAGGTATTGAGATCCATGACTCCTTAATTTGATTACATTGTGGTAGCAATAGAACATTCTAAAGATCTGAGCACCATGAGAATTGAAGAGCTGCAAAGCAGTCTAGAAGCGCAAGAGTTGCGTCTGACTGAGAGAACTTCTGAAAGGGAAGTAGAGCAGTAGGCTCTGAAAGCAGTTTCTGATAAGAAGCATCAGAAGCAGAGAAGATTTGATGGTGGTCAGAAGTCAGAAACCTCAACTTCTGATAGGAAAAAGAATGCTCAGAAGGGAAAAGAGAAGTATGACAAAAAGAAGATTCAATGTTACTGTTGCAAGAAGGTTGGTCACTTTGCTAGAGATTGTTGGTCAAACAAATAAAGGAAGTCAGAAGAAGCAAATATAGCCAGAAGTTCTGATGATGAATCTGTTCTACTGATGGCTTCTGAATCTGATGATACGAATTTGACAGACTGGTGGTATATAGACACTGGCTGCTCAAATCATCTTACTGGAAATAAGAAATGGCTGGTTGATTTTGATTCTGAAAAAAGGACAAAGATCAGATGTGCTGATGACAAATATCTTAACGCTGAAGGTATGGGAGATGTCAGAGTTGTTCTGAACAATGGGAAAACAACATTGATTCAGAAAGTGTGGTATGTACTGGCATAAAAAGCAATCTGATGAGCGTGGGATAATTAATTGAGAAAGGTTTTTCTGTTACCATGAAGGACAATCTTCTGAAGCTGTATGATTGTAATCAGAAGTTGATTATGGAGTCAGAACAAGGAAGTAATAGAACATTCAAGGTGAATGTCAGAACTTCTGACTCTGAATGTCTTAGTGCAACAAGTGTTATGAAAGAAAGTGAGCTGTGGCACAGAAGATTTGGTCATCTGAATTTCAGAAGCTTAGAACATCTAAATTCGAAGAAGCTGGTACATGGAATTCCTGCAATTAAGAAGCCTGAGAAGTCATGCAAAGTTTTCATGGAAGGAAAGCAACCAAGATTGCCATTTGCATCAGAAGTTTCTCCAAGAGCAAAACATGCCTTGGGAGTAGTACATTCTGATGTGTGTGGTCCATTTCCAGTAGAATCGTTCGGAGGGAATAAATACTTCGTGTCATTTGTTGATGAATTCACGAGAATGATACGGGTATCCCTTATTAAATTCAAACACGAGGTGTTTGCTGAATTCAAGAAGTTCCAAATGAAGGTTCAGAATCAGAGTGGTCAGACTCTGAAGATTCTCAGAACCGATGATGGGGGTGAGTATAACTCCAAAGAGTTTCAGAAGTTCTGTGAGGAGAATGGAATTGAGCATAAGGTTACTGCTCCTTACACTCCTCAACACAATGGTCTTGCTGAAAGAAGAAATCGTACTTTGCTTGATATGGTGAGAAGCATGCTGAAGGAGAAGAAGCTTCCTCAGAACTTCTGGGGAGAAGCTGTTGCCACCGCAGCATATGTGCTCAACAGATGTCCAACGAAGAAGCTGAAGGAAATAGTTCCTATTCAAAAGTGGATGGGAGAAAAGCAAAGCGTTAGTCATCTAAAGGTGTTTGGTTCTGTTTGTTACAAACATGTTCCAGAAGCTAGAAGACAGAAGCTGGATGATAGAAGCAAAGTAATGTTACTGGTGGGGTACCACAGTACAGGTGCGTACAAGCTTTATTGTCCAGAAACTAATAAAGTTGAGTTCAGCAGAGACGTTATTGTGAAGGAATCAGAAGTTTGGAATTGGGATAAGTCTCAATCTGATTCTGATGTGAGAACTTCTGAAGAACGGTCAGAAATAATAATTTCTGAAACTGATGGTGATTCTGACTCTGAAGGAGACTCAGAAGATGAAGGTGATTCTGATGATCCAGATTCTGATGATGATCAAAATTCTGGTGGTGATTCAGACTCTGGGAATATGCCAGACTCTGAAGGTGGTCAAAGTTCTGGAGGAAGTCAAACTTCTGAAGCAAGAGCTTCTGAAGGAGAAACTTCTAAGGACAGAACTTCTGAGGTTCAAGCATCCGGAGCTTGGAATCAGAAGATTGATTCATTTTTCAAGAAGCAGGGTTTTCAGAAATGTGAGATGGAATACGGTGTTTATGTTCAGCATATCTCTGAAGGCAATATGATTCTGGTGTGTTTGTACGTTGATGACATATTGCTGACCGGAAGTTCTGAACAAGAATTAGCTAAGTTCAAGAAGGTGCTGGTGAATGAGTTTGAAATGACTGATCTCGGGAAAATGACATACTTTCTAGGGATGGAGTTCAGATATTCTGAGAAAGGTATCATTTTGCATCAGCTGAAGTATGAACGAGAAATTCTGAAGAGATTTAAGCTGCAGAATTGTAAGGCTGCTATCACACCTGCAGATACAAATCAGAAACTAGATTCTGATTCTGATGGTGAGGATGTGGATGCTACAACTATCAAACAGTTGGTTTGTTCTCTGTGGTATTTGTGTAATACCAGACCTGATATCTGCTATGCAGTTGGAATGGTTAGTAGGTTCATGAGTAAACCCAAGTGGTCCCATTACCAAGCTGCTGTCAGGATTCTGAGGTATATCAAGGGAACTCTGAAGTATGGAGTGTTGTTCCCTTCTGGAAGAATGACTGAATCAGAACATCTGAGTTACTCAGATTCTGATTGGTGTGGAGACAGAGTTGACAGAAGAAGTACTTCTGGATACTTGTTTAAGTTTCTAGGAGGCCCTATTTCTTGGAGTTCTAAGAAGCAACCTGTTGTTGCTTTGTCAACATGTGAAGCTGAATATATTGCAGGCGCTGTTACTGCATGTCAAGCTGTGTGGATTCTGAACTTGCTGGAGGATCTGAAGATCAAAGTCGACAAACCTCTGAAGCTGATGATTGATAACAAGTCTACAATCAATCTTGCCAGGAACCCAGTGTTTCATGGAAGAAGCAAGCATATTGAGACCAAGTATCACTATCTGAGAAGTCAAGTTCAGAATGGAGTGTTAGAAGTTCTGCACTGTAGCACCCAGAAACAGTTGGCAGATGTTCTGACCAAGGCTATCAAGACGGATCAATTCCTTCGCTTAAGGAATGGAATTGGAGTTGTTAGTTTTGAGGAAATATAAATTAAGGGATGGTATTAGAATAATAATTTATATTTTATTTTATTATATTTACAAACTTGGTGACCAAGTTTGTTAGAGGGTATTTAAGTACTTTATTGTTGATTTGTAGCCCTAGTTTTTAGCTTATAATTAGGGTAGTGTAGATGTCACTCAATAATTGTATCCTTATCATTTGTAGCCGTCACTCTCAATTTAATATATTCTCTTCTTTTCATCATTATTTCACATTGTACACCAATAAAAAAAAACGTCATTTTAATGCAATGTGTTTCATGGGTCTCCCTTTTTTGTTTCCTATGAATCCTATTTAAAACGTCATTTGACCGTTTTCATGGTGTGAGAAAAAAAAACAAGATTTCTAAAAAGAGAGATATTCTTAGGACTAATTGTTCTAAGATTTCAAGATATTTGGAGAAATCTAAAGGAATTGAAAAACACATATACATACCTTAAATCTAAGTGGATTAGGAAACAAATATAAAAACACTTTACATTATTTGGGATCACAAATTCTATTTGTAATATCTAGAAATTCAAACACTTTAGTGTATTATAAACACAATAATGGAGTTGTTAAAAGGTAGTAAGATCACCTTTACATTTAATCATTTAATTTCATTTATAATAATTAAATAATAAGGTATTGAGAGTTAAATTTATTTTAAAAATTATTAGATAAGAAAAACATTATTGACATATAAATAAATGTAAATTTCCTTATCTTACATTATTTGTATTAAAAGAAAATCATTATAAAATTTGAATATTTTACAATTCAATGATTAAAATAATATTTTAATTTTGTTAAAAAATAAAAAATTTAAATTTTTTTATTTAATCTCAAATAACCCCATCTATTTATTTTAAATAGATGCTATAAATATTTAATAATTTATAGAAACACGTTTATTTGGCTTCCTAAAATATATGTGTACTATATTAAACAATGTATATGGACATGCCCATAACAGAAATTCTATCTGAGTTTTATAAATTCTTAGTCAATCCTTTTTTATAGAAAATTACAAAAACTAAAACATCTAATAATAATTTTCAAATCATGATCAAAAATATATATTTTTATAAGGGACCTCAAAAAGAAATTTAATAATGATGAATAATATTTGACTTTGACAATGACTGTGACTGGATTGAATAATTAAAATTTTAAAACAAATGTAATTCCTAAAAGTATTATGGAAATTTATTCAATTTTATTCCAAATATATAGGTGAATAATATAAAAGTTAGACGTGGAATTTACAATTTCATTGCTCCTAAAACAAATTGTTTCACGTAGAAATCTTACATGTGGAGAAAAGGTTAGCTTACATTTTTTTTTATCATTGTTATCAAAGTTTCTCTTAAATTATTAATTAGATTTGTGCGTATGTAGACCATGTCTTTCTTTTAAATTTTATCCATGAGCATGCTTCTGCTTATAATAAATTTTTAGGGTAAACCATATATTTGTCATTAAAATAAATGGTATTTGCAATGTTGACAATTTAGTCATTAGAATTAAACATATTTCTTGGATGTGGTTATCCACAGGTTTTTCCAAGTCTTCTTCATGTACATTTTATGAATGGATGAAACAGCCCATTGATTTTTTGTAATGGATGTTTTGTATTCTAACTTTATTTGCCTTCTTTGATAGTTGGGGCATCAATGTTGTGTTGTAGTTGTTTGGATTGCGTTTAGCTCTCTCTCCATTTTAGTTGAAATGAATTTACTTTTAAAAAAAAAATCTTTCACAATTTTTTGTAACTGTGATTATTTGAATTTGCAAGAATAGCTGAAGCAAGTGAACTATTGTTTTGATAGAAAAAAGCTCTATTAATTCTATTGAGTTAAATATGGAAAATACAACAATGAGCACGAGGAACAAATATGTACATGACGATTTAGCGTTTTTTGTTTTGTCAAAGTTGCCTATTAAATCTTTGATTCGATTTTATTGCGTACGTAAATCATGGTATCACTTGTTGGATAACTCTAACTTTATAAACATGTTCCGAAAGAATTTCTTATTTAAGAATCACTCTTATTATAATGACACATCTCTCCTTCTAAATTATGATGTCTCATGGATTGTGGATAACCCAAGTAAATCTGGAATGTATTCTCTTTCGGGTGAAAGATTTGAGAATATGATCTATTTAGATAGGTCAAACTTGTTCAATAGAGATGAATGGTTGTTTAATATTTTGGGATCGACTAGTATCAACGGTTTTCTATGATTTTGAAGGAAAACACACTGGGAGAGTGGTATGGTGGAATCCAACCACCGAAGAATACAAAATCATTCCTCCGAGTCCTTTTTCAAATCAATCAAATATGCTTCATGTTTATATTTATGGGTTTGGTTTTGACTCTATAAAAGATGATTATAAGATAATTCAACACCTAGTATTTTTTCATGAAGTTGACGATAATGAAGATGCAACAACAAAAGACAAACAGCCTTACTCCTTGTGGCAGATATATTGTCTAAAAAGCAACTCTTGGAATACACTTGATGTAGATATGCCTACATATTATCAAGATGAGGTGGAAGCTCATGTGTATATGGATGGAGTGTGTCATTGGTTGGGTAAAAGTAAAGCACGTGAATGGGATTGTGAAATGCACAATGAAGTTGAATTGGTCTCATTTACTTTGAGCACTGAGATGTTTGTTACAACATCCTTACCTTCAAACATGGACGATAATGATTATAAACACATAGCAGTGCTGAATGGCTCAATAGCATTGATTTTGAGTAATGCAGAAACAACTAATTTTGAGATATCAATTTTAGGTGAAGTTGAGATGAAGAAGTCATAGGTCAAACTCTTCATTGTTAAGTCATTACCTTGCATCAGTCGTCCTATTGGAGTAAGCAAGAATGGCGATATATTTTTTCTTAAAAAGAATGAAGAACTGGTTTCGTTTAATTTAAATACACAAAATATTAAAGAACTTTGTGTCAAAGGAGCCTTTTATTGTAAAATAATAAACTATAAGAAAAGTATAATGTAACCTTTTTTATGTTGACTTTGAAGATCCTTACAATAATTATTATTTATTATGAATGTTTCATCGATTACCAATTATATTTCCTTGAACCTAATACAGACAAACTTTTTACAGTATTTTGTATTCTTTTAATAGTATGCATTGCCGACTAACTTTTGGACGTGCAAGTATACACGGTTAAATTAGTAGCAAATGATAAGAAAAAAATATCAATTTCATAGAGATTGTATTAAACATAATCACTTTCATATAAGAAGTTGTTAAGTAAACATGAGCAAAGATAATAAAATAATGGTGTGTGTCACGTGGTTAAGAAAGTGAAAAAAACAGAGAAGATAATTAAGGTTAACAAAGAGTGAAATAATATGTTGGACATTGCTCCATTTAATCATAAACATATACATCAAAGCAAGGGAACAAATCTCTAAGTTTCACTTGTAACCTTGGTGCATGTCGGGGTTCATTATGAAGTTCCCCTATGAGTGTAGCTCTTTATCTCCAAAGTAGCTAATCTAGTGAATATCTCTATCCTACTATTTTCAACAATATTTACTTATGATTTCCACTTGTTAAAGGATCTTGTAACACCCCCTTTCTATACCCCCAAATAATCACATAAATCATTTAGGCACATATAAAATCAATTCGTCAGAGTACGATTAAAACATAGTATAAAAGAGGCATGTCACATCATACGTTAAATTAAACCATACAACACCTGCTCAAACATCGATATGCAACAGTGGGGTAACTTTGCAACAGAGGAACTTTGTCCTTACACCCACATCTCAATATTTAGAATAAAAGCGGAAAATCTAAACATTGAAGAACATCAAACATATATACTTATATATATACATGCGTCTTCGTTTATCATCCATCAACATAATTCATGTTTACTTAAACATTCATCCACAAGATACATGTACAAATGAATCACAAAAGAATAATATACATCCTAGCTACCCGGTGCTACATATCAGAGCCAACCGACCAAAAGAATGAAGACACGCTTCACAAAAAGACCTCCCGCATACCTACTCTGCAATGCCTCATAGAGCATCATAAAACAACAGAAGGGTGAGAAATATTATCATAATAACAATGCATATAATTATGTACTACAACATAAACATATAGCACATATTCTCACCACAACTCATCATATATCACAATATGGATATATCATCAAGCCTATACATTATGCATACATTCACCATTACCGTCATTCCACATGAACACACACATACTTGTTCATTCAACAATGCATCATTATAAGATACAGTTTATATCATTTCCCATAAACATACATATATCAATGTTTATTCATCCATGCACAAATACAAAGATGATCAATGCAACTCATAGAGACCGACTCTCGACTCTATGCAGATGCATGCGGTACCGACTCATCACCCGAGCTCAATTGAAGAACTCAATGGAAATATCCTCCCTGCCGGGCCTACGATATTTCCCCATCGCTCATACCATCATGGCATCCGATGTTTCTGGATTGTTCACGCAGACACAATCCGATTGCTCAAACCCCACAAGGGCACACAATCATTCTGAAGATTCCCACGGAATCAAGTGTAACTCATCGCAACGATTACACCCATTGACTACGCAATGTTCAGAGGATCCTCAAATGATCATTTGTGTAATCAATCACTCACACCCAACAGGGACGTGATATTACACCCGATTCTCCACGGAATCGCGACACATGAATGCATGTCATGATGTTTCTCATACAAAATGACCACATACACTCATGCAATGCACACATATTTCACAATATATTCATGCATTCTTCTCATACAATCACATACAATCTATATATATTCACATCAATGCACTACTGTATGATTTACATTCAAACACCTAGTCAAATCGGTAAAAGTCTCTAAATATCACTATTCCCAACTTTTCTGACTTATTTAATCGGCTAAGAATTTCCAATTCATCATAATGATAAAGAACGTTTCATAAGCTTCCTAATGCATCAAACCATGCCTCAAACCGAACCACAGATCAAAAGTTATGCAGAAAACAAAATTACACGAACAGCACTGTTCGCTGGGCGAACCACCCTCGCGAGCATTCGCTAGCTCCTTCGCTAGGCGAACATCCCTCGCGAGAATTCGCTAGCTCCTTCGCTAGGCGAATGTTCCAGCGAACCAACTGTTAGCTAAAAACAGACACAAAGTTCACTAGGCGAGCACTTGGCGAACCAAGTCAGAACCAAACAGAGCCAAAAACACCCAAAGTTCGCTAGGCGAACACTCTAGCGAACCTTCGCTCATGCCTTCGCTAGGAGAATACCCGTAGCGAACCTTCGCTGATTGGTTCGCTAGGCGAACCTGCGAAAACTCAGAATCCTTCAGCGCTGTTGATAACCCAAAAACCCTATTTTTCAACCCAAAACATTTTCAAAACAACATACATCCATCAGAACTCAATCTAATCATGGCAACAAGCATTCTACCACATTTTCGTCGATTTCCAACCGCGAAACCATCGATTTCTCATTATCGACCTAAAATGGAAAACTATGAAAACACCACAACCAATCCAATACACACATACACAATCATACATAATACTATACATTGATAAGATAACAATGTTTCACACCCTTACCCGATTAAATCGATTCCTAGAGGTTGATTTTCTTGGTTTTCCTCTTTTCCTCTTCTTTTCTCTTCCTCTTCTTTCTTTCTCTCCTTTTTCTCTCTATTTCTCTTTTCTTTCTCTTTTCTATCTATTTTCTTTCTTTTCTATTTCTTTTCTCTCATTTTCCACTAAATCAATTAATTCATTTTTCTCACAAAATTCTAACTCCACAAAATTTCTAACTTATGATTAATTGAGAAAAGTCTAAAATACCCTCCATTCTAATTTCCCCGAAAACTCTCAAAAACGGTAAAATAACATTTAACACACCAATTTAACAAATAAAATAATTTATCACCCAATTAAAACAAAAGACTCAAGAATAATGGAATAATCAAAATCGGGGCGTTACAACTCTCCCCCACTTTAGAAATTTTTGTCCTCGAAAATAATACCTGATTCAAACAACTCCGGATACGACTCTCGCATCCCACTCTCTAGTTCCCAAGTCATATTGCCTTCCGCAGTGCCTCTCCACGCTACTTTCACAAGCGCAATATCCTTGCCTTTTAGTTTCTTAACTTCACGGTCCAAAATCTTAACCGGTAAAGCTTCCAACGTAAGGTTATCTCTCACTTCTGCCTCGTCCATAGGAATAACATGTGACGGATCCGAAACATATTTCCGAAGTTGCGAAACATGGAATACGTCATGCAAATTCGAAAGGTTCGGAGGCAACGCCACACGGTAAGCCACAACACCAACTCGTGAAGTAATCTGATACGGACCAATAAAACGAGAAGTTAACTTCTTCGACTTCAAAGCATGACCCACACCCGTAACCGGTGTAACTCTCAAAAACACATGGTCGCCTTCTTGAAATTCAAGATCTTTCCTTCTCTTGTCATGATAGCTCTTCTGTCTACTTTGAGAAGCTTTCATGTTCTCCCGAATAAACTTCAATTTCTCCGTCGTTTGTTGTACCATTTCCGGTCCAACTATCGTCCTCTCGCCGGTTTCATGCCAACACAAAGGTGTTCGACATCTCCGACCATACAAAGCCTCAAATGGTGCCATACTTATACTCGAATGAAAACTGTTATTGTAAGTGAATTCAATCAACGCCAAATAACCATCCCAAGCACCACCTTGCTCGAGTACACAAGCACCCAATAAATCCTCTAACGATTGAATCCTCCTTTCGGTTTGACCGTCCGTTTGCGGATGATAAGCCGAACTCAATCTTAGCTTAGAACCCAAAGCCTCTTGTAAACTCACCCAAAATCTCGATGTAAATCTCGGATCTCGATCCGATACAATACTCTTAGGAACTCCATGTAACTTCACAACCACAAGAACATAAATCTCGGCTAACTTCTCCAAAGGATAACTAATATCAATTGGAATAAAGTGAGCAGATTTAGTAAGCCTATCAACATTTACCCAAATAACATTATGACCTCTTTGCGTATTCGGCAATCCCGTAACGAAATCCATCGATATACTATCCCATTTCCATTCCGGAATATCCAACGGTTGCATCAATCCACTAGGCTTTTGATGTTCCACCTTAGACTTTTGACAAGTTAAGCACGCATACACAAATTGAGCAACATCTCTCTTTAAACCGGACCACCAAAAGATCTTCTTCAAATCTTGATACATCTTATTCGCACCCGGATGAATACTTAAATTACTTCGGTGTCCTTCCTCCAAAATCATCTTTTTCAACTCCACATCGCCGGGAATACAAATACGACCACGGAATCTCAAAACTCCAAAATTATCAACCTTAAAATCCTCGTTCTCATTCATCATCAAATCAACGAACTTCAAATCCAACTTTTTCTTTTCACTAACCGTTGCAAGAAAATCATTCGTAACATGTAGCATACCAAGTCGCACACTTCGCGGCGTCATTTCGCAAACCAAACTCAAGTCTCTAAAATCATCCAAAAGTTCCCATTCTCTCATCATCAATGCGGACATATGTAACGATTTCCGACTCAAAGCATCGGCCACCACGTTTGCCTTACCCGGATGGTAATTCAAACCAAAATCATAATCCTTCAAAAGCTCTAACCACCTTCTTTGTCTCATGTTCAATTCTTTTTGATCGAATAAATATCTTAAGCTTTTGTGATCACTAAAAACTTCAAATCTTGCACCATAAAGGTAATGCCTCCATATTTTCAAAACAAACACCACGGCCGCTAACTCCAAGTCATGTGTAGGATAATTCTTTTCATGCACTCTCAATTGTCTAGAAGCATATGCCACAACTTTTCCATCTTGCATCAAAACATCACCTAAACCCACCAATGAAGCATCACAATACACTACAAATGGTTCATTAGGATTAGGCAAAATCAAGATCGGAGTCGTTGTCAGCCTTCTCTTTAGCTCATTGAAACTCTCTTCACAATGAATATCCCAAATGAAAGCCTTTCCTTTACAAGTCAATTGCGTTAAAGGAAGTGTCAACTTCGAAATTCCCTCAATAAACCTCCGATAATAACCCGCCAAGCCTAAAAAGCTTCAAATCTCCGTAACCGACCTAGGAACCTTCCATTGTATCACCGCATCTATCTTGGATGGATCAACACTAATACCACTACCGGAAATAACATGTCCAAGGAAGCTTACTTCCGACAACCAAAATTCACATTTCGACAACTTAGCATACAATTGTTTCTCTTTCAAAATTTGCAACACAATTCTCAAATGCTCTTCATGCTCCTCTTGAGACTTAGAGTAAATCAAAATATCATCGATGAACACAACCACAAAACGATCCAACTGTTCATGAAAAATACGATTCATGTATTCCATAAACACACCCGGCGCGTTAGAAACCCCGAATGGCATCACGGAGTATTCGTAATGACCATACCGTGTCCTAAATGCCGTCTTTTGAATATCTTCTCCTTTCACACGAATCTGGTGGTATCCTGATCTCAAATCAATCTTGCTAAAAACATTCGCACCAACCAATTAGTCCATCAAATCATCGATCCTTGGAAGCGGATACTTGTTCTTAATTGTCACTTTGTTCAACTGTCGATAATCAATGCATAACCACATACTCCCGTCCTTCTTCTTTACCAACAATACCGGAGCACCCCAAGGAGAAACACTTGGCCTTACAAATTTCTTGTCCAACAAGTCATTCAATTGCTTTTTCAATTCTACCAATTCCGATGCCGACATACGATACGGTGCCATCGAAATCGGTCTAGTACCCGGAACTAGATCAATTGAAAATTTAACTTCTCTTTCCTGCGGTACATCCTTAATATCTTCCGGAAACACTTTTGGAAATTCACACACCACTGGGAACACATCAAGCTCAACTTGACTCTCCACCGACAATGATGCAAACAAACCAAACAATTGAGCTTCGTCCGCTAAAAGTTTCTTCAACTCTTTAGTGGATAGGAAACTCTCAAATTCATCATCTTCCAAAGAAGGAAACCTTACTAACTTGTGATAGCAATCTATATGAACTCGATTAAATTGCAACCAGTTCATACCCAAGATCACGTCCAATCCCTCCAACGGCAAACATACTAAATCCATAATGAAGTCTTTACCACACATGGTCAAAGGACAACTTACACACACCAAAGACGTAGTTACCGACCCTGAAGCAGGAGTCGCAATAACCATTTCAGCACCCATCAAAGTTAACGCAAGATTCAAACGCTTCGCGCACTCAGACAAAATAAACGAATGAGTCACTCCCGTATCGATAACAGCAACTAAAGGTGTACTATTAATAAAGCATGTACCTTTAATCAAACGGTCTGCATTCGTAGTTTGAGTCCCAGCCAATGCAAACACTTTTCCACTCGCTTGAGCTTGTTTCGGCTTAGTACACTTAGTACTAATGTGACCCACTTCTCCACAATTATAGCACTTCACTACATTCCTCCTACACTCAGTAGTAGCATGCCCTACTCCTCCACAGTTAGAACATTTCACCACAGTCTTCCTACAATCAAATGATTTATGACCCATACCTCCACACTTGAAACACTTTACGGGACCAGAACTTCCTCCTCCAGACCTCCTATCAAAGTTTCCCCTATGCTTGCCCTTATCAACGGGTGTCACATAAGGTCCACCTCGAGCTTGTTGCTTTCCCTTCCTCTCATTCAAACTTTTGTAATGTGTAGAACGAGCCTTGCTATCTTCCTCGAAGATTCTACAACATTCCGTCAAATCCGCAAACCCTCTTATCCTTTGATACCCCACAGCTTGTTTAATCTCAGGACGTAAACCATTCTCATATTTAATACACTTTGAGAACTCAGCAGTAATCGCAGCATAATGAGGATGGAATTGAACCAACTCCACAAACTTAGCAGTATAGTCCACCACCGACATACTACCTTGTTTTAGTTCAAGAAACTCCATCTCCTTCTTTCCCTTCACACTCTCAGGGTAATACTTCCTTAAGAATTCAGTACGAAATAAATTCCAAGTTACCTCTTCATCATCCACCTCAAGAACTTCACGCATACCGACCCACCAATCGTCGGCTTCTTCCTTCAACATGTGAGATCCAAGCCGCACCTTATTCTCCTCCGCACAATCCATAACTCTGAAGATCCTTTCAATCTCTTTCAACCAAAGTTGAGCACCCTCTGGATCAAATCTTCCTTTGAAAATCGGTGGTTGATTCTTCCTGAACTCATCATTAGCATTCAGATTCGGCGCACCTTGCACCGCCCTAGCCATTGCTTCCAAAGCAGCAGCCATCGCATTATCATTTCTACCAGCCATATTCTGATCATTCCCAAAAATTACAACAAGGTTAAACAACAGTTCAACCAACACAACAACAAGACAGACACAACTGACTCAACTCTGGCTCTGATACCACTTAATGTAACACCCCGTTTCTATACCCCCAAATAATCACATAAATCATTTAGGCACATATAAAATCAATTCGCCAGAGTACGATTAAAACAGTATAAAAGAGGCATGTCACATCATACGTTAAATTAAACCATACAACACCTGCTCAAACATCGATATGCAACAGTGGGGTAACTTTGCAACAGAGGAACTTTGTCCTTACACCCACATCTCAATATTTAGAATAAAAGCGGAAAATCTAAACATTGAAGAACATGAAACATATATACTTATATATATACATGCGTCTTCGTTTATCATCCATCAACATAATTCATGTTTATTTAAACATTCATCCACAAGATACATGTACAAATGTATCACAAAAGAATAATATACATCCTAGCTACCCGGTGCTACATATCAGAGCCAACCGACCAAAAGAATGAAGACACGCTTCACAAAAAGACCTCCCGCATACCTACTCTGCAATGCCTCATAGAGCATCATAAAACAGCAGAAGGGTGAGAAATATTATCATAATAACAATGCATATAATTATGTACTACAACATAAACATATAACACATATTCTCACCACAACTCATCATATATCACAATATGGATATATCATCAAGCCTATACATTATGCATACATTCACCATTACCATCATTCCACATGAACACACACATACTTGTTCATTCAACAATGCATCATTATAAGATACAGTTTATATCATTTCCCATAAACATACATATATCAATGTTTATTCATCCATGCACAAATACAAAGATGATCAATGCAACTCATAGAGACCGACTCTCGACTCTATGCAGATGCATGCGGTACCGACTCATCACCCGAGCTCAATTGAAGAACTCAATGGAAATATCCTCCCTGCCGGGCCTACGATATTTCCCCATCGCTCATACCATCATGGCATCCGATGTTTCTGGATTGTTCACGCAGACACAATCCGATTGCTCAAACCCCACAAGGGCACACAATCATTCTGAAGATTCCCACGGAATCAAGTGTAACTCATCGCAACGATTACACCCATTGACTACGCAATGTTCAGAGGATCCTCAAATGATCATTTGTGTAATCAATCACTCACACCCAACAGGGACGTGATATTACACCCGATTCTCCACGGAATCGCGACACATGAATGCATGTCATGATGTTTCTCATACAAAATGACCACATACACTCATGCAATGCACACATATTTCACAATATATTCATGCATTCTTCTCATACAATCACATACAATCTATATATATATTCACATCAATGCACTACTGTATGATTTACATTCAAACACCTAGTCAAAACGGTAAAAGTCTCTAAATATCACTATTCCCGACTTTTCCGACTTATTTAATCGGCTAAGAATTTCCAATTCATCACAATGATAAAGAACGTTTCATAAGCTTCCTAATGCATCAAACCACGCCTCAAACCGAACCACAGATCAGAAGTTATGCAGAAAACAAAATTACACGAACAGCACTGTTCCCTGGGCGAACCACCCTCGCGAGCATTCGCTAGCTCCTTCGCTAGGCGAACATCCCTCGCGAGCATTCGCTAGCTCCTTCGCTAGGCGAATGTTCCAGCGAACCAACTGTTAGCTAAAAACAGACACAAAGTTCGCTAGGCGAGCACTTGGCGAACCAAGTCAGAACCAAACAGAGCCAAAAACACCCAAAGTTCGCTAGGCGAACACTCTAGCGAACCTTCGCTCATGCCTTCGCTAGGCGAATACCCGTAGCGAACCTTCGCTACCCTTCGCTGATTGGTTCGCTAGGCGAACCTGCGAAAACTCAGAATCCTTCAGCGCTGTTGAAAACCCAAAAACCCTATTTTGCAACCCAAAACATTTTCAAAACAACATACATCCATCAGAACTCAATCTAATCATGGCAACAAGCATTCTACCACATTTTCGTCGATTTCCAACCGCGAAACCATCAATTTCTCATTATCGACCTAAAATGGAAAACTATGAAAACACCACAACCAATCCAATACACACATACACAATCGTACATAATACTATACATTGATAAGATAACAATGTTTCACACCCTTACCCGATTAAATTGATTCCTAGAGGATGATTGTCTTGGTTTTCCTCTTTTCCTCTTCTTTTCTCTTCCTCTTCTTTCTTTCTCTCCTTTTTCTCTCTATTTCTCTTTTCTTTCTCTTTTCTATCTATTTTCTTTCTTTTCTATTTCTTTTCTCTCATTTTCCACTAAATCAATTAATTCATTTTTCTCACAAAATTCTAACTCCACAAAATTTCTAACTTATGATTAATTGAGAAAAGTCTAAAATACCCTCCATTCTAATTTCCCCAAAAACTCTCAAAAACGGTAAAATAACATTTAACACACCAATTTAACAAATAAAATAATTTATCACCCA
This sequence comes from Lathyrus tuberosus, assembly GCA_022829125.1. Classification (NCBI taxonomy): domain Eukaryota; kingdom Viridiplantae; phylum Streptophyta; class Magnoliopsida; order Fabales; family Fabaceae; genus Lathyrus; species Lathyrus tuberosus. Next base: position 314,419 of record JALAZF010000274.1, on the reverse strand, counting down.
ATTAAAACAAAAGACTCAAGAATAATGGAATAATCAAAATCGGGGCGTTACAGATCTCCTAACATTAAAAAGTTGTTATCTACTCCCAAGGTGGCCAGACAAAGGAATAAATATATAACATAAATTCACATGAGTAAAATATATCAAGACAATTCGTTCATAATATTCAAAAGATTTTTAATTCATTAAATTTCACGTTATCCAACAAAGCAAGTTTAGCTCATAATGAGCAAAATAAGCACAACACAGAAGGATCTTAAGCTAAACATTCCTAAGAAAGAAGATAGAAATGATTAACCTTAGGGGGACACTTTAGTCACTTGTAGTTTGCTAAACAGCAGGTGATGAATTATGTAAAGCAGTGGTAACCAGTTACCGCGATTCATGTAACCGGTTAACTGTATGTAACGTTCACTTGTTTGGCTTATTTCAAATGATATAACCGCTTACCATATATCCTGTAACCGGTTACAGGCGTTCAAATTTTAATTTTTTTACAGCACTTCAGGTGTAACCAGTTATACTCTTTTTGGTAACTGGTTACCACTGAAGCAGTGGCAGTGTTTCACTCATTTTCCGTTGCAAACGAATTTTAGAAATGATTTTTGAACAATGGCATCATTTCATGCATTTATACACTTTTGGAAAGGTGTCAAGGTACTATATAAATCATACTTTTCAAATTTTGAACTTCACCTCTTTCATTTACAATTCAAAACACGTATTCTCTCATCTTTCAAAATCAAGTTTTCTTGACATAAATTTCGTTGAAACTTCTGCACTTAAATTTCATTGCAATTTCAAATAGTTTCAACCACAAAAAATAATTTAGCACTTATACTAAATATTTAGAATTGTTTACTTGAAGGAGAAGATCAATATAAGTTATTGATACATTGCTACAGCTTCAAAATACTTGTAAAATTACAGGTTAGTGTTGATTTTCTTGTTGTCCAGGATTGTTGGAAAAAAGAGGTGTTTAAGGGAAGATTATTCTCTTATTTGACTTTGTATAATCATAAGGGGATTGTCATCATTGATTGTTAGGAGATTATGTATAGTAGCTTAGATAGCTTGTACAAAATTCAAACAAGATAGTAAAATCTCTTACTGCGTAAGGGGACTGAAGTACTCTTTGATTGTAAGGGGAACCACGATATATCATTGTGTCATTTATCTTTCTGCTCTTTAGGATTTTCATCACTTAACAACCAACTAGAAAAATTATCACATCTAAGTCTAAAATCGAAATTTTTTTTAAAGAACCTAATTCACCCCCCCCCCCCCCCTCTTAGGTGCAATCCTTACTTACATCTTCTTCTAAAAAATGGACGGTGAAATACTTTGTCCACCAAGCGTGAAATTCGACTGTCATGTAAAAAGATTGTTGAAATTGGAAGGTAGGAAGTTCAAGGACTTGTTTGCGGGCAAATGCAGTGCAAGACTTGTAGTCTGCAAAGCTCAATTTTCGTTCCGACCAACAAATGACCTCTTTCGAAACATAGAGTGAGCGAGGTTGGAACTGGCGAAAGCCAAATTGTCTGGCTACTAGATTGGCCTGGTAATCAACGAAGCCATAGCCTGGAGTGGTGATTTCGATCCTTGCTAATAAAAGTGTATAAGTCAAAAAGGTTGGCCAGACTAAATTTGACACTGCAGCTACTGAAGGAGAAACGCCTGGGAATCTGTTTCTAAGCCAGGATGGACAGACATGGCGATCCATGTAACACCCCCTTTCTATACCCCCAAATAATCAAATAATCATTCAGGCACATATTAAAAATTTCGTCAGAGTATAATTATAAACATAGTATAAAAGAGGTGTGCCACATTATACATGAAATTAAAACATTCAACACCTGCTCAATAATTGATATGCAACAGTGGGGTAACTTTGCAACAGAGGAACTTAGTTCTTACACCCACATCTCAATATTTAGAATAAAAGCGGAAAATCTAAACATTGAATAATATATAACATATATATACATCATCAAGTATTATCCACCGACATAAATCATGTTTACATAAACATTCATCAACAAGATACATGTACAATGTATCACAAAAGAATCATATACATCCTAGCTACCCGGTGCTACATATCAGAGCCGACCGACCAAAAGAATGAAGACACGCTTCACAAAAAGACCACCAGCATACCTACTCTGCAATGCCTCATAGAGCATCAAAAAACAGCAGAAGGGTGAGAAATATTATCATAATAACAATGCATATAATTATATATCTTAGCATAAAAATACACATATTCCACATTCTCACCACAATTCATCACAATTCACCCATATACATTACAATGCATATATGTATAAAGCCAAGCATATTCATCATGCATACTTTCACAATTCTTATCATCCCACATAATTATACATATTCATGTTTATTCATCAATGCACCATATAAAGATGATAAATGCAAATCATAGAGACCGACTCACGACTCTATGCAAATACAATGCGGTACCGACTCAATCATCTCAAGTTCACTCAGGAACTTATTGGAACCATCGCTCGTTACCAATGTAACTCCCCGTCGGGCATACGATGTTCACCCATTGCTCACACCCCACTTGGGCACACAATGTTTATGGATCGCTCACACCCCACACGGGCACACGATCCGATCGCTCACACCTCACTCGGGCACACGATCGTCTATAATCATCGCTCACACCCCACATGGGCACACGACATTATAGCAGATTCCCTCTGGAACCAAACCGTCGCTCACATCCCACATGGGCACATGACGTTACAACGGATTCTCATTAGAATCACACAACACAAGAATGCGCACCATTATGCTTCACATGCAAAATGACTCAAGACATTCTTGAAATACATACATATTCACAATATATTCATGCATTCATCTCATACTATCACATACAATCTATATACATTCACATCAATGCACTATTGTATGATTCACATTCAAACACACATTCAAAACGGTAAAAGTCGCAAAATAACACTATTCCTGACTTTCTGACATAATTAAATCGGCTAACAATTCCCAAATCATCATAATAAGAAAATACAGCTCAATAGCTTCACAACGATACCAAGAATGTAAAAATCGGATAAACGGAACAAAAGTTACGAAAGAAAACGAAAAACGATATTTGAAAAATCACATTTTACACTTCTCCTGCTTATACGCGTATGGACCTATGTCATACACGTATGGCCAAAATCCCTTACGCGTACACTACGCAAATCACCAGATGTCCGGGAAAAATGAAGTCCCATACGCGTATTGGCCCTGAAATGCGCCATCCATACGCGTATTGCCCAAGTCAATACGCGTTTGGCCTGCCCCAATACGCGTATGGCCAGGGGAAATGCAGAATTTTCCTGCAGAATTCTGTTCTATGTTTTCCACCCAAACCACACCCAAATTCATCATCTAAACTCAGAAAAATGCCAATTTGATGTACAACAACATGTATCATTTGTGTAATAACAACAAGGGACACGAAAACATCATTCACTACTAAAAAAATGAAATTTAGAGACGGAAATTAGTGAGGGAAGTAAATCCCTCACTAATTGCGATGAATTTAGTGAGGGAAAACCGTGTACATGATTAGTTAGGAATGTGCACAAATTAGTGAAGACATTTGTGAGATAATTATTCCGTCATAAAAAATCCCTCACAAATTCCCTCACAAATTTGATAACGGTACATTTGGTGAGGGAATTTGAGAAGAATTTTATTTCTCACTAATATTTCCCTCACAAATTCCCTCATAAACGTGTTAGATATTTTTGTGAGGGAAATATTCCCTCCCTAATATAATTTTTTATATAAAATAATTTAAGTTAAAATTTTGGATAATGACAATGTTGCTTAAATTTTAATAAAATTATAGTAAAATATTTTTCTAAAATAAATTATCATTCTATATTAAAATAAATTTAAAATAATTTTGATATCTCTTTAAATTTTAAAACATAAATATATATATAGAGTATTTTATACTATATATGAATTTTTTAGAAATAAATAAAAATTTCATAGATCAAAATTGCAAATAATTAAATTAAAGATGAATATAAAATAAATAAAAATAAAAATAAAAAATTCTATCATGAATTGCTTTAGTTTCCCTCTCACTCCCACTCAAATAAATTTAACTTTTTATCAATTGGATTTTCCCTCTTTCATACACCAATTCTTTTTAATAATATTTTTATACTATTTTCATTTTCCCTCATAAGTCCATCGTATTCTTTCTCTTCAAACCCCTGTAACCCTCATTTTCTCCTCAACCCTTGTAACCCTCGTTTTCTTCTCTCTCTTTGCGTAACACCGCCACCGCCAAGAACACCCACGACCATAAGCTTCTAATTCCGATTTTGTTTTCTCTCTCATTCAGAAAGCTTCCACAACTCGGAGAAGTAACAATCCTGCAGTTTCAAGGTAACCCCTATTTCTTCTCTAACTTATTTCAAACACGACCTTTCTCTTCTCGCGATCGTAACTTTGCCTTTGAAGGAAAACCAAAGAAGGAGGAGCGACCGCCGGAGTTCGAAGAACTCCGCCCATCACCTTCTCAGTACACCGAGTTCATCAATCAACTCAAAGGAAAAAGAACTTAGACGTCATAGTTTGGAAGAAAAAACATTGACAAGTTTAAGTAAAAGGGTTCAAAATTATACCAGATCGCAATATGATTTGAATCTCAGGTATCTGCTTCTTCGATTCAGCTTTTTTTCTTACTTTGAACCAAAGTGGTTGGATTTTATTCCTCTAAAAAAATGGCTATCTGTGTTTGGATGGTAGGTTGAAAGTAAATATCCGAAGTGTTTTTTTTAATACTAGTATGCTTATTCTGTAGCTACTAGTTTGAGCTATAACATGGTTTTGACTTCTGAAGAAAATGGTGATGATCGTTTTTTTTCCTCTGGTTTTCTGTGTTAGAATGATGTTATGGTTTTTAATTGTCTTCCCCCCTCCAAAATCGACCCCTCCTCCCTTTTTATCTTTAAAGTTCCTTCTCATTTTTCTCTTTTTAAAAAAAAACTGTCTGAGATTAAGCATCTGTTGTTTTTCTTCTGTTTTGGGGTTGGAATGTGGGAGCTAATATTATTATTGTAGAGGCAACTTGCTTAATTTGTATAGGTATGGTGTCTTAGTTTGTATTGGGGTGGTGTCTTAGTTTGTATTGCAAGATTAATTGTACTCTTCAATTCTGTCAAAGTAGATTCTATACTATTCCTGTCCAACTTTATCAATGCGTTTTTATTTTATTTTTATATAATAAAAATGAATGTGTATTTCACTTTCCATTATTCTTCTCAGTTTATTTTTTTCCTTTATTCTTCTCACTTTCCAACTATTCTTTTTTTGTTTCATATATAATAGATCTTTGGTATTATATAGTATTACATGGTGGTTGTATCTGCAAAAACTGTGCCTTATTTGGGACTGTTGCAACGTGACACTGATATAATTCAAAATATAACAAAGTTAGTTGCTTTCATTATTAATTATTATAGATTATAATACTAAATGTAAATTAATTAGTGTTATCATGAAGGTTTTTACTTGATCTACCTTATCACAGCCTGGAATTTAAAGGACATTATTGGAATTAATCCAATCAAATATAATTATTTTTAAGAATATGTTTAACGTGTGCATGCTATATATGTTAAATATGCTATTTTATAATTCATGTTATTCCATAAATTGATTCAAGTGCTAATTGAACTTTTGAACTATGTAGGCAATAAAGTCATTTTTTTGAAGAAACTCTTGAAGTAATTCCCAATTCTATATTGGATTCGAGTGTTTCTAAAGAAAGGTATGTTGGATAGTTTCATGCATAGTTGTTAGATTTTTTACAATTTAGAGCAATGTGATTGCAAAATAAATTTCTCTATTCATCTTATGATATGATATATTATTGCTTGTTTAGTGATGTTACATTTTGTCCTTTTGAACCTTATCATATATATATATATATATATATTCATTTTGTATCTTGGATAAAAAAATTCCTTCTACACCTTATAGCTTCTAGTTTATTTCTATCGTTTGATGTTAACTTTTGAAGTGTTACATGACCCATGATAAATTCTTCATTGTGTAATTAATGTTCAGAAATGGAAGTACCTGAAAACAGAAAGTGGATGAATAATAGAGTTGATTATCACAAGAATATCACTGAAGAATTTAATAATGGAGTTCACGAGTTTATTATGTTTGCTTTGACACAAGATAAAAATAACATTGGTGGAGGGAATATTAGATGTCCGTGTAAGAATTGCAAGTGTTTGAAATTTGGAAATCCAGAAGAAGTGAAGGAACATCTATGCAGGAGGGGATTTATGAGTGATTATTATTATTGGACATACCATGGTGAGGTGATTCCCCTGATTCTCCCAGTGGTTGTTAGTCAGTCATATTATGGAAGTAGTTGTCAGAGGGAAATGTTTGATAATTATGAGCAGTTAGTACTGGATGCCGCAGGACCAGAAATTGGAAACTATGTAGAGCAAGAAGGTCAAGACGAAGAAGATATAATGGAAGAATGTCCTAATGAAGAAGCACAAAAGTTCTTTGAAATGTTGAAAGCCGCACGATCACTTTTATGGAATGGTTGTGATAGATATTCTGTGTTGTCAGCTTCTTTAACAGCATTAAGTTTGAAAGCAGACTATGGGTTGTCTGAAGGCTGTTTCAATGGATGGATGGAGTTTATGGGAAATGCTTTGCCAAAGAGTAACTGTATGCCTAAAATTTTTTATCAAGCAAGGAAATCGATTGCTGAACTAGGGTTGGCGAGTTTAAAAATTGAATGTTATGTGAAAGGATGTATGTTGTATTATAAGGAGAATGACATGCTCCAAGAGTGTAAAATATGTGAAGAGAAGCGATATAGGCATGTTAGAAGACGGGGACATGATAAATTAGTTCCACGGAAACATATGTGGTACTTCCCACTTGTTCTGCGACTAAAACGCTTGTATTCCTCACTACAAACAGCTCGCGAAATGAGATGGCATTATGAGAATTCAAGGGAGAATGTTTCATTGTCTCATCCGTCAGATGCAGAAGCTTGGAAACACTTTGATGAATCATGACATGACTTTGCTCGAGATCCTCTAAATATTAGATTAGGTTTGTGTTCAGATGGCTTTGCTCCATTTGACAAAACAGGCAAGCTTTATTCTTGTTGGCCCGTGATTCTTACTCCATATAATTTGCCACCCTGGATGTGCATGAGAAGGGAGTTTATGTTCTTGACCATTATAATTCCTGGCCCATCCAACCCAAAGAGGAACATTGACGTGTATTTGCGCCCTTTGATAGATGAATTGAAAATGTTATGGGACGAAGGAGTTATGACTTATGATGTTTCCTTGAAGCAAAACTTTTTGATGAAAGCCGCAGTAATGTGGACTATTAACGACTTTCCAGCCTATGGGATGTTAAGTGGTTAGATGACAATGGGAAAACTAGCTTGCCCAATTTGCATGACGAATTCTAAGGCATTCACCCTTGAATCTAGTAAAAAAACCTCATGGTTTGATTGTCATCGACAATTCTTACCCCAAAATCACCCGTATAGAAGGAATAAGACATCATTTATAAAAGGTAGAGTTGAGACGTCAATTCCTCCGCAAAGGTTGAGTGGTCCTGAGGTGTGGGAAAGAGTTAGAAAATTACCTAGTGTGGAAGAATCTAAAGAACATAAACCACCAGGCTATGGGGTAGATCATCATTGGACAACACGAAGTATATTTTGGGAGCTTCCATATTGGAAAACTCATCTTCTCCCACACAATCTTGATGTAATGCACATTGAGAGAAATGTGTTTCTTAATATTTTATTCACTGTAATGGACACCAAAGGTAAGACAAAAGATACTATCAACTCAAGGAGGGACTTGAAAAAACATTGCAAGCGTAGGGGACTTGAAGGAAGCAAAGTTCTTTGGCATGAAGAGTCATGATTACCATGTATTTATGCAACGTTTGCTACCATTAGCCTTCAAAGCCTTACCCAAACCTATTTTGAATACACTGACTGAATTCAGCCAATTTTTCCGAGAAATTACGTCATCTTTGTTGAGAGAGGATAAATTGCGCAATTTGGAGGAAAACATTCCAATCATAATGTGAAAATTAGAACAAATATTTCCTCCAAGCTTTTTCGACTCAATGGAGCATCTTCCTATTCATTTAGCTTATGAAGCAAGAGTTGGCGGTCTTGTGCAATATAGATGGATGTATCCATTTGAAAGGTTAATTATTCAACATTATTATAATTTCTTGGTTAATTTCCTTATTTTTCTTCATTTCTCTAAGTATAATCTGGATTTGATCAATAGGTTCATCCGAACTTTAAAACAAAAGGTAACAAATGCGGCTCATGTGGAAGGTTCGATTTGTAAAGCATATTAATTAGAGGAGATGTCCACATTTGCAACCTATTATTATCCACCCGATGTTCCATCAAGGAGAACAAGAGTGCCAAGAAATGATGATGGGGGAGAGGATTTTTCAATGAGTCCTCCAATGTCAATCTTTAATTACCCGGGCCGTCCATTTGGAAAATGTACCACTTCTACATTGGATGATAGGGAAATGAAAGCTGCACACTTGTATATTCTCTTAAATTGTCCTGAAGTGGTACCTTACCTGAAGTAAGTATTTCCAAGTTGAAAGTTTCACACATGTATTTTTTATGAAGTCAACTTTAACGGGTATCATATTTGTGTAGTATGCACTCTGATTTGTTACGAGAGTTAGATCCTGAGTTGAATGAACTAGATTTGGACAAGCAAATTTCAGCATCATTTCCAACATGGTTTAAAACATATGTACGTGAATATTTATAGTTTAAGATTAGAGTATCCAATTTTTTGGGTTGAATTAATAATATTGTCTAATGTAGGTGCTTGATTCAAGGAACAAGATAGATGATGTGCTTTTAAGGAGTTTGGCATGGGGCCCTATTAGAGAAGTTGTTAAGTGGTGTGGTTATGTTATTAATGGTTACAAGTTTGTGACGAAATCTCGAAATGAAGGGATGAGTACAACCAATCACAATGTTTGTGTTCGGGAAGGGCAATTTGATTCTATGGAAAATGATTACTATGGAGTTTTGATTGACATTGTCGAACTAGAATACACTGGTCACCCAACAAAGAAGGTGGTTTTATTTCAATGTGATTGGTTTGATCCTAGTTCTCAAGGGACAAAGATGGATAACTATGGAAATGTTGAGATAAAAAAATCAAGGAGATATCAAAATTATGATCCTTTTATTTTATCCCAACAAGCTGATCAAGTTTACTTTACATCCTTTCCTGAAAGGCAACAAGGTTGGCTAGGTGTCATAAAAACCAAGGCACGTAGTACCATTCAATCTATGGAAAAAAATAAACATCAAACAACTGATGCATATCAAGATGATGATGTGTATCAAATACCTATAGTTGTTTCAAATGATGATTTTCATCAGTGCCATGCTGACATTAATGGTATTGGAGAAGAGGTGCCAATCTCTTTGTTGAAACAACTTGAATCAAAACAAGTAGAAAGGAGAGAGAAGGACGAGGATGACGATGATGACGAGGAGGAGGAAGAGGAATAAGAGGAGGAGGATGAACAAGAGGAAGAGGAGGAGGGGGAAGAATAGGAGGTGGAGGAGGAGAAGGAGGAGGAGGAGGAAGATGAATGGGATGAGGACGACAATTATGATTATGATGGTATTATGCATTATTGATTCATGGAAAATATTATTTTTTTTGCTTGTTTAAGAATCAAATAATTTAATATTTGTGTTATTCTTATGCATATTTATGGAAATTATTGTTTGTTTGTGTGTATGTTTTTTATTAAATTTTATTTCTTTATGTACATTAATCAATTTGATGTTTTTATTTTTGTCTATAGATGGAGGACAATGAAAAAACGAATGGTGGAGGAAGAGGTATTGGTAGAGGTATCAGTAGAGGTAAGAGAGGTAGGGCTACCACTACTTTGTCACAATCTACTATTAGGCAACCTACAAATCATTCCACATCTCATAAAGTTACAAATACCCAACTTCCCGCTTCTACTCCTATCCCTCATGTTTCATCTGGAAGAGGTAGGGGTACCACTACTTTGTCGCCATCTATTAATGGGCAGCCTACAAATTCTTCCACATCTCATAGAGCCACACATTCTCAATTTCAACACTCCACTCCTAGCCCTAATGTTTCATCTGAAAGAGGTAGGGGTACCACTACTTGGTCACCATCTATTGTTGGACAACCTACAAATTCTTCCACATCTCCTAGAGCCACACATTCTCAATTTCAACACCCCACTCCTAGTCCTCATATTTCCTCCTCGGTTAGTCCACCTATTTCTTCTACGCCTAGCTTGTCACATGTCCCATCAGCTGATGCATCCGGTGATGATCCACATGTCTCATCATCCCATGTTGATTCACCTCCACAAATTGGAAGTAAGGACCCCGCTGATGGACGGATTTGGATTCGTCCAGGTCCAGAAAAAACGTAAGTTTTAATAACTTTCTTTAACTTATAAATAAATCATGATTTTATCTTACAATTTCTTTAAATTTTTTGTAGATTTGACCCTCCAATTCATCCTACGCGTGAGATTGCAAAAATCATCAAACGTAAGTTTGTGGTGTCTTGGGCAAACTATGGAGAGATGAAGGGCAAGGAAGAATATAAAGCTGTGAGCGAATTGTGGCTTGGAGAGTTTGAGGTATGAAAGTATAGGGATGAGTTAAACATAATATATTTAGAGTAATTCACTTTTTTGCTTCATATATATATATATATATATATATATATATATATATATATATATATATATATATATGAAAGTTCAGACATATATACAACTATACTGTTTTATGTTGCTATACTATTTGAAAATATATATGGTGCTATATTGTTTTAAAATATATATTTGTAAAATCAAAATTTGTAGAATCAAATTATATATATGAATGTTCAGACATATATTTTGCTATACTGTTTTATGTTGCTACATATATATATATATATATATATATATATATATATATATATATATATATATATATATTATTACTCTGTTGATATCTACTCCCTTTTGCACGTAAGAAAGGGTTGACAGTTGATTAATAATTAAGGTGTGAGTGATGCATCTGTATTGAATGGAGAAGATGTGAGTGATTATTAATTAAGGTGGTCATATATATTTTGTTTCAGTTTAGGGTGTGATAGGTGTAATCGTTGTCATCTAAACTATGAAAAGTTTCGTAGTCCTTAATTTACTTATCTCATATATTATTTTAAAATATATATATATATATATATTGCTATACTGTTTTAAAATATATATTTGTAGAATCAAAATTTGTAGAATCAAAATTATGTAGAATTAAAATAATGTCGCAGCCACACATTCCCTGGAACTTTATGTTGCTATACTGTTTTACTAGTGCAAGTTCATGATTCGATCCTTGATGCTGATATACTTTATGTTGATTCAATCCTTTATGCTGCTATACTTTATGCTTATCACCACCCTTGAATTTGGATATTGTGAGTCTTAAATTTTATGTTGCTATACTGTTTTACTAGTGAAATTATCAACATGCTAGTGCTATACTCTATTAAATTTGGATATTGTTTTACTAGTGCTATACTGTCTTAAATTTATTTTGTATGGATAGTAATTGTATTTAGAATCCATTTGAAGTATAGATTCTGTATCGAATCCATTTGTATATAGAATTCATTTGAAGTCTAATATAATATTTTTTTCTATTAACTTATATTATCTATATTGTAGAGAAAGTACAAGTGGCTACCTGAACATGAAAAAGAAATTAAGAAGATATTTGATCATAAAGCCTCTGATGCATACTCAAACACAATGTATAGGGTGAGAAAGAAGATTGATCCAGGTGATTGGATTCCTATTGAAATGCGCAAGATATTAGAAGAAAAATGGACTGATGATAAGTGGAAAAGAAAGTCAGAAATTAACACTCACAATAGAAGATCTTCGGATGGTCCACTACACACTGGAGGATCAATTCCCACAACTGAGCACTATAAGAGATTAGTAAGAAATTTAATTTCTTTTGTTATGTTAAATATTTTTGTTTTAATTATCATTGATTTATATTTTTTTCTTTATAGAAAAAATCCTCAGATTCGAATCCAACTTGTTGGGAGTTATTTCAAAAGACACACCGAGTAAAAGGTAACCCAAACAAGTGGGTGTCTTCAAAATCAGAGATGGTTGCTGTAAGTTACAATTTCATAAACTTTTTAGAATTTTATTTTAAAAGAACACAGTTCAATACATTGAAGGTTTCAAAATCATGATTGTGCACATATGATATATAGTAGGAGACACAACAAGCATTGATGTTGCATGCTATTATCCTACTGAAACACATACATATTATTATTATTTATTTATTTTGATAACTGGCATACATTGAAATATATAACATATTTTTATTCAAAAAGAAGAAAAATAATTGACAAACCATATATATAATATTTCAACTTAAAATATTTATAAATTTTAATTCACGGTTTGCATTTAAAATTTTAAACATGAAATGCTTATTGATAAGGTGGTTTACGCATATATTTGACGTATACTGGTTAATAAAATCATCTTTATTAAACAATGTAACGGAAATGATCGAATCCCCCAACTATTTTGCTATTATTGTGTCAGGTTTGTAAAACTAAACAAATTATTGATGTATACTAAACAAATTAAGAATTCTTGCATTGCACTTTAAAATTTAGGATTATTTTAGCTTATTATATTTGTTTAAATTCAGGATTGTGTGAATTCTTATGAACAATTAATATTATGTTATTTTGTGTTTAGGCTGATTATATTATTCCTCTCTACTTAATTGTTATTTTACAGAATGAGTATGAAAAAAGGATTATTGAGAGGGACTCACAAGAGGCACCTGGAGATGATGTTTCTAGTCATCAATCTGACAACATCATCTTCTTAGATGTTGTAGGTGGAGTGGACAAGAAGGGTCGTATATATGGTTTGGGACCAGAAGCAGTAAAGTACAAGCCGTCTAGATCTTTCACATCTGACGGTATCTCATCATCTGAATATGAACAAATGAGGACTGTTATTTCTGATTTGCCTGTTGAAAATAAGACCCTTAAAGAGAAACTTAAGACTCATGAGGATTTGATTCGTGCATCGCAGGAAGATCACGTTTGCTTAGAGAACAATTATTCCAATTTATGAAAAGTTTTTCTGTAGGTCATCAACCTCCACGTACGGATCAAAATCCTACTTCACCCACTTCTTGAAAAATAGTACTAAATCGTAGTGAACACACTTTTGTTTGTCATCTCTTAGTTTCAAGAACAATGATAGTATTATTTTTGTTGTAATTTTTTGATTTTAAGAACTTTGTTTGAACTATTTTAGTTGTAATATCTAGTATCAACAAAAAAAATACTATGGTTTTAATATTTAGTTTTAAGAACATATTTATGATATTCACAAAAACAATTTCTAGTGTTTCATCTTATGATTGATTTATTTTAATTATGATGATATAGCAAATTCAATTTCAATATTAATTAAACTTGGCAAGAAATTTACAATTTTAATATTTTTATGCAGGTCATTTATTAGTGACGGAATATAAATGTCACTAATCATGATCATTTAATTTAGTGACGGAAAATATAACTCATAAAAAGTGTATTAGAACATTAATATTCAATAATTAGTGACGGAATATAACCGTCATTAAAGTTTAATTAGTGAGGTATTTACAAATCCCTCACAAATTACTGAAGGATTTCTTTTTAATGATTAGTGACGGAAATTTGAATTTAGTGAGGGATTTGTTTCATAACTATTTGTGACGAAATTTGAAATCCCTCACAAATATTTTGCGACATTGAAATTCGGTACGGATATTGGTACGTCGCAAAATCCGTCACTAAAAGATTTTGTGACGGAATTTTAAAGTTTTGTGACGGAATAATACCCTCTCTAAATTCAATTTTTTTAGTAGTGATTTTCAACATGATTAAATCGATTTCTACCCTTTTCTACACAAATGGGTTTATACCAAAACTCATAAAAATCAATAACAATAACAACACAATCATACATAATGATATACATTGATAAGATAATAAGATTTCACACCCTTACCCAGATTAATCGATTCCTAGAAGTTGTTTTCTTGATTTCCAAGCTTTTCCCTCTTTTCCTTCTCTTTTCTCCTCTTCCTCTTTCTTTCTCTCCTTTTTCTCTCTATTTTCTTTTCTATCTCTTTCTCTCCTATTTCCTCTTCTTAACTCTTTTTCTTTTCTATTTCTTATTTTCTATACAACTTAAATTAATTCATTTTCTCACACAATTCTATTTCCACTAAATTTTCTAACTTAACATTAATTGAGAAATGTCTAAAATACCCTCCATTCTAATTTTCCCCGAAAACTCTCAAAAACGGTAAAATATCATAACATGTCAACATAGCATATTAACACACCAATTTCACAGATAAAATATTTTATCACTCAATTTAAATAAAAGACTCAACCAAATGGGAAAAATCGGAATCGGGGCGTTACAACTCTCCCCCACTTTAGAAATTTTCGTCCTCGAAAATATTACCTGATTCAAACAACTCCGGATACGACTCTCGCATCCTACTCTCTAGTTCCCAAGTCATATTGCCTTCCGCAGCGCCTCCCCACGCTACTTTCACAAGCGCAATATCCTTGCCTCTTAGCCTCTTAACTTCACGGTCCAAAATCCTAATCAGTAAAGCTTCAACCGTAAGGTTATCTCTCACTTCAACCTCATCCATAGGAATAACATGTGACGGATCTGGAACATACTTCCGAAGTTGCGAAACATGGAATACATCATGCAAATTCAAAAGATTCGGAGGAAACGCCACACGATAAGCCATAGCACCAACTCGTGCAGAAATCTGATACGGACCAATAAAACGAGAAGTCAACTTCTTCGACTTCAAAGCACGACCCACGCCCGTAACCAGCGTAACTCTCAAAAACACATGGTTGCCTTCTTGAAACTCAAGATCTTTCCTTCTCTTGTCATGATAGCTCTTTTGTCTACTTTGAGAAGCTTTCATCTCCTCCCGAATAAACTTCACTTTCTCCGTCGTTTATTGTACCATCTCCGGTCCAACTAACGTCCTCTCACCGGTTTCATGCCAATGCAAAGGTGTTCGACATCTCCGACCATACAAAGCCTCAAATGGTGCCATACTTATACTTGAATGAAAACTGTTATTGTAGGTGAACTCAATCAACGCCAAATAACTATCCCAAGCACCACCTTGCTCGAGTACACAAGCACGCAATAAATCCTCCAACGATTGAATTGTCCTTTCGGTTTGACCATCCGTTTGCGGATGATATGCCGAACTCAATCTTAGCTTAGAACCCAAAGCCTTTTGTAAACTCTCCCAAAACCTCGATGTGAATCTAGGATCTCTATCCGATACAATACTCTTAGGAACTCCATGCAACTTCACAACCACAAGAATATAAATCTCGGCTAACTTCTCCAAAGGATAACTAATATCAATTGGAATGAAGGGAGAAGATTTAGTAAGCCTATCAACGATTACCCAAATAGCATTATGACCTCTTTCCGTATTCGGCAATCCCGTAACAAAATCCATCGATATACTATCCCATTTCCACTCCGGAATGTCCAACGGTTGCATCAAACCACTAGGCTTTTGATGTTCCACCTTAGACTTTTGACAAGTTAAGCACACATACACAAATCGAGCCACATCCCTCTTTAATCCGGACCACCAAAAGATTTTCTTCAAATCTTGATACATTTTATTCGCTCCCGGATGAATACTTAAGTTACTTCGGTGTCCTTCTTCCAATATTATCTTTTTCAACTCCGCATCATCGGGAATACAAATACGACCACGGAATCTCAAAACTCCAAAATTATCAACCTTGAAATCCTCATTCTCATTCATCATCAAATCAACGAACTTCAAATCCAACTTTTCCTTTTCACATACGGTTGCAAGAAAATCATTCGTAACATGTAGCATACCAAGTCTCACACTTCTCGGCGTCATTTCACAAACCAAACTCAAGTCTCTAAAATTCTCCAAAAGTTCCCATTCTCTCACCATCAATGTGGACATATGTAACGATTTTCGACTCAAAGCATCGGCCACCACGTTTGCCTTACCCGGATGGTAATTCAAACCAAAATCATAATCCATCAAAAGCTCTAACCACCGTCTTTGTCTCATGTTCAACTCTTTTTGATCAAATAAATATTTCAAGCTCTTGTGATCACTAAAAACTTCAAATCTTGCACCATTAAGATAGTGCCTCCAAATTTTCAAAACAAACACCACGACCGCTAACTCCAAGTCATGTGTAGGATAATTATTTTCATGCACTCTCAATTGTCTAGAAGCATAAGCCACAACTTTTCCTTCTTGCATCAAAACACCACCTAAACCAACCAATGAAGCATCACAATACACAACAAATGGTTCCGTCGGATTTGGCAAAATCAAGATCGGAGCCGTTGTCAACCTTCTTTTTAGCTCACTGAAACTCTCTTCACAATGAATATCCCAAATGAAAGCCTTTTCTTTACAAGTCAATTGCGTTAACGGAAGTGCCAACTTCGAAAATCCCTCAATAAACCTCCGATAATAACCCGCCAAGCCTAAAAAGCTTCGAATCTTCGTAACTGATCTAGGAGCCTCCCATTGCATCATCGCATCAATCTTGGATGGATCAACACTAATACCGCTACCGAAAATAACATGTCCAAGAAAACTTACTTCCGACAACCAAAATTCACATTTCGACAACTTAGCATACAATTGCTTCTCTTTCAAAATTTGTAACACAACCCTCAAATGCTCTTCATGCTCCTCTTGAGACTTAGAGTAAATCAAAATATCGTCGATGAACACAACCAAAAAACGATCTAACTATTCATGAAAAATACGATTCATGTATTCCATAAACACACCCGGCGCATTAGAAACCCCGAATGGCATCACGGAATATTCGTAATGGCCATACCGTGTCCTAAATGCCGTCTTTTGAATATCCTCTTCTTTCACACGAATCTGGTGATATCCCGATCTCAAATCAATCTTGCTAAAAACATGCGCACCAACCAATTGGTCCATCAAATCATCGATCCTTGGAAGCGGATACTTGTTCTTAATTGTCACCTTGTTCAATTGTCGATAATCAATGCATAACCGCATACTCCCATCCTTCTTCTTTACCAACAATAATGGAGCACCCCAAGGAGAAACACTTGGTCTTACAAATCTCTTGTCCAACAAGTCATTCAATTGCTTCTTCAACTCTACCAACTCCGATGCCGACATACGATACGGTGCCATCGAAACTGGTCTAGTACCCGGAACTAGATCAATAGATAACTCAACTTCTCTTTCCAGCGGTACATCCGTAATATCCTCCAGAAA
This sequence comes from Lathyrus tuberosus, assembly GCA_022829125.1. Lineage (NCBI taxonomy): Eukaryota > Viridiplantae > Streptophyta > Magnoliopsida > Fabales > Fabaceae > Lathyrus > Lathyrus tuberosus. Next base: position 296,880 of record JALAZF010000274.1, on the reverse strand, counting down.
CACTTCTGGAAAATCACACACCACTGGGAACGCATCGAGCTCAACTTTACTCTCCACCGACAATGATGCAAACAAACCAAACAATTGAGCTTCGTCCGCTAAAAGTTTCTTCAACTCTTTAGTGGATAAGAAACTCTCATCTTCATCATCTTCCAAAGAAGGAAACCTCACCAACTTGTGATAGCAATCTATATGAACTCGATTAAATTGCAACCAGTTCATACCCAAGATTACGTCCAATCCCTCCAACGGCAAACACACTAAATCCATAATGAAGTCTTTACCATACATGGTCAAAGGACAACTTACACACACCAAAGACGTAGTTACCGACCCTGAAGCAGGAGTCTCAATAACCATCTCACCACCCCAAGAAGTCATAAACAAATTCAAACGCTTAGCGCACTCATGAGAAATGAACGAATGAGTCGCTCCCGTATCAATAATAGCAACTAAAGGCGTACTATTAATAAAGCATGTACCTTTAATCAAACGGTCTTCACTAGTAGTGTCCATCCCCGCTAATGCAAACACCTTTCCGCCCGCTTGAGCTTGTTTCGGCTTAGTACACTTAGTACTAATGTGACCCACTTCTCCACAATTATAGCACTTCACTATATTCCTTCTATAATCAGTAGTAGCATGCCCAAGGCCTCCACAGTTAGAACATTTCACCATAGTCTTCCCACACTCAAATGATTTATGACCCATTCCACCACACTTGTAACACTTAACGGAACCGGAACCTCCTCCTCCAGATCTCCTCTCAAAGTTTCCCCTATGCTTGCCCTTATCAACGGGTGTCACATAAGGTCCACCTCTAGCTTGTTGCTTACCCTTCCTCTCATTCAAACTTTTGTAATGTGTAGAATGAGCCTTGCTATATTCCTCGAAGATTCTACAACATTCTGTCAAATCCGTAAACCTTCGTATCCTTTGATATCCCACAGCTTGCTTAATCTCGGGACGCAAACCATTCTCATACTTAATATACTTTGAGAACTCAGCAGTAATTGCAGCATAGTGAGGATGGAATTGAACCAACTCCACAAACTTAGCAGTATAGTCCACCACGGACATACCACCTTGTTTTAGTTCATGGAACTCCATCTCCTTCTTCCCTTTCACACTTTTAGGGTAATACTTCCTCAAGAACTCGGTACGAAATAAATCCCAAGTTATCTCTTCATCATCCACCTCAAGAACTTGACGCATACCGACCCACCAATCGTCGGCTTCTTCCTTCAACATGTGAGACCCAAGCCTCACCTTATTCTCCTCCGTACAGCCCATGACTCTGAAGATCCTTTTAATCTCTTTCAACCATAACTGATCACCATCGGGATCAAATCTTCCTTTGAAGGCCGGTGGTTGATTCTTCCTGAACTCGTCATTAGCATTCACGTTCGGCGCACCTTGCACCGCCCTAGCCATTGCTTCCAAAGCAGCAGCCATCGCATTGTCGTTCCTGCCAACCATATTCTGATTATTCCCAAAAATGACAACAAGTTTAAACAACAGTTCAACCATCACAACAACAAGACAGACACAACTGACTCAACACTGGCTCTGATACCACTTAATGTAACACCCCCTTTCTATACCCCCAAATAATCAAATAATCATTCAGGCACATATTAAAAACTTCGTCAGGGTATAATTATAAACATAGTATAAAAGAGGTGTGCCACATTATACATGTAATTAAAACATTCAACACCTGCTCAATAATTGATATACAACAGTGGGGTAACTTTGCAACAGAGGAACTTAGTTCTTACACCCACATCTCAATATTAAGAATAAAAGCGGAAAATCTAAACATTGAATAATATATAACATATATATACATCATCAAGTATTATCCACCGACATAATTCATGTTTACATAAACATTCATTAACAAGATACATGTACAATATATCACAAATGAATCATATACATCCTAGCTACCCGGTGCTACATATCAGAGCCGACCGACCAAAAGAATGAAGACACGCTTCACAAAAAGACCACCAGCATACCTACTCTGCAATGCCTCATAGAGCATCATAAAACTGCAGAAGGGTGAGAAATATTATCATAATAACAATGCATATAATTATATATCTTAGCATAAAAATACACATATTCCACATTCTCACCACAATTCATCACAATTCACCCATATACATTACAATGCATATATATATTTAAAGCCAAGCATATTCATCATGCATACTTTCACAATTCTTATCATCCCACATAAACATACATATTCATGTTTATTCATCAATGCACCATATAAAGATGATAAATGCAAATCATAGAGACCGACTCACGACTCTATGCAAATGCAATGCGGTACCGACTCAATCATCTCAAGTTCACTCAGGAACTTATTGGAACAATCGCTTGTTACCAATGTAACTCCCCGTCGGGCATACGGTGTTCACCCATTGCTCACACTCCACATGGGCACACAATGTTTATGGACCGCTCACACCCCACACGGGCACACGATCCGATCGCTCACACCCCACTCGGGCACACGATCGTCTATAATCATCGCTCACACCCCACACGGGCACACGACGTTATAGCGGATTCCCTCTGGAACCAAACTGTCACTCACACCCCACATGGGCACACGACGTTACAACGGATTCTCATTAGAATCACACAACACAAGAATGCACACCATTATGCTTCACATGCAAAATGACTCAAGACATTCTTGAAATGCATACATATTCATAATATATTCATGCATTCATCTCATACTATCACATACAATCTATATACATTCACATCAATGCACTATTGTATGATTCACATTCAAACACACATTCAAAACGGTAAAAGTCGCTAAATAACACTATTCCCGACTTTCCGACATAATTAAATCGGCTAACAATTCCCAAATCATCATAATAAGAAAATACAGCTCATTAGCTTCACAACGATACCAAGAATGTAAAAATCGGATAAACGGAACAAAAGTTACGAAAGAAAACGAAAAACGATATTTGAAAAATCACATTTTACACTTCTCCTGCTCATACGCGTATGGACCTATGTCATACGCGTATGGCCAAAATCCCTTACGTGTACACTACGCAAATCACCAGATGGCCGGGAAAAATGAAGTCCCATACGCGTATTGGCCCTGAAATGTGCCATCCATACGCGTATTGCCCAAGTCAATACGCTTATGGCCTGCCCCAATACGCGTATGGCCAGGCGAAATGCAGAATTTTCCTGCAGAATTCTGTTCTGCGTTTTCCACCTAAACCACACCCAAATTCATCATCTAAACTCAGAAAAATATCAATTTGATGTACAACAACATGTATCATTTGTGTAATAACAACAAGGGACACGAAAACATCATTTTCAACACGATTAAATCGATTTCTACCCTTTTCTACACAAATGGGTTTATACGAAAACTCATAAAAATCGATAACAACAACAACACAATCATACATAATGATATACATTGATAAGATAATAAGATTTCACACCCTTACCCGGATTAATCGATTCCTAGAAGTTGTTTTCTTGATTTCCAAGTTTTTCCCTCTTTTCCTTCTCTTTTCTCCTCTTCCTCTTTCTTTCTCTCCTTTTTCTCTCTATTTTCTTTTCTATCTCTTTCTCTCCTATTTCCTCTTCTTAACTCTTTTTCTTTTCTATTTCTTATTTTCTATACAACTTAAATTAATTCATTTTCTCACACAATTCTATTTCCACTAAATTTTCTAACTTAACATTAATTGAGAAATGTCTAAAATACCCTCCATTCTAATTTTTCCCGAAAACTCTCAAAAACGGTAAAATATCATAACATGTCAACATAGCATATTAACACACCAATTTCACAGATAAAATAATTTATCACTCAATTTAAATAAAAGACTCAACCAAATGGGAAAAATCGGAATCGGGGCGTTACAATTCACAAAAGGAGCCACTGACGAGTCAAAGACGGTTGAGTTAAGAAATAAGTTAATGTACTTCATGAGTATCCTTGGAAATGGAGTTTCTTGAGGCGTGATCAGAGCCTACCTAGTTCCTTCGATGGCTTTAACTTCGTCTTGCGCCATTAAGGCTTCAGAGGTGGTTATATGATGTTGTGGTTCAAAAGTGGCATTCAACCAAAGTTGCAATAGAAAAAATGGACCTGATACCAGGTAAGCCTTGTTGGTTTCAAAAAACCAATGTGCTCCTGATTGGAGACTTCAACATTTTTCTTGTTATGGTTATCGAGGATGAAATTTTTGTAGGTAAATCATTCGATGGTGAACTCATAGTTGGTTTCTTAGGTCATAGTGAATGTTGAGCCTAAGGGACTTAAACCTGTGATGGAGGCCACATCGAACAAAGTTGGTATCAACATGCCACGGGGAAACTAGAATGTGTTGGACAATCCTTCCCAAAAGAAGATCGAAACTAATAACATGGTCGGGTTATACTTAGGTCCAATCCTACAAATGTCAACCATGTTGTAAATACCTAGATTTCCCCATTGTGTCTTGTTTTGGGATTAGACCTTATTGAGACAAGTTATGTATTATTTGCTTGGAGTGGGTGATGCAAATCTGAAACACGTGCAGGTTTGTCCATGAAGGATAGGTCGAGAGCACGTTTTTCAAACGCAGAGGGTATAACGACGGAGTAACCTGGGAAGAAGCGTGTGACTTGCCTAGCATGCGACTTCTTGGTCGGATAATGCCCTTGGAAGGCTTAAAGTTTGTTAGACAAAGAGTAGGGGATGAGTACATGCTTTTCCCAAATAGTAATCTTTTCATTTGACAGTGGAGGTTCGGGGATGAAATCTCTCGCGTCCTCATCCTCGGTGGGTAGGATTGTGAAGGCCTGCAGGTTCTTTCCAGTGTCCGACTTGGAAGGCATTGTGTGAATGGTGGCCATTGATGAAAATGAAGTTTTGGAGATAAAGGTGAAATGGTTTGCTCTGATTAAGAAGCCATGGAGAGAATGGAAGTGTAGAAGAAGAACAGAAGAGCTAGAAATAGGTATTTATAAACTTTTCATTACATGTCTCAAATCAGACACATGGCGTTCGTGTGGGGGTGTCTAAAGCGTTTCGTGGGTTTACGAGGTGAGGCATTAATGTGAGTGGGGGTAGTTATTGCATATGTGCACACCCATGATGTAACGCCCCGGTTTCGTCTTATTTAATTAATCGAGTCGATTTAATTATTTATTATTATTATATTATTTTATTCTTGACTTTTATTTGAGAATATATTATTTTTCATCGTGATTATGATTTATCGTGTTTTGAGAGCGTTTGCGAGATATTTGAGTGTAGGGGTATTTTGGTCTTTTTGGGTGGTTAGATATTTTGATTTTTTATAAATAGAAAAAAAAAGTAGTAAGAAAGAGAGAAAAGAAAGAAAAAGAAGAGAAGAGAAAAAGAGAAAGAAGGAGAAGAAAGAAAGAGAGAAGAGGAGAAAGAGGAAAAATCGGGAAACCTCCGTTTAAAGCGCGATTAATCGGCTAAGGGTGCGAAATATTGTTATCCTAACTTTGGGTATGATTATGTATGTGTTTTGTGTGGATGTTTTGGTTGGTTTTCCATATTTTTCCGTTTAGGTCGAATTGTAAGAAATCGATAGAAATCGATGTTTTCACAGATGAATTTCGAAATAAATTGCGTAGATTAGTCGTATGAGGTTAGGCCGAGATTATAGAAACTCGTTTGGTTGAAATCGGTTGATATTGTGAGCTTTGACATTTTTGGGGTTTTGAGAATGTGAGATTTTGGTGAAAATCGAACGTCGTAGAATTATCGTTTTATGGTCCTAAAACGTTGATATATATTTGGTGAGGATTACCATGTATTTATTCAGAAGAAAGTAATTGAATCGGTCGGGTTTCCGGAGGGTTTTGTGTAGAGGCAGCAGCTGTTTTTTCTGGTTTTTAACAGGTACAATCGATTGCAGCAGGATGCAAATCGATTGCACATGAAAAAAAGGAGAAAAATGTGATTTCTGGGGCCGTGCAATCGATTGCACACAGGTGTAAATCGATTGCACTATGCTGTTCTTTTTCAAAAATTTGGTTTTTTAAAAGTTGCATAACTTTTTCGTCGTTTATCCGTTTTAGCTGTTCTTTATATCGATCTGAAGCTAAAAATATGTTCTATCATTTGGTGAAAAGAAATATTATTTTTAGCCGACTTTTGGCCGACTTTACCGATTAATCGTGAATAGTTGTTTTTGATGAAATAAATGTGTGGTTATGAATGTGTTGTGGATATGCTTGTGGAGTGAACCCTTGATTGGGGAATTCTTTGTGAATTGTGGCTCTTTGGTGAATATATGCATTGTTTGAGTTAAATGATAATGCATGTTGATTGTGAATATATAATGAGATGTTGTGATGATGGATTGTTGTGGTTGATGGTGAGTAATTATTGATGTGAATGTATGTGGATTGTATGTGATGAATGCATGACTATATTGTGAAATATGTGTGCATTGCATGAGTGTATGTGGTCATTTTGTATGAGAAACATCATGACATGCATTCATGTGTCGCGATTCGTGGAGAATCGGGTGTAATATCACGTCCCTGTTGGGTGTGATTGATTGATTACACAAATGATCATTTGAGGATCCTCTGAACATTGCGTAGTCAATGGGTGTAATCGTTGCGATGAGTTACACTTGATTCCGTGGGAATCTTCAGAATGATTGTGTGCCCGTGTGGGGTTTGAACAATCGGATTGTGTCTGCGTGAACAATCCAGAAACATCGGATGCCATGATGGTATGAGCGATGGGGAAATATCGTAGGCCCGGCAGGGAGGATATTTCCATTGAGTTCTTCAATTGAGCTCGGGGATGAGTCGGTACCGCATGCATCTGCATAGAGTCGAGAGTCGGTCTCTATGAGTTGCATTGATCATCTTTGTATTTGTGCATTGATGAATAAACATATATATGTATATGTTGATGTGGAATGAGTAGAATTGTGCAGGTGTGCATGGATGGATAAACATGAATATGTGTGTTTATGTTAAATGATAAGCATTATGAGAAATATGCTTGGTTTTATATATATATGCCTTGCGATGTATATAGAGTGAGATGTGATGATTGTGACATAGTAAACATTGATATATGTATGTTTATGGGAAATGATATAAACTGTATCTTATCATGATGCATTGTTGAATGAACAAGTATGTGTATGTTTATGTGGAATGATGATAATGGTGAATGTATGCATAATGAATATGCTTGATGATATATCTATATTGTGATATATGATGAGTTGTGGTGAGAATATGTGTTATATGTTTATGTTGTAGTACATAATTATATGCATTGTTATTATGATAATATTTCTCACCCTTCTGCTGTGTTATGATGCTCTATGAGGAATTGCAGATTAGGTATCTGGTGGTCTTTTGTGAAGCGTGGCTTCATTTCCTTTTTGGTCGTCTGGCTCTGATATGTAGCACCGGGTAGCTAGGATGTGTTTATGAACTTCTGTGATACTTTTGTACATGTATCTAGCTGGTGAATGTTTATGTAAACATGAATGAGATTGGTGACTACTATTGGAGTATGATATATATATATATATATGTATATATGTTTGTGAATCAATGTTTAGATGTTTCCGCTTTTATTCTAAATGTTGACATGTGGGTATAAGGACTGAGATCCTTTATTGTTGAAAGTTACCCCGCTGTTGCATATCTTTTTGAGCAGGTGTTGTATGTGTTTAATTTCATGCATAATGTGACATTCTCTTTTTATGCCGTAGTTACAATTATACTCTGATGAAATTTTCAATACGTGCCTAAATGATTTAATTAATTATTTGGGGGTATAGAAATGGGTGTTACACATGACTTCCTAGGAAGTGTGAGTGATGATGAGATTCTGAACAGATCTCATTGAAAATGACAATGCGCTGTAAAATAGGGAATGATACAGTGACTTCGACATAAGTGAGAGTGTCGTCAAAAAATACCATAAAAAAGGCCATGTCTCTCTTATCTGGTTCAAATCAAAACATGGCCTTTTGGGGGGCAATTTTTCACCTTGGATTTTTTGACCCAACTATAAATAGAAAAAACAGAACAATAAATGTGCCATAGGGAAAGTTAAGATGAGGTGGAGTCAAATGGGAATCAAACTGAATTGAGGTCAGAAACTATACTTGGTGATGTTGGTCGAAACAGTGGTGAGTCGTGGGGACACTTTGAGTATGAGGAACTTAGTGAAACTGATTTTTTCATGAAACTGATGATAATGAAGATGCAACAACAAAAAATAAACACCCTTACTCCTTGTGGGAGATATATTGTCTAAAAAGCAACTCTTGGAATACACTTGATGTAAATATGCCTACATATTATCAAGATGAGGTGGGAGCTCATGTGTATATGGATGAAGTGTGTCATTGGTTGGGTAAAATTAAAACACGTGAATGGAATTGTGAATTACACATGAGGATGAATTGGTCTCATTTAAACAAAGCGCATACTTTGGCTATGGTACATATGTTTTGTGTTGTTGTGAAAATAAATACAAGAAGTACGAAGCTATTGTGTAAACTTCATTCACCTTGTACTTCTTTTTCATAGCATCATAAATTAGATGAACTTCATAATTTATTCCAGTTCCATGATTAGATTCAAAAAAGGTGCGTTCTTGAACCATTTTATTATATCTTGTGTTGTTATATGCTAGTGTTGTATGTTGTTGTTTTTGATTAATGTTCTCAGAACTTCATAATTTATTGTTTTTGTTTTTTATTATATCTTGCGTTCTTAAACCTTTTATTTTGTTGTATGTTGTTGGGTTGTTGATAAATGTTGTTGTATGTTGTTGTCGTTTAATGTTTTCATAACAAGAACAAAACATTGCTACATCACAAGAAAGGGCCTTCTTGTGACTTAGCAATGTTTTGTTTTTCAAATTCTTATGCAGGTTGCACAGTAGATGAAGTTGAGTTTTTAATATGCTATGTAGATTGTTTGTTTCACAAACCCTTCACTGAAAATACATTTCATTTAAATTAACATAGAAACTTATAATCTGAAAATTAAATTGTATTTGAAAACCAAATTATATCAATCAATGTTTTCCAAATTGCATGCGTCTTATCATTCATCTCACGCTATATAACATATATAATGTGGTTCAATGACTTGATTCCTTCATTACATCTATATCTCCTCATATAGTTTACTTTGAATAACAACAATTTATTGGGTAAGTCTACCTCATCATTGTCATCATAACAATCACGATGATGAGGTAAATTTAGAAAATAAATTGATGTTATTCAAATTAAACTAGAATATAAGGAATCGATGCCAAAAACGACATAGACCATTGAACCACATTCCATATGATAAAGAGCGGGAATTGAATGATGAGATGCATGCAATTGGAAAATAATGGTTTGATTAAGTTGGTTTTCAAGAATAGTTTAATTTTCACATTATATACTTCTTCATCAATTTGAACTTTTGTATTTCTTTAGTGTGGTGTATGGAAAAACCAGAAATTTACATATTATATAATAAACTCTGGGTACTTTCAACAACAATTATATATCTTATCCGTGATGAAATTTTATTTACGTTCCAAATAAATTGTTGCTGATGGGTTTCGAACCGAGTACCTAAATCTATATATCACAACGGTTGATATAAGTAACTGTTGTGATAGGTAGCGCGCATCATGCCTTATTATCACGGTCTAGCGACCGTGGTGGAAAGCACTAGACATACAATCACCCCTTACCTCACAATGGTTGGTCAGACGCTACGGTATCCCTTTTCCAACCATTGTGGTATGGATATTCGGTAGTAGTGGATGATTATGAGTCAATGAATTTGCAGTGAGATTGGGAGAGTTGAGCTAAGACAAGAGAGAATCGCTTGAGAGAAAGTGAGAATTCTGAGAGATTTGTGATGAGGAATGTGTGATTGAATTATATAGTGTTTGAATCATAAAAGAATGGGGCAGGCTCGGGAAATTCCGTTAGGTCAGTTAGGGCACTATTAAACTCTAGTTATGTTAGAGAAAAAGTTGGTTAGATGATTGACTCTGTTAGAAAAATTAGTTAATTTAGTTATGAGGGTAATTTGTTGGAACCTTTAAATATCATTAAGTTAGTGATGAAATTCAAATAAATCAAATTGTTAATTAGATGTTAGTTGAATTATTCAATTAATTTTGAAAGATTGAAGTTAGAGGAATTGTTACTTATCTGTTACAATAGTTAGGTGGAAAGAAGTTAGTTGCTTATAGAGTTAGAAGCCTATCATTCTGTTATGATATTAGTGAGTTAGCAGTTAGAATGTTAGAGTTAGAAATTATTTGGATGAAGTTAGTAATGAATTCTGTTAGAACGTTATGTCAGTTAAGATTAGTTAGAAGATTAGTGAGGGATTGAGGTTAGTTGTAATGGTATGTTTCTTGTACTATTAATTTGAACTATTATACAAATCTCGGTTGCTTGAATGATTCTCGGTTTGATGACGATTTTGAGGGAGAGGTAGCAGATTCTTTGAAGCAACTGTGGAAGACAGTTTTACCGCCGAAAATTCAGATCTTTGGATGAAGGTTGAGTCTGAATAGGCTGCCCACGAGAGCTAACCTAAGAGCGAGACATATCATTGATAATGCTCATGAAGAGGTTTGTATGTTTTGTTTTCATCACATCGAGGATTCTACTCATCTATTCATTTCTTGCGGTAAATTTTCGTCGGTGTGGAATATGATTTGCGAGTGGGTTGAAGTTGATAAAATAGTCGAATTTACGGTGGGTCGGCATTTGAAGTCGTGGAATTTGAAACTTCGTGGTAGATGCAAAGAGGGAAAGGTTAGTTCTTTATGGTTTATAACATGTTGGAATATTTGGAAATGCCGGAACAATATCCTCTACAATGATGCTATCTTTAACGTGAATGACATTGTCAACGATATTAAAGCCTCGTCGTGGAATTGGTTAGTTCTTGGTAGTAATAGTAGTAAGAACTGTAGGTTATACGAATGGTATAAAAAGCCACTCGATTTTCTGTAATTCTCTGTTTCGTTGTTGGTTATAGTTTGTTGGTTCGTGATTTCCTTAATCTCTTATTAATAAATTTTCTGCTTATCAAAAAAAAAATTTGTACTATTATAATCTGTTAGTAATACTTGTTATTTGAATATTTAAACTCATAAACCCTGAATTATGTATGTGTAAAATTGGTACGATACTTTCATATTATTTCTGTTTTGTATATCTTACAGGAGAGGAATAGGTTATATATATATATATATATATATATATATATATATATATATGGAAAACCCTATTTTAAATTATTACCAAATCATGATAATTAACAATTAATAATTATATTCCTATTATAGTTCATGAAATCTTGTTGACAGCTAACGCCAATACTCCCCCTTAAGTTGGTGCATAGAGATCTCGAATGCCCAACTTGTCAAGTGCGTTGTAGAAGTCTCTGCTACATACAGCTTTTGTGAGTATATCTGCTAATTGATCTTCAGATTTAACAAACGTAAATTGAATTATCTTGGTCTCCAAATTTTTCTTAATAAAGTGTCGATCTACTTCCATGTGTTTTGTCTGATCATGTTGGACCGGATTATGAGTATTTTCAATTGCAAACTTGTTGTCACACAATAGATTCATTGAACTATTCAAAGAAAAGCTAATTTCAATTAATAGTCTTCGAATCCTGAGAAGCTCACAAAGACCTTTAGCCATCCCTCGAAACTCTGCTTCAGCAGTTGATAATGCTACAACCTTTTGTTTCTTATTTTTCCATGTAAATAAATTTCCTCCAACAAAGGTAAAATAGCCTTAGAGTTGCCAGTTGTTTTTGAAGTTTTGTTATTTCCTCAGAGTCATCTCCTGTAATAATCATATCATCTACATACACAATCAAAGTTGTGACCTTACCTTGATGATGTTTCAAGAACAAAGTATCATTTGCGTCGCTTTGTTGGAAGCCATAGTTTTTCATTGCCAAGTTCAATCTTCCAAACCACGCTCTAGGAGATTGCTTCAAGCCATACAAACTGCGTTGCAATTTACACACCACCTTTGTCTCATAATTTGTCATGTATCCCGGAGCAATATCCATATATATTTCTTCTTTCAAGTGCCCATGAAGAAATGCATTTTTTACGTCTAACGGATGCAACGGCCAATCAAGATTTATTGCAAGAGATAAAAGAACTCTGATAGTGCTCAACTTGGCAACAGGTGAAAAAGTTTCTTGATAGTCTACGCCATATGTTTGTGTAAAGCCTTTAGCTACTAGTCATGCTTTGTACCTTTCATTAGACCCATCAGCTTTGTACTTGATAGAGAAAACCCACTTACACCCTACTGGTTTCTTTCCTTTTGGTAAAAGAACAAAAGTCCATGTTTCATTCTTGTTTAGTGGCTCCATTTCTTCATTCATAGCTTGAACCCATCTAGGGTCTTCAATGGCCTCTTCAACCTTGCTAGGTACACTGTGTGAAGATAGCTCATTTGTAAACTTCTTAAGGAGTTCAGACAAGTCCTTCATAGAGACGTAATTAGCAATTGGATACCTCGATCTATGATCCCCTTCATTAGGGGAATATCGCTTCGGTGGTTTTCCCTGATTATGCCTCTGAGGTAATTTATAGCTAACAGGGATATCAACATTATTCTTATTAGGAGATATAGGAGTTATTACCTCAATGATATTCTCAGGAGATAGATCGTTAGGTACTGGAGAGATGGGGAATTATGATACTTCAACTTCAAGAGGGTATACTGTAACGCCCCGGTTTTGTTAGATTTATTTAATAGAGTAGATTTAATTGGTTTTGGTTTTATATTATTTTATTATTGACTTTTATTTGACAAAATGTTATTTTTCATCATTGTTTATGTTTTATCGCATTTTGAGAGCGTTTGCGAGATATTTGAGTTTGAGGGGTAAAATAGTCTTTTAGGGGTTTAGATATTTTATATAAATAGGAAGTGGAAAGAAAAAGAGAGAAAAGAAAGAAAAAGGAAAGAAAGAGAAGGGAAGGAAAGGAAGAGGAGAGAAAAGAGGAGAAAAGAGGAAATCAAAGATTCTCCGTTTCGAGCGCGAATAATCGGGTAAGGGTGAGAAGTTTCAATTATATCTTGCTTGTGTATGTATATGTGTTGTTTGTTGTAAATATTTTGATTGTTTCGTGACTTTTCGTATCGATTGGAATTAGGAGCGATTGATAGAAATCGATGTTTTCGCGGATGAAATTCGATATAAACCGCGTAGAATACTCGTTGATTATGTCTAAACATGTTTTGGTTGTTCTGGTATGAATTAGAAGGGTTTGGGTGATAAAAATGATGTATTTTGGTCCCATATGACCTAGGTTGACGCTGCTGCGATTTCTGGGTTTCGCAGGTTCGCCTAGCGAACCCCAGCGAAGGAACTGGCGAATGTTCGCTAGAAGGTTCGCCTAGCGAACCTTATGTCTGTTTTCCACTGCCTTGGTTCGCTAGGGTTCGCCTAGCGAATACTGGAGCGAACATGATATTTTCCAATTTTGTTTTCGTCGTAATTTTCAAACCGTAAGTCCGTTTTGGTCGCCGTTCGAAGCGTTGGAAAGCCAATGAAAATCTATTTCTTTTTAAAATGATTTGGAGGGCAGTAGATGAATTATTTAAGTCGTGATTTTGAAAAAAGTGTTGGTTTGTCGGATTTTCACCGTCGTATTGGTGTGCGAATGATGTGTTATCATGCTATAGGCTTTTAATATGTATCATATGGCTTGTGTGCTGGTATATTATGTGAATATATGTGATAAGTGTTGGTGATGATGGTTTGTGGTGTTATGGAGGAATAAATGTGTGTTTTGGGTTTTGATTTCAATGTGCGATAATGATGTGTTGTGAGTAGCATTTGATATGTAAATCCCTTGTGTGAGGAACTATGATGTTGTTGTGATTTGTGGTATGTGATATGATTGTGGTATTTTATGGCTTGTGATGAAGTGCATTGTTTATGTGAAATTTCAATGTATGTTGTGTGGTGGCATTTAGGGTTTGAAATGCATTGTTTGAATTGCTTTGCAATGCATGAATGTGATGATGTGGAAGCATGTGATAAGTTGTTGTAACTGTTGTGGTTGTGATTTGTGGCCGAAAGGCAAGAAAATGCCAAGTGTTGTATTTGATGATTTATGCATGATTATGAATGTGTGCATGGATGCAATGTGAGTGTCATGAGTCATTGTATGTCAAGCATCATAATGTGCATTGTGAAAACGTCCTGAGTGACGGTTTGATTCCTGAGGGAATATGCTATACCATCGTGTGCCTCGAAAATATGAGGCGACGCCTGAGGACTTAAAGCGATGGGTATAGACGATTGTGGGCTCCTTTGGAGACTTAAAGCAATCCTTAACGTCGTGGGCCTCGAAAATATGAGGCGATGCCTGAGGACTTAAAGCGACGGTGTGAACATCGTAGGCCCGACGGGGAGTTACTTGAGATTCTCAGTAACGAGCGATGGTTCCAATAGTTCCTGAGTGGACTAATGACGTGACAAATGACGTGACAATGGAAGTCGGTACCGCATGGCATGTGCATAGAGTCGTTGTGTCGATCTATGTGCATTTGCATAAATCATGAATTAATTGTGCATGGAAATGTGATTGTGATTGATGAGATGAAATATGTGCAATTGAATTGAATGGTATATGTTTGATTGGAATATGTGATTATGTGTGAGAATTGTGAATGGATGCATTATGTGTGAAAAATCATGATTTGATTGATTATGTGTGGAAATTGTGCATTGATTTGTTATGTGTTGAGATTGTAATAGCATTGGTAATTTGATGTGCATATGTGATAAATGTTATGACTTGGTATGCCTTATGTGCAAATGTGTAATTATGTTGGTATAATTGTTATATGCTATGTGGTTGGATTGTTAGAAATATATTATACATCTATGGCTTGCTATATGTATTGGTATGTGACGTGTGGGGTGAGAATAACTGTGTATGTGATTTTATGTGTTTTTGCATATTATTATGCAATCTTGGTTTAGTTGTTATTTCTCACCCTTCTGCTGGAATATGCTTTTTGTGGCATAGTGCAGATTGTCAGCTTTAGAGGCGTGGAGGCAAGTGGAAGAGTTAGATCTTCGTTTGCTTAGGTCTTGGTGTCTGCTCTGATACGTAGCACGGGAGTCGGGGAACGCTTTAAGTTAATTGTATATAATTGTTGAATATGTTGTGTATGACCTTTGTATGTATATTTTGATGTTCTAAAACGATTCATTTTGTAAAACAAGTCGGTTATGGATCTTTCCGCTTTATTCCATAATTGACATTCATTTTATATGGAAAAAGGTTCCCTATGGGGTTATCCTATTTTGTGCTATGTATCAAAATAATTGAGCAGGGTTTGTATTTTCTTTCTTTAAGTGTGACGTCCCTGTTTCCTGTTGGAAAAATAAATTTTTAGTTACTCTGATTTATATTTGTATTATTTATTCGCGAGGGGAATTGGGGTGTTACATTAGTGGTATCAGAGCAGGTCGGTCCGTCCGGCCAAGTTGTTGAGTCAGTTGGTGTGACAGTTGAATACTGTCATTGTTGTTTGTCCCTTAGTACGTGATATGTGTGGGAGGCACTGTCAGTACTTTCTGGTTTTCTAATCCTTTGTTTTCAGGAGTTAGAATGAGATAAGTGGGGGAGAAGCTGGTACTTCTTCATGTTGCTTCAGGTGTGGAACGCTGGCTCAGTGTGTTGTGAATTGCAAGATTGTAAGTGTTGTTTGGACAGTGTTGTTCCCGGTTCCGGAGGGAATGCGGAGGTAAGGTTTATGTCAACTAAGGATTGGTACCTTAGGTAGTTTTGTGCGTGAGATGTAAGTAACGCTATTATAGTTTGGTAAAGATGGTTTATGCCCCATCATGATTGTCGGCTGTCTATTGACAAATTGAGGAACTGATCACCCTTAATCTCTTGTTGATAGCAGACGGGAATTATGTTGGATGGAATAGGCGTGTCTTTCCAGCTTGGATAGTGTGTGCCATGAATTGTGTAGAATTGAGAAAATGATTACGGATTGTTTCGATGAGTTGAGGAAGATTCTTATAGCTGAAGGTGAGACGGATTGGAGGTTTTGGTATGTTGGTCTAGTGGGAAGTCATTGAGGGAGAACGATTGGGTATTGTCGAAGGTGGTTCTCAGAGAGAAGAGTGTGAACTCGAATTTGACGAAGGTGAAGATTTGAGGTTTGGATCTGCTAAGTAAGTAGAAAACTCTTAGTAGATGGGACTAAGATGTTTGTTTGGTCTGTGATGATAGTGTTTTGGAAATTGGCAGGAAGTCACAGTGTTGGGCCGTCAGTTGTGTATGGTTTTCAGATGTGTTATGGATGGAACATTAAGGTGTTGTCTTAGGGAGCTCCGGTTTGGTTAGTAACAAAAAGGAAGGATGGTTGAATGGAATAACAAGTATGATGTATATGATGGTATTGGTTTTGAGACTATGGAAAGCGAAACTTAGAGTTCTGGTGAGGTTTGGAGTCTTTGGAGTTTTAGAGCATTAATGGAAATTTTGAGAAAACCCTAGGTGTGGATGTAATGTTTGAGAGTTCCTTTGAGTTGGTTGTTGCTACACGTGGGGATTTATGGAATTTTGACTGCAAAGAGAAGAAATTGTGTATGGATTGCTAACAGTTGAATAAGGTAACGATTGAGAACAAGTGTCCACTTTCAGGAATAGATAACTGAATGGTTTGGCTGAGTTTGAGTGAACTTGCAATTGTTTGGAATGTTTGATAAGAGTGGTGGATTATGTGAGTTGAGGCTGTGATCGACTTAATGCGACTGGTTATGTTTGTTATCATCGGGATAGGCTGTTATTTACTCAGTTAAGCTTGTATGTGAGTAACCAGTTACCTAGGGAAAAGAATTTTGCAAGAACTTTAAGAATTTATATCTTTTGGAATTTGTTTGGGTATTACAACGTGCAGTGATGTTATTTGGTGTTAGTAAGGAATTTGTAATGTTTGTGGAGTAGAGGAATCGTATCTTCCATATTTATTTGGATAAGTTAGTAATGGCTTTGATTGAGGATATTCGGATCTATTGTAAACCCTGAGGAAGAACAGGTAGAGTGTTTGAGATTTGAATCACAAGTGTTGAAAAGAGACGAAGTTGTATGCGGAGTTATTCGAGTGAGAATTTGGGTTTAAAAAAAAAAAAAAAAAAAAAACAAAAAAAGAGGGGGTTAGTTTTCTTGAATATGTTATTTCAGATGAGAGTATGGTTATGGATCCACCGGAATTAGATGCAGTTCTACCTTGAGAGGCTCCTAAGTCGGTTAAGGAGATTAGAAACTTTTGGGCTCAGTTGGTTGTTAAGGAAGGTTATGGAAGACTTTGCTAAGTTCGTACTTCTGTTGTCTCAGTTGGCTTGCAAAGGGTGAGTTGTTGTCTGGATGTTCGTTGTGAGTAAGTTTTGGTGAGCTGAAGTAGAAGTTGGCTACGGCTTCAGTTTTGATTCTGGATGATCCTAATAAACCGTTTGTGAGATGTGTCTTTGAGGAGTTTAGACAGTGTGTTAATGCAAGAGGGTAAAGTCGTGGCTTATGCTTTACGACAATTGAGGATTCATAAAAGGATCGATACTATTCAGGATTTGGAATTGGACGCGATTGTATTGTGTTGGAGAATATGGAGGTATTATTTTAAGGGTTTTAGGTTCAAGGTGTTTGGATGGAGGAATGGACGGTTTTGGATGAGTAACAAGACTGTTGTAATTCTGAGTTTTCGCAGGTTCGCCTAGCAAACCATTCAGCGAAGGGTAGCGAAGGTTCGCAACGGGTATTCGCTTAGCGAAGGCGTGAGCGAAGGTTCGCTAGAGTGTTCGCCTAGCGAACTTTGGGTGTTTTTGGTTCTGACTTGGTTCGCCAAGTGCTCGCCTAGCGAACTTTGTGTCTGTTTTTAGCTAACAGTTGGTTCACTGGAACATTCGCCTAGCGAAGGAGCTAGCGAATGCTCGGGAGGGATGTTCGCCTAGCGAAGGTGCTAGCGAATGCTCGCGAGAAGGTTCGCCCAGCGAACAGTGCCGTTTGTGTAATTTTGTTTTCTGTATAACTTTTGATTTGTAACTCGGAGTCAGGCACGGTCGGATGATTGGAATTCCTGATTAGTTATGACTTTGGCTCGAATTATCCTATTGGTAAAGTTTATGTCGTGCGTGATGAGTTGAGTCGAAAGTTTTACTTATGTTTGCTTTGATGGTTAAAGAGTGGGAACTTTTGGGAGGATTTAGAGATTTGGGTTGGTGTGTGAATTGACGTCTGATAGTGTGCGGTTGGGTATATTAACAGTGAACAGTGATTTTTGGTGAAAATGAGAAAGAGTTAGACTTTGGACGTGAGATTGGTAGTTTTGATGGTTACGAGTAATCAGAGTGCGCGGCGGAAGCGTGATATGGCACATTTTACATATGCGTATGGGACTGGTAAGAGTTCATAAGTTGAATATTGGAAATATGTAGGAATGAGGAGACCATTGGACGATTCAAAATGAAAGTGATAAGTGGAAGGTTTCAATATTAATCGGGTACTAATATGTAGTTGGGTGTTTTGGTTATATGTTCGATTGGTGAATTATAGCATTGTTGTAGTATGGTTGTGTGACAAGGATGTTGGTGTTCTGGTTTTGTTGATGTTGTGGAGACCTTGTGGTGTCGTGGAACTTTATGTTCTTGTTTGTGTTGTTGCCTCGTTTCCATGGTGATGGTTCGAGTGTGTGTAGCTAATTCCTGTGAGGGGAATTAGGGGAGTGTTACCTAGGGTAGGGTAACGATCTTGTTGTGTTTCGGTTCTAGAGTGAACCGGTGTGTTGGTATCTTGGTTTTTTTTTTTGAGTCGTGAGTTAGTCGTTAAGTGCATTGTATGGGCTTTGCATCTTGTCGTCGTTGTCGTGTCGTTGTTGTATCTGCTATTGGCAAGGTGGTTTGCCAGTTGTGTTATTCGTGGTGTGCCTTTGTTGGCATGTTGGGTTGTTAGTCGGATGCGGGAGTCGCATCCGGAGTTGTTCGTCTCGATATATTTTCGAGGACGAAAATGTCTAAGTGGGGGAGAATTGTAACGCCCCGGTTTTGTTAGATTTATTTAATAGAGTAGATTTAATTGGTTTTGGTTTTATATTATTTTATTATTGACTTTTATTTGACAAAATGTTATTTTTCATCATTGTTTATGTTTTATCGCATTTTGAGGGCGTTTGCGAGATATTTGAGTTTGAGGGGTAAAATAGTCTTTTAGGGGTTTAGATATTTTATATAAATAGGAAGTGGAAAGAAAAAGAGAGAAAAGAAAGAAAAAGGAAAGAAAGAGAAGGGAAGGAAAGGAAGAGGAGAGAAAAGAGGAGAAAAGAGGAAATCAAAGATTCTCCGTTTCGAGCGCGAATAATCGGGTAAGGGTGAGAAGTTTCAATTATATCTTGCTTGTGTATGTATATGTGTTGTTTGTTGTAAATATTTTGATTGTTTCGTGACTTTTCGTATCGATTGGAATTAGGAGCGATTGATAGAAATCGATGTTTTCGCGGATGAAATTCGATATAAACCGCGTAGAATACTCGTTGATTATGTCTAAACATGTTTTGGTTGTTCTGGTATGAATTAGAAGGGTTTGGGTGATAAAAATGATGTATTTTGGTCCCATATGACCTAGGTTGACGCTGCTGCGATTTCTGGGTTTCGCAGGTTCGCCTAGCGAACCCCAGCGAAGGAATTGGCGAATGTTCGCTAGAAGGTTCGCCTAGCGAACCTTATGTCTGTTTTCCACTGCCTTGGTTCGCTAGGGTTCGCCTAGCGAATACTGGAGCGAACATGATATTTTCCAATTTTGTTTTCGTCGTAATTTTCAAACCGTAAGTCCGTTTTGGTCGCCGTTCGAAGCGTTGGAAAGCCAATGAAAATCTATTTCTTTTTAAAATGATTTGGAGGGCAGTAGATGAATTATTTAAGTCGTGATTTTGAAAAAAGTGTTGGTTTGTCGGATTTTCACCGTCGTATTGGTGTGCGAATGATGTGTTATCATGCTATAGGCTTTTAATATGTATCATATGGCTTGTGTGCTGGTATATTATGTGAATATATGTGATAAGTGTTGGTGATGATGGTTTGTGGTGTTATGGAGGAATAAATGTGTGTTTTGGGTTTTGATTTCAATGTGCGATAATGATGTGTTGTGAGTAGCATTTGATATGTAAATCCCTTGTGTGAGGAACTATGATGTTGTTGTGATTTGTGGTATGTGATATGATTGTGGTATTTTATGGCTTGTGATGAAGTGCATTGTTTATGTGAAATTTCAATGTATGTTGTGTGGTGGCATTTAGGGTTTGAAATGCATTGTTTGAATTGCTTTGCAATGCATGAATGTGATGATGTGCAAGCATGTGATAAGTTGTTGTAACTGTTGTGGTTGTGATTTGTGGCCGAAAGGCAAGAAAATGCCAAGTGTTGTATTTGATGATTTATGCATGATTATGAATGTGTGCATGGATGCAATGTGAGTGTCATGAGTCATTGTATGCCAAGCATCATAATGTGCATTGTGAAAACGTCCTGAGTGACGGTTTGATTCCTGAGGGAATATGCTATACCATCGTGTGCCTCGAAAATATGAGGCGATGCCTGAGGACTTAAAGCGATGGGTATAGACGATTGTGGGCTCCTTTGGAGACTTAAAGCAATCCTTAACGTCGTGGGCCTCGAAAATATGAGGCGTTGCCTGAGGACTTAAAGCGACGGGTGAACATCGTAGGCCCGACGGGGAGTTACTTGAGATTCTCAGTAACGAGCGATGGTTCCAATAGTTCCTGAGTGGACTAATGACGTGACAAATGACGTGACAATGGAAGTCGGTACCGCATGGCATGTGCATAGAGTCGTTGTGTCGATCTATGTGCATTTGCATAAATCATGAATTAATTGTGCATGGAAATGTGATTGTGATTGATGAGATGAAATATGTGCAATTGAATTGAATGGTATATGTTTGATTGGAATATGTGATTATGTGTGAGAATTGTGAATGGATGCATTATGTGTGAAAAATCATGATTTGATTGATTATGTGTGGAAATTGTGCATTGATTTGTTATGTGTTGAGATTGTAATAGCATTGGTAATTTGATGTGCATATGTGATAAATGCTATGACTTGGTATGCCTTATGTGAAAATGTGTAATTATGTTGGTATAATTGTTATATGCTATGTGGTTGGATTGTTAGAAATATATTATACATCTATGGCTTGCTATATGTATTGGTATGTGACGTGTGGGGTGAGAATAACTGTGTATGTGATTTTATGTGTTTTTGCATATTATTATGCAATCTTGGTTTAGTTGTTATTTCTCACCCTTCTGCTGGAATATGCTTTTTGTGGCATAGTGCAGATTGTCAGCTTTAGAGGCGTGGAGGCAAGTGGAAGAGTTAGATCTTCGTTTGCTTAGGTCTTGGTGTCTGCTCTGATACGTAGCACGGGAGTCGGGGAACGCTTTAAGTTAATTGTATATAATTGTTGAATATGTTGTGTATGACCTTTGTATGTATATTTTGATGTTCTAAAACGATTCATTTTGTAAAACAAGTCGGTTATGGATCTTTCCGCTTTATTCCATAATTGACATTCATTTTATATGGAAAAAGGTTCCCTATGGGGTTATCCTATTTTGTGCTATGTATCAAAATAATTGAGCAGGGTTTGTATTTTCTTTCTTTAAGTGTGACGTCCCTGTTTCCTGTTGGAAAAATAAATTTTTAGTTACTCTGATTTATATTTGTATTATTTATTCGCGAGGGGAATTGGGGTGTTACATATACTCCTACTTCAATCCTCATATGATCTGTTTGAGTTTGACAAGAATCATACAAAACTTTAATTGATGGTATGTCAATATCCTTGAACCAGTCAAATGTTGACCAATTCGACTCTTTTTCGTGTGTCTCCCCCTGAAGAGAAGAATTGGACGATGCAGGGGAGTAAAAATGGTCGAATTCCAAGAATGTAACATCCTTCGTTACATACATGCGTCGAGTAATAGGGTCATAGCAACGATACCTTTTCTGGTGTACACCATATCCCAAAAAAAGGCAGAGAATGGCACAAGGATCAAGCTTTGTACGCTTTTTATGAAGGTGAACAAACGCAACACAACCAAAGACTCGAGGTGGCATCATTTGTATTGAAGTCAGCGATACAAATGTAGACAAGGTCTACAGTGGAGTTTTAAATTAAAGAACCTTCGATGGCATCCGATTAATGAGATATATTGTTGTAGTAATAGCATCAGTCCAATGGTGGTGAGGCACGTGTGCTCCATGTAAAAGAGCACAAGCAGTTTCAAGGATGTGGCGATTTTTCTGTTCTGCAATACCATTTTGTGTGGAGTTTGTAGACATGTGGTTTCGTGACAAAGTCCGTGTTTTTTGAAATACTCATGGAGTTGGTGATTTACAAACTCCCCACCATTATTAGAGCGAAGGATCCTAGTCTTCTTTGAATATTGAGTTTGAATCATTTTATGGAATTGTTGAAATATGTGCAACACTTCATTTTTTATTTCAACAAATAAATCCAAGTCATTCGAGTGCAATCATAAAAAAATATCACAAACCACCGATAACCAAAGATAGAAGATTTTGGAGATGGACCCCAAACATCAGAATGGATTAAAGCAAAAGGAACATTACTTTTATTCATACTTAATGGAAAAGTGACTCGATGACTCTTGGCTAAAATACAAACTTCGCATTTGAAGTTCAACAAAGATGTATCTGAAAATAAATTTGGGAACACATGCTTTAGGTACTCAAGATCAATGAAACGAGGACCCCCAACAATTGCTCTTTTCCAAGTTATCCATCATTTGTTCTTCACCGACAACGATGACGATGAATCAGATTCAACATTTTACTTTAATATTTTATGTAAAAAATATAATATTTTGTGTAAACAAATTAATTTATTAATATTCTTTGTAAACAATGTAATGAGTATTTAAAAAAAATATCTTTCCCTTCGATTTTGTTCAAAAACCGAGAGGTATATGGCGATAGTTTCGAAATAAAAAACTATTGTTAAGGATCGAACCAATGACAATTTTAACTATCCCTTCAGTTATTTTAAAATTGTGGGGTGAAGTGGCAGCTTTTCATGGCGCCCTAAATTACCTCGCCTCTATGACCGAGGTCAAATCACACTAGTGCAAAAAGAAGAACATCGTTTTTAAATTTACACCCATTATACTAAAAACGGGTATAAATAAGAAACACAGTGAGAATTTTGTAAATAAAGTGTCATTTTAAGTATTAACACCTGACAATAGACACCATATTTTTTAAAAACGAGTGTAAATTCAAAATATTATTATAATCAAATTTCTATTATTTCCGTTAAACTTAAGACGGATTTAAATTTAGATGGACAGAAAGAATTGTTTAATTTTATAAGCCAAAATATTATTCCTAGTTACTAATTAAGTGAATAACGGGTGTAAATTTTCTTAAGCGAATATTGTGTAAAAGAATTAATCTAAACACATTATCAACGATTTTAGAAGGTACGGTGGGAATGGTAAATTTCTTGTTTGAGAAAGAGAAATCTGTTTTAATGGTTCTTACTAAGGATGGAAGTAGTGGACAGCAAGTTCTGAGTATTCCAATAGTGTGTGAGTTTCCTGAAGTGTTTCCTGAGGATGTTTCTTCTCTTCCTCCGGAGAGAGAACTTGAGTTCTCTATTGACCTGGTACCGGGAACGACTCCTATATCCGTTTCTCCTTATCGAATGGCACCGCTTGAACTAAGAGAGTTAAAGGACCAATTGGAAGACTTGATGTCTAAGCATTTTGTTAGACCTAGTGTTTCACTTTGGGGAGCTCCAGTGTTATTGGTAAAGAAGAAAGATGGGGGAATGCGTTTGTGCATTGATTACCGTAAGTTGAATAAAGTCACCATTAAAAACAAGTACCCCTTACCCAGGATAGACGACTTATTAGATCAATTGAAGGGATCCTGTGTGTTCTCGAAGATTGTTTTGCGGTCGGGTTATCATCAGATCCGAGTGAAGAGTTCCGATGTGCCAAAAACTGCCTTTAGAACCCGTTACGGTCATTACGAATTCTTAGTGATGCCTTTCGGTGTGACTAATGCTCCAGCTGTTTTTATGGATTACATAAACCGAATATTTCAGGCTTACTTGGACCAATTTGTGGTAATCTTTATTGACGACATTCTTATTTATTCTCGTACTCCACAAGAGCATGGAGAACATCTGAGGATTGTCTTATCGGTCTTGCAAGAGAAGCAATTGTTTACTAAGTTGAGCAAGTGTGAGTTTTGGATGTCGGAAGTTAATTTTCTTGGACATGTTATATCTCAAGGTGGTGTGGCAGTGGATCCATCGAAAGTAGAAGCAGTGATTAATTGGGAGAGACCGAGAAATGTTTCAGAAGTCAGAAGTTTCTTGGGATTGGCTGGTTACTATAGAAGGTTTATTAAGGGCTTTTCTCAATTGGCCTTACCAATGACGAAACTTACTCGGAAGGATGTTGCTTTTGAGTGGGATTCGGGTTGTGAACAAAGTTTTATGAAATTGAAGGAAAGTTTGACGAGTTCTCCAGTATTAATTATTCCTGATCCTAATAACTCCTATGAAGTGTTCTGTGATGCTTCTAAGAGGGGATTAGGAGGTGTTCTGATGCAGGGCGGTCAAGTAGTAGCTTATGCTTCCCGACAGTTGAAAGTTCATGAGAAGAATTATCCAACTCATGACTTGGAACTGGCTGCCGTGGTGTTTGCACTGAAGGTGTGGCGTCATTACTTGTATGGTGTACGCTTTGAAATGTTCAGTGACCACAAAAGTTTAAAGTATTTATTTGACCAAAAGGAGTTGAATATGCGACAAAGAAGATGGATGGAGTACTTAAAGGATTATGACTTAGAACTGAAGTATCATCCAGGAAAGGCGAATAAAGTAGCGGATGCCTTGAGTCGAAAAATGGTTCATAGTGCGGAATTGATGATTTTGGAATATTCGTTGTTAGAAAAGTTTAGAGATCTTAATCTCCAATTTGTGTGGACTCCGAATGGTGTAATTATGGGAAATTTGAATGTCAATTCTACTTTAAGAGTTGAGATTCAACAAGAACAAACGTTAGAGGAGGAGTTACAAGAGTTGTTACTTCAACCGGGCTTTACGCGAGCAACAGATGGTATTGTTTTGTTTAATCAACGGATTTGTGTTCCGAAGGATGAGACATTCTAAAGGAAGATTTTAGATGAAGCCCATAAAGGTACTTTTACGATACATCCGGGTTCTTCGAAGATGTATCAGGATTTAAAGAAGGATTATTGGTGGTCTGGGATGGAAAAGGATATAGCGGAATATGTGTCAGAATGTGCAGTATGTCAACAGGTGAAGATTGAACACCAAAGACCGGGCGGTTTGTTACAACCTTTGGATATTCCAGTTTGGAAGTGGGATAGTATTTCTATGGACTTTGCAGTGGGTTTACCCCGTACACAAGGAGGTTATGATTCTATTTGGGTAGTGGTGGATCGACTAACGAAATCTGCGCATTTCTTAGCCGTGAAGACTACTTATAAGGCAAGTCATCTTGCAAGGTTGTTTATTGCTGAGATTGTGAGATTGCATGGTATTCCTTCTAGTATTGTGTCCGATAGAGATCCGAAGTTTACTTCGAGATTTTGGAAAGTGTTCCAACAAGCGATGGGTACAAATTTACGTTTGAGCACGTCGAATCATCCTCAAACGGATGGTCAGACTGAGCGAACAATACAAACGATGGAGGATATGTTAAGAGCTTACGTACTAGAGAGTAGAGGGAATTGGAAAGAACTTTTGCCATTAATTGAGTTTTCCTATAACAATAGTTACCATGCGAGCATCGGTATGGCTCCTTATGAAGCATTGTACGGGAGGAAGTGTAGGACACCTTTGTGTTGGGCTGAAATTGGCGAAGATAGGATTTTGGGACCCGAGATTATTCAAGAGACTACGGAAAAGATTCGAATGATCCGCGAGAAAGTTAAACAAGCACAAGATCGTCAAAAGAGTTATGCGGACAATCGTAGGAGACCTTTGGAATTTGAGGAAGGTGATCATGTATTTCTGAAAGTTACTCTAAGATTAAGATTGAAAGGACCGTTTAAGTCACGTAAGTTAAGTCCGAGATACGTGGGACCGTATCAGATTTTAGAAAGGATTGGTGAAGTTGCTTACAGATTAGCCTTACCACCCTCTCTATTTGAAATGCATGATGTTTTTCACGTATCTCAGCTCCTTAAGTTTATTCCTGATCCTCTTCAGCCGATTTTACCGGAATCAGTGGAAATAGAAGCGGATTCGACTTTTGAACCACAACCGAGTTATATTGTGGGAAGAGAAACAAAAGTGCTAAGGAACAAAGATATTCCACTTGTTAAGGTGCAATGGGATATGACGCATCCAGGTGATGCTACTTGGGAACTAGAATAGGAAATGCGAGATTCTTATCCACATCTGTTCAGGTAATATTCTAAATTTGAGGACGAATTTCTATTTAAGGGGGGGAGGATGTAATACCCCGTAAATTTATAAACGCTCTGGTGAATATTATAATGATCAACTGGGTTCCGGAGTACTCTGAGTAATTATTTGATAGAATAATTAGAGTAAACTGACGAACTCAGAGTCGATTAAATTAATAGTATTTAACGTTGAGTTTTTATAATTTGATGTATTTGAGCTAATTTGGACTTTTAGTAGTATTACTAATTAGTGAGAATTTCTATACTATTCTATTTTCTTTTCATTTCCTTGGAAACAAACAAAGTTAGTAAAGGGAAGGGAAAAGAAAGAGAAAGAAAAGAAAGGAAAAAGAGAAGGAAAGGAAGGAGGAGGAAAAGGAGAGGAAAAATTCCCAAAAGCTCAAGATCATCAACAATCATCTGTTCTTCATCTATTCGTCTTAGTATCAACCTCCTCGTCTAGTAATCCAGGTGGGTTCTAGTTAGACTCTTTAGAGTTAAGGTTTTGGTTGAGTTTTAGAGTTATTTCGGTATTGTAGAAAATGTGAAATTTTACAATAGAATCATCATTTAATTGCTGAAATTCAATAATTGATTGTATGTTATACTGGTTGTGTGAATTATAGCATGACTTGATGAATTTTAGACTGGAAAAATGAGATTTTGGGGTTGAATTGAATCAACCCGTAGCAGACAGATTCTGCAGGAAAATTCTGGGTTCAAACTGCCCATACGCGTATCACGCAGGGCCATACGCGTATTGAGTAGGGCAATACGCGTATGGGTGTGAAGGAAATAGGATGATACGCGTATGGACAAGGCAATACGCGTATGAGACATGGTAATACGCGTATTGGGCTTTTAAACAGGAATTTCAAGGGAAAAATGCCTCTGTCCATACGCGTATGGCCTTGGGCAATACGCGTATGGCTGGGCGAGAATTTTAGGCAATACGCGTATGGGATGTGCCAATACGCGTATGGCCAGGGGAAATGCAGAAATTCTGCTGTTGTGAATTATTTTCCGATCGTTTGTTTCAAATGCCGTAACTTTTTGTACGTAACTCGAATTTGAACAATTTTGGTATCGTTGGAAAGATAATAAAATGTACTTTCTTATTACAATGGTTTTAAGATTGTCGACCGATTTAATTAAGTCGGGATTTCTGAAATAGTGTAGTTTTGTCGACTTTTATCTGTTAAATGTGTATAATTATCATTGACAATTTATACATGTTAAAATGTGAATTAAGTAGAGTGAGGATTTACCCTAAACAATGTTGTAAGTGTGTGATGTTATGGTGGAAACGCTCGTGCAAGTAAGGCCGAGGCGTGTGTATTGTGTAATCATAACCGGTTATTATTGATAGTGCGTTTCATGGGTCTCGAGCTCCTCTGAAACATATGCACCATTACTTGGCAGGTTTGATTCCCGCGGTTAGTACGAATGGGACCTACGGGTAGAGACTTGTGATGGTTAACAGGCCATGAGAAGTGACGGTTCACGACTAACAGGCCGTTGTTCCCGAATCCATTTTGTATGCCAAGTAATTCGGGGATCCATGACTCGGGTCGTCTTCTAGACGTAGAAGCGGACGGGAAAAGGGGATACCTTGGTATGGTTATTAGTTGTGAATCCTTGAGTTAACAGGCTCAGGAGGTACTTCGGTACTTTGTGAATCCTTGAGTTAACAGGCTCAAGAGGTACTTTGGTACTAGTGTGAGTTTACAGGCTCACCGTTGTGGATTACTTGTGTGTGTGTACTCATGGTCTTTCCCCTTTCCCCTTTGACATGAGTTAGGTTTATTAGAACCTTGTAAAGCCGAGAAGACTTTAAGATAGGGAACTCACTGAGATTTGATGTATCTCACCCCACTGTTGTTGTTTACATCACAGGTTCTGCAGGTTTGGCGAAGGGTAAGGACAAGGTTATTTGACTTTCCTTATGGGTCGTGGTTTTGTGATGGCATGGCTTCCGCTATGGCGTTTATGTTTTGAGATCATTGTATTGATATAGTTCTTAGTTTTTATCATTTTGGAACATCTTGTATATGTAATGCCTTAGACTTTTAGTGTTTTGTATTAGAGGCATTTATGTATATAATGTGTTAACTAGGAACTTATTATATTTCAGTACCAAAAGTGAAACTCATGTATAATATGTGATTTGATGCATGTATTAGTATATGGGCTTTACAACTTCAATATCTTTTATATGAGTTGGTAATTCAACCAACTCCCATGTGTTGTTTCTTTCAATTGCTTGAAACTCTTCGACCATAGCAATCTTCCATTGTTTATCTTTTAAGGCTTCGATATAATTGATTGGTTCAGCACCTGCAAGTAAAGCAAAATGGACTAGTTCCCCATCTATTATGACTTCATCATCATGAACCACTTCATAGTCTTGAATTCTTACTGGACGAGCTCTAGTTCTTTGAGGTCTCTGACTTGTGCCAGTCATATCCTCTTCGACTTCGATTGTGTCGAGAATGTCAGCAAGTGCTTATCAATTGCATTACCAACAATATCTTCGACTTCGACTTGAGTATCAACAATATCTTCGACTTTGATATCATTACTTGCTTCGTTAATATTATAGCTCATTAGTGGCTTATCAATTGCATTACCAGAATTACAATTCCAGGAAGAATTTTCATCAATCACAATGTCTCGACTCATCATAATTTTCTGATTAATTGGATTGACTAACCTGTATGCTTCAATCTTATGATATCCTACAAGAATCATAGGTTCACTCTTATCATCAAGCTTCCTTCTCCTACCGTCAGGAATATGCTTATAGCAAATAGAGCCAAACACCTTCAGATGACTCACTGATGGTCATTTGCCACTCCATACTTCTTCAGTAACCTTGTTCTTCAGCGTCTTGGTCGGGCACCTGTTCAGAATATAAACAGTAGTCGAAACAGCTTCTACCCATAAGTATTTTGGCAAATTCTTCTGCTTCAGCATGCATCACACCATGTCCAATATGGTCCTATTTCTTCTTTCTGCAATTCCATTATGTTGAGGAGTATAAGGAGAATTTATCTCATGATCAATACCATGTTCTGCACATAATGCTTCAAATATCTTGGATGTGTATTCGCCACCTCCACCTGTTCGCAGAACTTTAATTTTCTTTACACCCTGGTTTTCGACAAGTATCTTGAATCTCTTAAAGATTTCAAATACTTCGTCCTTTCGTTTGATCACAAATATAAAAGCGCGTTCACTTGTGTGTGTATTTTTTTGGACCGGCCTAAGGTTTAAATAGTTAAGCCCTAATTCATCTCAAATCTACTACACGTGGTTCGAGGTATAGATCAGTTCACACGAGAAAGTAACTTACACTATTAGATCTCCATTTTTGGTTATAATCAACTTGAATATTGAAATGACATGTGTGTTGGAGTGTTAACCATGGAGGTCCATCAAGCACCTTCGTACTGGAGTTCAACAACATATGTTCAGGAGGTCCAATTCACCAATTGCATCCATTTTTTGTTCCCCGAACGAAAATGTCATACCCCAAATTTTGACCACAAGATTTCCCATAATTGTGCAAATCATCGCCACAATATGGATTTACCTTCATGCCTCACCAATCTCCTCAAAGATGGTTAAGCATTCACTATGATCAAGAATTAGGGTTTCCATCTCTCTCAGAGCATTTGGGCAAAAGATCAAACAAGAAATGACATGATCTTCAACTTGTCCAAACTCTCAAACACCCATAAAGGATCAAGAGGACTCCCACATCATGAATCAAACACAAAGTTTTAGCATTCCTAGTGGATTGAGCTTCGAAACACTCGGTGTCGCCAAATTAGGGTTTTTGTCGACTGAGGCCTCCAGAGTGAAATTTTCATAGGAGATTGAGCCAAGGCTTCAAAATATGACTCAATGTGCTCAAAATAAACCTAGGAGACCCTTTGCAAAGTTAAAACACCCCTTAGAGAATGCATTCCTCAAAAGTCGGGAATTAGGGTTTTTCCGCGCCGAACCGCTCCGGAGCCAAAAGTCAAAACATGACTTTTTTGGCAAAAATGATCCTTATGACTCATATTTTCATAAGATATGATTTATAATGTCATTTGAACAAGAATTGATCAAGAAATCATGATAACTTGTAAAAGGGGTAACCTTGAAAAATTGAAAATTTTTCTAAGTTACTAAGTTTGGATGGTTTTGGAGCCAGCTTCCAAGGGCCATAACTTTTGATCCAAGCAGCCATTTTGAGTGATCCAAAGTCTGATTTGTAGGTCTTCCTACATTCTACAAAAGCTTCAACTACATGAAACTCTAATTCTTCATGGATTTTTGGTTATGAATGGATCAAAGTGGTGAAAAATCAAAGATTTAACACTTATTACAAAACTGTCAAAATTTCAACCTTGAACATCAATGTTCATGAGGATTTTTCAATTGGATCCAAATTGTTTCAAGATAAACTACGACCACACATGAATTGTACCATATGAGGGCTTTCTAAAAAGTACATCAGCATTCCATAACTCCATTTGAGCAAGGAGATATGATCCTCCCAAGATGGCACATTCCAAGTGTCTTGTACAAGACAGATTTGTGCAATTTTACTCGAATTGGCTAAGTTAGGCAATTACAAGCCTTGTCATCCATTTGGACACCTCAGAGGATAAAATCAAAGGGAAAAGATCTGATCCACAAGCCTCCCAAGTCCAAGGATCTACATATAGCTATGTGTCGCCTAAAAAGGCTAGAAATCTCAAAGACTCCAATTTTGTTTCAATGCATTCAATGGATTCACAAGGTGGCAAGCATCAAGACATTGCTAACTGAAATGACTCAAGCCTTATCTCTGAACCAAAGGACTCATAACCTGTGCCCTAACCTCAAGTCAATGGCTAGAGGAGACTTGAGATTCCTTTTGATCACCATTGGCCAAGGGACTGTCCAAGCCTCCATTCACTATTGATGCCAAAACAAACTTGTTGCACTATAAATAGACATAAATTGTGGTCAATTTGAGTACACTAAAGCACAACAACACTTGCTTTCCTCAAAATCTCTCTCATTATGCAGAAATGCCTTCTTTTGCAAGTCACCACTGAATTTTTGAGTTAGAGAGCAATTCCACCACAACTCATGATCCAAACACATCCAATGTATCATATATAAGCTGTTCAAACACTCATCCTTGATCTGAAACACCAAAATCTAAAGGTTAACCTCCAAAACCTCAAATTTTGACTTTTCTGCATTTTACAAGCCATGTCATGATTCAGTCACATTCAAAACCATACAAAGATACAAAAACACTCCAAATATCATCCTCAAGTTGTCCCAACAGGTTTCCCTTAAATGTAACACCATTTGAGTGAGTTACCATATTGGCCATTTTTGCCACTTTTGCAAGAAAGAGCCAATACTTATTCCTGAGGATTCCAGCTGGTTTTGATCATTCTAAAAGCTTCCAAGGGATCAATCAAAGGTGTCTAAAGCATTGGATCACTTTTGGAACAAGCATCTTGAAAGACAGCACAATGAGCTTCAAGAGGTAAGTACATGACAACTTGAACTCTCTAAATTATTCATTGCTTTGATGTCCATTGATCATGGACATCTCATACATATCATATGTGTTGTGTTTGAACCAATTCACCATGCTATTATTGCTTGTATGATGTGATAGCATAGAACTTGAAAATCTTGGCCTATTTTGAAACCATTATCGAGTTTTAAAATAGAAGCATCTTTAGAAAATTCTAAAAGCACCATTGGATTCCTTATGAAATTCTAGGCAGGATCCATTTAAATTTTGTCCAAATCCATGGAGAAATGAGGAAGTTAGAGCCTTCATGCTAGAGGCCTAAAATCAGGCTAGCCTTGGGCAAGGGCCAGACCATGTCGCCTTGGCCAGGCCTAAAACCTTATCACCCATATATGTTTATGGGGTGGTTTTGATAAACGGATGTTTACGTGTATTTAAATGGGAGGTCGTGGGTTCAAGACCCACCCAGACCATTTTGCCATTTTCCCCTATTTTGCTATTTTTCATATTTTTTCCTGGTTTTTATTAATTAATTCCAAAATTAATTTCTCTCTCAATTTTAATTATTTTTTATTTGTTCTTTTTTTTGAAAATTGACAAAAATATTAAAATATTTTATTCTACAAAAATTTCACAAAAATATTATTTATTTCAAATATTTGGTATTTTTGTAAAGAATTATGTTTTTATTTGTTTTTAGGCATTTAAAAATATTTTTTTCTCTTGATTTTTCAACTTCAAATGAATTTCAAGCTTTCATGTGATTAAGCATGATTTTTCAAAATATTTTTCAAAGTTGACAACTTGTTTTTAAGTATATTTGATATTTTATATCATTTTTTATTTAATTTCCTTTGAAAATTATTTCTTTTAAATTCAAAATTAGGGTTTCCTCTAAATTTTGATTTTTTCAAACTTCACATAAACACTTTTAGGCCTCTAATAGAGTGTAACCCAACCCCCCTTTTGTACAAAAACGTTTTGGGCCTCAATCATTGTATAAGTCCCGACACAATTTTCAAAATAACGGTGCGATTGTTGTTTTCATCTGGGCCTCTCCTTGAGTTGTGATAAGTGCAAAATGTACCCATTTTTGTATATAAGTTTTGTTGCACTTATCATTACTTTGTGTTAAAATTGGTTGAATAAACCCCACTTTATGTGTAATTACGTTTACTTGATATCATTGAGTTTAATTGATTTTCTCTCATTTTTGTAGGTATTCAAGTAAAGATATTTTTCCATATTCATAAAGAGCATTGAATAAGCTTTCCAACGCTTCCGACCGTGCGTTAATCGGAGCTACGGTTAAAAAGTTATGGTCAAAACAAATTCTGGTTTGCTGTCATGTTCGTTAGGCGAACCAGGAGGCGAGCATTCACTGGCGAGTTCGCAATGCGAACTCTGGCGAATAAAAAGTGCCCAAAAGTGTGAAAAACACTGTTTTAGTCAGTGGCTAAGGCGGCATATGTTCGCAGTGCGAACCTGGGAACACAATTTTGCCTATAAACTTCATTTTTCAGCATTTTTTAGGGGATGGTTTTGGGGATTCTTGCTCCAACTCCATCAAACATCATTTTTTCAGTAGATTAGCTTATAAAACAACATGGAAGCTTGCATACGGATGATCCGGGGTGGATTGATCGTCGACCGGTGTTGACAAACCGCAAGATTTTTAGTTCATTTATCTTCTTCTTTGTGTTTTTCTTCTTTGTTGGGTTTTGTATATGTATTGACTATGATCTCATGTATATTTGTCACCCATGGCGTTGTATAAAACTTGCTTTACAAATCTCTATTGGTGATTGTCTCTGATTTTTGCTTTATGCGCAGGGTTTGGGTTGCGTTAGAGATAACCGTCGCAAACTTCGATTAGGGATGATTGATGTTAGTTTCTAGATTCTAGAGATAGATTTAGGGCTAGCAATCTTCAATAGGCGTCGAAACTTAATGCCTCCGTGCCTTGAGCTAGCGTACGAAAGTACTGGCAATGGTAACACAGTTGTTCTCTCAACTTTGCGTTAGACATAACCTGTGTTGTGAGCGATGCTGGGTGATATTGAGGAGTATTATAGATTGAGTATAACTGGTCGGTAAGTTTAAGTTTGTGAGGAGTCGATTATGTGCATTCCGGATAAGTTTGTCTCGCTGAAAAGTGAATTTGTTTTTATGTTTTAATGTTTACTTTTCTGTTTTCATGTTTTAAACCATTTTAATCCAAACTCATTAACGCGAGAGACTGTCGAACGACATTCTTTCCCTCGAACCGATCTCTGTGGACACGACATAAATCCCGGAGGGAATTCTTCCGAAAATAAATATTTTTTCTTGCTTGCCCTATTATGCATTCAAGAAGTTATAAGCCCCATCTTTTTGTATAAAATAAACACTTGGGCCTCTAATAGAGTGTAAGACCCATCCCGTTGTAAATAAAACATTTTTGGGCCTCAGTCATTGTATAAGTCCCGATACGATTTCAAAAATCTCGGTGCGATTGCCGCTTTCAAAACAAAAATCATCTGGGCCTCTCCTTGAGTATAAGCCCCAAAATTCCTTTTAAAACAACTTTACTTTTGATTTAGATTCAAATTTATAGTTGTATCAAAACTTTCTTCAATTTCTTTAATAACTAACCATACAGGTGTAACACTGGAAGCTTGCTCACCTGTAAGTTCTACCAGCTTTCTTTTACATACTTGTTTATATATTTCATCTGTATATATATGCTTGTATATCTGCTTAGAGTTTTCCCCGACAATTAGGTCTAGGATTAGATCAAACTAATGGTCACTCTTCCAACATAGTCAAAACTAGTTCCCCATAGGAAATTCCAGATACAGACTTGCCTCCTCTTGGGCTTATACAATATGGAACAGAGAAAGACATTATTCCTGGTGAAAATTTTCTCAAGACTGTCACAATTTAGAAATCTGTACTAGAAATTCATTTCCCCAGAGAGGATTAATTCATGGTGAAACCTCTCTTGAATTTCTTTAAACCCTAGAACTATTCACTAAAGAAAGGATTATTCCCGGTGAAACCTTTCTTGAACTTTTCTTAGGTTTGAACCCACAGGCTTCCTAAAAGCATCCCCAACCTCCTCTGGGGCTTTGTATAAGGACCCTCAGGCTTCTTAGAAGTTCTCGTGCCTCCTCTTGGGCTTAGTACAAGGAACCAAAGACCTCCTACAGGTATAGGACATAACTTAATCATCCTTTGATAGTTCAATCCTCCAGAGAGTCAGAATCTCAAAACATCATACCAGTTTAGGGTTGATTCTCATCCCTTAAAACATCAGCCTCCTTTTGGGTATTGTAACACCTCAAAATTTGCGTTCATGTTTCTAACACTAACTGGCTTATGTTTCATTTCATTTTTACATTGTCATTTATGCATATCGTTGGTTTTTAGCATGGGATCAAGGTATCTAGGTTAACTCAAGGGAAGAAGATGTTTTCCAATGATTCAAGTAAAAGTTCATGTGTACTGCCTAAGAGACCAAAGGAGAGAAAGGTTCTTGATGTCATCAATGCTTAAGCCACACTGGTTTCTTATGTCAAAAGGAATTTTGATGAGGCCATCACCTCATCATATGATCAAGTTTGGTGAGAGATTTCAAGCGAATCACATCTTCCTAGCCTGATTTCTCAAACTAGGGATTTGGAGATTCTTGAGTCTAACACTCCAATGAGCAAGATTTTTGAGATTTTATCATCATCAAGTGGCAAATTTCATCCTTGTTTGAGAGGATGCACATCATATTCAGAGGAATTTGGATTTGGAACATAGGTCAATTTCTCCTAAACCATGGGTGCCAAAATTAGGGTTTGCCATAAAATTAGTTTATTTCTGATTTTTTGGGCAAGAATTAATTCCATGGTATTCCTCATGTCCACAAGTGTCTAGGAATGGAGAATTGTCCATCAATTTGGTTCAGAAAGATTTCAATTGTTCAAAAGATTCAAAATCAGGAGAATTGGGGATAAAGTCAACTGTGCAGTGAAAAACTCAACTCCTGACTTTTTGAGGTCAACATGATGATTTTCAAGTTAAATGTGATCAATGGACAAGATTTGATCAATAAATGTCAAGAGAATGGTCAAAAATCAAGAATGTGAAAAAGTTACTAAAAATAAAAATTAGGGTTTTAGAAACTTACTATTTTTGGCATGTTTTTAACCAGTTTCAAGACCAATTTTCACCATGATCAAGGCTTCATTTGTAAATCTCTTCCACTTGAAAGTTTTAGTATGAAGTATTCACTTCAAAATAAGCACAAGAACCATGTCATTTGAGTCATTTTTGAATGAGTTATGACGCTCTAAAGTTGGAAGTTTTCACCTTTCAAAGTTCAAAAAACTTAGAATTTTTTCTAAGTGTTTTGGGACAGTTTTGAAGACATACTTTCATGGCTATTTTTCACACTGATTAAGGCCTCAAATCATCTTCTTTTCAACATGAATTTTGTTCTCCACACTTCCTACTCTTCATTGAATCTTTGGTTGTCTCAAATGTAGCTATGTGTACTAAGTTATGGCCATGAAAAGTGATGGGTCCAAGTTGTGTTAAAGGTCTTTATTTGGTGATTTCTAATGGGCAGCTATTGTAGCATGGATGTGTACACACTCCATACGAATTATAGTACCTCATTTGTGTCAAATTCATTACCAATTGTAGCAAAACCATGCCATGAACATTCCATGCACCATGTGTGCTCTTTTTTTGGCAAAAACTTGGAAAAATGGAATGGTACAAATCTGACTCCACTAATTCTCACGTGCCCTCTCTCTTCACACACTCTTCATGATTCTCTTTTTCTCAGCAAGTCACGCACAATCCCCTCATCATGCGCCAAACCCGTGGCTCACTCTCTCCGCTCTTATTTTTCAAATTTTCAAACCAAAACTCTAACCAAATTTCCACTATCTTTCTCACATGCCAAGCTTGGTATTTAAGTCTCCAAAAGCCTAAAGAACACTAGAGACTCTCATTTTGGCCAAAAAACCAGATCTGGAAAGCTCAACTTTCTCTGAAAAATCCACCTCTTCGAAGCTCATTCCTTGCTCATTTCTTCTGAAGTTTTTGAACTGATTAATCATCACTGAAGCATCATGAAGCTTTTTGATCATTTGGTTTAAAGTTTACACATCAAAACAAGAGCCAACGGGGCAGCTCCGTTAGGTAATTCCTCTGATCTTTTTCTCTCTTGGTTAAGATGTGATTTAAGCTAGCTGATGGTTATTCTGAAGTCTTCTGTATGTAGAGGCAATGATTGCATATGTGTTGTGTTAGTTTACATGATTTCCAGTTTGTATGTTGAATTTTCGAGCTCGGTTTTCATGGCTTTTAAGTAATTATAAGTGATTTTTGATGGTAGGTTTGAGATCTCCTTGGAATTTCCTTCAAGCTGATGGTGATTATAAGTGATTATACGCGTTTTGGTGAAGTTTCATTCTGTAAATCCAACGGATCTCCCGGAGAAGATAACTGGAGCTAGGGCTTTGGCATCTGATGTTGTAGGGTGTTGACTAGTTGACCAGACAATAGCAGCGTGGTCAGCGTGTGAGAAAAGCCAGCGTGGCTAGGGTTGAATTGATACGTTGCGTTTCACTTATTCCCTTTTTTTTGTTTGATTTCTGATTCAATTTGGATGGGCTTTGGTTTGTTTTGATATTCGCACCCCTCTGATTGAGGCCCAGTGCGCACCCAACTATTTTACTTTGTTCCTACAAGTTACTTTTACACCTCCCTTTACACTCTTATTTTTATTTTCTTTTTATTTCATATTAGTTTTTATTCTTATTTTAATTGTTAAGTTCATCACAAAAGTATCCAAAAATATGTTTCTGATTACTTGGGATGTTGACTTATTTTCCATATTTTTTATTTTATTTTTATTTTCTTTTTACTATTTTATTTTGATTTAATTAGAAATTGAGTTTCCAATGATACCCTTCATCTAAGGTTTGGGACTTTTGTGACTTTACTTATCCTTTTGAAGCTGATATTTTGGCCACTCTTAGAACTTGATAGAAAAATGTATTGAGGCTGGTTAGGGCTTGGTTTGAGTTACTTTTTAGTGACTTTCCATTCAAGTTTTTTAGCCCTCGATTCATGCTCGATATCTTGCATACCTTGCCTTATGGATCACTTTTGAACACGTTCTTGAGCCAGTGTTGTTCCAATATTTTTTTACATGTTAATTGGATGTTTAAAATTGTCTTTGATTATTTTTTGGGAATTTATTGGATCACTTTACTATTTTTGGATGATGCTTTCATTTGATGATGTTTTGAGCATGTTAGTGCACACTTCTTGACCTAATTTTGTGCCTTTGAATGAAATGAAATTCCTTGATGCTTTGTGATTTTTATTTGATTGATAAGACATGTTTGAGATTCTGATTTTCCTTGGAACTTGGTGCATTGATCATCTTTTGTGTTGTCTTACTTGTGTTGAAGTATATGAATCATTTTGGATCCTATTTTGTTGCATACTTGCATAATTTTGATACATGCTTTGAGTATGATGCTTGGTGATTCTTCTTGATTGGTTTAAACTTGGTTATGGTTCATGTATGATGCATTTGCTCCTGCCGGTTTGGATTAACATCATGTTTTCATTTCATTTGATCATTGTGGATTGATTTTTATGATGCATTTCACTAGCATTTGATTGTTGCTACTTTGGTTCATGATGCATGTTAATGTGAAGCCTTCTCACATGTTTGGAGTGGATGATTATAACATGACTTGAGTTCTAACTTTGCTTCATTCTCATCTTTCTTTGCTCACATTACCATGGTGTGTTGTTTAATGGTGTTCGATTGTGTTTCTAATGCAAGTTTGTTTGCATCCTTTCTTGTTTTCTTCTACCTTCTTGCTTGAGTTTTCTTGTGTGATCTTTTGAGGCATGATTGATGATATGAATTGGATATGATATACATGATGTGCTTGCTGCCCTACTTTGTTTCTCATCTCATATTTCTCTTTCTTCTTCATATCTTTCACCTTTTTCTCTCCCTTGAATCTCAAGACTTGTTCAAGTCTTGGATTTGCCTTTTTCCCTTAGGGTTCCCTGCTCCAACTTAATCTTTGATTAAGCTTGGAGCAGGATAGACATTAGGATTCAAACCCATGTATGCTAACATTAGGTAGAATCTTCCCCTCTTACCTCAACCTTAGGGCCATCTTTGCATGACAACATTAGGATATAATTCCCTTAGTGTTTTCTTTTCGTCTTTGAGTATTCTCTTCTTATCTTTTAACAATTCTAAAACACTTAATAAGGATAACGTGTATTGCACACGAGCCTTAAGCATGGAAATGAAAAATGAGGGATTTCCTTTCATTTTTCTAGAGTGTTTAGTGGACGTCCCGTCTTGGGACGATTTGCGACGTATTCGTTCCTATGTCATAGACTTTGGTGCAATGCAAGTTATGAACTAACTCAATTCACTTCTGTCTAAAAAATTCAAAAATCAAATCAAATCTTTTTCTTCCTTTGGGATTGTTGGGTTTCAAATCATTTTCAGAAAAGAGCTCGTCGCTCACGTAAAAAACACAATGGCCTTGTTAGGTCGAACTACGTTTGCTCTGATTCCTCACTCTCGTCTGATTGAGGATACGTAGGCACGAGATGCGATATCTCGACGAGCAACCTCCCACGTTAGTGTGTAGTCCGTCGAGCTACATTGACTCGGATTCTTCGTTCATCCACGAAGATACGCAGGCATTGGATTTTGATAAACCTTGCGAGTCCTTTTTTATTTTTCATTTCCCGTCTCAGTTTAGCAGTAGGCTTTAGATAACTCACCCTTTGATTAGACAACAAGCGTGGATCCCATCGAGTACGATGGACGCGTAGGGGTGCTAATACTTTCCCCTCGCGTAACTGACTCCCGGACCCGGACTATGGTTGCAATGACCATGTCTTCTCCCTTTTGAGGTTTCTTCGATCGTTTCCTTTCCCTGCGTCGGGATAAATATCGTTCGGTGGCGACTCTTCTGTTCTGTTTCCGCCGGTTGGTTTTCACAGTTGCGACAGCTGGCGACTCTAATGGGGACTCAGGTTCCCTATGCGAGTCAATCCTAGCGCTTGTCTGTTTTATTTCATTGGGTGTTTTCTGTTTTGCTTTATTTGTTGTATATATTACTGTCTTTTACCGCATTTATTGCATTTGATTACTGTTATCATATTGCTCTGCTGTTGTTGTGTTGTTGGGTGGGCTTGATTCATGAGAGATAAGCCCAATACACATGCTTGAGTACCTACATAGGACTAGAGTGGAAAGTAGTGTGGCCTACGTAGCATCTTGGTACGTTTGGTTTAAATGAAACCCACACCCAGACGAGGTTTTCTTGGGAGATATTCTGATTTGCGCATCTTGTGCATTTCGGGGTGTTAACTTAGGAAGCTGTCGACTCTGGCGACCATTCCCCAAGGACTCAGTTGAGGCACTTCTCCCAAGAGGTAGTAATGGCAGACCAGAAATGGAAAACCCATTATGCTTCTTGATCCGAGGACCCAAAGCTGGGAACTTATCATAGGGAGACCTTTTTTAGGGGAATCAGTTGAGGCCTCCTCGATTGATGATGATGCCAAACCAGAAATGGTGAACGTATCATCATTTCTCGACCTGAGAGCCCGTGAAGCTGAAGATCCTTAGTTTTTCTAGAACCCACGTGTGAGAGGGGCTGGGTGTTTACAGGTTTGCAGGTAACCTTGACCCTCAACATACCTGGTTTTCTGGTTTTCCTATCAGTATGGATTTATCAGTGTGGTATTCTGGTTATTCCATTATTCTGGGTATTTGGGCGGATCCCTGAGCTTATTCAGTCAGTTCATTGCATCAGTTGTCCTGTCTATATGGCAGCCTTGATCCCATGACTATTGCATCTGCATCATCATTTTTGCATACATGTTCTTGTATTTCCAAGGATCTTAACTTTGAGACTCACTGTTGAGCATTTCCATCTATTTCTTGTGGTTCTTTTGTGAAAAACTTGAATCAAAGCAAAATGATTCCTTGGAAATATTCGAACATGGCATTTGCATTGCATTTCCATACTCATTTGTATAACAGGTGTTCGAGGTTGGTTATTCTTGTCCTGACCTGGTCTTCTTCATAATTGTAGCCTTAACTTTTTAAGCCAGTCAGAAGTTGATCATGGAACAAATTCAAGCGGAATTGAGGGAAGTACAAAGCCAAACGAGGTAGTTTATGGGGAACATGCAACCATTGATTCAAGACCAGAGAATGCTGAAGGAAGAGGTCAATCAACTGAAGACACAGATGAACCTGGTTATGGAGGTCGTGAGAAGTGTGCTCAGAAAGGATGGCAACCCTATGCTTAAAAATGTAACAGAAATTGTTGCTCCTCCCTTGCCTGCGGGATCTCTCTCAAGGCGTGATTTGCCTCGCGAGTTTTCTGCACAACCCGAAGTTCCAAAATTTCCCCGTCAGCAGCCATTTCCTGTCTCCCAAGATAATCCCAAGGTTAAGAAGTATGCGCAAAGGATGAAGCAACCTGACAGAATCTTTGATCCTCCTCCTATGCCTTATGCTCAACTGTTGCCACATCTACTTCAGTTTCATTTGGTCCATTTAAGGACTTTGACTCCTCTTATTGGTAAGCCTTCACCGGGTTATAATGCAAATGCCCATTTTGATTTCCATTCTGGGCCACCAGGGCATACTGTAGAGAAATGCATGGCCTTTAAGCATAAGGTTCAGGATCTGATTGATGCAAAGGCAATTGAATTCAAGTCGGGCGGCGTAAGTATACAAAGTGGCCCTACTCCAG
Organism: Lathyrus tuberosus; assembly: GCA_022829125.1. Taxonomy (NCBI): domain Eukaryota; kingdom Viridiplantae; phylum Streptophyta; class Magnoliopsida; order Fabales; family Fabaceae; genus Lathyrus; species Lathyrus tuberosus. Next base: position 254,937 of record JALAZF010000274.1, on the reverse strand, counting down.
CTGCTGAAAAAGAAGTGGATATCCATGTTGTCTCTCCTAAAGCTACATCAAGTCAAGGGCATTTCTTGCAATCCTTGGTCTTAGAATCCCCACGACCGCAACTGTTGCTTGTTCCTAAGCTGAGTTTAAGGATGAAAGTGCCTTAGCGAGAGAAAGGTACAAATCAGCATCGTTAGCAGAACTATCAGCGTCAGAATCAGCATAGGCCTCGTAACAACCTGGAAAGAAGAAATGCTCCTCTTCGTCTAGTTCCCATGTCGTACAATCAACTCTTGCCACACCTGGTTCAAAACTCATTAGTAAAGCCCAAGACACTCAAGCCGTTGCCATATCCATACCCTCCTGGGTACGATCCCAATGCGCAATGTGGATATCATGGAGGATCCATGGGGCACTCAAATGAAGATTGCAAAGCATTCCAAGCCAAGGTAAAATAGTTGATTGATAAGGGGTACGTAACCTTTCCTGAGGGAAATTTTTTGGTGCATGTCAACCTCTCATCTGTTTGAGCTTGAATACTTCAAGTCTCATCTCCTAAAGCCAGTGGTCCAGATAGGAAGATATCCTCAACAATGGCAATCAACAGTTTTTACTGCATTTTCATGTGTAATTTTTCATTATTTGTTAGTACAGTGTTTGCATGTTAAAACTTGTTTGTTCTTGAATGATGATTTTAATGTGATGAATATGTTTTTCTTGAAGTGTTATATCTGTGTTCATTCATTTAAATGTTTGTATGCATTGTAATACCAACTTTCTTGCCTTAAACTCTCGAGGGAGGATGATGAGGTGAAAACGCAAAATCTTTCGTCATATGCTTTTGGATAAAACCCTGTTGATGATGTACAGGAATTATTTTGAATTCCCTAAACACTTGAGAGTTAAGGAGTTAGTCCCTAGTTAGCCACTTCGAGCCTAGAAGTAGAAGTTTCCTTCGGACTTTTAAACCCTCACATCTTAACTTGGGGCAGGGTAGTTGTCAGTTAATTTGACCAAGCATTCAAATTTCAAGAGGAGAGTCCCCATTCGAGGACCAATCACATCCCATCCCTCTCAAGAGGTCATACCTCACCAACCACAATGGTTATCCCTCACCGCGAAGATTGAGGCACTCACAACCCTTTTAAACAAGTCAGACAAGCCAGTGGTACACGATTTGTTCAAAAAAAATAAAAAAGAAAGAAAGCCCGCTAAGTCGAAAACTTGAAAATTGACCTAGGAAAAAATTAGGGCATCCCGCTGGACTTCAAAATCAAAAAATTCAAAAAAAATAGTCCAGGAAAAAGTTAGGGAAAATAAAAGAATAAAAAGCGAAAAGGACGACAAAATTTCGAGCCATAAATCCTATGTTCTCAAACCGTGAACCAGGCCACGTTACAACCCTCAAAAGCCCTAATTGAAGCAGGGTTTATTCAAAAGGTGTACTTCGACGAGATAGCGTTCCTGACTCCCATGAGTTATGCTAAAAGATTTTGGTTGGTATTGCATGTGCAGGCTATCTTTCATTCAAAAATCAATGTCGTAGCCAATGACTAGTTCACAAGGTTTGGCGATATCTTTTTAATAAACTTCGAGATTAACATGCGTGTTGCATTAGATTTTTCATTCTCAGAATGAACATTTGCTGCTTGTATACATGTATTTAAGCATCAAGGAAGCTTACACAATGAACGTCAGTCGAGAAGCTCGATCCTACCGAGTTGAGATACTCGAAAACACCGAAGGACAGGCATGTAGCCAAGGGGCACGTGGCCAAGAGGCTGTGCATAGACTAGGCGTTCCCGACGAATGGTGATAAGATGCAGCCAATCTAGAGCAATCACATTGAAAACTCTCCCTAAAGTAGCAAAAAGGGGGCAATCACGTCGAGATTCGGCAAATCTCTCGAAGACCAGTCGGTCAGAGGCAAGTTCACTTCAAAGCTCGTACTGGGGCAGGCCACCTCAAGAGCACGAGAAGTTATCCACTCCTGAAGATGGTTAGTTTAAAGCACCTCGTCAAGGTTCAAAATACCGGGGCAGAATATTTCATGTCATTACAAATCCTTTTAAAGAAAGTTACTTCGTAGATTATGTAGTCTGGGGCAGTTATGTCGAGACCTGATAAGTCTCTCCAAGAGTTTGAAAACCCTGGGGCAGTGTGAGCACTCAGTCTTCTATAAAATCCTCTTGAGATGATTCTTTCCATTAGACCCTGTGGTCTGGGGCAAGTGGAAAGTTCAAGGGACCGTTGGTCGTGTATGGGGATCAGTACATAGTTGATCAGCAGAAGCGTAAAGCACCCTAGTAATTCCCAGTATAGGGTTCCTCTTCCTCGGTAAGGCACACTAAAGGGTATCTTTTCCCAGCGAGGCATTGGAATCGCCCTCCGTCCTCAGCAAAAAAATAGTTGAAGTTTAGTCGTTTGTGGCAGAATATCACGAAAACTCTGATTATTCTCCCCAACAGAGTAAGGACATAATGTTGTCCCCTGGCAAAGCTGATAACGTCAACTGTTGTTTCCCAGGAAGATTTGTTGGTGGTGTTTAGTTTTTCCCAACACGTCAGAGGCCAATTGCCATTGATAATTTCTCTTCAGCAGAGCCCTGGGGAATTTGCAGCAGATGTTGGTGATAGAATAGCGCCTTGGTTGGGTTCACGAGTAGAGTTATGACCGTAGAGACAGTCCAGTTTGAGTGGCATGATTGTTTCTCCCCAATAGAGTTACTTTCCCCAGCATTGATATTTCATCATCCTCAGCAAAATGTACCCTCCCCAGCCAGAGTATAGAGGAATGTTTATCTAGCCAGAGTTGTGTTAGTATTATTATTCCCCACTAAGCATTCAGGAATTGATGTTGTTGTATCTCTAGAGGGAGATTTGTGAAATATTCTCCCTGGACAAAGATGTTATCATCCCCAAACAGCCTTGGTGTCTACTTTCCTCAGTCAGGCATGAAGTATAGTCTCGTCGACAATGGTTGATCTAATCCCCAGCAGGGTGAGGGTAAAGTTATTTCCCCAGCAGCAGGTTAAGCTCAATGGCATCCCCAAGCAGAGTTTGGTGGTAATCCTCGCAACAGTTTGTTCAACATTGGTTGATATCCCCAGCAAGTTTTGAGTCCAATGGTTATTGGCACATTTTCTCTAGCAGATCTTTGGGTTCCATCTTCAGTAGTCAGAAAAGTCTTTCATTGTGTTTTTTCCTCGGCATGTTCTTTGTTCTCGAGGACAATTTAGTTTGTCATCCCCGGTGGAGTTGCCTTTGTCTTTAGCATTTATTTTGCTGAGGCGCTTCTTTTGCATTGCATGAGCATTTTGCATGGCATCCTCCCTAAAGCGTAGCATTTCCATTTTTTATGGAGCATTACGCCATAGAAAAATTCAAACATATACATTCGAAGAATAAGCCAGGTTTGAGTTCTTGTTTGCAAGGCGTTTCCCCTGCAGAAAGCACAATAACTTAGGAGATGTCGTCCAATTTTATTCCACAAGCAGTGGACTTGATCATTTGGAGAGACTATTTGGTATACCCGTGCAGAGTTTGTTTGATTGTCAGGATTGTTAATCCGTGGGTTCTTTTCTTTTCACCCATTCGTCCAGGTGGTCTTGTGGGTTATCCCCACAATGTTGTTGGCATTAAACACCCGTCCGTGTTCTTTTGACACTCGTCTGTGTTGTTTTTAATTGCCTCAACACATCGTCCATATTGATTTTAAACACTCATCCGTGTTCTCTCGACACTCGTCCGTGTTCAATTTAGCATTTCAAACCCCAGTAAAGTTGAAATTTGATTTTCTACAATACCCGTCCGTAATGAACTTTGACACCCGTCTGTGTCTTTCAGCACCCATTCGTGTTTGAACATTTAATTTCAATACCCGTCCGTATTGATCTTAGACACCCGTCCGTGTTCTTTCAGCACCCGTCCGTGTTTGAACCTTTATTTCAATACCAGTCCGTATTAACCTTTGACACCTGTCTGTGTCTTTTAAGCCCCCGTCCGTGTTTGAACCTTTATTTCAATTACCCGTCCGTATTGACCTTAGACACCCGTTCGTGTCCTTTCAGCACCCGTCCGTGTTTGAACTTTTAATTTCAATACCCGTCCGTATTGACCTTTGACACCCATCCATTTCCTTTCAGCACCCGTCCGTGTTTGAACCTTTTATTTCAATACCCGTCCGTATTAACCTTTGACACCCGTCAGGGCCCTTTCAGTACCCGTCCGTGTTTGAACCTTTATTTCAATACTCGTCCGTATTGACCTTAGACACCTGTTTGTGTCCCTTCAGCACCCGTCCGTGTTTCAACATTTAATTTCAATACCCATCCGTATTGACCTTTGACACTCGTCCGTGTCCTTTCAGCACCCGTCCGTGTTTGAACATTTATTTCAATACCCATCCGTATTGACCTTTAACACCCGTCCGTGTCCTTTCAGCACCCGTCCGTGTTTGAACCTTTATTTAAATACCCGTCCGTATTGACCTTAGACACCCGTCCGTGTCCTTTCCGTACCCGTCAGCGTTTGAACCTTTATTTCAATACCCTTCCGTATTGAACTTAGACACCAGTCTGTGTCCTTTCAGCACCTGTTCGTGTTTGAATCTTTAATTTCAGTACCCCTCTGTATTGGCCTTTGACATCCGTCTGTGTTTGAACCTTTTATTTCAATACCCATTTGTATTGACCTTAGACAACCGTCTGTGTCCTTTCAGCACCCGTCCGTGTTTGAACCTTTAATTTCAATACCCGTCATTGACCTTTGACACTCGTCCGTGTCCTTTCAGCACCCGTCCGTGTTTGAACCTTTTATTTCAATACCCGTCCGTATGAACCTTTGACACCCGTTCGAGTCCTTTCAGTACCCGTCCGTGTTCGAACCTTTATTTCAATACCAGTCCGTATTGACCTTAGACACCCGTCCGTGTCCCTTCACTACCCTTCCGTGTTTGAACTTTTATTTCAATACTCGTCCGTATTGATATTAGACACCAGTCTGTGTTCTTTCAGCACCCGTCCGTGTTTGAACATTTATTTCAATACCCGTCCGTATTGACCTTTGACACTCGTCCGTTTTCTTTCAGCAGCCGTCCGTGTTTGAACCTTTTATTTCAATACCCATCAATATTGACCTTTGACACCCATCCGTGTTCTTTATGCACCCATCCATGTTTGAACCTTTATTTTAATACCCGTCCGTATTGAACTTTGACACCCGTCCGTGTCCTTTCAGCACCCGTCCGTGTTTGAACCTTTTATTTCAATACACGTCCGTATTGAACTTTGACACCCGTCTATGTCCTTTCAGTACCCGTCCGTGTTTGAACCGTTATTTCAATACCCGTCTGTGTTAACCTTAGACACGCGTCCGTGTCCTTTCAGCACCTGTCCGTGTTTGAACCTTTTCTTTCAATACCCGTCCGTATTGATCTTAGACACCCGTCCGTGTTCTTTCAGCACCCGTCCGTGTTTGAACCATTTATTTCAATACCCGTCAATATTGACCTTTGACACCCGTCCGTGTTCTTTATGCACCCATCCATGTTTGAACCTTTATTTTAATACCCGTCCGTATTGAACTTTGACACCCGTCCGTGTCATTTCAGCACCCGTCCGTGTTTGAACCTTTTATTTCAATACACGTCCGCATTGAACTTTTACACCCGTCTATGTCCTTTCAGTACCCGTCCGTGTTTGAACCGTTATTTCAATACCCGTCTGTATTGACCTTAGACATGCGTCCGTGTCCTTTCAGCACCTGTCCGTGTTTGAACCTTTTCTTTCAATACCCGTCCGTATTGATCTTAGACACCCGTCCGTGTTTGAACCTTTATTTTAATACCCATCTGTATTGATCTTAGACACATGTCCGTGTCTTTTCAGCACCCGTCCGTGTTTGAACCTTTATTTCAATACCTGTCCGTATTGACCTTAGACACCCGTTTGTGTCCTTTCAGTACCCGTCCGTGTTTGAACTTTTAATTTCAATACCCGTCCGTATTGACCTTTGACACCCATCCGTTTCCTTTCAGCACATGTCCGTGTTTGAACCTTTTATTTCAATACCCGTCCGTATTGACCTTTGACACCCGTCAGTATCCTTTCAGTACCCGTCCGTGTTTGAACCTTTATTTCAATACCTGTCCGTATTGACCTTAGACACCTGTCTGTGTCCCTTCAGCACCCGTCCGTGTTTTAATATTTAATTTCAATACCAGTCCGTATTGACCTTTGACACCCGTCCGTGTCCTTTCAACACCCGTCTGTGTTTGAACCTTTATTTCAATACCCGTCCGTATTGACCTTTGACACCAGTCTGTGTCCTTTCAGCACCCGTCAGTGTTTGAACCTTTATTTAAATACCCGTCCGTATTGACCTTAGACACCCGTCCGTGTCCATTCCGCACCTGTCCGCGTTTTAACCTTTATTTCAATACCCGTCCGTATTGAACTTAGACACCCGTATGTGTCCTTTGAGCACCTGTTCGTGTTTGAATATTTAATTTCAGTACCCCTCTGTATTGACCTTTGACACTCGTCCGTGTTTGAACCTTTTATTTCAATACCCGTCCGTATTGACCTTAGACACCCGTTCGTGTCCTTTCAGCACCCGTCCTTGTTTGAACCTTTAATTTCAATACCCGTCATTGACATTTGACACTCGTCCGTGTCCATTCAGCACCCGTCCGTGTTTGAACCTTTTATTTCAATACCCATCCGTATGGACCTTTGACACCCGTTCGAGTCCTTTCAGTACCCGTCCGTGTTTGAACCTTTATTTCAATACCAGTCCGTATTGACATTAGACACCCGTCAGTGTCCCTTCAGTACCCTTCCGTGTTTGAACTTTTATTTCAATACTCGTTCGTATTGATATTAGACACCCGTCCGTGTCCTTTCAGCACCCGTCCATGTTTGAACCTTTATTTCAATACCCGTCTATATTGACCTTTGACACTCGTCCGTGTCCTTTCAGCACCCGTCTGTGTTTGAACCTTTTATTTCAATACCCGTCAGTATTGACCTTTGACACCCGCCCATGTTCTTTATGCACCCATCCATGTTTGAACCTTTATTTTAATACCCGTCCGTATTGACCTTTGACACCCGTCCGTGTTTGAAGCTTTTATTTCAATACACGTCCGTATTGACCTTTGACACCAGTCTATGTCCTTTCAGTACCCGTCCGTGTTTGAACCTTTATTTTAATACCCGTCTGTAGTAACCTTAGACACGCGTCTGTGTCCTTTCAGCACTCGTCCATGTTTGAACCTTTTCTTTCAATACTCGTCCATATTGATCTTAGACACCCGTCCGTGTTCTTTCAGGACCCGTCCATGTTTGAACCTTTATTTTAATACCCGTCTGTATTGATCTTAGACACATGTCTGTGTCTTTTCAGCACCCGTCCGTGTTTGAACCTTTTATTTCAATACCCGTCCATATTGACCTTAGACACCCGTCCATGTCCTTTCAGCACCAGTCTGTGTTTGAACCTTTGTTTCAATACCAAACCGTATTGACCTTTGACACCCGTCTGTGTCCTTTCAGCACCCGTCCGTGTTTGAACCTTTTATTTCAATACCCGTTCGTATTGACCTTAGACACCCGTCCGTGTCCTTTCAACACCCGTCCGTGTCTGAACCTTTTATTTGAATACCCGTCTGTATTGACCTTTGACACTCGTTCGTGTCCTTTTAGCACCCGTCAGTGTGTGAATATTTTAGACACTCGTCTGTGTTTGTCCCCAACACAGTCAACACTCGTCCGTGTTTGTTTCAATCTATTTCAATACTTCGTCCGTATTGATCTCTGACACTCGTCCGTGTTATGATTTGACACCTTTTATTACTTGTTCCCTAGCAAAGTCGTCCCTCCCTTTGCAGGTTGCAAATTTGTGCGGTTATTTTGATATTCAATCTTCGTGTATCTCGACTGTCTAGAAGCCTTTGCTTCCACACCCTCGGATCCAAGATGTTTGAATTGGGGCCACTGTAACACCTCAAAATTTTCCTTCATGTTTCTAACACTAACTGGGTTATGTTTCCTTTCATTTTTGCATTGTCATTTGTGCATATCATTGGTTTTTAGCATGGGATCAAGGTATCTTGGTTAACTCAAGGGAAGAATATGTTTTCCAAGGATTCAAGCAAAAGTTCATGTGTACTGCCCAAGAGACTAAAGGAGAGAAAGGTTCTTGATGTCATCAATGCTCAAGCCACAATGGTTTCTTATGTCTCAAGGCACTTTGATGAGGCCATCACCTCGTCATATGATCAAGTTTGGTGAGAGATTTTAAGTGAATCACATCCTCCTAGCCTGATTTCTCAAACTAGGGTTTTGGAGATTCTTGAGTCTAACACTTCAATGAGCAAGATTTTTGAGGTTTTATCATCATCAAGTGGCATATTTCATCCTGGTTTGAGAGGATGCACATCATATTCAGAGGAATTTGGATTTGGAGCATGGGTCGATTTCTCCTAAACCATGGGTGCCAAAATTAGGTTTTGCCATAAAATTAGTTTATTTCTAATTTTTTTGGGAAAGACTTGATTCTATGGTATTCCTCATGCCCCCAAGTGTCTAGGAATGGAGAATTGTCCATCAATTTGGTTCAGAAGGGTTTTAATTGTTCAAAAGATTCAAAATCAGGAGAATTGGGGATAAAGTCAACTGTGTAGTGAAAAAGTCAACTCCTAACTTTTTGAGGTCAACATGATGATTTTCAAGTTAAATGTGATCAATGGACTAGATTTGATCAAGAAATGTCAAGAGAATGGTCAAAAATCAAGAATGTGAAAAAGTTACTAAAAATGGAAATTAGGGTTTTAAAAACTTACTATTTTTGGCAAGTTTTTAACCACTTTCAAGACTAATTTTTACCATGATCAAGGCTTCATTTGCAAATCTCTTCCACATGAAAGTTGTAGTATGAAGTATTCCTTTAAAAATGAGCACAAGAACCATGTCATTTGAGACTTTTTTGAATGAGTTATGGTGCTCTAAAGTTGGAAGTTTTCACCTTTCAAAGTTCAAAAAACTTAGAATTTTTTCTAAGTGTTTTGGGACAGTTTTGAAGACATACTTTCATGGCTATTTTTCACACTGATTAAGGCCTCAAATTGTCTTCTTTTCAACATAAATTTTGTTCTCCACACTTCCTACTCTTCATTGAATCTTTGGTTGTCTCAAATGGAGCTATGTGTACTAAGTTATGGCCATGAAAAGTGATGGGTCCAAGTTGTGTTAAAGGTCTTTATTTGGTGATTTCTAATGGGCAGCTATTGTAGCATGGATGTGTACACACTCCATACGAATTGTAGTACCTCATTTGAGTCAAATTCATTACCAATTGTAGCAAAACCATGCCATGCACATTCCATGCACCATGTGTGCTCTTTTTTTGGCAAAAACTTGGAAAAATGGAATGGTACAAATCTGACTCCACTAATTCTCACGTGCCCTCTCTCTTCACACACTCTTCATGATTCTCTATTTCTCAGCAAGTCACGCACAATCCCCTCATCATGCGCCAAACCCGTGGCTCACTCTCTCCACTCTTATTTTTCAATTTTTCAAACCAAAACTCAAACCAAATTTCCACTCTCTTTCTCACGTGCCAAGCTTGGTATTTAAGTCTCCAAAAGCCTAAAGAACACTAGAGACTCTCATTTTGACCAAAAAACCAGATCTGGAAAGCTCAACTTTTTCTGAAAAACTCACCTCTTCGAAGCTCATTCCTTGCTCATTTCTTCTGAAGTTTTTGAACTGATTAATCATCACTGAAGCATCAGGAAGCTTTTGGATCATTTGGTTTGAAGTTTACACATAAAAACAAGAGCCAATGGGGCAGCTCCGTTAGGTAATCCCTCTGATCATTTTTTCTCTTGTTAAGATGTGATTTAAGCTAGTTGATGGTGATTCTGAAATCTTCTGTATGTAAAGGCAATGATTGCATATGTGTTGTGTTAGTTTACATGATTTCCAGTTTGTATGTTGAATTTTCGAGCTCGATTTTCATGGCTTTTAAGTGATTATAAGTGATTTTTGATGGTGGATTTGAGATCTCCTTGGAATTTCCTTCAAGATGATGTCAATTTTTTACGCGTTTTGTTGAAGTTTCATTCTGTAACTTCGGCGGATCTCCTTGAGAAGATGACTGGAGCTAGGGCTCCGGCATCTGACGTGGTAGGGTGTTGACTAGTTGACCAGCCAATGGCAGCGTGGTCAGCGTGTGAGAAAAGCCTGCGTGGCCAGGGTTGAATTGATACGCTGCATTTCACTTATTCCCTTTTTTTTGTTTAATTTCTGATTCCATTTGGATGGGCTTTGGTTTGTTTTGATATTCGCAGTCCTCTGATTGAGGCCCAGTGCGCACCCAACTGTTTTACTTTGTTCCTACAAGTTACTTTTACACCTCCCTTTACACAATTATTTTTATTTTCTTTTTATTTCATATTAGTTTTTATGCTTATTTTAATTGTTAAGTTCATCACAAAAATATCCAAAAATATGTTTCTGATTCCTTGGGATATTGACTTATTTTCCATATTTTTTATTTTCTTTTTACTATTTTATTTTGATTTAATTAGAAATTGAGTTTCCAATGATACCCTTCATCTAGGGTTAGGGACTTTTGTGACTTTGCTTATCCTTTTGAAGCTGATCTTTTGGCCACTCTTAGACCTTGATAGAAGGATTTATTGAGGCTGGTTAGGGCTTAGTTTGAGTTACTTTTTAGTGACTTGCCATTCAAGTTTTGTTAGCCCTCGATCCATGCTCGATCACTTGCATACCTTGCCTTATGGATCACTTTTGAACATGTTCTTGAGCTAGTTTTGTTCCAATATTTATGTACATGTTAATTGGATGTTTAAATCTGTCTTTGATTATTTTTTCGGAATTTATTGGATCACTTTACTATTTTTGGATGATGCTTTCATTTGATGATGTTTTGAGCATGTTAGTGCACACTTCTTGACCTAATTTTGTGCCTTTGAATGACATGAACTTCCTTGATGCTTTGTAATTTTTCTTTGATTGATAAGATATGTTTGAGATTCTGATTTACCTTGGTACTTGGTGCATTGATCATCTTTTGTATTGTCTTACTTGAGTGGAAGTATATGAACCATTTTGGATCCTATTTTGTTGCATACTTGCATAGTTTTGATACATGCTTTGAGTATAATGCTTGGTAATTCTTCTTGATTGGTTTGAGCTTGGTTATGGTTCATGTATGATGCATTTACTACTGCCCATTTGGATTCACATCATGTTTTCATTTCATTTGATCATTGTGGATTGATTTTTATGATGCATTTCACTAGCATTTGATTGTTGCTACTTTGGTTTATGATGCATGTTAATGTGAAACCTTCTTACATGTTTGAATTGAATGATTATAACATGACTTGAGTTCCGAATTTGCTTCATTCTCATCTTGCTTTGCTCACATTACCTTGGTGTGTTGTTTAATGGTGTTCAATTGTGTTTCTAATGCAAGTTTGTTTGCATCCTTTGTTGTTTGTTTCTACGTTCTTGCTTGAGTTTTCTTGTGTGATCTTTTGTGGAATGATTGATGATATGAATTGGATATGATATGTATGATGTGCTTGCTGCCCTACTTTGTTTCTCATCTCATATTTCTCTTTCTTCTTCATCTCTTTCACTTCTTTCTCTCCCTTGAATCTCAAGACTTGTTCAAGTCTTGGATTTGCCTTTTTCCCTTAGGGTTCCCTAGTCCAACTTAATATTTGATTAATCTTGGAGTAGGATAGACATTAGGATTCAAACCCATGTATGCTAACATTAGGTAGAATCTTCCCCTCTTACCACAACCTTAGGGCCATCTTTGCATGACAACATTAGGATAGAATTCCCTTAGTGTTTTTTTTTCGTCTTTGAGTCTTCTCTTCTCATCTCTTAACAATTCTAAAACACTTAATAAGGATAATGTGTATTACACACGAGCCTTAAGCATGGAAATGAAGAATGAGGGGTTTCCTTTCATATTTATAGAGTGTTTAGCGGACGTCCCGTCTTGGGACGATTTGCGACGCATACGTTCCTATGTCATAGACTTTGGTGCAATGCAAGTTATGAATTAACTATATTCACTTCTGTCTAAAAAATAAAAAAACAAATTCAAATATTTTTCTTCCTTCGGGATTGTTGGGTTCCAAATTATTTTCAGAAAAGAGCTCGTCATTCACGTAAAAAACAAAATGTCTTTGTTAGGACGAACTACATTTGCTCTGATTCCTCTCTCTCATCCGATTGAGGATACATAGGCACGAGATGCGATATCTCGAAGAGCAACCTCCCCCATTAGTGCGTAGTCCGTGGAACTACGTTAACTCTGATTCTTCGTTCGTCCACGAAGATACGTAGGCATTGGATTGTGATAATCCTTGCGAGTTCGTTTTTATTTTTCCTTTCTCGTCTCCGTTTAGCAGTAGGCTTTAGATAACTCACCCTTTGATTAGACAACAAGCGTGGATCCCATCGAGTACGATGGACGCATGGGGGTGCTAAATACCTTCCCCTCGTGTAACCGACTCCCAGACCCGGACTATGGTTGCGATGACCATGTCTTCTCCCTTTTGAGGTTTCTTTGATCGTTTCTTTTCCCTGCGTCGGGATAAATAACGTTCGGTGGCAACTCTTTTGTTTTGTTTCCGCCGGTTGTTTTTCGTAGTGGCGACAAGTATCATACAAAGATAAACCTTTTCATGCCAGTAGACTTGAACAGTCTCATTCTCCTTTTGGATCTCAAATAAACCCTCAATTTTCCTAAAAAAACACAGGATAAACCCTGATTATTTCATCAATCACCAACAGAGTTAAAACCTCCATAGGTTTCAAAACTCAATCTTTCAACTCTCACTTCAAATCTCCCCAGCTATGGACAAATTACAACCCATAAAACCTCAATCAGAACCTCAAGGTATCGGATATTTCAACTCTTCTTTAATCCTCAGCAAGAGTTGATTCCCCACTTTAGACCTGTCTATGGATCTCACTAATCCTCAGCAGAAGTTAGCCTCCTCTTAGGCTTTATATAAGAAATTTCCCAACCAGTCTCCTCTTAGGCTTTGTATAATGATCATCCCTCAGCAGTTTTAGCCTCAATCTTGGACTTTGTACAAGACACATATAAATATTCTCCAGCTGAGTCAGTCAATCCTTGTTAGCCTCAATCGTGGGCTTTGTATAAGACACATATAAATATTCTCCAGCTGAGTCAGTCAAAATCCTATTTCATCCTCAATCTTGGGCTTTGTACAAGACACATATAAAACCTCTCCAGTAGAGTCATTTCTTTTTCAGCCTCAATCTTGGGCTTTGTACAAGACAGACAAAATATTCCTCGGAAGAGCCAATTCCTTCTAGCCTCCTCTTAGGCTTTGTATAATGATCTCCCTAAGCAAAGTCAATCTCTTTTCAGCCTCAATCTTGGGCTTTGTACAAGACAGAAATAAAACTCACTAAACAGAGCCAACCTTTTAGCTTCAACCTTGGGCTTTGATCAAGACACACAAAAATCCCCTCAGAGGAAATCAAGAGTTCTCTCTGTAGGAAGACATTTCTTTGTACATCACACATCAAAACAGACAAATCAAAACAAACCTAATTCCAGATAACTGCTGTAAGTGGCACACTTGTTGATTCAAAAATCCAAGCTGTAGTTCATCTCTTATCCTGGTAAACCCCCTTTCTTTCATCTAATTGCTGTAAGTGGCAAGTCTCTGGATTAGTTACATCCAAGCCAATGTCCCTCTGTTAGCATGAAAGATTCCTAAGGAAAAATGGCATTGCTCTACATTGAGTAAAAGTTTTCTCCTTCAGGACAAATCCCCTATAAAGGAAATTATGGCATTGCTGGATTCCATATATTCCAGTTAAAGTAATTCTCCTTTATAATCAGTTACCCAACAAATGTGATTAACAAATGAGATATCTCCCTTTAGAAATGACAAATTCTCTCTCAAATACCCCTTTAGCTTTAATCTTGGGCTTTGAACAAGACACAAATACTCATATAGCTTCAATCTTGGGCTTTGAACAAGACACCAAATATCTTTCCTCCCATAGAATAGGAGGAACTACGATTGCTCTGATTTCCCTGTTATCTTTACGGGAATACGTAGGCATAAGATTGCAAAATATTTGCGAGCACACAAATCAAAAACCTTAGGTCCAGTACCTTACCATAAACATCGAACCCAGAAACAACAAAAATACTCTCTCCACATTCCCAAAGGAGAAACTTTCCCAAATTCTGACAGATAAACACCAGTAAGTAAATAACAAAAGAAAATGCCAAACGATCTATGGATAACCATATATAGGATGGGTAATTTACAACTCCCCATTGTATAACCTGACCCCGGACCCCCCAATCTCTTAGCATTTGTTAAAGAAAACATTTGCGTGCAAGATTAGTTTTAGATATCTTCCCTTTCCTTTCCAGCTTCAAAGGATAAATAAGAAATCAGAACATAGCACCCAATTCCAACCATTGCGGTAAGGTGGTCGCGTCACCGACAAAAATCGCACGCCACAAGAACAGTAGAGCCTTCTGTCGAAATCAAATTCTGATTCCTATAATTTCCTAGATTTTAAATTCAATCTTGATATATCAGTTCGTAACCTCCTTAGGTCACCGATCTAGAGCATTTAGAACCAAACACGGAGATTCGTCACATTCAATTAAGTCCTCTATTGTTTCAATTATGATTCTTTGGATCTCTAGATCACTAATTTCCTATTGGAATTCCGCAAGTAAAAGAAGAAAATATCATTGATCCAGATCTTGATCTACACTAGAAACACAAAATAGTGAAGGCAATTTCCTTTGAGATCATGCCGAAGATTCATGGTCCATATTCCCATCTAAAATTACCTATATCTCTCCCTACTAACGTAATACTCATTGTGGAGACATCGGAGATACGACTAGTTCATAGTTAATGATCTCTGACCTAGAGATACGACATCAGAGACATCGAAACACCTTATACTGGTACCAAAGGTTATCTGACATGTGATCGGAGGTCTCCTCGAGCCTGATCTGGTATGTCGTGATTGTGAAGAAGATGTTCATCATATATCCTAAATTAGTTTGTTTGAAGACTAAAGCATATCATAGAAGAAAAAGTTTGGTATCAATAATAACGAATGCATAAGATTATGCATATTTTTGAAGTAAAGGAATTGATCATGAAATAAGGTACAATGTCAATTCATCATTGTATAAACTTTAGATGTTCAAAAAATCCTCATCCACTTCCCTTTAATGTTTATAAAACATTGCATCAAGACATTTCATGTCAAGTCTTTTAAAAAGCAAAAAATTCCCTTTCAGAACCGTCGTAATTTTTAATACTGCAATCGATTTCACATTTCATGTAATCGATTGCATCATGGTGTTTGCTGAAAAATCTGAACGTTACAAACGTGACAATCGATTACACCACTAAACCAATTGATTGCACCCTGTAAAAATTTGAAAATTCATGAGCCAATTTTATTCCAAACCATTCCAATCCAGCATGAATTTTCTCCAAACATTACTACTAATCTAAGAGATATCTTATGATGTATTTAAAGTAAAAATATATTAGATTTTCAAATCACATTTTTCACACAAGTTTTTATACAATTCAAATTTGATTCAAGTGTTCATTATCGAATAACATTGAAACTTTTTCTATAAAAATTCATATTCCATTGCATAGTTAAAACCCTATATTTTAGCACTTACAGTTTTGTACATTTTGAATTATATATTCAAAGGGAATATCATCTTTTTATTCATGAATATTTTTCTAAGTCAATTTTTCTTCAAAAAAATAATAATATTTTCATAACTGAACACCATGGTTTAGTGACAAGAAATTTTTGAAAAAGTGGTGTGCTTTCTCTAAGTGTATTGTAGAAGAAATTGAAATGATATCTCTGAGTTTTATGAAAAATAAAGTGGTTTTCTTTCTTTCTTATGTTAAAAGGTTTTAAGAGGGTCTTGGAGTGAGACATATACAAAAATCTAATATAGTAGAAAATTCTTCAATGTGTGAAGGGACTAGATGTATCTTTAAGTTAGAAACGGGATCTAGGATAAATATCTTGTGTGTTTTACTTTCTTGACATTTTTTTTTGCGCTTTCTTTCAAAGTTCATACACTTAATTCTGAAAAAAATAAAAGGGAAGAATCATTGCTCAAAACAAGAAAATTCCATAAAACCTAATTCACCCCTTCTAACACCCCGAATTTTTATTCGAATTTTAATTTTATGAATAATCTGATTATGTTTGTGTTATGATTTTATTATTATTATTATTATTATTATTATTATTATAATTATTATTATTATTATTATTATTATTGTTAGAGTTATTTTTTTTATTACCTAGGATGAGAATTTAAGGAATTACTTATAAAAATTAGTATTAAGTAGAGTTAGTGGGAGAAGGAATTTGGAAAAGTAAAAAAAAAAGATACCAGGGGAATTAAAAAAAATCAAAATTATATTAAAGGGTATGAATTGGAATAAATGGGATTAATTATCAATATTTTAATTAGAAAATAAAAAGGGTTAAATTAGAGAGAAAAAAGAGAAATATGCATTCTTTGGGAAAAAAAAAAGAAAAAACCCTAATACTCAAAAGTCTCTTCTTCTTCTCCAAAACTAAAATAGAGAGTATAATTCAACAAGAAGATAATAATAGAAATTTTGTAAGTGGGAAGTTCCAACATTGTTAGGAGCTTCACAAAGAAATTATAAACTAACAAGGTAGGGGGAGAGATTGCTCTAGAACTTTGGTATTTTAGTATTTATGGTAGTGGGGTTTCCCTTGAACCCCAATTTGTATGAATTTTCATGTTAACTTCCCTATGAGATGATGAATCATCGACCCTAGGTTACGAACCTCTCTCTCTCTCTCTCTCTCTCTCTCTCTCTCTCTCTCTCTCTCTCTCTCTCTCCTCATCAATGGTTTAGTTAAATTGCATATTTTTGACGTGGCATTTTCATGAATCATATGTTTTAGTTTTAATAATATGTGTTGATTAAATGATAATGAATTGTGATGAATTGAGTGATGTTGTGATGGATTATATGTGTGAATAATAATTTAAAGAAAGTAGAATTGTGTAATGTTTTAGGACACGAGTCCAAAGTTTTAAAAAGATGCTTGTTGGAATCAAGTTTTAAATGATGAAAGAATGAATGAATAGACTTAAGACGCGAGTCTAGTGTTTTTTAAAATACTTGTGAATCCCATATGTTTCAATTTTATCGAAGGTTCGATAAGAACAAATGTGAAGCCTAATATGGCAGTGAATATATGATAAATCCTTATGGAGATCCCAAAAGTAGTAATCAAGGTTAATGTGTTTCAATATGGATTGGAAGCTTGGATGGAAATCATGTTTGTTTGATCATCTTGCATCATATATGAGAGAGAGAGAGAGAGAGAGCGAAAGAGAGAGAGAGAGAGAGAGAGAGAGAGAGAGAGAGAGAGAGTGTGAGAATATGGCAAGGGTCTTATAACACCCCAATTCCCATCGCGAATAAATAACACTTAATAAAATCAGAGTAACTAAAAATTTATTTTTTTCCGACAGAAAACAGGGATGTCACACTTAAATGAACAAAATACAATCCCTGCTCAACATAATTGATACATAACACAAAGGGAAACTTTTCCTTACAAAAGGATGGTCAATTATGGAATAAAGCGGAAAGATCCATAACCGACTTGTTTTACAAAATAAACTGTTTTAGAACCTCTACTATATACAAAAGTACTACCAAATATATTCAACAATTATATACATATAAACATAATCGTTCCCCGACTCCCGTGCTACGTATCAGAGCAGACACCAAGACCGACAACGGAACGGAGGACTAATCTTCACAAAAGCCTCCACGCCTCTAAAGCTGACAATCTGCACTATGCCATAAAAAGCATATTCCAGCAGAAGGGTGAGAAATATTATCATAATAACGTTGCATATAATTATATAGACATCAACGTATAATACACATATACCACATTCTCACCACGACTTATCACGATGCACGTATCTATACACATAACATCAACATATTCCATAAGTCATTTACACGGCATAACAATCCGTAATTTAACACATCAAATATCATAGGCATAACCATTCATGCTCAAATACATGTATCCCTAATACATATCGATGCATTTAACATAAACACATATATTCATGTTCATTCACCGATGCATCATTACAAACATACAATTATCATCATTTCACATAAACATACATTTTATGTTTATCTTCCAATGCACACCTGCACGATTCTGTTCATTCCACATCAACATATACATATATATATGTTCATTCATCAATGCACAACTACAATGATGACAAATGCAACTCATAGAGACCGACTCTCGACTCTATGCAGATGCAATGCGGTACCGACTCATTTCATCTCAAGTTCAATTGAAGAACTTGTTGGAACCATTCGCTCACACCTATCACATAGGCTCACGACGTTCACCCCTTGCTCACACCTATCACATAGGCTCACAAGGTTTATGGATTGCTCACACCTATCACATAGGCTCACAACCCGACTGCTCACACCTATCACATAGGCTCACAATCGTTTGTAATCATCGCTCACACCTTTCACATAGGCTCACGACGTTACAACGGATTCATCTTAGAACCCCTCAATGCAAGAATGCACATCATGATGTTTCACATACAACATGACTCATGACACTCTTGAAATGCATACATATTCACAATATAGTCATGCATTTATCTCATACATATCCCATACAATCCATACACATTCACTTCAATCAAGCCAAACGACAACAAACCGCACTTTACATTTAATCGTAAAAGTCGGCCAAAAGTCGGCTAAAAATAATATTTCTCATCACCACATAATAGCACATATTTTTAGCTTCACATCCATATAAAGAACACCTCAATCGGATAACCGAGTAAAAAGATATGGATATTTCAAAATAACGCAAAAACATAAACCGGAGAATCGACACTACGATACGATTCGAAAATACTGTACCAATTGGACCATGTTCAGACCTCAAAACCATTTTTCCTAGAAAGAACATCTCATTAGCTTCCCAACGCTTCGAACGGGGGTCAAAACCGACTTACGGTTCAAGAGATATGAATTTCCGAAGTTTCCCCGACAAACCAGAATTTCTGCTTCAGCACAGTAGGTATCGATACATAGGCTTTATGTATCGATACATAAAGACCTCATGTATCGATCCCTAACTCGCATGTATCGATCCCTGCTGTAGTAAAAATTCCATTTTTCCCAATTTTCACAGTAGGGATCGATCCCTGGGATTATGTATCGATCCCTAACCCTGTTTTTCACAAAAAACCAGATTTTTCAAATTACAACTTTGCTGTCCTTTTCCCGAATCCCCGAAAACTCGACTAAATCGAACATTTTCACCGAAACAAACATATACGCGCAACCACCAAATACATAAGAACAATTTAGAACACATAAACGAAATTTCTACGACGTTCGATTTTTCGATTAAATTTCAACCTTTCAAAAACCAGAATTTTTAAACTTCACCAAATCGAATAAAAAGCACGACATACGACGACTTAACCTTCCTCGATACAACTACGTAATTTATTTCGAATTCTAACCGTGAAAACATCGTTTTCTATCAATTTCCTATAATTCGACCTAAACGGAAACAACAACGGAACCATACCGAAAACTAACCGAAACATAACCAAACTTAATGAAACTTCAAACAGCAGCTCACATACATATAACCAACCAACACATGTATTTATACGACTTTCCGACCGTAGAAACATCGGTTTCTATCGATTTCGTCCAATACGGCATAAACGGAAACATATAAAAACCACCCAAAACATTCATACAAAACTCATACATAATCATACACAAAGTTATAATAACAATGTTTCACACCCTTACCCGATTAAACCGATTCCTAGAAGTTGTTTTCTTTGATTCCTAGCTTTCCTCTTTTTCTTCTTCTCTTTCTCTCTATTTTTCTGTTTTCTTTTCTCTCTATTTCTATCTTTCTATTCTATTTAAACAAAATATCTACCCAAATGACCAAAATACCCCTACACTCAAATATCTCGCAAACGCTCTCAAAATGCGATAAAACATAATAACGATGAAAAATAACATTTTTCTAAATAAAAGTCGAAAATAAAATAATATAATAATAAAATAATCAATTAAACTCGATTAAATAAAACTCACAAAAACTGGGGCGTTACAATTCTCTCCCACTTAGACATTTTCGTCCTCGAAAATCTAACCGAGACGAACAACTCCGGACACGACTCTCGCATCCGACGAACAAACCAACATGCCAACAAAAGGCACACCACGAATAACACAACAGACAAACACCTTGCTAACCGTAATTACAACAACACGATACGACGACAACTACAACGACAAGATGCAAAGCCCATACAATGCACTTGACGACCAACTCACAACTCAAGGAAAACCACGATACCAACACACAGGTTCACTCTAGAACCGAAACACAACAAGATCGTTACCCTACCATAGGTAACACTCCCCTAATTCCCCACACAGGAATTAGCTACACACGCTCGAACCATCACCATGGAAACGAGGCAACAACACAACAAGAACATAAAGTTCCACGATACAACATCGTTTAAACAACCTCCACACAACCATACTACAACAATGCTACGATCCACCAATCGAACATATAACCAAAACACCCAACTACATAGTAGCCCATGGATAACATTTAAACCTTTCACTTATCACTTCCATTTTGAAACGTCCAATGGTCTCATCAATCCTACATATTCCCAATATTCCACTTATGAACTCTTACAAGTCACACACACATATATGAATTGTGCCACATCACGCTTCCGATGCGCACTCTGATTACCCGAAACCATCAAAACTACCAATCTCACGACCAAGGTCTAACTCTTTCTCATAATCACCAAAAATCATTGTTCGCCTTTAATATACCCAACCTCGCACTCTACTGTGTTATCTCACACACCAGACACCAGTCTCTGAACTGCTCAAATAATTCTCATCCATCCGAACAGACATGCATAACAACTTTCGACTTAACTCATCAGGCACGACATTAACCTCACCAATGGGATAATTCCAACTAAAGTCATAACTCATCACAAATTCCAACCATCCTCTCTGTCTCATACCATATTCCTTCTGACCAAACAGGTACTCAATATTCTTGTGATTACTAAACACTTCGAACCCAAAACCATAAAGATAATACCTCCAACTTTTCCAACACAATACAACCGTAACCAATTCCAAATCCTGAATAGTATAGATCCTTCTATGAATCCTCAAAGGTCGTAAAGTATAAGCCACAAATTTACTTTCTTGCACTAACACACTGCCTAAACTTATCAAAACACATCCTCATACCTCACAAACGGTTGAACAGGATCACACAGACTCAAAACTGCAGCCGTAGACAAATTCTACTTCAGCTTTCTGAAACTTTCCTCACAATGAACATCCAAAACAAACGACTCATCCTTGGCAAGCCAACTGAAATAACAGAAGTACGAACTTAGCAATGTCTTCCATAACCTTTCGTAACAACCAACTGAGCCCAAAAGTTTCTAATCTCCTTAACCAACTTCGGAACCTCTCATTGTAAAACCAGATCTACTTCCGATGGATCCATAACAATACCATTACCTGAAATAACATATCCAAGAAGACTAACCTTTTTCCAACCCAAATTCTCACTTGAATAACTTAGCATAAAACTTCGTCTCTTTCCAACACTTGTGATTCAAATCTCAAACACTCTACCTGTTCTTCTTCCGAGTTTATAACAGATTCGAATATCCTCAATTAAAACCACTACAACTTATCCAATTAAATATGGAAGATACGATTCATATACTTCACAAACATTACGGACACATTACTAGCACCAAGCAACATCACCGTACTTTGCAATGTCCAACCAAATTCCAAAAGATATAAATTCTTAAAGCTTTTGCAAAACCTTGCACTGGGTAACTGGCTACTCACACACACAAGCTTAACCGAGTAATTACCAGTCTATTCCGATGATAACAACATAACTAGTCACATCAAATCGATCAAAGCCTTAACTCACACAATTCACCATTCTTATCAAACATTTCAAACAATTGCAATTTCACTAAAACTCAACCAAACCATTCCAATTATCTATTCCCGAAAGTGAACACTTATTCTCAATCGTCACCTTATCTGCTGTTAGTAATCCATACACAATTTCTCCTCTTAACAATCCAAACTCTATAAATCCCAACATGTAGCAACAATCAACCAAAAAGAACTCTTAAATAATACATCCACACTTAAGGTTTTCTCCAAATTTCCATTAATGCTCTAAAATTCTAAAAACTCCAACCCTCTTCGGAACTCTAAGTTTCGCTTCCCATAGTCTTAATACCATTATACTTGTTATTCCATTATATCATCCTTCCTTTTGTTACCGACAATACTGGAGCTCTCCAAGACGACACACTTGGCCTCACAATTCTCCTTTCCAGTAAATCTTCCAACTGCTCTATCAGTTCGGGTACCTCTAACGCTAACATCCAATATTCCATCTGGGAATACATCTTAAAATCACGCACAACCGGTAGCTCATCACTGTGTCCTCCCTGCCAATTTCTAGAAAACTATCATCACAAACATAACAACATCTTAGTTTCACTTCCTAAAAGTTCTCCTGCTTACTTAGCAGATCCAAACCTGAAATCCTTACCTTTGTCCAATTTGAGTTCACACTTTTCTCTCTGAGAACAACCATTAACGATGCCCAATCATTCTCTCTCAAAACTTCCCAACTGGACCAACATACCAAAACCTCTAATCCATTTCATCTTCCGATATTAGCATCTTCATCGACTCATCAAAACAATATGTAATCGTTTCTTTAAATTCCAAACACTCATTTCACACGCTATCAAAGCCGGAAAGACACGTCTATTCCATCCAACATAATTTTCGTCTGCTATCAACAAGAGATTAAGGGTGATCAGTTCCTCAATTTGTCAATAGACAGCCGACAATCATGATGGGGCATAAACCGTCTTTACCAAACTATAATAATATTTCTTACATCCTGTACACAAAACTACCTAAGGCACAAATCCTTAGTTGACATAAACCTTACCTCCGCATCCCCTTCGTAACTGAAAACAACATTGTCCGAACAACACTTACAATCTTGCAATTCACAATACACTGAGCCAACGCTCCACACCTGAAGCAACATGGAGAAGTACCAACTTCTCCCCCACTTATCTCAAACTCAACCCTGAAAACAAAGGATTAGAAAAACCAGAAAGTACTGACAGTGTTCCACACACCTATCACGTACTAAGGGATAAACAACAACGACAGTATTCAACTGTCACACCAACTGACTCAACAACTTGGCCGGACGGACCGA
This sequence comes from Lathyrus tuberosus, assembly GCA_022829125.1. Classification (NCBI taxonomy): domain Eukaryota; kingdom Viridiplantae; phylum Streptophyta; class Magnoliopsida; order Fabales; family Fabaceae; genus Lathyrus; species Lathyrus tuberosus. The sequence continues at coordinate 231,413 of JALAZF010000274.1, read as the reverse complement.
CCTGCTCTGATACCACTTATAACACCCCAATTCCCATCGCGAATAAATAACACTTAATAAAATCAGAGTAACTAAAAATTTATTTTTTTCCGACAGGAAACAGGGATGTCACACTTAAATGAACAAAATACAATCCCTGCTCAACATAATTGATACATAACACAAAGGGAAACTTTTCCTTACAAAAGGATGGTCAATTATGGAATAAAGCGGAAAGATCCATAACCGACTTGTTTTACAAAATAAACTGTTTTAGAACCTCTACTATATACAAAAGTACTACCAAATATATTCAACAATTATATACATATAAACATAATCGTTCCCCGACTCCCGTGCTACGTATCAGAGCAGACACCAAGACCGACAACGGAACGGAGGACTAATCTTCACAAAAGCCTCCACGCCTCTAAAGCTGACAATCTGCACTATGCCATAAAAAGCATATTCCAGCAGAAGGGTGAGAAATATTATCATAATAACGTTGCATATAATTATATAGACATCAACGTATAATACACATATACCACATTCTCACCACGACTTATCACGATGCACGTATCTATACACATAACATCAACATATTCCATAAGTCATTTACACGGCATAACAATCCGTAATTTAACACATCAAATATCATAGGCATAACCATTCATGCTCAAATACATGTATCCCTAATAGATATCGATGCATTTAACATAAACACATATATTCATGTTCATTCACCGATGCATCATTACAAACATACAATTATCATCATTTCACATAAACATACATATTATGTTTATCTTCCAATGCACACCTGCACGATTCTGTTCATTCCACATCAACATATACATATATATATGTTCATTCATCAATGCACAACTACAATGATGACAAATGCAACTCATAGAGACCGACTCTCGACTCTATGCAGATGCAATGCGGTACCGACTCATTTCATCTCAAGTTCAATTGAAGAACTTGTTGGAACCATTCGCTCACACCTATCACATAGGCTCACGACGTTCACCCCTTGCTCACACCTATCACATAGGCTCACAAGGTTTATGGATTGCTCACACCTATCACATAGGCTCACAACCCGACTGCTCACACCTATCACATAGGCTCACAATCGTTTGTAATCATCGCTCACACCTTTCACATAGGCTCACGACGTTACAACGGATTCATCTTAGAACCCCTCAATGCAAGAATGCACATCATGATGTTTCACATACAACATGACTCATGACACTCTTGAAATGCATACATATTCACAATATAGTCATGCATTTATCTCATACATATCCCATACAATCCATACACATTCACTTCAATCAAGCCAAACGACAACAAACCGCACTTTACATTTAATCGGAAAAGTCGGCCAAAAGTCGGCTAAAAATAATATTTCTCATCACCACATAATAGCACATATTTTTAGCTTCACATCCATATAAAGAACACCTCAATCGGATAACCGAGTAAAAAGATATGGATATTTCAAAATAACGCAAAAACATAAACCGGAGAATCGACACTACGATACGATTCGAAAATACTGTACCAATTGGACCATGTTCAGACCTCAAAACCATTTTTCCTAGAAAGAACATCTCATTAGCTTCCCAACGCTTCGAACGGGGGTCAAAACCGACTTACGGTTCAAGAGATATGAATTTCCGAAGTTTCCCCGACAAACCAGAATTTCTGCTTCAGCACAGTAGGTATCGATACATAGGCTTTATGTATCGATACATAAAGACCTCATGTATCGATCCCTAACTCGCATGTATCGATCCCTGCTGTAGTAAAAATTCCATTTTTCCCAATTTTCACAGTAGGGATCGATCCCTGGGATTATGTATCGATCCCTAACCCTGTTTTTCACAAAAAACCAGATTTTTCAAATTACAACTTTGCTGTCCTTTTCCCGAATCCCCGAAAACTCGACTAAATCGAACATTTTCACCGAAACAAACATATACGCGCAACCACCAAATACATAAGAACAATTTAGAACACATAAACGAAATTTCTACGACGTTCGATTTTTCGATTAAATTTCAACCTTTCAAAAACCAGAATTTTTAAACTTCACCAAATCGAATAAAAAGCACGACATACGACGACTTAACCTTCCTCGATACAACTACGTAATTTATTTCGAATTCTAACCGTGAAAACATCGTTTTCTATCAATTTCCTATAATTCGACCTAAACGGAAACAACAACGGAACCATACCGAAAACTAACCGAAACATAACCAAACTTAATGAAACTTCAAACAGCAGCTCACATACATATAACCAACCAACACATGTATTTATACGACTTTCCGACCGTAGAAACATCGGTTTCTATCGATTTCGTCCAATACGGCATAAACGGAAACATATAAAAACCACCCAAAACATTCATACAAAACTCATACATAATCATACACAAAGTTATAATAACAATGTTTCACACCCTTACCCGATTAAACCGATTCCTAGAAGTTGTTTTCTTTGATTCCTAGCTTTCCTCTTTTTCTTCTTCTCTTTCTCTCTATTTTTCTGTTTTCTTTTCTCTCTATTTCTATCTTTCTATTCTATTTAAACAAAATATCTACCCAAATGACCAAAATACCCCTACACTCAAATATCTCGCAAACGCTCTCAAAATGCGATAAAACATAATAACGATGAAAAATAACATTTTTCTAAATAAAAGTCGAAAATAAAATAATATAATAATAAAATAATCAATTAAACTCGATTAAATAAAACTCACAAAAACTGGGGCGTTACAATTCTCCCCCACTTAGACATTTTCGTCCTCGAAAATCTAACCGAGACGAACAACTCCGGACACGACTCTCGCATCCGACGAACAAACCAACATGCCAACAAAAGGCACACCACGAATAACACAACAGACAAACACCTTGCTAACCGTAATTACAACAACACGATACGACGACAACTACAACGACAAGATGCAAAGCCCATACAATGCACTTGACGACCAACTCACAACTCAAGGAAAACCACGATACCAACACACAGGTTCACTCTAGAACCGAAACACAACAAGATCGTTACCCTACCATAGGTAACACTCCCCTAATTCCCCACACAGGAATTAGCTACACACGCTCGAACCATCACCATGGAAACGAGGCAACAACACAACAAGAACATAAAGTTCCACGATACAACATCGTTTAAACAACCTCCACACAACCATACTACAACAATGCTACGATCCACCAATCGAACATATAACCAAAACACCCAACTACATAGTAGCCCATGGATAACATTTAAACCTTTCACTTATCACTTCCATTTTGAAACGTCCAATGGTCTCATCAATCCTACATATTCCCAATATTCCACTTATGAACTCTTACAAGTCACACACACATATATGAATTGTGCCACATCACGCTTCCGATGCGCACTCTGATTACCCGAAACCATCAAAACTACCAATCTCACGACCAAGGTCTAACTCTTTCTCATAATCACCAAAAATCATTGTTCGCCTTTAATATACCCAACCTCGCACTCTACTGTGTTATCTCACACACCAGACACCAGTCTCTGAACTGCTCAAATAATTCTCATCCATCCGAACAGACATGCATAACAACTTTCGACTTAACTCATCAGGCACGACATTAACCTCACCAATGGGATAATTCCAACTAAAGTCATAACTCATCACAAATTCCAACCATCCTCTCTGTCTCATACCATATTCCTTCTGACCAAACAGGTACTCAATATTCTTGTGATTACTAAACACTTCGAACCCAAAACCATAAAGATAATACCTCCAACTTTTCCAACACAATACAACCGTAACCAATTCCAAATCCTGAATAGTATAGATCCTTCTATGAATCCTCAAAGGTCGTAAAGTATAAGCCACAAATTTACTTTCTTGCACTAACACACTGCCTAAACTTATCAAAACACATCCTCATACCTCACAAACGGTTGAACAGGATCACACAGACTCAAAACTGCAGCCGTAGACAAATTCTACTTCAGCTTTCTGAAACTTTCCTCACAATGAACATCCAAAACAAACGACTCATCCTTGGCAAGCCAACTGAAATAACAGAAGTACGAACTTAGCAATGTCTTCCATAACCTTTCGTAACAACCAACTGAGCCCAAAAGTTTCTAATCTCCTTAACCAACTTCGGAACCTCTCATTGTAAAACCAGATCTACTTCCGATGGATCCATAACAATACCATTACCTGAAATAACATATCCAAGAAGACTAACCTTTTTCCAACCCAAATTCTCACTTGAATAACTTAGCATAAAACTTCGTCTCTTTCCAACACTTGTGATTCAAATCTCAAACACTCTACCTGTTCTTCTTCCGAGTTTATAACAGATTCGAATATCCTCAATTAAAACCACTACAACTTATCCAATTAAATATGGAAGATACGATTCATATACTTCACAAACATTACGGACACATTACTAGCACCAAGCAACATCACCGTACTTTGCAATGTCCAACCAAATTCCAAAAGATATAAATTCTTAAAGCTTTTGCAAAACCTTGCACTGGGTAACTGGCTACTCACACACACAAGCTTAACCGAGTAATTACCAGTCTATTCCGATGATAACAACATAACTAGTCACATCAAATCGATCAAAGCCTTAACTCACACAATTCACCATTCTTATCAAACATTTCAAACAATTGCAATTTCACTAAAACTCAACCAAACCATTCCAATTATCTATTCCCGAAAGTGAACACTTATTCTCAATCGTCACCTTATCTGCTGTTAGTAATCCATACACAATTTCTCCTCTTAACAATCCAAACTCTATAAATCCCAACATGTAGCAACAATCAACCAAAAAGAACTCTTAAATAATACATCCACACTTAAGGTTTTCTCCAAATTTCCATTAATGCTCTAAAATTCTAAAAACTCCAACCCTCTTCGGAACTCTAAGTTTCGCTTCCCATAGTCTCAATACCATTATACTTGTTATTCCATTATATCATCCTTCCTTTTGTTACCGACAATACTGGAGCTCTCCAAGACGACACACTTGGCCTCACAATTCTCCTTTCCAGTAAATCTTCCAACTGCTCTATCAGTTCGGGTACCTCTAACGCTAACATCCAATATTCCATCTGGGAATACATCTTAAAATCACGCACAACCGGTAGCTCATCACTGTGTCCTCCCTGCCAATTTCTAGAAAACTATCATCACAAACATAACAACATCTTAGTTTCACTTCCTAAAAGTTCTCCTGCTTACTTAGCAGATCCAAACCTGAAATCCTTACCTTTGTCCAATTTGAGTTCACACTTTTCTCTCTGAGAACAACCATTAACGATGCCCAATCATTCTCTCTCAAAACTTCCCAACTGGACCAACATACCAAAACCTCTAATCCATTTCATCTTCCGATATTAGCATCTTCATCGACTCATCAAAACAATCTGTAATCGTTTCTTTAAATTCCAAACACTCATTTCACACGCTATCAAAGCCGGAAAGACACGTCTATTCCATCCAACATAATTTTCGTCTGCTATCAACAAGAGATTAAGGGTGATCAGTTCCTCAATTTGTCAATAGACAGCCGACAATCATGATGGGGCATAAACCGTCTTTACCAAACTATAATAATATTTCTTACATCCTGTACACAAAACTACCTAAGGCACAAATCCTTAGTTGACATAAACCTTACCTCCGCATCCCCTTCGTAACTGAAAACAACATTGTCCGAACAACACTTACAATCTTGCAATTCACAATACACTGAGCCAACGCTCCACACCTGAAGCAACATGGAGAAGTACCAACTTCTCCCCCACTTATCTCAAACTCAACCCTGAAAACAAAGGATTAGAAAAACCAGAAAGTACTGACAGTGTTCCACACACCTATCACGTACTAAGGGATAAACAACAACGACAGTATTCAACTGTCACACCAACTGACTCAACAACTTGGCCGGACGGACCGACCTGCTCTGATACCACTTATAACACCCCAATTCCCATCGCGAATAAATAACACTTAATAAAATCAGAGTAACTAAAAATTTATTTTTTTCCGACAGGAAACAGGGATGTCACACTTAAATGAACAAAATACAATCCCTGCTCAACATAATTGATACATAACACAAAGGGAAACTTTTCCTTACAAAAGGATGGTCAATTATGGAATAAAGCGGAAAGATCCATAACCGACTTGTTTTACAAAATAAACTGTTTTAGAACCTCTACTATATACAAAAGTACTACCAAATATATTCAACAATTATATACATATAAACATAATCGTTCCCCGACTCCCGTGCTACGTATCAGAGCAGACACCAAGACCGACAACGGAACGGAGGACTAATCTTCACAAAAGCCTCCACGCCTCTAAAGCTGACAATCTGCACTATGCCATAAAAAGCATATTCCAGCAGAAGGGTGAGAAATATTATCATAATAACGTTGCATATAATTATATAGACATCAACGTATAATACACATATACCACATTCTCACCACGACTTATCACGATGCACGTATCTATACACATAACATCAACATATTCCATAAGTCATTTACACGGCATAACAATCCGTAATTTAACACATCAAATATCATAGGCATAACCATTCATGCTCAAATACATGTATCCCTAATAGATATCGATGCATTTAACATAAACACATATATTCATGTTCATTCACCGATGCATCATTACAAACATACAATTATCATCATTTCACATAAACATACATATTATGTTTATCTTCCAATGCACACCTGCACGATTCTGTTCATTCCACATCAACATATACATATATATATGTTCATTCATCAATGCACAACTACAATGATGACAAATGCAACTCATAGAGACCGACTCTCGACTCTATGCAGATGCAATGCGGTACCGACTCATTTCATCTCAAGTTCAATTGAAGAACTTGTTGGAACCATTCGCTCACACCTATCACATAGGCTCACGACGTTCACCCCTTGCTCACACCTATCACATAGGCTCACAAGGTTTATGGATTGCTCACACCTATCACATAGGCTCACAACCCGACTGCTCACACCTATCACATAGGCTCACAATCGTTTGTAATCATCGCTCACACCTTTCACATAGGCTCACGACGTTACAACGGATTCATCTTAGAACCCCTCAATGCAAGAATGCACATCATGATGTTTCACATACAACATGACTCATGACACTCTTGAAATGCATACATATTCACAATATAGTCATGCATTTATCTCATACATATCCCATACAATCCATACACATTCACTTCAATCAAGCCAAACGACAACAAACCGCACTTTACATTTAATCGGAAAAGTCGGCCAAAAGTCGGCTAAAAATAATATTTCTCATCACCACATAATAGCACATATTTTTAGCTTCACATCCATATAAAGAACACCTCAATCGGATAACCGAGTAAAAAGATATGGATATTTCAAAATAACGCAAAAACATAAACCGGAGAATCGACACTACGATACGATTCGAAAATACTGTACCAATTGGACCATGTTCAGACCTCAAAACCATTTTTCCTAGAAAGAACATCTCATTAGCTTCCCAACGCTTCGAACGGGGGTCAAAACCGACTTACGGTTCAAGAGATATGAATTTCCGAAGTTTCCCCGACAAACCAGAATTTCTTCTTCAGCACAGTAGGTATCGATACATAGGCTTTATGTATCGATACATAAAGACCTCATGTATCGATCCCTAACTCGCATGTATCGATCCCTGCTGTAGTAAAAATTCCATTTTTCCCAATTTTCACAGTAGGGATCGATCCCTGGGATTATGTATCGATCCCTAACCCTGTTTTTCACAAAAAACCAGATTTTTCAAATTACAACTTTGCTGTCCTTTTCCCGAATCCCCGAAAACTCGACTAAATCGAACATTTTCACCGAAACAAACATATACGCGCAACCACCAAATACATAAGAACAATTTAGAACACATAAACGAAATTTCTACGACGTTCGATTTTTCGATTAAATTTCAACCTTTCAAAAACCAGAATTTTTAAACTTCACCAAATCGAATAAAAAGCACGACATACGACGACTTAACCTTCCTCGATATAACTACGTAATTTATTTCGAATTCTAACCGTGAAAACATCGTTTTCTATCAATTTCCTATAATTCGACCTAAACGGAAACAACAACGGAACCATACCGAAAACTAACCGAAACATAACCAAACTTAATGAAACTTCAAACAGCAGCTCACATACATATAACCAACCAACACATGTATTTATACGACTTTCCGACCGTAGAAACATCGGTTTCTATCGATTTCGTCCAATACGGCATAAACGGAAACATATAAAAACCACCCAAAACATTCATACAAAACTCATACATAATCATACACAAAGTTATAATAACAATGTTTCACACCCTTACCCGATTAAACCGATTCCTAGAAGTTGTTTTCTTTGATTCCTAGCTTTCCTCTTTTTCTTCTTCTCTTTCTCTCTATTTTTCTGTTTTCTTTTCTCTCTATTTCTATCTTTCTATTCTATTTAAACAAAATATCTACCCAAATGACCAAAATACCCCTACACTCAAATATCTCGCAAACGCTCTCAAAATGCGATAAAACATAATAACGATGAAAAATAACATTTTTCTAAATAAAAGTCGAAAATAAAATAATATAATAATAAAATAATCAATTAAACTCGATTAAATAAAACTCACAAAAACTGGGGCGTTACAGGTCTCACAAACTGAATTTCATTAAGTGAAAAAGCTTTTGCACAAGGGTTCTATTTATAGAACTACATATACGTGCTGTAAGCTGAAAAAGCCTACTTGAGTGCATTGTACCTTACGGTGTATTATATTTCACTTAAGTGTACAATATTCTATGGTATTCTATATTCCACTTAAATGCGTCGTACCTTAAAATGTTCTACAACTCACTTAAGCACATCGCATCTTTTAGTGTTCCTAATTCTCTTAAGTACATTGTGCTTTCAGTGTTTCTGATTTCACTTGGTAATTTTATCTCTCATCAATATGTCCTTATTTGTGAGACCCTGTAGGTTCTAATGATGTTGAAAACTATATTAAATCACATATTTAATATAATAAACATCAATTAATATCTAGCAACACATCGTTGCTACTTAAGTCACAAAAATTTCATATGATTTGAAAACCCCTTTATGTGATAATACTTATGTGTAAATTTTTTCTTTTTCCCTCATGTGTATATTGAACACAAGGCATGAATTGTGTCACCCATGTCTAGTTAAATATTGGTCCCTTAAACATTTATCTTTTTATGCAATATGGTAAAATTTCATCTATGCCACTCATGTTCCTCAGCATGATTTATGGAGTACCCAACAAATTTCTTTATAGTCACTTAGTTACCGACAACGTTTGATCAACAAACTCATATATTCTTCATGGTGACACTCTCTTTGTATGCAAATTGCAAAGGTATCTATATAGCTTGAAGCTAGAAAGCATACAATGGAACACAAAGCTCACTGACACACTTACTTTTTAAGATTTTACACAATTCAATGCTAATCACTCACTATTTACAAAGAAATCTCACAAAGGGTTCACAATCATCCTTGTATATGTGGATGATTTGGTCTTAAGCGGGAATGATCTTGAAGAAATCATATGAATTAAGATCCTTTTGAATGTCAAGTTCATTATTAATGACATAGGTGTTTTGCAATACTTTTTAGGTGTTGAAGTGGATAGAACACAACATGTAATATCTCTTTGCCAAAGAAAGTATGTTTTAGATTTAAACGAAGATGCAAGATTAGTTAGAGACAATACTTCTATTACACCAATGCAATCACATTTACAACTCCATAAACCTTATGCACTAAGTAAACTAAGTTAATTCCTTGATGCTTCTACTGATAAACATATGTTAGCAAGATTACAAGAGTTGAGGTACCTCAAAAACCTAGCATTGAGGGAATTAAAATTGGATACCTCAAAAACATAACATTATCTCATCATCCTTAGTTTTCCTCAAAGGTTTCTCTTATTCGGACCTGGGCATGTCACAACACTATAAGATCAACAAAAGGTATTTGTTTCTTCCTTGGCAAGTAACTAGAAAGTTGGAAAAGCAAGAAACATATTGTAGTAACTAGATCATTATTAGAAGCAGAGTACATAGCATTGGCCCAAGAGACTTATGAAGAATAATGACTTCTCTACGTACTTAGTAACTTTCAGATACCGCATCAAATGCCAATAATTACTTAGTAACTTTAAGAAAAAACATATTGAAATAGATCTTCATGTAGTTGTAGACAAGGTTCTAACCAGAGCCACGCATTTGATGCATGTAACTTCAAAGGAACAGGTTGTAGATATTCTCAAAAATCCTTGCACCTGGATCCATTCAACAATGTACAAGACAAGTTAGGAATGATTGATATACATTCTATCTTGATGGTGTGTTAAATATCATAACTGAAATTAACTAAATTGTAAAACAGTTGAAAAGGTTTATGAAGTAATTCCTATTTGAGTTACTGGTTGTATAAGTAACCTTCTATCTTTGTAAGAAATCAGATTTTGTGAGTAATGAAAGTTTGTGCATCCATATTTCTTATATTTTTATTCTTCTCCATGTTGAGTTTGACTTTTAGTATTAAATGCTAAAACGAGAATGCATTTGCTTATTACCAATGTACTAGAGTAAACGAATCAAGGCCATAAATTTTTGCAAATAATTTACGGACTCGTTTTCGAGCTAAAACATTAACCGTATATAATAGTTGAGTAATGCTTCATAAAAAAATAAGTTTTTAACATAATTAAAGTATTAATATGTTTGAAGTTGAAATAAATATAACAAAATATCTTAAAGGAACCGTAATAAATTTGATCCCATATTCACCCTTCATTTTCGCCATATAAGCTCAAACATATCAAAGTGAGACATAAAATTATGTTATAATTTAAAAGTGAGACATCAAAAATTATGCTAGTGATATTTATAAGCTCAAACATATGTGAGGGAGTAAAACAATCTATAGATAAAACTAAATTAAGTTTGCACAAGATTTATTACAGAAATGATTTTATTTGTACGGTATATCATCCTTTACTTTTTTAGTGGAGTTGTGGTCATATGTTTCTCAGAAGTTAACTCAAGAAATTTTAGAAAATATCGCTGAAACTTTTCCTATAAATAATACATTTCATAACAAAATTTTCACTTTAGTTAACTAAAAACCGAGGTATAATACTAAGGCATGTCATGTTTTATTTATTTTTAAATAAATATCACATATTATGTCGGTTGCTAAATATAAACGAGCAGAGAAACAATTCAGGACATGCTTGAATCCCAACAACAGTAATTTATGTTTTAATTTCTTTAGATGTTGTGTATTTTTTTTTTTTTTTTTTTTTTATTTTTAAATTAATGTTATATTCTTTCGGTTATATTAAATAACCGAGGGATTATATTATCATATTTTATTAGAAATGTAAACTTTAACCAGATTTTACTATAAACCTAACTTATATGTAGTCGTTCCAAACTTGTACACATCATTATTTGAGATGGATTGGAAGACAGAAAAAATCATCAATGTTCTTCTATCTTGAACAAAACATTTTTTCTGCTCTTACAGTCGATCCCAACATAACAGTGTTGATTTTGTTGTTGTATTTTTGGAAAATCCTTCATATGTTGTCAATCCAAGAAAACATTCCTTAATTTATTGATTTCCTCGGTTGACAACATTGAGAAATCCATTCCTAAACAAAATTATCTTGTTCTCTTTCATGTGAAAGCATTTACCATGAAAACATTTGCTTAAGATAATTAAATCTCTCTGGGGTGAATTTCAAGTGCAGGAAATTTTTTTTTCTCTTAGTCGGAACAAATAACTTATTAGAATTTGAAAAGATTTGTTGCTCTCCAAGAATCTATTGTCAAAATCTAGATTTGTTTAAACTACTTATTTTAATGTTCTGTGTAAACAATGTAATTTTAAAATACAAAAAATTTTTCCCTCAGTTTTTTACAGAAACCAATAGGTATGTGTCGCTTGGGATGTAATATATTTTATTATATTTTTCTTATTTAAAAAGAAACAAAATTTACCTCGGTTATGAGTAATAACCAAGAAAAAATATAAGCGTGTTTATTGAGTTTATTCACCGTCCTTAAACAAATTTTTATCGTCCACCCCTATTAGTGATCTGCGTGAAACCTAAAACCCTTGTTATATAAGCATTTTGAATATTAAAAAATGATAATGAAACATTTGACATGAAAACTTTGAAACTTAAAAAAGCGTTTATTTTATTTGGGAAAATTTTTCTATAATGGATTATAAAAGCAGAAAATCATCTATGTTTAAGGTTTGTGTTCTTAAATAATTATATAACTGAGTATTTTTTTATTTAGCTGACATTTCTTTTATTTTATACCAGACATTTGTTCTTCGTTAAGATCAATGAAACGAGGATCTCAAACATTCGCTCTTTCCCAAGATATTCAGCATTTGTTATTCATCGACAGCGATGACGATGAATCATATTCAACATTTTACTTTAATATTATGTACAAACAATGTAATATTTTGTGTAAACAATGTAGTTTGTAAACAAATTTATTTATTAATATTCTATGTAAACAATGTAATGAGTATTTAATAAAAATATATATTTCCCTTCGTTTTGTTCATAAACTGAGAGGTATATGGCGATAGTTTCGAAATAAAAAACTATTGTTAAGGATCGAACCAATGACCATTTTAACTATCCCTTCAGTTATTTTAAAACTGTGGGGTGAAGTGGCTGCTTTTCATGGCACCCTAAATTACCTCGCCCCTATGACCGAGGTCAAATCACACTAGTGCAACAAAAGAATATCATTTTGAAATTTAGATCCATTATACTAAAAACGAGTATAAATAAGAAACACGATGACAATTTTGTAATTAAAGTATCATTTTAAGTATTAACACGTGACAATAGGCACACTGTTTTTTAAAAACGAGTGTAAATTTAAAATATTATTATAGTTAAATTTCTAATACTTCCGTTAAACTTAAAACAGGGATAAATTTAGATGGATTGAAAAAATTGTTTAATTTTATAAGCCAAAATAATATTCCAAGTAACTAATTAAGTGATTTACAGGTGTAATCCTAACAAGTTGAATAACGGGTGTAATCCTAATTAAGTTAATAACGGGTGTAATCCCTACAAACTGAATTAAAAAGTAAATTTATATATATTGCTTATGTGACATTTTAACAAATTTTCAATCTAATATGATGATGTGTCATCCTAACAATGTTCATAACTTTTTATTTTATTTTTAAAATATAATTTATCATTTTAATTATCACCTTTTTAAATTCTACCTTTTTTAAACTATTTTTCATTTTTTTTGTTACAAGTATTTTTCTCACTTTAAAAATCCACACTTTAATGTATAAAAAGACATTCAATATTTTAAACATCGATACTTAAATATAACAATGTCGTTATATTAAAAATATTTCCCTTGACTGTATTATTATTGTTTGATGGTTATTTTACTAAGTATATGATTGGACACTAATTTTTATATTAATGTATTTATTTTTTATATTAAAATATTTTCATATTATAAACTTTTTACAGTTTTATATTTCTTTGTTTTATCAAACTCTCCCCAACTTAAAACACTGTTTGTCCTCAAACAAAGTCAAACAACTTAAAGAAACAAAAGACGATAATCCAAGAATGACGAATCAATAGGTTTTTTAAAACGGAAAACAAATGTATGATTTAAATAAAAAACGTACAAGCAAAGAAAACATCTACCACCATCCTACCATGACAACATGAAAACGAAACAAATCCTAAGTACAAAAATCATGCTAAACAATCTAAAACAACACAAAGTAAATCATGAATCACACCTAGCAAAAATTCATCAAGGGATAAAAACACACAAAGGTGAGGATTTGACACTCATCCAACAATCTTGCAAACAAAAGACTAAATTATGCATTCATCCAAAAATTCACATTGAACATATAAAGGCAAGAATCACAAGGGCTTTTCAAGGTTATAATGTGGCTTGGTTAACAAACAAGGGGTAATTCCTAAAGGTAATCGAAACAAAAACTTGCCTAAACCTAAGGGAGTGATCAACTCAGAAAAGTTCAAATACAAAATTTCAATCAAACTTCTTCTTTCATCCCAAGTGTTACACCAAACACACCTTACTTATTAGCACAATTATTTCATACTCTTTTTGTTTTTCTTTTTCAAAACTTTCCCTTTTGTTGTACCCCAAATTTTACCCTCATTTTTCTGCTAGTTGATGTTTTGTCATCTTTCTCTATTTTAATTTAGTAATTATCTTTGTTTTTTATTTGTTTTATTTTAGTTTAAATTCAATATGGCCTATTTTTATTTCATTTATATTTAAGTTGTTTAAATTGATCTTAATTTTATTTAATTTTACTAATTAGTTTTAATTAATTAGATTAATTATCCATTTAGTTTATTTTTCTAACTAATTTTAATTTAGAATATTAATTAGTTTAGTATTGTTATTATTAATCTTATTATTAATCCAAAATTAAGAAAAGAAACATTTTCATTTCCTCACCAATTGGCCCACACGTTACAATAAGGAATTCAAAAAGGACTACATCATCTCACTTTTCTACTCTTTATAAAAAACCTTGTTGTAACCAAATGAATGTCACTACAAGTCATTACACAAACCAAGTTTGACTTTGAACTAAATGCATGTACAACCTACCAACTTTTCTCCCATCAATTCTAGCGCTCCCTTTCTGTCAACCTTTTCCATAAACTGTGCAAGAAGCAACCATCAAAAGTACACCTTTGTACTTTGCAAAGTTGATATACAAGAGCCAAAATAAGCACCCATCGTATAAGGCTTCATGACTCATATCTTTTCAGCTGACAAAAAGCACACAATAAGCAACCATTTGAAAGTATCACTTGGCTCGAGAATGAAGGGCCATGCGCACAAAGCAAGTAGCCGTTGGGGTTTCTTGGCGTTACCATGATGCTGCTACTATAAATGAAGTTGGCTTTCACTTCTCAAAGGGAGAACAAGAGAAGACCACCTCTCAAAACACCAATCATCAACACAACAACATCAATATCCAACACCTTCTTCATACCACTTAAACACCATAACCATAAATATCGCACCATACATAAACCACTTCAGAACCATACACACATCAATATCAAAGCAATAACACCAGCATCAGAACATCATCATCAGTATGCCAACAATAAAAACACACGACAATCATCCATGTTACACGAGGACACGTGAGTGGTGTTTTTCTGTTCAAAGATCTTGATCTCATCAACCAAAAGAAGAGTTGGAACAAGTAGTTATTCAAATCACCATGCTAAAGTTGGAGACATAAAGACAAGCAGAAAGAGAAGTAACTGAAGCCACTCATAAACACACTACATACCACAAGAACACATCTCGTACTCACTACAAATCATTCAAAGCTCCAAAAGGTAAGTTTCTAAGTCCCTGAAACCTATAAATTTACTTTGTTAAATGCTGTGCTTTGAGGTTGATTTATATGAACACTATCATACTTGTGTGTGGTAAAATATGACATTCATGTTTAAAGCTTTAAATTTTGTTGTTGTGAGACTGAGGAGAGCAGCTGTGTGAGATGCATGATGGCACTAATAGTTTGGAACGTGTAAAGATCAATGTCCATTTTGTGCACTTAGGATAGTTTGGAATGATGATATGATTAGGGTGTTAGAAATGTGCAACGTGAGCCTTCATTTACAGTTCATGATAGTTCTGAGCATGTGTTTTGTTGCCTTTTTTTCTCCAAGCTCTACTTGTAATTTTGTGTGGTTTAAGGTTTGATGGTATTCTACCATGCAAGCCCTGCGAATTGACAGCTTATATCTTTTGTTTTAGTGGAAGAATGAGGGTATAAGGGTTTGAACAAGGTGGAACCATGGCCCTGTTTTGTTACTGGTTTTCATGTGTTGTTTCTTGTTTTTGTTTACGTTGCATGAGGGAGTTGGATGTGTTGAACTGGGTTTGGTGTGAGGTTTAATTTGTCACTTTGTGACTTAATTGAAGAGGTGACCGATTGAGGTCCTTTTGTTATTGCGTGTGGTAATGTTTTTCACATGGGCTGAATTTGTTTTTTACTTTTTGCTTAGCTTAAGTTTTACACTAGGTGGCATATACAATGGATGTATCGCCACCTCAGTGGTTCAAGCCTTGCCTTTGTAAACAAAGGGACTGGGGTTTGAATCCCCCCTCGCCCCAGTCCCCTTTGTTTTGTTTTTTCCACTTTTCAGCCTTGTGTTGGACTTGGGCCTCACCCCATTTCCTTTTCACACCCCCATGTTTCTGGCCCATTTCACCCTCTTGTTTATTCAACTATTTCAGAATCACTTAGTGCACCCCCTGCGTTTTTTTCTTCTTTTTTTCTATTTTCAAACTCTTTTATTTCAAATCCTTTTAAAAACCTTTTATTTTATTTATTTAAAACTGTTTCTTTATTTCAAAAACCCAAAATATTTTAATCTTTATTTAATTTTAATTATCAATTTATTTCTTAATCGTTTATTTGAGTATTATTTATTAATATGTGATTATTTCTTAATTGTTTATTAATATGTTAATGGTTTTATTTTTTTCTCTTATTTATTTTAAGCTTAATTTTAATATGAAATTTGTTTCTTAATTGTTTATGTAAGCTCAATTAATATGGAGATTATTTCTTAAGTGCTGCTTGTTTATTTAAACTTAATAATTAATATGTGAATTGTTCTTAATTGTTTCTTAAATGGATTAATTTGTTAACATTATTTATGAGCTACCTTTGTTGATCATGTGAGTGTTCATTCATTAATTTTTGTTTAGGTCTTGAACTAATTTATCCATGTTTAAATTCATTATGTGTTTGACTTGGATGTGTGAATTTTGTTCTTCTTTTAGCATCCTCCTCTTTATCTTGTGAGTGTTCTTTATGTTTGTCTTCCTTAAGATTGAAACATATTGATATGTCTTTATGATGATTATGTCCACTTTTATCCATACTTTATCATGAAGCATCTTGCCATCCTTATGCTTGTGTTGCTTTCATCTCATTATATTGTATCAATGTTTTATCTTTTATCATGTCTTTATCTATTGTTATATTATCCTACAACTGTTGTTATCCCCCATTCCAAAGGAAGGTGATTAATATTGACTCTTAAAGTCATTGCCCCCACCTTAACCTAAGTAACCTCTTAGGAGAAACTTCATTTTTTGGCCTCATCAGAGCCATAGAAATCATAACTAACCTTAGAAGGGAGTTCTTACACTCTCGGTGATATTTATCCTAATGAATACTCACTTTCCCTACTTACTAAAACACAACATAGGACCATTATAACTAGACTTAGAGAGTTCTTATACTCTACAATGAGGTCACACTCATTTCCCCTCTGAATATTGACCACAGTCAATCATTCAGTAGAAGTAGAACTACGCATACTCTGATTCTACTCCCGAGGATACGTAGGCGTAAAGTGCGATGCCTTATCGAGTATACTTAGATACTGACCCCTAGGGTTTCAAGCCTTTAGCATAGTACCTTTAGCAAGGGAGTAAGATATAACATTAAAACAAGAGGCTCCCGTAGAGTACTACGGACGTTTAGGGTGCTAATACCATCCCTAGGCGTAACTAACCCCTGAACCTTAGACCTCCCCCCTTTAGGTTTTTCTAACGATCTTGAACCTTTCCTTTGGATAAATCAAAGTCGGTTGTAAAAGAAAATGATGCAAGTTAAGTAATAGCTTGTTATCTGATTTTCACCGCAACACTTTTTTTTTCTTGCTCTTTTCTTTCTTTTTCTCTTTTTTCTTTCTTTTTATTTTCTTTTTCACAACCGCATAACAACCAACAACATAAGTGAGCAAACATTCCTCTCCCCAACTTGAATTTAACCAACATCAATGCTTGAATACTCCATACTTTCTAAGACAAGTTAAAAATTCAAACAATAACACATGGTTGAGGGTTCAAGAAAACAAATAATCAACATCCATTCAAAAGGTGAACTAATACTCATAGACAAGCATCAAGTTCTAAAACAACATGCATATTGACAAAAAGGCTCAAAAGGGGTTAACAAAACTTCACACACTCATAAGGTGAATTGACTATTTGATTAGGTAGTTGTGCTCAATAATCGAACAAAATGCCTTGATCATTTTCATGCTTTCATACAATTAACACAAACAAAAGATTAAACATAATGAAATTCAGTTAAAACAAGAATTGTGGCCTCTAGCATATATCATTCAATCCAAAAAAAAAAGTAATGTAAAAGAATGAATGGCATGGCATTTGTACGAATGAAAAGTTTCCTAAATATCTTATGCTATAGAAAGCGGTAAAAGAGTACCTGGTGTGTACCAATTTCAAAACTATATCATTACCATACATCTGCAAGTTGAAATGGTCAACTTGGAACACTACGCCAAAATTGTGTTTTCGCAACACTTCAAAGACAACGCTTTTTGGCAGAGGCGCTGCTATAAGTTTCGCTAAAAACAAAAATAAAAAATGAAGGAAAAAAGCGATGCTAAATGGGGGTCCTACGAAAGCGCTTTTGAAAAGCGCTGCTAAAAGGCTAAGACAGATGAACTTTAGAAAGCGCTTTATGAAAAGCGCTGCTAAAAGGATACCATAAGCCATCGCTTTTGAAAAGCGCTACTAAAGGGCTTTCTTTCAACACACTTTAGCCAGTGCTTTTGGAAAGCGCTGCTAAAGCCCTTTCGTTAACCCCACATTAAAAAAAGTTTTTACCTCAAAAGCGCTGCTAAAGCCCTAACATAAGAAAGCGCTGTCTTAAGTATTTTAAAATATTAAAATTAAAATAGATTCTGATATCCCTCTGAAACCCATCTTTACCTTCCCAAACCCCATAAACCCTCATACTCTCCCTTTCGCCGATGATGAACTCCACCATCCTCATGTAAATCCGTTGCACCGCATCCACCCTCACAGCCTTCTCTACAAATCATCTTCAACCTCAACCAAACCTTTAGCTTCTCTTTTCCACCCACGACCTTTAACCAAGACTCCCTTTGTTCTCCATAAAACACACTCCCCCCTTCACCCACTGATATTCCATCTGTCACCTTACAATCAACAGCTCACCCATAACACACCATCGTCATGTTCTAAATCCTTTCATCCTCTATCAAACACAAAAACCCATAATCTCATTAAACTATGCTCTCTTTCACATCCCCTCCACGTTCTCGCTCTCGCTCCCGCTCCACTTCCAACCACACACTCTTCTGCTTCCTCTTCATCGCTATAGCCGGAATCCTCTACACTCACGCCCACACTTGTTTCGTCTCGCACGATCTCGTCTCCGATGGTTCCAATTTCAATGTTCTTCGACTCTATACAGATCCCGCTGTTGAACCCGCCTGCGAACAGACCTACGGTTTCTTACCCAGCACCACCACCGTCCTTGGAAACTTGTTTCTTATTATAGTCTATGGATTTCTCATGTACACCGCTGCTACGTTCTTGTCCAACGGTAGTGAATTGTTGCTTGAGATCTTGGGTCCCGACATTGTTGGGGGACTGTTTCTTCCAATCCTTGGTGCTCTCCCTGATGCCATGCTCATTCTCGGTAATCATAGCTAATTATTAGTTTCAGTTATTTAAGTGATTTTATTCTCTATAATATGATATGATTATTCGTAATTCAAATTCATTTTGCTTTTATAATCGATTCTAGTTTGAATATAAGATTTGTAAGATGTGATTTTTTAGCTCAATTTTAGTGTTCAAATCAAATTTAGATATTCAAACATAAACCACTTTACTCTATTTTACAACTATTCTAAGTGGAATATGAATCATGTCCCTTTTAAGTTGTAAAGTAAAACTTTAACAACTTTTTGAGTAAAGTTTGAGTTATTTAGATTGTTCTTACAACTATTTAGATTGTTCTTATTATCCGTACTTGTATTCTACTAAAATGTCTATGTGCAGGTTCTGGTGTTAGTACGGATATTTGGACAAGTTATGCTGCAAGGATTATGGTTATATGTGAAAGAGAGAGACATGGTTGTTGTGTTTGTTTTCTCTAAATTGAGGGTTATAGTTTCGATTGCAGCATTGATTGTCAAAACCCTTTTAAAACTCTCTCACTGCTGCGAGGTCCTACGAGGATACTGGTTCGAAAGACATAAAGACGATGGTGCAGCCGTTAAAACTCGTCGCGGTAACAATTCAAAATAATTTTCTTCAGTTGTGTTATGCTTACTGTTGGCTTTGATCTTGACCCTATGCTTCTAGTACTGTGTAGCTAGCATATTTGATTTTTGATTCTGCTACATTGCATCTTTGATTTTGAATATTGTGGCTAATTAGTGTTGAGATTTCAGTTTCACATTTTGATTTCACATTATAGTTTGAGATTCCTCTTTGCGCGATGTTGTTGCCGATTAGTATTGAGATTTCGGTTTCACATTTTGTTGATTGTTGCTGCTTCTAAGTTGTTCTGTGTGTATGATTTGTTTCGAATACCATCATCGTTTCCTTACATCGCAGTCATTCGGGCGCCGTTTCAGTTTATAGCATAGTGTACATATTGCATTAAAGTGTGTTTGCTTATTGGTTTTAATTGTTGCTATTACTGAACCAATTTCAATTCAATTACGGTACCGAGTTTTCCATTCTATAGCTCATTATTAGCGAGTAAATGATTCCATGATGTGTTAATATTAATTCCTGTTCAAATTCAATAATAGATTGAAACAATGCTTGTTTGGTTTTGTAATGCTACCCTTTTGATGTCAAACCCAATTAATGCCGACTGTTTCGATTTTGCTAATTTGTTTCTCTATGATGTTGATCCTGTTAATGCTTTTGATCTTCACATTTGCAGTGGCAGCAGAGAATTTTGTTGTTTAGGTTCATATTGTTGCCTTGCCCATGTAAATTTCAACAAAATTTTGCTTTTATCCTTCTTTGACGTTCATTATGGTTCCGAGGCGGTTTACATGATTTTGAGATGGTAGATAATGTCGTGAGTTTCATAAATAATTAGTTGTGATGACTTTACTGCTGCTACTTGTTTTTGATCCTACTGATATTGCTTATTCATGATAAAAACACATTGCTGCTACTGTTATGATAATTACCGTTGTAATGTTTGTTTCTTTGGCTTGCTTTTAGATACTATTGAATTTGTAAATGTTACATATGAGAGTTTGTGGTTGTTCTGATTTTCGCTTCCATAATTCGGGTTCTACTCTGGCGGAAACAAACTTTGCCGACGACGTGATTCCCCATGGCAAACACTGTTACAAAACGAACAACCACATTACCTTTAGCACAACAGGGACTTTGCAGCAGCGGTGGCAACATTTTGCAGCAATGATAGCAATATTTTGACTTATTCGGTAACACTTCGAACCGATGACTTCACTTTTATATCACTACGTTTTGTTTTGAGTAATAGAAACAAGTGTCTCGCTTGGCTACTTTTTTCTTCTCTATCATTTTCAAGTTAATAAAATAAATGTCTTTTTTGTTTGGTTTCAAAAAGAAAAACAAAGCTTAATTTCATTATATTGTTTTCGATGAATGTTATGATAAGCTTTTGTACCTTTTGAGTTTTAGGTCAAAATTGGTGTGTACTGTTGTAAGTATTATGTGAATCATGATAATGTTAGATTTCTGTTCATATTAAAGTTGAGAATAGTTTTTATTTAAATTATAAGTATAGAGAGTGATTAGTGATCTTGAAAATTGGGTATGTGTTTTGGTTCATGCCTTAATTCTATTTCTAACTTCCTTTATTATAATCTTTCGCTTTTTTACTCTGTGTATAATATTTCCATCTATACTTTTGTTTTATTTTATAGTGGACACTGGTTGTTGCTTGCGATTAATCCAATAAAAGAAATAGTCTATTATCTGGATTCGCTAGATGATGATCAAACAAAATACCTGGAGATGAAGAAGATGATTGATACGTAAGTGATGCGATTGTTCTAAATATTCGCGTATGTATTTCTTTATTTACGTGAGATTGTTCTAAATATTCATTTATATTATGATAGATCCATACAAATATTCTGATCACAATGACAAGCTCGGGTACCAAAGAGCAAAGCAAAAAACATTACATGGATAAGAGTGGAGGTATAATTTGTTATTATAATAGTAATGCTACTTGATAACACAAGTCATCTATGATACATATTAATACTTTTTTTCTATGTGTAGTGTCCTCGGTAGCGTAATGGTATCGATTGTGGTTATTTTTCTTGAGATTCATGAAAGAAATTATTCATTTGGAACAAATAGAGATTCCAAACATGCTATGGATTTATATATAAGTTATGATTTATTTTAAGATTTATTATCGGATTTTTCATCTAATTAATTACTTTTAACTAAATCATGCATATTATGTTATATGTAGTATTTTGATGAATTCAAATGTGCCACCTACACGAAAGATAAATTAGAAGAAATCAAGGAGGATTGGTGTCAATACATGGTTGAAATGAGAATTTGTTGAATAGTTTTAGAAATTGTGTTAGGTTTCTGGAAGGTGTTGTATATATAGGTGATGGAAATGGTGTATAAGGTTTCGAATTGGTGCATGGAATTGGTGTTGTATAGTTTGTATTAAGTTATATATATGTAATGGTTATTTTGGTGTTGTATATATAACGGTTATTACGGTTTATGTCTTGAATTTTAATCGTATAAAGGCCTATTGTTGAATTATAATGGTATAAGGCCTATGTGTTGAATTATAATGGTATCAAAGGCCATGTGTTGAAATAAAGGATTCTGTTAAATTATACAGGTTAAATTATGCAGGTTTAATAATTGATTTTAAACAAAACTCTTTTAAAAAGCACTTTTATAAAAGACAGCGCTTTTTAAAAAAAGCGCTGGCTAAAGGGGGGTCATGACGTATACATAAGACAACGCTTTTAAAAGCGCTGCTAAAGTAGGCATACGAAAGCATTTTTCTCTAAAAAAGCGCTGCCTAAAGGGGGACCTTTAGCAGCGCTTTTAAAGGCGCTGCTAAAGAGGGTCATACGAAAGCGCTGCTATATGGGGGTCCTACGAAAGCGCTTTTAAAAGCGCTGCTAAAGGGGGTCCTAAGGGTGACCTAAGACAGCGCTTTTCAAAGGAAAAGAAGCGTTGCCTTTACCTACAGCAGCGCCACCTTTGGCAGCGCTTTTAAGCACTGCTAAAGGCCAAAAAAAGCGCTGCTAAAGGTCTTTTTTGGCATAGTGGAAATCACCTCAAACTTCCTTAAGATACTCAAAACAAGCTCTTGGACAAACACAAAAATAATAAATTAAAACAAACTACTATAAACATACTTAAAGATCGGGTGAAATTGAATTAAACAAGTTAAAAAGTGAAGATTTGAGAATTTTAAGAACTTGTCCAATTTCAACTTGTTTAACCAATTCACCACACTACCTATACTAATACAATAAAAACAATAAAGAAACTTACAACAATACAACATGCTTGTTTTACGTCGTAAGCTCGAAGCCTATTATTTACAAACCAGCATGTTGCTTCGGAAGAGCCAAATGCTTTCACTCTCGCCTTTTCTCTCATCTCTTCGAGCTCTAACCGGAACTACACATCTAACCACACTTTTGGCAAACGTGAAGAGAAACAAATATATACACTATATTCACAAGTATGCAAAACATGTAAAATTCACAAATATGGTAAACATATATAAATATCAATATAAACAAGTGAAAATAGACAATATATATGATATCTACAAAACTCAAAAACAAAGAAACTATCGCAATGTGGTCCAATAAAAACACCAATCCCCGACAACGGCGCCATTTTGTTGGTGCGGTAAAGCGGCAAGCAACAAAAGTTTTTGGAAGTATTTATATGGGAAATTATCATGTCCACGGAGATTAGTGTTATTGAACTTCCATTCGACAATTTAAATGTTATTGAGTTTGGGTTTAAAACGGGTTTAAATTAAATGCGGGAAATAAAACTTATGAACAGAAAAAAAATCATTCTTTGGAGAGTAGAGAACTCTCGAGTTTGCATTTCATCTACCCTATCAAATACTTAAACTTACTACCCAGTTGTACGCACCCTAAATCACTCGTCAACATTATCACGTATCTCTCACACAGAGGTTATCTCTAACACATAGTGAGACAACGACCGTATTACTCGCGCCGGCGATCTCTCAGCGCAACACAAACAACACAGAAGCATTAAGTTCCGATACCCAAGTGAATATTAAGCCTAAATCTATCTCTAGAATCTAGAACCTAATAGATGTTCATCCTAAATTCGGATTCAACCCGTCCATGTCTATGACAACTCAAACCCAAATAAAGAAAGCAATCATCAAAATAAATTTGTAAAATGAGTTTTATACAATACCATGAGCAATAAATATACATATAATCAAGGTAAACTTACATACAAACTCACAAAAAATGGAAACTACAAAGGGTAGAGAGAAGAGGAATCAAAATCTCTCGCGGTGTCAATCACAATCCAAGAATCATCCACTCCCAATCGTCGAGTTGCAACCTTGATTGATGCTTTTCTAAGCTCTAAACTATCAAAAATGAAGGTCTTATGAATTGGGAACAAATACCCCAAAACATAATCTTAAAAAAATGTGTTTTTACCCCTTTAAATGTGTTTCTGCCCAGACTAATTCGCCCGACAAAGTAACGATTCGCCCGGCGAGCAAATGCGGCATTTTCTACTTCTTCTGGAACTTCTGGCTCGCGTCTGGCTCGTCTGGCATGTTCGGGGCGAGAGGTGACAGTAACAGAAAAATTCAGCATCTTGTTTTCTTCATAACTTTCGAACCGTAACTCCGTTTGAGGTCTGGTCGGAAGCGTCGGAAAGCTTATTCAATGCTCTATCTAACAATGACTAAATATCAATGCTTGAATACCTACAAAAATGAGATAAAAACAATTAAACTCAATGATATTTGCATGAAAACACTAGTATACACTAAATATAAACTTTTACAAACAAAGTGGGATTTTATTCAAAGAATTCAATACAAATGAATCGATAAGTGCCGCAAAACTACTACTCAAAACACGACATTTTGGAACATAACACCTATGTGCTCCTGATCGGAGATATCAACATTTTTCTTGTTATGGTTATCGAGAATGAAATTTTTGTAGGTTAGTCATTCGATGGTGAACTCAGGGTTGGTTTCTAAGGTCATAGTGAAAGTTGAACCTAAGGGACTTAAAACTGTGATGGAGGCCACATCGAACAAAATCGGTGTCGTAGCCATAATTTTTTTTTATTTCTTATGATTCCCCTGATTATTTTTTTAAGGAAATATTATTTTTTTAATTTCTGCAGGGAAGGCGGTAATTGAACCGGCGCAGCCATCTTTTTAAGGCGATTACGTATACAACTGTTGTAAATGTTTAAAATTTTTAAAAATTTAACGGCGGTTGTCCAAAACTATCGTATTATGTTTTAAATTTTTTTAAAAATTTAACGGCGGTTGTCTAAAACCGTTGTGGCAACCGTCGTAACTTACAAATGACGACGGTTTTTATGGAACTGTCCCAACTTATGTGTCGTAAAACACTATTTTTCTTGCAGTATTATATATATATATATATATCCACACCATTACAGTTCGATGACAGATCGAGAGGAAGTTTAATTTGTTTTA
Source organism: Lathyrus tuberosus (assembly GCA_022829125.1). Lineage (NCBI taxonomy): Eukaryota > Viridiplantae > Streptophyta > Magnoliopsida > Fabales > Fabaceae > Lathyrus > Lathyrus tuberosus. The sequence continues at coordinate 205,590 of JALAZF010000274.1, read as the reverse complement.
CTGTCAGATCATTTGAGTATGACATATACCTAGTTTGCATGGACGCAGTGTGTTTCGTGGGAATGCAATGTGCTTTGTGTTTTCAATTGAACGCACAACATTTTAAAGCAAGAAAAAAATATTAGAATAATAATTTATATTTTATTTTATTATATTTACAAACTTGGTGACCAAGTTTGTTAGAGGGTATTTTAGTACTTTATTGTTGATTTGTAGCCCTAGTTTTTAGCTTATAAATAGGGTAGTGTAGATGTCACTCAATAATTGTATCCTTATCATTTGTAGCCGTCACTCTCAATTTAATATATGCTCTTCTTTTCATCATTATTTCACCTTGTACACCAACAATTGGTATCTAGAGCTCCGGTTCGGATCAACGGGAAACACGGGAAACACGAGTGAAACGTGAGGATTTCTTTGTGTGATTGATTTTGGTTCTTGATTCTTGTTGAATCTTGAACAAAATCTGATCAGAATCATAATTTTTGTGATTTTGTGGGTTGGGAAACACTGTGTGTGGTGAGATTCTGAGTGTACTGTACAAGGTTGAAGATGATGAACGGCGGCGGCGGCATGAACACCAAGCTTCCAGTATTTGATGGCAAAAACTGGAATCGTTGGATGATTCAAATGCGAGTACTGTTCGGTGCTCAAGATGTTCTAGATCTTGTCACCGAAGGTTATGTTCCGGTAGCAGCAGATGCGACGGAGGAGCAGAAGAACGCGCAGAAGGATACAAGGAAGAAAGATCATAAAGCATTGTTCTACATCCATCAGTGTGTAGATGTGAATGTGTTTGAGAAGATTGCAGATTCAACGACGGCGAAGGCGGCGTGGGACACACTGGTCAGATGTTACGGTGGTGACGCATCAGTGAAGAAGGTGAAGCTTCAGTCTCTACGTAAGCAGTACGAGAATCTCAATATGAAGAACAATGAGAAAGTTTCTGAGAACATCTCCAGAGTGATTCTGATCACTAATGAGATGAAGGCGTGTGGAGAAACTCTTTCTGAACAAGTAATCATTGAGAAGGTATTGAGATCCCTGACTCCTCAATTTGATTACATTGTGGTAGCAATAGAACATTCTAAAGATCTGAGCACCATGAGAATTGAAGAGCTGCAAAGCAGTCTAGAAGCGCAAGAGTTGCGTCTGACTGAGAGAACTTCTGAAAGGGAAGTAGAGCAGTAGGCTCTGAAAGCAGTTTCTGATAAGAAGCATCAGAAGCAGAGAAGATTTGATGGTGGTCAGAAGTCAGAAACCTCAACTTCTGATAGGCAAAAGAATGCTCAGAAGGGAAAAGAGAAGTATGACAAGAAGAGGATCCAATGTTACTGTTGCAAGAAGTTTTGTCACTTTGCTAGAGATTGTTGGTCAAACAAAGAAAGGAAGTCAGAAGAAGCAAATATAGCCAGAAGTTCTGATGATGAATCTGTGCTACTGATGGCTTCTGAATCTGATGATACGAATTTGACAGACTGGTGGTATATGGACACTGGCTGCTCAAATCATCTTACTGGAAATAAGAAATGGCTGGTTGATTTTGATTCTGAAAAGAGGACAAAGATCAGATGTGCTGATGACGAATATCTTAACGCTGAAGGTATGGGAGATGTCAGAGTTGTTATGAACAATGGGAAAACAACATTGATTCAGAAAGTGTGGTATGTACCTGGCATAAAAAGCAATCTGATGAGCGTGGGACAATTAATTGAGAAAGGTTTTTCTGTTACCATGAAGGACAATCTTCTGAAGCTGTATGACTGTAATCAGAAGTTGATTATGGAGTCAGAACAAGGAAGGAATAGAACATTCAAGGTGAATGTCAGAACTTCTGACTCTGAATGTCTTAGTGCAACAAGTGTTATGAAAGAAAGTGAGCTGTGGCACAGAAGATTTGGTCATCTGAATTTCAGAAGCTTAGAACATCTAAATTCGAAGAAGCTGGTACATGGAATTCCTGCAATTAAGAAGCCTGAGAAGTCATGCAAAGTTTTCATGGAAGGAAAGCAACCAAGATTGCCATTTGCATCAGAAATTGCTCCAAGAGCAAAACATGCCTTGGGAGTAGTACATTCTGATGTGTGTGGTCCATTTCCAGTAGAATAGTTCGGAGGGAATAAATACTTCGTGTCATTTGTTGATGAATTCACGAGAATGATATGGGTATCCCTTATTAAATTCAAACACGAGGTGTTTGCTGAATTCAAGAAGTTCCGAATGAAGGTTCAGAATCAGAGTGGTCAGACTCTGAAGATTCTCAGAACCGATGGTGGGGGTGAGTATAACTCCAAAGAGTTTCAGAAGTTCTGTGAGGAGAATGGAATTGAGCATGAGGTTACTGCTCCTTACACTCCTCAACACAATGGTCTTGCTGAAAGAAGAAATCGTACTTTGCTTGATATGGTGAGAAGCATGCTGAAGGAGAAGAAGCTTCCTCAGAACTTCTGGGGAGAAGCTGTTGCCACCGCAGCATATGTGCTCAACAGATGTCCAACGAAGAAGCTGAAGGAAATAGTTCCTATTCAGAAGTGGATGGGAGAAAATCAAAGCGTTAGTCATCTAAAGGTGTTTGGTTCTGTTTGTTACAAACATCTTCCAGAAGCTAGAAGACAGAAGCTGGATGATAGAAGCAAAGTAATGTTACTGGTGGGGTACCATAGTACGGGTGCGTACAAGCTTTATTGTCCAGAAACTAATAAAGTTGAGTTCAGCAGAGACGTTATTGTGAAGGAATCAGAAGTTTGGAATTGGGATAAGTCTCAATCTGATTCTGATGTGAGAACTTCTGAAGAACGGTCAGAAATAATAATTTCTGAAACTGATGGTGATTCTGACTCTGAAGGAGACTCAGAAGATGAAGGTGATTCGGATGATCCAGATTCTGATGATGATCAAGATTCTGGTGGTGATTCAGACTCTGGGAATATGCCAGACTCTGAAGGTGGTCAAAGTTCTGGAGGAAGTCAAACTTCTGAAGCAAGAGCTTCTGAAGGAGAAACTTCTGAGGACAGAACTTCTGAGGTTCAAGCATCCGGAGAAAGTTCTGAACGAAGTCAGAGGCCACAGAGAATCAGAAACATTCCAAGAAGATTTGAAGAGTTTGACATGTTGCAAGAAACTGAAGTAGATTCTGAAGGAGAAATTATCCAGTGTGCCATGTTAGTAGACTCTGAACCTGTGAGTACAGAAGAGGCTCTCAAGCAGAAGTTCTGGCTAAAGGCCATGAAAGAAGAACTTGATGCCATAGAGAGAAACAAGACCTGGAAGCTGACAGAACTTCAAAAGGACAAGAAAGCCATCAGTGTCAGATGGGTTTTCAAGCAGAAGCTAAAGCCAGATGGATCAATTGGCAAACATAAAGCGAGGTTAGTAGCAAGAGGATTTCTGCAGAAACCTGGGCTGGATTATTCTGAAGTGTTTGCACCTGTAGCGAGACATGAAACAATCAGACTCGTGATTGCCATAGCTGCTAACAGGAATTGGCCTCTGATGCATTTAGATGTGAAATCTGCATTTCTGAACGGTCCATTAAAAGAAGAAGTTTATGTGTCACAACCTCCTGGATTTGTGAAAGAGAATAAGGAAGGGATGGTGTACAGATTACATAAAGCTTTGTATGGATTGAAGCAAGCGCCCAGAGCTTGGAATCAGAAGATTGATTCATTTTTCAAGAAGCAGGGTTTTCAGAAATGTGAGATGGAATACGGTGTTTATGTTCAGCATATCTCTGAAGGCAATATGATTCTGGTGTGTTTGTACGTTGATGACATATTGCTGACCGGAAGTTCTGAACAAGAATTAGCTAAGTTCAAGAAGGTGCTGGTGAATGAGTTTGAAATGACTGATCTCGGGAAAATGACATACTTTCTAGGGATGGAGTTCAGATATTCTGAGAAAGGTATCATTTTACATCAGCTGAAGTATGAACGAGAAATTCTGAAGAGATTTAAGCTGCAGAATTGTAAGGCTGCTATCACACCTGCAGATACAAATCAGAAACTAGATTCTGATTCTGATGGTGAGGATGTGGATGCTACAACTATCAAACAGTTGGTTGGTTCTCTGAGGTATTTGTGTAATACCAGACCTGATTTCTGCTATGCAGTTGGAATGGTTAGTAGGTTCATGAGTAAACCCAAGTGGTCCCATTACCAAGCTGCTGTCAGGATTCTGAGGTATATCAAGGGAACTCTGAAGTATGGAGTGTTGTTCCCTTCTGGAAGAAAGACTGAATCAGAACTTCTGAGTTACTCAGATTTTGATTGGTGTGGAGACAGAGTTGACAGAAGAAGTACTTCTGGATACTTGTTTAAGTTTCTAGGAGGCCCTATTTCTTGGAGTGCTAAGAAGCAACCCGTTGTTGCTTTGTCAACCTGTGAAGCTGAATATATTGCAGGCGCTGTTACTGCATGTCAAGATGTGTGGATTCTGAACTTGCTGGAGGATCTGAAGATCAAAGTTGACAAACCTCTGAAGCTGATGATTGATAACAAGTCTGCAATCAATCTTGCCAGGAACCCAGTGTTGCATGGAAGAAGCAAGCATATTGAGACCAAGTATCACTATCTGAGAAGTCAAGTTCATAATGGAGTGTTAGAAGTTCTGCACTGTAGCACCCAGAAACAGTTGGCAGATGTTCTGACCAAGGCTATCAAGACGGATCAATTCTTTCGCTTAAGGGATGGAATTGGAGTTGTTAGTTTTGAGGAAATATAAATTAAGGAATGATATTAGAATAATAATTTATATTTTATTTTATTATATTTACAAACTTGGTGACCAAGTTTGTTAGAGGGTATTTTAGTACTTTATTGTTGATTTGTAGCCCTAGTTTTTAGCTTATAATTTTTAGAACAATCTCACTTATGTATCAATCAACTTCTTCATATCTGGGTATGTTGCTTGATCATTGTGTAAAGAATCCAGATAATATACAATTTCTCTTATCGGATTAATTGCCACCAACAACCAATGTCCACTGTAAGATTAAACAAAGGTTAGAATGAAAACAAAGGTTAGATGGAAACTTTCTACACAACTTCAAAAAACAAAAAATTATAATAGATGAAGTTAGAATGAAAATCTAACCCGTTGCCAGTATTATATGGTAAAAAGAACAACTTTTCTGTATCTTTGCTGGCCATAAATTGAACTTGTAATAAGAGATTGTAATAGTTACATTTCATTTACAAAATAATGCAATATCACAATATTCTTACAATTCTATTATCTATTGGCAGTTCGTTGTTAATTAGTATTAAATATGTTAATTAATATATATATGTTGTGATGTTGTTATGTTGTTGATCAATATATTGGAAAAGAATAAAACTTAGTATTCTGTCAAAAAAAAGCTAAAAAATGAAACGTATGTTGCTCAAAAATGGAAATTAGGGAGACTTGAACTGAGTTGAAAACAGAAAAAAGAAAAATGTTCTAACATGATTTTCCACTTGAAATGTCAAAGCTGATAACAGAACAAAAACAAAAGATAATACTGTTAAACCTCATATAACAAACACACAAAAACCATTTTAATGTCAAATTGATAATATTGTCAAACTTGAAAAACTTCATTATGCATGCTCTCAAACACACAAACTTAATGAAGCTAAGTGATTAAGAATAAAATGACGAAAAATAAGTTGAAAATAAAAATGATTATTCTATAAAAAATAAGCTCAAAAATGAAACATGTGTTACAAAAATAGGAAACTTGAACTGAGTTGAAAACAGAAAAAACAACAATGTTCTAACATGATTTTTCACTTGAAATGTCAAAGCTGATCACAGAACAAATAAACTTGGTTGAAGACATGATTTTTCACTTGAACAAAGAACATAGGAGATAGTGAACCAACCTTGGAAGGGACGGAGGTGCGTGAGAGGACGGAGGACGGAGATTTTTTCTGGGTTTAGGGTTTTTCGCGAGAGAAGAGAAACATTTCTGAGAATAGAAAGAATTAATAGAATATGTTTTTTAATTTTAATTTTAAACGACTTTAGACAGCGTTTTTGTGAAGCGCTATCTAATGAGTGCTTTTAGCAGCGCTTTCGCTTTGTAGTTGGGCCTTTAGCCGCGCTTTAAGTAAAGCGCTTTCTAATCTGGGCCTTTAGCAACGCTTCGTACATGGGCCTTTAGCAGCGCTTTTTAGAAGCACTGTCTAAGGTGGGATTTTTAGCAGCGCTTTTGTAAAGCGCTGTCTAATGTGGGCCTTTTAGCAGCGCTTTTGTATAGCGTTGTCTAAGGTGGGCCTTTTAGCAGCACTTTTAGACAATTTCATACATACTTTCCGTGTTTTATTTTTTATTTAAGGTATAGCAGCGCTTTTGGAAAAAAACGCTGTCTAAGGAGCGCTGCCTAAAATCATTTTTGGCGTAGTGTAGCACAATTATTTGATACTCTTTTTGTTTTTCTTTTTCAAAACTTTCCCTTTTCTTTCTTGCTCTTTTCTTTCTTTTTGTCTTTTTTCTTTCTTTTTATTTTCTTTTTCACAACCGCATAGCAATCAACAATATAAGTGAGCAAACATTGCTCTCCCCAACTTGAATTTAACCAACATCAATGTCTGAATACTCCCTACTTTCTAAGACAACGTAAAAATTCAAACAATAACACATGGTTGAGGGTTCAAGAAAACAAATAATCAACATCCATTCAAAAGGTGAACTAATACTCATAGACAAGCATCAAGTTCTAAAACAACATGCACATTGACAAAAAAGCTCAAAAGGGGTTAACAAAAGTTCACACACTCACAAGGTGAATTAACTATTTGATTAGGTAGTTGTGCTCAATAATCGAACAAAATGCCTTGATCATTTTCATGCTTTCATACAATTAACACAAACAAAAGATTAAACATAATGAAATCTAGTTAAAATAAGAATTGTGGCCTCCAGCATATATGATTCAATAAAAAAAATGGTAATGTAAAAGAATGAATGGCATGGAATTTGTACGAATGAAAAGTTTTTTAAATATCTTGTGCTATAGAAAGCGGTAAAAGAGTACCTGGCGTGTACCAATTTCAAAACAATATCATTACCATACATCTGCAAGTTGAAATGGTCAACTTGGAACACTACGCCAAAATTGTGTTTTCGCAGCACTTCAAAGACAGCGCTTTTTGGCAGAGGCGCTGCTATAAGTTTCGCTAAAAACAAAAATATAAAATGAAGAAAAAAAGCGCTACTAAATGGGGGTCCTACGAAAGCGCTTTTGAAAAGCGCTGCTAAAGGGCTAAGACAGGTGAACTTTAGAAAGCGCTGCTAAAAGGATACCATAAGCCATCTCTTTTGAAAAGCGCTGCTAAAGGGCTTTCTTTAAACACACTTTAGCTAGCGCTTTTGGAAAGCGCTGCTAAAGGCCTTTCGTTAACCCCACATTAAAAAACGTTTTTACCTCAAAAGCGCTGTTAAAGGCCTAACATAAGAAAGCGCTTCCTTAAGTCTTTTAAAATATTAAAATTAAAATAGATTCTGATATCCCTCTGAAACCCATCTTTCCCTTCCCAAACCCCATAAACCCTCATACTCTCCCTTTCGCCGATGATGAACTCCACCATCCTCTTGTAAATCCGTTACACCGCATCCACCCTCACAGCCTTCTCTACAAATCATCTTCAACCTCAACCACACCTTCAGCTTCTCTTTTCCACCCACGACCTTCAACCAAGACTCCCTTCGTTCTTCATAAAACACACTCCCTCCTTCAACCACTGATATTCCATCTGTCACCTTGCAATCAACAGCTCACCCATAACACACCATCGTCAAGTTCTAAATCCTTTCATCCTCTATCAAACACAAAAACCCATAATCTCATTAAATTACACTCTCTTTCACATCCCCTCCACGTTCTCGCTCTCGCTCCGCTCCACTTCCAACCACACACTCTTCCGCTTCCTCTTCATCGCTATAGCCGGAATCCTCTGCACTCACGCCCACACTCGTTTCGTCTCGCACGATCTCGTCTCCGATAGTTCCAATTTCAATGTTCTTCGACTCTCTACAGATCCCGCAGTTGAACCCGCCTGCGAACAGACCTACGGTTTCTTACCCTGCACCACCACCGTCCTTGGAAACTTGTTTCTTATATAGTCTATGGATTTCTCATGTACACCGCTGCTACGTTCTTGTCCAACGGTAGTGAACTGTTGCTTGAGATCTTAGGTCCCGACATTGTTGGGGGACTGTTTCTTCCTATCCTTGGTGCTCTCCCTGATGCCATGCTCATTCTCGGTAATCATAGCTAATTATTAGTTTCAGTTATTTAAGTGATTCTATTCTCTATAATATGATATGATTATTCGCAATTCAAACTGATTTTGCTTTTATAATCGATTCTGGTTTGAATCTAAGATTTGTAAGATGTGATTTTTTAGCTCAATTTTAGTGTTCAAATCAAATTTAGATATTCAAACATAAATCACTTTACTCTATTTACAACTATTCTAAGTGGAATATGAATCATGTCCCTTTTAAGTTGTAAAGTAAAACTTTAACAACTTTTTGAGTAAAATTTGAGTTATTTAGATTGTTCTTATTCTCCCTACTTGTATTCTACTAAAATGTCTATGTGCAGGTTCTGGTGTTAGTACGAATATTTGGACAAGTTATGCTGCAAGGATTATGGTTATATGTGAAAGAGAGAGAGACATGGTTGTTGTGTTTGTTTTCTCCAAATTGAGGGTTATAGTTTCGATTGCAGCATTGATTGTCAAAACCCTTTTAAAACTTTCTCACTGTTGCGAGGTCCTGCGAGGATACTGGTTCGAAAGACATAAAGACGATGATGCAGCCGTTAAGACTTATCGCGGTAACAATTCAAAACAATTTTCTTCAGTTGTGTTATGCTTACTGCTGGCTTCGATCTTGACCCTATGCTTCTAGTACTGTGTAGCTAGCATATTTGATTTTCGATTCTGCTACATTGCATCTTTGATTTTGAATATTGTGTCCGATTAGTGTTTAGATTTCGGTTTCACATTTTTGTTTGAGATTCCTCTTTGCGCGATGTTGTTGCCGATTAGTGTTGAGATTTCGGTTTCACATTTTGTTGATTGTTGATGCTTCTAAGTTGTTCTGTGTGTATGATTTGTTTCGAATACCATCATCGTTTCCTTACATCGCTGTCATTCGGGCGCCGTTTCAGTTTAAAGCATAGTGTACATATTGCATTAAAGTGTGTTTGCTTATTGGTTTTAATTGCTGCTGTTACTGAACCAATTTCAATTTGATTACGGTACCGAGTTTTCCGTTCTATAGCTCTTTATTAGCGAGTAAATGATTCCATGATGTGTTAATATTAATTCCTGTTCAAATTCAATAATAGATTGAAACAATGCTTGTTTGGTTTTGTAATGCTACCCTTTTGATGTCAAACCCAATTAATGCCGACTGTTTCGATTTTGCTAATTTGTTTCTCTATGATGTTGATCCTGTTAATGCTTTTGATCTTCACATTTGCAGTGGTAGCAGAGAATTTTGTTGTTTAGGTTCATATTGTTACCTTGCCCGTGTAAATTTCAACAAAATTTTGCTTTTATCCTTCTTTGACGTTCATTACGGTTCCGAGGCGGTTTACATGATTTTGAGATGGTAGATAATGTTGTGAGTTTCATAAATAATTAGGTGTGATGACTTTACTGCTGCTACTTGTTTTTGATCCTACTGATATTGCTTATTCATGATAAAAACACATTGCTGCTACTGTTATGATAATTGCCGTTGTAATGTTTGTTTCTTTGGCTTGCTTTTAGATACTATTGAATTTGTAAATGTTACATATGAGAGTTTGTGGTAATTCTGATTTTCGCTTCTATAATTCGGGTTCTGCTCCGGCTCCGGCGGAAGTTCAATTTGTTTTACTATCGGATCAGTAGAGTATGACATATACCTAGTTTGCATGGATGCAGTGTGTTTCGTGGGAATGCAATGTGCTTTGTGTTTTCAATTGAACGCACAACATTTTAAAGCAAGAAAAAAAAACGTCATTTTAATGCAATGTGTTTCATGGGTCTCCCTATTTTGTTTCCTATGAATCCTATTTGAAACGTCATTTTACCGTTTTCATGGTGTGAGAATAAAAAAACAAGATTTCTAAAAAGAGAAACTTAGAGAGCGAAAGACAGATATTCTTAGGACTAATTGTTCTAAGAGTTCAAGATATTTGGAGAAATCTAAGGGAATTGAAAAACACATATACATACCTTAAATCTAAGTGGATTAGGAAACAAATATAAAGACACTTTACATTATTTGGGATCACAAATTCTATTTGTAATATCTAGAAATTCAAACACTTTAGTGTATTATAACACAATAATGGAATTGTTAAAAGGTAGTAAGATCACCTTTACATTTAATCATTTAATTTCATTTATAATAATTAAATAATAAGGTATTGAGAGTTAAATTTATTTTAAAAATTATTAGATAAGAAAAACATTATTGACATATTAATAAATGTAAATTTCCTTATCTTACATTACTTGTATTAAAAGAAAATCGTTATAAAATTTGAATATTTTACAATTCAATGATTAAAATAATATTTTAATTTTGTTAAAAAATAAAAAATTTAAATTTTTTTATTTAATCTCAAATAACCCCATCTATTTATTTTAAATAGATGCTATACATATTTAATAATTTATAGAAACATGTTTATTTGGCTTCCTAAAATATATGTGTACTATATTAAACAATGTATATGGACATGCCCAGAACAGAAATTCTATCTGAGTTTTATAAATTCTTAGTCAATCCTTTTTTATAGAAAATTACAAAAACTAAAACATGTAATAATAATTTTCAAATCATGATCAAAAATAAATATTTTTATAAGGGACCTCAAAAAGAAATTTAATAATGATGAATAATATTTGACTTTGACAATGACTGTGACTGGATTGAATAATTAAAATTTTAAAACAAATGTAATTCCTAAAAGTATTATGGAAATTTATTCAATTTTATTCCAAATATATAGGTGAATAATATAAATGTTAGACGTGGAATTTTAATCTGTGAGGATTATAAATTCAAACGAAATTGTATTTCTATAGGTACAATTTCATTGCTCCTAAAACAAATTGTTTCACGTAGAAATCTTACATGTGGAGAAAAGGTTAGCTTACATTTTTTTTTTTATCATTGTTATCAAAGTTTCTCTTAAATTATTAATTCGATTTGTGCGTATGTAGACCATGTCTTTCTTTTAAATTTTATCCATGAGCATGCTTCTGCTTATAATAAATTGTTAGGCTAAACCATATATTTGTCATTAAAATAAATGGTATTTGCAATGTTGACAATTTAGTCATTCGAATTATACATATTTCTTGGATGTGGTTACCCATAGGTTCTTCCAAGCCTTCTTCATGTACATTTTATGAATGGATGAAACAGCCCATTGATTTTTTGTAATGGATGTTTTGTATTCTAACTTTATTTGCCTTCTTTGATAGTTGGGGCATCAATGTTGTGTTGTAGTTGTTTGGATTGCGTTTAGCTCTCTCTCCATTTTAGTTGGAATGAATTTACTTTTAAAAAAAAATCTTTCACAATTTTTTCTAATTGTGATTATTTTTTATGCTTTGATGATATAAAACAGAAACATTAAACATTGACCTATAATAATTATTTGAATTTGCAGGAATAGCTGAAGCAAGTGAACTATTGTTTTGATAGAAAAAAGCTCTATGAATTCTATTGAGTTAAATATGGAAAATACAACAATGAGCACGAGGAACAAATATGTACATGACGATTTAGCGTTTTTTGTTTTGTCAAAGTTGCCTATTAAATCTTTAATTCGATTTTATTGCGTACGTAAATCATGGTATCACTTGTTGGATAACTCTAACTTTATAAACATGTTCCGAAAGAATTTCTTATTTAAGAATCACTCTTATTATAATGACACATCTCTCCTAAATTATGATGTCTCATGGATTGTGGATAACCCAAGTAAATCTGGAATGTATTCTGTTTCGGGTGAAAGATTTGAGAATATGATCTATTTAGATAGGTCAAACTTGTTCAATAGAGATGAATGGTTGTTTAATATTTTGGGATCGACTAGTATCAACGGTTTTCTATGCATTGAAGGAAAACACACTGGGAGAGTGGTATTGTGGAATCCAACCACCGAAGAATACAAAATCATTCCTCCGAGTCCTTTTTCAAATCAATCAAATATGCTTCATGTTTGTATTTATGGGTTTGGTTTTGACTCTATAAAAGATGATTATAAGATAATTCAACACCTAGTATTTTTTCATGAAGTTGACGATAATGAAGATGCAACAACAAAAGACAAACAGCCTTACTCCTTGTGGCAGATATATTGTCTAAAAAGCAACTCTTGGAATACACTTGATGTAGATATGCCTACATATTATCAAGATGAGGTGGAAGCTCATGTGTATATGGATGGAGTGTGTCATTGGTTGGGTAAAAGTAAAGCACGTGAATGGGATTGTGAAATGCACAATGAAATTGAATTGGTCTCATTTACTTTGAGCACTGAGATGTTTGTTACAACATCCTTACCTTCAAACATGGACGATACTGATTATAAACAGTTAGCAGTGCTGAATGGCTCAATAGCATTGATTTTGAGTAATGCAGAAACAACTAATTTTGAGATATCAATTTTAGGTGAAGTAGAGATGAAGAAGTCTGGGCCAAACTCTTCATTGTTAAGTCAGTACCTTGCATCGGTCGTCCTATTGGAGTAAGGAAGAATGGCGATATATTTTTTCTTAAAAAGAATGGAGAACTGGTTTCGTTTAATTTAAATACACAAAATATTAAAGAACTTGGTGTCAAAGGAGCCTTTTATTTAAAAATAATAAACTATTAGAAAAGTATAATGTAACTTTTTTTTTATGTTGGCTTTGAAGATCCTTACAATAATTATTATTTATTATGAATGTTTCATTGATCACCAATTATATTTCCTTGAACCTAATATAGACGAACTTTTTACAGTATTTTGTATTCTTTTAATATTGGGCATTGATGACTAATTTTTGTACGTGCAAGTATACACGGTCAAATTAGTAGTAAATGATAAGAAAAAGTATCGCTCTCACAGAGATTGTATTAATCATAATGACTTTCATACAAGAAGTTGTTAAGTAAACATTGTGAGAGCAAGAGTTGTCTCTACAAGTCAATCTATGTTTTGATGATAACAACACGTATTTGTGAAAAAACCATTTTATGTTCTAACGTGTGTTGTGTGCATATCATAATTATAGAAAATATCAGATGAGCGTAATTGATAATATGCGAAGTTACTATGTGTGACACAAGTTTTGAAAAAAAAAAGTGTGACACAAGTCGCAAGAAGCAAGAACGCATCTGTATCTGATCGTGATCAGTCAGATCCAAGGATGTTGATATTGCTGATGCAATGCTCATGTGGATGCTCTCTAAAAGTGGTCGAAATTCTGAAGATTGCGAAGCTTCTGAAAAAGAGAACCGAAGTGTTGAAGACTCTCATAACTGGAAGTTCTGAAGGCGGAAGGCTCTGAAGACCAAGTGCAGAAAGACTCTGAAGACTTATATGTTCTGAAGATTAAGGTTCTGAAGATCAAGTATTGAAAACTCTGAAGATAGATTCCTAATGGACAAGTTCTGATGTTTCGGAAGACTTGAAGAAGTAAAGGATAACGTGGTTAAAGACAAGTGCTGAAGTTCTGAAGACTGATTCCTAATGGACTTCTTCAAATAACTGAAGACTTGACGTATCAGATATCGTGTTAAGAAGACTCTACTCATGCTTCATCGATTAATTATCAGAAGCCTCTGAAGTTCAGAAGTCACATGTTACCATTGTGAGTAACTGTACACGGTGCCCAAGAAAGATATATCCCGTCACTTCTCCCATAGCAAAAAGGAGATGTGTCAGTACAACTAACTATTTTATTTTGATTTAATTAGAAATTGAGTTTCCAATGATACCCTTCATCTAGGGTTAGGGAGTTTTGTGACTTTGCTTATCCTTTTGAAGCTGATCTTTTGGCCACTCTTAGACCTTGATAGAAGGATGTATTGAGGCTGGTTAGGGCTTAGTTTGAGTTACTTTTTAGTGACTTGCCATTCAAGTTTTGTTAGCCCTCGATCCATGCTCGATCACTTGCATACCTTGCCTTATCGATCACTTTTGAACATGTTCTTGAGCTAGTTTTGTTCCAATATTTATGTACATGTTAATTGGATGTTTAAATCTGTCTTTGATTATTTTTTGGGAATTTATTGGATCACTTTACTATTTTTGGATGATGCTTTCATTTGATGATGTTTTGAGCATGTTAGTGCACACTTCTTGACCTAATTTTGTGCCTTTGAATGACATGAACTTCCTTGATGCTTTGTGATTTTTCTTTGATTGATAAGATATGTTTGAGATTCTGATTTACCTTGGTACTTGGTGCATTGATCATCTTTTGTATTGTCTTACTTGTGTGGAAGTATATGAACCATTTTGGATCCTATTTTGTTGCATACTTGCATAGTTTTGATACATGCTTTGAGTATGATGCTTGGTAATTCTTCTTGATTGGTTTGAGCTTGGTTATGGTTCATGTATGATGCATTTACTACTGCCCATTTGGATTCACATCATGTTTTCATTTCATTTGATCATTGTGGATTGATTTTTATGATGCATTTCACTAGCATTTGATTGTTGCTACTTTGGTTTATGATGCATGTTAATGTGAAACATTCTTACATGTTTGAATTGGATGATTATAACATGACTTGAGTTCCGAATTTGCTTCATTCTCATCTTGCTTTGCTCACATTACCTTGGTGTGTTGTTTAATGGTGTTCAATTGTGTTTCTAATGCAAGTTTGTTTGCATCCTTTCTTGTTTGTTTCTACGTTCTTGCTTGAGTTTTCTTGTGTGATATTTTGTGGAATGATTGATGATATGAATTGGATATGATATGTATGATGTGCTTGCTGCCCTACTTTGTTTCTCATCTCATATTTCTCTTTCTTCTTCATCTCTTTCACTTCTTTCTCTCCCTTGAATCTCAAGACTTGTTCAAGTCTTGGATTTGCCTTTTTCCCTTAGGGTTCCCTAGTCCAACTTAATATTTGATTAATCTTGGAGTAGGATAGACATTAGGATTCAAACCCACGTATGCTAACATTAGGTAGAATCTTCCCCTCTTACCTCAACCTTAGGGGCATCTTTGCATGACAACATTAGGATAGAATTCCCTTAGTGTTTTTTTTCGTCTTTGAGTCTTCTCTTCTCATCTCTTAACAATTCTAAAACACTTAATAAGGATAATGTGTATTACACACGAGCCTTAGTTGACGTCCCGTCTTGGGACGATTTGCGACGCATACGTTCCTATGTCATAGACTTTGGTGCAATGCAAGTTATGAACAAACTATATTCACTTCTGTCTAAAAAATAAAAAACAAATTCAAATATTTTTCTTCCTTCGGGATTGTTGGGTTCCGAATTATTTTCAGAAAAGAGCTCGTCACTCACGTAAAAAACAAAATGTCTTTGTTAGGACGAACTACGTTTGCTCTGATTCCTCTCTCTCATCCGATTGAGGATACATAGGCACGAGATGCGATATCTCGAAGAGCAACCTCCCCCATTAGTGCGTAGTCCATCGAACTACGTTGACTCTGATTCTTCGTTCGTCCACGAAGATACGTAGGCATTGGATTGTGATAATCCTTGCGAGTTCGTTTTTATTTTTCCTTTCTCGTCTCCGTTTAGCAGTAGGCTTTAGATAACTTACCCTTTGATTAGACAACAAACGTGGATCCCATCGAGTACGATGGACGCATGGGGGTGCTAAATACCTTCCCCTCGTGTAACCGACTCCCAGACCCGGACTATGGTTGCGATGA
The DNA here is from genome assembly GCA_022829125.1 of Lathyrus tuberosus. Classification (NCBI taxonomy): domain Eukaryota; kingdom Viridiplantae; phylum Streptophyta; class Magnoliopsida; order Fabales; family Fabaceae; genus Lathyrus; species Lathyrus tuberosus. The sequence goes on along the minus strand of JALAZF010000274.1, from coordinate 189,684 downwards.
CCATGTCTTCTCCCTTTTGAGGTTTCTTTGACCGTTTCTTTTCCCTGCGTCGGGATAAATAACGTTCGGTGGCAACTCTTTTGTTTTGTTTCCGCCGGTTGTTTTTCGTAGTGGCGACACGTATCATACAAAGATAAACCTTTTCATGCCAGTAGACTTGAACAGTCTCATTCTCCTTTTGGATCTCAAATAAACCCTCAATTTTCCTAAAAAAACACAGGATAAACCCTGATTATTTCATCAATCACCAACAGAGTTAAAACCTCCATAGGTTTCAAAACTCAATCGTTCAACTCTCACTTCAAATCTCCCCAGCTATGGACAAATTACAACCCATAAAACCTCAATCAGAACCTCAAGGTATCGGATATTTCAACTCTTCTGTAATCCTCAGCAAGAGTTGATTCCCCACTTTAGACCTGTCTATGGATCTCACTAATCCTCAGCAGAAGTTAGCCTCCTCTTAGGCTTTATATAAGAAATTTCCCAACCAGTCTCCTCTTAGGCTTTGTATAATGATCATCCCTCAGCAGTTTTAGCCTCAATCTTGGACTTTGTACAAGACACATATAAATATTCTCCAGCTGAGTCAGTCAATCCTTGTTAGCCTCAATCGTGGGCTTTGTACAAGACACATATAAATATTCTCCAGCTGAGTCAGTCAAAATCCTATTTCATCCTCAATCTTGGGCTTTGTACAAGACACATATAAAACCTCTCCAGTAGAGTCATTTCTTTTTCAGCCTCAATCTTGGGCTTTGTACAAGACAGACAAAATATTCCTCGGAAGAGCCAATTCCTTCTACCCTCCTCTTAGGCTTTGTATAATGATCTCCCTAAAGCAAAGTCAATCTCTTTTCAGCCTCAATCTTGGGCTTTGTACAAGACAGAAATAAAACTCACTAAACAGAGCCAACCTTTTAGCTTCAACCTTGGGCTTTGATCAAGGCACACAAAAATCCCCTCAGAGGAAATCAAGAGTTCTCTCTGTTGGAAGACATTTCTTTGTACATTACACATCAAAACAGACAAATCAAAACAAACCTAATTCCAGATAACTCCTGTAAGTGGCACACTTGTTGATTCAAAAATCCAAGCTGTAGTCCATCTCTTATCCTGGTAAACCCCCTTTCTTTCATCTAATTGCTGTAAGTGGCAAGTCTCTGGATTAGTTACATCCAAGCCAATGCCCCTCTGTTAGCATGAAAGATTCCTAAGGAAAAATGGCATTGCTCTACATTGAGTAAAAGTTTTCTCCTTCAGGACAAATCCCCTATAAAGGAAATTATGGCATTGCTGGATTCCATATATTCCAGTTAAAGTAATTCTCCTTTATAATCAGTTACCCAACAACTGTGATTAACAAATGAGATATCTCCCTTTAGAGATGACAAATTCTCTCTCAAATACCCCTTTAGCTTAAATCTTGGGCTTTGAACAAGACACAAATACTCATCTAGCTTCAATCTTGGGCTTTGAACAAGACACAAAATATCTTTCCTCCCATAGAATAGGAGGAACTACGATTGCTCTGATTTCCCTGTTATCTTTACGGGAATACGTAGGCATAAGATTGCGAAATATTTGCGAGCACACAAATCAAAAACCTTAGGTCCAGTACCTTACCAAAAACATCGAACCCAGAAACAACAAAAATACTCTCTCCACATTCCCAAAGGAGAAACTTTCCCAAATTCTGACAGATAAACACCAGTAAGTAAATAACAGAAGAAAATGCCAAACGATCTATGGATAACCATATATTGGATGGGTAATTTACAACTCCCCATTGTATAACCTGACCCCGGACCCCCCAATCTCTTAGCATTTGTTAAAGAAAACATTTGCGTGCAAGATTAGTTTTAGATATCTTCCCTTTCCTTTCCAGCTTCATAGGATAAATAAGAAATCAGAACATAGCACCTAATTCCAACCATTGCGGTAAGGTGGTCGCGTCACCGACAAAAATCGCACGCCACAGGAACAGTAGAGCCTTCTGTTGAAATCAAATTCTGATTCCTATAATTTCCTAGATTTTAAATTCAATCTCGATATATCAGTTCGTAACCTCCTTAGGTCACCGATCTAGAGCATTTAGAACCAAACACGGAGATTCGTCACATTCAATTAAGTCCTCTATTGTTTCAATTGTGATTCTTTGGATCTCTAGATCACTAATTTCCTATTGGAATTCCGCAAGTAAAAGAAGAAAATATCATTGATCCAGATCTTGATCTACACTAGAAACACAAAATAGTGAAGACAATTTCCTTTGAGATCATGCCGAAGATTCATGGTCCATATTCCCATCTAACATTACCTATATCTCTCCCTACTAACGTAATACTCATTGTGGAGACATCGGAGATACGACTAGTTCATAGTTAATGATCTCTGACCTAGAGATACGACATCAGAGACATCGAAACACCTTATACTGGTACCAAAGGTTATCTGACATGTGATCGGAGGTCTCCTCGAGCCTGATCTGGTATGTCGTGATTGTGAAGAAGATGTTCATCATATATCCTAAATTAGTTTGTTTGAAGACTAAAGCATATCATAGAAGAAAAAGTTTGGTATCAATAATAACGAATGCATAAGATTATGCATATTTTTGAAGTAAAGGAATTGATCATGAAATAAGGTACAATGTCAATTCATCATTGTATAAACTTTAGATGTTCAAAAAATCCTCATCCACTTCCCTTTAATGTTTATAAAACATTGCATCAAGACATTTCATGTCAAGTCTTTTAAAAAGCAAAAAATTCCCTTTCAGAACCGTCGTAATTTTTAATACTGCAATCGATTTCACATTTCATGTAATCGATTGCATCATGGTGTTTGCTGAAAAATCTGAACGTTACAAAAGTGACAATCGATTACACCACTAAACCAATTGATTGCACCCTGTAAAAATTTGAAAATTCATGAGCCAATTTTATTCCAAACCATTCAAATCCACCATGAATTTTCTCCAAACATTACTACTAATCTAAGAGATATCTTATGATGTATTTAAAGTAAAAATATATTAGATTTTCAAATCACATTTTTCACACAAGTTTTTATACAATTCAAATTTGATTCAAGTGTTCATTATCGAATAACATTGAAACTTTTTCTATAAAAAATCGTATTCCATTGCATAGTTAAAACCCTATATTTTAGCACTTACAGTTTTGTACATTTTGAATTATATATTCAAAGGGAATATCATCTTTTTATTCATGAATATTTTTCTAAGTCAATTTTTCTTCAAAAAAATAATAATATTTTCATAACTGAACACCATGGTTTAGTGACAAGAAATTTTTGAAAAAGTGGTGTGCTTTCTCTAAGTGTATTGTAGAAGAAATTGAAATGATATCTCTGAGTTTTATGAAAAATAAAGTGGTTTTCTTTCTTTCTTATGTTAAAAGGTTTTAAGAGGGTCTTGGAGTGAGACTTATACAAAAATCTAATATAGTGGAAAATTCTTCAATGTGTGAAGGGACTAGATGTATCTTTAAGTTAGAAACGGGATCTAGGATAAATATCTTGTGTGTTTTACTTTCTTGACATTTTTTTTTGCGCTTTCTTTCAAAGTTCATACACTTAATTCTGAAAAAAATAAAAGGGAAGAATCATTGCTCAAAACAAGAAAATTCCATAAAACCTAATTCACCCCTTCTAACACCCCGAAGGTTTATTCGAATTTTAATTTTATGAATAATCTGATTATGTTTGTGTTATGATTTTATTATTATTATTATAATTATTATTATTATTATTGTTAGAGTTATTTTTTTTATTACCTAGGATGAGAATTTAAGGAATTACTTATAAAAATTAGTATTAAGTAGAGTTAGTGGGAGAAGGAATTTGGAAAAGTAAAAAAAAAAAGATACCAGGGGAATTAAAAAAAATCAAAATTATATTAAAGGGTATGAATTGGAATAAATGGGATTAATTATCAATATTTTAATTAGAAAATAAAAAGGGTTAAATTAGAGAGAAAAAAGAGAAATATGCATTCTTTGGGAAAAAAAAAAGAAAAAATCCTAACACTCAAAAGTCTCTTCTTCTTCTCCAAAACTAAAATAGAGAGTATAATTCAACAAGAAGATAATAATAGAAATTTTGTAAGTGAGAAGTTCCAACATTGTTAGGAGCTTCACAAAGAAATTATAAACTAACAAGGTAGGGGGAGAGATTGCTCTAGAACTTTGGTATTTTAGTATTTATGGTAGTGGGGTTTCCCTTGAACCCCAATTTGTATGAATTTTCATGTTAACTTCCCTATGAGATGATGAATCATCGACCCTAGGTTACGAACCTCTCTCTCTTTCTCTCTCTCTCTCTATCTCTCTCTCTCTCTCTCTCTCTCTCTCCCTCCTCATCAGTGGTTTAGTTAAATTGCATATTTTTGACGTGGCATTTTCATGAATCATATGTTTTAGTTTTAATAATATGTGTTGATTAAATGATAATGAATTGTGATGAATTGAGTGATGTTGTGATGGATTATATGTGTGAATAATAATTTAAAGAAAGTAGAATTGTGTAATGTTTTAGGACACGAGTCCAAAGTTTTAAAAAGATGCTTGTTGGAATCAAGTTTTAAATGATGAAAGATTGAATGAATAGACTTAAGACGCGAGTCTAGTGTTTTTTAAAATACTTGTGAATCCCATATGTTTCAATTTTATCGAAGGTTCGATAAGAACAAATGTGAAGCCTAATATGGCGGTGAATATATGATAAATCCTTATGGAGATCCCTAAAGTAGTAATCAAGGTTAATGTGTTTCAATATGGATTGGAAGCTTGGATGGAAATCATGTTTGTTTGATCATCTTGCATCATATATGAGAGAGAGAGAGAGAGAGCGAGAGAGAGAGAGAGAGAGAGAGAGAGAGAGAGAGAGTGAGAATATGGCAAGGGTCTCACAAACTGAATTTCATTAAGTGAAAAAGCTTTTGCACAAGGGTTCTATTTATAGAACTACATGTACGTGCTGTAAGCTGAAAAAGCCTACTTGAGTACATTGTACCTTACGGTGTATTATATTTCACTTAAGTGTACAATATTCTATGGTATTCTATATTCCACTTAAATGCGTCGTACCTTAAAATGTTCTACAACTCACTTAAGCACATCGCATATTTTAGTGTTCCTAATTCTCTTAAGTACATTGTGCTTTCAGTTTTTCTGATTTCACTTGGTAATTCTATCTCTCATCAATATGTCCTTATTTGTGAGACCCTGTAGGTTCTAATGATGTTGAAAACTATATTAAATCACATATTTAATATAATAAACATCAATTAATATCTAGCAACACATCGTTGCTACTTAAGTCACAAAAATTTCATATGATTTGAAAACCCCTTTATGTGATAATACTTATGTGTAAATTTTTTCTTTTTCCCTCATGTGTATATTGAACACAAGGCATGAATTGTGTCACCCATGTCTAGTTAAATATTGGTCCCTTAAACATTTATCTTTTTATGCAATATGGTAAAATTTCATCTATGCCACTCATGTTCCTCAGCATGATTTATGGAGTACCCAACAAATTTCTTTATAGTCACTTAGTTACCGACAACGTTTGATCAACAAACTCATATATTCTTCATGGTGACACTCTCTTTGTATGCAAATTGCAAAGGTATCTATATAGCTTGAAGCTAGAAAGCATACAATGGAACACAAAGCTCACTGACACACTTACTTTTTAAGATTTTACACAATTCAATGCTAATCACTCACTATTTACAAAGAAATCTCACAAAGGGTTCACAATCATCCTTGTATATGTGGATGATTTGGTCTTAAGCGGGAATGATCTTGAATAAATCATATGAATTAAGATCCTTTTGAATGTCAAGTTCATTATTAATGACATAGGTGTTTTGCAATACTTTTTAGGTGTTGAAGTGGATAGAACACAACATGTAATATCTCTTTGCCAAAGAAAGTATGTTTTAGATTTAATCGAAGATGCAAGATTAGTTAGAGACAATACTTCTATTACACCAATGCAATCACATTTACAACTCCATAAACCTTATGCACTAAGTAAACTAAGTTAATTCCTTGATGCTTCTACTGATAAACATATGTTAGCAAGATTACAAGAGTTGAGGTACCTCAAAAACCTAGCATTGAGGGAATTAAAATTGGATACCTCAAAAACATAACATTATCTCATCATCCTTACTTTTCCTCAAAGGTTTCTCTTATTCGGACCTGGGCATGTCACAAAACTATAAGATCAACAAAAGGTATTTGTTTCTTCCTTGGCAAGTAACTAGAAAGTTGGAAAAGCAAGAAACATATTGTAGTAACTAGATCATTATTAGAAGCAGAGTACATAGCATTGGCCCAAGAGACTTATGAAGAATAATGACTTCTCTACGTACTTAGTAACTTTCAGATACCGCATCAAATGCCAATAATTACTTAGTAACTTTAAGAAAAAACATATTGAAATAGATCTTCATGTAGTTGTAGACAAGGTTCTAACCAGAGCCACGCATTTGATGCATGTAACTTCAAAGGAACAGGTTGTAGATATTCTCAAAAATCCTTGCACCTGGATCCATTCAACAATGTACAAGACAAGTTAGGAATGATTGATATACATTCTATCTTGATGGTGTGTTAAATATCATAACTGAAATTAACTAAATTGTAAAACAGTTGAAAAGGTGTTATGAAGTAATTCCTATTTGAGTTACTGGTTGTATAAGTAACCTTCTATCTTTGTAAGAAATCAGATTTTGTGAGTAATGAAAGTTTGTGCATCCATATTTCTTATATTTTTATTCTTCTCCATGTTGAGTTTGACTTTTAGTATTAAATGCTAAAACGAGAATGCATTTGCTTATTACCAATGTACTAGAGTAAACGAATCAAGGCCATAAATTTTTGCAAATAATTTACGGACTCGTTTTCGAGCTAAAACATTAACCGTATATAATAGTTGAGTAATGCTTCATAAAAAAATAAGTTTTTAACATAATTAAAGTATTAATATGTTTGAAGTTGAAATAAATATAACAAAATATCTTAAAGGAACCATAATAAATTTGATCCCATATTCACCCTTCATTTTCGCCATATAAGCTCAAACATATCAAAGTGAGACATAAAATTATGTTATAATTTAAAAGTGAGACATCAAAAATTATGCTAGTGATATTTATAAGCTCAAACATATGTGAGGGAGTAAAACAATCTATAGATAAAACTAAATTAAGTTTGCACAAGATTTATTACAGAAATGATTTTATTTGTACGGTATATCATCCTTTACTTTTTTAGTGGAGTTGTGGTCATATGTTTCTCAGAAGTTAACTCAAGAAATTTTAGAAAATATCGCTGAAACTTTTCCTATAAATAATACATTTCATAACAAAATTTTCACTTTAGTTAACTAAAAACCGAGGTATAATACTAAGGCATGTCATGTTTTATTTATTTTTAAATAAATATCACATATTATGTCGGTTGCTAAATATAAACGAGCAGAGAAACAATTCAGGACATGCTTGAATCCCAACAACAGTAATTTATGTTTTAATTTCTTTAGATGTTGTGTATTTTTTTTTATTTTTAAATTAATGTTATATTCTTTCGGTTATATTAAATAACCGAGGGATTATATTATCATATTTTATTAGAAATGTAAACTTTAACCAGATTTTACTATAAACCTAACTTATATGTAGTCGTTCCAAACTTGTACACATCATTATTTGAGATGGATTGGAAGACAGAAAAAATCATCAATGTTCTTCTATCTTGAACAAAACATTTTTTCTGCTCTTACAGTCGATCCCAACATAACAGTGTTGATTTTGTTGTTGTATTTTTGGAAAATCCTTCATATGTTGTCAATCCAAGAAAACATTCCTTAATTTATTGATTTCCTCGGTTGACAACATTGAGAAATCCATTTCTAAACAAAATTATCTTGTTCTCTTTCATGTGAAAGCATTTACCATGAAAACATTTGCTTAAGATAATTAAATCTCTCTGGGGTGAATTACAAGTGCAGGAAAATTTTTTTTCTCTTAGTCGGAACAAATAACTTATTAGAATTTGAAAAGATTTGTTGCTCTTCAAGAATCTATTGTCAAAATCTAGATTTGTTTAAACTACTTATTTTAATGTTCTGTGTAAACAATGTAATTTTAAAATACAAAAACTTTTTCCCTCAATTTTTTACAGAAACCAATAGGTATGTGTCGCTTGGGATGTAATATATTTTATTATATTTTTCTTATTTAAAAAGAAACAAAATTTACCTCGGTTATGAGTAATAACCAAGAAAAAATATAAGCGTGTTTATTGAGTTTATTCACCGTCCTTAAACAAATTTTTATCGTCCACCCCTATTAGTGATCTGCGTGAAACCTAAAACCCTTGTTATATAAGCATTTTGAATATTAAAAAATGATAATGAAACATTTGACATGAAAACTTTGAAACTTAAAAAAGCGTTTATTTTATTTGGGAAAATTTTTCTATAATGGATTGTAAAAGCGGAAAATCATCTATGTTTAAGGTTTGTGTTCTTAAATAATTATATAACTGAGTATTTTTTTATTTAGCTGACATTTCTTTTATTTTATACCAGACATTTGTTCTTCGTCAAGATCAATGAAACGAGGATCTCAAACATTCGCTCTTTCCCAAGATATTCAGCATTTGTTATTCATCGACAGCGATGACGATGAATCATATTCAACATTTTACTTTAATATTATGTGCAAACAATGTAATATTTTGTGTAAACAATGTAGTTTGTAAACAAATTTATTTATTAATATTCTATGTAAACAATGTAATGAGTATTTAATAAAAATATATATTTCCCTTTATTTTGTTCATAAACTGAGAGGTATATGGCGATAGTTTCGAAATAAAAAACTATTGTTAAGGATCGAACCAATGACCATTTTAACTATCCCTTCAGTTATTTTAAAACTGTGGGGTGAAGTGGCTGCTTTTCATGGCACCCTAAATTACCTCGCCCCTATGACCGAGGTCAAATCACACTAGTGCAACAAAAGAATATCATTTTGAAATTTAGATCCATTATACTAAAAACGAGTATAAATAAGAAACACGATGACAATTTTGTAATTAAAGTATCATTTTAAGTATTAACACGTGACAATAGGCACACTGTTTTTTAAAAACGAGTGTAAATTTAAAATATTATTATAGTTAAATTTCTAATACTTCCGTTAAACTTAAAACAGGGATAAATTTAGATGGATTGAAAAAATTGTTTAATTTTATAAGCCAAAATAATATTCCAAGTAACTAATTAAGTGATTTACAGGTGTAATCCTAACAAGTTGAATAACGGGTGTAATCCTAATTAAGTTAATAACGGGTGTAATCCCTACAAACTGAATTAAAAAGTAAATTTATATATATTGCTTATGTGACATTTTAACAAATTTTCAATCTAATATGATGATGTGTCATCCTAACAATGTTCATAACTTTTTATTTTATTTTTAAAATATAATTTATCATTTTAATTATCACCTTTTTAAATTCTACCTTTTTTAAACTATTTTTCATTTTTTTTGTTACAAGTATTTTTCTCACTTTAAAAATCCACACTTTAATGTATAAAAAGACATTCAATATTTTAAACATCGATACTTAAATATAACAATGTCGTTATATTAAAAATATTTCCCTTGACTGTATTATTATTGTTTGATGGTTATTTTACTAAGTATATGATTGGACACTAATTTTTATATTAATGTATTTATTTTTTATATTAAAATATTTTCATATTATAAACTTTTTACAGTTTTATATTTCTTTGTTTTATCAAACTCTCCCCAACTTAAAACACTGTTTGTCCTCAAACAAAGTCAAACAACTTAAAGAAACAAAAGACGATAATCCAAGAATGACGAATCAATAGGTTTTTTAAAACAGAAAACAAATGTATGATTTAAATAAAAAACGTACAAGCAAAGTAAACATCTACCACCATCCTACCATGACAACATGAAAACGAAACAAATCCTAAGTACAAAAATCATGCTAAACAATCTAAAACAACACAAAGTAAATCATGAATCACACCTAGCAAAAATTCATCAAGGGATAAAAACACACAAAGGTGAGGATTTGACACTCATCCAACAATCTTGCAAACAAAAGACTAAATTATGCATTCATCCAAAAATTCACATTGAACATATAAAGGCAAGAATCACAAGGGCTTTTCAAGGTTATAATGTGGCTTGGTTAACAAACAAGGGGTAATTCCTAAAGGTAATCGAAACAAAAACTTGCCTAAACCTAAGGGAGTGATCAACTCAGAAAAGTTCAAACACAAAATTTCAATCAAACTTCTTCTTTCATCCCAAGTGTTACACCAAACACACCTTACTTATTAGCACAATTATTTCATACTCTTTTTGTTTTTCTTTTTCAAAACTTTCCCTTTTGTTGTACCCCAAATTTTACCCTCATTTTTCTGCTAGTTGATGTTTTGTCATCTTTCTCTATTTTAATTTAGTAATTATCTTTGTTTTTTATTTGTTTTATTTTAGTTTAAATTCAATATGGCCTATTTTTATTTCATTTATATTTAAGTTGTTTAAATTGATCTTAATTTTATTTAATTTTACTAATTAGTTTTAATTAATTAGATTAATTATCCATTTAGTTTATTTTTCTAACTAATTTTAATTTAGAATATTAATTAGTTTAGTATTGTTATTATTAATCTTATTATTAATCCAAAATTAAGAAAAGAAACATTTTCATTTCCTCACCAATTGGCCCACACGTTACAATAAGGAATTCAAAAAGGACTACATCATCTCACTTTTCTACTCTTTATAAAAAACCTTGTTGTAACCAAATGAATGCCACTACAAGTCATTACACAAACCAAGTTTGACTTTGAACTAAATGCATGTACAACCTACCAACTTTTCTCCCATCAATTCTAGCGCTCCCTTTCTGTCAACCTTTTCCGTAAACTGTGCAAGAAGCAACCATCAAAAGTACACCTTTGTACTTTGCAAAGTTGATATACAAGAGCCAAAATAAGCACCCATCGTATAAGGCTTCATGACTCATATCTTTTCAGCTGACAAAAAGCACACAATAAGCAACCATTTGAAAGTATCACTTGGCTCGAGAATGAAGGGCCATGCACACAAAGCAAGTAGCCGTTGGGGTTTCTTGGCGTTACCATGATGCTGCTACTATAAATGAAGTTGGCTTTCACTTCTCAAAGGGAGAACAAGAGAAGACCACCTCTCAAAACACCAATCATCAACACAACAACATCAATATCCAACACCTTCTTCATACCACTTAAACACCATAACCATAAATATCGCACCATACATAAACCACTTCAGAACCATACACACATCAATATCAAAGCAATAACACCAGCATCAGAACATCATCATCAGTATGCCAACAATAAAAACACACGACAATCATCCATGTTACACGAGGACACGTGAGTGGTGTTTTTCTGTTCAAAGATCTTGATCTCATCAACCAAAAGAAGAGTTGGAACAAGTAGTTATTCAAATCACCATGCTAAAGTTGGAGACATAAAGACAAGCAGAAAGAGAAGTAACTGAAGCCACTCATAAACACACTACATACCACAAGAACACATCTCGTACTCACTACAAATCATTCAAAGCTCCAAAAGGTAAGTTTCTAAGTCCCTGAAACCTATAAATTTACTTTGTTAAATGCTGTGCTTTGAGGTTGATTTATATGAACACTATCATACTTGTGTGTGGTAAAATATGACATTCATGTTTAAAGCTTTAAATTTTGTTGTTGTGAGACTGAGGAGAGCAGCTGTGTGAGATGCATGATGGCACTAATAGTTTGGAACGTGTAAAGATCAATGTCCATTTTGTGCACTTAGGATAGTTTGGAATGATGATATGATTAGGGTGTTAGAAATGTGCAACGTGAGCCTTCATTTACAGTTCATGATAGTTCTGAGCATGTGTTTTGTTGCCTTTTTTTCTCCAAGCTCTACTTGTAATTTTGTGTGGTTTAAGGTTTGATGGTATTCTACCATGCAAGCCCTGCGAATTGACAGCATATATCTTTTGTTTTAGTGGAAGAATGAGGGTATAAGGGTTTGAACAAGGTGGAACCATGGCCCTGTTTTGTTACTGGTTTTCATGTGTTGTTTCTTGTTTTTGTTTACGTTGCATGAGGGAGTTGGATGTGTTGAACTGGGTTTGGTGTGAGGTTTAATTTGTCACTTTGTGACTTAATTGAAGAGGTGACCGATTGAGGTCCTTTTGTTATTGCGTGTGGTAATGTTTTTCACATGGGCTGAATTTGTTTTTTACTTTTTGCTTAGCTTAAGTTTTACACTAGGTGGCATATACAATGGATGTATCGCCACCTCAGTGGTTCAAGCCTTGCCTTTGTAAACAAAGGGACTGGGGTTTGAATCCCCCCTCGCCCCAGTCCCCTTTGTTTTGTTTTTTCCACTTTTCAGCCTTGTGTTGGACTTGGGCCTCGCCCCATTTCCTTTTCACACCCCCATGTTTCTGGCCCATTTCACCCTCTTGTTTATTCAACTATTTCAGAATCACTTAGTGCACCCCCTGCGTTTTTTTCTTCTTTTTTTCTATTTTCAAACTCTTTTATTTCAAATCCTTTTAAAAACCTTTTATTTTATTTATTTAAAACTGTTTCTTTATTTCAAAAACCCAAAATATTTTAATCTTTATTTAATTTTAATTATCAATTTATTTCTTAATCGTTTATTTGAGTATTATTTATTAATATGTGATTATTTCTTAATTGTTTATTAATATGTTAATGGTTTTATTTTTTTCTCTTATTTATTTTAAGCTTAATTTTAATATGAAATTTGTTTCTTAATTGTTTATGTAAGCTCAATTAATATGGAGATTATTTCTTAAGTGCTGCTTGTTTATTTAAACTTAATAATTAATATGTGAATTGTTCTTAATTGTTTCTTAAATGGATTAATTTGTTAACATTATTTATGAGCTACCTTTGTTGATCATGTGAGTGTTCATTCATTAATTTTTGTTTAGGTCTTGAACTAATTTATCCATGTTTAAATTCATTATGTGTTTGACTTGGATGTGTGAAATTTGTTCTTCTTTTAGCATCCTCCTCTTTATCTTGTGAGTGTTCTTTATGTTTGTCTTCCTTAAGATTGAAACATATTGATATGTCTTTATGATGATTATGTCCACTTTTATCCATACTTTATCATGAAGCATCTTGCCATCCTTATGCTTGTGTTGCTTTCATCTCATTATATTGTATCAATGTTTTATCTTTTATCATGTCTTTATCTATTGTTATATTATCCTACAACTGTTGTTATCCCCCATTCCAAAGGAAGGTGATTAATATTGACTCTTAAAGTCATTGCCCCCACCTTAACCTAAGTAACCTCTTAGGAGAAACTTCATTTTTTGGCCTCATCAGAGCCATAGAAATCATAACTAGCCTTAGAAGGGAGTTCTTACACTCTCGGTGATATTTATCCTAATGAATACTCACTTTCCCTACTTACTAAAACACAACATAGGACCATTATAACTAGACTTAGAGAGTTCTTATACTCTACAATGAGGTCACACTCATTTCCCCTCTGAATATTGACCACAGTCAATCATTCAGTAGAAGTAGAACTACGCATACTCTGATTCTACTCCCGAGGATACGTAGGCGTAAAGTGCGATGCCTTATCGAGTATACTTAGATACTGACCCCTATGGTTTCAAGCCTTTAGCATAGTACCTTTAGCAAGGGAGTAAGATATAACATTAAAACAAGAGGCTCCCGTAGAGTACTACGGACGTTTAGGGTGCTAATACCATCCCTAGGCGTAACCAACCCCTGAACCTTAGACCTCCCCCCTTTAGGTTTTTCTAACGATCTTGAACCTTTCCTTTGGATAAATCAAAGTCGGTTGTAAAAGAAAATGATGCAAGTTAAGTAATAGCTTGTTATCCGATTTTCACCGCAACACTTTTTTTTTCTTGCTCTTTTCTTTCTTTTTCTCTTTTTTCTTTCTTTTTATTTTCTTTTTCACAACCGCATAACAACCAACAACATAAGTGAGCAAACATTCCTCTCCCCAACTTGAATTTAACCAACATCAATGCTTGAATACTCCATACTTTCTAAGACAAGTTAAAAATTCAAACAATAACACATGGTTGAGGGTTCAAGAAAACAAATAATCAACATCCATTCAAAAGGTGAACTAATACTCATAGACAAGCATCAAGTTCTAAAACAACATGCATATTGACAAAAAGGCTCAAAAGGGGTTAACAAAACTTCACACACTCATAAGGTGAATTGACTATTTGATTAGGTAGTTGTGCTCAATAATCGAACAAAATGCCTTGATCATTTTCATGCTTTCATACAATTAACACAAACAAAAGATTAAACATAATGAAATTCAAGTAAAACAAGAATTGTGGCCTCCAGCATATATCATTCAATCCAAAAAAAAAAGTAATGTAAAAGAATGAATGGCATGGCATTTGTACGAATGAAAAGTTTCCTAAATATCTTATGCTATAGAAAGCGGTAAAAGAGTACCTGGTGTGTACCAATTTCAAAACTATATCATTACCATACATCTGCAAGTTGAAATGGTCAACTTGGAACACTACGCCAAAATTGTGTTTTCGCAACACTTCAAAGACAACGCTTTTTGGCAGAGGCGCTGCTATAAGTTTCGCTAAAAACAAAAATAAAAAATGAAGGAAAAAAGCGATGCTAAATGGGGGTCCTACGAAAGCGCTTTTGAAAAGCGCTGCTAAAAGGCTAAGACAGATGAACTTTAGAAAGCGCTTTATGAAAAGCGCTGCTAAAAGGATACCATAAGCCATCGCTTTTGAAAAGCGCTACTAAAGGGCTTTCTTTCAACACACTTTAGCCAGTGCTTTTGGAAAGCGCTGCTAAAGCCCTTTCGTTAACCCCACATTAAAAAAAGTTTTTACCTCAAAAGCGCTGCTAAAGCCCTAACATAAGAAAGCGCTGTCTTAAGTATTTTAAAATATTAAAATTAAAATAGATTCTGATATCCCTCTGAAACCCATCTTTACCTTCCCAAACCCCATAAACCCTCATACTCTCCCTTTCGCCGATGATGAACTCCACCATCCTCATGTAAATCCGTTGCACCGCATCCACCCTCACAGCCTTCTCTACAAATCATCTTCAACCTCAACCAAACCTTCAGCTTCTCTTTTCCACCCACGACCTTCAACCAAGACTCCCTTCGTTCTCCATAAAACACACTCCCTCCTTCACCCACTGATATTCCATCTGTCACCTTGCAATCAACAGCTCACCCATAACACACCATCGTCATGTTCTAAATCCTTTCATCCTCTATCAAACACAAAAACCCATAATCTCATTAAACTATGCTCTCTTTCACATCCCCTCCACGTTCTCGCTCTCGCTCCCGCTCCACTTCCAACCACACACTCTTCTGCTTCCTCTTCATTGCTATAGCCGGAATCCTCTACACTCACGCCCACACTTGTTTCGTCTCGCACGATCTCGTCTCCGATGGTTCCAATTTCAATGTTCTTCGACTCTATACAGATCCCGCTGTTGAACCCGCCTGCGAACAGACCTACGGTTTCTTACCCAGCACCACCACCGTCCTTGGAAACTTGTTTCTTATTATAGTCTATGGATTTCTCATGTACACCGCTGCTACGTTCTTGTCCAACGGTAGTGAATTGTTGCTTGAGATCTTGGGTCCCGACATTGTTGGGGGACTGTTTCTTCCTATCCTTGGTGCTCTCCCTGATGCCATGCTCATTCTCGGTAATCATAGCTAATTATTAGTTTCAGTTATTTAAGTGATTTTATTCTCTATAATATGATATGATTATTCGTAATTCAAATTGATTTTGCTTTTATAATCGATTCTAGTTTGAATATAAGATTTGTAAGATGTGATTTTTTAGCTCAATTTTAGTGTTCAAATCAAATTTAGATATTCAAACATAAACCACTTTACTCTATTTTACAACTATTCTAAGTGGAATATGAATCATGTCCCTTTTAAGTTGTAAAGTAAAACTTTAACAACTTTTTGAGTAAAGTTTGAGTTATTTAGATTGTTCTTACAACTATTTAGATTGTTCTTATTATCCGTACTTGTATTCTACTAAAATGTCTATGTGCAGGTTCTGGTGTTAGTACGGATATTTGGACAAGTTATGCTGCAAGGATTATGGTTATATGTGAAAGAGAGAGACATGGTTGTTGTGTTTGTTTTCTCTAAATTGAGGGTTATAGTTTCGATTGCAGCATTGATTGTCAAAACCCTTTTAAAACTCTCTCACTGTTGCGAGGTCCTGCGAGGATACTGGTTCGAAAGACATAAAGACGATGGTGCAACCGTTAAAACTCGTCGCGGTAACAATTCAAAATAATTTTCTTCAGTTGTGTTATGCTTACTGTTGGCTTTGATCTTGACCCTATGCTTCTAGTACTGTGTAGCTAGCATATTTGATTTTCGATTCTGCTACATTGCATCTTTGATTTTGAATATTGTGGCTAATTAGTGTTGAGATTTCAGTTTCACATTTTGATTTCACATTATAGTTTGAGATTCCTCTTTGCGCGATGTTGTTGCCGATTAGTATTGAGATTTCGGTTTCACATTTTGTTGTTTGTTGCTGCTTCTAAGTTGTTCTGTGTGTATGATTTGTTTCGAATACCATCATCGTTTCCTTACATCGCAGTCATTCGGGCGCCGTTTCAGTTTATAGCATAGTGTACATATTGCATTAAAGTGTGTTTGCTTATTGGTTTTAATTGTTGCTGTTACTGAACCAATTTCAATTCAATTACGGTACCGAGTTTTCCATTCTATAGCTCATTATTAGCGAGTAAATGATTCCATGATGTGTTAATATTAATTCCTGGTCAAATTCAATAATAGATTGAAACAATGCTTGTTTGGTTTTGTAATGCTACCCTTTTGATGTCAAACCCAATTAATGCCGACTGTTTCGATTTTGCTAATTTGTTTCTCTATGATGTTGATCCTGTTAATGCTTTTGATCTTCACATTTGCAGTGGCAGCAGAGAATTTTGTTGTTTAGGTTCATATTGTTGCCTTGCCCATGTAAATTTCAACAAAATTTTGCTTTTATCCTTCTTTGACGTTCATTACGGTTCCGAGGCGGTTTACATGATTTTGAGATGGTAGATAATGTCGTGAGTTTCATAAATAATTAGTTGTGATGACTTTACTGCTGCTACTTGTTTTTGATCCTACTGATATTGCTTATTCATGATAAAAACACATTGCTGCTACTGTTATGATAATTACCGTTGTAATGTTTGTTTCTTTGGCTTGATTTTAGATACTATTGAATTTGTAAATGTTACATATGAGAGTTTGTGGTTATTCTGATTTTCGCTTCCATAATTCGGGTTCTACTCTGGCGGAAACAAACTTTGCCGATGACGTGATTCCCCATGGCAAACACTGTTTCAAAACGAACAACCACATTACCTTTAGCACAACAGCGACTTTGCAGCATCGGTGGCAACATTTTGCAGCAATGATAGCAATATTTCGACTTATTCGGTAACACTTCGAACCGATGACTTCACTTTTATATCACTACATTTTGTTTTGAGTAATAGAAACAAATGTCTCGCTTGGCTACTTTTTTCTTCTCTATCATTTTCAAGTTAATAAAATAAATGTCTTTTTTGTTTGGTTTCAAAAAGAAAAACAAAGCTTAATTTCATTATATTGTTTTCGATGAATGTTATGATAAGCTTTTGTACCTTTTGAGTTTTAGGTCAAAATTGGTGTGTACTGTTGTAAGTATAATGTGAATCATGATAATGTTAGATTTCTGTTCATATTAAAGTTGAGAATAGTTTTTATTTAAATTATAAGTATAGAGAGTGATTAGTGATCTTGAAAATTGGGTATGTGTTTTGGTTCATGCCTTAATTCTATTTCTAACTTCCTTTATTATAATCTTTCGCTTTTTTACGCTGTGTATAATATTTCCATCTATACTTTTGTTTTATTTTATAGTGGACACTGGTTGTTGCTTGCGATTAATCCAATAAAAGAAATAGTCTATTATCTGGATTCGCTAGATGATGATCAAACAAAATACCTGGAGATGAAGAAGATGATTGATACGTAAGTGATGCGATTGTTCTAAATATTCGCGTATGTATTTCTTTATTTATGTGAGATTGTTCTAAATATTCATTTATATTATGATAGATCCATACAAATATTGTGATCACAATGACAAGCTCGGGTACCAAAGAGCAAAGCAAAAAACATTACATGGATAAGAGTGGAGGTATAATTTGTTATTATAATAGTAATGCTACTTGATAACACAAGTCATCTATGATACATATTAATACTTTTTTTCTATGTGTAGTGTCCTCGGTAGCGTAATGGTATCGATTGTGGTTATTTTTCTTGAGATTCATGAAAGAAATTATTCATTTGGAACAAATAGAGATTCCAAACATGCTATGGATTTATATATAAGTTATGATTTATTTTAAGATTTATTATCGGATTTTTCATCTAATTAATTACTTTTAACTAAATCATGCATATTATGTTATATGTAGTATTTTGATGAATTCAAATGTGCCACCTACACGAAAGATAAATTAGAAGAAATCAAGGAGGATTGGTGTCAATACATGGTTGAAATGAGAATTTGTTGAATAGTTTTAGAAATTGTGTTAGGTTTCTGGAAGGTGTTGTATATATAGGTGATGGAAATGGTGTATAAGGTTTCGAATTGGTGCATGGAATTGGTGTTGTATAGTTTGTATTAAGTTATATATATGTAATGGTTATTTTGGAATTGTATATATAACGGTTATTACGGTTTATGTCTTGAATTTTAATCGTATAAAGGCCTATTGTTGAATTATAATGGTATAAGGCCTATGTGTTGAATTATAATGGTATCAAAGGCCATGTGTTGAAATAAAGGATTCTGTTAAATTATACAGGTTAAATTATGCAGGTTTAATAATTGATTTTAAAAAATCTCTTTTAAAAAGCATTTTTATAAAAGATAGCGCTTTTTAAAAAAAGCGCTGCCTAAAGGGGGGTCATGACGTATACATAAGACAACGCTTTTAAAAGCGCTGCTAAAGTAGGCATACGAAAGTATTTTTCTCTAAAAAAGCGCTGCCTAAAGGGGGACCTTTAGCAGCGTTTTTAAAGGCGCTGCTAAAGAGGGTCATACGAAAGCGCTGCTATATGGGGGTCCTACGAAAGCGCTTTTAAAAGCGCTGCTAAAGGGGGTCCTAAGGGTGACCTAAGACAGCGCTTTTCAAAGGAAAAGAAGCGTTGCCTTTACCTACAGCAGCGCCACCTTTGGCAGCGCTTTTAAGCACTACTAAAGGCCAAAAAAAGCGCTGCTAAAGGTCTTTTTTGGCATAGTGGAAATCACCTCAAACTTCCTTAAGATACTCAAAACAAGCTCTTGGACAAACACAAAAATAATAAATTAAAACAAACTACTATAAACATACTTAAAGATCGGGTGAAATTGAATTAAACAAGTTAAAAAGTGAAGATTTGAGAATTTTAAGAACTTGTCCAATTTCAACTTGTTTAACCAATTCACCACACTACCTATACTAATACAATAAAAACAATAAAGAAACTTACAACAATACAACATGCTTGTTTTACGTCGTAAGCTCGAAGCCTATTATTTACAAACCAGCATGTTGCTTCGGAAGAGCCAAATGCTTTCACTCTCGCCTTTTCTCTCATCTCTTCGAGCTCTAACCGGAACTACACATCTAACCACACTTTTGGCAAACGTGAAGAGAAACAAATATATACACTATATTCACAAGTATGCAAAACATGTAAAATTCACAAATATGGTAAACATATATAAATATCAATATAAACAAGTGAAAATAGACAATATATATGATATCTACAAAACTCAAAAACAAAGAAACTATCGCAATGTGGTCCAATAAAAACACCAATCCCCGACAACGGCGCCATTTTGTTGGTGCGGTAAAGCGGCAAGCAACAAAAGTTTTTGGAAGTATTTATATGGGAAATTATCATGTCCACGGAGATTAGTGTTATTGAACTTCCATTCGACAATTTAAATGTTATTGAGTTTGGGTTTAAAACGGGTTTAAATTAAATGCGGGAAATAAAACTTATGAACAGAAAAAAAAATCATTTTTTGGAGAGTAGAGAACTCTCGAGTTTGCATTTCATCTACTCTATCAAATACTTAAACTTACTACCCAGTTGTACGCACCCTAAATCACTCGTCAACATTATCACGTATCTCTCACACAGAGGTTATCTCTAACACATAGTGAGACAACGACCGTATTACTCGCGCCGGCGATCTCTCAGCGCAACACAAACAACACAGAAGCATTAAGTTCCGATACCCAAGTGAATATTAAGCCTAAATCTATCTCTAGAATCTAGAACCTAATAGATGTTCATCCTAAATTCGGATTCAACCCGTCCATGTCTATGACAACTCAAACCCAAATAAAGAAAGCAATCATCAAAATAAATTTGTAAAATGAGTTTTATACAATACCATGAGCAATAAATATACATATAATCAAGGTAAACATACATACAAACTCACAAAAAATGGAAACTACAAAGGGATGAGAGAAGAGGAATCAAAATCTCTCGCGGTGTCAATCACAATCCAAGAATCATCCACTCCCAATCGTCGAGTTGCAACCTTGATTGATGCTTTTCTAAGCTCTAAACTATCAAAAATGAAGGTCTTATGAATTGGGAACAAATACCCCAAAACATAATCTTAAAAAAATGTGTTTTTACCCCTTTAAATGTGTTTCTGCCCAGACTAATTCGCCCGACAAAGTAACGATTCGCCCGGCGAGCAAATGCGGCATTTTCTACTTCTTCTGGAACTTCTGGCTCGCGTCTGGCTCGTCTGGCATGTTCGGGGCGAGACGTGACAGTAACAGAAAAATTCAGCATCTTGTTTTCTTCATAACTTTCGAACCGTAACTCCGTTTGAGGTCTGGTCGGAAGCGTCGGAAAGCTTATTCAATGCTCTATCTAACAATGACTAAATATCAATGCTTGAATACCTACAAAAATGAGATAAAAACAATTAAACTCAATGATATTTGCATGAAAACACTAGTATACACTAAATATAAACTTTTACAAACAAAGTGGGATTTTATTCAAAGAATTCAATACAAATGAATCGATAAGTGCCGCAAAACTACTACTCAAAACATGACATTTTGGAACATAACACCTATGTGCTCCTGATCGGAGACATCAACATTTTTCTTGTTATGGTTATCGAGAATGAAATTTTTGTAGGTTAATCATTCGATGGTGAACACAGGGTTGGTTTCTAAGGTCATAGTGAAAATTGAACCTAAGGGACTTAAAACTGTGATGGAGGCCACATCGAACAAAATCGGTGTCGTAGCCATAATTTTTTTTTATTTCTTATGATTCCCCTGATTATTTTTTTAAGGAAATATTATTTTTTTAATTTCTGCGGGGAAGGCGGTAATTGAACCGGCGCAGCCATCTTTTTAAGGCGATTACGTATACAACTGTTGTAAATGTTTAAAATTTTTAAAAATTTAACGGCGGTTGTCCAAAACTATCGTATTATGTTTCAAATTTTTTTAAAAATTTAACGGCGGTTGTCTAAAACCGTTGTGGCAACCGTCGTAACTTACAAATGACGACGGTTTTTATGGAACTGTCCCAACTTATGTGTCGTAAAACACTATTTTTCTTGCAGTATTATATATATATATATATATATATATATATATATATATATATATATATATATATATCCACACCATTACATTTCGATGACAGATCGAGAGGAAGTTTAATTTGTTTTACTGTCGGATCAGTAGAGTATGACATATACCTAGTTTGCATGGACGCAGTGTGTTTCGTGGGAATGCAATGTGCTTTGTGTTTTCAATTGAACGCACAACATTTTAAAGCAAGAAAAAAATATTAGAATAATAATTTATATTTTATTTTATTATATTTACAAACTTGGTGACCAAGTTTGTTAGAGGGTATTTTAGTACTTTATTGTTGATTTGTAGCCCTAGTTTTTAGCTTATAAATAGGGTAGTGTAGATGTCACTCAATAATTGTATCCTTATCATTTGTAGCCGTCACTCTCAATTTAATATATGCTCTTCTTTTCATCATTATTTCACCTTGTACACCAACAATTGGTATCTAGAGCTCCGGTTCGGATCAACGGGAAACACGGGAAACACGAGTGAAACGTGAGGATTTCTTTGTGTGATTGATTTTGGTTCTTGATTCTTGTTGAATCTTGAACAAAATCTGATCAGAATCATAATTTTTGTGATTTTGTGGGTTGGGAAACACTGTGTGTGGTGAGATTCTGAGTGTACTGTACAAGGTTGAAGATGATGAACGGCGGCGGCGGCATGAACACCAAGCTTCCAGTATTTGATGGCAAAAACTGGAATCGTTGGATGATTCAAATGCGAGTACTGTTCGGTGCTCAAGATGTTCTAGATCTTGTCACCGAAGGTTATGTTCCGGTAGCAGCAGATGCGACGGAGGAGCAGAAGAACGCGCAGAAGGATACAAGGAAGAAAGATCATAAAGCATTGTTCTACATCCATCTGTGTGTAGATGTGAATGTGTTTGAGAAGATTGCAGATTCAACGACGGCGAAGGCGGCGTGGGACACACTGGTCAGATGTTACGGTGGTGACGCATCAGTGAAGAAGGTGAAGCTTCAGTCTCTACGTAAGCAGTACGAGAATCTCAATATGAAGAACAATGAGAAAGTTTCTGAGAACATCTCCAGAGTGATTCTGATCATTAATGAGATGATGGCGTGTGGAGAAACTCTTTCTGAACAAGTAATCATTGAGAAGGTATTGAGATCCCTGACTCCTCAATTTGATTACATTGTGGTAGCAATAGATCATTCTAAAGATCTGAGCACCATGAGAATTGAAGAGCTGCAAAGCAGTCTAGAAGCGCAAGAGTTGCGTCTGACTGAGAGAACTTCTGAAAGGGAAGTAGAGCAGTAGGCTCTGAAAGCAGTTTTTGATAAGAAGCATCAGAAGCAGAGAAGATTTGATGGTGGTCAGAAGTCAGAAACCTCAACTTCTGATAGGAAAAAGAATGCTCAGAAGGGAAAAGAGAAGTATGACAAGAAGAAGATTCAATGTTACTGTTGCAAGAAGTTTGGTCACTTTGCTAGAGATTGTTGGTCAAACAAAGAAAGGAAGTCAGAAGAAGCAAATATAGCCAGAAGTTCTGATGATGAATCTGTGCTACTGATGGCTTCTGAATCTGATGATACGAATTTGACAGACTGGTGGTATATGGACACTGGCTGCTCAAATCATCTTATTGGAAATAAGAAATGGCTGGTTGATTTTGATTCTGAAAAGAGGACAAAGATCAGATGTGCTGATGACAAATATCTTAACGCTGAAGGTATGGGAGATGTCAGAGTTGTTATGAACAATGGGAAAACAGCATTGATTCAGAAAGTGTGGTATGTACCTGGCATAAAAAGCAATCTGATGAGCGTGGGATAATTAATTGAGAAAGGTTTTTCTGTTACCATGAAGGACAATCTTTTGAAGCTGTATGACTGTAATCAGAAGTTGATTATGGAGTCAGAACAAGGAAGGAATAGAACATTCAAGGTGAATGTCAGAACTTCTGACTCTGAATGTCTTAGTGCAACAAGTGTTATGAAAGAAAGTGAGCTGTGGCACAGAAGATTTGGTCATCTGAATTTCAGAAGCTTAGAACATCTAAATTCGAAGAAGCTGGTACATGGAATTCCTGCAATTAAGAAGCCTAAGAAGTCATGCAAAGTTTTCATGGAAGGAAAGCAACCAAGATTGCCATTTGCATCAGAAATTGCTCCAAGAGCAAAACATGCCTTGGGAGTAGTACATTCTGATGTGTATGGTCCATTTCCAGTAGAATAGTTCGGAGGGAATAAATACTTCGTGTCATTTGTTGATGAATTCACGAGAATGATATGGGTATCCCTTTTTAAATTCAAACACGAGGTGTTTGCTGAATTCAAGAAGTTTCGAATGAAGGTTCAGAATCAGAGTGGTCAGACTCTGAAGATTCTCAGAACCGATGGTGGGGGTGAGTATAACTCCAAAGAGTTTCAGAAGTTCTGTGAGGAGAATGGAATTGAGCATGAGGTTACTGCTCCTTACACTCCTCAACACAATGGTCTTGCTGAAAGAAGAAATCGTACTTTGCTTGATATGGTGAGAAGCATGCTGAAGGAGAAGAAGCTTCCTCAGAACTTCTGGGGAGAAGCTGTTGCCACCGCAGCATATGTGCTCAACAGATGTCCAACGAAGAAGCTGAAGGAAATAGTTCCTATTCAGAAGTGGATGGGAGAAAAGCAAAGCGTTAGTCATCTAAAGGTGTTTGGTTCTGTTTGTTACAAACATGTTCCAGAAGCTAGAAGACAGAAGCTGGATGATAGAAGCAAAGTAATGTTACTGGTGGGGTAATAGTACGGGTGCGTACAAGCTTTATTGTCCAGAAACTAATAAAGTTGAGTTCAGCAGAGACGTTATTGTGAAGGAATCAGAAGTTTGGAATTGGGATAAGTCTCAATCTGATTCTGATGTGAGAACTTCTGAAGAACGGTCAGAAATAATAATTTCTGAAACTGATGGTGATTCTGACTCTGAAGGAGACTCAGAAGATGAAGGTGATTCTGATGATCCAGATTCTGATGATGATCAAGATTCTGGTGGTGATTCAGACTCTGGGAATATGCCAGACTCTGAAGGTGGTCAAAGTTCTGGAGGAAGTCAAACTTCTGAAGCAAGAGCTTCTGAAGGAGAAACTTCTGAGGACAGAACTTCTGAGGTTCAAGCATCCGGAGAAAGTTCTGAACGAGGTCAGAGGCCACAGAGAATCAGAAACATTCCAAGAAGATTTGAAGAGTTTGACATGTTGCAAGAAACTGAAGTAGATTCTGAAGGAGAAATTATCCAGTGTGCCATGTTAGTAGACTCTGAACCTGTGAGTACAGAAGAGGCTCTCAAGCAGAAGTTCTGGCTAAAGGCCATGAAAGAAGAACTTGATGCCATAGAGAGAAACAAGACCTGGAAGCTGACAGAACTTCAAAAGGACAAGAAAGCCATCAGCGTCAGATGGGTTTTCAAGCAGAAGCTAAAGCCAGATGGATCAATTGGCAAACATAAAGCGAGGTTAGTAGCAAGAGGATTTCTGCAGAAACCTGGGCTGGATTATTCTGAAGTGTTTGCACCTGTAGCGAGACATGAAACAATCAGACTCGTGATTGCCATAGCTGCTAACAGGAATTGGCCTCTGATGCATTTAGATGTGAAATCTGCATTTCTGAACGGTCCATTAAAAGAAGAAGTTTATGTGTCACAACCTCCTGGATTTGTGAAAGAGAATAAGGAAGGGATGGTGTACAGATTACATAAAGCTTTGTATGGATTGAAGCAAGCGCCCAGAGCTTGGAATCAGAAGATTGATTCATTTTTCAAGAAGCAGGGTTTTCAGAAATGTGAGATGGAATACGGTGTTTATGTTCAGCATATCTCTGAAGGCAATATGATTCTGGTGTGTTTGTACGTTGATGACATATTGCAGACCGGAAGTTCTGAACAAGAATTAGCTAAGTTCAAGAAGGTGCTGGTGAATGAGTTTGAAATGACTGATCTTGGGAAAATGACATACTTTCTAGGGATGGAGTTCAGATATTCTGAGAAAGGTATCATTTTACATCAGCTGAAGTATGAACGAGAAATTCTGAAGAGATTTAAGCTGCAGAATTGTAAGGCTGCTATCACACCTGCAGATACAAATCAGAAACTAGATTCTGATTCTGATGGTGAGGATGTGGATGCTACAACTATCAAACAGTTGGTTGGTTCTCTGAGGTATTTGTGTAATACCAGACCTGATATCTGCTATGCAGTTGGAATGGTTAGTAGGTTCATGAGTAAACCCAAGTGGTCCCATTACCAAGCTGCTGTCAGGATTCTGAGGTATATCAAGGGAACTCTGAAGTATGGAGTGTTGTTCCCTTCTGGAAGAAAGACTGAATCAGAACTTCTGAGTTACTCAGATTCTGATTGGTGTGGAGACAGAGTTGACAGAAGAAGTACTTCTGGATACTTGTTTAAGTTTCTAGGAGGCCCTATTTCTTGGAGTGCTAAGAAGCAACCCGTTTTTGCTTTGTCAACCTGTGAAGCTGAATATATTGCAGGCGCTGTTACTGCATGTCAAGCTGTGTGGATTCTGAACTTGCTGGAGGATCTGAAGATCAAAGTTGACAAACCTCTGAAGCTGATGATTGATAACAAGTCTGCAATCAATCTTGCCAGGAACCCAGTGTTGCATGGAAGAAGCAAGCATATTGAGACCAAGTATCACTATCTGAGAAGTCAAGTTCAGAATGGAGTGTTAGAAGTTCTGCACTGTAGCACCCAGAAACAGTTGGCAGATGTTCTGACCAAGGCTATCAAGACGGATCAATTCTTTCGCTTAAGGGATGGAATTGGAGTTGTTAGTTTTGAGGAAATATAAATTAAGGAATGATATTAGAATAATAATTTATATTTTATTTTATTATATTTACAAACTTGGTGACCAAGTTTGTTAGAGGGTATTTTAGTACTTTATTGTTGATTTGTAGCCCTAGTTTTTAGCTTATAATTAGGGTAGTGTAGATGTCACTCAATAATTGTATCCTTATCATTTGTAGCCGTCACTCTCAATTTAATATATTCTCTTCTTTTCAGCATTATTTCACCTTGTACACCAATAAAAAAAAACGTCATTTTAATGCAATGTGTTTCATGGGTCTCCCTTTTTTGTTTCCTATGAATCCTATTTAAAACGTCATTTGACCGTTTTCATGGTGTGAGAAAAAAAAACAAGATTTCTAAAAAGAGAGATATTCTTAGGACTAATTGTTCTAAGAGTTCAAGATATTTGGAGAAATCTAAAGGAATTGACAAACACATATACATACCTTAAATCTAAGTGGATTAGGAAACAAATATAAAAACACTTTACATTATTTGGGATCACAAATTCTATTTGTAATATCTAGAAATTCAAACACTTTAGTGTATTATAACACAATAATGGAGTTGTTAAAAGGTAGTAAGATCACCTTTACATTTAATCATTTAATTTCATTTATAATAATTAAATAATAAGGTATTGAGAGTTAAATTTATTTTAAAAATTATTAGATAAGAAAAACATTATTGACATATAAATAAATGTAAATTTCCTTATCTTACATTATTTGTATTAAAAGAAAATCATTATAAAATTTGAATATTTTACAATTCAATGATTAAAATAATATTTTAATTTTGTTAAAAAATAAAAAATTTAAATTTTTTTATTTAATCTCAAATAACCCCATCTATTTATTTTAAATAGATGCTATAAATATTTAATAATTTATAGAAACACGTTTATTTGGCTTCCTAAAATATATGTGTACTATATTAAACAATGTATATGGACATGCCCATAACAGAAATTCTATCTGAGTTTTATAAATTCTTAGTCAATCCTTTTTTATAGAAAATTACAAAAACTAAAACATCTAATAATAATTTTCAAATCATGATCAAAAATATATATTTTTATAAGGGACCTCAAAAAGAAATTTAATAATGATGAATAATATTTGACTTTGACAATGACTGTGACTGGATTGAATAATTAAAATTTTAAAACAAATGTAATTCCTAAAAGTATTATGGAAATTTATTCAATTTTATTCCAAATATATAGGTGAATAATATAAAAGTTAGACGTGGAATTTTAATCTGTGAGGATTATAAATTCAAACGAAATTGTATTTCTATAGGTACAATTTCATTGCTCCTAAAACAAATTGTTTCACGTAGAAATCTTACATGTGGAGAAAAGGTTAGCTTACATTTTTTTTTTATCATTGTTATCAAAGTTTCTCTTAAATTATTAATTCGATTTGTGCGCATGTAGACCATGTCTTTCTTTTAAATTTTATCCATGAGCATGCTTCTGCTTATAATAAATTGTTAGGCTAAACCATATATTTGTCATTAAAATAAATGGTATTTGCAATGTTGACAATTTAGTCATTCGAATTATACATATTTCTTGGATGTGGTTACCCATAGGTTCTTCCAAGTCTTCTTCATGTACATTTTATGAATGGATGAAACAGCCCATTGATTTTTTGTAATGGATGTTTTGTATTCTAACTTTATTTGCCTTCTTTGATAGTTGGGGCATCAATGTTGTGTTGTAGTTGTTTGGATTGCGTTTAGCTCTCTCTCCATTTTAGTTGGAATGAATTTACTTTTAAAAAAAAATCTTTCACAATTTTTTGTAATTGTGATTATTTTTTATGCTTTGATGATATAAAACAGAAACTTTAAACATTGACCTATAATAATTATTTGAATTTGCAGGAATAGCTGAAGCAAGTGAACTATTGTTTTGATAGAAAAAAGCTCTATGAATTCTATTGAGTTAAATATGGAAAATACAACAATGAGCACGAGGAACAAATATGTACATGACGATTTAGCATTTTTTGTTTTGTCAAAGTTGCCTATTAAATCTTTGATTCGATTTTATTGCGTACGTAAATCATGGTATCACTTGTTGGATAACTCTAACTTTATAAACATGTTCCGAAAGAATTTCTTATTTAAGAATCACTCTTATTATAATGACACATCTCTCCTTCTAAATTATGATGTCTCATGGATTGTGGATAACCCAAGTAAATCTGGAATGTATTCTGTTTCGGGTGAAAGATTTGAGAATATGATCTATTTAGATAGGTCAAACTTGTTCAATAGAGATGAATGGTTGTTTAATATTTTGGGATCGACTAGTATCAACGGTTTTCTATGCATTGAAGGAAAACACACTGGGAGAGTGGTATTGTGGAATCCAACCACCGAAGAATACAAAATCATTCCTCCGAGTCCTTTTTCAAATCAATCAAATATGCTTCATGTTTGTATTTATGGGTTTGGTTTTGACTCTATAAAAGATGATTATAAGATAATTCAACACCTAGTATTTTTTCATGAAGTTGACGATAATGAAGATGCAACAACAAAAGACAAACAGCCTTACTCCTTGTGGCAGATATATTGTCTAAAAAGCAACTCTTGGAATACACTTGATGTAGATATGCCTACATATTATCAAGATGAGGTGGAAGCTCATGTGTATATGGATGGAGTGTGTCATTGGTTGGGTAAAAGTAAAGCACGTGAATGGGATTGTGAAATGCACAATGAAGTTGAATTGGTCTCATTTACTTTGAGCACTGAGATGTTTGTTACAACATCCTTACCTTCAAACATGGACGATACTGATTATAAACAGTTAGCAGTGCTGAATGGCTCAATAGCATTGATTTTGAGTAATGCAGAAACAACTAATTTTGAGATATCAATTTTAGGTGAAGTAGAGATGAAGAAGTCTGGGCCAAACTCTTCATTGTTAAGTCAGTACCTTGCATCGGTCGTCCTATTGGAGTAAGGAAGAATGGCGATATATTTTTTCTTAAAAAGAATGGAGAACTGGTTTCGTTTAATTTAAATACACAAAATATTAAAGAACTTGGTGTCAAAGGAGCCTTTTATTTAAAAATAATAAACTATTAGAAAAGTATAATGTAACTTTTTTTTTATGTTGGCTTTGAAGATCCTTACAATAATTATTATTTATTATGAATGTTTCATTGATCACCAATTATATTTCCTTGAACCTAATATAGACGAACTTTTTACAGTATTTTGTATTCTTTTAATATTGGGCATTGATGACTAATTTTTGTACGTGCAAGTATACACGGTCAAATTAGTAGTAAATGATAAGAAAAAGTATCGCTCTCACAGAGATTGTATTAATCATAATGACTTTCATACAAGAAGTTGTTAAGTAAACATTGTGAGAGCAAGAGTTGTCTCTACAAGTCAATCTATGTTTTGATGATAACAACACGTATTTGTGAAAAAACCATTTTATGTTCTAACGTGTGTTGTGTGCATATCATAATTATAGAAAATATCAGATGAGCGTAATTGATAATATGCGAAGTTACTATGTGTGACACAAGTTTTGAAAAAAAAAAGTGTGACACAAGTCGCAAGAAGCAAGAACGCATCTGTATCTGATCGTGATCAGTCAGATCCAAGGATGTTGATATTGCTGATGCAATGCTCATGTGGATGCTCTCTAAAAGTGGTCGAAATTCTGAAGATTGCGAAGCTTCTGAAAAAGAGAACCGAAGTGTTGAAGACTCTCATAACTGGAAGTTCTGAAGGCGGAAGGCTCTGAAGACCAAGTGCAGAAAGACTCTGAAGACTTATATGTTCTGAAGATTAAGGTTCTGAAGATCAAGTATTGAAAACTCTGAAGATAGATTCCTAATGGACAAGTTCTGATGTTTCGGAAGACTTGAAGAAGTAAAGGATAACGTGGTTAAAGACAAGTGCTGAAGTTCTGAAGACTGATTCCTAATGGACTTCTTCAAATAACTGAAGACTTGACGTATCAGATATCGTGTTAAGAAGACTCTACTCATGCTTCATCGATTAATTATCAGAAGCCTCTGAAGTTCAGAAGTCACATGTTACCGTTGTGAGTAACTGTACACGGTGCCCAAGAAAGATATATCCCGTCACTTCTCCCATAGCAAAAAGGAGATGTGTCAGTACAACTAACTATTTTATTTTGATTTAATTAGAAATTGAGTTTCCAATGATACCCTTCATCTAGGGTTAGGGAGTTTTGTGACTTTGCTTATCCTTTTGAAGCTGATCTTTTGGCCACTCTTAGACCTTGATAGAAGGATGTATTGAGGCTGGTTAGGGCTTAGTTTGAGTTACTTTTTAGTGACTTGCCATTCAAGTTTTGTTAGCCCTCGATCCATGCTCGATCACTTGCATACCTTGCCTTATCGATCACTTTTGAACATGTTCTTGAGCTAGTTTTGTTCCAATATTTATGTACATGTTAATTGGATGTTTAAATCTGTCTTTGATTATTTTTTGGGAATTTATTGGATCACTTTACTATTTTTGGATGATGCTTTCATTTGATGATGTTTTGAGCATGTTAGTGCACACTTCTTGACCTAATTTTGTGCCTTTGAATGACATGAACTTCCTTGATGCTTTGTGATTTTTCTTTGATTGATAAGATATGTTTGAGATTCTGATTTACCTTGGTACTTGGTGCATTGATCATCTTTTGTATTGTCTTACTTGTGTGGAAGTATATGAACCATTTTGGATCCTATTTTGTTGCATACTTGCATAGTTTTGATACATGCTTTGAGCATGATGCTTGGTAATTCTTCTTGATTGGTTTGAGCTTGGTTATGGTTCATGTATGATGCATTTACTACTGCCCATTTGGATTCACATCATGTTTTCATTTCATTTGATCATTGTGGATTGATTTTTATGATGCATTTCACTAGCATTTGATTGTTGCTACTTTGGTTTATGATGCATGTTAATGTGAAACATTCTTACATGTTTGAATTGGATGATTATAACATGACTTGAGTTCCGAATTTGCTTCATTCTCATCTTGCTTTGCTCACATTACCTTGGTGTGTTGTTTAATGGTGTTCAATTGTGTTTCTAATGCAAGTTTGTTTGCATCCTTTCTTGTTTGTTTCTACGTTCTTGCTTGAGTTTTCTTGTGTGATATTTTGTGGAATGATTGATGATATGAATTGGATATGATATGTATGATGTGCTTGCTGCCCTACTTTGTTTCTCATCTCATATTTCTCTTTCTTCTTCATCTCTTTCACTTCTTTCTCTCCCTTGAATCTCAAGACTTGTTCAAGTCTTGGATTTGCCTTTTTCCCTTAGGGTTCCCTAGTCCAACTTAATATTTGATTAATCTTGGAGTAGGATAGACATTAGGATTCAAACCCACGTATGCTAACATTAGGTAGAATCTTCCCCTCTTACCTCAACCTTAGGGGCATCTTTGCATGACAACATTAGGATAGAATTCCCTTAGTGTTTTTTTTCGTCTTTGAGTCTTCTCTTCTCATCTCTTAACAATTCTAAAACACTTAATAAGGATAATGTGTATTACACACGAGCCTTAGCGGACGTCCCGTCTTGGGACGATTTGCGACGCATACGTTCCTATGTCATAGACTTTGGTGCAATGCAAGTTATGAACAAACTATATTCACTTCTGTCTAAAAAATAAAAAACAAATTCAAATATTTTTCTTCCTTCGGGATTGTTGGGTTCCAAATTATTTTCAGAAAAGAGCTCGTCACTCACGTAAAAAACAAAATGTCTTTGTTAGGACGAACTACGTTTGCTCTGATTCCTCTCTCTCATCCGATTGAGGATACATAGGCACGAGATGCGATATCTCGAAGAGCAACCTCCCCCATTAGTGCGTAGTCCATCGAACTACGTTGACTCTGATTCTTCGTTCGTCCACGAAGATACGTAGGCATTGGATTGTGATAATCCTTGCGAGTTCGTTTTTATTTTTCCTTTCTCGTCTCCGTTTAGCAGTAGGCTTTAGATAACTTACCCTTTGATTAGACAACAAACGTGGATCCCATCGAGTACGATGGACGCATGGGGGTGCTAAATACCTTCCCCTCGTGTAACCGACTCCCAGACCCGGACTATGGTTGCGATGACCATGTCTTCTCCCTTTTGAGGTTTCTTTGACCGTTTCTTTTCCCTGCGTCGGGATAAATAACGTTCGGTGGCAACTCTTTTGTTTTGTTTCCGCCGGTTGTTTTTCGTAGTGGCGACACGTATCATACAAAGATAAACCTTTTCATGCCAGTAGACTTGAACAATCTCATTCTCCTTTTGGATCTCAAATAAACCCTCAATTTTCCTAAAAAAACACAGGATAAACCCTGATTATTTCATCAATCACCAACAGAGTTAAAACCTCCATAGGTTTCAAAACTCAATCGTTCAACTCTCACTTCAAATCTCCCCAGCTATGGACAAATTACAACCCATAAAACCTCAATCAGAACCTCAAGGTATCGGATATTTCAACTCTTCTGTAATCCTCAGCAAGAGTTGATTCCCCACTTTAGACCTGTCTATGGATCTCACTAATCCTCAGCAGAAGTTAGCCTCCTCTTAGGCTTTATATAAGAAATTTCCCAACCAGTCTCCTCTTAGGCTTTGTATAATGATCATCCCTCAGCAGTTTTAGCCTCAATCTTGGACTTTGAACAAGACACATATAAATATTCTCCAGCTGAGTCAGTCAATCCTTGTTAGCCTCAATCGTGGGCTTTGTACAAGACACATATAAATATTCTCCAGCTGAGTCAGTCAAAATCCTATTTCATCCTCAATCTTGGGCTTTGTACAAGACACATATAAAACCTCTCCAGTAGAGTCATTTCTTTTTCAGCCTCAATCTTGGGCTTTGTACAAGACAGACAAAATATTCCTCGGAAGAGCCAATTCCTTCTAGCCTCCTCTTAGGCTTTGTATAATGATCTCCCTAAGCAAAGTCAATCTCTTTTCAGCCTCAATCTTGGGCTTTGTACAAGACAGAAATAAAACTCACTAAACAGAGCCAACCTTTTAGCTTCAACCTTGGGCTTTGATCAAGGCACACAAAAATCCCCTCAGAGGAAATCAAGAGTTCTCTCTGTAGGAAGACATTTCTTTGTACATTACACATCAAAACAGACAAATCAAAACAAACCTAATTCCAGATAACTCCTGTAAGTGGAACACTTGTTGATTCAAAAATCCAAGCTGTAGTCCATCTCTTATCCTGGTAAACCCCCTTTCTTTCATCTAATTGCTGTAAGTGGCAAGTCTCTGGATTAGTTA
This sequence comes from Lathyrus tuberosus, assembly GCA_022829125.1. Taxonomy (NCBI): domain Eukaryota; kingdom Viridiplantae; phylum Streptophyta; class Magnoliopsida; order Fabales; family Fabaceae; genus Lathyrus; species Lathyrus tuberosus. The sequence continues at coordinate 155,668 of JALAZF010000274.1, read as the reverse complement.
CATCCAAGCCAATGCCCCTCTGTTAGCATGAAAGATTCCTAAGGAAAAATGGCATTGCTCTACATTGAGTAAAAGTTTTCTCCTTCAGGACAAATCCCCTATAAAGGAAATTATGGCATTGCTGGATTCCATATATTCCAGTTAAAGTAATTCTCCTTTATAATCAGTTACCCAACAACTGTGATTAACAAATGAGATATCTCCCTTTAGAGATGACAAATTCTCTCTCAAATACCCCTTTAGCTTAAATCTTGGGCTTTGAACAAGACACAAATACTCATCTAGCTTCAATCTTGGGCTTTGAACAAGACACAAAATATCTTTCCTCCCATAGAATAGGAGGAACTACGATTGCTCTGATTTCCCTGTTATCTTTACGGGAATACGTAGGCATAAGATTGCGAAATATTTGCGAGCACACAAATCAAAAACCTTAGGTCCAGTACCTTACCAAAAACATCGAACCCAGAAACAACAAAAATACTCTCTCCACATTCCCAAAGGAGAAACTTTCCCAAATTCTGACAGATAAACACCAGTAAGTAAATAACAGAAGAAAATGCCAAACGATCTATGGATAACCATATATTGGATGGGTAATTTACAACTCCCCATTGTATAACCTGACCCCGGACCCCCCAATCTCTTAGCATTTGTTAAAGAAAACATTTGCGTGCAAGATTAGTTTTAGATATCTTCCCTTTCCTTTCCAGCTTCATAGGATAAATAAGAAATCAGAACATAGCACCTAATTCCAACCATTGCGGTAAGGTGGTCGCGTCACCGACAAAAATCGCACGCCACAGGAACAGTAGAGCCTTCTGTTGAAATCAAATTCTGATTCCTATAATTTCCTAGATTTTAAATTCAATCTCGATATATCAGTTCGTAACCTCCTTAGGTCACCGATCTAGAGCATTTAGAACCAAACACGGAGATTCGTCACATTCAATTAAGTCCTCTATTGTTTCAATTGTGATTCTTTGGATCTCTAGATCACTAATTTCCTATTGGAATTCCGCAAGTAAAAGAAGAAAATATCATTGATCCAGATCTTGATCTACACTAGAAACACAAAATAGTGAAGACAATTTCCTTTGAGATCATGCCGAAGATTCATGGTCCATATTCCCATCTAACATTACCTATATCTCTCCCTACTAACGTAATACTCATTGTGGAGACATCGGAGATACGACTAGTTCATAGTTAATGATCTCTGACCTAGAGATACGACATCAGAGACATCGAAACACCTTATACTGGTACCAAAGGTTATCTGACATGTGATCGGAGGTCTCCTCGAGCCTGATCTGGTATGTCGTGATTGTGAAGAAGATGTTCATCATATATCCTAAATTAGTTTGTTTGAAGACTAAAGCATATCATAGAAGAAAAAGTTTGGTATCAATAATAACGAATGCATAAGATTATGCATATTTTTGAAGTAAAGGAATTGATCATGAAATAAGGTACAATGTCAATTCATCATTGTATAAACTTTAGATGTTCAAAAAATCCTCATCCACTTCCCTTTAATGTTTATAAAACATTGCATCAAGACATTTCATGTCAAGTCTTTTAAAAAGCAAAAAATTCCCTTTCAGAACCGTCGTAATTTTTAATACTGCAATCGATTTCACATTTCATGTAATCGATTGCATCATGGTGTTTGCTGAAAAATCTGAACGTTACAAAAGTGACAATCGATTACACCACTAAACCAATTGATTGCACCCTGTAAAAATTTGAAAATTCATGAGCCAATTTTATTCCAAACCATTCAAATCCACCATGAATTTTCTCCAAACATTACTACTAATCTAAGAGATATCTTATGATGTATTTAAAGTAAAAATATATTAGATTTTCAAATCACATTTTTCACACAAGTTTTTATACAATTCAAATTTGATTCAAGTGTTCATTATCGAATAACATTGAAACTTTTTCTATAAAAAATCATATTCCATTGCATAGTTAAAACCCTATATTTTAGCACTTACAGTTTTGTACATTTTGAATTATATATTCAAAGGGAATATCATCTTTTTATTCATGAATATTTTTCTAAGTCAATTTTTCTTCAAAAAAATAATAATATTTTCATAACTGAACACCATGGTTTAGTGACAAGAAATTTTTGAAAAAGTGGTGTGCTTTCTCTAAGTGTATTGTAGAAGAAATTGAAATGATATCTCTGAGTTTTATGAAAAATAAAGTGGTTTTCTTTCTTTCTTATGTTAAAAGGTTTTAAGAGGGTCTTGGAGTGAGACTTATACAAAAATCTAATATAGTGGAAAATTCTTCAATGTGTGAAGGGACTAGATGTATCTTTAAGTTAGAAACGGGATCTAGGATAAATATCTTGTGTGTTTTACTTTCTTGACATTTTTTTTTGCGCTTTCTTTCAAAGTTCATACACTTAATTCTGAAAAAAATAAAAGGGAAGAATCATTGCTCAAAACAAGAAAATTCCATAAAACCTAATTCACCCCTTCTAACACCCCGAATTTTTATTCGAATTTTAATTTTATGAATAATCTGATTATGTTTGTGTTATGATTTTATTATTATTATTATAATTATTATTATTATTATTGTTAGAGTTATTTTTTTTATTACCTAGGATGAGAATTTAAGGAATTACTTATAAAAATTAGTATTAAGTAGAGTTAGTGGGAGAAGGAATTTGGAAAAGTAAAAAAAAAAAGATACCAGGGGAATTAAAAAAAATCAAAATTATATTAAAGGGTATGAATTGGAATAAATGGGATTAATTATCAATATTTTAATTAGAAAATAAAAAGGGTTAAATTAGAGAGAAAAAAGAGAAATATGCATTCTTTGGGAAAAAAAAAAGAAAAAATCCTAACACTCAAAAGTCTCTTCTTCTTCTCCAAAACTAAAATAGAGAGTATAATTCAACAAGAAGATAATAATAGAAATTTTGTAAGTGAGAAGTTCCAACATTGTTAGGAGCTTCACAAAGAAATTATAAACTAACAAGGTAGGGGGAGAGATTGCTCTAGAACTTTGGTATTTTAGTATTTATGGTAGTGGGGTTTCCCTTGAACCCCAATTTGTATGAATTTTCATGTTAACTTCCCTATGAGATGATGAATCATCGACCCTAGGTTACGAACCTCTCTCTCTCTCTCTCTCTCTCTCTCTCTCTCTCTCTCTCTCTCCTCATCAGTGGTTTAGTTAAATTGCATATTTTTGACGTGGCATTTTCATGAATCATATGTTTTAGTTTTAATAATATGTGTTGATTAAATGATAATGAATTGTGATGAATTGAGTGATGTTGTGATGGATTATATGTGTGAATAATAATTTAAAGAAAGTAGAATTGTGTAATGTTTTAGGACACGAGTCCAAAGTTTTAAAAAGATGCTTGTTGGAATCAAGTTTTAAATGATGAAAGATTGAATGAATAGACTTAAGACGCGAGTCTAGTGTTTTTTAAAATACTTGTGAATCCCATATGTTTCAATTTTATCGAAGGTTCGATAAGAACAAATGTGAAGCCTAATATGGCGGTGAATATATGATAAATCCTTATGGAGATCCCTAAAGTAGTAATCAAGGTTAATGTGTTTCAATATGGATTGGAAGCTTGGATGGAAATCATGTTTGTTTGATCATCTTGCATCATATATGAGAGAGAGAGAGAGAGAGCGAGAGAGAGAGAGAGAGAGAGAGAGAGAGAGAGAGTGAGAATATGGCAAGGGTCTCACAAACTGAATTTCATTAAGTGAAAAAGCTTTTGCACAAGGGTTCTATTTATAGAACTACATGTACGTGCTGTAAGCTGAAAAAGCCTACTTGAGTACATTGTACCTTACGGTGTATTATATTTCACTTAAGTGTACAATATTCTATGGTATTCTATATTCCACTTAAATGCGTCGTACCTTAAAATGTTCTACAACTCACTTAAGCACATCGCATATTTTAGTGTTCCTAATTCTCTTAAGTACATTGTGCTTTCAGTTTTTCTGATTTCACTTGGTAATTCTATCTCTCATCAATATGTCCTTATTTGTGAGACCCTGTAGGTTCTAATGATGTTGAAAACTATATTAAATCACATATTTAATATAATAAACATCAATTAATATCTAGCAACACATCGTTGCTACTTAAGTCACAAAAATTTCATATGATTTGAAAACCCCTTTATGTGATAATACTTATGTGTAAATTTTTTCTTTTTCCCTCATGTGTATATTGAACACAAGGCATGAATTGTGTCACCCATGTCTAGTTAAATATTGGTCCCTTAAACATTTATCTTTTTATGCAATATGGTAAAATTTCATCTATGCCACTCATGTTCCTCAGCATGATTTATGGAGTACCCAACAAATTTCTTTATAGTCACTTAGTTACCGACAACGTTTGATCAACAAACTCATATATTCTTCATGGTGACACTCTCTTTGTATGCAAATTGCAAAGGTATCTATATAGCTTGAAGCTAGAAAGCATACAATGGAACACAAAGCTCACTGACACACTTACTTTTTAAGATTTTACACAATTCAATGCTAATCACTCACTATTTACAAAGAAATCTCACAAAGGGTTCACAATCATCCTTGTATATGTGGATGATTTGGTCTTAAGCGGGAATGATCTTGAATAAATCATATGAATTAAGATCCTTTTGAATGTCAAGTTCATTATTAATGACATAGGTGTTTTGCAATACTTTTTAGGTGTTGAAGTGGATAGAACACAACATGTAATATCTCTTTGCCAAAGAAAGTATGTTTTAGATTTAATCGAAGATGCAAGATTAGTTAGAGACAATACTTCTATTACACCAATGCAATCACATTTACAACTCCATAAACCTTATGCACTAAGTAAACTAAGTTAATTCCTTGATGCTTCTACTGATAAACATATGTTAGCAAGATTACAAGAGTTGAGGTACCTCAAAAACCTAGCATTGAGGGAATTAAAATTGGATACCTCAAAAACATAACATTATCTCATCATCCTTACTTTTCCTCAAAGGTTTCTCTTATTCGGACCTGGGCATGTCACAAAACTATAAGATCAACAAAAGGTATTTGTTTCTTCCTTGGCAGGTAACTAGAAAGTTGGAAAAGCAAGAAACATATTGTAGTAACTAGATCATTATTAGAAGCAGAGTACATAGCATTGGCCCAAGAGACTTATGAAGAATAATGACTTCTCTACGTACTTAGTAACTTTCAGATACCGCATCAAATGCCAATAATTACTTAGTAACTTTAAGAAAAAACATATTGAAATAGATCTTCATGTAGTTGTAGACAAGGTTCTAACCAGAGCCACGCATTTGATGCATGTAACTTCAAAGGAACAGGTTGTAGATATTCTCAAAAATCCTTGCACCTGGATCCATTCAACAATGTACAAGACAAGTTAGGAATGATTGATATACATTCTATCTTGATGGTGTGTTAAATATCATAACTGAAATTAACTAAATTGTAAAACAGTTGAAAAGGTGTTATGAAGTAATTCCTATTTGAGTTACTGGTTGTATAAGTAACCTTCTATCTTTGTAAGAAATCAGATTTTGTGAGTAATGAAAGTTTGTGCATCCATATTTCTTATATTTTTATTCTTCTCCATGTTGAGTTTGACTTTTAGTATTAAATGCTAAAACGAGAATGCATTTGCTTATTACCAATGTACTAGAGTAAACGAATCAAGGCCATAAATTTTTGCAAATAATTTACGGACTCGTTTTCGAGCTAAAACATTAACCGTATATAATAGTTGAGTAATGCTTCATAAAAAAATAAGTTTTTAACATAATTAAAGTATTAATATGTTTGAAGTTGAAATAAATATAACAAAATATCTTAAAGGAACCATAATAAATTTGATCCCATATTCACCCTTCATTTTCGCCATATAAGCTCAAACATATCAAAGTGAGACATAAAATTATGTTATAATTTAAAAGTGAGACATCAAAAATTATGCTAGTGATATTTATAAGCTCAAACATATGTGAGGGAGTAAAACAATCTATAGATAAAACTAAATTAAGTTTGCACAAGATTTATTACAGAAATGATTTTATTTGTACGGTATATCATCCTTTACTTTTTTAGTGGAGTTGTGGTCATATGTTTCTCAGAAGTTAACTCAAGAAATTTTAGAAAATATCGCTGAAACTTTTCCTATAAATAATACATTTCATAACAAAATTTTCACTTTAGTTAACTAAAAACCGAGGTATAATACTAAGGCATGTCATGTTTTATTTATTTTTAAATAAATATCACATATTATGTCGGTTGCTAAATATAAACGAGCAGAGAAACAATTCAGGACATGCTTGAATCCCAACAACAGTAATTTATGTTTTAATTTCTTTAGATGTTGTGTATTTTTTTTTATTTTTTATTTTATTTTTAAATTAATGTTATATTCTTTCGGTTATATTAAATAACCGAGGGATTATATTATCATATTTTATTAGAAATGTAAACTTTAACCAGATTTTACTATAAACCTAACTTATATGTAGTCGTTCCAAACTTGTACACATCATTATTTGAGATGGATTGGAAGACAGAAAAAATCATCAATGTTCTTCTATCTTGAACAAAACATTTTTTCTGCTCTTACAGTCGATCCCAACATAACAGTGTTGATTTTGTTGTTGTATTTTTGGAAAATCCTTCATATGTTGTCAATCCAAGAAAACATTCCTTAATTTATTGATTTCCTCGGTTGACAACATTGAGAAATCCATTTCTAAACAAAATTATCTTGTTCTCTTTCATGTGAAAGCATTTACCATGAAAACATTTGCTTAAGATAATTAAATCTCTCTGGGGTGAATTTCAAGTGCAGGAAATTTTTTTTTCTCTTAGTCGGAACAAATAACTTATTAGAATTTGAAAAGATTTGTTGCTCTTCAAGAATCTATTGTCAAAATCTAGATTTGTTTAAACTACTTATTTTAATGTTCTGTGTAAACAATGTAATTTTAAAATACAAAAACTTTTTCCCTCAATTTTTTACAGAAACCAATAGGTATGTGTCGCTTGGGATGTAATATATTTTATTATATTTTTCTTATTTAAAAAGAAACAAAATTTACCTCGGTTATGAGTAATAACCAAGAAAAAATATAAGCGTGTTTATTGAGTTTATTCACCGTCCTTAAACAAATTTTTATCGTCCACCCCTATTAGTGATCTGCGTGAAACCTAAAACCCTTGTTATATAAGCATTTTGAATATTAAAAAATGATAATGAAACATTTGACATGAAAATTTGAAACTTAAAAAAGCGTTTATTTTATTTGGGAAAATTTTTCTATAATGGATTGTAAAAGCGGAAAATCATCTATGTTTAAGGTTTGTGTTCTTAAATAATTATATAACTGAGTATTTTTTTTATTTAGCTGACATTTCTTTTATTTTATACCAGACATTTGTTCTTCGTCAAGATCAATGAAACGAGGATCTCAAACATTCGCTCTTTCCCAAGATATTCAGCATTTGTTATTCATCGACAGCGATGACGATGAATCATATTCAACATTTTACTTTAATATTATGTGCAAACAATGTAATATTTTGTGTAAACAATGTAGTTTGTAAACAAATTTATTTATTAATATTCTATGTAAACAATGTAATGAGTATTTAATAAAAATATATATTTCCCTTCGTTTTGTTCATAAACTGAGAGGTATATGGCGATAGTTTCGAAATAAAAAACTATTGTTAAGGATCGAACCAATGACCATTTTAACTATCCCTTCAGTTATTTTAAAACTGTGGGGTGAAGTGGCTGCTTTTCATGGCACCCTAAATTACCTCGCCCCTATGACCGAGGTCAAATCACACTAGTGCAACAAAAGAATATCATTTTGAAATTTAGATCCATTATACTAAAAACGAGTATAAATAAGAAACACGATGACAATTTTGTAATTAAAGTATCATTTTAAGTATTAACACGTGACAATAGGCACACTGTTTTTTAAAAACGAGTGTAAATTTAAAATATTATTATAGTTAAATTTCTAATACTTCCGTTAAACTTAAAACAGGGATAAATTTAGATGGATTGAAAAAATTGTTTAATTTTATAAGCCAAAATAATATTCCAAGTAACTAATTAAGTGATTTACAGGTGTAATCCTAACAAGTTGAATAACGGGTGTAATCCTAATTAAGTTAATAACGGGTGTAATCCCTACAAACTGAATTAAAAAGTAAATTTATATATATTGCTTATGTGACATTTTAACAAATTTTCAATCTAATATGATGATGTGTCATCCTAACAATGTTCATAACTTTTTATTTTATTTTTAAAATATAATTTATCATTTTAATTATCACCTTTTTAAATTCTACCTTTTTTAAACTATTTTTCATTTTTTTTGTTACAAGTATTTTTCTCACTTTAAAAATCCACACTTTAATGTATAAAAAGACATTCAATATTTTAAACATCGATACTTAAATATAATAATGTCGTTATATTAAAAATATTTCCCTTGACTGTATTATTATTGTTTGATGGTTATTTTACTAAGTATATGATTGGACACTAATTTTTATATTAATGTATTTATTTTTTATATTAAAATATTTTCATATTATAAACTTTTTACAGTTTTATATTTCTTTGTTTTATCAAACTCTCCCCAACTTAAAACACTGTTTGTCCTCAAACAAAGTCAAACAACTTAAAGAAACAAAAGACGATAATCCAAGAATGACGAATCAATAGGTTTTTTAAAACAGAAAACAAATGTATGATTTAAATAAAAAACGTACAAGCAAAGTAAACATCTATCACCATCCTACCATGACAACATGAAAACGAAACAAATCCTAAGTACAAAAATCATGCTAAACAATCTAAAACAACACAAAGTAAATCATGAATCACACCTAGCAAAAATTCATCAAGGGATAAAAACACACAAAGGTGAGGATTTGACACTCATCCAACAATCTTGCAAACAAAAGACTAAATTATGCATTCATCCAAAAATTCACATTGAACATATAAAGGCAAGAATCACAAGGGCTTTTCAAGGTTATAATGTGGCTTGGTTAACAAACAAGGGGTAATTCCTAAAGGTAATCGAAACAAAAACTTGCCTAAACCTAAGGGAGTGATCAACTCAGAAAAGTTCAAACACAAAATTTCAATCAAACTTCTTCTTTCATCCCAAGTGTTACACCAAACACACCTTACTTATTAGCACAATTATTTCATACTCTTTTTGTTTTTCTTTTTCAAAACTTTCCCTTTTGTTGTACCCCAAATTTTACCCTCATTTTTCTGCTAGTTGATGTTTTGTCATCTTTCTCTATTTTAATTTAGTAATTATCTTTGTTTTTTATTTGTTTTATTTTAGTTTAAATTCAATATGGCCTATTTTTATTTCATTTATATTTAAGTTGTTTAAATTGATCTTAATTTTATTTAATTTTACTAATTAGTTTTAATTAATTAGATTAATTATCCATTTAGTTTATTTTTCTAACTAATTTTAATTTAGAATATTAATTAGTTTAGTATTGTTATTATTAATCTTATTATTAATCCAAAATTAAGAAAAGAAACATTTTCATTTCCTCACCAATTGGCCCACACGTTACAATAAGGAATTCAAAAAGGACTACATCATCTCACTTTTCTACTCTTTATAAAAAACCTTGTTGTAACCAAATGAATGCCACTACAAGTCATTACACAAACCAAGTTTGACTTTGAACTAAATGCATGTACAACCTACCAACTTTTCTCCCATCAATTCTAGCGCTCCCTTTCTGTCAACCTTTTCCATAAACTGTGCAAGAAGCAACCATCAAAAGTACACCTTTGTACTTTGCAAAGTTGATATACAAGAGCCAAAATAAGCACCCATCGTATAAGGCTTCATGACTCATATCTTTTCAGCTGACAAAAAGCACACAATAAGCAACCATTTGAAAGTATCACTTGGCTCGAGAATGAAGGGCCATGCGCACAAAGCAAGTAGCCGTTGGGGTTTCTTGGCGTTACCATGATGCTGCTACTATAAATGAAGTTGGCTTTCACTTCTCAAAGGGAGAACAAGAGAAGACCACCTCTCAAAACACCAATCATCAACACAACACCATCAATATCCAACACCTTCTTCATACCACTTAAACACCATAACCATAAATATCGCACCATACATAAACCACTTCAGAACCATACACACATCAATATCAAAACAATAACACCAGCATCAGAACATCATCATCAGTATGCCAACAATAAAAACACACGACAATCATCCATGTTACACGAGGACACGTGAGTGGTGTTTTTCTGTTCAAAGATCTTGATCTCATCAACCAAAAGAAGAGTTGGAACAAGTAGTTATTCAAATCACCATGCTAAAGTTGGAGACATAAAGACAAGCAGAAAGAGAAGTAACTGAAGCCACTCATAAACACACTACATACCACAAGAACACATCTCGTACTCACTACAAATCATTCAAAGCTCCAAAAGGTAAGTTTCTAAGTCCCTGAAACCTATAAATTTACTTTGTTAAATGCTGTGCTTTGAGGTTGATTTATATGAACACTATCATACTTGTGTGTGGTAAAATATGACATTCATGTTTAAAGCTTTAAATTTTGTTGTTGTGAGACTGAGGAGAGCAGCTGTGTGAGATGCATGATGGCACTAATAGTTTGGAACGTGTAAAGATCAATGTCCATTTTGTGCACTTAGGATAGTTTGGAATGATGATATGATTAGGGTGTTAGAAATGTGCAACGTGAGCCTTCATTTACAGTTCATGATAGTTCTGAGCATGTGTTTTGTTGCCTTTTTTTCTCCAAGCTCTACTTGTAATTTTGTGTGGTTTAAGGTTTGATGGTATTCTACCATGCAAGCCCTGCGAATTGACAGCATATATCTTTTATTTTAGTGGAAGAATGAGGGTATAAGGGTTTGAACAAGGTGGAACCATGGCCCTGTTTTGTTACTGGTTTTCATGTGTTGTTTCTTGTTTTTGTTTACGTTGCATGAGGGAGTTGGATGTGTTGAACTGGGTTTGGTGTGAGGTTTAATTTGTCACTTTGTGACTTAATTGAAGAGGTGACCGATTGAGGTCCTTTTGTTATTGCGTGTGGTAATGTTTTTCACATGGGCTGAATTTGTTTTTTACTTTTTGCTTAGCTTAAGTTTTACACTAGGTGGCATATACAATGGATGTATCGCCACCTCAGTGGTTCAAGCCTTGCCTTTGTAAACAAAGGGACTGGGGTTTGAATCCCCCCTCGCCCCAGTCCCCTTTGTTTTGTTTTTTCCACTTTTCAGCCTTGTGTTGGACTTGGGCCTCGCCCCATTTCCTTTTCACACCCCCATGTTTCTGGCCCATTTCACCCTCTTGTTTATTCAACTATTTCAGAATCACTTAGTGCACCCCCTGCGTTTTTTTCTTCTTTTTTTCTATTTTCAAACTCTTTTATTTCAAATCCTTTTAAAAACCTTTTATTTTATTTATTTAAAACTGTTTCTTTATTTCAAAAACCCAAAATATTTTAATCTTTATTTAATTTTAATTATCAATTTATTTCTTAATCGTTTATTTGAGTATTATTTATTAATATGTGATTATTTCTTAATTGTTTATTAATATGTTAATGGTTTTATTTTTTTCTCTTATTTATTTTAAGCTTAATTTTAATATGAAATTTGTTTCTTAATTGTTTATGTAAGCTCAATTAATATGGAGATTATTTCTTAAGTGCTGCTTGTTTATTTAAACTTAATAATTAATATGTGAATTGTTCTTAATTGTTTCTTAAATGGATTAATTTGTTAACATTATTTATGAGCTACCTTTGTTGATCATGTGAGTGTTCATTCATTAATTTTTGTTTAGGTCTTGAACTAATTTATCCATGTTTAAATTCATTATGTGTTTGACTTGGATGTGTGAATTTTGTTCTTCTTTTAGCATCCTCCTCTTTATCTTGTGAGTGTTCTTTATGTTTGTCTTCCTTAAGATTGAAACATATTGATATGTCTTTATGATGATTATGTCCACTTTTATCCATACTTTATCATGAAGCATCTTGCCATCCTTATGCTTGTGTTGCTTTCATCTCATTATATTGTATCAATGTTTTATCTTTTATCATGTCTTTATCTATTGTTATATTATCCTACAACTGTTGTTATCCCCCATTCCAAAGGAAGGTGATTAATATTGACTCTTAAAGTCATTGCCCCCACCTTAACCTAAGTAACCTCTTAGGAGAAACTTCATTTTTTGGCCTCATCAGAGCCATAGAAATCATAACTAGCCTTAGAAGGGAGTTCTTACACTCTCGGTGATATTTATCCTAATGAATACTCACTTTCCCTACTTACTAAAACACAACATAGGACCATTATAACTAGACTTAGAGAGTTCTTATACTCTACAATGAGGTCACACTCATTTCCCCTCTGAATATTGACCACAGTCAATCATTCAGTAGAAGTAGAACTACGCATACTCTGATTCTACTCCCGAGGATACGTAGGCGTAAAGTGCGATGCCTTATCGAGTATACTTAGATACTGACCCCTATGGTTTCAAGCCTTTAGCATAGTACCTTTAGCAAGGGAGTAAGATATAACATTAAAACAAGAGGCTCCCGTAGAGTACTACGGACGTTTAGGGTGCTAATACCATCCCTAGGCGTAACCAACCCCTGAACCTTAGACCTCCCCCCTTTAGGTTTTTCTAACGATCTTGAACCTTTCCTTTGGATAAATCAAAGTCGGTTGTAAAAGAAAATGATGCAAGTTAAGTAATAGCTTGTTATCCGATTTTCACCGCAACACTTTTTTTTTCTTGCTCTTTTCTTTCTTTTTCTCTTTTTTCTTTCTTTTTATTTTCTTTTTCACAACCGCATAACAACCAACAACATAAGTGAGCAAACATTCCTCTCCCCAACTTGAATTTAACCAACATCAATGCTTGAATACTCCATACTTTCTAAGACAAGTTAAAAATTCAAACAATAACACATGGTTGAGGGTTCAAGAAAACAAATAATCAACATCCATTCAAAAGGTGAACTAATACTCATAGACAAGCATCAAGTTCTAAAACAACATGCATATTGACAAAAAGGCTCAAAAGGGGTTAACAAAACTTCACACACTCATAAGGTGAATTGACTATTTGATTAGGTAGTTGTGCTCAATAATCGAACAAAATGCCTTGATCATTTTCATGCTTTCATACAATTAACACAAACAAAAGATTAAACATAATGAAATTCAGTTAAAACAAGAATTGTGGCCTCCAGCATATATCATTCAATCCAAAAAAAAAAGTAATGTAAAAGAATGAATGGCATGGCATTTGTACGAATGAAAAGTTTCCTAAATATCTTATGCTATAGAAAGCGGTAAAAGAGTACCTGGTGTGTACCAATTTCAAAACTATATCATTACCATACATCTGCAAGTTGAAATGGTCAACTTGGAACACTACGCCAAAATTGTGTTTTCGCAACACTTCAAAGACAACGCTTTTTGGCAGAGGCGCTGCTATAAGTTTCGCTAAAAACAAAAATAAAAAATGAAGGAAAAAAGCGATGCTAAATGGGGGTCCTACGAAAGAGCTTTTGAAAAGCGCTGCTAAAAGGCTAAGACAGATGAACTTTAGAAAGCGCTTTATGAAAAGCGCTGCTAAAAGGATACCATAAGCCATCGCTTTTGAAAAGCGCTACTAAAGGGCTTTCTTTCAACACACTTTAGCCAGTGCTTTTGGAAAGCGCTGCTAAAGCCCTTTCGTTAACCCCACATTAAAAAAAGTTTTTACCTCAAAAGCGCTGCTAAAGCCCTAACATAAGAAAGCGCTGTCTTAAGTATTTTAAAATATTAAAATTAAAATAGATTCTGATATCCCTCTGAAACCCATCTTTACCTTCCCAAACCCCATAAACCCTCATACTCTCCCTTTCGCCGATGATGAACTCCACCATCCTCATGTAAATCCGTTGCACCGCATCCACCCTCACATCCTTCTCTACAAATCATCTTCAACCTCAACCAAACCTTCAGCTTCTCTTTTCCACCCACGACCTTCAACCAAGACTCCCTTCGTTCTCCATAAAACACACTCCCTCCTTCACCCACTGATATTCCATCTGTCACCTTGCAATCAACAGCTCACCCATAACACACCATCGTCATGTTCTAAATCCTTTCATCCTCTATCAAACACAAAAACCCATAATCTCATTAAACTATGCTCTCTTTCACATCCCCTCCACGTTCTCGCTCTCGCTCCCGCTCCACTTCCAACCACACACTCTTCTGCTTCCTCTTCATTGCTATAGCCGGAATCCTCTACACTCACGCCCACACTTGTTTCGTCTCGCACGATCTCGTCTCCGATGGTTCCAATTTCAATGTTCTTCGACTCTATACAGATCCCGCTGTTGAACCCGCCTGCGAACAGACCTACGGTTTCTTACCCAGCACCACCACCGTCCTTGGAAACTTGTTTCTTATTATAGTCTATGGATTTCTCATGTACACCGCTGCTACGTTCTTGTCCAACGGTAGTGAATTGTTGCTTGAGATCTTGGGTCCCGACATTGTTGGGGGACTGTTTCTTCCTATCCTTGGTGCTCTCCCTGATGCCATGCTCATTCTCGGTAATCATAGCTAATTATTAGTTTCAGTTATTTAAGTGATTTTATTCTCTATAATATGATATGATTATTCGTAATTCAAATTGATTTTGCTTTTATAATCGATTCTAGTTTGAATATAAGATTTGTAAGATGTGATTTTTTAGCTCAATTTTAGTGTTCAAATCAAATTTAGATATTCAAACATAAACCACTTTACTCTATTTTACAACTATTCTAAGTGGAATATGAATCATGTCCCTTTTAAGTTGTAAAGTAAAACTTTAACAACTTTTTGAGTAAAGTTTGAGTTATTTAGATTGTTCTTACAACTATTTAGATTGTTCTTATTATCCGTACTTGTATTCTACTAAAATGTCTATGTGCAGGTTCTGGTGTTAGTACGGATATTTGGACAAGTTATGCTGCAAGGATTATGGTTATATGTGAAAGAGAGAGACATGGTTGTTGTGTTTGTTTTCTCTAAATTGAGGGTTATAGTTTCGATTGCAGCATTGATTGTCAAAACCCTTTTAAAACTCTCTCACTGTTGCGAGGTCCTGCGAGGATACTGGTTCGAAAGACATAAAGACGATGGTGCAACCGTTAAAACTCGTCGCGGGTAACAATTCAAAATAATTTTCTTCAGTTGTGTTATGCTTACTGTTGGCTTTGATCTTGACCCTATGCTTCTAGTACTGTGTAGCTAGCATATTTGATTTTCGATTCTGCTACATTGGATCTTTGATTTTGAATATTGTGGCTAATTAGTGTTGAGATTTCAGTTTCACATTTTGATTTCACATTATAGTTTGAGATTCCTCTTTGCGCGATGTTGTTGCCGATTAGTATTGAGATTTCGGTTTCACATTTTGTTGTTTGTTGCTGCTTCTAAGTTGTTCTGTGTGTATGATTTGTTTCGAATACCATCATCGTTTCCTTACATCGCAGTCATTCGGGCGCCGTTTCAGTTTATAGCATAGTGTACATATTGCATTAAAGTGTGTTTGCTTATTGGTTTTAATTGTTGCTGTTACTGAACCAATTTCAATTCAATTACGGTACCGAATTTTCCATTCTATAGCTCATTATTAGCGAGTAAATGATTCCATGATGTGTTAATATTAATTCCTGTTCAAATTCAATAATAGATTGAAACAATGCTTGTTTGGTTTTGTAATGCTACCCTTTTGATGTCAAACCCAATTAATGCCGACTGTTTCGATTTTGCTAATTTGTTTCTCTATGATGTTGATCCTGTTAATGCTTTTGATCTTCACATTTGCAGTGGCAGCAGAGAATTTTGTTGTTTAGGTTCATATTGTTGCCTTGCCCATGTAAATTTCAACAAAATTTTGCTTTTATCCTTCTTTGACGTTCATTACGGTTCCGAGGCGGTTTACATGATTTTGAGATGGTAGATAATGTCGTGAGTTTCATAAATAATTAGTTGTGATGACTTTACTGCTGCTACTTGTTTTTGATCCTACTGATATTGCTTATTCATGATAAAAACACATTGCTGCTACTGTTATGATAATTACCGTTGTAATGTTTGTTTCTTTGGCTTGATTTTAGATACTATTGAATTTGTAAATGTTACATATGAGAGTTTGTGGTTATTCTGATTTTCGCTTCCATAATTCGGGTTCTACTCTGGCGGAAACAAACTTTGCCGATGACGTGATTCCCCATGGCAAACACTGTTTCAAAACGAACAACCACATTACCTTTAGCACAACAGCGACTTTGCAGCATCGGTGGCAACATTTTGCAGCAATGATAGCAATATTTCGACTTATTCGGTAACACTTCGAACCGATGACTTCACTTTTATATCACTACGTTTTGTTTTGAGTAATAGAAACAAATGTCTCGCTTGGCTACTTTTTTCTTCTCTATCATTTTCAAGTTAATAAAATAAATGTCTTTTTTGTTTGGTTTCAAAAAGAAAAACAAAGCTTAATTTCATTATATTGTTTTCGATGAATGTTATGATAAGCTTTTGTACCTTTTGAGTTTTAGGTCAAAATTGGTGTGTACTGTTGTAAGTATAATGTGAATCATGATAATGTTAGATTTCTGTTCATATTAAAGTTGAGAATAGTTTTTATTTAAATTATAAGTATAGAGAGTGATTAGTGATCTTGAAAATTGGGTATGTGTTTTGGTTCATGCCTTAATTCTATTTCTAACTTCCTTTATTATAATCTTTCGCTTTTTTACGCTGTGTATAATATTTCCATCTATACTTTTGTTTTATTTTATAGTGGACACTGGTTGTTGCTTGCGATTAATCCAATAAAAGAAATAGTCTATTATCTGGATTCGCTAGATGATGATCAAACAAAATACCTGGAGATGAAGAAGATGATTGATACGTAAGTGATGCGATTGTTCTAAATATTCGCGTATGTATTTCTTTATTTATGTGAGATTGTTCTAAATATTCATTTATATTATGATAGATCCATACAAATATTCTGATCACAATGACAAGCTCGGGTACCAAAGAGCAAAGCAAAAAACATTACATGGATAAGAGTGGAGGTATAATTTGTTATTATAATAGTAATGCTACTTGATAACACAAGTCATCTATGATACATATTAATACTTTTTTTCTATGTGTAGTGTCCTCGGTAGCGTAATGGTATCGATTGTGGTTATTTTTCTTGAGATTCATGAAAGAAATTATTCATTTGGAACAAATAGAGATTCCAAACATGCTATGGATTTATATATAAGTTATGATTTATTTTAAGATTTATTATCGGATTTTTCATCTAATTAATTACTTTTAACTAAATCATGCATATTATGTTATATGTAGTATTTTGATGAATTCAAATGTGCCACCTACACGAAAGATAAATTAGAAGAAATCAAGGAGGATTGGTGTCAATACATGGTTGAAATGAGAATTTGTTGAATAGTTTTAGAAATTGTGTTAGGTTTCTGGAAGGTGTTGTATATATAGGTGATGGAAATGGTGTATAAGGTTTCGAATTGGTGCATGGAATTGGTGTTGTATAGTTTGTATTAAGTTATATATATGTAATGGTTATTTTGGAATTGTATATATAACGGTTATTACGGTTTATGTCTTGAATTTTAATCGTATAAAGGCCTATTGTTGAATTATAATGGTATAAGGCCTATGTGTTGAATTATAATGGTATCAAAGGCCATGTGTTGAAATAAAGGATTCTGTTAAATTATACAGGTTAAATTATGCAGGTTTAATAATTGATTTTAAAAAATCTCTTTTAAAAAGCATTTTTATAAAAGATAGCGCTTTTTAAAAAAAGCGCTGCCTAAAGGGGGGTCATGACGTATACATAAGACAACGCTTTTAAAAGCGCTGCTAAAGTAGGCATACGAAAGCATTTTTCTCTAAAAAAGCGCTGCCTAAAGGGGGACCTTTAGCAGCGCTTTTAAAGGCGCTGCTAAAGAGGGTCATACGAAAGCGCTGCTATATGGGGGTCCTACGAAAGCGCTTTTAAAAGCGCTGCTAAAGGGGGTCCTAAGGGTGACCTAAGACAGCGCTTTTCAAAGGAAAAGAAGCGTTGCCTTTACCTACAGCAGCGCCACCTTTGGCAGCGCTTTTAAGCACTACTAAAGGCCAAAAAAAGCGCTGCTAAAGGTCTTTTTTGGCATAGTGGAAATCACCTCAAACTTCCTTAAGATACTCAAAACAAGCTCTTGGACAAACACAAAAATAATAAATTAAAACAAACTACTATAAACATACTTAAAGATCGGGTGAAATTGAATTAAACAAGTTAAAAAGTGAAGATTTGAGAATTTTAAGAACTTGTCCAATTTCAACTTGTTTAACCAATTCACCACACTACCTATACTAATACAATAAAAACAATAAAGAAACTTACAACAATACAACATGCTTGTTTTACGTCGTAAGCTCGAAGCCTATTATTTACAAACCAGCATGTTGCTTCGGAAGAGCCAAATGCTTTCACTCTCGCCTTTTCTCTCATCTCTTCGAGCTCTAACCGGAACTACACATCTAACCACACTTTTGGCAAACGTGAAGAGAAACAAATATATACACTATATTCACAAGTATGCAAAACATGTAAAATTCACAAATATGGTAAACATATATAAATATCAATATAAACAAGTGAAAATAGACAATATATATGATATCTACAAAACTCAAAAACAAAGAAACTATCGCAATGTGGTCCAATAAAAACACCAATCCCCGACAACGGCGCCATTTTGTTGGTGCGGTAAAGCGGCAAGCAACAAAAGTTTTTGGAAGTATTTATATGGGAAATTATCATGTCCACGGAGATTAGTGTTATTGAACTTCCATTCGACAATTTAAATGTTATTGAGTTTGGGTTTAAAACGGGTTTAAATTAAATGCGGGAAATAAAACTTATGAACAGAAAAAAAAATCATTTTTTGGAGAGTAGAGAACTCTCGAGTTTGCATTTCATCTACCCTATCAAATACTTAAACTTACTACCCAGTTATACGCACCCTAAATCACTCGTCAACATTATCACGTATCTCTCACACAGAGGTTATCTCTAACACATAGTGAGACAACGACCGTATTACTCGCGCCGGCGATCTCTCAGCGCAACACAAACAACACAGAAGCATTAAGTTCCGATACCCAAGTGAATATTAAGCCTAAATCTATCTCTAGAATCTAGAACCTAATAGATGTTCATCCTAAATTCGGATTCAACCCGTCCATGTCTATGACAACTCAAACCCAAATAAAGAAAGCAATCATCAAAATAAATTTGTAAAATGAGTTTTATACAATACCATGAGCAATAAATATACATATAATCAAGGTAAACATACATACAAACTCACAAAAAATGGAAACTACAAAGGGATGAGAGAAGAGGAATCAAAATCTCTCGCGGTGTCAATCACAATCCAAGAATCATCCACTCCCAATCGTCGAGTTGCAACCTTGATTGATGCTTTTCTAAGCTCTAAACTATCAAAAATGAAGGTCTTATGAATTGGGAACAAATACCCCAAAACATAATCTTAAAAAAATGTGTTTTTACCCCTTTAAATGTGTTTCTGCCCAGACTAATTCGCCCGACAAAGTAACGATTCGCCCGGCGAGCAAATGCGGCATTTTCTACTTCTTCTGGAACTTCTGGCTCGCGTCTGGCTCGTCTGGCATGTTCGGGGCGAGACGTGACAGTAACAGAAAAATTCAGCATCTTGTTTTCTTCATAACTTTCGAACCGTAACTCCGTTTGAGGTCTGGTCGGAAGCGTCGGAAAGCTTATTCAATGCTCTATCTAACAATGACTAAATATCAATGCTTGAATACCTACAAAAATGAGATAAAAACAATTAAACTCAATGATATTTGCATGAAAACACTAGTATACACTAAATATAAACTTTTACAAACAAAGTGGGATTTTATTCAAAGAATTCAATACAAATGAATCGATAAGTGCCGCAAAACTACTACTCAAAACATGACATTTTGGAACATAACACCTATGTGCTCCTGATCGGAGACATCAACATTTTTCTTGTTATGGTTATCGAGAATGAAATTTTTGTAGGTTAATCATTCGATGGTGAACACAGGGTTGGTTTCTAAGGTCATAGTGAAAATTGAACCTAAGGGACTTAAAACTGTGATGGAGGCCACATCGAACAAAATCGGTGTCGTAGCCATAATATTTTTTTATTTCTTATGATTCCCCGGATTATTTTTTTAAGGAAATATTATTTTTTTAATTTCTGCGGGGAAGGCGGTAATTGAACCGGCGCAGCCATCTTTTTAAGGCGATTACGTATACAACTGTTGTAAATGTTTAAAATTTTTAAAAATTTAACGGCGGTTGTCCAAAACTATCGTATTATGTTTCAAATTTTTTTAAAAATTTAACGGCGGTTGTCTAAAACCGTTGTGGCAACCGTCGTAACTTATAAATGACGACGGTTTTTATGGAACTGTCCCAACTTATGTGTCGTAAAACACTATTTTTCTTGCAGTATTATATATATATATATCCACACCATTACATTTCGATGACAGATCGAGAGGAAGTTTAATTTGTTTTACTGTCGGATCAGTAGAGTATGACATATACCTAGTTTGCATGGACGCAGTGTGTTTCGTGGGAATGCAATGTGCTTTGTGTTTTCAATTGAACGCACAACATTTTAAAGCAAGAAAAAAATATTAGAATAATAATTTATATTTTATTTTATTATATTTACAAACTTGGTGACCAAGTTTGTTAGAGGGTATTTTAGTACTTTATTGTTGATTTGTAGCCCTAGTTTTTAGCTTATAAATAGGGTAGTGTAGATGTCACTCAATAATTGTATCCTTATCATTTGTAGCCGTCACTCTCAATTTAATATATGCTCTTCTTTTCATCATTATTTCACCTTGTACACCAACAATTGGTATCTAGAGCTCCGGTTCGGATCAACGGGAAACACGGGAAACACGAGTGAAACGTGAGGATTTCTTTGTGTGATTGATTTTGGTTCTTGATTCTTCTTGAATCTTGAACAAAATCTGATCAGAATCATAATTTTTGTGATTTTGTGGGTTGGGAAACACTGTGTGTGGTGAGATTCTGAGTGTACTGTACAAGGTTGAAGATGATGAACGGCGGCGGCGGCATGAACACCAAGCTTCCAGTATTTGATGGCAAAAACTGGAATCGTTGGATGATTCAAATGCGAGTACTGTTCGGTGCTCAAGATGTTCTAGATCTTGTCACCGAAGGTTATGTTCCGGTAGCAGCAGATGCGACGGAGGAGCAGAAGAACGCGCAGAAGGATACAAGGAAGAAAGATCATAAAGCATTGTTCTACATCCATCAGTGTGTAGATGTGAATGTGTTTGAGAAGATTGCAGATTCAACGACGGCGAAGGCGGCGTGGGACACACTGGTCAGATGTTACGGTGGTGACGCATCAGTGAAGAAGGTGAAGCTTCAGTCTCTACGTAAGCAGTACGAGAATCTCAATATGAAGAACAATGAGAAAGTTTCTGAGAACATCTCCAGAGTGATTCTGATCATTAATGAGATGATGGCGTGTGGAGAAACTCTTTCTGAACAAGTAATCATTGAGAAGGTATTGAGATCCCTGACTCCTCAATTTGATTACATTGTGGTAGCAATAGATCATTCTAAAGATCTGAGCACCATGAGAATTGAAGAGCTGCAAAGCAGTCTAGAAGCGCAAGAGTTGCGTCTGACTGAGAGAACTTCTGAAAGGGAAGTAGAGCAGTAGGCTCTGAAAGCAGTTTTTGATAAGAAGCATCAGAAGCAGAGAAGATTTGATGGTGGTCAGAAGTCAGAAACCTCAACTTCTGATAGGCAAAAGAATGCTCAGAAGGGAAAAGAGAAGTATGACAAGAAGAAGATTCAATGTTACTGTTGCAAGAAGTTTGGTCACTTTGCTAAGGATTGTTGGTCAAACAAAGAAAGGAAGTCAGAAGAAGCAAATATAGCCAGAAGTTCTGATGATGAATCTGTGCTACTGATGGCTTCTGAATCTGATGATACGAATTTGACAGACTGGTGGTATATGGACACTGGCTGCTCAAATCATCTTATTGGAAATAAGAAATGGCTGGTTGATTTTGATTCTGAAAAGAGGACAAAGATCAGATGTGCTGATGACAAATATCTTAACGCTGAAGGTATGGGAGATGTCAGAGTTGTTATGAACAATGGGAAAACAGCATTGATTCAGAAAGTGTGGTATGTACCTGGCATAAAAAGCAATCTGATGAGCGTGGGATAATTAATTGAGAAAGGTTTTTCTGTTACCATGAAGGACAATCTTCTGAAGCTGTATGACTGTAATCAGAAGTTGATTATGGAGTCAGAACAAGGAAGGAATAGAACATTCAAGGTGAATGTCAGAACTTCTGACTCTGAATGTCTTAGTGCAACAAGTGTTATGAAAGAAAGTGAGCTGTGGCACAGAAGATTTGGTCATCTGAATTTCAGAAGCTTAGAACATCTAAATTCGAAGAAGCTGGTACATGGAATTCCTGCAATTAAGAAGCCTAAGAAGTCATGCAAAGTTTTCATGGAAGGAAAGCAACCAAGATTGCCATTTGCATCAGAAATTGCTCCAAGAGCAAAACATGCCTTGGGAGTAGTACATTCTGATGTGTGTGGTCCATTTCCAGTAGAATAGTTCGGAGGGAATAAATACTTCGTGTCATTTGTTGATGAATTCACGAGAATGATATGGGTATCCCTTATTAAATTCAAACACGATGTGTTTGCTGAATTCAAGAAGTTTCGAATGATGGTTCAGAATCAGAGTGGTCAGACTCTGAAGATTCTCAGAACCGATGGTGGGGGTGAGTATAACTCCAAAGAGTTTCAGAAGTTCTGTGAGGAGAATGGAATTGAGCATGAGGTTACTGCTCCTTACACTCCTCAACACAATGGTCTTGCTGAAAGAAGAAATCGTACTTTGCTTGATATGGTGAGAAGCATGCTGAAGGAGAAGAAGCTTCCTCAGAACTTCTGGGGAGAAGCTGTTGCCACCGCAGCATATGTGCTCAACAGATGTCCAACGAAGAAGCTGAAGGAAATAGTTCCTATTCAGAAGTGGATGGGAGAAAAGCAAAGCGTTAGTCATCTAAAGGTGTTTGGTTCTGTTTGTTACAAACATGTTCCAGAAGCTAGAAGACAGAAGCTGGATGATAGAAGCAAAGTAATGTTACTGGTGGGGTAATAGTACGGGTGCGTACAAGCTTTATTGTCCAGAAACTAATAAAGTTGAGTTCAGCAGAGACGTTATTGTGAAGGAATCAGAAGTTTGGAATTGGGATAAGTCTCAATCTGATTCTGATGTGAGAACTTCTGAAGAACGGTCAGAAATAATAATTTCTGAAACTGATGGTGATTCTGACTCTGAAGGAGACTCAGAAGATGAAGGTGATTCTGATGATCCAGATTCTGATGATGATCAAGATTCTGGTGGTGATTCAGACTCTGGGAATATGCCAGACTCTGAAGGTGGTCAAAGTTCTGGAGGAAGTCAAACTTCTGAAGCAAGAGCTTCTGAAGGAGAAACTTCTGAGGACAGAACTTCTGAGGTTCAAGCATCCGGAGAAAGTTCTGAACGAGGTCAGAGGCCACAGAGAATCAGAAACATTCCAAGAAGATTTGAAGAGTTTGACATGTTGCAAGAAACTGAAGTAGATTCTGAAGGAGAAATTATCCAGTGTGCCATGTTAGTAGACTCTGAACCTGTGAGTACAGAAGAGGCTCTCAAGCAGAAGTTCTGGCTAAAGGCCATGAAAGAAGAACTTGATGCCATAGAGAGAAACAAGACCTGGAAGCTGACAGAACTTCAAAAGGACAAGAAAGCCATCAGCGTCAGATGGGTTTTCAAGCAGAAGCTAAAGCCAGATGGATCAATTGGCAAACATAAAGCGAGGTTAGTAGCAAGAGGATTTCTACAGAAACCTAGGCTGGATTATTCTGAAGTGTTTGCACCTGTAGCGAGACATGAAACAATCAGACTCGTGATTGCCATAGCTGCTAACAGGAATTGGCCTCTGATGCATTTAGATGTGAAATCTGCATTTCTGAACGGTCCATTAAAAGAAGAAGTTTATGTGTCACAACCTCCTGGATTTGTGAAAGAGAATAAGGAAGGGATGGTGTACAGATTACATAAAGCTTTGTATGGATTGAAGCAAGCGCCCAGAGCTTGGAATCAGAAGATTGATTCATTTTTCAAGAAGCAGGGTTTTCAGAAATGTGAGATGGAATACGGTGTTTATGTTCAGCATATCTCTGAAGGCAATATGATTCTGGTGTGTTTGTACGTTGATGACATATTGCAGACCGGAAGTTCTGAACAAGAATTAGCTAAGTTCAAGAAGGTGCTGGTGAATGAGTTTGAAATGACTGATCTCGGGAAAATGACATACTTTCTAGGGATGGAGTTCAGATATTCTGAGAAAGGTATCATTTTGCATCAGCTGAAGTATGAACGAGAAATTCTGAAGAGATTTAAGCTGCAGAATTGTAAGGCTGCTATCACACCTGCAGATACAAATCAGAAACTAGATTCTGATTCTGATGGTGAGGATGTGGATGCTACAACTATCAAACAGTTGGTTGGTTCTCTGAGGTATTTGTGTAATACCAGACCTGATATCTGCTATGCAGTTGGAATGGTTAGTAGGTTCATGAGTAAACCCAAGTGGTCCCATTACCAAGCTGCTGTCAGGATTCTGAGGTATATCAAGGGAACTCTGAAGTATGGAGTGTTGTTCCCTTCTGGAAGAAAGACTGAATCAGAACTTCTGAGTTACTCAGATTCTGATTGGTGTGGAGACAGAGTTGACAGAAGAAGTACTTCTGGATACTTGTTTAAGTTTCTAGGAGGCCCTATTTCTTGGAGTGCTAAGAAGCAACCCGTTTTTGCTTTGTCAACCTGTGAAGCTGAATATATTGCAGGCGCTGTTACTGCATGTCAAGCTGTGTGGATTCTGAACTTGCTGGAGGATCTGAAGATCAAAGTTGACAAACCTCTGAAGCTGATGATTGATAACAAGTCTGCAATCAATCTTGCCAGGAACCCAGTGTTGCATGGAAGAAGCAAGCATATTGAGACCAAGTATCACTATCTGAGAAGTCAAGTTCAGAATGGAGTGTTAGAAGTTCTGCACTGTAGCACCCAGAAACAGTTGGCAGATGTTCTGACCAAGGCTATCAAGACGGATCAATTCTTTCGCTTAAGGGATGGAATTGGAGTTGTTAGTTTTGAGGAAATATAAATTAAGGAATGATATTAGAATAATAATTTATATTTTATTTTATTATATTTACAAACTTGGTGACAAAGTTTGTTAGAGGGTATTTTAGTACTTTATTGTTGATTTGTAGCCCTAGTTTTTAGCTTATAATTAGGGTAGTGTAGATGTCACTCAATAATTGTATCCTTATCATTTGTAGCCGTCACTCTCAATTTAATATATTCTCTTCTTTTCAGCATTATTTCACCTTGTACACCAATAAAAAAAAACGTCATTTTAATGCAATGTGTTTCATGGGTCTCCCTTTTTTGTTTCCTATGAATCCTATTTAAAACGTCATTTGACCGTTTTCATGGTGTGAGAAAAAAAAACAAGATTTCTAAAAAGAGAGATATTCTTAGGACTAATTGTTCTAAGAGTTCAAGATATTTGGAGAAATCTAAAGGAATTGACAAACACATATACATACCTTAAATCTAAGTGGATTAGGAAACAAATATAAAAACACTTTACATTATTTGGGATCACAAATTCTATTTGTAATATCTAGAAATTCAAACACTTTAGTGTATTATAACACAATAATGGAGTTGTTAAAAGGTAGTAAGATCACCTTTACATTTAATCATTTAATTTCATTTATAATAATTAAATAATAAGGTATTGAGAGTTAAATTTATTTTAAAAATTATTAGATAAGAAAAACATTATTGACATATAAATAAATGTAAATTTCCTTATCTTACATTATTTGTATTAAAAGAAAATCATTATAAAATTTGAATATTTTACAATTCAATGATTAAAATAATATTTTAATTTTGTTAAAAAATAAAAAATTTAAATTTTTTTATTTAATCTCAAATAACCCCATCTATTTATTTTAAATAGATGCTATAAATATTTAATAATTTATAGAAACACGTTTATTTGGCTTCCTAAAATATATGTGTACTATATTAAACAATGTATATGGACATGCCCATAACAGAAATTCTATCTGAGTTTTATAAATTCTTAGTCAATCCTTTTTTATAGAAAATTACAAAAACTAAAACATCTAATAATAATTTTCAAATCATGATCAAAAATATATATTTTTATAAGGGACCTCAAAAAGAAATTTAATAATGATGAATAATATTTGACTTTGACAATGACTGTGACTGGATTGAATAATTAAAATTTTAAAACAAATGTAATTCCTAAAAGTATTATGGAAATTTATTCAATTTTATTCCAAATATATAGGTGAATAATATAAAAGTTAGACGTGGAATTTTAATCTGTGAGGATTATAAATTCAAACGAAATTGTATTTCTATAGGTACAATTTCATTGCTCCTAAAACAAATTGTTTCACGTAGAAATCTTACATGTGGAGAAAAGGTTAGCTTACATTTTTTTTTTATCATTGTTATCAAAGTTTCTCTTAAATTATTAATTCGATTTGTGCGTATGTAGACCATGTCTTTCTTTTAAATTTTATCCATGAGCATGCTTCTGCTTATAATAAATTGTTAGGCTAAACCATATATTTGTCATTAAAATAAATGGTATTTGCAATGTTGACAATTTAGTCATTCGAATTATACATATTTCTTGGATGTGGTTACCCATAGGTTCTTCCAAGTCTTCTTCATGTACATTTTATGAATGGATGAAACAGCCCATTGATTTTTTGTAATGGATGTTTTGTATTCTAACTTTATTTGCCTTCTTTGATAGTTGGGGCATCAATGTTGTGTTGTAGTTGTTTGGATTGCGTTTAGCTCTCTCTCCATTTTAGTTGGAATGAATTTACTTTTAAAAAAAAATCTTTCACAATTTTTTGTAATTGTGATTATTTTTTATGCTTTGATGATATAAAACAGAAACTTTAAACATTGACCTATAATAATTATTTGAATTTGCAGGAATAGCTGAAGCAAGTGAACTATTGTTTTGATAGAAAAAAGCTCTATGAATTCTATTGAGTTAAATATGGAAAATACAACAATGAGCACGAGGAACAAATATGTACATGACGATTTAGCATTTTTTGTTTTGTCAAAGTTGCCTATTAAATCTTTGATTCGATTTTATTGCGTACGTAAATCATGGTATCACTTGTTGGATAACTCTAACTTTATAAACATGTTCCGAAAGAATTTCTTATTTAAGAATCACTCTTATTATAATGACACATCTCTCCTTCTAAATTATGATGTCTCATGGATTGTGGATAACCCAAGTAAATCTGGAATGTATTCTGTTTCGGGTGAAAGATTTGAGAATATGATCTATTTAGATAGGTCAAACTTGTTCAATAGAGATGAATGGTTGTTTAATATTTTGGGATCGACTAGTATCAACGGTTTTCTATGCATTGAAGGAAAACACACTGGGAGAGTGGTATTGTGGAATCCAACCACCGAAGAATACAAAATCATTCCTCCGAGTCCTTTTTCAAATCAATCAAATATGCTTCATGTTTGTATTTATGGGTTTGGTTTTGACTCTATAAAAGATGATTATAAGATAATTCAACACCTAGTATTTTTTCATGAAGTTGACGATAATGAAGATGCAACAACAAAAGACAAACAGCCTTACTCCTTGTGGCAGATATATTGTCTAAAAAGCAACTCTTGGAATACACTTGATGTAGATATGCCTACATATTATCAAGATGAGGTGGAAGCTCATGTGTATATGGATGGAGTGTGTCATTGGTTGGGTAAAAGTAAAGCACGTGAATGGGATTGTGAAATGCACAATGAAGTTGAATTGGTCTCATTTACTTTGAGCACTGAGATGTTTGTTACAACATCCTTACCTTCAAACATGGACGATACTGATTATAAACAGTTAGCAGTGCTGAATGGCTCAATAGCATTGATTTTGAGTAATGCAGAAACAACTAATTTTGAGATATCAATTTTAGGTGAAGTAGAGATGAAGAAGTCTGGGCCAAACTCTTCATTGTTAAGTCAGTACCTTGCATCGGTCGTCCTATTGGAGTAAGGAAGAATGGCGATATATTTTTTCTTAAAAAGAATGGAGAACTGGTTTCGTTTAATTTAAATACACAAAATATTAAAGAACTTGGTGTCAAAGGAGCCTTTTATTTAAAAATAATAAACTATTAGAAAAGTATAATGTAACTTTTTTTTTATGTTGGCTTTGAAGATCCTTACAATAATTATTATTTATTATGAATGTTTCATTGATCACCAATTATATTTCCTTGAACCTAATATAGACGAACTTTTTACAGTATTTTGTATTCTTTTAATATTGGGCATTGATGACTAATTTTTGTACGTGCAAGTATACACGGTCAAATTAGTAGTAAATGATAAGAAAAAGTATCGCTCTCACAGAGATTGTATTAATCATAATGACTTTCATACAAGAAGTTGTTAAGTAAACATTGTGAGAGCAAGAGTTGTCTCTACAAGTCAATCTATGTTTTGATGATAACAACACGTATTTGTGAAAAAACCATTTTATGTTCTAACGTGTGTTGTGTGCATATCATAATTATAGAAAATATCAGATGAGCGTAATTGATAATATGCGAAGTTACTATGTGTGACACAAGTTTTGAAAAAAAAAAGTGTGACACAAGTCGCAAGAAGCAAGAACGCATCTGTATCTGATCGTGATCAGTCAGATCCAAGGATGTTGATATTGCTGATGCAATGCTCATGTGGATGCTCTCTAAAAGTGGTCGAAATTCTGAAGATTGCGAAGCTTCTGAAAAAGAGAACCGAAGTGTTGAAGACTCTCATAACTGGAAGTTCTGAAGGCGGAAGGCTCTGAAGACCAAGTGCAGAAAGACTCTGAAGACTTATATGTTCTGAAGATTAAGGTTCTGAAGATCAAGTATTGAAAACTCTGAAGATAGATTCCTAATGGACAAGTTCTGATGTTTCGGAAGACTTGAAGAAGTAAAGGATAACGTGGTTAAAGACAAGTGCTGAAGTTCTGAAGACTGATTCCTAATGGACTTCTTCAAATAACTGAAGACTTGACGTATCAGATATCGTGTTAAGAAGACTCTACTCATGCTTCATCGATTAATTATCAGAAGCCTCTGAAGTTCAGAAGTCACATGTTACCGTTGTGAGTAACTGTACACGGTGCCCAAGAAAGATATATCCCGTCACTTCTCCCATAGCAAAAATGAGATGTGTCAGTACAACTAATTATTACACAATGTCTCTTTTCCAACAGCCAACAGTATTTCAAACGACTGTATTTCTACTGGGCTATTTAAAGGAAAGAGTTCTCGCTTCTGAAGGTATCGATTTATTCCATCAAAGGTGAATTGATCAAGTCATTGTGTGAAGATAGCAACAACGATGAGTTCTCGTTGTAACACTTAGAATATCCAAAGCTATCACCATTTACACATGGCCGTTATTGTTGAAGCTCAAAGATCATTAATCAACACAACAACAATGAATTGTTACAGAAGCTGTTGATGAAGAATACAACATTACGAATCAGTGAAGTCACCAACAACCTTCTCGTCAGCACTACATTGAAGATCTGAAGCAAGGAGTTGTTGCTCAAAGCTTGCTCACCCAAGAAGACGAAGAAGAAGAAGATCTACAAGATGTCAACAACTGTCAAATCTTTATACATCTTTGTAGTTTCTTAGGATAGCAAGGAGCTATTGCTCACATCTTGCTTGAACACTTATGTGTTCTATGTACTTAAACTTAGGAGTAATCTTCTTGTTAAGAAGCATTATTGTAATCTCCTGTATAACTAATTCTTGGTGAATTAGGATTCCTTGAGTGGTCAGTGTGACCAGAGACTCGAGAAGACAATGGCGAGATGTCATTGTGGGAAAAGCCTGAAATATGGTAAGTAGTGTTATATTCATTGCGATGAATCCCTGAACTTCTAGCTGTGAAAGCCTAGCAGTAGATCTTGCGAGATTGGAACCTACATGTCAATGTTCATTATACTCATTAAGTTGAATCCCTGAACGGTTCATTGCATGTTAGTCATAGTGCGGCTGTGCAAGTGGTTAGTCACCGGCTGTTGCACAACGCGAAATAACCAGAGGAGGGTGGACTGGATTAGCCTTTGTGGTGAACCAGGATATATCGTGTGTCCTTTACTATTATGCTTAATGTTCTTATTTATTTATCTATATTGAGTATCAGAACCTTACATAAGCAAGTCAGAACATTGCAGTTTAACTCTGATAAGGTTCTGCACTGCAAGTTCTGAGAAATGTAGTTTATGTTCAGACTCTTGTTGGTTCTCATGCTTCATGCATTGCAAGTCTGAATGTGACTTCGTTAGTTAGAGTCTCCCAACGAACTCTGATGTTATCCTAAGTGCTTTAACGACAAGAACCCAAAAGTTGTTAAAAAGAGTAAATACACAATTCAAACCCCCCTTTCTTGTGTCTTTCTCACACCTTCAATTGGTATCAGAGCGCCGGTTCTGTTATTGATGGATATCAAACACTTAACAGTGTCAGAAAATGATCTGGATGGGGTGCATAGAAATACTCTAGGTGAAGTTGAAATCCACTTACAATTTCTGTTACAGTTCAGAAGATGACTGTATACAAAATTGTAATCAATCTGAGTACTTGACCAAATCACTGATTCTGGAAGTTTTTACAGTTGTCAAACAACTAAATCTTCCTCACTTAAGTTTTAATAAAGATTGGAGAATCAGCTGATAAGATAACTTCATCAGATAAGCAGTAGTATCTGCTGAATGCTTATCTTGGAAGATACGTGTGGATGAACCACGCATTTGCTCAAAGTTGAATCACCATAAAACAAGAAGTCTTGTTTGCTGAAGATTAATTATTTATGAGTTTTTGAGATGTTTTCAAGAAACGGATTAGGTTCACCCTTGACTTTCTCGTATAAAAACTCATTCAGAACTTCTTCATGTAAAGAAGAAAGATTGTTGTTCTATGATTTTGAACTTCAGAGTGAAGTCTGTCGAAGTCAGAAAATCTGAAGAATTCAAATTCTTAGAAATGATTAAATGAAGAACTGAATATTATTTTCATGGAAAGCTATGCAGAAAACTGAAAGAATATTCAGGAAAAAGACTTTCATAGATCCATCAAGTACTTGATCATTAATGATCTCTTAAGTGTTGTTTGAATCAGCATAACTAAGTTTTGATAACTTGAAACTATCTCTCAGGTGAATCAAATTTAGTAATCAGATCACTATCTGATAAGTTGTTCAGAATCTCTCTTGCACTGGAATCAGAAGATGACAACCAGACACTTAAGTTTTCTACTTAAAGTAAAAAAGAATTCAAGTTACTGATGTCCTTCAGAAAGAAGAAATCAGTTAACATTCTGTTCAGAAGTAGATATGCTGTTAATTCATGATGTACTATTTCTGTGACAAGAAATATCAGCGTTGTGAGATAAAGAAAACATCATGCAAACTATGCTACATGTTAACCATATGTTTCATGATACTTGGTTCTGAACTAACTCTGTGTGTATCTGGAGAAACTAAGTCAAATAAAGTTATGAAATGGTAATAGATTTCCTTAGCTCATAATAGTTCATGATTAAGCTAAGAATCTTCTAAAAACCAAAAAGCTTGATTGGTTGCTGTTCTGACAATGAAGATTCAGAATCTCTGGTTGGTTGCTCTCAAATGCTAGATGAATAAACAAAAAATTACAGAATCGTCTGGAATATGATTCTAGAAGATCAGAATGGAAGAAATGTCAAATGTCTGTCGACTTCAAACTTTGATCTTTGAGAGAATCAGCAAGTGTTCCACAGGACACTCAGAAGGAAGCAGGAAATGATAATCAGAAGCTCAGCATTGAAGTCAGAATACAAAGGCAAACCCCTGAAGGACGTGGAAACCAGCAGCAAGTCACTCAGATAAATGATCAGCAGTTCTGAGTTAGAAGTAAACACAAAGTATGACGATAGAGATTTCAGAATATCCAAGGTACGAATCCTTTCACTTAAAACTAAAAATATATAATCTGAAATATTCCTGTCTCATAAGAAAAATCTTTTGACTATACGTGCACTCAAAAGTAACTTTAATTGCACATCTTGGGTAATCATAACATATCTCTGACAACACTAGCTCTTTAGAAATCTTTATAAAATATTTCTTGTTCTTGATCTATGTTTTTCTCTAGACTAGGCATAACTCATCCTATCTATTTATGTGTATAAAAATAAGCTTCTCCCCGTCAAATAATTTAATACCTAAACCCTTATTTCCTAAAACATAAGGGTCAAAACTTTGTTGTCCATCCATCATCATGCCTCCACTGACCTTTCTATGAAACCAAGACCTCCTTGAACTCATTCCTGAAAAACAATTTTTAATCAACACCCCTTATCTTCCGAGTCTTATTGCTTGCAGTCTAGCAGATGTGTTGTACACTCAACAATGGACTAGGTGCTACATGATGCTAGAAAAACCTATCTACGAAAATCTTGTTAAGGATTTCTGGAAACATGCTGATCTTGATCTTGAAAGCAAGTGTATCACCTCCTTTGTTTTTGAAGTCCCAATAATCATCAACCTGTTCTCAATCACTCTTGCAACTAGATGTGATAATGTTAGAATCCCTGTTGACTTTGACAAACACAAATTTTTTTGCTGCTAAAAATTTTGCATGCCTTCATTACGTAACTTTAGGATACATACCCTTCAATCCTGAAAATCTCTTACCCATTCCCAAAGCTTGGTACAAGCTCATGTTGTCCAATTTTCTTCCCTGAGGAGAAAGTCATGACATCCTTAGATTTCATGACCATGAATTCATTTATTTACTAATGAATGGATTTCAAATAAATCTACCACACAATATCTTCAACTGTCTCTGGAAAACCATCTCTGAGTCCAGAAACCTCACAAAGTCCTACATTCCTTATGGAAGAGTTTTGTCTATGATTTTCTTTAGAGATGGAATTGTGGACATGATCAAAGAAAGAATTAAGGAAGATGGTCCTGAAAGCCTTCCAGATAACTGCTTGTTGAAAACTAAGCGTGAAACCTTTAGTAACTAGGAAACCGAAATATGTTTGTGTTTAACTATGTATGCGGAGTGTAATTGCAGTTGATTCTAAGTAGATTCAATAGTGCCAGTTTGCCCTGAGTTATTTAAAGATTAATGAACTTTGTCTATGAATCATTTTTTATTATTGAATTCTAAAAAATTATAAAATATTCGACAAAACACTGATTGATATTATTTATTGAAATTTCTTGAAAAATATTTTAGTGGCTCAAGACACCATCAACATTAATATGGCAGCCCCAGTGGCCACTCACGGCAAAGCAGTCGTTAACACATTAACTCTTCTCAAAGTAAATTAGTAACTGCTACGTTTTCTTTTCCCACATGTTCACGCCTTTTAGCATACCCTAAGTAATCATGACCACCTAGGAAATAGTAAACCCAAAACCTTGTGCACTAATTTAGTCATTATAGTCCATACTCTCACTCGCTACAAATAGTTGGATGTTTCCCTTGCATAACTCATCCTCAAATCTAAACTCTTTTTCTGATAAAACTCTCATTTCAACAAGATAATGAGCTCTCAAAGAAATGGTCCTACCTTCTTAGGCAGAAAAGAAACTTTACATGTTATCTCAGAGAAAATACCCAACCTCGCTCGTCTCGGAAACGATGGCTTAGAGATAATAAGAAGCATGCAAGCTCAGTCTTGACAGTGCTATTACTTCCAACTGAATGGTCCAATCTTTACTAATTTTATTAAAGAATTCTGGAATTATGCTAGGCCTAGCACTGATGGAAACACCATCTGATCTAAGGTTCATTATCACCCCATTGCTATCTCTGTTGACTCGATAGAGAAAATCATTGGGTGTGTCTCCGACGGAGTCACGATTGATCACTTTCAATTGGACTTAAGCATGGTAGAGAGATGTAGAATCTGGTTTGATGATTCAGTTCCATACGAACAGAATAATCCTGAGAAACTACTTCCTGCTCCAAAAACTTGGTTCAAATTTTCACTGACCAACCTTCGTCCACGCGCATCTGCGAGAAGCACTATGACTCATGATGGTAGAATCTTCATCTTTCTTCTAACACATCACATTAGAATAGACCTTCCCAAGACTATCTTTAACCATATGAAACACTCTATAAGAACCTCAAGGAATCAGATGAATGCCTACATTCCATATGGGAGAATAGTATCTGAGATAATTTGGAAAGAAAAGGCCTGGGGATTAATAAGCAGGCTTGGACCTGGACCCTCACCAGAAGAGACCAGATGTGAACGAGTAGATAAAATAGAAGATTTTGATGATTAAAGCTTTAAACCTTAGTAAATCTCAAATTGTTTTTGTGTAGTTTTGTGCTGATGGTTATATATCATTTTAATCTATGAATCAATGTTGCTTCCTGTTTTATCATCTATAATCATATCATTATTAAATCCATAACCTAAATTTTTATCATACTCTGAAATGCTTACATTGCTTAAATAAAACATCTAAAACATTATCATAACCCAATGATGATCGATAAATTAACATCATTTAAGGATGATGACATCACAAAAATCCAAAGCTTAGTAGATGCTTCCAGTTCAAGCATAGATTCCTTAGTAATGAGAAAATCTGGACTGAGTTCCATGAATGGATCTCATAAGAAACTGTGAAGAGCAAGAGGCTGGCAATTACTCAAGTAGAAGAAGAGTTGCATGTCTCAAGAAATGATGATTCTGAAAACCTTTTCTCATCTTCCTCATCATCATTAGGCTCCTTTTAGTCTAAACCCTAGGAACCCATCCTCATTAGGACTATGTTTTG
Source organism: Lathyrus tuberosus (assembly GCA_022829125.1). Lineage (NCBI taxonomy): Eukaryota > Viridiplantae > Streptophyta > Magnoliopsida > Fabales > Fabaceae > Lathyrus > Lathyrus tuberosus. Next base: position 120,395 of record JALAZF010000274.1, on the reverse strand, counting down.
ATTATCCTGAAATGTTCAAGATTAAGCTCAACCTATGCTCTGCATCTTAAAACTATTTTATGTTGCTGCTTTTATCTGATTATTCATAAATGAAATGCTATAATCTCTACAGATGATCTATAACCTTCAATTGGTAATCAGATAATTCCATCTAATTATCCTTAAAATGAATATGCTATGGTTAAAGATGGTTATCACTAAATGACTTGGATTGTTCTTAACTACTCAAATGCTGGATATATGGTTCTATGTTGTTTAACATATCCAAAATATATAATGACGTTGAAATGCTTAAATGCTTCTGAAGGAATTTCATGCTTAAATGCTCATATGCTCTAGCACTTTTTGATGATGTCAAAAGGGGGAGAAGTATAATGATTTTTATTGAGAAAAGGAAATCTGAAAGAAGAAGAAAGACAGAATGCAGAACTCAAACAAAGTACCCATATAAAATATAAAAATGCGTTACTTCTAACGTTTGTTGTTTGATGTTATCCGAGGAACTCTAAACAAGTTCACTAGGCATTCTAAGAACAGGAACATGTCAAGAAAGAAGAAGGAAAAATCTGAAAGCAGTCAAGACAAAGTATACATTTCAAGATGCTTACTCAGAAGAACTGTGCAAATCAGAAGACAAAGAGTTGTCTGAAGATCCAGATTGAAGATCCAAGAAGAAGTAGTTTTAATGTTTACCAGGAACCAATTAAAATGAAAACAAATTGGCATCAGACTAAATCAACAATTGGTAATCAGAATCAGTACACAAAGATTAGTATTAGAGTCATCAATCAGAGCTATGCTGTGAAATGTTTTGTATACCTTCATTGGTATCAATCTCAGCACACTAAGGAAATACCCTTCAAGTGGTATGAAAAGTAATCCTTCACTTGGTATCAGACACAACATACTCTGGTATAATTTAGTACCAGACTAAGATTAAAACATGTGTGACAATTTCAGAATCAAGCGCTGATTGATCACAAATATTAACCTTCAATTAGTATCTGATAAAAAATCAAGCTTTAATGGACCACTGAGTTGTGACAGTAACAAGGTTCTAAGATGAAGACCTGTGTTCAAAAGTCAAACTCTGAAAAGTCATGATCTACATTGGTGATTAAAATCTTACCATCCTGAATTATGATTCTGAAGATCCCAATATCTGACTTATAGAAATTAGGGGTAGACTGCCCTGAAGATCCTATTGCAAAATCTCAAATCTTCACAAAAGTCTGAAACTCAGGGGGAGTTTCTTAAAAGACGGTGTCTGTCTCTGATGAATAGCGAGGCTATGTTATCAGATAAGAACTGATCTTCTTGTGCTTAAATGAATCTACTGAAAGGTAGAAATGTTTCAGAAGTCTCTGAAGATTACAAGCTCTGATACGACTACAAAGGAACTGAGTTCTGAAGATCTAAAGATGGAAGTTCTGATGAAGTAGTCCAGATGCTAAAGATTCTCTATTTTCTTAAATACAAGATAGAGAAGTAGTCCTTTTCTACTCTTCGTTCTGGCAACTCAAGTTGTTATTCTGTATATCTTTGGATCATATTAGATTCTATACAGTCATAGATAAAACTTTGAGGATAACAAGTTCAGGGGGAGCTGCTGTTCCAGACTCTGAATATGTTGGTCTTGGTGATTACCTTGTATAAAATGTTCAATAAAAAAGGGGGAGATTGTGGGAGCAAGAGTTGTCTCTACAAGTCAATCTATGTTTTGATGATAATAACACGTATTTGTGAAAGAACCATTTTATGTTCTAACGAGTGTTGTGTGCAGATCATAATTATAGAAAATATTAGATCCAACAAGCATCAGCCAGATGAGCGTAATTGATAATATGCGAAGTTACTATGTGTGACACAAGTCGCAAGAAGCAAGAACGCTTCTGTATCTGATCGTGATCAGTCAGATCTAAGGATGTCGATATTTCCGATGCAATGCTCTTGTGGATACTCGCTGAAAGTGGTCGAGATTCTGAAGATTGCGAAGCTTCTGAAGAAGAGAACCGAAGTGCTGAAGACTCTCATGACTTGAAGTTCTGAAGGCGGAAGGCTCTGAAGACCAAGTGCAGAAAGACTCCGAAGACTTATATGTTCTAAAGATTAAGGTTCTGAAAATCAAGTATTGAAGACTCTGAAGACAGATTCCTAATGGACAAGTTCTGAAGTTATGGAAGACTTGAAGAAGTAAAGGATAACGTGCTTAAAGACAAGTGTTGAAGTTCTGAAGACTGATTCCTAATGGACTTCTTCAAATAACTGAATACTTGATGTATCAGATATCCTATTAAGAAGACTCTACTCATGCTTCATCAATTAATCATCAGAAGCCTCTGAAGTTCAGTAGTCACATGTTACAGTTGTGAGTAACTGTACACGGCACCCAAGAAAGATATATCCCGTCAGTTCTCCCATAGCAAAAAGGAGATGTCCCAGTACAACTAATTATTACACAACGTCTCTTTTCCAACAGCCAACAGTATTTCAAATGGTTATATTTCTACTGGGCTATTTAAAGGAAAGAGTTCTCGCTTCTAAAGGTATCGATTCATTCCATCAAAGGTGAATTGATCAAGTCATTGTGTGAAGATAACAACAACAATGAATTGGTACAGAAGTTATTGATGAAGAAGACAACATTACGAATCAGTCAACTCATCAACCACCTTATCATCAGCACTACATTGAAGATCTGAAGTAAGGAGTTGTTGATCAAAGCTTGCTCACCCAAGAAGACCAAGTAGAACAAGATCTACAAGATGTCAACAACTGTCAAATCTTTATACATCTTTGTAGTTTCTTAGGATAGCAAGGAGCTATTGCTCACATCTTGCTTGAACACTTGTGTGTTCTATGTACTTAAACTTAGGAGTAATCTGCTTGTTAAGAAGCATTATTGTAATCTCCTGTATAACTAATTCTTGGTGAATTAGGCTTCCTTGAGTGGTCAGTGTGACCGGAGACTCAAGAAGACAATGGTGAGATGTCATTGTGGGAAAAGCCTGAAATAGGGTCAGTAGCATTATATTCATTGCGATGAATCCCTGAACGTCTAGCCGTGAAAGCCTAGAAGTAGATCTTGCGAGATTGGAAGCTGCAGGTCAATGTTCGTTATATTCATTAAGTTGATTCCTTGAACATTTCATTGCATGTCAGTCACAGTGCGATTGTGCAAGTGGTTAGTCACTGGCTATTGCCCGTGCATCTGTAATCGAGATTGATTATAGTGGATTAAGACCTTGTGTTCAAGGCGAAATCACCTGAGGAGGGTGGACTGGATTAGCCTTTATGGTGAACCAGGATATATCGTGTGTCCTTTACTCTTATGCTTAATATTCTTATTTATGTATCTATATTGAGTATCAGAACCTTACATAAGTAAGTCAGAACCTTGCAGCTTAACTCTGATAAGCTTCCGCAATGCAAGTTCTGAGAAATGTAGTTTATGTTCAGACTCTTCTTGGTTCTCATGCTTCATGCATTGAAGTTTGAATGTGACTTCGTTAGTTAGAGTCTCCCAACGAACTCTGATGTTATCCTAAGTGCTTTAACGACAAGAACCCAAAAGTTGTTAAAAAGAGTAAATACACAATTCAAACCCCCTTTCTTGTGTCTTTCTCGCACCTTCAAACATGAGCAATGGTAATAAAATAACGGTGTGTGTCACGTGGTTAAGGAAGTGAAAAAAACAGAGAAGATAATTAAGGTTAACAAAGAGTGAAATAATATGTTTGACATTGTTCCATTTAATCATACACATATAAATCAAAGCAAGGGGACAAATCTCTAAGCTTCACTTGTAACCTTGTGGCATGTCTGGGTTCATTATGAAGTTCCCCTTTGAGTGTAGCTCTTCATCTCTAAAGTAGATAATCTAGTGAATATCTCTATCCTTCTATTTTCAACCATACTTATTTATGATTTCCATATGTTTAGGTGGTTAGGAATTGAGGAATTTTATTTTGGAGATATCATGAATCATCTCTCAAGCTGGATAGATGGTTGTGTGAAGTAGATAATTAATGTCAGGAATGCTGTTGGGATGTGGCTAATTGTTTGTTGGGTAATTTGGTTGTCTAGAAACAATATAATGTTTAGAGACGAGTTTTGGGAACTTGATTCCATTACTAATCGAGTCACTTTGTTCTCTTGGTGCTGGATAGGAAAGAAACACAAAAATGCATTTAACTGTAACTACTACGAATGGGTTAATGCTCCTTGTGAATTTTTGTAGGTCCTGATTTTAGGAGTGACCTTCTTTTGTATATGGTTTTGGATACACCTTAGTATCCTAGATATATAATACACATTTAGCTTATTAAAAAAAAACAAGTTGTAATCTACTCGCAAGGTGGTCAGACAAAGGAATAAATATATAACACAAATTCACATGAGTATAATATATCAAGACAACTCATTCATAACATTCAAAAGATTATTAATTCATTAAATTTCACGTTATCCAACAAAGCAAGTTTAGCTCATAATGAGCAAAATAAGCACAACACAGAAGGATCTTAAGCTAAACATTCCTAAGAAAGAAGGCAGAAAGGATAAACCTAAGGGTGACACTTTAGTCACTTGTAGTTAGCTAAACAGCAGGTGATGAATTATGTAACGCAGTGGTAACCGGTTACCGCGATTCATGTAACCGGTTAACTGTATGTAACGTTCACTTGTTTGGCTTGTTTTAAATGATATAACCGCTTACCATATATCCTGTAACCGGTTACAAGTGTTCAAATTTCAATTCTTTTACAGCACTTTAGGTGTAACCAGTTATACTCTTTTTGGTAACCGGTTACCACCGAAGTAGTGGCAGTGTTTCACTCATTTTCTGTTGCAAACAAATTTTAGAAATGATTTTTGAACCATGGCATCATTTCATGCATTTATACACTTTTAGAAAGGTGTCAGGGTACTATATAAATCATACTTTTCAAATTTTAAACTTCACCTCTTTCATATACAATTCAAAACACATATTCTCCCCTCTTTCAAAATCAAGTTTTCTTGACATAAATTTTGTTGAAATTTCTGCACTTAAATTTCATAGCAATTCCAAATAGTTTCAACCACAAAAAATAATTTAGCACTTATACTACATATTTAGAATCGTTTACTTGAAGGAGAAGATCAATACAAGTGATTGATACATTGCTACAGCTTCAAAATACTTGTAAAATTACATATTAGTGTTGATTTCCTTGTTGTCCAAGATTGTTGGAAAAAAGAGAGTGTTTAAGGGAGGATTGTTCTCTTATTTCACTTTGTATTATCATAAGGGGATTGTCATTATTGATTGTTAGGATATTGTGTATTGTGGCTAAGATAGCTTGTACAAAATTCAAACAAGATAGTAAAATATCTTACTGCGTAAGGGGACTGGAGTACTCTCAGATTGTGAGAGGAACCAGGATATATCATTGTGTCATTTATCTTTCTACTCTTTAGCATTTTCATCACTTAATAACCAACCAGAAAATTATCACATCTAAGTCTAAAACCGGAATTTTTTTTAAAGAATCTAATTCACCCCCCCCCCCCCCTCTCTTAGGTGCAATCCTTACTTACATCTTCTTCTGAAAAATGGACTGTGAAATACTTTGTCCACCAACCGTGAAATTCGACTGTCATGTAAAAATATTGTTGAAATTGGAAGGTAGGAAGTTCAAGGACTTGTTTGTGGGCAAATGCAGTGCAATAATTGTAGTCTGCAAAGCTCAATTTTCGTTCTGACCAACAAATGTCCTCTTCATGAACATAGAGTGAGTGAGGTTGTAACTGGCTAAAGCCAAATTGTCTGGCTACTAGATTGGGTTGGTAACCAACGAAGCCATAGCCTGGAGTGGCGATTTCGATCCATGCTAATAAAAGTGTATAAGTCAAAAAGGTTGCCCAGACTTAATTTAACACTGCAGCTAGTGAAGGAGAAACGCCTGGGAATCGGTTTCTAAGCCAGGATAGACCGACAAGGCGATCCACAAAAGGAGCTATTGACGAGTCAAAGACGGTCGATTTAAGAAATAAGTTAATGTACTTCATGAGTATCCTTGGAAATGGAGTTTCTTGAGGGGTGATCAGAGCCTACCTGGTACCTTCAATGGCTTTAGCTTTATCTTGTGCCATTAAGGCTTCATAGGTGGTTATATGATGTTGTGGTTCGAAAGTGGCATTCAATCAAAGTTGCAATAGCCAAAAAGGACCTGATACTAGGTAAGCCTTGTTGGTTTCAGGAAAATGTTTTAGATTGTAGGAGGCTTGTCCAAGCGATTGGTAGAGGTTAGCCCAAAGGAGCTTACTCAAAGAGATATTTCAACCTTCATTAAGCTAAATGGCTAGAGGGACGAATTTCTTGGCCACTTGCAAGGAACTAGAACAAAAAAGATAGTATGATAGCCAAAGGGTCAATAAACCTATGTGCTCCTGATTGGAGACATCAACATTTTTCTTGTTTTGGTTATCGAGAATGAAATTTTTGTAGGTAAATCATTCGATGGTGAACTCATGGTTGGTTTCTAAGGTCATTTTGAATGTTGAGCCTAAGGGACTTAAACCTGTGATGGAGGCCACATCGAACAAAGTTGGAATCAGCATGCCACATGGAAACTGAAATGTGTTGGATAATCCTTCCCAAAAGAAGATCGAAACCAATAACATGGTCGGGTTATACTTAGGGCTAATCCTACAATTGTCAACCATATCGTAAATACCTAGATTTTCCCATTTTGTCTTGTTTTGGGATTAGACCTTATTGAGACAACCTATGTTTTATTAGCTTGGAGTGGGTGATGCAAATCTAAACACACGTGCAGGTTTGTCCATGATGGATAGGTCGACAGTACATTTTTCAAACGCATAGGGTATAACGACGGAGTAACCTGGGAAGAAGTGTGTGACTTGCCTAGCATGCGACCTCTTGGTCGGATAAGGCCCTATGAAGGGGTAAAGTTAGTTAGACAAAGAGTAGGGGATGAGTACATGCTTTGCCCAAATAGTAATCTTTTCATTTGACAGTGGAGGTTCGGAATGAAATCTCTCATGTCCTCATCCTCGATGGGTAGGATTGTGATGGCCCGCAGGTTCTTTCTAGTGTCCGACTTGGAAGGCATTGTGCGAATGGTGGCCATTGATAAAAATGAAGTTTTGGAGATAAAGGTGAAAGGGTTTGCTCTGATTAAGAAGCGATGGAGAGAATGTAAGTGAAGAAGAAGAACAGAAGAGCTAGAAATAGGTATTTATAAACTTTTCATTACATGTCTCAAATCAGACACATGGCGTTCGTGTGGGGGTGTCTAAAGCATTTCATGGGTTTATGAGGTGAGGCATTAATATGAGTGGGGGTAGTTATTGCATATGTGCACACCCATGACTTCCTAGGAAGTATGAGTGATGATGAGATTCTGAACAGATCTCATTGAAAATGACTGAAATTCTGACATTGCAGACATCAGATGTCCTAACACATGTCAAGATATTATTCTGGGTAAACATTTAAACAACAACAGAACAGCAGACTGATACCTTGAATATCAGAACTGCAAAAATAGATATGTTACGACATCTGATCCAACATGTTTATCATGAACACTAATAGAATAATTAAATTTGCAGAATTATAAAAGACACAACAATTGTTAACCCAGTTAGGTACAATTCACCTACATCTGGGGCATACCAATCCAGGAAGAAGACTCCACTATCTGTAGAATTATTGCAAAGCTAAACTCCGTCGTTTACAACTTTATATCCTAATATCTACCCTATGAGATACCCCACTCACTTCCCTTAATAACAAACTGTCATATCTATATCATCCCTGTCAATACAGAATTCTGTCGAGCTTTCTTAACCAATACGCTAACTTGGATTTGCTTAAAAGCTTCATCCAATAATAATTCACAATTCGTTACCTAAAGGCCTCTAGATATGTGTTATACCTATGCCTATCACAGTGCATCAAACTAATACACAAGAAGGCTTGCAAAGCCTAGAGAGCTTACAACTCTCACAACCGTAAACTCTTATATTCTATATAAGTTACAAAAGGTATATAAAACCCTAGTTCTAAATCTACTTATATAGTCATTGTAATACCCCAAATTTTGACCACTAAAGTTTCCCATCATTGTGCAAATCATCATCACAATATGGATGTACCTTTATGCCTCATCAATCTCCTCATAGATGTTTGGGCATTCACTACAATCAAAATTAGGGTTTCAAGCCCTCTCTGAGCTTTAGACAAAGGCTCAATCAAGAAATGGCTTGATTTTCAACTTGTCTAACCTCTCAAACATCCTAAAAGGATCAAAAGGACTCCCACTTCAAGGATTAAGCACAAAGTTGCTCCCTTCTAGGTGGATCAAGTCTCCAGATCGACAGTGTCACCAAATTAGGGTTTTGATCACCCAGGGCCTCCAGATGAAAAATTTCATCTGGGCACAAGCCATTGATCCAAAACATAACCTAATATACTTCATGGAACCTCATGAACCCATGCATCAAGTCAATTTTGCCTCAGGGGATGCATACATCAAAAATCAGGAATTAGGGTTTCTTGACCTAATTCACCCCTAAGTTGACTTTTGGGACAAACCATGAGCCAAGACCTCAAGACATGATTTGAGGGTCTCTAATATACCATATTGATCCATTTGGAACAATGGATTGATCCAAGAAGCTTGAGCAACAAGTCTCAATTTCATCTGCACCACAATTAGGGTTTCGCAAGAAAAGTCAACTGTAACTTTGACTTTTGACCTGGACATTCTCCCAAACCCTAATACATGATTGAATATACCCTATGACACCCATGGAACATGTCCATCAAGTTTGATTTAGGTCAAGGACATGATTTCCAGAAGAATTGCACAATTTGGAATTCATCTGATAAAAAGTCAACTGTGCACAAAAGTCAACTTTGACTTTTTGAGATTTTTCACCAAAATGGATTTTTAACCCTAAAATGATGTTAATGTATGATTTGAATCATCATTCATCAAGAAAAATCAAGAAAAGTGAGATAACTTGTAAAAGGGGTAACCATAAAAACTTAGAAATTTTCTAAGTTAAAAAATAAAGTGGCAAGGGTACCAACTTTGGAGGACCATAACTCCTAAACCACAAAGCCATTTTTACTCATCCAAAGATGGATTTGTAGCCCTCATTATCATCTACAAAAACTTCAACTACAAGTCATTCCAATTCATTAAGGATTTTGAGTTATGGAGTGATCAAAATGGCTGAAAAGTGAAAATGTCACTTTTTCCAACACTTAGTGAAATTTTCACTAAGTCAGAATCTGCCTTCACTTTTTGCCAAATGTAGGGGGATTTTTCACTTGGAATCAAAAGAGATCAAAACCAAACTTGTTCAAACAGTTGTTGTATCATGTAAGAGCTTTCCAAAATGGCCAAGAACATTGCCAAATTCAACTTACACCATGAGATATGACATTTGCAAGTTGCCTTGCTGAAATCTGTCAAAGCAAGGCAGAATTTGCAATTTTGCTCGATTTGCCAAAATCAGCCAATTTCAAATGCTCCTATCCACTTGGACACATCTGAGGATTGAATCTAAAGGGGACAATCACTGAGCCAAGCCTCCAAAGTCCATGGAACAAGAAATAGCATGTTAAACCTAGAATGGCCAAAATAGGGACAAGACTCCAAATTTGGAATGAGGCATTCAATGGAACCATCAAGGTGGCATGGACTGAGCCATTCTCATCTGAAATCAGTCAAGACTTATCCAAGACCAAGGGGACCATAGCTCTGTGCCCTAACCTCTAGTCAATGGCTAGAGGAGATTTGCATTTCCATTGGCCAACATTAAGGGAACACCTGCTGCAGTTGCCATTCACTGTGGATCCCAAAACAAACTTGCTCTACTATAAATAGAGCTCAATTGTGTTCAGTTTGAGTACACCAAAGCCATCTAACAGATGCTTTCCTCAAAATCTCTTCTTTCACTCCAATTTTGCCTTCTAAGGCAAGTCACTATCGGGTTTTGAGTTTGAGAGCAATTCCAATCAAACCATTCACTCACACACCTCACATACATCATATAGAAGTGATCCAAACACTCAAACAACATCTGGAACACAGATTTCACAAAATCACCAGCCAATTGCTCAAGTTCTTGACAGTTTTACAGTTGAGGTGCCATCTTCAACTCCAAACCATTTCAATCCATTCAAGCACTCAGACACATCACTTGGCACCTAGGGAAGCTATCCACATCATTGGAACCTAGCTGTAACACCTCCAACACAAATCACGATCACCAACTGCAAGTGCTAAGCATGAGCTCTTCTAATTCTATGATCCACACAAATTTTGCTGCACAATAATTTGGCCATATGTTCATAATCATGCATGGAATGTTTTCCCTCAATTAATTGCATTGTTTGAATCGTGTATCAAAAATCCTAGCCTTCATGCAGAAATTAGGGTTCTTAGGGTTTCTTCGTGATTTATTGTTGTATGTTTAATTTAAATGAAATTAAAGTACATAGACATGATCGTGAGGTTGAGACGAGCACAATGATATATGGATTGCATGGTATAATCAAGTATTCAGTGAGATTGAGGGGAAAATGCAAATCTGGGCAAACCCAGAACACGCGCGTGTTCTTGGGTGTTCTTGGCGCCATTTTTTGAATATTTGAATATTTGAATTTTGTGATTTTCTTTAATTGATTCAAAAATTAATTTCTCTCTGAGTTTTAATGATTTTGAGTTGATTCTTTTTTTAATAATTCACAAAAATGTTAAAATAGTTTATTTTCCAAGAAAATCCCAAAAATATTATTTATTTCATATAATTGATATTTTTGCAAAGAATTAATATTTTGATTGTTTTTGACATTTTAAATATTTTTTCCACATTGATTTTGCAACTTTTAATGCTTTCAATACTTAATTTTTGAAGCATTAATCCAAGATCACAATTTGTTTTCCATGTGTTAAACAATTTTTGATCATTTTTAATTGAATTTTTATTCAATTAAATACATTTTGAAAACAAATTAGGGTTTTGGATTAATTCAACCCTCATAAATCATTTTCAAAACACTTGGGCCTCTAATAGAGTGTAAGACCCAATCCTTTGTAAATACAAACCTAATTTGGGCCTCACTTATTGTATAAGTCCCGTTGTATTTCAAAAAGTTCGACGCGATCGTTATCCGTTGAAAAACAAAACACTTGGGCCTCTCCTTGAGCTATAAGACCCATTCAAAACTTTTGGGCCTCTATTAGAGTGTAAGACCCAATCCCCCTTTTAACCAAAACATCTTGGGCCTCACTTATTGTATAAGTCCCTCTGCGTTAAAAGAAAACCTCGACGCGATCGCCATTTTTAAACGAAAAATCATCTGGGCCTACCCCCGTGTTATAAGCCCCACTCTTCTTCTTCAAAACTTTTTGGGCCTCTTGAGAGAGTGTAAGACCCATCCCTTTGTACAGAAAACCTTTTTGAGCCACAGTCACTTGTATAAGACCCTCTGTACAAATTCAACAGTGCAATCACTAGTAAAACCCTAGGCCTCACCTTGAGCTGTAAGCCCCAAATATTTCTTTTTCAAAGCACTTTCTCCTTTGATTTTGAATATACTGTTGTTTTCAATTTTTCTTTGTTGAACAACTAACCAAACAGCATGGAAGCTCTACAACCGAGTAAGTGGTTATCGCTTTCATTTACTGCTTTCATATATATAACTGTATTGTGGGGCTGCTCACTGTAAGTCTCCTTTCATAAACTCATATCAACTGTGTAATAATAGTATAGATATTTCGAGTTTCCCCGGCAACTACGTCTAGAACTAGGTGACGCCGTTTTGTTTATTCGTAGAAATAGACACCTAGATCCCCAATAGGATCACCAGATACAGTCTTCTCTCAGGCTGTCCTCATTAGGAATTGTCAAGAAACTCTACTCCCAAAGATGAATGTCTTCTCCATGAATGGCGTCTTTGAGTTTCTTCCAAATTCTCGAACTTTCCTGACTTTGATCTATTCTTGGTGAATAGCATTGCCTTTCATTTCTCGGGGTTTGGGGACCCATCGGCTTCTTAAAAGCATCGGCCTCCTCTTGGGCGTTGTACAAGGACCCACAGGCTTCCTAAAAGCAACCCAGCCTCCTCTTGGGCTTAGTACAAGGACCCTACGGCTTCTTAGAAGTATTCACAGCCTCCTCTTAGGCTTAGTATAATGATCTCTTCCTTCGGGAATGATAGCCTCCTCTTGGGCTTCGTACAAGGACCGATCGACTTCTTAAAAGTTTCCAGCCTCCTCTTGGGCTTCGTACAAATTGTCCCGACGACCTCCTACAGGTATAGGAACATAACTTAGTTATCTTCATAGATCAGTCCTTTCCAGAGTCTACTACTGTATCTCAAAGCGTAGTACAAAGGATAAAACTCTAGACTCGGACAGTCTATTTTCCTTGAGTCTCAAAGACATTCTCAAGTGACCCTTTCGTCAGATAGGAAGGAAATCCGTAGACTCGGACAGTCTCAATACCCTTTGGATTTCCCCTTTCCTTAAAGAACAAGGAACAACCCCAATCCTCAGATCTAACCCATGAGTACAGTGTTACTCATATAAGAACTGATTTTCTCTTTCAAAATCAGTATACTGGACCTGTCACTTAACTGACACAGTAACCTCAGTCTTCTTTTGGGCTTTGTACAATGATTCTCCCCAACGAAACAAACATTTTAGCCTCTCTCTCGGGCTTTGTACGAGACACACAAAAGACTCCCTCGTTGAGTCAATCACCTTTTCGCCTCCATCTCGGGCTTCATACGAGATACAAAAAGGTTCTTACTGAGCCAAACTTCTTTCAGCCTCTCTCTCGGGCTTTGTACGAGATACAAAAACACTCTCTTGTTGAGTATAAAAGATTCTCTTGTAGAGTCAAACCCTTTTAGCCTCTTTCTCGGGCTTTGTTCGAGACAAAAATTAGCCTCCTCTTAGGCTTTGTATAAGGATTTTCCCTAGCTGAAATTAGCCGCCTATTAGGCTTTATATAAGAAAACCACTGGTTGATCCAATTAACCTTTTAACATCAAACTTGTGCCTCGTTCACAGTACACTCCTTCCCTTTCATCTAATCGCTGTAAGCGGCAAGCCTCTGGATTATTTACATCCATGCCACTGTCATTCTTTTAGCATGAGGAATTCCTAAAGAAAGATGGCATTGCTCTATACTGAGTTAAAGTCTTCTCCTTCAGGTTAAAACCCTTTCTTCGGAAATTATGGCATTGCTCGGATACGCGTATCCCAGTTAAAGTAATTCTCCTTCTCCCCTCTTTAGAGATGACAAATTCTCTCTAAAGTCGAGACCTTTCAGCTTCACATCTTGGGCTTTGAACAAGATACAAATCACCTTTCGCTTCACGTCTTGGGCTTTGAACAAGACACCAAAACCCCATTTTCTCCCATAGAATAGGAGGAACTACGAACGCTCTAATTTCCCTGTTTCGGTAAACGGGAATACGTAGGCATAAGATCGAAAGAAAAGATCTTAGCAAGCACAATCAACAAAAAACCCAAATCCCATTTCAAAAGCAGTAATTCAAAAAACATCCTAATCCTTATTCCCCACCAGAAACCTTCTGCCTAGATAAGAACCAGTATTAGCGAAAACACAAATAACCAGGACAAAGGCCCCCCTCATTGATAACATCCGTAACCTAACAGACCGCTGTTTAAACTCAGTATGCAAGCAGGATTAACTCGAGACATCTATTTCCCTTCCTTATTCAGCTCACAATAGGATAAAAAATGAATCGACCTGTAGTTTGAGCTCAAACCGCAGAGAGCGACCAGCGCTTAAGAACCGCGTCCAAAATCGCTCGCTACAGAAAAAGTGGCGCCCACCGTGGGGCCTTTCAAAGTTAGATCTAGGCACGGTCTTCCTTTTCTTCACTTGTGTGAATACCACAGATTGGGGCTTCCGCGGGGGAACCCATTTTCTGTCAGGAACTTAGGATCTTTAGCTTCATTAGGTCTAGGATATTTAAGACAAATATATATACTGCTTTTCCTAATTGCTTTATGTGTTTATTTTTCTACTAATGGGAATGCGGGTGATGCTGTATGTGGAAAGATTGAGTATACACCTAGAAAAGCCAACCCTTTCGTAGTGCGGAAGCTATCGGAAATAGCTGTTACGCGATACTACCCTCATTTGAGGCTGGTGATCTATTCTCGGTGAATAGCACTTACTCTAAGATTGCACACAACTCGCTGGCGATCCGCTTGTTGTCTGCCTTCTTGGGAGGAGCTAATGATAATGAGTACAGGTACAAAAATCATCTTAGTAGACCTTTGGGGATGGGTAGAGCCTTGACTTCATGACAACGACCCTCTGACCCCATGTTTTTTCTATGTTTTTGTGTGCTGCATTCATGCATTCATCTAAAAAACATTAAAACATTCCAAAAAAAATTTCTCTTCTAGTCTCTTTGTTTTTTCAAAATAAACTAAGACTGTGATTGCAAATATTAGAGAAAAGGATTGCACTAATGGATTTCGGTAGAAGGAGAACTCACCAGTATACCTTCAAGGTTCCAAAGCTACAGGATTTGAGAAAGTTAGTGAGGATGATCGTTAACCCAGAGGCTTTCAGAGCCAAGCACGGTGGTTTGCTACCACTGTTAAGAGTCCATGTGATTGAGGGGATCATGGACGCGCTCATTCAATTCTACGATCCGATTTATCACTGTTTCACATTCCCGGATTACCAGCTCGCACCAACGCTGAAGGAGTATTCTCATCTGTCGGATTTATATATCACATATCGAGCTCCATTTTCTGGACTGGAAGAAATTCCAAAGAATTAGACTATTGCAAGAGCAATTCATTTGGACGAGTCTGAGGTCAGGACTCACTTGACTACCAAGGGTGGCATCCAAGGTTTGCCAGCCCAGTTCTTGACAAAGAAAGCTCAATACTTCACTAGTATAGGGAACGAGACTGCTTTTGAAGGCATTTTTGTCTTGCTCACCTACGGGTTATTTTTGTTTCCCAACATTAATAACTTCGTTGATATCAACGCTATTAAGGTTTTTCTCATTGGAAACCCTGTGCCGACTTTGCTCGCAGATGCGTATCATTCTATACACTTAGGAGATTTGTACAGCGGAGGGGAGATCACATGCTGTGTACCTTTGCTATACAAATGGTTTATCTCCCATTTACCTAAGTTTGTTGCTTTTTGGGATTGCAAGAGTGTCTTGCGCTGGTCGCAGAAGATCATGTCCCTTACCAACTCTGATATAGATTGGTGTAATAGGATTTATGATGGGATCAGGATCATTGATCGTTGTGGAAACTTCCCCAACGTACCCCTCATAGGAATTAAAGCGGGAATCAACTACCATCCGATATTGGTTCTTCGTCAATTTGGATACCCGATGAGGCTCATTCCGCAAAACGCTCATCTGGAAGGTCTTTTCTTCAAAGAAGGAGAAAATGACAGAGCACTGAAGATGGAGATAGTGCATGCGTGGAAGCACGTTCATAAGAAAGGACGAGAGTCTCTGGGAAAACCGGATTGTGTCTCGGTGGAGCCTTATCTCCATTGGGTACAAACTAGAGCTCTCAAGCTAAAAATGCCTTATCCTCGTTACGAAATTCTTCCGCCGAGGGAATCTGTCATGTACTTCATGACGGAAACTAAAAAGCTTCAGGTTACTCTCAACAAAGTTCAAAAGGAGAGAAGGTCTTGGAAGAACAAGGACCGCACCCTCAACATAGAGTGTATCCAATTACAGCAACTACTGAGAGAGAAAGATGCTCTGATTGAAATTTTAGAGCAATATGCTGTAGAGAATCAAGATGACCAAAGGAATTCGCTCGCTCCTTTCACCTGGCAAAGGAATGACAACCCGACAACGGCCCGAGCGCCCCGGTCAAAGAAGAGGAAGTACCAGGACCCATTAGATTAGGTTTCTGTTTCTGCACTTTGTAATCTACTGTATTTCCATTTCTGTAATCCTTTGAATTCAATAAAAAGGGGTTTCCCCACCGTTTGATATTTGCAATCTAATTGTCGAAGTTTATTTTGATTAAATCAACAAACAATTAATATAATCATTGCATTTTATCATTCTCACATCGCGTATTCTCCTTACCTACGAATCTTGCGTTTGTGTCTCGGTTCTAGAGTCAAACTGTCTCATTCGTACAATACTCGACCCAGTCGTCAGAAAAAGATGGATGACCTTGAGGAAGAGAACAGAGAGTTGAGAGAAGAGCACGACGCTCTGAGAGAGGATATGAAAAAGCTTCATAACGACATGCAACCCATGGCAGAAGCTCAGCTACAAAGAACGGTGATCTCGGAGATCACCTCGACGCCCATAGTGGAGAAGTATGATCCTAGGTATCAGATGCCGAAAGATCGTCCCTGGGGCATGCCTGTTAATTATATCCCGGAAGGATATGTTCCACCGATCGTTGAAGATCAGGGAACTTCTGCAGGAGCCGCTGGTCCTAAGGGTTACAAACTTCGGGAAAGCGAAGATGTTAGAGGCATATTAAAGACCCCTGAAGGTTACAAACTTCGGGAAATGCCAAGATTCAACGCCGTAGTTACGGTGCCACCCCCTGTGGTGCACACTGTCCCGGAAGGACAGATTCCACAGATACCTTTTGAAAGGAAGGAGACTATGTTTTACCGAATGGATGAATTCCAGGAACAGTTCTTGGAAATGCAGAAGGAACTGCAAGCCATTCGCGGTCAGGATCTTTTTGGGAAGGACGCTGCAGACCTTTGTCTGGTCCCCAATGTGAAAGTTCCGCACAAATTCCATGTGCCTGACTTTGTAAAATACAAGGGTAACTCTTGCCCTCAAAGTCACTTGACAATGTACGCTCGACGAATGTCAGCTCAGACGGAAAATCAGGACCTGCTGATTCACTACTTTCAGGATAGTTTAACCGGTGCCGCCTTGAAATGGTACATGGGTTTAAACCGTGTCTCGATCAGCACATTCAGAGATCTTGGCATTGCCTTCGTCCAACAATACAAGTACAATTTGGACATGGCACCCGACAGAGATCAACTCAGATCAATGTCTCAAAAGGACAAAGAAACGTTTAAGGAGTACGCCCAGAGATGGCGTGAAATTGCCGCTCAAATTTGTCCACCTCTTGAGGAAAAAGAGATGACAAAGGTCTTCTTAAAGACCTTGAGCTCATTTTACTACGGCCGAATGGTCGCCAGTGCGCCCAGTGATTTCACCGAAATGGTCGGTATGGGTGTACGTCTTAAGGAAGCCGTCCGAGAAGGACGTTTGGTAAAAGACACTGGATCAACGGGCGGTACTAAAAAATACGGTAGTGCTCTCCCTAAGAAAAAAGAGCAAGATATTGGGAATATCTCTCTCGGAAAGCAAAGGCGTCGTTATCAACCAGTAGCAGCGGTAACTCCTGCTATCGGCCCCGCGCCTGTTCCTACGTATCAACCTCAGGTTGCGCAGAGCCAACCTAATCAACAAAGGACTCAACAGCCTCTTCAGCAGGCTCGTCCTCAGTACAATAACAACCGTACAACACGATCATCAGGGTTTGATCCAATACCTGTGTCGTACGCAGAACAGTTTCCGTTACTACTAGCTAAGGGGCACATCCAGACTAAGTCTCCTCTTACTTTACCGGAAAATCCATCTTTTTGGTTTAAAGCGGATCAGACATGCCCTTATCATCAAGGAGGATCCGGGCATAACATAGAGAATTGCCTCAATTTCAAATCTGACATGCAAAAACTTGTTAGGAGCGGGCTCTTATCTTTTAAAGATACGAATCCTAATGTTCTCACGAACCCGCTGCCTCAACACGAGAAAGCTACGGTCAATCTGATTGAGAAAGAGGCTAACAATGTCTATCAAATTCACAATGTACTCTTATTGGGGACCAATCTGGTCAAGATGCATTGTAGATAGAGTGGATATGGCCATGTGCCACCTCATAACTATCACTGGTGTGATATCTGCTCTAAAGATAACCAGTGATGTTCTGTAGTACAAGCAGCTCTGCAGGAACAGATGGATCTCGGATGGATCTAAGAGCACCGAGTTCGTGGAGTTAACATGGTCTCTACGAATTCCATGATCATTCAGAACCACGATATCTGTGCGGTGAATGTCAACTTGGTGGCGATGCACTCAAGGCAAAGCCAGTATCATAATCTGCCGCGGCACGATTACGATTCCTGTCTGACTTGCTCGGTAAACAAACAGGGATGCTCTTTCATACAAGAGGCCCTCCAGCGTCAGATGGATCTTGGATGTATCCAAGACTACCATGATAGGAATCCCTATCAAATCAACATGGTTCAGGTTTTCGATATTCGTGTGATGAATACCAACCTGGTAGAGTTACATGCTGAGCAGGTCCGACTCGGATTCCTGATCTCACATAACTATCAAAGCTGTAAAGCAGGTTGCGAAAATGATCGAGGTTGTACCCTTGTCCAGGAGGCACTTTAGCACTTGTTAAATCACTGGTGGATGCCAATTTATATGGATGAAGATACTCAGCAGATTAGTATCAGTAATAGAAACCCCACTCGGCGTCAAAGTCAGGATGTCCGGTCAGTGGAAGCTAACCTAGTGAGGTTACATTGTATTCAAAGTGGGCGTGGCCAGGTGCCACCACACAACTATGACAGTTGTAGCGTCTGTTCAGAAAGTAACCAAGGGTGTTACTGATGCGTGTTTTTTCGCAAGTGTACGAACGCGTCAGAGTAATATAAAAGATTATCGTATCCATAGAGACCAAGTGTCAATCTATCGCTATCTATTGTTAAGGTGTGTATCCAAGGTGATTGAAAATAGTAGTTTTGAAGAGTGCACGGTAATAAATAAAGTGATTAAAATTAATTGATAAAGACAGGTTCGAATGCAATTCACACAACCAATCGATAATCCAAGTACTTGCTAATAGAACTACTTACGGGCAATGTTTTCTACTTTGAAAAGAACTAATTTGATAGGAACTGTCGCTTTCGCGTATTCAGAACCGAGTTGTACCCCCTAATCAAACCCTCTTATTGTCACGGATAAAAAGGCGCGCATTGCGTTAGAGTAGTAAACCTATTTTTAAGAAATATAGTATCTTGACCAAGTTGAAAAGTTTTTTAACCTGTATTTTCTAAAAAAAAAGAGGTTCTTACGAACCAGACTTTAAACTTCTTAACGCGTCCGAAAATGGTTTTAAAATCCCTTTTCCTTTTAAATTAAAAACTCCTAATAAACTAAACAAAGCGCTTTCACTGTTTTTGAAATAGTTTAAAAACAATTAAGTTTAGATAGGCGTTGGACGGCTTTCGATCTTACCCAACGGAATTTAAGAACAGGAAAACTTATATTGAAAGTTAAAATAGCCCTTAAGTGTTTCTACTAACAATTGTATAGATTATCGGTTCGGTTATGATCTTCACATTCTAACCTTTATAAAATTAGCCAGACATGGTAAAGTAAAAGTTCATTTTTAGATTTTTCATAAAAAAGGTATTTAAGTGCGAGTGCGGAAAGTAAATGAAAGTAGTGCGAGTGCAGAATGTAAATGAAAGTAGTGCGAGTGCGGAAAGTAAATGAAAGTAAAGCAGTGCGGAAAGTAAATGAAATTAAAAGACAGTGCAAGAAATAAAGTTGAAAAAAGGTAAAGTAATAAAAACCTGCTCCAATCGGAGTGGTTGAATACAATGCGAACTGAAAGTAAAATGGCGGCAGGATTAACTTCCTTCCAGAGTGCTCCAAGACTCAATCTCACAGGCTCTTACAGACTCGATCTCTCGAATGTAGTAACACCTCGATGTGAAGCGATTACCACTATGACACTGATATATGCTTATGAACAACTAAGCTTAGATGATGAAAAACGAAAATCTAAAGTCCTATTTATAGGCAAGGAAACATGTGGAAAAGACAAGGATGCCCCTAGCATTTGAATTTGGGCGGGAACTTATTTTGCTCTTGTGGCGCCCGCCACAACACCATGGCGCCTGCCATGAGTGTAAAATTGCTTGGGCAGTTGGAGATCGTGGGGAAAAACAGTTGGGAGGAGTTTGAGACATGGCCACGTCATGGAAGACCCTGTGGCGGCCGCCAGAGTGGATGCCGTAAGTGCAAAATGCTGATTTTCTCTATTTTAGCTCATTTCGGCTCCTTTTTCGCTCCTTTTCTCGCTCGGGGCTCCGATTAGACTAAAAACCTGAAAACAAAGAAAAACATAATAATAACATAATAAAATGACATTAAAAAACTAAGAATGCATGCGAAATCGGAGTCAAAAATACGGTGAAATTCAGTGTCATCAAATTCTCCCACACTTAGACCTTTGCTTGTCCTCAAGCAAAACATTTAAAGCTCAAAGTAAGAAAACTAGTGCTGACACGTGATTCGGGCAAAAAGGGCTTCTAAGTTCAAGTCAGGATGCAGTGACAGGTACTAAGTGAACCAAGGGTATCGTAATGACACTTATCCGCAGAGGCGGACATAAACTTCATTCTTATATTAATCAACCGTATCATCCCACAATAACTAGGCCTACCTCTTCATCTCTTTTTGGGTCCTTTTCATTCAGGCGCAATCAAATTAAGCCCGTTATCCGTACATGTTTCATAGTAGAGTGACCTGTTAGTGATTCTGATCCAAAACATAGGGTTTCTGGCACATAAGACTGTGTAAACCCTTTTATTTAACCCAAATGCAATTGTGGGGGATCGGATCGTAATCCGCCCTACCGAGTTCAGCGCCAGATACCTCTGAACCAACTAACAATGGGTGAGCTAAAATTATATATATATATATATATATATATATATATATATATATATATTTTTTGTGGCAACAATTCAACTTTTTGGTTTAAACGACCTTGTGAGGGTCATCTATCCGGAGTTTGCCTTTTTCTTTATTTATTTTACTGGATCATTCACTTATGTTCATCAGTCCCCTACGTAGAACATGCTTAGGCCGGAGCTGACTGCTGAATAAACTACTTAGGACAAATTTGGAAATGATAATTAAGGCCATGGTACATGGGGTTTTGGAATGATTCCTATATTCGTGAAGTCTACGGTGCTAAAACGATACTAATGTTTCAAAAAGTTCACCTAAGTCATCACATCCTAATCCAAACCTGTCTTAAAGCCCAAAAAACGTGTAGAACAACAATGTTTTCTTCAAAAAAATTTTGTAAGGCTAAAGAAATGGGGAAAAATGAGGGTGCACTAGGGATACACTGTACTGGTGACTCGTCAGACTCATGCATTTTCTAGAAAAAAAGACAAAGAAAAAAACAAGAAATAAACAACTAACTAAAAATGGAAATAGAAAGCAATAAAATGCAATAAAATCCCCTCCCACACTTAAATCGAACATTGTCCCCAATGTTTCGAAATAAGATAAGGAGAGTAACCTGTAAAACTACTGATGTGGACCACTGGTGCCCTCGTCTTCCTGCTGGGAATGCCTGGGACGACGGGATCTGCTACGATGCTGGTCTCTCCGGTCCAATCGGGCTGATAAGGCCGCCTGGGCATCTCTGACCTTTTGCGTCTTGGGGGTCCCGATAGCGTTCTCATTTGTTTTCCTCTTCAACACGGGACTTGCACAATTTTTGTGGAAATAAAAATCAAATATTAAGAAAAATAAATTTATTATTGGATATATATATAAAATAAAAACACACATAATATATATATATAATCAAAGTACATAGGAAATATAGGAAATGCGAAAATACGAAATGTGTCCAGATATGCTAAAAAGTAAAGAAAACGCAGAAATACTGAATACTAAATAATAGAGTAGTAAGTCAGGGCAATATGATCAATCAGCTGGCTCCTCTGCCTGGCTGGATCCACGAAGCTTAGCGATCTCGCGACGAAGCTCTCCGATCTCCTGGTATAAAGAGTCTCCCTCAGTAGCATGAGTGAGATCAGATACCTCAATCTGCAAAGCAAGATCAGCTACCTCCTGTTTGAGCTTGGCAGTCTCTCTGCGGAGCTCAACAACCTGGGTGTATAAATCGGGTGGCTGCAAAGACAAATTATTAGATAATACAATGATTTTGGGAGACGGAGGTGTAGTGGTGTACTCAGCAATAGGAGGCGATCTAGGCTCCTCAATAGTCTCTCCATAACCCTCCAAAGCATATCTCCAATTAGCTGGGTCATGAACACTGGTCATCATCGGATCAGGCAGCAAAAAGTAATGAACAGCCTCGTTGTCGATCAACAATCTGAACTGGTTGGGGTTTGCAAAGGCTCTCCTTATCAACCCTCTGTCTAGGCAGAAATCAACGTCCATGGTGGTGTATTCACAGAAAACCCTGAGATGTAACAACTTACGCGATAGGCCTAAAGCAGCAGCAATCTGGGTAAGAATACCTCCCACATGAATAATACCTACTGATGACCTGGCAATACTGCTAAGACCTTTCAGTAGAAAGTTCCCACATGCCACAGGACGTGACTGGGTCGCACAAAACAGTAGAAAGATCTCCTCCTCACTAAGCAAGGTCTCAGCATCTGGCAATCCAAAGAAAGAGTGTGCTATGATCATCTGAAAATACCTCAATGCAGGGTTATGGATAACATGTGAGAACTGGGTGGAAGGATCCTGACTCCCTCCACCAGAGATATCACTCCAGAACTTCTCCACTTCCCTACTCAGAAAGTATCCCATAGGTGTCTCAGGAATAGCATCAGGGGTCGTCTGAAAACCTAATAAATCACCAAAATCCTTATGAGTGAAGGAGTACTCAGTCCCAAATAACCTGAAAATAGCACATCCATCTGGTCCGGCCCAGGGGTCATAAGAAAACGAGCTGAGGAACTCCAAAGTGAGGTTCCTATAGGTGTTGTTCAGGTCGTCGAACTGGTCCCATTGAAGCTGGTGGCATAAGAATCTGACACTAGGCTCAATGCCTAAAGCCTCCATGCAAGCCTGATCTGGGTACCTCGTAGGTGCCATAGGACGCCTGAAGTGGACAAAGTAACGCTCTCTCTGGGCGTCATTCCTGAAAGTCACATGCATGTCGTCAAAATTTTGCATTCTGCACAGAGTTAGGAAGAAGGTCCTGTAAAACACAAACATTTCAAACATTAGTCCTGACAAAATATAACAAGAAATAAAATAAAACAAAATGTAGAAAAAGTAAATAAGGTAAGAAAATCATGGGTTGCCTCCCATGCTGCGCTTGTTTAACGTCGTTAGCTTGACGACTGGAACTTATACATCTCTTGTCGGGATTGGTGGATCACTTAGAGTGTGGCTGGAGTAGGTTGTTGGAATGTCTCCTCCTTCGTAGAGCTTCAGTCTTTTTCCATTGACGATGAATGGTTTACATGCCTCGTTTTTGATTTCAACAGCTCCAGACCTCAGAATTTTTGATACTTTGAAGGGGCCAGTCCATCTTGAACGGAGCTTTCCTGGGAAGAGCCGTAGCCTAGAATTGAACAGGAGAACAGGGTCACCTAAGTTGAAGTCTTTTCTTACGATTCTTTTTTCGTGCCAAGCTTTTGTTCTTTCTTTGTATATTATGGCATTCTCGTAGGCTTGCTGTCTGAGTTCTTCCAATTTGTGGATGTCAAGGATACGTTTCTCACCAGCAGTTAGGTAATCCAAATTCAAAGTATTAATGGCCCAATAGGCCTTATGCTCTAACTCAAAAGGTAAATGACAAGATTTTCCATAGACTAGTTGGTAGGGGGTTGTTCCTATAGGGGTTTTGAAAGCGGTTCTGTAGGCCCATAAAGCCTCTTGAAGCTTTTGCGACCAATCTTTTCTGGATACAGTGACAGTTTTTTCTAAAATTTGTTTAATCTCCCTATTAGATACTTCCACTTGGCCACAAGTCTGTGGGTGATATGGTGTTGCTACTCTATGCTTAACTCCATACTTGCTTAAAAGCTTATCAAATATTCTCGATATGAAGTGAGATCCTCCATCACTTATAACTAAACGGGGTGTTCCAAATCTGGGGAATATATAATTTTTAAATAATTTAATCACTACTCTAGTGTCGTTTGTGGGTGCAGCTATCGCTTCAATCCATTTAGACACGTAGTCTACTGCAACTAAGATATACTTGTTTCCTAAAGATGGTGGGAATGGTCCCATGAAATCTATACCCCATACGTCGAAGAGTTCTACTTCTTGGATGTTTCTTAAAGGCATTTCGTCGCGTCTTGAAATATTTCCTGTGCGTTGGCATCTATCACATTTGACAATGTAAGCATGGACATCACGCCACATGGTAGGCCAGAATAGGCCAGCTCGAAGAATCTTGGCGTAGGTCTTAGAGGTGCTTGCATGTCCACCATAAGGCGCAGAGTGACAATGCTGAATTATACTTTCTACCTCGTCTTCTGGAACGCAACGGCGGAAAATGCCATCTTTACCTCTCTTGAAAAGAAGTGGCTCGTCCCAATAGAAGTTTCTAACATCACTTAAGAACTTCTTCTTCTTGTGGTAATCGAGATCAGGGGGTATGATATCAGCAGCTAGGTAATTAACAAAATCAGCGTACCAGGGCACGTTACTTACAGCTAAGGATTTTTGGAAGTGCTCATGAGGGTCTGGTTTTTTATCTTCAATGGTTTCCAACTGGGCTATCAGTCTATCATCGGCAAAATCATCATTTATGGGTACTAATTCAGGATTCAGGTATTCTAGCCTAGATAGGTGATCGACTACTACATTTTCTGTGCCTTTTTTATCTCGGATATCTAAGTCGAACTCTTGTAGCAACAAAATCCATCGAAGTAACCTGGGTTTAGCATCTTTTTTACTTAGTAGGTAACGGATGGCAGCATGATCGGTGTAAACTATAATTTTGGCTCCTACTAGATATGATCTAAATTTGTCTATAGCGAAAACTACCGCTAGGAGTTCTTTCTCGGTTGTTGCGTAATTGAGCTGGGCGGCGTCTAGGGTTCTACTGGCATAATATATTACATGTAATCTTTTATCTTTTCTCTGACCCAGAACGGCTCCTACAGCATAATCACTGGCGTCACACATTATCTCAAACGGTTCAGACCAATCAGGGGGTTTCATAATGGGTGCTGAAATCAATGCTTGCTTCAAAAGGTTGAATGCTTCATTGCATTTTTCATCAAAGATGAATTCAGCATCTTTCATTAACAGGCCAATTAAAGGTTTTGTTATTTTGGAGAAGTCATTGATGAAACGGCGGTAGAATCCAGCGTGTCCAAGGAAACTTCTAACTTCCCTGATAGTCTTGGGTGGTTTTAGGTTCTCTATAACTTCTATTTTTGCTTTATCTACCTCTATACCTCTTTCGGAGATTATATGTCCTAAAACAATTCCTTCAGTCACCATGAAATGACATTTTTCCCAATTCAGTACAAGGTTCACCTCCACACATCTTTCCAGGATTTTCTCAAGGTTGATAAGACAATTTTGGAAATCAAAACCGCAAACCAATAAATCATCCATAAATACTTCCATGATTCCATCTAGATAATATGCAAAGATTGACATCAAGCAACGTTGGAAAGTAGCAGGGGCATTACAGAGTCCAAAAGGCATTCGTCTGTAGGCAAAAGTTCCAAAAGGGCATGTAAAGGTAGTTTTTTCTTGATCTTCTGGATGTATAGGTATTTGAAAGAATCCCGAATACCCGTCTAGATAGCAGAAGTAAGAATGTCTGGCAAGACATTCTAACATCTGGTCTATGAACGGTAAAGGGAAATGATCCTTCCTAGTTACTTTATTTAACTTTCTATAGTTTATGCACATACGCCAACCTCCTTCTATCCGCTTTGCTATTTGTTCACCTTTCTCATTTTGCACAACTGTGATGCCTCCCTTCTTGGGTACCACATGCACAGGGCTCACCCACTTACTGTCCGAGATCTGATATATTATACCTGCTTCTAGCAACTTCAGAACTTCCTTCTTGACAACATCACTCAGTATAGGGTTTATCCTTCTCTGGTGTTCTCTGGAAGGTTTTGAATCTACTTCGAGCGAAATCCGATGCATGCATACGGATGGACTTATACCTTTCAGATCAGAGATATTATATCCTAAGGCTGAGGGATATCTTCGTAAAACGTCCAAGAGTTGATCTGTTTCTTTTTGTCTCAAGGCAGCACTAACTATAACCGGACGATTCATTTCTTCATCAAGAAACTCATATCTCAGGTTCTTAGGCAGTTCCTTATGTTCCAAGGCTGGTTTAATAGGGCAAGGCATAGGATCTGGGGTAAGGGATAAACATTCGTAAAGGTTATCATCGATGTAGGGTTTCTTACAATTGTCATCTTCAAAAATAAGAGTTGATGGCAGCTTAATAGTTTCAATGACTTCTTCTTGCTCTAACTCCCTAACACATTCATCAATGATATCTATTGCATAACACGCGTCTCCTATCACAGGTGCCATAAGAAATTTTGAAAGTATAAATTCTATCTTCTCGTTCCCTACCTCAAAGGTTAGCTTCCCCTTTTTGACATCTATTATGGCTCCAGCAGTCGAAAAGAATGGTCTACCTAGAAGAATTGGTATGTCATCATCTTCTTTAATGTCCATGACAACAAAATCAGTAGGGATAAACAGCTGACCTATCCTAACAGGGACGTCTTCAGGTATGCCTATCGGATATTTAACAGGTCTATCGGCTAATTGAAGTGACATCTTGGTAGGTTGCAACTCTCCTAAATTTAGCCTTTCGCAAACCGCTAAGGGCATTAAGCTCACACTAGCTCCTAAGTCTAGAAAAGCTTTTTCGATGACATGACTCCCCAAAATACAAGGAATGGAAAAGTTTCCAGGATCTTTATCCTTTTTTGCTAATATATTTTCGGCAATAGAATTACATTCCAAGGGTTTCGGATCATCAAGTCTACGTTTATTGGTAAGGATGTCTTTGAGAAACTTTGCGTAGGATGGTATTTGGGTAATGGCTTCTGTGAACGGGATTTCTACGTGAAGTTTTTCTATAACTTTAATGAATTTCTGATACTGATTATTGATCTGGGTTTGTTTAAGTCTTTGCGGATATGGTATTGGTGGTTTGTATGGCGGGGGTGGTATATAGGTTTTGTCTTTGGGTTCTTCTCCTTTTTCTTGACTTTCCTGGTTTACAGATTCCTCTAGTTTCTTCTTTTTATCTGGGATGTTGCCATCTTCCTTAGAAGTTTTGGGATCACTCAACCTTGGGTTACAAGGTTCATCATAAGCGGTCCCACTTCGTAGGGTAATGGCATTTGCTCGTCCTTTCGGGTTTTGTTGAGGTTGTCCAGGGAATTGTCCTCTAGGTGTGGTCTGAGGGGCTTGGTTTAAAGCTACCTGCGAGATTTGGGTTTCAAGCATCTTATTGTGAGTGATTATTTGGTCAACCTTGGTTCCTAACTGGGTAATTAGTTCGTTGACATGAACGTTTTGGTTCATGAACTCCTTGTTTTGTTGGATCTGAGCAGCGACAAAATTATCCACGATTTTCTCAAGGCTCGGTTTTGGTGGTACAGGTTGCATAGGTTGATTTGATCTTGGGGCTTGATAAATTGATTGTCTCGGAGGGGCAGTATTTTGGATAGGGTTATTATTCTTATAGGAAAAGTTTGGGTGATTCCTCCATCAAGGGTTTTAGGTATTTGAAAATGGGTTCCCTTGGGTGTAGTTCACTTGTTCAGAGCTGGTCTCGTTTAACAGACTGCATTCTGCGGATTGGTGTCCTTTCGTCCCACATATCTCACAATCTGACGAAACTGCGGCTGCAGTATTCGGGGTTGTACACATATGCTCAACTTTTAGGGCTAATGCGTCCATTTTAGCTTGCATCATGTCTATAGAGCTTAACTCATGTATTCCTCCTTGGGCTTCCTTCTTTTCCACTGTCGCTTGTTCTACTCCCCATGATTGATGGTTTTGGGCCATATCTTCGATAAGGGCACTAGCTTCAGGGTAAGGTTTGTTCATCAATGCGCCACCTGCGGCGGCGTCGATGGTCATCTTAGTGTTATAATGAAGTCCATTATAGAAGGTTTGAATGATTAACTAATTTTCTAAACCATGATGTGGGCATGCTCTTAACAGCTCTTTATATCTCTCCCAGGCTTCGAACAACGATTCTCCTTGGTTTTGGGTAAATCTAGTTATTTGGTTTCGAAGAATAGCGGTCTTACTCGGGGGAAAATATCTGGCAAGGAATACTTTTCTAAGGTCTTCCTAACTTGTTATGGAATTTGGTGGAAGGGAATCTAACCAAGATAGGGCCTTATCTCTGAGGGAAAAAGGAAATAATCTTAAGCGAATCGCCTCAGGAGGGGCTCCATTGGTTTTAAAGGTGTCTGCTAGTTGGAGAAAGTTTTTCAAATGTTGGTTTGGGTTCTCTGTAGCGAGACCTGCGAATTGTCTCTGCTGTACTAACTGCAGCAGGGATGGTTTAAGTTCAAAATTGTTAGCTGGTATGGCTGGATTTACTATACTAGAACTAGGTTCCTCGTTGGATGGTTGGGCGAAATCCTTAAGAGGTCTTTGATTTTGATCTTCGGCCATAGCTTTCCTAAGTTTACGGAAATATAAACGTGCGCGAGCGTAACGTTCTGGTTCAGCTAGAGGGTCTACTAAACTTCCGGTACTACGAGTTTTTCACATTGACCGGCGGGTAACTTCCTTAGTCTAAACGGTATAACAACAGGGTACGAAATTTGACGAAATTGGTCCCCGGCAACGGCGCCAAAAACTTGATGCATGTTTTTTCGCAAGTTTACGAACGCGTCAGAGTAATATAAAAGATTATCATATCCACAGAGACCAAGTGTCAATCTATCGCTATCTATTGTTAAGGTGTGTATCTAAGGTGATTGAAAATAGTAGTTTTGAAGAGTGCACGGTAATAAATAAAGTGATTAAAATTAATTGATCAAGACAGGTTCGAATGCAATTCACACAACT
The DNA here is from genome assembly GCA_022829125.1 of Lathyrus tuberosus. NCBI lineage: Eukaryota > Viridiplantae > Streptophyta > Magnoliopsida > Fabales > Fabaceae > Lathyrus > Lathyrus tuberosus. Next base: position 91,435 of record JALAZF010000274.1, on the reverse strand, counting down.
AATCGATAATCCAAGTACTTGCTAATAGAACTACTTACGGGCAATGTTTTCTACTTTGAAAAGAACTAATTTGACAGGAACTGTCGCTTTCGCGTATTCAGAACCGAGTTGTACCCCCTAATGAAACCCTCTTATTGTCACGGATAAAAAGGCGCGCATTGCGTTAGAGTAGTAAACCTATTTTTAAGAAATATAGTATCTTGACCAAGTTGAAAAGTATTTTAACCTGGATTTTCTAAAAAAAAAGAGGTTCTTACGAACCAGACTTTAAACTTCTTAACGCGTCCGAAAATTGTTTTAAAATCTCTTTTCCTTTTAAATTAAAAACTCCTAATAAACTAAACAAAGCGCTTTCGCTGTTTTTGAAATAGTTTAAAAACAATTAAGTTTAGATAGGCGTTGGACGGCTTTCGATCTTACCCAACGGAATTTAAGAACAGGAAAACTTATATTGAAAGTTAAAATAGCCCTTAAGTGTTTCTACTAACAATTGTACAGATTATCGGTTCGGTTATGATCTTCACATTCTAACCTTTATAAAATTAGCCAGACATGGTAAAGTAAAAGTTCATTTTTAGATTTTTCATAAAAAAGGTATTTAAGTGCGAGTGCGAAAAGTAAATGAAAGTAAAGCAGTGCGGAAAGTAAATGAAATTAAAAGACAGTGCAAGAAATAAAGTTGAAAAAAGGTAAAGTAATAAAAACCTGCTCCAATCGGAGTGGTTGAATACAATGTGAACTGATGGCTGCAGGATTAACTTCCTTCCAGAGTGCTCCAAGACTCAATCTCACAGGCTCTTACAGACTCGATCTCTCGAATGTAGTAACACCTCGATGTGAAGCGATTACCACTATGACACTAATATATGCTTATGAACAACTAAGCTTGGATGATGAAAAACGAAAATCTAAAGTCCTATTTATAGGCAAGGAAACATGTGGAAAAGACAAGGATGCCCCTAGCATTTGAATTTGGGCGGGAACTTGTTTTGCTCTTGTGGCGCCCGCCACAACACCATGGCGCCCGCCATGAGTGTAAAATTGCTTGGGCAGTTGGAGATCATGGGGAAAAATAGTTGGTAGGAGTTTGAGACATGGCCACGTCATGGAAGACCCTGTGGCGGCCGCCAGAGTGGATGCCGTAAGTGCAAAATGCTGATTTTCTCTATTTTAGCTCATTTCGGCTCCTTTTTCGCTCCTTTTCTCGCTCGGGGCTCCGATTAGACTAAAAACATGAAAACAAAGAAAAACATAATAATAACATAATAAAATGACATTAAAAGACTAAGAATGCATGCGAAATCGGAGTAAAAAATAAGGTGAAATTCAGTGTCATCAGTTACCTTGTGCGAGCAGCTCTTCAGGGTCAGGTCGATCGTGGAGAAATTCGTCCATATCCAGGTTCAGGACCCATCAATTGGTCGCCGAACTACCTTTCCGAGCAAGTTGAGGATGTTGTCACGATCTCTGGTCATCACAGGACCAGGGATGTTTTTTCCATCATCCCTCTACTTGATGAATCTAGAGTTCCCAACCAGGAACGGATCGAGGTTACTTATGATGGTCAGAAAAATTAGAAGGTTCCTATAGTCATCTATCTGCCGGGGCCATTACCGTATGAATCAGCTAAGGCAATCCCTTACAAATATGGTGCAACAATAATCGAGAATGGAAAGGAAACTCCATTACCCTCCGTCGTGAATATCGCAGACATCAGTCGTGTAACACGAAGCGGTCGAATCTTCAACCGAGGAGTTGGAGAATCCAACAAAGAAAAGGAACTTCAGACAGAAATTCCTGATCCACCAGTCGGTCAATCCAGTAATCCCGACCTTTCAAAAGACAAAGATGAGATGCTGAAGCTCATCCAAAGGAGTGAATACAACATTGTTGATAAACTATTACAAACTCCTTCAAAGATCTCGGTATTATCACTGTTACTCAGTTCAGAAGCGCACAGGGAGGCTCTGCAGAAAGTCTTAGAGCAAGCCTTCGTGGAACAGGATGTAACAATCAGACAGTTCGATAGTATTGTCTCTAACATCACTTCCTGCAATAATTTGGGATTTAGTGATGAGGAATTACCCGAAGAGGGTCGCCGTCATAACATGGCGCTCAATATCACAGTTAACTGCCAGGGCGATGCTTTAGCCAGCGTACTGGTAGACACAGGGTCAGCCCTGAATGTTATGCCAAAGTCCACTTTGATGAAATTATCATTCAAAGGTCCTCCGATGGGAATCAGCGAGGTCGTCGTCAAAGCGTTCGACGGATCCAGGAAAGCAGTTATCGGCGAAGTTGATCTTCCCATAACTATTGGTCCTCATACTTTCCAAGTCACTTTCCAGGTCATGGATATCCGGGCAACATACAGTTGTTTATTAGGAAGACCTTGGATACATCAGGCTGGAGCGGTCACTTCGACCCTCCACCAAAAGCTAAAGTTCGTTCAGAACGATCAACTTGTCACAGTCTGTGGGGAACAGGCTTTGCTCGTAAGTAGCTTGTCATCATCTGTCGGTATAGAACCTGAAGAGGTTATTGGAACTCAGTTCCAAGCACTATCGGTGAGCAAGAACAATCAACCCAGAGGAGGAACGTCGATTTCCTCATACAAGGATGCTATCAAAGTGGTCGAGAGTACCGATACAAAAGGATGGGGATAGCTTGTCATTCCTATCGACAATAAAACAAAGAAGGGTCTTGGTTTCTCTGCAACCTGTACCCAGACAGCTATCAACGATGAAAGTCTTCATCCCATTCATAACTTCTTCCATAGTGGAGGTTTCCTCCAACCAGTGACTCAAGTAGTCCATGCTATCAATGAAGAGGATCCCTTTGACACAGATGAGGATTGGAATTCTTATCTTAACCAGGACGGTTATGTGTCGCAGGACGAAACGCAAATTCCATTTTGCTATCCCGCACAGGGTCCGAGATTTATACCCAGATCAAATGTTGAGATGATCTACAAAGATTGTGATCCGGAAGGATGTCGTGCTCCGCCAAATTCATTAGAGGAAGACACCCCGATGAAAGATAATTTTGACTACACCTACTATGGCCCAATGGATGGTCTGCCAATGTGGCAACCTTATCCAGGAGACAGGGGGCAAGAGAGTCAGCCGAACAACGAAAATCAGCTGACCGTCATTGAACAGAATACCTGTGTCCCCACCATGTCATGGGATCAACACTCAGGTCATTCGGAAACTACTCAACATGAAGATGAATTTTCAACGTTCGCAGGACTTGAATTCATCAACTATGCTTTTCCCGAGGTCAACGTCATCGAGAGAGATGACTCCTCCAGTTCCAAAGAAGTTTGGGACACTCTGGGAGAACCAGGTGGAAAATACGACTATATGGTCAAGTACACCGCTCCCGAAAGCTCTCGTATCAGGCTCGAAGATATCCAGCCTACTGGATGGGGAGATACAGCTGAGAGTACAAATACTCTGCAAAATACAACTGAGGAATTCTCCTACGAAAATTCTGCCTGGGAGATAGACTCCAATGATCCTGCTCCACCAGAAATCAACGTCATTTCTGAAGACAAATCAAGGAAGGTGCCAGACTTTGTGATTCACTGAGGAGTTCACCGCCAATGGGTTGCCGTCGAGGTTCCGAAGGCCGTTCATCAGTCAAAGTAATTGCCATCTTTAAGCCTTTCACCCTGCCCAGGTGAAACAGATGTTTTGATAGGGCTCGCTTTCTGTAAATATCCCTCTTCGCTTTTCCCGAAGCGACAGAGTTTTGTTTTATAGGGCTGTAGTTTCAAGAACCGACTTGTTCATTAATAAAATAACGTCGTTCTGTAATTTCCGCATTAATTGCTGTTTTCTCTTTTTGCTTTTCTCAGAAAATGGTAATCCTAAAAAACAATTCGATAATAAAAGCAAGCAGTAATAAAAATAATACACTGCACACACTTGCATTTTCTCTATCTCTTCTAAACACGAATCATCACGTCATGCAGATTGCTTGTTTTAAACCCCGTTGAAACATACGATCCGATGTCTTCTTCCAACGTTGAGTTCTCGGTATTCAAGGCTGAAGAAGAAAATGACAGCGAAATTCCAAAAGAGATCTCCCGATTACTCAGACAAGAGGAAAGGTCCATTGAACCTCACAAAGAGCCGTTGGAAATGGTGAACTTGGGTTCAGAAAAAGAGAGAAAAGAAATCAGGATTGGGGCACTGCTCAGTCCAACTGCCAGAGAGGGTTTGATAAAGCTTCTCCGAGAATTTCTCGATGTATTCGCTTGGTCCTATCAGGATATGCCAGGGTTGGATACCAGCATCGTGGAACATCATTTACCGTTGAGATCAGAATGTCTGCCAGTAAAGCAAAGGTTGAGACGCACTCACCCGGACATGGCCATCAAAATCAAAGAGGAGGTACAGAAACAGATCGACGCGGGTTTCCTCGCTACATCTGAATATCCTCAATGGTTAGCCAACATCGTACCCGTTCCTAAAAAGGACGGAAAGGTCAGAATGTGTGTCGATTACAGAGATCTGAACAAGGCAAGTCCAAAGGACGACTTTCCTTTACCACACATTGACATGCTGGTAGACAGCACAACAAAGTTCAAAGTCTTCTCCTTCATGGATGGATTCTCGGGCTATAACCAGATCAAAATGGCACCGGAAGACATGGAGAAAACTTTGTTCATTACCTCATGGGGTACCTTTTGTTACAAGGTGATGCCGTTCGGTTTGAAGAATGCCGGGGCTACCTATCAAAGGGCCATGACTACTCTGTTTCATGACATGATACACAATGAAATCGAGGTATATGTCGATGATTTGATTGCAAAATCAAGAACAGAGGATGAGCACGTTGAACATCTGTCAAAATTGTTCGAACGTCTAAGAAAATTCAAACTCCGCTTGAATCCCAACAAGTGCACCTTCGGTGTCCGTTCAGGGAAATTACTAGGGTTCATCGTCAGCCAGAAAGGAATTGAAGTTGATCCTGACAAGGTCAAGGCCATTCAAGAAATGCCTTCTCCGAAAACTAAAAAACAAGTCAGAGGATTCTTGGGACGTTTGAACTACATCTCCAGATTCATATTCCTTATGACCGCCACATGTGCGCCGATTTTCAAATTACTAAGAAAGAATCAGGATTGCATTTGGTCAGAAGATTGCCAAACCGCCTTCGACAGTATTAAGGAATATCTGTTGAATCCTCCGATTCTATCACCACCAGTGGAAGGAAGACCACTGATCATTTATCTCACAGTCCTTGAGGACTCAATGGGATGTGTACTTTGCCAACAAGACGAAACTAAACGGAAAGAGTCTGCCATTTACTATCTGAGCAAGAAGTTCACCGACTGTGAAACTCGGTATACGATGCTTGAGAAAACTTGTTGCGCTTTGGCTTGGGCAGCCAAACGTCTTCGCCAATACATGATTCATCATACTACTTGGTTGGTCTCCGAGATAGATCCAATCAAGTAAGTCTTCAAAAAACCTGCTCTCACGGGAAGGATTGCCCGTTGGCAGATGTTACTATCAGAATATGACATAGAGTACCACGCTCAGAAAGCCGTTAAGGGAAGTATTTTAGCCGATCATTTGGCTCATCAACCGATTGACGATCAGGAATCAATCGGGTTTGACTTCCCAAACGAAGATGTCATGTATCTAAAGATGAAAGACTGCGATGAACCGCTACCCAGTGAAGGGCCAGAACCATGTTCCTAGTGGGGACTAATCTTTGACGGAGCAGTTAATCATTATGGAAACAGAATTGGGGCAATCATTGTTACCCCCCAGGGTACCCACATTCCTTTCACTGCCAGACTTACGTTCGAATGTACGAACAACGAGGCCCAATACGAAGCTTGTATCATGGGTCTCGAAGAAGCGATTGATTTAAGGATCAAAAACTTGGATGTATACGGCGATTCCGCCTTGGTTATCAATCAGATAAAAGGAGATTGGAACACATACCAATCAGGATTGATTCCTTACAAAGACTATGCAAGAAGGTTGCTACCCTTCTTCAACAGGGTTGAGTTTCATCACATCCCTCGTGGTGAGAATCACATGGCTGATGCATTAGCCACTCTCTCTTCCATGATTAGCGTAGGTCGATGGAATGACCTACCTAAGATTGAAGTTATATGCCTTGAACGGCCCGCCTACATCTTCGCAATTGAAGCAGTCATAGACGACAGACCTTGGTATCACGATATCAAATGCTTCCTTCAGAAACAAGAGTACCCACCTGGGGCACTCAGAAAAGACAGGAAAACCCTCAGAAGGCTAGCTGGAAGCTTCTTCCTGAGCGGTGACACTCTTTATAAGAGAAACTTTGACATGGTCTTGCTCCGATGTGTGGACAGACCAGAAGCAGACATGCTCATGAAACAAATTCATGAAGGATCCTTTGGCACTCATGCCAACGGACACACAATGGCGAGAAAAATTCTCAGAGCAGGGTACTATTGGTTGACAATGGAATCCAATTGCTACAAGTACATGAGAAGGTGTCACAAGTGTCAGATATACTCCGACAAAATTCATGTACCTCCATCGCATCTCAAAGTTCTCTCTTCCCCATGGCCTTTTTCCATATGGGGAATCAACATGATTGGCTTGATTGAACCTAAGGCTTCAAACGGACATCGGTTCATCCTGGTAGCCATTGATTACTTCACCAAGTGGGTCGAAGCAGCATCGTACGCCAATGTAACCCGACGAGTGGTGGTTCGATTTATCAAAGACAATATCATCTGCTGTTATGGTGTTCCAAACCAGATCATTACGGATAATGGATCTAACTTGAACAATAAGATGATGAAAGAGTTGTGCGTAGAGTTCAAGATCGAACATCATAACTCATCTCCCTACCGACCCAAGATGAACGGAGCGGTAGAAGCGGCTAACAAGAACATCAAGAAGGTCGTTCAAAAGATGGTTGTAACCTACAAAGATTGGCACGAGATGCTACCCTTTGCTCTTCACGGTTATCGCACATCTGTCCGCACTTCCACAGGGGCTACCCCTTTCTCTCTAGTATATGGCATGGAAGCAGTGCTCCCCATAGAAGTAGAGATCCCATCAATCCGGTTATTGATGGAAGCTAAGCTTACCGAAGCTGAATGGTGTCAAAGCCGACACGATGAATTGAACCTAATCGAAGAAAAGCGAATTACGGCACTATGCCACGGTCAGTTGTATCAACAAAGAATGAAGAGGGCGTTTGACAAAAAGGCCCGACCTTGTATCTTCAGAAAAGGAGACCTTGTGCTCAAGAAGATACAATCATTTCTCACTGATTCTCGGGGCAAATGGACCCCAAATTATGATGGCCCCTATGTGGTCACGAAAGCTTTCTCAGGCGGCGCCTTGAGACTTGCAACCATGGACGGAGAGGAATTTTCCTACCCCACGAATGTTGATGTAGTCAAGAAATACTTCGCCTAAACTAAAAAAAAAACGTCTCGGTGGATTGAAAACCCGAAAGGGTGGTCCAGGCAAAAGTTAGAGACATGGAAAAAATCATCCCGGTGGATTGGAAACATCATAGTACAATCCAGGTAAAAATTATGGATAATGGCAAGTAACTATGTTCAACAGAGGCAAGTCCCTCAGCAGCAGTTACATCATCTATCGGAGGAAATCTCCAGTCAAAGGCCATCTTCGACGGAAGCTCAGGATGTCCCGAACTCAAAGTTGGTAGAAGGATAGTGGTCGTTATGTTTCAACGTAGCCCTTTTCCCTGTAAATTACCATTTTCTAACTTTGTATATACTCTTTGGAATCACGCGTTTGGCTGATCTCCATCTTATCAATAAAATTTGAGCCCTTGTGCTTTTGTTTGTAATTCTTTACTTGTTTTAGCTTTACAGGACGACGTTGTTTAAACTTAATCAGCGATTATTGAAATGAAACAAAATGAATTTACTTGTTAAACTTTTTCTGCTTTTAAATTAAAGATGGCATTTCTTTTGGCTGTTGAACATCAGAAGAACATCGATCGTTTCTCCCGAAGTAAGCGAACTTCAAAGTGCAGAATCAAAGTAATCCTTCTAAGCCAGTATGCCTGAATGAAGGATCAACCGTGCCAGAGACATTGTTTCGTCTGCCACCCTCGGCCGAGTTCTCATCTCCTAAGCCCGATCAACATAGCTCCCAACGGGACTATCTCTCCTAAGCAAGGTGGAATTGCTATTTTGAACCAACGGTACTTCTTCGCCCCGCGATGGCCGAGTATCCAATCGTGTTCATCCATTAGTCTGTATGTCGCGTCTGTTTTGTCAGCATATACATAGGTACTTCATGCATTTTATTTGCGTTAGCATTTCATATTGCATCACTATCACTTGAGTCGGTCTTGTCCCCTAGTGATAACCTCCTTCTCAATCGAGTTTGTCAGTTCTTTCCTCGTCAGGAAGTGTTGCGTCTGCACAATCTCGCCACCAGTGTATCTTTAGATCAGAGTCGGCACTTGGCCACTTTGATAATTTGAACCTATGAAAGATCAGAGAACCTTCAACAGATGTCACTCTTCGCCATCAAAGATGATATCCTTGCTTTCCCGGATTAAGGAAAATCCCTAGAGAAAGCCTCTTAAACAGAGATTCGACAGTACGTCGGTATTTCTCTGAAAAGCCGCTGATGAAAAGGTCATCGGTACCTCAAAATTGGATCCCATCATATGGCATTTCTCTGGGAAGATCCCAAGAAAAGTATGATGCAATATCCCCAAGCAGAAGCAGTCTCTCAAGAGACTCGCTTTTCCTAGTAGAATCGACAAATGGCATCTCCAAAACAGAGAAGTTTGTGCAACTCTACAACTCAGACGACTGGGTTCCCCAGCAGGTCTGACGTCAAAACTTTTTCCGTCAAATGGCATCTCCCCAGGAAAATTCGGCGAGAAGTTTGAGGAAAACTGCTATGAATAGCGTCCCTTGTCAATAAGGTTTATTGACAAAAGAAACTTAGACCAGTTCCTTGGTTGGAAAGCAGGATCGAGGGGAAGTTTGAATCAGAAACTTAGACCAGTTCCTTGGTTGGAAAGCAGGATCGAGGGGAAGTTTGAATCAGAAACTTAGACCAGTTCCTTGGTTGGAAACCAGGATCGAGGGGAAGTTTGAATTAGAAACTTAGACCAGTTCCTTGGTTGGAAAGCAGGATCGAGGGGAAGTTTGAATCAGAAACTTAGACCAGTTCCTTGGTTGGAAACCAGGATCGAGGGGAAGTTTGAATCAGAAACTTAGACCAGTTCCTTGGTTGGAAACCAGGATCGAGGGGAAGTTTGAATCAGAAACTTAGACCAGTTCCTTGGTTGGAAACCAGGATCGAGGGGAAGTTTGAATCAAAAACTTAGACCAGTTCCTTGGTTGGAAACCAGGATCGAGGGGAAGTTTGAATTAGAAACTTAGACCAGTTCCTTGGTTGAAAACCAGGATCGCGGGGAAGTTTTACCTTTTCTAAGCATCATTTCTTAGTAAAAGAAGATGAATGCGCAAGTTGTCATTCATAGCCATCAAAATTTCGGATATTCCGATATTTAATCCTCTTGCACCCCGAATGCCCGAATCCCTTCGTCATTCACACCTTCGGGTCCAAGAAGATTAAATAGGGGCATCTGTAATACCCCAAATTTTGACCACTAAAGTTTCCCATCATTGTGCAAATCATCATCACAATATGGATGTACCTTTATGCCTCATCAATCTCCTCATAGATGTTTGGGCATTCACTACAATCAAAATTAGGGTTTCAAGCCCTCTCTGAGCTTTAGACAAAGGCTCAATCAAGAAATGACTTAATTTTCAACTTGTCTAACCTCTCAAACATCCTTAAAGGATCAAAAGGACTCCCACTTCAAGGATTAAGCACAAAGCTGCTCCCTTCTAGGTGGATCAAGTCTCCAGATCGACAGTGTCACTAAATTAGGGTTTTGATCACCCAGGGCCTCCAGATGAAAAATTTCATCTAGGCACAAGCCATTGATCCAAAACATAACCTAATATACTTCATGGAACCTCATGAACCCATGCATCAAGTCAATTTTGCCTCAGGGGATGCATACATCAAAAATCAGGAATTAGGGTTTCTTGACCTAATTCACCCCTAAGTTGACTTTTGGGACAAACCATGAGCCAAGACCTCAAGACATGATTTGAGGGTTTCTAATATACCATATTGATCCATTTGGAACAATGGATTGATCCAAGAAGCTTTAGCAACAAGTCTCAATTTCATCTGCACCACAATTAGTGTTTCGCGAGAAAAGTCAACTGTAACTTTGACTTTTGACCTGGACATTCTCCCAAACCCTAATACATGATTGAATATACCCTATGACACCCATGTAACATGTCCATCAAGTTTGATTTAGGTCAAGGACATGATTTCCTGAAGAAATGCACAATTTGGAATTCATCTGATAAAAAGTCAACTGTGCACAAAAGTCAACTTTGACTTTTTGAGATTTTTCACCAAAATGGATTTTTAACCCTAAAATGATGTTAATGTATGATTTGAATCATCATTCATCAAGAAAAATCAAGAAAAGTGAGATAACTTGTAAAAGGGGTAACCATAAAAACTTAGAAATTTTCTAAGTTAAAAAATAAAGTGACAAGGGTACCAACTTTGGAGGACCATAACTCCTAAACCACAAAGCCATTTTTTCTCATCCAAAGATGGATTTGTAGCCCTCATTATCATCTACAAAAACTTAAACTACAAGTCATTCCAATTCATTAAGGATTTTGAGTTATGGAGTGATCAAAATGGCTGAAAAGTGAAAATGTCACTTTTTCCAACACTTAGTGAAATTTTCACTAAGTCAGAATCTGCCTTCACTTTTTGCCAAATGTAGGGGGATTTTTCACTTGGAATCAAAAGAGATCAAAACCAAACTTGTTCTAACAGTTGTTGTATCATGTAAGAGCTTTCCAAAATGGCCAAGAACATTGTCAAATTCAACTTACACCATGAAATATGACATTGGCAAGTTGCCTTGCTGAAATCTGTCAAAGCAAGGCAGAATTTGTAATTTTGCTCGATTTGCCAAAATCAGCCAATTTCAAATGCTCCTATCTACTTGGACACATCTGAGGATTGAATCTAAAGGGGACAATCACTGAGCCAAGCCTCCAAAGTCCATGGAACAAGAAATAACATGTTGAACCTAGAATGGCCAAAATAGGGACAAGACTCCAAATTTGGAATGAGGCATTCAATGGAACCATCAAGGTGGCATAGACTGAGCCATTCTCATCTGAAATCAGTCAAGACTTATCTAAGACCAAGAGGACCATAGCTCTGTGCCCTAACCTCTAGTCAATGGCTAGAGGAGACTTGCATTTCCATTGGCCAACATTAAGGGAACACCTGCTGCAGTTGCCATTCACTGTGGATCCCAAAACAAACTTGCTCTACTATAAATAGAGCTCAATTGTGTTCAGTTTGAGTACACCAAAGCCATCTAACAGATGCTTTCCTCAAAATCTCTTCTTTCACTCCAATTTTGCCTTCTAAGGCAAGTCACTATCGGGTTTTGAGTTTGAGAGCAATTCCAATCAAACCATTTACTCACACACCTCACATACATCATATAGAAGTGATCCAAACACTCAAACAACATCTGGAACACAAATTTCACAAAATCACCAGCCAATTGCTCAAGTTCTTTACAGTTTTGCAGTTGAGGTGCCATCTTCAACTCCAAACCATTTCAATCCATTCAAGCACTCAGACACATCACTTGGCACCTAGGGAAGCTATCCATATCATTGGAACCTAGCTGTAACACCTCCAACACAAATCACGATCACCAGCTGCAAGTGGTAAGCATGAGCTCTTCTAATTCTATGATCCACACAAATTTTGCTGCACAATAATTTGGCCATATGTTCATAATCATGCATGGAATGTTTTCCCTCAGTTAATTGCATTGTTTGAATCGTGTATCAAAAATCCTAGCCTTCATGCAGAAATTAGGGTTCTTAGGGTTTCTTCGTGATTTATTGTTGTATGTTTAATTTAAATGAAATTAAAGTACATAGACATGATCGTGAGGTTGAGACGAGCACAATGATATATGGATTGCATGGTATAATCAAGTATTCAGTCAGATTGAGGGGAAAATGCAAATCTGGGCAAACCCAGAACACGCGCGTGTTCTTGGGTGTTCTTGGCGCCATTTTTTGAATATTTGAATATTTGAATTTTGTGATTTTGTTTAATTGATTCAAAAATTAATTTCTCTCTGAGTTTTAATGATTTTGAGTTGATTTTTTTTAATAATTCACAAAAATGTTAAAATATTTTATTTTCCAAGAAAATCCCAAAAATATTATTTATTTCATATAATTGATATTTTTGCAAAGAATTAATATTTTGATTGTTTTTGACATTTTAAATATTTTTTCCACATTGATTTTGCAACTTTTAGTGCTTTCAATACTTAATTTTTGAAGCATTAATCCAAGATCACAATTTGTTTTCCATGTGTTAAACAATTTTTGATCATTTTTAATTGAATTTTTATTCAATTAAATACATTTTGAAAACAAATTAGGGTTTTGGATTAATTCAACCCTCATAAATCATTTTCAAAACACTTGGGCCTCTAATAGAGTGTAAGACCCAATCCTTTGTAAATACAAACCTAATTTGGGCCTCACTTATTGTATAAGTCCCGTTGTATTTCAAAAAGTTCAACGCGATTGTTATCCGTTGAAAAACAAAACACTTGGGCCTCTCCTTGAGCTATAAGACCCATTCAAAACTTTTGGGCCTCTATTAGAGTGTAAGACCCAATCCCCCTTTTAACCAAAACATCTTGGGCCTCACTTATTGTATAAGTCCCTCTGCGTTAAAAGAAAACCTCGGCGCGATCGCCATTTTTAAACGAAAAATCATCTGGGCCTACCCCCGTGTTATAAGCCCCACTCTTCTTCTTCAAAACTTTTTGGGCCTCTTGAGAGAGTGTAAGACCCATCCCTTTGTACAGAAAACCTTTTTGGGCCACAGTCACTTGTATAAGACCCTCTGTACAAATTCAAGAGTGCAATCACTGGTAAAACCCTAGGCCTCTCCTTGAGCTGTAAGCCCCAAATATTTCTTTTTCAAAGCACTTTCTCCTTTGATTTTGAATATACTGTTGTTTTCAATTTTTCTTTGTTGAACAACTAACCAAACAGCATGGAAGCTCTACAACCGAGTAAGTGGTTATCGCTTTCATTTACTGCTTTCATATATATAACTGTATTGTGGGGCTGCTCACTGTAAGTCTCCTTTCATAAACTCATATCAACTGTGTAATAATAGTATAGATATTTTGAGTTTTACCGGCAACTACGTCTAGAACTAGGTGACGCCGTTTCGTTTATTCGTAGAAATAGACACCTAGATCCCCAATAGGATCACCAGATACAGTCTTCTCTCAGGCTGTCCTCATTAGGAATTGTCAAGAAACTCTACTCCCAAAGATGAATGTCTTCTCCGTGAATGGCGTCTTTGAGTTTCTTCCAAATTCTCGAACTTTCCTGACTTTGATCTATTCTCGGTGAATAGAATTGCCTTTAATTTCTCGGGGTTTGGGGACCCATCGGCTTCTTAAAAGCATCGGCCTCCTCTTGGGCATTGTACAAGGACCCACAGGCTTCCTAAAAGCAACCCAGCCTCCTCTTGGGCTTAGTACAAGGACCCTACGGCTTCTTAGAAGTATTCACAGCCTCCTCTTAGGCTTAGTATAATGATCTCTTCCTTCGGGAATGATAGCCTCCTCTTGGGCTTCGTACAAGGACCGATCGACTTCTTAAAAGTTTCCAGCCTCCTCTTGGGCTTCGTACAAATTGTCCCGACGACCTCCTACAGGTATATGAACATAACTTAGTTATCTTCATAGATCAGTCCTTTCCAGAGTCTACTACTGTTTCTCAAAGCGTAGTGCAAAGGATAAAACTCTAGACTCGGACAGTCTATTTTCCTTGAGTCTCAAAGACATTCTCAAGTGACCCTTTCGTCAGATAGGAAGGAAATCCGTAGACTCGGACAGTCTCAATACCCTTTGGATTTCCCCTTTCCTTAAAGAACAGGGAACAACCCCGATCCTCAGATCTAACCCATGAGTACAGTGTTGCTCATATATGAACTGATTTTCTCTTTCAAAATCAGTATACTGGACCTGTCACTTAACTGACACAGTAACCTCAGTCTTCTCTTGGGCTTTGTACAATGATTCTCCCCAACGAAACAAACATTTTAGCCTCTCTCTCGGGCTTTGTACGAGACACACAAAAGACTCCCTCGTTGAGTCAATCACCTTTTCGCCTCCATCTCGGGCTTCATACGAGATACAAAAAGGTTCTTACTGAGCCAAACTTCTTTCAGCCTCTCTCTCGGGCTTTGTACGAGATACAAAAACACTCTCTTGTTGAGTATAAAAGATTCTCTTGTAGAGTCAAACCCTTTTAGCCTCTTTCTCGGGCTTTGTACGAGACACAAATTAGCCTCCTCTTAGGCTTTGTATAATGATTTTCCCTAGCGGAAATTAGCCTCCTCTTAGGCTTTATATAAGAAAACCACTGGTTGATCCAATCAACCTTTTAACATCAAACCTGTGCTTCGCTTACAGTACACTCCTTCCCTTTCATCTAATCGCTGTAAGCGGCAAGCCTCTGGATTATTTACATCCATGCCACTGTCCTTCTTTTAGCATGAGGAATTCCTAAGGAAAGATGGCGTTGCTCTATACTGAGTTAAAGTCTTCTCCTTCAGGTTAAAACCCTTTCTTCGGAAATAATGGCATTGCTCGGATCCGCGTATCCCAATTAAAGTAATTCTCCTTCTCCCCTCTTTAGAGATGACAAATTCTCTCTAAAGTGGAGACCTTTCAGCTTCACATCTTGGACTTTGAACAAGATACAAATCACCTTTCGCTTCACGTTTTGGGCTTTGAACAAGACACCAAAACCCCATTTCCTCCCATAGAATAGGAGGAACTACGAACGCTCTGATTTCCCTGTTTCAGTAAACGGGAATACGTAGGCATAAGATCGAAAGAAAAGATCTTAGCGAGCACAATCAACAAAAAACCCAAATCCCATTTCAAAAGCAGTAATTCAAAAAACATCCTAATCCTTATTCCCCGCCAGAAACCTTCTGCCTAGATAAGAACCAGTATTGGCGAAAACACAAATAACCAGTACAAAGGCCCCCCACATTGATAGCATCCGTAACCTAACAGACCGTTGTTTAAACTCAGTATGCAAGCAGGGTTAATTGGAGACATCTATTTCCCTTCCTTATTCAGCTCACAATAGGATAAAAAATGAATCGACCTGTAGTTTAAGCTCAAACCGCAAAGAGCGACCAGCGCTTAAGAACCGCGTCCAAAATCGCTCGCTACAGCCATCAGCAGTCTTGGGCTTCATGTCTCTGGTCTTTGATCCATTGCTAGAAAGCGCATCGAATCTGTGGCAGATTTATTACAGATTTAAATCCTGCTAAATCAGTGCAGTACTTCAGGATGTCATGTCTTCAGGTTAGGACATCTTCTTTGACATCTTTGTTCATGGCTAGATTTCTTCATCTTTATCATTAAAATTGTTTTACCAAAATTCTGTCAAACTATAGGTGCTTTCAATCTCCCCCTTTTGACAAATTTTAGCTAAAACTCATTTTGATCTGAATGGCGATTATGATTGGAATACTGAGCACACCGGATTCATGTTGGTGTACATGAGGAGGAAGATAACACAACCTCCCTCTTCCTAGGGTGAGTGAAGTTGAGAAAGGTCTAGAAGTTGAGACTCCTAATGAAACAAGAAGAAAGTCTGAATCATCAGAATCCTGGACACTCGTTTCAAACACACTCCTCCTCCAGAGATCAGTTGTATACTTCATGGATCTGAGTACATAAAGCATGTAACTTAGGTCACAAGACACAACTTGATCTTTAAATCAAGTCACAAGACACATGAAAAACATATACAAGATGATAAAGCCAGCACCTTGTTCAATGTTCTTGCAAAACAACTGCAAGAACAACACATACATCCCCTGTACTAGTGACTCACACTCCCCCTTTTTAGCCAAAAATTGGCAAAGGTAGCCAATACAATCTCATACCCAACCAATACTAATCCAGAATTGAACAAAAGACATTTTGAACACACAACAAAGAAAACACAGTCTGTGAGAATCTGCTCCAAGGACTCCCTTAAATACCCAAGAATTTTCATTCAAATGTAACGAACCATTGAAAATAACAATGGTCAATTCAATGAGGTCATTAATCAAAGGTTGTAACTTCACCAAAAACAAATGCGCACTGACCAAAAAAAACTTTGACAGTTTCTTCTTTGAAGAAAACTGTCCAAAAGTAATGCAAGTTAGAATGAACGCGCCTGTTCTCCACCGACCACAGGACTTGTTACTTTTATCACATGTCCTGATATCATATCAGACATTGTCTATCAAAAACTTATGTATTGACCAATATACCCATAATCTGCAGCAGCAGAATAATGTCAAGACATCCTTCTTGACATCTCATCTTCAAAAATAATCACAGTTTGCTTGACCTTCAAACAATCTGAATTCGGAACAGCACCCCTGCAGTAAAACTTCTTAGTTCAAGGAGCAACACCCCATATCCGAGATAACCAGTTCTCCTCCAATGAACACTTATGCTGATGAATGGAAAACCTAAGACGCATCTTCATGTCTTTAAGAGCGCACCCTCTGTCCAACCTACATGCTGAACACAATCATCAACTGCTATAAATATCGCTTAAACTTTTACAATAAATAATACATTCCATAACAAAATTTTCACTTGAGCCAACTTAAAACCGGGTATAATAACAAGGTGCGTCATGTTTTACTTATTTTTAAATAAATACCACATATTATGTCGGTTGTTAAATATAAACGAGCAGAAAAATAATTCAGGACATGCTAGAATACCAACACCGGTCGTTTATGTTTTAATTTCTTTAGAAGTTGTGTCTTTCTTTTAATTATATTTTTAATTTTTAAATTAATGATATATTCCTTCAGTTATATTTAATAACCGAGGGATTATATTATCAGGTTTTATTAGAAAAGTGCACGTTAACCAGATTTTACCATAAACCTAACTTATATGTAGTCATTCCAAACTTGTACACATCATTCTTTGAGATGGATTGCAAGACAAAAAAAATCATCAATGTTCTTCTATCTTGAACAAAATATTATTTATACTCTTACAATCGATCCCTACATAACAGTGTTGATGTTGTTGTTGTATTTTTAAAAAATCCTTTGTATGTTGTCAATCAAAGAAAACATTCCTTAATTTATTGCTTTACTCGGTTGACAAAATTGAGAAATATATTCCTAAACACAATTATCTTGTTCTCTTTCATGTGAAAGCATTTACCATGAAAATATTTGCTCAAGATAATTAAATCTCTCCGGGATAAATTTCAAGGGCATAAATTGTTTTTCTATTGGTCGGAACAAATAACTTATTAGAAATTTGAAAAGATTTGTTGTTCTCCAAGAATTCATTGTCAAAATCTAGATTTGTTTAAACAACTTATTTTAATACTCTGTGTAAACAATGTAATTTTAAAAAACAAAAGCTTTTTCCCCTCAGTTTTTTAACAGAAAGCAAGAGGTATGTGTCACTTGGGATGTCATATATTTTTTATTTAAAAAGAAACACATTTTATCTTGGTTTTGAGTAATAACCAAGAAAAAATATAAGTGTGTTTATTGAGTTTATTCACCATCTTTAAACAAATCTTTATCGTTCATTTAATGAGCATCAACGCTCAAAACACCATAGTGATTCCCGTGAAACCTAAAACCCTTGTTATATAAGAATTCTAAATATTAAAAATTGATAATAAAACATTTGACATGAAAACTTTGAAACTTAAAAAAGCCTTTATATTATTTGGGAAATTTTTTTCTTGATGGATTGCAAGAGCAGAAAATCATTTGGGTTTAAGGTTTGTGTTCTTAAATAATTATATAACTGAAAAAAAATTTTATTTAGCTAACATTTTTTTATTTTATATCATACATTTGATATTCCTCCAGATCAATGAAACGAGGATCCCCAACATTTTCTCTTTTCCAAGTTATCCATCATTTGTTCTTCACCGACAACGATAACGATGAATCAGTTTCAACATTTTACTTTAATATTTTGTGCAAACAATATAATATTTTGTGTAATTAATATTGTTTGTAAACAAATTAAATTATTAATATTCCATGTAAACAATGTAATGAGTATTTAAAAAAATATATATCTTTCCCTTCGGTTTTGTTCAAAAACTGAGAGGTATATAAAGATAGTTTCGATATAAAAAACTATTGTTAAGGATTGAACCAATGACAATTTTAACTATCCCTTCAGTTATATTAAAACTGTGGGGTGAAGTGGCAGCTTTCCATGGCGCCCAAAATTACCTCTCCTCTATGACCGAGGTCAAATCACACTAGTGCAAAAAGAAGAACATCATTTTGAAATTTACACCCATTATACTAAAAACGGGTATAAATAAGAAACACAATGAGAGCTTTGTAAATAAAGTGTCATTTAAGTATTAACGCCTGACAATAGACACCATATTTTCTAAAAACGAGTGTAAATTCAAATTATTATTATAATCAAATTTCTATTACTTCCGTTAAACTTAAAACGGATGTAAATTTAGATTGACAGAAAAAAATGTTTAATTTTATAAGCCAAAATATTATTCCTAGTTACTAATTAAGTGAATAACGGGTGTTAATTTTTTTAAGCGACTATTATGTAAAAGAATTAATCTAAACACATTAACAAACCACAATTTTCTATTCTTTTCCATCAAAACACTTGTTTCTCTCCCAAACCCAAAATCTCCATCGCACCACTCTATTCTCTCATCGCACAATTTCATTCTCTCATCACACAACCTTACTCCGTTCTCTCAGTTCATGCGAAATTTTTTATCATCCACCCTTGTATTTTCGTGGAAATTCTATCTTTTACAATTACAATTTCACAAGCTCCTTTCTTACAAAATGTCCATTCTCCTTGAGTTCTAACCACTCATCTTCTCCATTTTTCACAAAACGCCCCTTCTTTAACCTGTCAATTGAACCCTAACACTACAAAAGATGCACTGGATTTAGACAGTTATTTTAAGGAGGATTATATTAATCCCTACAAAGTGAATTAAATACTAAATTTATATATATTGCTTATGTGACATTCTAACAAATTTTCAATCTAATATGATGTTGCGTCATCCTAACAAAACTCATATTTTTATTTTATTTTTAAAATATAATTTATCATTTAATTATCACCTTTTTAAATTCTACTTTGTTTTTAACTTAATTTTCATTTTTTGTAAGAAGTAATTTTCTCACTTTAAAAATTCACACTTTAATATATATAAAAATATTCATTATTTTTTTTAATAAAAAAAATATTATATATCAAGGATACAAACGGGTATCATAACCCATATACAACAAAAAAACCCACTACCTCAAATCAAGGCCTCCAAAAAAACACAAGGGGCATTAACACATTCATAATAGTTACAGTTATATGCATTTTTGTGTTTCTTACCTATCCACCACCAAGTAAAAATTATGATTCTATGAGTAATCGTATCGAGATCCCAAAAATATTCATTATTTTAAACTTCGATATTTAAATATAATAATGTCATTTTATTAAAGATATTTCCCTTGAATGTATTATTATTATTTGATGGTTATTTTTACTAAGTATATTATTAGACACTAATTTTTATATTAATGTATTTATTTTTTATATTAATCTATTTATTTTTTATATTAATATATTTTTATATGATAAACTTTTTACAGTTCTATATTTTTTTAAAATGTACCTCTCAAATTAATTTGGTCTAAATAAAGCTATCAAATAAAGTTGTCTTTAAATTTTTATAATTTATATCGCTATTAACATTGTTGAAAGTTGTTTATTACCTTTATAACTCTTATTAATATTAAATATTTTTAATTTTTGAGTTACCTTTTTAATTTAATAAATGAGTAGAAACTGTTGGGGGTATGAGAAGGAACATCAACATTGTGGGATTTCCTTTTGTTAGAGCAACACCTTTGTGAGAGACACACCACATACTCAACCAAAACTTTAAGGTGATAGGTGTATGGGTTCTCCCACTTATAAATGGTCAAATCTCTACATTTCTAACGAATGTGAAACTATTATCCATACTACTCACACTTGCTATATTCAACACTCCCTCTCAGGTGTGAGTTTATCCACAATGCTCCCCCTTAAGCGGAAGCTCTTTACATCCACATACACTTGTACCTTCGTTGACACACAACTCTTTCCTTGGCATTCCGATACACCTCTTCTTGGGCATTTTGATTTCAACGGGACACCTCTTCTAGGGTATTTCGATACAAGTAAGTCGGTCCTTTTCTCGAACCAAAGGCTCGTGATAACGTTTGTTAGTGCGTGAGGCACTTTTAGTTAGGAGAGAAAGAGAGAGAATTAGGAAATAATGATTTATTGAATGAATTGTTACCAATAATGATACATACTATGACTATTTATATACAACCCTAATTGGGTTTTGGCTAACACAACTTGGATTATATTTAAATATTAAATCTAATCAAATCTAATATTTCAACATACCCCCATAATCCAAATTGCTGAACCTATGCTAATCATAGTCAATCTGAACTATTCCTAATTTCTTTCTCAAATTTAGGAATCTGTCGATCTTCAATCCTTTGGTGGAAATGTCGACCAATTGTGCTTCACTTGAGCAATGCCTTACTTCAAGTTAACCTTTATTCACCTTCTCCCTTAAGAAGTGAAATCTAGCTTCGATGTGCTTACCTCCTCCATGCAAAACTGAATTCTTCGCCATATTTATGGCAGACTTGTTGTCGATTTGCAACACAAGAGGTTTCTTCATTTCGACCTCCATTTCTTCAAGTATCGATCTGATCCAAATTGCTTGACAAGCAGCATAGGATCCTATTATATATTCAGCTTCACATGATGATAATGCCACTGCAGGTTGTTTTCTCGAGCACCATGAAATTGGGGCACCAAATACTTGAAAGAAATATCCAGTAGTGCTTCTTCGATCTTCCTTATCTCTGTACCAGTCAACATCTAAATAACAAGTAACCATAGCTTCTTTGCTTTCAGAGTATCGTCGAAATAAAATTCCATAGTTTGTCGATCCTTTTAAGTATCATAGGATTCTTCTTGCAGCCTTCATGTGTGACACCCTTGGTTCACTCGTGTATCTGCTCACTATTTCGACTAAGAAACATATATCAGGTCGACTATTGCACACATATCTTAGAGATTTGAAAATCTGTTTGAACAAAGTTGCATCGACTTTGTCTTCCTCTCCATGCTTCTCCAACTTTAAATTTGGTTCGATAGGCGAAGATGCATGAGTCGAATCATCCATTATGAATCTCTTGAGTATCTCTTTCACATACTTACTTTGATGTAGCACCATGCCTTGCTTCGACATTTGAAATTCCATGCCTAGGAAGTATGACAACTTTCCCAGATCCGACATTTCAAATTCCTTCTTCATCAGCTCTTTGAACTTCACTAAGTTCTTCAGGCTATTTCCAGTTACTAGCAAGTCATCGAAGGTTCGAAAAGAACAAATGTGAAGCCTAATATGGCAGTGAATATATGATTAATGCTTATGGAGATCCCTAAAGTAATAATCAAGGCTAATGTGTTTCAATATGGATTCACTACATTTAAATTGGAAAATTTCGACGGTTTGTTTTTTCATATTACGAAGGTTAGAACCGTTGCAATTTGTAAGTTACGACGGTTTCAGTCCTGTCACAGAAACGTGCGTCGCGAGGCCGTATTGCGACGGTTGTGAAAACCGTCGTACAAACCGTCGTTATTTTCACGACAGGTAGCTAACTGCCGTAATCTCCATATTGTGACGGTTTCCAACCGTCTTAACTTGCTTAATGATTTTTGTTTTCATTGTTGATTGCGAAGGTATATTGTGGCGGTTTGAACCGCCGCAAGTTCCAAATATTTAATTTAAAAAAAATCTAAGGTATATTGTGGCGGTTTGAACCACCGCAAGTTGTAAATATTTAAAAAAAGAAATCTTCACTCAGTTTTTTTGTTGTTATAAAAAAATAATAAAAAATAAAAATGACATTTTTCTTGTAGTGATAAGACCACTATAGAGTCCTCACAAAATAAAAATGACTGGTCCCTAAAGGAATCCAAATCATGAACCTTGCTTCTGGCATGACGGGCATAAGTATTTTTTATTACAACAATAATATTTAATTTTATACTTAACTTAAATGCTACATATTTTTAACAAAACAAGAAAATTTATCGGGTTGTAGAAAGAGAGAAAAAAGAGAGTCTAGAGAAATATATTAGTGTTCAATAATTTTTTCAAAAATGTTTTTTGGCATACAAGCAACCGCTCGTCACTACCATTCGGAAGATCGATTATCCTTCCTTCCCAATGTATTTGAGTTGCAAGCGTATGAACCATTTCAATTGTTCCCACTATGACAGAAAGAATGATCCATCCCTACAAAAATAATGATGTGTAACAAAAAATTAGGTTTCATAGACCTTTTACATTACACTGCAATCGACAACTACTTGTGCTAGATTAATGTTCAGATAAATATTTAAAAAATGAATGATGAAAGTTTAAAGCACAATTCTGAAGTAAAATATAAACACCATGATCATACCTCTGGTCGTAATATCCAATTTGTTGCACCCCAAATTTTACCCTCATTTTTCAGGCTATTTGTTTTTTTTATTATTTATTATTTATTACCTTTCTCTTTATTTTAATTTGATATTTATCTTAGCACTTATTTGCTCTGTGACTAGGTTAATTTCAATTTGACACCATTTTACTTTAGTTGAGTTGTTCTAATTTCATTTAATCTAAATCAATTTTATTTAAGTCAAAATCTAATTAATTAAGCTAATTATCCTTTTAACTCTTTTTAAATTAGTTCTTAATTTAAATAATAGTATTCTTTTTTTATTTATTTTTATAACTATGCTATGTATGTTGGTAAGAATTCCACGTTGCTTGTTGGTTTCTCATTCTATCATTATTGGACCAATGAAAATTAAAATTGTGGGTTTGACTTTTCAACATTTCTTCCAACCATTGAGAGCTTGATGTGTGGCATCCAAAAAGCCAAAGGAAACCAATTCTTTCTCCTTCTTTCGTTCTTGCTGAAGAATTGTAAACAAGGAAGAAATTTCAGTTGTAGCTTGTGTCAATCCTTTCATCCAACCATTCAAATTGCAAGACCGTTGGCGCGGTTCTCCAATTTTGAATCTCCAAGCATTTTTCCTCTTCGAGCTCATCCCTGTTTTGCGCAGAAAATGGTTCAGAGAGGGCATGCCGATTCCAGCATACGACTATTTCATCTGCAAACCTGTCCACACTACCTCCAATATTTGCTCCGTTTGGTATCTCCTCAACAGCATCAATGGGAGAGTTTTGAATTCATTCACCAAGTGATGACTACGCTCCTACACGTCTGAGATGTCGCAGCGCATTTCTCTCCCAGAATTAGACCAAGCTCGGAATTCAAATGAAACCCTCGATGATTCAACTCATGCCCACCAGCTGCTTGAGAATTTGACCCGGCCCATATGACTCTCAACAACCCAACACTTTGCCTATTTAAAGAGTCTCGTTTCAGTTCTCAAGACATCAAGAATTTTCACAAAGTACTCAAATATTTAGAGTTTCGAGCAAGAGGAGTGAAAGGAGTTTCTGAGTTGCCAAGGGAAAAGGAGTAAGTCTGCACATTCAAGAGAGACACACAAAGGTTTCAGTTGGTATTGTCTTTCTTTCCCTCTCACTCATTATGCTTAGTTAATACCATTATTGCTCATAAATATTTCTGAATCATGAACATGTGTGTTAAGTCGTTTGTGTAATGATAATGTGGTCATAATCATTCTTTGGTGTTACTATGATATTTGTCACTCTGTTGAGAGTACTGATTTTTCTTTATGTGTTTGAAACCACTATGCCTTCATGATGTTGTTTGTATAAGTTTCCCATAATGTGTATGTATGTATGTTATCATCTCTGTATTAACTTATGGTTTGAACTCAGTTTTGTGTAGTTCTGTTAAAAATATGTGTGCTTGTTGTTCATCATATAGAGGTTCAACTTTATTGAGTTATTAATGGGAAACTTTGAACTGGTTTATGTCTGCATTTTGTGTGTATGAGTTGTAAAGATTTCCAGTCTACTTGATATACATGTTTCACCAATTTGGTCTGCTCATATGTGCCCTGCCAAAATGCTACTACTTGCTTGAAACTTTGTCAATGATAAACTGCTATTATTTTGTTTTAGATGTATGTTATAAGTTTTAGTCTTGCAATAATGCATCTGAAAGACAGATGGCGTGGTGTTCATACTGCTCCTACAATCCTATAAGTTTTTTTCTTGAATCTATGTCTGCTTTGTCTTGAACTCCTGCTTTTGTTCACTGTCTTAAACATCTATGTTATTGTGAACACTCTAAAACTTGATTGACTGTTATTTATGTTATGTATTTTCTTGGTTGCTAAGTTTCTTTAACAAGTATGTTTGTTTTGGAGTTTAACATGAGTTTTTGTCAGTTTGAATATGTTCATATTCATGGCATGAGGTTTTATAATCTGTTACATTCTGATGTTGTTTTTCTACTAAGGATTATCAATATTATCCCACCATGTTCGTGCCTAATGTTATTTAATGTGTATGTATACCCTATGATATGCTCACTTACCATGTTAGCTCTTATTATCCTTGGACTGATGGTCACTTCATATCACTGCCATGCCATGCCCACCATGCTATTCTGTTAAATCAAACAAGCTATCACTATTTGTCTATGTGTTTGATGTTTGATTTGTGGCTGCTTTCTTTAAAACACCACACCTGTTGTGTACTTGCCCAAATTGCTATTATTTCTGGTTTTCCATGTCAGTATTGGTATTTGTAAACACGAAAACTGTTTAGATTCACATTATTGATCAGTTTACTTCTGGTATTTGTATGTGCATGTTCATCCTGATACGCATAAACCTGACTGTGGTATTGATTCTTGCTTTATTTCAAGATTTGAACTATATGTGCCTAGGATAGTAAGTTGATATGTTCTGATGCACCTGTCTAGAGTTTGAAAGACTGATCCACCACATTCACTATTGTTGCTCTGTTCCATTAAAATACACACATTGATAGCAACCTTTCACATGCCAATATCCTGCTGAGTTTACAATATATTGATGTCTTTAATTATTGATCAATCAATTAAGGTTTATGTGTATAATCAGTTTTGCTAGTGCTATCATGTTATGTTATGAATCTCAACTGCCATTCCATGTTACTTTCTAACTATGAATGCTTTTGGTTGTCTATGAGTTATTGATGTTTGAGCTTCCCATGTGTTTCTGATAAGTTTGTGGAGGTACACTTTATATTAGTTACAAGCATGCCAACTTCCATGTCATGATAGATCCTAGTCTTTGTTATGAATTGATTTGATTGTGATCCTACTTTGGTTTAAGCTGGTATATGCACTCTACTTCTAATGATTTTGCTTCTATTGTGTTAAGTGATGTGGTTGAGGTTTGACAACCTATTATTTGAGTTAGTATGTTTTGTGATTTGAACATAAGCATGTTTTGAGTTATGTTGTAATCGATATGTTGACATGAACCTGATGTATATACTTATTTGCTTGTTTGATGCACCTCAATAACATATGTTGTTAGCTGTTATCCAGCCTATTTTCTCACTGTTATGCCATGACCAATGATAGTTGATGTTGTTTCACTTACATACTGACCCATCTGATGTACGTATTTCTTTGCCTAAATGTCTATAACTGTTGCCAACTGTGTCTGTTTTAAGATGTTCAACAATTTTGGTCTTGAAATAATGAATAAGACATGCCCTAAGTTTGGAAATTTCATGAATGATTGGCTTAAATATATTGGTTTAATGATTTCAAGTGTTTGAAGAATTATATATGAACTGTTGTGTGCCTAGCATTTGGTTTTGTATGCCATCCTCATGGAAATTGTTTGCTGCAATGAATCTTGACTGCCTGAACCTTGTTATCTGACTGTGTTTGTTAACATTGATTGTGTATGTCCAACAGTGTGGAAATAGGTTAGGATGAATGAAATTTGCCATATGCCACTAACTGTTGTGAATGATAATATCTGAGTAAATGTTGCTTTTTGTGTTAATTGCCCTGTTTTGCCTAGAATAGACGTGTGCGGTCTATATTGCCTTTTGACGATCAGGATTTTGTTTGGATTATGGGAGTTTTGTGTGCTTCTTGAACTCTTGTGGCACTTCATCTTCGCTAGCCTATATTGTGTTGTATGATAGGATCTAGGTGAGGAAAATGACACGTTGGTATTCCTTGATTACTGTTAATCATTTTAGAGTTTCGTTTTGTTGAATTTGGTTGTGTATTGACTGCGTAATGATCGTAAGAGCATGGCTAGGCAAGATGAGCTTGGTTGGAAATTTGAGCATGGCTGACACGCGTGGGTTTTGCGTTTTGGGCATTTGTGGAACTTGCTTGCCTTATATATTTATTGAGTTATATTATAAGTAGATGAGGGCGTAGCACCGCTGGTACAAGAGGAGAGTTATAAGAGTTGTTTATGTTGAGGACGGGGGTTCGATCCCCTCGCCCAACATTTTTTTTATTTTCCTGATTTGTGCTTGTTTTAAATATATGTGCATTCTGCCCTTCTCTTGTCAAGGCGCGCACATAGCCCAGTTGGCTGTGGTTTGGTTATTTGATTCAAAGGGCGTGGGTTCAATCCCCACGGCTGCAACTTTTCCTTTTTATCACTTAGTTGTTTATTTCATTATTTTATCCTTAATGTTCTAGAAACCATAACTTGTTTATTTCTTATCTTTTTTTTCTTCCTTTCTTTTTGCTTCGTTTTCTTTGTTAAGCCTATTTTTCTCTATAAAAGAAAATTATCAAAATATTTAACTTTTAGACTCTATTCTTGTTTAAGTTTAAAATACTCATTAATGTTTTATTGCATTTTCTTTTTTTCATTATGCCATGTTATACTTAATGTGTTTGATCATTATGTGTTTAATTCTTACTTTGCTTTGACATCTTGATCTCATATTTATATTCATGTCTTTTATATCATTTTATTATCTCTTTGATATTTTCTTTTTTTCTCCCCTATTCCAAAGGAAGGTTAACTAATATTGACTCTTAAAGTCATGGCCTCCCACCTTAACCTAAGTAACCTCCTAGGAAGAAACCTTATTTCTTGGCCTCATCAGAGCCATTGAAATTATAACTGGCTTTAGGAGAGAGTTCCTCAACTCTTAAGTGATATTCATCATAATGAATTTATCACTTTCCCTCCTAACTAAACTTCAACATAGGTCCATTTCAACTAGATCTAGAGAGTTCCTAAACTCTATAATGAGCTTGCACTCATTTCCCCTCTGAATATTGACCATAGTCAATCATTCAGTAGAAGTAGAATTACGCATACTCTGATTCTATTCCTAAGGATACGTAGGCGTAAAGTGCGATGATTTATCGAGTATACTTAGATACTAACCCCTAGGGTTCTCAACCTTTAGCATAGAACCTTTAGCAAACATAAGATAACATTAACAAGAGGTTCCCGTAGAGTACTACGGACGTTTAGGGTGCTAATACCTTCCCTAGGAGTAACCAACCCCCGAACCTTAGATCTTTCCCTTTAGGTTTTTCTAACGATCTTGAACCTTTCCTTTGGATAAATCAAAGTCGGTTGTAAAAGAAATATGATGCAAATTAATTAATAATTTGTTATCCGATTTTCACCGCAACACTATGCATCTCCATCAACAAGCTATCAGGCTGCACCGTTTTGAAATGAACTTTGATATAAGTCCATTTGCATAAAGCATATCATATGTCTGCGGGTAGGTGGGTAAAGCTTCACACCTAAATGTCAATAAATCATTAGTTAGAAACAAATCAAATAGCTCGAAGCTCATACAAATTAACATTATTTTACAAAGAGGTTTTGTCAATGAATCCAAAGAAAAGAGAATTTAGAGATGGAACTACAACACTGCAGAAGATTTTCTTTAGAATTGGGTTTTACACTAAAATAGGCGGAGTTTCAATCCAAGAAATCAGGGGAAATATGCTGTAGTGGAAATACACTAACGAAATTGAAGAAAGTCTCGACAACAAAACTTCTATAAAATTTTGAGTTATTGTACCAAAAGGATGCAAGATGCAACAAACCTAATAGAGGCTTCATATTAGAATGAGTTATTTAATTACACCACTTCATATTGTGAGATTCCAACTTAGCTAAACCTGAAAAAATATGGACCAAATAATTGGATTGCAGTTATGAAGAAATCAATTTTGGGTTTCTATCCATGCTGCACACAAATACTGTAATAGAATTCTACTTCATTTTCCTATCCTCTTATTTGTGTTCTGCTAAGTCCATATACAAACACAAATGTTATCCAGTAATAGTAAAGATTCACTTTTCACAAAAAGTTATGTCTAAGCATATATTTTGAATGTTGTTTAATAACTAGAGTAGTTGAAATCCACTAAAGAGAATTGGTTAGTAAAGCTTTACTTTTCACATAAAGTTACAGTTTAGAACCAACCTTGAAGATGGACAATGCCTCCATGAATCCCAGGGTTTCTCTCCAAATCCAACTTGACCAAGTTAAAAGACCAAAGAAGGCACTCATTCCTTGAGAAGATATTGAATCATTTATTCTAAAACTTAAACATGTCAAGTTTGATAGACCTAGAATATGCCATTACAGATGTTGTAAACCATCAGTAAAATCAAACTATGGACAATGCTTTTAGACATAAGTAATATCACATGAGCCAGATGAAGATTTTTTTGAAAAAAAATAGCAACAGAAGGCTTAGCAGAGAGGTCAAAGAAATTAATGACATATTAATCATTGAATGCAAACACCATTTCAGGCATACTCTACAGATTTCATTATGTTCAATTGTATTAGTAAATAGGCATGTATATTGAAAATATCTTTCCCGTGTCAGCTTCACCAATGCAGAATTTCATTCTTTGAACATGATATATCAAAAAGGAGAAATTACAATAAAATTATAACAAATTTAAAGGTCGTATTTCATGAAAATGATCTACATAAGATGTCCATATGCCTATTTTTAATATAACTGAAAAACATATTAGAAATAGGTGTGTCACTAATAAGTAAATCTTCTAAAAACTAAATTCAATAATACTTCTTTAAATGGTTTACTCAAAACTAAATTAAAAGCCAAACCAAAAATAAAAATGATCAAATCAGCTACAATAGTAAAAAAATATCACAAACCGCATCCTAACAAGCTAGTTCCATATGTTGTCTTATCATAAGCAAGATTCCACAACATATATTTCAATAAACCTATGTAATTTAACATTTCTCATATCAAAACAAAACATACTCCTCGCCTATAAAATCACAAACATGTGACAGGAAACAGTGAATAACACTGTATTTGTTCACTAGAATATGGCATTTGAGAGATCAATCACTTGAGCATATTCAGAATCATTTCATCCTATACTTCTCAAATATCTTAACTTATATCATTTGAAGATATGTATTAATAGTCATTTAAAATCAAAGTTTGAAGAAGTTTAGCATACCATTTTTGGTTTCAAATATAAAAAAGATTTAGACCTTGTATTCGTCTTAAGCAGCCTGTCCATAAACATATGAAATTTATTGCGTTTTCGTCTAATCGATCCTTATTGGTCTTTTGCTGTTATCCATTTTGCTTGCTAAAGTATTTCCTACTGAGTAAGGAGCATATTATGTTCCCACTAGGTATTGTGATGTAAGGCTGAAACACACGACACAAAAAAAAATTGTCGCAAAATCATATTTATTGCAGGATCATCATAGACACGCATCATTACATTTAATTAATTTCATTTTCTTAAGTTATCATTAGTCCTTATGTGTCGTGTCCGGTGTATGTGTTTCATATAGCAAATAAAATCGTGCGGAATGAAATTAAAAGTAAGCATAGCAAAGTAGATGACTAAAAACAACGTAACAAACTTTTAGAATTGGTGGAAGAATAATGCTAAGTCCTCTTGATGAGAATGAATTAAGCAATCACTGGAGCTGGAGTTATTAGAGTTTCTGTCAATGCTTTTTTTATGTAAGCAACATGGATCCTGCAATATATAAAGAGAACAATACTTTTCACTTATGTTGTAATACCCCATAATTTTGTGAACATTTTGGATAATATTATTATGACCAACTAGGTTCCGGTGTACTCTGAGCAATTATTGGATAAAGTAATTAGAGTAAACTGACGAACTCGGAATTGATTAGATTAATATTATTTAACTTGGAGTTTTATTAATTTGTGCAATTGACATAATTTGGATAATTAGTAGTATTGCCAATTAACGTTTCCTATGTCTATTTTCTTTTCCTTTTCCTTATTTGAAAAAGATAGTAACTTGGAGAAAGAACAGGAAAGGAAGGAAAAAGGAAGGGAAAAAGAGAGGAAATTCTCAAGAGCTCAAGAGATTGATTCATCAACCCATCTCCAATCTTTTCATCTCAGCTTCATCATCCTCATCTTGTAATCCAGGTGGGTTCTAGTTAGACACTTTAGAATAGAGTTTTATTGAGTTTTAGAGTTAGTTTGATATTGTTAAAAAATGAGAAAATTTTCACTAAAATCATGTTTTGGTATTCCTTATGATTGATACATGTTAGATATGTGTTGTTGTGTATCCAATTGGTATTTTTCTGGTGTTTAGAAGTGAATTGGAAGGGAAAATGGATTGTTTTCACAGAAACAATTATGTAAGAAAAATTTTGGGTTCACGTTGCCCATACGCGTATCACCCAAGGCAATACGCGTATTGGTTAAGGCAATACGTGTATGGCCATGAAGAAATGTGGGCAATACGCGTATGGGGATCCATTTTCTCTGCCATCTGCTCATTTGCGTAATGGTATGCGTAGGGTATTTGGCAATACGCGTATGAAGTGAGGCAATACGCGTATTGGGGTTTTAAAAAGGAGTTTTTGGGAAAAATCAGTCTCTGCCCATACGCGTATCACTTTGGGCAATACGCGTAGGGATGGACGAGTGAGCAAGGCAATACGCGTATGGCTTAGGGCAATATGCGTACGGCCAGGAGGGTGCAGAATTGTGTTTTTCGCGATACCATTTCTTGTTATTTCCATAACTTTTGACTCGTTTATCCGATGTGAGCATTCTTGGTGTCGTTATGAAGCTATGAATATCCTGTAACTAATGGTAGTGAGAAATATCTGTTTATTGCCCGATAAAATAAATCGGAGGGAACCGTGAATTGGTGTAATGTGTGATGTGTTGAATTATGTGTTTCCATTATGCGATTGATGATTTTGTGCCTATAATCTTATTGTTAAACATGTTTGAATATGTATGCATGTTAAAATACGAAATAGGTAGAGTGAGGACTTACCGTAAACAATGTCGGAAGTGCGAAATGTCATAGTGACAACGCTCGCGCATGAAAGGCCGAGGCGTGTGTCTAGTAGTCAAAACCAGTTTATCTTACGGTGTAGTTTCATGAGACTCCAGCACCTCCTCTGAAATGTATGTACAATTACTTGGCAGATTTGATTCCGGCGTGTAGTACCAATGGAACCTATATGGTAAAGAGACTTGTGATGGTTAACAGGCCATGAGAAGTGATGGTTCACGGCTAACAGGATGATGATCCTGAATCCATTTTGTATGCCAAGTAACTTCAAGGATCCATGACTCGGGTCGTCTTCTAGATGTAGAAGCGGGCGGGAAAAGGGGATGCCTTGGTACGGTTATTGATTAGTGAGATTCTTGAGTTAACAGGCTCAAGACGTACTTTGGTACTAGTGTGAGTTATCAGGCTCACGAGTGTGGATACATATTTAGTGTGTGTACTCATAGTCACTTCCCTTCCCCTTGACTTGAGTTAGGATTTGATAGAACCTTGTAAAGCCGAGAGGACTTTAAAATAGGGAACTCACTGAGATTTGATGTATCTCACCCCACTATTGTTGTTTACATCACAGGTACTGCAGGTTCCGCGAAGGGTAAGGATAAGGCTGTGTGATTATCCTTACTTATCTGATGGCTTTGCTTCCGTTGTGGAGTTTTTGAGATCATTATTTCATCTAGTTCTTAGTATTTGCCTTTGGAACATCTTGTAGATATACTATGCCGTAGTTTTTTTGTATTAGGCTTTTTGGGCATATATATGTATAATGTGTTTACTAGGAACTTATTGTATATTTCAGTACCAAAAGTGGAATTCATGTATAATATATGCTTTGATGTATGTATATATATATGGGCGTTACAGTTGGTATCAGAGCAAGTTGTATCCTCGACCTAGCCATGAAATAGAATAAGTTTTCTTTCCGTTTCATATGCGGTGTGTCGCCATTGGTCTTGCGTGTTATATTTATGGTATTGAGTCTGACCAACTTAATCCTATCTGTATGAAATTCAGGAACATGGCTGTCAGGCGCAGAAACAACCGTGGTAGACCGAGAACCACTCCAGCAGGGACTAATCCGCCAGGTGACGAGGGGAATGCCCCTTTATACCAATTTATGCAACAGATGCAGCAACAACAGAATCAGTTTGTGCAACAAATGGTACAGAAAATGGCTGGTGGCGTGCATCCTCCAGTGGTAGTTCCTGAAGCTGCAGGGGAAACATTTAGGGATTTCATTCATATGAATCCTCCAGAATTTCAGGGAGGGTTAGATCCAGTAAAGGCTCATGAATGGATATCAGGTATGGAATGGATATTCCTAATAGTTCAGTGCAGTAAGGAAAATAAGGTGGTCTTCGCTTCTCACTTGTTGAAGGGTCCTGCCATGAGGTGGTGGGAGAGCGCTTCAGCCTTAATGACAATTCAAGAGGTACCAAAGGTATGGGAGCAGTTTAAGATAACTTTTATGGAGAAATATTTTCCAAGTTCCTTGACGTCTCAGAAGGAATTCGAGTTTCAATAATTGAGACAAGGCAACTTGATTGTGGCTTCTTATGCAGAAAAGTTCGAGGTTATGGCTGCTTATTCTAGACAAGCCATGTATGCTCCTGGTGAGAGGTGGAAGATTGATCAGTTTCTGGTTGGTTTAAGGGCTGAAATTTCACATAGCGTATCTGAGAGAGAATTCACTAGTATGCCGAATTGTTAAGACAGTGTTATATGGCGGAGCATAGTTTGAAGAAGGTACAAATGGAAGGAGATTTGAGTAGGATGAATCAAAGTGATCGAGGGAGACCAAATCAATAAGTTAGACCAAGGCAGCAATCATTCAAAGGGAAGCAAGTTCAGAGGTTTAGGACTAGTGTGCCTCTGGTATGCCGTACTTGTGGAAAGAATCATTATGGTAGGTGCAGTTTGGAGGGAATAAGGTGTTATCAGTGTAATAAGGTGGGCCAGGTATCGAGGGATTGTCCTCAGGGTAGGAATCAGACACAAGGAGGAGTACCGGCCGAGTGTATACCTTGGATGCGAGGAAAGCAAAGAATGACAACTCCTTGATTGCGGGTACGTGTTTCGTAAATGGACATCCTTGTTTTGTTTTATTTGATTGTGGGGCAACACATTCTTTTGTGTCAACGCGATGTGTGAAGCGACTTGGGTTGCAAGATGTTCCTTTGTTTCGTCCTATGGTGGTTACTACCGCCATGGATGAGATGGTTGAGACACCGTTGATGTGTGAAAATTGTGTTTTGTCTGTGAATGATAGAGGTTTCCAGATTGACCTTATCTGTTTATCGCTTAAGAAAGTGGATATTGTTTTGGGAATGGATTGGCTTTCCGCTAATTCGGTGTTTATTGGGTGTGAGGAAAAGCTGATCATGATTCCATCCGATGAGGCTACTCCGAAGGATGTGTTAACTACTATTTTAGAAGGTACGGTTGGAATGATTAATTTCTTGTTTGAGGAGGAAAAGTTTGTTCTTTTGATTCTTATTAAGGAGGAGAGTAGTAATATCCAAGTTTTGAGTATTCCGGTAGTTTGTGACTTTCCTGAAGTTTTCCCCGAGGATATCACTTCTCTTCCTCCGGTGCGGGAAGTGGAATTCTCTATTGACCTGATACCGGGAACGGCTCCAATATCCGTTTCTCCGTATCGGATGACACCACTTGAATTAAGATAATTAAAGGATCTATTGGAAGAGTTGATGACTAAGCATTTCGTTCGACCCAGTGTTTCGCTCTGGGGAGTTCCAGTGTTATTGGTAAAGAAAAAGGATGGTGGAATACGGTTGTGTATTGATTACCGTCAGTTGAATAAGGTCACCATCAAGAACAAATACCCATTACCAAGGATAGACGACCTGTTAGATCAATTGAAAGGAGCCTGTGTGTTCTCGAAGATTGATTTACGGTCGGGTTATCATCAGATTCGTGTGAAGAGTTCAGATGTACCAAAGACCGCGTTTAGAACCCGTTATGGTCATTATGAATTTTTGGTGATGCCTTTCAGTGTGACGAATGCTCCGGCAGTTTTCATGGATTATATGAATTGGATATTCCAACCGTACTTGGACCAATTTGTGGTGATTTTCATTGATGACATTCTTATTTATTCTCGTGATCCTCAAGAGCATGGAGAACACCTAAGAATTGTTTTGTCCATCTTACAAGAGAAGCAACTTTTTGCTAAGTTAAGTAAGTGTGAGTTTTGGATGTCTGAGGTTAATTTTCTCGGTCATGTCATATCCCAGGGAGGTGTAGCGGTCGATCCATCAAAAGTTAAAGCAGTGATTAATTGGGAGAGACCGAAGAATGCTTCTGAAGTTAGAAGTTTCTTGGGATTGGCAGGGTACTACAGAAGGTTTATCAAGGGGTTTTCGCAACTGGCTTTACCATTGACAATACTTACTCGGAAGGATTATTCATATGAGTAGGATTCGGCTTGTGAAAAAAGTTTTAGGAGTTTGAAGGAGAGATTGACGACCGCTCCTGTTTTGGTTATTCCTGATTCTAGCAAGTCGTATGAGCTATATTGTGATGCATCGATGAAGGGATTAGGCGGTGTGTTAATGCATGAGGGACATGTAGTGGCTTATGCTACAGAATAGTTGAAAGTCCATGAAGAGAATTACCCATCGCATGATTTAGAGTTGGCGGCAGTTGTGTTTACTTTGAAAGTGTGGCATCACTATTTGTATGGTGTACGTTTTGAGTTGTTTAGCGACCACAGGAGCTTAAAGTACTTATTTGATCAGAAAGAGTTTAACATGCGTCAGAGGAGATGGATGGAATATTTGAAGGATTATGACTTGGAGTTAAAATACCATCTGGGTAAAGCAAATAAGGTGGCAGATGCATTGAGTAGGAAGGTGTTGCATAATGCCGAGTTGATGATGTTAGAGTATACCTTAATGGAAAAGTTTAGAGATCTAAATCTTCAATTTAACTGGACTCCAAATTGTGTAATTATGGGGAATTTGAATGTCTCTTCTACTCTTAGGGAAGAAATCCAGCAAGAGCAAGGGTTAGACGAGAAGTTACAGGAAGTATTATTGCAACCGGGTTTTGTGCGAGCTACCGATGAAACTATTTTGTTTAACCAAAGGATTTGTGTTCCGGATAACACGGAGTTAAAACGAAGGATTTTGGAAGAAGCGCATAAGGGTGCTTTTAGTATACATCCGGGGTCTTCAAAGATGTATCAAGATTTAAAGAGGGACTATTGGTGGCCCGAGATGAAATAGGATATTGGGGTGTATGTGTCGGAATGTGCGGTGTGCCAACAAGTGAAGATTGAGCACCAAAGGCCGGGTGGCTTGTTACAAGATTTAGAAATTCCGATGTGGAAATGGGATAGTATTTTGATGGACTTCGCAGTGGGATTACCCCGTGCGCAGGGTGGTTATGATTCGATTTGGATAATTGTGGATCGGTTAACGAAATCCGCGCATTTCTTAGTTGTGAAGACTACCTACAAGGCGAGTCATCTCGCAAGGTTGTTCATTTCAGAAATAGTGGGATTGCATGGTATTCCTACTAGTATCATTTCGGATAGAGATCCAAAGTTTACTTCTAGATTTTGGAGAGCTTTTCAATAAGCCATGGGAACGAGGTTATGTTTGAGCACGTCGAATCATCCGTAAATGGACGGTCAGACGGAACAGACAATACAAACTATGGAGGACATGTTGAGAGCTTGTGTACTTGAAAGTGGAGGAAATTATATAGAACTTTTGCCATTGATCGAATTCTCTTATAATAACAGTTATCATGCAAGTATTGGTATGGCACCTTATGAGGCGTATGGTAGGAAGTGTAGAACGCCATTGTGTTGGGCGAAGGTTGGCGACGATAGAATTTTGGGACCTGAGATTATTCACGAGACCACGAAAAAGATTAGAATGATTCGTGGAAAAGTTAAACAAGCCCAAGATCATCAGAAAAGCTATGCGGACAACCATAGGAGACCGTTGGAGTTTGATGAGGGGGATCATGTATTTTTGAAGGTTACTCCGAGATTGAGATTGAACGGACCATTTAAATCACGGAAGTTATGTCCAAGATACGTGGGACCGTATCAAGTCTTAGAAATAATTGGAGAAGTAGCTTACAGACTAGCCTTACCGCCTTCTCTGTCAGAGATGAACGACGTTTTTCATGTGTCTCAGCTTCGGAAATTTGTCCCAGATCCTCTTCAGCCAATTTTACCAGATACAATTAAGATAGAAGCTAATTTAACGTTCGAGCCTCAACCGAGTCGTATCACAGGAAGAGAAACTAAAGTGTTAAGAAATAAAAAGATTCCTCTTGTTAAGGTCCAGTGGGATGAGACGCATCCGGGGGATGCAACTTGGGAATTGGAATCGGAAATACGGGAGGTCTGCCCTCATCTGTTCAGGTAATCTTTTAAATTAGAAGGCGAATTTCTATTTAAGGGGGGGAGGATGTAATACCCCATAATTTTGTGAAC
The DNA here is from genome assembly GCA_022829125.1 of Lathyrus tuberosus. Lineage (NCBI taxonomy): Eukaryota > Viridiplantae > Streptophyta > Magnoliopsida > Fabales > Fabaceae > Lathyrus > Lathyrus tuberosus. Next base: position 54,357 of record JALAZF010000274.1, on the reverse strand, counting down.
ATTTTGGATAATATTATTATGATCAACTGGGTTCCGGTGTACTCTGAGCAAATATTGGATAAATTAATTAGAGTAAACTGGTGAACTCGAAATTGATTAGATTAATATTATTTAACTTGGAGTTTTATTAATTGGTGCAATTGAGATAATTTGGATAATTAGTAGTATTACCAATTAATGTTTCCTATGTCTATTTTCTTTTCCTTTTCCTTATTTGAAAAAGATAGTAACTTGGAGAAAGAACAGGAAAGGAAGGAAAAAGGAAGGGAAAAAGAGAGGAAATTCTCAAGAGCTCAAGAGATTGATTCATCAACCCATCTCCAATCTTTTCATCTCAGCTTCATCATCCTCATCTTGTAATCCAGGTGGGTTCTAGTTAGACACTTTAGAATAGAGTTTTATTGAGGTTTAGAGTTAGTTTGATATTGTTAAAAAATGAGAAATTTTGCACTAAAATCATGTTTTGGTATTCCTTATGATTGATACATGTTAGATATGTGTTGTTGTGTATCCAATTGGTATTTTTCTGGTGTTTAGAAGTGAATTGGAAGGGAAAATGGATCGTTTTCGCAGAAACAATTATGTAAGAAAAATTCTGGGTTCACGTTGCCCATACGCGTATCACCCAAGGCAATACATGTATTGGTTAAGGCAATACGTGTATGGCCATGAAGAAATGTGGGCAATACGCGTATGGGGTTCCATTTTCTCTGCCATCTGCTCATTTGCATAATGGTACGCGTAGGGTATTGGGCAATACGCGTATGAAGTGAGGCAATACGCGTATTGGGGTTTTAAAAAGGAGTTTTTGGGAAAAATCAGTCTCTGCCCATACGCGTATCACTTTGGGCAATACGCGTAGGGATGGGCGAGTGAGCAAGGCAATACGCGTATAACTTAGGGCAATATGCGTACGGCCAGGAGGGTGCAGAATTGTGTTTTTCGCGACACCATTTCTTGTTATTTCCATAACTTTTGACTCGTTTATCCGATGTGAGCATTCTTGGTGTCGTTATGAAGCTATGAATATCCTCTAACTAATGGTAGTGAGAAATATTTGTTTATTGCCTGATTAAATAAATCGGAGGGAACCGTGAATTGGTGTAATGTGTGATGTGTTGAATTATGTGTTTCCATTATGCGATTGATGATTTTGTGCCTATACTCTTATTGTTAAACATGTTTGAATATGTATGCATGTTAAAATACGAAATAGGTAGAGTGAGGACTTACCATAAACAATGTCGAAAGTGTGAAATGTCATAGTGACAACGCTCGCGTATGAAAGGCCGAGGCGTGTGTCTAGTAATCATAACCAGTTTATCTTACGGTGTAGTTTCATGAGACTCGAGCACCTCCTCTGAAACGTATGCATAATTACGTGGCAGGTTTTATTCCCGTGTGTAGTATGAATGGAACCTATATGGTAAAGAGACTTGTGATGGTTAACAGGCCATGAGAAGTGACGGTTCACGACTAACAGGCCGATGATCCCGAATCCATTTCGTATGCCAAGTAACTTCAAGGATCCATGACTCGGGTCGTCTTCTAGACGTAGAAGCGGACGGGAAAAGGGGATGCCTTGGTACGGTTAATGATTAGTGAGATTCTTGAGTTAACAGGCTCAGGACGTACTTTGGTACTAGTGTGAGTTATTAGGCTCACGAGTGTGGATACATATTTAGTGTGTGTACTCATAGTCACTTCCCTTCCCCTTGACTTGAGTTAGGATTTGATAGAACCTTGTAAAGCCGAGAGGACTTTAACATAGGGAACTCACTGAGTTTTGATGTATCTCACCCCACTGTTGTTGTTTACATCACAGGTACTGCAGGTTCCGCGAGGGTAAGGAAAAGGCTGTGTGATTATCCTTACTTATCTGATGGCTTTGCTTCCGTTGTGGAGTTTTTGAGATCATTATTTTATCTAGTTCTTCGTATTTGTCTTTGGAACATCTTGTAGATATACTATGCCGTAGTTTTTTTGTATTAGGCTTTTTGGGCATGTATATGTATAATGTGTTTACTAGGAACTTATTGTATATTTCAGTACCAAAAGTGGAATTCATGTATAATATATGCTTTGATGTATATATATATATATGGGCGTTACATATGTTGCAGGAATAAATACATTGAGAACCGGTGTAATTAACATATGAAGTAGGTAAAACATAAGGGTATGCAATAAAACCATAGAAGCTATCATCATTACTAGCCAAAACCATTCCTACTACTCCTGCATAAAAAATTCCATAAAATTCATCTTGGCATAACATTACTCTTCCCTTCACCCTTTCAACATCAAGTGTTCCATAACGATATTATTTCCTACAAAAGTTCATATGAAACAATCTTCTAAGTACCAAGAAATTAAAAAAAATCCTCACCGTAGAACTAGAAGAATTTGCACTTACGCATCTCTAGATAGAGCATATGAATGTTTGGCATCTTCACCACTAATCAAAGGATATAACTTTTGTGATGGCAAGTCCTTAGATGAAAGACTTGTTCCCTAATAATCCAAAAAAGAGAAGTAAATTCTTAGGAAATGAGTAATAATATTAAGTGCAAATATAAGACAAAGATAACATATTTCATTGTAAATATATACTAAATATGAAAGGATAGAAGTTTATACTAAATATGTTAGCTTCTATAGTTACAAAGTCTTCGTTTGTTCTTATGCTTAGAGTATTACTGTAACTAAATTCTTAAGCAAACATCACTTTGAGATGCATAATCCTCAGCTTCACAGTTTTAAAACTAAGATTAATTCTATACAAATTAAACATAAATTTTCTAAACCTTTTTCCAGTTTAAGATTTTTGCTAGCAGCGACTGTTGGTACCATCTGGTATCTTTGGCTTAAACTCCTAGCCTTAGGGCTAGGGGCCTTGGTGCTGGTTGTTACTACTCAGTTGGGCTGGTAAATGAGAGAGCCTTGTTCGGAAATGGAGTGGAAGAAGGTAGTTTATAAGAAAAAGTCAGGTCTGCCCTACAGGTTCTCAGTTTGGAAAGAGAATGGCAGAAAACGGGTGGAGGATGGAGGACCTATTACTTCTTTCTTTATTACTGAGTTTCCTGAAAACATGATGGCGAAGGACCTCTTTGAGGTTTTCATGGTGTATGGCGTGATTTCAGAGGTGTACATTCCGGGGAAGAGAGATATCAGAGGTAGAAGATATGGCTTTGCCCGATTTCGTAAAGTTCACGACTCTCGTATTTTGGTGGCCAAGTTAGATAGTATTCAACTCCAAGGGAGGAAGTTACATGCTAACTTACCTCGGTTTCTTAAAGATAATGTTGTGCAGAATGGAGAGGCTTCGAGGCATGGGAGGAAGATTTCTCCTCAGTATGCTAAACGTACTAGTTTAGCGTTCAATCCCCTTACTGCTTCCTATGCTCAGGTTGTTGGTAGGGATTTGGTAAGTGTGGATATCCTTGGAGGTAAGCCAATTGTTAGTAAGGTGAATAGGATTAAGGTGGTGAATTCCTCTTTGTCCAATTATTCTGGGGCCTTAGTTGGTGAGGTTTGTAAAAACGGTAATCCTTTTTTGGTCCAAAAATCCTTGTATGCGGAAGGGTTGTTCGATATTCTGGCTACCCCTTTAGGAGCAAGCCTTTGTCTCCTTGAGTCTAGAGGATGTGAAGATATTCGGTCTTCTATTAACCTAGCTAAAGATTGGTTTGATTCTAGATTCGTTAAGCTCTTCCCCTGGACTCCAGATGTAGTTGACAAGAGCAGATTCGTGTGGGTGAGATGCTTAGGCATTCCTTGTCAAGCTTGGAACCACGATGTTTTTAGATGCCTGGTGAAGAACTATGGCCACTTTATTTTAGCTGATGTGGAAACTGATAAGAAAAGCAGATTAGATGAAGCTAGATTGCTTATCAAATGCAGTGGTGATACTGATTTTAACGACACGGTGGAGTTAGAGATTAATGAGGTGGTTTTTCCTGTTAGAATATTTGTTGATTATCCTGGGCCTAGGAGCTTTGATTTTCTGCGGATTAATCTTGATGATGATTCTTCTGGTTTGCTTGACACAGATGACGAAGAATTTTGGTCTTCTGAGGAAGAGGCTAATAGTGATGCGTCGTATCCTAGGAGTGGTAGGGCTACGACTGACAATTTGATTTTTGAGGAAAGGCCTGAGGATTTGGGGAGTAGTGCTGACACTTTTCAAACTCTTGATTGTGAAACCCTTGGGGTTGGTGGTGTGTCTGGTTCTGAGAGAGTTGGTAACTGTGTAGATTTGTTGGAAATTTTCAATGAGACTTTGGTTGACACAATTTCTGATAAGACATGTCCTTTAGTTGAGCGTGGTTTTGATGTTGATATTTTTGCGAGAAGTCAAAACAACTTGGGTCCTCCCTTTTGTTCTGTGGGCCAGCAGGATAATATTGTGGACCCGGGTATTGGGCCTAAGCTCCTTGGTGAAGTGGATCTTAGTACTTCTGTTTCTCTACCCACTGAAGAGGCCCATCTTCTTCCTACAGTTGGGGCGAAGCCTCCTAGTAAAAAGAAAAGGCCTTTATCTATGTTCTATGGGAATGCGCAGATTCCTTTTTCACCTCCTTTTCTCTCCTCTTTCCTTAATGCATCTACTGCTGTGTCCCGTTCTGGTAAGAAAGCGAAGCTGAAGAATTCTAAGTAACAGCCTAATAGAAGAATTCCTTTAGACGTGGGTGGCCCTTCGTGTGTTCCTGATGGGTCTAGCGAGTTCTCCTTAGACAATTCTGATATTCTTAGGAATAACAATAGAAGCAAAGGCTTGCTGGAAGAGGTTCCTAATTTAATTTGGAATTCTGTCAAATCGTTGGGTATTGAAGTTAAAGTTGATGAAATCGTTCATGTCAATGTTGTTAAGGGGTTAGAGGAACGTGATTGTCATGAATTTCATAGCAAGAAGGGTGTTGAAAATTGTGCTCCATGATTATTGTCACTTACAATGTGAGAGGGTGTTGTATCCCTCTTAAAAGAAGAAGGATTTCCTCTTCTTTGAATGAGGGGAAAGCTGAGTTGTGCTTTTTACAAGAAACCAAGTTGGCTAATATGACTGATTCGGTAGTTAGGAGTTTGTGGGGGTCTGATGAGTTTGGGTGGTCGGCTTGTGCGTCCGATGGTTTGTCTGGAGGCCTCCTTACAATTTGGAGAACGGATCTTTTCACCCTTGTGTCCTGTTTTAAAGGTAAAGGCTTTTTATGTTGCAATTTAATTTGGAGAGGGATTAGTTTTTTCGCTGTGAATGTTTATTCGCCCTGCTCTCTGAGGGAAAAAATACTCCTTTGGGCTGATCTGTTAAAGCTCCAATCTAGTTGTCCTAATGGTCGTTGGATTATAGGAGAGGATTTTAACGCGGTTAAATCTAGTGGTGAAAGAAGAGGTCGTAGCTCCTTTTTAGGTCGTGATAGTGCTGATTTTAATTCATTCATAGAGGAGTCTGGGCTGGTTGATTTGCCTTCTGCAGGAAATCATTTTTCTTACTTCAACTCCAACAGTTTGAGTTGCAGTAAATTGGACAGGTTCCTTGTGGATGATTTTCTTATTGATGCTTGGGACTTCAAGGTGCAGATTGTGGGCAAACGGGACATATCCGACCACCGGCCAGTTTGGATTAAATCTAACTCGGTGAATTGGGGCCCTAAACCTTTTCGCTTCTTTAATGCTTGGCTGGAGCACAAGGATTTTTTGGTCTTCGTCAAGGATTGTTGGAACTCTTTTAATTTTTAGGGTACGCCATCTTTTGTATTCAAGGAAAAGCTTAAATCTCTTAAGGATCGGCTCAAATGGTGGAATTTAAATGTTTACGGATGGATTGATCTAAAGATTGATGATAGTTTTGATATCCTTAATGATATTGATAATGCTTTTGCGGATAACGGAGTGTGCCATTCGGAAGAGACGTTTAGGATTAGATCGGTTGAACAAGAGAACTTATGGAAGAATCTTCGTCTTAAAGAAAGTATGTTGTACCAAAAATCGAGGTTGAAATGGTTGAAGGAAGGTGACTCCAATTCTCGTTTTTTCCATGCTTCTATTAAAAGGAGGAACATGTTGAATTCTATTACTGCTTTAAACTCAGGAAATGCTGTTATTGAGGAACCAGCAGCTATCAAAGAAGCTGCTTTTGATTTTTTTAAGGCTAAATACCAAAGTGGAGTGGGGACTAGACCTACTGTTGCCCATCATGACTTTCCTCGTCTTGATGCTTTCGACCACGATCTGCTTGATGCTGAATTTACTGATTATGAAATTCGGGAGGCTGTTTTTGATTGCGACGGGAATAAATCTCCGGGGCCGGATGGCTTTTCCTTTAAGTTCTTCAAGGAGGCTTGGGAAATTGTGGGGGACGATGTTATCAAGTGTGTTAGACACTTTTCCTTGACTGGTACGTTATCTAAATCCTCTGCTTCTTCCTTTTTGGTGTTGGTGCCTAAGGTTGACAGCCCTCAAGGCTTGGTGGAATATAGGCCAATTTGTTTAATTGGGTGTATTTCTAAAATCATTTCCAAACTGATGTCCAAAAGACTTTCTTCTGTTATTTCAAAGTTGGTTTCGGTTTCGCAAACGGCGTTTGTCCCCGGCAGGAATATCCATGATGGAGTTCTAGTTGCTAACGAAGTGGTGGACTTGGCGAGGAGAGAAAAGTGAAAATGTCTTCTGTTTAAAGTTGAATTTGCGCAAGCCTATGATTGTGTTGATTGGGAGTTCTTGCTCAATACTCTTAGGGACATGAACTTTGGTCCCAAATGGATTAAAGGGATTATTTGCAACAGGTTCGTCTCAGTCTTGATTAATGGAAGCCCCACGCAGGATTTTGTGGCGCAAAGAGGTCTTAAACAAGGGGACCCCCTTGCCCCGTTTCTTTTTGTTTTGGTAGTTAAAGTTTTGGCTGTTCTGATCAAACGTGCCTCCTCCCTGAATATCTTTTCCGGGTTCAGAATCAAACATGAAGCCTCTATTGAAGTCCTCCAATTTGCTGATGATACCCTTCTCTTTTGTGACGGGAAGTTCTCTAACTTGTGGGCTATTAAATCCATTCTTCGGGGCTTCGAAATGGTGTCAGGGCTTAAGATTAACTTCGCCAAAAGCTATATTTATGGGGTTGGCCTTGATAATGACTTTATTCTCGTGGCTGAATCTTTCCTCTTCTGTAGATCGGGTAAGCTCCCTTTCAAATTTCTTGGCATTACCATAGCCGGTAATCATAGGAGGTTGAAGTTTTGGAAACCCGTCGTGGATTGTCTTAAAAGTCGCCTAAACCCTTGGATTGGTAGGAATATGTCTATTGGTGCTAGATTTGTGTTGATAAATTCTGTTTTAGTCAACCTCCCGATTCACCACCTTTCTTTTTTCAAGGGTCCTAATAAAGTTGTTAAAGATATTATTGCTATTCAACGCAACTTCTTGTGGTCGGGATCGGTGGATAAATCGTGCATCTCTTGGGTTAAATGGAGTTTCCTCTGTAAATCTAAAGATAAAGGGGGTCTTGGTATTAAACATGTTGGTTGGTTTAATAAAGCTTTATTGTCCAAATGGTTGTGGAAGTTTCTCCACGTGGGAAATGAAATTTGGCGAGACATTTTGACTGCTAGATACGGCAATTTACATCTCTGTGTTACTAATCCCGACAGCATGAATAGCATTGCCGCGGCATCTTTTTGGATGAAAGATCTAATGTTGATCCGTCATTTGGTAGATTCCTATAATTTCTGCAGTTTGGTGCAGCCGGTTCTGGGGTGTGGCTCGAATTTGCAGTTTTGGAACTCGGACTGGTGTGGGGATTTTAAGCTTAATTCGGTGTTTCCTAATCTTTATGAAGCTGCCCTTAACAAAACTTGCAGTGTGAATGAGATAGGCCAATGGGTCCAAGATATTTGGCAGTGGGACATTGATAGAATTGGTTTTGAGGAGCTCTCTTTCGACCCGGCTTCGATTCAGATCCTGCAGAACCTGCTGCTGCCGATTAAATTGGTGCGCAACCAGCATGACAGTTGGAGTTGGTTGCTGGAAAAGTCCAAGGATTTTTCGGTTCGGTCTTGCTACAATTTCATTTCTGACGCAGCACAGGGCATTATACTGGAGGAAAACCAATTGCTTGCAATTAAAGTTTTGTGGAGTTCTAACATTCCCTTGAAAGTTAAAATATTTGCTTGGAGGTTGCTGTTAGATAGACTTCCGACTCGTATGAAACTCGTGGCTAAAGGTATTGTGACATCTATTCATGAAACTTCATGTGTTTTTTGCTTCCGGAACGATGAGGATGCTTTGCACATTTTCTTTACTTGCCCAAAATCCTCTTTAGTTTGGAATAAGGTTTTTGATTGGATTGGAGTTCCTAGAATTGTCTCTGATTCTGTGTGTAATCATTCCTTAATGTGGTTTTTGGCTTTGGTGGAAAAATGTAAGGAAGACATGTGCTGTTACATTTGGTTTATTACGACTTGGTGTTTATGGAGCGCGAGGAATAAGATCATATTCAGTGATGAAGTTTGTGATGTGGTTCAGATTTTCCACCGTATTCTTTCTATTTCCTGGCACTGGTTGGAGCTTGGTTGTAGTAAGTGTTGTTTCTACGATTGGGTGAAATCCCCTTTAGACTTTATGTATTGTTGTTTGGGGTGGTTTTTTCTCCCTTTTTTATCTTGGTTCCTTCTTTGTATTGGGTTGGAGAATCCCTTTTTTCTCCTTTTTAATACAAGTTTGCTTATAAAAAAAAATAAATCCCAAATTATAATCAACTGTAACTTTTGCATATAACCAAACGAGGTTTTGATATATTTTTTACCACAAGTTAGACACAAATTTCTCAAAATAATAAGGTAGCACTAAAGCCAAAGACATTTGTATTGCATCATGGATTAGCACTAAACAATTTAGTTATTTTCGCACTACTTGCTGTAAGAAGTAAAAGTAATATAGAGTTACATAACAGTGAAGCAAAGGAAAAAAACATAGAAAAATACCATTCATTAGCTAAATTTCATTTAGCATTCTTTGTAGAGTAGTTGGACATAGAAAATCCAATTGAATCCAATGCTCAATTAGGGAGTAAATCTAAAACGGGTCATCCAGGTGGGCAAAATGATCTATTATCAATTATGAATACACAATCTAAAAAGAAAATGTGAAAAACTATAATGCAGTGAATTATGAGTCAGTAAGCACCATAACACAAAATCTGATTTAGTTTCAGAAATAACATTCAACAAATCAGTTTGAGAACCCATTCAGTTACAAAATCCGATTCATATACCATTCAGTATCAGAAACTAATATTCAATATTTCATGAACTAAAACTCGATTAGTTAACAAACACGTAACAATAACCTAACAGCAACACAAATATTTTTGAAATTCAGGGTTTAAAGGAGAAAAATGATTTCTAAAAAAATAATAAAGTTAGAAGAAAAAGAAGGAAGTTAGGGTTTAAGAAGACAAACCTGTTAAGATTGGTTTAGGATTGATGGTGGTGGTGATTTTGGCGGCGGTGTGAGCTGATTGAGATACCAATGCGCGGTTATGGACCCAAAAGAGTGTTTGTATCAAGCCGAGAGAGAGATACCACAATGTGAGCTGAGAGAGAGAAAGATACCCATAAGAGATTTTTGAAAAATTGTTTTGAGAATCAGTAGATGAAATTAGAGTAGATCAAAATTGTTTTCTGTCTTCCACAAATTAGGTGAAGCACGTTACAAGATTAGGGGGACGACAGTTTAGTAACCGATGCAACCCATATTTTAGGGCAGTTGGGCTCATAACCGTCGTAGATGTTCATGTTTATTTTACAAATTAAACGGCGGTTGTCTAAAACCGCCTTAGAAACCGTTGTAATTTAAGGAAGACGACGGTTATTATGGAACCGTCACAACTTTCTATCGCAAAACACTTTTTTTCTTGTAGTGATTGGATGTTTGGATGGAAATCATGTTCGTTTGATCATCTTGCATCTTAGATGAGAGAGAGAGAGGGAGAGAGAGAGAGAGAGAGAGAGAGAGAGAGAGAGTATGGCAAGGGTCTCACAAACTAAATTTCATCAAGTGAAAAAGCATTTGCACAGGGGTTCTATTTATAGAACTACATGTGTGGGCTGCAAGCTGAAAAAGCCTACTTAAGTGCATTGTGATTTACACTGAATTGTATTTCACTTAAGTGCACAATACCTTATGGTATTATATTTTCCACTTAAGTGCTTCGTACCTTACAATATTTTACAACTTTCTTAAGCGCATCACATCGCTCAGTGTTCTGCAATTCTCTTAAGTACAACGTATTTTACGGTGTTCCTTATTTAACTTATTAATTCTATTTCTCAAGAAAAACCGTTAAAAAATAACTTTCTTACACTACATGACATAATTGCGTCGTACCATACAATTACTGATAATTGATTAAAAAATAACTTAGCTATGATAACAGCATCGCGGTCGCGAGAAAAACAAGGTAAACAATTAAGTTTTTTTCTTCCTTTTTTTCTAATTCCCATTTGCTTCTTCTTTTGCAACTTTTCTCAATTTTACCCCATAATTGCTTGTATTTTGCTCATAATTCTACGAATTCTATCAAAAAAGCTATTAGCCTTACGGAGAAAGCTCTTCTTGAAGCCGCTTTTTCAGAGGAGGAGATTAAGGAGGCGGTTTGGAGTTGTCAGGGTTCTAAAAGTCCGGGTCCCGATGAATACACTTTCCTTTTTATTAAAAAGTGTTGGTCCTTCATGAAAGATGATTTTATTTGTTGTTTCCAAACCTTTCACTCCAGAGCCTTTTTCTCTAAGGCATTTGTGTAACACCCCCTTTCTATACCCCCAAATAATCACATAATCATTTAGGCACATATTAAAAATTTCGTCAGAGTATAATTATAAACATGGTATAAAAGAGGTATGTCACATTATACGTGAAATTAAAACATTCAACACCTGCTCAACAATTGATATTCAACAGTGGGGTAACTTTACAACAGAGGAACTTAGTCCTTACACCCACATTTCAATATTTAGAATAAAAGCGGAAAATCTAAACATTGAATAATATATAACATATATATATATGAATCATCAAGTATTATCCACCAACATAATTCATGTTTACATAAACATTCATCAACAAGATACATGTACAATGTATCGCAAAAGAATCATATATATCTTAGCTACCCGGTTCTACATATCAGAGCCGACCGACCAAAAGAATGAAGACACGCTTCACAAAAGACCACCAGCATACCTACTCTGCAATGCCTCATAGAGCATCATAAAACAGCAGAAGGGTGAGAAATATTATCATAATAACAATGCATATAATTATATATCTTAGCATAAAAATACACATATTTCACATTCTCACCACAACTCATCACAATTCACCCATATACATTACAATGCATATATATATACAAATCCAAGCATTTCATCATGCATACTTTCACAATTCTTACCATTCCACATAAACATACATATTCATGTTTATTCATCGATGCACCATATAAAGATGATAAATGCAAATCATAGAGACCGACTCATGACTCTATGCAAATGCAATGCGGTACCGACTCAATCATCTCAAGTTCACTCAGGAACTTATTGGAACCATCGCTCGTTACCAATGTAACTCCCCGTCGGGCATACGATGTTCACCCATTGCTCACACCCCACATGGGTACACAATGATTATGGATCGCTGACACCCCACAGGGGCACACGATCCGATCGCTCACACCCCACATGGGCACACGATCGTCTATAATCATCGCTCACACCCCACATGGGCACACGACGTTATAGCGGATTCTCTCTGGAACCAATCCGTCGCTCACACTCCACACGGGCACACAACGTTTATGGATCGCTCACACCCCACACGGGCACACGATCCGATCGCTCACACCCCACATGGGCACACGATCACAAGATACATATCATGATGCTTGACACACAAGAACTCATGACAATCAAATGCATCTTCACAAATTAACAATATGATTATCACATCATCATATTCATACATTGAAAACAATTCAAACAATGCATTCATCTCACACTATCACATACAATCTATATACATTCACACCAATGCACTATTGTATGATTCACATCCAAACACACATTCAAAACGGGAAAAAGTCATAATAAAAACACTATTCCAGACTTTTTGAGATAATTAAATCGGCTAACAATTTCCAAATAATCATAATAAGAAAGAACATTTCACAAGCTTTCTAATGCATCAAACCACGCCTCAAACCGAACCACAGATCAAAAGTTATGCAGAAAACAAAATTACACAAACAGCACTATTCACTGGGCGAACCCTCTCGCGAGCATTCGCTAGCACCTTCGCTAGGCGAATGTTCCAGCGAACCAACTACTTGCTAAAAACAGACACAAAGTTCTCTAGGCGAACCCCTTGGCGAACAAAGGCAGCAACCACCAACATCAAAAACACCCAAAGTTCGCTAGGCGAACAACTCAGCGAACCTTCGCTGACCTTCACTAACTGGTATGCTAGGCGAACCCGCGAAAACATCACTCGCTACTGCTTCGCCCCAGGTTCGCTAGGCGAACCAAGGAAAACTCAGAATTTTCAACGCTGTTGAAGACCCAAAATCCATATTTTTCAACCCAAAACATTTTCAAAACAACATATATCAACCAGAACTCAATACAATTATGGCAACAAACATTCTACCACGTTTACGTCGATTTCCAACCGCGAAAACATCGATTTCTCAACATCGACCTAGAATAGAAAACTATGAAAACACAACAAACAATCCAATACACACATACATAATCATACATAATGATATACATTGATGAGATAATAAGATTTCACACCCTTACCCGATTAAATCGATTCCTAGAAGTTGTTTTCTTGATTTCCAAGCTTTTCCCTCTTTTCCTTCTCTTTTATCCTCTTCCTCTTTCTTTCTTTCCTTTTTCTCTCTATTTTTCCTTTCTATCTCTTTCTCTCCTATTTCCTCTTCTTATCTCTTTTTCTTTTCTATTTTCTTATTTTCTATACAAATCAAATTAATTCATTTTCTCACACAATTATATTTCCACTAAATTTTCTAACTTAACATTAATTGAGAAATGTCTAAAATACCCTCCATTCTAATTTTCCCCGAAAACTCTCGAAAACGGTAAAATATCATAACATGTCAACATAACATATTAACACACCGATTTCACAAATAAAATAATTGATCACTCAATTTAAATAAAAGACTCAACAAAATGGGAAAAATCAGAATCGGGGCGTTACAACTCTCCCCCACTTTAGAAATTTTCATCCTCGAAAATATTACCTGATTCAAACAACTCCGGATACGACTCTCGCATCCTACTCTCTAGTTCCCAAGTCATATTGCCTTCCGCAGCGCCTCCCCATGCTACTTTCACAAGCGCAATATCCTTGCCTTTAAGCTTCTTAACTTCACGATCCAAAATCCTAATCGGTAAAGCTTTAACCGTAAGGTTATCTCTCACTTCAACCTCATCCATAGGAATAACATGTGACGGATCCGGAACATACTTCCGAAGTTGCGAAACATGGAATACATCATGCAAATTCGAAAGATTCGGAGGCAACGCCACACGATAAGCCACAACACCAACTCGCACAGAAATCTGATACAGACCAATAAAACGAGAAGTCAACTTCTTCGACTTCAAAGCACGACCCACAACCGTAACCGGCGTAACTCTCAAAAACACATGGTCGCCTTCTTGAAACTCAAGATCCTTCCTTCTCTTGTCATGATAACTCTTTTGTCTACTTTGAGAAGCTTTCATCTTCTCACGAATAAACTTCACTTTCTCCGTCGTTTGTTGTACCATCTCCGGTCCAACTATCGTCCTCTCACCGGTTTCATGCCAACACAAAGGTGTTCGACATCTTCGACCATACAAAGCCTCAAATGGTGCCATACTTATACTTGAATGAAAACTATTATTGTAAGTGAACTCAATCAACGCCAAATAACTATCCCAAGCACCTCCTTGCTCGAGCACACAAGCATGCAACAAATCCTCCAACGATTGAATTGTCCTCTCGGTTTGACCATCCGTTTGCGGATGATAAGCCGAACTCAATCTTAGCTTAGAACCCAAAGCCTTTTGTAAACTCTCCCAAAACCTCGATGTAAATCTAGGATCTCTATCCGATATAATACTCTTAGGAACTCCATGTAACTTCACAACCACAAGAACATAAATCTCGGCTAATTTCTCCAAAGGATAACTAATATCAATTAGAATGAAATGAGCAGATTTAGTAAGCCTGTCAACGATTACCCAAATAGCATTATGACCTTTTTGCGTATTCGGCAATCCCGTACCAAAATCCATCGATATACTATCCCATTTCCACTCCGGAATGTCCAACGGTTGCATCAATCCACGAGGCTTTTGATGTTCCACCTTAGACTTTTGACAAGTTAAGCACGCATACACAAATTGAGCCACATCCCTCTTTAATCCGGACCACCAAAAGATTTTCTTCAAATCTTGATACATTTTATTCGCTCCCGGATGAATACTTAAGTTACTTCGGTGTCCTTCTTCCAATATCATCTTTTTCAACTCCACATCATCGGGAATACAAATACGACCACGGAATCTCAAAACTCCAAAATTATCAACTTTGAATTCCTCATCCTCATTCATCATCAAATCAACGAACTTCAAATCCAACTTTTGCTTTTCACATACGATTGCAAGAAAATCATTCGTAACATGAAGCATACCAAGTCTCACACTTCTCGGCGTCATTTCACAAACCAAACTCAAGTCTCTAAAATTCTCCAAAAGTTCCCATTCTCTCATCATCAATGCGGACATATGTAACGATTTCCGAATCAAAGCATCGGCCACCACGTTTGCCTTACCCGGATGGTAATTCAAACCAAAATCATAATCCTTCAAAAGCTCTAACCACCTTCTCTGTCTCATGTTCAATTCTGTTTGATCAAATAAATACTTCAAACTCTTGTGATCACTAAAAACTTCAAATCTTGCACCATAGAGATAGTGCCTCCAAATTTTCAAAACAAACACCACGACCGCTAACTCCAAGTCATGTGTAGGATAATTCTTTTCATGCACTCTCAATTGTCTAGAAGCATAAGCCACAACTTTTCCATCTTGCATCAAAACACCACCTAAACCAACCAATGAAGCATCACAGTACACAACAAATGGTTCCGTCGGATTTGGAAAAATCAAGATCGGAGCCGTTGTCAACCTTTTTTTTAGCTCATTGAAACTCTCTTCAAAATGAATATCCCAAATGAAAGCCTTTTCTTTACAAGTCAATTGCGTTAACGGAAGTGCCAACTTCGAAAATCCCTCAATAAACCTCCGATAATAACCCGCCAAGCCTAAAAAGCTTCGAATCTCCGTAACCGATCTAGGAGCCTCCCATTGCATTACCGCATCAATTTTAGATGGATCAACACTAATACCACTACCAGAAATAACATGTCCAAGAAAACTTACTTCCGACAACTAAAATTCACATTTTGACAACTTAGCATACAATTGTTTCTCTTTCAAAATTTGTAACACAATCCTCAAATGCTCTTCATGCTCCTCTTGAGACTTAGAGTAAATCAAAATATCATCGATGAACACAACCACAAAACGATCTAACTGTTCATGAAAAATACGATTCATGTATTCCATAAACACACCCGGCGCATTAGAAACCCCGAACGACATCACGAAATATTCGTAATGACCATACCGTGTCCTAAAGGCCGTCTTTTGAATATCCTCTTCTTTCACGCGAATTTGGTGATATCCTGATCTCAAATTAATCTTGCTAAAAATACGTGCATCAACCAATTGGTCCATCAAATCGTCGATCCTCGGAATCGGATACTTGTTCTTAATTGTCACCTTGTTCAGTTGTCGATAATCAATGCATAACCGCATGCTCCCATCCTTCTTCTTTACCAGCAATACAGGAGCACCTTCGCTAAAATCCATAATGAAGTCTTTACCATACATGGTCAAAGGACAACTTACACACACCAAAGACGTAGTTACCAACCCTGAAGCAGGAGTCTCAATAACCATCTCACCACCCCAAGAAGTCATAAACAAATTCAAACGCTTAGCGCACTCATGAGAAATGAACGAATGAGTCGCTCCCGTATTAATAATAGCAACTAAAGGCGTACTATTAATAAAGCATGTACCTTTAATCAAACGGTCTGCACTAGTAGTGTCCGTCCCCGCTAATGCAAACACCTTTCTGCCCGCTTGAGCTTGTTTCGGCTTAGTACACTTGGTACTAACGTGACCCACTTCTCCACAATTATAGCACTTCACTATATTCCTTCTACAATCAGTAGTAGCATGCCCAAGGCCTCCACAGTTAGAACATTTCACCATAGTCTTCCCACACTCAAATGACTTATGACCCATTCCACCACACTTGTAACACTTAACGGAACCGAAACTACCTCCTCCAGATTTCCTTTCAAAGTTTACCCTATGCTTGCCCTTATCAACGGGTGTCACATAAGGTCCACCTCTAGCTTGTTGCTTTCCCTTCCTCTTATTCAAACTTTTGTAATGTGTAGAACGGGCCTTGCTATCTTCCTCGAAGATTCTACAACATTCCGTCAAATTCGTAAACCTTTTTATCCTTTGATATCCCACAGCTTGTTTAATCTCGGGACGTAAGCCATTCTCATACTTAATACACTTTGAGAACACGGCAGTAATTGCAGCATAGTGAGGATGGAATTGAACCAAATCCACAAACTTAGCCGTATAGTCCACCACGGACATACCACTTTGTTTCAGTTCAAGGAACTCCATCTCCTTCTTCCCTTTCACACTTTCGGGGTAATACTTCCTCAAGAACTCGGTACGAAATAAATCCCAAGTTATCTCTTCATCATCCACCTCAAGAACTTGACGCATACTGACCCACCAATCGTCGGCTTCTTCCTTCAGCATGTGAGACCCAAGCCTCACCTTATTCTCCTCCACACAACCCATGACTCTGAAGATCCTTTCAATCTCCTTCTACCACATTTGAGCTCCATCGGGATCAAATCTTCCTTTGAAGACCAGTGGTTGATTCTTCCTGAACTCGTCATTAGCATTCACGTTCGGCGCACCTTGCACAACCCTAGCCATTGCTTCCAAAGCAGCAGCCATCGCATTGTCGTTTCTACCAGCCATATTCTCATTATTCCCAAAAATGACAGTAAGGTTAAACAACAGTTCAACCATCACAACAACAAGACCGACTCAACTGACTCAACACTGGCTCTGATACCACTTAATGTAACACCCCTTTTCTATACCCCCAAATAATCACATAATCATTTAGGCACATATTAAAAATTTCATCAGAGTATAATTATAAACATGGTATAAAAGAGGTATGTCACATTATACGTGAAATTAAAACATTCAACATCTGCTCAACAATTGATATGCAACAGTGGGGTAACTTTGCAACAGAGGAACTTAGTCCTTACACCCACATTTCAATATTTAGAATAAAAGCGGAAAATCTAAACATTGAATAATATATAACATATATATATACATCATCAAGTATTATACACCAACATAATTCATGTTTACATAAACATTCATCAACAAGATACATGTACAATGTATCACAAAAGAATCATATACATCTTAGCTGCCCGGTGCTACATATCAGAGCCGACCGACCAAAAGAATGAAGGCACGCTTCACAAAAGACCACCAGCATACCTACTCTGCAATGCCTCATAGAGCATCATAAAACAACAGAAGGGTGAGAAATATTATCATAATAACAATGCATATAATTATATATCTTAGCATACAAATACATATATTCCACATTCTCACCACAACTCATCACAATTCACCCATATACATTACAATGCATATATATATATACAAATCCAAGCATTTCATCATGCATACCTTCACAATTCTTACCATTCCACATAAACATACATATTCATGTTTATTCATCGATGCACCATATAAAGATGATAAATGCAAATCATAGAGATCGACTCACGACTCTATGCAAATGCAATGCGGTACCGACTCAATCATCTCAAGTTCACTCAGGAACTTATTGGAACCATCGCACGTTACCAATGTAACTCCCCGTTGGGCATACGATGTTCACCCATTGCTCACACCCCACATGGGCACACAATGTGTATGGATCGCTCACACTCCACACGGGCACATGATCTGATCGCTCACACCCCACATGGGCACACGATCGTCTATAATCATCGCTCACACCCCACATGGGCACACGACGTTATAGCGGATTCCCTCTGGAACCAATCCGTCGCTCACACCCCACACGGGCACACGACATTTATGGATCGCTCACACCCCACACGGGCACACGATCCGATCACTCACACCCCACATGGGCACACGATCACAAGATGCATATCATGATTCTTGACACACAAGAACTCATGACAATCAAATGCATCTTCACAAATCAAAAATATGATTATCACATCATCATATTCATACATTGAAAACAATTTAAACAATGCATTCATCTCATACTATCACATACAATCTATATACATTCACACTAATGCACTATTGTATGATTCACATCCAAACACATATTCAAAACGGGAAAAAGTCATAAAAAAAAACACTATTCCCGACTTTCCGACATAATTAAATCGGCTAACAATTTCCAAATCATCATAATAAGAAAGAACATTTCATAAGCTTTCTAATGCATCAAACCACGCCTCGAACCGAACCACAGATCAAAAGTTATGCAGAAAACAAAATTACACAAACAGCACTATTCGCTGGGCGAAACCTCTCGCGAGCATTTGCTAGCACCTTCGCTAGGAGAATGTTCCGGCGAACCAACTACTAGCTAAAAGCAGACACAAAGTTCGCTAGGCGAACCCCTTGGCGAACCAAGGCAGCAACCACCAACATCAAAAACACCCAAAGTTCGCTAGGCGAACAACTCAGCGAACCTTCGCTAACCTTCGCTAACTGGTTCGCTAGGCAAACCCGCGAAAACATCACTCGCTACTGCTTCGCCCCAGGTTCGCTAGGCGAACCAAGGAAAACTCAGAATTTTCAGCACTGTTGAAAACCCAAAATCCATATTTTTCAACCCAAAACATTTTCAAAACAACATATATCAACCAGAACTCAATACAATCATGGCAACAAACATTCTACCACGTTTACGTCGATTTCCAACCGCGAAAACATCGATTTCTCAACATCGACCTAGAATAGAAAACTATGAAAACACAACAAACAATCCAATACACACATACATAATCAAACATAATGAATACATTGATGAGATAATAAGATTTCACACCCTTACCCGATTAAATCGATTCCTAGAAGTTGTTTTCTTGATTTCCAAGCTTTTCCCTCTTTTCCATCTCTTTTCTCCTCTTCCTCTTTCTTTTTTTCCTTTTTCTCTCTATTTTTCCTTTCTATCTCTTTCTCTCATATTTCATCTTCTTATCTCTTTTTCTTTTCTATTTTCTTATTTTCTATACAAATCAAATTAATTCATTTTCTCACACAATTATATTTCCACTAAATTTTCTAACTTAACATTAATTGAGAAATGTCTAAAATACCCTTCATTCTAATTTTCCCCGAAAACTCTCGATAACTGTAAAATATCATAACATGTCAACATAACATATTAACACACCAATTTCACAAATAAAATAATTTATCACTCAATTTAAATAAAAGACTCAACAAAATGGGAAAAATTGGAATCGGGGCGTTACAATTTGTCTCTTCTTTTTTGACATTGGTCCCTAAATCTCCTAATCCTATGGGATTGGACGATTATAGGCCCATATGTCTCATCGGGTGTGTTTATAAAGCTTTATCGAAGCTTTTGGCTGCTAGATTGAAGTTGGTTTTGAATTCGGTTATATCCAATTGCCAAAGTGCTTTTGTCCCGGGGAGGCAATTACTCGATGGCGTTTTGGTGGCTAATGAAGTGGTAGATTTTTCTAAGAAGGAAGGTAGAAGTTGTTTTCTTTTCAATGTTGATTTTGAGAAAGCTTACGATAAGGTTAGTTGGAACTTCCTACGTTTTATGCTCTGTAAAATAGGTTTCGGGGAGGTTTGGATGAAATGGATGGAAGCTTTGATTTTTTCAAGTAAAATGTCGGTGCTTGTCAACGGTAGTCCTACGAAGGAATTTTTTGTGGAAAGAGGTTTGAGACAAGGAGATCCTCTTTCTCCTTTTCTTTATGTCATAGTTGCGGAAGGTTTGAAGGGTTTGGTTTCTAGGTCAGTGGCGAACGAAGAGTTTGAGGGATTTAATGTAAAGGGTAGGTGCCTTGTTGATATCCTTCAATTTGCGGATGATATTATTTGGATAGGGAAGTTGGAAGCATCTTTGGGCTATTAAAGCGGTCTTGAGAGGGTTTGAATTAGTTTCCGGTTTCGGAATTAATTATCATAAGAGCAAACTTATTGGTGTTAATTTGGAAAATAGGTTTTTGGAGGTTGCTTCTTTTTTCTTATCTTGTAAGAGGGAGGATAGTAATTTTGTTTTCCTTGGAATTCCTATTGGGTTCAACTTTAATAGAATGGATATGTGGAAGGAGTTGGTGGGAAGATAAATCAGAGGCTTTCTTGTTGGAACAATAGATTCCTTAGTTTTGGAGGAAGGCTTACTTTGTTAAAATCAGTGCATTCTAGTGTTTCAATTTTTATGCTCTCTTTCTACAAAGCTCCGAAGAAGGTGGTCAAAGAGATTACGCGTATTCAAAGTAATTTTATTTGGGGAAGTAAGGCAGAGAAAAGGAAAATTCATTGGTTAAGTTGGAAGGAAGTGTGACTTCCGCTCTATAAAGGTGGTTTAGGTTTGAGAAGCGTGGATGATTTCAATTTGGCCCTTATCAACAAATGGAGATGGAGGATTTTAACGGAAAAAATGCTTTATGGTATAATGCATTAAAAGCTAGATATAGAGATATACATTTGGAGATGGTGGATAGTAGTTGTTCTTCTTTGAAGGCGAATTGTTCTTTCTTTGGGTGGAGAGATTTATGTAGTTTGGAAAAAGGTTTACTGGGTAATGGTTTTGTTTCTAATTATAAATTTTCCATTGGTAATGGTTTTTTATTGTCCTTTTGGCACTCGTGGTGGATTGGAGAGTGTTGTTTAAAGGATAGTTTTCCTATTCTTTTTCACTTATCCAGTCTTAAAGGTGTTTCAGTGGCTTGCATGGGAGGTTGGATAGAATAGGGGTGGTTTTCGAGTGATTTTGGGGTGGCCGGTTCGTTGTGTGATGTTGAAGCCGCGGAGATGGCTCGGTTGCGCACCTTGTTGGAGGATGTTCGTCCGGTTCTCGATGACGTGGGAACGGTTGTTTGGATTAGGCGTCCCTTGGAGGGTTATTCGGTACGTGATTTTTATAATTTTCTTATAAAGTACCGCATTCCTTTTGGGCCGGGCAATATTTTCGATGAAGCTTTTTCTTTTATATGGAATTTAGAAGTTCCAACTAAGGTTAAGGTTTTTGGTTGGATGAGTTTTTTGAATAAGCTTCCTACTAAGATTGCTCTCTTTGGTAGAGTTTGCGTTTTTCTGGGTAGAGGTATGGAGTGCATTTTTCGCTCTTCGGCGGAGGATTCTTTAGAGCATATTTTTTTGAATTGTTTGGAAGGAGTTTGCCGTTTGGATCGGTTTTGAGGAATGGGGAGCAAATAACATTAAAGAAATTTTTTTAAAGTGGTATGCTTTTTCTAAACTTAAGAGGGTGAAGAAAGGGAAAGTTGGTTGTATTTGGTTGGCTACGATTTGGTATTTGGGGAATTGGCGGAACGGAATTATTTTTAGGAATGATAATTGGAATGTGTGGGACATCGTTTGGAATATTAAGACGATAATTTGGAGATGGTCTTTCATCAGAAAAATTACCCGCTCCAATTCTAACTTTTATTAATTTAGAAGGTTCCCTTTGTACTACTTGTCTTAAAATTTAATTGGGTTGTAATTTTCTTTTTGCCTCGTGGTTAGCTTCGTTTTTTTGTTAGTAGGTTCGAGAACCCATTGTTCTCGCTATCTATGAAATCTTGCTTACCAATAAAAGTTTCAAATTCTGATACAACTAACAATAGCACTTTGTATATAGATCTTTTCATTGCCAAAACTAGACTCCGTATTCCGAATATACTAAAGGAGCACTTAATTTATATATATTTCTTCAATGCCAAAACGAGAATGCATATGCTTATTACCAATGTACTAGAGGAACAATTACAAGGAAAGAATGAAGAATTCATAATCAAGAAATCAAACTAGTTAAATAAAAAGACTTGGTGATAAGAAATATAGAAACTCCCAAATTTAAATAATTGTTGTCATTCTCCACAAAGTTTTAACGTAATAATATCCATGCAAACTCAATTGAAGAAAAGAAGTTAACTCATCTACTACACTAGGTGAAATGATTTCCGCCCCACTAAAATCATTCCCTCAAAATATCAAATTGAAAAAAGGCTATGAACACATCCAATCCAAAAGATGCAAGTTGGTCGTCTGCACGCGAAAGGGCCATGCTCTCAAACCTAGAGAAAAATTTGAAATATGAGACACAACCCACTTTCTAGAAAGGCTCAAAACTAAAGTAACCCCTTATCAACATTAGAGATTTTTTTATAACAAAAAATATGATCCAAATAACTTTTACAGTATCTAAAATAATCACTTAATTTAATTTATAATTAAATATCTGTATATGGATTTAGAATTCATTTTAAAATTTATTTTGAGAAGAAAATTGTTACCGACATATTAGAACATATAAATTTGTTTACCTTATTTGATTGAATATATAAATAAATGAAAATCAATATAAATTTTAAATATTTTCTTATTCAATTATAATAAATTAATATGTTAATTTTGTTATAATGTTAAATGTTTTAAAATTTTTTTTTAATCTAAAAATATTTTCCTATTGTCTTAAATAGATACTTTAAATGTTGTAAAATTTTATAGAAACTTTGTTCATTATCGTTCTAACATATATGTTAAATAGATACTATAAAAGCAATATATGTCGACATGCCTTGAACAGAGATTCTACCTGAAATTTATCAGAAGTAATATATGTTAAATAATTAATAATATTTGACATTGAGGTTGACTGTATTAAATATTTAATTTTTAAAAATAAATAAATAAATGTAATACCTAATAGGAATAAGAATACGTTTAATCTCATTTCCACTCTTTATTTGTGAGGATTATAAATTCAAACAAATCTGTATTTCTACAGGCACAATTTGATTGCTCTAAAAACTAATTGTTTCACACATACGTGATCGTATGCCTACCGGCACAATTTCATTCTCTCATATTCATCACCAAAACTGTGGCCCTACTGGAGAAAAGGTTAGTAAATACTTATATGATCATATTACTTTTAACATTTTTAACAAAGCTTCTCTTAAATTAATAATTTTATTTGTGTGTATGTAAACCAGGTTCTTTCTATTAAATTTTTTCATGACTCTATTTTTCAAAAACAACTCTTACAATCTTAATCAATTTGTGATTACTTTTTATGCTTAGATGATATAAAACTATTCAAAAATATATTAAACATCAACCTATAAGAATATCTAATATATAGTTTCACACAGGGGTACATATATAATCATTAATTATTTGAAACTTGATGCATTTTGTTAAATATTAAATGTAGAATTTCACTTTTACAAATAAATATTTTACTTAGATTCCATTACAAAGTGAGAGAATTGGTACTAACATTTTTGTGCAATAATTATTTATTAAAATATCAATATACATAACCAAAAAATAATATAAATAAAGTTAGACTCTATATTTTAATTTTAAATTTTTATAAATATTAACTATTTTTTTTATTATTCATTTCGAAAAGAGTATTTTGCATAAATAGTTGAAGTCCGGAAATTGTTGCTTTGAGAGAAAAAAAATTATATAAATTCATTTGAAAACAATTCAACTTAGACAAAACACAATTTTAGTATTTGCATTAAAAACTGAAGGCGGTGAATTTTTATTTCGAATGTAAAAACATTATATAAATTCAATGAAAACAATACAACTAACATAAACACAATTCTAATGTTTGCAGAAACAGTTGAAGTTGGCCCGGGGAGCAAAAATTTCTGTAAATTCAATTGAATTATTTTTCCATAAGGGAGAAACACTTGAGTATTGTTGGTTTCCAAAAGACTCTATATTCATAATCATTTGAATCAAATATGAAAAATATAATGGCAAGCACGATCAACAATGACGATAGCTTTGACTCGTTTTTATTGCGTACGTAAATCATGGTGTCATTTGTTTGATAACTCTTATTTCACGAACATGTTTCAAAAGAATATCTTATTTAAAAATCACGCTTACTACAATGACACATCTGTCCTTCTACATTATGATTCGTCATGGATGGTCGAAAACTCAAGTAAATCTGGAATGTATTCACTTTCTGGTGAGTGATTTTAAAAATATGGTCTACTTAGATTGGTCAAAGTTATTTAATGGAGATGAATGGTTGTTTAATATTTTGGGATCAACTAGTATCAACGGATTTCTTTGCATTGATTGTAAACCCACAAGAAGAGTGATATTGTGGAATCCTACTACCGAGGAATACAAAGTTGTTCCTCCAAGTCCTTTTTCTAATCCACAGGAAGATGTTTGTCTTTATGGGTTTGGTTTTGACTCCATGGCAAATGATTATAAGGTCATTCAACATATTGTATGTTCTCATGGAAATGATGATAATGAAGATGCTACATTGAAAGATAGAGACCCTACCTCCTTGTGGGAGATATATTATCTTAAAAGTAACTCTTGGAAAACACTTGATGTAGATATGCCTACATATTATCAAGATGTGGTGGGTGTTCATGTGTATAAGGATGGAATGTGTCATTGGTTGGGTAAAAGAAAAACACGTGGATGTGATTGTGAAATGCACAATGAGGTTGATTTGGTCTCATTTACTTTGACCACTGAGAAGTTTGTTAAAACATCCTTACCTTCAAACATGGGAGATAATAATTACAAATATTTAGCGGTGCTAAATGGCTCAATAGCATTGATTTTAAATAAGGCAGAGACAATTAATTTTCAAATATCAATTTTAGGTGAAATTGGAATTAAGGAGTCATGGGTCAAGCTCTTTACTATTAACTCATCGCCTTCCATTGGACGTCCTATTGGATTCAGTAAGAGGGGAGATATACTTTTTATTAAAGAGGATGAAGAACTAGCTTGGTTTAATTTTAACTGTGTAGTTTACCAATTTCATTTTTAATGTTTTTTATTAATATAAGTTCCTTTGAGATTTGAATTTGAGTTTTTAAATGATAGGGAGTTTATTAGAATAATTTATCAATTAGTTAAATGAGTTTTTATTAATATTTTGAATTAGGAATTATTTTATATTATTATGTTTTCTAGAATGTTCTTAGTACCCTTAAGATTGAGACACTTGGACGGTTAGCATTTGTTTAGAACAATATATAACAAATGCATTATCCTCTCTTGAAAATCATAAAAGAAATCAATGAAAGTTTTTTTTTTTTGATAAACTAACAAAATATATATATCAGGGATACAATAGGGGTACCCCAACCCGTATACATCAATAGACCTACCTAAAATCAAGGCCTACAAAAAATCACCTGGGGAGTTTACCCAAGTGTAATAAATACAGATATGTGAACTCTTGTGTATCTTACCTATCCACCACCAAGAGAAAGTAAGAATACGATTCGAAATCGTATTCATATCCCAAAATTCATCCCTAAAAATAATATTATTTCGAGACGCCCAAATGACCCAACAAATTATCAACCAAAATCCAACAGCATTAGTAACTTGAAATTTCCTACTGACACACCCTGCCACCCATCAGGATAAATGGTTCATCATAGATCCAACTAAGATATCTGGTATACCTAACCAATTACACACAAAATTCCAAACCAGCACAGATTTATGACATTGAAAGAGCAGATGTTCCACCGTTTCGTTATGCAGGAAACAGAAAGGACAAGGCAATTCGTGTCTATTGTTAATGATACCTCAACGATATAGATTGTCTCGCGATGGAATTCTTTTGTGCAACACCCGCCAACCAAACACTTTCACTTTAAAAGGAGCTTGGGCTAGCCAAATGAGTTTGCAAGCAGCTCTGAATTCTTCACTAAAACCTGAGTCAAGAACAGCCATCTTTTCCTGCAAATGATTATACATAGATTAAACAGAAAAAAGAGAGACATCATTGAGTAACCAAGAGATCGAGTCCCTTACTCCTTCAGTCGGCAGGAACTCGGACAGCAGGCAATAAATCCGCGAAAGCAGCAGGCGGTTTTGCTCTGGTAGGGAATAATACTCTCCTTTAATGTTCCAGACCCACGAACCATTAACCCAGGCACCATTGTCTGCCACAGAACAACCCTTATTATCTGCTAATAAAAATAAGTCATTGAACTCTTCAGCAAGAATCTTACGGCCAACCCACCTAGATAGCCAAAAGGACGTTCTGTCACCGTTGCCTATTTTATAGGAAATGTATCCAGAAACAGTGTCCAACCCACAAGAGGTAGAAACCTGTAACAAATCACGCCACCAAATAGACGAAGAAACATAATACTTAAAACTCACACCAGAATGGAATTCGAACGTATGATTAGAATTGCGAACTTCAATTAAGTTCTTCCACAAAGTTTCCTGCCGTGCCAAGATTCTCCATATCCATTTAAACATCAATGCTTTATTAAAGATTTTGATATCTTTCACCCCTAAACCTCCATCTTCTCTCTTTTTGCACAACGTATTCCAAGAAACCCACGACACACCCTTTTTGGTAAACAGCCCATTCCACAAGAAAGTATTTTGAATAGAAGTGAGAATCCGAATAACCTTGACAGGGAGTTTGTAAAATGACATATAGTGTATCAGAAGATTTGCGAGTACAGAATTAATCAGAGTAACTCTACCTCCCATAGATAAAAATCGACTTTTCCAAGAACTCAGTCTATAACGAACCTTGTCTATAATTGGTTTCCAAAATGAAACAATTCTATGGTTTCCCCCAATATGAATGCCTAGAAATTTAAAAGGACAGGGGGAGATCTTACAGGCAAGGTAAAGTTCAGCAGCCGAAAGCATCGATTCGTCTACACCAATACCGAAAAAGGAGCTCTTGTTGAAATTGATATCCAGACCAGAGATTAAATGAAAACCTTTAAGGATGGACTTTGCTGCCAAAATATTCCTCTATGATCCGTCTCCTAGGATAATCGAGCCATCTGCATATTGCAACAGATGAAAGGAAACTTCTAGGCTGACTTTGAAACCTGAAAAGAATCTGTTATCAATCGCTCTTCTCATAAGTACTGCGAGGCCTTCTACAGCAATTGTGAATAAAAGAGGGGCAAGGGGATCCCCTTGTTTAAGACCTCTATGAACACCAAAATCCTAGGTAGAACTACCGTTAACCAAAACGGAGGCATAACTGTTAAGTACACCATACTCCATCCACGACATCCATTTTTTATCGAACCCCATAATCTTCATGACATCCCTTAAATAATTCCATGCAATGCAATCATAAGCTCTGGCAAAATCAACCTTGAGAAGCATGAGTTCTTTCTTGGAACGCTTAGCAAAGTCTATGACTTCATTTAGGACAAGGACACCATCTACCAAATTCCTACCTTTTATAAAAGCTATTTGGGAGTTTGATATGATCCCTCCAATTTTCTTCTAGAGTCTGTTAGCAAGGATCTTGGACAGGACTTTGTATACAAAGCTAATTAAGGATATAGGCTTGTAGTCGTCAAGGCTCTTAGGGCCGTCCAGTTTAGGAATGAGAACCACAAAAGATGAAGCAAAAACTTTATGTAATTTCTCACCCTGAAAAAATTCTAGAATACAATTTGTGAAGTCCTTTCCTACTATACTCCCACATCGTTTGAAGAATTCGAAGCAAAATCCATCAGGGGCGGGGTTGCGATCCCCAACACACTCAAAAACTGTCCTTTTGACCTCTACTTCATCCATAGCAGTCTCCAGGTCCTCTCTATCACCACTAGAAAGACGCTTGAAACCTAACTCACCAACAAAAGGAAAAGGTCTAGAAACCCTGTTGAGCGTCTTAGCAAAATGCTCCTTGACAACATCCTTGACTTTCTTAACATCTTCCTCCATTTTACCATTGACACAGACTGATGTGATGGTGTTCATATTAATACGATTCCTCAAAGAAGCGTGAAAAAATTTAGTGTTATCATCGCCATCAGTATTCCATTTCAGCCTAGATTTTTGTTTTAGAATGCTTTCTTTAATCCTCAAGGATTTCCAAGATCAACTTCGGCATCATTCCTTTTTGAATATTCCTCAGATGATAGATCCCCTCCATTTAAAACGAATAGGTCATCAATCCCATTTATGACACCAGAAGTCGTCTTGATTTTGGTATCAACTCATCCAAATACATTAATGTTCAACCAGCGAAGCCTTTCTTTGAGATTTTGCATCTTTCTAGCCAGGATAAAGGATGCCTTGCCAACAACCTGGAATTCTTACCATTCTTTTTTGATAAAAGGTAGAAAATTTGAGTGATCAAACCTGCAAGACATAACATTGAAAGGCTTTGCCCCCAATTTATGTTTTTTGCTAAAATCCACACTGGCCTGTGGTCGGATACATCACGATCACTAATCCTTTGATTGACCATATTCCATTCATTGAAAACTCCAGGTGTGACAATGAATCTATCCAGACGGCTGCATATGTTACCTTTCAGCTTAAACCAAGAATATTTGAAACCAACGAGGGGCAAATCCACGCAACCCATTGAATTAATAACCTCAGAAAATTCCAGCATATGTCTTCTATTAAGGGATGTGTATCCAATTTGTTCAGCAGCAGACTTAATAGAATTAAAGTCACCACCAAGGATCCACTCACCAGGATCCAGGTTATTTTTAAGATTAATGATGTGGGTCCATAATTCCCTTTTCTCTGTGATAGTGCAGGGAGAATAGATGTTGAACAAGTATAATTTCTTACCTCTCCAAATAACTTGCAAACCTAAAAACCATATGCCTCTATAGCTGCATATAGGTTCCAAAATTCCTTCTTTCCAAATAGTGACTAAACCACCTGATAATCCATTAGAGTTATTAGCAGACCAGAGACAGAAAGAATCACCCCAAATACTATGTACTAGTGAGTTTGTCATTTCTGTACGTTTAGTTTCCTGAACGAAACAAATTTCTGCACCAGCCTTGCGAAGAACATCTCTAATTTTCTTCCTCTTCAAAACACCCCCACACCCTCTTATGTTGTATGCGACTAAATTTATTTTGAACCTGTAGCAGCCCCCTACTTACCTTTCTTTGATTTCCTGTCAGCCTTCTCAAGATTCCTCAAAATACTTTCAAAAACTTCATCGTCTTCCTCTGCTTCAATACCAAGAGACTTAATGTAATCCCAAATCCTAGCAGGCAGGTTCTCCAATCTCTTCTTAATCCTAGAATTGTTCTGAAGGAAACCAGAATCCGAGATAGAATTATCAATAGAGTCAGATGCTTCTACGACCGGAGATGAAACCAAGTGTTCCTTTGAACCCCCACACTGACAAGATTGAGCCAAAATAGACCTAGGATAGTTACTCTTAGAGTGCAACAAAGTAGCATAATAAGAAGGATAGAAAGGGATCTTTAACTTTTGATAAATGTCTTCGATAACTTTCTTTTTCTTCTTCTTTAATGGAGCCCCCCCGAAATATCGCCAGTCAGATTACCAGTGTCAGCTGCAGCCGGAATCACATGACACAGAGGAGAGACTGCTTGTCTAATCATACCTTCACACGGAGAGCTCTCTACAACTCTATCTTGAATCTCAAGGGAACAATAGACGTGATTAGGGCCAGAGCCAGAAGATTGGCAATTGTCAACACTTTCCCCATCATACGCACCTGCCAATATGCCAGATACAGGTGCCCCAACGTTAACAGGAAGGAAAGACCTAGATTGAATTGGCGTAGCTTGGTCCCTAACTTCCACAGTATGAATACCAACATCCTCAGAAACCAACAGATTTGGTAGATCCCTTTCGTCTTCACAAGCTTGAGTCGCATAATCTTTAGCAGAGCTCCTATTTTCAGATTCCACCACGTCTTAATAGAGAGACCCAGACGACTTCGAATGAGAACTTAAAACCTTAGAGGAATTTTCCCAAAGCGCCCCAACACCTTCCTAATTAGAAAATAGGCGCTCTGAGATTTTGGACCTATCCTAAAGCGTGAGATTTTGGACCTATCCTGATAGCTCGTATAAGGGCCAAATGAATCTTCAACTATCTTGATTCTATACACACTATCATTCACATCTACATTGATAACTTCATCAAGAGACATAGTAAACTTTGTACGAATCAGGATTCTAGCTACATCAAATCTCAAGTGTTTCCTCGTATCTTCGTCCATCTTAACAAAAGCTCCAGTGGTTCCAACTATATATTTGAAAAATTTTTCTCCCTAGACATGGCATGGCAACCCAAAGATTTTGACCCAGGTGAGTCTCTCCTGATCTACATCACTTGGAGACCAAGGGTGAACGTCAGAGAACCATTTAGATATCCAATTATACTCCTCTGAAATCAGCTTTTTGATGTCACCCGGATTATCTTCTTCAAGGAGACAAAGGTTAGCCCCCATAGGGGTAATCTTAGTGTTGAAGAAGCCTTCCATTTGGAACGCTTCAGGAATGTTTCAGAAGCCTTCCATTTTTTATACTGATAATGTTTTTTTCATCGTGTGATTTAAATTATTAGTAATTTTTTTAATGAATAATAATATTAGTAAAATAATGGGACATAGTTGTATCTAACAAGCAATAAGCTCTAAGAGTTCTATACCTACAGTCAAACTTCCTATGTATAACCACATGTTCTATACCATCGGCTGTTAAAAGCTCATTTGAATTTTTTTTTTAACTTTAGAAATATATTAGCTGCGAAATTACCTGCGGATTAAAGATTTCCTGCGGATTACCTTTAGAAATACCTACGACTTTTATCTTTGGATAACAAAAACAAAGTTATTTATGGCGGTTGTAATCGCAGTAATTTTTAATTTATGACTGTTCCCTACCCGTCGCACCATAGGACGACCGTTGGAGTGGCGGTTTTAAAAACCGTCGCGATACAGCTTTGCGAAACACGTTTTTGCGACTGAAATAAAACTGTCGCGACTAGAAAATTGTGGCGGTTCAAACCGCCGTAATTTGCCAATTTTAACCGTCGGAATTTGCATATTTTCTTGTAGTGGTAATGATAAATAAATTCTACTGTTTTATCATCATTTTGAGTTCAGGATAAGTCTCATGTAGATTTTTTTAACTTATGTTGGATTAGTAAACAAAAATGCGAACGTAATAATTATTTCTCCAACCATTTTCCATATGAATATTCAAATACATAAGCAAGGGTCACACCGTAGGAAGGTTCTCTCATCACATACTGGTATTTAGAGCTAACAAGGTTTTGTAATGACATTTTACCATCACATTTCATAATGGATTTTTCTGTGATGTACTTATTTCTTACGGGTGATGTGATTTTATTTACTTCTCATCCACAACCTCAAGTGTGAGATTTAGCTGGCTTTGTTGAGACGAGGCAACAACTTCTGACTCTCAAGTCAAATCATCGCTTGAACTGGATTGGCTTTGCTATTTCACGTCATTTCAAAAATATAATTTATGTCACTTTATGAAATAAGACTAAAATCAAATCCTTAACTTTATGTAAATTGTTTAGAAAAAAATCAACTTGTAATATAATTTATGCAGAAGATAAATGGTGTTACTTCAAAGGCAGACCTACAAAGACTAAACGCATTAAGACCCACACTTTGAACAATTAATTATGACTTATCTAAGGATGCAGCCTAAAATGATTGATGTTTTTTTTATCAAATTGATATTTTATTTATTACTATTTAAAATTATAATAAATGTGATTTACTTTAAGTATTTATTTTTTACAAATTCTAAATAAATATTCTTCAACAAGTCTTAATGTAAATGTCATATTCTTTATCATAAACAAACACGTAACTATAATACTAAAAGCTTAAAACACACACTAAAACCTAAATATCAAAAAATTATTATCATAATAAGGAACAAACCCCTCTATGCAAAACATACCTTATAGCTTAAAAACCCCGCTCCAATGACAACAAGTATTAGAAAATATAAAATAATGTATTTTCTATGTTTGGCAATAAAGATTTTTCCTACTATAAGTGAAAATAAAAAACGGAGCAGAGACTAATTAATGTCTTCAAATTAAGGTGTTTGTGGTTATGTGAACAATGAATATTATGGTTTGAAGAAATGAGAGTTGTTTTAAAAGTATGTCTACTATATACCACGTTAATATTGTTTTAATTCCAAGTAAAAAGAATACAACATTCGTTCTTTTTTATAAGAGACAATTCACATTTAGGTTCATTGAATAATCAATGTATCTAGTCTATAAATTGACCAAATACATTAATTATTCAATGAACCTAAAAAATGATTTGTCTCTTATATAATGGAACAAAGGCAGTAGATTTTTTAAACAAAAAAGCCCGTGGCCAACTTAAGACAGTGAGCCAAAAACCTCACCCTAGCCCGCCCAAAATGGTGAGTTAAACGGGCAGGCCCGACGAGCCCAACCTATTTTGCCACCCCTAATTGTAACCTCATCTTGCTTCATTTACTCATAATTAAAGATTAAGTGTATGTCACATCAATATTCCAATTTTCTCATCACCTTTTTCTTTCAATGAGGTGGAAAGGATGCTCTTATTTACTTTTTCTCTTGCATATTTCTATCTATCATTATTTCTTTATTTTTCTTCTTCTTATCTTCAACTATTTTTATCTGAACATTGATTGTTTGCAGATACATGCAAAGACTGTCTTTTTGCCAACTTGAATCATAATAATACATTTAAGTAAATAAATAAAATTAAAATATTCCATTTTCCATATTCTTTTTTTCTTATTTTTTATTTAATAATATGCTCTTTTATACTATATTTAAACTTTTTTATTAAAGATAGAATATTATTGTCTTTGTAAATAATTAATGTGTTATTCATGTTTACAAAAGTATGGTATTTCAAATATATTTTTTATTCTTTCTTTATCAACTCATTATAAAATTTCAATGCAAAAATACTATCTATTTTCAAAATAAATTTTGGATCTCAAAAAAAGAGTTAGAAAAAAATTGTTTGTTAATTTTAATTTGTTGACTTTCTATACTATCATTGTTACAAGTTACTCCCTCCGTCCCACCATGAGTGACCCATTAAGAATAAAATAGTGTCCCAATATATATGACCCATTTCAATTTCCAATGCAAGTTTTCCTATTTTACCCTCTAATTAATATTACTTTCATCATTCACAATACATCATAAGGGTATTTTAGTAAAAATATTATTCTCTCTCTTTCATTTATTCTTTTTTTCTTAATATGTGTGAAAAGTCAACTAGGTCACTCATTGTGGAACAGAGGGAGTAAATTAAAAACTAAACATATATTTCTTCATTATAACCTTTCATAGAGATACTAAATATCTTTTCATAGAGATACTCGAATGATAGAGCTATAAAATCTAAAATGCATTGAGATCCACAATTTAAACAATTAATTAGTTATGACAGGTCTAAGAAAAAAGTTAATTTTTTCTAATATGTTTTAAAAATGATTGATATTTTTGTATCAATTTGAAATTTTATTTAATACTATATAAAATTATAATAAATGTGATTTACTATATAACTAAGTATTTTATTTTATTACAAACTCTTAATAAATATTCATATATAAGTTTATAATTTATCATCTAATAAATCGAATATGTGAACTTGCACTAAATGCAAAATTTGAAAAATAAATCAAATGAACGGATATTTTTCTAAAAATTATTTTTTCGGGCATTTTATATTTGATTCTATTTATCATTCAAAGAGTGTCTTTTTGCAGACTTGAATCATAATAATACAATTAAGTAAATAAATAAAATTAAAATATTCAATATTCCATATTCTTTTTTTCTTATTTTTAATTTTATAATATTCTTTTATATACTATATTTAAGTTTTTTTTTTATTAAAGATAGAATATTTATGGTCTTTGTAAAAAATTAATGTGTTATTGATGTATACAAAATGATTGTATTTTCTAATATATTTTTTATCATTTTTTTATCAAATCATTATAAAATTTAAACACAAAAATACTATCTATTTTCAAACTAACTTTAAGATCTAAAAAAA
This sequence comes from Lathyrus tuberosus, assembly GCA_022829125.1. Classification (NCBI taxonomy): domain Eukaryota; kingdom Viridiplantae; phylum Streptophyta; class Magnoliopsida; order Fabales; family Fabaceae; genus Lathyrus; species Lathyrus tuberosus. Next base: position 19,965 of record JALAZF010000274.1, on the reverse strand, counting down.
ATAGTTAGAAAAAAATTATGGTTAATTTTAATTAGTTGACTTTCTATACTGTCATTGTTAAAAGTTAAATTAAAAAAAATACATATATTTCTTCATTATATATTTTCATAGAGATACTCAATATCTTTTCATAGATATACTTCAATGATACACCTATAAAAGTCAAAATGCCTTGAGACCCACAATTTGAACAATTAATTTGTTATGACAGACCTAAGAATAGAGTTAAATTTTTTCTAATATGTCTTAAAAAAAATTTCTACAATGGAACCAAGAAGTGGAATGGATGATTGATAAGAGTAGGAAGAAAATTTTGAAAGCTAAATTTCTCAAGAACGATTTTCCGGAGACGGTTTACACGTGTTAGATACATAGGAATGAGAAAATGTACAGAGAGATAGAGAATAATAAAGAGGAAACATACACAGGTTTAGATAGAAAAATAATAGATGTCATAATAAATATCATGATCAGAACTAGTTGTGGGTTTTAGATTAATGAAGATTTTAATATCAACATAAATGGTTCTGCTTTTAGAATTAGAATGATGGAGGAAACTTTAGAACTTTTGTCCAAAGTTGTCAAGAAGGAGAGGGAAGTGTCAAGCTCTTCTTCCATGTCTGACTCTATTGTTCTTGAGGCATTCATGACGATGTGACGGGTCAGGCGGCTTGTACTAGGAAGGATGTCAATGGGGTTTATGTTTCAGAAGATAGATCATTGTTTAAGGATAATGATGGCACGGAGGTCGCAGGTGAAAAGGTTGCTTTTGTCCAAAAGCAAAAGGTTTTGACAGATAAAGTGGGGAGTTCTAGGTCAAATAGGTGTGGTACAAGTACCGAAAAGCTTAATTTAGAAGTGGACCAGCATACTCTACACGTGAATAGGGGTGGGGTGAAGGAGGGGAGGAGACCCAAAAGTGCAGTTTTGAGAGTTTGGTTTTGGGCCTAAAGTCCAAAGCCCATATGAGAAAATTTCATGTAAAAAAGAAGGCCTGATCCAGTTGTAAGTTAGCTAAGGATGAGAACGCGTCTGATGACATTTTCGAGTTTTCCCCAGACGAGTCGTCTTCCTCTAAGGAAAATTTTCTTTCCACTCTTCCCCTACTGGTCATGAAGCTATGTTCACACCTACTAAATTGGGGGGGGGGGGGGTTTCATGAGTTGGGAGATGGGAAGCGCTGAACCTTTTAAGGATCTAGTAGAAGATAGTGAAAGGGCTTTTAGTCTAGAAAATGCAAAGATGAGAGCGTCTCAGGGTTCATCTGTTAGAGAAGACATAACGAGGTGTTTTTCTGTGACGGATTCGGAGGTGGGTCAAGGTAACAAAATGTTTTGGAGAAAGATTGAGCTCAAAGTTTCTAACAATGTGTGAGATACCATCTCTTCTTTGGGAATCTCAGGGGAGGAGAAAAGAGAAGTTTATGAAGCTCTAATCAGGGAGATGGAGGTTAGGGACAAATAAGGGAAGTGCAAGAGGGGGACATCAAATATGGCTCAAACATGAATATAGTTTCTCTTAACATTAGGGGGGGTTGTTGGTAAAAATGAGAAGAGTCACAAATTTGATTCAGTCTGGTAGGTTTGACGTCTATTTTTTGCAAGAAACAAAGCTAAGTAAGCTGACAGAGCGTGATGTTGCTTATTTCTGGGGTAGCCATGACGTTGAGTGGACTGAAAGTGGAGCAGATGATGCGGAGGGAGGTTTGCTCATTCTTTGGAGGAAAAACATTCTTACTCTCTGTTGTAGCTTTATAGGATGAGGGTTTGTGGGTGTTAACGTGGAGTGGAAAGGTATGAATCTATTTATCATCAACGTCTATGCACCTTGTAGTTCTCACCTCAAAAGATGTCTTTGGAAGGACTTGGTTGATGTTCAAAGGAGATTCACTAGTGGAGAATGGATATTTAGGGGGGATTTCAACTCAGTGTCTCGTAGAGAGGAGCGTATAGGTTTGGCTGGTAGAAGCAGATTAGGTGAAATGGAATATTTTTGCGGTTTCCATACTGAGGTTGACTGCGTTGATGTTCCTCTTATTGGAGGATGTTTTACGTGGTTTAAAAAGTCTAGTTCGACCATGAGTAGGCTCGATAGGTTCCTCATTTCAGATGGTCTTGCTGACAGTTGGAGGATAATGTGTCAACATGTGGGTAAAAGGAAAATCTCTGACCATGCACCTATATGGATTAAGGCTAGCTTCGATGACTGGGGTCTTAAGCCTTTCAAGTTTAATAACGGGTGGTTTTCCAATAATCAGTTTATTCAGTTCGTAGAGGGAGAGTGGAAAAGCTTAGTTGTTGGTGGCAGCGGTGACTTTATTCTTAAGGAGAAGTTGGGAATGTTAAAATCCAAGCTGAAGAATTGGAATAAGAAGGTTTATGGGTGGATGGATCTCAAAATTGAGGAATCCATTGGTAGTCTTCATTGCCTGGATATTGAGGTTGCTATTCCGTTAGAGGAGCAGGGGGAGTCTCTTGCTGAGAGAATGGGGAGGCTAAAAGGAAGGTTTGGGAGAGTATAGTGTAGAAGGAAAGGTTCATTAGACAGAAATCTAGAGTTCTATGGCTCAAAGAAGGTGACAGAAATTCAAAATTTTTCCATAGGGTGATGAAGGCTAGGTTTTCCAAAAACCAAATTTCTGTTATTTAGACGGAAGATGGGGTCAAGGAGAGCGTGACGGAAATTAAAAGTGCGGTGTTTAATTACTTCAAGCAAAACTTTATGGAGAAGATGTTCGTCCGACCAGTGCCAAGTGGGGTTCCCCTTAAAAATCTTTCCTTCGTAGATTGGGTTAGTTTGGAAAAGGAGTTTTCTATAGAAGAAATCAAAGCTGCGGTCTGGAGTTTTAATGGGGAGAGGAGTCCGGGGTCCGGACGGGTTTTCGTTTACTTTCTTTCAAAAATGTTGGGATTTTGTAAAGAGGGATTTAGTTAGGTTGGTGAATGATTTCCATGGTAACCCTACTCTGTCAAAGGCTACTGTCGCTTCTTTTATCACGCTAGTCCCCAAGGTGAACAATCCTAACTCTCTAAAGTTTTACAGACCCATTTTCCTAGTTAGTTCGTTGTAGAAACTGTTGTCAAAAATCCTTGCCAATCGGTTAAAAGCTGTCATCGGGAGCATTGTGTAGAAAGAACAAACGGCTTTTGTCAAAGGAAGGAGCATGTTTGATGGGGTTGTTGTAGTCAACGAAATTCTTGACCTTGCGAAGAGAATGAAGCAGCCGTGTTTTGTGTTTATGGTGGATTTTGAAAGAGCATATGATTGCGTCAGCTGGAATTTTTTGAGGTATATTTTGGTCAGGATGAATTTCAGTAGCAAGTGGATGGAAGCGTTAGTCTTTGGAGGTTCGATGTCTGTGCTAGTTAATGGGAGTGTGACTAATGAATTCTATGTTGGTAAGGGGCTAAGACAGGGTGACCCTCTGTCACCATTTCTTTTCTTACTAGTTATGGAATACTTGAACAGAGTGATGGCTAAAGCGGTGGAGGGTTCTATGTATAAAGGTTTCAAAATAGAGGAAACTCTATCTTTTAGCTTGGTTCAGTTCGCAGGCGATACGGGTTTTTTAGGGAATGGTAGCTCGGACAACCTATGATGTTTGAAATTGTTACTCAGGGGTTTCGAGATGATCTCTGGGCTTAAGGTTAACTTTTTCAAAAGTCGGATCTATGGTGCTAACTTAGGTGGTGGTTCTTAGATGCGACTGCAGATTTTTTATCTTGCGAGGTTTGTTGTCTGCCTTTTTCTTTCTTGGGTATTTCGGTAGGTCCCAATCCCAGAAGGGTGAAGTCGTGGAATCACGTTATAGATAAGCTCAGGGGCAGGTTAACTTTGTGGAAGGGCAAGGGACTCTCTATTGGTGGAAGAGTTGCCCTTATAAACTCTGTTTTAAATGCCATGCCAATTTTCTCACTATCATTTTTCAAGGCTCTTGTCAAAACTTTAAAGGAAATGGTTAGAATTTAGTCAAACTTCTTATGGGGAGGCATGGAAGGTAAGAGAACTATTCACAGGGTTTTTTGGAAGAATGTTTGCAAAACTAAATGTGATGGGTGCTTAGGTATGAAGGACGTGGCTTTATTCAACAGAGCCCTCCTGATGAAGTGTAGATGGCGTTTCATAAGTGATAGGGAGGCCCTCTGGTTTGATCTCTTGCAGTACAGGTACGAACACTCTAAAGGTTTGTTGGATTGGATAGTCTCAGGTACGCTGAAAAGAAGAACAGGAAGTTTGATTCGATTTGGTGGAGAAACGTAATGTCGATAGGGGTTAGCACTGAACGGGTGGTGGATAAGTTCGTTTTGGCTGTCGGAGGTAAGTTAGGAAATGGAAATCTCATTCCATTCTGGTCGATCAGGTGGTTGGGTGAGGATTTGCTCAGGGAAGTCTTCCCTCTGTTGCATAGTAGGTGTACAGAGGACAAGGTAGTCGTAGCTGATTTTGGGCAGTGTAATGTTAACGCTTGGCAATGGATGGTTATGGGGGAGAGAGATTCTACGATCTTGGCTTTAGCCAGTGAAGTCGAGAGGCTTTCAGAGTTGTTAAAAGACGTCGTTTGCGATCAAGTCCAGCAGGATCGCTTTTATTAATGTTTAACTTTGGATGGATGTTTCTCGGTGTCGTCGTGCTTTGATTTGCTTGCTGACAATGATGTTAATACTAAAAAATTTACCTCTGCATTAAAAGCGTTGAATGTTTTGTGGAGAGTATCAATTCCGTCGAGGATTCAAGTCTTTTTGTGGAGATTGGTGTGGGACAGAGTCGCCACCGTGGATCAATTACAGAAGCATGGAATTGCAATTCAAATAATCAACGGAGAGTGTGTGTTTTGTGGTAGTGATATTGAAAATTCTGTTCACCTTTTCTTGAGCTGTTCTTCTGCAGATGAAGTGTGGAAAGAGATTAAGAATTGGACAAGGGCTGAAGTGAGAAAAGATTTTGGGTGCAGTAAATCTTTCCTGGCCTTTGGAAGGTGTAGTAGAAAGTTGGCCGGAAATGATGGTGGTTTCATCATTTTGGCTTTTTCAGTTTGGCTTATTTTGGCTAGAAGAAATAATCTAATTTTTAGAAATTCTTTTTCTAGTGTGGAAGACATACTGTATTCTATCAAGCTGCATGTTTTGAGATGACTTGGTTCTCGCTCTCTTTTGGTGAACCCTTGCTCTTTTTATGCTTGGTTTAATAACCCACTTTGTTGTATTAAATAGGTTTTTGTTATACTTGGGTTGAGTACCCCTTGTACTCCTTTAATTCTATTGCCTTTTAAAAATAAATAAATAAATAAATAAAAGTTTCATATTCAGGTACAACTAACAATAGCACTTAATTTATATATTTCTTCAATGCCAAAACGAGAATGCATATGCTTATTACCAATGTACTAGAGGAATAATTACAAGGAAAAAATGAAGAATTCATAATCAAGAAATCAAACTAGTAAAATAAAAAGACTTGGTGATAAGAAATGTAGAAAGTCCCAAATTTAAATAAATGTTGTCATTCTCCAACAAGTTTTACCGTAAGATATGCATGCAAACTCAATTGAAGTACAGAAGTTAACTCCCCTACTACACTAGGTGAAATGATTTCCCACCACTAAAATCATTCCCTCAAAATATCAAACTGAAATAAGGCTATGAACACATCCAATCCAAAAGATGCAAGTTGGTCGTCAGCACGCGAAAGGGCCATGCTCTCAAACCTAGAGAAAATTTTGAAATATGAGACACATCACACTTTCTAGAAAGGCTCAAAACTAAAGTAACCCCTTATCAACATTAGAGCTTTTTTTACAACAAAAAATATGATCCAAATAACTTTTACAGTATCTAAAATAATCACGTAATTTAATTTATAATTAAATACCTGTATATAGATTTAGAATTCATTTTAACATTTATTTTGAGAAGAAAATTGTTACTGACTTATTAATACATATAAATTTTTTACCTTATTTGATTGAATATATAAATAAATGAAAATCAATATAAATTTTAAATATTTTCTTATTCAATTATAATAAATTAATATGTTAATTTTGTTATAATGTTAAAATTTTTAAATTTTCTTTTAATCTAAAAATATCTTCCTATTTGTCTTAAATAGATACTTTAAATGTTGTAAAATTTTATAGAAACTTTGTTCATTATCGTTCTAACATATATGTTAAATAGATTAATAATATTTGACATTGGTTGACTGTATTAAATATTTAATTTTTAAAAATAAATAAATAAATGTAATACCTAGTAGGAATCAGAATACGTTTAATCTCATTTTCACTCTTTATTTGTGAGGATTATAAATTCAAACAAAACTGTATTTCTACAGGCACAATTTGATTGCTCTAAAAACTATTTGTTTCACACATACGTGATCGTATGTCTACCGGCACAATTTGATTCTTTCATATTCATCACCGAAACTGTGGCCCTACTGGAGAAAAGGTTAGTAAATATTTATATGATCATATTACATTTAACAGTTTTAACAAAGCTTCTCTTAAATTAATAATTTTATTTGTGTGTATGTAAACCAGGATCTTTCTTTTAAATTTTTTCATGACTCTATTTATCATTTAAAAAAAACTCTTACAATCTTAATTAATTTGAGATTATTTTTTATGCTTAGATGATATAAAACTTTTCAAAAATATATTAAACATCGACCTATAAGAATATCTAATATATAGTTTCACACAGGGGTACATATATAATCATTAATTATTTGAAACTTGATACATTTTGTTAAATATTAAATGTAGAATTTCACTTTTAAAAATAAATATTTTACTTATATTCCATTACAAAGTGAGAGAATTGGTACTAAGATTTTTATGCAATCATTATTTATTATAATATCAAATACATAACCAGAAAAGAATATAAGTAAAGTTGGACTCTATATTTTAACTTAAAATTTTTATAAATATAAACTATTTTTTTTATTATTCATTTCGAAAAGAGTATTATGCAGTTGAAATAATTCAACTCTAGTATTTGCATAAATAGTTGAAGTCGAGCAATTGTTGCTTTGCGAGAAAAAAAATTATATAAATTCATTTGAAAACAATTCAAGTTAGACAAAACACAATTTTAGTATTTGCATTAAAAACTGAAGGCAGTGAATTTTTATTTCGAATGTAAAAAATTTATATAAATTCAATGAAAACAATTCAACTAACATAAACACAATTCTAATGTTTGCAGAAACAGTTGAAGTTGGCCCGGGGAGCAAAAATTTCTATAAATTCAATTGAATTATTTTTGCATATGGGGAGAAACACTTGAGTGGTATTGGTTTCCAAAAGACTCTATATTCATAATCATTTGAATCAAATATGAAAAATATAATGGCAAGCACGATCAACAATGACGATTTAGCTTTTCTTGTTCTATCAAAGTTGCAAATTAAGGCTTTGACTCGTTTTTATTGCGTACGTAAATCATGGTATCATTTGTTGGATAACTCTTATTTTATGAAGATGTTTCGAAAGAATTTCTTATATAAAAATCAGGCTTACTACAATGACACATCTCTCCTTCTACATTATGATTCGTCATGGATGGTGGAAAACGCAAGTAAATCTGGAATGTATTCACTTTCTGGTGAGAGATTTGAAAATATGGTCTACTTAGATTGGTCAAAGTTATTTAATGGAGATGAATGGTTGTTTAATATTTTGGGATCAACTAGTATCAACGGATTTCTTTGCATTGATTGTAAACCCACAAGAAGAGTGATATTGTGGAATCCTACTACCGAGGAATACAAAGTTGTTCCTCCAAGTCCTTTTTCTAATCCACAGGAAGATGTTTGTCTTTATGGGTTTGGTTTTGACTCCATGGCAAATGATTATAAGGTCATTCAACATATTGTATGTTCTCATGGAAATGATGATAATGAAGATGCTACATTGAAAGATAGAGACCCTACCTCCTTGTGGGAGATATATTATCTTAAAAGTAACTCTTGGAAAACACTTGATGTAGATATGCCTACATATTATCAAGATGTGGTGGGTGTTCATGTGTATAAGGATGGAATGTGTCATTGGTTGGGTAAAAGAAAAACACGTGGATGTGATTGTGAAATGCACAATGAGGTTGATTTGGTCTCATTTACTTTGACCACTGAGAAGTTTGTTAAAACATCCTTACCTTCAAACATGGGAGATAATAATTACAAATATTTAGCGGTGCTAAATGGCTCAATAGCATTGATTTTAAATAAGGCAGAGACAATTAATTTTCAAATATCAATTTTAGGTGAAATTGGAATTAAGGAGTCATGGGTCAAGCTCTTTACTATTAACTCATCGCCTTCCATTGGACGTCCTATTGGATTCAGTAAGAGGGGAGATATACTTTTTATTAAAGAGGATGAAGAACTAGCTTGGTTTAATTTTAACTCTGTGTAGTTTACCAATTTCATTTTTAATGTTTTTTATTAATATAAGTGCCTTTGAGATTTGAATTTGAGTTTTTAAATGATAAGGAGTTTATTAGAATAATTTATCAATTAGTTAAATGAGTTTTTATTAATATTTTGAATTAGGAATTATTTTATATTATTATGTGTTTTAGAATGTTCTTAGTACCCTTAAGATTGAGACACTTGGATGGTTAGCATTTGTTTAGAATAATATATAACAAATGCATTATCCTCTCTTGAAAATCATAAAAGAAATCAATGAAAGTTATTTTTATTAGTTTTATTTTATTTCTCTCTTAGATTTTATGCTTTTCATAGTTTTGTTAGATTTGTGATTTTTCTTCCTATCAATTGGTGCTCTCATTCTTTAACTTCAATCCTTCTTTCCATGACATATCCATATTATTATTCCTACACCTCATACACTCCATATATTTCATATCAAAAACAACAACACATAATTTCTACTTCACCTCAACAATCATCTTCCACCTTCCATAAACATACAAATTACCATAGCTACCAACCTCAATCTCAAGATTTTTATTCACAACTAGAAACTCTAAAACAATATTTGATTGAAACTCAGAAAATCGAAAATGAATATAGAGAAGAGTTGAAGGAATTGATTCAAAATTTGAGTTACTCTCTCAAAGCTTCATCACAAGAGTTTTCTGATGCTCAAAGAAAATGCACAAAAAAGTTTCAACAATTTATTGTTGAAAAAAAACTAGAACAACAACAGGAAGAAGAAAAATATACTGATTCACTAAAACCGTCTCAGAAGCTAACTCCGACAGAGTATCCGCCGTCATTTTCGGTGATACCTCAGACAGCACATTCGAAGACATCTCCAAGGATAATTCCGGCGAAGTTTCCGACCCCGGCAACATCTCCGGTATCTTCTCCGGCAAAATTTCCGATGTCTTCTCCGGCGATATTTCCAGCAAAATTTCACGTGTCATATTCGGCTAAATGTTTTTCAAAAAAAAAAGGTCAGAGATCCAATTTTGAAATTGCTGTTTGTTAAAGAAAAAAAGACATTGTTACAACTTCCAGCACCGGCTTTGCAAAAGCCGCTGGCAAAACCACCAGATTTGCTCTCTCCACAAATGAAATCACAAGAACTGCCAACAAAATTATCGGATCTTAAATCTGAACCATCAAATTCACCACTGAATCTACTGTTTACCGATCCACAACTTCGGCCACCGCCGGAACCACCACCATTCTTAAACTGCATCATTTTATTTTTTACATAGTATTTGAAGAGTAAAAGAAGAAATAGAGAAAAAGAAGAAAAGTAAGAATAAGGCGAAAGAAAACAAATCAGAATAAAGAAGAAAGAGAAAGAGAGAAAAAAAAGAGTTGTTTGGAAAAGAGCATGAAAAGAAAAAAAAACACTCAATGCGGTTTCCACTATTTGTGAATTGTGTGTTGTGCCATCTACTACATGTGACATGTGATTGCCAACTGTCAAATATCTGCTAAGTGATTTTCATTGCAAGAAAAAAAAAGACATGGAAATTAGTTTAACCGAAAAATCCTCAATTTTATCTCCACAATTCTAAAAATAATTTATTTTGGTGCTTATATTAAAATCTTGAAAAATTAAGAATTTTTTAGAACCTTGAGGACAAGGTTCAAGTGAACCCGACGACAATGATAGGTAGTTTATTAGAATAATTTATCATTTAGTAATTTGAGTTTTTATTAATATTTTGAATTAAAAATTATTTTATATTATTATGTTTTCTAGAATGTTCTTAGTACCCTTAAGATTGAGACACTTGGATGGTTAGCATTTGTTTAGAATAATATATAACAAATGCATTATCCTCTCTTGAAAATCATAAAAGAAATCAATGAAAGTTATTTTTGTTAGTTTTATTTTATTTATCTCTTAGTTTTTATGCTTTTCATAGTTTTGTTAGATTTGTGATTTTTCTTCCTATCATTAAACGTTAATATTTTGTTGTTAATCGTTGAGTTACTTAGCTTAATTTTTTTCTTTTTAAATAAAAATCAATTCAATCATTAAAATTATTATATTACATTTGTAATACTCGAGTCTTATTGTCAATAATCATTTACCTATTGAGTTCTAATAATTACAATATTAAATAAAATATTAGTTAAGACCTATATATATAAGCGTGCATTTGTGTGTTTTTTGTACCGGCCTACAGTTTAAATAGTTAAGGCCTAATTTACCTCAAATCTACTACACGTGATTCGAGATATAAATCAATTCACACGAGAAAGTAAGTTACAGTTTTAGATCTCCATTTTTCGTTATTATCAACTTGCACTACTAAAAAAGTTCTATTTAGTGACGGAAATTAGAGAGGGACGTAAATCCCTCACTGATTACGATGGATTTAGTGAGGGAAAACCATAAACACAATAAAATTTAAGGTAGATAACATTAGCGAAGATATTTGTGATGAATTTATTCCGTCACAAAAAATCCCTCTCAAATTCCCTCACAAATTTGATAAGAGAATATTTAGTGACGTTTTTTAGATGAATTTTATTCTTGTCTAATATTTCTGTCACAAATTTCCTCATAAACATGTTAAATGTTATCTATGATGAATTCCATGAGAAAATTATTTCATCTCTAAAAAAATGAAACTTAAATTATTATTTTTTATGATATTGTAACGTAAAATTTTATTAAAAATTATAATAAAATATTTTTTAAATAATAAAATGTATTATTATATAAATAATATTTTTTTATTAAAATTAGTTTAGATATCTATGCCCATAACTTAAAATATTAATCAACTTAAAATTAAATTTAAATTTATTAAAATTTGTGGTTATAAATACTACTTTATTTAATAAAAAATCATAAATATTAATTTTAATAAAATATTTAATAACTATAAATATGAAATGATTCAATAATTAAAATATATAGGTCATAATACATTTATTTTTAGTATCTTATATATATTGTATATAAAAATAAAAATAAAATAAAAAAATTTGATAGATCAAAATTGGTCATAACTGTAAAATAAAAATAAACTTAAATGTTGAAAATTAAAGTTTAACGAAATAATTTTGTTGGCATATTCAATAAATTAGAAATACGATTAACTTTAATAAAAAAAATATTAGCCTAAATCTTTTCAATTTTCTTCTCACATCTCCCTCTCATTCTAAAATAATTTCAGTTTGCCTCTCATATTTCTCTCTCATTCTAAACTAATTTCAGTTTCCCTCTCATACTTCCCTCTCATTTACAAATTAATTTTAATTTTAATTTAATAATATTTTAGAAAACCAATTACTATTATCCATTCACTTAGGGATATCCTTTAAAGGCATGGTGCCTTTCCCTCCTTAAAGGCACACAATCCCAACCCTTCACTTAGAACCCCACGCCCAAGTACCCGAATGGATTGAAGAAACTTATCACTAAGAAACTCATAAACCAATCAAGAACGAGAAAAGCGAAACACAGAATCCCCAAACGAGAAACGCAATACCAGTTTTCCATATCATTGTTTCCACATGCAATCAAGAAATAGGGTTTGGTTAGGTACAACAATCGAAAACAAGAAATGCAGAAACCCCAAATGGTTCAACTTCTCAGGGTATTCGGTCTAACCTGTTTTCTCTCTTAAAGTCGTTTGGGAACATTCCACCACTACTGGAACTCATGGTCTTCCCAATCGGCATAAGGTTATGGGTTTTGTGGGGATTCAGACCGGATTCGGATATGTTCTTCGGAGAGAATCGCTGAGAAAGACGAGGTTCCCGTCCGATCAACAAGGCCTTCAACTGTATTCTTTTACTTCCAATTTATTAGCCATGGATTGAAATTTCTGAAAATGTTGCAATCTGTAATTTTAGTCTGTTACTTGCAGTTTAGAAGAATCTACTGGATTGACTTTTAGGTTTGTCATTGGAAGAACAAGTGATAATTCAAAGATGCCTACACTTAAAAATGAAGTAGCAGAATATGATGATTTCATTCTCTTGGATATTCAAGAGGAGCACAGTAAGCTCCCATACAAAACGTGTGTGTGCTGAAAATCACTTAATTCTTCGATTAATTATCTAATTTCTTACGAATTTTACTATTCCTTTGTTGTTGTTGCAGGATGTGGTTTATGAATCGATATCGAATTATTGTCATTTCCACCGTTTTGCAACTTGTACACTAAGTGTTCGGTAAATTGCCTCAACCAAGTTTCTTTTCGTTTTTCAATTTATTTTGTGGTAGTATTCCCAATAACATTGATTCATCTCACATGATGACATGATTTAATTTGTTGTATTTATTCATATCTTAATTTGTTGTATTTATTCTGATGTGTGAGGATTGAATCTTGTTGTGCTTAGCTCTTGATGAAAAGAAAAAGAACAGCAGGAACGCGGGGATTTTATTTTCGCCTTGATAATCGGTTTTGTGAAATGTTGTTGTCTGCTTATAGTTACAGACGGTGTTTATCAGTTCTGTTACAATTATATTTATGTGGATGAAGACATAGATTCTGAATGAATTCGTTTGCAAGAATATCAATGTATTGAAAGAATTTGTCCATATAGTTCTGTTTGGAAAATAGTTATGAAATCAACACTTATGAGTTAGAACTATTGTATATGAAAATTTGTTCGTTTTGTAGCTTCTTTCTGTTGTGAATTCCTGGCTTAAGTGCATGTTGTTGGACCCTTACAACTAGACAAATCATCCTGATTGTAAGTCAAGTCTTGATAGCGGGTGTGTTTATTATCTCGATTTCATGTGTAAAATGTGTTTCTATCATGTTATAGGCCTAGTTAAGTTTCATGATGTATTGTATTTATTTGCAGGACCTCATTCTTCTTTATGGAAAGAGTGGATTAAGTGGTGTATTGAATTTGGCATATAAGTTAATCCAATAATTGATGTTCCTTACGATTGGACTTTCACCGTCCATACTTGAAGAATGAGACATCTACTTACATAAGCTTAAGTATGTCTCTACATCTTTGCATATGGCTCACTTAGTTTGCTGTCATTGTCTGCTATTATATGAATAGAATGATTGTTTGTTATGAATTGTATTCAAAATTGCAGTAGAAATTTTAGTGTCTAACTAGATCATCTATCACAATAATGTATGTATAGCACTTAAATAATGTTTTCATTTAGCTGATTTGTACATTTTGGTAAGGGACCAATTTGTTTATAATCAACAATTAATTTTCCAGTGCTTAAAAGTTTGCCTAAACAAGTAATTGGCAGTAATAGATCTTACTGCATGGTCTGCAAAATTGCAGGCTTGAATCTACACAAACTAAACAAACAAATATTATACTTGTTCTATCTACAGTACAAGGGAAGTTTAAGAGATAATGACATGAAATAGAAAGAGTTGATGGAGTATAAAGGAAGTTTAAGAGATAATGACATGAAATAGAAAGAGCTGATCGAGTATAAAGGAAGTTTAGTAGAAATTAAATTTGTTGGAACATCATAAAAACGCTGTCATATGTTTAGGACCATCATTCTCCATAACTATTTAAGTTATCTTGATTAAATATATTTTCTTTCTTTTGAACCTTATATATATAATTTTTTTCCTGCAGGTAATAACTCAACCACTTAATTTTTGGAATTTTCATGTGCTAACAGGAAGATTAAAAAGAGATTGAAGTTCATATATACTGATAGATGCAAGTTGGTTAATTTACTAATGGATGTTTGTAAACTTTTGTTCTAATTATTAATTATAGTATAATGTATAAAATTGGTAGAAATTCTACATTAATATATCAAAATTTTGGCTTCAATGCCTCACATTTGTGTTTTTCTTCTATGTATTTTGTAGATGAATATTCATGTTAATCTTTAGCATAACTTATATTTGTTTAAGTAATGATGATTTTGGTTTGTTTAAATATAGGAAATGATTTTGACTAATATTATTATAAACAGAACTAAAAAATTTAAATATTATTATTAATAATTTAGTGAGGGAAATAAATTTCGTCACTAAATAAGTAATATAAAATTTTTGTGATGAAAATATAAATACGTCACTAGTTAGTGACGGAAATATATGTTTAAGTAATATAAATTTTTTGTGATGAAAATATAAATACGTCAATAACTAGTGACGGAAATATATGTTTTGCAGGTATTTTTTTCTTGAGTTTTAGTGATGGAATAATAATATTAGTGACGGATTTATTCCATAACTATTTGTGACGGAATCAAAATTTCCTCCCTAAAATTTTGCGACATTGAAATTCGATACGAATTTTTGGTCGTCACTAAATTTGTTTGTGACGGAATTTTAAAGCATTAGTGACGGAAAACTACCCTCTCTAAATTTAAGATTTTTAGTAGTGTTGAATATTGAACTGATATGTGTGTTGGAGTGTTAAACATGAAGGTCCATCAATCACCGTCATACGTGAGTTCAACACCATCAGTTCAAGAGGTCCAATTCACCAACTGCATCCATTTCTAGTTCCTCGAACGGAACAATAAAGCCTTCTGTGAAAATCAAATTCTGAATCCTACAATCTAGAGCATTTAGAATCAAACACTAAGATGTGTCACATTCGATTAAATCCTCTATTGTTTCAATTGTGATTCCTTGAATCTCCAGATCACTAATTTCCCATCAGAATTCCACAATGTAAAGGAAGAGAATATCTTTAATCTAGATCTCGACCTACCTGGAAACACAAAATAATGAAGACAATTTCCTTTGAGATCATACCGAAGACTCATGGTCCATATTCTAATCTAACATTACCTATATCTTTCCATGCAAATGTAATACTCACTGTGGAGACATCGAAGATATGGCTAGTTCATAGTTTATGATCTCTGACCTAGAGACACGACATCCAAGACATCAAAATATCTTATATTGGTACCAAAGGATATCTGACCTATGATCGAAGGTATTCTCCAACCTGATTCGGTAGGTCGTGATTGTGAAAAAGATGTCCATCATCTATCTTAGAATATTTTGTTTGAAGACTAAAGCATATCATAGCATAATGTAATACCCCGTATTTTACTCCGGATAATATTATATTGTGATCGACTGAGCCCAGTGTACTCTGAGAAATTATTGGATAAAATAATTAGAGCAACTGTGGAACTTAGAATAAATCCAATTAATATTATCTGACTCTGAGGTATTTTATTAATCTGGACTTAAGAGACTTTTTGGATATTTAGTAGTATTATTTCTAATACTAGTTTACTACTTATTTCCTTTTCCTTCCATTTTCCAAACAAAAAGAAAAAGATAGTAAGAAAGAGAGAGAAAGAAGAAAGAAGGAAAGAAAAGGAAAAGAATGAGAAAAAGAGGAGAAAGAGGAATTTGAAAAAAACCCAAGAACAAATCAACATCCAATCCTTGCCCAATCTTCTCATCATCTTCATCTTGCTTATCTCAAGGTGGGTTCTAGTTAGAAACCTCATTTTAGGTTTTTGGATAGTATGAAATTTTAGGTTAGAATGTTGAAATCAATGTTTTAACAGTTGGAAATTGATATAAATCTAAATGAATGATCAATATACTTGTAGAAACATATATTGATGCTTGTTTTAATGTTTTGGTTGATTTTGGTTTGATTGGAAATGTTAGGTTTTGTAGAACTCGTGTTCTTGAGAAAAAACCGTGTTTTTGGAATGTTGTTGTTCAAACCATGCTCAACCTATGTTATTGTACCTCTGTTGGTGGTTGATTGTGGTTTGTAAGAGGTTTGAAGGTGTAGGAGTTTTCGATTTTGCTGAGGCATTTTTCTGAGTTTCGCAGAGCGCGCTTAGCGCGCAGACGCCGCTCAGCGCGCAGTTGAAATCCTGAAACCTCTGATGGTAGAGAGAAGCGCGCTCAGCGCACTCAGGAGGGGCGCTTAGCGCGACCTGGGACTTAGGATTTTCCTTAAGTGAGGAAATTCATAACTTTAGACTCGTTTATCGGATTCGATCATTCTTTATATCGATGTAAAGTCGGGGAAAAATTCTATGCAATGGAGATGGAATATATCGAATTTACCGACCGATTAAATAATCTAGAAAGTTCCAGAAGCGATATATTTATGTTTTAATTATTATATATTGTTCTACTATGCAAATATGATATGTCTTGCCTATCCTACTATTGTTTAGCATGGTTGTAAGTGAATATGAATGCAAATATAAAAATGATATAGGAAGAGTGAGGAAACCTCAAACTTTAACTATAGGAGAATCTAGTAAGGAACTAGAAATTTTAGACAACTCTAGATGGCGATGCTCGGGCACGTGTTGTTGGAAGATACATCCTTGCCGAGTATTGGCCTAGTTGAGTGTGAAACACTGGTATGGAACATGTGGTTAACCTTTGTTGTTGTGAAAAGGAAAGAGAGGCCTTAAGGCGTTATAGCCTTGTGATTGTCGAAAACAATCGTATTGTTGTATGTGATCATGTAATCGTAATCGGTATGTTTGAGTGTAGTTTCATGGGTCTCGAGCTCCTCTGAAACGGGTACACAATTACTTGGTAGGTTTGATTCCCTACGTGTAGTACGATTGGAGCCTATGCTCTGGGTAGAGACTTGTGATGCTTAACAGTCCATGAGAAGTGACGGTTCACGGTTAACAGGCCGATGATCCCGAATCCAATTCGTATGCCAAGTAACTACAAGGATCTATGACTCGGGTCGCCTTCTAGACGTAGAAGCAGACGGGAAGACGAGATGTCTTAGTATGGTTATCGATTAGTGATGTTGTGAGTTAATGAACTCATGTCATGTTTCCATTTTAGATGAGTTGTGTATCTTCAGTTATGCGTGGAGATTAAGTTCGGGATAATACTTCATATTTTCCATTTTCAGTAAGAGGCCAATTTGGGATTTGGTAACTTACCCAAGGAAGGGTATAAGGTATTGTGTTGGAGAAAGTTTGGACTTCATTTAGTAATAGAAAGCGTAGTGATATGGACCGGAAGTAGTTTGTATTAAGAGAAAGAGTAAGGATCTGAGATTGAAGGGAATCTTAGTGAGATGGTTTCATATTTGGACCTAAGAGGATTACTGTGGAGAGCAAAGTAAACACGATATGGAAAACGGTATTGATTGTATGTTATGAGAAAGTTACACCTTGGTATTAAGAACAAGCGTAGTGGTAGCACCGTGGTAACAAGTCTACGTGATGGGTTCTTATTCTTGAGATAAGTGTGAAGAGACATACTTTGTGGAACAGTGAGTATTGTATTTTAAGAAACAAGATTTTCGTAAAACAACGAGAAGCAAAATTAGGACTTATTACAGACTAAGTGTAAATCATGAAATGATTTATACCAGAAGGGTTTTGTAACTAGTTGATCAGAATTATCGGTTGTGAATCTTCCATTAAGTAATTTGGTGTAAGTGGGATGTGTAATGGGTAGTGAAAGGTAAGAAATCCCGGTTAGTGTGTACGAAGTGATAGAAAGGTTCTTCAAGAGGATGCATTACCCCGATCTATTTTCAAGTATAGAGAAACTTCTGTATTTGTGAATGATTGGATTATTCGGAATCTACCTTTTGTTGGACTAAGGACGTTGTTGACTTATTTCTCACCAAGAAATTCAAGTGAGGGAATAAGGTTGTGTGCTCGACATGTTATGTCCATCGCTTTTGTGGTATCGTATAATGGTAGTGTGTTGGGTTTTTCTTGTGGACGAATTAAGTTGAATTGTGGCAAAAACTTTAGAATGTTGTCATTATTGACTTCCAGCCAGTGCATTTGTTTGAGCAGAAAGATGAATTTGTATTTTGAAACCGGAACTTCAGGAAGGGTGTTACTTAGTCGATCATTTGTTTAGACGACAGGGTAGTTTGACTTTTGGGAAAGTAATCTTGTGAATTGTGTTAAGTGTGGGAAAGTCTTAAGTGTATTGTTATCAGTACCGTTGAAAGACTTGAGGGCGAAGTCAGAGAATACTCACGAGGTGTTGACCCCAGGAAGCTCCACAAGTTGTTTTGAAGCAAGTCAAGCCAACAAAAGATCTCTAGTGCAATAAATTTGGAATTAGGGTTCTGCTTTGAATAAATCACTGAGAAATTGACTCTATCAAGTCAAGATTTGTGTTGTTCACTTACCACTTAAGGTCATCTACATCCAAGAGACATCATTCAACAGGAACCCAGGGTCTATTGGTCCTCAACAAGAGAAGTTTGAGCCTCAGTCTCACTATAGCTCCAATTTAGGGTTTGACTGAAACCCTAATCCTTGGAAATTTTTGTTCAAATGAAGTGTCAATGGTTCTAATCATCATAGAATGTCTCATGAGGTATTCAAAGCATCAAGATCAAGCTTTATGAGGTTTCTTGCAAGAGAAACAGGGTTTTGCTCATGAAAGATTTCATGTGAGATTTTCCCTCTAATAGCACAATTTGAAATAACCATAACTCCTAAACCACACACTCAAATGGAGTGATTCAAAGCTCATTCGAAAGCTCTTTTCAAGATATTCAATTTGTTCCATATGACTTTTCATCCAGAAATGCTTGGTTTTTGAGTTATGAAGCTTGCAAGATAATCTGACCCAAGACTTAGAGAAATTTCAACACTTTTCTTCTTAGTTTTCTCTAACTTTGACCTCATTTTTCACCCATTTCCACTTGGATTCAAGACATGAATCCCAAATGAAAGTTTTAGAGCATGATGAGAGCTTTCCAACCATATGTGGAACATCTTATTTGAATAAGCCATTCTCAAGTTATGGGCTCTCAAAGAAGGGTACTTTAAGTTGTCAAATTTTAACTTAGAAAGTCATTTTGTGCAGTTTTTAGTGGACACGATTTGTGGGCAGTTTTCTAATAATTCAAGGCATTATTTCAACTACATTTGAACACCAACATTGTAGTATGATGCATGAGCTTTCATTAGAGCCAAAGAGCATGAAATTTGGATCACAAAATCAAGAGATATCATGTGTAGAACAAGGGCACTCGAAGCTGATTTGCACCAAGTTCTACCTCAGATTTGAATTTGAATTTTTATCCCCTCTCTCCAAGGACAATCTGCAGACCCTCATCACATCATTTCCAACCTTTTGCTTTCCACCAAACACACCAAAAGTCAGCTACAAAGTACATCCCTCTTTTGTACCTTTCTTATCCAACTTTTGCAAGCAACAAAAACAATCCATCGTGTGCAATGAAGGACCATCAGATTCTATCCAAAACACACTATCATTCTGACCTAGAAGAGCAGCCAAAGAGATATCACTTGGCTCCATAAACTTCTGTTCAGAACAGCCCCTACCTCCAAATCTTTCTACGATTTTCCTCTTGCAAGCAAAGTTTTTGTCCCTTGGACATTCAACATATTATCCAGCCAAGCCCTTCTATAAATAGCAGCCTGGTTTCCTTCAGTTATCAACAACAACCATTCACAAATACTCTAAAAAGGTTCCTGAGTTTCATTTTGGCAAAGGAGAGAGGGAATGGATTCTGCTTCATAAGCTGCTAGCTTGGATTAGAGGTAAGTGCTTCTATCTTGCCCTCATCTTTGTATCATTGCATCAATGT